>JASDFA010000010.1:150352500-155152500 GCA_035772735.1 Datura wrightii | reverse complement strand
TGCAGGAATATATGATTTAGTAATTCTTTTCAAATTTGTAAATACGTCTGGCATTTGATTTGCAATTTTCTGCAGGTGAATAATCTTTTGTACTTCTTACTCACAAATAGAAGCACGTGGATCAAGATGAGACAATGCTGGATTTTTCCACAAAATTTCTCTTTTGATTTCACTATTTTCTCCCCCTAATTTTGAAAAAAACCGTCTCATCAAACCGACAAACTGCAAATCGAGCAGTGAACATATCTCCAGTTAATGGTTCAAGGTAGCGAATAATGGAGGGTGATTCAAACCCTATATAAATTTCTAACCTTCTTTGGGGACCCATCTTTGTGTGATGTGGTGGTACTACAGGCATACATACAGCAACATCTAAAGTTTCTCAGATGAGATATATTAGGTTCTTGACCCAAAATCAATTGCAGTGGAAAAAATTTATGATTTTTTATCGGTCTAAGACGAACAAGTGTTGCAGCATGTAGAATCGGATGACCCCAAATAGAAGCGGGCAGCCTAGTTTTCATGAGCAATGGTCTTGCTATCAATTGCAGACGTTTAATTAGTGACTCGACAAGGCCATTTTGAGTGTGCACATGAGCTACATGATATTCAACTTTTATCCAATTGATTAGCAATAATCAATAAATGCTTGGGATGAAAACTCTGCAGCATTATCAAGGCTAATGGACTTAATTTGATTATCAGAAAATTGTGCCCGTAATCGTATTATTTGTGCCAATAGTTTTGCAAACGTCAGGTTGCGAGATGACTATAGGCACACATGAGACCATCTAGAGGAAGCATCTAGTAGGACCATAAAATATCTAAACGACCCACTAGGCGGGTGGATAGGTTCACAAATATCCCCATGTATACGTTCCAAGAACGCAGGGGACTCAATCTCAACCTTTGTTGGTGATGGTCTCACAATTAACTTGCGTTGATAACAAGCACTACAAGCAAATTCACCATTTGGAAGAATCTTCAAGTTCTTTAATGGATGCCCATTTGAATTTTCTGTAATTCATTTCATCATTATAGATCCAGGATGTCCCACACGATCATGCCAAAGTACGAAAGTATTAGAATTAGTAAACTTTTGGTTTACTATAGAATATGCCTCAATTGCACTAATCTTTGTCCAATACAAGCCAGAAGATAAAGCAGGGAACTTTTCTATAACACATGTCTGCCCAGAGACATTCTTGGTGATACCAAGATATTCAAGATTCATCTCATCCATTGTGTTGATATGATAACCATTTTCACAGATATCTTTAAAACTCAACAAATTTCTCTGAGAGTTAGGAAAAAACATAGACATTATTTATGATGAGTTTAGTTCCCTTCAAGATTATAATGGCTTTTCCAAAGCCTTCAATCAAATTGGTACTATCAGATATCATAAAAATATTTATCTTGCCCATGTTTAAGTGAGAAAAATACTTCTCATATTTGAATATCGTATGTGTTGTTCCAGAATCAATCAAACAAATATCTTCATAATTGGACAACTTGCTTTGAGAATTATCCATATCTTCAAATAAAATGACGAAATAAGATAAATATGTATTAAGGATTTGTATAATATAAAAATTAAATTATATAACAAATTAATAACTATCTTATAATAAATAGTTAACAAATTAAATTGTCCATATATCTCCAACTCTTTTAAGAGCCATTTGCTTCTCTTATTACGTCATATGCTAACACTATAATTAATTAACAAACAAATAAATAAGTAATTAAATAGGCTTAGTGGAACCAACCGTAATATTCATTTCAACAAACTTTGTTTATAGAGAATCTTTGACGGAACTGAGCATCGAAAAAGTTAAATAGCAATACTAATAAACATGTAATTAAAAATTAAAGGCGGTCTGTCCTTTTTTTCTTTTCTTTTTTTCGTGTAGCAGTAAGCTATAAAGAAGCAAACTTTATTAATGTTATTGCAAGTTTCTCGAAAAATAATGTGAGAAAAATTATTTAATTGAAATTAAATTGAATTTTATTAAAAACTAATTTCAATAATATAACTAAACTAATTAACAAAAAAATTAAAAGATTAGTACTCATGTAGATGACTACTTTTACATGATCTTTTTATTCACTAACTATTGTCACTAAAAAAAGTAGAAATTTTTTCACTCTTCCATAGCTACAAAACCATTACCAATCAAGTTATCTATCTTTCCTTTAGGGTGCTCGAAGAAATCTACTACATCCAAACATGTGATGTCAACATGATTTTCAGGATTTTTCTCTTTCTTCTTTATTGATGCTTGATAAAGCTCAACCAAGTGTTTAGGAGTACGACAATCACGTGCATAGTGTCCTTTTCCACCACATTGAAAGCACCCAGCTATTTCACCCTTCTCATGCTTTTCTTTTTCCTTTTGATGGTGTTTTTTCTTTGAAAAATGATTAACACCGGGAACATGATTTCTTTCTTGACCATGATCATGACCATGACTGCGTCCACGACCAGAGCCGCGACCTTTTTCACACCTAGCATGGTGAGCGCACACCTCATTCACTTCAGGGAATGGTGTAGATCCAGTAGGTCGATTCTCGTGATTTTTAATTAACAAATTATTATTTTGTTCAGCCACGAGAAAGAAATCAGTTCAGCATACTTCGTGAAACCTTTTTCTCGATATTGTTGTTGTAAAAGCACATTCGAGGAATGAAAGGTGGAGAACGTTCATATCGGTATCATTAATAGTCTCTCATAGTTTCAATTGAGAAACAATTTTGAACATGACGGAGTTGTACTCATGAACAGACTTATAGTCTTGAAAGAAAGAACAAGAATATGTAGAGAAAGAGAGAAGAAGAGAAGTTCTTATTTCTCTTGATGGAATGAAATACAATGAAAGAGAACCCCTCTATTTATAAGGATAATTCCTCCTAACTTTTCTCCAAAAGATAGACTTTCACTATAATATAAACACATGTATCCACTACAATACAAATACCTTTATAAATATTCACTATAATACAAATACATTTATAATAAAATAAAATATATTGTCTATTTTTAAAACAATATCATTCATGGCAGACGAATTTATCCCACTCTCTCGTAATAAAATTTTATGAGCAAAGAGTAATTAAAACTACCAATAATAGGTATACTAACTAATAATTCGTGTCAAAATTACGGATGTCTTTGGATATTCTGACTAATACAAAGGATGAGTTCCCAAAATAAATAAAGAAATTAAAGGAATACAGTTCTATGTCTACCAAAACTCTAAACGAAGAAGCTGGATTCTGCTATTTAATTTAATTAAACAAAATTATTGAGATGGAAATATTATGTCGAATAACGTACCCTGCCTTAATTATAAGCTGATCTTCGACTTTATAGTTTTTCACTATAAAAAGAAGTTAAAAAGTTCAATATTTATTATATATGTATAAAAATTAATTTTAATTATATTTAAATAGTATAATCTTCTGCCGAAAAAAATTCCGATGAAAGCATGGCATGCCAAAGAATCTAATTTGCATGATTTGTATTGTAAGAAAGGCCAAATAAGCAAACAGCGAGCAACTAATAAACTATAAATTAATAGCGGAGACGTTGCAGATTCGATGCTTTTGTTGAAATTTGATTTTATATATATATATAAATATATATATATATATATATATATATATATAAAATCAAATTAATATATAGTATCTAATTACTATTCACATGAGAGTGTAGAAAAGAAATTACACTATTAATTAAAGTAATTAAGGATATTGTTCATCCATCGCTCTAATTGAGGTGTATCGATCAATAGTCAACAGTTGCGCGCTTAAAGCTACGACGACGCTGATTAATAATAACTTTTTCTTCACTTTGGACATATTAAATATAATTTAATAATGACAAAGTTAAAAATTTTAAAAAATATATTTAAGAATATTTTTAAAATATAATATATGTGTGTATACATATATAAGAAAAAGTAACATTTTGACTCATATTCATAGTATAATTTTCTGTCGAAAAATATTTGATTAATCACTCTACGCCCCTGATTGGATAAGACAGAGTTAACTTATAACGTAGTACAAAATGTCCTTAGGAAAGGTACTCTCTTCGTTTTTTTTTATTTGATAGGTATACTAAAAATATTTATTTTGAAATAGTTGTCAATGTAAAAACTCAAGAAATAATTAATTATTTTTTTCAACTCTATCCTTATTTAACTCATTCTAAAATGTGAAAAAATAATTATTATTTATTTTTAAAAAATATCTACCAATTAATTAAATTATATTAACCAAATTAAATCCTATTAATTTTCTTTAAAAAAAATATAACCAAATTATTATTTTTTTCAACGTCGCCATTATTTTGCTCTCTTTTCAGTTTCTTCCTTTATTGGGATAACAGCTCCAAATCCCAGGGAATGCTCACCAATACATGTTCTATATATGTATATATATTTAGTATTATCAGTACATAGAACGTGTTTGGATATGTAATTTTATATTGCAATTTGAAATTTTAAGATGAAATCAGCATTTAGACATGCAATTTTATTTCATAATTTCAAATCATGAGATGAAATCTCAAATTCTTCAAAATACTTGATTTATGATTTCAAATCATGAGATGAGATTCTTCAAATGCAAAATTTAATCCGCAAGTTTATATTTTGTAAAAAGAAGTGCATCATTTTATATATACCAATTATATTTACCAACCATTTATTTAATAAATGTAAACAACTTTTGCCAACTATTATATTGTCCATGAGGAGATTGTCCGTACTATGTGGGAGGATCATATTAAAAAATAGTACACTACAACTCATGTTTAATTTTAGTTTCTTATTGAACTTGTCACGCCCCACTTTGGGAGGCATGACTGGCACCTGGTGCCCTACTAGGACCTAAACTGCTGAGCTGACTGAGCCTAAGCACCTCTGGTGCAGGGATGACTCTAACTCTAGAATCAAGAAAACAATAGGCTATATAGCGGTTGTAAATACAACCCCCGACCGACAAGGCGTATAGCCACCTGTGAAAGTAAACAGCTAACCTGAGACAAACAATTATAGGGAGTCCTATGCGGGCCGACAAGACCACTATAATATCTAGTTATAACTCGAAAGTAGAAACCGATGCTAAACTGAGCTATGACCGACAAGACCACCAATCAACAGCTAAATAGGGCCCCCACACGGCCAACACATATAATCTAAAATACATATGGGCCCCACACGGCTGATATCATTTAACCATAGGGAAGTAATGCAATCTGCAAGCCTCTAGGAGTAATAAGCCTGTCCCGACCTACTCATACTGTACAACAAAAGAAATAAACCTTTATCACACAAACTCCGAAAGAAGGGAGCTGACGGCTCTGTACGGCTGATTGGGACTACGAGGGACCTGTTCCTCGTCTATCTGTACCTGCAGACAAGTAATGCAGCGCCCCAGAAGAGGGCGTCGGTACCACAGGTACTGAGTATGTAAAGCAGTAACTTTAAATAACTGAAAGCAAGAAATAGAACTAACAGTGACTGAAGTAAAGAAAACGGACTGAAGATGACTGAGGTAGTGAAATCAGGACTAAACATACTGTAATAAGGAAGGTAGGGTTCATACCTAACAAATGAGGCGTCTTACTGTCTAACTATCAGTAACTAGAGCAAGCATAAACCTTACTTGGCCCCCATAAGCCGGAAGGTACAATCAGCATAGAATAACCCACTTGGGCCCCCATTAGCCCTAGTGAGCACACCTCAATCTATATACCCCTATCCAGGTCATATTGAATCAACTATCAGCTATAAGCGCCCTGCCGATCCCCTGGGTCTGCAACTGGGCCCGCTCGGCCCCTGACTATAGCTGTGCCTGAGTTCGAAGGACTCTTGATATCTACACCTCGGGCGTAAGCGCTCGGTGGGGGTGTGTATAAGGCCAACCACGGCAAATATGAGGATCTGGATCCCCATCTTCATCGCTTGCGGATGGCATGCCGCTCCGTAGAGTGACGTATCCTCGCCCCTGGAGGGCGAGTCGACACAACTATTAACCTTGGGGTGGTCACAGAAGCTATACAGGTATAATCCAGCCCAAAACAACACAATTTACAAGTCTCAACTGACAACGACAACTAAACATGGTAACATACTCCTGACATACTTTACTAGGACTCATACTAGATTACTATGCTGAAGAAACTAACTTGCCGAAAGAAAATGCCTTAACATACCTCGATCGTTGTTTACCGATTAACTGGCGAGTTTTGGCTCGTGTTCAACTGCCCTTCTCCACTGAAATCGTGTTACTGAAAAGATAGGACTAGTTTTAACACTAAATTCGGCAAAAAGGAAAACTTTATATATAAATATTAACTATATTCTAATTTTACGGAACACAGTCGAAACCTCATTATTTCTTGAGAATCTATAAGGGAGAAATGCTTACTTTAAGCCTGAGATCGTATTGGCACTACTTTGGAGCAATTCCAACAACTTTGGCTCGGCGGGATGATGATTCGCCGAGCGAATTTCACGAAACTAACTCCCTAGAAATGTTCTCTGCAGCCTTATACTTCGATACCCGAAGTTAATTTGGATTTGTACGGCGTTTAGCAGCATAATTGGATGAAAATTATAATTCTCCTTCGTCCCTATTCTCTGCTGGTCGTATTATATATGAAAAATAGCATGAAATCTAAGGGTGAGGCCTATATATACTTGAAGCAGCATACAAGGCAACGTGGCACGTTGCCCAATGCACTGATTCTGCTCCGTGCCACGTTGGCTAATGCGGAGGAGCAGCTCCGTGCCACTTTGCCCCTCTGAGCAGCTTGGTTCGGCCTCCTCTCGCGAAATCCCGATTTGGCACTCGTTCGGCCTTTTCCGAGCCCTTTCCTAGTACGTATGATACTCTAAAACTATCAGCCAACATGCGAATAGGCCGAGTAAACATTAAAAACTTACGAGGTGTAACATCCTTCCCCCCTTAAGATCATTCGTCCTCGAATGTTTAACTTATATTTGCATGAACCTTAACCTTGCAATTACTTATTCTGAAAATTTTGGCAGAGTCTCCCCTGTAATATGGACTATCCAAAAACTCTGAAATGCATAAAAATCCAATACAGGTAATCCACACAAGACCATGACTTTTATTTCACAATAGACTGAAGTCAACTACTCCACATATACATGTATATAATGCAACTTATGAAACAACAATAACAACATACCTCTGGCTGCACAATCTGACTAAGTCTAAAATAACTGAGGATATTTGGTTTTCATATCATCTTCTACTTCCCAGGTCATTTCCTCGCGGTTCTTATTTTGCCATAACACTTTAACGGAAGCAATATATTTAGTTCTTAGTCTATGAATCTGCCGATCTAATACGGCTACTGGAGCTTCTTCATAAGCTAACTCCTCAGTGATTTGGACGTCTTTAACTGGGACAATCCGGGAGGAATCTCCTATACACTTCCTCAGCATTGATACGTGAAAAACTGGGTGAACGGATTCTAATTCTGGAGGTAAATCCAATTCATAAGCTACCTGGCCTATCCTTCGGCAAATTTGATAAGGCCCAATAAACCTCGGGCTGAGCTTGCCTTTCTTACCAAATCTCGTCACACCCTTCATCGGTGAAACCTTCAGGAGTACCCAGTCACCCATATTAAATTCTAGGTTTCTCCGCCGCACATCAGCATAAGATTTCTGGCGGCTTTGAGCAGTCAGCGAACGTTCCCTGATAAGCTTTACTTTCTCTTCTGATTGACGAATAATATCTGGCCCAATCAAAGCTGATTCTCCTACCTCAAACTAACTAGCTGATGATCTGCACTTCCGCCCAAATAACGCTTCATAAGGCGCCATCTGAATTATTGAATGATAACTGTTATTAAAGGAAAATTCAATAAGCAGCAGATGTTTGTCCCAGCTGCCTCCAAAATCTAGCACACGCGCTCATAACATATCCTCGAGCGTCTGGATTGTACGTTCTGCCTGCCCGTCTGTCTGAGGATGGAAGGTTGTGCTCAGGTTAACCTGCGTCCCCAGGCCCATCCGAAAAGATTGCCAAAACTTAACTGTAAACTGCGCCCCTCTATCAGAGATAATTGACAACGGAACACCATGCAACCGGACTATTTCTCTAATATACAGCTTGGCATAGTCTTCGGCTGAAAAGGTAGCCCTTACTGGGAAAAAGTGAGTTGAGTTGTCAACCTGTCAACAATTACCCAGATAGAATCATATTTACACCCGGTATGAGGTAACCCTACTACGAAATCCATATTAATTGCCTCCCATTTCCATAAAGGAACGACTATATCCTGTGTTAGTCCGTGAGGTTTCTGATGTTCAGTTTTCACCTGTTGGCAATTAGGACATTGAGCTACAAATTCTGCTATCCCCTTTTTCATTCCTGGCCACCAGTAAATCCCTTTTACATCATGGTACATCTTTGTCGAACCTGGATGGAGAGAGTAACGGGCATAGTGTACCTCTCCCATAATTTGCTAGCGAAGTCCTGCCACATCTGGAACACAGAGGCGATCTCTATATCTCAAAACTCCATCCTCGGTTACCTGGAAATCGTTCACTTCCCCTCGCTGGACCCTATTTCTAAGCTGAACTAGGCTAGGATCTTCATACTGCCGTTCTTTCACTTCCACAACCAATGATAACACTGCGGTATTCTGGATTACCGCTCCATTGTCTCCTGATTCCACTATACGAACGGCTAAACTAACTAGCTGATGCAATTCTTGGGCCAATTTCTACCGCTCGGGCTGTAAATATGCCAGGCTTCCCATAGATTTGCGGCTAAGGGCATCTGCTACAACATTGGCCCTTCCTGGGTGATATAAAATATTCATATCATAATCCTTTAACAGCTCTAACCAGCGACCCTACTGCAAATTCAACTCTTTCTGGGTGAAAATATACTACAGGCTCTTGTGATCAGTGAAAATATCTACATGGACGCCATACAGGTAGTGTCTCCATATTTTCAAGGCATGAATCACCGCAGCTAACTCCAGGTCATGGGTAGGGTAGTTCTTCTCATGTTTCCTCAGCTGCCTGGAAGCATAGGCAATCACCTTACCATGTTGCATCAAAACACATCCTAACCCAACGCCCGAAGCGTCACAATAGACTGCATAACCCTCTGTTCCTTCTGGCAATGCTAGCACCGGTGCCGATGTCAATCTGTCTTTCAGTTCCTGAAAGCTCTGCTCACATGCCTCAGTCCAATGGAATTTTGCTTCCTTCTGCGTCAGTTTGGTTAAAGGTGCTGCTAAAGTGGAAAATCCTTCCATGAACCTTCTGTAATACCCGGCTAACCCCAGGAAACTACGTACCTCGGTCGGAGTGGTAGGTCTAGGCCATGTTTTCACTACCTCTATCTTTTACGTATCTACCTGTATACTAGAATCTGACATAATATGGCCCAAGAAGGCTACTGAATTCAGCCCAAAATTCACATTTAGAAAATTTTGCATATAACTGGCGATCTCTGAGAATTTGGAGCACTGTCTGTTGATGATCCCGGTTATCTGCCTCTGAATGAGAATACACCAGAATATCATCGATAAATACTATCACGAACAAGTCCAGGTATGGTCTGAAAACGTTGTTCATCAGGTCCATGAACACTGCTAGGGCATTCAGTCCGAAGGACATGACTAGAAATTCAAAGTGGTCATATCTGGTCCTGAAGGCAGTTTTTGGAATATCGCTTTCACGAACCCGGACCTGATGATATCCGGATCTTAAGTCAATCTTTGAAAAATACCTCACTCCCTGTAGCTGATCAAACAAGTCATTTATTCTGGGAAGTGGGTACTTATTCTTGATAGTGACTTTATTCAGCTGCCGATAATCTATACACATACGGAGGGAGCCGTCCTTCTTCCTCATGAATAGAACTGGCGCACCCCATGGTGAGGTACTCAGTCTGATAAAGCCCTTGTCTAGCAAATCCTTCAATTGTTCCTTTAATTCTCTGAGTTCAGCAGGAGCCATCCGATATGGAGGAATAGATATAGGCTGAGTGTCTGGTAATAGATCGATTACAAAATCAATTTCCCTATTTAGGAGAATACCAGGGAGCTCATTTGGAAATACGTCGGGAAATTCATTAACCATTGGAATAGACTGAAGGGTCGGAGGCTCTGCCGGAACATCCTGAACTCTGACGATATGATAAATGCGCCCTTTTGCTATCAATTTTCTCGCCCGAAGATAGGAAATAAACCTACCTTTTGGCATGGCTATACTACCTTTCCACTCACATACTGCCTCCCCTGGAAAGTGGAATCGGACAATCTTGGTCCAACATTCGACATTGGCATAGCATGGAGCTAGCCAATCCATACCCATAATAGCATCAATATCAACCATTTCTAGTTCTATCAAGTCTGCCGTAGTTTGACGACTGGCAACCTCTACTGTACACCCCCGGTAGACCCTTCTAGCTATAATAGAGTCACCAACGGGTGTAGACACTAAGAAAGGTCGCCGAAGCAATTCCGGCATAATGCTAAACTTCCGAGCCACCAACGGTGTAACATAGGACAAAGTGGATCCTGGATCTATCAACACATAAGCAGGATGAGAGCAAATGTTCAGCATACCTGTCAGAACATCTGGTGACGACTCTGATTCTTGTCGCCCCAGTAGTGCATAAATACGGTGTGGGCTAGCACCTGAACTGGAGGCCCCTGATCTGCCTCGGCCTCTGCCAGCTGAAACTGAGGGCTTACGCCCTGCCGGGGATGCTGGAGCTCGTGATCCTGTCGAGGACCTATCCTGTCGATCCCGGTCACCTTGACCCCTAGCTGGACAATTTCTCATCTGATGACCCTCCTGTCCATAAATGTAGCATGCTGTGGAATCATACCTACATGCTCTAGAGTGGCGTCGATTGAAAATAGGGCAAAGTGGTATCGTAAACCCACTCTTCTCCACTCTCCTCTGCTACTATGAACCTACTGCTCGTGAACCTTCACCGGGCTCTAGCTGCCCTCGGCGACTAGACCTGCTCCTCTGCCGCTGCGGTGGAGACAGGGGTCTAGGCGGCCTATCTGATAACCGTGGCCTAGGTCCTCCCCGGGACTTCTCCTATAATTCATCCGGTCTGTCCCTGCGGCGCTTCTCCTAACTTGTCCTCCTAATCTCCCGTTGTCGCTGTCTGATACCCTCAATATTCTGAGCAAAAGCCTGCACACGGGCGATATCCATATCCTCTCGTAGTGTAGCTGTGATGCAGGTCTCAACATATTTCGAGTTCAGCCCCATAATAAAGCGGTGTACCCTGGCTGGCATTGTGTCCACAAAGGCTGGCGCATATCAAGCCAAGGAATCAAACCGCATGGCATATTCCCGAACACTCATCGACCCCTGCTCCAAATGTAGAAACTGATCAACCCAGGCCTGTTGAATCTCCCGCGGTAGGTAATGATCCAAGAAAGCCTCTGAAAAGCTGGACCAGGTCGGAGGAGATAGATCTCTCCCTCAGGACCTCTCCCAACTCTCATACCAAAGTACGGCGATGTCCCGTAGCCGGAATACAGCCAACTCAACTGACTCTGTGGGTGTAGCATGCATCACCCTGAAATCCTCTACATCTGGTCTAAGAAGTCCTGAGGGTCCTCGGTCCGATCTGTCCCTGTGAAGTGCAGAGGACTAAGTGCTAGAAACTCTAGGACCCTCGAACTACCAGGCCCTCCTACGGATTCTGCAACTGTAGGTGGCACTGGCTGGCGCTGAGCAGCCATCATCTGTGCTAGCATAACCACCGAGCTCCTGACCTCCTGGTCGGATGGTACGGGTATAGAAATTGCCGGAGGCAGTGCCGTCACACCGACCGTCCCAAGCGGCTCCTGACGTGGTGGAGACTGTTGGGGAGGTTGAGATGATACCTCCGTATTGTCCTCAAATCGGGCCGATTCTGACCGAGGCTGAGGCACCCTGTCGGTGCCCTCTCCTGCTGCACATCTAACCTCCTGCCTGTCGTAGGGTGTTGCTGGTCCGACATTTCTCTGTAAACAAAAGAGTATAATGAACTTAGGGACTCAAACCATACTATACCGCTCTATAGCACGACTGAATAAGAAGAAAGACTAACCATCCTGTCGGTGCCTTCTCCTGCCTATAGTATGTGGTGTACAACACATCCATAGATAAGACTCTACTTAGCACGGCTTGCAGACTCCTTGGGATACGACCTGCTCTGATACAAAGTTTGTCACACCCCACCTTGGGAGGCATGACTGGCACCTGGTGCCCTACTAGGACCTAAACTGCTGAGATGACTGAGCCTGAACACCTCTGGTGCAGGGCTGACTCTAACTCTAGAATCAAGAAAACAATGGGCTATACAGCGGCTATAAATACAACCCCGTCCGACAAGACGTATAGCCACCTGTGAAAGTAAACAGCTAACCAGAGACAAACAATTATAGGGAGTCCTATGCAGGCCGACAAGGCCACCATAATATCTAGTTATAACTGGAAAGTAGAAGGTGATGCTAAACTGAGCTATGACCATCAAGGCCACCAATCAACAGCTAAATAGGGCCCCACACGGCCAACACACATAATCTAAAACACATATGGGCCCCACACGGTCGATATCATCTAACCACAGGGAAGTAATGCAATCTGCAAGCCTCTAAGAGTGATAAGATGGTCGGGTGTATAACAAAAGAAATAAACCTCTATCACACAAACTCCGAAAGAAGGGAGCTGACGGCTCTGTACGGCTGACTAGGACTACGAGGGACCTGTTCCTCGTCAATCTGTACCTGCAGGCAAGTAATGCAGGCCTCAGAAGAGGGCGTCAGTACCACAGGTACTGAGTATGTGAAGCAGTAACTTTAAATAACTGAAAGCAAAAAATAGAACTAACGGTGACTGAAGTAAAGAAAACGGACTGAAGATGACTGAGGTAGTGAAATCAGGACTAAACATACTGTAATAAGGAAGGTAGGGTTCATACCTAACAAATGAGGCGTCTTACTATCTAACTATCAGTAACTAGAGCAAGCATAAACCTTACCTGACCCCCATAAGCCAGAAGGTATAATCAGCATAGAATAACCCACCTGGGCCCCCATAAGCCAGAAGGTACAATCAATATAGAATAACCCACCTGGGCCCCCATTAGCCCTAGTGAGCACACCTCAATCTATATACCCTTATCCAGGTCATATTGAATCAACTATCATCTATAAGCGTCCTGCCGATCCCCTGGGTCTGCAACTGGGCCCGCTCGGCCCTGACTATAATTGTGCCTAAGTTCGGAGGACTCCTGATATCTACACCCCGGGTGTAAGCACTCGACGGGGGTGTGTATAAGGCCAACCACGGCAAATATGAGGATCTGGATCCCCATCTTAGTCCCTTGCAGACGGCATGCCGCTCCGTAAAGCGATGTATCCTCGCCCCTGGAGGGCGAGTCGACACAGCTATTAACTTTGGGGCGGTCACAGAAGCTATACAGGTATAATCCAGCCCAAAACAATATAATATACAAGTCTCAACTGACAACAACAACTAAACATGGTAACATACTCCTGACATACTTTACTGGGATTCATACTGGATTACTATGCTGAAGAAACTAACTTGGATTTGTACGGCGTTTAGCAGCATAATTGGATGAAAATTATAATTCTCCTTCGTCCCTATTCTCTGCTGGTCGTATTATATATGAAAAATAACATGAAATCTAAGGGTGAGGCCTATATATACTTGAAGCAGCATACAAGGCAACGTGACACGTTGCCCAACGCACTGATTCAGCTCCGTGCCACACTGGCTAACGCGGAGGAGCAGCTCCGTGCCACTTTGCCCCTCTGAGCAGCTTGGTTCGGCCTCGTCTCGCGAAATCCCGACTTGAAACTCATTCGGCCTTTCCCCGGGCCCTTTCCTAGTCCGTATGGCACTCTAAAACTCTCAACCAACAAGTGAATAGGCCGACTAAACATTAAAAACTTACGGGGTGTAACAGAACTAAAGTTCGATTTTTAAGTTGTGTTTTTTTTTTGAAAATGACTTTGTGATAATGTACGATATTTTATTATGAATTTTTACTTATTTGGTAAGTTTGTATAAGAATTTGGGCAATTTGTATAATTTTTACAACTTATGGGGTTCGTATGTTCATGAGGAAAAAATACAACTTAAAAATCCCAAGTTGTCTGTCCAAACAAAACTTCAAACTTCATCTCATATGATTTCATATCATGATTTCAAATTATGATTTCATCTCACATGGCCAAACAGGCCCTAAAACTCAATAATTTAAGCTTATTTTAGTTTTTTCTAAGTCATGATATTCATGTCAAATTACACATCGGATGGTAGCATATACATATATATATATATAACAAAATATATAAATTGGTAATGTAAATAGGCGTTTGGACATGTGATTTCATCTCGTTATTTGATATTTTAAGATGAAATCAGCATTTGGACATGCGATTTTATCTCATGAGGTAAAATTTCAAATTATCAAAAAATCTTGATTTGGGATTTCAAATCTTCAGATGAACATTTTCAACCACAAAATTTGACCCACAAGTTTATATTTTGTAAAAAAAAAATCACCATTTTATATTTACCAACCATTTATTTTGGATATAAATAAAATTTATTGATGTTATTATTACTCTTACTAACCTTTGCTAACCATTTATATTGGATATAAGTTTGCCAACCATGTAGGAAGATTATATTAAATAGTAGTACACCACAACTCATATTCGATTTTACTTTTTATTGAACTAAAATTCGATCAATAAATATTGTATTTTTTTAGAATGACTTTCTAACACATTGTATTACACTTAATTATGAATTTTACTTATTTTATAAGATTTTTTATAAAAATATTGATAGTTTTCACAACTTATGGGGTTTTTATATTCACGAGGAAAAATAATACAACTTAAGAATTTCAAATTACATGTCCAAACAAAACTTCAATTTCATCTCATATAATTTCATATCATGATTTCGTCTCGCATAGCCAAATGGGTCCTAAATTTTTTTTATATTATTAGATGATCTTTAACTATTATAATAAATAATTTATCTTATTTTGGAATTACAAATTCTATATTATAAAAAAAGTTTACTTATAAATTTCTTTTGAAATTCCTTATATTCATGGTGTTTATATAACTCGAATTCCAAAAGAAGATGTAACTAGCTAAGCTAGTAGCTGGCTTGGAGGCAGTAATATTAGTTAGATGTCTTTATTAAGAAACTAATTAATATAATCAATATATCAACTACTAATTAACACGATATTTAGGAGAAATTCTTAAATGCTCTATAGCCTGTTTGGCGAAATTTTTGATAGGTCAAAAGTGTTTTATTTTTTAAAAAAAGAGATGTTTGACCATGCTTTTGAGAGAAAATAAGTGATTTTAAGGAGTTTTCAGAAATTTTAAAAAAATAGTTTCTCCTCAAAAACATTTATTTGAAAAGTATTTTTGAAAAAAATACACTTAGAAACATTTTTCAAAATTTTTGCCAAATATTAATTACTGCTAAAAAGTATTTTTTAAATTTATTAACAAAACACAAACTATTTTTTATCAAATTTTTTAAAATAAATAAATTTTAAAAGTTTGACCGTGACTATTAATTAAGTTAGTTAATCTTATAAATCAACTGAAAAAGCACATGGGCAAAAGATCACAGTTATGATGAGTGTTACAGCTGTATATATCATATCTTCTTAAGACACTGAATGACAAATTTTTAGATAAAAATGTGCATTATCCAATGATTGATTACGTGAGAAGATTTGGACAAGCGGAGATTTGAGGTTGTCCAAACACCAGACAAACAACATGACATTTGGGATTCGCCTTAATTATCACATTTATTAAAAAGAGTTTTATTTTTAAAATATTAAAAATAATTAATTATTTATTATTTTTTTAATCTTTATTTAAAAAAAGATAATAGTACTATTAAATTGAGATCAATGATAAAAATAATTGAATTGAATTATCTTTTTTAGTTAACATTTTAAAGTATCCTTTAAAGTTGGTGTTAATTATGAAGCATGCATAATTAAGAAGATTAGGCTACAAGCGTCCACTCACATATTCCAAAATTGATCTAACTATTTTGGAATCTTAATGAATCAATGCCCTTGCTCTTTATTGAAGTTAGAATAGTAGTACTACCTCTGATTCACGATAATAGGTATACTCAAAATAGTTATTTTAAAATATTTATTAATTTTAAAATTTAAAAGATAATTGATTATGTCTTTTCAAATTTATATTTAGTAATTAGAGTTATTCTAAAATATGAAGAGAATTATTATTGTATATTTTTAAAAAATTAATAGGGTTATATTAATCAAATTTTACCATCCCTATTAATTTTTTTTAATGAATGTGTAAATTTTATCTAGCAATTAAAATGGAACAGAAGGAGTACTATATTACTATTTCCTCCGTTTCAAAATAAATGTTGTTTTTAGCTTAGACATACCCTTTAAAAAAACTACTCATTTTCATAAAGCAAAATATATTTTTACCAACTTCCCTTTAATAAATACCTTTAGAAGATGTAATCTTTAATATTTTTTTGGTTATGTAAAACTCTCTCAATTTAAATAATAGTAAAATTGAAAGAACATAATTTATGTCTTCTTATTTATATAAAATACCACTTATTTCAAAATAAAATTAAAAGACTAAAATACCTATTATTTTAAAACGGAGGAAGTAACTCCAATCTATATTGTCCGGTCCAAATTTCAGTTGCTTAATGAGATGTTGTTAGATATCCGAACAATAATATCTTTAACAAAATAAAATAATAAGGGAGGAAATTAAGAAAAATTCTAACTGATTTTTTTATTTGTCATATTTTCGATCAATCCAAGTTATCTGATTTTTATTGTTGATATAAAATAACAGATATCTCATAAAATTAATTAAAACGTGTATAAATTAATCCACGCACTAAAATTATTTTTTAAAATGCCATGTTAGTTCGTTTTGAATACTAGCATGAGAAAACAACTGAGTGCATTTCCTATGTTATTAATTCATCTTATAATTATCAAGCACCAAGACTTATTTCATTCTAGTGTGTTACATCGGCTCTGATTTGAGAGAACCAACTATATATATTGCATCTTCGTGTAGGGAGATTTCTTTTAGGATTTTTGAATAATAAACTTTTTGTTTACCTTTTTTTTGAAAAAAAAAAATCTTAGAAAAATTCACGGTCACTATTTTTTGAGTGTCCTATAATAACTCACAAATCATATATGAGATGTAACCTATATTACGCAAGCTTGCAACTCTAACTTTCCCAATAAAATATCACATACTACCACTTCACCCTTATGAATAAATTATTTATGCACTTTAAATATAAATACAGAATTTAAATTAAAATTATTCATCTTACCAACACGTAAGTTTAGGCTGGCTCAGACTAAAGAGGAATGCAATAGTATCTTATCTTTTAGAGGGGAGGGGATGATAGAGGCTGATTATGCTTTGATTCAACAATAACGATAGTGAATTTAAATCCCATATCTATCATCTTAAATATGCTCATTCATAATTCAAAATAATCAAAAAAATTAATCTGAAATTAAATTTAAAAATACTGTGCCGACTTAAATTTATTTGGATTTTAATTTTAATTTTTTGAATCCAAAATTTAAAATTTAAATTTAAATTTCATATCCAATCCAAATTAAAAAAAATCCGAATGTTCTAGCACTAATTAATATCATCAAATTTTTATTTGTCATTATCGTCTAATAAGTAACTTACTTATGTGAAAGAAAATAATAAAAAATAAAACTACATCATCGTGATAGAACTTAAACTCTTTGTTGTTATACTTTGTTTATTCCATCAGTCAGATACCAAGAATCAGTATCCCTAGTTTATTGCTCCTCGTCTCCTCTTTTCCCCCAAACAACTTTGAAAATTGAAGGTGTTTAGCCGAGAGTAAAATACTTTTTAAATTTCCTTTTTTTTTTTGAATACTTTATAATTTAGTTGTCTAAAATTATTTTTTCTAAAAAAATAAATTTCTTAAAATGATCAAATTGATTTTCTTATTAGAAGTAAAAAAAATAAGTTTCACAAATAATATTAGATATTGAATGTCTTTTTTCCATCCTCACGCTCACCTTTGTAGCTCCCAACCTCCACTCCCACACCTCTATCCAGGGGCGGAGCCAGGCAGGAATAAGAGCCCGTTTGACTTATCTGAAAAAAGTGGCTTTTAAATGTAAGTGCTTAAAGCACTTTTTAAGTGTTGAAACTTATTTTATAAATAAGCAGTTATGTGTTTAGATGAAAGTGTTGAAGCTGAAAAAAGCTATTGATGTGTTTGGTACGAAAGTGCTGTTAAGCACTTATTTTGGGTCAAATGACTGAAATGCCCTTAAAGTTGTTAACAATATAAAAAATAAATTATTATGATATTTTTATTTCTTAAATAATTAAAATTAAAATTAATACATATTTTTATTTATTTTAAATATAAATTAATTATTTAAGTTATTTTAAAATTTTAAAATATATAATTTAAATAAGATTAGGCAAATCTCCCTTTTTACTTTTTATCAGGAGTATAATTCTATTTTTTTATTTGTAAAATCAAATATAATAATTTAAATGAATTAATACTACCTAAATTAATTTTTTTTTATATTTTTAATTATTTTTTTCTAATATGCACAAAAAATTAAAATTTTGTTAAAGATATGAGTGTCTTTGCTTTATTTAAAAAAATTAACAAATTAACTGCATGTTTTCGTTTTTAAACTATGAATGAGTGAGTTATAAATAAAGTTCGAGAAGAAGAGAAGAAGCAGAGAAGAAGAGAGATTTTCGGCGCACTGTGGAGAAGTGCAAGATGCGGCCACTCTAAAGAGAAGAAGAGAAAAATTAGATTTTTTATTTCCTTGAGGGTAATTTTGAAATTAAAAAAAAGTATGAGGATAATAAAGTAAATTTATTGGTCAAACATAATGATTTATGAGCCAAAAATAAAAAGTTGAGTTTCACCAACTTTTATTTTTCTGTTTATTAAAAGCAGCTTTTAACTTTTTAAATATCTCTTAATTTTACCCAAACACTTCAGAAAACTAAAAACTGCTTATAAGTTGGTCAACTTATAAACTTAACCAATCAGACTATATGGGGTTCATGTGAACCCAATCTCCTTTGACAAAAAAATTACATCATATATTCTAAGTTAAAATTATTTTTTAGATGTGTGTGTATACTTTTTTATTATGTGTGTCTTTTAGACAGTACTACTAATCTAATATTTTCTCCTCACTTACCAGACATACTACTTTTTTATTTTTTTTTAAAAAAAAATTCTTCATACCAACCACACCCTGAGAATTGCTTTTCCCCATGAAAACCCCCCTGTTTATTGTTTACCAGTTACCACCCTCCCTTTCTCCCAGAAGTTGTCAATTTCTCTAAGTATAAATACTTGATTTCTTCTCCCTTTCTCCACAGGGTCCAGCACTGAATTAGTTGAGTTTTCTTCCCCATTTTCCTTAGGAGCTCTGATCATTTTATCTCTTGTATTCTTATTTCTTCAGCACCAAAACAGACTAATTATCTTAGTTAGTAAACAAGCACAAATATAAGAAAAATGGCAAAGAATACTTCAAACGTTAATATTGGATCATCAAAGAGGAGGTATAATAACAATAATGGCTTTTCAAGGAAGTGTTCTTCCTTGATTAAAGAACAACGTGCCCGGATTTACATTCTACGTCGTTGTGCCACCATGCTTCTTTGCTGGTACATTCAAGGCGATGATTAAATTATCTGTCATGGCCCATTGCAAGGTACGGGACTTGAATCTCACATCCATATTTGCAATAGACTATAGTCGTGGATTCTCCCACCTCAATAGCTAACCTTTGGACCAATTCTCTCAACTCCATACGACACTTAAAAACTTAGCCACCATACATACAAGTTTCCCTTTTTTGGCTTCCGTTCATCAAATTCCAGTTATATTCTGCCCTGTTGATCATGCGCTACTTTACCTTTTTAATTTCTTTTTCATCGATCCATTGGGTTTTTGTGGCACATGAAAAACACAGGAGATAGTTCTGTAGGACCACTTTGAAACAGAGTTTTTTTTTGGGGGTGGGGTGGGGGAGGGGAAACAGAGCCGCAGGGATGATGAATAAGAAAGCTGACAAAAGAGCGAACCCAGTGCAAGAAATAAGGAAGGCTGCATAGGCAATCCATCATCTTTTTTGTTATGGAATTTACCCAGCGAAAGATATGTAGTAGTAAATCGATTTGTTCTGCAACATAACAATCATAACATTCAATGTGAATTTACTGGTTTTGACATATTTAACGAAATACGGGTTCAGTTAGTTGTTAAACAGATTCCATCCATCCATATCAAAAGTGCACCAATTTTAAAAACTATAAGGACGGTTAGTGTTCTAGTATATTTCAAGGAGTATTTTGAGCTTTTTTTTTATGCATATAACACTCCGCCTATCCCAAACAGAGGAAGGAAACCTGCTCATTTGATTCAGAATTTCAGATCCGTATTGATTCTCTCGGGACACGCGTAACTGATTCCTTTTACTGACAAATCCATCGTTTGTTCCAAAAATTTTGAAATTATGAAATCTGAAATTTTCATTTCGCGCATAGAGTTGATTATCATGTTGAATGGTTTGATATCTCTGCGGACAATATTGCGCCAGTGGAGGTACAAGAGCCCGGAAAGATTCTGGTGGGTTATCAGATAGGGCAAACATTACTTGCAGATATTGAATGAAACTTGATATCTTAATATATATGAAACTTGCCGACAATATTAAGAAAACAACCACCTAGTGTAGTCACTCTCTTTGACATTTCAGCACTTACGGGGTTAAAAACTATCAAATAGACAGGTTTAGAAGAGTAATTAAGACTAGTAACATTGACAAGTTTAAAAGGTTCTTCAGATATTCTGCCTTTATTCTTAGATTACATAATATTGCTACATAAAATATGAAAGAATGGGGTATATGGAGAGGTGTATGAGATAGTTTCACAATAAAGAAAAGGGCAACAGATAATTAGTAGTTATGAATTTATAATGCAGGTGGTAGGAGATAAGAATATCAACCGCGGATAAAGATCATATTCTTTCACATCTCGAATCAGTTTTTGAAAATAAAAAATTAAAAATAACAATCACATTCCAATTAACATGTCAATTTTAAACAGAACATTATTAAAAAACCATCCGTATTCTCATAAAACATAGTTATGGATCCTTCATCAAAAAAATAGAGACCATAGTTATGTATCATAAATAAAGAAAGATCTTAGGACCACTACTGCTTGGAAGACAAGCAGTAATATGTTTCACTTTGACAAAATAGGTAAGTTCCCAAGCAGCTTCCTCTTGCATTCACAATTACAGTAAAGCCAATGACATTGATACCTGACCTACATATATAATCATCTCAAAACCCCAATTAATAGTCCAAGTTAATTACTTCTGACATCTAGCTCCATCCTCATTCCAATATTCCATTCCTACACATGATGCTATCTCGGAATATTGGCCCATCAGAGAGGTGGGTGTTGGTGTATTTGCTTATTTGGTGTGCAGGCAAGCCACTACTGACCAAGTCTAAGCTGAGCTATTTCTGAAATTTCACCCTACTAGATAGTCAGCATTAAATGGAGTAAAATGTACTTCCTCCGGACCACTTTATTTGTCATCCTTACTAAAAATATATGGTCTAAACTATTCACTCTGTTCCATTTTAATTACTACGTAAAAAGTATTTCAAAATACTTTTTGGTTTCGAAGTTCAAGAAATAATTGACCATATTTTTCTAATTCTACCCTTATTACTTAAAAGTCATTCTAAAATGAGAAAAGAATTATTATTGTATGTTTTCAATAAATTAACATGATTATATTAATCAAATTACCATTTCCATTAATTTTTTCTTAATGAGTGTTCAAATATTATTCTAACAATTAAAATGAAAAAGAGGGAGTACTAGTTGTCATTTTAGAAAACCAAGACATAATTGAGTATATTCTTCCCACTTTGCCCCTAGTAATATTTGTTCTCGGAAGTAATAAACATTGACTAATTAGTGTAGGAAACCTAAGTGAAGAGTACATCCACATACTTCAATATTGTGATTGCTTAGATTAACTCTCTTCTTATTTGTTAAATAGAGGATTAAACAGAAAATATTTATTGATGAGAAATTAACATTTTAATTTATTATGGGGCGTGTAAACAAGAAATGTGTTAAAGTGGTCCGGATGGAGTAATCAGGGATTGGGGGAATGAGTCAACCCAATCAATTTTGCCACTGAGTTCATTCAGTCAGTTTTTGATTTGGTCAAACTGAGGAGGAAACTTTACTAACTTCTTGTAGCATTAAGTCCTCTTTCTCAATAACCATTGGACATATTTTCAACTATTTGTTCTTCGAAAACTTCATCTTAATCTTTCTACTGATCAAAGTTTATGAAGTTCCCTGATACCGAAGCCATATATCTAGAGCCACAGTTAAGAGTGCTTTTGGCACTTTATACGTACCAGAGTTTTTCAAATGCAAAATCCAAGATGCCGCTACCTACAAATTCTTTTCATTCAACTTGTCTCCGTCATTAGCTTTGGCCAATGCGTAATGCTAATAAGAGGTGAAGATGAAACTAGTACTCCTGTAAAGGTGGATATGGGTATAATTCTTGATCTGGAAACAGTTGTGGGAAAAGTAATGCACATATCTGTCTTACTAGCCCTTGCAGATTACCATTCCGCCGCTAGTCGCAGTGCCATTAGGATAGTCCCTCACTTGAGGGATTCCAAGAAAGATGATGTTGAAGCAGCTTCCGCTGGTAAGTTCAGCTCCATGATTTACTTCTGTTATACTTGCATTTATTACTACTCTCTTTCAGGGGGCAGATCTACAGTATAAGGTTCCTATATCTGTATTGAAAAATTCATTGAAAGTATATAAATATATAATGCCGAACCCAATGACAAGATGGCTCTTGGTTCAGCGGTGATTTGGGCAAGCCCGTGGGTTAGTATCTTCCTCAAAGCACCAGTTTTGGTGTTATTAACGTTTTTCTTCTTTCTTTTAAAAGAACACAAACTAATTAAAATAAAAAAGAAAGCCCGCTGCCCAGCTATCCTCTTCTTTTCTTTATTTAGTTATTTACCTTTTCTTATTACTTATTTTTGAAGTTATTGTTACTTTGATTTTAAATATTTTTATTTCAAAGTTGAATATCTCATTTTGAATTTTTATATTTGTATAATTGCATTGTTGTGTTTTCCCAAAATTTTAAACCCACTTTTCAATTTTTTCTCATCATTATCATGTGAATATAATTTATATATCAATTTGAGGTAAATATGACAGTGAAGCAGTGCGGCGTGATTGCGGTGCAATATCTTCACCCATAAAACTTTAACCTGCATTACATCGTGTAGCAAAAATTTTATTTTCGAACTCGTCCCGCTACCGCTTAATTGTACGTATGGAATAGTTCAAATCTTCTTTACTCTTTTACTCAATAATATGAATAAACAAAAATGTTACTATGTCTAGAAGATATGGTTTGAAACTATAACAATAAACCTTGAATGCATATATATATATATATATATATTTTTTTTTTTTTCTTCTCATTTTTGTTTTCAGTTTTGGTTACTTTCCTATACCAATATTGCCTCATAAATTTTGTTTCCTTCTCCTTGTTTTCAATTAGTAACATGCCCAAATGAATCAATCTGCTCCTAGGTAGCATCACAAATTAAAGTGTTAGAAAGTTTTCTAAATTCAGATATCTGTAATATTATTAATTGTAGTTGCACAAATTTATCTAATTATTATTTGTTAAAAGTGCTATTCATCGTTTTAAAATTTAAAAAATATGCTTGAACTTATCTTACCCCATCCCTCCCCGCATAAACTTAAATCCACAATCTTGTATAACTTTAAACCCACCCCGCACCCATGCACACCATTCCATTATCATTCTAGTCCTAGTCTCATTTTAAAATTCAAAATTCATACACTTCAAATCTTGACTCCACTTCTACTCCCTTTGCTTCACGAGTCGGACATACTCCAGTAATTAGTCATTCGTGCACTATTTGCACAAGATATTCCCTTTTTCTCTAAGATATTGGTTTTCCTATTTTGAAAGGGATTTTCAGATAATTTCTTACAGTATGATTGTGCTTGTGCAGCCATATACTTGCTAAAGGATGTCCAAGTGCAAGCAATCTTTGGACCACAAATGTCTACACAAACTGATTTTGTGATTGACATAGGGAACAGAGTAAAAGTCCCCATCATTTCTCCAGCAACAAGTCCTTCACTTTCAGTCAAGGAAAATCCCTTCTTCATCAGGGGAGCACTTCCTTCTTCCGGCCAGACAAAAGCCATTGCAGCAATTGTTAAAAACTATGATTGGAGGCAGGTTGTAGTAATCTACGAGGATAGCTCCTATGGAGCTGGGATAGTTCCATACCTCACTGATGCCTTACTGGAAATCAGCACTTTAGTCTCCTATAGAAGTGTTATTTCTCCTTCAGCCAATGACGATCAAATCCTCAAGGAGTTATACAAGTTGAATACAATGCAGACCAGGGTGTTCATCGTGCACTTGCAACCATTTCTTGCCTCGCGTCTTTTCCTTAAGGCAAAAGAAGCCGGGATGATGAGCAGTGGATATGCATGGATCATCACAGATGTGTTGGCGAGTCTTCTGGACTCTATAGATCCTTCAGTAATTGAGTCATCAATGCAAGGTGTTCTGGGTGTAAAACCTTATGTTCCAAGATCAAATGAGCTTCACAATTTCACCAAAAGATGGAGAAAGAGATTCCGTCAAGAATATCCAGACATGGACCCAGTTGAACTCAATGTTTTCGGGCTATGGGCGTATGATAGCATCACTACATTAGCAAAAGCAGTAGCGGAAGTGGGCACTACTGCTATCTCAAAATTCAAGATACCGGACACTAGAGAGTGTTATCACAGGATCATTACGGAGTTGTAAGGAATAATTTGAGAGAAAAATAAAACTCTATTACTCAAGAATAGAATTTACAAAGAGATTTTCAAACTCACAAAAACTCTCAAAACTCACTCCACTCACTAGGAACTACTCTCTTAGAGATGTATTCACTCTTTGGTGGATAATTTACAATGAAGATTAACCCTCCTTTTATAGAGGGTTGAGGTGGTGTGAATGGAGGTGTGAAAGGGGAAACTTTCTTCTTCAACAATGGTGGCTTGGGTAGGTGTTGAATGAATAATTCAACAATGGTGGCTTGGGTAGGTGTTGAATGCATAATTCAACAATGGTGGGTGAAAAAATTTCTAGATATGTGCTAGAAATCTTTCAATTCTCCCCCTCTAGCCATATCTGGAACAACCATCCCGGCTATGTCTCTGCACAGCTCCAATTTTTCTCGAGTAACCACCTTTGTCAACATATCTGCTGGATTCTCCTTCGTATGGATCTTTACTAGTCTCAACAGTTGTCGATCCATCACCTCGCGTATCCAATGATACCGAATATCAATGTGCTTTGTACGGGAATGGTACATGGAATTTTTGCTCAAATCTATAGCACTCTGACTGTCACAGTGTACCTTGTACTCTTTTTGCTTGATTTCAAATTCTTGGAGAAACCGCTTCAACCACAACATTTCCTTTCCAGCTTCAGCTGCTGCAATATATTCTGCTTCTGTTGTAGATAAAGCAACACACTTCTGTAATCTTGACTGCCATGAAACAACTCCTCCTGCAAAACTGTAGATAAATCCTGAAGTAGATTTTCTACTATCAAGATCTCCTGCCATATCTGAATCTGTATAGCCTTCCAAGATTGGATAAACTCCCCCGTAACAAAGACATATATTAGTTGTACCCTTAAGGTATCTGAGAATCCACTTTACTGCCTCCCAATGCTCCTTCCCGAGATTAGAGAGAAAACGACTCACTGTACCCACTGCATGAGCAATATCTGGCCTCGTACACACCATTGCATACATCAGACTTCCAACTGCTGAAGAGTACGGTACTGATGACATTTCCCTGATCTCTTCCTTAGATGAGGGACATGAACTCTTGCTCAATTTGAAGTGATTGGCTAGTGGAATGCTGACTGGTTTGGCGTTGTTCATATTGAACCTTTCAAGCACACGTTCAATATACTTTTCTTGAGATATCCATAATCTGCATTTCTTCCTGTCTCTAGCTATTTGCATTCCCAATATCTGTTGAGCTGGTCCTAAGTCTTTCATGTCAAAAACTTTAGACAATTCTTTCTTCAGCTGGCAGATCTTTGTTGCATCCTTTCCCACGAGTAGAATATCGTCTACGTATAGTAGAAGAGCAACAAAATTTCCATCTGAAAATTTTTGAATGTAGACACACTCATCTGTTACAGTTTTCTTGTATCCTTGACTTACCATGCACGAGTCAAACTTCTTGTACCATTGTCTTGGTGCCTGCTTCAGACCATACAAGCTTTTCTTTAGCTTGCATACGAGGTTATCACCTGAAACCTCAAAACCTTCTGGCTGCTCCATATAGATTTCTTCTTTCAAATCTCCATGAAGAAAAGCTGTCTTCACATCCATTTGTTCAAGCTCCAAGTTCATACTTGCGACCAATCCAAGTATAACTCTGATTGAAGTCATCTTGACTACTGGTGAAAAAATCTCATCAAAGTCGATTCCTTTCTTCTGTTGGAATCCTTTGACTACCAACCTTGCTTTGTATTTCACCACTTTTCCGCTACCATCTTTCTTTAGCTTGAACACCCATTTATTTTTCAGTGCCTTCTTCCCTTTTGGAAGTTTTACGATCTCATAAGTGTGATTTTTCTGTAGAGATTCCATTTCATCCTGCATTGCAAGCAACCATTTTTCTTTTTCCTTATGAGATACAGCTTCATGAAAACTCTCTGGTTCTCTATCTTCAGTAAGCAGAAGATACTCGGATTCTGTATATCTTCTGGATGGAATCCGACCTCGTTCAGATCTACGAACTTCTGGATTAACAATCTGAGGATATTCACCATCATCTGAGCCTTGTGATGGACCTGAAGCTTCTGGTGGAGGGGTTTGAGGCTCCCCCTGCTCAACACCCTCTTCTTCCTCTTCTTCTGCTTCTGGTACGTCATCGTTATTTCTCACAAATGATTCTGTTACTACTTCTGGCATCTGAGCAGCAACATTTGACTTCTGAGACATTGTGGGTTTTTCAATGTCTTCTATTGTCTGGTTTTCATGGAACACCACGTCCCTACTTCTGATCACCTTTTTCTCCTTTGGATCCCATAATCTATATCCAAATTCTTCATCTCCATAGCCAATGAAAATGCATGGAGTGGTCCTTGCATCGAGCTTTTGTCTGAGCTCCTTGGATACATGTGCATATGCTAAACATCCAAATACTCTCAAGTGTGAGTATGATGGATTCTTCCCAGACCACAGTTTCTCTGGAACTTCAAAATTCAGTGGTACTGATGGTGATCTGTTGATCAGGTAACAGGCGACTCTAACTGCTTCTCCCCAGAATGGCTTTGGCAGCTTAGCCATACTGATCATGCTTCGAACACGTTCCATGATTGTTCGGTTCATTCTTTCGGCTACACCATTGTGTTGAGGGGTGCGTGGGACCGTTTTCTCGTGTCGAATACCATATGTTTTGCAATACACGTCGAAGACCTTGGAAGAGTATTCGCCTCCATTGTCTGACCGTAGACACTTTAATTTCTTTCCTGTTTCACGCTCTACCATGACATGAAACAATTTGAAGTACTCGAACACCTGGTCCTTTGTCTTCAGGAAATACACCCATACCTTTCGAGAAGCATCATCAATGAATGTCAGAAAATATTTGTTTCCGCCGAGTGATTCAATCTCTAAGGGACCGCAAACATCAGAGTGTACTAGATTGAGCAACTCTGATCTTCTCGTTGAAGAGGATTTGAACGAGACTCTATGTTGTTTACCAAATAGACAATGATTGCAAGGATCTAATGCAACATCTTTGTCAACATTGATAAGATTCTTATTTATTAGGGTAGACAACCCTTTCTCACTCATGTGGCCAATTCTTTGGTGCCACAAATTCTGTGAAGCCTCTTTTTCTGCTACATTGAGGCTGTCTGTACATATCTTCACATGAGTCTTGTACAACGTGCCACAAATATGACCTCGAGCGACTGTCATAGCGCCTCTAGATAACTTCCATGTGCCTTTGCTGAAGTGATTATCATAGCCCTGTTTGTCAAGAGCTATACCTGAAAGTAAATTCAACCGAAGGTCAGGCACATGGCGGACATCCTTCAGAGTAATTGTACTCCCGGAACTTGTCTTTATTTGTACATCACCAATTCCTACAATCCCAGAGAAAATGGAATTTCCCATTTTCACAGCTCCAAAGTCACCGGCTTTGTATGTTGTGAAGTATTCCTTATGAGGAGTTACGTGGTAAGATGCTGCAGTATCTACCACCCATTCCGTGTCCTCTTTTGACACGTGAAGACATGTCTCATAATGTGTTGAACAGAAAGCTACATCTCCAGGGATAGTAACTAGTGTTTCTCCACCCTTATTCTTCGATTGCGAACTGCTCTGGCCTTGCTCTTCTAGCCATTTATAGCAATTCTTCTTCATATGACCCTCTATTCCACAATAATGGCACTTGAATGCTGGTTTTCTGCCATCTGTGGATCTACCCCTGCTCTTGCTCCTGCCTCTCCATTTGCCTCTACTACTCCTTTGTTGCTTCCCTTGTTGTCTCCCACGATTTTCTGTAATAAGGGCATGGGTCTGATCTGTGCCCATGTCCTTTCTCCTTGCCTCTTCATTGAACAGGGCATCTTTAACCATAGACATGGTAAGTTTTCCATCTGGGGCCGAGTTGCTGAGAGAAACCACCAGCGTTTCCCAACTGTCGGGGAGAGAACTGAGAAGTAGAAGTGCCTGAACTTCATCACCAAGCGGCATCTCTACACATGATAACTGGTTCACCAGGCTCTGGAACTCACTGGTATGCTCGGCAACTGAAATTTCACTTTTCAGCTTCATGTTGACTAAGCGTCTCATCAACAAAGCCTTATTCCGAGCGGTCTTGGCCTGGTACATATCTTCCAACTTCTTCCAGAGGGCATATGCGTCTGTCTCCTGTGCAACATGGTGGAAGACACTATGGTCAATCCATTGTCGGATTTGACCAATAGTTTTTCGGTTTAATTTCTTCCATTCCGACAACTTGTCGGGATTAGGATTTACACCTTTTATTTCTATAAGGTCGAACAAATCTTTACAACTGAGAAGATCTTCCATTCGAGGTTTCCACAGCGTGTAGTTGGTGGCAGTGAGCATAATCATGGCTCCGGAAGATGATGTTGACTCTTCTGTGGTCATTATCACCTTTCAGTGATTAATTCACCGAATTTGGGACTGAAATGTAATTTCTGAAAAAATCTTGCAGAAATTACTGCAGTAGAGTACTGTAAATCGTCTTCCTCCTCAATTTCTTTTGGGAGCTCTTACGACTTCATACGACGTCGGATTTTATTTCCGAAAATATGTACGAACTTGTGTTGACGAGAGGAATGCAATGGTGTACTCAAAATTGAGTTTTGAGCACTTTTGAAACTCTCAAAATTTTCAGCCTTACACAATTCTGATGAGCACTTCCGACGAGGCTCTGATACCACTTGTTATCACAGGATCATTACGGAGTTGTAAGGAATAATTTGAGAGAAAAATAAAACTCTATTACTCAAGAATAGAATTTACAAAGAGATTTTCAAACTCACAAAAACTCTCAAAACTCACTCCACTCACTAGGAACTACTCTCTTAGAGATGTATTCACTCTTTGGTGGATAATTTACAATGAAGATTAACCCTCCTTTTATAGAGGGTTGAGGTGGTGTGAATGGAGGTGTGAAAGGGGAAACTTTCTTCTTCAACAATGGTAGCTTGGGTAGGTGTTGAATGAATAATTCAACAATGGTGGCTTGGGTAGGTGTTGAATGAATAATTCAACAATGGTGGGTGAAAAAATTTCTAGATATGTGCTAGAAATCTTTCAGAGAGAACTTAACCGACTTAGATGCACTTGGAACCTCAGAATTGGGATCTCTGCTCCTTGACTCTATGCAAAACACAACGCTAAAAACAGGACGAAGTGGTGAATTCCGTATCATTGATGGAGAATTGCAGCCATCCCCATATGAGATTGTCAATATAATTGGGAAAGGAGAGAGAAGCATCGGATTCTGGACAGAAAAGGATGGCATTTCGTATAAACTGAAGATGAATGGTAAAACAGCTAAGAGTATTGATGAGCAACTAGGGGCCATCATTTGGCCTGGTGAATCTACTATAACTCCGAGAGGCTGGGAAATACCCACAAGTGGGAAGAAGTTAAGGGTTGGAGTTCCTGTCAAAGGAGGGCTGAAGCAATTCATTAAAGTGGAAATAGATGCCAAAACACAAGCAGTAACTGCGATTGGTTTCGGTCCAGATGTCTTCGAAGAAGTCATCCAATCTTTGCCATACTCCGTCCCTTACGAATTTATTCCATTTCCAATAGCACATAGCCCCACTTCTCAAGACTATGATGCTCTTGTTGAAAAGATCTTCTTTCAGGTAATATCTAATCCTTGTTTGGATCAACCTCTTGGGCTAAATACCTTTTACTTACATGCTCCTTTTTGGGAGTTCCATATGTACTTTCTGCTTTGACTGAGATCAACCATATATACTAAAATAATCATTGTTTGCTTGAACCAGGAATATGATGCAGTTGTAGGTGATGTGACCATTTTAGCTAGCCGATCCAAGTATGTGGATTTCACGTTACCTTTTTCAGAGTCGGGTATTTCTGCAGTTGTGCCGGTAAAGGATGATAAGAGGAAGAACGCTTGGATTTTCTTGAAACCTCTAAAGAGCGAGCTTTGGATAACAACTGGAGCATTCTTCGTCTTCATTGGTTTTGTAGTTTGGGTATTAGAACATCGTGTAAACAAAGAGTTTCGAGGACCCAAACGCAAGCAAGTTGGGATGATATTCTGGTTTTCCTTCTCAACTCTCGTTTTTGCTCATAGTAAGTCTCTAACTCAAAGCAAACGATATACGAAAGCTTTAGGATTTCTCCTTGTTTCTCAACAAATCATATATATGGCTGTTTGTTTCAGGAGAGAGGGTAACAAGCAACTTAACAAGATTTGTGATGATTGTGTGGGTTTTCGTGGTTCTAGTGCTGACATCAAGTTATACAGCCAGCTTAACATCTATGTTAACAGCGCAAAAGCTTCAACCTAGTATAACAGACCTCAATGATCTCATCAAGAATGGAGAATATGTTGGGTACCAAGAAGGTTCCTTTGTCAAAGACGTCTTGAAGCGCATGAAATTTGACAGCTCCAAGTTAAGAAGTTATAGCACATTGGAAGACTATAATGATGCCCTCTCAAGAGGAAGTAAAAATGGAGGTGTTGGTGCAATTGTTGATGAACTACCTTATCTCAAACTCTTCCTCAACAAGTACTGCAAGAAGTATATTATGGTCGGTCCGACATACAAGGCTGCTGGCTTTGGATTCGTAAGATTGTTACACTCCAGTGATGTTTCGGAACGTGTTTACATTTGTTTAAAATGGTTTGTTGTTTACTCAATGATTTAATCTTTTATTTTCCCCCAACTTTTGGCAGGCGTTTCCAAAAGGATCTCCTTTGGTACCTGACGTCTCAAGAGCAGTCTTGCAGGTGATGGAGGGAGAGTTTATGAATAACATAATACAGAAATGGTTTGGGAATGGAACAGATTGTCCACAGAAAGATGTAATGGCTATAGCATCTGAAAGCCTCACGCTAGATAGTTTTAAGGGCCTTTTCCTCATAGCTGGTGTATCAGCAGGTTCCGCTCTTCTCTTATTCTTCCTCGTCTTCCTTTATCAGAACAGCGAAATCTTAGCCACAGATGATTCAATAGGGAAAAAGCTTTCTGCAATAGCAAAAGTCTTTGATGAAGAGAAAGACAACTCTAATTCTAAGTCAGAAAATCTATCTGAAGGCAATGAAAGCCAAATGGCTACACTGTTCGCAGCAGGTGAAGCTTCTCCTGAAATATTGCCCGACCTTCCTTTGCAAAGCCCAGAAATCAGAACTTCCGACGGCCTAGGAGCATCACCTGCTGCTGAAGGGTTCTCTACAACAGAACCTGGAACTCCAGTTCATGAAACCATTACAGGGACAACTGAAGAGACATGAGCTAGGTGTAAAATAGTTGAACCAGATTATATTTTAACTTTGTAACTCTGCCATATTTGTTGATCAAATATTTTGAAAAACATTTTCTTTAGAAAAATGACTTTTCTAATGAAATAGGAAAACAAGTTGCACCGATAATATTCCAGGTTAATTGTGTCCTCCTCACTTCCAACGCACCTCATTTTCACACCATCCCCGTAGCCATCGTCCTCACCTTCCCACACCCTACCTAATATTTTTTGTTTAGCCAAAGAACACAAGAAAATAAGTAAGAAACTACTATTTTTTCTAAAAAACACCGGAACACACCCCTAAAGGAAAACCCACAGAGAAAAGGATGCTCCGGTCTCAAGAACAGCAGAGAGTTAACAAAAAGGATCAGATTGTGTTATTTTGAAATTCTGGAAAGACGAAATTATTCCTTTGAATAGTTGAGAAGGGAACCACTATTATCTCCTCTGCATTCCCGTGCATGCTTATTAAAATATCTGACTGTCCCCTTCCTTATTTGAGTCAAGAGGGATCAAATATCTGTGGCAGATTAAGTCCCCAGGGTTAAATGGGATCGTTATGAAGAAACAGTACGAGATGCACGAGCAGTTAGTTGACGATAACGGAAAAAGAAAAGGATAAAAGGGGACAGTTGGTTGGTTGGTTGGTTCAAATTCGAATTAGTTGGATTTCAATGCAATTATAATCGTACACCTTACGGGATATGTAAACAAATATTGTTGCATAGTTTTAAATCTTAACGCTAAAATTTTCACCCGATTAATTTTATATGCTTTGTTTATTTTAATTGGGTTACATTTTGACTCGACAGATTGCATTATTTCAACTCATTTGACCTGATTATTTGATGAATCGCTTTTGGATTCAATCTATTGAATCAACTCAACAAACAGATCATGTCCCAATTCGTATATGTTGTTTTTTGGCTCAAAGTCCCACATTGGAAGATGAGTAGAAATAGGGAGGCAACCTTAGACTATAAAAGGAAGCCTCCCCCTTTTGGTTTTAACACACCAAACTTGAAGCCTTCTAACTCTTCTAGAGGTTTAGTTTATTTTCTCTCTTGTAATCTTCTAGGAGAAATATATTTGTAGTGGTGTCCGGGGACTTAGGCATAATTGGCCGAACCTCGTCAAATCTTGGTATTCTCTTTATTTTTTTTTTGCTTCTTATTTATCATTGTTAGCCATTATTAGTGTTGCTATTGGTGGAAAATAGCTCAAATTTCCACAACAATTGGTATCAGAGCTTTTGGTTGCGATCTCTCTTGAAATTTTAGTATGCTCTATGGTTGCGGTTTTAACTGATCCTCCACATCAGAAAAAATTTCTTGAGATTATTTTTTGTAAGTTTGTGTTAAAATTGCTAAGTAATATATTGTCTAATTAAGTGCATGTCTAGGGAAGTTCTGTCTAAGGAAACTGGTTTTTAAGTGGGACCGTGTGACCCCTCCAGTTTTTCCTGAGAATTTTCCTGGTGCATTTTTTTTGGCTAAATTATTACTGGTAATTTTTTTCACTTTAGAGCAGAAATGGCTGATAATAATGAGCAGACTTCGAGAGCCACAGTTTCCACTACATCAACTTCGGCAGCATCTTCGTCGTCAATTTTGACGAGATTTGCGGTGGAGATTTTTGACGGTACGGGTCATTTCGGGATGTGGCAAGGTGAAGTTCTAGACGCGCTTTTCCAGCAAGGTCTAGACATTGCTATTGAAGAAGAGAAACCATAAGAAATTGAAGAAAAAGAATGGAAGACCATCAATCGGTTGGCGTGTGGTACTATTCGCTCATGCCTTTCCAGAGAGCAGAAATATTCATTCTCAAAGGAAACTTCTGCAAGTAAGCTATGGAAGACATTGGAGGAGAAATTCTTGAAGAAGAGCGGTCACAATAAGCACTTCATGAAGAAGAAGTTATTCCAGTTTAGTTATCAACCGGGTACCACCATGAACGATCATATTACTGCTTTTAACAAGGCAGTAACTGATTTGAGGAACCTTGATGAAACTTTCAAAGATGGAGATCTGGCATTGATGTTGCTGTTTTCACTTCCTGAAGAGTATGAATTTATAGAAGCTATGTTACTTCATGGGAAAGACCAAGTTTCCCTCAGTGAAGTATGTAGTACTCTATATAGTTATGAATTGAGGAAAAAAGACAGGGAGGAAAGCAAGCATGCAGAGGTGGTTGCAGAAGCACCGGTAGCTAGAGGCAGACCACAAAACCAGAAGAAAGGAAGAAGAGGGAAATCTCAGTCAAGAGGCAGACCGAGTAAAGATGAATGTGCCTTTTGTAGAGAGAAGGGGCACTGGAAGAAAGATTGCCCGAAATTGAAAAATAAGGGCAAAGTTGAAAAACGCAAAGCTGTTGCAGAGTCATGTGCTGCTCAATACAGTGATGAAGATTCAGATCTTTCACTGGTTGTTACAACCTCCACAAGGCGATCTGACAAGTGGTTGTATGACTCAGCATGCAACCAACATATTTGTCATATCCGGGAGTGGTTCTTTGAGTTTAAAGAGATAGACGGTGGAGTTGTCTACATGGGCAACGACAAATTTTGTGAAACAATAGGAATTGGTTCAGTCAACTTAAAGAATCATGATGGATCAACTAGAGTTTTGACAGAGGTCAGGTATGTACCTGACATGAAGAAGAATCTCATCTCTTTGGGAGTCCTAGAATCCAAAGGATTGACGGTGACAATGCGAGATGGAGTCTTGAAAATAGTCTCTGGAGCTCTGGTGATGCTTAAAGGCACCCGGAAGAATAATTTGTATCACTATGATGGTAATACAATTGTTGGGACAACTGCAGTTGCAACTCTTGATGATGAAGGGTCAGATGCAACTAAGTTGTGGCATATGCGATTGGGGCATGCAAGTGAAAAATCCTTGCAACTTCTAGCAAAGCAAGGATTATTGAAAGATGCAAAAACTTGTAAGCTGAATTTCTGCGAGCATTGCGTGATGGGAAAGCAGAAGAGAGTGAAATTTGGCACTGCAATCCATGATACTAAAGGTATTCTGGATTATGTTCACTCTGATGTGTGGGGTCCTTCCAAGACAACTTCTTTGGGAGGAAAACACTATTATGTTACTTTTGTTGATGACTTCTCACGAAGAGTGTGGGTGTACACTATGAAGTCAAAGGATGAAGTGTTAAATTGTTTCCTTAAGTGGAAAAAGATGATTGAAACTCAGACTGGCAAAAGGATCAAACGCCTCAGAATAGACAACGGAGGTGAATATCGAAGTGATCCGTTTGACAAAGTTTGTCAAGATGAAGGTATTGTGAGACACTTCACAGTTAGACATACACCACAACAGAATGGGGTGGCCGAACGGATGAACCGAACATTGCTGGAGAAAGTTCGGTGTATGCTGTCTAATGTTGGGTTGGACAGACAATTTTGGGCTGAGGCTGTGAGATATGCAAGCCATCTTGTTAATCGTTTACCATCAACTGCTATTGGTGGTAAAACTCCTTTAGAGGTTTGGTCTGGAAAACCTGTTAATGATTATGATTCCTTACGTGTGTTTGGTTCCACTGCATACTATCATGTGAAGGGATCGAAGTTGGATCCGAGAGCCAAGAAAGCGCTCTTTATGGGGATCACTACTGGTGTTAAAGGATACCGCCTCTGGTGTCTTGAAACAAAGAAGATAATCCTTAGCAGAGATGTTACCTTTGATGAATCTTCCATGTTGAAGAAGGATGACATTCAACAGATCAATAGTTCTCCGCAACAGGTGGAGTTTGAAAGGAGAATCAATCCAGTTCTGTACAAAGATGGAGAAACTCCTATGGCAGAAGAGGAGTCAAATGAAGAAGAGGTTCCAACCCAAGGACCTCACCAGCAAGAAGAACCTATTGCATTAAGGAAGCCACAACGGGTAAGACACAAACCTGCTCGATTTAGTGATATGGTGGCTCATGCATCTATAATAGTGAATGATGGAATTCCTACCACTTATCAAGAAGCAATTCAAAGTTCCGAAGATGAAGAGTGGAAGAATGCTATGAATGAAGAGATACAGTCTCTTCATAAGAATCAGACTTGGAAGCTAGCAAGTCTACCGAAGAGAAAGAAGGCTATTAGATGCAAATGGATATATACAAAGAAAGAAGGATTTCCTGACAAGAAAAGCATTCGCTACAAGGCGAGATTGGTAGCTAAAGGCTATGCTCAGATGGAGGGAATTGACTATAATGAAGTTTTTTCTCCAGTAGTGAAACATTCCTCTATCAGAATCTTATTGGCCTTGGTAGCTCAGCTGGATTTGGAACTAGTTCAACTTGATGTAAAAACTGCATTTTTACATGGAGACTTGGAGGAGGAAATCTATATGACTCAGCCAGAAGGGTTCAAGGTTGCTGGGAAAGAAAATATGGTATGCAAACTTGAAAAATCATTGTACGGATTGAAGCAATCTCCAAGACAGTGGTACAAGCGATTTGACAAGTTTATGTTGGGGCAGATGTACACAAGAAGCAAATACGATCATTGTGTGTATTTGCGCAAGCTACAAGATGGATCTTTCACCTATCTTCTTCTTTATGTTGATGATATGTTGATAGCTTCAAGGAATTCTGGAGAAATTGACAAGCTGAAAGCTAAACTAAAGCAAGAATTTGAGATGAAAGATTTAGGGGAAGCTAAGAAGATTCTCAGCATGGAGATAAATAGAGACAGACAATTGGGGCAACTTCGTCTAACTCAGAAGCAATATCTGAGAAAGGTGCTGCAACGTTTTGGCATCAATGACAAGTCAAAATCTGTGAGTACCCCACTTGCTCCTCATATGAAACTTAGTGCTGATTTATCTCCGAAGAATGATGTTGAACGAGAATATATGGCAAAAATTCCTTATGCAAATGCTGTTGGTAGCTTGATGTATGCTATGGTGTGTACAAGACCTGACATTTCACAAGCAGTTGGGGTTGTGAGCAGGTATATGCATGATCCTGGTAAAGGACATTGGCAAGCTGTCAAATGGATTCTACGGTATATTCGGAACACCGTGGATGTTGGGTTATTATTTGAGCAGGATAAAAAGATTGGTCAATATGTAGTTGGATATTGTGATTCCGACTATGCCGGTGATTTGGACAAACGAAGATCAACTACCGGTTATGTGTTTACACTTACAAAGGCACCGGTTAGTTGGAAGTCTACTTTGCAGTCAACAGTCGCTTTGTCTACTACAGAAGCAGAGTATATGGCTGTTACCGAAGCTGTTAAAGAGGCTATTTGGCTTCAAGGGTTGCTGAAGGATTTGGGGGTTGGTCAAAAGCACGTCAAGGTGCATTGTGACAGTCAGAGTGCTATTTGTTTAGCAAAGAACTAAGTCTATCACGCACGAACGAAGCATATAGATGTTCGATATCACTTTGTAAGGGAGATTCTGGAAGAAGGTGAAATACTACTTCAGAAGATCCAGACAGCTGAAAATCCTGCAGATATGATGACCAAGATAGTGACATCGATCAAATTTCAACATTGTATGAATTTGATCAATATTGTGAAGATTGCAGATGGGTAGCACCATAGGTGCATTTGAAGACACTACTAGAGATAGTTGTGAGAGAAGATTTTGTAACTTTTGGGACTTTTTGCCAAGGTGGAGATTTGTTGTTTTTTGGCTCAGGTGGAGATTTGTTGTTTTTTGGCTCAAAGTCCCACATTGGAAGATGAGTAGAAATAGGGAGGCAACCTTAGACTATAAAAGGAAGCCTCCCCCTTTTGGTTTTAACACACCAAACTTGAAGCCTTCTAACTCTTCTAGAGGCTTAGTTTATTTTCTCTCTTGTAATCTTCTCGGAGAAATATATTTGTAGTGGTGTCCGGGGACTTAGGCATAATTGGCCGAACCTCGTCAAATCTTGGTATTCTCTTTATTTTCTTTTCTGCTTCTTATTTATCATTGTTAGCCATTATTAGTGTTGCTATTGGTGGAAAATAGCTCAAATTTCCACAACAGTATAAACACCAAATTAGTTGAATGAGTTGAACGAATTTGAATTGCCACTCCTAACTTTGGAGCACACGGAAAAAACAGGAAATTTCTGGTCCTTCATCCACTTTCTTCTTGTAATGAATTTATGATTGTTTCATCATTTTAGCGGGTAATAATTTCAGAAAATTATTTTATTTCGTATTTAGCTGAAATTTTTATTTGAGACAAGCAATTTCAAAATTATTTATAAATTATAATATTATTTTTATGTCACATTCACATCATATTATATTATATTATACTAAAAATGAAAAGCTTCTAAGAGAAAAGTTGAAATATCAAAATAACCTTATAAAATTAAGAGACTGTAATACCCTTTAAAAATTAAATTATTCCTAATATGAATTGTATCAGTTATGTTGGTTCATAAAATTATTAACATCAATTATCCATCTTTTATGTTGGTGTACTTAAAGCAGTAATTGCTACGAGAAATGAGGAGTCCTAAAAAACAACAACCTTTTGATTTTCCTATATAAAAGATATCATTCAAGTAAAATAATAACTTCTATAGCATATGACTCTAACTATGATCATCGAATTATAAGCATAAACTTTTTTTCTACAAACACATTTTTAACTACTATACTAACTTAGCATATTTTGTTATCTGATTTGTTCATTGCAATGAAAATAAATAAAATACAAGGCTAAATAATTTTTAATATTGATTTGTATTTTTCAAATAAATATTCTCATATTGCAACTATATAATATACTTTCAAGAGAAATATCAATAATAAAATTTTTGATCCTGATAAGCAACAAAATGTCATAATGAAACATACTCCTAGAACATCAGCTATAAAAAATAATAATAAATAAATAAATAAATTTAGATGAACTATAATCATGTGACATATTTATGTCTCGTAACATCAAAATATATTTCTTAGAGAACATATCTATTATCCAAATATATTTTATTGAACACCATATTGCTTATACAATTTATCATGTTTAGCTTGTGTATTTTTCTTTTTTATTTATGTCATTTTAAAATGTTTATTTTAACTGACATAAAATAAAAATACACATACAACACACATATTCAAAAACTAGTAATTGATAATATGGAATAAACCAACAACATCACATATTTGCACTTCTCAAACGCTCTTCTCTAAAAAAATCTTTTGAAAAAATCATTGTTATCTAAGTTTTTGTTAAACTAATCTAAATTAAAATCAAACATATTTGGGTATTATCTCCACCAAACTTCTATCTCAGTATATATATACATATACTAAATAATTATTTAATTTTTATTTTTTTAATGTTAATTTATATGATGGTGTTTGATTGGACGAAGTTTAAGATTAAAAGAATTTTTTTAAAAAAATTGTGGTATAAAATAAATTTTATATTTTTGTATAATTATAAATCATCTCGTTAAAAGTAATATAACAAAAAAGTATCATTAATTTTTAGATCAACTAAAAAAAAAGAGTGTCATGTAAACTAAAACAGAAGGAGTATGTTATAATCGATACATTTCAATCTCACTATAACTTATTTTCAAATTAAATGATCTCCGAAGATATATTTCTTCGTTTTCATTTTACTTGGCCTATATTGACTTAACACTCATCTTAAGAAAGTATTTATTAAGAGTTTATTTTATTAAACTAGTCTTATTAATTATTTTTAAAAAAATAAGTTTGACTATTAATGTTAATGAGGATAGTAGTATGAGAAGAAAATAATAAATTTATCTGTATAATATTAAAAGCATGAAGGTCCTTAGAAATGTTAATTGAATTTTTTATCCTTCATTAAAAGACTCTACAATAGACAAAATGCAGAATACCTAAACACTCCCTTTAAATTTGACGCGTCTTCTTCGAATCTCTCAGCATGAAGGTCCTTAGAAATGTTGATTGAATTTTTTATCCTTCATTAAAAGACTCTACAATAGACAAAATGCAGAATACCTAAACACTCCCTTTAAATTTGACGCGTCTTCTTCGAATCTCTCAGCATGAAGGTCTTTAGAAATGTTGATTGAATTTTTTATCCTTCGTTAAAAGACTCTACAATAGACAAAATGCAGAATACCTAAACACTTCCTTTAAATTTGACGCGTCTTCTTCGAATCTCTCATAAACTATCAGTAATCCTAATTAATTACCCTCTCTAAACTTAGATATTTGGTAGCCGTTAACTTCCTGCACCATCTCATCCTAAGATAGTGAGATACACTCTCCTGTCATGTAGACTTTTTATGCACGTGTCATTTTTAAAAATATTTTTAAAATTTATTAATTTTTTAGATTTAATTTTTCAATTAGTAAAAAAGTTGCTAGAACTCTGCTTTTTAAGCAAACAAAGAAATTATTTTGCTAGAATAATAAAATTATAATTAAATTTATTTTTACAGATCCTTTTTAGAATAAGGGAGGAAAGAGAAAGAATAAAAAAAGTGGATTCAACGTCTACGAAGCAGAGTGACCTCATCTTGCTTGCTTCTGGCGAAGCTTCTAGCTCTAAATAATAGGAATTCTGATATGGCAGGAATACTGCGACCATCACGAGCGATAGCGAAGCCAAGCCGTATAAAGGCGAGCAGCCCTTATATCAATAGCAAACGGCCTACTTATAGCCTATCAACAAGTCAGATTTGCCCGAAAAAAATTCACTATTGAAACAGATAGCCATTATATCTAAGTAAAATATAATAAAAATTATATAGTTGAAGCTTCATTATTCTACTAAAAAAATTTATTTAACTAAAAATAAAGAAATTCTAATCGAGCTTTTTCTTGTTCTAAATTTGGTCTGAAATAAAATTAATAGTTATTGCATCTTAACAAAGAAATAAAAACTTACACAATTGCAACTCCATTATTCAGGTTAAGTTATTTTTTATGTGAATAAAAATGATATGACTCAAAAAAACTTTAATTGATTTAGACTTGAAAAGAGAATACAGACTGAAATAAATAGCATTTCATATAAAAAAAAATATATATATATATATATACAGTTGATACTTCATTTTTTAAAAAAAAATAAATTTATTTTGCTAGAATAATAGAGTTCGAATAAATTTTTTTAATTGTTCTAAAAAATAGAAATACACCATTAAAATAAAAAGATTGAGAGCTGATTTTTTTTAATCCGCACACGCTTAAACGAGAGTATAGTCACTCTCTTTGCCACATCAGCACTTAGGGGGTTAAAAACTATCAAATAAACAAGTTTAGGGGGATAATTAAGACTATTAATAGTTTAGAGGGGACTTGAAAAAAACACGTCAAGTTTAGGATAATTTTTAGGTATTTTGTGTAGCAAAATTGTCATTTACTATTTTTCTTAAATAATTATCATTTAATTATTATTCTAATATTTAGGATTTTAAAATTAATTAAAGTTATAACAATTAATTTTTTACTTATTTGTAAAAGGTAAGAACTCCTATTATTTAGTACTTTAAAATTGACTAAAATGTTGCTTCTTAAATTTCTTCTTATTTGAACTATATTAAAAGTCCTAACATTTAAGACGTCAAAATAAGTTACAATTCTGTTAACTTATACAATTTTTTATTTATTAAACTAACTAATTATCCATCACAAATTTAATTTACGGTACGAGAAAATAAATTAAAGAGTGTAATTATTATTCATTAATATGTTGAATTTCTTATTCTTCTTTTTTCTTTTAAAAAAATTGTATAATCGAATTTTTTTTTAATAGAACTACAACATACTTTAAGTCAATTAATCGAGTACTATTCTTGTTATTCACTCTCTTTAGTTAAATCTACACTATTTCTTCCGTTTCAATTTGTGTGAAGATGTTTGACTAGACATATAGATTAAGAGAGGAAAAAAATTGAACTAAAATCATCTCATAAAAGGTAAACAAAAAGTTTAAAATTAAGTTTTTATTAAATATTTAAAGTACGATGACTCATAAATTAAAATTAAGTTATTACTAAATATTTAAGTACAAAGTCTCACATCAAAATATCATTCACTTTTTTACCATTTTAAAAATAGAGTTTACACTTGAAAAAATAGTTAATTAATTATTTTTTAATATTTAAAACTTTAAAATTATCTAAATTTTATGTATTAAATCATTTCTTATTTTTTTTTAATATTAATATTTAGAAATTTAAAGTGATTAAGAATTTATTTTTTTAGAAATAATTACATGTTGATTAAAATTATACATATAATGCAAATCAATCTTATGTTTAGGAGTTTTAAAAATACAATTTTTAAAAAGTGCAGTTTAGTGCACAAAGCATTCCGCGTTAACATGGTTAGGAAAAGGATTGCATCCCAAGGAGTGTGATATAGACAGTTTGACGTAATGCAAGCATTAGTGGTTGTTTCCACTACTTTTGACGAGTCTTTTTTAGTTTGAATGATCAATTACAAATAAGTAAATATGTTTGTGGTATGATATCAATTTATTAATACCAAAACAAGCCAGCAATAACTCACAATATGATTTTATTAGTGCTAATTGTTTAAACTAGGGTATACATAGTTCGAGTATGTTTAAATTTTTTAAATATCAAATTGAATCAATCATATCAGATTTTAAATCTATAAATCAAATGACCAATAAAAGTCTGATTTTTCAACCTCAGATTTTTTTGAATTTTTTATTATCTCAAATTTTTTTGGCGGTTTTTCAGATTTTTTTCCCTGATGGAGTCTTCACACAAACATATAACTTATACTTGAAATCTTTATTTAATCTTACTAACATACAACTATTTAAGGTGTTTCTTAATTAAGAAAATAGCACAAAATGTGAGACGAGTGTTGACATTGTACTAAAATTCATAAAAAAAAATAATAATAAAATCGCATAAAATAAAAATATTAATTAATAAGTCATAATGAAAATGATTATGCTCTAAATGTACTAAGTCAGGTCAAAATGTGTACGGTTAATAAGTATTAATTTCATAATTATATATTTATAAAAAATAAGTTATGTGATTTCACTGTGTAAATTAACTAATGCAACATTTAAGAATAAATATATAATATTATTGTCATTTCTAGTGTTGAAATCATTTCTTTTGTTAGTATTATTATTCATTTGATTTTGGTTTGGGATTTATTTGGGTTAATAACATGCATCTATGAGTTAGAAAACTTAATGGATCATTCAAAATTCTAAGTTTAAGCCTGAAATAATATATTAAAAGATAAAAACTATGAAAATGTTTATATAAATTATATAAAATATTTATAAAAATTATATACATATAATGTCGGGTTGGTTTAGTTTGGCTTGACTTTTTTTAGTTAAAGACAAGCCAAATCAATTATGGTCAAATTTTTTTAACACCAAATCAATAGTCGGATTGTTTTCTCAATTTGACTCGGATTATCGGATTGATGCGGTTTGTCGGTTTTCTTTATACACCCCTAGTTTAAACTAATAACTTATACTATATATTCTATTCTACTATACAACTTTGTATTACAATACATCTTCGAAATGCTAATATTTATATGAAATGTTAATCTGTTAATAATGTAGGCATGCATTTAAGTGCTCATGTAAAAGCGAACAATTTTTTTACCTTTCGATCATACACTATTTCTACGATAGTTCTGTTCATTGGAACAAGTATTAAAACAAACTGAAGAAAGAACTATTAGATTGGGTCAAACTTTTGAATATAATCATTTATCAATTTGAAATTCATAATTTTCTTTCTAAATTCTTATATTGTTATACAAATACAATTTTTAAATACTATTTATGCTATTTCTAAAAAATTGTTCTAATTAATATGAGAGATACATGTGAAGCACTTATGCTAAAATCAATTTACTAAAATAAACAAATAAAAAGAATTCTACTTTATCCACTTCAATTTAAATGTCTTATTTTCTTTTTTGATCTGTCCTAAAAATAATATTTCTTTTTAATATTTTACATGATAAATTTAAATGACAAAATTTAAAGGACTATATAATCTTTAATTTTGTGTTCAATTAAATTAAGATATTCAAATTTTAAATTTAACTTTTTTTAAATATAAAAGTCACGTAAAATGAAATGAAAAGTACTCTATAATGGATAATTAAAGGATAGGATTGCTATCTTCTTTTCTTTGATGTTTTATGTCTTCAATGAAGATTGTGTCCAAATCTTTTATATACAAGGCATTTCTGATCATAAACTTAAAATTTTCATAAACAACACTACATAATAAAATAATTACATAAAATATTATGATTTATTAACATTATAGAAAATAGTATCTTTTTTTATTTTTTGATATAATTTATTATAACAATTATGATTGTATTTAAATTTCAAATTCTACAATACCTCTTTAATTGACGTTGTTTGTTTTTTAAGGAAAATATTGCGTATTTAATGGGAGTAAATAACTTTTTTTATGATCCCTGATGTTTTTATGGCATATCTAAAATTTTAACCAAAATTCTACATTTGTCTATTTTCTAAATCTGAAATCGCAGATTTTGGTGAAAATTTTCTTTTCTTTGGGTGTATCATCATTGTAGATTGGGGAAAATTTTCCAAATTTGTACCGATACAATCAAAAACTCATCCATCTAAATGAAAGTTATGTGTTTAATTGGAGATACTGATACATACTAATAAGCATAAAAAATTTGATACATATATAAATATAATACATAAACATAGTATAATCAGTTTTGATAGTCAAAATTAAAAAAAATAAATACACAATGAAAGAATCTATAATCTGCAAAATTCTATAATATTAGATGTTTTATAAATTTGATACAGTTGTCATATATTGATGAACATGAATGAGTAATTTTTAGTTTGTAATTTATTCAAGATAATACTGATAAATGGGCAACAAAAGCAAATAATTGGCCAAAATTGATTCACAAAGCAATATGAGTATTTTACATTCATGTATCAATGAAAATATCGATACATACTAATAACTAATTGGTACAATATATTGATACATACAAAGCAATACATTGATACATAACAATTCTGAAATTATCAAAAATCTGATACTGATATATATATTAATTTCGCCATTGATACACAAAGACAAAATCTTGAAAAATTTGCAGTATATTAATTTTGTTTGTCTTTTAGAAATCCGACAATAATAGATTGCTAATAAAATCTTCTGCTTCGATTTCTTCGATATTGGTGAAGTAAAGGCTTCTCCATTAGAAAGATTGTTAATCAAACTGAATCTTTGATTTCTCCGAACAATGGGATCCAGAGGAGTTAACGGAGAAATAAGGAGCACCCCACCCATCGACCCGCTACAGATAAGAGGATAGATCCGGTAGACCAATGGGAACTGACGATGTAAGCGGCGGCGTTTGTCGACGGAGGTATGTCAGAGGAACAAAACCCTGGCGCAGAAAGAGAGCTATCTCAAAAGACGCATAGCCAAGATGAAGGGAAGCATCAGCGTCTATACAATAACCTAAGACCAATATCTCTTCCCCAATTTGTTTGATTTCTTTCGAAGAAGAAAGAATCAAAGAATGCAGAGAGAGAGAGAGAGAGAGAGGAAAAAAAACTAAATGAAGGATTTGTAAAATTAAACTTATACAATAATCATGGATTAATGGAGGATTGTGAGAGGGAAAATCGAAATTTTGGGAGAGAAAAAACGTGCATTGAATTAAAGAGAAATACAGATAGTGGATTGGAGAGATAAGGTAGAAAAATTAATACATATTAACTGTATGATAACTTGCTATTTATATAATTATTTTACTAATTTTTAAAAAATATTATTATATATGATAAATAAATTGTATAATTTGCTTAATTAATTTTTCCTACAATTAATCCAAAGCCATTACCCAAAAGTAAAACAGCACCAACTTTTGATAAGGAGATTTCATGAATGTAAAGTTGGGGGCAAATCCACGGATTCCGCTTTCAGTTCATACTGAGTTATAAAAGGATGGCGCAACAGCTGCTCTGCCGTCCACCGCCTACAAGGATCCCTTTGCAAACAGCAGCTTATGAAGTCCCTGAACTCCGGCGAAGCCGTACACGGTGCTTCTGGCGTCTGCGACATACAAATGGCGCATATAACACTCCACCAATCCCAAACAGAGAAGGGAAATCGTCCCAAGTAGGATTCCAGAATGCTTAACCCCAGGCCCCATATATCCTCCGCATATCCATATGCGTTCTGCTGATTTTGATTCAGATCCGTATTGATTCTCTCAGGACTCATGTAGCTGATACGTTTTACTGACAGATCCATCGTTTGCTCCAAAAATCTCGAAATCCCCAAGTCCGCAATTTTCACTTCGCGCGTAGAGTTGATTAACAGGTTGGAGGGTTTGATATGTCTGTGGAAAACGTTGCGGCTATGGAAGTACAAGAGTCCGGAGAGTATCTGGCGGGTTATATCAGAAAGGACGGCCTCGTCAGGGATGTGGATCCCTTCCAGAGATCCTTCATTCATATACTCGAGAAGGATTTGGATTTCCCCGTCGTGGTCGAGCATGTTGTAACATCTGACGACGTTAGGGTTATCCACATCCAAGAGAATTTCAATCTCTCGGCACATCTGGTCGCGAACTGAGTCCTCATGAATACAGGAAATCACCTTGAGGGCGTAAAGTTCACCGGTGGGCCTGTGTTGGACCTTGTACACTGAACTTCCAAAGCCGCTGCCGAGTCAATTGACGCGCGTGAGCTCAGACATTGTGAGAGAAAGAGGAAGGGGAAAACTCACTGATGGGTCCTGCTGCTCAGAGGAAGATCCAGCGGCTCTTAGAGGTCGCATTATGGATGTAGTGATACGGAAAAAACTCTGGTATGGATTTTCTTTTCCTCTGTTTTTTTCTTCCTCAGAATTAGGGATGTAAAATGGTAGCAATTGAAAAAGAGGGGTTTCCTTCAACACTTGTTGAGGAAATTTGGAATCAAATACACTGATAGAAGCCATCCAAGAGAGGAATAGACCAACGATTCTTCTGTTTTCCTTTTTGAATTGCCTTTTTTGGGCTTTCCAATTATTGGGACGAACAGAAAGGTCAAAGGAGATTCAGGGAAGAACAATAATATTCTAAGCCCAGTTCTTAGACTTTGGTGGGTTATTGATTCGGAATGGATTCGTTCAATCCAGGAACAGATGACTGTTGAATTGACTAAAGTAGAGGAAATTGGAAATGGAGAAGAAGACTCAAAAATATTTGACCCACAAGTTTTAAGTAGAATAGTCAGAATCACACATACCTCCTCTAAAGTTTTGTATTATTGCACATACATCCTAATTTTTTGTGCAAGTATACTGGATAATGCATAAGCAATCTCCAATCTAGAGTCGAATTTTCAGGACACACCCATTTTTATACTTCCTTAGCGCTTTCGTGACAGAAAGAATGTATCTCACTTTCTCTTTCTATTGATTAAATATGTTTTTTTTTTCATTGTCTCTTTTTTTCTTTTTTTTATTACTTTATCATCATTTATATCCAGTGAAGGTGCGCGTTAGGGTCGTGGCACGTTGGTCTAGCCCCGCATTGCACGCCGTGCCACGTTGGTCTAGCCCCGCATTGCACGCCGTGCCACGTTGGGGCTTAATACCTGGACAATCAATTTCCAGTAAGGGTCCGCGTCAGTGGCGTGTCACGGAGGCAGTGCTCCGCGATGCACTCCGTGACACGTTGCTTGTTATTCCGGGAAAAATTTTCACTAGTATAAATAGAACATTTAGGTTTATTTTTAATAATTCTGACTTGGTGGAGCAAGAACGTGAGTTACAGACAGTTGAGGGGACGAAAATCTCAGGATTTTTCTCTATCTCCTTCTTCTTTAATTCAATTGCTTGTATGTTTAACACTCATTTAATGATGTTTAATCCACGAATGAGTGGCTAATTCCTCTTCTTGCTGAGGTTAAGAACAATTGTATTGAAATGATTGTTGATCAATTTGGTTTTTCATCTTTTCTTCCATGGTTGTTCTATTGATTCTTGTTCTTACTGCATTAATGTGTGACCAATGTTAATGTATATCTAAAAAGTCCGGTTTCACTCGAGAGAGCAAGAAATTAGAAGAATTAATAGGATATGATTTTTTCTTAGTTTGGGAAAATTGAGAATTGATTTATCTTCGGGATAGAAATATACCTGAAAGTCGTATTAGTCAATTGAGGAATCGGTTTTGTATGGCTAGAATATGAATTTCGTTTAATTACAGAAATGTAGGTGGACGGTTCATGATTCTTAAGTTGGGTTAAATATGAGAGTTTTAATTCATTGACAATATTTCTTGACTAGCAACCGGAGGAAAGATTAACCAAAATTGTATTGATAATTTATTTCTTTACATGTTCATTTAACCTCAGCATGCTCACATTCATAATTCAGACTCAAATTATATACTCATTTAAGACTTAGCATAAAATTAGAAACCAAAATATCAAACTCTTCTTTACACTGTTGTTTGCATTTGTAGAGTTAAAGTATAGTGACACTTGAGTAGATTGTTACCCTCGCCCAGTCCTTGTGGGATCGATACTTGGCTTACTTTAGCCACTTTACTACTTGTTTGACCACGTGCACTTGCGTGTAGTCTTCCATTCGACTCCCGAACAAGTTTTTGGCGCCGTTGCCGGGGACTGGCAATTGGTGAATTTTTCTTAAGTGTTGATTTACTATATTTTTTTTCTTAGTGTTGACAACTTGGTCTTAGCCTGTATTTTGCAGATATAATCTCTGTTGAACACTGGTAAGAGACAAGGAGCTGGTGAACTCATATTTAGAGCCTGAAAGACTATTTCATCGTCAGCGGAGAGAAGCTCTAGAGAAAAAGCTGTAGTTGCTCAGACAAACAATCATGGAGCAACAACAGAATCCACCAGTAGTAAGGGCAATGTTAGTGCCCGAGGAAATGATAGCTAGGCCGGTTCGCGATGTGGCAATCCCACATGCTAACAATGTCACATCTAGCATCCGCAAACCTGAGCCAGGAGGGAGGTTCGAGCTCAAACAAAATATGGTGCAATTGCTGCACACCAACGGGCAGTTCACAAGTCTCCCTCATGAGGATCCACAACAGCATCTCCAAAATTTTTTGGAGATAAGTGACACTTACATCCCCGCTGGAGTGTCATCAGATTATGTCAGGCTTACATTGTTCCCATTCTCACTATTGGGAGAAGCCAAGAGATGGTTGAAAGCTGAGCCACCTAATTCTATTACTACGTGGGATGATCTTGCAAGGAAATTCTTGATACGATTTTTCCATCCGGTAAAACAGCAAGACTTATAAGTCAAATTCTAAGTTTTAAACAGAGAGAGGGAGAGAATCTATATCAGGCTTGGGAGAGATTCAAGTCCATGTTGCGGGATTGTCCTCATCATCATCAATCCAATGATGTGCTGGTGCACACTTTTATAGAGGGTTTGAAACCCCATAAAAAAATTTTGCTAGACTCAGCAGCTGGGGGACAAGCATTGGAGAAAACTTATGAGGAGCTGTATACCTTGTTAAATCGTATTTCGCAGGGAAATCTGGAGTGGAATGCTGATTCGTCAAGAGGAGGAACAAGGAAAGCAGCAAGAGTTCTAGAAGTGGATGGTTTTACAGCTATTGTTGCACAGATAACAGCTTTACAGAATCAACTCAACACCCACTTCAGTAACATGACAATGAACCAGACTCAAGCCCCAGTGAATGTAGTGCAGCAGATTTGGTGTGAAGTGTGCGGGAGTAGTGAGCACTCAGCTGAGTGTTGTGGAGCAAATCCTGACTCGTTGAACTTTGTGGGAAATGTACAGAGGAACAACCACCAACAGTATGGCAACAGCTACAATTCCAACTGGAGGAATCATCCGAATTTCTCTTGGGGTAGCAACAACCATCAAGGGCAAAGTTCGAGTCAGGAGGCGCAGAGGAATCAAAGAGGACAACAGAACTATCAGGCACAATGTAGAAACAACAATGCACCTCCTCCACCAGCATCACCCAGCATTGAGGAGATGTTCAAGACGATGATAGCTAACCAAGCTCATTTGCGCTGACTATGTGAAATTGGCAGTCGAGGTGAAGAACAACCAGTTAGCTACTAAGGCACTTGAATATCAATTTGGGCAATTTGCTGGTGCCTAAAACACCAGGCCTAGAGGAGGACTTCCGAGCGACACGGATCCCAACCCCAAGCAGGTGAATGCGGTGACCACAAGGAGTGGTTTGCAGCTTAAAGAGGTGGAACCAGAAAGACCACCTCAACAATCGGGAGCAGCAGAAGTTGAGAGGGAGCAAAGTGATGAGAGGGGGAAGAAAAAGGAAGCTGAATCAGAAAGACCACCACCCCCGTTCTCTCAAAGATTAAAGAAACACAAGGAGGAGGCGTGTTTCTAGAAATTCATGGAGGTGCTGAAACAGGTACATATTAACTTACCTCTTGTTGATGTTTTGCAGGGAGTGCCGAAATATGCAAAGTACATTAAGGACATCATGGCAAACAAAAGTCGGTTGACTGAGTATGCTACGGTAGCTCTCACGGAGGAGTGGACTTTCCGGATACAAAATCGATTGCCCACAAAGCTCAAAGATCCTGGAAACTTTACTATACAAATTACAATTGGGCAGAGTATCTGAGCTCGCGGATTATGTGATTTGAGAGCGAGCATTAATTTGATGCCGTCATCGGTATTCAAGAAGCTGGGTCTAGGGAGTCCTAGACCAACAACAGTGATCTTGCAACTGACCCTGAAAATTTGACCAGGGGTACTTATGCATTATCCCTAAGTATATTTGATTGGACATGAAATTTAAGAAATAAAAAAATAGTTGAAGCTTTTGATTTAAAATAAATTTTGTAAATGTTTGTGTGATTATAGATTATCTCATTACGGGGAAAATGGATATTTTAAAGTTAAATTGTTACTCACTTTGTTTAATTTATTTTCTGATTTTGACTTGATACAGAGTTTAAGAAAGTAAAGAAGATTTTTGAATTTTTGTGGTTAGAGGTGTACAAAGAAAACCAACAAACTGCACCAATCTCATAATCCGAGTCAAACCAAGAAAAAACCTGGCTAGTGATTTGGTGTTGAAAAAAAAAATCCAACCATTTTGATTTGATTTTAATTAAAAAAAGTCAAATCGAACCAAACCAACCAACATTATATGTATATAATTTTTATAAATATTTTATGTAAATTTATAAATATTTCTTAAACTTTTTCATAGTTTTTGTCTTTTAACATAATATTATTTCAATTTTGGACTAAAAATTTTGAATGATCCAATAAGTTTTATAGTTCATAGGTACATGTTATTAACTCAAATAATGCCCAAATCAAAACTAAATCAATATTAATACTAACAAAAGAAATGATTCCACACTAGAAATGACAATAATTATTAGATATCTATTCTTTAATGTTGCAGGTTAATTTACACCGTGAAAATAAATAACTTAATTTCTTTTAATGCTTAGTTATATGTGTCTATATTTTATTATTAAAAGGAGGATTCTTTAGCTTGATAATAAGCCAAGTGACATATTGAGAACTAGTCACTTGGTACTTTTACAATAAAAAAAGTGTTTCAGATTATAAGATATAACGTCATAATTAGAGTCATTCTAATAGAAAATATTCCTACAATATATTCTATATATTTAAAATTTAAATTATTTAATTAAATCATACCATTAATTATAGTCATTCTAATAGGAAATAATCTAATCAATATTATTTTCTGATATTACACTCACATTTAACTAACTATAATTTTATAATCAGATACTTTAAAAACTAATTTTGATTATTAAATTATTTAATTAAATCATACAGTATTTAGAGTCATTCTAATAGGAAATAATCTAATCAAAGATATAGCACTCACATTTAACTAATTATAATTTTATAATCAGATACTGAAAAAAATAATTTTGATTAGAATACAAAAATTAGAGACATAACAGTACATTATAATTAGAGTCATTCTAATACGAAATAATCTAATCAATATTATTTTCTTTAGTCATGCTATAATCGTAGTCATTCTAATATAAAAGATTACTACAAATTATTATATATATATATATATATATATATATATATATATTTAGAGAATTCGTTCGACATAATACGAACAGTTCATAGTATACAATATGGGAGGAGGGGGGGGGGGGGAATCACGCCATAATTAGAGTCATCTAATAGAATGCTCTCTCTCTCTATATATATATATATATAATTTAAATTATTTAAATTATTGCGTGATGTATTTGAATTTAAATCAAATACTACAGGAAATAATATTGATTAGATTATTTTTTATAATCTATATATCGCAGAGTATAATTATTTGATTGACAATTATTCGATATGTATAAAAAAATTACGCCATAATTAGAGTCATTCTAATAGAAAATGTTCTGCGACATATTCTATACATTTATAATTTAAATTATTTAATTAAATCATGCGATAATTAGAGTCATTCTAATTGAAAACTAGATTTAGTACCAGCGCGATGCGCAGATAATACTTAAGAAAAGAATTATTAAAAAATATAGATAAAAAAATCTTAGATTATTAAAAAATATAGATAAAAAAAATCTTAGATTTACAAAATTATCAAATGAATAAATGATCATAAAAAATTTCTTTCACTTGACCAACAAGTAAACCAACAATGATTTATGAAATAAATATCGACGTCGCCTTTGACTTATGTTTTCTTGAATAACAACTACAACAGAGATATCGCTAGATCTTTTAAGTATGACATAATTTGCTCTACAAATTCACCCTAAAAGGTGACTGGAATATTCTTCGTCCTACTTGAAAAAACACAGCTTCACATTGAGAAAAGTAATGCCAATGAAATCTATATGTTAATTCTAATCATGTTTGCAAACTTACTTGTGATCTTGTAGCTCCATATTCATAATAATAATGGTCTTACCTCCTTGCTTGTGTGATTGCACTTCTCCATGACTAACAATTCTCCTATGATATCTAGTTTATTTAAAAAAATATTCACCAGTTTGCTAAAATAGATCGATATAAATAAAAAGCGAATTTGATAATTACCAAATAAGTCATTCTCGTCAACATCAAGTTGGTCAATCAACTGCTCATAAGGCCGTAGATTGAAAATATGCATAGTGAATTCTAGATCATTTATTTCATTCACAGTTATTTTATTAGTAAACATTAGCCTCAACTTGTGTTTATTGGACCAATAATACAAAATATAAGATCAATAAATACAAGTTGAGGTTGACGTTTACTAATAGAACAATTGTGAATGACATAAATGATCCAAAATTCGCTATGCATATCTTCAATCTACAACCTTATGAGCAGTTGATTGCCAACTAGATATTGACGAGAATGACTTATTTGGTATTTATCAAATTCACTTTTTATTTATTGATATATTTTTAGCAAATTGATGAATATTTCTTTAAATGAACTAGATATCATAGGAGATATTGTTAGTCACGGAGAAGTGCAATCACACAAGTAAGGCGGTAAGACCAGTTTTTTTATGAATATGGAGTTACAAGATCATGAGTAAGCTCACAAACATAATTAGAATTAGCATATAGATTTCAATGTCATTATTTTTGTCAATGTGAAGTTGTGTTTTTTCAAGTAGGATAATATTTCAGCTACCTTTTGGGGTAAATTTGTATAATAAATTATGTCATACTTGGAAGGATCTAGGGATAGCCATGTTGTAGTGCTTATTCAAGAAAACATAAGCCAAATGAGACATTGACATTTATTTCATTAGTATTTGTTGGTTTACCTGATGGTCAAGTGAAAGAAATTTTTTATGATCATTTATTCATTTGATAATTTTGTAAATCTAAGTATTTTTTTATCTATATTTTTTAATAATTTTTTCTGAAGTATTATCCATGCATCGGGCGGGTGCTAATACTAGTGTAATTAATACTTATTAGTCGTACTTAATTTATTTGGCATGACTTAGTATTTTTAGAGTATGATCATTTTCATTATGACTTATTAATTATCAATATGTCTTATGCGAATTCATTGTCTTCTTTGTTGAATATTTTAGTACAATGTAAATACTCATATCATATTTTGTGTTATTTTTTAAATAATAAAACACCTTAGATAGTTGTATGTTACTAGAATTAAAGATATATTTCAAGTATAAATTATATATTTTATATGGATACTTTATCAGAAAAAAAATATGAAAAATTCAAAAAAATCTAATGTTGAAAAATTCGATTTTTGTTAATTTGATTTGGTTTGTAGATTCAGAAACCCGATAATTGATTTGATTTGGAATTTAAAAAATTCGAATCGACCCGGACTATGTACACCCTACTTCTGGTCATAAACTAAATATATATAGAATGAATCAATTTTTTTTTAAAATTTTGTGATCTTAAATATGTCATGTAAAAAATTGAAAGTAAAGAATTATCAAAAAAGATTTTTTCTTAAAAAAAATAAACTAAAAAAGAAAGTAAGACAAATAAATTTAAAATAAAAAGTACTTAATATAAAAAAATGTCATTTCTTTAAAACTGATTTAAAAAGAAAAAAATGTCACCTAAGTTAAAACAGTGACAGTACTAATCATCATATAATTATATAAGTGAAAAGTCAAAAAGTGAAAAATTAAAATACTTTCTAAATATTAAAGAATTAACATATCCTTCATCAAATAATAATAAATAAATATAAATAATAAATGAAAGTGAAAAGTTAAAATAGTAAAATACCTTTCAAATATTAAAAGATTAATATATTCTTTAAATAATAATAAATAAATAAATAAATAAATAATATTTATGTTTTTTCATTTATTAGAAATTAATCTTTTTCTAACTTTTCATTCATGTACCACTTAAGAGCTAACTTCTCATTCATCAAATATAGACCACTTGCTATGTAACGTTTTTTAATGACACCTTTCTAAAATTAGAAAAATCATATATTTGTTTTCTTATTATTTTGACATTTTCCTCTTATTTCCATGTAAAGAAACCAATTTTTCTGTTAAAGTAGAATGAAACGTTACAAACAACCTAAAATTTTCTTTTCAAAAGATGAAGGAAACATTGCAATACTTAATAAAAAAGAAAAATGAAACATTCCAGCAATCAGGGACGGATCTATCCCAAGAGGTAGGAATTTTACGGCACCCGTACAAATGTATATATCAACTAAACAACGTATATATAGGTATTGTGGCACCCGAAAAGCACAAGAGTCGCGCGGATGTCACGGTTTAGTTGAGCACTTGAAGTGTTCGAACCCCTATGAGAATATTATTTTTTTCCTCAGCATCTACTTTATTTTTTTCCCTTCTGTCTTCTTTTAATATTTCTTTTTAACTGTTGGGCTCCAGGCCATCAATTCTTTTCGTCCTTTCTCTCTATCATTTTTTTTTCTTTCTTTTTCCCCCCTTTTTATTTGTAAAATCCCTCCTTTTCATTTAAAATTTATGTAGCTCAAATTATACCTTATTGATAGAACAATTCTTTAGATAAGTAATTTAAATTAATTTAAATGATTATAAATTATCTCTCCTTTTAATGACACGTTATTAATCTATATATTAGAATATAATTTGATTAGTATTTTTATTGATTTTTGAAAAAATTAAATAACTTGGTGTAATAAATATTTTAAATTGTTCTCATATATTAAAAAAATTGAACCTTTAATTTTACAATAATAATCATATAACTCGACAATTAATCTAAAAACAAGAAAGGTAAACTAATATAGTCAACGAAGAATATCAATTAAGCTACTTTTAAGCAGATTCCTTTTATTGTGGATGTTATTTCATGGTTATTTTTAAAAAAAATTTATTTTAGAATATAAATTAAATCAAGAATAAAAAGTTAAATTAAAATCGAATTTATTTGTCCATTTATGCATAAAAAATCTGATAGAAATTAATTAAAAATAAACCGATCGAATCATCATTCCTATTCAATCTTTGGCAAAAATGATAAGTATATTTTATACGTAAAACAGTGACACCCCCAACATTCAAATTCTGAATCCGCCTCTGCCAGTGATTAATGAAAATAATATGATAATTATGGTGACAATAGATGTATACCATACTCTCACTCTTCATATTTTATCCTACTCCCCTTTTTTTGTGTTATATATTCTCCTTTCACATGTTCATGATCTCTATTCATTTCCTATGTGAGAGTTTTATTATGGTAAATATTTTGTTACTTCTCATTTGAATTCATCTAAACTAATTATTGTTATTTTCAACCACAATTTTTATTGAACTTTAGATTTTTTTAATGCAGGTGTAATTAAGCAGCGATGCTAAAGATTTATAATTGATAATGATAAGTGAAACAACTTAGAATAAACTTTTTCAAGTGACATTATCAATTTTCAGATAGTAAAATTATTGTCTCTAACATACAATGAAATATTTTTATGTAAGTTGATATGTTTTTAATTAATTTTCAGTTTAGTTTATAAACAAAATCGTTTTATAGAAATTCAGATGGTACAATTAGTTCAATTCTCTAATAAACAGAACTACAATACTTCTAGCTTTCTTATCAATGACAATCAATGGGCAATCTCGTGAGACAAGAAAACATTATAATTTTCTACAAGTGAATTCAAGTCACTAATAAAAAGTAGGAAAAGAAAGACGAAGACGAAGAGATACAATGTGTCTTATCAGTTGATGATCCATTTAAGTTAGATTGTTCTTTTGATTTCTTTTTAATAGCTCAAACAAAGTACTAACATATGTGTATCATTTAAAATTTATCATATTGTAATATAAATTTTTACTAAAAATTTTGTGATAAACGTGCAATGCACGTTCCCAAAAACTAATTTACTCTATACATGGATGTATTCCGACTGGGTAAAAAGATTAGATGAATACATTTGCTATAATTTAATTTTGGGGATATTTTCCTATAGGTACAAAAATGGGATAGGTAACCCGGTTTAGCAAGATCTGGGGATTTCAAAAGGCAGCCAGAGTTCTTTTTTACTACAAATATATATAAATTTGATGAAAACATAAGCTTTGCATGCAAACTTCTAATTGAATAAGATCTGATAAGAACATACTACATACAGTTATGTTATTGTATGTATTTTGTATGTTATATCATATACAATTTATTTATGTCTTTCTTTTCGAGTTTTAATTTGAAATTTCAATCAAAATCAACTCTAATCTTCACCTAATTCATTAAAATTGAGATATAAACTTGAAAAGATATTCTTAATCATTTGCAACACCACCCTATTCAAACAAATAATGATTTTGCAAAATCCGATTTTCAAATTCAAAGTTATCGATGAATTTTATGCTCCCGTCTTCACGTCTCACACATCCAAATAAGGTCTAATTTTTTTAAAGCTCTTGGGCAGTTAAATCTTTCTGATTCTTTTTCTCAAAGTGAATTTAATTTTTGGTTTTACTGTTAAAACTTTAATAACTGATTAACAATGCCATTTGCGGTCAATCAAGAAGGAAACAGAAGCTAAAGAAATGAATTCAAATCTATAAAGAAAGAGCATGAAGTAAAAGTGAGTGATATTTCCTCTAATAATTACTTTGTATACAATTGGTGAATTGGATTGTAGTGTCAGGTAATTAATTAAATTAGAACCTCCCTAATTGTGGTAATTAGGTTTATTATTTTGTATTTCTAGGCGAAATCTCTTTATTTTGCGGTGTGAAACTATGTATCGTATTATATATTGGATCACACGTATAAGCATAGCATATTTTTTGACGGTACTGTCCTAATAACAAGAAACCGTCTTGTAATTTTTGTTTTTGTAGAATTTAAATTTAAGAACTCATAATTTTATGTTTATTTTATTGATCACTGGATCATAAAACTATATCATATTTCATTTGGTATGTGCAAATAATGTTTGCAGAAACAAAAAGTATTGCAAACTAAAAAGAAAGACAAGTTTAGAAGATAATACTTAGAAGTTGTTTTCTTATTAGTTTTTCTTTTCCAACTTTATTTTTATGTTTATTTGTGTAATCACCATTTAGTAGAGGATACGTGGCATGAAAGAATTCAATGCGTCAAATGACATAGTTTTCTTACACATATTTTTTTTTAAGAAAAAAGAGAAGAAAAAAGTACATAAAATAGATCACAAACTAAACTAATTACATAAAAATAAATTATTTCATACTAATTACCTACAATACCCAATCGACATATTATTTAATTACAATTCATGCCCCCTTGTGAATTTAAAAGTTTTTCGCGCATAAGATATCATGACAGTATATGAATATACTGTAATGGTATCATGAAGTATACCATAGCAATTTACAAATATATTATAATGGTATCATGAAATATACCATGATAATATGTGAATATGCTGTGACGGTATCATGCATGATTAAAGAGGTTATTTTTGAAGGACTGTTCATTCCTTAGTGATACCATGACAGTATATGAATATACTATGACAGTATCATGAAGGATTGAGAAATCTTGCATGCTATTTCTGAAGGACTACGTCATCCTCAGTGATATCATGACAGTATATGAATATACTATAATTGTATCATAAAGAATAGTAAGATAGGGTATTTTCTGTAATTAATTAGGGGGTATGAAAATAAAGAGATAGCGATCCGTAAATATTTTGCTCTGATGGAACAATTACCTAAGATTCCCAAAATTAAAATATAATATTTAACACATAAGATGCTGACTTACTTTTAGATTACATGATTTTGTTCATAAAAATATGAAAGGTTATTGGACTACACCAATATGGGTTGCAGCGGAATGATTGAATTTCTTCATTTTTAATCAGAGGTCTCGAAAAAATTCTATTGGGAGCATTGTCCCCAAAAATAAGCGCTGCAATGCGCGAATGCGAATTAATCAGATTTCAATGCGGGTACCGAATACTAGATGAGGAACCAAAAAAACTATAGAACCACCGCTGCATGGAAGACAACTTCAACATCATAAACGTAACTTCCCAAGTAGCTTCCTCTTGCATTAGCAATTATATATATACTACACCTACATATATACCCAACCATCCTCATTCCAATATTCCATTTACATATTGGTCAATCGAAATTGTAGGTGTGTCTGCTTGTTTGGTTTGCAAGCAAGTTACCACAAATACTGACCAATTCCAAAGTGAAAACGCGTAAAACTAAAGATTACTAGTCGTAGCTAGAGCCTTATCCAAGTCATAGTAACAATGGTTTCTTCTACTTATTTGTAACTGAGGCTAGCTCTGAACTTGTACCCTGCCTTTGCCAAAATATGGGAAGTCCTTTCAATATCCTCTAGATAGTCAACATCAAATGAATATAGAGGTCATTGGGTATTGGTGGGGGAATGAGTACCAATCAATTTTGTCACTGTGTTCATTTAGTCAGTTTTTGATTTAGTCAAACTGAGGCGGCAGCTTACTAGCTAGTGGTGTAGCATGCGTCAGAAGTCCTCTCTCTCAATAACCAAACGAATATTTTCAACCAATTTGTAATTCTTTGAAAACTTTGACTTTTTTTTTTTCTGCAGTTATGGGGTTTGGTCTTATTAATTATAGGGAAATTTGTGAAGTTCCCTGATACTGAAGCCATATATCTAGAGCCACACAGTTTAATAGAGCTTTAGACACATCTCTGAATGGTGGTTACTTGCACAAGCACAACTGCTTCTTTCCCAACTGCCAAGACTAGTTGCCACCAGAGTCTTTCCAAATGCATAATCCAATACGCCAATTCCTAATTCATTTCATTCAACTTGTCTCCATCATTAGCTTTTGCCACTACGCAAGGCAAATAAGAGGTGAAGATAATAACACTAGTGCTGCAAAGGTGGATGTGGGCATAATTCTTGATCTGGAAACAGATGTGGGAAAAGTAATGCACATATCTATCTTACTAGCTCTTGCAGATTACCATGCCAATGCTAGTCGCAGTGCCATTGGGATAGTTCCTCATTTCAGGGATTCCAAGAAAGATGATGTTGAAGCAGCATCCGCTGGTAAATTCAGCTCCATGATTTACTTCTCTTAACCTAGCATCGAAATCTTACTTTCTTTGCTTCATGAGTCAAGACATACTCTGGTAGTTTAGTCATTCATGCCCTATTTGCACAAGATTTTTTTTTCTTTCTCTAAGATATTAATTTTCTTACTTTTGGTTTTTTACTTTTTAAGAGATATCCAGACAATTTCTTATAGTGTGATTGTGTATGTGCAGCCATATACTTGCTAAAGGATGTCCAAGTACAAGCAATCTTTGGGCCACAAATGTCTACACAAACTGATTTTGTAATTGACTTAGGGAACAGAGTAAAAGTTCCTATCATTTCTCCGGCAACAAGTCCTTCTCTTTCAGTCAAGGAAAATCCCTTCTTCATCAGAGCCGCACTTCCTTCTTCCAGCCAGACTAAAGCCATTGCAGCAATTGTTAAAAACTATGATTGGAGGCAGGTTGTAATCATCTACGAGGATAGCTCCTATGGGACCGGGATAGTTCCTCATTTGACAGATGCCTTGCTGGAAATCAGCACTTCAGTCTCCTATAGAAGTGTTATTTCTCCTTCAGCCAGTGATGATCAAATCTTTAGGGAGCTATACAAGTTGAATACAATGCAGACAAGGGTGTTCATCGTGCACTTGCAACCATTTCTTGCCTCGCGTCTTTTCCTCAAGGCAAAAGAAGCTGGGATGATGAGCAGTGGATATGCATGGATTATCACAGATGTGCTAACTTGTCTTCTGGACTCTATAGATCCTTCAGTAATTGAGTCATCAATGCAAGGTGTTCTGGGTGTAAAACCTTATGTTCCAAGATCAAATCAGCTTCAAAATTTCACCAAGAGATGGAGAAAGAGATTTCGTCAAGAGTATCCAGACATGGACCAAGTAGAACTCAATGTTTTCGGGCTATGGGTATATGATAGCATCACCTCATTAGCAGAAGCAGTAGAGAAAGTGGGCCCTACTGCTATCCCAAAATCGAAAAAGCCAGACACTAGAGAGAACTTAACGGACTTAGATGCACTTGGAACCTCAGAAGTGAGATCTCTGCTCCTTGAATCTATGCAAAATACAGTGCTAAAAACAGGACTAAGTGGTGATTTCCGTATTGTTGATAGAGAACTGCAGCCATCCCCATATCAGATTGTGAATATAATTGGGAAAGGAGAGAGAAGCGTTGGATTCTGGACGGAGAAGGATGGAATTTCATGTAAACTGAAGATGAATGGTAAAAAAACAGCTAATTGTAATAATAAGCAACTAGGAGCCATCATTTGGCCCGGTGAATCTACTATTTCTCCGAGAGGCTGGGAAATACCCACAAGTGGGAAGAAGCTAAGGGTTGGAGTTCCTGTCAAAGGAGGGCTGGAGCAATTCATTAAAGTGGAAAGAGATCCAAAAACACAAGCAGTAACTGCAACTGGTTTCTGTGCAGATGTCTTCAAAGAAGTCATCCAATCTGTGCCATATGCTGTCCCTTACGAATTTATTCCATTTCCAATACCAGATAGCTTCAATCTTCCAGACTATGATGATCTTGTTCACAAGATCAATTCTAAGGTAATATATAATCCTTGTTTGAATTAACCTCTTTGGCTGAATACCTCACTTACATGCTCCTTTTTTGGACTTCTTATCTGTGTTCTGCTTTTGCGACAAACCATAAATACAAAAATAATCAATGTTTGCTTGAACCAGGACTATGATGCAGTTGTAGGTGATGTGACCATTTTAGCCAGCCGATCCGAGTATGTGGATTTCACATTACCTTTTTTAGAGTCAAGTATTTCTGCAGTTGTGCCAGTAAAGAATGATGACAGGAAGAATGCTTGGATTTTCTTGAAACCTCTAAAGAGTGAACTTTGGATAACAACCGGAGCATTCTTCGTCTTCATTGGTTTTGTGGTTTGGGTACTCGAACATCGTGTAAACAAAGAGTTTCGAGGACCCAAACGCAAGCAAGTCGGGATGATATTCTGGTTTTCCTTCTCAACTCTCGTTTTTGCTCATAGTAAGTCTCTAACTCAAAGCAAATTATAGACAAAAACTTTGCAATTTCTCTCCTTGTTTCTCAACAAATCATATATATGGCTGGTTGTTGCAGGAGAGAGGGTAACGAGTAACTTAACAAGGTTTGTGCTGATTGTGTGGGTTTTCGTGGTTCTGGTGCTGACATCAAGTTATACAGCCAGCTTAACATCTATGTTAACAGTGCAACAGCTCCAACCTACTATAACAGACCTCAATGATCTCATTAAGAATGGAGAATATGTTGGGTATCAAAAAGGTTCCTTTGTCAAAGATGTCTTGAAGCGAATGAATTTTGACAGCTCCAGGTTCAGAAGTTATAGCACATTGGAAGAGTATAATGATGCCCTCTCAAGAGGAAGTAAAAATGGAGGCGTTGGTGCAATTGTTGATGAACTACCTTATCTCAGACTCTTCCTCAACAAGTACTGCAGGAAGTATATTATGGTCGGTCCGACATACAAGGCTGCTGGATTTGGATTCGTAAGATTTTCATATTAAACTGATGTCTCAGAAAGTGTTTACATTTATTTAGAGTGGTTACCATTTTTACTCAATGGTCTAATCTTTTGTTTTCCCACAATTTCTTGCAGGCATTTCCAAAAGGATCTCCTTTGGTACCTGACGTCTCAAGAGCAGTCCTAAAGGTGGTGGAGGGAGAGTTTATGAATAACATAATTCAGAAATGGTTTGGAAATGAAACAGATTGTCCAGAGCAAGATGGAATGGCTATAACATCTGATAGTCTCACCCTAGAGAGTTTTAAGGGCCTTTTCCTCATAGCTGGTGTATCAGCAGGCTCCGCTCTTCTCCTATTCTTCCTCAGCTTCCTTTATCAGAATAGAGAAATCTTAGCCACTGATAATTCAATAGGGAAAAAGCTTTCTGCAATAGCAAAAGCCTTTGATGAACAGAAAGATAACTCTAGTTCTAAGTCAGAAAAGCCAGAAGCCAATGAAAGCCAAACGGCTACACTGTTTGCAGCAAGTGAAGCTTCCGGTGAAATATTGCACAACCATCCTTTGGAAAGCCCAGAAATCAGAATTTCCGACAGCCTAGGAGCATCCCCTGCTGCTGAAGGGTTCTCTACAACAGAACCTGGAACTCCAGTTCATGAAACCACTACAGGGACAATTGAAGAAAGATGACACATATAGCTGCTACCATAATCGTGATACAACTGAACAGGGCCCTACAAGAGATTGTACAGAGATGAGCTAGCTTTAGGTTTAGTTAAACCAGATTTCATTATATCTTTGTCGCTCTTGGCCAGAATATTAGCATCAAGAGGCGGATCCAGGATTCGATTTGATGGATTTAACCCTTACTTTTTCTTAGTTGTTTCTTTTGCAAATTTATTTTTACTTTGTTTTTGTCATCAATACTTATGTAGGGGATATAATTTAACGAAGCTATATATGTGGCATGAAAGAATTCAATGCATGCATCTGTTTTTAAGAAATTCAAAATGAGGTAGTTTTGTTATGTTACATTAATAGAACAAAACAATAAATTAACACATAAGATGCTAACTTATTTTTAGATTACATAATTTTCTTACATAGAATATGAGATAATGGGGTGGGGGTTATATGTGAATAACCAAATCAGAGCTTTGTGCAATATTTTGATAAGAAAAAACAACATGCAAATCCCAAATTATAATGCAGGTGCTAGAAGATAAGAACATCAAAAGCAATTAGCATAAATAAGGTTTTAGGATCACTACTGAATGCATGGAAAACGAGCAGTAATATGTTCACTCCAACACGCGCGGATGGAGAATGTTAGGTTCGCATTTTGACACGGAGTATAAAAATATAAGTGAAAAATCACTAAAATTTTAATAAATACTTAATAGAATATGAACCCATAATTTCAAAGTGTAAGGGGCTCAGTAACAAGAACCTAAAGATTGAACTCATCAAATCAAAATCTTGTAACCCATCTACTTCAACATATATAATTGGCAACTTCTGTAGCAGCTTCTTGCATTAAACAAGCACCATTCAAAGTAAACCAAATGGAATTTTTGTCACTGTGATCCTTTAGTCAGTGTTTTGATTTGGTCAAATTGAGCAAACTTACTAGCTTATGGTTTAGAATGTCTGAAAAGTCCTCTCTTAATTCTTCTTTGAAAACTTTATCTTTGACTTTTTTTTCTATATTGTCTTATTATAGGTTTGTAAGGTATTTACTGATCCAAGTTTATGAAGTTCCCCGATTCTGAAGCCATATATCTAGAGCCATACAGTTTAGAGATCTTTAGACACATCTCTGAAAGGTGATTAATTACTTGCACAAGCAGAATTGCTACTTGCCCAACTCTCAGACTACTTGCTACCAGAGTTTTTTCAAATGCAAAATCCAAGATACTTCTACCTAATTCTTTTCATTCAACTTGTCTCCATCATTAGCTTTTGCGACTACGTAATTCCAATAAGAGCTGAATATGAAACTAGTATTGTAAAGGTGGATGTGGGTATAATTCTTGATATGGAAACAGTTGTGGCAAAAGTAATGCACATATCTATCTTGCTAGCTCTTGCATATTACCGTGCTGCCGCCGCTGCTAGTCACAGAGCCATTAGGATAGTCTCTCACTTCAGGGATTCCAAGAAAGATGATGTTGAAGCAGCATCTGCGGGTAAATTAATTCAGCTCCATGATTTACTTCTGTCAAGCTAGCATATCTCTCTCTCTTCTTCTTTTTTCCCTTTGGTTTTCCTTTCAGACGATTTCTTATAGTCTTATGTGTATGTGCAGCCATATACTTGCTAAAGGATGTTCAAGTGCAAGCAATCTTTGGGCCACAAATGTCTACACAAACTGATTTTGTGATTGACATAGGGAATAGTGTAAAAGTCCCTGTCATTTCTCCAGCAACAAGTCCTTCACTTTCAGTCAAGGAAAATCCCTTCTTCGTCAGAGGGAGCACTTCCATCTTCCAGCCAGAATAAAGCAATTGCAGCAATTGTTAAAAACTATGATTGGAAGGAGGTTGTGATTATTTACGATGATAGCTCCTATGGAACGGGGAAAATTCCACATTTGACTGACGCCTTGCTGGAAATCAGCACTTTGGTCTCCTATAGAAGTGCCGTTTCTCCTTCAGCCAATGATGATCAAATCCTGAGGGAGCTATACAAGTTGAATACAATGCAGACCAGTGTGTTCATCGTGCACTTGCAACCATTCCTTGCCTCGCGCCTTTTCCTCAAGGCCAAAGAAGCCGGGATGATGAGCAGTGGATATGCATGGATCATCACAGATGTGCTAACGAGTCTTCTGGACTTGGTAGATCCTTCAGTAATTGAGTCATGAATGCAAGGTGTTCTTGGTCTAAAGCCTTATGTTCCAAGATCAAATGAGCTTAACAATTTCACCAAGAGATGGAGAAAGAGATTTCGTCAACAGTATCCAGATATGGATCCAGTTGAACTCAATGTTTTTGGACTGTGGGCATATGATAGCATCACCGCATTGGCAAAAGCAGTAGTGGAAGTAGGCAATACTGCTATCCCAAAATTCAAGAAACCGGACATTAGAGAGAACTTAACCGACTTAGATGCACTTGGGACCTCAGAATTGGGATCTCTGCTCCTGGACTCTATTCAAAACACAGAGCTAAAAACAGCACTAAGTGGTGAATTCTGTCTTATCAATGGAGAATTGCATCCCTCCCCATATCAAATTATGAACATAGTTGGGACAGGTCAGAAAAGTGTTGGATTCTGGACAGAGAAGGATGGAATTTCATATAAATTGAAGATAGAGGGTAAAACAGCTAAGAGTAATAAGCAACTAGGGGCCATCATTTGGCCAGGTGAATCTACTATTTCTCCGAGAGGCTGGGAATTACCCACAAGTGGGAAGAAGCTAAGGGTTGGAGTTCCTGTTAAAGGAGGGCTGCAGGAATTCATTAAAGTGGAAAGAGATTCAAAAACACAAGGATTTACTGCAACTGGTTTCTGTGCAGATGTCTTCAAAGAAGTCATCCGATCTTTGCCTTATGCTGTCCCTTACGAATTTGTTCCAGTTCCAATAACACATACCCCCACTTCTCCAGGATATGATGATCTTGTTTCTAAGCTCTTTTTTCAGGTAATATCTAATCCTTGTTTGAATTAGCCTCTTTGGCTGAATACCTTACATACATGCTCCCTTTGGATTTTCTTATTTTGCTTTTGTTTTGGCAGAGGAAGACCAACCATAAGTACTGAACTAATCATTTTTAAATTAAACCAGAAACATGATGCAGTTATAGGTGACGTGACCATTTCAGCGAACCGATCCAACTATGTGGATTTCACATTACCTTTTACAGAGTCGGGTATTTCTGCCGTTGTGCCAGTAAAGGATGATGACAGGAAGAATGCTTGGATTTTCTTGAAACCTCTAAAGAGCGAGCTTTGGATAACAACCGCAGCATTCTTTGTTTTCATTGGTTTTGTGGTTTGGGTACTCGAACATCGTGTAAACAAAGAGTTTCAAGGACCCGGACGAGAGCAAGTTGGGATGATATTCTGGTTTTCCTTCTCAACCCTTGTTTTTTCTCATAGTAAGTCTCTAACTCAAAGTAAATTATATACGAAAGCTTTATATTTATCCTTGTTTCCCAACAAATCATATATATGGTTGGTTGTTTCAGGAGAGAGGGTAACAAGCAACTTAACAAGATTTGTGATGATTGTGTGGGTTTTCGTGGTTCTAGTGCTGACATCAAGTTATACAGCCAGCTTAACATCTATGTTAACAGCGCAAAAGCTTCAACCTAGTATAACAGACCTCAATGATCTCATCAAGAATGGAGAATATGTTGGGCATCAAAAAGGTTCCTTTGTCAAAGGCGTCTTGAAGGGCATGCGTTTGACAGCTCCAAATTTAGGAGTTATAGCACATTGGAAGAGTATAACGATGCGCTCTCAAGAGGTAGTAAAAATTGGAGGTGTTGGTGCAATTGTTGATGAACTACCTTACCTCAGACTCTTCCTCAACAAATACTGCAGGAAGTATATTATGGTTGGTCCGACTTACAAGACTGCTGGCTTTGAATTCGTAAGATTCTCTCTGCATCTGGATATGTTCCATAATTGAAATTATACTATCCATGGTAGTTTACTCAATGTAATCTTTTATTTTCCCGCGACGTTTTACAGGCATTTCCAAAAGGGTCACCTTTGGTACCTGATTTCTCAAGAGCAGTCTTGAAGGTGATAGAGGGAGAGTTTATGAATAAAATAATCCAGAAATGGTTTGGGAATGAAACAGATTGTCCACAGAAAGATGGAATGGATATAACATCTGATAGCCTCACGCTAGAGAGTTTTAAGGGCCTTTTCCTCATAGCTGGTGTATCAGCAGGTTCCGCTCTTCTCATATTCTTCCTCAGCTTCCTTTATTAGAAAAGAGAAGTCTTAGCCTCCGATGATTCAATAGGGAAAAAGCTTTTTGCAATAGCAAAAGTATTTGATGAAGAGAAAGAAACTCTAATTCTAAGTCAGAAAATCCATCTGAAGGCAACGAAGGCCAAACGGCTATACTGTTCACAACAAGTGAAGCTTCCCCGGAAATATTGCCCAACCTTCCTTTGGAAAGCCCAGAAATCAGAATTTCTGACGGCCTAGGAGCATCCCCCACTGCAGAAGGATTCTCTAAAACAGAACCTGGAACTCCAGTTCATGAAACCATTACAGGGGCAATTGAAGAGAGATTGAATAGGGCCTACAAGAGATTGTACGGAGATGAGCTAATAGGATTAGTTAGACCAGATGAAATTATAATTTTGTCGCTCTTGGCCATAATATCCATATTAAGAGCCGGCTCCAGAATTTAGATATGATGGGTTCAACCTTTAAGTTCTTAAGATTGAATTCATTGCACTTCTGAAATTATGGGTTAAGAATTTACTCCCTTTCTTACAATTTATTTGTCTTACTTTTTAGTCTGTTTCAAAAATCATGTCTTTTTTCTAAGTTGGCAACTCCTTAACTTCAGCATCCCACGTAGCATGTTAAAACTATAAGATTGAAGGGCATTTTGGTATAATTTACATATTTTTAGTTTAATAACACAAGACGGGGGAATCATCAAGACAAGTCGAACTAAGACAAACAAATTGAAACGGAGGAAGATATCATTCATTGAAATTCTACTAATTTTCCACTTATATTTATGTTCTGTGTTGAAATTACTAGTTCAGAAGTTGAACCCAGTAAATAAGGAAGCATTTGCCTCTGCTTTCATCAATGTTTTCAGGTGGGCAAATGAAAGATTTCAGAGGAATAGGAACAGAACACCACTTATCAATGCTCACGGACCAATTAAGATGCCATAAGCATAATTAAAATAATCCAACAAAATTTACAAATTTGCTTTCTGAGAAACGAATGTGTAACTTTTAAAGGAAAAAACTACAATGGATTATCTTCTTCTTCTTCTTTTTTCCACCTTCTGTTAGTTGATTAAGGGGTATCGGGGGGGTCAATGTTGCAAATCTTGCCCTACAAAGATATCTGCAGCCACACAATTAAGACAGTGGACCGCAAAACATCAAGCAACGCAGGATCATATGCATCAATTATATTGAACCCTAATTACCAAAAAAGCAAATATCCAAAACTAAGAGAAAAAGGATGCTCATGTCTCAAGAACAGCATAGTAGTTAATGATTAGCTATCCATAAAAATTGAAGATTTTAGCTCATTAGTTGTTTGCAGATCAAAGTTAAACTACAAATAACACAGAATCTGAGGCAGAAGAAAAAAGACAAAATCTTTCAGTTACCTGGTTCATGAACAACTTAATGACATAAAAGGGATCAGATTATGTTATTTTAAAATTCTGGAAGAGATGAAAAAAAAAATTGCACCTTGAACATTTGAGAAGGGAAGCATTATATCTCTTAGATCTGCATTTATTCATATCCATATTTTATGTGTGAGATATGTGGCTGTCCAGTGTCCTGTCCCCTCCTCCTCTTAGGCATGTTAGTCAGCACATTCGAAGTTCATCGTTTAACACAGAGAATGCATCACGGTAAAATACTACACGCACAAAGCTGCTGGAAATCACGCTCAAGAGCTTAGCTGATTTCACGATTTGGTTGTATTGGTAGCTCAACGGGTGGACTTCCATTTTTGACACACCGCTTGGTGGCGTTTCATTAAGTGAGTTTCATTTCTTGTCTTCTTCTTACACTTCCCTTGCATTGTGCGGACTTGGTTTTATTTTAGCCTTTGTCCTGCTGGTGCTTGAGAAAATGCCTTTGTCCTGCAGGTGCTCGAGAAAATGCTTCAACCAACCAGGATTTTGTCCCCCTAGGTGTTTCCGTGTTTGAAGAAATTCTCCAGTGAATTTAATACTCGTGTTTTATAGCAAATTCTTGCATGTCAAATGAGCTTCAAAAATTCCTGTTTCCCTTCATGTCTACACTCTAAGCGTTTTGCCTATTTTTCTCCAAGAGTAATGCACAATGTTGCCCTCTTCCTGCTTTGCAGCTTTGTTTTATAACTTATGCTACAACAACAAGGGAGATCGATACCAGTTTCTTTTTCGGTGTGTCGTTGAAAGGTAAACCCCAGAAAACACTAAATTAATCAAAGGAAACAAACAACTTGATTTTCAAAAGGTAGTTGGTTGCATAGGAAAATCATCCCCTTACTTACCCTATGGAAAATCTATCTTTCATATAAAAAAAAAACAACTTTCTGAGATTTTTTCATCTGCTAACGGGGTTGAAGTTAGAATCGTTTATTTGGAAACATCACAAAGGTTTCTATGCATGAATCTCATTATTTAGGACTAACGTCTGCTTATTTATAGTTTCAAGGTAGCTTGATTTGTTCTTATAATTCGTTAATCCTCGTTATAATAGTAGTGTTAGTTTGATAATTTTAATAGTAAAATGTCATTGTTGTTACAGGTAGAATACTGTTATAGAAAAATAAAATATAAAATATAAAATAAATTCTAGAAAAAAATCAAACTGTTGTGACAAAAGATTGTTATTAACGAATTTGATTGTATATGAAAGTTACACGACAAAATGGAATAAAGAGTTATAATCGATGTTATTGCGCTGATGATTAAACAATATACTTGTAAAGTTGAGTCCCTGGATAGATTTAGCCCGAAAGAAAGCGAAGATCATGGAATTCATTTTCAAATAATTATTGTGCAAGACGAATACATATATGTGCTACTATCGCAACTAAATAGCATTCTTTAGCATTTATATGATATACCAATATTTAGTAATTGATTTTGTCTGATAAATTGCATCATGGTATACATGTGATAGGATATTATCGTTTAGTTGCAGATTTACATTTTTGTCTTGTACAATAATTGTTTGAAAATAAATTCGTTCTTCTTTTCTTTTCATTGGGAAAAATTACAAGAATAATCTTTTTCAAACGTATAGTCAAACTTTTAGAATGCCATACGTGCTAGAAAAAGGGTCCGAGGAGAGACCGGACAAGCGCCAAGTCGGAGTGTTGCAAGGCAAATGCGACTTAAAGGCCCCAAGTATATAAATCCTTCCCACTTTGTTTTAAATCATTTCCCATCTTTTAATTTCCAGTAAGCGACCAAAAACAGAGGAAGACGAGGATTTCATACATCACGCCCCGCCCCGGGGGGTATGACTGGCACCTGGTGCCCTAGGAGGACCTAGACTGCTATCTGGTGAGCCAAAGCACATCTGATGTCTGGCTGGCTCTAACTCAATTTCCTGGAAACAAAGGGCTATATAACGGCTGTAAACACAGCCCCCGGCCAACAGGCCTATAGCCACCTGTACCTGAAAACCAGCTAACCAGAAACATACTACTGTAGGAGAACCTATGCGGGCCGGCAAGGCCACCATGCTGTCTAGTTCCCTGTAACTTAACAATAGCACGTTAAATAAATACGTGACCGGCAAGGTCACCTCCACTGACTGGTTGTGGCCACACACGGCCAACAGGAACAGAAATAACAAATAACTATAACAAGCTGCACGGCCTCACACGACCGGCTCAACTGACCATAGGGAAACATATAGAGACTGCAAGCCTCTAGGAATAACAATAGAAATGATCGGGACAGGGCCCCGACCTACCCGTACTGTACAACAAAAGAAAACGAAATACACCTCTGGAATTCAGACTCCGGATGACAGGAGCTGAATACTCAATAGCTGGCTGGAATCACGAGGGATCGCCTCCTCGTCTATGAGTACCTGCAGGCAAGTAATGCAGCGCCCCACTGGGCGTCAGTACCATTGGTACTGAGTATGCAAAGCAACTGAAGTAATACAACTGAAAACAACTGAATATAGATAGCATAACTAGCATTTCTGTATAGCAGGAGATAGCTGAATCTGAAGAAGCTGATATAAACTGACTCAAGCTTTCTGTACTGATAAGGCAGAGGCGTACCTGTAGACGCGACGACCTGCTGTCTAGTAGCTAGTATATAATATATAGAGCACATAAATAGATATACAAGAGCAAGCAAGAGCCAATACCAACCCCCATAAGCCGGATGGCGCCAAGCAAGCAAACAATCTATATACCCCTACCCGGGTCAAAACCAACCAAAAATAAGTCACTCCACTCATCTAATAACTGTGAGCTCCTCCTACCGGCCCCCTTGGGTACGTAGCTCAGGCCTTAGCCTCTGACATTAAACTGTGTCTGAGTCCGAAGACTCCTGCCTCTGGGCGCAAGTGCACACGGGGTGTGTAATAAAAACTGCCCCTGGGTGCAAGCACACAACTGGGTAATTTTATAAAAATCTGTATCTGAGTCTGCCCCCGGCCACAAGCACACACAGAGTGTTCTGCCCCTACGCAGAGTAAACTGAACTACCCCTGCAAGCAGGGTGGTCTGGACCGTATTATCATGGTGGTCAGCCATCATCGTCCTCTAGGCGGACGGTATCGCCCAGGTGGTGGCGGTATCTGAATCTGGTATCGACACAGCTATAACCCAGGGGCGGTGGGGATGCTAAAAGGGTTCCCACATGCCACAACAAGTCTCAACAAACAAATAGCACATAAAAATAGCAAGCATGTATAACTGAAAAGACTATCTGGAATCTAACTTCTTATTCTGATCTGTTTCTATACTGAACTGATTCTTTACTGATTATACTGATTCTGAAATCTCTGTTTAACTGTATGGCTAATCTGTAGCCAAGATACTGTCTGTCTATCTGATCTTTCTTTATTGATTTTTATGAAAATCTGTTTCTTTTATTCTACTACATGCTTGCTAATCACGTAATAGGCTATACTGAATCTGAAATACTAACTTGCCCTCGGGCGCATACTTTTCTAACTTTCAGACTGAATACGATATAACAACGCAAACTAGGTTTACTGAACTTTGCACAATACTTAACATTCAACTCCGGGAATTCTACTACGGAGTTTATTGTACTATACAAGGCTAAAGCTACTAACTTGCCGAAGGAACTAGCTTTACATACCTTAACCTCGAGTTATCCGTCTGTCGGACGAGGCTCGGTCAATACTCCAGCTATTTCTCCCAACTGCATTCATGTATACGCTAATTAATACTAAATATAGCTTTATTCTAAAGAACAACATCACTTTCGATATAATTATAGCCTAAACTTAGGCTTATCGAAAGACGGTCAAAAACTCGTTATTTTTCAGAAGTCCAGAAGGGAGAAGTACTCACTTCACAACTAGGAGCACATAGACACTAGTTTGGAGCAATTCTACTTACCTTAGTCCGGTAGCTCGACGATTCGTCGGCCGTATTTCGCGAAACAAAATCCATAGGAATGCTCCCTGCTGCTAAATACCTCGGTACCTGAGGTTGATTCGAGTTTGGACCGCGTTTGACAGCGTAATCGAAAGGAAATTATCAAATACCTTACGTTCCCTCTGTTTCTCTCGCGTCCTTTCTGGAAAGTTATGAAAATTATCTAAAGTGGAGGGCTTATATAATAGGGACTTATAAGTTGCATTCAGGAAATGCGATTTATAAGTCGCATTCCTGGAATGCGATTTATAAGTCGCATTTTGCCTTGCGACGCGCCGACTTGGCGCTTGTCCGATCTTTCCCCGGGCCTTTTTCTAGCATGTATGGCTTTCAAATACTCTTAACCAACATGCGAATAGGTCATCTATATGTCGGAAATTTATGGGGTGTAACATATTCGTCCGATTACGCCGTCAAACGCAGTCCAAACTCAAATTAACTTCGGGTAGCAAAGTATAAAGCTGCAGGGAGCATTCTTACGGAGTTAGTTTCGTGAAATTCGACCGACGAATCGTTGTCCTACCGAGCTAAGATAAGTGGAATTGCTCCAAATTAGTGTCAATATACTCCTAGCCCTAAAGTGAGTATTTCTCCCTTCTGGACTTTCGAGAAATAGCGAGTTTTTGGCTGTTTTTTGATAAGTCAAAGTTTGGGCAGTATATATATTCAAAGTAGTGTTTTCTTCCAGAATATTGATGAATTTAGTTTTATTTGCTATGAATATGAATGCAGTTGGAAGAAATAGCTGGATATTGACCGAGTTAAGCCAGTTAGTCAAGAAGTCGGGAACTGAGGTATGTAAAGTCAGTTTCTTCTGCAAGATAGAAATTCTAGTATACTAAAATAGAATAAATTCCAGAAGAACGTTTCAAAGTCTGAGTATTATGTCCAGTGTGAATTCAGTAAGCATGCTTGAATAATTATTATGTCATATTCAGAATAAAAGTCAGTAAATTAGTATCAGACAGCAAGATATTATTCCAGACTCAGTATAACTCAGTATCAGATTCAGTATAATTCAGCAAGGGATTCAGAATAGATTACGAGAACATGGACAGTATTATCATATTTAATATATATGTTATATGTGATTATTGTTGTTTGTAGAGACCAGATTGTTCTATGTTGGGCACCCTTAGAGCTTCCTTGCCACTTCAGGGTTAATAACTGTGTCGACTCGCCCGCCAGAGGGGGTTAATAACTGTGTCGACTCGCCCGCCAGAGGGTGGATGTGGGCATAATTCTTGATTTGGAAACAGATGTGGGAAAAGTAATGCACATATCTACCTTACTAGCTCTTGCAGATTACCATGCCAATGCTAGTCGCAGTGCCATTGGGATAGTTCCTCATTTCAGGGATTCCAAGAAAGATGATGTTGAAGCAGCATCCGCTGGTAAATTCAGCTCCATGATTTACTTCTATTGGACTGGCATATCTTTGTCTCTTTTCTTCTTTTTAATTTCCCTTTGGGTTTTCCCTTCAGACAATTTCTTATAGTCTGATTGTGTATGTGCAGCCATATACACAAACTGATTTTGTAATTGACTTAGGGAACAGGGTAAAAGTCCCTATCATTTCTCCAGCAACAAGTCCTTTACTTTCAGTCAAGGAAAATCCCTTCTTCGTCAGAGGAGCACTTTCTTCTTCCAGCCAGACTAAAGCCATTGAAGCAATTGTTAAAAACTATGATTGGAGGCAGGTTGTAATCATCTACGAGGATAGCTCCTATGGAACTGGGATAGTTCCACATCTGACTGATTCCTAACTTGAAATCAACACTTTAGTCTCCTATAGAAGTGTTATTTCTCCTTCAGCCAATGATGATCAAATCCTCAGGGAGCTATATAATTTGAATACAAAGCAGACCAGGGTGTTCGTTCGTGCACTTGCAACCATATATTGCCACACGCTTTTTCCTCAAGGCCAAAGAAGCTGGGATGATGAGCAGTGGATATGCATGGATCATCACAGATGTGCTAACGAGTCTTCTGGACTTGGTCGATCATTCTGTGATTGAGTCATCAATGCAAGGTGTTCTTGGTATAAAGCCTTATGTTCCAAGATCAAAAGAGCTTAACAATTTCACCAAGAGATGGAGAAAGAGATTTCGTCAAGAGCATCCAGATATGGATCCAGTTGAAATCAATGCTTTTGGGCTATGGGCATATGTGATAGCATCATCGCATTAGCAAAACTAATACTCCTTTACTACAAAGGATCCCAATTTTGTTTTGATATATGCGCATCTTAATTCTTACATGTGTATGACACTAACACCCATTTTGTTCTTTTTATTTTTATTTTTTTTATTTTTTTTTATTTTTATTTTTTTAAATTTTATGGGACACTCCATTTTAATCGTCTCATTTAAATAATATTTATCCTATAATTTTTTCGCAAGTACATTCAGTATTAGTTAACTTTCAAATAAAAATGGATGTTTTTTTTTATTTTGCTTCTTTTATTTATGTATGTAGATATATATGATTAAAATTTTAGTTAATTTTAATATGTATTTTTATCATGTATGACTGAATATAAATATATATGAAAAAAATTTAAAGGGAGCTAAAAGATTTTGTTAGATTTATTATTATTTTGACAAATTAATGATTGAAATTTATTTTTTATGGTCATGAATCTTATGATTCATTTGAGCTTTTCTTGAATAGAGTTGGGTGTTGAAAAATGAAAAATATATTATTATTTTTTTGGCAAAAAAAGTCACCACACAACTGAAGTTTCAATCAATTTTAAATAACTGAAAACCAAACTACTTGAAAAAAAAAGAGTGCTAAATAGGTTTGTTAGATTTGTTGTTATTTTGACAAATTGATGATTAGAGTTTGTTATATATGATATATGAAACTTATACTTAACTTTAAGCTTATTTAGAATAGACTTGGTGTTGAGGTATTGAAATTTAAAAAAAAATTCGACAAAATAAATTCTGACACACATGATTGAAATTTAAGATAATTTTTACATAAACTTCAAACGTGAATTTTGAACCTCGATCACGTATGCATGAATTAATTCCAAAAACGGATAAACTTGTAAGAAAAAAAATATATAAAGCGGACATCAGTTTCATGGCGACTCCAAAAGTGGATAGTTATAATCACGATGTCTGATCCAAGACTAATTCCACAGAATATCTGTCATCTCCACTAGCAAAACGTATCAGGTAACTCTATCATCAAAATTAGGACAAATAAAAAAAATGACTTAATATTTTTATCTCTATTAAATTTAAATCTAAAATTCTTATAATTCTTAATCCATTTTATTAACCACTACACCTCGAAGAGTGCTTTTTATTCCCCTTCTTTCTTAATTTTTCCATCACGACACCCACCACCTCTCTTCTCCTTTATCCATTTTTATCTCTAAAACTTGCTAAGTTCTCCAAAAAGCTAATGGCCTTTCATTATACGCTAAAAGATGGTAGCTTTAAGGACCGCTTTTAAACCAAAATATTTTAGGTGTTTTTGATATAAAGTTATACTTGGGTGCTTTTATGTATTTATTTTTAAGTTAAAATAATAAAAATAATTTAAAATTTTAAAAATTAAAAATTAAAATTTTTTAATTTATAATTTTTAACTTATAAATCATATATCATAAACCTATTCATATGGGTTTTGATACGATTAAAAAGTTCTCTCATGCACAAAGAACAAATGTTTTATTAAATTTTTCATATAGGTAACTTACTAAGCAGCTTCCAATTACAAATGATTCGAATGACCTTTAATCATCTCCAAATCCCAACCGATCGATGCAGTGGTTTCCGGAATTGGCGTAAGTTTTGAGACGCGGAGCGTAAGATTTACAGGGCGTATATCTCATGTATTTTCAATTTTATAATTTTATTATTAAGAAAATAAGTAAAAATAATATTTTTAACAATTGTATTTTCAATTTTATAATTTTATTACTAAGAAAATAAGTAAAAATAATACGTTTAATAATTCTGCAAATAAATTTAAATAAATCCTAATATTATAAATTATTATTGAAGAAAGATAACAACAATAAAAAATGATAATAGCCGAGATAATTGATCTCCTGTAGTTCTTCTCACTCTGAATTAATATTTACATTGATTATTGTTTATATATATATATATTTCAAAGAAGGATAAGAATAAATATTGTAAACGTTATATGAAAATATAGATAAAGTTTATCAGAAGTATGAAACTATGAAATCTCTATCCTATCCTTTTTAGGCATGATCATCAAAAAAAATTTATTTATAACATCATTTTCTACGAGAGTTGTTTTAATTATTCATATTCTAGATAAAATGATTACAATATGAAAATATAATAGCATAAAGTATAAATATTATTACACCAGTAATATTTATAAAAAAATACTTCTAAAATAATAAAAAGATAAATTTGACATTCGAAACTTATGTTTTTACGCCCGGAACTTAGCTCCCCATTTTCTGAGGCTTACGCTTTATGGATCTACGTCTTTTATTTATGCCCCAATGTGTTTTTGGTACGCCCCTCCCTGAGACTCGCCCCAAAAATGCTTTTAAAAACACCAGAGCCAAAATACCAAAACAGTATATGAAAAAGCGAATGAACCAAAATGACTAATTCGTTCAAGTTAGAGCGAACTGCAGCATTGTACTTCACGTTATCGTCCCCTTCATCGTCAAATTTTTGTTTAATTAAAAAAAAAAGCTCATAGTTCGCCCCGGTATTGAGCGAACTACAGAACTAAGGTGAACTATGAATGTTTAGATTTGTGTAACTCACTGCCCGAAAAAAAAAAAGGAAAAGAGAAAAGTGCATGGATTCACATATGCTTGCTAAATCTTAATTTAAAAAGAGAAAAATGACTGGGATATTATGTGATTTACTCTTTTTTTAATGCTCTAATTTCTATAAATTGTACATTGCTCCAATTTCTTCCAATTTCAAAAATAATAAATTTTTATACAGTTAAAAAAATATATTGCAGACAAGAAAAAATGTAGAATTACAGAAGTTCGCCCAAATTTGGGCGAACCATGTGTTATTATTATTTTTTTAATTATTTCTAAGTTTTTCCCTTATAAATATAAGTGAACTTCACTTGTAAAATTTATCTTTTTCTTCATACTACAACTTAGCCAGCAATAATCTTTTATTTTTGGCACTAAAATCTAACCAACAATATTTCATTTTAAGATAGAAAAAAATGACTAAAATGGTTAGAGTTAATTTATATTAAGGTGGTGAAATTTTGTATGAAGCTGGTTCGATTAGATATCGTCTTCCTTCTGTAACAGTTCAATGATTCTCAATTACTCTCAAATATGATTATTTTATACGTGTCTTTAGGAGCAAAATAAATATACGTGATCTCGAACTTTCGTTTATTATCACGGGACGATGTTTAATATTATTTATGACTAATGGATATCTAATTTCTTATAAGACTCGAATTTAAAAGCAATGTATAATTTATAAGAATTGGAGCATTAAAAAAAAATCACATAATATCCCCAGTTATTATTCTTTTTTTAAATTCAGATGTAGCAAGCATATGTAAATCCAAGCACTTCTCTCTTTTCCTTTTCTTTTTTCGATAATGAGTTACGACATATGTAAAAGCACTCCTCTCTTTTCCTTCTTTGTTTTTCCGGCAATGAGTTACACAAATCTAAACATCGCCTTATGCAGTTAGCCCAATTTCGAGCGAATTATGCTTTTTTTTTAATTAAATAAAAACTGATAACGAAAAAGATGACGATGTGAAGTAGAATGCTGCAGTTTGTTTTAACTTGCGCGAATTAGCCGTTTTGGTTCTTTAGTATTTTCATATACCGTTTTGATATATTGGCTCCATAAGTTACTATTTTGGTGTCGAACTTGTGTTACCGTTTACTTAATTGACTTCCTGCATTTTAATTTGAAAAAGAAAGAGAGTCTCTCCCTAAAGCCCTAAGTCTCATCCCATGGGCATATCTTGACTATAAAAAGCAGAGAGATGGATCACGCCTAAAAGTTGCCATTTCTGTTAAATACGATACGACATCCAATTTGATTGAACTCACGGATCCAATCGCTTGAAGAATTTCCAGCACATATTTGGAAATTTCTCCACCCACCATTGTTGAATTTTCATTCAACACCTACCCAAGCCACCATTGTTGAAGAAGAAAGTTTCCTCTTTCACACCTCCATTCACACCACCTCAACCCTCTATAAAAGGAGGCTTAATCTTCATTGTAAATCATCCACCAAAGAGTGAATACATCTCTAAGAAAGTAGTTCCTAGTGAGTGGAGTGAGTTTGAGAGATTTTTTGGTGAGTTTGAAAATCTCTTTGTAAATTTTATTCTTGAGTAATAGAGTTTTGTTTTTTCTCTCAAATTATTCCTTACCGTAATGATCCTGTGATAACAAGTGGTATCAGAGCCTTCCAAGATCTCCTGCCATATCTGAATCTGTATAGCCTTCCAAGATTGGATAAACTCCCCTGTAACAAAGACATATATTAGTTGTACCCTTAAGGTATCTGAGAATCCACTTTACTGCCTCCCAATGCTCCTTCCCGGGACTAGAGAGAAAACGACTCACTGTACCCACTCCCAATGCCTCCCAATGCTCTGATACCAGGTGATTATTCGAGAAAAATTAGAGTTGTGCAGAGACATAGCTGGGATGGTTGTTCTAGATATGGCTAGAGGGGGAGAATTGAAGAATTTCCAGCACATATCTGAAAATTTCTCCACCCACCATTGTTGAATTATTCATTCAACACCTACCCAAGCCACCATTGTTGAAGAAGAAAGTTTCCTCTTTCACACCTCCATTCACACCACCTCAACCCTCTATAAAAGGAGGCCTAATCTTTACTGTAAATCATCGACCAAAGAGTGAATACATCTCTAAGAAAGTAGTTCCTAGTGAGTGGAGTGAGTTTGAGAGTTTTTTTGGTGAGTTTAAAAATCTCTTTGTAAATTCTATTATTGAGTAATAGAGTTTTGTTTTTTCTCTCAAATTATTCCTTACAACTCCGTAATGATCCTGCGATAACATCGCTTTAGATCCTTGTTCCAATGTATCTCAGCCTTTCTACAAGTTCCAATTTAGAAGGCTAAAATTGACCATTAAAAAATAAAATAATGGCCAGTAAAAAGAATTCTCCTTTGAAGTTTATTTTAATGAGCATAAAACCAGGCAAAGAATCTAATTACTACTTTTTTCTGTTGTTTCACTTTATAGGGTAGGGTCACCGTGCCTATGTGGGTCATGCTAATTACATCAAGAATCTAATTACTACTTTTTCTGTCGTTTCAACTTTATAGGGTAGGGTCATCATGCTTATGTGGGTCATGCTAATTGCATCAAGAATCTAATTACTACTTTTTTCTGTCGTTTCATTTTATAGAGTAGGGTCACCGTGCCTATGTGGGTCATGCTAATTGCATCAATTATTCTATGCATAACTCGGAGATGAGATGGCGAGTATGTTTGCAGTAAAATTTATTCGCACGGAGTATTTATACTAAATCAGCATATGCATAATGTGTGTTTAATTTAAATTGTTACTTTTATCTCTCAATCGTGAATAATTAATGTGTTTTATTACTTCATTAAATTACTTAACTGTGATAAGTTGTGATTAAGTGTAGAACTCGGTATGGATAAGTATTCACCCTGTTTCGCTTCTTGATGTGCAAACAATTATTTTCTCCGTCCATTTTTACTTATCCAATATTGATTTAACACATTTCTAAAGAGAAACCAATAGAATGACAATTTTACTATATAACTCTTTTTAATATAATAAATTTAATGTTTTGAAAAAGACTATAGTTAATAATTACGGTAAATTAGCAACTTAGTGATAAATTATCTCTTAATTTTTTAAACTAGACAAGTAAAAATGAACAGAAGAAGTAACTGAACACGCGTAGGATTTATTATAATTAAGTGATTTAATGCAATGAGAATATAATTTAATTAATCATGGTATATATATTCAAAACATACTAAATAATTCCATTGCCCAGAAAGCTAGACTTTTGCCCATTAAAATAAGTATGACTGCAAGAGCGGTGCACACCCTAATATTTGTATCATGAGTATATATTTAATTTTACTTATTTTTAATATTATTGAGAAGAAAATTTATATATCCTTTGTCAAATTCTTAACTTTCCCGCCCTGTATGAGACCATGATTCCTTTAGTTGTACCTACCCCGCAATATCACTCCCTTCTACACCAAAATTTGTTCCCAGAAAGTTCTTGAGTTCTTATGTAAAACTTGTCTGGTTAATCTCTTTTATAAGTTTTCGTCAAAAATATTTTTTATGGGAAACAATTTTTCTATCTCAAAAATAGAGGTGAGGTCTGAGTACGCTCTATCTCCAAACCCTACATATATGGGGTATATTGTTGTTGAATTTTTTTAGAACTACATAGACACGTTCTTTAGGAGTTCAGAGCCAAATCGGTAAGAAAGTTGGAAGGAAATGCCAAAAGGGTAAGTGGCTTGTGGAATATATCAAAAAGGGTAAGGCGTCAGAAGCCCCATGCCTCATTTGGTGTTCCGTTGAGGGAGGATGCCGTCAATGTATTTTTTTCTTGATCGTGGGGTGCTCAGCGCCCTGCTTATTTTTTTTTAATTCTCTCTTTTGGATCGTGGGGTGCCCAACGCTTCACTTGTTTTTTTAAAATTAGTTTTTTTCTATAATTCTCTTTTTTGAGTCAGCACCCCACTCATTTTTTTCCTCTCTTCTGGATCGTTGGGTGTTAGCGCCTCATTTGTTGTTTATTTATTTATTTATTATTTTCTTGGTAGTGGGTGGAAGTGCCCCATTTGTTTTCTTTAAGTATAACAACAAATGAAATTATTTTTTTCCATGTCTTAGTCGCAGAGTATTACACAATCCAAATGAACTTTATTATTTTTTTGTTTTTGGTCGTAGGGGGTTACACGACCCAAAATGAAGCATCAGACATGATCTTAAAAAGTCCTAACTTTTGAGCATGACATTTGTTGCTATACTTTAAAAGAATAAATGGGGCGCTTCCACCCACCAACAAAAAAATAAAAAATAAAAAAGATAAACAACAAATGGGGCGCTTACTCCCCGACGACCCAAAAGAGGGGGGAAAAAAATGAGTGGGGTGCTCCCAAAAGAGAGAATTATAAAAAATTAAAATAAAATAACAAGTGAAACGCTGGGCACCCCACGACCCAAAAGAGAGAATTAAAAAAAAAAAAATGGGGCGCTGGGCACCCCACGACCAAGAAAAAAAACCCGCATCCTTTCTTAACGAAACATCAAAAGGGGCGTGAAGCTTCTGGCGCTTTACCCCTTTGATATATTCCACAAACTACTTACCTTTTTGTTATTTTCCTCCAATTTTCTTACCGATTTGGCTTCGAACTCCGTTCTTTAGCATGAACAAGTCCTCAAGTATAACTCTAAAGACTTTTCCAATACATTGTTCAAACTCCCAACCAAAGTTTAGCAACTGGAGAACAGAAGCATTAACTTCAACCACTTTCTTCTTTGAAAACTTCAACTTTGTCCTTTCTTTATACATTAATTATGGGTTGGACTCATATTAGTCAAGCTCTCTACTGATTGAAGTCTAATAAATTCCCTGACTCAGAAGTTATATATCCAGAGCCACCCATTTGACAGAGCTGTAGCCTATAGAGAATATCTTTGCTAGGTGGTTACTTGCCCCCAACTTTTAAATCACTTGTGCAGATTTCTCAAAATGAGAAGTCCAAGATGCCACTTCCTAATTCTTTTGATTCAATTTGTCCCCGTCATTAGCTTTTGCCACTACATGATGCCAATAAGAGGTGAAGATAATAACACTAGTGCTGCAAAGGTGGATGTGGGCATAATTCTTGATCTGGAAACAGATGTGGGAAAAGTAATGCACATATCTATCTTACTAGCTCTTGCAGATCACCATGACAACGCTAGTCACAGTGCCGTTAGGATAGTTCCTCACTTGAGGGATTCCAAGAAAGATGATGTTGAAGCAGCATCTGCTGGTAAATTCAGCTCCATGATTTGCGTCTGTTAAACTAGGATATCTTTCTCTTTTTGCTTCACGAGTCTCTAAAATAAACACTTTGGCTTCCCAGAAGCTTGGCCAAATAAGCTATCAGACATACTCTGGTAGTCGGTTATTCATGCCCTATTTGCACAAGATACACTCTTTTTCTAAAATTTTCTTTGTTTTCCCCCTTTGGCTTTCCCTGCATACAATTTCTTATAGTCTGAATATGTATGTGCAGCCATATACTTGCTAAAGGATGTCCAAGTACAAGCTATCTTTGGGCCACAAATGTCTACCCAGACTGATTTTGTGATTGACTTAGGGAGAAGAGTAAGAGTCCCTATAATTTCTCCAGCAAGAAGTCCTTTACTTGCAGTCAAGGAAAATCCCTACTTCATCAGAGGAGCACTTCCTTCTTCCTGCCAGACAAAGGCCATTGCAGCAATTGTTAAGAACTATGGCTGGAGGGAGGTTGTAGTCATCTACGAGGATAGCTCCTATGGCGCCGGGATAGTTCCACATTTGACTGATGCCTTTACTGGAAATCAGCACTTTAGTCTCCTATAGAAGTGTTATTTCTCCTTCAGCCAATGATGATCAAATTGTCAGTGAGTTACATAAGTTGAATAAAATGCAGACCAGGGTCTTTGTTGTGCACTTGCGACCATTACCTGCGCAACATTTTTTCATCGAGGCGAAAAAAGCCGGGATGATGAGCGATGGATATGCATGGATCATCACAGATGTGCTAGCGAGTCGTCTGGGCTCGGTAGATTCTTCAGTGATTGAGTCATCAATGCAAGGTGTTCTTGGTATAAAGCCATATATTCCGAGAACAAATGAGCTTATCAATTTCACCAAGAGGTGGAGAAGGAGATTTCATCAAGAGTATCCAGACATGGACAAAGTAGACCTCAATGTTTTCGGGCTATGGGCGTATGATGGCATCACAGCATTAACCAAAGCATTAGAGAAGGTGGGTGGTACTGCCATCTCAAAATTCAAGAAAGCAGCCATTAGAAAGAACTTAACAGACTTAGATGCACTTGTAACCTCAGAATTGGGATCTCTGCTCACTGACTTTATGCAAAACACAACGCTAGAAACAGGTCTAAGTGGTGATTTCCGTATTGTTGATGGAGAATTGCAGCCTTCCCCATATCAGATTGTGAATCTAATTGGGAAAGGAGAGAGAAGCATTGGATTCTGGACACAGAAGGATGGAATTTCGTGTAAACTGAAGATGAATGGTAAAATGGCAGCTAATAAGCAACTAGGAAACATTACTTGGCCGGGTGAATCTACTATTGCTCCAAGAGGCTGGGAAATACCCCCAAATAGAAAGAAGTTAAGGGTTGGAGTTCCTGTCAAAGGAGGGCTACAGGAATTCATTGAAGTGGAAAGAGATTCAAAAACAAAAGCAGTAACTGCAACTGGTTTTAGTGCAGATGTCTTCAAAAAAGTCATGTTATCTTTGCCATATGATGTCCCTTACGAATTTTTTGAATTTCAAATACCAGATAGCCCCACTTCTCCCGACTATGATAATCTTGTTTACAAGGTCACTTCTAAGGTAATACCAAATCCTTGTGTAAAATGACCACTTTGGCTGAATACCTTACATGCTCATTATTGACCATCTTATCTACTTTCAGCTCTTGCTTTGGCTAAGGAATACCAGCCATAAATACTGCAATAATCAATGTTTTCTTGAACCAGGATTATGATGCGGTTGTAGGTGATGTGATCATTTTAGCGAGCCGGTCCAAGTATGTGGATTTCACATTACCTTTTACAGAGTCGGGTATTTCTGCAGTTGTGCCGGTAAGGGATGATGAGAGGAGGAACGCTTGGATTTTCTTGAAACCTCTAAAGAGAGAGCTTTGGATGACAACTGGAGCATTCTTTGTCTTCATTGGTTTTGTGGTTTGGGTACTCGAACATCGTGTAAACAAAGAGTTTCGAGGACCCAAACGCAAGCAATTTGGGATGATATTCTGGTTTTCCTTCTCAACTCTCGTTTTTGCTCATAGTAAGTCTCTAACTCAAGGAAAAGTATAAGTGAAAGCTTTATATTCTCCTTTCGCAAGAAGTCATATTATATGGCTGCTTGTTGCAGGAGAGACGGTAACAAGTACCTTAACAAGATTTGTGCTGATTGTGTGGGTTTTCGTGGTTCTGGTGCTGACATCAAGTTATACAGCCAGCTTAACATCTATGTTAACAGTGCGGCAGTTTCAACCTACTATAACAGACCTCAATGATCTCATTAAGAATGGAGAATATGTTGGGTATCAAAAAGGTTCCTTTGTCAAAGACGTCTTGAAGCGCATGAAATTTGATAGCTCCAAGTTAAGAAGTTATAGTACATTGGAAGAGTATAATGATGCGCTCTCAAGAGGAAGTAAAAATGGAGGTGTTGGTGCAATTATTGATGAACTCCCTTATCTCAGAAAATTCCTCAACAAGTACTGCAGGAAGTATATTATGGTCGGTCAGACTTACAAGACTGCTGGCTTTGGATTTGTAAGATTCTCTCTGCATCTTTTATTGGAAAGATTTCATAACTGAAGTTAAACTATTTACACAATCTATTTCATTTTTTCTCAACAATTTTTTGCAGGTGTTTCCAAAAGGGTCACCCTTGGTACCTGACGTCTCAAGAGCAGTCTTGAAGGTGATGGAGGGAGAGTTCATGAATTACCTGATACAGAAATACTTTGGGAATGAAACAGACTGTCCACAGAAAGATGGAATGGCTATAACATCTGATAGTCTCACGCTAGATAGTTTTAAGGGCCTTTTCCTCATAGCTGGTGTATCAGCAGGTTCAGCTCTTCTCGTATTCTTCCTCATCTTCCTATATCAGAATCGGGAAATCTTAACTACTGATGATTCAATACGGCAAAAGCTTTCTGCCATAGCAAAGGTCTTCGGGGAAGAGAAAGAGAAACCTAATTCTAAGTCTGAAATGTCGGGTGAAGGCAATGAAAGCCAAACGACTACCCTGTTTGCATCAAGTGCAGCTTCCCCTGAAACATTGCCCTACCTTCCTTCACAAAGCCCAGAAAGAACTACATCACCCCCAAATGAAGGATTCTCTACACCAGAACCTGGAACTCCAGTTCAAGAACTCATTACAGAGGCAAATGAAGAGGCATGGTACATATAACTGCTAATACAATTATGAACAACCTAGGATAGACTGTATACTGATGCGCTAGCGTTAGAGAAAAGTTCAATCAGATTACGTTATCATTGTAACAGTCTTGGCCATAATATTTGTATCAAGAGTTCAGGTGGATAAGCCAGATTTAAGAGGAAGAGTAACATATATTTACTATGAATGTCTCAAATAACTCAGCTCCAAGATGTTCGTGAAAAGAGACAGAGAGAACTACATAGTTCGCTGACGCAGTGTGCTTAGGGAGCCAAGTACAGCAGGGTTTAGGAGACTACCAAGCATGAGTTATGAGAAATATATCATGTCTTGCATTAACATATATTTCTTTTTATAACCGAGAAATCCCCGAGGGTCAGTGGCCCACAGTTCAAAAATTGGTAAATGATGGGTTTGGACTTCTACCCAACTCCACCTAAATACTAGGTTTTTGTCTTTCATTGAGTTTGAACCCGTGACATGCGTGAAGCGAAGCGCAAAACATGTTGAGTGTTTTGCCTCGCTTAATATGCCCTTTAGTGTCGTCATCAAGGCTCTAAGACATGTTTTTCCTTGCCAATGAGCGCCTACAAGAGAGGCAACACTAAATGATAAATATTTCACTTTATCTTAATTCTTTTTCAATTTCTTTGTCCATATATTTGTTATTAATGCTTATAATTATTAGTCTTGCACTAAACATATACATTTGTATTGTTTCTCCATTTGCTCTTTTTTCATTAAAGCTCATGTTTTATTCGTGTTTCGCATTTATAAAGCCCCAACGGACCTTAGAACTTTTTGTGCTTTTCTCTTTTGATAACACTACTTTCAACTAGATGCCAAAGCCCTCGGTTTCGTGCATTAACATATTCTATCAAGCCTCAAAACTTATTTCCAAAGCATTGTATTGGAGTAGTGAACAAAGAAAAGAGTTCAAACTTCAAGCCATGAATTTCAAGGTGGCACTAGCATTTGTAGTTAGAAGATCTGGTTTCAAAAAATATAACGGGATGCAAGTTGTTTGGTAATTTGTTCATTAGTTTTAGGTTTTCAGTTCAAACTCAAAAAGAAAGCATAAAACAATTCTACTCAACCCTCAGCTTCCTTCTTATCCCTTTCTATTAACTTGGAACATAGAAAGCATACTCACAAGTTTGCTTAGAAGACCAAGGCGGTTATTTTCTGTTATGTTCCAAGACAATCTTCAAAGGCTCAATGAATTCAATTAACCAGGTGAACATTGGGATTGATACTTTATAATAGCCTGGACAAGTTTCCTTTGAAAATAGGAAATAAGTCACTTGACAACAGAAGCAGGTTCTAAAAATAAACATTATCACAATTCCATCCAACTAGTAATCTAGTATAAATCAAGGTCAATTGGCTATATTATTAGCATATCAATGTATTATGCAAGCTCCACCAGATGCACACCATACATAATTCCAGGATAGTACAAAATTCACTTGAGAGAAGAAATAAAGCCTGAGATCCAACCTTGTTCTCATTCTACAGGAGAATCCGAGCGGATGGCTGTTAAAAAACCAACAGAAATGTTATCAGTAAGCAGAAAACACAGCCTGCACTGGTGATAAGACAATAGCAAAAAAAACATCCTCCATGCCCCATTCCCTCATCTAAAACATAAATATACGTACATATATATATATATATATATATATATATATATATATATATATATATATGTAGAAATATGGAATTAATATTTTCAGAAGTGCATACATCACATGATAATGCAGATTGCAGACTCTTTTCTTAAACATACAAAGGAGAAACAAAAGGCTAAATTTCTATTTATCACAATTTATTTGTTCATAACATGTGTGAGAGTTATTCCAATTAAAGAGCATGTATAAACACAAACAGAAGCATCTATGTACATCAATCATGTATATTAATATCAATCAGCAGTGGCCTGTGGTGTCATCATAATGATCCTCCACTTCTTATTTCTCTTAATGAGTCCAACTTCCATTTCAAATTCCAGTCAGACCTTGTAGTCTTGTACTATGAAAAAAAGGAAAACGAGAAGAAACAAATTATGTCGTGAAACATTTCATTAGAAAATGTTGAGAATATAAATGTATAGATATGATGAAATCAGGGGTGGCTCAATACTATTACTGGCCTAAAAGCCAAACTTCAATGAGAGGTCTTGATATTATTTTTTCAAAAAAAGATATAATATTTTTCTTATTTAAAATCTATTTTTCTAGCTTTTTGAGATGAAAAGTTATGAATAATTATCTTATAATTGATTCTCACTAGTTTCCTCCTCTTCGTCTTGAATGATATTATCATCTAATTCAACCGAGTTAGTAACTTGTTCATCTTGCGAACATTCTCCTATATTTCTAATTTTGTTTTTTTATTATTTGTTAAAATTTTTTTATCAAAAGCTCATTTTTGAGATTGTACCAAAGCTTCATTTTTTTTTCTTTTAAGTTTTGAATAACTGGATTCATATTTTCTAGTAGACATATTTTAATTTCAATAAATAGTAAAAAAGATAATATATGTCTATGCAATAAAAATATCAAAAAAATGAACTTTAACTTAAAAATAATATTAAAAATATAAAATAACTGAATCAGATTCAATAACATAATCTAGAAATAAGAACTTGTTGCTTTATAAAATACCAGCAGTGCTTGATATCCAAGAAAAAACAGATCAATAATTATTTTCCCACACACTTTAGCTTTTTTTTACTTCTAGAATAATATTGTTAAAAAAAATCTGTTGAAGCCTTGAAGGAATAAAGATTGAAAGAAAATAAACAGAGATGCAAGACTATTGCATTTAATATAAAAAAAGAATTGAATATTGCAGAACCCAAAAAAGGAAATGAAAAGGCTTACTTTAACTGAAAAAGTAAAAAGACAGAATAATCCTCCCCGATTCATTTTAATTGTTAGGTATACTAAAATTAGCTATTTCAAAATACTTGTTAGTTTCAAAACTCAAGAGATAATTGACCATATTTTTTCAATTCTACCCTTAGTACTTAAAGTCATTCTAAAAATTGAAAAAAATTATTATTGTATATTTCCAAAAAATTAATAAGACTATATTAGTCAAATTACTATCCTTATTAATTTTTTTAATAAATATATAAATTTTATCCTATCAATTAAAATGTATCAGTGAGTAATTACTTTTTGTCTTTTCTCTTTCATAAATTTTTTTTGTTTCTATACATTAGAGTGCTTTTCCGCATGCCTGCTTTTTGTCAAATTAAAGTTGAAAAGATACTCCTCCGTTTCAAAACACTAACATTCAAAATTCAAAAGAATTGATCATGTTTTTTCAATTCTATCCTTAGTACTTAAAGTCATACTAAAATGTGAAAAAAATTATTATTATATGTTTTTAAAAAATTAATAGGGTTATATTAGTCAAATTACTATCCCTATTAATTTTTTCTTAACGGATATATAAATCTTATCCTAATAATTAAAATAGAAGGGAGTATATTTCTGAATAAATGTAATATTTTTTTTAAAAACATTGATGTAATAATTATTTTAGCAAGCTTTTACCCAAAGGCCATAAAGTCTGCCCAAGTTAATTACTCCATCATTTCAAAATAAGTGGTGTTTTAACTTTATAATTTTATTTTAAATAAATGATATTTTACATAATCAAGAAGATATTAATGATACTTTTTTATTTTATCCTTATTTAAATGGAGAGTTTTTTACAAAATCAAAAAAATATTAAGGAGTTATATCTTTTTCAAGATATTTATTAAGAATAATACATTTTTCTTTTTAGAAATGAGTAGTTTTTTAAAAAGTGTGCATGAACTAAAAGCACCACTTATTTTAAAACGGAGAAAATAATGAATCCGACATCAAACGGCAAATAAAATAATTATAAATTTCACCCTTTAGATCCATATTAATTAAATAGGACACCTCGTTAAACATTGATCAAGGTGTTACAATCCGTTAAACATTTATTTATGCAATCAAAAATATATATAAACAGGTGGACCTCGTTGGGCAATTTTTTTATTGCACAGATGGAGGTTTAATAGACTGTAACGCATCATTCAACGTTTAACGAGGTGTTCCATTTGATCAATATGAATTTTAAGTATCCACTTTAAAAATTTACAATTATCTTATTGCTCATTTAGTTTCGGACTCAATTATCAACCATGCCAAGTTTTAGTGGATATCGACATGCAAGACTGAAAGGAGTCGTTTGGTAGTAAATTAAATAATTTCATGATAATTAATTTCTAATTAAAATAATTTAAAATTGTTATTCTATTTTTAATGATTAATAAGAAATAAATAGTTTCAAAATTAATTTTTGAATGATTTATTTCATGTTTGTTTGGAATATAATCTCGAAATAACTAATTCTGAAATTAGGGTGGGACGAAAATAACACTATAATCTCGAAATAATTTATCAAAGATTTTATCACCAACCAAATCTGAGATAAACCATCTAAAAATTAATTTCAAAACTATTTATTCTTTATTTCTCATTAAAAATAAAATAACAATTCCAAATTATTCTAATCCAAAATTAATTATACTGAATATTTCCCTACTAAACCACCAAAAGCATAGAGCTTCAAAATCCACAAAAAGAGAGGTAGATAAACCATTAAAATCGCCATAGTTCAACTCCTTGGTTATCTATTTTGTCAGCGATAGAGTTTTAATTAGAATGTTTTCATGTGTAGGAGCAGAAAAACCATGGATACTTTCAAACCAAGAAATTATTGCTCTCGGCTCAGTTATAAGAGAAAAATCTCCTCTTGATTAATAGAACGGTTTGGAGAACAGCTATATCAGAAATCCAACAAAGTTAATTCGATGAACAAGAATCTCATTGCATTCTGCCATGTGAACATAAAACCCTAGATTTAGAAATGCCGACTATTAATCCCTCAAAAGAAAAAAAGAAAAACCGAAGCCTACAGATTTGCGAGTTCAATTCATTTACCGCTCCCTACAACGAAATGCCCCTCAGTAATAACAGCATCCGGAGAATAGTAACAAAGCAATTGCTGAAATATTAACATGAATTGATACACAAAATAAGGGGAAAACCAAAGATCTCAACTTTAAGTTTCCTTTTTGAAAGGGGAAAAAAGAAGACAAGAGAGATCGCTTACTGGGTTTCTGAGGCTTGCCATCGACCCATTTGGAGATGGAGTAATGGACCTTCTCACGGCTCAAAGCTTCGGACTTGTAAGGCTCCTTAAGGCATTTTCTGACCAGGTTGGCGCATAGGTTTGAGTATGTTATGTAAGTCATCCCTGCCGACCTCCAAAACGGCGCCGCTGCGTTTGAAGCCATTTCTCTGCTGCTTTCACTTTCTCTTTCTGGATCGCTCTCTCTCGCTCGCTCGCTGTGTATTGTTGTCACAGATGCCAAATTTACTTGTATACTACAGAAATTTATATCTTCCTCTAAATTTTGGAATAAAATTTGTTCCCATTAATTTCGTCAATACTATTTTCTTTGTTTTAATTTTTTTATATTTGATTTTAATTTTAAAATGAAGTTAAAGATTAAAAAAAAATTAAATTTTATAATTTTAAATTAAAAATATATAAAATTAATTAAAATATTAAAAAAATAAAAAAGGTATTTTTTTAAACCAAATTAAGAAGAAAAGCAAGATAAATAAATTAAAAATATATATATATATATTATATTATTTTATAGAACTATAATGAAATATACGATCAACCAATATTTATCGAATTTGAAAAGAGTAAGAAGAAATGGTTCATAATATTTTAATTACTTATATCATTTATTGTTGTTATATAATAACACGTGATATAAACTCATAAAATAAATAGAGTTACTATAAAAAAAAATTAAAAAATAAAATTATTAAATATTGATTGAAATTGATGACTATTGAAATATGTTATGTTAGTGAATAACAAATCTTATATTCCCGTGAAATTATACGCACCGGAGGTAATTATTGTATTAGGCTATTGAATTATATTTGTTTTTTGAGTGACTTAATTTGGGAAGCTTGAGGTGAATCAGGTCCATGAGCTTTCATAAACATGAAGACTAAACCAAAACAAATAATTCTAATCCAAAGATAGATTCTAGACACCATAATTCTTTTTTTATACTGTAAGCTCATTTTAAAGCAAAACAATTAAGCCCGAAAAATAAAATAAGGTAATATGATACAAATGTAACAATTTTACTGCTAATAAATACCTTTTTTTAAAATTAATTGTCATGCTTCACTTATTCAAAGTTAAATTATATAAATTTTAATTAATATTTTAAATGCATTTTTTCAATCAATTGACATGTATAAAGTTATATTTTTTCTGTTTAAATTTCTTTTTAGTCCATTTGTAAAAAATATTTATTTTCTTTGGCAATTTTTAAAATTTTTTTATTTTTTAAACAAATTAAATTAACATCAGATAAATAATTAAAGCTGTGGGAATATAGTATTTTTCATATAATTTTTATATGAAAACCAATTTTGGACGGGAGTAAACTATTGCTGTTGTTATTGTAATTGTGGTATTGAGCGGCAGTAATAATGGTTTACCTTTCAGTGGGCATTCACAATGCAGTATCCCCGGCAGCAGCTGCCCCGGAGAGGGCGTGCGCCCCTAACTTTGCGGTCGGGCCATCAATCCGCTTCTCCCCCAAAATAATCACTTCCCCAAATCGGCAGCCAGCTTTCCATTTCTGTTCCACAAAGTTTGGCTCAGCTCTTCCGTCCGGCGGTTTGAGGACTCTGTCAGTTTCGCGTCGGGCAAACTATAGCGCCGGCGTACGAGCAAGTTCGTCTTCATTCTCAAGCTCTTCCTCACCGTGGGATGACAAACCCTACCAAGTTTTACCGAATGGAAAGATAGTCTACTTGGACGAACAGGATGTTGTTACCTTCCTTGACCCTCCCATGGAGCTTATTCCTTTGGACCCATCTTCGTATAATCCCGCCTCTTATCTCTGGTGAACCTCTATTACTGACTTGCTTCGATAGACGATTAGTATATTTGATGCATTACAGTGAAAGTGTATTGTGCTCTCTGCTTGTGTTCTCTACTTGTTTATGCTGTAATATTTTCTGATCGATATATCTTTTAGTTGGAGTAATTAAACTTTTAGATTCTTCATGGAAAAGAGTAAGGTCCATTTTAGCAGTCGCCTAATTTCTTTTCTGTCATAATTTCTCATTAACCTTGTTATTTGGTTAGGAAGAAAATTGATGATATTCCAGAGGAAAGGCGGCACAGGCTGTTGTCCTTGCTTAACCCAAGGTTTGTCTGTTACTTGGTCTCCTTTCTTCTCTTGATTTTATGACTTGTGCTTCGTGAAGCAGAGAATACTCCCGTTTGCCCTTTTTGTATGACATAGCTTGACTGAGCATTTAGTTTAATTGGATAAATTGACTCATATGCTATATTGATAAGAGTAGATGATAGTATTTCATTAATAGGCGAGGTGAGGCCAGCGTAGAAGGAAAATAACATTTTGGTTAAATTTGGATGATTTGAAATGAATTTGAATTCTTGAAAGAAGTGAGTTTATTGGATGAAGCATTTTACTAGAAAAGTAAACTTTAACGGTACAAATTGGAAATCTGTGGCTTTTCTTTACAGCGTTCCTAGTTGTTAGACATCTTAACCCCTGCTATCTAAACCCCTCAGGCCATCCTTTTGCTTTTTGTGATCTATGCTTATTATAAATATATGGTAAAGACTTTTATGAATTTATTAGCTTGTAAAATCACAGAGTACCTACTGTGAATGTGTTAACAATTGCTTAAAGCGAGGAGGATCTTTAACTATAAGCAAAACCATGATTATCTCCTCCTTCCCCCACCGAATAAGCTTGCTATGTTCATTACATATCTTTACATCTCAAAATATATCATTACATATCACAGTAAAAGAAATTTAAATAACCCATCCTACAGACAGTGAGCTTATGTGACATAACATACTACACAATTGATAGTGTTACAATATTCATATCCTTAGTTTAACTTCAAGCAGGTTGATATCACAAGCTTGGGAAATAGCTGGCACACGGTACGATAATCCAAAGTTGGTAGAGAAAAGTGCATCTTGCTTGCTATCAACCGGAGATAGTGAAACAGTTGCTGAGTTTTGGAAGTGCCGAACAAGCGGAGGTTACACATCTTGATTTTTGTGGTTTCATGATCCAAATTGTTCTATGCTCTTGATTTATGTTTCTAATAATACTAGACCGTGATAAAATGTTGTCTAGGTTTAGCCAAGATTGGTGGTCTGGTATTTCTTCTATTTTCCCTTAGAATATGAAGGTTTCAAGCAATTAGATGATCCCAGATTTTGAAAGTCGCATGTAGTCAGAGGGAGTTGGGTTGATAATTCAAAATCCATCTGTACACGTATTTGATTTGGTGAGGTAGGGACGTAGGGTAGTCATGGAGGGAGAGTTTGATGGACGTAGGGTAGTGCAGCCTTTCCTACTTCTCTAATGGGAACTGTATCCTACTAGCTGTTAGTAACGTACCAGTATATGTCATTTTCAATTCAATATTCAGTGAATGATTTTAAGATACTTTGAAATGTGAACAGGTCCACTGCAGATTGCCTGGTTAAATTTCTTCAAAAAGGTTATACCCCTTAACTGGTGTCTTTTGAACTGATTTTTGGAGGCATTCAACTATGGTAATTTGGTGCTAATACTTGAGTTCTTGTACTAATTTTTATGCCAGGTTGTATTTCACAGTGGTGATGGGAAGGCATACGGGCGACTCATTAGTAAGTTCATTAAGAGCTATCTTGAGCTATATGCCAACCACTTCTTTTTTTTTTCTGAATAATTTTTCTCCAGAGAAGATAGTTGTTTGTTTCAAGCTTTTTGCATTTTGTCACTCAGAGTAGTAATCTTGAGAATTCTTTTGCAGTTTGTTACTTGTCTGTTTATAATTGAGTATTATGCTTGCATGGAACTGTTCCTTTATTATTACAAAGACAGCAATCTCAGATATATGATGCTCCCTCTGTTTTAATTTAAACATATTTTACTTTCTGTTTTGATCTATTTACAAAAGAATGCCACTTTCTATGTTTAGTAACTCTTTCATTCCAACATCCCATGTGACATGTTTAAGACCACAAGATCAATAGGTATTTTTGTACATTACGCACATATTTAGTTTAGGACCACAAGATTCAGAGATCTTCCTCACCTTCTTAAATCCTGTGCCTTAGTCAAACTGTCAAACCAAGACACATAAAATGAAACGGAGAGAGTATATGTCTGATAATGGTCAGGAACAATATCTAAGAATCAGGCAACATACATAATCAACTTATTAGGTTCCACACTTACCACTGATTAAATAATGATATGACTACTGCACGATTGATTTGCCTAGTATATTTTCCTAACCAATCATCCACCTTATGCAGGTGAATCAGTTTTCTCTGGGCTCTCAAATTCATTTTATCCTTTGTACTTTACGGTTAGTGAACTCAAAGAAGTAATGTCTACAGAAGAACCTTGTGATTTAGCATATGAATTCAAAGATGGAATCTTGGATCTCCCTGATTTTCCTCGTGGTTTCCCTAAGCCAGGTGAGAATTATTGCATCAGGCTTCATGCTTCTTTGTTAAACAGAGATAACAGCTTCTCGTGCAAACCACCTATTGCCCATATGCAGTTTGTGCTCTATAATTATTTTCTTACCCTTCAGTGGCCTATCTATCCTAACCACTCGTGAACAATTGTTTCTATACTTCTTTCTCTCTCTCTCTTCCTTTTTTATCGTTGCATCACAAGCTCACACGACAAGCCGCATTGATACATGTCCTGAAATACCAGTCTTGGTAGTGAGTCTTGTAGTTGTTTGGATTTCATTTTCCTCTGTATTGCCAAGTTGACTAGTTCAAAACCTTATTAATCGGTTCCTGGCAGGGAAAGTTTCATGGACTCTATGACCCCACTATGTTCTCTATTGGCACGAATATTACATAAAAATGTTATGCATGAAGTTTATGCGTCGGTCCACCTTAGACACCTCTAAACGTCCCTCTTGATTTCACTGTCATATCTGACTGTCGACTACCAAATCTACTAGTGCTTTGTTTCTCTTCCAATTTCCATAGAAAATTTAAAAGTGGGGGAGGGGGAGATGCTGTGGGTTTCTTCCTCCATTAGGTTGTTATTATAAACATTGCTACTAAAGTAATACAATGTCATGAAACCTCTTCCTTGGCATTGATATGGTATTCCCGAGCTTCTTTGTTGTTTCGTGTAGTGCAGTCTAATTACTTACCCATTTGAGGTGTTTTAACATCTCAGCGGATCATCCATGGCCATTTAACGATGAGATTGTCATATATATACGTCATGCGGGGCCAGGAGTGATGGTAGGGCAAGCTTGGCAAGAAGGAAAAGCATTAAAACAAGTGCCTAAAAAGCTATGCGGTGAAATATTGATGGTGAAAGAGAATTTTTCTTCTCAGCCACAATCAGGCTAGTTAGCGGTGAAATATCTGTTGTTCCTGTGACCAGCCAGCTCTTGGTATGTAGTTTTACAAGTGTACATATTTGTCATTTCTAGGCTCATTTCTTACTATCGTCACTTCTCCAAGGTTGCTTGTGCTTTTTATGGCTCCTAATCTTTACTTGGGCATTTAGTAGAATTGTGATTCCTTGCAACTTGCAAGGAATTTCTTCATTAATTTCCTTTGTTCCAAATATTTGTATTTTATATTATTTCAAATATGGTGAAGGGGATCACAATATGAGAATTGAACCTTTACCATCGTGGTGAAAGTTCATGTAGCCAACCTACTGAGTTATTAAGATTCCCCCCTGTACCAAATATAATTCTCTTACAACCTGAGAAAAGAAAATCACAAATAACAAATTGTCTTGTTATATCCTGTATACTAAGATGTCCTAATTGTTCCAAAAGAATAATCTTATTTGTATTTTAATGAAATTTTATCCATTTTCTACAAAATATCATTTTCTTACATTGTGAACTCTCTCACTATTTGTATATAAAAAGGTTAACGGATAAAACTCACTTCTACAATAAATTGATTTTCAAAATTAGTTTTATTTTCTACTTTTCAAACAAATGGAAGAAATATTAAAGGATGAAAGAAGCATATAACAAGAATTTTAGTTGGAACCTACCATTTGAAAATGTAACTCATAATTTGTGGTGAATTTGATTGATTTTAGAAATATAAAGCGGGCAAGGTAAGAAAATCCTTAAAATAACCTTCCTAAGAAAGGATATTTTTCCCACATTTGGAACTTGGAAGAACAGATAAAAGTATGTGATGAAACTAGAAGATTTTATTCTTCAAACATCGATAAAGTGAAGAAGAAATGAATATATGAGTAGAAGAGACATTTGTGGATATACAATACTACTGCTGCGACAACAAATTTAGTGTAATTTCATAAATTTAAAAAAAAATATTTATGCAGATTATCTCTGACTGTTTTCAATTATTCTTTAACAGTTCTCCTTTATTTGAATTTAAAATCAATAATGTGAATGAGTTCACACAGACGAGGTTATCCAATCAAAGAAATTATTGATGGGAGTGAAACTGAAGTAGATCGTATGAATTTCATAAAAGGAAGATGCACTTTTGTTAATAAAAAAGATTCTTTTCAGAATTTGAATATGAAACTTTTAATTTAAAGATAAAAGCAATCCCTATCTCTAAAGGGGCTTATGCACTCCACGACTTTCTTATGTTATGAGGTCTCGAAAACTGAATTTAACTGTCAATCTTAGTCAACATCCACCTCACTCAACAACCTTGTCTTTTTTCAGTCCTCTTTTATATTTTTCTCTCATCCATAAAAAGAAAAACAAATAGACATATATTTCTTTTATCTCAAATATTTGTTATAATTTTTTAAAATTAATTATTTTAAATTTTTTATTATTTTAAAATTTTAAGATAAAATTAATTATTTTTTAAATTTATTCTAAGTAATTATTTTTAAAAACTACAAATATCTTAATAGAATAAATATTTTTAATAAAAATAGATTATATCAAATATAAATAAAGATAAAATAGTTTAAAAAAAATCCTAATAAAAGAGACATGAATAAGAAAAATACGGTAAATAATTTAAAACTAAAACGGATATACTTCTCATTTCACAGTCTCTCTCTGCCTATTTATTTATTTTAACTTGTAAACAACAGTGGTCCACTTACTAAAATTTTCATCTTTCCAACGCTGGAGGTGAAGTGCAATATGAAAAGTTAAATTACATTTTTATCATAATTTTTTTGCATGTGTACTTCTAAAACATTTTTAATCTAACAAGTTGTAGGTTCTAATTTATGTAAAATGTATTTTAAAAAGATTAATAATTCGATGTCCAGATTGAGACAAAAATAAGTATGACCATTGTCGGGAAAAAAGTTAGATCATTGTACTTCTTTTTTCTCAATATGTATGATACTATTTAATTAGATATAAAAAGAAAGGTTTAAAAATATTTTTTTTTTAAAAAGACTATGATCTAAATAAGTATTTGATACATATTTGATTGCGGTAAAATTTATACGTATAATGTTTGTTTGAAAATTTTATGACTGCTGTAGTGCGATATTGTTATATATGTATACTCATATTTGATATTTATATCTCATTAGCTGTTATAAACAAAATTGCACAAAAATCTACTTTAATAATTTTGTGTATCAAGAAGAATGAACGTATTTATTAACCAATTTAACAAAAAAAATCAAAAAAATATAAATGTAAAAAACGAAAACAACCATATCCTCTTCTCGTGAAGTTATGGCCATAACTGGTGGGTGCTATTTTAATATATTTTTTCTATTATATATTCGTAATTGAAATTTAGTATGTGCATGACATTGATGATGATTATCATAAATATTTTAATATTTATTTTTATACATATTATATTTCTTATAAAATATCATATCACAATATGTGAGTTTGACTATTATAAAAAGGTAATCTTACAAAGAGTGTATCGCTATACTAAATATCACTACTATTATAAGTAGAATGCTATTATAGATAAGTAAAATATAACATAAAAAATTAGTTCTGAAATAAATAAGAACGTTTATTTTATTATAACAAAGGTTGATTGTATAAATCATGGAGACAGTAGTAATAGATTCAATCGTTATTATAAAAGTTATTGGAGGCAAAAGTAAAAGGTATGAATTGAAAATTGATCCTTAGTTCACCGGATAAAGAACTAAGCATTCAATCAACTGCATCACTTAACTTTTTTGTTACATGAGTGTCAAACATGTAATATTAAATTATTTTTTAAAAATATATACATAAAATATTTAATTTTATAAAAATATCATAGATTCACGTGCATTATAGTTTTCAAAGTAAATCCGCCCCTATTAGAGTATGCCATCATTAAGGATAATAAGAATTAAAAAGTAAAATTATTTTTAAATATGAAAAAAATTATATTTTTTTAAATAAATTAAAAAATATATATATCACATAAAATTTGGATAGCGAAAGTATTAATAACTCGTCTAAAGAATAATGACAAGTTAGAATGCCATAGTAAGCAGATGTGGCCTTTTAAAATTTTATTTTTTGAATGATAAACATATTTAAATTAAATAAAAAATAATTATAAAACACAATAAATGTAAAAAAAATTAAAAAAGAAAAGCGCAGGTGTTATGAAATAATAAAGAAAGAACAAGAATATTATAGCGAAAGAGAAAAGGAAAGAAGTTCTTATTTCTCTTGATAGGATGAAATACAATGAAGGAGAACCCCTCTATTTATAAGGACAATTCCTCCTAACTTTTCTCCAAAAGATAAATTTTTAATGTAATATAAACATATGTATTCACTACAATATAAATACTTTTATAGATATTCACTATAATACAAATACATTTATAACACTCCCCCTTGAATGTCTATCTGATAGATAATGTGCCTCGTTAAAACCTTACTAGAAAAAACCTAGTGGAAAAAAATTTAGTGAAGGAAAAAAGAGTACACATATCTAATAATACGCATTTTGGCTGCCTCATTAAAAACCTTACACGGAAAATCCGGTGGGACAAAACCTCGTAAGGGAAAAAGAGTACAGCGCGTATTAACTCCCCCTAATGAGAATATCCTTGAATGATTGCACCCCAATCTTGTGCACCATCTTCTTGAAAGTTGCAGTTGGTAGAGATTTGGTGAATAAATCAACCACATTGTCATTTGAACGAATCTATTGCACATTGATATCACCATTTTTTTTAGAGATCATGTGTGTAGAGAAGTTTTGGCGAGATGTGCTTCGTTCTATCTCCTTTTATGAATCCTCCCTTTAGTTGTGCTATGCATGTTGTATTATCTTCATATAAAATTGTGTGTACTTTGTCACATTTCAAACCACATTTTTCTCTAAAGAGATCATGGACCTCAACCACAGAAATCTCGGCTTGGTTCATGAATAGCTATTATCTCAGCATGATTTGATAAAGTGCCTACGAGAGACTACTTTGTAGATCTCCAAGATATGGCAGTACCTTCACATATGAACACGTAGCCAATTTGAGATTGAGCTTTTGTGTGGGTCAGATAAATACCCAGCATCAGCATAACCAACAAGATCGTCTTGCTAACGAATTAACCAGATGTCATGCCTTATAATATTAGCAAGATACATTAGTGTATGAATCGCACTAAGATATGGTACTTCAGGACTAAGGATTTCTTCATTCTTTTCTTGAGGTCAAAACAAATTCTTATTCACATCAAGTGATCGAACAACCATCGAAGTATTTAATGAATATACTTCATCCATATAAAATCGTTTCAAAACCTTCTCAGTATATGCAGATTGATGTATAAAGATATGGTCTGCTAAATGTTCAATTTGCAGACCAATACAAAATTGTCTTTTCCAGATCTTTCATCTCAAATTCTTTCTTTATATAATCAATTGCCTTTTGAAGCTCTGTTGGAGTTGCAATGAGGTTTATGTCATTAGCATAAATAACAAGTACAACAAACTCCGATGTTGTTTTCCTATTTGATTTTCCTCATATAAGAATTATGAAGAAGTTTACAGAAACTTGTAAATGCTTCAGACATTTTGAATCCTTAATGATTTTCATATAAATTTTATCAAGTGATAACATTCATTAGTATTTAAATTCGTGACATCTTGTGGTGTTTGGACTACAGGTCCAATAAGCTTTACGATTATCAATACGCATCATTTCCTCATATAAGAATTATAAAGAAGTTTACATAAACTTGCAAATGCTTCAGGTATTTTGAATCCTTCATGATTTTCATATAAATTTTATCAAGTGATAACATTCATTATTATCTTGTGGTGTCTAGACTACAGGTCCAATAAGCTTTACGCTTATTAATACTCATCATTTCACTTGATAATTATTTCTACATCAACATGCTTTAATAGACGTAGATTTCAGATCCTACAATCTTTTACAATATTGTGTGTTATATTGTATCAAAGATATCGTCGATGATATATAATTTATATCGGTTTGCAATTGGACATAACTCATTGAGATATCATTACTTTTCAATATTTTCTTAGGTACCTAAACCTCTCATGAGCTTTCATGAAGTGTTATGTCGTAAGCTCTTCAAGAGCAGATTGCCTCCTTATTATGATCATTTGCTCCATTCTTTTTCAGAGATTATTGCAATAGAAACCGATTAATCTACAATGCTTCATGCATACTGTAGACTCTGTCCTTCAGGGACATAAACTTAATAGGAGCTTTTGCAGCTGAAATATGAAATTAATTTTAGGTCAGCAAATGCTTCACGCATTTGACTTGAATTATTTTGAATGAGGATCATACTAATAATAATTCACAATATATTTCTTAGCTGCTTATTCTCTCCCCCTCATGTTAGAAGAACTAACATGTATTCCCGATCTTCTTGGGGAATTCATCTATGTTCATCATGATAGATTCATTAATCATATATTACATATCAAAAGTTATTAGACAAAAAATTTGGTTCCTGACCTTGAACCAATTGAGTGGAGGGGAATTAATCATAATTTATTGGTCAACATACAAGTGTTATTGTATGTATATATCATATAATAGACCAACTCACTAAGTTTTGTTCTCATAAGCAATGGTTTAACTATTTATCGGAGACATTTAATGTCAAACCAGCTTAAATATAAACCAACATTATCAAGATAAATTGTCTTAATTACACAATCTAAAAATTATACTTTTAACTCAATTAATATTGAGTAAGCATCTTTGCCAATGTTCAAACTACGGGTTGCCAATGAACGCACATGTGATCATCTTATGGATGCATTTACTGAAGACATCACATGGTAGGTGAATAGACCCATATTCACCTTTTACACTTTTCAGCTGGTATAATCAACTTATCATAAGAACAAACAACACAAAAGATTTTGTGAGGAATCTTCTAGTTCTTCAATATATATTGCAATACTCAATTAACACATCATATCAGGATGATCAAAATGGTCATGTCAGCTGATAATAATCCGTACTAGTAAACTTCAGGTTTACCATGAGATGTGTTATTTATTTTAGTAAATTTCAAATTTACTATGTCATGAATTTCACATCAATAAACTTCTGGTTTACTATAGCATGTAATTTCATCATGCGTATATTTGTAGTACAAATCAGGTAACATTTCATATACATATTTCTTACTCATAGTAATTTGAAGATATGTAATCTTTCAATCATTTGTGGTCTCAATATGATAACCATTTTTATTGTTGGTAAACCTCAGGTTTACTATAATTTGTGTTATGATCATAACAACTTTGTACTACAATATGGAATGAATGACGTAATAATAAATAAACTCTTCGGGAGCTTTCAATTTATTTTTCATAATATTATTTGGACACTATTGGTGTCATGATTCTTGTTGACAAACAATCAGGTTCTTTTGCAGACCTTGATCATTAATTTACACAATTTAATATTGCTTAAATACTTCTGATATCATGAAAGCAAGGTGTCAAGAAATAAACAGTAAATATTGAGTTCTAAACTTCATTATTTCAAATTTTTACTGCTTCAAGAGTAGATTGCAGGTTTTACTACTTCAGGAGTAAATTGTAAGACAGAAGTAAATTGCAAGATTTACTTTTGAAGAGTCTTACTACTTCAGGAGTAAATTTCATATTAACTACTTTGGAAGTAAATTTCAAATTTAACTTCAGGAGTAAATTTCAAGATTTTATTAAGTATTGTCACATTCACTTCAGGGACTAGATCTGTATTAGATCTATATTTGTAACATTTATCAAAAGTTCTCATTCTTCGGGAATGGAACATAATTATCTAAAGGAGACTTATCATATTCAATTATGATAGTTTAAAACCTCTTTTAAGATATTGCTACTTCTGGAGCAAATTGGGATATGCATATAACATAGAAAATTTCTCTAACATTTTTAGTTGTAATTATAACAAGCTTATGAAAATATTATCATTTCTAGTGATCATATATTTTTTTTGCAAATTCTCATTATTACTCATTAATTAATATGATCATATATTTTCACAATATTGTTCTACTGAAACAAATATATTTTCATAATATTGTTCTGATGGAACAAATATGAGACATGAATTGCAAAGTGAATCAATAAGTCGCTCCTTTCTAATTCATATACAAAATCGATTTGTTATTAATAAAGACATAAATATCAAGAAATACTAACCTTCATCTTTTCAAAGAAACTTTGATTTTTCTTACCTCAAATCTTTCAAAGTGAGTGTTCAAGGCAGAGACTCGTACTTATAACGTATTATGAAATAATAAAGAAAGAATAAGAATATTATAGCGAAAGAAAGAAGGAGAGAAATTCTTATTTCTCTTGATAGATTGAAATACAATGAAGGAGAATCCTTCTATTTATAGGGACAATTCCTCATAACTTTTCTCCAAAAGATAGACTTTCAATATAATATAAACACATAGTACAATATAAATACTTTTATAGACATTCACTATAATATAAATATATTTATAACAGTAGACTTATTTTTATTATCCGATGAAGCACATCAATATATTTACTTTTTCTTTTTTCATTTACATAATATGTGTTCAAAATTAGTAATAAAAAATTTAAAAAGAAAAAAAAAGAGAAATTTTGGGCCGGATGGCGTTGTGTTTAGGCGCTGAATCGTTTTCAAAAGAAGTGTCGGTGGCAGAAAAAATGTGCGAGCGCCACTCTGTCAGTCTGTCCCTATCCCGTTTGGCCCTAATTAGTTTAAGGGGTCGTTTGGTACACAAGAATAAAAGGGATATGCTTAAAATTTTAAAATTTATATAATTAATCAAATACAATATAAATTTAATCACGGACTTTAGCCGAAATATTTCACCTTACCTTATTTAGTTTAAAATCATTTTATTTCATCTCTCCACATAAATTAATTTTAAAATTATAATATACTGCGTTACCAAACGATTCATAAGTGTTAATAACAACATTACAGTACTACAGTTGCTGCTAATTCTACTTTACTTACCAAAAGTGGGGATTTGTCCCGCCGGGTTTTGAGCTTTTTGCTTGTAAATCATTCATTTATGCTATATAAACTCCGTATCGTAATCCATATTTCCATAGTAAGTTCTCTGTGCACAGTGTGTGTACTTTGAACTTTTTCTATATTTGATTCCTTGTGCTCAGTGTGTGAAAGAATTTTTGAATTTTGAGAAGAAGAGGAACAGAGATTTTGTGGATCCGTGAAAATGGCTGTGGATCCGAGACAAGTTGTGGCCGGTGTTCTTACTGTTACTATGTTCGTAATGCTTGGCAACATGATCACGAGGGACCACTTTCTTCCTGTAATTTCCCCTTCTCTATACTCTTACTGTTGCATTTTTTTTTTAATTTAATTTTGATTTTGAGGTCATTTGATGTAGTTTTGCTCCTTTTGGTTCCGGCGAATTTTGTACATATCCAACTTTCCAACTGGATTATTACACTTGCTGTTGCTCTTTTAACTTTTTGCCGATTGATATTTCTTTTTGGCTTTGTTGAGCCACTCGTTCTGTTGCTGCCGTTTCAGATTTTACCTCTTGGAGTATTTTCCCCGGGGCTGATCCTATTATTGTATTTCTTGATTTCATTATATTGTTCAAAATGAATTTAATTACGCAGTATTTAACTACTTTTTGAAGTCACCACCAGATATGAGATATCACAATACTTTCTAGTATTTTATATCAACAAAAGACTCTCAACAGCTACCAGCGGGCAGTTGCAGCGAACTTTCACAGCCATTCACAGATTCCTGAAAGATACCGTGTTTTCTGGCTTAGCCTTAGCTAAAATGGTTTATCTAGTTAGTTTCTGCATTTGGAGATTCTATAAGATTACGCCCAAAAAAAAATATTTGCACAGATAAAACAGGGTCTAATGTCGACATTTTATTATGTGATATTCTTTGTTTTAATTGCTTGGTTTTATTATTCAGACATTTCTGATTTTCTTTGACTCTTTTCCTCTTGACAAAGGTGGATTCCGATATATCTATCCATAGTACCAGTAAGCAGAGCCTGGGAAATGGCCCTTGGATAAAGAATGACGTATCCCTAAAGCCTTGTTGGACTAAGCCAGCTCCGCGTGAGTGATTTAATAACCTTGAATTTTTAAATCATCTTTGATTGAATTTCTTTCAAGCATATTTTAAATGCCTTGTTCTATTGTTTTCCCAACAGAAGAAGCTGACCAATCACAAGGATTTGTTACCTTCTCACTCACCAATGGTCCTGAATATCATGTCTCTCAGGTATCTTACTAGTGTTAGATTTTGAGTTCATCAAATAGCAGTATGTAGGTGGATAACTACCTGCATTTTACTTTACAAACTAATTGCAAGCTCTAGGTTCTATCTTATAGTCAAGCATTTGTTTTCTGCAAATTGTGTCTGCAAGTTTGCTTTTGATGTTATTTCTGCTGTACAAAGTTACTAATGTTTAGGATGATCCATGGAGACGTTCCACAGCGGACTCACCACCATTCTATCTCCTACTCAAGTGTTGAAAACTGTAGGAGCACAACAATGTTGCATTTCTTTTTTTTGTGAAAATGTTATAAAGCTATAGTATAACAACAACAACAACATACCCAGTTTAATACCATATATGAGGCATAACTAGCTATTTAAAGTGGAAAAATCGCATTGGGACATTCATTTTCTTGCTTTTTTGTATACCTCTACACATGAGACTTTGTTCCTTTTTACTCTATGGATATTGGTAATCGTCTAATATTACTTGTCCAACTTACATTTGTAGTTGTTCTATTTGCTTCTGAAATGATCCTATGCATAAGGTGCTCTAGCTTCCAGGCCATTTAAATATTTCAAATGGTCATTTGAATTGCATTTATTTCTTCTATGTAGGGGTGCTAAGCAGCATAGTTACTTTGATGGGCATTTTTTAAATCCATATCTGATGCTCATTCTTCTTGGTTGAGATGTGGTTTATCATTGTGACTTCAGTTTCTATCTCCAATCACATTTCTTTATGCCAAATGCAGTAGGTAGGGGTTGGATGGGACAGGAACTGAACTTTAAGCCACTACTTGATATTACTGTATTCTCTATATAATGATTATTCCTCTATTGACTTGGAGGAATATATGGCACTTTCTGATATTACACCGTTACTTTGCCTTTCTGTTTATGCTGTCAGCAAAGTGCAGATTCTTGTAAATGTTATAGGATGAGTTAGACTTAAACGGAGTTGCGTCTATGTTTGTCTTCTCTTCTATGTTCTTATTCTGTGTGGAAACTGGCATGTTAGATTGCTGATGCAGTAATAGTAGCAAGGTATCTGCGGGCAACTCTTGTAATCCCAGACATCAGAGGGAGCAGACCCGGGGATAAGAGGTCAGTGTTCTCTATGCTGTTTTCCCCATCTCTTGTCATTCTTGCAGAGTTCTAGTGTTGTTTCAAATGAGAACTATTTAAGGAATTTAATGTGTATCTGACATTCATAGAGGTTACTTGAATTATTCTCTCTATAAACCTTTGAAACATCATATTTCCTGTGCCTGATTTCCCCAGATGAAAACTAAGCTCTCACTCAGGAGCCAAGATACTGCATGCATTTCTATGGGCAGAATCTCCTTCATTTATTTTCTTACATCTTCCTTATTTTCATTTTCACTCCATTCCCAGTTTGGAAGAGCTTGCAATGTCCAATTAAAAGTGGTCGTGCACATGACACAAAGCTCTGCCAAGTTTTTTCTCGTCTTCTATCGTTCCTTTACTCTTTTGTCCATTTGGAGTAGTGTTGTTAAAGGCCCCACCCAAGGCACGCTTAATCACCGACATCAGGTAGTGTAGACTAGGCGCTTCATTTTCCTTTGATAAGCAGTTTAGTGCAGGCAAAAAGTGCACCTCAATACCCATGAACCATCTTCCGATTGATTGCAAATTTTCAATTATATGGTTCATATGATTATTAATTGCACTTATAGTTCTTTTTTCTTATGTATGTGTCTGCATGTTGCCTTTGCTTTAGAAAAGCTCGTGCTTTAATGGCGCTTAAATCCCTAGAAGACACTTGACACTTTTTTGCCTCCGATAACGGTAAATTGGAGATTGAGTCCTGAAGCAGACATTGAATGTGATTTTCCTGAGCCATACTAGTTGAAGTTTCTTTCTGCAGAACTATACCCCTTTGGAAGCTGGAAATTACAGAGTTGTAAAAGCAGGAACTATATAAGTTTGCTGAATATGTGAAGAGCTCTTTCAAAATCTAAAGGCTTTTCAGTAGTGCTAATCATCTGTGAATTTTATTATTTTCTAATTCTCATATCATCTAGGTCCACACTTTTAGTCACCCAAAGTTTGAAGATTCATGAAGGCCTTTTGTGACTTTCAGGAACTTTGAAGACATCTATGATGTTGAACACTTTGTGAGAAGCCTAGATGGGGTGGTCAAAGTAGCAACAACTCAGCCTGCTGAAGTCTCAGCAAGAAATCTTGCCGTAGTGAAGGTTCCAAACAGGGTTTCTGAAGATTATATTGCTGAAAACATTGAGCCAGTTTTCACATCTAAGGGAAACATAAGGCTGGCAACATACTTTCCTTCAGTAAATATGAAAAAGATGAAAGAGAAAAGCAATAGTGACTCAATTGCATGTATGGCAATGTTTGGAACTCTAGAGCTTCAACCAGAAGTTAATGAAGTAGTTGAGTCCATGGTGGAGCGCTTAAGAGCTTTGAGCGCAAAGTCAAAAGGACAGTTTATTGCAGTGGATCTGAGGGTTGATATATTGGAGAAAAAGAGTTGCCAAGGAGACGACGCTCATAAATCAAAGAGCTGCTATGGTCCAGAGGAGATGGGCATGTTCTTGAGAAAAGTTGGTTTCAACAAGGATACCACTCTATATCTGACTCAATCAAGGTGGGACAGCAGCCTTGATGCATTGAAGGATCTCTTTCCTAGAACATATACAAAGGTCCCGTTTCTTTACTTATTGTATTTACTGTTTCATGTTTCACTTCTAAATATTTTTCTTTACTGTCATAACTTTTAGATCATGATAAATGTTTTCGTTCTATACTTGGATCTTGGAAGTAAGAGAATCTACATGCCTCCATGTATCTGCATATGAGCTTCTAATATTTGGTTTGCTTACTCCAAAATCATAACTGCAGGAAAACATAATGCCCATTGATAAAAAGCCAAAATTTCTCGACTCAGAGTCTTCTGAACTTGAGAAAGTAATCGACTTTTACATGTGTTCTGAGAGTGATGTTTTCGTACCAGCAATCTCAGGCCTCTTTTATGCCAATGTAGCTGGTAAGAGAATCGCTTCTGGAAAGACACAGATACTAGTTCCAGCTGATATTCCTGGCTCTTCTGCTGCTTTAACAGATTACATCTCCCATTATGTCTCAAAGAAGAACCACTTCGCCTATTCATGTTTCTGCTAGCTCGCTGGGAATGCAAGATGGCTGAGTTGGGATTTCTTCTACGTATTCCTTGCACTTCTGTTTGCAAGGCACGCAGGTTTGGTTCATAGAATTAGGCCTTGCCATTTATTAGAGGTCTTGGTGGAAAAGATCAGGCCCCAAATAGTCGAACGTTGTTGAATTTAGCATTTGCAGAACAGATTCTTTTACATGTCAGTAGAGCTTTTTCGAACAAGAACACTTGGCTCTTCAAATTTTTTGTTATGATTATTGTCAACTGCATTCTAATCAATGGAGTTTGCTTATAAATAGTGCAAATAAACAGACTATGATCTTTAATTTACGCTCTGCCATCATGTACTATATAGACAAGCTCCAATGACTATCTCAAATATTCTGTTTTCTCCAGCACTACAATTTGCAGTTATTATTATAGAAAGAATAGCAGATCCAATTTAATATGCCGCATTCTCAGTTGTTGGTATTTTGATATTTTTCACTATTAGGACTAATGCTATAAATAATATTAAGCTTTGTCTTCCGCAGAAGTTTTCAGAACTCATGAAAATAATTTGGCCTTCTAGCAAATATAGGAACGTATCCCTTCTCTTTCTCATGGATTACTCTTCAGGGAGAAGAAAAAATATATAGGGAAAGGAAATCACAATGCAGAGATTCTAGTACGTTAATTGAAATATACACAGAGAAGTTTGTTGCTATAACTTGTCTTTACGACTAAGATTCAAATTGAAATCATAATTTTACGTACTAGATATGGAGTATCACTAAGGTAAATCGGAAGATTCAAATGTGACGTGCTAAAAAGTTATTCGGTGAAAAATGAACTTAAATATTGGTTTGCTAAGGAACTATCATAAAATTTAAAAAAATAATAATTAATTAATTAATAAAAAAAAATGAGTATCTACCTCCTTTGAAAGGGAATACAACTCACCACTGAGTTTAAGGAGGAAATAGTGGAAACCGTGAAGATCTGTAGTGATAATGAGCCTGTCATTTCACCCTTCTCCAAAGATTCAAACCCGTGACATGCACCATTGCGTTCATATCACTAGACAATCTTAACCATCCAACTGGAAAGCTCAATTTTTCTTTTTTGAATTATCACTTGTCTGATGACACTCTTAATGCTCATACAGTACATGATAACAATTGTTGAGAGCAATAAACCAGGAACAATTCTTTAAGCTGCTTATAATGGGTATCAAATCTCTTCAAGGCGCCTTTCATACGTCAGTGAGTTGCTTTGAACTTTGCACAACAATCTCCGGAAATGATTAAAAGCTTCTTCCGTATACTCACAAGAAAAAAGAGAAGCAGAGGATCATTATCCCCTGCACTGAAATGAGAAATTCTTCAAACAAGTTCTACGCAGCTGTCAAGTGTGGAAAAAGCTTCCATGGGAGCATCCAAGCTTAACGATATTCTCATAATTCATCAATCGGGTACCCCATTTTGTTATAATCTGAACAAAAAGTTCATGCATAGCTCAGTATTTATTAATTTATATACTCATGGGGATGGTCCAATTGGATTATGGGCCTCAATGTCCACATGCCTAATGCCTGGAACTATTTCCTGGATTTCCTTTTCTAGCCGATCAACTTCACTCCCTAGTGCTGTGACAACTTCCTCACCTGTCAAGAAAGAAGAGAGTTTCATAGCATGTAACAGGTGCAATTCACAATCATAACTTCAAATTTAGGCATACCATAGCTTGACATCAGTTTCAGTAATGCTGCATCATCCTTCTCCTCTGAAGCCTCCCGAAACTAAATATGAAAAGAGAAAATAACTGGCTGTTATATATCGATAATGCTTGTATACAACATGCCCCAAGAGTGAAGAAGAAAGTGAAATAATATTTATGGTCTTCATATTTCAAGCTGAAGTTGTGAGGTAACTGCACTTCAAGAATGTATTAGCAAGAAATGAACAATGTGCCAAGCAGACATTACATCACTGCAACAAAAAAGCAAAAAATAGTCAAGAAACTTGCAGATTGTCCTACAATGAAGCAAATTATCTTTGCTCTATCCAGGTTTCCATGTCAAGGACAGATATAATCTCAAAGTAAAATCCCTGGCAAGATTAACTGTTAAACCTGTAGCTGGTAGCATATGGTTGGAACTCTATTTGTCATACATGTGTGTGTGTATTAAAGATCTTGGTGGAACCCTATGCTGCACTGGTATAATCAAATAGTTCAGATTTTCTTGAATAGAAACAAACAACTTAAACCAGAAGGTCTGTTATGGATGGAATAAAATTCATCTGTAGTATCAGTCACATGCTAGGTCAGCTTAGCAGAGTTGCGGAACATACCACAAATCCAGAATGAAGTAGATATTTGAGCCAAAATCATGTAATTAAAAAAAGATGCACTCTTTTATCTGGTAATGACATGACAACATAAAAGGATATGACTCGCCCTCTAGGAGAGTAGGCTCTAAAGAATCTTGCAGATGTTGATCAACTGTAAGTTAAAAACTAAAAGGAAAGATTAACAGCTGAGGGTACAGGAGGCCGTTGCTTGAACTATGAAGCACAAATACAGACATGATGCAGAAACATACAAATTAGCACTTTTCATCCATCTTCTTTTACCAAAATAATTTCGATCTTTTATATTAGGATGTCTGAAATATTCAACATATTTCTTTAGATAATAATATCCAACAATTTTGCAAGTTTCAAGACTTAAAACTCATCTAATAGTTAAAATTTTAATCATGATTTTGTTTTTCACTACACCAGCTTCTCCAAACTTCAAATTGTTCTACAACTACCAATAAACTAACTTAAAACTAATCTAATAGTTAAAATTTTAATCATGGTTTTATTTATACTACACAACCTCTCCAAAACTTCATATTGTTCTACAACTACCAATATACTATGCAAGTCAAATCAACATTGCAACTCAAAGAATTTAACACAAACCAAGACAGACTAATGTATGTGTGTTGCAAACAAGTGAACATGTCTGTATTTCATATTATTAATATGATGAATCATTATCTTTAATAATACACATCAGATCCACCTGGTACCCGCATTTGTTTTTCAATTTGGCTTTATCCTATATATTATTATATTCTAAGAATTTATGTTGATTTTTCATTACATCTTCCTGAAGAAGTCATCTTGAAAAACACCAACATAGCACCGAAGACTTGTCACCAGATTGGCATAGTAAAGAAGTATCAAATGTCTTTTATTTTAGAAAAGATGAAGGAGTATATCAACCCATGGATGTTGTCAGCTATTCGAATGCAAAAAGGGGATGCATTTTTTTCCTCCCTAACCCCAATGAGGGGTGGTGTAGTGGAAGAACTAAGAAGTTTGCATGCGAAACTAATAACCTGTTTAGCCCACTCTTCACGTCCAGCTCTTTCTAGATAATTTTGAACCAACACTACGCCGTTGAAGTCTGCAATATAAAGGAACATATTACAAGGCGTACCTTAAAGAAACTGAAGAATAAATGAAGAACCATATCCCATCACCTATCTCAGCCTTAAACCTAAAGAACCCAGGTCCAATCACCTCACTTTTGCAATCATAAATGGAATCAACAACCTGTAGCAAGTACAGCTTGGATGGTTTAGTTAGACAAAGAGATTAGCAGAGGAGCAATTCAGAAACAACATACTGGATCATTTTTCAGGAACTGTAGAACCCTGTCCATGTCATTGTCATCAATTGCTCTACCAATCAAAGCATGGCGATTTCTCTGAATCAGAAATACAGCAACCTGCATTCCAAATTGCACTGTTACATAATAAGCCTCCCCTTTTTCAAAACATAAGTTTGACATGACAGGCAAAGAATACACTCCCTCCATCCTCTCCCGCTCCAAAAAGAGGTGGTGGAAAACGTAAAGGCATCAGACACTTATTACTGACAACAAAGTTTAGTCATCCATGTCATCAGTCGCTGTATCAATCACAACAAGATCACACAAAGTGCATCACTAACACTGGAAAGCATTTCGTGAGATGAGTCTTCAAATTTCACTTTTCTCAATCAACATCTCCTATATGTAATTCACAGTGACCCAAGCTACTTCGACGCCAGTTTTACCTTCAGAATTAAGATACAAGAGCTAAGAAAAACAACAGCCACTTGATCCCTTTCTAGCTAGAATTGTCTATATGAATCATCAATATCTATCCCGTGGCATTTTGATCCATTTCATTCTAATACTCAATATTTTATTTATTCATGAACTCGAATATGAGAAATCACCGTTTCATTCATGAACTCGAATTTTTGAATTATGCTGACACACACTGAAAATACATACAGATTACAATACCTGAATTTCAGGACAAGTTTAAGGTTTAGCATCAGTGCATCACATACCATTCCTAGAAGGTTGCCCACTATAATGGAACCAATGGGATCATAAATTGGATTTCCAGTGGCATTTACAGCAACCAGTGATGCAGCAGCAATGGCTAGACCTGTAACTGCAGCACCATCCTACAAATTGAACATCCCATTACACATCACCGACAAAGAGATTATGAATAGGAGCTCAAGAAAGCATGTTGGTCACCTCCGTCATGACAGCTACAGCTGTAGGATCATGACCCCGCCAAATGTAATCTCTCACTGTCAGTCCTTCAGCAGCAGCTCCCTTTCTAACAGCTTGTATAGCCACAACGAGAGAAATACCTAGAAGAAATCCAGGGTCCAGAAAGATTATGTAGATAGTGAGATAAGGGGTAAGAAACATAAAAGGCACAAACATTCTAGCTCCTTGTATTTATTAGAGAAGAATTCACACCCTCTATAATGAACGAGCCACCAATCACCAATGCTGCATATCCAATATTTGCAGGTTGCTGAAACAAATACATAGGAAAATTAAAGTTCTAGTTGATGTGAAAGCACAGTATTCAGCAACAGATGATGGATCACTGTATTTCATTTAAGTACCTCAGAAGTCCACAGATTTTGTACTCCATGAACTATAGTAGCACCACAACCAAGACAAAAGATACCAACAGCAGATATCAAAGACCAGACAAATCTTTCCTTGGAGTAGCCGTATCTGTAATGATAAAAATAAGTTCAACAAGTTTATCAGCCTCTAAGCCTCGGAAACACATGTCACCAGATAAAAAGAAACTTTCCCACTATAGCGGTGTAAGATATTTTGTTCATAATGTGTTTGATTTATTGTTGTTAAAGCTTTGTGAGGCATGTATATTTGAAAAACAAATCTCCTGTATGATACAGCTGCAAATTCACCAAATCATTGGTAATTTTTTTCATTTTGCAATGCAAGCAAATATTGTTATAGCTACAGATTTAAAGTGTTCTCTATTCAAATACAAGAGAACTTTTTTTCTTTCAAAAAAAAAAAAGGAAGAGGAGGGGGGGGGGGGGGTCAAGGTATTGGGACTTACGGGTGGATAGCATCTGGTGCACGTCTGGAGCTACTTAAACCATAAGCAAGAAGCGCCTACAAAGCGAGCAATCAAGATTTGTTTGATTGATGAAATGTTAAAGATGGAACTTGGCTCATGCCAGGCCATGTTAGTTTTAAAAATGTGCAATACCTGATTTGCAAAATCAGCAACTGAATGCACAACTTCAGCCAGCATGACATGGCTGGAACTGACAAACCAGACCCCAAACTTCAGGGAAAAGACAAGAAAATTGCACCATAAAGCTGTTGTGACTGCTCGCTGGCTATGGGAATAAAAAAAGAAGAAATTACAAGGTGACAGAATATAGAGATTCATCATTTTAGCTAAGAAAATATCTTCCCTTTTTAATCAACATAAGTTGTCACAATTGTACAGGAGAAGGTTTTGACGTAAACATTTTAATCTAGAGAAACTAGTAATAACTTTGAGACTGAAGTCATTTTCCACCACACAATGTGAAACACTAATATGTCCGACCAAATGGAGTCCAAATTAAGCAAGCATGTAGAAATCCATTTAATGTACTCCCCGAGCAACACCTTCGAATGATGATTAAATTACTTGCAATAAGATAACTGAGTTCCAGTGGAACATAGTAGATAGTACCATAGTGGCTGTGTCCACAATCCCAGAGAAATTATTCTTTAGGAAAATCAATTGCATAAATCTTCTCTTAGGCATGTCAAAATATAAAATTTAACCTAAATGTTCTGTTAATGTAATGTGACACTGATAACTCATCTTCATGTAATCTTACATATCAATATTTCTTCTAAAATGGTGATGTTTGGACTAACTTGTGCTGATCTCAACTAATGTGCTAGTAAACTTGTTATAGTTCACAAGCACAGGTGTCAGATTATCCTGCCCATTTGGGAGCATGAACTTACGGTCTAGTGTTATTCGTTGCTTAAACCAAAGAAACAATGCGAAGCAAGGGGATAATTGATTCATGAGTGAAGCCATGCACTCTAAAGAAGCTTTCACTTCAAAGCATGGTGCACAAAGTGATTCCAGCTAGAGTTGGTTTTGAACCTCAACTTTCAAGAGTTGGACTAACATGTTGTATGTTGGATGCAGAAGCTAGTTCTTTTATTCTTCTTCTTCTTCTCCTACCAGCCTTAACTCTTGACCCATTGGCGCAGAGAGGACTCCCTAACCAATATGAAGTATGAACAAGAAAGGCCCGTGATGCGGAAATTAGTTACTGCCTCCATCCCAATTTATGTGACACACTTTTCTTTTTAGTCAGTCCCAAAGAAAATGACACACTTATTTAGCAAAGGTTTAATAACACTTTCAACATTTTATCCAAGTTGGGTCCCACTTATTTGAAAAAAAATCCACAAAGGTGTACTCTTATATTTAAAATTTTATTTATTTTAAGAGTAGTTTTGGAACATCGCAAAATCTTCTCATATTTCTCAAATTCCGAGCTAAGTCAAACTACACTACTAAATTGGGACGGAGGGAGTATGTAAATTGTAAAAAAACAAAAAAAAGACATTAGCTGCTTAATTTGTAATGTAATTTTTTTGTACTAATACATAGATGTTTGATATTTTTAGTTTCCCTTAAATTGTGTGCTTCACTACTCATTTTTCACTTTTAGATACATCAGTATTATTAAAATCCATCATCTCGTTGCTTAAAGAGATGAAGTGATGTGAAACAAGAAGCTATCACTTCATGGGTGAATTCATGCACTTCAAAATAACACGCAAAGTATCCAAACAAAAAGATGTTGCCTCTTAAAATTTATTTTTCTTTCTCAAATTTTTTTTTTTAATTTTTCTGAAATAGTAAGGTATAATATTATAAATAACAGCACAAAGAGGATGCTTGAAATCTGTACACCAATCTCAACTTTGAGGAGTTGGATGACTATCATCATTAGATATTGATATTAGTTATCTTAATAGCAATTTGATTATCATGACACTAAATCCATAGATGTATAAATTTTTTGAATTTTCTATTAAGTGTAAGCTTCACTTCAAATAAGCAAGTTTTTAACTTCTGCTTTTTCACTTCAAGCCCCATGAAAGTTGTAGCTTTTTATTTTTCTTTGGCTTCAAAAAGAATTGAGAAACACAAACTTAAATTGTGTTGTAGTTAGAATTCAAACCTGAGATCTCTAGATTGTTACTCTTATAACGTCAACACATCAACTATCCTTGTGGGAACATTAGTATACGTACTTGTATCATTTATTGTCCAATTGACCACATGAACCAAAAATTTGGCTAAAGAGAACTCATGCTTATCACACTTGAGATGAGGTCTTCAATAGGTAAAGTTTAAAAAACATTTTTCAATTTAATTATAGGAAACTTAGCTACTATACATGATACCCATAATCTTTTCCTTGATTGTTTTACTTTTAATATTTCAACATGCTCATGTAACCATTTTTGGTCATTCATGTATTCCAACCCAGAGACAATTCTTCTTTTATCTAATTAACACCAAAACCAAGCAAAAAGACCAAATCTTGAATCAATATAGTGGTGGAGGGCGGGAAACAACGGAGTTTTCTCTGTAAAATCCTTTTACGAGAAACTTCTGATGAGAGAGGAGATTCAATTCTCGCATAGTGCAGTATGGGTTCCATAACTGCCGAGGAAGGTCTTTTTTTCTCATGGATGGCTGCTAGAGGGGCGACTTTGACAGCGGAAAATCTGAGAAAGCAGAAGATTATATGCATCAGTTGGTGTTTCATGTGCAAGGAAGTGGGCAAGGAAGTCAATCATCTCCTCCTACACTGTAATTTTACAATGAGACTATGGTGGGATATGTTCAGGTGGTTTAGAACTGCTTGGGTAATGCCAAAAACTGTGAAAGAATTGATGTTTTGTTGGAGGAGTGGAAGAGGTAGAAGAAGACGTAGAGCCTGGAACTTGATTCCGCTTGCACTAATGTGGGTTGTTTGGAGAGAGAGAAATAGGAGAGCTTTTGAGGGGCTAGAGTCGAGTTTTACCAAACTCAGGAGTAGGCTTCGGTCCCTTATTTTCTTTTGGTGTAATCACAAAGTCCCTTGTTGTATAGAAGAATGGCCTGACTTTGTAGAGAATCATGTATTTGTGTAGATTCTCTACTTTTAGGTGATACTCTTGTAAATGGTTATAGTTTTAACCTTTACCTGATAAAAAAAAAGTGATAAACTTAACTTTCCCTTTCCCTATGGGAAGGGACATAGAATGATGAACAAGAAAGAAGGAAAAAGGGTGGTATTGGTGGCAAACGTAACTTCAGAGTATCACCCGCTCTAGGGTCTCAAGTTACATATACACAAGTCCTTTTAGTATATGTAAACAAAAAGTGCAAAATGACCGGCATTATAGGTTGAACTAGAGACTAGCAAAAGGATCAGAAAATAACACAGCAGATATATCTGAGGGATTTGTTACGCTAACAACATAATAAGGTTAAATTTGCAGATTCTAAGAAACAGTAAGGCTATCTATTCAATGGTATCTAAGAAGAAAACAAAAGGAGCATTATATATGATGAGAACAATACACGTTACCCATGATCATCCACCACCTCTATCGTCGTTAACTTCTTAGCTCTGGTAATCAGACCTGCAAAGATCAATTTCGTAAAACACTACACACAGTGAACTCTATTTGTTGAGCTATGTTTGAGTGCAGGGACTAATATTTGGTCCGGAATTGGCATCCGAGTTATGGAGAAAGGACACTCACCGCGGCTGAGAAACAGGTGACTACTCTTTCTGGAAATTGAAGACGATACTACATTTCGCGAAGAACTAACGGAGAATATACTGCGCAATGCGAATGAAGACGGCGAAGGCCCCTGACCTCCAGCGAACGGAGAGCACGGATTGCACTGAAATCTATGATAAGCATCGCAATGAGTTTTAGTTTCTTCTTGGAGTTTGGATGGGCAAGTGTGAATAATATCAAAATCAAATTTCTCGAGGGCTGCAGAGAGGGAATAAGAGCCTTGATAACGATGGCGATAGTAGCGAAGAGCAGACAGAACGCGAGGGGTAGGCATCAATGCGTGAAAAACAAAGTATTATATACTCCAAAAAAGTATTTGGCTTCACCAAGCTTTAGGGTTTTGAGGTTCTACAGTTGAATGTGACCTCTAAAGCTCATTGCAAGGAGGTGAAATGGAGTTGCAGAGATGAAGAGGGAGTTGAGAATCGGAAAATGCCCTCAAGAGATTCTCCACAGGCAAAGGAGCATATTCCCTAATAGCGTCGTCCCCTTCCTTCCAAATTTTGTGAAATTATGATGTTTGGGCTGTTGGCCCTCGACGTTAATGGACCAATCGCTAGACTTTCAAGTTTTATTGCCTCTATTTCTAGCCCGAAAAGAAGACCAATTGATCACTTCTACTACAACGGAGAAAGGACAATTTATCTTCTAACTCGAGATCCAAGTAGTACGGCTAGTCGATCAAATCATTTTATAAAAAAAAATTCTATTATATTTCTTTTTGCTATTCACTTATGATCTGATCTGATTTGGTCGACCCAATCATAATATTGCAGGAGGGAAACTTTTCTCAAAAAAAAAATTTATTTAAATTTTGGAATTCCATCTCTAGTTGGAACTTTCGATTCGAAAAGATATGGTGCGGGTTCATCTCTCGACCAGTTCGTATGAGGTGGAAGTATTCAAGAGAACTATAGAGCGAGATGCTTGGAGCGAGCCGAGCGCTTTTCTTTTAGCTAATTTTCATTCTTATTCTTTTTTTTTCATCTGATTGATAAAATTCATATAAAATTCAAGTTTGTTCAGTGGTCGTAAGATTATTAATTTGATCCAAATCGGTACACGTCAATTTCATTTATTTATCAAGTTCGAACGATTGCCGACCACCAGATCCGCTGGTCCGTAATATTCACCCCGAACTGTAATATTCACCCCGGCCTATAAGCACAGACTGCTACCAATTATGCTAGAAAGAAGACAGTAAGCGTCGGAAAATTCAAGGTAAGGACGAGATGGTTTTCTTTCATAGTACCACTCCAACAAGGAATAAGAGCCAGATCAAAGACATTCCTTTCATTCTTTTATACCCCTCTCTTCTTAGTTGCTCCTCTTTCTAGGGATCTAATGGTCGTAGACCACCTTTTATGGAAGTTCCTGGATCGTGTAAAATAATAGTAGTACCAAAAACAACGTGTTCTTTTAATTTTTGCCCTTTAATATTTTAAGTAATAAAAGGAACAAAAATATCTTTAATACTTTTTTAAAAAAATTTAGAAAAGAAAATTCACACGTCAAAAAATGTCCGCAAGGCATAAGTTATACTACTGAACTTTTGTTTAAAGCATAAGTTCAATAGACAAAAGTTCATTCTCTAATGAACTTCTGCCATGAACTTTTGCCTATAGGCACAAGTTTTCTAATGAACTTATGTCTACTAGGTATAATTTCATGTTATTGAACTTGTGCATATTAGACAAAATTTCATGTCATTTAGACATAATTTCAATTGCATGAATTTCTACCATTTAGGCACAAGTACATGTTACTTAATTTATGTTTGGTTAGCATAATTTCATGTTATTGAACTTGTGTTTTTAAGACAAAATGTCATGCAATTGAAATTATGCCTTTTAGGCACAATTTTAATTGCATGAACTTCTATCTTTTAGGCACAAGTTCATGTTACTTAACTAATGTCTGGTAGACATAATGTCATGTTTGAAACTTGTGTCTATACAGAAGTAGGTACAAGTTCGATAACATGAATTTATGTCTATCAGACATAAGTCATGTTACTTAACTTATGCCTACAGGCATAAGGCATAATTTGTGCGAATTTATGCCTTTAAGGCAAAAACTTATGCCTTGCACATATTTTTTTTTCTATCATTTTTTTGTCACTCAAAGTGCCGAAAGACATAAATTAAAGACTAAAAATTTAAGGACCAAAAATTAAACACCAATTTAAAATAAGGGCATTCGTGCGAATGACCTTTGTCCAACACTGTTGTTAATAATTAGTATATTTGTGACTGGATATACTAAGTACAATGAAATTAGTTATTCTGATATTATTTCTTATTAACTATTTTGTTTATTATATGATTTTTAAGAATTTATTTATAAAAAAATGTCTTCAATCTTATTTAGTAGAAAAGAATGTTTGAGGAACCTCAAGGGTATTTTTATTATTTTAATTTGAGATAATTATTGTACCCTCTGGCAGAAATAATTAGTCCCGATATTAATTATTAATCTAGTGAAACTTATTTCATATCTAATAACCAAACAAGATATAAGACAATATTAAATTTTTATTCTAAGACTATTTATGCTTGTTCAACATACCAAACGACCTGTCGGAGTTTGTGAAATTTATTTTTTATATTTTTATTAAAGAAATCATTTTTCTCATTTTTAAGAAACTTATTTTGTTAAAAAAGATACTTTTCAAAAATTTTGAACAACCAAACATAAAAAAATTTAAAATAATTTTCTAAAAAATATTTTCATCAAAAAAGAACACATCCATAGATAACTTTTTAGGAATTTTAAGAAAATATAACGTAAACTGGAGGAGTAATATGAAATGGTACTCCCTCTATATCAATTTACCTGTAATACCTTTTTTAGTTTGTTTTATAACATATACTTCTCTATTTTAAAATAATTCTAACTTTTAATTTCTCATTATACTCTTAATGAGATGATTTTTAAATACACAAATGTCTTAATTTGTTTGGATCACAAATTTCAAAAAAATTTCTTTCTTACAAATCTCATACCGAGCCAAACACCTTACCATAAATTGAGACGAAGAGAGTATAAAGGAGCAGCTGGTATAATCTCAATATCCTAAATCAGTCCAACGGATACAATTATCCAGACAGCCTCACAGCCCTAACATCAAAAGTTACTCGGAAGAAAGAAATAAGTGAATTTTATTGGAGAAATTTAGATGTCCTCGGTTTTCAAAAATTGAAAGAATTTTCCTACTGTATTTCTTTCGAAAAAAATAACAAGGTATGATATACAAATTACCCACAACCAAATGCCCTCTACTAGAATACATTTGGCAGTGTTAAAGGGAATGTTAGAAATAAAACTAAAAATAGCTATGCTACATAATCATAACGTGTAAGCGGTCATAGGAGATCATTTCCTCCCAACTCTAGCACCAGTCAAATAAATCCCACGAATCTGGTTGAACAGCACTTGATTCCCATAATACTGAATCAACAACTAAACTAATGAGGACCAGTGAGAACCTACTTGTTACCAAATCGGCCTTCTTTCCTTGTCTGCGGCCGCCTATATGATTTTTGCTGTCCAGCTGACCTTCCAGCTCCAGAACTCACTGCTTGATCATTCCGGTTCACAATTTTTATGGGGTGAGCCTCCGTGTTAAAAACCCACTCATCTAGGGGAATGACTGAAGAAGGTGAGTAAAGAAGATAGAGATACTTGAGAGTCTCCGCGAGAAAAAAGCTCTGCATCATATTGTCTTGCACACCAGTGTTAACCTGGGGAAAAGTAGCAAAAAACGTGTGTCCAAAATATCATTGAATCTCAAGTCCTGAAATATAGTTTCACTGAATATAGAAAAAAAAAACAATTTTGGTAATAATCGAGCACAACTCTCTTATGCCTGGAAGTTAGTGACAGATCAAGGGATAATCCACTTTCAAACAAACGCAAACTTGAGCTGCCTATGACTAACAGTCATTGACACATTTCAGCAATTTTACACTCCACCCTACAGTTCAGTTTCATTCTTGGGAAAAGAGATCTTATATGTTTTGACCCTCCCCTTCTTTTCTTTTTACTTTTTTTCTCTTCCTACCACCATTTTCTGTATAATTGAAAAAGAAAAGGTGTTCCGAGAAGACATAGTCAAGCTCCTGCTGCCCCGCAACAAGTTGAGCCAAATAGGAGAAGAGGCAACAAAAGGTCAGAGGAAGATAGGGTGCCCTTACTCAGCTTGCTCAATATTTCTCTCATATTATTGGCATACATATGTGATGGAAGCTTTCAAGATGTCTAATTTGAGAAACCAAATCTTTGATCTCAAGATTAAACAAAAGAATAGTCTACATATTCATTTTCTTCTTTTCTTTTAAGAATGAGAATACTCAAAAACTTACTGGGCCAATGCAAAGAATTGTCACTTGGTTGGCATGTCCAGTATGCATGCATACTGAATTACAGGCAGCATTCTCTTGCTTGTACCAGATATGGTATGTGCATCAAATGGATCAGTGTATCCTTCAACATAAGAACAAGGGAATAGACATAAGTGCCACCCTTAAACTAAGGCTAAATTTTCCGTTACACACCCCACCTTTATGGTGGTCCTATTACCCTTGAACTATCCCGAAATAGAAATATTTACTTCCTAAAGTGTTGATGCGGCAAAAAAGAGTGCATCTCAAAAATTGTATTTTAGTAACATTTTTCACTAAAAGAAATTCTACTTTTCTCTTTTCCAAAAAGAGAAAGAAAAAGAAAAAAGTAGAAAAATGTATCATTTTATTTTCTTTTTCCGTCTCTTCTTTTCTTTTGCTAATTTTTTCCCTTTCTCATCACCTCACTGACACCTTACCACCACCATAGCCGGCGACACCATCTCCTCCAACACCTCTTCCACCACCTCCATCATCCACTATTTGCTCCATCACCCCCAAAATCCACCCCTTCCACAAACCTTCTCCAGGCTCTAAGACCTGCTGCACTATCTTTTCTCTAGATCTTCCCATTGGAACCACCCACCCTTCAAACTCATTTTTTCAATTCACAATTTTCTTATATAAAAACTCATGAAGAAACAAAGAATCAAAAGAGACCTTTTTATTGGAACAGACGGAAGCCTTATCAGAAAAACATATTTACAGTTTATAAAGTTTATATTATTGAGCTGAATGAGACAAAATCTTTATGCAAACTAAAATAGTATTAAGAATTTGTGTAGCAGACAACCTTGGTGTGATGTACCAAAACTTGTGACATGAATTTATCTATGCTGAGCCATCTTTGCTGGAAAATCCTTCTCCAGTCACCACTCATAAATGAACCAATGAATTAGCTATTAAGCTCCTATGTAAGACAAGTAAAGGAGGGAAACTTGTAGTCTAAACATTCTGAGATTGGTTTCAATGGTGAAAGGTAGTGGAAAGAAAATGATGGGAAAAGTATTAAAAGAAAAGAAGGGGAAAACAAATTGAGTGAGAAATACATGTGCCAGGTGTGTGTATTTCACCACATACTCTAGATCTGGTTTTGGTGTTTCAGAGTGATTAATTCCACTTTGAAATTGTTCAGGAGGTAAAAGGACCTCTATAGAGGTGGGGTGTGTAACTGAAAATCCGACCATAGTTGAGGGTGTACTTATGCCTGAACACTTCATCTGGATTCCCCTATTTAAATCAGCCTATTCTTCAGCACTGTACCAGATTGCACCCTTCAGAGGGAAAATTTGCGGGTCTTGCTGCAATAGACTTTAGGATGTATTATCAATGCCAAAATCAAAGGCGAGGCATTGCTCAATTTGAATCAATGTCTTAGATCAATAAGCAAAGTATATCATGTGGCAGGTTTGTATTTTATTTTTTTGGATATATATTACGGTTGTTACCTTCTGAAAAAATGACCCTTTTTTCTAAGTTTGAAGATAATTTCACTTAAACTTATCATTGTACCCCTTAAAGAGAAGTTTCTATAGCCACCCAAATATAATGATATGTTTAAGACAATAAAAGTTTCAAATGTCTCAAAAGTCCTTTCTTAAACTCTGCCCAGTCAAATAGGTTCCAATAAATTAAAATGCAGGGTGTTTTATTTAATTATTTTGGCTATAAAGAAGTTCCACGTTGCATAGAGAATTGGATAGACTTTTGGGAAGGCTAAGCATACATGTAACAGACTACCTTTATATATCTCAAACCATTTTTTATGATAAGCTCACACCATTTTGGAGAATCAGTAAAATTCATTTCATTATTACAAAAGATTATTTTACGAATATTTCTTGCACTATCTGTTGTTGATATAATGAAATCCAATTTGTTCCCTATTCCTAAATACGAAAAAATGTCATTTTTCTTGGTATCAAGCAGATTCAAACCATGCTACACAGTCTTATTGTTCTTTGGTGAAAATTGAAATGTGGAGGCAGTAGTTGCTTGTAGCATCTTAATAACACCAAATGTAGCTTTCAGGAAGGTATCAGGTAAGTGATACTGGCTCTGTGACCAAGAACTTATTCACAATTTTGTCATGACTCGTGCAGCAGTAGAAGCTTGCAATCTCAGGGAATCCCAGGATAGGGAAAGGATGGAAGGGGTATAGACCTTGTCTCCTGAATAGAAAGGTTCTATGTTGCTCAAGCATTTTGATATGTTTGCTAGATAAAGCAGATTCAGATTCAAATTTACATCTCAACAAATAAACTTCAACTCATGAAAATTGCTCATGTAATAAAGCAGAGTACAATTCCACCAGCCAAATGGTCAAGATTATGCAAACGAAGAACCATAGAACTTAGGTAAAGGGTAAGAAAGCATCAGCCTAAGGTAAAAAGGAGAAAACAGAATTCTAAGCAGGATAGATGGATTACATATTAAAAACACTGAACCCTTTCAGATCTGAAGCACTGAAACATAAATGCCAGATAATGGAAAAGGCATCAGAGAGAAAAACACCAAATAGGAGCCCCATGTTATTCCAATTTGAATATATATGTATATCCCAATTATGGTACTTAAAACCATAAGAATGTGTATATCATAAGACACATCTTCCTAACAATTACACTAAAACATACTTTCTTCATTAAGAATTGCATATGTTCAAAAAGAAGAACAAAAAAAACAACAATGCTGAAGACATTTGAAAGGCAGATAATATGGAACGCATATATCCAGTAGAGTGGTGCACCATTGGTCCTCGGGGATTTCTGGGTTTATCCAGAAAAGAAGAAGGCATATATCCACTTAGAGAAGTCAACAGAGATTTGAAGAGATGAATCAATCTGAAAAAACATCATCAATTAGAGTTAAAGAATCTGAGTTTGTACTTACATCTTTAAGTCCAACATATCCAGATTCTATTCTCGAGTTCTTTTCAAAAGCTTGAAATATGTTCCAACCCCACTCTTGGTATGTCTTGTTTCCAGTCAAACGCCAGAGGTAAAACAGAGATTCGACCGTTTCTGGCCTTAGTATGTTCCACGATGTGCCCACAGTCATATCCTGAAAAGCATTAAAGAGGAAAAACCACCACAAATACTTTATCAGCATAAGCAAACAGCAATATCAAATATGTACTAATAAACTAAGTGGAAAAATCGACCTGGCCATCATTAAAGAAATAGTTTTCTCCTGCCAACTTTGTAGGTGTTGACTGGTAGAAGTTATAGCAAGTCCAAGCAAGCTGCAAGAAGAGTTCAATAGATCCTGTAAAATAGCAATACTCAAGCATTCTATTACTAACGAGCAATAGTGGAAGTATTCACTATATGATAGATTAAGCCCACTACGGATCCCCGGTGCCTTCTTTCCAAGGCACCCTTTTATCTGTAACAGAAAGTTAAATTGTTAAGTCTAGATATTCAGGAGCTGAATGAAAATGCTTAGTTTAATGACACCAGGCAAACACTCAAAATGTGCATCTGCCCAACCTAGGATTCATAAAGGCAGCTGGAAAGAATCTGAATCCAGAGTATGGTATAGGTTATTTTATGCTTCGCCTTTGTAGCGCCGCCACCACCAACATATCCAGTGTAATCCCACAAGTGGAATCTGGGGTCCTTGTAGCACCACCAAATAAATATAAAATAAAATAAAAAAAGCAAACCAAAGTCGGCAGAATAATGTACAATGTAATCTAAACAGCCTCATGCTCAAAGTTGATGCAGGACTTCATGGGAGACCGATGGACAGATAAGAACTTAAACCTGGAATGTAGTTTTTCTTTTTTCTTTTTTTGAGAAGGAACTTAATTCAGACCATAGTTTGGTGCTCTACAAGTTCAACATACCTCTTCTGCCAGTGATAAGAACTTCTGAGACTCGCCAGGACCATAACCAGACGATCCTAAAGCTAACATTCCTGGAGCAAAGCATGCAAGTTCATCCATCTGTACACAATTCAAAAGGGTATTAATATATTTAAGGATAACACACATGACCAGAACTGCCTGCTACCCACTTGAACCCTATACATCACCTTGTCTTCTAAAGTATCTCCAACCTTCTCACTAATATAAGCAAAAGATGATGGAGAAGTCCTCCGCACCAAGCTTAAAAGACCTTTCATTGATGTCTCCCACATTTTTCTGTTTGGAAAATTAAATAGAAGAATTGTATTTAATATGCTCGAGATTGCAAAAATTTGTAAAAGAACATCCTTCACATTAAAATTTCAATAAAGATACATGCATTGGCACACTTTGACTTGGTCCACATTTCTGATCCTTTTGGTTCTAACTAAGCAATCAAAACACAAATCTTTCAAATAATAACCAATTCATCTTCCTCCATTTCAGACCAGTAAAGCACACAGAATTAGCTATGTATTTCTCAAAGAAAACACATTGCCCATTAAGACGCAATGAAGCCATAAACTCCCAGTTCTTTGGTATTGAAATTAGTTTCTGCAAAACAGCTTACAACTGCTAATCAAGATAATAGTCATAAGGAAGATGTAACAAGAGTACAAAAAAGCAATACCAAAAAGAGTACTCTATTGGTAAACAAGATTGTAAGTTTTGCACTTACAGGAAAAAGTGATGGGAGTAGATAAGGTTGACTTCATTAATATTCCCCAGGTAGCTCAGGTTTGAGATTATGTATTTATCTTTACGATATTAAAAATAGCAGTAATTGTTTTGATGAAAGATAGGAGAACAGTTACTTAGCAGTTATACGTATATCAAATGGTATAATAATAAATAGCTCTAATAATTCAGATCTGTTTTTATGTATTAAGATTACATCAACTCTTCAGCAAGTTGTCATTTTCTCTCCTTAATAGGTGTTTTTTTTCTTTTCGTGTTCAGTCTAATTCATGTCTTTCTTGCTTGGGCATCTTGGTCTATATATATGTAAACGCTTGAATAATATTTCTATTTGTTAGGCCATGATGCGTGACAAAAGACTTGGTTCAGGCCCGACAAAAGTGTCCTAGCCTTAGTTTATAATAATATCAGTGGAAACATAAAGAAAATTTAACCTTAAGCTTCTTACCTGTAGTGTCCCACAGCAGCTGTTCTGTTTCCTTGTATCCAGGCCTTGAGTAAATATTCATAAAAGCTGAAACAACATCTTTTTTACTATAATGTATAAAAGAAACAAAGGAAAACTAAATGCCAGTGGACAGAGGGATATGGTGATACCAGTCTATTCCCAGTCCACATTAAGAGATAAGTAATATGGAAGAAGATAATGAAAGGTCATTCACCTGTCCCCCATGGCTCCAAACGTTATAGTGGAGTATATAACCATCTCTCCCTCTGGATTAACGTGTATTGGAAGCAAACCATCATCTGGGAAAGTTCTATTAAGTTCTAAGATAACATCCTCAACCTGGAATAGAACCATATGCATTCGGTCACTAGCAGAACATTGATTCGAGTATGTGTAGCTTACTCAATTTTCTGCCATGCCCATTTGGTATTGTAGTTTTATTTAGTATCTATCAAAATTTTATATTTTGAGAACTATTGGGGAATACCTTTTGTTGATACTTCAGGTCTCCTGTCCTTTGCGAAAGAGCAATAAATTCAAGCTGCTCAGAGGCAGAATCTGCCAGGATACTATGACCCTGAGAAGACGGAGCACAATAGTTTCAGCAAATGTAAGCCAGAACTCCAGAGATATCACTATATATATGCGCGTGTGAGTTCGTGCATTGCAAATTATATATTACATGCCACAAGCCTGAATATTCAGATTTCAAAAGATAGTCATTGGTATGCAAAGAAGATGCTGTCCAAGTGTTTAAAAGAAAAAATAAGTAAAGAAACAATCTCTCCCAGTGGATGCACAACACCCTCACCATGCAGCTCCCCTATATCAAACAGCACTTAAGAAGAAAAGAGCTGGATTCATACTGGAGAAATTTCAGCAAAAGGACATCGTTAAAAGATGGCAGGCTGCATAAACAAGTCTAAAATATATGGAACAGTTTTTTAGAGAACTGCAAATTGCTAAGTTGCACAGGACTTGTTTCTCCCTGCAAGCTGGAGGCAGTTGGGAGAAAGCACAATGGGGTGCGGCAAAGAGAGAGAAAACAAGGGGTGGATCATAAGACCCTTTAAGTATATTTTAAGAAAATTAGAGCATTTCTCAAGGTAACGCACGATTCTTCGTTCTTTTGAATACTCTGCTCGCAAGCTGGGATCCCATCCATGCTCTTCAAGGAAGATGGGTGCAGGGTAAAGCATCAAATGACTTCTCAAATAAAATTTGAATAACGCCCAGCATGAGATACTTGAGTTAGACTACAGGAAAAATCAACTTGAATTTGGTAAAGTTCAGAATTACCCCCGTCCACCCATGATTATGTGGATTCCCATGTGATAAGTTGATAATGTTGTAAGGGATGCCAGTGGGTGTATTCCATGCAGGCAACAGTCTGTCAGCAATGTCTTGAGCCTTATGTAGGAAAAGCTTGTCACCAGAGAGATCATAAGCACTAAGAAGTCCACCAACAACTCTGTTTTTGAATTACATAGAATTTAATCAGTGAAAAACATAGAAACAAATCATCAAAGCCGATAGAAGGTGTCAGGAATCTAAGTAAACTCATTACTAAAGCATATTAAACCTTATAAAGCAACCTTATGGTTGTCTCAAAAACACTGGCATCATAATTCTTGTTGAAATCCAAGGAGTTTGCAACCCACCTGCCATAGTTCCTTGTTAGCCATAAGCAATAAACTCTAACATGAAGCACAAAAATATGGAAAGTTACAAATGTCTTCCACTTGGCAATATTGTTTCACAGATAAAACAAAATAATACTAAACCCTAAAACCTAAAAGTAAAAGGGACATGAAACTGACATTTCAATGATTTGGGAAGTCAAGATGCCACACATAAAATCCATAATCCTATGAAAAACAGGACTCTAAGCAGTCTCTCTCTGAGTGAGGACTTTGGGGACATTGGATAAAAATCCATAATCCAAGGAAACACAGGACTCTAAGCAGTCTCTCTCTGAGTGAGGACTTTGGAGACATTGAGTGTTGGGGAGGAGGCAGGTTGGGTAACTGCATACTCTAATCAGAGAGTGACAACAAGTATAAAAGATATTACTAACTCAAGATGCATTTTAGCTTTATCGCATCCATCATTACTTGATTCTGGCGATTCACATTCATATTTAAAAAAATTTTAACAATTTATTTTATTCTTTAGAACAAAACTGAGACCATGAGTGGTATTGCCAAACACAACCATGGTTATTGTGTGAAGAGGAGGATCACCTTCAAATAAGATAAAAGTAGAAGATGGGATGTCCACATACACAAGGCTGGTACTCACATAAATAAAGCTTCAATATAGGATAAGAAAGATAAACTCAAGGCTTTTAGAAGCACGAAAATAATAAACTCACTCTCTAGCTCTATGAAACTGCTCATCCAAGCCCATGATATATAGTGTGTCAAGAGAATCGATTAATGTTGCACCAAGACCACCAAAACTGTCAACACCATTCTTTGTTTGAGGCTGGCATTGCAAAAGTTTAGCACAACAATCAAATCGTTGCGGGCACATGTCAAACAGAGGATATAATATCTAAAGTACCAAAAGCACATTGAAGAAGCAGATCTAAAAGTATCAAGGGAAATTTATCAGCCTCTTAGATTTAACATTGAACAATAAGTAAAAAAGGAATCTGTCCGCCAAATTTTCACTTCCTTTCTTATTGTCATAAAATAATATATCCCCATAAAAGGTCAATAAGAATTAATTCCACATAGATCCTCTGTCTCTTCGTAAATTCGACCGTCTAAGTCCGCCTATAAGGGTACTTCAGAAATATTTTGAAAAGCTAACAGGCATAAGCTTCTGGGTAAATTTTTTCTTAAATCAAATCTTCAGTCAAATGAAGACAAAGAAAAGGAAAGTAGAGAGTCGAACAAAATAATATATGAAGCTAGCAATTCCATCAAGAATAAGATTTGTTTAACATAAAGCTATTATTACTCGGAAGCAGACCGCTAAATACCCTAATCATAGACAAACTTCCCCAAGATTTTACCTCACAGAGGCCTTTTAAGAAGAACAAGAAATATCTTGTACAACAAAATACTTATTGCAGTGCTTAATTGCTTTCTCTGTAAATGATTGTTTAATATTGCACAGATAAGTTGTTACCAATTTAGAAGATTGAAGTTTTCGCTTTTGATTGCACAATATGATCCTCCCTCAAAGCTTTAACCAAATACTTCTCCATAAATGATTGTTTGATATTTCACAGGAAAGTTATTGCAAATGCAGAAGATTGAAGTTTTCACGTTAGATTGCACCATATGAGCCTCCCTCAAAGATTTAACAAAATGTTCCTTTCTCACAGACAGCCTTTTTAAGAAGAAAAAGAAATATCATGTGCAACAAAGTACTTATAGCAGTGCTCATTTACTTTCTCCATAAATGATTGATCAATACTTCACAGAGAAGTTAAATGCAGAAGATTGAAGTTTTCACATTTGATTGCACCAAATACTCCCTCAAAGCTTTAACATAGAAAGAGCTTAGAACATCATAGTGTTATCTTCATTACCAGGATCTAATTGATTTTACTTTCTACAAATTTAAATTTTGAGGTAACTCCTTTTTGGACGCACTTTAGAAACCCTTGAGTTCAAAACCTTTTAACCAGTAATCTTGAGTACAAGATATTTTTCATATTTTAGACGTCACTTTTACATATTTAAATTTTGAATTAACTCCTTTTTGGCCGCATTATAGAAACCCTTGAGGACAAATACTTTTTTATCAGTAATCTTGAGTTCAAGATATTATTTAGTATAAATGAAAGAACTAACTTAAATAAGATAGGTATAGCTTATTCCTCAACTTGTAGCCAAATAAAACCTATAACATACACCAAAAATTTCTTGATAAAAAGAACTTACACCAAAAGGGATGAAATTACATCAGTGTTATCAAAGGTGCGCTTAAAGCGCACTTAAGCCCTGAAGCGAGGCTCAAACGTGTTAAGCGCTTCGCCTCACTTAATGTGCGCTTTAGTGTTGTCATCAAGGTTCTACGGCGTACTTTCCCTTGCCAATGAGTCTCTTCGAAAGTAGCGACATTAAACAATTGATATTTCACTTTATCGTAGTTTTTTTTTCAATTTCTTTGTTCATATATTTGTCATTCATGCTTATAATTATTAGACTTGGACTAAACATATATATTTGTGTTTTTCTCCCTTTGCGCCTTTTGCCATTAAAGCCCACACTTTATTTTCGCTTTGCGCTTAAAGCCCCAAAGGACCTTAGAGCTTTTTTGCGCTTTTTGCTTTTGATAATACTGAATTACATTTCAGGACCTAAATTGTTCTACGATTGGGATGAAGCAAAAAATAAAAGAATAGCTTGATCCAACATCTTATGACGAAATATTAAAGGATGAGAAAAACATGAAGACTCACAGTTTAAATGGTCAGCTTAAAGGTAAAGCATAGAAATTCTTCACTGTCACTCTGAAATTTTAAATAGTAGAGAAAGAAAATAGAAGAACATCAATCAACAAAAACAAAACATTTTAACGCCCTACTGAGATCCCTCCTCCGCCAAGGATATGACTAAATACAATGGAACAAAGGTAATCTTATTAGAAGCAACAACCCGACCTGAAGTTCATCGTGGCCCCATGCATATTTTTCATATGAACTCCAGGCATGACGCATAGCATCTTTCACTTTTTCTCTTCGCTGAGCATCAACAGGATCATCTGCGAAATCCATTTTCTTCCCTGCATCACCACCACTGCGACTAAAATTAATCTTTTCACTGGATACACTTCGAACATTCTTCAACTCTTCCAGCTACAATGCCACAAAGACCATAAATGGAAACAAAGCCAGCAATTTAATCATGATGAAGAAAATAGAGCCAAATATTTAAACCCTATGAGTTTTGAAAGCAATAACAATAGAAAATGAGATGACTTTGCCAAAACAAGTGATGTTCATATGCTCTTCTACGAAAAAGACCTACCAAGCTCTAATAATAACATTGATCGCAGCAGCCTAAACCTGTCAGAACACAGACGGACCGCACATCTATTCCTTCACCCCCCCTCCACCACATCCACCATCACTGTTGCCAAACCTATTGCCCACACCACCACTATCTCTTTCTTTTAATGAAGCAATATGATTACCCACACCACCTTTATCTTCATTGTTTCTGTCCCCAACTACCTTTCCCCCAGTGAGTTCCTCCCTGTTGGACCGTAATAGGCAAAGTATTTTTCATACAAGATGAAAAGATAGTTGAACCTAATTGCAAGAATTGATAACAGAGATCACGTTTTCCATTCTAAATAGTGAAACAATCTTTTCATTCAGTTGGAAGGAGGAGAAATTGCTATGTATCAACAAAATTATAAGAAGCTATAGCTTAAAGATTTCTCCACAATCCAAAATTTATAGAAGAGTTGAAAATTAAATATACCAGTACAGACTTTGAAAAGAAGTGCAGAAACTGCGTACCACATCTTGCAACCGTATCACTTCTTCATTCAACTTAGAGATCTCTTCCTGCAAAATCAACATATTCATTGAAAAATTGCAAGACAAACTGAATTTAAAACTTCAAAATGTCCCAATCATAACTGTATTTAGAACCACTAGCTTGCTTATGAAGTATATATATCAATAAACTTCTACATCACAAAAAGATCACAAGACAGAGTAGAAGAAAATTCTATACAAATTGAAGAGCATTAAGAATCAAACATCACTAGAACTTTGCTACTACTGGCTAGAAAACCAAACTTTCACAGGCTGCCGACAACCAATAAACAGAAAGCACTGAGCGTTATCTTTTACTTAGTTTCTTTTTTAAACTAATTAATGATCATATGCAAGATGGAAGAACTCAATTAACAACTTCTTTTTTATAAACAAGAAATTCCCTGAGAGTCATTGACACACAATTCAAAACTCGACGGGATAGTCCCTCTGTTCTTCTTCATTTAAATCCCATGCTTTTATCGGTAATATGGTTCGAACCCGTGACATGCACCTAACCCACACATCACGCGTTACAATCTTACCCCTAAACCAAAGTTCTTGGTTGATGTCAATTAACATTTTATCAAAGGAGCAAAGGGGGAGAAAGAGTGAGAGCAAACCCACACAAAGGTTCTCACTTAGAAACTTAAACCAATCACCAGACGACCAGTCAATATCTCTTTTCCTAAGGATTATAACAGACCATCAATTCCAACATGATGAAAAAGAACGCCATACTTCCTATCCTGGAAATCAGACAATTAGTTTGGGATTAAGGTGTAGCTGTTTTATGTTGTTTGTTGCTAAACGATCTAACCTTATCAAGGGAGTTATTTCCACCTTAACCCAACTTATATTCAATTATCAAAAAGAACCTCAAAAATATTGTCCTGCAGCAACTAGAAGATATCTAAAATGAATGCCTGGATATCTTAACAGTCTTACATAATCAAAAATCAAATCTCACTGCTCAGTGTTGGGATTGATGATTAACTAGTTGATTGGAGAAGGGGCTGCTAAAGTAATTTGTAACGTCGACTTCAATTCATTCACTGAATGACCTACGACAAAAGTACAGATGATAATTCCAGTAAGAAGTTGAACTACCTTGAATCTTCTCAAATTAATGAGGACTAGTACTAATACAGATAGTCGTATACAACATACAAGTGTAAGGTACCTCAGATGGCACCCAATTCTATCGGGAACACATGGATTCTCACATGCTTATTGTTTTTTCAAAATTAAAACGAAAACTATCAACTGGAGAATCAATCAAGTAGTTAAGAATGAATGATATATTAACTCTACTATCAAGAAAATCAAAGAAAAAGGGGGTGGACGGTAACACAAAAATGCACCTGGTGGTCTCGGACTAAAGTTTGTCGATCCCAAAAGAAGAAAGTACCGAATACGAAAACGATGAAAAGCAAAGCGAGACGCTTCGGCCGTTTCAAATAGTAAGATGGATTGATGTACTTCCACCTATTCGCCGACGATCTACTCCCCATTTTGCCAACTCTGTATCGTTTTTGTTTAATCAAATAAATCAAGTGAAAGTTATGGGAATGCTACGGGTAAAATAGATGAATCAAACAAATTGAAAAAGGATCAAGATTGGTGATGATGAGTTACACAATCCATTAGGAATGAAGGGATAATGAAAATTAAATAAGTAGTTAAAACAAGAAACACTAAAGACCAATAGCTGTTAGGGCGTAGGAACGAACTGCAGTGTACTAGTTCCTCCTCTTCTTCTTTTTTCTTTAGTTGGTACTAAATTGACATGTAGCCAGACATCTCCCTTCCAAGAATGTCAAATCTAAGACCACTTTGAAACTTTGTTGGGAATGTGGTTACTCATGGTTTTTATAACGTACCTACCGTATGTTGTTTAATAACATATTTATTATTTGGTTTGATTTTATTGTAATTGATAAGTTTATTAAAATGTCTTAGATTATTATATATGTTAAACTATCTTTTTTCTGCTAATTTGTCACAAATTGTGCCTTGTAAATATATTAATTTGTTAAATTCATGCAAATTCTAACAAAATTAATTAAACAGAAGATCAAAATAAATATACACGAATTTCATCAAAAAAGCAAGCAGACTTGCAAGAAGTTTAAGAAATCAAACCTAGAAAAAAAAACTGAACACAGAAGAGAACTGAACCCAGAAGACTGTATAGGGTAGGATTTTTGGTTGGAGTTAAATAATATAGGATAAAGGGTAAAATAGAATTATGTAATATTAAGTAAAGGCATAATTGAAAAGAAAAATTAGAAAACAATGGGAGTACACCAAATTGGTGGTTTAATAAAGTGAGGTTTTTCATGGTTATCTAACCATGAAGTCAAACCATATCATACCATACATTTTGAGTAACAATCAAAACAAACATGGTACTCTTAGTAACCATATCATACTATAATGTTACACCCTGTAAGTTTTCATCATTTAACCGATGCGTGCGCACGTATGTTGAGAGTTTTGGGGTGCGTTGCATGCGGGAAAGAGCTCGGGGGATGAGTATACGAGAATGGTGTCGAGCTAGCAGGAGGCCGGGACCGGAGGCTGGGCGCCATGGCCGGCGCATCGCGCCCCTGACCTGGCGCGATGGGCGGCGCGTCATGCCCCCTTGCCACCGCCTCCTATATATATATTTATAAATATTATATATGTGTGTGTGTGTTGTAAGTTCAATTTTCATTCATTAAACATTTCCCCAAAAACAGACCACGGCCCTACGAAGTTTCCTCTCAACTTTTCACCCGTTTTTCGCCGATTTACTCCATTAAACTCCGTTCAAACGCAAATTCGTCTTGAATAACGAGTTTCAGGCCTACGAGAAATGTTCCTATGAATTTATTTCTTGAAATCTCACTCGGATTGTCGAAACCCCGCCGAGTAAAAGTTGTAACTACTTCTATTTGAGTCTTAAGCGACTACAGGCGATAGGTAAGCATTTCTACCTTCTAAACTCTCAGGAATTTGCAAGCTTTCGGCTGAATTGGACAATTTTTGAGTTGTAGTCAATGTTCTTGAAAGATATTGTTATTAGTCGTTCCTATTATTGAAGATAGTTTTATTCTCTCAGCGTAAGGGTTGCAGATTAGAGGAATCACCAACTTTAAGTTGAAATGTCTGGGCGAATGAAAATCGACAATTGAGGTATGTTAAGTCTAACTCCCCTCGGCAAGTTACCCTGTTGTTTAGCTGATATAATCAATACCTTGTGGTAGCTTATGCTTATAGTGTTGTGGTTAGCTTCTACGAGACGAATTGATGTTATAGTATAGTATCCCTTGTCAAGAAGTTTGTATTCAGTTTAGATTATCGCTAGAGGCGACGAAGGGATTCCCTCTTCAGTTATTTGGGTAGGCCGGTGCCCCAGCCTACCCAAAACCAAATATCCCTGTTCAGTTATACGAGACGAATTGATGTTATGCAGCGTCCCATGCGTGAGCGTCAGTACAATATGTACCAAATATGTAAGGCAGTAAATAATGACTGAATGGAAGTTGATAAGGAATTGGAAGTAATCAGTAATAAGGGGCAGAAATTAACCTGCATAATCTCATAATATAGACTATAGCTACCAGGTAATGTACAAAAGTTTGTATTTGGTTATTTTTTGTTGTATAGTTTTGGGTAGGCTGGGGCCCTGTTCCGACCAATATTCTACTCTTAGAGGCTTACAGACTACAGTTTTTGAGTTAGTTATGCGTTGTTGGCCGTGTGGGGCCTATATGTGATATAATATGTGTTGTTGGTCGTGTGGGGCCTAGATATGTTATCTGATAGGAGAATGGTGGTCTTGTCGGCTCGCATGGAATGATATTACTGTTGCTGTTGGGTTAGCTGATTTACTGCAAGTGTTGTGTAGTGGCCTTGTCGGCCCAGGGATGTGTTTACAAAAGAGATATAGTTGTTTGTTTTCTTGATTATGTGCTGCTGGCATACACCAGAAGTGTTGATGTCCGGCCAGGTCAGCTCAGGGTCCAGTGTGGCGTGAGGTGCCAGTTACGCCTCCCAAGGTGGGGCATGACACTATACTATGGGTAACCACCATCCAAATAAATGGTGAGCGAGATGAAATTGTAATTTAAAATCATGATATAAAATTATTGAGATTAGCCCATTTGGCCATGCGAGATGAAATCATATGAAATGAAGTTTGAAGTTTTGTTTGAACATGCAATTTGGGATATTTAAGTTGCATTTTTTCTTTATAAACATAAGAACCTCATAAGTTTTAAAAATTATTTAAATTGCCCAAATTCTGATACGATCTTGCCAAATAAGCAAAAGTTCATAATAAAACATAATACACTATCACAAAGTCATTCTAAAAAGAAATACAACTTAAGAATCAAACTTTAGTTCAATAAAAAGTAAAATTTTAAACATGAGTTATAGTGTACTATTCTTTAATATAATCCTCCCATATAGTGCGAACAAAAGTTGACAAACTATTTATGTCAAATATAATAGTTGGCAAAGGTTATTTACATTTAGTAAATAAATGGTTGGTAAATATAGTTGGTATATATAAAATGGTAGACTTTTTTTTTTTTACAAAATATAAACTTGTGGGTTAAATTATGCATTCGAAAAATTTCATCTCATGATTTGAATTCCAAATTAAGTTTTTTGGCGAATTTGAGATTTCATCTCATGATTTGAAATTATAAGATGAAATCGCATGTCCAAACGCTAATTTTATCTCATAATTTATATCACGACATAAAATCGCATATCCTAACACCTACTCTAATTGAATTTTTGTTTTGTTTAGACATGCAATTTGAAATTTTTAAATTGAATTTTTTTCTCATGAACACAAAAACCTCATAAGTTGTGGAAACTATCAAAATTTCCGTGATTCTTATACAATCTTACCAAGCTAAGTAAAAGTTCATAACAAAGTATAAAATACTATCACAAAGTCATTTGTAAAAAAAATACAACACTTAATGATCGAACTTTAGATCAATAAAAAGTAAAATTGAACATGAGTTGTAGTGTACTACTATTTAATATAATCCTCCTACATAGTTGGCAAACTTATATCCGATATAAATGGTTAGCAAAGGTTAATAAGAGTAATAATACTAACAAAAAAATTTATTTATATCTGAAATACATGGTTGGTAAATATAAAATGATGGATTTTTTTATAAAATATAAACTTGTGGGTTAAATTTTGTAGTTGAATAAGCTCATCTCATGATTTGAAATTCCAAATCAAACTTTTTTGAGAATTTGAGATTTCATCTCATGATTTGAAATTATGTGATGAAATCACATGTGTAAACACTTATTTCATCTCATGATTGCAAATCACGAGATGAAATCGCACATCCAAACGCTTACTAAAATCTATCTGCTATTTACATTCTATTTTGGACGTCGATTACATATTATTTTATAATATATGGTATTATATTTATAATGTATAGTATTATATTTATTTCTCAAGGAGATTGGTGGATTAGTACATAAGAGAAGAAGAAGGAGTCACGTATGGTATTCATAATTCTAGAAAAAGCTTACAATAAAGTCACAAGAAAGGTTATGTTGAGTTGTTTGGAGGCTATAGGGGTACACTAAGGCGATAAAGATATGTATGATGGAGCCAAGACCTGATAAAGCAGTGAGACAAAACTCAGAGCACTTTTCGATTTTGATGGGGTTGCACTAGGGTTCAACTTTGTCCATCTTTATTTATCTTGATGCTGGATGAATTGATGCAGAAAATTTAGGGTGAGGTGTCATAGTGTATGTTATTTGCGAATGACATAATTCTAATTGATGAGACTTGCGACGAAGCTAATGCTAAGTTGGAGGTTTAGAGACAGACTCTTGAATTTAAAGGGTTCAAGTCGAGTCGAACCAAGACAAAATACTTGAAGTGCGAGTTCAGTGATGCAATGCATAAGGCTGAAGCGGAAGTGAGGGTTGATACACGGGACATCCAAAAGAAAGGAAGTTTCAAGTATCTTGGATTTATTATTCAAGAAAATAGGGAGATTGACGAGGATGTCACTCACCATATTAGTGCAGGATGGATGAAATGGAGGTTCTCATCTAGAGTACTGTGAGATAAAAAGGTGCCACCAAAACTTAAAGGCGAGTTCTACATATTGGTGATTAGACCAACTATGTTCTATGAGGCGGAGTGTAGGTCCGTCAAGAACTCTTATGTTTAGAAGATAAAAGTTGCAAAAATAAGGATGTTGCGATAGATGTGTGAGCATACTAGAAGAGATAAGATTTAAAATGAGGATATTCGGGACAGGGTGGGAGTAGCTTTGATAGAGGACAGGATGCGGGAAGCGAGATTGAGATGGTTCAAACATGTGAAGAGGAGATGCCCGAACACCTTAGTGTGGGGTGTGAGAGGTTGGCGATTAATGGTTACAGGAGCGGTAAAGGTAGATCGATCAAGTATTGGAAAGAGGTGATTAAACAGAACATGACGTAGTTTCAGCTTACTAAGGACATAGTCTTAGATAGCAAGTTCTGGAGGACACAAATTAGTACAGTAAGTTAGTAGGTAACAGAGCGTTGTCTAGCTAATCCTTCTTTACTAGTAGGCGTAGTATTATTGTTTTGATGTCTTGTTCACAAAACTACACTGAGTATATTGTTATTGTAATGTATTGTTTTGATAAATACAATATTTGAATAAATTATATGATTTTCATCGTGACATAATATCATGCATCGAATCTATTAGAAATAACTTATCAACGTCCCAAGATAAGAGTAAAATCTACCTACACACTAGCCTCCTTAACATTATATAATATTGTATTTCAATTGTTGCGGAATACCATGTTCGCTTCAAATTACCTCAAACCTGTTCCTTTTTATCATAATTTTCAAGCAGCTCTTGAAAGCAAATTTCGCCTAAACATGATTTTATATTTGCTAATTGTTCATAAAAATAGAGCATGAGAGAAAAAAAAGCTTACAAATTGTTCACATAATAGAGAAAGAAACAGAAGAAGATCAATCAACAGGAAAAGCATTTAAACGCCCTATAGAGATGCCTCCATCAAAGATATGGTGACTGTTAAATGGAACAAAGGCAATGTTTTTACAAAGAAAACTTATTAGAAGCAACAACTCGCCCTGAAGTTCATCGCGTCCCCGTACATATTTTTCATGAACTCCAGGCACGATGCATCACCACATCACTACCAGGCACGGCGCCTTTCACTTTTCTCTTTGCTAAGCATCAACCGGATCATCTATGATATCCATTCTCTTCCCCACATCACTACCACTGCGGCTAAATCTTTTCACCTGATACACTTCGACCATTCTTCAACTCTTCCAGCTACAATGCCAACAAGACCGTAAATGGAAATAAATCCAGCAATTAAATCATGATGAACAAAACAGAAATCAGAATATTTAAAACCTTACTGAGTTTTGAAAGCAATAACAAACAATAGAAATGAGACGACTTCGCCAAAACAAGTGATGTTTGTTACATGTTATTTTCGAAAAAGACCTATCAAACCCTAAAAAAAAACATTGGTCAGCTTAAACCTGCCAGAACACACTGCCCATCTATTCCTTCCACCATCACTGTTGCCAAACCTATTGCCGCACCACCACTATCTTCTTTTAATTTATTTATGAAGCAATACAATTATCTACAAGATCTCTATCTTCTTTGCACCCTAATACACACAAGTATTTGTCATACAAGATAAAAAGATGGTTGAACCTGACTTCAAGAAATAGAAAATAGATCAAGATCAAGGTTGGTGAGTGACACAAAGGGGGGAGAACTCCATTTGAGAAAAGGAATGAAGAGATAATGAAATTAAATTAGTGGTTAAGATCAAGATCAACTGTTTAAGCAATTGGACATTTTTATAAGAATGCTATATTCCTCTGGGAGTACGCTAAAACCCTGCACTTTTTTTTCCCCGCCAAATATATTGAGAGAGCACAAAAACATTAATGACCAAAGTAGTCTATGATAACCAAATTGGCACTCTACCCTCCTCCCCAGAAACCACTTATGGTATTACATTGGGTTGTTGTTGTAATCTAACTACTGCTTATCAAGCCCAAACTATTCGAACTAAAATAGCTTCAATCAGCAAGTTCAGAATCTCAAGATCGAAAACATCAAGGAAAATTATGTAGGATTAAAAAGTGCAAGTGTTCTAAAGATATATCAGGTTAATAGTTAAACATAAAAGCGCTTTCATGGGCTTCCAAAACATGCAAGGTCTTAATTTCTACATATTTGCGTGAGAAAGGTGAAGAAAACAGCATAATTAGGAAGATCACAGTAGAGAAACAGGACAAAGGGAGGACACAATGCAATCTTTTTGTTTTTCGGAGGAAAAACAGCAAATAACTAGACAGAGCAAAACTATAGGCGTTTGAGCAGGTGCTTTTGCAACTTTGGACCACACTTGGTTTCTTTAATCATGAAATAAGATGTCAGCAGGGCCAAATTTTAACACACACATAATGATATACATAATACACATGTAATTCTTTCCCTCTCTCTCTCTCTCTCTCTCTTTTTTAAATAAAAGACAATTTACATAAACATATATACTCCTGACTATTTCTTATCTGTTATATTGACGGTGTCATAGCACGACAAGTGCAGATAATAAAAGCAGAGCAAAATCTAATTTCTACAATAATAAACAGATTGTACAAGCATGAAAGAAGCAACTTACATTGCATCTAAAAGGAAGAACTTGACCAGCTCCAAGTAGCCAGGAATACAAGCCCACATGGGTGTTGTCTTGTAAAACAACTCAAACAGTCAAGTTTTGCATAGAGATCCCCTAATTCATTTGGCAATCAAAGAACACCCACCACACATTGGTCTTGTCTTGTAAAACAACTGAAACAGTCAAATTCAGCTGAATAAGCTGGTTTTCCAATATTTATGCCCACCCCTAACTCCCAATTCAAGTACCTGAAGATTTACAATACCAAAAAAAAAAAAAAATCAAATTAAGCTGAATAAGCTGATTTCCAATAATTTAACACCTACAGAGCAAAGGGAATCTAACCAATAACCACTATAATAGCTGGGCTAAGTTCCATTACTCAGTGACCCGAGTGTCCTCTGCATTATCAGTAAAAGCATCATTACTGACTTCCGTGTGTGTGTACTCAGAGTCAATACTGCAATCATCATCAGAGTCCAGGCTTTCTTCTCCAAAATCTTCTCTATCAGAGTCCAGGCTTTCTTCTCCCAAATCTTCTCTATCAGAGTCCAGGCTTTCTTCTCCCAAATCTTCTCTAACTGTCTCTTGAATGGTTGACTGATCTCCTCCATTCTCAACATAGTCAACTATTTCATCATCGTCTCCCCGTTTTCTATAATTAACCAATTTTTTATCCACAATGGCTTTCCTTGGACTCAGCAAAACCAATTCAGCCAACCTTCTCCTAGCTAAATATAGATCATTTGGCTCAATCAACTCTCCCTTCTTATAAGCCTCCCTGAGAAACACCGTATGCAATTTCCCTTGATTTCCCCTCGTCGAAATATAAAATATCCCCTGATGCTGAAGGAGAAAGTCTTTCAGCTTCTTCGGCAAATCCATCGCCAACCTGAAATGCGCAATTCTCTCCAAAGTAATCTTCTTTTCAACTGTCAGCGACAACAATTCATGAATAGTTGCAACTGCTCTCTTTTCCATCCTCTTCTGTGCCTCAAGTGACCTCAAATCATAACCAGAGATATCCTCATACGGCAACCAATAAGGCAACCTTTGCCACTTCCAAACAGCAATTTTATAATACTTCCCAATCTTGAAACCTGGTGGGAAATTCACTTTAAATGAAAACCGCACATTCTCTTCTTCGCCACCCTTTTCTCTATACTCTCTCTCCCTAACATTCTCCACAGCACAAACAGCTAATTGCGGGTCTCTTTCAACAACCTCAATGTACTTATTCCTAGTCTCTTTAGCATCAAACAATCTAAAATACTTGGGATGCTTCAAAACCACAGAAAACTCAAAATCATCAGGTAAACCAAATTCTTTCCTTGCAATCCTAACATGTTCTAACCTTAATCTTCCCGTATTTGAAAGCATCAGAAGCTTTCGTAAACGGGTCACAGCTTGAGGCAATTGAGCTAAAAGGGCTTGCTTTTCTTGTTCAATTTGAAGCAGTGATTTACGAGTGAGCCTGCAATATAATATTCTCTGAACTGGATGTTCGAATACCTCGAAAACATGCGGGAATTTGAGAATAAACTTCCCTGCTTCGTATTGTTTGAACCCGAAACGGCGAGCAAGCATGTCAAGGCGAGAAATGGCGATCATTGAATTTGGTTGAGTAAGAAGTAGTTCTTGGAATTTCATGACTTTGCGGGTTTTCTTCTCTACTTCCATGTAATCATCATAGCCATGGTCCCGAATACGCTGTTGGTTTCTGGGTATGGAAGTTGACTGCGACATTTGCTTTGGGGATAGTAGGAAAACTGTAGGAATCCATGTGAGGGACTTGAAGGATGTGAATTTTGAATCTAATAGTTTTGTTGAAATTGAAAGGAAAATGTGCATCTTGATACTTTGGGGGTTCTGGAATTTGGGGTTTAGGGTTTTACGAGTATACATAGTATATTGAAAGTGCTAAGATACTTTTAAAAAATGTAAGAGAGTTAAAAAGGCTCAAAAACCCACCAAACTATATTGCTAGTGTAAATTTAGTACTTGAATTACTTGAAGTTTGTTTTTAATGTGTGAATTATGACTAAAATTATAAAAATATATATATGTGCTAATTGGATTAAAGTCGTGTGTTTAATTTTTCATGCGTGCGTGATTGATATTTTAGCCACAAAAATCATCTACATAATATTATGCAATGACTAAACAAATTGGGTCTGACCCATTTAAATTAAGACAACCTGGCTCTAATACCTAACCCATTACCCCTAACTCATTAAATTACCTTAGTATTAAGTTAATAAATCATCTCCTCGGTATAAGCAAATAGCAACAGAGAGAGAAAAGGGACGGTGGAAATTTTGGCATAAAGTACTGCTTGGATTCAGCATGAAGCTGTCCAACAGCATTGCTCTCAAAAAAAAAAAAGAAAAAAGAAGAAGAAGAAAACGATAGAAAGAGGAGAGAAACAGAAGAGAGAAGGGAAGGAAAGAGGAAGACCACAGAGGTAGCGATAAAATCTTTATTTGTAGGAGACTAGTTCTTTCCACCATTTTTGACTGCTGCAGGTAAGTCTTGATACATATATTTACCATCAAATCCCTCCTTTCTGTTGGGAACAATTCCAACATGGACATAAAATGGTTTAAGCTTGGAATTTCTTGAAAAAAATTCAGCATTGGATAGAAGTAATCAGTAGCAATTTAACAATTTTTATTTAAAATAAATAACAGATAAATCCATTTTCCATAACAAGTGGAGGATAAGAACTTTTGGAGACAGTTAGTTAGAATTAATCTTAACAATTGAAGGGGTTCAGGAACTATAGGTTTCTGTTCTAGAAATAAATAATTTTATGCATTTTAAGGATAAGGAATACTCAAATGTTGCACTATATTTTCTTTAGATAAATGAGCCTGCGAGGAAGCGAATTGGAGGTATTCGTTGTGAGTGATAATTCATCCATAAGTTGATTTTCAACTACGATATATTTTAAATTTTTTTCTGCCTTGAAAATATTTTGTTTAGAAAGTGACTACTTTTTGCACATGGACAAGCAATAATATGATTAAGTATTTGAAATGCATGATATCACTCTTATCATGAAGTTGCATATTGGCTACTCTTATATAAGTGTTATATACGAGTTATGATATTTGTTGACTTTAAATTTGACACAGAGAAAAAAAAGAATATATGTTGCATTATAAAGAAAATGTTTCAGGAAATTAACTTTGCCAGTTTCACTGTTATCTAACGTCGGGATCGTTAGATCTGGTGCACCTTGTAGGAAAAATAAATATTGTGCAAAGACCCTCTAGAAGTGAACCTAGCTGATGGGGTAGTCAAACGGCTATGGTAAATTCATAGTGTCAGAAGGTATACTCGATAGTGGCATAGGATCCTCCTAATAAATATCGATATATTTTTCTTCTTTTTTAAACCAGTTGAACAGGTTTTCATATTTTAAATGGTATGTTGATTAGAATAAGTTACTGTTAATGGTGTATAAATTGTGTGGTTTAGTATATGCTGTCCAAAATAATGTTATGGTTGATATTATTACTCACTCAGTCAGTGTGACTGACCCCGCTCCTTCTTTCTTTTTCTCCTTACAGATAACTTAGTTGAGGGTGACCTTTTGACTTGACAGAGGGACAGATAGAGCTAACAATTGATCCAGTAAACCTGCACTTGCTTCATTTGGGCCGATATTTTGTTTAGACTAATTCAGTATATTGGTTTAGTTAAATCGTAGAGTTTTGCTCCTTGAGTCTGTTTTGTAAATTGGTTTTGGCTTGTGTTGGTAATGGCGTGACTGGGGACTTCTAAAGTCTCGTAGAAGTCATTGACTATAGTTTTGGTATCTTTGTAGGCCTATTATGTTGGTATTATAGTATGTTGGATTCTTGTTTACTGAGTGCTGGCAGGTTTAAATTTATGAATTGCTCTCCGTACAGAGAAAACTCTGCCAAATTTTTAACACAATAGTGGTCCAGGCTTGCTTGATAGATTTGGCTTGCTGAGCGTCGATCATAGCCCAAGTGGGTCCTGACACATTATAGCACCTATAAATTGCTAAGCAATCATTTTTTTTATTTTTTATCTTTTTAAGTTTTTCACCTTTAAAAAGTCTTCTTCTTGTTCATTTCTTCTTATCTTTTTTGCAAAATTGCAGATTTCCTCTCTTAAAATTCTCTTTCTTTTTTTTTCATATGTCAAATTATACTCTTGCTCAGAATATCCCAAAACCCAAATCACTCAAAGATCTCCATGTTATAGTATTACCAATCAGAAAAATCATCTCTTATGATACATAAGAATGATTAGATATGACAATGAAAACCAAAAAACAAAAACAAAAACCAAAAAACCCTTTCAGAATACTTTTGCAGCAACAAAGTAATATAATTAGCTAAAGGACCAACCTAATTAACTATTACACCTTTATACAAAATACCCATATCAAAAACTCAAGAAAACCAACAATAAAGAAACACAAATAGCTAAAGAAACAACCCAATTAACTGTATACCTTTACAGAAAATTCCCATATCAGAAAACTCAAGAAAAGTTTAATATTTTACATAATAATCACCTGGGTGTTTCTTACCAGGCCTATCTTCAATAGCTGACCCAAGACTACTGGCATTTGCTTCATTAATTTCTCGTTGTTTCTCTATGGAATCTTAAACAGAAGAGCAAACAACAATTCTGCTAAACTTTCTGATGTATTTTCTGCTAGAAGGATTCGATCTTGGCCTTGTTGGGTTGATATTTAGAGAAGTTCTTGAAGTTATTGTCACGGTGGAAATAATATATACGTGGACCGTCACCTGACATTTTTTTTAAAAATGAACCAGTGAGTGAGCACACGGAAGTAATATGAATGTTATGTTTTTATAATCTCGGGGTGATAGTTCAGGTACTAAGAATAAATTTTAAATAGTTCAGGTACTAAACTCGCAAAATCGATATAGTTTGGGTGTGTTTTTGGACCTTCCCGCATAATTTGAATGATAAACTGTACTTTCAAGGTAGGACTAAGGATACTTAATATGCTAAAAAGAAAGTGTTACGAGGTATTTGAATCACTCTATGATCATATTTAATATTGGACGTCGATCAAGTTGTAGAATGAAATTCGGCGAAAGTTATCGCAAATTTCCTTCTTGAGATTCTCTTAAATTTAGGGCAAATGTCTCGAAACATTTCTCCCAATCTATAAGGAGTTAGGGGTTCTACAACCTATCAAATTAAACATATATGAGTCTAGTTTCCAACACATTAAATCTTCATTAATACGACTTTGAAGTAGAGAGATATTCGCATTTTTATGAGATTGCGCAAGCAGGCACGCCAATAGCAGGCTAAGGCGGTAGAGGGTTATATAAAATCTCTTGATCGGTTCTAGCACCCATAATTCTTTTTCTAAAACTGGGAGGCGGTGGACAGCTCTCCCTAGCAGCTCCTCTTAGGTTCTAAGCTATTTTGATGTTAATCGAAAGATACAAATCCATTTTCGAGCATAAATTGTGAATACGTCATGTGTGCTTTATTGTAGCAGTATTTTTGTGACTTTTTAGTGGTTGTCTCGTCCTAAACAACTTGGTAAGCTTCTATCTTTTTGATTCTTAGTTATATAGTGTAGTAGTGAATACATGGATCTTGCTACATTGTTGTTACGATGTTTCTATCGTTGAATCCGTAAAAATCATATCGATTAAGTTCTGATTGCATTATTTTTTTTGTTGAACTATTGTGGCTGCATTTTTGGAAGTAGTGGGGCTTCTCTAAGGCAATATATTTATGGTCATAGTAGCTTGAAATCGTCTTAGTTTGGGGCTCGGCGGAGTTAAGGTATGTTCTTTCGAATCTCCTTTTGGCATGATTTCGTTGAATTGTACTCCCCTATCGTAGTGCAAATTGACTGTTTGTGGCTAGAAATTTGTGTTATAAATACTATTATTTGGGGGATGTTGGGTTGTGTTTCCCTCATTAATTGAGATCATATATTCGGGCACTAAAATTGGTCATTTGTCATGAGTTGGAGGGGCGATAGAACACGTTAAAATTAGCTTGTGTTGTGTTGTGGTTTGTGACCCATTTGGTTTGAGCTATGGGCTATTTTGGCTATTTTGGGGGTTGTTTTTGATGTAGTTGTAAGTTGTATGTGTGGCAGGTTGAATTGATTAGTTAAGAGATGAGTTGTGGCTCATCGGTGGATAGCTAGACGTGCAAGAATAGTACTACATTGTGATAGTCGGTTGGGGGGTTTGAGAGCTGGTTGTGAGTTATTTGAACATGTATTGTTATTATTTTTTATTGTAAATGTTGTGATTGTGTGATTATGTGTGTGTTGAGTCCCTTGAGATTCATGGATACTTAATGCTGAGAGTAGGTCTGGTAGTGTGTTGAGTCAAAGGGGTAGAACAATTGGCCTATGGTTGAGTTGAGTTTGCCTCCCATAGAGTTGTTCTAAGACATGCAACACCTATGGGGAGGTACATGCCTCTATAACGCCGTATATGTTTGTTCTGAGCCTTTCCGGGATCTTAATTGGTTCTCCCAAATAGATGGAGCTCTGCTAACTGTGCACAGCAGGGAGAGGGTCTGCAGTGCTTGTTTGATGACGTTGACTGAACGGTGTTTACTTTTGATTTGCTTGACATTATAGTTTGATTATTTTTTGTGGTATCTGTTATCTAATAGCAGGATGCTAGATGTTGGCTGGTGTTAGCTGAGGCTGTTGAGAGATCTAGAGTTAATGACAGGTGAGTTGTGTCGGCTAGGTGATGTGCGTTATTGTTCACTTGTTGGAGTTGTCGGGCTTATGGGGATCAGGTAGGTTTTGTTTGTGTGCTTGGTTGTACTTGTCGAGCTTATATGGGGCCAGGTAGGTTCTATGTGTTTACTCAAATTAAGCTTCTCCTTTTGCGATATTCGATATATCTATTGATCTCTAATCATAATCTTGTTATCATTTTCGCCTTATATATTGGGTACATTTACATATTAATGCCCTAATTGGGGCACTGCATTCATGTCTGCAGGTACTGATCAACATGTATATTGAGTTTTTAATCACTGAGTGAAGTTCTAACTGAGTCGGTAAAGCTCCAACTTCCAGAGTTGCCAAATATTTGTATTATGAGTAGTTAGGGGTGTTGTCCTGGATAATTAATTTCTATTATATTCTTAGACGCTCGTTGACGTCTGTTGTGGGTGTAGCGTTGTTGTTGAAGGCCAGGAGGTCCCGGTAGTATAGATTGTTTCTTCCTTGTGACCTTGACAGCCTATTGTATATCTCTTAGTTGGTCCGTTAGCCAGTTCCAATTTCTATTGCTTTACTCTGATCTTATAGACGTTGTGATGTCGAACCTCGTCGGTTCAAACTTGTTGTAGTTAGATGTGTGGCAGGGTGTGCTCGATCAAGTGCGGCACAGGGTGCCACTCATGTCCCTCCAGGCTCGGGGTGTGACACCTTAACTCAAATATAAGATGTAAGACAAATCATTCATTAGCATATTCAACATTTTGCATTTTATTAAAAGACTTCACAATAAATAAAATTATCATTTATTATTTTTTAAAAATATTTACTATTTACTTATTATCCTAGTAATTAGAACTTTAAAATTAATTAGAATTATATCTATTAAATCTTTACTTATTTGTAAAAGGTAAGAACTCCTAATATTTAGTATTTTAAAATTGATTAAAATATTACTTCTTAAATCTTTTTTTATTTGAACTATATTAAAAGTCCTAATATTTAAGACTTTAAAATCAATTACAATTCTATTAACTTATATTAATACTTTATTTCTTAAACTAACTAAGTATCCATCACAATTTTTCAACTCACAATATATGAAAAAGAAATTAAAGAGTGTAATTTTATTATGCATTAATATATTGAATTTCTTCTTTTTAAAAAAAAAATTAAAGACTAATTTCAAAAAATTATATAATAATAATAATAATAATAACAACAACAACAACAATAATAATAATAATAATAATAATAATAATAATAATAATAATAATAATAACAACAACGACAAATACATACATACATACATACATATATATATATATATTCCCTCTCTTTAGTTACATCTACATCATTTCTTCCGTTTTGATTTATGTGAAGGTATTTGACCAGACACATATATTAAGAAAGGAAGAGAAAATTAAACTGAAATTATCTTATAATGGTTAAAACAAAAAATTTTAAATTAAGTTACTACTGAATATTTAAAATAGAAGCCTCATAGCAAAATATCATTCACCTTTTTACCTTTTTTAAAAGGGAAAAGACATAAAATCCCCTATGAACTTGTCCAAACAACTCACTTTAGCACTTTAACTTTACGGGTGTTTGTTTACCCCCCTAAATGCATATGAAGTCTATTAAATATCACCCTAAGAGAATAATACCACTCTCAAAATGTGAAGTGTTTTACACTCGTCCCACGTCACAGCCACGTTACTGCCACATCAGCGCCACGTTGAAAATTATTTAAATTTTAATTTTTTTATTTTTTTATTTTTTTCCTTATTATATTTTTATACACTAATTAATTTTTAATTCTAATTAATTCAAGAAAAATGGAGGTTGTTTTTCTCCATTGCGTGTCTTTATTTTTCAAAAAAATTCAAAACTTTTCTAAAAAATTGAATCTTGAAAGTACAAAGTAAAAAAAATTGATAAATAAGTGTACTTTTTTTGTGTGTGTGGGGGGGGGGAGCGTGTTGGGTGGGTGAGGTGAGGTCGAAGATGGAGAAATGGTAGGGGTGGGGGCTCGAAGAAGGAGAAATTGTGAGGTGGTTCGAACAAGGAGAAAAGGGGTGGGGATTCATAAGAAGATAGGTCTGGGGGAGGGGGGGGGGTGAAGAAGGAGAAAGAGGGTGGCTGGGTGAGTTGAAGAAGGAGAGAGGATTGACAAATTTGAAGAAGAAGAAGGGGGGTTGGGGGGAGGGGGGGTTTGAGAAGAAGATAGAGTTGGGTAGGTTTTTTTTTTATTTGTAATATAAATATCAATGGACCCATATTTTTTCCCCAACTATGTGCCTTTTTAATTTTTTTAAAAACTTATTTTCCACGTCAGCCTTTTGGGTGGTATTTAATAGACTTCAAATGCATTTGGGGGGGTAAACAAACACCCGTAAAGTTAAAGTGCTAAAGTAAGTTGTGTGGACAATTTCAGGGGGGATTTTATGTCTTTTTTCTTTTTAAAATAGAGTTCCCACTTGATCAAATAGATATTTAATTATTTTTCTAATATCTAAAATTTTAAATTAACTAAATTTTATGATTAAATATATAGAAAATATTAATAATTTACAAATTTAAAAGAGGTTAAGATTTTATCTTCTAAAAAATAATTCAAATTGAATAAAATTGTATTTATAATACAAATCAATCTTATGTATAGGACTTTTGAATATATAATTTGAAAAAAGGGCAGCTCAGTGCATAAAGCATCCCTGTTAACAGGATCCAGAGAGGAGTGCACCATAAGTAGTGTGATATAGATAGTCTACTCTAATACAAACATTAGGGGTTGCTTCCACTAATTTTGACGAGTCTTTCTTAGTTTGAACGATCAACTACAAATAAATAAATGTATTTGTGATATAATATCAATTTATTGGTTTCAAAACAAGCCAATAATAACTCGCAATATGATTTCGTATGTGCTAATTATTTGAACTAATAACTTATACTATATGTTTTATTCTACCATACAACTTTATATTACAATACATCTTCGTAATGCTAATATTTGTATTATGTGTTAATTTGTTAATAGTTCAGTAATGAAAATTTTATAATAATTAACATGAAATATACATATAATATATGCATTTAAGTACTTGTATAAAAGTGAATAATTTTTTTTACCTTCAATTCAACGCTATTTTTATGACGTGTTTGTTCCTTGAGACAAGTATTAAAATAAACTGGAGAAAGAACTACTAGGAACCTGTTTGGAAAGCCACCTGGTAATTGAATCTGGGTGTAATTTGGTGTAATTACATAGTTTGGTATGTTTGTTTGGCCAGGTAATTACATGGTCAACAGGGAATTAGATGTAATTGAGAGAGTGTAATTACAATCTCCAATTCTTGGAGGGTAAAGTGAGAATTGCAGGTAATTACATGGTGTAATTATAAGGTCACTTTTTAAATTTATTCATTTTTGTTATTATTTTAATTTATTTTCTTTATTTCTTCATTTTAATTTCTAGTTTATTTTTATTTTTAATTTTTAAAATATTATTTTTTTTATATTATTTATCTTTTATTTCCTTTCTTCTCATTTCCCGACCTTTACTTCTTGTGATTCTATATAATTGCTCGTATTTTTTATTTTTTTATTTATTTTTTTAAAAATACATTATTATTCTAATTTTTGAATTAACGTAGAATTTCATTATTTAATTATGTTATAGACTTGTTTTAGTTTTCTTTTGAATTATATCTACTTAAGTTATATTGGAACTTATTTTAAGTTATGTTGAAATTTGACACAAGAGTATTATGTTTACTTTTTTTTTTTGAATTTATATTATATTTCGGTTATAATTTATTTGTTTTAGTAGTATTGACTTGTTATTTCACATGTCATTCATTTTTAGTTAGAATCGATAAATTATTATTTGTCAAATATTTGAATAATTTTATGATATTATGTTTATAATATTAATATTTTTTTCAAACATGCATTCTATGATGTTCTTAAAAAATATGAATTTTAGTTTTTATAATTAAATAAATTAAAATTTTAATTTAAAAATATGTATCTATTATTTTTTTAATCATATAGTTAAAAATATATATTTATTAATTATTATATTTTTTAGAGATAATATATATCTTAAATACCTAATTTAATATCATTTACAAAGACTTATATTTATCAAATATTACTTTTTAATAATTAATTTTTATTTTTAAAAATTAATCTAACTATTATTTTTTTAATCATATTAGTTAAAAATATATATTTATTAATTATTATATTTCTTAGAGATAATATGTATCTTAAATACCTAATTTGATATCATTTATAAAGACATGTATTTGTCAAATATTAATTTTTGATAATTAACTTTTATTTTTAAAAATTAATCTGACTGTGTAATTATACTTATGCAACCAAACAGTATACTTGTAATTAAACTGTAATTACATCATGGTAAACAAACATGTCATCGTTATTATTACACTGTGTAATTACTAGGTTGTGTAATTACTACCCTAGTAATTACACCAATTTCAATTACACAGTGGCTTTTCAAACAGAACCTAGATTGAATCAGACTCTTAAATATAATTATTTATCAATTTAAAATTTTTATTTTTTTTCTAAATTCTTATATTTACACAATCACATATTTTAAATATTATTTATGTTAATATTATAAATTTATTTTTATTAATATAAAGGACAAGCGCGAAGTACGTACGCTAAAACTATTTAAATAGAAAGAAGGAAAAATATTTTTCACTTTTTTATTATTCTTTAAATGATATTTGATTAGAAAAGTATATTTAAAAAGACCAAGAAATGTTTTTATCAGAGAAGAACATTTTGACTCAAAAGTTACAATAAAAATATTAAACTAAATTATTAATGGAGACATTTTTGCATAATTTAAAAGTATATTTAACTTTTGAAAAAGTATTTAAAACATAAATCGCAATAAAAAATTATAATTTATAAATCGCATCTCTAAAAATATGATTTGTAAATTATATTAAATAATATAATTTATAAATTACATATAAAAAGCTATATTATAAAAAATATAATTCCTTAAATGTGATTTACAAATCACTGTAAATATGATTTATATACATTAAGGAATGGACTTACTTTTTTATAATTTTTGGTACAAAATGTAATAAGAACTTATGAGGAGAGGTAATAAGAAAAAATTTAGATCCCCAAATTTATCATTAGTGAGGTGGGAGCCACAAACTTCAAGATTAAAGTTTTCTTTTTTTTTCTTTTTCAAATGATTTTATATATAAAATAAAATAAAAAAATTATAACTAGAACCAAATCTCTCTGTATTAATATAATTGATTTCGAAATTATAACTAGAATCAAATGCTATTAGACACTTATAATAGCATCTGATAAATAAATGATATTTGATTATTATAGGTCAAAAAATGCATAAACTCTAGTTTTTCATTTTTTTAATATTACGAGTGTAGAAACTTTAATGTATAGAGGATAATTTTGTAATAATAAAAATACATATTTACATAATATTTTTCATCATATAATATATAAAAATATTAAAAAATTTGATCAAAATCTTTAAATTTATTATTGATAATATTAGAAATTTTATTTTCATAAAAATAGTTAATTATTATATTATCAAAAAAGAAGATAATTGTTATAAAGGGATAACTTTATAACAGAGTGTGCTGTTATAAGTAAAAAAATTGCTATAAAAAAGTAAAGAATAATATAAAAAATAGGTTTCAAGAAAAACTTAGTTGTTATTGTATGGAATTGTTATATAAAAATATTATTACAGAGAGATCTAACTGTATGTAAAATAATAATAATCGAACTTAAAATTTTTAAAAATAATTTAACAAAATAAAATTCAACAAGCAATTAATTAAGAAAAGTGTCGAGTCAATAAAGTTTAAATAAAATTGAATAGAAAAAAATAGGATCACGCGAATTACTCACGAAATCTAATAGAAAATTATGTAAGATGATTATATATAATTAAAAGTTAATATATATGCTTAACTATATAAAATAATTCTATAATTTTTTTAACATCAATCACGCATCACATGAATACAAATAGTAATGGCTAAATATATAAGAAGAGATGTTCCAATTGTTCTTAACTTTACTCTCTTGGTAGGAATTTTTATGGTTTGCGTTAAATTGATCAAAGATTTAAAAAAAACAAAAACATGTGTGATATGATGGGTGTCTCAAAAAGTCACTTTTTTAAAAAAAAATAAAATAATTTAGTAATAAAATTATAATTTTTTAAAAGAATAATTATTAATGAATTAACCTGCGAAATGAATTTATCGTTTACTTTTTCACTTTCTTTCATTATCCACTATGATTTATGTACATAATTACGAAAGTCTTGATTCTTACTTCACATATTTACAATTAAACTCTATGTATATAATTACGTGGGTTCAGTTCAAAATTCTCTATTTAAGATAATCAGTTAAATAGTTGAGATTGAGATTATAGTAATTAATCCAAATCTAACTAATTATTTGCTACTGCAAATGTAATGAAAACAACATAATAATAATATATAGCAAAACAAATAATTAAATTTGAAATAACTAAAGAGATTCTTAGAGAATATTTAATTCGATCGGTAAAAAATACTGATCAACAATGATTTTGAAAGAGAATGTATATACTAACTAGTTTCTGGACACATGCGGATATTACATAATTAAATATAGAGTTGCGATAAGTGTAAATTCAAAATGATTGAACTGACATTTTGGTTACCTTAATTTACTAATCATGCTTTTATGATGATTAAGTATAAAGCGTAACAAGATCACTTAAATAAAATAAAAACAAAAAAAAATTCAATATTTATTCGAAAAAGTGCAAGAATTACATAAAATACAAATTAGTATGATTGACATAAATAAAAGTCATACGCCAAGAGTAAATTTATTCTGCAGGTTTGATGCTGCTTCTATCAAGCTTATGGACATTTCATACAAACCTAAAATGCCACAACAGTAAAACAAGAAGGTAAATCAGAAAATATTTGAAAAACTATTAAAAAGAAGAAGAAAAAATGCAACAACTTTATATTACCTATTAAAAGGTGTAGAGTATGATCATGACACAAAGACGTTTATTATTCATATTGAGTCTATTTAATGATATAGATCTTTATTAGAGGATTGTGTATAAATACTATTGTAACTGGTAGAAGCTTAGAAGATGAAATAATTTGAAGGTGAAAAAGTAGTATATAAAATAATAATTAAAAAAATATAAAAGTGTAACCTACAATAATTACGGGCGAGTGAAACAATCCTCCTCATTCACTCGGTTCTATGAATGACTTTATTTATTTCTTTTTTTAAATATATTTAAAATAATAAATATATTAGATACTTAATGATAAAATATTATATTTAATTAGATATCTTATTATATTTTAATTTACTACAGGGGCAAAATGGTAATTCAACTTTTAAGATAAGGGCTTTCCACTTTTAGTATATAATAATTATTATTTATGTATTTATTTATTCAGTTATTTAATAATAATAATAATAACAATAATATTATTATTGTTATTGTTGTTGTTGTTGTTGTTGTTGTTTCTTTATTTATTATTATTTTTTTATTTTAACTTTTCAATTTTGTCTTTCCACTTATATAGCAATAAATATATAAATATGATATGACATGATATTAATATTTAATTATGTATTAATTAAATTTTAATTTAGTAAAGAAGTAAAATGATAATGTAACATTCAAACTCAGAGGCTTACCACGAGTAAATTTTTCTAAGTGTTCACTTAACTTGGATAAATTTATTTACTAAAGTTACGTTTTTTCTATTTTCTATTTTAGAAAAATAATATTAATAAATTATTCATTTATTTCTTTAAAAGTTACACTCACCAGAAACTTACATAAAATCATTAAAGAATCTACTTAACGTGATCTATGTTTTCCATTTTCAGTGATTTTATGCAAATTTTTGGCAAGTGTGACTTCTTTAGAAAAAAAATAAAATAGTTTATTGACTGTTTTTATATATAATTTTATGAGTGATTATTTAAGATAAAAAGATGAAGGTACTTTATAGGATAAATTAATGTAACTGGTCTTGTGAAATTCGATCGTTACGATTGTCATAAAAATAAAATTATAAGAGTTAAATGTGAAATTTGAGATTGTTATTCTATCTTTAACGAAGAATAAGAAATAAATAGTTTCGCGATTAATTTTTAAATCTTTTATCTCACTTTTGGTTGAATAAAATCTGAATAAGTTATTCGAGGATTAGTTATCTCGAGATTATAGTGTTATTTTTATGAAAAAAAAGATCAAATTTATCCTTCTACTTAGTTTAATAGCAAATTTTATCCTCGACATACTATGGAACTATATTTGCTCTAGCCGTCATCAAACTATTCATTTTTGCCCCTCATTTAATAAAAATCTCCAAATTACATTAATTATCCGTTTTTAAAAATAAAACTCATAAACTCATAATATATCCCACTCGCCCCGACTCAACTTAACTAAAATAAACCTAAATTTTTAAATCAAATAAATAAACTCCATATTTCCCAAATATCCAAACCCATATTCTAATAGAAAGTGAGTTGTTCCAATGAGAAAACTTTGTGACAAACCCATGATTTCTTTTGGTAAATAACTTGACGATATGAGAAATGTTCAAAAACTTTGTGACTATATAGTTTTTATTTAGCTACGTTAAAGTTAATTATATTTTTTCAAGTACATGAAATTGTTTATAAAATATCTTAAATTATACTCTTTTATCCCATTTTATGTAAAGGGATTTGGAGTGCGAGGTCAAAATAATTGATTTTCAGCGTAGATTCAATAAAGATTGTTCAATTATTTTTAAATAATATCAATCAATCATGAAAAAATAATTACAACTCAGCACAACTAATAATTCAGAATATATATTTTTTATCTCAATTTATATGATATTTTTTTGTCAGTTTAAAAAAAAGACATATTTTTATATTTAATAATAATTTAAATTTAATTATTCATTTCACTCTCGATGAAATAATTTATAATCACACAAACATTTATGACTTATTTTAGATCACGAATTTTAAAATAATTTGAAAATCTTGTAACTAAAAGGACTATCTACACAATAAAAAAAAATTCTTTACCCAAAATGGAATAGAGTGAAATCGTGTTTATTTGATATGACATTAATTTTAATGGAATGATTGAATTTGAATTCTATTTTAATTAGAGATTTTCAAATTTGAACATCTAAATACATAAAATATTCATTGATAATGTTGTCCAAAAATAAACTCCATAATACGTAAATTCTAAGTTAAACAGGCCGCAATAAAAATATCTAATTATTAAATATAAAAATAAAAAAAATTAAAAGTAAAAAAGAAAGAGAGATGGGAATATATATTTTCTGAAGATGTAATATATATTTTAATAAACCAATCACTGTATTAGTTGTTTACTTGACATACTTTTATTGGATAAAGAAATGCCTGTGAGCACGATTTCAACTTTAAAGATAATTTATTAATATTTTAATTGTTAATATAATTGCTAATAAAACTGTTTAGCGACCTATAATTTCTTTTCTTTTTAATTATAATTTTTTGAAAAAAAAATTCCCTTCAAAAAAACGCATATTACCTGATTATTTTTGTCTAAAGTAAAAATAAAACAAATATAAATTATTAAATCGCAATAACACCACAACATTTTTCATTATAAATTTTTTAATTTATTTTTTCCATCAATGGATTCCACATTTTTGTAAAACTTACATATTGTTCTATTATTTTAATCTAAAGCGACAATAATCATAAATATAAATTCTTAAAATACAGTAACACGAAAATATTCATATAAAAAATATCAAAATTATCCTTATATAAATAAACAACTTCATTAGATCCATTGTCAACAATTTAGTGACACTTGTGTAATATAATATATAGCAAATGCACTAATTAATTAACTAATATAATTAACTAATAGTTCCATCCCCTCATGGTTTCCTTCAAGTTAAACGTTGATGGGGCTCTCTTCTACTAATAATTCTAGCGGAATCGCGGAATAGGGGTATCATTAGAGACTCTAAAGGTGATCGGATAGTAAGGTACTTTTTCAAATGCAACGCTTAAAATCACACAACAAAGCTAAAGGCGCGGGAGCATGGTCTCCTTCTTATCATTTCCCAACAAATATCTTTAATAAAAATTGAAATAAAATCTATAGAAGCTTTCGAATATTTAGGGTATGCTAATCAATTATATGAATTAACTGTTATATCCTGCAGGTTACTGTTGAGGAGATTGGGGAATCCACCGGTCCGCCATAATTTTTATCAAGCAAACAAAATAGCACACACGTCTTGGCTAGACAAGGCTCCAAGCTAACAGCAAGCTCACAGGACACTATTTTGGCAGCTCCACCATCACATGTCAAAGACCAGTTAATGACTGATAAAGAAGGAACGGTATTAAGTAAACTAGTCTTTGTAGCAACCTGTAATAAGTTAGCCTGTTTTGGCAACTTATCTGTTATCGCTGATAATAACAGCGTTCATAGAACGACGAATACGCCGACAACTACTTAACTATATATAAATAAATAATTCTTTTAACCAAATAAAAAAAATGTAATATAGATAGAATGAAATATAAGAGATGTTCAAACTTTTAAATATCAGAAAATTCATAATATTAAATTAAATATTGATAAATTTTAATAATAAAATTTAAAGTTAAATCTAATAAATCCTAATTTCAAATTAAATACAAAAGACATTAAATTTCAATTTAAATTTTAAATTGGACAAATTATGTCCACTCCTGCAGGGAAGAGTATTTAGGAATTGTGTGTAAATAAGTGAGGAAACATGTCGAGGGTCTGAATAAATATATTTATTTTTCGATATTTGAACATGCCATACTCGTGAACCACAACATCATATTGGTGGTCTCCGTTAAGCCGCCAACAAATGCCTCTTAATACGCGACACGTGGCATTATCAATGATCAAAGCTAGTCTAACATTTATTTTGTTTTGTTATAATTTATGCCTATTTTTTTTTTTTTAAATGATCTAAAAGAAGACACAATTTAATAATATATTTAATAACATTATATTTTACTCATATTAAATATTACTTATTTGATAAAAATATACTTTTGTTATTTAAGAATTTTTTTTTATTTTAACAATAATTTCATATTATTTTATATTTCTTATACTTCATACTTAGTTAAACTACGTGAGTAGGCTTCATTCCATTTAAATTTTGTACTAGCGATTTTTGTTTTTACTTATTTACTATACTAAAATTAAATATATAATTTTACTTGTTTAATTTTAAAAAATTAAGATTATAATTTATCACTTAATTTTTAATATATTTAATAAAATTATTATTTTTAAAAAAATATATCAAAATAAATAGTGAATGAATATATATAGGCGAAGGAAGATGATAGTAGTAACAGAAAAGCAGAACACCTCATCATACAAATACTATGTACTCCATTTTCTTAATATGTTAGTGGTCCTCCTCCCATGCAGTAATTGTGTGGTTCGCCTCGATTTTGAATCGCGTGCCCAATTCAACTTTAGTAGTTTCGCCACGTCACTATCGAATAGACGAGCTTTAAAGTCTGGGAACTGTACTGTGCTGGCTTTCATTCACAAATATACCCTTCCACTTTTTTGCTTAAGGTCGGTTCTATCAGGTTTTTGGAAAATTATAAATAATTATTTTAGAAAATTGAGCTATTCGATTAAATCTTCAGAAAAAAAAAAAAAAGTACACGTTTGATTCATATGTTTAAAGTATTTTTCATTTTATTTTAAATTTATTAAGTTGAAGCTTGGAGATGGAATTATATTTTATTATACTTTTTATAAAGTAAAAAGGAGAAACTTTATTTAGAATTTATGAAAGTAAAGTTAAAAAATAAGTTTGCATTTTTTTTAAAATTTTGAAATTTAATTTCAAGTGAATTTGAATATTTTATAACAAAACATTAATTTTAAAATAAAGTTAAAATTAATTTTTAAAAAATAATAATAATTCTCATGATCAAATAATTTCTTGTGTTTTTGAGTAATAACAGAAATTAATTTCTAAAAATTTTAAAAATAAGAAAAAAAATTTCCTAAATCTTCGAAAATATCGGTCAATCTCAAATTCTATAATATTATAAATACAAAACTTTTAAAGTTAATTAGTCTAATATAAATAAATATTTGATATTCTTCAAAAAAAAATTCGTTTTGAAAAGTAGATCGTTAGTCTTTGAGAAGGAGAAAGTGAAGTTAGAGGAGGCATAATGGAGAAGTTAGAAGCAGATGCTGTGTAGCGACGATGTGTTCAAAATACCAACTCTGTTCAAAATTGGTATAGAATTCTCAGATATTTTAGTTGGGATTGTGTTTATGGTGTGGCGTTGGCGTGGGAGTTGAATGCTGATTGGTGGGTGTCGTATCGAGGTCGATGCTCACTCATTGTCTTGTGTGGCTATTATGAGTTAAAAGAGAGATAGCAACAAACTGAAATTTGTGATGATGACAGGCCGGGATAGTATACTATTGTGTTCTTTAGCTAAACAGGAACACGAAAACAAATTTGAAAACCAACGTCGCTCAAGTTTTAGATGCGGTTTCCGAAATTTTAAATTTATAAATTTTTAATAAAATAAATTAGTAAATTAATATATTTAGAGATAGATTTAATTATTAATATTTTATATAATTATTTTACTAATAAAAAGAGTATTAAAGCAAATGATAAATTTTTTCTTAATTATTAAAATATACTAGAAAAAGAAATATTTTAAATATAAAAATCAAGTAATTAGTTACTTATTCGTCACCATTTACCTTTTAGTCTCTCTTGAAAGAAATGTTTCAAGGTTACATAGATAACATACAATATAAACATAATGTAAATTTCGGAAACATTGACCGCCAAAAAAATTTAAAAAAATCTCTCTTTTACTGAAATTTATGCGAAGGGAATTGAGCATGTGGGTTAAAATATTCAATTTTGAATATAAATTTGGATATATATTTTTTAAAAATTTTAAATTTTAGAAATTTCCTCTTCTTAAATTTTATGTTTAGTTTAATACCTTTGTATAAGTTAAAATAAAAGAAGTGAATATTACTCTATTTATTTTAAATTATTTATCGCTTTTTCTAAAAGTAATTATTTAAAGTTATTTGTCATTTTAGAAATTCAAGATAAAATTACTTAATTTTTTTAGTCTAGCCTAATATATTTTTTCTTGAACACCATAAGGTTCTTGGTTATCGATTGTTATTACTTCTAGAAATTATTAATTTAATTTATTTTAGATATCTATTTAAATTTTCTGCTCACCAATAATATATTAATTATTGAATATAGTATATAAATTAAATAAATATTTAATAAAAAAATATAACTTAAATATCAATATAATTAAAGTAATTGAAAATCTTTGTTAATTAATATTTTTTTAAAGAATATACGAGAAAAAAAGTACAATAAATTGAAATTAAGATAGTATAGGTCATCATAACGAATAATTTCAAAATATGTTTTAAAAGTTGAGAATATTATAATAATAATAAAAGTTATTTAACTATTCACATAATATGAACCGTAGAAAGTATGATATTATTTGAGTAAGAGAATCTAATCAAATGGTAATTGTAATTGGAATAATCTAGAATAAAATGATAAATAACATGTCCTAACATATTAAATTACAGGGAAAAGGGTTCTTAAATGATGTGAAATTAAATAAAAATATTTTCTATTAATAGTTTAATTTAAAAATATTTTCGTTATTAATATTTTAGTTTATAAATGCTTTTGTTATTAATAGTTTAATTAAAAAATACTTTTACTGTTATTTTTGAATTAAAAATATTATTTTATTAATAAATAATAAAATAAATTATTTTTTAATTAAATATTATTTTTAAAAGACACCTTTAAAATTTTGTTTCCTTTTAAAAGTGCTTTATCTAATAAAAGAAAGTGAGAAATAATTTTTTTTAATTTTTTTTTATTAATTAAAATAAAATAATCATTATATTTTTTTAAACTGATTTTATATATATATATATATATGTATTATGTCATCATAATTTTTATTTAAATACTAATAAAAAAATTTAATAAAATAAAAAAATATTTTGAATTGAAGTAGGATAAATATTTGCTAATATACTTCCTGATTTTAAAATTAAAATGAAAATAAGAATCAATAAAATTTTAAAGATATTCTGTAATTTGAAGCAATGTAATAATTTTTCGTGTTTTATGATATTACAATTGTTATATCGTAATATTTATCTTTATTCAATTCAGAAAAGATTAAGAAATAAAAATATTTTCTATTTTATTAGTTTTTTAATTATATCTAAATAAAATATAGTAATAAATTATTGTAATTATATATATATATATATATATATATATATATATATATATATATATGAATATTAATAATGGGTTACAATATTTTTATTAGAAAAATAATGTATTTTAAAAAAATATTTATCAGAAAACGAATATTTTCGAACCAAAATATTAACAACAGGGACATTTTTGGACTAAAATATTGACAACAAGGATATTTTTGGACTAAAATATTGACAGCAGAAATATTTTTGGACCAAACTATTAATGAAAGATATTTTTATTTAATTTCACATAATTTAAAAATATTTTTAATCTTTTTTCCTAAATTATATATAAACAATAATATAAAATGTTAATTACAATTTATAAAACATATAATAAAAATATAACTAGAATAAACGTGAAAGTAACTTTAGTCGGAGAAAGTTCGAGGGAGACGAGGTTTTGTGGACAAGGATGGACGAAGGGATTTGAATATTGGAATATCTATCAATATTTCAAACGATTTGACCTCACGCGAACGAAGCACCGCTCATCTTGCACCATTCCGTTTGTGTCGTTTCATACAATATGCTACGCATACCAACTACATCAATCCTCCTGTCGTATTATTAAATAATTAGATATTACTATATCTTTATTTTTTTTAATAATTTTAAAAATATATGATAGTTAATTATATTTAAATAATTTTCTTTTAATTGACAGTATAGTTGATTGTATATAATTTTTGATAAAATTTAAATATATATATAAATTATTGTACGTAAAGTAAAATCTTAAAATACTTTATTAATTAGTGAAAATATTTAAAAATAGAAATAAGAGTTCCCGTAATTGAATATTCAATAAGAGCATCAACTTTTACTTGTATATTATTTTTAATATCAAAATAAGTCTAGATTATCAATATCATAATAATTATTATTCTTTAAAAAATATTTGACAATATATTTTAAAATCTAATCGTTAAATAATAATTACATATTTATTTACACTTATATCATTAGTCAGCTATCAAATCAAAAACTAGTAACGAATAAATAATATAGCTAAATAATAAATAATTTTTACAATTTATTTTAATTAATAATATATAATTTAAAATAAAAATTATTGAATTGGTTTGCATAGTGGCGGAGTATATGATATTATAGTTCCGCACATGAGATACGTGTCATGCATATGACTATTAATATGGTTGTTTTGATTTTTGAGTCCACATGTAGGCAAATGCAGTACTGGTTAATACGAAGTCCACAACCACAGCACTTGTCTTTCCTCTGATCTTTAACTTGTCTTTCCTCCTCCTTTAATATTACTCGGCACTGCTGCCTTTTTGTTTTCAAGCCACCCACATAAATTCATCAATAATATACTTCACAAGTCACTCTTAAAGTTTAAATTCCCTTTACGTAGCACTCTTTGCTATCTCACCCTTCCTCCTCATATATCTTCTGTCTCCCCATTTTCCACTATCACAAGTCAATCCCCAAAGTTTATTTGTATACAAAAAATGGAAGAAATTGTGTCTTCTAAACTCTGTGAGCTTTGCAATGAACAAGCCGCTCTATTTTGCCCATCTGATTCAGCTTTTCTCTGTTTCCACTGTGATGCCAAAGTTCATCAGGCTAATTTCCTTGTTGCTCGCCACCTTCGTCTTACTCTTTGTTCTCACTGCAATTCCCTTACGAAAAATCGTTTTCCCCCCTGTTCTCGGCGTCCCGGTCTTTGTCCTTCCTGCTCCCGGAATTCCTCTGCTGATTCCGATCTCCATTCTCTTTCCTCCTCCTCATCGTCGTCTACTTGTGTTTCCAGCACGCAATCCAGCGCTACTACTCAGAAGAACATAAGCTCGCCCAATCTAAAGCAATTGCTGGAATACTCTACAAACGATTCTATAGGTGAAGTCAATTCTGCTGCCTGTGATTTAGCGCGATCCAGAAGTGTGAAATTGCGAGATCCGAGGATGGCGACTGGCTTGTTCATGCATTGGTGTACGAAGATCGGAATGTACGGTGAGGAAGGTGTGGTGCAAACGGCGTGTGGTGCCCTGGGGATTTGTTTCGGTCGGTTTAGGGCTCTGCCTGTGCGGGTTGGCCTGGCCGCGTGTTTGTGGTTCGGATTGAGAAGTAACGATGACGGATCAAAATCTACTCGGCAATCTTTGAAGAGATTGGAGGAGATCTCCGGTGTGCCGGCGAAGCTAATATTAGCCACTGAATTGAAGCTGCGAAAAATCGTGAAAGCCAACAACCGACGGCGTCAAGGAATGGAGGAAAGTTGGGATGAATGGTCGCCCTGATTTTTTATTTTTTTTTTGGTAGGTGTTTGGAGGAAGATTCTCTGCCTCTCTTCATTTTTCTAATCTATTTTTCTTTCTATTGTGGAAATTCATTAGAAAAATGGTAAAGTTTGAACATGGCCGTCCATTTTACAGCAGTATTTTCTTTGTTTTCTTTTTTCAGCATTTTATCATGCTTAGTCAGAAGGTCGACCACCGGGAAAGAACAAAAATAGAACGTTTACAACGAAATACTAACCGAGAGAATACATATCGCTTGAATTATTCACCTTCTCCGACTTTCAGTACTTAAACTTGTGAGCTTTCTTCTTTTTTTAAAAAAAATCTTTTTTTTGGAATAAAACGATCATCTCTTTTTTTTTTTTAATTTTTATATTGAAAAAGTAATAAGAATGAGAGGCCATTGAAATATTTTGGAGTTAGTAGAGTTTGAGAAAGCTTAAAGTGCTTACGATTTGGTGAAAAATTAAATTAAATTATAAATTAAATTAAATCGATTAAAAAAATTATTATTTAATTTGGATTGGTTTGATTTGGTTTTAAATTTTAAAAATCAATAACATTTGATTTGGTTTTGGTTTTAATAAAAAAAAATCAAAGAAATAACCAAATCGAATTGATAAATTTTATATATAAATTCTATAATTATTGAATATATGTTATTAGTTTTTCATAAATAATTATAACTATTTTATATCTTTTAATCATTAATTTAATTTTAGTATACTTTATTTCACATACACTACAACATATTAAAATTCTATTATTTAAAAAATATATCCAAACCTAACACTCTAAGTCTCATCGTTTATATGTGGTGTGACATATTGTCAATTCTTTTTTAATTTTCTTTGCTAAGACATTCACCTAATCTTTAATCGTTTGCCTTTTTGATTTTTGAAGGGTTGACTATTTTATTTAAAGTTGTATATTATTTCTGTGTAGATATTAGACATGTGAAGTGGAAGAACCTCTACAGTTATGCAACTTAAATATACTAAAACTTTAGAATAGTGTTAAAAAATAATAGAAGATTCAACTACATTCATCTCGTGATACTAGAGAGAAATTTATTAATTCTTAATGTTCACTAGAAATAATTATCTCATGTCTCTGTTGTTTTACTATTATTAATATATCATTAGCTAGCTATAAACCGAAAAATCGAACTAAACCGACAAAAATTAAATCAATAGTTATTTATTTGATTTGATTTGATTTAATTTTAAAAATTTAAAAACCGATTAAATCAATTTAATTTTAATTTTAATTAAAAATCGATCTAAATTAAATCATGAACGGCCCAGAGAAAGCATCGCATTTCAGAATTTGTTGTCATGCGGGCGGATTGAAATTCAGTAATTATCAAATATTGTTGCATAGTCGAGTAATAACGTAGTAAGCTCTTTCATTAGGGAGCTCACGGTCCTTATTTTGCACTTTGCAAACAAACATTGAAACTCGTCAAAAAATGAAGTGATCCATCATTTAAGTTAAGGTCTACTGTTATAGAATCAATAGTCATCAACTGTATATCTCTCGAGTTTGTTTTGAAAAATCAAAATAATTAGGTTAAGCATTAACTCAATATAACAAAATCAAACATACAAAAATATAATTTTCCCTATCAAAATTACAGAAGATAAGAGAAATAAATTAGAGTCTACATTAGTGCTTCTACTTGAAAGGAAATTTCTATTTATGCTAAATCCAGTACATGGTCTTTATTTATCATTTACTGATTATGTTGGGATCGAAATAGTAAGGCGTCATGTGAAAGTTAATAATTGCAAATTTTGATGGACGATAAGTCAGAATAAATAAAACTATACTAAAAAAGACATAATAATTTAATACGGTTTGATCAATTGATATACATATTAAAAACTAATATAAAAAGCATAAAAAATATTGAGAGAATAATCTCCCTTAAACAAAACTCTTTAAGTGACTACATTGTGGATGCTAATGTATTAAGTATAAGAAGAAGGATCTTCTATTTATAGAAGTCCAAAATTTGTTTTATAGTAGAGTTTTTATCCACGAACAAAACATTTTCTACCAAGAAATTCTTTTTGAAATAAAACGCAATTATGATGCAATCCAACTAAGGTAGAAATTCAGGACTTATTGTAACAAATGCTTACCATATTTAAAATTTTGATATGGATTAAAAATTGGACTCGTGTGCATTAAGAATAAGTACGGATTGAAATTGAAACCCTGTGCATTAAAAGTGAGCACGGGTTGAAAGTGGAGCTCATGCATTAAAAGTAAGCATGATCGTTGAAATTGGAGCCCAAGCGTTAAAAACTAGCAAGGGATTGAAATTTGGAGCCCATGCGTTAAAGTAAGCATGGGGTTGAAAATTGATTTTGATTTTTAAAGATGGAACAACAGGATTGGTGAAAATATGATTGAAACTTTGTTGCATCGACCTCTTTTTTTCTTGATAAAAAATCTTCATCATCGTAAAATTGGTTGTAACTTGATTTGAACCGCCTTAAACCCGTCTTCAACCTCGCCAAACTATTGACTGAACCATTAGCTTTGATATCACTTGTTGGGATCGAAATAGCAGGGCGTCATGCAGAAGCTATAATTGTAAATCTTGACAAATAGTAAATCAGATGACAAACAAAACTATACTAAAAAAATATAATAATTTAATATGGTTTGATCAATTGATCTACATATTAAAAACTAATATAAAGGTATGAAAATTATTGAGAGAATAATCTCCTTTAAACAAAAAGAGGTTATATTGTGGATGCGAGTGTGTTAAGTATAAGAAGAAATGATCTTCTACCTATAGAAGTCCAAAATTTATTTTCTAAGAAAAGGATAGCTATTACAGAGTCCTTATCCATAAAGAAAACTTTTTCTACCAAAAAAGTTCTTATTAAAGTAAAAACACAATTATGATACAGAATCCAATTAAGATAGAAATTTAGGACAAAATCCTGACAGATTATTGATCCAGATCTAAATACTAATTTGGACCCCTTTTCAAACATTTTCATTCGAAGATTAACATTAGCTATCCACTTTAGGAACTAATGACAAATTAAACTTTATGTTTAGCTTAATAACAAAGTAAAAAATTGAAGAAGAAAAAGTAATATTTAAAAGGGGCAGGATAGTGTAAATTTATACAGAGACGAGACAGATTGAAAAGAGATAAAATTACTCCGTAGAATAAGACGAATTTAATTATTACGCATTCAACTACCTATTGTTACTTGACAAGTTATAGTCTAGCAGCAAGCTATAGAGATAAGCTTGAGTTGGTAGAAAGTTAGTTAAGTTGGTTAAATAACTAACTCTATCAATTCCTAAATGCTGTTAGAGCAGTTAGAGAAAGGAGCCTAGGAGGAAGAGACTACATATGGATCTCTCTATATATATATCTGGACTTGTACTTGTATAGAAGATACTTCTTTTGAATCACATATTGAATTTACTATTACTGCATTTTACTACTTCTTTACTTCTTCTTCTCCTTCATAAATGAACAAACAAGAACTTCATAGAGTTCTTGATTCATTCTCATATAAGAACATAGTATCAGAGCCTTGATCAGTGAATCAAAGGTAAGATCCAGTGTATACTCGATTGATAATCTGGGCTAGAAAGCCTATCTACTGCTTTCGCAACAAAGTTAAGATTTTACAAGGAAATGGCTGCAGAAATCAATGGAGGGCATACTTGTCATGCCCTACCTTGGGAGGCATGACTGACACCTGGTGCCCTACTAGGACCTGAGCTACTGAACTGACTGAGCCTAAGCACATCTGGTGCAGAACTGGCTCTAACTCTAGAATCAAGAAAACAACGGGCTATATATCGGCTGTAAATACAACCCCCGGCTGACAAGGCCTATAGCCACCTGTGAAAAATAAACAGCTAAACAAGGCCCCACACGGCCAACACACATAATCTAAATCACATACGGCCCCACTGGGTCGATACATCTAACCACAGGGAAATGATACAATCTGCAAGCCTCTAGGAGTAATAAGATTGTCGGGACAGGGCCCCGGCCTACCCATACTGTATAAAAAAAAATAAACTTCTGTCACACAAGCTGCGGAAGAAAGGAGTTGATGGTTCTGTGCGGCTGACTGAAACTACGAGGGTCTGCTCCTCGTCTATTTGTACCTGCAGGCAAGTAATACAGCGCCCCGAGAAGGGCGTCAGTACAGTATGTACCGAGTATGTAAAGCAATAGCTGTAAATGATTGAAAGTAAGAAATAAAGCTGACCATAGCTGAAGTAAAGGAAATGGGCTGAAGCTGACTGAAGTAGTAAAATCAGGACTAAACGTAACTGTAATAAGAAGGGTAGGGGTCATACCTGACAAACAGAACGTCTTACTGTCTAACTATCAGTAACTAAAGCAACATAACATAAACCTTACCTGGCCCCCATAAGCCAGAAGGTGCAATCAACACATAACAACCCACACGGGCCCCCATTAGCCCTAGTGAGTACACCTCAATCTATTTACCCCTATCTAGGTCATACCCCACCACCTACTAACTATGAGCATCCTTCCGGTCCCCTGGGTATGCAGCTTGGGCCCGCTAGGCCCCTGACTATAGTTGTGCCTGAGTCCGTAGGACTTCTGAAATCTACACCTTGGGCGCAAGCGCTCGGCGGGGGTGTGTATAGGCCAACCACGGCAAAATATGAGGAGCTGGCTCCCCATCTTCGTCCCTTGCGGACGACATGCAGCTCTGTAGAGCGATGTATCCTCGCCTCTGGCGGACGAGTCGACACAGCTATTAACCCTGGGGCGGTCACGGAAGCTATACAGGTAATCCAACCCAAACAATACAAATACAAGTCTCAACTGATAACAATAACTGCACACAATCATATACTCCTGACACGCTTTATTGAGAGTCATACTGGATTACTATACTGGAGAAACGGAGCTAATGAAAGTCATGTAGCTCATCTGACTCAATAGGCTACTGGTGCTTATTATGTTCCCAATCTATGAAAGAAGAGTGGAATTCCCCACTGACAAATAAATCTATCTGTATAGCGAGAGAGTATTTGGCCTTCTGGGCCTCATGCTAATGCTACTCGCCTCTGGGATAATCTGTATGACTGTCTACAAGAACACCATGTGCACGTATTTGATCAGAGGATCCTGATAGTAATCATGATCTCTAATAATCTGGGTTGAATAGAGTGAGGTCTGAAGTAGTCTAACAATACTCTGAATGTCCTACTCGTACATCTTTAGCTCATGCATAACCGTGGAGTTGCGGACAACTAACTACTTTATTCTTCTAATTAAACAACTATAGAGCTGGTTGGGTCGAACTTGCTTCTAGGCGATCGGTCCTTGGTTCTCCATAGGGAGCTTACCGATCTCCTTAACCTGGTAGACACTGTGCTAGCAGAGTACTACTGACTCCTTAGGCCTTGTCTGAATCCACTCGGATCTATATTACTGTTCTAGGAAATTCTCAGTCTTATGGGCAATTCTATATAGACTGGCCCTCTCCTAGGATTTTGTACCTGGATACCTTACAAGAACTGGCTAGGGTGCTGGCTCGTCACTGACTACTGATGTGGACCCCTCCTTGGGGTACGCACTGGTTTATCTGACTTGGACAACTAGGTTGGCTTGCTGGGCATTCTACATGATAACTGTTAAATCGACTAAGACTGATAATCACTGATAAGGCTAAAGGGATGACGGGCGATCACTCAATACACTGGAGAGCCCTGATGTCGCTAACTCTAGAATATACCTATTCTATCTCTATTTCTGGTTCTGGGACGTGCGATAACGTTAATGACCTCTAAGGATGCTTTCCTGCTAATACAGGCGCCAATTGGTCGTCAGACCACCTGACTGCGCCCATACCGTTTAACCAACTAATTCAGGCTACTAACTCTTACGAGCCTCTAAAGTCTAGGTCTGGCAATGAACATATAAGTCTACCATCGCAAAAAAGCTGAGAATAAAAGAGTTCCTATAGCGTCATACGTGAATCACATTTAACCTGCTCCCTTTTTAACGAGGGATCCTGCAGTACGATCTGTATATGAGTTCTAACAGCTAAACAGAATTTATGAAACTGTAATCCCTATTAGCAGCTAATCGCCACATATCTGATATTTATATACGTAGATAAATAACAGCTAATTACAACATATCGAATTATAATCTAATGGTAGAAACCATCTGCAGCATCTGGGATCGTTACTTCTATTCGAGAACATAAGTCATAACACTGTACGACTAGGATACTTGCCGAGAGTTAAGCCTTACATACCTTGATCTTTGTTTACCGATTAACTGGCGAGTTTTGGCTCGTGTTCAACTGCCCTTCTCAACTGAAATCGTGTTACTAGAAAGATAGGATTAGTTTTATCACTAAATTCGGCAAAAAGGAAAACTTTATATAGAAATATTAACTATATTTCTAATTAAATGGAACACGGTCGAAATCTCGTTATTTCTCGAAGATCTAAAAGGGAGAAATACTTACTTTAAGTCTGAGATCATATTGACACTAGCTTGGAGTAATTCCAACAACTTTGGCTCGACGGGACGACGATTCGCCGGGCAAATTTCACGAAACTAACTCCGTAGAAATGCTCCCTGCAGCCTTATACTTAGATACCCGAAGTTAATTTGAATTTGGACAGCGTTTAACGGCATAATCGGATGAAAATTATATATTCCCTTCGTCCTATCCTTTGTTTTGATCGAAATAAATGTGAGAAATGACATAATGTTAAAGGGTGAGGCCTATATATACTTGCAGCAAAATACATGGAAACGCGCCATTTTGGCTCCGCCCATGTTGGCTAACACGGAGGTCCCAGCTCTGTGCCACTTTGCCCCTCTGGGCAGCGCGATTCGACCTCCTCTTGCGAAATTCCAACTTGGCACTTGTTCGGCCCTTCCCCGGGCCCCTTTCCTCATACGTATGACACTCTAAAACTCTCAACCAACATATGAATATGCCATCTAAGTGCTAGAAACTTACGGTGTGTAATAATACTGCTCAATCCAATCGAACAACTACTGCTAATGTTTCACAGCCCCAAGTTCCTAGAATCGACTATCTCCATCCATTGTTCTTGCATTCCTCCGATGTAAGTGGCATTCAAATCATATCTTTTCAACTTCTAGGAATAGAAAATTATGTGATGTGGTATAGGTCTATGAGAATTTCTCTATTAGGGAGGAACATGTTTGGGATGGTTAATGACACATGCGATAAAGAAAAATTTTCAGAATCTATGTGGGATCATTGGGAGCATGTGAATGCTATAGTTCTGTCTTAGTTAATGAATTTTGTGTCGAAACAACTATTAGGAGGGATCATGTATGCATCCACTGCTAGATCTGTTTGGCAAGATTTACATGAAAGGTTCACCTTGATTGATAGTTCAAGAACCTTTAACATCCATAAAGAAATAGCCATTTTAACTCAATGTACTAACTCTGTGTCTGCATATTTTTCAAAATTAAAGAATCTCTGAGAAGAATTTGAAGCACTGGTTCCACCTCCTGGGTGTGATTGTGAGAAGTGTGGGGATTGCATAATGCATATGCAGAAGCAGAAGTTGAAGTTGTTCTAGTTCCTAATGGGGTTAAATGAGTCATATTTCCAGGAAAGAAGCCAGATTCTACTTATGACTCCTCTACCCTTACTAAACCAAGCACATGCATGGCAGTGAGTAATGAGAGTCAGAAATCAGCAGCTTCAACATCAGGAGGATTAGAAGCTGGTTCATTTACCGGATTTGGAAGTTTTATAGGATCTGGTCAGTATGAAGTGGTTATGAATAGAAGAACTAATGAGAACTCAAGGTTCAAAGGAACTATAATTTCTATTGTGATATATGCAAGATCAAAGGACACAACAAGGCTAACTCTTACTAAGTTGTTGGATATCCACCTAGTTTAAGTTTAAGAAAAGAGTGAATATGTTCGGGGGTATAGCTCCTTATCATGTTCTAGCAGAAGATGAGACTATATACAACAATAACACAATCTGAATGTGGAAAAACATCAAGAAGTGTCTGAAGCAAAGGCAGTGAAGCTACATGGAGATGCTCATGGACAAACATAGTACAAAAGTGCTCCATTCACTAAAGATCAATATGAGAAAATTGTTCAGATGCTGAAGCATTGTAGTATCCCTAATACTGGACCTTCCACTTCTACTAACACTTCTGCTAATGCAACAGGTAAGCATGAGTCCATGGTGTAATTAGCCCCACACTATCCTGAGTGGATAGTAGATATTGGGGCTACTAATCATATGGCCTTTGGCTTATAGTAACTTGATAAGTCAACTATATCTGAGATTACACATCTCAAAAAAGTTCATTTATCAAATAGTTCAGGTCACACACATTGGTTCAAGTCATATTTCTAACAATAATACCAAATCAAATGTATTTCATTTACCATAGTTTAAATACAACTTGTTATTTGTGTCTAAATTAACTAAAGAACTACGGTGGTTTGTTTCTTTTTTCCCTGACTTTTGTATTTTCCAGGATCTCTTCATTGGGAGGGTGAAGGAGATTGCTAAAGAGGACAATGGACTGTATGTGCTGGTGAAACAAAGTGCAAGAAAACCAATCAGCTTGGTTGTTCAAAATCCCTCAACTGTTTACAACATTGATATTAAACTGTAGCATAAGAGATTAGGACACACATCTTCCAGTGTGCTTCATATACTGTTTCCTATTAGCTTACAAGATATAAAGAATAAGATCGTAGACTATTCAGTTTATCCTTGTGCTAAACAAACTAGGTTGCCTTTTCAAAATAGTGAAAGTAAAAGTCTCAGTGAATTTGATTTGATTCATGATGATGTTTGGGGGCCATAAAAAACTCCTATATATGATGAAAATAAATACTTTCTTACCATTATGGATGACTATTCAAGATTTACTTGGCTGTTCTTACTAAAGCAAAAATCTGACACATTTGTTTCTTTAAAATTTTTTATCCAGTTTGTCAAGACTTAATTTGATAAAATAATTAAAGTGATAAGAACTAATAATGGTTCTGAGTTCATTAACTTTGTATGAAACAATATGTTCCTACAGTCTAGAATAATTCATCAGATAACTTGTGTGTGTACTCCCCAACAAAATGGGATAGCTGAGAGAAAACATAGACATATAGTTGAAGTGACTAGAGCTAGTAGGTCACAAGCAAATATTCCTGTCAAATTCTGAGGACATTGTGTCCTTGCTGCTGCTCATGTGACAAATAGGATCCCTAGTACTTGTATAAGTAACATGACTCCTTTTGAAAGATTGTACAATAAGAAACTATCTATTAATCATCTTAGAGTTCTAGGTTACTTATGTTATGCTAAGGATAATTGCCTAAATGACAAATTGATGTCTAGAACTAGAGTGTCAATAATGGGATATTCAGACCTACAAAAAAGGTACATCTTGTATGACATAACTAATTCTAGCTTCTTTGTTAACAGGGATATATTTTCATTTATGGAGGAGCAGTATCTTAGAAGTCATCTAAACAGACATACATCGCTCGCTCTATAATGGAGTATGAATTTATAGCTTTGAACAAAGCCGGTAAAAAAGAATAATGACTACGGAATTTTCTAAAGGATATTCCATTATGGCCTAGCTGGAAGTGTTATGTATAACGGAAAGTCATGTAACATATGAAGAAGACATAATACCATTAGACAGTTATTCTCGAGTGAAATTATCACGATTGACTATGTAAAGTCAAAAGATAATGTGTTGGATCCACTTATAAAAGGCTAATCAGAGAGACGATTGATAAATCATCAGAGAGAACGAGATTAGCCGAGAACAAACCATCATAATGGTAACTCTACCTAGTTGACTAGAGATCCCAAGATCTTGGTTCGAGGAGATCAAATAAAGTAGTAAATGATGGTTAAACATTATCGCTAAAACTCAATCCATTCTCATGATAAGACAATGTTCAAAAACAAGGATAAAGTGTTATGACTTTTTAATGATTTCTAAGTTTGACATGAAATGTTCAAATAGTGAATCTACAGGTTACATGTTTAGAAATCACCTATTTGAGTGTGAAGTGTAAGTTGCTTCAAAGAGAATTAGTGTAAGGCCAGTTCTCCACGCACTCATGAAACCAGACGGTGTTTATGGCTAAAACAAACACAACAATGAGAACAAAAAATAGTTAAGGATTAATTGTGTGACATATGTTGTCTAAGTATATATCAAAGTTCAACGGTTCAAGGATATCACATCTACCTATTGACCAAGTATACCCGATGTATGTTCGCTACGGAAGTTCAAAAGGAAACTTACTTACCCAGATATGATTAATCTTTATTTGTAAATCACATAATTTTTGTCATGCATATTTTCATAATATAGCCATTTTTCATTCATGTGGGGGATTGTTGGGATTATTCAAAGATTAAGTCTTGAAGATAAGATGATGTGAATTGAAAAATGGGAGAAAATAAACTAGAGGGAAGTAAAAGTTGAAAAGTTTCTTTTATAAATGAACTTTATCCCACATTGATAGAAAATAAGAAAGGTTTTATGCTTATATTGAGAAGCATATCTTCTAGCTATAAAGAGTTGAGAAGAGAGTCTCCCCTCGCGCCGTTGTCGTCGCTCGGCTCGATCTAGATTCAGATTTGGTCGAATGATCTGATTGATTGGTATATTTTTTGGACCAAATTTATTTATTACATTTTCATTAATTACTTTTCTTTCCTAAATTTTTTGATAATTCACGAAATTATTTTTTACGAATTTAAATTAAATTCGCGACCAGTCAGCTTCCCTTCCCAAACAGGCACCTCACTGGCTATAAATTCCAGAGGTTTCGCCTCATTTTCATATCTCTAAAAACCGTTGGAAAGAAAACAGATTTCAGATTTTCCAATGTTCTTCTTCTCCTATCACTAAAGTTATACAATTTTCATTGCCAGTATTGTAGAACAGTGTTCCGTTCTATCTTGGGAGAAATGAATTCATAACCTTAGGCAATTGTGAGGGGATTAAATTTCTTAAGGAAACCCAGTTTTCTGTTGTGCTTAGAACTTTTATTTTTTAATCGTTCTTCTATTTCTTCTGCTTTCTGCTTATTATTTAGAATACATGAATAACAATTATAAATAGTATACTTAAGTAGTGAAAAATTAAAATAAGCAAGAATGTAGATCCAGTCTTTTATTTCTTTGAAATTGTGAAATCTTCGAGAAGATGTAGCCCCATAAAAATATGATTCTTCACTTTGTCTTCTTCCTATAACAACTCCAAAATCTCTTGATACTTCATCAATTCTTCTTAAATCTAGTGGACCTTGTCTCTGTAGTTGAACCTTGTCTCTTTCTGTTTCGTCACTCTCACTTATAGTTGCCTTAGAGCAGCCTCATCAGACACTTTACCATTCAAACTATGTTTTCTTCCATGATTCTTCTCTTTCTTGAATCCTCTCAGTTGTTGCCTAGGTGAAATATCTTCATCCCCTAACCACTTTACCAAAGCATTCATCCAATACTTTATCTCATCTTCTTTATCAAATATGTCAAAACCAAAATCACTGTCAACAGCTTTTAATGGATTTTCCAGTAAAGCTCCTAGATCATACCTCTTGGCCATTATTCTGATAGGTTTCTTTTTAGTTGGATTATCCACATCATTCAAAGAAGCACTTGTTTGTGCCACAACTAGGGATGGACATTCAGGCCATCGGATTGGATATGAAAATTTCAATTTGGATGTTTGACGTTCGGATTAAAAAAAAGTACAATCCAAAAATATCGAATCCAAATAAATTTGGATTGGATTGAATTTTTTAAGTTCGGTTTTGGATTAATCGATTTGGATTTTTAAAATTTTCGATTTTGACTATTAAGCTTTTTAGGTAGACCATAGCAATTAACAACCTTAATCCACCTAATAGTTTGCTATTTGAAATTTATAACTCTCTACAATTAACAAGAATTGAGGTGACTCTACTACCCATGCCGTGTATTAAACTTTAGTTGCTCATGAAATATTTTTACATTTTTATATTTGATTAATAAAAATTTTTATATTGATTTAATATTGTGATTGAGTGTAGTTATTAATTTATTGGATCTTGAAAATTGAACTTATTAGTATTGGACATATATGATATGAGTAATTGAGTAGGGTTAATATAAAGTATAAAATTTTCAGATTTTTGTATATCCAAAAATAAATAATACTAAATCCTATATCCAATCCAAAATTAATTTTAAAAATGAAATTCGAAATCCAATCCATAATCTAAAAATCTAACCCAAATATTCAAAAAATTCATATTTCGATTTGAATTTCGGATTGGCCCAAACTATGCACACACCTAGCCACAACATAAGTTTCTATCAACATAAATTCATATGAATAAATTATGCCTCGTAAAAGATAACTTGTGCCTTGCGAATTTTGCCTTGTGATTTTTTTCGAAAAAGTTTAACGACCCTTTGCTTTGTCTGGCAAAGATTTAGAGAACTTAACCTCTATCAACATAAGTTCGTGTGAATAAGTTATACCTTGTGAATTTCTTGTAAAAGCTTAGAGAACCTCCACCTTGTCTGACAAAGGTTTATAGAACTTAGCCTCTCTGAGCATAAGTTCATATGAATAAGTTATGCCATGCGAATTTTTTTCTCTCGTGAAACATAATTTGTGCCTTGAGAATTTTATCCTGTCTTGCGATTTTTTGATTTTTTCAATATTAGGGTTATTTTAGCTATTTTTTTGTTACTTAAAAATACTAAAAGCTAATAATTACAGATAACAAATTTGATGAATAAAAAACCATTCTAAAATAGAAACATGAACATTTTGTTAGAGCCTGTTTGGTTAAGCTTATAAGTTGGTCAAACCAAAGTTTTTAGCTTTTTGGAGTGTTAGGCTAAATCAAGAATTGCTTAAAAAAAAGTTAAAAGCTGTTTTTAATAAGTTGAAAAGCAAAAATTGGTGAAACCCAACTTTTTATTTTTTGGCTTATAAGCCATTATGTTTGACCAATAAATTTACTTTTTTATCCTCATGCTGTTTTTCTAATTTCAAAATTACCCTCAAGGAAATAAAAAACCTAATTTTTCTCTTCTTCTCTTTGGAGTGGCCGCATCTTGCACTTCTCCACAGTGCGCCGAAAATCTCTCTTCTTCTCCGCCGCTTCTTCTCTTCTTCTTCGCTTCTTCTCGAACTTTATTTATAACTCACTCGTTCATAGTTTAAAAACGAAAACATATAATTAATTTGTTAGTTTTTTTAAACAAAGCAAAGACACTCAATGTGACAAAATTTTATTTTTTTGTGCATATTAAAAAAATAATAAAAAATCTAAAAAAAGTTAATTGAGGTAGTATTAATTCATTTAAATTATTATATTTGATTTTACAAATAAAAAATAGAACTATACTCTTAATAAAAAGTAAAAAGGGAGATTTGCCTAACCTTATTTAAATTATATATTTTAAACATTAAAAATATAATTTATATTAAAAATAAATAAAGATATGTATTAATTTTAATTTTAATTATTTTAGAAATAAAAATATCATAGTAATTTATTTTTTTTAGTATTAACAGTTTTAAGAATATTTCAATCATTTGACCCAAAATAAGTGCTTAACACCCCTTTTGTACCAAACACATCAATAACTTTTTTTCAACTTCAGCACTTTTATCCAAATATATAACTGCTTATTTATAAAATAAGTTTCAGTACTTAAAAAGTGCTTTAAACAGTTACATTTAAAAGTCACTTTTTTCAGCTAAACAAAACGGGCTCTTAATGACCCTTACCTGTTTGGGCCGAGTAAATGTGGGCCGGTGTGCATTGGAGGATCAACACTTTATGTTATCTCGCCCGATCAACACTTTATTGCTTTTAGCTTAATGCTAACGCCCTCCTTTCTCCTACTACCTTTTTTCACTCCCTTTTACAACCTTCTTTTCCCTCTTTTAACTTTCGCTCACATTGCCCCAATCCCATAATAGTTCTTAAACATGGCATCTTCGCACACTCTCTCTTCCTCCATGGAAGCAGCTCTCTCAAGCTCCAATCGCGTCTCTACGTTTTCTGAGACCCCGCCAGTATTTCACTCCATCAAACCATCTAACAGGCGCAGTACTGGTTATCTCAAAATTAGTTTTAGCCCGCCGTCTACCAGCTCCTTTGGCTGCGGCTCTCCCCGTCTAGTGGTTACCCGCGCTGAACATTCTGGTGAAAGCGGCTGCGAAGAAGAGGATATTCATGGATTGAAGAATGACAATGGGTTTGGCTTAGTTCCTGAATCAACTTTTTCCTTGTCCCAGGTAAAACCTCTGTGTTCTTTAGTACTGATCTTTTTACCTGATAATCATAAAAACTCGAATTTCATTTTTTTGCGTGTGTTTTCTCCTTTACCCTTTTGGGTCTCGTACCAATTCATGAAATTAGCTGGTCAATTTCTATTATTATTCGCCCTTTATAGCTCTTAGGAATACTTCAACTTGATATTCCCAAAGTGTCTTTAGGCAACTGACTAAAGATTTATCCAAGAAAACATCAAGTTAGACAATGACACACATAAACACAAACAATCTGAAAAATAAACTTACTACATTATAAAGAAAAGTAGGATACACTACAATAGATAGCAACCCTCCAAAAAGCTGTTAAGAACAATAAAGATTAAGCTTTTTCTTTACATAAAGCTTGTTTTTTTCATTCTCTTTACACAGGGTGGCTCAAGGGGAGGTTCCTTTGCTTCAGGCCTCCAAAATTTTGAGGCCCCTAAAGTTTTTAATAATATATTTTATGATTTCATTTTCCTCAGACAATATTGAAATTTGTAGAAAGAAATGAAAAAGTAAAGAAAACTTTATTTTAGAATAAAAGAAAGACTCAATATTTTTTAACCTTGCAAATTTTTAGATCTTTAAGTTAAACTACTTAAATCTTCATATTAGTAAATTAAGTTTTTTACAACAATATTCAAGTTAATATATTGCAAAGACAAGGACTAATATCTTATTAACTTAAATTAATTTTTACCATATAAATAATAATAGTACTATTTGAAGTTAAAGACAAGGGACTAATATCTTATTAACTTATAATTTTTACCATATAATAATAATAGTAGAATTTGATGTTAAATACTTAATATTTTTTTAATAATACTACATTATTAACAACAATCATGGAAAAGAAAAGTTTCTTACTAAAATTTCGTTTTAGGCAACTAAGTATAATGAGCCTTTCTTGCATTTATAGTTAAATGTTGTGTGGTGAAATGTTATCCCTACTGAATGAATAGTTTTTTGATTAGAAAATGTAGACCTAAATAATTTGTCACCCATCCGAAAATTGAAATTCAATAATTCTGAAAAATCTCTTTATTTTATTTTTTTCCTTTGGCATGATGAATTATACCTCTCTTTCCTTGATATAGTTCATTACTCGTAATGCTAAATGGCTAGTTCAGCTTTGTTGTGATGGACTCTCTCATATTCTGAAGGATAATTCAGATAAACAAGAAACAAATAGAAATGATTTGAGTCAAGCTCCAAAAGTGGTTACACCCCTTGAACACTCAACCGGTGGCGGTACCAGGGCTGGACTTTTCAGAACTCCCATTTCTGGTGGTGTACAAAGTGCAACCTCGGCTCATGGCCTACCTAAACCTGCCTTAGCTGTCCGCAATCTAATGGAGCAGGTAGATTCCTTTTGTTAGCAAATATTTGTAGTTTTCCATAGATTTGTAACAGTAAGATCTTCTTGTGTGTTTTTTCATCGTTTTATCACCAATATTGTAGGCTAGATTTGCTCATTTATGCACTGTGATGTCCCGGATGCATCATCGGCGAGAAGGCTACCCATTTGGCACACTTGTGGATTTTGCGCCGGATTCTATGGGACGTAAGTTACTACTCTAGTGTCAGAACAATTCTTTTTAAAGCTTATCTTTTGGGGTTTCTTACCATTGAAGTGTAGAAATGCTAGAATAGGAAGTCGACTTCAGAACTATATTTCTATTATATTGATTATCAATAGTGTAGGCTACTAGGCCACTTTGACCCATGTGAAATTGTCATAGCTGCCCCACATGGCTGAGAAAAGTTTTTTTAGTAGTTCTGCGAAGGCTTTTTTATAGAAGGGATCATTTTGGTCTTGGTTAAACTTATTATTTATTGACTACTTTGAGCATTTCAATGGAACAATTGTGGCTAAGAATCTGGAATCAACTCATGTAGATGCATTGAGTTTCCTTGTTGGTTGTGGTACTAAAATGCTGAAGATAAGAAACTTGTCTAGACTGCACCTGGAAATTGTTAGGTATATTATTGGTAATATTTTTTAATTAAATTGAGTTTTCAGCATTAGTATACCTTAAAATTGTATAAAAATTGAACATGGAGTACAAATATTTAAGTATTGGAAATTCTTATAAAAATGTTGTTCTTGATTTGATGTTCAACGAAGCAAATCTTTGTAAGCAGACAAAATAATCTATATGCTGTCTCTTCCTATTTATAGTATATACAACGCTCCAATAATTATTTCTTGTTCTTTTGGCAGATCCAATATTTTCGTTCTCTCCATTAGCTATACACACCCGTAATTTGCTAGCTGACCCAAGATGCACACTGGTTGTACAGGTTTGTGATCTATTTCAACAAATATCAAGGACATTTGGCTTATACTATGTCTCTGAGTTTCTTGCACTGTTGGCTCTTTAGATCCCAGGATGGAGTGGTTTATCTAACGCAAGGGTCACAATATTTGGTGATGTCTATCCACTACCTGAAGATCAACAGGTAGCTTCCTTCTTCGATACATAGGGATCAATTTCAGATTCCTATTAACATCAAATATATACATTAACATAAGACACTAAGAAACTTCTTACCTATTCCTTTTGTCTCCTAAAAAAAGGATGTAATTTCGCTTGCTTAAATGTTCACATACATTGGATGTATGTGGTCTTTCGTAACTGTCTCTTACGTTTTGTTCTGTAAAATATTAATGTTACTGTTCAAATCAATAAAAACTAAAAAAAAAAAGGAAAAAAAAAAGCACAAGTGAAAAAGCATCACATACGCCTCTAGCTTTCTACTGATGTAAACCGTCCCGCATCAACACTAGTAGTTTTGATCAGCTGACATGAAAAGGAATTTATTCTTACCTCAGACCCTAGTGGTCTACCTCTTGCTCTCCTGTTTTAGTCTTCACTCTTGTTAAGTGGAAGGTACAGTTTATTTGCTACACTACGAAGAAGGAAGTGGTGTGAGTTGGACCTCCAAGGCGTCATATCAAATTCATTTAAGTGGCGTCTTTGCTGATGGAATCCTCAGCCTGATTTATCAGCTTCCTTGACTAGGGAGTTGATCCTATTTCATTATTTTACCACTTACTAGGTGAAGCACAGTTGACACAGAGGAGTAACATTTTTTTGTTATTATGATCAACTAAATGACCTTTTGTTTTTCCTCACTAATATATCCCAAGTTGAATAGTTGTGTTTGACTTAATTTGGACAGTAGTAAGATAACAGTTGAGTATTGATATGTATAAAGATATAAAAGTTAACATGCAAGGCCCATAGGTTCCTTTAAGACTTTCTTGGAATAGATAAAAAAAAAAAAAAAAACTAACACAGTAACGTGTAATGATGAAACTTGTCAAGACAACTTATGTAACTTTTGGTTTAAAATATTTTTAAAACTGTCCATTCTGGGGAAGCGTACATTATCTTGGAATGGACGAAGAAGGGAAGGTGGACATTTATTTTCTGCATGGTGTATGAAGCTTCTTCTGCTGAGATCGATTTTCTTAATTCCCTTCCATGATTTTCTGTCCTCTTTGGAATCAGATCTCTATGTAGATTCTCTATTTTCCATTATCAATATGACTACACTATAATTGATTAAAAAGAACAACTTGCTTTTTCTTCTCGACCCCGAGAAATCTGTCTGGAGCTAACCTTTAGGATCAACCACAACCTTCGAAACTCGGAGATAATGTGTCTGCCCCATAAAAAAGAAGGAGACTTGCTGCCCTATATGCTTTGATCCTGCAATCTGCTTTCACATGCCACTTCTAGAACTATGCAATTTTTATATTGAATACTAAAACTGTAACTGCCCTTATATTCTGCTGGTCAAGCTAAGTTTATAGAATTCTCTCTAAATGTTATGGATGTTGCATTATCTGAACAACTGTGTCTATTCTTTCAACAGGAATGGGCACACAAGCAGTATATAGCAAAACATCAGCAAGGTCCTTCTCAACAATGGGGAAACTTTTTTTACTTTAGGATGCAAAATATAAGGTTAGCTCCTTTTCTTCTAAGTAATTTAGCTGGGTTCGTGTTTCAAATGAAAATGAAAAGAGAAGCAGTATACAAATTATTATATGCATTCTCTCGCCTAACTCTCTACACCATGATCCTCTTAAAAAAAAAAAGACTTTTAATTCATCTTTTCACTTAAGTTCCCTAGTGTGCATTCTGGCAAATGCCTTTTCACTGTTAGTATGTACCTTATATTCCAAATGAGTCCAGCACCAAATGGGCAACAAAATAATTGAAAATTTTCAAATCGGACACTAAGTAGGCGTTTGGACATGCGATTTGATCTCGTGATTTGAAATCATGAGAGAAATCAGTGTTTGGACATGTGATTTCATCCCTCATAATAAATATTTTTAAAGAAATGTGTAAGAGAAAAACATGAAAGATATTCTCTAACATTTTTGTAAGAAATGTGTAAGAAAAAAACATGAAAATTTTTCTCTATTTTTTTTTCTCAAAAAATCCGATTCAACAATATTCAAGTTTCAAGATCAAAGGCATATTAATTCAAAGATCTCTCAAACTTAAAAAAATTTATTGAAAATTCGTTGGCAGACCAATGAGGTACACATTTATTTTAAAATCAAGTTAAAAAATTGAACCTCATTGGTCTGCCAACAAGGTAAGACTAAAATTTTTTTTTAAAAAAACGTAGGACCTCTTTGGGCTACCTTGTTCCATGTTCAATGAAGTGTCCCATTTGGTTAATGTCAAATTAGTGTCCGACTTGAAAATTTTCAATTATTTTGTTGTCCATTTGGTACCGAACTCTACTCTAAACTTGTGGATTACTAGTTGATTTTCATTACAAGCATTTTATTCTCATGCTTCCTGTTTGTAACCTAATTATTAGTCGCTTTGTTAGTGTATTTTTACTGTACATTTTGGGTTGGTTTAACTCGGTTTCGTGGAAAATGTTGACTCTCTGTAGCAGTTCAGTACGACTTCTCTTGCTGCCGATTTCTTTCTACTCTAGTAATCTTAGTAATTCGCTCTGGAATCTGATTATGTTAATGTTGGGAAACAGAAAAAGGATAGATCGTGCTTCCATTATAATTGCTCGAGCAAAGTAGGAACTTTTTCTGCCATGAGTCTCTTGCATCTCACTTCCAAGTTTGAGCTATGTCGCACTTGAGTGCTTATTTTATGATTTTGTACTTGCAGAGTGGATCTCAAAGCATCCTCTCTGCTTAGTATATTTTTTTAGCTCACACATGTGAAACATTCCTTTTGCTGTGCTGTTCCTTCCACAGCCCTTAATTTTCTCAGCTATTGTGCATAATATAAGACACCTCTGGATTATTTAAAATTTTGCGGTGGGCAGAATTATTTATGAGAAGATTCAATTCATAAGGTGCAGCAGAGGGGCATGTCAAAGCCTCTTATAGAATTTGGAACACCATCCCTACGGTTACTGCCTTGCTGGTGGGTTATCTGTGCTAGAGTTTTTTAAGGCAGGAAAGATAACATGGGTAATCTCAAACACAGATGCATATTTTTGCTATACTATTGGTGCAATATGTGCTTGGCCAATGTTTTGGAGCCGGAAGCCATGGTCGATTTTCTTTGTTCTTTACACTCTGTAAACTTCTCTCTTTATGGATGTATTTTCACTAGCTTCTGCTGATTTACATCAATAAAACTCTTACATTACCTATCAAAATAACAATAACAATAAGAATAGTCGTCATCATAATAATAATAATGGAGGTTATATACTTTCCGATTCTCTGCTGGCCCTACTACTAGTGTTTTCCCGGTTTTGATGAGCCATAATTGGCTGCTTAATTGAATACAACAACATGAAGAGCTATCTACCACGTTTTCAGTTTGTATTTTAAAAGATTCATCTACCATGCTGCACTTTCTTTGAATGGTTTATTTGAAAAGGAGGAACAAAAGGCAAGCTCTCGTTGTAGATTGTTGCTGAGGGAATAATTAGCAATCTATAGCTCAATGAACTTACTTGCTTTATCAATTATAACAGCGATATATATTTCATTGGAGGCTTTGGAACTGTTGCTTGGGTAGATGTCAAGGAGTATGAGACACTTCGGCCTGATAAAATTGCTGTTGATGGCGGTGAACAAAATCTTAAGGTATGTTTTTAGCGGTTTTGAGGAATTGATAATCACCAAGTAACTTGATAATGTGCCCATGCTGCTATCTATTTTTGTAAGAACTATTAGAACTTTAATGTAAGTGAATATGAGATTGTATTCACCATTCTAGTAGGCAATGGGGCTTCATTTGCCTCCCCCCTCTCTTCGACTAAGTCTGCGAATGTTTTTGCTGATTCTTATAGGAGCTCAATGCAATATTTTCAAAGCCTCTAAAAGATCTTTTAGCGCAAGAAGCTGAGGTGGATGATGCTGCTTTGATATCAATAGATAGCAAGGGGACAGATGTCCGTGTCCGCCAAGGTGCACAGGTACCTTCTATGTGCTGCCTGCTTTTTTAAGTCATTTGTTTTCATCACACGCTCTAAACTTTTCTTTTTCACTTTACTTCCCGCAGTTCAACGTACAGAGAATATCATTTGAAGAAGGCCATTCAGTTGAAACACTAGAAGAAGCCAAAGCAGCACTCTGGAAACTGATAAATGGAGGCCGAGTTTACAATTTGCAGAAATGAACATTGCAAAATGCATATCTACTTAACTTGAGGAGTCGGAACGATAAGTGGAATAGCCGGTGTAAGGTTGTCGGTAATGCTGTTACAAGAATCAGTTTGGTCACTTTTCTTCTGCGGAAGTATTAACTTATAGCCTTATAGATGTTATGGTTATTGGTGGGCTAAGTTTTTCAGAAAACTTCCTACCAACCTAAATTTCTAGTGTAAAAGGTTGTTGGTGATGATGTTTCAAGAATTTTCTTATCAAATGTTCTGGGGAAGTATGAACTTGTAGCAATTAAAAAAAGGTCCCTTTTTCGGGAGTGTTTGTGGGCTGAGTTCAAGGATGTGTTTGGTGAGGGATGAGGGATAACTAATTCCGGAAAACTTTGGGATGGATTATTCGCGTTTGATTGGAATAAAATTTCGAAATTACTTATCTCGTGATTGTAGTGTTATTTTTATTTCACATTAAGGATGGACTAACTAATCTCGGGATAACTTGTTCCCAAACTATAAACGAGCCCTGAAGGTTTTAAACTAAGAGTGAAGAGTGAAAAACACACTTAAAGTATTCAGGTTTTTTGAGTTTCCTATTCGAACTATCAGGTGTTTACTTTTCTTATCTGAGCTATCATCAAATATTTATTAAAATGCATCTCTATTATCATTGCTCATTTTTTCAACCTGAATTATTAGGTAGGAAAAGTGAGTAACTAATAGTTTAGGTGTGTTTCGATAAACATTTGATGATAATTTAGGTAGAAAATTGACACACCTGATAGTTCGAGTATGAAACTAAAAAAATTATAGTACTTTAGATGTGTTTTTCACTCTGTCAGCTTAAATCCGGTGGTCGCATGATCTTTTTCAAACAGCTACTAGTTTCCATGTAGAGAATAAATCATGGGATCATTATCACTTTTCTTGCCTAAATTATCTGCATAAACATAAGATTTGTACTGTTTGGTTTTAGAATATCTCAGCAATTACTCATGAAGTTGTTGACTAACTGAGGAGGAACTGTGTATGCAATTATTTGTGCTTCCGGTATGGGTCTCAAAAAAGGCACGATCCATCATATTCAACTATCCCACCTCGCTTCTGGAGAGGCCTGAAAGAATTGTATCTAGGGCCTACGGGTGCGTTTGATACAACAGAAAATATATTCCCAGAAGAAATTTGTGGATCAAGTTACTTGATATATGTGCTGGCGGGATGTGCGTCACGATTTAGATAAATTTGCAATCTTTGTAGTCTGAGTACTTAGATCGTCATATAGCAAAGCAAGGTGATGAAGTGGTCTTAAGATATGAGATTATCACCAAAACATGGAATCTCTTTCTGTAAATGTTCTATCGCAATTAGGAGTTAGAGACCCTTAATGACTTTGAAAATAAGTAATCTTGAACTTTTAACTTTTGCTTGTTTTAGAATAAATTTTTTAAAATTAAAAGTCAAACTTACCGAATCATTCAAGATTAGGTCGATTTTGTAAATCTCGCTCTGAACAAATTAATAATAAGTGTAAACTCAGAAAGTGAAATCTGAAGGAATGATTTTTACTCATTAAAAAGCTAAGCCTTGTGATTATCCAACTTTTGACTCGCAAAACACCATAGCAAAGTGTTGATTAGAATGTAGTATTATTTAGATAGGGACTAGTGACTTCATTTGATTTGTGAAGTTTACACAAGGGCCCCCTTCCTATTGGACTGCCTAGTACCAAAGATGATGAGGATGGAACAGATTTTTCTAGCAAAACACAAAATGACAAATATCCTCCCTGACCCTTTTTGTCCTAGGTGTCCACTAAACAAACAAACAAACAAATAAACAGTCCAAAAAAAAAAAAAAAACACAACAACGTTACTGCCATGCTCTTGCTCTGTCTCTGGAGCAGTAAAAATAGTACTGCAGGTAAAATTGCTTTGGGCACAACAGAAATAGTTATATTTTTGGCCAAATACATGTACGATTTTTTAAAATTTTTCTTCATTTTTTATTTTCCTGAATCATTCTTTTAAATTTAAATTTGTAATAATTTGAATCTCATAAATTATTTATTGATTTGGAATTGCAGCAAAAGAATGACTAGATATTAATAACTATCAAAATACTTTCCCTATTCGTTTTTACTTATTTATTTTTTAAAAATAAATTTTTATTTTTACTTATCTACTCTAGCATATCAAGAAAAAGATAATTTTTTTATGTGTTATCCTTAGCATCATCTCAAAATTACTTTCCAAGTCCTTTAAAGCTTTATCTCAATTAATATACTCTTTTCTTTCCTTTTTACTCGATAGATATATTAAACATACTTATCTTAAAATAATTATGAAAAGTCCTTTTTTCACTTTTATTTTTATAGTTAAGTCACTCTTCAATGTAAAAAAATTATTAGTGTATGATTTCAAAAAGTATCTATAAATTAATAAAATTATATTAATTAAATTACAATTCATATTATTTTTTTCTTAAAATATATAAATCTTATCCTATCAAATTAAAAAAAAATAAAGAAAACAAGTACGAAGATAAAACATGAACTTTATTTATTATTATTTAAAAAAAATACTTTATAGACTAGTAAAAGGAAACTACGAAAATAATGATTACAAACATATTGTCAAAATTACAAAAAAATATTGTTATTTTATAAAATCAAGATATAATTCATATCTATATATATTAATTTATTTGTCTATTTTGACTTGACATTAAATTTACTAATTTTTTTTAATTTTTTAATTTTAAATTAAAAATATATAAAATATATTAAAATGCTATTTAATTTTATGCTTTTAAATATATGTTGGAGAAAGTTAAAATAAAAAAGTGATAAAAAATAATTTTTTTAAAAAACAAAAAAGGAAAACAAATAAATTGAAAAAGAGGTGCGGGGAGGGAGGGGGTAGCTATTTTCCGTAAAATGAAAAGTGAATTAGTGTAAAAACCAAGGCGAGAGGCACAGCAAAAACAGAGCTCCACTCACCACCCAAGAAGGTTAAAAAAAAAAAAAAAAAACGGAGCAGAGCTAAAAATCCCCAACAATCGGCAGCAGCGTGTGCTCTCCACTCTCAACTCTCAAACCTCCATGGCTACAAGCAGCAGCTGCAGCATCCCTTATACCAATGGATCATCTCCAATAACGACGATAGCCCAAGACCATCTCTTCTCCATCTTACTTCTCTTACCTTTGGACTCCATTTTTTGCTTTGCTATGACTTGTAAGAAGTTCAGGTCCCTCACTTACTCCGACTCTTTATGGGAATCACTTTGCCGAAGAGATTGGGGTAACTCCTCCATTGATTCCCTCAGATCCTTTCCTGCTGACGGTAAACACCAACAATTTCCTTGGAAGAAGCTCTATCAGCAAATCTACCAGTTGGACTCTGTCTACTGTCGCAGATTATTGACGCATCCACAAGGAGGAGAAGACCTGCTGCTTCCTCGGCCTAGAGCTTCTCATTCCCTCAACTTTGTCTCTGGCTGTCTTGTTCTCTTCGGCGGCGGCTGCGAGGGAGGTCAGTCAGTATCCCATATTTTCTTCAGCTTTAATAGTTTTGATTTCTGTTACTAAACTTTTCACAACTCGTTCATCGATCTTTCTAATGCATTTGCAAGGATTTTGGTTGCTCTCAAATTATGAGAGATGCCTGTCCCTCCCTATTGCAATCTGAATGGAGTTAGGAGTAGCAAAAAGAGATTTTCCTTGTTTAGCTTGACCCGGTGCTGGAAAATAGAAATGAAAAGGGTAGGGGATATAGATAACTGCACCATTAAGTCATGATGGGTGCTAAAAGAATTTGGTACATTTGGTTAACCAAGTTTCCAAATATCACTTTTCCTTTACTGTGATCTAGTAAGGTAGTTATATCTTTGATTAGTTCAAACCTAGACTTTTCTCTCATTTCGGTTCTTCAGAGGGTGTTCCATTTGAAAAGAAAAACCATGATGCTGCGGACGATTGTCATGGAGCTTTTCCTGTATTGCTATTAGCTATCTGTTTCTTACATTAATGGAGCTAAGATCTTTTTATTTGCTTAGGTTTTTGGATAAACTGAATAGGGTACTCTTGTTTGGCTATTTATAATGGACCTAGTTGAATGAAATTCCTGTGATCAATGTCTTGGCTTTAGTTTACACATGAAGCACCACATGCAAGCTTGTGAGCAGAAATGCAACTTTTATCTATTCTTGGGATAGATGTATAAGTTCTGCTGCATTTTTCTAATTAAAATCATCTACGATGAACTTCAGTTTACTGAGAGAAGATTTGAAAAATTTGCAAAAGAGTTAGCTTAAGGAGAAAAATGAACGAAAGTTATACATGGACCACAGCATTCAAGATTTTTCACACGACATAGACACTCAAATTTACATGAAAGCAAATGTCTAAACATGAGCCATAATCAGTATCAATCATTCAACATTCCAAAGTTAGATATTTTGTTGGTAATGGGATAGACAAGTAAGAAAAGGAGGGAAAGGGCATCAAACTCTGCTCACTCAACATATGATCGTCTCATGAAGAACCATCTGGTCACACTCTGAATTAATCTCAACCTTATGGTTGACGCTTTTAACTTTCAGTAATTTGGTCTTTTTAAACTCTAAACAGTTTTATGCCCCCAGGGCTTAGTTCAAGTGGCAAAGGTTGAGAGACTTGTGATTTAGGTCACAAGTTTGAGCCTAAGCCTGGTATTTAAGTGGAGAAGGGTAGACGGGAGGACCCATTATCCTCAGTCCCAAAAGCTGCCGTGGTCCTAAAGGTTGACCTAGACAGATTTCCCAGTAATAGAAGAAAAGGAAAAAAACTTTGAATAGCATACATCCTATAAGATTGCCTCTGTAGTTTATTATAGGCTCATATGCAGTAATTTGCGATCTGATGTTTGCTATTTTTGGATAACTAGTACTATTTCTTCTTAAAGTGGTGTTATCCGTGCTATACTTTAGGAAGGCATCTGGATGATACATGGGTAGCATATGTCGGCAATGACTTCAAGAGAATATTGAAATGGAATAAGATTGAATCAGGGATCCCAAGTGGCCGCTTTGGGCACTCATGCGTCGTGATTGGTGATTGTCTAGTGCTTTTTGGAGGAATAAATGATCATGGGGACCGCCAAAATGATACATGGGTCGGCCAAGTAGCGGTACATGATGCATTTGGTATCACATTGTCCTGGAGACTACTTGATGTCGGTTCCATTGTGCCTCCACCAAGAGGTGCTCATGCTGCATGTAGGGTTGATAAAAGGAGGATGCTGATTCATGGAGGGATTGGTTTGTCTGGCCTGCGACTGGGAGATACATGGGTACTGGAACTGTCCGAGAATCTTCATCTTGGAGTTTGGCAAGAAATTGTGACTCATCCATCTCCTCCATCTCGCTCTGGACATACATTGACCCTTGTTGGAGGAAACCAAACAATTTTGTTTGGAGGGCGGGGTTTAGGATATGAGGTGCTTAATGATGTATGGCTCTTTGATACATCTGATGGTCACAGGAGATGGGTGCAGTTACTATTTGACTTGCAAAATATACCCCATGGATTGGCGTTGCCAAGAGTTGGTCACTCGGCCAATCTCATCATAGGTGGACGACTGCTAATTTATGGAGGAGAAGATTCCTATAGACACAGAAAAGATGACTTTTGGGTGTTGGATATCAGCTCAGTGACATCCATTATGCAGTCTGGGACTCCTCCAAACCCGGAGAGATCAAAGACTAAACTGTGGAGACAGCTCAAGTCCAAAGGTGATAACCCCTGTGGCAGATCATTTCACCGAGCTTGTGTGGATCCTTCAGGTCGTAACTTGTACATCTTCGGTGGCATGATAGATGGTTTACTTCATCCTGCCGAATCCTCTGGGTTGAGGTTTGACGGGGAGTTGTTTCTTGTGGAGCTTTTGCTTCAGTGCTAGGGGAATTGGAAGGAGATTATAGGAAAACACAAGTATATGGTGATTCCAATATGCTACTGCTTTACATGACAATGAATGTAGTGTATATATCAGTCCCACTTGTGAAGAAGCAAGGTAGCAGAGCTAGTGGGGTGCTTTGTACAGTAAAAGACCTAAGGAGGTATTGTAATTTGGAGTTAGCATTGCATCTGAAGAATTGGTAAGGTATGTTTCTGCTCTTCTAGAGGAAGCTAGAGTCAACCAAGACTCCAAGTGATAGACCGATACCAGCCCCGAGCTATTCATGATCCAGCCAAGCCCTCTGGAATTAATAGAAACTACCTGTAAATTTCTAGTTGAGGAGTGAAATTAAGTCGTGTAGACCAGACTTAGCTTGAGATATGATTAGTTGTTCTGAATTTTGATGTAATATGTACATTCTTGATCTTTAATGGCTAGTACTACTATTGCTGCTATACTTCACCCCCCTCCCCTCTTACATTTTATTCCACTATTTAATTATACTAATGCGAATCTTACAGCGACTAAGGGGAATTAAAATGGTAGATAATGAATTTAATCGAATCAAGGCTGCTGATTTTGGTACATAGCTGTCGCATTGTGACTTAGAAGTCAATGAAATGGGTTTAAAATCATGAAATTTAAGGTTTAATTCTTAATGAAGGCAAAAATGTTAGGTAATTTCTTTTCATAGAAATAAAAAATTTCAATTTTATTTATTATCAAAAACTATCGTCAGCATAACCATACCATCACAATTTCCTTATGAATATCGACCATAATCGCAAATGATTATTTTTAAAACAACTCTTATCCTCTAAGTATTTCCAAGTAAATAATCTTTTAATAGCTTCCATATTTGAATCAGTTACCTCGACTGCTTATATAACTTGACTTTACTTTGACATGTTGGCCTTTTTTCTATATCTTAATTAATCGAAAGAGTCAGTAGCTATTTTACACTTAACATCAAGGCTGACTTTTTTTAACTTGATCGATATTAATTCTATGATTGAATAGCATAAGTGATACTAGTAAAAATCCGAAGAGACATACAAAGAGGACCTAGTGCTAAAATAAATACTGAAACGCAAAAGAAATCGTTAACGATGCCTAAAAATAGGAGAGAGTGAAAGAATAAATTATAGTCCTGTATTTGTGACAGTTCTATTAGAAATGTCTGTACTTCTTACTTTTCAAATAATTACCTGAATGATATACTTTCGGTTCCATTTTAATTGTTAGGAAAAAGTTAATAGGGATGATAATTTAATTAATATAATCCTATTAATTTTTTGGAAACATATAATAATAATTCTTTTCACATTTTAAAACAATTTTAAGTACTAAGGGTAGAATTGGAAAAACGTGATCAATTATCTCTTGAATTTTGAAACTAGCAAGTATTTTAAAACAATAATTTTTAGTATATCTAGCAATTAAAATGGAACGGGGGGAGTATAATCGTTCTTATAACCTGTTTGGCCAAGCTTCTCAAATCAGCTTATTTTGAAAAGTGCTTATCGAAAAAGTACTTCTGGTGAGAAGCAGTTTGTGTTTGGCCAATAAATTTAAAAATCACTTTTGAGCAGCAATTATTATTTGGCCAAACTTTTGAGAAGTGCTTCTAAGTGTATTTTTGACAAAAGTGTTTTTCAAATAAGTACTTTTAGGGAGAAGCTACTTTTTTTAGCTCCTGAAAAACAGTTTTTGTTACTCCCTAAAAACACTTATTTTCTCCCAAAAATTTGGTCAAACACTTTATTTTTTTTAAAATAAATATTTTTCAAAAAAAATAAACACTTTTGCCCTTTCAGAAACTTCACCAAACAAGCTATTAACTTCTTTTCTTTTTAAGCATGTTGATATTATATTCACTTAATCAACCATAAATATCAAATCTTGGGGAATTTCATTAATTTGACACAAAAACACCTTAATTAGGGTGTAGTAGCTTAGTTTCATTGACATTTTTGTTGGGAGTTCCCTAATTTTAATATTTCTTGAGTCAATAAAAGGGGGTTGATTTTGTAATAAGAAAAGGAAACAACAAATTAAGCATTAAAATTCTAAAAACGATAGAGTAATATCTGAAATCTTCTTGCTAGCTTTATTTCCTGCTAATTATTTTCACACACCCTCTCTCTCTATATTAATATAATATATATAGCAATGGCCAATGGTATTAATTCCTATATTATATTTACTCTCTTTCTACTTCCACTCACGTTAAATAAAAGGTATGTAACTAGGGTTAAATTCTGCTTTCTGTTTACATATATTTTGCTTTCGACGACGACGATGATGAATAGCTCTAGTAGTACTGAAAGTAGTTAGTCAATGGAGTTCAGGTTTAGGCCCATTGATGAAGAACTCATAAGCTATCTAATCAAATTTTGTGTGCGATAACCCTATTGAATGCCATCATATTCGACTGCTAGACTTGTATGGTAACAAAAAGCCGTGTGATATATTCCATGATTTATTTCCTGATGGGGAGTCCACCGACTTTATTTTGTGTCGTCGCATTAAGAGGAAGGTTGGTGCTAGAATTAATGTCGTCCAGGGCTACGAGGCAACAAGATATCCGCTTTGAGTAGCCAATAAAGCCGGTGTCCAACTTTTTAAAGAAATTTTGTCCGTTTCGATGCCGGACGAATTTTGTGCTACTTCTAATAATTATGACAAGGAGGAAAATATTGGATCCGCATCACAGCCTAGATATGTCTATGGTAGGGGTACTGTTTGGAAGATCAAAATCGTCGTCGTGTGTCGGGACAAGTTGTGATTTACAAGACGGATATTATTGTGCTAATAATAATTGTGACGATGATGATGAGTTTTGAACGTGCCAAGGCTAGTGTTTCACCATTGAAATGGACATCGTCCGAATTAAGCAATATTAGATGATAATAATCACTATTAACTTACTGCTCCGGGGGAAGTCTATTGCATTTTAATTAGCATGACAATGTAACGAATTATATATAAAGCTTATGAAGTAAAATATATATAAAGAGTATATGCATATCTAGCTAGCTATAGTATTATTTTCTTTATCTTACGTTAGTTGTTAATTATAATTGCCTTGCCCTGGTGGGGACAACTTTCAAAAGCTATTTCTGACGCGGAAAAAAGGAAAGGAAATCGTCGAGTGCCACATGACAGCCCAGTTCTATGCCAAGTGGTAGCCCAAGAGCATCCACGTATGGTATGCCATAGAGATTGTCAAAACGTGTCAACCAACAATAAAATAGCAATTTGGGAGAAGCACCAAACACAGCTGTATAATTAGCACTGCCACTAAATCATAATTATTAATTTGTGATCTATATCCAATACCTCTTTAACATGAAGAACCATCTTCATCTTAGGACCAGCTACTCCTTGTTCCTTCTCTTATTGTTGTTTATCATATACTTCCACTACTCGATTGGCAGTGCCAAAGGAGGACAAGAAGAAGAAGAAGAGCAGCAGCAGCAGCAGCTGATTCAAGAACAACAACTCCACATGAACAGTAGGACTCCCATTATAGAGACTGTCAAGAGAATGTTTTCTTTCCCCACTAATTCTTTTCCCCAAACTTCAACCAATTATTGGAGCAAATTTGAATCACTAATCAAACAAGGCAAGGCTTACTTCTCCCGTCCAACTCTTGAGTAAGTCCCCACAACCCTGGATCCACTTTCTTTTTTTTTTTTGTGCGTGTGTTAAAAATCGTAGTGTTCGGGTCAGTTTACATCGGGACGGAACTAGGGGCGTGGGGAAGTTGATTATTTTGTTTGAAAGACCTGGCTCCGCCATGCAACACGATTAGTTTCATTCCACAAGTTTCTGCTACCTCCCTTCCATCAGTACCTCTATCGGTAACTCGTTTTTTCATTTGTACCAGAGATTTCATAATTCTCAACTCACTCCATTTCATTGGGTGCCCGGGATCCATTCATGTTACATTCTAGACGATCTCATTGAAATATGTCAATCAACTTATCAAAGAGATAACACTTGTATCTATCTGTTTTTAGTCTTACTGTCATGTTTTAAGTTGAATACAGGTTATAGTTTCCAAAATATTACAGGGAAAATGACCCTTTTTCCATTAAGAATTTGTTTGGGACTGATTGTGAGCAAAATGGGCAGTTTCAGAGATAGCCAGGAAGTACAGGCCAAGGAGGAAAGGGGAGCAGCAGGAGAAAAAGTGAAAGAAGCAGTTCTGAAGAGCCTTGACAAGAGTAAAGCGGCCATAGAAGAATCTGCCAAATCAGCTGCAAGATTAGCAGGGGACGCAGTGCAGAAGACTACGAATAAGGTGAAAAGAACATTCTCTTTTGGAGATGGAGGACACCAAGCGGATGAGCTCTGATGAAAGAAAAAATCTTTGTAAAATAGATGTGAATATGCACCTTGGAAGCTTAGCTTTAGTGTATTTTCACTCTTGCAGTTTCTTGATGCACCTTTAATTGCTTTGTTCATAGTTGTCTGTCATGTACTCTCTTCAATAATTTAATCATAGAAGTCTGCTAAGGCTATTGCTACAAAACCTAACTAGGCTTGGGTTATAATAGGGACTGTAATGGACGTTGCAAAGCCCGAGCAGCAGTTGCTTTACTCCAAGCTTGCTATATCCCATTTTGGTTGGTCTTTCACCCTAGCCATAAGAATCTAAGAAAGATGATTTACGAGTAAGCACCTCCTTTGCGATCCTTCTTAATAATCACGGTATTGTGGTGTTCTGGCCAGTGTTAGACCAATTTTACGGAACATTAGTGATCTCCCACCAGCACAGACATGTACTTATCAAGTGACTCTGTGACCGCTACTTATCGAGTGAGTCCCCATTCATCCGAAATAGTATTTTAGTAAAGAGAGGCATTATGGGCCGACTACTACGACTACATGTCCATGTAGTGCAGTGGCTCTGTTCATCAAGATTTTGAAAAGTGTATCACTAGAAATTTTTGTCCGTGCTTTGCATCTTCCAGACAATCCGTCATGAGAAAACAACAATATAAATCAAAATTGAAATGGCTGTGAATCTAAGAAAAGGATTTAATTGTTAAGAGCAGAGACAGACAAATCTTTGAATGGGTGAAGGAAAAAACATTGAAATATATGAAAAAGCAAATTCTTCCTCTGTTTCGGTAGCGCACACTTGTTATACCGTCCACAAGCCAAGCGTAACATTTTATTAAATTAAAATAAGCCAGGTATTGCATATATGAATATCTCACTGGGTACACCAACTACTGGAAAGAGGGTTAAAACGATCAACAGAGACAAATGTTCGTCCTTCGCTGGACCATCTACTCAATACTCCCAAGAAATCTGTCAACAAAGGCAAGCGGATAAGTTAATATTATCAGGTACGTATAATATGCAAGCATATCAAAGGTGAACCAGAGTTCCAGACATTTACCTACTTCCAAGACAAACATAATTTTCAAATGTTTCACTTCATTTCCATTTCCTTGTACGAAAGAGTCGACTCATTTTTCAAACTCAATTAGTCATCTGGACAACCAAGCTCGCTACAATAACCTACAAAGGGAGACTGTTGGATGTGATAAATAGATTTGAGTCTCACTGTTGGATGTAATAACTGGATTTGAGTATTATATGAGCTGTCCGAAGATTTGTGTAAGCCATGGCTAAACCATCTCAATACTCAAGTGCTATTTGCTCATCCTATCCTCCAGTATAAGCCATGGCTAAACCATCTCAATACTCATCTATCCTACATGTGTTTTGTCGAATATGTTCATTTCTACTCTTGTGTGATCTTGTATACACATCTATCTTAGCATTCGTATTTCAGTGACCCTCATCTTGTGAATAGATTAAGACCATAAATGCCCAAGATTCATATATAACATTGTAGCTTTACCACCATTCCATGGGACTTGCCTTCCACTTTGATAGGTTATCACATAAACCTCGGTTTAGTACTACTCCATTTCAATCATCCGATTTTAGTACTCTGTGTTGCATCTTTATACCATTCCCCTAGAGCCTCGAGCCTAGATATTTGATAGTCTGCATTTAAGCACGTATCTAATGAACACTCTTCTTGGCATTTAAGCACCGCAATTCTATCTAGTAAATAAGCCAGGAATGCACATTCTCGTACCAGAGAATTAAATTTAGCATAAACTTAAAGAACAGTGATGACAACCTAGGACTACTTCCACAGTTTCTTGGCAATATTTTACATATATGCTGTTTTTAGTGATCTCCAATTCCTCTTTTTAGAATTCAACCTCACCAACCCATCTCAACAGCATTTATATAAAAAAAAAACATTAGGAATATTCAACTATAGGATCATAATATCCTCCACAAAAGGCGATTACGTTGACCATCTAATGGAATCCCTTTAGCATGTAGATGCACTCAATTGGTTGATTCTTAGCATCGATACTATTGTATTTTACACATATGGATTCATACCTAAATATTTGCTGCAATCTTGATTAATTTTTAGATATAATTTTATGTTTCACGATCGTAAGTAGTGTTGTGTTCAGATAAACCCACAGCTAAATAGCTCCTTCCGGCCCTCAGATCCGGTATAGAAATGGATCAAAAAAGTTGTAATTGCATCAAGAGAACACAAAATCAATGAACTATAGGTACCTTAGAAAATCGGAGCGACAATCAATGGTTGCCGTGTTGTTTGTGCTCGAGGTGGCGTCGCTCTTCTGGAAGGGCGACGAGGTAGGAGAATATCATGCCTCCGAAGCAGACATGGAGAAGGGGGTCAACGGAGCTGGTTTCGATATACTTGGCATGGTAGTTATCCAATCCCTTCTTGATAGCGTTCTTCGCATAAGCGACTGAGAGCATCGGCTTCAGATGCGCCGGCACCTCCTTCACCTTCATGCCCTTTATCTCCTTGTACAAGTTTCTCAACGCCATTTTCTTCGAAAAGGTTTTTGCTGAGATCTGAAACCCTAACCCCTCGCAGCTGTGGTTGCTCTGTCCGCCTTACCGGAGGATTGGCTTTCTCTCTCTTTCTGTTTATGGGTGAAGTGAAAATAATGTAATTTACTACTAACTGCTTATTTTTGAAGCGACTAATGGGTTGGGCCCAATATGGACATTTCATTTTGGGATAGCTAATTAATTTTTTAATAGAATCGAAATATATATTTAGTATAAAGTGTATATTATTTATAAATTTTGTATGTATTTTATAAATTAAATGATTGAATAATTCAGATTCATAATTATTCCTTTCTTTTTTTTCTTTCTTTTTATTATTCGATCACTTTCTTGGAACAAAATTGACAAATATTTACTTTTGAATCGTTCTAAACATAATCACTATTTTATAAGTATAAAAGTTCAATCACTTTATAATAAGTTGTCCCCTTATATTAAAAGAAAAAACACAAAATCAACAAAAAGAATAGTAACGTTTTGAAATAATCATAATTGTTAGAGTTTCAAGTTAGACATTAAATTATTTAACCTACAAATTGTATATTAAATCAATTATGTTATGAATACAAATAAAATTGTGGCTATTCATTTAATTTTATACATTATATATATAAATCACTTATATTCGTGTGTATCTATTTAATATATAACTTTATTTTTGGCCTCTGAGGATGTATATTTGTAACTAAAAATAGAACATTTTTGGCTCATGAAAGAAACACATTTGAAGAGCCTTGAATACACTTGAAAGAAGAAAACTCTTCTCCCTTTTCTACATCTCTTGTCTAATATATCTAGTTTTATATTATTCTACACATGTTATCAGCACAAGCTCTAATTAACTGAGAAGTTTTCCAGTATGATTTTCATTTTATGTTGCAAATATCAAACGAGAGATACGCTTTCTAAATGATTTAATTACTTTGCTTTGGATCTTCAGATTCAGAAATATATTAATGGTTACATTCTACCACATGACACTCTAAAATTTTATATATTAAGTTCTCAATACATAAACATGAAGTAATATTAAGGATATTGGTCTTTATAGTAACTTAAATGATTAACGGAACTCTTTAGTTCAAGAGAATGATGGTTTTGAATTTTCACTGTAGTTTGTAGAATTGATATAGATCAATTATATTTATTCTTATAATTACAATCATGTCCATCACTAAATAATCTTACCTCAATTCATTTTTATGTGTTTGAATATATGTGGTATGAAGATAATACTATTGTTTATATTTGATATTGTTTGATTGTTCATATTTTCACAAATAAATTGTGGCAGTTCACAATTAATTGTATTTTGGTTGCCTGTTATATTACAAGAGGGATGAATGATCATATTTATTTGTGAATATCAATATTAGATGCATCTTCATTAAATTTTTAAAGGTTATGATATAATATAAATGACTGTTTAATGCAACTTACAGAATTGTAAGAAATATATGACCATTAAACTGATAATAAATACTTTCATAAAGGTTTGTTATGAATAAAGCATATTTCATTTAACTTTATAACCGTTAAATTAAGTGATAATACGTTCAATGTATGGTTGATTATTATGATCACTAAAAGAGAATATTTACAAATGTTTGTTATGTTCATATTATTGATGAACTGTTTTACCGCTCGTAGAAAATTATATTTGTAAGTTTTCTAATGAAGTGAAAAGTTGTAGCTCACAATCGTACAAGGGAAAGAATAAATTTTGAAAGCCCTCATTAGGTAAGGTAAGTTATATTTCAATCTTTTTGACTTTTAAGATTTGAAAAATATTATAAAATTATTTTATACCTAATTGTGATTATGCAAAATTATAGTCCATTCTTGGAGTGAATGAGACAACCTATGACAAACATTATATGAGGGCAAGACAATGGTTTCATGTTCCAAGACACCATAAGGGTAAGACATCGGGTTCAAGTCCTGATGCACCATGATGATAAGACGTTGGATTCTAGTCCTAGCGCATTATGGCATAACAAGCCTTATATGAATGAGACGTTAGGGTCGTATCCCAATGCACCATATTGAAAATATAATGATGATTAAGATAAAATAATGCCTTATTATGAAGTTTGTCCCATTAGATCTACTCCATTCTATAAAGAGAATGTGAGAGTGATAGATCAAAAGTCTGAAAGAAGGTTAAATAATGATCAGGGCCATATGGATGAACATGGGCGTGACCAGTGATGAAATAATAATAATCATCATGATGGTGGCTATAAATAAGAGAACATTATGGGTTTCTCAGAAATAATCCTTCAAAAGGTGAAGATGATATCTGTCATCAATGTGACATGAAGGGGTATAGGCATGTGACTATAATTTGCTCGAATACTTTGTCAAGCTTTATTAATCCTACATCAAAAGAAAGAAAAACAAAGTGAGGCCATATTTGACCTTTCAAAATGATGTTGAGGTGGGGCCATATGAATAATTATGATAAATTCTAGGACAAAATAAAAATCATGAGGCATGTTCGGATAATTATAAGATGGCCATGAAATAAAATTTATAAATTCGAACATGCTCATGATTGAAGAAATACCACAACTCACCTCCAAGGGAGGTTTGAGAGAAATAAAGAGAATGAATATCATTGTGTGATCGTATGAATATGTCATTGTGTTTTGTACTCATCATACGCTAAAAATATTTTGTCAGGCCTCAAATGATTATAAAATGACAAAAGTCAAGCAGATAAGAATTTTTGTTTATAATGACTTTGATCTGACTATAATGACAATGACATTCTCTGTGAAATAAATATTTCTCATAAATGGATGGTCACGTATATGAATATGAAAGACTACTCGTTTTCATGTGGCCTATACTACACCGGTGTTAGTATAGTTAAATCACATGTAGTAAATAAGAAGTTTAGGGGTCCTAATAATTTTATTATTTGGCATGACCGGTTGGGCCATCTCGGTTCAAATATGATGTGCAAAATAATTGAAAATTCACATGGGATGCATTGAAGAACCAGAAGATTCAATTTAAGGAATTCTCTTGTGCTGCCTGTTCCTAAAGGAAATTAGTTGTTAAACCATCAGCAGTAAAAGTTAGGATTGAATCTCCTGCATTTTTGGAATGTGTATAGGGTGATATATTTGGGCTTATTCATCCTTCATGTGGACCATTCAAGTATTATATAACCTTGATAGATGTATCTACAAGGTGGTCACATGTGTGCTTATTATCAACTCATAATATGACATTTGCAAGGTTGCTAGCCCAAATAATAAGATTAAGAGCATAATTTTTCGATTATGCAATTAAGACAATTCGTCTTGATAATGTCGTGTTGGGACATGCCATTTTTGCATGCAGCTGTGCTTGTACGCATAAGGCCAACAAGTTACCTAAAACCTCCCTATTATAGTTGGCTCATAGTCAGGAGCCAAATATTTTTCATCTTAAAGGTTTTTATTGTGCAGTATATGTTCTAATTGTTCTATCTAAATGCATAAAGATGGATCCTCAAAGAAGGTTGGGAATATATGTTGGTTATGAATCTTTGTCTATTATCAAATATTTGAAATCCATGAGGGGAAACTTATTTACAGCTAGATTTGCTGATTGTCATTTTGATGAGTCAGTTTTTCCAACATTAGGGGGAGAAAATGAGAAAAAAGAAAAGGAGATATATTAGAGTGCATTATCACTATCTCATTTGGATCCTTGCACAAATCAATGTGAGCAAGAGGTTCAAAAGATCATTTATTTGTAAAATATTATAAATCAATATGTGTTTATTAACCTTCCAAGGGTTACTAAATCACAAATTCCAGTTGTAAATGCTCCAAGTCTAGTTGATGTCCCGCTAAGATAATTTGATTGTGCAAATGAGCCTAAAACATTCATGAAGTGTGATAGACCTATAGGTTCCAAAGATAAAAAATTTTGAAAAAAGGAAAGGAACAAATGAGCAAGTTGATCAAAAGGATGAAGTTACTCATGAAGAGCCTCGAAGCATAATAACTAATAAGACCTCGTCAGAAAAATTTCAAGTTCCTGAAAAAGATAATAATGAAAAATACTCAATAAGTTGTGTTTCCATGGGAAAGAGATGAAATATTTGCCCATCAATTCACATACACCAAAAAAATTCTAAAGCGATTTTACATGGATATGAAATATTTGTCCATCAATCCACATTCACCGAAAAGATACTAAAGTGATTTTACATAGATATGGCACATCCATTAACCACTTCGATGATTGTGAGATCACTTGATATCAATAAGGATCTATTTCGACCACAGGAGGAAGATGAAGAACTCCTTAGTGATGAAACTCCATATCTTAGTGCAATTGGAGCACAAATATATATTTCAAATAATACAAGACCAGATATTGCTTTGCAGTGAGCTTATTATCAAGATTCAGTTCCTCACCAATAAAAAGGCACTGAAATGGTGTTAAATATATTTTCAGATACCTCCGAGGAACTATTGATATGAGATTACTTTATTCTGATGATTCCAATTCACAAATGATTGGTTGTGTGGATACAGGTTATCTGTCTGATCCACATAAAGCTCGATTTCAAACAGGATATCTATTTACCTGTGGAGATACAGCTATATCACGGCGATCAACAAAACAAACTTTAGTTACTACATCTTCAAATCATGCTCAAATAATAGTCATTCATGAAGCCAGTTGAGAGTGTGTACGATTGAGATCAATGACTCAACATTAACTGCAATTATGTGGTCTTTCTTTTCAAACTGTATTATATGAAGAAAATATTGTCTGCATAGCTCGATCAAAGGAAGGATATATCAAAGGAGATCGAATAAAATACATTTCAGCTAAATTCTTTTTTATACATGATCTTTAACAAAATGATGAGATAGATGTTCAACTGATCGATTCGAGTGATAATCTTGCGAATTTATTCACTAACGCATTGCCAACATCAACATTTGAGAAGTTGAGATATAAGATTGGAATACGCCGTCTCTGAGATATCAAGTAAAGTTTTCATTAGGGGGAGTGAAATACGTGTTGTACTCTTTTTCCCTTAACTAAGATTTTGTCCCAATTGAGTTTTCCTGGTAAGATTTTTAATGAGGCAGCACTCAAGGCATATTAAAGATGTGTGTACTCTTTTTTCTTTATTAGAGTTTTTTTTCACTGAGTTTTTTTTTAATAAGATTTTAACGAGGCATATTATCTATGGACATCTAAGGGGGAGTGTTATGAATACAATGAATTGTGGTTGTCCATTTAATATGAATACAATGAATTATGGCTATTCATTTCATGTACATTTATTTAATATATAACTTTATTCTTGACCTTTGAGGATGTATATTTGTAACTATAAGTAGAGTACTTTTGACTCATGAAAGGAACACACTTGAAGAGCCTTGAATATACTTGAAAGAAAGAAAAATCCTCTCCTTTTTCTACATCTCTTATCTAATATATCTAATTCTATATTATTCTATATTACTCATATTTTATAATAAATTATTAAATGTATAATATTAAGGTCAAAAGCGAGGTGAGTAATCTAAATTTAATTGATTTTTTTATAATACAAATATAATAAGAGTATTGTAACAAAAGTAATATATCAAATATCAAATTAATATAATAAAGAGAAAAATAATAGATAAATAATTATTTTGTTAGAGTTTATGTATGTGTCACCAAATGATCCACGACGAGACAAGATGAATGTATTAATAGGATAATCTAGTTGTAAATGACTTCGTGGATCACACACATTACAGGAATAAAATTCTGATTATTAAATTGTTATGATTAAAATAATCAGGTGTCATGCGGAAAATAGCACAGCGGAACTCAAAAGACGCTAAATAAGAAGACAAACGAGAAATATATCAAAAGAGACACAATAATTTAACGTGGTTTGGTCAACCGACCTACATTCAAAAGAGGAGATGAGCAATCCACTATATAAAAGAGAGTACAAAATATCGAGAGAATAACATCACAAAATTCATTCAGAATAAAAAGAGGTTTACACAAGAATTACATTACCACTTGTGTCTCACAAATTCTCCCCTAGATAAAACTTTCACTAAATAAAACTCTCAAAGCTCTTAAGACTACATTGTGAATGCTACCAAGTTAGGAGGAAACAATCTCAATTTATAGAGTCTAACACCTTTTCCTACAGAAAAAAAGTTAGTCAAATATAAAAAATTTGTATTTTTTTAGAAAAAAAAAATCTAATTATAATAAGAAAATCAAAACAAAAATATATGATTTGATGAAATTTTGAAGTTTGACGAGAGTTGAGAAGTTAATGATTATAGTAGCTTGAACCTTCCAGATATATAATTTTGATATGCTATTCTTTGATATGGAAAAATTATTCATGCGACCAAGTTTTTGAGCAATTAAAGGTTTTTTCGTCTGTGACAGGGTTATCACCAATTGATTTGGAATTGACTATGTTGTCATTTGTTTGCACTTAAAAATGTCTGAATCAGATTATTAAGTATATTTATTTTTATTAAGATTTAAGTATTTATTTAATTTAAATAGATAATTATTAAGATCTAAAATAATATCTTAATATCATTAAGAGGTATATTTGTGTAGATAATTTTCATCACTCTGTCCATAAGCACAAGTCACAATTATTAACCAATTTTGTTATCACAACCTACCATCGTCACCACCACCACCAACTACCTCTGCCATTATTTTTAACCATCTCTGCAATCACAACAACCACTAACAACCACTTCTACTGCCAATCATTATTATATTGTCAGTCGTTACCACACATACCACCTCCATCATTATAATTATATCTAATGGCGTCGTCGTCACTGACGCCACCTCTACCACCATTATCACTCACTACCACAACTATGACCAATCTCTATTAACAACTACCTTCACCATCACAACTAGCATCGCTACCAAGTACCACCAACTTATCTCAACACGTTCTTCATCTACTACCATCAACACCACCAACTACTAAAATCAACCAATTTCACCATCACAACCACCACTATCAACTGTCACAATCACGTCAGTCACTACAACAACAACTACCCGCATCATCACAACTATCACCACTACCATTACTAGTAATTATTAATATAACAAATACTAGACACTAATATCAATCATTACCACAACCACCATTACAATTCATCTCCACCATCACTGACAAACATAAATATTTTTTTATCAAAATAAATCTATTTTATTTAAATTAATTTTTTTAATATTTAATTATTTTTTTTGATTTGAATTATATATTTAACATATATAAATAAATAAAGTATGCATATTCAGATGAAAAACAAATAGTCTTAATCATTCAGCGTTCAGATCTAGAGACAACATCTTAATCATTCAGATGTGTATTCAAATTCAGACGTCTTAATTTTAATGAAAACAAATAAGGCCATAAATTCCTTTTGTATCTCTCCCATGTATGATTAGATAATTTTTGCTCCAATTTTATCTATTATTGATATATTTTTGTTTTGTTAATATACCAAAATTAATAAAAGAAAATATAATCATTAAATAATTTTATTATTATTTCATTTTTGCATTATGGATTTTACATTATAATTCAGTATAACTTGTCTCCACTGATTAAATGACCCCTAATGATAACACATTTAATTGCACAATTTGCTTTTTAAATAGATTAATTTTAAATTTTATTTCTAAAAATTAAATTTATATTTAGAGGAGATAATTTCTTTTAGGATATGGAGAATAATTTTTACAATATTATAATATAAAAATATAAATTTATGCTTTATAAAAAATTTATTCATCTTGTGAAATAAAAATTAAAAATCACACAAAATAAGAGCAAAAAATACAATTGTGTGGATCCTAACCGTACATCGCCACCCGCACCGCCAAACTTTTGCAATGATAAATTGGCCGGAGCCCTTTTCTTGCGTCGAGTTATCGGCAATCCCCAAAAAGCGAGATCTCGCTCTTTTCTTATCTTGTGTTTATTTATATTTATACAAGTGCCTTGTGCTTCTCATTTCCCATGGCTCGTTCGATTTCTCAAGCCCTAAATCTGATCCGAACCTCCACTCCCGCCGCCCCTTCCAGGACCCGAAATGCTCTTCTCCTCGTAGCTTCTAGGAGCGAGTCCACTCAGGCCGACAGGAACACCGGATCTGACACCTCGGAGGCGGAGGCGGAGGCTCTGGCGGTGCAGAGGATCGAGGACGCCATTCACCGCATCATAGTGCGGCGATCCGCTCCCGATTGGCTTCCCTTCCGCCCTGGTGCTTCCTACTGGGTCCCACCTCGACGCAGCTCCTACGGTGTTGCCGACCTCGTTCACAAGCTCGCTAATACGCTCACGGAAGAGGAAATTATGTCTCTGGCTACGTTCCGTGGCTGGCCTTCCTCTAATTTCTATCTTGATAATGGTACTTAATTCTCTAGCTTTCCTCTGTGTTCCATGATCATTATTTCTAGCAAAGCTGTGCATTAATTGCAACAATTCGATATATCGTCGACCTTGATTTTCTAGCTCTCCCCGTGTTCCATGATGAATATTTCTAGCAAAGCTGTGCATTAATTGCAATAATTGGATATATTGTCGAGTTTGATTTTCGATTTATTGGATCTAGAATTTCGACTCATGTGAGATCTAGGTATCTGGAATAGATAGCTCGGGCGTTCAAACTTTTACTGAAGGGGGGAGGGTGATTTGAACTACTGCTACATTTGCCGGATGGGATTAGGATTCTCTCTCCGGGACGGAGAGGAGAGAGGGTTATAGAGTTATAGCTTGGTTATTTATTTTTTATCTTAGGAGCTTCCTATAGCCTTGGTCCTTGTCCATTCACTAACTAATCATTTTTTATGCCGGCTCCAAAAGCCACTATCTTTTGGTTCGTTGATGAGGAGAAGTTGCTTCCCTCTGTTGTTCCCGTATGTTATTCTGCTTCCTATATCTGCATTCTGATTTTCACTGCAGCATGTTTCTCGATGTTGAGCTAGGCAGATGTTCTATTGGCTGATGATAAAAATGAATTATACTGTTACCCCTGTCTTTTGAGTGCGGTATGTGTGAAAGTCCGACCCTGGCCGTAGAGCTTTCCTTCTGATTCAATGAGAAGAGAGAGCTGCCACGCTTTTTATATGTGTACTATTATGTTGTCTTGATTTCTCACTTCTGCGTAACTCTTTCCTGGTGGCTATGCAATGGAGCGGAGGAACTATGATAATCAGTTGTCACTATCCCGTTAAAGCCTCAAACAAGTTGCCAGGATGGTCTCACATTCCTATGTTTGTGCTGTTTCAGAGGATTTGTAGTTTGAGGAGATCTCCATGAGTTATTCCAATGCTATTTGTGTGTATTGGTTGGCTTATTTGACCTTTGAATCATCATTGGAATGTGTTGTTTAGTTTTTCTCTCAACTTAATACTAATCTTTTATGGTCATGTTTAAGACTACATGTTTTAAAAGTGTTCTTTTCTTTCGTTAACTCCTTTTTCAGTTAAATAACACTACCACCACACATAGGGTGATCCCCTAAATGGGATCTGGCGAGGTTGAGGTGTACCCAAACCTTACCTTTATCTTGGGTAAGGTAGAGATGTTTCCAATAAGACCCCCCCTCAAGAAAAGCATTCTCAAAGCAGGTTTGAGATATATAAGAGTGAAAAGCTATGTTGAAAAAAACGGATGAAGAGTAAAGTATTGACAACAAAACATAGCAAAGATAACCAAAGTAAAAAGGAACAACAACAATAGTAAAATAGAGGAATGCAATAATACTAACACAATAGTGGTGAGACTGATAAAGGGTAGCAAATGAATTGTTCTAAACTAGCACCAAGCTCACCTACAGAAAAGAAAGAGAACGCTCGACTGCTTCTATCCTATTCCTCGATTTCCACTCTCTCCTATCTAGTGTTCTGTCCTCAGTGATCGGAAGATGTTTCGTGTCCTGTCTAATCACCTCTTCCCACTCTTCCTCGGCCTACCTTTATCTCTCCTCAAATCTGTGGCTGCAAATCTCTCGTATTGCTCTCACTAGGCATCTTTGCTCCTTCTCTTTATATGTCCGAACCATTTCAGCCTCGCTTCTTGCATTCCATGGAAGCCACTCCCATCTTGTCCCGAATATTCCCGTTCCTAATTGTATCTTTTCTAGTATATCCACGCATTCATCTACGCATCTTTCATTTTTGCTACTCTTATCTCTTGAGCATCTGAGTTCGATTGGCCTAACACACTACATACAACATAATTAAAATGAAATATAGAGTAATATTTTCAATCAAACAGGTTAACATAAAATGAAATAGAGTGTAATATTTTATTTCTCTTGTACTTTTGTGATAAAATGGTTTAACTGTCTTGCTTATTCAAAAGTCTAGTTGATCTGTTCATGACAGTATACGCGCAGAGACATTGTTGTCTCTCTTGAAGATCTAAAATTTGTGCAAGTGTTTTTAGATGAACCTAAGTACTGTTCTACACTTAGCTACTATTTTTGTTAGGTTAACAGACAGTCTACTCATGTACACTCTCTCACTCTGTCTCATTTCCTTTCCTGTTACAGAAAAGGATAGTACGCCCAAAAAAGAAATCCACTCTAAGGATGAGGAAGTTTAACTGCAAGCATGAGCATGAATGGGCAAAGCAACTGCTTCTCCATCGCCGCTGTTAAGGTGGTTTAGAACTTGAGAGTTATTGTCAAATTGGCCATATGCAAATTCTAGTCCTCATAGTTGTATATGTTAGGTTGCACTTCGCAACGCATCTTACCATCTTTTGCTGAACAGTTTGTTGATTCAATTAGTGTTTGGTACGCCAGTGTGTTCTACAAATGCCTTGAGACCTCTCTTATGCCTTTGTATAGAGTTTTACAGTGGAGCCGTCTCTGGAGTGGCAGTTGCATGATACTCAAATGTTTCTTCTTGTATATGCAGGTTTACAAATTTCTGTACATAGTGTAGCTGAACAGAGTATTGAGGAAGCATTTCCATCTGGAATATGTACATACTAGTAGTGTCTCATCGAATGTACAGTGTAGGTTTATTTTATTTTGCACTTATCCAAATTTCCGGGTTTAAGGTAATGGGTATTTCTGAATACAAGCTAGCTCTTTGTTAGGTTCCGTTTTCCAGTTCACGCCGTAACCTTGTTAGGAAGCCGAGTTGGAAATGCCCTAATTAATGTAATGTTATCATATCATATCAGCTTTTGTAAATACTAGAAATAAATTTTGGTTGTCCATACTAGGGCGATAGCCAAGAGCTCAGACTTTCTTTGCGAGATATTGTTCGCATCTCCTTATTACTCTTTTTCTGTGTTACCAATTTGCTGATTGTTCGATTGAATGGGAGCTCCAAGTAATATCCGATTTGCCGATTGTTTGGAGCTCCTAGCAAAATTTCTACTTTTAGTTAGCAATTTGTATATGTCAAGACCTGACAAGTTAGCGAAACGTTCTAATTGGATGGAAGTATTCATATATTTATGTAGTTGCGCAAATGCAATCGCAAATCTGGTCGTTCTCATTTGATGACAAAGAAAATGTTTATTGAAGGGTTGTTTCGAGTATACTCGTCTTTCTCCTTGTAAGATAGATAGTAAGTGAATAAATGTAAGCTGCGACTCCCTATCGTGTGTGGGTGGAGCCCTTTGATACCGCTCTTAGCACAGCACGGGTAAAAGAATAATATCGAACAATTGATAAGAAGAATTGCGTGGGTTCTCTTCATTATCAAAGTTCAATTGTTAAAAATTGCTTGGTCCTTATTCTCATTATAAAGTTCAATTTGCTCTCTGTCAAGATGACTCCCTTTGCACCGATTTATAGCCACTATAGCAGCTGGAAAGTTATAAATTATAATTGTGGCAGCATTACGATAATATTTGCTAGTTTCTCTCGAGGGTTTATCATAGCGTTAACCTGGTTTGATAGGAAACCTGTGCAAACTCGAATGCGAGGACCAGCAAGAGTTGCATGCTTATAATTAAATGGCAAATCTTTTAACTGAATCAGTGGGTGTGTTACAAACTTGTACGCAATGAATGAGGATGAATGCTGATAAAAATGTTTGCATTTCGTTTTTTTTTTCAGAAGCTAATATATCCGTCTGTCTTCACTTGAAAACATGCTTCCAGAAGCCACATCTTCGCAACTTGACACTCATGTGAATCAGTGGAAGTTTTTGTTGGAATCTAGCACCATGACGATCTTCTCCGGAAAAGGTCCGTACGACTATCATACACAAGCAAAGCTGTGTAATGCAAGATAAGCTTGTAATCGTACTAATATTTTTTCCTAGAAAAATAAGCTCCTCAATTCTTGAGGAAAATGATTTTCCCCGTAAAAATAGAGAAAACAAATTGAAGTGGCATTTCATATTGCTTATATTCTCTTCATCTTCCGGTACACCTTATTCATCCCTCTCCTGTAGCTCCCATCCTTACCGCCTTACGCTCATATTTCATAGTATTTGTCTAAATTGTATACAAATATTTTTAAATACGTACCGAACACAATGAATATATTAAAAAACACACTTATTTTCCTATTTTCCTCAGTCCAAACTTACCCATGATATTTACGAATTTGTCAAGCTATAAAGATATGTCCAGTTGGCTTTTAAGGATACATAATTGTCATCCTCTCGCGGACAGTCTTTAGTAGCCGTGAGCAACTGTATATCCACGGTTCAATTTTCGTCTACCAGTGGATAGTATGTTTGTGTTAGGGAACCCCCACACCATAGATAGTATTGCTACTGGAAATCTTTTGTCCTCCCTTGCTCTTTCATTACATGTTACTATCATCAATAGTATTATTAATGAATAATACGCTGTACAGTAAAAACTTATCTGTACTGGTTGTCTACACCGAGAAACAATGAAGTTATAACCTAAACACCCGAGGTGGGCAAGTATTCTCAGTACTTACACGTGCTCTGGTGCATGCTATTAGCCTTCTTAACAGAGGGTGTTAAGTGTTTCATATTGTCTTATTTATCTGCTCTCTTTGGGTCCAAAATTGATTGCAACTGATGACAGGAGATCAAGTCCACTTTGGTCTCCGAATATTCCACTATGACTAATATTGTAATTCCCATATCAAACCTTGCAAGTTCATGAAATCTCATCATGATTGAACAGTGGTTAGCGATTTTTAATCTTGGCGATTGTGAAGATCACAGAGATCAAACAATTCAATCAACTCTATGCTTAAATTTGTAAATCTAATCGAGGCTAGCAAAGAGGTGCAAAGGAAGACCAGTGCATTATATACCCAAGTGGTAATAACGCTTAGGTACATTTTCTCATCACCTTTATTTTTCAAGTCTGATGATAGGGAGAGGACTGAAACTAAATAAATTAACCTAAACGACCTATTAACCTACCGTGTAACTAAATAAATTGAGTTACACCAATTAGAAAAAAAACAAAAAATTCCGGGCCAAGCACCTTCCCGTTTTTACTTATCCAACTCTAGGATCCAAATGGCCATTTTAGTGCGGACAATACCACAACAACTGATTCGACGAAAACACTACTTTGGAGCTGGTTGGATCCGTCCAAGAACTGGAATACATCTACTGAAATAAGGACTTATCGAGTTTCATCCTCAAGATTGCGGAAACCAGCAATCAAATCATCATGAAGCTTCTTAAACTTGGCTACCAAAGCATCCTCTCCTTCGGCAGGATCCTCAAATTTTTGGGACCTGCACAGAATGGAAGTGTAAAAGGCAAAAGAAAAAGAAGAGAAAGGGAGGGGGAGGCAAAGCACCAGACTAGCAGCCCGGAAGAACATCTGTATCTTTATTATGATACCACATAACAAGTCCATATTCTTGGGAGTTACTTACACCAAACGGTAGAACAACTCCCCTAGGCGATGCTTAATGAGAGTGTAGGTAATCTTCTGTCCATCCATACCTGCTCCTCGTTCAACAGCCTGTGCAAAAGAAGATGCACACAAATGTCACAAGCAAATACCACGGTACAAGTTTCTCTTATTTATTAATGAAGTAGCTATTCTCAGAAGGTGGAATCTTATTCATCCCAAGATTATCTTAACTGAAGAGCAACGAAAGGAAATGTGAGCAAGAAAATAACTAGGTAAGTAAAAACAGTTATGTAATATATAAAGTGCTTATCTCTGTAAATTATAAAAGGGCACCCCAACACTAAAAAAACATGTATCTATAGCCAGATTACTATACCTGGTTGGCTAAGTTATAGAAATGAATAATATTGCGCAACATCCAAACAGACTTGTAGAAAGGACAGAATTTGTCATACCTGTTACCAAAGACAAGTAAATGTGAGATCATCACATCCCAATTAGCAAGCATACCATGGTAGATTTTTTTTAACACTTACGGAGTAAATGCATTTTGTGCAAGGTAGTCCTCCCTCAAAAGCTTTGCAGTTTCCAAGGTGATTTTATCTGTTTCAGCTAGAGCATCCTTCCCAACAAGCTGCAGAAGACAAACAGCAATATATCAATGACAGCTGTATCTATTTCCTGGAGACCACTAAGGTTTGAGGGGAAAAAGAAAATGGTTGGACAGGAGCAGGGTATTGAGAAGACATGTTTTGTTTGCTCTGAGAGGCTAAAAGCTGTTTTAGCACACAGCAGCACTGAATGTGAACTTTGTTATATAATACAACTGAAAGCCTAGATTTAAATAAACGCAACTCCTTAAAGTGACAGCTAATATCAGGACACAGTTCAAGTGATATACCAACTACTGAGCCATCACATTAAGAGACTGGGAACAGTGCTTGTCTCCAAGGCCCAAGCAGAATTCACAATTAGTTTCCTTTTTTACCTTAGTGCAGCCAATTTCCCTCAAAAGAGACCAACAAACATAGATCTCTTTACGAATTGAGATCATGATAGTCCAAAAAGTTGCTGATGTCATGAACCGGGAAGACTCAAAAAGACTATAGAAATAGATTCAGTGACCAGTATGCACTTGCTGGTTTTCTGTGAAATCTATTTAAGTGGAGCATATGTTGATAACCTGAGGTGACATCTGGAGAAAGATGGAAGAAATGCGAGAAAGAGAGGTCGTCTACTACTAATAATGGTGGTAAGAAAGAGACATGAGGTGACTAGCTTATTAACTTCATCCAATTTAAAAGGTTGGTTCACTGCCCCACCTGCCTCTTAAGTGAAAAAGTAAAAATGAAGATTCCCGCAGGAAGGACTGGAGCACAAACAAGGTGGCTTATGCTTTTTTTCATCCTCATACCTGATTTTCACAATTCTTTACTTACCCCTTCACATAGACAACCCAACATAATCCCTCCAGATATAAATAACACAGCATTAACTTCTTAGTTTGATCTTTCAGGAACATAAACAAGGAAGACGGAGAGCACATAGGAAGTAGTCAACTCATGAATAATTTGTCCTTATCAACAATCATCAGTCTGGAGACAGCTAAAACTGCTCCTCTAGTCAAGACTGTGCAGATGAGTTTAATTACATCCAAACCTTCCTCCTATGCCCCCCACCCTCAAGGATAAAAACTGGGTGGGCTGCTCTTTTTACGACATACAATTCAAGAAGAAATTAAAAGGAAAAAAAAGATAAAGAGGCAACATAATTACATACTTGCACAATTTCATTTAGGTCATCCTCCCTTTGCAGAACCTCACGGGCCTTTGTCCTTATGTTGATAAAATCAGGATCAAACTTCTCATAAAAGGACTCCAAGGCCTGGATATCGAAAACTCGAGTCAGTGAGAAGCAGCATATAACCAATGAAGAAAAGCAGCAAAAGGTGGCCGATAAGCATGTTTTGCTGTATAAAAAATATCAACATGAACATCTAAACAACATACCCCCGAGTATTTTGAATAGGAAATAAGCCAATTTACAGAAGGAAAGTGTTTCCTCTGTGCCAATTTTTTGTCCAGTCCCCAGAAGACCTGGAAAAGAATAATATTAGAGAAAACTGAAGGAAGAGAAACTTCCAATAGGGTAGATCTGTGGCTTCACCAACCTGAACAATACCCAGAGTGGCAGATGTAACAGGATCTGAGAAATCTCCTCCAGGAGGAGAAACAGCACCAACAATTGTCACACTCCCAGTTCTCTCAGGTCCACCAAGACATTTAACTTTACCAGCACGTTCATAAAAAGATGCCAAACGTGCAGCAAGATAAGCAGGATATCCACTGTCTGCAGGCATCTCTGCCTGAAAGGTGCATAAAGTATGTTAAAAGAAGACGATACAAATAACACTTTGCTACAGATTGGGAAGGAAATCATTTTCAAAATACTGTTTGAAAGGTTTTATATAATCCAAAAAAGCATGCCGCTTTTGTGAAAACTCGATGCTTACACAAGCAAGCAAGCAAGCCACATGCAGAAAGGAATGTCTGTTAAGAAATGAAAATATGAAATAAGAGAATAGAGCAACCAATGAAAAAAAGTAATATAAGAAGCTCCCTTTTCATCGTCAGTTTGACTATGCTGCCCAAAAGTTCAAAATATGATTACTGAGAAACATTAGAAATTATACAAAAATAAAGGAACTTTCCGAAAAGTGGAAAAGCTAAGGAAATTAATCTTCCATTGATTCCTAAAAAGTAAAAACAGTGAAACCACCTACTAGAGAACTGCAATGAGTCAAAGACAAAAAAGTTCAGCCACAGTCAAACATAAAGAAACTGGAAAGGAGAAAAGCTAAAAGGAGATATCATAAAGCTCCTTCCGGAAAATTGCAAAGAGGATACATAATTTCAGCGTATCTCTCTTTAACAACCAGTTCAGAAGGGCTTAGAAGAAGGAAATAGATTTCCTTATCTTCTACAAGCAAACTTATCTGAATCTGAATGTCATGCAAAATGAAAAATGCTTCAAAGAAAGTCAACGTTACTTAGAACTTGGAACCCCATAATATCGCCATTCCCATGTGATTCTGTAGAGATTGGCGTCACACATAATTGTACATTGTGTGTAAATTGGTTGGATACTAAAATGAATAAGTTAAAGAAAGTAGCACTGTTGCTTTGTAAATTGGTTGGGTACTATAACGAATAAGTTATGACCATGCCAAACATAATATGAGCAACCAAACAGTAACAAAAAGTTTTGCTGAAAACAGAAAGAGGATATTTGAGATGCTGCAATAGAAGAGGCTACTTGAGTGTGGCAATAGAAAGAACAAATACTCACCAGCCGACCTGAAATTTCACGTAAAGCTTCGGCCCAACGAGATGTAGAATCTGCCATCATGCTCACATTGTAGCCCATGTCTCTGAAATATTCCGCTATAGTAATGCCTGAAAATGATATTGATAAAAAGTCAAGAGCTACTATTTTTATTACTTATCAAAAGAGTAAAATTAAGAACTACCATGTTGCAAGACACATTTCTATTATTTTAAACGAGTTGATACTTAAACCAGAAAAGCAAAGAAAGCAGAAACTGTTGTGCATATCAAATATGAAAGTACTAAGAGCAGAGAGTGGAACATTTAATTTACTTATCTTTTACATTGTTTCAAATGGGGGTACATCAAGGAATAGAATCATATCAGCATTTATAATTCTCAAGCTAAGTAAACTGTACTTATTGTACTCGGCTCCTTTCAGTTAACTAAGGCGCTTCTCTAGTGAATTGTCAAGTATCAAGAAAGTTAGAGGATTGAAGAGAGTAGCAACCTGTATAGATTGAGGCCTCACGAGCAGCCACAGGCATGTTTGAAGTATTAGCAACAAGTGTGGTACGTTTCATGACAGACTCTTCACGTCCATCAGGCAATGTCATGGTCAATTGAGGAAAATCCATTAGTACCTGAAATTAACTATTTTGTGTTATCCATCTTGTGATAATACTAAAGAGATCAAAAAACAGAGTCAAAAGAGCATACCTCGGCCATTTCATTCCCTCTTTCCCCACAACCAACATAGACCACAGTGTCTGAGTTAGAGTACTGCATTCATTAATCAACATGAATCAGATGAACTGGAAGACATGTAACAAGTATAAACATCTAACTGTAGATCTGAGATTAAAGTAAAAAGTAAAAAATAAAGCAAAATGAAACTCACCTTGGAAAGAGCTTGACTAATCACTGTTTTCCCGCAGCCAAATGCACCTGGTATAGCACAAGTACCCCCAAGCACCGAAGGGAACAGAGCATCAAGAACACGCTGACATGAAATAGAGAAATTATACCAAAGATGTCCAAGATTCTATACAAGAATTACGAAATCCAAAAAGAGCTTAATATTCAATGCATTAATTACCTGTCCAGTAAGAAGAGGAGTATCAGCAGCTAACTTTGAGGCAACCGGCCTAGGTGTACGCACAGGCCAACTCTAGAGATATGGGCAAAATGTCAGAATCCACCAGTGAAACTACTAGAATAACAGAGTAAAAGGAAATTGAAAAATCCTATGTGACTAGCTTGTCAATGACCTGAAGCATCGTGAACTGCTTTTTGACACCTTGAAACTCGAGCTCAAGAACAGTATCCTGCATGATCAATGAGAAGAGGAATCCGTCATATCGCCTCATTACTAAAGTTGATGCATTGCTGCAATATCTTATTTTATGCTTAAAATAGATGCAAATGATAAGAAAAGTCGACAATTCATAGCCTACACCCATCTACCACTTTTCTAATTTAAGAGAGGCATAAATATATTACCAGATTAAGAGCAACACAATAAAAAATTATATGAGCAAATAAATACCCTCATAGCCAAACTTAAGTGATGTGTGTGTGTGTGTGTGTAATATAACAGAAAAATAAAGAAGACATAACTATCAGAAACAATAACATGCATTTAGGACCTAAGTTCAGGAAAAGGAATAGATATCTATCTTCCCTTCTTTTTACAAGTTCAACAAAAAACAAGAAAAATAGATATCTGGTCCTTTTCCTGAACCTACGTCCTTGGTACAGGAACCAGTACACGTCACAATTGGTGGCAAAGTTCTCCATTCTCTAGACAATTTTTTAAATTAAAACATGATCATTGTTTTATGAGAAAATTACTTCATAACGTATGCAACACAAAAGAAGAAATAGTGACTCATTGATCGATAATTTTGTTTATTGATCCAACAAGCACACTTGTACCAAATGTATAGACGCTTGCAGTTTGTTGAGTATTCACGGACCTTCAAAGAGTAATGACCAGCGGGAGCGATGTAAGTAATTTTTCCCATGGCATCCGGAGGAAGTGCAACATGATGTTCCATTAAGCTGTTCTCAAAGACGTTCTGCAAAAAGAAATAATCACGGAGAGATTCATATATAAAGAAAGATACTTGAATACATTTTTGGAGAGGGACTTGACAAATTTCTTTAGAAGAAATTGCGTTCTATCAAACTTACAGCATACAGATCTCCACCTGTTAAGATGTCGCCCTCGCCTGGCACCAGATATATTATAGTGAGCAGAGTGTTCAATGATGAAAGTACAGTTCTTGACAAAGATAACTCAAACTCCAACATGTTACGAAGTCAAAAGCTAGAAAATACCTATTTTCTTAGGCTGAAATTCCCAGAGTATATCCTTGTCAAGGGCTGGAACAGATACACCTCGAGGGATGTAGACATCACCAGATCTTTTTGCAATTGTCTTCAGCGGCCTCTGCATTATTGACAAAATAAACATACAAAAATAAAGTAAGCATTCAATTGGAGCTGCTATGGATTCATCACAAAATAATCTAATTCAGACAAGCTTCCGTAAAGAATTTCAGAGAAAAATTGCAGGACATTATCAGATAATAACCTGAATACCATCGAAGATGTTTCCCAAGATTCCAGGACCAAGCTCTACAGACAGGGGCTGTAATTTGAATAAACATCAATTTACCTATTTAAAATTCGATATTTCCAACACTTAAAACAAACAATAAAACTAAGAAGAAGTATTTTGTTTTTTACACTTAAAACAAACAATAAAACTGAGAAGAAGTATTTTGTTTTTTACCTTCCGTGTACGTAGGACAGGATCATTCACCATCAGCCCAGCTGTTTCTTCATAGACTGCAAGAAAGAAGATCTTAACAAAGAAACCTTGTTTCTAATTTCAATCAAGCCTGATTATCGAAATCAAAGCTAGTATATAACTCCCTTTACAAACAATCGGGAAGGAACAAATAGAAGTGAAAGAGATACACAATCTAGGGATGTTGAAAGGAATTGAGATTAACAGGAATAAAGAAACTCAACAGCATACCCTGAATTGTAGCGGAATCTCCTTCCAGCCTAATAATTTCACCAATGAGATTGTCATGTCCGACACGAACAAGTTCATACATGGCAGCCCCTGCCATTCCATCTGCAACAACCACTGGTCCAGATACCTGCAGGGAAAGGAAGAATTTGCAGGCAATAACATAAGTTGTTCGTGCTAGCAATGGTAAACTTTACTTTGGAGTTAGAGAACCAATAATGCAGGGCACAATATTTCATTCAATGAGCACAAAACCAAGAAATTTGGTTTCAAATAATCCCATATCAGCATGATCATCTACATTGTATGCAAAATAGAAAAGCTAAATAAAAATCTAACAGTGAAAGGCTCTAAATTTCTCATAAGGAAACTAATAATCACCAAATCAAGCAAGCAGTGAACAGATGCAAGTGCACAGGCAAAAGAAAATAAAGATGTTCTATTACCTAATGATTAAAAGCAACTAGAGTAATCCTAGTAGAAAGAAAGAGAAGTTCAAATGACTTGAGGCTTATTAACTCGTGAACAGAAAGCAACAAACTGTTTTGACCCATGATCAACTCTAAAAGCTTCTTGCGAAAAAAAAAAAGGAGTCAAAATCAAAGCCCAAACAGTTTCTACCAGAGAAAATTTATGCACGAACAAAAATTGCAATGGGTTCAAAAGCATGTCCTTCCAGGGTAGTAAACTGAGACCTATCCAACTAATATATAGTACAATCCGATATCAAACTCATATATAGTACAATCCGATATCAAACTCAATGACATGAGAAGAATTGTAACCTATAAATTAGTATTTTTTGTATAGCTTTTGAATATCTAAGAAAATTTAAAATATTTAGTTGATCTAAGCCACTTTAGTTTCAAATATTAGTCACATTGACTTTGAAGAAGCAAAAGTGGCGAATGGAGGGAATAACAGATATGAAACTCAAGGAAGCATCAAAGGTGATGATACTACTCCAAACTGCACAGAGAATAGTTTAAGCGGATCTGAAGTAGAAGTTGAAGAGAAACGATCAAATAAGTATTGAGTCGGAAAATTGAGTATGAATTGGATCAAATCAAAATCCAACCTTTCTGACGTAACCATACTCGCTCTCCTTTTCAGAATCTTCAAATGTAGTAAGAGGACCTCCAAAGAGCGACGGCATTGTAGGAAACCGAAGTAAATCTCAACTCACGATCGGATTCGGATCGAAGATAAACCCTCGAATCGAAATCTATAGATTACAGAATTGCGGTAGGAAACGAGCCAGTTACAGACAAAGAAGGAAACCGCGAGAGAGAAGCAGTGAAATGGGAGTATAAATCCCTTGTCGTACTAGTGTATGCGTGTCTGTTCCTCCCATGTGTAACGTGATTCATTCACCAACTCTTCTTCTTTTCCGGTTTTAATACATATGTTATTTAAATATGTATTAAGATTATAAGCTGTTTGTCAAAACTTTCACAATCTTACTTATTATTTATAAATAATTATAAATATTTTCAAAAATAATAATTTTTGAAGTTAAAGAATTTCATGTTTAAATTATATTAGAAATAAAAAACACTAGGTTATTTCTTCATATATATCCTAACTTTGACGAATAGAGTTATCTAATACCTGTTAGCAGGCTGAGGTAACAGATATCGCAAAGAATTAATTGAAGTGCGCAAAAATTGGTCCAAACAACATAGTTATCAAATAATAATAATTATTATTAGTAGTAGTAGTGTACTACTACTACTACTACTATTATTATTATATTTGAGAATGACGTATTTAACTAATTAATTTGAAAAAAAAATTATCAATATTAAAATAATAATTTATGCTTGACTAAGTTTTTAATAATATTTTTCGGGGGAAATTATTTTTTTTCCAACTCCTGAAAAGCACGTTTTTTTTAATAAAAGCTTGGGCAAACAATTCAACTTTTTAAAATAAGTACTATTCTATAAAATAAAATAAAATAAAAATATTTAGCTTTCTAATAGTTTCGCAAAACTAACTCTAAGATATTGCAAAACTGAAATAATATGAATGGTTCATAGTATGTAATATAAAGAAAAAAATTACGCCATAATTAGAGTCATTATAAAAGAACGGTTTCCTATGACATATTCTATATAATTATAATTTAAATTATTGCGTGATGTATTTGAATTTATATCAAATAATGCAGAAATTAATATTGATTAGATTATTTTCTATAATCTATATATAGCGGTATATAATTATTTAATTGGTAATTATTCGATATATATGAAAAAAAGTCATATCATAATTAAAGTCATTCTAATAGAATGGGTAAAAATCATTTTCAACCCCCAACTTTGCAATAAAAGTCAAACTCCCCCCTTAACTTTGAATAATAGACATTCTTCTCCCTTTATCCTAATTGACTTTCTAAAATCTCTATTTTATCCTTGTTATTTTTAATCCTCCATTTATGTAATACCCTTTTATATTATATATAATATTTATTTTTTAACCTTGATATTTTTATAGTTTCTTAATTAAATTCACTAACATTATAAGTAGAATAATACTTCTATGAATTTATTATAAAATCTAATATTATTTAGTATCTTTTATTATTGTTATTAAAATATTATATATATTAAATGTGTGTATATGTATGTGTGTGTATTTATGTTTCTCCTCTTTCTTATTGTCTATAAATAAATAAAATTTAATTTTTATTGATAGAATATTTCATAAATTATAATTTAAAATTAGTTTATATCATAAATAAATAAATAATCTTTAAATTTGTCCTTATTTTATTGATTTTTTTTTTGTATTTCATTCATTGAAATATATTTATAAAATTATTATTACCTTTTATTTTCACTTATATAGATTTTTGATTATTTTTTTATTCTGTTAATTTACTTCACTATAGAACGTCATTAATTTATATACTCAATTAATAATTTTTTATTTATTTTATCCCAAAATTTAATATTTATTTTTTTATTTTAAAAATTATGCCATAGATTAAAAAATATATATTATAATTTTAAAGAAGTAAAAAAAAAGAAGACAAAGTTGATAATGTAAGGGTAAAATAGAGATTTTAAAAAGTCAATTAGGATAAAGGGGGAGAATGTCTATTGTTCAAAGTTGAGGGGGGCAGTTTTATTTTTAAAGCAAAGTTGGAATTTTCACCCTAATAGAATATATTCATGCGACATATTCTATATATTTATAATTTAAATTATTTAATTAAATAACGCGATAATTAGAGTCATTCTAATATAATAATCCAATCAATTGCATACATATCACTCACATTTAACTAATTATAATTACACAATCAGATATTATAGGAAATAATTTTGATTAGAATATTTTCTATAATTATAGACATAGCAACAAATTATAATTAGAGTCATTCTAATATGAAATAATCTAATCAATATTATTTCCTGCAAATATGTCATAATTATAGTCATTCTAATATGAAAGATTCTTATGAATTATTATAATATTTAGGAGAATTTGTTCAATATAATATGAACGGTTCATAGTATATAATATAGGGAAAAACTAATTTGAAGCCAAAAAATCTTCAAAAAAATATCTACTAAAATTGACTTTATCAGTGAGATATCTGAAACAAAGATGTAATGGTGTTTGAAAATCCGTGTCGTTCGATTATGGGTGGTTTCTGATCGCAAAAAGACAGATAATTCAATTTCAATATAGATATTACTACAGGATGAAAAGGTATTTGTATCATCTTACTGTCATTATGAATACATATGTTGACTACCCTCATGATGGATATAATATAGATATTGGAGTTTTTGTAGGGAGATCGTATCCACGTAACTATGGGTAGGTATGTTTCCGCATGTTCAGAGGAAAAATAAATGAGTTGGGACTGTATATCATGAAAAAAATATATTGTTGGTCAAAATAGCGTGATATATAAGACCAATAAACACAAGTTAAGACTGACGTTTACTAATAGAACAACTGTGAATGAAATAAATGATCCGGAATTCACTATGCATATCTTCAATCTGCAGCCTTATGAGCAGTTGATGGACCAACTTGATGTCGGCGAGAATGACTTATTTGGCAATTATCAAATTTGCTTTTCATTTACATTAATCTATTTTAGCAAATTGATAAATGTTTTCAAAAATGAACTAGATATCATAGGAGAGATTGTTAGTCACGGAGAAGTGCAATCACACAAGCAAGGCGGTAAGACCAGTATTTTTATGAATATGGAGCTACAAAATCATGAGTAAGCTTGTAAACATAATTAGAATTAACATACAAATTTCAATGTCATTATTTTTCTCTATGTAAAATTGTATTTTTTCAAGTAGAATGAGAATATTCGAGCTACCTTTTGGATGAATTTGTAGAACAAATTATGTCATACTTGAATGACCTAGCAATAGCCCAGTTGTAGTGGTTATTCAAGAAAACATAAGTCAAAGGAGATGTTGACATTTATTTTATCAGTCTTTGGTGGTTTACCTGTTGATCAAGTAAAAGAAATTTTTTATGATCATTTATTCATTTGATAATTTTGTAAATTTAAGTTTTTTTATTCTATATTTTTTTAATAATTCTTTTCTTAAGTATTATCCGCGCATCGCGTGGATATTAATACTAGTATTATTTAAATATGTATGAAGATTATAAGCTGTTTGTCAAAACTTTCACAATCTTACTTATTTTTTAAATAATTATAAATATTTGTCAAAAAAATAATTTTTGAAGTTAAGAACCATGAAGTTTCAGGTTTAAATTCTACCAAAAATAAAAAATATCAGGTTATTTCTTCACATATATCCTAACTTTGACAAATAGAGTTATATGGTACCTATTACCTATGGGAGGTGATAAATATCGCATAGAATTAGTGGAAGTGCACAAAAATTATTATTATTATTATTATTATGATGATGATGATGATGATGGTGATGTTTGAGAATAACATGCTTGACTAATTAATTTTAAAAAATATTTTTATCAATATTAAAGTAATAATTTATGCTTGACTAAGGTTCTAACTATATTTTTTAGGGGAAAAGTAATTTTTTTCGACTCCCGAAAAGCACTTTTTTTCATAAAAATTTGGACAAACAATTCAACTTTTTAAAATAAGTACTATTTTATAAAATAAAATAAATTTTTTTAGCTTTCTAATAGTTTCGCAAAACTGACTATAAGATATCTCATTATTAAGATATTGTATAAAAGCATGAGTACTAAATAATTAAGTCAATTGATTTTCTCGACATCTAAATATGCCAAACTTGTTTTTGTTAAAAATTAGTAGACATAAAATTTATATAAATATTAATACTATATCAACAAAAAATATTAAATATTATACAGTAGTTGGTGATGGTAATAGCTAATGGTGATGGTTATAACTACTGACTAGGATCAATGGTGGTTGTGGAAACATATTAGTTAGTGGTGATAGTGACCGACAAAGTGATTAAAATGGTGATGGTTGATGATTACAGTTATTGATAGCGGAGACTGATAATTGTTGTGTATGATAATGATAGTTAATGGCAATAGTGATGATTGATCCCGATTAATTAGCAATATATAAGAATAACTGATGGTGGTATTATCGGTAATGGTTGGTGGCTATTATTGTAACTATGATTTGATCATTATCATTATATGTAAATGGTGGCTAATACCGATGACAAACTGATTTGCGGTGATAGTTGGTGTGGTGATTGTGGCTTAGAAAATTGGTCATCTATGGTGGTGGTGGTGGTTGATAAATGGTGGTCAACAATAGCAATGAAATGAATGAAATAGTTGTAAATGTAGCTTCTAAAAAAAGTAAGTGAATAAATAATATCTTGATGATATTAAAACGTTTTTATAAATCTCAATCATTTAGATATATTTAAACTATTAAGTGATCGTAAGATTAAAAATATTTAATAAAAATTAAAAATTTAATTAATACCTAAAAATAAACGCATTTAATGACTAGGATATAAATGATTACAGGAAATGACACATGATGATCCCAAAACTATTCGGTCTTGAATTTTTTTCTGCTTAATAATTTTTTTTTAAAAAATGATCTTAACTTGAAAAAAATTGTTGGGAAGAACTTTTGTTGCCCATTAATTATAAGCTCTAACTTTTGTCTATAAGGCAGAACTTGTGGTCAATTGAACAAGTTTACTGTCTTAAAATATCCTGAACTTCTGCCCTCTTGTTGTTCATTGACATAAGGTCTACTTTTTGCTTATAAGATAAAATATATAGTCAATTGAGCAGATTCACTATCTTAAAATACCCTAAACTTCTGCCTTATAGGCAAAATTAATTTATGTCCACAACTTATACTAGATGAGTAACAAAAACTTTGTCTAGCAATTTTTTCGAAGCAGGGACTATTTTTTTTTAAAATTTTGTTAAGCGAATTTAAAAAATCAAAACCACCCTTGTGGAGGCTATTTGTGAATTTAACCTAAACAATGAAGATTCAAACTTTCATTATATATATGCACTCATCATTAAGATTTTAGTCATTAATTAAGTGTATATTTTTTAGGTCATATATTCAAATTTCAGTCCTGATAAGAATGTTTAGTAAGTAGTTTCTTTCGTTTATCTAAATCTTGTTAGATATGACTACTTGATACTCATGTTATTGATCATAATAGATACCCATTTAAAATATTACGCTCCGTAGTAACACAATATTTTGTAATAACACATAATTATTTATATCATTTCTAGCTAACTTAATAATGAATACAATAATTAAACCTCTATAAACAGATCAACTTGAAAAAAAAAATCAAGAAGTTAAAACAAATCAATGATCTCTCGATCACTATTCAATTTTAGAACAATAATCTGATAGAAGAATCAATGAACAAACTAGAACTAATTGAGAAAAAAATCTAACTTGAATCCCAAATTCTAATGCAACCCAGTAAGAGACTCAAGAAAAATGGATAAAAACTTATTAATTATATATAAGTAATAATGCAGGGCTAAAACATTACCTCTTGAATATTATCTTATAAGTTATATCTTCTATTCTTAAAAACTTTATGCCTTATTAAACGTAAATTTAATTCTAAAATACAAAAACTATCTATTATTATTTAAAATATAAAAATTATAAAGATCAATCTATTTAAAAAAATAAATCATTTGATTAAATATTAAGTAGGTATTTAGACATGCAATTTCATCTCGTGATTTGAAATCATGAGAAATCCGCATTTGGACATGCGATTTCATCTTATGAGATGAAATCTCAAATTCTCAAATAACCTTGATTTGAAATTTCAAATCATGATCAGATAAACTTTTTTAAATATAAAATTTAACCGATAAACTTATATTTATAAAAAAAATACCACCATTTTATATATACCAACAAACGGCTCAAAGTAACAATGGTTGTTCGTATTCTCGCTCATCTGATTGAAAAATGCATGATCAATGTGAGGAGATTGTTCATACTATGTGGGAAGATTATATTAAAGAGTAGTATGCTACAATGCATGTTCAGTTTTACTTTTTATTAAACTAAAGTTTGATTAATAAATATTGTATTTTTTTTAGAATGACGTTGTGATAGTGTATTATACCTTGTTATGAACTTTTACTTATTTGGTAAGATTGTAAAAGAATTGAGGATAAAATTTTTATATTCATTAAAAAGAATATAATTTAAAAATTTTAAATTGCTTATCTAAATAAAACTTCAATTTCATCTTATATAATTTCATATCATAATTTCATTTCGCATATCCACGGGTCTAAATCTACCTTTCAAAGTTTCAATACAAGCAAATGTCAATCAATGCTCCAAGGTAGACGAGACTAAGTGCACAAATAGTCATAATGTTGTCGTTTAGAATTCAATCACTTTTTCATAAATTTTTAGAACTCAATCAATTTTTAATAAATAAATAAGATTTGGATAATAGTACTGCTTTCATCCACACAATGCGCACAAGCTGAGGACGCACTTAAGCTAATTTGTTCTTGTTATTAATTATAATTATTTTTAATTTATTTTTTAAAATATTAAATTTATTATATTTAAAAAATAATATAGTGAAATTATCATTCTATTTATTTCTTTGTAAGAAGCGTTTCAAGTCAATACTATTAGATACGTGAAGATGGACGGAAGGAGTATTTAGGACAATATCCAGAATTTAATTACTCCTTCTGGTTCATAATATGTGATATATTTAGTTTGAACGCATCTCTTAAGAAAATTTTTTATTTTAAAATAAAAAATTCTTTTACTCCCTCAGTTTAAAATAACTGGGTTTTTGGTTTGGGCACACCCCTTAAGAAAACTATTCATTTTTAGAAAGTAAAATGTGGTTTTATTAATTCACTCTTAGTAATACCTTGAAAAAGATGTAGCTCTTTAATATAATTTCTTGATTATGTAAAATTCTCTTTATTTAAATTAGAGTAAAATTAGGCGGGAACAGGAAAAAGGGTCAGATTTATCCCGATGGCAGCAAGAGTAACAATACATTTTATAATGCTACAATGATTACTAAGAGTATCATGTTTATTTTGGTTATCACTTAAAATATATGATATGGTATAGTTTGATTCCATGGTCAGATAACCATGAAAAACCTCACTTTATTAAACCACCAATTTGGTGTAATCCCATTGTTTCCTAATTTTTCTTTCCAATTATTCCCTTACTTAATATTATTATAATTTTATTTTACCCCTTATCCTATATTATTTAACTCCACCTAAAAATCCTACCTTATACAGTTTTCTGGATTCAGTTATCTTTTGTGTTCAGTCTTCTCTCTTTCTAGGTTTGATTTCTTAAACTTCTTACAAGTCTGCTTACTTCTTTATTGAAATTCGTGTTCACTTTATTTTGACCTGCTTTTTTATTAATTTTGTTAGAATTTACATAAATTTAACAACTTAATATATTTACAAGATATAATTTATAACAAATTAGCAGAAAAAATTGTCTTAAATTATTTTATTAGAAATTATTGATGAATTTAACATATAAAATAATTTGGGTCATCTTAGTAAATTTACCAGTTATGATACAGTCAAAACAAACAATAAAAATATTACTAAACAATAATAAACGATACAATCTATTCAAATATTATATTTACAGTACAATACGATATAATATCATATAATACAGTATCTTATATTATCAAATCATAGCTAATCACAATCCAAACGACGGGTAAGTGTTATTTTTTTATTTTTTTATTTTTTTATAATTATAAAGAAGAAGAAAGGGTGGTCAAAATCAACATTATTCTCAACTTTTAGGGGATAACGTAAATTGGTGTCAAAGTCAAGTCAAAACTTTTTCTTCATTTTCGCGGCTTTTTGGGTAGCAGCGATGGGAGTCGAGGTGGGGGTTCTGACAATATTCTCTGTACGAAAAACCCTTAACCCCATGCACCCTGTTTCTCTGGGAAATCGCAACATCACTTTAAACTTAAATCCAAAATCCCAATCTCATTTCGTCTTCATCAATCCTTCATTAATCTTTGTATTACTGTGTTCCACTGTTTGGAGTGTCCAAAAGGAGAATCTTTATTTGTCCTTTCTCACCTTTCTTCTTTTTTTTTTTTCGGTTCTATAATTTTCAATTTCTTTCTCAGCATCGTAACGCGTAACGACACATTATCGATGAAACATTACTGCATTTTCTCTGGGTTTTTCTGCTTCATAAATCACACACTAATGTATCACTAAAACCGCACCCCAACTCACCCATTGTTTTTGTTGCCCTTTTTGAACCCTATATACCCCCTCGATTCGTCCCTTTGGTTTTCGTTAACTAGGATTCTAGGGTTTCCACTGTACTCACAAATGGCTTAGCTGAGTGTACTCCGGCTAATAAATCTGTAAGTGATCTTTATCTAGTTTCGTCTTCAGGAATCTTTCACTTTCAAGCTCTAGTCCTCCTTAAATCAGCTAAAAAAAGGAAAGAAAGAAAGATCTTTTTTCAAATCTTTTTCATGATTTCCCCCAAATTTTGAAATATAAGTTGATCGCAGTTTCGTTGTATCTTCTCTTTGATTGGCTAATTATGTTTTTAGGGGATTTTTTGAGTTTGAAGTGTTGTTTTTAGTTTTCTAATTGCAAGACTGTGCAGACCTGAATGTTGTTGGGAGTTTATTGGGCATTTCACATTGGTAGCTAGATCATGCTGTGGAATCTGAGGATTCACAGATTCAGAATGGGGATAAATTAGATTATGGATCTGATTGACTTCTCAGAGTTTTGCTGGAAGCCACCGTCAATGATTAACTAGAGGTGCCATATTGATATATCTATTTTTATTGCCTATCTCGCATGAGAGAATGAGGTTTGCAGAATGATACTTTTCTGCATGTAAACTGGAAATCTTTTGCTTCCTGGTGTTGTTTCTGCTGCATTCCGTGTCGTTGAGAAGAGCAAATCGATCTTTATGCCGTTGATTAAGTGAGAACGGAACAATAACCAAAAAAATTATTGCCTAGACCTTGATAAGGAAGTTGTTTGTTTCGTGATGGATTTCTTCAAAATGAAGAAGTTCAGAAAGGCCCAGAAACCTGAACCAGAGACTGATATAGAGGATAAGCCTGTTCCGCTTGCAGGAGAGCAAAAGAATGAGAATGGTAATGTGGGTAAATCAGCTTATGTTGATTCCACTAATGCTGAACCAGAAGACGACGATGATGACTTCATCACGAATGAGGTAAAGAGGAGGTTGAAGGAACTGAGAAGAAACAGTTTTATGGTACTAATTCCTGAAGAGTCAACTCCAGAAGATGAAGATGCAGATGATGAAGAAGAACAGGCGAACATGAATCCCAGTGATTGGAGAGATGTTGAAGCTGAAGGACGACAGTTTTGGTCTGGGTTCAATGCCGTATATGACAAATACTCTGAACAAATGCTGTTTTATGACCGCCTGCATGCTCAGCAGCTGCGTGAATTTGGTAATAGTTCCAGACTATTTTGCTTTCCTTCCTGATAAATAAACTTTGGTTCACTTGCTTTGCACTAGTTGCTCCAAACAATTGAGTCGTTGCAATTAGGAGTTAGATGGCTAGTTGTTCAGATGGTAATGATAGTATCTTGTAGTGTTGGCTCACTTTTTCCAAGTAATGAGGAAGCGTACCTGCGCGTGTACTAAAAGACTATTGAGACAAAGATGGGCTGTCAAGAATGTAGAGGTCTAGAGGAGGTATCTCAGCTAAGGCGTTCAAAATATAACAAAAGTATTAGAGTAGAATAGAGCAATGTCCTTGTCAAAAAAGAAGAAGGTAAAATAGAAGAATTCTCTTATATCTATAGAGGCAAGTCGAAGCTTTGTCCTTTAAGATTAACCATGACCTCTCAAAGTCGTTATCGTGCATAGTTTCCTCAATTTTCAACCTCCCAAGATTCTGTTACGCTGTTCTTGAACAATAGAATCTTTTTCCTAATGCACAAGCTTCAGAAGGAAATTAGAATTGCGCTTCATTGACGTTTATTTACAGAGATATGATAGTTATATGGAGAAGTACAAGTGTGAAGCTCCTTATTAAAAAAAACAAGTCTGAAGCACCCATCTTGCGGACATATTTGTGTTTTAGAACTCAAACCAAGGTGGCTATTTATTTTCATAACAGCAAAAGAACGGGCCATTTGTAAAAATACAATTTCCGGTAGAATACTCGATGAACCATTCTCACAAATACTTGCTGTTTCAATGGAAGACTCTTGACAAATTCAATTGAATTTGCCAAAAAATTATTTTATTTCAATTGAACTAGTCAATCGATTATTTCCTTTACCTTGTCTTTGAATTTAAAATAAACTCAAAAAGTGTTCTGAGACTAATATTTTAAATAGTTTTACAAAATAAAGGAACTGTTTAGTATTGCGAGATCACAACAGAGTGTCATGTTAAAGGCACTTAGAGATGAGACCCTCATTGTGTCATGTTAAAGGCACTTAGAGATGAGACACTCAATCTTTAAGGCGAGCCTTAAAAAGAACAGACTGTAGTGGTGTCTGTTGCTGGATCAAACTGATAGAGACATCTTTTTAGTTATCAGAGAGAAGTGCTCTAGTTTTTTTTTCTTTTTGGTAGGATTTGGTTTTGTTCCTTGAGCCATTAGAAATCTGTAAATTTCAAGCAACTTTGCTCTAGACCTAACCAAATAGGCAAATGCATGGGGTCAGATTCTCAGCGTGCAAAGAATCAGTTTTTGCTTATCTTGAGCACTTGAATGTTGTTTCTACTTTATTTTCCCTCTAGATGAATTTCTAGGAATTTACGTGGTTGCTATTGTGTTTCTTTGCATGCTAGTTTATGTGTATTATAATTCTCATTCTTCATGGTCTATACTCTGGCTTTAATGGTGCTTTAATAAGTCTAATGTTTATTGTTTTCTCTGTTGTCTGCAAGCATCTCTAAAACAGAGCTGATTTGCAGCTTCGATAGTACCAAATTTCTTAGTGGTTAACAAAATTTATGATTTTCCAGGTTCGCATATTCCATCTACTTCTTCTCCAAGATCTGCATCTAAAAAGCTTGTATCCCCTTTTCGGTGCCTATCCTTGAAAAAGATGGATGAATCTCAAGATGAAACTGAGCAATTGCACAGGCCTGTGGCTGAACTTTGTCAGGATCTTGAAACCACATATGTAGCTCAGTTGTGCTTGACCTGGGAAGTTCTTCACTGTCAACACACACAATTGAGTCAGAAAATCTCTTGCCAACCTGATAGTCCTATTTCCTATAATCACAGTGCTCAGCAATTTCAGCAGTTCTTGGTCTTGTTACAACGATTTATTGAAACTGAACCTTTTGAACCGGGTACGAGGCCTGAAATTTATGCTCGCATGAGAAATGCATTGCCTATGCTACTTCAGGTTCCTAAAGTCCAAGGTAGTACTGCTATTTAAATTATAATTGATCTCCTAGTAGATGTTCTCGTTTTATTTTCCTATTGACAAAAGACTTTCTTTTTTCTTGCAAATGACTTGGACTTGTTAAGAATATCTACTTTGCAAAAGTTTGGTTTGTATTCAATGCATAGTAAACATTAATGTATTGGAGTTTGTAAAGTTGATTTCCTCTTGATCTGGCTAAGAAATCTAATCTCTCAAGTTTAGGTTCTGATCAAAAGAAATTGGAAGATGATGAGTTGCCAGTTCTTGCTCCAGATCTACTTAAAGTGATTGAAAGTTCAATCCTCACTTTTCGTCTATTTGTGAAGATGGACAAGAAGGCTAGCAGTGTACGCAATCTTTTCGGAAGTCAGAACCAGATGATAACTCCCGTTCATCAGATTCAATGTTCTCTTGTAAAGGTAAGACATTGTTTGATGTAAGAAATTGTTTGATATTCTTTGTTGAACCATCCTTGTGCCTGTTACCTTACTTTTGTCACTGTACATTTTATGGGGAGATAGGTTAGTGCTTGTTTTAGAAGAAAAGATTTACCCCCCTTTTTATACTCCAGGAAATAAAGGAAATATATAGAAAATATGTGTGTTTGCATAGAATAGTTGAGACTCACTCAGAAAAATGTCCAAAATGGAGCAGATTTAGGTTAGGCTTCGAACTTGTTTCTCACATTGTCCACCTGAGATGGAAAAGATGGGTCATACCATCAGTCCATGAGGTTTTGCCTTCGAATCTGTCTAGTCAAAATTCTCGACTTAATTCTCTCTCTCATCTCTCTTATACCGTTTGAAAGGCAGGGGCTCTATTCTCTTCTCTCTTTTAGCACATACCACAGGGAACTGTAGGAGCAGTTTCTGTGATATTCATGACACGTGATTAGGTCTATCCAATTGTGAGGAAGAAGAAGAACAAAGTCCATAGGATAATATTGTTTCGTTCATAACTCATAAGCTTTTTCTTGAATCTTCAATGTGGTATCCATTTCCATTCAGCTCTTGTAAAGAGGTCAAGAGGAAAGTTTGCTTTTTTTCCTCGCAAACAGATTTTCTGAACCATAAATTAATACGGATGTAAAAGGTTATCCCAGTGAAAGATTGTTAAATAGGAAAAACAGGAGGATGACTTGTCTACTAAAACAAATCCATAGTTTTGTTACATCGTTAGATGTTTGCCTTAGGAGATTCTAGGTGTCCTTTGATTCCTATCTATTTGAATGTTGAATTAAGAGTCGGAGCCAAAAGGGCCACTAATTGAAGCAAAAATTTCAAATAGGTCATTTATTTGTGGAATTGACCAAAACGGACAAATGGTCCTTATTTCCACGAGTTGCTCAAATTTACGGCCCACCCCCAAATGGCCGTTTGGTGTGGGCCAATTTTTTTTCGTTCTTCATCCTAAATCGTTCAATTGTGAATGAGACCTCTTTATTTTTGAAAATCATTCAGCTTTGGATGAGGTATATTTATTTTTTTTCGTTCAACTTCCAACGATAAGCATTCTGACCAAATTCCGTGATTGAATTTTTGAAGATTGAATCATTCATTGTTCAAATTTATGTATTGATTTTTGATGAATTTTCTCGGACATTGAATAATTAAATGGTGGCAAAAGAAAATTATATGATGGTGATATTTATATGAGTATGACGGCACTGATTATCAAGCTGCAGACTTTGGAAATTGTTATTTGACCAAGGAATTCATTCCTTGTCCAATGAGTTGTGTGACTCGTTTGCCAGGCAACAATTTGTTCTTAAACTAATTGGGGGTTGGGGAGTCGTATTAAATGCAAATAAAATTTATCCTTCCCTCACAACAAAAAATCGTCTAAGCTTTTATATCCAAAAATATTTTCAACTCCTCGCTGCTCAAACTATTTTTTCGTCCAGTGATTGCTTCGTTTCCTCGAGATAAAACCAATTTCTTTACTGATTAGTTACTTTGACATATTTTTAGATTTATATTTTTAAATTTTTATTTGCAGTTTTAAAATATATGTATTATCTATATTTTATATTGGGACAATTTTTTTTCCCGCTAAAATGACACTTATTTTCGGATGGACAGAGGATACGTTTTAGTACATTATTGTACATGCAAGGTTTTGGCATTGTGAATCTTCATGTTTGAAACTATTATTAGATAAATTGTTTGCCCTTTAACTTGAAGTTTATTGTAAAAATTTCTGAAAAAAAAAAGACATTATATATATTATTACTATATATAAATTCACATAAGGAGTGTTGGTTACGTGATTCTCAAACTAAAATCTCTCTAGGTTTATTTGTTTATAAGTATGCATCCTCAACAAGTTAACGTACATCCACGCCATGCTGATAATGAATTCTGGCAACACTTGAAGTATAATTCATTGCATGTACACATGTAATTATTTAAGACTGTGGATTTAGGGGACTCGTAGAGGTTGAATTTGGTTCTGATGACTTTGGGGTCATCATAGCATTGATCGAGAGGTGGAGTACTGAGACCCATACTTCTGCATGTGTATGGGTGAGGCTACAATTACCTTGCAGGATGTGGAACTTATGTTTGGAATGGTCGTGGATGGAAACCCCGTCCTTAACACTGACTCTAGAAATATGACTATGATGAGGCGACAACAGATGCCTAACAATTCTACTGGTTGGACAGCCACTCCGACCTATTTGATGGATTTAGCCGGATAAGTGCAACTAGTTTAGCTCAACATATCGATAACTTAAATGAGATAAATAGATGATTCGACAATAGTTGAACTGCAGTAGTGGGTCAGGCTGTACATGTTTTGGTTGTGCAGTGGGATATTATTCCTGAATAAGTCTGGCAGTAAACTTTCTTTAGCTTATTTGATAGACATGCACGACCTAAGCGCCATGTCTAAACAGGCCTGAGGAGGGGCAGCCTTGTCATAGCTATATAATAATTTGTACATATTCAATTGACTTTTAAGACAACTACAGAATTTAAACTAGGATTCGACCAAACCCGTATCCAAGACTCTCCCTCTGCCCCTGTAGATATCCATTTTCTATTTTCAGTAGTTGGTGTAATGCAGCATCGCTAATATTAATTTGAACAAGCTCTTGCTGTCTGCATTTTGTTTCGGCTTGTTAACAATGTCTACTTTCAGATACAATTGGCTGTTGCTTTCATTGATCTTCTTTTGGGTAACCTCTTGAGTCTCTCAAATGCAGAAAAAGGTGAAACTTAAGGAACTGCGGAAGAGAACAAAGAACCTGAAGAAGAAATCATGGCCTAGCATGCCGGGGGATGTGGATCTGTTGCTTGGTCTAATTGATGTTAAAGTCATGAATAGGGTCCTAAGAATGGAAATAATTAGTAAGGAGCAGTTATTCTGGTGTGAAGAAAAGATAAAGAAGCTAGATATAAATGACGGCAAGCTGCAGAGAGACCCCTCTATTATCTTATTTCCTTGTTAGCAGGCATATCGGTACTCTTGAATTGCTAGCAAAACCTTTTCTCCTCTGTATTGGCTGTATATTATGGTGGATATTCTACATCAAACTGTTTGGCACTTTGGCAGTGGTCGTTTTCCAGTTGAAAAGACCCCAGTTTCAATTAGCAATACGTTCCACGTGCTTTTTTAGTATGCCTCCTAGAAGTGGGAGTTGGGAACCTAAATGATGAAAAAAAAAGAAGAAGCCAAATGGACCTAAATAAGATGCAAAAGAAAATAATATCCAGTTTACCTGCAGTGCAGTAATTAATGAGCTAACGTGCCCTATTAAAACCGGTGGCTGTGGCCTCCGTCGTTTCTAGAAATCTAACTTGTAGTAGTTAGGTTCTGTTTAGGCTAGAGTCCACCACTTAAACACTACATTACCCGATAGTATGAATTAATGATAATTGATGTCGAAGGAGAATCATTTTTTCTATTTGCTTGTATTCAATGAAATAGTCGAAGGCGCTTGTCTATATACCACCCCTCGTTAAAAAATGTGTCACCTGACCATTCTCGGCTTTCCTAATTTTTCTAATGCCAATACTTATGCTCTTTCCCCAGCCACACGATTCTGCTGATCACCCTTATTTATTTATTTATTTTTGTGTAAATTACTATGATTTGGATCTGCTACTCCCCCTATTTCAATTTACGTTACACTTTTCTTTCTTAATTTGTTAAAAAAAGGGATATACATTCTCTTTTTCAATTCATCCTATCCTTAATAATTTTATAGCTATAAAAATATCACATATTTAAGACCAAGTTTTTTTTAAAAAAAATTAGCTCCCTGATTAAACCCTTTCTCATATAATAAAATGATGGAAGTATATTTTACGGGTAGACTAAAAGACTCATTTTGGCTTGGATAACAATAAAAAGGGAAAAAAAGGGTCCTAATTATAACCTGTTTACATCATTTCGTAGAGCGTTGGCCAGGAGTATAAAAGAAGGCTTACCACCTTTGGTCAACTTGGCCAAATAATTAAAACTACTAACTCTCTCTCTCTCTCTCTCTCTATATATATATATATATATATATTTATTCATTATTATTATGGTGTGGGACGATATATTTCTTTTATCCCAATTTATACTATATATTTTTCTTTTTATCATTTTAAAAAAGAATAACACATATTTATATTTAATAACAATTAAATTTAGATCATAAATTTTAAAAAAAATTCATATTTTTTAAATTCCATAATCGGTCTAAGGTACATAACATAAATTAGAACAATTAGGACAAAGGGAGTAGTAAAAATTGCTATAATCCCGCAATAAGTAAATTTGAATAGGTTATTGAAACACACACACACAAAAGCATTGACAATAGAAAAAAGAAAGGGAAAAAAAAAGTTGACGGAAAGGACATGTCTACTCATGAGTATTTTTCTAACGAGTCTGTCGTTGGCTTTCAGTCGTTTCATATAATTTTATTGAGAAACTGTTAAGAAATGGAGATTGGCAGTTTTCTTCAGAAGGTTCTCTTTGAATACAAACTCTGGGAATTAAGTAATCGCAATTCAGCACACGGATTTTGAAGAATTTAGAGAAGAATAAGCGTTCGGGATTGACTCACCAATAAATCCTCCGTCCATATTTGGCGCCACTGTGATTGAGGCATAGAGAAGAAAAAAGTGCCCGCGCCATGGAAGAATTGAATGATAACGAGGAGATTAGAGCATCAGCAAGGACAATAAACCCTAGGAGGAAGAGGGATGTGCGGGGTCCGGTACCCTTCATACTCATCATCTGCGGCACTCTTGTTTACTACCACTGTGCCTACCGGAATTCCAGTATAGTCTCTCTCGTCTCTGACGTCTTTATTGTAATCCTTTGCTCCCTCGCTATTCTCGGACTCCTATTTCGCCAGATGAATATCTCTGTTCCTGTGGATCCGCTAGAATGGCAGATCTCACAGGACACAGCCAACCGCGTCCTTGCCTGCCTCGCTAATACTATCGGCGCCGCGGAGTCTGTTCTCCGCGTTTCTGCTAAGGGACATGATAAGCGCTTGTTCCTTAAGGTACCAACCACCTTGTCCCGTCTTCTCTGCTATTCGATTCATCGGAAAGTGATTTCTGGCGGAGTTTAAATTTTAACTTCGTCATTCTGAATTTAAAAGTTACTCGGCTCAGCCGAACACAGCATCTGAGCTTCTACGTGCCACTGATTTCTCTCATCTTCTACTTTATCAAAAACTAGAATAATGGATTGATGAACCTTGTTAAAATTATCTTGCTACATTGCCAGGTTGTGGTTACTCTTTATGTGCTATCAGTTTTGGGAAGGGTAGCATCAGGTGTTACCATTGCCTATGCCGGTGAGTCTTTTCTTCTTCTATTTCCTCTACTTCAATTTCCATGAAGAATACTAATTGTCAAGGGGGGTCGCCAGAAAATCACATTATATATACAAGGTCAATTTATTTTTTTCTACAATAGATGCTTGAACTCCTTTTGGTAATTGTGTCAGTTTCAGTCTTGCTTCTTCCATTTGCCTCACCTCAAAGAACTTATTCAGACATTTGCTGCGTTGAGTATCCTATATTTCACAGTATGTGAAAAATTTCTTAGATCAATGGATAGCACATTGTTGGGATTAAATTGGAGTTGCAGGGAGGATGTGTACTTGTTTTTTGCGTCAAATTGAACTGTTTACAGAAGCTACCCAATCATGGTATTGATACTCGTTCCTTATGCAGGACTCTGTTTTTTTTGCCTTTATATGCTTGTTGATAATTCTCAACTGATCAACACATGTTTGTCGAGTCACCCAAAGAGAAGGGACTCAACAGAAACAGTTGAGAGCGACTAGGGTGTTTTCCTCCATCAGCAGAGCATATTGAATTTCCTGATTGTAGATAGACCAAAAGAGGTAATGAAGGTGTAGGAATTATAGTACTGTTGGGAAAAAAAGAAAATAATGTAATTGGGTCCATATATTCTATCCGTTCGAGTTTTGCTTCTCGATTGCAAAATATGAAATTATTTGTGTGCAGCCTTGTGATTTCCTCGCATATCTATGTAATATAATATATTCCCAGTCCTAAGATGACTGTTTCCCCACGCAACAAGGCTACAAGTTGGTTGTTGTCCTATTGACAATGCTTTCTAGTTTGCAAGTATTTTAGCTTTTCCTTGAAGTCATGCTTATTAACTGAAGGAACAGGACAGCTTCTGCAAATTCACCAGTGATATGATGATTATAGCATTTTAAAATGTGCATTGTCTTCGTGAGTGGTTAACAACTACTGTATTTTTATTTTGATGCCTAGAATTTTGAGCAAGACAAATCTACATGTCCAAGAACTGATTGCTCCAAAATGGTTCTTTTGAAAAATTGCACGAAAGAGCATTTGGTCCCTTCTCACTTTTTCTTTCCATATTCGAAACGGAAAATACACTCTCCCTCTTGCATCACCACAGAGAACACAGATAAGAAAAACATAGAATATTTTGCCTCAGAATTCACAACGAGAATCAAGGAATTTGATCCTCGTACTTCAAATCCCGCCACATAAAATGGATGGGGATATGAAGTTATTGACGTTACAACCCTACATACATGGCAATTGACAAGAGAAGAGACTGCTATTGGCCTGATGTGCCATGACAAACCGATCATTGCTTTCAACTTGTCTTCAACGAAATCATATTCCAATCAAGAATAGTCTACTCGAAAGCGATTTGCAATACTCAAATTACTCGTCAACGTGACGACAAAGGTCTTTGTCATTTGATGGGTAAAACCAATACAACTCTTTAATTCTTGATTTTCTTAAAGGAGAAGATGAAGTAAAGAAAAAAAAATTAGGTAGTCACGTCTTCTTAAGTCTGAAAAGATTACAATTACTTGTAGAGGGTCCCTGTTGTACGGTCTCATCCTGAAAAGTAAAGAAACACAAGTACCACTTTCCCCTGTTGCTATAAGCAAAATGAAATGCTTTCACCACTTATTTGATGCTACATAGACGCAGAATTTGGATTCTTCATTTTTTTCCTTTTTTTTTTATTTCTCATGTAGAGTGAGGGTCGTGTTTATAATCTGATGTTTATTCGAAACAATCCTGTGTCGTAAAAGAGCCATATTGCAAGGAAGATATACTTTATCCCAGTTCCAAACATAGCATATATCTTTTTTATGCAGATTTAACTTTGGACACAAAAGTACTGAAAGAAATAAGGGAAAAGAAAAAAGAAAGAGAAACACACAAGCAGTCTTCCCTCACATTTGGCTGAGATCCTGAAAGAATCAGTAATAATCATCGTCATCATCATCTATTCGCCGAGATGCACTTAGACCCTCTCTCTGGCTCATATTCGACCTTTGAACTAAACGGAATAGTCCCTGCACCACCTCAGACATGTGTGGTCTAAATTCTGGCTCCGACTGACAACATCAATAATCACGAATAAGTCAAGAATCTCATTCTTTAGGCTCTTGATAGAAATATATTAGTTAACTCACTCCATTTTCCAAACTTACTGCAAAAAAGACTAACCTGAACGCACAGAGCAGTAACTTCGGCAAATTTAGAGAGGGATTTAGGAGGATAAAGTCCACGCAGAGCAGGATCAGCTATTTTCTCCAAGTCATCTAGATCATGTAGTTGTGGTGATGCCCATCGGACCAGATACTGTTCTAATCTTGGCTTTGAACTGAAGCATCGATCTGAATATGTTAGATTCATGTTTTGATGGATAACAAAAACTGAAGTTCGCATGCGAGGGGATGCACCTGTCAAAAGGCTTTCGCCCCGTCAACAATTCCAACATGACGACTCCGAAGCTATAAACATCACTCTTCAAAGTATATGCAGAAGGTTTTGTGCATTCTGGAGCAGTGTATCCAGCATCCAAATTTTTGCTTGCATGCTGAAATTACAGAAGTACAAGAACTGAAAATGTTAAATAACATTATTGTTAGAGAATTATAAAGCAATATGTTTCCTTGTATATAATGTTCTAGCTAATTTCTAGGGATTTAGATATATAACCTTAGTTAGCCTTTTCTTTACCTGTATTTAATTTATTGTATTCTTTGTATAATAAACAAGTTATTCTCCACACTCTAGCCATTACATGGTATTAGGAGCTATTAGGGCTCAAACCTGGTCAGAAACTTCAGAACTTTAGGCTTTCAAATATGCTTTGAAACTTAGAAATTATTGGTTTGTTGGGACTAGATTTAGGATATTTGTGTCAAGATGTAACTGGGTTATCTTACCATCAGTTCTAAAAAGAGACAGAACAAGTTTTCCAATAGAAAGAACTATCGCCCGCATCTGGGTAAGTGGCAAGTGAGGCTCATGCGCCCCTAATTTCTACTGTTTCTCACGCATCGACGCGTGGAAGCACATGCTCCAGCAGAATCAGTTGGGGCTGTATTTCTGGCGTTGCCTCGTAAAATCCAACGTATTTCAGGTGCTTTGTGGTCTTAAAACGTTGATTAGGTGATTGATTAAGGTGCCAAAAATCACATGATAGGTAATCCTACTATTTTTTCTAGCTTTCAATCACATAAAGCACTCTCTTCCGTAACAGTAGCTGATGGGTCAACCTGTGACATTGTGGAATCTGGGACTGTTAAACCAACTTCCTTTATTACCCTATTATCTGTATTAAATCTACCGAAGTTGGCCTTTATTTGATCTCTGTTAGTAAAATTACCAGAGACTTTAATTGTTATATCTTGTTCTTTTCTGATCATTGTTTGTTTCGCGATCTTACGACAAAACAGTTTATTGGTAAAGGACATGAATCTAATGATCTTTACATCCTTGATGAATGGGAGTCTCAGTTTATTGCCTGCTTTAGTGTTGTGTCTCCATTTGAAGCATATTGCCAATTGGGACATCCTTCTCTACCTTTGTTGAAGAAGCTTTGTCCTCAGTTTCAGAATACTTCTTCATTGGAATGTGAGTTATGTCGATTCGCGAAACACCATTGCAACTCAGTAGATCCAAGGGTTAATAAGCGGGTTGCGTCAACTTTTGAGTTAGTTCATTCTGATGTTTGGGGACCATGTCCTGTCATTTCCAAAACTAGACATAAGTGTTTTGTAACTTTTGTGGATCATTTCTCTCGGATGACTTGGATTTATTTTATGAGGAGTTGCTCTGAAGTGCTCACTCACTTTTGTCCCTTTAGTGCTGAAGTCAAAACTCAATTCAACGCTTCAGCAAGTATTCTAAGAAGTGACAATGCTAAAGGAATATATGTCAGAATTGTTTCGATCATACACGAGACAACACGGTATTCTCCACTAGTCTTCATGTGTTGATACACCCAATCAAAACGAAGTTGCTGAGATGAAGAATAGACATATACTAGCAGCTCGAGCACTCATGTCCCATGTGGAGGTTCCTAAACAGTTTTGGGCTGATGTAGTCTCTACTCCTTGTATTTTGATTAATCACATGTCATCGACTATGCTTGTAGGTAATACAGACAAACCTCTCTATAACAACCATTTGTTATTACAACATTTCATTATAACAACCTGATTTTCTTCAAAACCGATTTTTCATGTTATATGTTACTTCTCTATAACAACATTTTACCTATAACAGCAGTAGCATTCATTATAGTGGTACACTCTTTGTAAAATTACCCCTCTATAACAGTCAGTCAAATATTGTGAAATAATATTTTGTAAGAGATATATTATGTGTAAATAAATATTAAAATACTTATGATAATCATCATAATGTCATGCACATAGTAAATTTCAAGTACGAATATCTAAAAAGAAAATATTATATCAAAATAGTATCCACCAGTCTTCAAGGGAAAGCTATTAGATATCCTTTGGCTGAAAGTTTGGACAAAAAATTTCATCAATTCAAGCGTTATATTATCATTAAGAGATTAGAATTTACGAAACAATCTACAATTATAGAATTCTTACGTCAAAATTGGAAGTTTTAACTTTTCAATTAAGTTTAAATGCATATATTCCTTCATTTTAATTCTTTATCAGTACGATACAACTAGTTATGGATTTATTAATAATGTATTAGTATTTTCAAGTTTTAATTAATGAAATATGGAAAACAATTGAGCTTTTAAATTTAACAAGTATTTTATTTTCATTTATAACATAAAAAATACAGTAAAATATATTTGCATACTTTTGTTTATAACAGCTAAATGAGATCTAAACATTAAATGTCATTATACATATATAGAAACACCTCACTATAGCAGCCATGAAGTTTTTAGACAAACATTGCCACTATAGAGAGGTTTGACTGTATGCCTTACAAAATTCTTTTTCAAAACAAGTTACTATTTTCACTGGAACCTAAGGTGTTTGGATGCACATGTTACGTTCGAGATATTCGGCCATCTATTACCAAGTCGGATTCCAAAGTATTGAAGTGCATTTTTCTGGGCTATTCTCACTTCAAAAAGGGTATCGATGTTATTCTACTAAACTTGAAAAATATTTGGAGTCAATTGATGTGGCATTTTCAGAGACTACCGTTTTTTATGCACCTCCCATTTCTACAAGTCTGGGTCTGGGGCGGGGGAGCGGGGCAGGGGGGATGAGTGGTTAGTCTATTAGGTTACCTGTCTTTTGACAGAAGAATCAGATGTTGTCTTTCCATCTCCTAATTCTTCTATTAAGGACCAATTGACTATTGTACTGTTAGCACCTACTCCTTCTGCAGTAGCAAGACCACCGGTTGTTTAAGTTTACTCAAGAAGGCGAGAGACTAATGATATATGTCCTGCACCAGTCTCTTCGTTATCAGATCCTCCTCTACCTGATCCTTCAAAAGATTTTGACCTCCCTATTGATCTTCGCAAAGGTACTCATAGTGGCAAATCCACATTCCATTACTAATTTTGTTTCTTTTGGCCGCTTATCCTCTATGTCTAGATCTTTGATTGTTTCTCTAGACTCCATCTCTGTACCAAAAAGAGTGAAGGAGGCTTTGAATCATCTTGGATTGTTTGATGCAATGCTCGATGAAGTATATGCCTTAGAGGAAAATCACACACAGGATTTGGTGGATTTACCGAAGGAAAAGAAATCAGTGGGATGTAATTGGGTCTTCGCATTTAAGAAATCAGCGGGATGTAATTGGGTCTTCACAGTTAAAGTTAATCCTGATGGATCTGTAGCAAGACTTAAGGAATAAGGTCAGACTTGTGGCTAAAGGTTATGCTAAGACGTATGGGGTAAAGTATTCAGACACCTTCTCCCCTGTTACCAAATTCACTTTTGAACACTTGTTTATTCTCTAGCTGCTTCCAAGAATTGACCTTTATATCAGTTGGATATCAAGAATGCCTTCCTTCATGGTGATCTTCAAGAGGAAATACATATGGAGCAACCTTCCGGTTTCGTTGCTCAAGGGGAGTATGGAGAAGACTGTCATTTGAAGAAGTCCTTGTATGACTTAAAGCAGAATCCGCGAGCTTGGTTTGGCAATTGGCAAGTTCAGTGAGGTTGTTCAGGATTTTGGGCTGAAAATGAGCCAATGTGATCTCTCAGTCTTCGACCGGCGGTCAAAAACTGGTATTATCCTCCTTGTTGTATATGTTGATGACATTGTCATCATAGAAAACGATAATGCAGAGATTTCTTCCCTCAAGTGTTTTTTGCATACTAGGTTTCGTACAAAGGACTTGGTCCAATGAAATATTTTTTGGGAGTAAAAATGAACGGAAGCAAGAAGCGAATTTTTCTATCTTAGAGAAAGTATATTCTTGACCTGTTTGCAGACACTGGAAAGTTAGTAGCCAAACCCTGCAGTACTCCAATGGTCCCAAATGTGCATCTTATGAAAAATGATGGTGATCCTTTTGATGATCCAGAGAGATAGAGAAAGTTGGTTTGGAAGTTAAACTACCTTATTGTGACTCGTTCGGTTATTGCTTTTACCGTAAGGTTGTTAGCCAGTTCATGTCAGCTCCTACGGTCAAACATTGGGAAGCTGCGAAACAGATTCTATGTTACTTGAAAGGAGCTCCTAGACTTGACATATTGTACAGCAATCAAGGTCATACTCCTGTGGAGTGTTTTGTAGATGCTGACTGGGCTAAATCCAAAATTAACAAAAAATCTACTCCAGGATCCTGTGTCTTTGTTGGAGGGAACTTAGTATCATGGAGGATTAAGAAGCAAGGTGTTGTATCTCGATCCAATACAGAATCCGAGTACAGTACTATGTCACAATTTACATGTGATATTATGTGGATACATCATCTTTTAACTGAAATTTGGTTGAAGCGTCATATACCAAGAAAACTCTGATGCGATAATCAAGTTGCTCTTCATATTGCATCAAATTCAGTGTATCATGAAAGAACTAAATATATTGAGGTTGTTTGTCATTTTATTCGTGAGAAGATTTAGGAAAACCTGGTTTCCACTGGCTACGTGAAAATAGGAGACCAACTAGTTGAATTGTACATTAAAGCGTTGAATGAAACTTGAGTTGTTACCTTTGTAACAAGTTGGGCATGATCAATATCTACGCTCCAGCTTGAGGGGAGTGTTAAGAGAATCATAAAGATATATGTTTCCTTGTATATAATATTCTAGCTGATTTCTAGGGACTTAGATATCTAGTCACCTTACTTAGCCTTTTTCTTATCTGTATTTAAATCATTGTATTCTTTGGATAATAAACAAATTATTCTCCACACTCTATCCATTACAATTATTAAGCATGATGTGACTCTACTAGACACTAAAGCATCAAGTAAAATATCTAAAGCATAAATTAGCAAATGTGGACCAATCCGGATTAAGCCTAGGTACTGGGAGAAAGAGTATGGCCTTTCAAAAGACTACTAGCCGGATTGCTACCATCTTCTACGTTCATGTTCATTTATTGACCACCATATTCTGTTATTCAGAATATGAGCACTTCTCCTCAAAGTAGTACTTGATCACCATGTCAAACTGCACAAACTTATACCAAATCGTGCATCTATTACCCATCCAATACCATTCACAGCTGAGTAAAGAAGAAGATACTAAGGGAGGGCACATGACTTGGAAAAGAACCTGGTACCAGTGACATTCTAATTTGGAAAGAGCTTGAGTCAGTGACATTATGTGCAATGGTGGAAACCAATTATGAAGCTGCTAAGAAATTCAATGACAATCCTTTGTCAAGAAAAGATACAAAATATCCACATTTTCTTTTTGAGTCTTCCTAAAATAATATTCATTTTCCAGCCGAAGACTAGCCACATTATAACTGTTAAATAATTACAAGACTCCCACTTTTAAAACGTCTCAATATTTAACTTAAAACTTCCATATATCCAAAAACAAGAGATTCCACATATCATATAGCTTAAAAAGTTACATGGGGCAAACTTTATTTTTCTGGATATGACTTTTATCCTTTTCCTGTTTCAAGTGGTTACATTTGCAAGTTAGCAGGTTCCTAACATTCAAAACTGCAGAAATAATATGAACTCTGGTGGAAACAATACTTGCAGTATCTAAAGGTCTATCTTCACATACCTCATGAAACATTGCCAAGCCACACTCACAGAGACGAGGATTCAGTTCGGCATCTAGCACGATGTTTGAAGTTCTTATATTTCTGTGGAGACAGGGTGGAGAACAAACCTCATGCAGGTACCTACATACAAGTTAAAATCATGTCATAGGATCAATTAGGAGAACCACATTGACCAGATTGTTTCTTATATATCAAGATCATGTCGTACTCGATGGAATATCAATTACAGTGGAAACCTTAATGTCAGTCCAATAGTACTTATCACCAAACAACACGAGAAGTTTGACTTACTCAAGAGCACGAGCAGCGCCCAGAGCGATTCTGACTCTTGTATTCCATGTTAGCGGTTTGCTGAAGTCATCTGACATGTGTAGGAATTCATGAAGTGAACCATTTCTAAAAAACTCAAAGATTAACATATTCTGTCCCTGTTCTGAACAATAACCAAGAACTTCAGCTATATTTGGGTGGTGAAACTTGGACATTCTGTAAACAATTTCTGTGAATTCTGTGCACTGCCCATCTTGGAAAAAAGAGGAGTCTATTTTCTTTACCGCCAGAACCTGGTGAATAAAAGGTTTCTCCATTATGTTTATCATACAGTATAGATCTGATTGAATACTTCAAGACCATATAAACATGCGTTGAACCTCCCTAGAAATGGTAGCCAACCATTAAGTGGCACCAGAAGTATGTCGATTGTTTAAGTAGAATGAAGCATGAAATATATTGTGTACATATATTGGGTTCGTGAAACATATAAACAACATTGTGTACATATGTTGCAGGTTTAAGTGAATGATCGGGTACATATATTGTGTTCAATTCACATTGCATTTATCTGCCGCAAGGAATAGAAAGCTAGATAACCTGTCCCTCGAGGAACTTAGAATAATAAGCTGGAAAAAGAAGATAAAAGCAACTCAGTTTCAAAAGAAGACAAAAGCAACTAAAGATAATTGCCATGTCAAATTGGAGCATGTGCTATAGAGTTCCAACAGTAGAAGCCAATGGAATATGTGAAATCCCCATGCAAAGATATCTGAACAATCTGTATCTGTAGGATATAAAAAGCATGATACAAAAAATTCAAAGAGGACTTTGATGAGAAGTGAGCTCACATCCATCCATCATTATAGACTAATCTCTGTAGTCAACAAGTATGCTTCCAGTGCATATAAACATATAGCTGAACAAACTTTATCATGCAAGTAATCTGCTAAAGGCCTGGCAGAAATTCACTCTTGCTGAACACAACCTCTCTATAGTGTTGTAAGGAAACAAAGAAGAGGTCAAATGTTAGCTACAGAACGTCTATTGCCCAACTAGGAAATTTAGGTCAGTTTACCACAGTTTACATGTAGCAGAATGTGATCATTTATGCAATGCTTAACATGGACAAGTGACGGTTCAAGCATTATGCCGGGACAATAAATGTAAGTTAATTTACTTTAGCTCCCGTGCAGCAGTAGAAGATCATCTGTCTTATTATCCATAAGTACTACAATAAGGGTTTCAAGAATTATAAAGACAAGGAAATTTGTCTTTATTTCAATCTTTCAGAATGAACCTTGAGACAGAATTTTCACTTCAAACTTTAGACTTGGGCTGGTTCCCTGGTATCCTTCTGAAATACCAATCATCCCAACAGGATTATTTCCTCTAGAAATGACTGTAGAAAACATTACTTTTAATTTTTTTAAAAAAAATAAAAAACATCACTTTCAATGTCAAAGCAGGGTGGAAAAGAATGTGCATGACCTTGTCTTATGTATTTCAAGAGTACGAACCATTCAAAACTGAGAAAAGCTTAAATATCATAGATCAATTACTCATGAGCAGTATTAGCTCTAAACATATATGTGTGTGTGTGTGTGTGTGTGTGTGTGTGTATGTATATATATATTCTGTCCTTTCTTCTGTTTTCCTTTGACTAATCTATGTATTTTATCCTATCTCTCGTGATGTATAATGGAGGTTATGCAACCAATTCATGAAATGAAATACCAACAGATATACCATAAAACTATGCAGCACTGTAAATCACATCAAGCTTACCCTGCCATCTGGATATTTTGCCCTGTATACTCGACCAATTGATCCCTCACCAAGAAAGCGGGAACTTGCAAAGTTACCAGTTGCATTCTGCAAATCAGCTAATGAATACTGAGCTAGCTTAACTGAACTGCTTCTTTTAACATTCAAAGGATTTGCGAACTCTTTATCTTTGAATGACATGAGATGATCTGAAGGTGGAGCATTTGCCATCTCCTTCTCGTTAAAGGACTTGTGACGCTCTGATGCAGGACGCTTAAGACCCATTGAGGAAGAGGTTTGCAAATGTTTTTCTGTAGTAGATGATGAATCTGAGGACATAAATTTCTGTCAGAAACACAAAGTAATACACTTGTGACCAACAAGGCAAAAAGAGAGGTTGCTCTAGTCGGGAGAACCCTCCACTTTCAATGAAGGAGTTTCAAGTTGGTCATCAAGGAGGAAAGTGGGCATACATCTCTATTGGCCCCTCTGGGTAGAAGGGTGTGCAGGGGTCTGTTCTCCAAATAAAAACAATAATAATAGGATAACTAACCAACAACAACAACAATACCAAGTGTGATCCCGCAGATGTGGGGTCTGGGGAGGGTGGGGTGTACGTAGACCTTACCCCTATCTTTGTGGGGTGGAGAGGTTGTTTCTGAAAGATCCTCGGCAATAGTACAATCTAACCTTAGCTTAATATTTAGAGACACCATTCAGAGGACAAAGAATATGTGATAAGTGGTGGCCAGGACTTAATTCCTATTTCCTTTTCTTCTCCACGTCTCTGTTTTTATAAAAGGGGGATTGAAAAGCCAAAAGTAAAATTACCTCTGAAGTCCTCATGCATGTTGGCACGTACGCCACTAGATAACTCCTGAGATGAAAGAGGAGTTAAAGGTTGATGCTGGCCAAACTTATCCTCTTCATGAAAATGGGAGGAAGGTGATGATCTTTTTCTTCTTGAAAATAGAGCAATTATAACACCAAGTAGCAACAAAACACCCAGTAATATCCCAGCAATTGCTAGGCCAGACTTCCCAGATTCATTTTCTGACTTCCGGGTGTGTGGTTTAACTTTCTGCCCAGGAGGTGGAGGAGGAGCTGGTCCAGAAGACCAACTATTTCCTCCAGTCCTTTTAAGAAAACAAAAACAAATATAAGGGCATTATAGTAGAAACTAGTTAACCAATAGTTCATCCAGCACTCACTCTAAATTTTTGATGTCTTTCAGCTCATCAGGAATCCAGCCATTAAATTGGTTGTTTGCTACATTCCTGCAAGCATTTGTTGAATACACTGGCTTAGCTACGTATAAACACCCGAGGACACTTCATGCTTGTGACAGTTTCTTATTCAAATCCAAGCCAGCATTTTTTTTAAGAGATAATGAGAAAAAGTACGTGATTACAAATTTGGCATACTAATGATTTATGATTCTATCAGTGTCTTATAAAGGTCTTTTTCTGCATATTGATTGCCTGGACAAGAGAAGAGAGGCGTTCTGGATGTTGCATGGAGTCACAAAGTTAAACACCACCTCTCTCAAAGAAGGCAAAAAAGAGAAATATCTTTCTGAATCATAGACCTCTTAGTACTAGAAGTCAGTCTTCATAAGAAAAGTACTAGAAATCATAGTAAAACTTGGGCTACACAAGTTAGTGTTTGAGCTGTCTACGCTGTAATCTCTAACTGTTCATGTACCTTATTTCCATTCTTGCATAAGCATTATGACCACTATCAAGAACCTTCTCATTAGCCTATATTATGATCATTATACAGCCAACGGAAAACTGGATGAGCAAGAATATTTTTAGCTTTGTGTTAACCAAGTGAAGGTGGAACAGAGTTTTTGATCAAAGACATGACTTCTTACTTAAGCAGGAGGTCCTTTGGTAGAGCCCTTGAAATTTGAGGAAATATGCTACATTTAATCAAACGCAGAAAACAAAAGTGTCTTGACGCATGCTCCTTGATTTACAGTTGGTTAGCTTTATCAAGAAACAAAAGATAACTCAAAAGGTAGACCAAGTATAGCTTTTGAAACAAACTTATATCAACCATAACCTACAAATGTGAAATCAAAGTGTAACTTTAGAAAACCGGCAGATAAGGTGGCATCTGATATACCCAATAAGCATCTATCAATTCATAGAATGATGCAAAGATGTGAATATTTCATGTGTGAGTCTAAGATCTTCAATGTACATCAATCCTAACATTGAAGATGACGAAATCTAGGTAATCTAGAAAGTTATCTGGTTATTATTTCTTTTGTTGATATCTTACTTAACTCCATTGGACGAACATATAGAAACCATAACCTACAAATGTGAAATCAAATCGTCAAATTAGGTCTTGGGCCTAACTTATAGATCAAAGTTAGCTCATGAGGGAGGATCCCCAAGTCCATATAAGGAGACCACCCATCCGTTTTTTAATCCGATGTGGGACTCTTCAACATCCCATCTCACGCTCAGGGCTGGACATCTGTTGGGTGGACAATTTTAATATGGGGGCCCAATATCGGTACACAATAATAGGGATAAGTCCTACTCTGATACTATGTAAAATTAGGTCTTGGGTCTAACTCACACCCCAAAAGCTAGCTCATGAATGAGGATCGCCCAAATCCATATAAAGAGATCACCTATCCCTTTTTCTTTCGATGTGGGACTGTTCAACAAAAGCTAACTTTAGAAATAACGAGGCAGACAAGGTGGCATGTGATCTACAAAATAAGCATATATCAACTTAGTAGCGATGATGGTATAACCCAAAAGACAACCTAATACACCAATTATACTCAGTTAGAAAATGAGATAAATGAAGAAACACGAAGAACGTGCTTGCTTTGCATTTTAGCATAATGCAGGAAAACTTACTACACTTTGTAATTGCAAGAACCATGACTTAGAATTGTAATTTTACTAACAGTTCAACTTACAAATCGTCAAGCAGAAGATCGGCAAGAACATTTATTGATCCAGTAAACTGATTGTTCTGTATGTGCCTGCATACAGAGTGAAAATGTTTAGCTCCAATGAAGATTTTGATCCCAAATATTAAGAACTAGCTTACAATTTTCTGAGGCTTGAAAGGGATTTAAGACTCTGAGGCAAACTGCCTGATATTGAATTATAGGAGACATCCCTGGATAAAATTGCATGAGTTAGCTGATATACTAGTAAAATATATTACTAGACACACTACAATGTTTATGAATATATGTATGCATGTTGATACTGTATAGACAGAGAAGTGAGAGGGGGCCGTACTAACAGGATAATTTTAACTTACATGTTATTTGGTGGGAAGTACAAATGAAAATTAGATCAAATATCGAATCAGTAGTCCTTCAATAGGACTACTCTGTCTTGGCGGTGAGATAAGGTGATCCATTATTACTTCTGCTTTCATATTATTAATAAATCTCTAAGCTTGATTCTTAACAGCGTGATTAACATGAATGGATGCAAGTATTGGATTGGTGATATAAACGGCAATTCAAGTGAAATATCACACATATCATATATGTCAATGCTACACTAGTTTATATGGTGCTGAAGAAGGGCAAAGTTTATTCTCAGGGTTTAAAAGTAATGATCTGAAGAAGAACCTATGAAGAATATACAAGTAAACCACATTCCCTCTTTCATGGTGGCAAAGAGGTTATGCTGAGTATTTGAAATGCTACGAATCCACCAGAAAACAAATAATCTCTGCAATTGAATGTCTCACTTACCTTTTTGGTCCATCTTGAAATAATGTCCTCCCTAGAAATAAAGTCTATTATATACCCAAAAATCCTCAAAAAAAGTAGCAATAACAATTTCATACCTCTATACAATTTTCACTAATCCATTAACAAGAAAAACTGATTAGCAGGTCGTATTTGTTCTCTTTTAATTTTAAACAATCTCATTTCAAGTCAAATATGGACATTCCAATTGGAATGAAGCAATTTTAAGAAAATTAAATGTTCTGGTTATATCAGAATTTTGCAATCAGTTAAGACTTTACTCAATCGACCCGCTTCACACATTTTCCCACACCTTTATGAATAATTACAGACGTCTACATTTCCATTCGCAAGCACTAGAAGCAGCAAAGAAGGAGGTTCAATCTACATAACTAGGGAACCCACTATTAACACATCCACATTGTTTGTTGTCATTCTACATCTAGCGCCAATTTTTTAGTTGCTGCTGTAGATTCAGATAAACAGACAGCAAACAAAGGATAGTCAGGAAAAGGCAATGCAAACATATTCTTGGAACAAATAATATGAATGAACTTTTCTACTTCCAGAACCATTCACTCCACTTCGTATCTAATATTTACTTGCAGCCCCATTCATGAAATTATTTGCAGAAGGAAAGACCTTATAGAAACAAATAAAAAAATAAAAGGGGTCTAGCTGGATGCTAAATCTGCAATACTTACATCTCAGTCAGTTTTGTAAGTTTTCCAAACATATCACTCAGTGATCCACTTAGCTTATTATGATTAAGATTCCTGCACAACACCAAGAGCATATTGACACCTGATATGAAGCCTAAAATTTTAAACATAAAGAATAAGAGAAAAACCATTACAGAAATTTAAGATTAGCCATCTGAGAAATTGAATAAGGCACAGTTCCACTGAATTGATTTCCAGAAAGATCTCTGCAGAACAAGAACCCAATGAGGGACAGGTAGGGTGCAATATCAACAGAAAAAAATATTCTGCATAACGTTTAATGCTAACTAATAATAAATAGTCGGACTAGTAAGACATCGAAAGGAGGTGACCGAAAGTTGCAGCTTGAGGAGAAACTTCATAATGAGTTACGTTTAAGAACTTAGTGCTTCTCTGCCTACTTACAGGTGCTGTGTGTGAGGAGGAAGTTGGTATGGTATGTTGTCCTTCAGGTTGTTTTTGCTCACATCACTGCACTATGACATCCAAAATTCATCTTTGTCAGGACCAGTTCTTTCGGTGAACAGATTAAAGCACATAATATAAACCCAATTTCCAATATCCAAGAGTTGTCTGGGCCTCACAAGTAGGTGACTTTCTCCAATTTATCAAGCTGGAAGCCTAGTGATCCAGTGAGCCCCAAGCCAGATAGATGACTGCAATATTATTCAGAATGTTCAAAACAAAAAAAAAGCAGATGATGGATTAGTAAAAAACTGGAATGCAATTCTTTGTTTTCCTTATGAATTTTAGTATAAGTAACAGTTAATGAATGACAAAATTACAAAAGGATAAAAAAATGAAAGATGTACATTTCAGTAACATCTGAACCAAAGCACTTGATACCCTGCCAAGATTCATCACAAGGGTTTCCTCCATCCGATTTCCACCCATCAAGTTTGGTATGGGGCTTCAAATACTGGTACATGTCATTGAGGGCTGAAACTGTAAAGACAATTAAAATAGTCACCTACATATCTAAAGATGTAATGGATAACATGCAACCTAACATATTTCTTGGATTTTATTGGTTATCTAAGCTCGTGAAGATTCAAAGTCGGGTTATCGAGATTTCTTCTTCTTGTTACGCTCTAGCTAAGTAATTGGAGAGTTATACGTTACTTCCGAGAGAAGGCTGAGCTAATTAATGGTGGTACCTTGGCGGGAGTCTGTTTTTGAAAGAACCACATGAACAGTGAAGGAAGTTGTAAGGATGATCCAGCAAAGGAAAGTGCACGGAAGCAGTAACTTTGCTCTTAAAATAAACATATTGATTAGGATCTCAATAGCCCTTATCATCATCATCATCATCATATTTGGGCGAACAAAAACAGCCGTAATATGAAATCAATAAATTAGTACTGGTATATAATTAGAAGGAATCCGAGGAGGGTGATGATGCCAAGTCCTAAATGTGTCTGCCCTACGCGAAGAGCGAGTTGATATCATTCCCAATCGGCCTCTGCGCGAAGGGCGAACAGAGGAGGATAAACAGACAACGAAATGTATCAACGCGTCATGAAAACTAGGGCTTGAAAGGTGATAGGATCAAAATTATGAGGAGAAAATTGCTTGTCCGCTCTCGAAAGAATGAGTTGGGACTGACGATGAACAATTGTTGTAGCTGAATTGGGATTGGAAATAAGGATCCTCAAAATTCGGAGTTTCAATGGAACTGCCATTTTGCTGCTCCCCAAAAACAGGACAACCTTGGAAACACACTGATGGCAAAATATATATTTGTGTGCAAGCTTTGGCTACGGTGCCGTTTGTAGGTTTGAATAAGTATTTCTATCATACACAAGTGAGGGCATTTTTATAAAATTAGCTTTATATAAGGGTAATTAGCTTCGTGTAAGAATAAAATAATACTTATTTTATTAGTATTTAAGATGATTAGTTAAAAATTTTAAAAGGATTATTTCTCTTTTTCATTTTTAAATTTATTATTAAAAAAATATAAAGTAATATATTATATTATATTTTATATTATATTATATAGAAGAGTGAATCTAATGACAATCAAGAGAAATATTATAATTTCATATTTAACTCATAAATACTTCAATAACATGTGTTAAAATTTAAAAATTAATATTCTTTTATTAAAAAATATAAAAATATTAGAATGTTCTATTGCTCTTGATTTTTCTTCTCTTTCTCCATTAAATTTATTTACTACTTCTTTAGTTTTACCTTAACTTTGTTGTATATTCAATTCTCCATTCATTCTCCTTTTTTTATTAATAGTGATTAGATATTTTTTTCATAATATGGATGACAATGGCTGAGAAGAGTTGGACAAAGAGCAATTCAAATTGTACTATATGTATATTTGATCTTCATCTTATTTTCTAACCAATTATCTTTAAACATGTGTAATATAATTGATTAATAATTATATTTTTATTGGGTACAATCTTTTTAAATCATGTAGCTATCATAATCAAGAACTTTCTTTTATATAGATTTATTCAATGCCGTAAAATTTAAAATTATCAACTTTTATTCATATTTTATTCTTTTTCACTTTTTTAAAGAATTTTTGTTTCAGTAATTATTTGTTATTGATAAAATGTGCATATAACAAAAAATATAACACCCTTAAATATAAATTGGCTTATGAATTTCTCTAATAGAATATGTCATCCTAATTTTCACTCTTCTGCATAATAGATAGAAATATTTTAGAAATTTGTACTAACAAATAAAAAAAATGTATTAAAATTAATCTATATATTATATATGAATATGATATTATACGAAAGTTGATTCCTTATTTGAAATTTAGTGCACTATATGAAATATAATTATTAATGAGTTAAATTTTAAATAGGACTTAAATTGTGATTACATTTAATTTAAAATTATAATAAAATAAAAAATTATGATGAAATTGAACTAAAATGAAAACAGATGATATGTCTATATTCATACTTAGAGAAAATAATTTAGTTAGTGTTTGAATTAGATATACTTAAACCCCTTATAGGCCATAAATTGGATTGCAAATACAATATGTTTTATTTTGTATTTCTTACGTAACATAGATAATGAATACATATAGAGATAAATAAAATTTTCTTTTGAAGCGTGAACATAACTGATCAATGCAATTGATCTAGAATTTTAGAAAAATTATGATCATATCACGATCACCATCGGTTCCACAATTTTTTTTTCGTAACACGAGTATTATAGGAATCCATAAAAAAGTCATAACATGGATGACCATGGCTATGAAGAGTTGTACGAAGAGCAATTCCAATTGTACTGTACTATATATTTGGTTTTTATCTTATTTTCTCATCAATTATCTCTAAACATGTGTAGTACAAATGGTTAATAATTATATTTTTGTTGGACCCATTCTTTTTATATCAGTAGCTATTATAAGTGAGTTTTTTCTTATAAAGATTTATTCAATTTCATAAATTTTAAAATATTCAACTATTATCAATTTTTATTCAAGATTTACTTTTTCTTCAATTTTTTATTTTTTTATTTCACTAAATATTTATTATTGATGGAGTGGTGCATTTAATAGAAGTACAATACTTTTAAATAACAGTCGTGCTTTTGAAGTTTTCTAAATATATTTTTAAAATTTAAAGCTTCTAAAATATTATCTTAGTCCAAAAATTATTATAAATAAACTTGTACTAACAAATATATAAAATGTATTAAAATTAATATATAAATTACATACGAAAATTATATTATAAAAGTTAATTCCTTATTTAAAAAATTCTTATGCGCAACACAATACTACTATTGTGCAGACGATTGCTAACAATTTGTGGTTGACATGTACATTAAGCTGGAAACAACACGACTAGAATATTTTAGACTGGAGCAATCAAATCTTAGAAGGGAAATATTGCAAGGTATAGTTGATAGTATAATGGCCGAAGAAAGTAAAGGATCTAAAGTTGGTCAGAGAGTAATACTTCCTGCATCATTCATTGGAGGCCCTAGGGGTATGCGTCGTAGATATATGGATGCAATGGCTTTGGTTCAATGTTTTGGAAAGCTAGATCTGTTTATCATGATGACATGTAACACCGATTGGGTGGAGATCCAAGAAAATTCGATCGGCGGACAACTTCCACAAGACAGGCCTGACTTAGTGACTGAAGTTTTTAGAGCAAAGTTACAAGATTTAAAAGATCAAATATTCAAGAAAAAAATATTTGGTCCCGTTGCAGCACATGTTTTTGTGATTGAATTTCAGAAAAGAGGTCTACCACACATACACCTTTTATTAATACTTGAACAGGGATACAAGATAACATCAACAGACGATTATGACAAGTTTATTTTTACTGAACTTCCTAATAAAGAAGAATTCCCACTCTTGCATAATTTGGTTTTCAAGCATATGATGCATGGTCTATGTGGAAAAAATTATCCAACAAATTCATGCATGAAGGATAGCCAGTGCAAGAGTCATTATCCTCGGCTATTTAGTAATAAATCAATACAAGGAAAGGATGGATATCCTATTTATAAAAGAAGAAATGATGGAAAAACAGAAAAGGTTCGTGGAATGAGAATGAATAATCAGTGGGTTGTTCCATATAATCCTTACTTACTAACTAGATTCAATTGTCACATCAATGTTGAGTCTTGCTCGGGAGTGAAAGCAATAAAGTATCTTTACAAGTATATATATAAAGGACACGATAGCTGCATTGTTTATGTTAAATTAGATGATGGGAAAAAAGTCATTGATGAAATTCAAAACTTTCAAAATGCACATTGGGTGACTGCACCAGAAGCACTATGGAGAATTTGTGAATTTAATCTCAATGAAAAAGCCTCCGGTCATTAACCAACTACATCTGCCGAATAAACAATCAGGTAAACTATTTATATATAATATTTTTGTAATGTTAACCTTTTAACAACAATTTTTATGATACAATTTATTTATTTAGAGCACACATATTTTGTGATACGCTATTTTTTTTAAATTTAAGTAATTAATTGGATAGTATTAACGATTGATATAAAAGTATACCGTTTGACATGTAGTGTGCTATTGGAGCAATCAGAATTTGCAAAATGTTGTTGCATGAGAATATACCTCGCAAATCATGCTCACCGAGTTTTTTCGGATATGTTCAATAGATAGTGAAGCATGAAAATACCTATATAAAGAATTTTCAGAGTATTATGTATGGAACCCTCAGGATAAGAAGTGGACACCTCAAAAAACAAGATCAGTCATTGGACGAACTGCTATTGGTAAGACATCCAATACAAAACCTATTAATATTTGTATATTTTTGAAATTTATTCTTTTTTTTTAATGTTACAACAAACCCAAGAGAAGACGAAAGGTATTATTTACGATTATTATTGAATCATGTAAGAGGTCCAAGTTCTTTTGAATACTTGCTAACTGTTAATGGAAAGACGTGTGGAACATTCAAAGAAGCTGCAAAAGAAAGAGGTTTATTGGAATCAAATAACAACATTTTTGAATGCTTATTTGAAGCAGTCCTTTTCAAAATGCCATCAGCTTTGAGAAATTTATTCGCAATAAGTTTAGTACATTGTAATCCTACGGATGTTAGAAAGCTTTGGGATACCTATTACGATGACATGTCAGAAGATTTTAAAAGAATACATGACAATTCTCCTATTACTCAACTTCAATGCATACTAAGAAGTATAAATTATTTCTTAGAAAGCATGGGTAAGAGAATTGAAAAATATGACATACCCAAGCTTGATCAGAGGCTGGATAATGAAATTAGATCAGAATGCAGAGAAATAATGGAAGAGAAGTCTATAATAGTACCTTCAGAAGATTTTGACGCACAAACAAAGTTAAATCCTGAATAAGAGCAAGCATTTAAGAGTATATTGCAAAGAGTCGAGTCTAGCCAGGCAGGATTATTCTTTGTCGATGGACCTGGAGGAACCGGAAAAAAATTCCTATACCATACATTACTTGAAAATATCATATCAAGAGGCATGATAATGTTAGCAACAACAACAGGTGGTGTAGCATCAACTCTTTTATCGGGAGGTCATACAACTCATTCTAGATTTGAAATGCCGCTTCAAACAACTGATACGACAGTCACACATATGTAAAAACAAAGTGGTGGAGCTAAATTGATTAAAAAAGCCAAGATGATAATCTGGCATGAAGCGCCTATGGCCAACCATCGGACAATTGAAACGGTTGATAGGAGCTTTAGAGATATATTGGACGTTAATGAACCATTTGGTGAAAAAGTAATGCTTTTCGAAGGTGATTTTTGTCAAGTACTACCAATAGTTCCAAAATCTACTAGAGCTGAAATGGTAAATGCAAGTTTGGTAAAATCGTACTTTTGGCATCAGATGGAAAAGATTAAATTAACAAGAAATATGAGGGCAAGAACAGATCCAACATTCAGTGAATTCTTATTACGTACAGGTAACGGGGAAGAACCTATAATAAGAGATGGTCTGGTACTTCTTCCAAAATAATTGGTTATTAAAAATAATTATGATATTACTGGTGAAGATGACTTAATAAAGAAAATATTTCCATCATTAGATGAAAATGCAAGCTGTGGAAAATATATGACAAAAAGGGCTATCTTAGCTAGAAGAAATGAATATGTTGATCAACTAAATGAGATACTAATTTTCAAGTTTCCTGGTGAAAGTAGAACATTTCTTAGTTTTGACTCTACAGAGGATGATACCAACAACTACTATCAGGAAGATTACTTAAATACTTTAACACTAACCGATCTATCTCCACACAGGTACATTCTTATATATTTAGTAATATCCAGGTATATTTAATAATTAAATTTTTTGTTTAGTAACAACAGTTATTAACTTACAATTTTATGATTTAAGCTAAAAATTCATCAATCATTCTTTTATGTATATGCAAGTTGGTTTTGAAGAAAAATGCACCTATCATGTTATTAAAAAAATTAGATTCTTCCAATGGCTTTTGTAATGGTACAAGAATGATATGTAGAGGTTTTAATAACAATGTCATACATGCAGAAATAATGATAGCCAAAATGCTTTCAAGCATGTGTTTATCCCAAGAATTCAACTATCGCCTCTCGAAAATGAAGGTTACCCTTTCAAATTCATTAGAAAATAATTTTCAGTACGATTATGCTTTTTAATGACGATAAATAAAACACAAGGACAAATAAACCAAATGTTGGACTATACTTGCCACAACACGTTTTTTCTCGTGGACAACTATACGTTGCACTTTCAAGGGGAATATCAATGTCAACAACAAAGATTTTGGTCATGACAGAGCAACCAAGCGACAAAAAGGAACATACACCAAAAACATCGTCTACAAAGAGATATTAGGTCAGATACTTGCCATATCATTACATGACACAAAATATTATTTACACTAACAAATATCACCTCCAATATTTGTGTTTGCAGGTTCAGATGATACACAATTATATTAAATTCAACTATGGTGGGACTTCACTTTAGTTCGATTTTCCCCGCAAATGATGGAACAATCCTTGGGAATGATTTTATATAGTTTTTTTTTTCTTTTTCTCTTATTAATGACAAAAGGGACTTTAATATTTTATACTTTTATGGAAGGGAAATTTTTAAGTAGACCTATTTCATATTTTTATTAATAAATGCATAATACACGTTTAAAAGCATGAAGACCCTTAAAAATATTTATTGAATTTTTTATCATTTATTTAAATAAATGCACTTACGAATAAAAAAAGTAGATGCAAGTTCAAATAATAAGATTATTTTCTTAATCTATATATTCACTCAAACAAGTTATAATTTTTCTTCTTCTTGAATGATGGATTTTATGATAACATTAGCAGTAAATTATCATAAAAATAAAATAATTATGAGCAATTTAGCGACGAAGTTAGTAACTAACTCCATTTTTTTAAATATTTATACTCAAATAACAATAAAATAATTATGAGCAATTTAATCACGAAGTTAGTAACTAACTTCATTTTTTTAAATATTTATACTCAAATAACGTACACGCGCGAAGCGCATATAATTGGACTAATAATTAAAAAAAAAGAAGGGAGGGAGTAATGAAAAGGAGCTCGGATCCAACATTAATTGGTTAAGCTAGCAAAACAGGAACGAATATAAGCGACGTTATATGATTAGAATATTAAGGAAGGGCGAATGTGGCCAGTGCAGGAGCTCTATGAAAATAAGTACAGTTTTGTCTTTGATGAACTACAAGCTGGTTCTTCACATACAGCGGTATTGCAGAATTTTACAATTCCTCCAGGCCAAAAAAAATTACAGGGTGGGGGCTCTTTCAGCAGCACCGCCAATGACGGTGAGCAAGTTGTTGCCAAAGGGGTCACTCAAGTGGGCAGCCAGATTCTCAACAGGACCCTGCCCTGTCACATAGGCTTGGATGAAGAAACCAAGCATCGAAAACATGGCTAGTCTTCCATTCTTGATTTCTTTTACCTTCAATATTGCTGCCTGGTCTGGGTCCTTTGCTAGGCCTAGTGGATCAAATGGACCACCTGGGTGTAGCTTGTCCTCCAAATCCTGCATCCCAACTCAAATGTTAAAAAGTTTATGGTTTTTGAATCTGCTATCGAATTCATAGCTCATTTTTAGTTATTGGATTCACAACTAAATATCTATACATATTTGATGAAAAACACACCTAAAGTATCACGATTTATTGAGTTTTATATCAGAACTTTCAAATGTGTGAGTTTCAAATGTGTGAGTTTCAGTGAGCAATTGATAGTTGAGGTGTATTTTGATAAACTTTTGGTGATAGTTAAGGTAGAAAGAGTGAATACCTAGCAGAAAACTTAAAAAATTAAGAAATTTCAGGTGTGTTTTTAATCTTTCACTCTATTTTCTAATACAAATATAGGATCTAAACAAAAGTTATTGGGTTTGTCCAAACTCGTAGGTAATACTCTAGCTCCACCCCTGTCCGCAATACAATGCTGGTAGAAGTACAGTTACTGTAGTAAAAGGGGAGCTCACCAAGCCATTAATAATTCTGTAGTACTCAGCACCGCCAACAAGAACAACCTCGGCGACGACAGCAAGAACAAGATTGATGGGGATGTTCTTTCCAAAGTAATTCAATGTGTTTCCATCTAGAAGTAAAGCTCCAGTCTACGTATGAGACAAAATGTCATATTAGGAATTCCCTCACATTTAAACAAACAAGATACGTGCAATTAATATAATAATGGTGATATATACCTTGAACCAAACAGCTTCAGGACCACAGTTGGCACCAAATTTATTGAAGGCTTCAGGGATAATAAACCCAGCAGCACCGAGCATAGCCCATCTGGCGTGGATCAGCTCATATGCCTGATATCTGCACCAGATCGAGCAATTTTAAACTTAAATTAGATCTATCTCCACAAACAACAAGAACAAAATTGGTTGATTGAGAGTGTAACTAATTACATTAATTAATTAATGAATGTGTCAACCAGTACACTTACTTGGCGAAGTCTTCTGGCTTCTTGCTGAGGCCAAAGGGATCATAACCGTAACTGCAACAAGTACAAAGGGTTTCTTATATATATACTCGTAATTTCTAAGTTTGTATATGTCGGCAATATAATTTTTTGAACTAAATCATGAGAAGAACAGAATGCGCGAAAACAAGCAAAGATTGAAGTAGATGGAGGCTTACTCTCCGGGAACTTCTCCGTTCAAGTACTCGGGGATTTCTGATCTGTCCAAGAGACCCTCGGGCAGGAAAATTCTTCTGTCAGGTCCTGAAAGTAGCATTCGCAGAGTTTAAGCATACACATTAAAATAAATGGGAAATTATTAACAGTAAGCAGGGACTGCGAGTGTTCTGCTCTGTTTGACATGAATTATAGTAGGAGAATCCAGAATTTTAATATAATCGGCTCGATCAATGTTTATCTTCTTATCACTAACATATATATTAATACTCAGTTCACTTGAACCCGTATCATAATCTCCACATCCGCCATTGAGTATGGATAATTAACAGCAGAAAGTACATTAAGACAGTATGAAATTTAGGAAAAATATTGGGAGAAAATGCACTACTCGTATGTTCCATTTTATACCACATCCTCTCATTTTTAATTTTGTTCAAAGAAAAAATAATGAAGCCTTTCTATATTATACACCCTACTTCTCAATTTGAATTTAAGAAAAAAAAAAGGACTTTTGAATCATGTAGTCTTAAACTAAAGATAGATAGAATATATCAAAATATACTTTAATCTTAACCATGAAATATCATGTCCTTATAGCCTCAAATTAAAAGGGAAGGTGTATAGTATAAGTTACTCACCATACCACTTGGCGAGCTCATCGTCAACGGGGGAGACAGTGGCGGCCTTAGCTTTGGGAGGAGGAGCGGCAGCCTTCTTTTTGAAAAGGGCGACAGTTTTGAAGGTGGCAGGGGAGGATGGAGTAGGAGCAGCTGGCCTTGCTACACCGCTGAACTTGACCGGACTTCCGAGCATCTCCGACACGTAGAGAGAGGTAGCGGCAGCCATGGCTAACGGTGAAGCCGGCGGAGGTTATTGAGGCTGAGATCAGTTGTTGAGAAGAAGAGTTGATGATGAGAAATGAGAATTGAGGATGGTATTTGGAGTGGAGGCACAAGCTTAAAGCTTGTTCTGGTGGATGTGGATCCGCCAAGTGTCCGTCTGTTATTGGATTTCCAGAGAATAGGTGTGCAATCTGATGCTGCGTTTTGATAGGAAGGAGTTTCTGACGTGGCAGATGACAGTGCTGACATGGCATGCATCTCTAAACTCCTGGACGAAACTTGGATAACGTGACCCTATCCACATCGCAACATTACCTCCTCCTTTTCTATTGGAGCGTAACTTTTCTTCCCACCAAAAAAAAAGATAGAAGAGTATTAACTTTTTCTTATATATATTTGTTTTTTTTTTTTTGGGGGATGCAAGCCTTATTCTTACTGCTGGGTGCTTCGCTCACTTAGGCAATGCTTGAATGCCCCTCTGTCTTGAAAAGAGTTAGTGTTGAAAAGGGTGGGATACTAATGGGAAAAGAAAACTAATATATTATAATTATTAAGAAAACAATATGGATTAATATGTTAATGATTGGAAATAAAACTTAGTACTAGAAAAATAATCATTAAAATTGAATTTGAAATTTAGGATGGTATATTTGTATATTTTGAATTTGAAAACAATCTTAAATATATTTGATCAACACATTATTTCTTTAATATAATTCAAGAAAAAAGATTAAAGTAGTATTTTATATTCTATAGGTTCCAAGTAGTTTCATCAAATTTGAGTACTTTTGATATTTGTTGTATTCAAAATACACATGACATAGATATCTATAATATAACTTACCTCGTGAAAAAAGCACGTGAATCGTTTAACCGAAAGAAATCATCAAAACAAACTTCTCCTAATTCATCTCCTCTAATCGGTACCTTTAAAAAAAATACTATATTTAAACTCAATCACATGCATACTTCCTTCTGTCTTAAATTATATGAAATAGAGAATGAATCAATATTTATTTCTCCTTTCGAACCTTCATTAATATTCTTTATCATTTTAAGCTTACGACGTAATTTCTTTTACTTTTTATTATCTATTCTTCTTCAAATCCTCAATGCATACTTTGTTTAAACACTTAGATGCATCTCCTAAGTTAATTCTATAACAATTACTAACACATTCTATATAGCTGCCGAATGTTATAAAATAAAATTTAAAAAAAAAAAAAAAAAAAACCACTAACCCTCCTAAACTAGCTCGTAGATAGCAATCCCCGTTGTTGCATCATGCGAGCCGCACGCGACTGCCTGCTTTTACCCTAAAATTACTTGTGCATACTTGTGACTTCTGAGTAGTCCAACTGATTTGCAGCTTAATTCCATGGCGGATCAAAATAGCAGCAACTACGATGAAGAAGAAGAGTACTCGATCATGACCTGCAATTTGCCCAAAGACGCAGTGGTGCAGATACTCTTAAGGCTTCCCGTGAAGGCGTTTCTCCGGTTTAGGTCAGTCTGCAAATCATGGTACAATTTCCTCAAGAGCCCTAATTTCACCAAATTGCATCTCACTCATCAAATCTCTCGTCCTGCTTATACCCTTATTGCTTACAAAAGAGAGAATCATAGCTGCTTCTGTCCTGATCTCTTTCTGCTCCATCTTCATCCCGTTATATGCAACATTGAACAATATAATTTCACTATTAACCACCAATTGCTTTTGATGACGCTAAGAAATATGCGAATTTCGAGTTTTGCTATAATGGCTTAATTTGTTTGATGAAGGATATCTATACCTCACCTGTAGTCATCCTATGGAATCCTGCTACTCGAAGATACAAATGCATTAATATACCCTCTGAGTGCTCCAGATTTACTTATCTAAAACTCGGTTATCATCAACAGAGTAACGACTATAAAATTTTGAAAGTCCCCTTTGGGACGCAGAGTAATGATGCATTATCCAAAATGGCTTGGGTTTATACCCTGAGTTCAGGTTCATGGAAAACCGTACCGTTCACTCTTCTTAGCGTAACAGTTGCCTGGGGACCTCAGATTTCTCTGAATGATTTTGTGTATTGGCTGGCTTCAGGCGCGGTGGAATATATTATCTGCTTTGATCTGATTAAGGACGAATTCAAACTTGTAGACGTCCCTGATGATCGTGGATTTAATCCTGAACTTGTTCGTAGAAAGCTTATGGTTTTGAGGGGATCTCTTGCTATGATGGTCTCCGTTGAGGATGGTTCTAGGGATACTGAGATATGGATGCTGATGAATAAAAGTAGTGGCCTTCAACCATACTCTTGGATTAAGAAATTCATTATAGAACCTTTCTCCAAAGAAACAATCCCGTTGGGTATTTGGAATGCTGATAAGCTTCTCGTCAAAGTTTTACAAACTCGTGCTCTCAAGCAAGTCTACTCTTATGATCTGGTTACCAAAAAGATGGACTATTTTCATGTGCCAAAGGAACAAGATTTAGGATCCTTTGTGTCAGTGCATGGTCGCTATTTTGAGAGCTTGGAACTTGAAGATGGTTATGGCCGGAGATACTGAAACAAGTTTGTGACTGCTAGGACTATTTTAATTTCCAGATTTTCTGTTGGATAGAGTAATGGCGCAATTAAGTACTGATTTATATTTTCAATTTTATTCTTAATTACTTTGATTAATTTCCTCCATAGTTGATTAGTTTTACTGTGCTTCCAATGGAAATGCCATAACACCTTGGAAATAAGTCCTTCATATCTGCTACAATAGGAGAATTTGTTTAAGAAATATTGCTGTGTTCATTTATTGATTGCAGTAGATGTATAAAGATGCTGCAAGTTTGAAAAAGAATTTCCACAATAAGTTGTTGTAAGATACTATTGGTTTCTGTCACGACAACTAGTATTTATGTATTGGTTTAGGTCTTCTCACCCGACTTTTAAATTTTATACTCTCATAATTCCCTTCTTGTCTCAAATTTGATCTTTTAAATTGTTATGTTAGCCTCTTGATTATCAGCCTACCAACTTAGCGAGTGTGAGCTTGCTCACATTGCCCGTCTCAAGTCTGAATAAGAGAAGGGTTGTCGATGGTTAATCGGAAATAACTTTTCTATCTCATATTATTATGCATATTTTACCTTCCCCAAACTACATTTATGAAATTATACTGGATTTGTTATTATTTTCAGTCTATCTCTTTTTAATTGTCCAGTAACATGTCAAACTTTTTTATTTCTATAGGCGATATCGGTTACGTAGTTAGAGATTTATTTTAAGCATATTAACAGTTTACTTTAAACCTATGTTTTTCAGGAGTTCTTTTTTCAAAAAAATTCATATTAGAGATTCTTATGCGAAACATTAAGAATTTTTAGTACTTTTAATTTTTGTTGATGTACCACTAAACTGATAAAGAAAATAGTTGATTATTATTATTAACAAAAAACCAAGACAGGTCCTTCCTACGTCTTTACTAAAACTAAGCTTTTTCAACTTGGATCCGTTTTGAAAAACTTGACCTTTTTCCTTGACTGTTTTAATAATAAACAAAAACACTATAAGTCCGGCAGCTAAAGAGCATGCTTTTGGATCCATTGCATCAAAAGGGCATGTCCCAAAAAATACAAATCAAAATGAGTTGTTGGCCAATTCTTGGACGAATTGTAAAAAGATATTAATGTCTTTGTTCGTCCTTTTTCATTTGTTTATTAAATTGACGTGGAGGGAATTCCAAATTCATTTTTGTTTGAAAGTTGATAATGAAGCGATCACAAGAACAAGGATACCCACAACTTCGACAAAAAGATTCCATAAGGTATAGCAGCTGAAAATTGTGGTGTATATATCTATGTCACCGACACGACTTTCTTCCTTCTTGCTCCTACTCCAGCCATCTTCGATTATCAATATATATAATCAGTTTTTATATCACCAGGGCAAGTCAAAATTTCCATCAACTTTGCTCATACAGGACGTGTACTACTAGACATGCACACCTAAAACATACAACCACCCTGGTCATATCCCTTTAATCTACAAATGTCATACCAGAGAAAATGAGAAAAAAATTAAGGAACTAATTGCCTAAGAGTCCACATTGACATTGGAGTTCTCCCAAAACTGAATTTGGAGTTCGCTCATGTTATTTTTTAATTTAATAAACAAATATAGAGAATGGACAGAGACGTTAATGCTTTTTATAATTCACCCAACTCAATTTTGGTTTATATTTTTTGAGACATGCCCTTTTGGTGTAACAGATCGAAAAACACGCCCTTTGGATGCGAGACTCAAAACACTACTATTTCCTTTATATTTTTCCAAATATGATGTGATATCTGAAAACCATTCCCATCCTCCCCCTCCACGCTTTGACATCTTATAAGTAGTCAGTCATAACAATATTGAAAATTTTGAGAAAGATAACACTTCAACAGTGGAGGAAATGATCCACCTAATAAAGCCAATTTGACCACCTTAGCCAAACACTTTCTCAGTATAACAATTTTCTACTTGTGAATTTGTTCTTGCGATTCTGAAAATTTTCATAACTTTTTACTAGTTACAAGTTATTCCTGAAAAGTTTCTGTTACTCTGTTTGTCCAGATGTACTTGTTCGTATTAGGTATTACTCCTGCCTTTCAATAGAAGTTCACAAAAGAGACCTCTCTTGCTTCACAAATCACTGAGAAATATGAAGAATCAAAGTTTTCTCATTGCCAAAAAGAATCGGTACACAGCTGCCTATAAATTAGAAAGGTTACATTTTCCTTGTATACCGTTTACCATATTCTATGACTTTCCTGGAAGCAAATTGCTATGTTGTTTTACAAGGGGATCAACACCCTGTATTATGAATGTACATTTTACAACAAATGGAATTCTATGTATGAAATCCTAAAGAGTGTGGTTCTAATAATCTTACAAGCTTATTGCTCTGGATGAGACTTCAGGCTCACCCTCCTGCAGCTCAGTGTCGGCCGCACCATGATTTTCCTGGCAATCAAATTTATCCGGACGTCAACAGTGTGCTATGCAAATAAGTTTTGGCAGGTAATGCCTTTTCTGAATGCAGAGGGTACGTGACTTGGGATATTCTAAACTTATTTTATGAGAAGAATGATTCTCTACTGAAAAGAAACGGGATAGAGAGAATACACTAAACAAGTGAAAGTCAAGATCATACTCTTTGATCTACCAAGTGTGCTTGAGCAAGATACCGTTGCAGAGCACCATCTCCCCGAAGTACCTTCCCACCACATCCACGTGCATTTACTGCACCTACCGACTCTTCATCCACCACAATAGCATCTACTCTATCATCTCCAGCTTTGACATCAGGAATCTGCACAGTCAATCAAGCGAATCAAATATGAAAAACACTTGCTCGTGATCTTATGGATTTGTGAAGCTCCTGTCTGAAATAGATCTGGACATAGTTTACCTCATACATAGCATCAGTTAAGATGCTTTCAAGTAAGGCTCTCAATCCCCTAGCGCCAGTATTTTTTACCATTGCTTTCTTGGCAATCAACCTTAATGCACCCTCCGTAAAATGTAGCGTAGTCTAAACAAGCATGTGAAAGTCCAAATTAGCTGAATAAAATATTTAACTCTCTTCTGGGTTCGAGGATGTGTATGTTCATTCTTGAATCTTTTTTCTCTCCTTTTTTTTTTTTTTTGAAAAGTTGGGTGTGAGTGGGGGCGGGAAGAGGAAGGCCACATAGTTTGTACTTACATTGTTCATGCTAAAAAGTTTTTTATATTGCTTGCAAAGAGCATTTTTGGGTTCAGTGAGGACCTGTAAGTTAAAAGAAGCATGAAATTAACCAACTCAATAATCTTAGAAAACAGGTACTTCAAGTCCACGAGTAAAAAGGAAACAAGACGGTGAAAGAGGAGCAATCAAATCAAGGAAACATAGAACAAAAAGAATCAGGCAGGGACGCCTTCTGTTAATATCCTTTAAGGTGTATAAATTAGAACTAAAATACACCTACAGGTAAAATTTCTAATTGTGTGAGAAAATTTAAAAGAGAAGTCATGTGCTTAAAACTTGATAATCTGAATACAAGACCTATTTAGAGGTGTCAAACACAAACACATACTTGGCCACCTCGGGGAAATTTCTAACTTCAGAACAGAGCACACAACTTTCTAACTCTACTAAATGTTCTAACATTCCCCTCAAAGTCAAGTTGAGAAAACCAACTTGGATTTGATTCTTTTTAAACACAAAAGAGTAATTAACAGTAATATAGAGAACAATCACCTAAAAGTCACCTGAATATTGTCACGCCAAGTTGCTGGATAGTTCCCAGAAAGTTCTAATCGGATTCTATACAGGAAGTTTTTCGGGGAAGTGATTGAAACAATATTCCGAATACCAGAAAACTTGACGCTGCCAGTATGGTTATCGGAAAGAGGCGTGGTGCCCCCAAAATGGTCATGGGGAAGAGGAGTATTTCCATTGGAACAGTCACCAAAAACTGTGTGGTGCTGCCAGAATAGACACAGAAAAAAATGCATAGCACCCTGGGAATAGTTAACAGAAATAGGGATGGCGCCACCAAGCACTCACAAAGCATTTGAGTGGTTCAACTGGTTAGCAATGATATATGTGAATAGTAAATTTATAGAAGAAACTGAACTTAAGAACATAAATCTGGTTACTGTGAGAAAATAAGAGAAGAGAATATATATTGATGACTTGGTAATTTATGGATGGAAGAGAAACATATGTCAGGTATCAACCAGAACACATTTTTGATATTTATTCAATGTTGGGAAACATCTTAACTTAAGAAATTGAGCATTTCTAAAATCTAACACTTAACACTTATATTGTAACAAATTTGATCAATAGATATATTAAGATACATCAAGTAATAACCAGTTATTCTCAACATTTGTAAATCTTGGGTCTTTCATGGTAATTGTTCAGCTTAAATCATAAAGAGCTATTTCCAGATAAAGTATTGCTGATAAAAGGAAGACAAAATTGCTCCAGTAGGTATACTAAACTCATGAAGGTAAACCAACTGCACAACCCATCTGAGTGAGAGACAAACTCCAATTCTGAAGTTGCAACTTGCTTTCCATATACAATGCAATCCATGATTAGAGTAGCAAAATAAAATACAAAGGCGACACAGAGAATAAAAATACCTGAACAAGCTGGTCCTCAGTCAGTGCAGATAAACTAACTAAAATAGGAAAGCGGCCAATAAACTCTGGTATGAGACCATATGTAATAAAATCACTACTTTCTGCCTGGAAACATGAAATGATAATTTTCAGGAACAGCAGCTGACTAGGTATTATATTCTAGTACACTCTAAAAGTATCAGGCATATACAAAATAGAAATTAAAATTAGATCATCGTTCTTACAGATTCTAGCAAGGATGATGTTACAGTTGCATTTGTTATTCCCCCAGTTCTCATGTTAGCACGAACTGGAGCTCCAAAACCGATAGAAGAATCCTGTCGTCTGGTAATAAGACCCTTTGTAAACCATCACAGTTCAAAAAAGTCATAGTTCCTAATGCACTTAGAGAACGTAATTCAGAAAATAAAAATTACCTCTCCGAAATAGTCTTCTCCAAATCAATGAATGCGCCACCACAGATGAAAAGAATGTCTTTCGTATCTATCTGTATAAACGTTGCAATAGTTTTTGAAAATTCATAAGGGGAAGAAATAAAAAAGATCTCATACGTGAAGCATAAGACATTCACTTTCGTTAGTGAAAATCCCTAAGAATGATTAATGTATTTACAGTACCTATTCAGAGAAAAGAAAGTGTCTACATGTAGCACCTGACTTTATTTTTTCTGAACTCTGAACTGACATGCATCTAGAAGTGGACCTAAGGATGCTGACCATCGACTGATCAATCTACAGCGAGTCTCACTACTTTTAAGTCAGAGCATGTAACATCTCTGAATGGAAATTTACCTATAGGACATGGCCTCATCTAAATTATCTATTGATTCATTATTTTATCATCTCCTTATTTAATAAAAGAATCAAATATCTTGCTTGGTAGATTGCACCTACTTAAAATTGTGCATTGTTCACCTTGTCTCAGATATTTACTGTTCTCACATTTCCATAACTTTCTGCCCTATGCTTCAATATCTATATCCTCAATGCTTCTTAATTTGCCTCTGTCACTATTTCCTATTTAAATCAAAGAACTTAATTACAAAGGAATACACCTCACTTTCTCTGGTAGAGAAGCTTTATGCTTTCAATCCAACCAATACAAGGGGGATACTGAGAATTCATCTTTGTTTCTAACTGCAATTTCCTCATTTCTCCCCAGTAAAGGAATGAAAGATCCATACAATTTATTACATCCACAATTTTAGATTTTTCAAAGAATGACAGGTCAAAAGAACATCAGCTTGCTGCAAACAATGGATTGACTGTATATAATGTTGAGATTTAGAGAAAACATTCAGGCTCTATACAGTAGCGAAGCATTATTATATAAAACATTACGTTGTATCTTAAACTTGCACAACTCTGAAGGAAAGGAACCTACAAGCCTTTTGAAGGGACAGATAACACAGTTGTACAGATCTGGAAACCATTTACGTTGTTTTGTAAATTTTTTAAAGCAACAAGGAGATTCCAATTAGTATAAAAAGGTTGTTTGCTTGTTTACTACCATTCAAAACTTGATACACTTCTCCTCTGACTTTCAGCATTGGGAAGGTTCAGACTCTATACAACAAATTATCACTTAGCAGAGTTCATGCTATTTTTATGTGTGATTCTGTCTTCTGTATACCTCTTGCATACTAGAGTTTTCCTTTTACAGGGGGTAAAATTATAACTTATCCAAAAACAGAAGGTTGCAGAACTCTGAGAATGGTAACAAGGGGAAAAAAGAACCAAACACATTCTATCCACTTTACCTGAATGTTTTCACCACGAGGATGCTTTCTTGCCCCCTTTTCAGGTACATTCACGATCTGGATTAAAGAGACATTTCTGTTAATGCTGGTTAGTAAAGGCAGCAGCCTACATCATTAGCTAAGGATGATTCTGTTTTCAAGAGAACTTTTAAGTGACATAACAGCAAGATTCGTAATCTAAACTGCCAAAATTTCAAAGCACAAATATTAAGCATCATAATTATAGCACTGTAGAAGCTAAATAAAATAAATTGAGGACAGTGGAGCTTAACATGACAACAATCACAGATTTCGACTGAACTCTTGTAGAATCATTTCTTTAAATGGAAAAGACAGTCTTTGAAAAGTTTTCATGTTTGATAGTTTCAAGTTATATGGAACTTGCCAAGTAAATTAAAGACAAAAGACAAATAATACCAAGTAAGACTTATTCTACTCCTTTTTTTGGCTTGGGGGGGACATATAGGGTACCACTAACTATCACCATGGGAGACATAAATGAGGAATAGAAATATTAACAAAAAAAATTGGATAGACATCATTTTTTAAGTGAAAAATACATAGAAATCGAGCACATATTGCAAGTATCAACCATGAACATTGATTAATTCCTTTACGTGTGTGATACAAGAAGCAAAGCAATTTCGTCATACTTGCCGGGACCTTCCTGTTCTGATTTGCAAACTCAAGCTGTTTCACTATACCGTGTTTGAGAGGCATGTTGAAAGTCAAGAAAATTAATTTAGTTTTATGTTAAAATGCATGTTTAATTAGGAGTATTCTTTGTAATTCGGTCATAATTAGGAATCACAGAATTAAGTAATTTCTTTATTTAAGAACCTTTTCTTGAGAATATTAAAGTTTTATTTCAGAGCATATGGATTGTGCTGAATCTGTACAATGTAGCAAAAGTAAGAAATGAAAGTGTTCCCCTTTCTAAACTTGTAGGGATTCCAGTAGGTCTAACACTGTATCAGCTTCATTCACAAATTCCAAACTACAAAAATAAAACAAAGAAAAATGTGCAGTTTGCATTTCATTAAGAACTTTTCTTATTTAGGAACCTTACGTTAATTAGATTGCGGTTGCAGTTCAGAATCTACTTTATTTTACAATTAAAGAAAAAGACTTATATGGGCGATACCAATTAGCCAGAAATATGTTCAGTCATGTTAGTAGTGAGAATGAGTTGAGGGTGACAAAAGTGTCTTGAAATTAAAAAAAGGTGACATTGACTTGGTCAACTATCATTAATTAAAAAATGAATCTGATTAGGGTGATTAAAAACTTTAGAGTATAAATTAAAATTTTTCGAACTTTAAAAAAAATTCCCTCCTAAATTTTCAATTTCAAAATTTGAATTTTCTCTCTTTCCTTTTATCTTTTCATATCACTTTTTTCTTACTCTTTCTATTCTCTCTCCAGATTTTTCTCCTCTTCTTCTTCTTCTTCTTCTATGTCGCCATAGCTGCTGTCGCCACCGCCGCCGCTGTGTTCATTTTTTTTATTGTGTTATTTTTTTCTTCTCTTTTTTCCTCTTATTTTTACAAGTTTTTTTTGTTCTGGTCGTGAGTTTGAGAATATATGTTTTTTCTAGCCATTAAAAAAATCTGCAGAAAACCAAACAATTTTGGCAGTTGTTGCAACAAGTATTTGAAATTGTTGTAACAACTATCGTAGTTGTTGCAACAACTCAAATAACTGTTGAAGTTGTTGCAACAACTTCCACAGTTGTTTGATTTTCTGGCAGAAGGTGAAGGACGGAAAGTGAGAAAAATAAAGTGGAAAAGGAGGTGGTGTTGGTGACAATAGAGAAGGCAAGGATAGTGATAGTGGCGAAGTTTATTGGTGGTGGTGGTGATGGCAGCAGAGTAAGAGTAGGTGGCAGTGGAGGGGACAATGATAGTGGCGGAAAAAGTGGCAATAGAGGAGGTGGTGCCGGAGGAAGTGGCAACGGAGGTGGTGCCGGAGGAAGGGAGTAGTGACGGTAGGGGAGGAGGGTGAGGGGGGGTGAGGAGGAGGAGGGAGTGGGGTGGCGTGGGGAGGGGATGGGTGAATAGGGGTAGGGGGAGATAGGGGCTTTATGTAAATAACAGAACTTGAGGGTTTTAAAATTAGTGTCATTAACATTAATCTTAAAATTGTCAACTCTACTCAATACTTAAGACTTGTGTCACTTTTTTCTAATTTTGAAACTTTCTTATCACCCCTAATTCAATAGCCCATGTTAGTAAGTATATTTTAGGTTCTATGCTTTCCAGAAGTCTTTTGGCCATGTTAGAGATTCTTATGCCAGTTGAAAATGATTTTCAGTAGATTTTTTTATAATATTGGCTTGAGATGAATTTAAATGGAGAAATATGGTTAGGAAGGATTCATATAGCCGATCCAACTTGTTTGAGACTGAGATGCAGTAGTTGGTGCATATCCTGATTAATAGCTTTTTAATAAATTTGCAGCAGAAATTAACTCAGCTTTACCCTAATATACAAGAACTGAAACCTATCACATTGGACTTATCAGCAAGAACGCAGTTGAACACAGACCTGGAAGTTACTAATAGCCAAAGAGAGCCAACGAATACTGTTTATTATTGTTAAAAAATGAACTTAATAAATGGCCCAAGAGCAAGAGCACTCACAGTTCCTTCTAGCATTTTCAGTAGTGCCTGCTGAACTCCTTCACCAGAAACATCTCTGCTAATGTTTAAGCTCTCAGCCTGCATAGGAATAAAATAGGTGTCAGTTGTGATATCCTTCGAATGTCAGATAAAAAGAAGATTACACAGTGATCAAATTTCTTTAACAGAAGGCATACAAATTTCTTCGAGTAAGCTATAAATAATTACAACAACAAAAAAGAGGCAAAAGAAAACACCTTTTTTGTTATCTTATCAACTTCATCAATGTAGATCATCCCTTGTTGTGCTGCTTGCACATTAAATTCAGCAACCTGCAGGTCAAATTGAAAGCTAAGAGTTCTTTTTAGAATTTCATAAGCTCATATGAAACAAAAAATAAGAGAGTCCCAAAGAAACAATTTTTTTCAGCAAACATTCCCAATTCAGAGCAAGTTCATACTGAGATTCAATGAAGTGAGCCAAAAAGTCCTGCTTTACACATTAAAGTATATCGGCAGCAAATATATCCCCAATTGATAGCAAGTCCACACTAAAGTTCTGTAAACTGAGACATTCCTATTTTATCTGACCCGGAAACCTAAGCATATTGTTTATTTGTGATATTTGCATATTAATGAGCAAAAGGAAACCATCATTCAATTTTGTACACAGAAGGATTCAGTAAGACCGAAAATTGGTATCAACGAACCCAAAAGTATAGATCATATCCAACCACCTCTTCCAATTCCTTCTCTTTTTCCATTTTCTTGTAGGGCAGAAAAGGCGAAGGAGAGGGTTTAATCAATAGAAATGTCCGAAAAGAACACACATCATCAAGGAATCTCCACATTGTTAGTGAGATGTCAATGAATCATCATCCAGAGGAAATTCATTAGTAGCTACACTAGCGAGAGGAGTGTCACACAATTCCTGGGGGGAAGAGATAGAACGTGCGTTGAGCATAGAGGAGCAGAACATAACCCATAAATTTCACATTTTTCTCAACCTTCCACATCTTATGAAAGGACACCAGCTTCAAGACAAATAACAAGTTTTTTTCGGGTAAGTAAACAAGAAACAAGGTTTTCCCTCACCTTTGTTTTCTTAGTTCCTCTGGCATCTCAAGAGGAAAAAAAACTAATGATATTAATAATACTGAAAAATGTTACGAAAAAGAAAGAAACTAGCCTTTTTAAGAAATTGTGTTGTCCCAAATTTCAGAAGTATTAGATGACTAAAAAGCAGTCTGAAAGCATTGATCATTTGAGTAACACATATTTATGCTCCATGCGTAGTTATGGTGTTCCAAGAGTTTCTCAAAATTGGAGTTCCCTAATTTATTCCTCTAGCGTATAATCCTTAAAACAAAAGGGTATTGATCATTTTTTCTCTGAACCAAGGACTGCATTTGGATCTGTTTTTTCTTCTTCCTCTTTTTCTTTTTATTTTGCATGCTTTTGGCACTACAAAACTATGTAAAATTTTGAAACTAGTCTACTACTTGCTTCAACACACACGTTGCCCTACTTGTCCACATTAATGTCTAACAATCCACCAATACGACTCATGCAAAGATCAATGAGTTGCCCCGATACAAGAGAAAATACAATGAGTTTAAATTAGCGCAGATATGGAAATTTAGAAGAGTGCAGGAATCAAAAAATTCAACACTATATTCTAAGTTAAAGTAATACCTCGCTATATGAAGAAACTACGGGCACATAACAAGATGATGATACCAATAAAAGACATGGCATATTTAATGTACAATGTAAAAAGAAGCATCCTGATAATAATTACACGTCCAACTTTTCGAGAACCAAGAATATGTAGAACGGGACATGCTTGACTCAGTAGTAATTTGCAAACTTATGAACCTTTAGTAGGAATTATACCGTAAGCAACTTGTACAATATGGATTCGACATCTTCACCAACGTAACCAGCCTGCAAGATAGAAAAAAACGCTTCTCAGTACGACGTCAAAAAGTAAATGAAGAAAGAATGAGCACCCTGTGGAAATGTCAATTAAAAAGCATTTCCTATTTAATTCTGCTGTGCTTACACTCTCATTGGAGCATTAAAATAAAAAGACAGCATAGTTTCAAATTTCTAGATGTAAGTGTGCCACTTGGGAACAACTTAAATCCAGATATAGTGAGAGAAACTTCATATTATTTTCTAATCATTGTTTAGCAAGAGGAAAATCTAATTCTTTTTCTCCACAGGGTAGCTTGATGCAAGCTGAAATATTTTAAAGATGTGATGGTAGAAATATTTCTGAAACTGTTTGTTAATGGCAATTTTGGTCTGGCAAATTTATTATGTTCTCTATGATGCTATGGCTTTTCGTTATTTAATTTTAACCTTGTGTCTTAGCAATTATTTTCTACTTTGAGGGGTTCATGTAAAAAATTATTGAAGTATAGTATGAGAAGCAAGTATATACAGCACTAGAATATGGACTGTGGAGAGAAGATTCTGCAGAGCGCTGCAGCTGCAACCAGTTAAGGTTCTGCAAGATTGTGGCAAGGTATGAGGATTCCAACCCCGATCCATGTTCCCTCTACCACAGTGGCAAGCACATGATTCTAGCTAAAGCTGTTTCTTTTCCCATATTCTAGTAAGAGATCTGAAACAGCAGATTAAGGAAGCCATTGTTCTTTTACTTTCATTTCTAGAGTCCACTTTCTCAGCCCATATTCTAGCATTGCTTCGAAATTCATCATACCTGCTAACTCGTTATTGAATCTCTGTGAAGCCACCTACTTTCTTTTTTTTAAAAACAACCTTCAGCTGGTTATTCAATTATGACCATCAGCTGCAGCATACATGGAGAAAAAGTGGTGCATACAACGGACCATATTTCCTCTTTTTTTTTTTATAACCATGATGTCCTGGCCAGTTTGCACGCACCTCGACTAACTCTCCCGGATACCTGCCACCTCCCACCAACAGGTACTAGTTAACTCTGTCCACTAAAGGCTAGGACAAAAGGAAGAGTTTTTGTCTCTGCTGGGATTTGAACATGAGACCTCATGATTCTCAACCCACTTCATTGACCACTAAGCCACACTATTGGGTGCTCATATTTCCTATTTTTGTGAGTAGTTATTTTTTCCTTTTTTGCTGCTCTCTTTCTCCACTCCATATGTATACATACATACATATATATATACATATATGTATATATATGTATGTGTATATATATATATATATATGTATGTATGTGTGTATATATGTATGTATGTCTAGTGTGTGTGTGTGCGCGCGCGCGCGCGTTCTCTCTCACACACACACACCTGCCACTGATCTTTTTTATCTTTTTTCCATAATCCATATATTCCTTTCCTACTTGTGCTGCTAACAAAGTTAAAGTACTTATATGATTTTACTTTGCTTTGAAAATAGTATATCATTGTAAGATGATCAATGATTACTACTTTCCTGTAAGTCTTTTATTATATTAGAGTAAATACAACAGTCATCTTCTCGAGATGCTTCTTTACTCATATTTTAGCATTAGTAAGAAGATGCTTTTTTCCTTCTTTACGGTTAAAAAGATTTATCATCATACTTAAATAATGGTTTAAATTTGTACAGGTAATAGAGCATCATTGTCATATATTTTCCCGTAATTTAAAGTTTATCGAGATATTCTCTTGGTCATTATACGGCATTGTCATATACAATTTGACACACTGATATAGAGGTATAGCAGAATTTTTAGATTAGATGACTTTCCAAACTACGATTTGGTAAAACCACAACACTCAGATCTATCCAAACAAGGACCAGACATGAACTGGGAAATACTCAACAAAATCAACTCCAAACTAGACTTCCATTATATCTGATCTCTTATATCAAAATTTCCCAAACAACCACTCCGGTTCTATGTTCTTTGACCTTCAAGAGAAGAACACTTGCACATTGAGAATGAAACCAACGGAATAAATTAGACATAAGTTAGCTAGAGAGGAGCAATGGTTGGAAACAGCAAAAGGGCCAGGAAAGGAGAAGAATATAAAAAAAAGCAAGCAACCTGCCAGTAAAAGAACAGACTCTACACCCACTTATTCTTCATCAAATAAGAATAGAAATAATCCAAGTGGGCATGTTCAAATCAAATAGCATCTTACTTGCCTGCGTTAAGGTTGTTGCATCTGCAATAACAAAAGGCACATTCACAAAACGTGCAAGGGTTTTTGCAAGTAGTGTTTTCCCTGTTCCAAAAGCAGAGTTAGAAAGTTCTAAGTTTCACAACTTTTTCCACAAAAATAAGCAATTGTCAACAAAAAATATGATTGGTTAGTGTAAAAACACATTAGTTCAAGAAAGCTACAAATGAAAAACATAAAATGAAAATGAGCACATTCTTAAAACAATCTATATTTATTGCAACTCTTACTGTGTTTGGAGAAAACTAACACTTGTTGGAGAATAACGGCAAAAGAAGAAGAAAATGAGAAGAAAGTCCAGTCCGCACTTGTTCAGTTGGCAGACAAAACAAGAAATAGTGGACAAGGTGTTATGATGAAGAAAGAATCAATGGCTGCAACGAGAAAATGTTTCTCGTCCTTTGTTTTTTCGTATCATTTCTCATTAAACAAAGTGGGGAACACAAGTTCCCACATCACCCTTTTTACAGTCACAATTCTCCAAACATAATTTAGAAGTTTCTCAATTTCAGAATATCCCTGATAACAAGCAATATCAACTGACAGAAGGTCTCAACGTCTCTAAGGCTTAACAAAAGTTTAAGAAGTAACAGACAAAGTACCAGAATGAAAAAAAGGCACTTTCACAAGAACAGCTAAGTTTGCAAGTAGTTTCCTGTTTCAGAAAAACTAAAGCTAGACAGCCAGCTGACAATCTCTGAAGGTTCTTATGTTAGATATTTGCATAAGTAACTGACTGAAAGTACAAGAACGAAAAGTTGATTTCTACCTGATCCAGTAGGCCCCATCAAAAGCACATTGCTTTTTTCCAATTCCACATTTTCTTCACCATCATCCCTTGTCGATTCTGCTCCACACCTAACACAGAAGTATATAAATATGGTCCATAAGGAGAAAATAAAGTAAAAAGACAAAAGAAAAAGAAAGTTGATAGAGTTTTTGACAGGGTACAAAGATATCATAATTTAAAGGAAAATACTGGTCAACATTAAGCCTTCAACAAATCATGAATCAAATGGATTGCTTACCCTTTCTGCAATGAGGCATGGTAAATCCTTTTGTAATGATTATAAACACCCACCGAAAGCACCTGCCAAATGAATCACTTCGTGAAAAAAACAAAGCAAAGACAGAATACAAATTGGACACATTTAGTAAAACATATTTTGCAAAGAATGATTTAGGAGAAAGTCTACCCTTTAGTCCTATCTAGAGTAGGATAGAGCAACAAAGAATAATTATGCCTGAAGCTCATAAGCATCAAATTCCAATTTACTTTCTCACTCCCAGGAACAAGCATTCTAGATATGCATCTCCTTAGGCATAAAACAGCAAAATGTAAATCTGTTAAGCTCAAAAATCCAAAGTAACAGACTTCCCCAGGAAAACACAAGAATGGATGGACATCCCTCAAAAACCCCAGCAACGACTGCTACAAAGGGATCATTCATATTATATTTTGAGAAGGAAGATAGTAAGTTACAAAGAGATTAAAAATATGAAGATGCTGCTGATTGAAGTTGAAAGTTTAATCAGATTATGAACCAGTAGATAGACTCAATTCAGTTGCTTGATCACGATTATAAATTAAAGTTTCAGACTTTCAGTATTGCGTAGTTCTGTGAAAGAAACAATGTCTAGGGAGATTAAAAGAACAAGAAAATGAAAAAAAAAAAAAAGACCTTCTTGGCGCGCTCTTGACCTATGACAAATTTGTCAAGTCCCTTGCAGATCTCCTTTGGTGTTGGCAGATTCTTCCCCAAATTAGACCCACCCCACCCGCTCTTCTCTCTACTACCCTCATCTGTTTCGCCATTTTTTCCCTCAGTTCCAGGAGCTCGTATCAGATTGAGTCCAGGTGCAAAAGGTGGACCTGGAGGGGTATGCACTGCCAGGCCATTACCAGGTGGTGATCCAGGAGGAAAAGGAGGAGGAGGTGGTGACCAATTTTCAGGAGGCTCACCACCGTACGACTTCAATGACTCCCAGAAGGACGGCCTCTGCCTCTTCCCATTGTCTTCATCATTATTCACTCTTTTACCGTTGCCATTGTTTTTCACCCTCCCAATCTCAAAGAAACTACCTTGAAGTGGTGCCATCTTGTAGGGCCTGAAGTAGTAAGCCGTCTTACAATTGGGGCACAGATTCACGGCCTGGTAAGGACCTGAACCTGCTTCACCTTTCGAATCACTACTAATGTTAGTGTTATTTTTATCATCATCGTTAGAAGGAGGGATGAGTTGGTGGTGGCGGTTGGAGAAGAGAAGATCCATGTGCTTGGAGCAACGAGGGCAATAAGCCTCGGCCCGAATCCTTCTCGGGGAAGTTCGATACTCATCGGAAGAACCGCCGCGGTCCCACTTGTACCTTTCCTGCACCCCAATGAGGGACTCTCTCCGTTTCACATGAGAACCCACGTGCAGCCAATTGACAAACGTCCGATGCTGCTGCTGTTGTTCCTCTTGCTGGTTCCAAAAAATCGACGTTACCCTCGTAATCCCCGTCGTCATCGTCGTTCTCCTCCTCCTCCTCACTGCCGTATATCTTACATTTCTCCATCTCCATATCCCTGACATCCTTTATCTGCTCCTCTTCTTCTTCCTCAATCCAAACAAGATAATCAAATCGAATACCATAAATTACACACGCACAAAAAAAAAAGATTGGAAATTGGGATCTGTGAAGACGATTACTATATTATTGGTACCAATAAGGGTGGTGATGTTTTCTTGTAAAGTCGACAAGTAACTGAAGATGAAGTATTTCTGCGACAAAATACTAGGTAGTATTGAAAAATGAAAAAAAGAGGATAAAGGTAAGAGCTTTTTGTAATTGTAGGAATCCGAAGAAAATCACACTACACTTTCTACTTTGTACAAAAAAAAAATAAAGAAGAGTTTTGACCGCGTCGTAATTCAGTTCTCACTTCTCATTCATTCCTATCCCCACGACCCCCCCATGGATAACAGTTACCACCCACTCAGCGATGCAGCCTCTGCGAACTACCGCCGTTGGATGTTAATTATTTCTTTTGTAAATTATATATACACTATCGTATAAAAAAAAGAAAAAGATCACCAATGTTCCAGTTATGCAGAGTTAGAGGTGGCAAAATATGGGTGAGTGAAAAATGAGATTAGGTAAAAATAAATAAAATATTTAACTCGTTTATATTTGATATAAATAAAAAATGAGTAAATTAATTGATGATATGGATATGTTTCTTATTATTAAAAGAAGTAAGTACTCTTAGATAAAGAAAAAATTTTACTTTTAGGGTGTGATTGGTATGAAAGAAAATATTTTTCATGTTATCATAAAAAATATATTTTTTTAATTTTATAATTTTTATGATGAATAATATGAATTGATACTTATTTAATTCATTTTTAAATAATTGAATATTTAAATCATTTAAAATAAATTGAATCAAGCAGATAATCATAAATTTTATCCATTTTATCGCCCCTAAATGCAATATACTCTAATTGTGAACAGTGGAACAGATGATGTATTTTAAAATCAACAGTAATTGTCTTCAGCCTCTGTTTGTTTTAGTTAAGATAAGATAGCTAAATTTTGTATATCCGAATAATTAATATTTACATAACTAAGATATTTTTTTTAAATTTAAATATTAAATGATTAAAATAATTTATTTTTTAATATTTGAATGAGTGTAACTTATTTATTTGAAATATAATAAATATACAATTCAAATAAAAAAATAATTAAATATTAAAAATATATAAATTTAATAAAAAATATTATTTGATAAAAAATTTATATATTTATATTGCTAGTGATGGTGATGGTGATGGTGATGATTGGTTTTAGTAGCTAGTAAAGTGATAGTGATAATTGTGATGGTGGAAGTGGTTGGTGTTGTAACGTAATACCTCGAAAACCTAAGATCAGACCCGGAAGTTGAAACGGAGAAAACTGAACTTTCTACACCAGGTCATAGGATAAGTCGTCCCATGACTCGTGGGGAGGAGTTTGGCCGTGGATGAACTTTTCAGTTTTGCGGTGTCCATGGGTGTGACCATGAGTCGTGGTCAGCACCACGATTCGTTTGGTCGACCGTGGTCAAGTATAGTCTAAGGATAAAGGAGGTTGGGCAGTGTGGACGACGGCTTGGTCACCACGAGTCGTGGTGTCCTTCGTGGTGACCCTCAGAAGGGATTTGGCAGTGCAGAAAACGAGAAGGTGACCACGAGTCGTGATCAGAGGGCACGAGTTGTCCAGTTCCTCATTGGGACTGGCAGTGTGCAATTTTCTGTGAATTTATTAAGCATTTTTCCGTAATTCTTTAAGTTCCTAAGGCGTTTACTACGTTGTTTTAAGAATTGAAAAGGGTGTTTTAAGAGGGTTACGTCATTCTAAGCCTATTCCAAATTCATGCATGCAAGCTTAGAGGTTTAAAAGGTGATCAAACCTAGTCTCTTCAAGGTTCTTCCCCAAATTTCTATTGGACAATCAAGGAAGTTGTGAAGTTAGATTTCTTCAGGTATGTAGGGTTATGAATGAGTGTAATTGTCCACCCTTATGCTCAATCCCTTCTCAATTTATGAAATTTTAATTGATGAATTTATGGGTTTTTTACCCAACATGTGAATTCTGTAAGTTTCAATCATGGGTATGATCTAAACATGTTTTTACTGTTGAATTATGATTAATGGGCATATTTTACAATGTTTTCAATTATAAATTATGTTTTCAAGTTTTGTAGATTATGATGCCCATTCATAAAAGTTCATAAAAGTTGAGATCTATGAAATATGTATTCAAGCATGATGAGACGTTTATGAAGAAAGTATGATTTCGAATTACCCATGTCTATGTTCATGTTTTCGAATGATCAAATCTATGTCAAGTATGTTTAAGTATTGGACAAACCCATATGATCAAGTATGTTTCATGATTTATCTAAACTTCATGTATTAGCTTACCACATGGATTTTGGAGTCTAGACTCCCACTATTTTTCAGCTTATGGTATGGTTTGAGCCAAGGCTCTTCGTGTTATGATTTAGATTTATGCATGTATGTTATGAGTCAGCTTCGTCAATAGACGATGGTTCAACTTCGTTGAAAAACGATGGAGAGCATATGTATGTTTTTGAGAGTAATGTCTAGCACCGAGTAGGCTAAGGGTCAGTCAACCCTACGCATCAACATAGGTATGTTCAGACTATTTGGGACCTCCCTTGTGAGCTTCCACTGCTCCCAAGGGGTCTTCAGTTTGATATCGATATCATGATAGCGTCCTTATCCCTGGCAAAGCTTTGGACGGTTCTGCCCACTTGAATGTGATAGTCGGGACCACGTAAGCTCTATCGTTGTAATGTCGGTTATATGACGAGTCTCTCATTGTTTCTTATGATTTTAATTATGCATGTTCATCAGCTATGATATTATATTTTCAGCTGGTTTGACCTAATGTTCAGTTTTACTTATGATTATTAGTTTTTAGCTTTGGATCATTCGATTCAGTTATGGTGTTCAGTTATGTTCATATCATGATTTCAGAAAATAGCATGCAGGCCCTACTTTCAGAATCTTATCTTGATTATGTTTTATAATATGCGTGATTTATGATTTTACTTATTTAGCGGTTTTACTTAACTTGCATACTCGGTATATTTCACGTACTGATCGCTTACTTTATGCTGTATCGTTTCATGATACAGGCTCCGACATCCAGACTCAGTCCCGCCGCTAGCCAGATTCCCAGTATTAGTACTTTCCAATCAGAGTTGGTGAATCCTCATCTTTCGAGGGCCTTTCTTATCAGTTATGTTCCGTATTTTCAGTTTCAGACTATAGTGAGTTAGTTGGGGTCTTGTCCCATCAACTCGTCAGTATTAGAGACTTTTGAGACATAGTATGTATTTAGCTTTAGATTTATGTTATGTATTCATATGTATGATATGCCCAGACTTTCGCTATATTAATTACATTGATCTTCCGCTTTATTTTGATTGAGTAAGATATCATGTTCATGCCATGGGTCGACTTGGAGCCTCACGGGGTTCTTTGCTCCTTGTCTCGATCCAGGCGTATATTCGAATCGTGACATGTAATTGACTGACGTAATGGTGGCAGTTAGTAGTGATGGTGGTAGTTGTAATGGTGGAGTTGGTTGATATTAATAGTTAGTGATATTGATGGTGATAACTGAAGAATGTGTAGTGGTTGACGATGTGTTTGGTGATAGTTGTGACAATGCTAGTTGTGATGATGAGGATGGTTGGTAGTAGGAATTGGCCACAACAACAGTAGTGGGTGATAGTGATGGTGGCGGCGGCGATAGTGACAAGAGATATAATTATAATGATAGAGGTGGTAGCAACTGAAGGTAGTGATGCACAGCGATGGTAGTTGCTAGTACTGGTTGTGATTGGTGGTGATGGTTGGTGGCGGTAGTGGTGATTGACAATTGCGGTATAATTGCGATGGCATATGTTGTTACTAATGATTGTTAATAGAGTTATAGTGAAAATTATTCGTACAAAAATATCTCTTAATGAAATTAATTTTGTTCAAAATTTTAATGATTAAGACATATTAAGATCAAATAAATACTTAATTCTTAATATAAAAAATGCAATTAACAGTCTAAGATCTGAACCATTCAAATTCATATCTCTATTTCATACAAACAAATATGACCTTAATAAAAACAAATTGTGTCGGCTATATAAATTATAACTTTTTTTAAAAAATTAGAGGCAGGGGAAGGAAAAATAGAAAAGGGATTACAATGTTGGGAATGAACCCTCACCAACAAGGTGGGAGTTCAGGCAGCCAACCAACCGATTCCAAAAATTTGTATGTCTTTTTAGATAATTTGCTTCTATGTAGTTTAAATTTTCTCCTTCTCTTTTAAATGACTTCACTCATCATAGTTCCACATTTATCAATTGATATATTTATAGGTCGAGGCAGAATATGATCAAATTATCTCAAGATAATTTTTTTATTTTATCCGCAATGCATATTATCTGTACCCTCTGATAAGTACGTTCATTTTTAACCTTATCTAATTCTGTAATTGGATATCCATTTTAACATTCGCATCTCTGAGACATCCAATCTTATTGAATGTTGGAATTTAGCGACTCATCACTTACTTCCATTTAACATTGATGGTTATATAGTTGTTTCATAGGCCTTTCACATTGATAGGCATTCTTTTATAACAACACTCTGGAGCACTTCTCCATTTCAACTATCCTTGTTAATCATACAAGTACGATTTTCATTTGTTATTCCATTTCTTCACACAACAAACCTAGATATCCAAATTGTTTATATTTTGACACCATAATCCCGTCTAATCTCACATCAACATCGGTCTTCTCATGCTTAGTTGCAATATATGTGTTCAGTCTTACCTGTACTTATCCTACAATCTTATTCTCTATGGTGTTTTCCATGATTCAAGCTTTTGGTTACTCTCCACTTTAGTTTCATCAATTAACATAATATCATCATCAAACACATTATAAGACCTCATCTTGTATTGTGTTGGTTAAATTATTTATAACTAAGATAAACAAGGTGGAACTCAATGTCGATCCTTAGGTTAAAAGCCTATTATTACGAAAAACTTTTATGTGTTAAATCAAAGTTTTTTCATCATATCTCGATCCCTGTTACTTTTTTATTATTTTGTAATCCTCAGAATATGATACCTTATAGCTTCACAGTTACAAGTCATTTTCTTATTAATTTGAATCTCTCTCATTTTTCAATTTTTATTGGCATTACTATAGTAGCATCTCATATTGTTGCAGAAATTTTATAAAATTAACACTTCATTTTACTCTTGATGTCATTTGATTGGGTATGATAAGAATAATAATTTCGAAAAATATCCCATAGAATTATTTTATCCTATATTTAACAATAGATATTATTTAGTCACAAAATTATTTTATCCCATTATTTTAATATAAATAATATAATAAATTATCTCATATTAGAAATGAGATAAAATAATCCCATAAAATATCCCAACTTGTCCCATCTCACAACCAAACGACGCCTAAACGAAAATGTTTGGTTGAGGATGTGAAATAGTCATGGTGTCTAACAATATTTGGTTTATAGGTCATGCTATTTGGTCAGTTGGTTGTTTGGTTTAAGTTGTTGATCCATTATCCAATCAGACAAGATCATCAGTTCATAGAGGCTAATCATTACAACATACAGATTTTGTATTATACTTGACATGTATTTTCTGACCCTATTGCCATTCTCAATTTATTGAATGGTACACTCTATAACTCTATTGCTTCTCCTTGTTTAGTCTTCCCCACAAGCAGGTCAAACTCGGATAGGATAGGATAGGATTGTGCGTGCGAGCCCTTCGGGTCTCATACTTTTAGCCGAATTTACCGTACCTCTGTCCCCTATGTTAGGGGACTCTAATATTTTCTCAAATTGACAGTAGAGTTAATAAAATGCAATACTTATTACTACCTACCAGTTACATATTCAGGTGCCAACTTCACACAAGACCCAGAGCTTATCAAAGATTTCCAAACCAAGAGTAATATCAGCTGTCATAGAAGTGAGGAACTTGGGGAAGACAATGGGAGCTATTGTCCTTGATCCTGATAAAACATCAAGCAGCTTATGATAAAAAAAGGTTTGTGGGGAACGCTTCATCAAATTAAATAAAAGGAAGGACAATTTAGTAGAGTTAGTGGTGGTGAGAAAAAAACGAACTCAGTAGGTCTAAATAGCTACAAAGAACTCAAATCTTCCAAGAAGAATAAGTTCCGTTGTGGCCCATATCGTCATTGTCATACGGTACAGTAATATTTCAGTATCTGTCTTGCCAGATCATGTGCTCCACTATTTTTGTAAATCAAGTGCAGATTGTATGCTGCTTCTCTGCGGAGATCACAGTAACCTGGTTTTCTATTTTCCACCTGATCTGGGCTCTCATTAGGAAGCTTTGGGATGGGATAATCGTCTTCGTGAGTGTCAAGTACCCTTTGATAGTATATGACAGCTAGAGAAACAAGACCAACATGATGACATGCTCGACCAATATTATACAGTGCTTCCTGCAAAAGAGATTCGAGGAGTTTCAACACTTGTAACTATGCTGATGTAATGGAAAAGAAAAAGATTAAAATTTAGGTTTTTACAGAAAAGTCGTATTCATATTGGTTTATAAAAGCGGACACCAGACAAAATTCTGTCATTTCAGTTATTTCTCAAGAAGAAAAGAGAGGATCTGTTGAATTTCAAGTATTCGATTTCATCAATAAGATAGGGAGACTTACTACACATTTAGAATTGCACAAAAAAGACTTTAAAGGAAAAAGGCTAGGCAAGTTTAAAGTAGAACCTGTCTGTTTCCTGAAAGCCTCAAATTATTATACAGGAAAGCCATTCCCTGAAGTACACATTGATGCTTGTTATGAAGTCTGAATCCAAGAGCTACATTTATTAAGGCACTTCCTGGAAACAAAGGCAAAAGTCAAACCTTGAAACTGATAGCACGAAAGATAAAACAATGTCAACTCTGCCTTCTTTTATTTGAATGCTAGAAGAAACCCATACCCACACACAGATTTATCAACTGATTATCTGTCATCAGCTTATAAGCTTCTAAATATTCTCTAGCCGCATCTTGATGATGGCTGATCGTGGTAAACTGATGACCAGCAATAATAATTGGTGGTATGCAATCTTTGTGTTTGATACGCATATTGTTCAAGAACTTGCTATGTTTTGGATATCGATTATCTAGTCTGCACATGATCATCCATAATCAAACAAACAAGTTACAAAATAAATCAAAGATAAGATCATGCAGTCATGAATTTTTAAAGAGATAAAATCATGGAGTCATGAATTTGTAAAGGGAGGGGTTCTCTTTTTGATTTGTTCATTAAGGAAGGGTTTTCTTTTTCTTTTGTATCGTTAAAGGCTTCAAATCTTACTCTGGACAAGAATGTTGTTCTATCAAATCTCAAGTAACTACTTTCTGCTGATGCTCTACTGAAAATATATTTTTCGCGTATCACAGCTTAGTTACAAAAGATCTGAATGCATGTATAATCAAATTTTTAAGATTGTAAAATTCAACCCAGAATGCTACAGCTTATATACATTACAAATCTAACTAAAGAATGTAACATTCAAGAAAATATGACAAGATCGCAGAGATTTTAGTTTCAAAACTACAGTGGACAGGAAAACAATTGAAAGACTAGTAGACTACTACGCTGACAAAAAACCAATTGAAGTTTCTAAAAAGTAACAATTAGCAGTGTTAAGTTCAAACTGAGAACTGTATTTAAATTGAATGCATAAGATAGTCCCTCCTCCTCAAACTGAACCACCTACTTTAGCTAGCACAAAGATTGATACTAGAAAGTCGGAATACAATATTATATTTTAATTTGTTAAGAGTATAGAAAAAATGATTGGAATACGTGAAACACTTGGAGATCTAAAGATGTCAAAATGAATTCAAAATAATATATATTTTTTTGAGAATGGTAACACGCGAATTCAAAATAATATGAAATCCTATTTATTATGTCAATTTTCTGATAATTATAAAATTGTTGTTGAAGAATAGAAGTCAATCTACAGTTTAAATTAGAAATCAGGTTAAACAAAATAGAAAAGGAGCATAAACCAATTATCTTTTGATAGTCTTTATGATTCACAAAATGCTAATGGACAAGCAGACAGCTGGATTGCAACACAGGCAATTAGGTGGTGGAAATAATACAAGATTAGCACAACTATTAATATAAGGAGGTGTGGTCTCATACATCTTAACCTCCCCAAACCCCACCTGTAGGATTACACAAGGTATGTTGTTGTTGGGTGTGAATACATTATTATACTTTAATTTGTTAGGGTATAATAATTGGAAAACCTGAAAATTTGTTAGGATATAATAATTGGAAAACCTGAAAAGCTAGGTAGTTGAAGACATCAAAAAGAATTCAAATAATACAAAACATTATTATTCTACTTAAGGAAAGAAGTCAAATAAGGAGCATGAACCAAATAGCTACTCATAGCCTTAATGTGATACTCTATATCTTTTACTGATTTAAAAAAAAAAAAGGCCTTGATTTTATACTCAAAATACTACGGGACAGGTGGTGGATTCGAACACGACCAATGACGGACATGTCCCTCCAAGAATTTTGCTGTTGTACATTTAGGATACATAAATCCTAAGAACCAATCCATGCCGGTACTTGCTGACTGTTACTTGGTCCCCAGAAATGCCCAAACACAAAAACAATCCTTGTTACTTTAATGGTGCATGTAATAATGTAAATCTATTGAATGCACAGTACGAAATATTTCCAAAATACTTTAGGCACAAGAAACTTATCTGCCACATTCTCCCCATCTCAACTCATGGGAGTACAGGAGAATCAGCGAGTGCAAACAAACATTTACAAACAATTGATTTCCTATATTATTCAGTTAATTCTGCCAAGCATCTGTTATAGAACAGGGGAAACATAAACCATTTCCACTAGTACCAACCACAAAAACAGAAGAGTGTTCAGAATACTGATACCTTGATATTACTTTGTAGTAGCAATTCCATGCTGCAAAGCTGTAAGGATGCTGACTGACAATGGAACGTGCACAATCAAAACCACGGATGGGATCAGCAATGTTATATCCTACTTCTATAAGATAGAAAAAGAACGTTTTAGCAAGCATGCATCTCTGTCTTTCACTTTACAACATTACTCAACCAAGTATATCTCAACTTGTCAACAGATGTCTCAACTTAGTTTATACAAACAAAAGCAAAGGGAGAGAGTGCTAACACTACAAGCTGAAACTTACGAGCTCCTAGAGCTTGCAGCTCTTCTTTTTTCTCAACAGACAATGTGCTGGATGCCAATTTTAGACAGAGATTTATCATCTCCAGTGCATCCCAATACCGTTGCAAGGATATTAAAGCTTTGCAGAGCTACAAAAAAGAACTTTAAAGTGAAAATCTGCAGTCTGTCTGACAGAATTACAAGTACTTGTTAGACTAAATGACCTCATCTTCACCGATATAAAAATTATAAGCATGTGTTGTTTAAAGAAGAATAAACACAAGAAGTGCATCAATGTGTGAAAACAGAACAAGAGCAACACTCACATGAAACTTACATGCTCATTAAGGAAAAGAAAGAAAAAGAAAGAGATGAGATGGGAAGCAAGCAATACTAACATCTATAATAAGACACAGGTGTTCCTCATCTTTTAGAAGATCTGGTAGTGGAGGCTCTCGGTATACGTGCTCCTTAAGAATTAGGATAGCATACAAGAAAGAGAAGGAAATATTAGGTCAAAATCAAGGGTTTAAACAGTATGTAACATGTACAATAACAGAAGACATTGGCTATAAGCTTCTCACAGGAGAGTCGTTGTCCGAATCGTCACTTTTCCAGTCAGCTCCAGCAGCCAAAGCTGCAGCTCTTTTTGCTTCCTTTAACATTTCTTTCTTCCGAAGCAATTTTCTTGCTCTTGCAGCTTTTGACCTATCAAAATGCCACAAGATTAATTATTTGCTCAGACATTACCATCCACTGTTGAGATCTATCTATCATATATCCCTCCTTCATAACTCTATCAGCTTGAGGTGTCAAAATTAGTCCAAATCTATGCAACCTACCCAATCAGTCCCAGATTTACTGACATGTTGTGTATGTAAAATAATTAAGGGATAATTTTGATGACCTTTCTCCACGTTTGGCTACACAATACTAATCATTAATGCAAACTAATTATAATATGGTGATTTTTTTAATAACTGCGGGGCCCAGGTCAGCTTGTCTGATTCCACAGGATATCTATCACCTCTCACCAGCAACAGGTGCAAAGTAACTGTGTCCACCAAGGCTAAGGCAATTGGGAAGAAATCACCTAGTGTTTTTTCTCTACAGGGATTTGAACTTGACACCTCATAGTTCTCAACCAGTTCATTGACCACTAGGTCACACTCTTGGATGCATATGATGAATTTTCCCTTTCGAATTTATCATCAATTTTTAGTTTCGAAGTTGCTTAATTTCTTATAGAAGAGGAAACTTACCACAATATTATGAACACCTAATGGAGCACATAAGTTGTGTTTCGTGTTAATTATAACCCTCTCTAGTCCTCCCCTCTCCCCTAAAAAAGAAGAAAAATGCAACCCTCAATTTTCAAGTTTGTTTGATGAAACAATAAGGATGTAGAATTTCGGATCAAAAGAAGAAGGATTTAGGATGTGAAAAGTGGGGAGACTAACGTATTGCTTTTCGATCTTGTGACTGTATGAAATTTAGTTGGGATGGGTCGTTGATTACGTCAAGCAATTATAATGGGTTGTGTAGACTGTGGGATGCTTCAGCTAGGCATTGTATGAAGACTTTGATTTTGAAAACCCACCTGTTACTTTTGCCAAGTTTTTGCCTAATAGCAATTTTATACTTGTGGCGTTGTGGGTCTTTGGATAATAATGTGTTAAGTTTCTGCTTCTCTGTTTTCAATGATATTCTTACTTCTCAAAAAAGCATTTTATGAAAACTAAAATCTGACGATAAATTAGAAAGGACAGACTGGTCATATTATAATTATTTTGCATTAATAATAAATACATTAAGACAATTGTTACAAAGAAAACAGTATAACAGGGGCAGACATCATATCACAAATCATAAGGGAGGTTAATATTACGAAACTAAACCTGGAGGGAGGTCTCTGAAATTATCCCAATACTTAAATATTGGTGACAATAGGTTGAATTCAAAATTGGCCCCTCTAAGTCTTGGGCTGAAACAGCTAACAGAGTGTCTACAAATTGATTCTCAACCCACTATTTAAAAGTCTAGCTAAAAGTATACAATATCTCACTTGATTCTCTAGTTAAAATGTAGGATAAATAAATACATTAAAATTTACTTTTGATTGAATAGAAATAAAAAATTGTTTTAAAAGAGGTTCTGAGTTGGGCAGGGTGGTTCTATTTTAAATAGCATGCTAAGGTTGGCTATTGCCAATGGATGGTTAAGAGGTTTCCAAGTAAATAATAGGAATGATGGTATGGTGATTTCTCATTCACTCTATGCTGATGACACTTTGATCTTTTGTGATGCCAAGTTGGAGCAGCTAAGGGTGGTCATACTGATTCTGACAGTTTTTGAGGCTGTTTCCAGACTTCATGTAAATTGAGGGAAGAGTCATTTATTTCCTGTCAATAAGGTTGATAACATCCATGTACTTTCTGGGGTGTTGGGATGTGAGACTGGGAAGCTTCCCACTGCGTACTTGGGACTGGCTCTGGGGGCAAAAAATAGGGGTATGGAAGTACGGAATGGAGTAATAGATAAATGTGAAAAGAGACTACAAAATGGAAGGCACAATACCTTTCTTTTGGAGGCAAGATTGTTTGAGTAATAGCATTTGGATGCTTTACAACTTATGTCTCTTTTCCCTTTGCCGGAAAAGGTGGAAAAGAGGTTGGATTTATTTAGAAGAAATTTTTTTGAAGCAAGGATGCAAAGAAACTAAATGCTTTCATCTTGTTAGATGGAAATCAGTCATTTCCAGTAAAAGAGAAGGAGGTCTAGGGCTGAGAAACTACAGACTTCATAATATTAGTCTTTTATGGAAATGAAAATGGCTATTTAACACAGAAGGTTGTGCCTTGTGGAAGAGAGTGATTAGTCACAAGTATGGGCCACAAGGACAGTGGATCACCTACTCAGTAAATTGCCCTTATGGAACAAGCATATGGAAGACAGTTAGGAAGACCTGGGAGGAGTTGGTAATGGAAGAAAAAATTCATTTTGGTGTGGTAGTTGGTTTGGGCAAGGTCCTCTAAAAGATTCATTTCCAGATCTATTTTGCTTAACATCAACACCTGAAACTAGAAGGAGCATGGGATGTACAGGGGTGGAATTTTCTCTCAGGATGATGTTGAATGATTGGGAGATTGGCAGAGTGGCTGAAATGTTAAAAGTTCTGGAGAATTTTCATGGTACTAGGGATGCAGAGGACTCATTACTCTGGAATGGAGGAAACAACAATAGCATTTCAGTTAGCTCTGCATACTCTGCTGTCTGAGGCTAAGTTGCTCAGACTCTTCACTTTCGGTGAGGCACCTGTATTGACACAACATGGATGTGGATGTGGGATCCTTACCCAGATTTGGTGAACCGATTTTGAGTACTTTGACCAAAATCAACGGAGAAATTCAAGGCAGATACAATGATTTCTGTAATCAAAATAAAAGCTAAGGTGGAACTAAAGAAAATGGAATACTTTGTATATAGAAATTTCTATGTTAGTCCTTTTCCTTTTATCTCCTTCTCGGATTCTCCTCTTGATCAATATTTTCTCCTTGTAAGTTTTTCACATATTTTAGACATAAACTCTAATTTTAGATATTTAAATTATTATTGACCAAATCCTCGCAATCGTATCCGTACCCCCGAATCTTAAAATTTAAATCATGGATCCAACCTCTAGATCCGCACCCGCGTCCGAGAAACTTAGGTCTAAGGGCTCTCATCCTTCTGTGTGGCCATGGAAGCTTATATGAAAGTCAAAAGCTCCCTTCAAGGTCGCATGTTTCTCCTGGTTAGTTGCCAGGAAAACATGCCTGACCCATGAAGTTCAGCAGAGGAGGAGGATTCAGTTGAGTTCCAGATGTTACTTGTGTCAAGAGATCAAACAAAGTAATATCCATCTCTTCCTGCATTGCAAGATAACAGATATACTGTGGCAATTATTCCTTTCCTTGGCAGGAATTCAGTGGGTGATGCCAAAGGATACCAAGGACCAGCTATGGTGCTGGAATGATATCAAACAAGGAAAAGGCAGAAGCAATGGTGGAAAATGGCCCAGCATGTATTTGGTGGACTGTGTGGACAGAAAGAAATCATAGGTATTTTGAGGCAAAAAGTAGTCCTATCCAAAGAGTTAAGCTGAATTGTTTTGTCTTTTCAATTCTGGTATAAAGAGAACTATATAGATGATGCAGAGTCGATGGTAGTTTTTTTTTATTAAACAAGTCTCCCTGTATTTGTACATGTTTTGGTTTTTGATTGCCAGTACCAATTTGTTACTGATGAATACAATGTAACCTTTATCAAAAATAAAGTTGGGCAGGGTGGTGGGTTGATTCAAAACATATTTGACCCAATCATATTGACTCTCAAAGGGTTGAGTCATTAATGTCTCTTGACCCAACCCACCCATTTCACACTCATACCATCAGCACACTAGCAGGATCTCCGTATGAAAATACAGCCAACATAATTATATCTGTCATCTCAAGTAAAGGAATTTGCTTTTGACTTGGGGGTAGCAGCCACAGAATCATTTGGCATGATATAGAAAGTGGGGCGTGACGCTCTGTTAATAATAATTCAGAAACAGGAGACAGTTCAACAACAAGCACTAGAAAAGGAGAGGTAATAATATCTCTCTTGACAAGAAACATCTAAGTTCCTAAGCATGGATAAGGTTGAACTGATCTTGCTTTAACCAACATATCTTAGCTCCATTGGAGAAATTTTATCCATCACTTTCTTAAGGTCGGTCTGTTGTGAAATGCTCACCATCTGTTATACCCCGAGAACCCAAGGATCAGGTCCGGAAGTGAATCAGGAGAAAAACTGAAAAATGTTGCAGCAGTTGCAGAACCGGTCACTTAACGACTCGTGAGGAGGTCAAACAAGTCGTCAAGTGACTCGTGGGGAAGGCCTGGGATGATGAGGGACTCAAGGTCCCACGGGCGATGTAATGACTCGTGGTCAGACACCACGAGGAGTCATGTCAGTCATAGGGTGGTCCTAGAGTAAGATAGTAAGGTCTATCCAGTGTACTTAACGGATGGTACCTAACGAGTCGTCGTCAGTCCTAACGGGTAGGAGGGCCGTTACAAGCCAATTGAATCTTCCTGAACAACGAGGCAGTGTACTTGACGAAAGGGCGTAACGAGTCGTATCACCGGGGGACGAGTCGTCATGTCCTTCGTGAAGAGCCAAAGGAAAATTTCCAGTAGACTTGACGAAAAGACCAGACGACCCGTCGCTCTTGGCAACGAATCGTCAGGTCGCCCGTTAGAGTCACCAGACAGTTATTTCCTGCGAAATAGTAAGGGCTTTCTCATAATTTCCTACACTCCTAAGACCTAAACTACGTCGTTTTGAGGTTGGGACTAGGTCTTTTAAAGGGGCATCATTCCTAAAAACTTCATTTCTATTCACATAAGATTCGAGAGGAAGGAGGAAAGGGAATTCAAGTGTCTTCTCCAAAATTCTTCAAGAATCTACCAAGGGTTTTCAAGGAAGTCGGGAGACTCGAAATTCCAGGTATGTGGGGTTTGAATGGGTAGTTTAGTCTCTACCCATGCCCATTTCTTCCCATTTCCTATGTTTAATTTGCTAAATTCTTGTGGGTCTTAACCCCGTTTGCATGATTCCTCAAAAGCTTACATGAACTTGTGATATTATGTTTAATTTGCGGGTTTGAAGTGTTTGGACTGATTTTACTTGTATATATTTTATATTTCATGATTTAAATCTCTAAAAGTATGGATGCCCAATTATAGGAAAATGTTTAGTGAATTTCATGGTCAAGATGATTCCGAAAGCATGAACGCATTTCTCTTAAATTTTTTAAGCATGTCTTCAAGTTTCGATTTCTCATGCTATCATGATCGTTTTCTTATGAATTTACGCATGCCAAGTATGTTTGAAATTATGGACAATGCCCGCATGTCGCTTATGAATTATAACTACGATTTTGGCCGACTCACGGGCCCAATTCCATGGCTAGAAATACAAGCTCTCATGTATGTTATGATTTCCATGTTTCCACTACCATGCATGTCATGTTATGAATGTTATGAGCATGTTGCATGTTTTTGGGAGTAGTACTTAACACCGAGTAGGTTCAGGGTCCAGGTTATGTCCCGAATCTCAGAACTACGTGCCACCGTAGGATTATATTTGGGACCTCCTCAGTGACTGTCCCCTATGCCCTACGGGACCTTCATGAGCGATATCACGCCTTTCATGGTTCATACCCTCGGCAAGGTATGAACGGCCTCCCGACTAGGGGGACAAGTCGGACTTCATGTGTGCTCATGTGAAGTATGTCGGTTATAGAAATCTCCCATTGTTCCTCATGATTTTGAAATATGCATGATTATGTTATTTTGGCTCAAGTTACGATTTATGAAATGTTTTCTCCGCATGTTATGACTTGATGGGTTTATGGATATTTTATTGAATATTGAGCCTTACGATATACTTATGATTTCAGTTTTATGATCATGATGTCCCCACTCCTATAACTTCTATGTTTTAAGCATTGCTTTGCATGCCTTACATACTCAGTACTTTCCGAGTACTGACCCATATATTTTCAGGATCTGGTTCGCGGGTTCAGCATCATTCTTAGCTTGCGCTCAGCTTCATTCAGTCTTCAGTGGTGAGTCCTCATGATTCGAGGGCTTCATGTTCAGACTTGTTTTTGCATGTCTTATGTTTCCAGATTGTTTGGGTTAGTTGGGGTCTTGTCCCTTCAACCCGTCTTTTTATGATTAGAGGCTTTCAAACTTATGTGTAGTATTTTGTCATTGATGGATGTATTTCGGTTTGTCGTTCCTTACAATTCATGATACGATTTTCAGTTAGCTTATGATTGATAAGTTAAGTCTTCCGCCTTTTATGAATGAATTAGTGTTATGCTCACGCCATGGGTTGACTTGAGGTCTCTTGGAACTCCTTGTCCCGTGTCTACGATCCGGGTGTACTCTCGGGCCGTGACACCATCATAGGCTCAACAACTCTTTGATGATTTTTCCTTGCCACAAACTATAGCAAGTTATTACAGATCTTTTGATCAAGTAATAAGTTAATCCAGATTCCTCCACTTCTTTTTTTTTTTTCTCTTTCAATTTTTTGATAAGCACTTCTCTTCCTCTTTTTAAATGATTTACCTATGGAACCAGGATATCACTAAGAGGCAACTCTGTATGGACGTAGAATAGGCATTTCACCACAAACTAGACTATTCTCAAGAACTTTCACAGCTTGAAAAGAAATGGATGGTACGACCTCCATGTGTGCCAACCATTTCTAAGGATATACCTTTCCTTTTATAAATTTAACGTCAAGTTAAATTAGTAAAAATATCTAAAAACACAACCAAATTGATATGTAAGAAAATGATATAAGTGTAAAAGAAACAAATTGTCCACAAACATCACTTTTTTTTCCAACACATTTCATGAACAAGACTTAGCTATATAAATAAGCTTGACCCCTAAAACTGCTTGGTTGGCTACTTTTGCCCATCGAATCTTCAGCCAAGGAGTTGAAAGAAAAAGCACAACATGGTAAAACTAAAACTCACAGATCAGATGCCAAAGCTACAGGCCTAAAGCCATGAAAGACGGTATCTGTTCGGTGATCGTCCACAACCTTGATTCTTTGATTTAGAACACTTTTAGACAGCCTTTTCCGCACTTTAACCTAAAAAATATCCACCAATTAAAAGAAAACAAGCAGAGTAGTCAAAAGTGAAAAGTGCAAAAAAAGCGTCAAAAAATTTGTTGGAGCTTTAAGCGCAAAGTGCAATTAAAGTGTGGGCTTTAGTGAATAAAATAGCCAATGAAATAAAAAATAGAAATCTAATGTGAAAAAATGTAACTAGAAACACAAACAATAATTATTTGAAGAAAGAACGGAAAAACTATGATTAAGCTATTTATATGCCCTTAAAGACGAAACCCATTGGTGAAGGTGGACATTCCTTAGCTCCTTGACGCCTACACTAAAGCGCGACGAAGCGCACACAAAATGGACTTCACTGAGTTTCAGGACTTAAAGCGCGCATTTAACAACATTGAGACAAGATAAATACAGGGTAATCTCCGGGAGTTGGAATGATGCTAACAATTGGACATTTATTCTAGATGATTAAATAACTTGACTTAAAAGCAAACATACATAATTTTCTAGTATGGTTATGGCTTGTGTTTGATTTATTTGGGTACTAATTATGGACATCTCCACAAAGCAATGTGATTATGCAACTGGGATACCCATGTCCAAGATTACTTTGACCTTGCATGCATCAATTTACTTCAAGGAGAAATGCCTTAATACACTTGAAATGCCTTACTTCCAACATTTCATGTCACTTTTGCACTCTTTGACCTTATAAAGTGACACAAGTTGCAAAGACTTCAGCACAACTTTTTATGAAATACAAAGGAAGGAACAAACAAGCAACATTTGGTGAGTTCGAGAGTTGTCACATCAGCCAAAGGAATGGGGAGGACTTGGAGTGAAAGATCTCAAGGTCTTCAACAACATTTCATGTCACTTTAGCACTCCTTAACCTTGTAAAGTGACAACTTGCAAAGACTTCAGGAAAACTTTTTATCGAATACAAAGGAAGGAACAAACAAGCAACATTTGGTGAATTCGAGTGTTGTCGCATCAGCCAAAGGAATGGGGAGGATTTGAAGTGAAAGATCTCAAGGTCTTCAACAAAACTTTGCTAGGGAAGTGGCTATGGAGGTTTGGGAAGTAGACACATTTCAGTTGATAAAATGACACTTTTACTCACATTGTTTGTGTCTCACAAGAAATTCCTTTTAAACCTCTCCAACTTTTCAGTCACACTAACTAGGATGTGCATTATTGACATGTAATATGTTAGGATACTGGACAATGTGCTATTTATAGAACTTCCTTACCTCATGCACCTCTTCTTTCACTCTGTTAGCCTCGTATCAATTATCCAATTACAAGGTTCCAAACTGTATGGTCCTTCTGTTAATGACAATACTAGATAGGTCGTCGTACCCAAAAATTCTGCAATTGTAAAACAATGATAATTCTCCAATGTTGTCCACCTCTCACAAGGTTGATCTCACACTTCTTTCATGTTAACTCTAAGTCAACTAAGATAACTCTATATCATAAAACACTTGGCTGTCATCCGCAAACGAAAAATGTAATACTTTGAAACAACATAGGCTCCTATTAACTAGAAGAGAGAACTCATTGATATGTAAAATTGGGTCCCTTTCTCCACTTCTCTTCGAATTTAATCTTTTCCACGAATAAAGGTCAATCTTTATTGACATTGGAGAGGAGCACTAAGAGAGTGCAGCAACACATACCTATAATTCATGTAAGTCCCTTACTATGTCAATGATGACATTTCATCCTATACAGAGTCAGGTTACACCAGTAATCTAGAAAAAAATGTAACCTATATTTAAAGCTATGTATCTTGTTTTTTTTGCCTTTAAGAATTATAGAGTTTCTTGGTGGGGAATGCAAGGAAAACATCCTTCTGGAATGACAATTGGTTAGGACATGACCCCTTGAAAGACCTGTTCAGTGATATGAAGGATTTGAGTCTGAATCCTGAAGCAACAGTTGGAGACAGTTGGGACCAGCAAGGGTGGCATCTCAATCTTAGGAGACAACTTAATGACGGGGACCTACTTAGGATCATTGAATTATGGGAAGTCCTTGACTAGTCACAAAAGATGAGGAAAGACTTAAATTGAGAAGACATTGGAAGGGCCAATTTACAGTAAACTCACATATATTCTGCTTAACCATGCCTGACAGCAAGTTCAGTTGTGGAGTCGGGAAGCAGTATGGCAAGTGAGAAAACCACCCAAAGTAGCTTGTTCTATATGGATAGTAAGTAAGAGAAGTTTGCCTAACACAAGACAATTTAAAGAGAAGGGGAATGCAACTGTGTTCAAGGTGTTATCTGTGTGGGGAAGAGACTGAACGTAGCAGTCACCTACTTATACACAATGTGGTTGCCGGAGTCCTCTGGCAACTTTTCTTAGACCATGCCTAGGACCACAGAGGAGTTGCTTGCTTGCTGGAATTTTGCTCGAGGATTAAGCGGACAAAAAAGCTATGTTCATGGTTGTTTTAAAAATGTACAGAAGATTTTAGCACAGCCTTTGTGCTACACACATATAATATTGTTACCATTCTGAAAAAACAAACAGCATTCCAAATTTTTCTTGCATTTCGTTGAGACCTCTTCTGCTCCAACATTTTAGAAATTCTACTGTTAAGTTAGGCATTAACCAACTAATTGCCAGGATGTTTAGTAAAAACCTCCGGATTTGAAAGGTGACTATTTGAACCCTCCTGCTGTTCCTCGCATAGAGAGAATCTACTGCATAAATGAAGATCTCTTCTCTAGAGTTTTGATTGGGTGAGGCACGAATCGCTCACAACAAGCCATGTAGAACAACTCATCATGGATGGATCCCTGTTGCTTTGAATCTTATCTTCATCAACACAAAGTCCAGGAATCCAAGGCCAAGGACTATTATGGTTGACTGATGCAGTTAACTCTCTTTTTCCTTTATGCCTGGGGCATGGGCTTGCTCAACATTCCATTGGATCCAATTTTCAGACATGAGTATCTCTCACACCCCAACAAAGACAGATAAAGCGAAATCATTTTTAATATACCTGAGTTGGCATGAACGTTTTACTTTGCTAGTAGAGCCTGAGCCCTTAAGTCCACTTGAAGCTGCTTGTGTTTGAATTTAGCTAATATCAGATTCTTTTATCCATCACAACAATAGAGCTGTTAGGTTAACTACTAAAACTTGTTGCATAATTAAAATACAACAAAGGTGTTATCTTCATCATCAGTGGCTATCAGGAGCTTAGTGTACCGGGCTACCCTTTTTTATCAATGGCTATCGAGCACCAGTAGATGAAACAACATACCCAATGTAATTCCACAAGTGGCGTTTGGGGAAGGTAGGATGTATGCAGACCTTACCCCTAAGGTAGGAGTAAAGAGGTTGTTTTTGATAGATCCTCGGAAACAGAAGAAGTGGGCCAAAATTAGGATTAAGTTCTAGGGAGACAAATGCATGTGATGGCTGCCAAAGAAGACGGCTACATTGTTCTAGACAAAGGCATGTGATGGAGCTACTTTTTTGCTCTTCTTCTAGACTTTTAATGGCTTACATTCTAGCATTGGGTTGTGAGCAGATTTCACTTCAGTTCGTGACCAAATCCTTTCTAGTCCATTTGTTCCTACCTTCGAAGAAGTATTTTCCAGATCACTGCACATCACATCTGCACCACAAGGTAAATTCCTATGATGCATCTATCATGGCTGCTCAAATTAACAGTTTTCAATATTATTCAGTTTGTGGCCTTGTCGGCATTTCAGCTATTTGTCTGTTGTAGTTGAGACCTTATGGGTCCAGTTGTTTGCTCTAGTTGATTGTGACAGGTGGCCTGGACAGTCTAAGTGTTACAGTTATAGACGAGGTATAGACGGCTCCTCGGTCAGTTAGGTATTGGGAGCCAGTCGCGCCCTCCCCCAGTTTTGGGGCGTGACAAACTTCAGTCGAGAGAAGATTGAGTCTGGGTATATCGTCACGAGTTTTGTCAACTCAAATGATCAACTGACAGATATTTCACAAAATCACTTCAAGGATCCAAAAACTACTACATTTGCGGCACGTTGAAGCATATGACTTATACACCCCAGCTTGAGAAATATGATATAATTAGATAGTGTAGATATGAGAATATCCTCAAATCCGTGTAATACAGCAATTAGGAGATTATAAAATATTCTTATTAGTTTCTTTCCTTATTTACATTCTCTGTGACAACTATTTAATCCCATTAGCTAAATAATCAAGATATTAGTTCTCAAATTCTCTTCCTTTCATTCTATACTTCTCAGTTATAAGAAGATTTTTTCCTAAGCTGCTGAAGAAACTTTCATGTCAATGCCTTCCCCCCAACTCACTAATAGAAATATCATTTTTTTTAAAGAAACCATCCCTAGCACTAGCAACTTTTGGGATCATAAATGAAAAGAGTAAGCTTACCTTTGGTTGGACAGACTTAAGAAACAATGTCTCACGAATCAAAGGAAAAATAACATCCACACAAGCCTCTAGTGACCCTTTAGCTCTGTAAATTTGGCAAAGCTTCAGCTTTATCTTGCTATTAAGCCACCAAGATTTTGGTTTACCAGAACTTGAGTCAACCGAAGATTCTGGAAATGAACCACAGAGCTCTTAAAAGAAGTTTACAACGATCCACATAATAAATGCCAAAAGTATCCCAAGTAAATGATTATACCTGATTCTTTGGGAGGGGAAAGCACAGAAACTGCTTCATCATCTTTGCCTTCTTCAAGGAGGATCGATGATAAAGTTAATCGAGCATCAACACTATCCTCAAGTTCATTTACAGCTGAAAAGAAAAATCAATCAAGTAAAGACATTGCGTAGGTTTGAAGCATCAACAGACTAAGCAAGTCACTAACACAAAATAAACCCATTCTGCAGGAGGTACATAGATGAGGAGAGGTTATGTCACACCAGAACTATAAGTATAAATGAGGTCTATGTATCGATACACACACACATTCTATCATATATATACATATGTACATATACATATCATATGCTATGTGGATACCTTTATAGAAGTACTCAATTGCTTGTACTCTTTTCCTCAAAAATACATTACACTCGGCAATTCTCAAGTGTAAATAGCCCTGAAAAGGATTAACCACCAAAAGATAATAAAAGGAGTTTCAAAAGATGGATATGCTTTACTAGTTGGTAGTTCCAACAAGAGCTGCTCTCAATAAAAGATCAATTGAGCATGGTCAGTCTGCTTGATAGTACAGAAAGAGCGCATAAACACGTGCTTCCAAGTGAAAGGATAAAATATTGCAATGTACACATATGCAGTAAAAGGGGGAGTGTTATTCCTTTACTTTATTCTTGTTGTCATCTCCTTCAAGCATCATATAGTACTTCAAAGCTGATTCATAGTATTCAAGGGTCATAAAGGAGTCTGCGACCTCGGTGACTATGTCAGGATGTTGAGATGCATTTTCACATTGTATAGCACTGAAAACAATCTGCACGTTGCTTGACAAAGTAAGAATAGCATATAACCTCAGTTCAAATTCATACAGAAATAGTATAGAATTTTTTTAGAGACAACAGAATAGTGTACACACCATCCTCCCTAAACCCCACTTGTGGGGATACACTGGGTATGTTGTTGTAGAATAGGGTATTTAGACGAGGTAAGATTGGATATCACTTCAGGGTTAGATGAAGGTCTGGGGCTTAATAAAGAAGTCTACAACCTGTGACATTCAGGGTTCCAGCTATGGTGTGAAGTCATAGTTAAGAAATATTTAGCCAAATTTGAGATGTACAAGTACTTCTGAGACCTCATTTTTTTAGAGTCCTCCTGTTCCTCAATCTTCACCTCGGAAAACTACCCTACTACTTGGGCCACTTTAGAGTCTCATTAGCTCATTAGCGTGAAGTTATAAGTCCCATACGGATCCTATTCTGCATGTTCTCCCCTATAGATTAGCTTTAACTTTACCTAGAATCCTATCTAGCACCATTACATCTAGTTATGGTCCCAAATAACTGAAAGTAGCTTTCTAATTTCTGATGGTACAAAGTTTTAGTTAAACAAATCTCGAGCACATTTAGCTTTTCCATCGTTCTGTTACAGAAATATGCAGGTGCTTTCAAATGGAATCTCAGACAGATATTTTCCCTTGAACAGCAACACCCACATGACCCATGGACAGTTGCCATGATTCCAGTAGCACGTAAAAAAGAGAAAAATAATTCACATTCCACTGTTATACTCATCAGAATATTGTGTTTCACTTATTGTTGGACGAACTACTGCACTTGATCAGCCTTTTCATTGCATAAAGAACACAACATGGCAGAGTTACTATGAGTGATGGCACTTCTATAAGTAACAAGAAACTTCAAGATCAAGATCCAACAAACCTCTGCCTCATCTATATGGCCAAGATGTAAATGACATATTCCAGCTTTGATACTTAAATTAAGAGGCATCTGTTTCCCAGTAAAATATCTCTGCTTTGCACACTCAATTAGATCAAGCGCTTTTAAATGTGCATTGTCTTCCATGTGTATCACAGCTAACAGATGTATCACACTTAAATCAGCTTCAGTTGGATGATTTTTCAGGTAGTCTTCCAGGATTCCAACAGAGCACTCATGTTTGCCACATTTTCTGTAAAACTGGAGAAGTAGACAACAAGTCAATTTCATGCTTAACAGAGGAATGTTTACTACTTGATACAGCACTAATCATATATAGACAAAAAAGAGAAAATCCTGTAGTTATCGGACTAAAGCAACAGTCTTTTTCATAATGATTCTCTTGGCATGTTCTCATCAATTTGTCAGATCTAAATTCACTCTTGACAGAATCATAGGCGTGCCAGTGCAATTCATTTAACTTTTTCCTGGTCTCAGTGCAATCCCTTGTGCACGATGTTATGAGATTCCTTGACAGTACACAATTTGCTTTTCAAAGATTAGAAATGTGTGCAACACTAACTTTTCCAACTACATGGGTAAACCAGGTAGAAACAATAATCAGAGGATATTGAAGCAAGGATTCATATCCAAGAAAACTCAAACAAACAACATCAAGTTACCAATTCATGGCATAGAAAGAGAAAATCCTGATGCTGAACCATCAAACATTGATCAGAAAAGATCTGCCACCAGAAGAAACACAGATTTCCTGCATTAGCTTCATTGTCTCTAGAATCAGTAATCACAGACAGATGCTCCAAGAACTTTCTCATGCATTAAAATGTTGTAAGTTCTTATTCGAGCTACCAGGCTGGTTGCAAAGTACAATCTGATGGACTTTGAGAAAAAGACGAGAGAACTTATGAATAAGTTGTGTGTGGAGAGGGTGAAAACGGTAAGTGGGTTGGAGGAAAGGGAGAAAGAGAGCTCTGTTGGCGATACCTCAAGAAACTAGTTGGAGTAAAAAATTCAAGGGAATGTGGTTGGAGGAAGGGAACACAAATGCAAATTTCTTTCATAGGATAGCAGTAATGAAAAGGAGGAGAAATTCCATAGAGTTTGCGGAAGTGAATGGCTTGTTATTCCACGGGGAGGAGGTGGTAGAACCGTAGACAGGCAGTAGTGGATCCGATGAATGCTTGTAAAAATAGGAGGTGAGTAGGAGATCAAAGCTGGGAATGTTAGGGTTCAATCAAATAGGAGAGGAGAAGAGGAAGTGGTTGGTAAAGGCGATTGAAGGAAGATGAGGTAAGGGAGACGGTGGAGAGTTGTACAAGTGGTAAAGCTCCAGAACCAAACAGATTTACACTTACTCTCTTCCAACATTTGCATAGTCGAAGAATAGGTGATGAGATTGTTGTTGAGTTCCAGGAGACTGAAGAACTTGAAAGAAGTCCCCACGCATCTTTAATATCCATCGTATAAAAAAGGGAGGGAGCAATGCACATCAATGACTATAAGCTATAAGTGACTCTATTGGGTGCATCTATAAGATAACCCTAAAATGCTTCTAAAGGAGGTGAGCGCTTCACTCACCAAGAGATCCTTCTCTTCTGCCTTAGTAATTACATCAAACAGGAAGTATAATCAACACAAACACTGAACTAATAAGACACCGCATGAGATGATTTAGTCATATGGTACACAGACCTCTAGATGCATTATTCTGTAGGTACAATACTATGAAGATTGAATATGCTAAAAAGAAACAAGATAAACCTAAACAAGAAGATTTAGGTTGTCTCTAAAATCTACAACCTCCTGGGGTTAATGTGGATAAGAACATAACACAGTGGGACCAAAAGATGGATACAGGTGATACAAACCAGTTGAAACTAATTTACGCACTTAAATCAGGTCTAATGTATTAGGGAACACCAAGAGAAACTATTTCGGATCTAGGCTTCAAGAAGTAATTTCAAAGAATCCTAGAGCTACTATACATACAAATTGTTAATCAAAAGAGAAAGACATACGACAATAGAGCACAGGCAACCGAGCTTTTGCCGATGAAGTCGTAGAGGCCTACGGAGAGAAGAAATGGCATTCCAAATCTCACCATCTGGGTTCCTAGAATGCTGAAGAAGGCATGTCATTTTCACATTGTTGGCAACTAGAGTTCAATCCTCACTGCAGGTAACTTCAGGAAGAAAAAGATAACATGCATCACTTGGTGCTGCATGTGCTTAATCCTCACGATAGATAACTTCGGGAAGAAAAAAATAGCATGCATCACTTGATACTGCATGAGTAAAAATTTGGAAAAGGATGTAAATCACCTATTGCTACATTGTCCATTGGCGAGCCAATTATGGTTGATAATATTGAACCTCTTCGGCCTTACCAAGGACAGTTAACATGTGATATTTAGATGGCCTTCAGATGGAGGGAAAGACTGAGACGAGCACGACACGTAGCTCGTGTGGTTTTAATGTAGGTTTGTGGACATAAAAAAGGCGGAGAGCGTCTAACGGGGTAGAGAATACTTTAGTACAAATTTAAGACTAAGCTCTTGTTTTTGCCAAGTGTTTGGAGCACCCACGAGTTTCGTATTAGGGCAGATGATTGCGTGCATTTGGTGAATAACCGTGTTCTAACGGTGCCTACTTTTGTTATACCACTTATATCATACTTAATAAATCTTTATACATGTGTTGTTCAGGCCAGCTTACCTACACCTCGACTAATTACACAAGGTACCTGCTACCTCTCACCAGCATAGGTAAGGGGTAACTCTACCCACCAAGGCTTTAGTTTTAAAGAACTTCTAATTTGCCTAAAAAGATAACTTATTAACAATATTGGAATGTACTAAGCCTGAATACAGCAAAATGGAATTATAGAGGATTCATATAGTTGATCCAAACTAGTTTGGAATAAAGAAATAGTTGATTGATTGATTAACCTATCCACCAGATATACTTTTCCTTGGTGTGTCTTCAATGAACCGGAAATGACCTTGGTGACGTGATGGTACCTTTTCTTTCTTTCACCTTGCAATCCAAAGTTTGATTAGAATTGTCATACCCTGTTATTATTATTACTATCATCTTATCACTATTGTCATTTCTTCATCATTATTATTGATCTTAAAATGTCTAGTAATACTAAATATTTTCCATGTCACTCGTTGCAATGTCCTGCATTTTCTAGAAATGTGATGTCCACATGTTTGTGTCGTCTAACTCAACTTTCATGTAAAAAGAAATTCCTACTTCCATTCTGCAATTTTCAGGAATAAGTAACAATATTTACATAAGCTATTTAGTCTAAGCATATGTAGTCTAACAAAATTCTACTTCATGGATAGCTTCTTTTTGTTGACAAGAGAAACCCACAGCCACTACCTTTTGGGTGTGCGCACAAGGTAAACTCCGCTTCAGCGTAATAGCCCGCAAACTTAAATCGTGCGGACTCTTCACTTTTGATGTCTCACCCGTGTCGGATTCTCCAAAAATATACTACTTTTGGAAAATCACTTTTGATGTCGCACCCGTGTCGGATTCTCCAAAAATACACTGCTTTTGGAAAATCAGACACGCACCAACTGACATTTTTGAAGAGCCCGAGCAACATAGCTGCAAACCACACAGGAGAGATAAACAGCTCTAGGCAAGCCCCGTGCGACAAGCTCGACCAAGAAAGCATGCATGGGGTTCCCTAAATGCAAGTCAATCATCGAACATTTGCTTACTTGAGTACGACTAGGACTCACCTCAATGATAGTAAAGCATGTTGTCTTCAATAATATAAAAGATAAAGGATATCCCATGAACATTAAGGAGGAAAATAAAAAGTGAAATGGATGAAGAATAGCAAAAGACGAGGCATTCAACATGTGTAACCATTTGGTGCTTAGGCCTAAACAACTGTAAAGAGATGGATCTTGGGCCTAACTCAACTTGAAAAGCTCGCTCAAGAAGGAAGGATTGCCCAAAACCATATAAGGAGGGAGACCACCCATCCCTTTTACATCCAGTGTGGAATCTTCAACACCTCACTTCATGCTTAGAGCTAGACATTTGGAGCATGGGCAATTTAATATAGGAACCCAACATGGGAAAACAAGAACTGGGATGGTCCTGCTCTGATACCATGTTAAAAAATGGACCTTGGGCCTAACTCAACCCCAAAAGCTAGCTCATGAGGTGAGGATTGTCCAAAACCATATAAGGAGTCCAAGTATCCATCCCACAAATGATGTGGGACTCCAACACTCCTGCGATGGACATCTGGAGTGTGGACAATATAAGACCAGGAGCCCAACATTGAAAGCAATATTTTTGGGATGGACTTGGTTGTGATACCACGTAAAGAAATGGATCTTGGGCCTGACTCAAACCCAAAAGCTAGCTCAAGAAGGGAGGATTACCCAAGACCATGTAAAGAGACCACCCATCCTCTTTTTTATTCAGTGTGCGACTCTTCAACAACTTTATGCAAATCAATGAGACAAGAAAGTTTAACAGATACTGAAGGAAGGATAGATGCAGACACCTGAACAGCTGTCTTAAGCACTTCAACTTCATTAGGGCGTAGACGAGCAATTTGCTCGTATGACTCTGCAGCTTTTTGATAATCTCCAAGTTCAATATATATTGAAGCCCTGTGATACCTGAGACTAACGTCTTCAGGGTCTGCTGTTATTGCTTTGGAAAGGCAATACCGGGTCTGTTTCCTATCTCCCTGCTCTCTGTACAGTTACAAGTTAAGTATTGCCAAATAAACAGGAACCAGGGAGCAAGCTTATACAACAATTTTAAAAACAAAACCTAAAATTGGCAATAAAAACAAGGTGAACATTACATACTGCTATTTCATCATGGGTGTAAAAGGAAGCAGGTCAAATGCCGATCGCCACATACATAACGCATTCCTAAACAAAATGACCAAGAGATGTGATACAAAAAGAAATCCTTTAGCAGGCTATCACTCAAAATGTAGAACTGAACTTTGTGCATCAGTATCACAACATGCACAAACCTGATGCTTTCTTAATTCCAAACGCAGAATTTTTTTTTTCACCCCACAAATATATCAGTTTGAGCTCCTTTAGGACCAAACTATCACTAAGCAGCACATAAGGGGTAAATATATTTGTATCCTTTTGGTTCATCTCTCTCAATATCTTTAAAAATACAAAAGTGACACAAAGAACCGTTAAACCGTCCATCTCAGCATACCTGTCTCCTTCACTTTTTCAGAAGGTTAAAAGAAAACAGTAGATGATAATGGAATTTTTCTGTGAGTTTTCAAAGGATGCCCTTCCATTAGGGAATAACAGGTAACTGCCAAAGTTGAAACGAAGGACAGAGAAAGCCCATTTCAGAAAGCGATCAGCATTTTGGGATATCACTTAATGAGAAAGGGACGAAGATTTGATCACAAGGGGATAACTTTTTCCCCTAACAAATGGATCTCTAAATATATGCAGGAACCTACTCCACATAGGAATGATAAAACAACACTACACGAAATAAGAAAAGGAATAAGAATGACATACTTTTACACCATATGTGAGTAAACAACTCAACTGTGATTTTCTTGACATATATATACAACAGGAAAAAAAAAGATAAAAAAGAAAAAGAAACAATAATACAAGAAGTCCAAGGAATTCTCACATGGACCAAGCGACCAGGAGCTTCCACAGCGATGCATCCTTCGGTGACAGATGTGCTGCAAGCATGTAGAAATTCATAGCTCTCTTCTTATCACCCATAGCATTGTAAATCAGGCCAAGTGTATGGTATGGATCAGGAAGGTTTGGCGAAAGACGAATGACTTCACGCAACACACGTTTGGCCTTAAACAGAGAACACTAACAATGAGATAAATAAGAAATGGAAGGACTAATAGCTGATATAGAGCCCTTCCTAAAGCAAATCCATCAAGAACGGGGAAAATACCTTCAACAGGTGTGCACAAATTTTGCATATAAATGACAGAAAATACCAATCAAAAACAAGTAGGAACAAATGTTCAGAAGAAAAAATAGGAACATTTTTTTTAGAACAAGACATTGCCGATAACAACAAAATAGAAAATAGCAACTGCATGTGCCAATTCATATATTTTACTGTGTAGTGAAATTAAAGTGCAATCTTGATAAAATTGTGTTTTTCAGGCCATATTGATATCAATCTACATGCAAAGCAGAGAATTATAGATGCAGATCAAGCAAGATCAGACTATAAAACAAGGATGGATGATGCTAGCTGCACACCTCTTCGTAACGGCCATGTGCATAGTGAAGAGTGGCATCACCAAGTTTTTTTTTCAATTCTGAACTAACTTTACTCTTTGATCCCTTCCGCCGACCTCTCTTCTTGAGCTACATATAGTACAACATAACATAGTCAGCAGAAGATTACTCGCGGCTGCACAATATTTACGATATGCAAAAACGAAAACAACTAGCACCAGAATAAAGAGAGGATTAAAAAACAGGTTGCAAAAAGACTACCTAATAAACTAATTGCAATAAAAAAAAACTACAATCTAGATTGTTCCGAACAGTCAAAATATAACCAAAGCCCATCCAAAATATATTGAGAACTGATAGTTTCACAAGGTGCAAGAATAGTTAAGGTAGGAGCATTGGATAGGGAAAACATTGACAATAATTCATAAACTAATTTGTAAATATTGTGTTCATTCTTCTTGAATCAGTAATTTAGTAACTCCTTAAACCATTCATAACTTCCATGAATTGTTTATAAGTACTGCAAATGCTTTGAAGGCCAAAAGTTCATTGGGTAAGCACCACAACCACTACCAGTTGAGATCATTGAGTTTTTGCTGAGCTAAACTTATAGCTGGAAGTGTCTCTTGGTGTGACATAACCTTAGCTACTGGAGATCAACAAGCTTATCCTCAAAGATTAACTTAGGTAAGAAAGATGTAGTTCCATATCGTTAAACCTCAAGGTATTCTTTAATCTACTGCATATGGCATAACCAATTCTTTGTAATCTGCTATGAGTTAAATACGCATTTCTAGCTGCAACCCATCCAAAATGTGCCACCTTTGTTACAGCTTTAATCTTCCATAACATCTTCCAAGTCCAAGTTAAGTCCCAATGAACAGCTTGCTTTTGTAATCTTTTTCCCAAATGATTAATGCGACATGTAATTCAATTTGCAATTCCATTATCATTTAACAACTATATTAGGAAAAACTCATTTTAATGAGATATAATTACAGATCTTATGCTTGAAATTAAGGACCTTGACTTTAAGACCTCGTATAAGGATCTGAAACCCTAAGCTGGTGATGGTAAAATAAATTACTATGTTTTGGTGATTCTAATTTTTCAACTAATAACTATTCATAAAAAAATGTGACTCTTAACAATATGCTTTGCTGTGATGCAATCAGTTATACAATTGAAGTTTAAACAAAATATTAACGTTTTAATTATTCTTTGGTCTTCTAAACTTCTGATGAAGATTCTTTGGACTTCTAAACTTCTGATGAAGATTATTTGGTCTTCTAAACTTTTGATGAAGATTCTTTGGTCTCTAAACTTTAAGAAGCTGAAGATGTTTAGGTTTATTATAACTGCTCTTTTATGGTTCCGTCAAGAATTCTTAGAACAAAAATAATAGACAAGAACCCAAAAACAAAAGAATGCAAAAAAATGAATTGTCAAGGTTGGGCTTGGGCGCCCATGGTCTGCTTAGATCTAGTATTTTGTAAATGGAGCTCGAAGTTTGCCCGGACTGCTAATGCCAACAGATTATAAAGCAAACAACAAGCAGATATCATACCTTCCTTGATTTTTTCCTCATCCCATAGTTCATGGCTTCCAATATTTCTTCATAGCTTGCTCCTGGACCATCCTCTTTACGGTCTTCTTGCCTAAGTTTCTTTGCTGGGATCTCACTGCACTCACTCACCCACCCAACCCACAAACATGGTATAAGAAACTAACACAAAATGAAGATAGGCTAAGTGTTCAAAATCCAGACGAAGCATGTAAGCACTTCTGCAATCAAGGAGATAATTAATTACACCAACACCACCCCCTAGTTTCAAGAGTCACAGAATTTGTTACAAGTGCTAGAATATGAGAATTAGAATATCAGAAGAGTTATAAGTTTAAGTTTTAAGATATAATCTCAGAGATTTTGTTTATCAATTTTTTTCAGTATCAAAACTGAAAAAGAAAAAAAGACCGGCAACCATTAAGGTGATTATTTTACCTTTCTATATTTAATCTTGAGCTGAAATTGTAGGAGTAAAAGAGAGAGTAGGGGAGCATGGATTACGTGAACTGTCTGAAAGGAAAGACAGGATAGAGCTTCCCATGGATGTAAAAAATTTTACATCATGCACTTCCGCAAAGTATCAATTTTCATGTCAAAAATTCAAAAGAAAAAAATGAAGATCATAGTAAACGAATTTTTTCCGTCTACATCAGTGCAATCATTACCGGGTAACAGCAAATCAGAATTTCTTTTCCCTTTCGCTTCATATTATCAAAAATTACCTGGGAGGTTGAAGGGCTAGAGCTTTCCGCTTTTTGGCAGCCAGAGCTTCATATTGGTGCTCGAGGCGCTCAAACTGTTGGTATGGCTGGAGTCCAAAGGCATCCTCTTCGGTGAATGCCAAAGGATCCATTTCTTCTCCAAATTGGAATTTATACTCTCCACTGCCATCTTCTTCTTCTTCCTCTTCCTCTTCCTCTTCCTCCTCTTCATCATCATCCTCTTCTTCGTTTTGATTGTCAGCCTCTTTAGTGTTGCCACTAGTTTTATCTCCCTCGTTCCCTCCGTCTTCTCCTTCTCGCAATTCCAATTCCATGGGGTGTTCGAAGGCATCAAACTGAGCCGTAGTATCTGTTAAAGTTTTTTCTTCCATGACTTGTTACTGGTGCGTTGAGAGAACACCTTCGTAAACTCCCCAATTTAAAGCACTTGTTTTTTTTGTTTCTTCGGAAACCAATTGATTTGACTTGCATCGGGAATTAAGGATGCTCCATGGGCCGTTAACCCAACGGACAACTTAACTCAAGGGCCCAAAGATTAATTTCAGAGGATTTTGACAAATAACCACTTTACCTTGTTGATTGGCCACCATTTTATAACTAATTGAAATTATGGAAAAAGGTCATATTTATAATTTTACTCTCACAAATAAGTTGTATTTGTCATTTATGGTATTTTTTCAACATATTTATTCTTAGCTATATTAGTCCTTGAAAACAAAAAAAAAAAAAAAAAACTAGTGGTGTAAGCATGATTGAATACAAGTTCCTTCGAGACCTTTCACAAGGAGCCAAGTAAGGGAGCTCCAAGTTCTACAAGACCTCTTCATGAAAAATGAGGTGTTTGATTGCATATGAGAGACTATCATGTGTGGATCATAGCTTGGGAGGAGGAAGAAGAAGATGGTCAAAAGAATGAAGACGTCGGCTAGATTTGTAATTTGGCCAATCTTGATTTCAAGGAAAAGAAAGACCATCCAAATAAGACCCTTATTCATTAAGAGCATTTTTGTAGTATTTGTAAATGAAGATCCTTGTACCTTCACAAGGATTGCTAATTTCAATCATTTTTGTGTTTAGTTTATCTTTACTTTTACTTGTATCAAAGCAAAATATGAAACTTGGTAAGTTTGAACACATGGCCTTTCGCACAATGCTATTAACCTCCAAGTCTAAGTATAACTTTGTTTCCAAAGAATGTCCTTTTAGTATTTCTACCATCTTCTTTTTTTATTGTTATTATTATTTATATATTATATCTAGTAAAAAAAAAATTGACGAAGTAGTGTCGCGTGATACTCCTTGGTCAAGGTGAACCTGCCTGTTTACTACTATTATGTTAAATCCTCATGTCCCACCTATTGCTTCCAATTAATTTTAGGCAATTATTTTTTATTTGTAATATTTATAATTTTTTGATTTAAAAAATCAATGCAATAAATAAAATTATTGGAACAACTATTATTTTATCGCAATAACAGAAGTTGAGTTTTAATTTGGATAAGATTTAAGCAGTGAAATCGTATCCACCTATGATGAATAGTGAAGTTTGTGGGTTTTAATATTTTAGTGAGTCGAATTAACAAAGTTTAAATATGTTAGTAGATTTAATTGGAAAAATATGTATCATATAGACGTCAAATAGGAATATGTTCCTAAAGTTGGATAAATGTAACTTTTTTTTAGAGTACAAGGGAAAATATGACTCTAAAATAGGATGAAAAAGTACAAATATATATTTTCTTAAAAGGCAAAATACAAACCCCCCCTAAACTTGATGCGTTTTCTTCAAATACCCCTAAACTATTAGTAGTGTTAATTACCGCCCCCCCCCCCCCCCCCGCCCCCCCCCCCCCAAAAAAAAAAAAAAAAAACTTAGTTATTTGATAGTTTTCAACCACCTGCACCATCTCATCCTAAGAGACTGAGATACACTCTCCTATAGACTTTTTATCCATGTGTCATTTTTTAAAAAATATTTTTAATTTTTTTTTAGTTTATTAATTTTTTAGATTTAATTTTTCAATTAGTAAAAAAAGACATTGTTACAACTCTATTTTTTAAGCAAACAAAGAAATTATTTTGCTAAAAATAATAAAATTATAATTAATTTTTTTTTAACAGATTTTTCCCAAAAAAAAAACATTCACTATAGTTATTATATCTAAGCAAAGTATAATAAAAATTATATAGTTGAAGCTTCATTATTTTGCTAAGAAAAATTTTATTTCACTAAAAATAAAGAAACTCTAACCGAGTTTTTTTTTTCTTGTTCTAGATTTAGCCTGAAAGAAAATAAATAGTTATTGCATCTTAACAAGAAATAAAAAAAATTCCATTGCAACTCTACTATTCGGGTTAAATTATTTTTTATGTGAATAAAAATGATGGGACTCAAAGTTTTTTTAATTGATTTAGACCTGAAAAGAGAATACATAATTGAAATTAATAGTATTTTATTTTTAATAAAATACACAATTGATACTTCATTTTTTTAAAAAAATTAATTTTATTTTGCTAGAATAATAGAGTTCAGGTCAATTTTTTTTAAATTGGTCTGAAAAATAAAAATACACCATTAAAATAAATAATTAATAGTTTGATTTTTAATTTTTTTCAACCTTACATGTTCACTATACTCTCTTTGCCACATCAGCACTTAGGGATTAAAAATTATCAAAGAGACAAGTTTAGGAAGTAACTAAGACTACTGATAGTTTAGGGGAATTTACAGAAAACCGCATCAAATTTAAGGAATTTTTTAGATATTCTGCCTTAAAAAATATAACGAATGACAAATATAACTTATTTATAAAAATGTATTAAAAAATAAACCTTTTTCCATTGAGGTTAAGTCATTATTTGATAATAAAAAAATTAATTGGGCAATAATAACCCTCCAAATATCAGCAGCTCCACACAAAACTGTTCTTTCTTCTTATTCGTTTTTTCTCCTTGTTCTTCTCAAACTTTAAGATATTATTATCCTAATTTTTATTTATAAAGATAGAATTCAATATTGCTCTCCTATTCTCACGAACTTACTTAAATTGACTTGAATTTTAGTGTGATTCTTTTGACTTTGACTATATATGGATGATCCCCTGAGTACTCATCATCATGATCATCTCTCTGTATCATTGTCTCAAAGCTATTGCCTGCATTTTTCTCTTATAAATCTACAGATCACAGGCCATTTTTCAGAAGTATGCAAATGCTTTTCACAATAAATATGCATTGATTTTTTGTAGTTCCAAAATAAACAATAATACTATCAAAACTAGTCGATCCGATAAAAATAAATATAAAGTTATGTATAATTCTATATATTAGATATCTTTTAAATAATTTAATAATATCAAAAATTCTTTATACGATATATAACAGATCGAACTGGGTTAAGGGGCAAGGAGATCCAACCAGCTAGCTAGCTAGCACACAACTAACAGAAAATAAAGAGGAGATACATTTTTTGCCCCCGAATATATATAACCAACAATATAATTAAGCTTATAAGTAATCAAGTGATACTACTGCACGTGTTTTTCAATGTCTAGCTATCTATACATAGTAAATATATAATAATCCATTTAGTATTATTACAAAGAATTAATATATAGTTGTGTGTGTATATATAGGGGGTTATTTTCCATAACTCCAAAAGTCTGTCTCTCCACGCAGTGAAAGTTGATTGATTTGATGATTGGATTCAAAGGTCATCCCTAGTGCAACTTTGGATGAGTCGTCAGCATCAACAAGTCGATCAATGCTAATTGATCCCCACTGATCATTATTCATATTGATCTGATGATGATGATGATGATGATCATTATTATTACTGCTTGCTACCTCCAAGCCGGAGTCACAAGGTGCCGACTGGTCATGAGCGCCTCCTGATGATGAGAACAAGTCATGATGATATCCCAATGATGATGACTTCATCAAGTTTTGTGCTAATTCATTATTATTGTGTGCATAGTATTGTGGCAGAGTAGCACTAGTAACTGGGATTTGTGAATAGTTTAAGTCATGTTGCCCGTGCTGCGGTAATTGGTGCAGTAGATGTGGGATGTGATCATCTTTGTGTGTGTAGCTGCCGGTTCGAGGAGGTTGGTGGTGCTGGTGCTGGCTTGAGGCTGCGATGCCACCAGCTTCATTTCCAATTATTTTGAAGAGGTTCTTCTTCTTGAATACCCTGCAGATCACCCAGCCATCCTCCTGGACATTTGAAAACTACCGTTAATTAATTAAATTGTCCTATATGTTTCATTTATTCGCCTCTTGCACCATTTCAAGAAATCAGCTGAGATTATTACTACTCCCTTTGTTCCATGACATACTTTTTTTCCTTACTCATCTCTCAAAAAAAATAATATATTTTTATATTTAGTATTAAAATTTATCTTTGGCGATATAATTTATAGCGACACAAACATATATAACTTATTTTAGATCATAAGTTTCAAAAGTATTTTCATATTTAGCTAATCGAACATGAAAAAATGAAAAATCATTTTTCAAAAAATATGTTTTCATCCGCAGCGAACACACCCTTCAACCAGCTGGTTTTTCTTTCATAGACGTATGCCACATGCCCACGTATGCATGCTTGTTTTAATCACCTTTATTTTTAATTTAAAAAAAATAGAAATGAAGTTTTCTTTTTTGTGTCCCCTTGGGAGGCCATTTTAGGAGAAATGAATGGAGATGGGCATGAAGCAACTTACACATTGATTCTCCTCGGCATCTTCAAGCCTGTACTCATGCATGATCCAATCAGTCTTTTGGCCATGTGGAGCTCTGCCTCGATAAAATACTAGTGTTTTCCTCATGCCAATCTTCTTGAAGCTGTTTCGTATGCATTTGTCCCTCCCGGTAGCCTTCCAAAAACCCGCATTTGTTGCTCGGTTTGTTCTTGATCCTGTCGGGTACTTCCTATCCTTGTGGCTGAAAAAGTACCACTCGTTCTGCGGCGTTGATCCAATATTGCACCTCTCTGCACATGAAAAATTGTTCAACCCAACAATTATATATCCTCTCTAACAGTTTTAAATTTTTATTCATTATCATAATCATACCGATTACATCGAGGGGGACATAAACCTAAGACCTCAAGTACGTTTCCAGTCAGCCCAAAAAAAATGTTACTATGACCTAACTAACTAAGATTCTAACAAACCACAGTTCTAAGCGGCTCAAAGACCTTAGCCTATCATCAGGGGCGGATTTAGGATGTTCTCGGAAACTCAGTAACTTTACGCTGAGTTTTATATTTATATTGAGTAATACAGTAAATATATAAGAATTTCTAAAAAAGTGTTGTTGTTGATCTAGCTAGTGGTATAAGAGGATCTCACAGAGTTCTGATAAAGTAGTAACTAGTGTTTGGGTAAGCCTACCTCCATAATTAATATATACTACTAAAAAAAAAACAGAAAATTAGAAATTTGCTGCTAATCGTGTATATATATATTAGTAACAGATTATCTGTTAGCCTCAACGACAGATTAGCGACGAAGTTCATATATATATATACTTACCTTGCAATTCCCAGGGCTCAATCTTATTCAAGTCGATCTCTCTGATAACCTCCATGTCAAACTTGTGAAATGAAAGCTTCTTCTTCAAGTAGTAATGTAGAAGCTCCTCTTCTGTGGGATGAAACCGAAAACCCGGCGGAACACCACCATTTGACGATGCCATACGATCGAAACTCTCAACTTCTTGATCCCCAAAAAGATTTGTGTATATGTCACTTGTTGGAGCTTTCTTAATTTTGATAGACATGGGCTTTTATATAAGAGTAGAATATATATCCTCTTGTCTCCAACTGTCAACCCAGGTACGTAATGTGAGGAAAGAAAGTTGATGACCGATAACGCCGCCGGCGCCAACTCATAAAGCTTGAGTAAATTGCAAGTTATGGAATATATATGGGAGAGGACCATGGAACTTCTTCTTATTATTATTATTATTTTCTTTTTATAACGTGATATTGATGTCCGGGCCAATTTGCGCGAACCTTGACTAATGTCACGGGATATTTGTCACCTCCTGCCAACAACACATATCAGATAATTCTATCAATCAAGACTAGCACAAATGAAAAGAAATCACTTAGCTTTTTTATTCGAGACCTCATGATTCTCACTCACTTTATTTATAACTAGGCCACACCCTTGCGTGCGCATGAAGCTTAAATGTTTTTTATACTGAATAAGCAGATTCAGAATTTTAACTTTATGTGTTCAAGTTTTTTTGATTTTTAGAACGCATATTTTTTGTACAAATTTACTACCCATATATGTTTTTAACAAGTTGTATATATGCAATGTCTTGAGTTGAAGCTATTGAATTCGATCAAGCTCGCTAGCTCATTATTATCATTTCAATAAGAGTTTGTTGTAAATTAAATTGAAGGCAATATAAAGCATGTAAGAATGAGTTTATAACTCATGGTTTCTAAGTCATAACATAGAATTTTTAACTTTAAGGCTTAAATTTTATTATTTTAATTTAAAAATAAATATTTTAATTTTATTTAAATACTATAAAAATATTCAAAAATTATTTTAGCTTCAAAACACCCGTTAACTCAAACATATACTCATGTAATCCTTATTTACTTATGAAGTGGCAAATGTGATTTTACGCAACAGTACAATATGCATACATTAGAGTAGACTAGGTCTTCTATCCCTTCAGAAAAAGAATTCAATTATTTGCATGGAATTTTGCCAGCTAGCTCTACCTACCGCAACCTTCATTTTAAAATAAATAATATTTTTAATATAGGCATATCTCTTTAAAAAATTATTCATTTCTAAATAAAAAAATATATTTTTATCCATTTATTCCTAATAAATATCTTTAAAAAAATATAATTTTTTAATATTTTTTTGATTACGTAAAACTCTTTTTATTTAAATAAAAATAAAATTAAAAAAATATTATTAATGTCTTTTTGATTATGTAAACCACTATTTATTTTAAAATAAAATTAAAAAATTAAAATACCAATTATTTTAAAATCAGGGAGTATTATTAAAAGCAGAAGAAGCAATATAGCAAATCAAGGGTCTTAATGCATGCGTGAATAATACCGATTAATTTTCCAACTTGCAGCCGCAGGCATTCCACCACTCGATTCCACTGAATAGTAAATTTACCTGCCAAAAATTAGATGGATAGACATAAAAATTAGTAAGAGATAATTGATCATATATTTTGTAATTTTATTTTTAATTTTTAAAAATATAAAAAAATTATTATTATATATTTTTAATAAATTAATAAATTTATATTAATTAATTAATATATTTATTAATTTTTTTAATAAAAATATAAATTTTATATTAATAATTAAAATAAAATAAAATAAATATTTCATTTTCTGCAAATCAATATTTTACTTAATGAATGCATCCAAATTAAAAACACAAACGGCTTAAAATCCACTTGCTGCACAAACGCGTGGCGTCACAAAATATTTAACCTGAATTTCCTGTACTATTAAATGAAATAAATGATCCCGAGGAAATAAATACCGAGATACATTTGATTGTTTCTCAAGCAAGCTTTGCCGGAAAAACAGCTACAGAACCTTCTCGGGATTCGCAAATTCATTTGGACGGCCCATATTTAATTGTGAATTATTAACGGATATTTTTAGGATCCGGGGGGGTCCAAAGGTATAGGGCTCTTTATTTTTATTTATATATAATAGAAAATAATGTGAATAAAAGTTGGAGATGCAGTCGCCATAGCTCGAGCTTCGCACATGTTAGGAGACGACCTTAAGGAAGTTCATTAATTTCATTGATTCAATTATACGCTTCCTTTCTGTTCATCTACGTACTTTTAGTATATGCGCATTTTAATATTAAAATATATTATCATATTTGGTTAACGATCATAGATTCATAATAAAATTTGTGAAAGTGAGGCATTGTTTTTCTGGCGTAACTCATATAGTTGCTAATGTAATTATTTATTATTATTAGGATAAAATTTATATATTTATTAATAAAAAATTAATAGATATGGTAGATCGACTAATATAATTCTATTTTAATTTTTTGGAAATATTCAATAATGATTCTTTTCATATTTTAGAATGACTTTTGTAAAGATATGACACCTGGGCCTAACTCAACCTCAAAAGCTAGCTCATGAGGGGAGGATTGCCCAAGTCCATATAAACAAACCATCGGTCTATTCCCCAACCAATGTGAAGGGGGGTGTTAAGGTAGGTTAAAGTCCCACATTGGTTGGGGAATGGACCGATGGTTTGTTTATATGGACTTGGGCAATCCTCCTCTCAGGAGCTAGCTTTTGAGGTTGAGTTAGGTCCAGGTGTCATATTTTTACAACTTTAAGTATTAAGGGTAGAATTGAAAAAACATGATCAATTTATCTCTTGAATTTTGAAACTAGCAAGTATTTTAAAACAACTATTTTTAGTATACCTAACAATTAAAATGGAATGGAGACAGTACTAATTATTCTACTCTATCTCTCTATTACTTTCTAATTCATTCTACGGAGAAAATCCTATAACTATATAAAGGATAGTTTCTTCATTGTGTTGGATAGTAGAGAAAGATGACAAGTGTGAAAAATGTTGCAGTGTAAGAGAGGATTGAAATAAAGAAAAATATTCTAACTTGTTTACCAATATGTACCCGTATATATTATATTATATATGTCTTCTTTTAATAGTGAGTATCATATAAATAATCTCCCGATTAAAAACGATAATTATTATATGAGATAGCATATAAGATCAAAAAAAAAAAAAAGAGTTATCTGTGTATTTCACGACTGACGTTGAAACTTTGATTAAACACTTCACAAGTTTTCCCGTAACTAGAATGTGTTTGGTACCATGAAGAAAAAAAGAAAAAAATGGTATTTGACTGGTGAATGGAAAATACTTTTTTTTTTGGTGGTTGTTGTTGTTGTAATAACATAGTAGAAAAATAGGAGAGTGTTTTTCATGATTTTTTTTTAATATTGAATAATTTTATTAATTTTTTCGTTTTAAAATAAGTATTGTTTTAGTGAGAAAAATTGTTCCAAAATAAGTATATCGCTTTAGAAATTAAAAAAAAAAGCCCGTAGTAATTATTTTCAACTATATTCTTATATTAAAAAATTATTTTTTAGGGTATATTCGGTATTTTCTAGGAAAACGAGTTGTTTTTTATTTTTTTTTTTGTGTTCAGTATGCAATCAAGTAAAATATTATCCTAAAACATCTGTATATATCTAAGACAAAACTATGATGATAGAAATAGGGTGGGGGTAGGGTGATGGGTGTTGTGGTGGGTTGGAACAGAGTGGGCGGGGTTGGGGGTGGATGTAGGGGTGGTGGGGTGGGGTGAGGCATGGTAGGGTGAGGGTGTTAAGGGGGTGGGTGAGGGTGAATAGTTGTGAGGGTGGGAGGAGACAATGTGACTTGTTTTTTCTGTAATTCATTAGGGAAATCATTTTTTTAATTTTCAAGGAGCTTCTTTTTCTAAAGAAAATATTTTTCAAAAATTTTGAGTAACCGAAAAAATTGCTCCATACTGAGCACACCCTTAATAGTTCTCAATTCTCAAGAAATATATAATAAATAGGAATAACTTAATAAATTATATCTTATATTTATTATTTTTAATTCTTAATAAGCATGAAATGAGCTAAAGCGACATTTACCTTAAAACCGAGGAAATAGTAGTAATGACCAAGTGTTACTTGGTGCAACAAAGTAATATAAACTCTAAAGTTAAAATTAAAAAAACAGCTCGATAAACTAAGAATCTTACATTCACATACGAAAATCACGAAAGATAACCTTACCAAACATTTTTAAGAAATTAATCAACTTCCGTCGTATCAAACAAACTCTTATTCAAGACAACCTTAACGGAGTTGCTGGAAAACAAGATATTTTTTTCAATGTCTCCTAATTTGCATTGTATGTTACCCAGTAAGTTATCCTGATGATGGTTGTCAATATTATTGTAGTACAAGTTGCAGATCGTGAATTATTTAACATATTTTGCGTACTAACAGATATTAAAATATGTAGCACGCATGCATGTGTATGTTTTACCACCATCACTGAATATTGTGATGGAGTGGTAACTCATAAATATGTATTTTTTTTAAAATTTTAAATTCGAGTCTTGGGTATAAAATTATCTTTGCTAATAGGTATTTCATTGTTAAAGCAAAATTACCCGATACAAATTCAAAACAAATAATACCGAATGAAAACCAAAAGATGTGTATGTTTTACTGCTCTGCTACGGGTTTAATCGAGGATTAGGTGTTGCTCCATGCACACGTAAAAATTCATTAGCATGACGATGGACGTTTCTTGAAAAACTCTGTTTGTGTTTCTCCAACATTTTGATTGATTTCCTGATTACATCACCTAGGTTTAACAGTCTTTTATTTCTTTTAAGTGTTCCTACTCCCTTCGTTTTAATTTGTTGATTTGATTTTTGATTTGATATAAAATTTTAAAAAATAAATTAAGTCTTTTAAATTTTATGGTCTTAAAATTAAAAATATGTTGAATATATTAAAATATGTTATACGAAAAATTAAAATTAAAAAAATTACTTTTTCAAAACGAATTAAAAAAGTAAGACAAAAAATTTAAAACTAATAGTAGTTTTTGTTTTCCTCAACATATTTACTTACATCTTCTTTTGCAGACTTTCTATTGTTCTTCCCTTATAATATATAGGATGAACACGTGCATTAAAGTTGACATTTCGGTGGTCATGCCAATAAATATATATTTATTGGGGTTGTGTTAGTCAAAAGCTTTATAGAAACAGTGTAATCCAAGTTTTTCATTTTTTTTTTTTATATTATCACATATGGAGGCGTAAAGTATACAACTAGTCTTTCAGCCGCTTCATTAATTGAAAAATAACCACTGTCATAAAATTTTAAATAATAATTTAAGATTGATCAGTAAATGCTATTTACTCAAATTATGAAACCTAATTAGATTTTGATATATATTTTCTTTATTTTATTTTAATTATTAAGATAAGATTTTTACACTCATTAAAAAAATTAATAGGGATGGTAATTTGACTAATATAACTCTATTAATTTTTTGAAAACAAACAATATCACATTTTAGAATGACTTTAAGTACTAAGGATAGAATTAAAAAAACATAGTCAATGATCTCTTAAATTTTGAAACTTAGCAAATATATTGAAACAACTATTTTTAGTATACCTAACAATTAAAATAAAACAGAGGGAGTATATCATTTGTGGAAGTTAAAACTATATAATGACAATTATTTTTTAAAGATAAGTCAAAAAGTGGCGATGGACGCTATTTATGAAAGCCATCCATTAAATGTTGAAGCATATTTCGCTCTATGAAAATAATTATTTTTCAAAAACATGCCAAAAAGTGCCAAATGGCGCTAGTTATGGAAGCCATATCTAAGCCAACACTGAGGTTTATCTCCTTCAAGCCTTTGATTCATTGGCGAATGTCCTCGACGCTTGCCTTGGTTCAATTCACTACTTGTGTGCGGTACTGCTGAATCTCTCTCAATATATCATAAAATATCGTTGAAAATAAAAATAATAAATAAATATTTAAGATGAGACGCAGACATCTTGCTCTCTTTTAAGATTCAAGTTCATTACAGTATGGTTCTTACATATCCCAACAATATAACTCTTGACTTGTTTTCTTCAGAATATAACAATCCAACAATTCGTATGACTCAAATAATTCTGGATTAGTTAAAGAGTGCAAAGCTCCACTAAACTTCCCTCAGTATAAAATTACTCTCTTTTTGTACAGTGAATTAATGGAAGGCTTCAAATATTATTTTTATCTCAACTTTCTCTTTCACTACATAGCCTCACTACACACTATAATATTGTTATTTCGGTACTGCATCCCAATCTTGTTACATTTTAACTCTTCAATTTTATTTTTCATATTTCAATATAAATACAAAAGATATTATCGGGTGTAAATTATTCAACGAATGTGATAAATATTAAAAAAGGTACGAAACGTCCAATTAAATAACATCACGTGCTTTATTTTTTTATATAATCAGGGTCATCTGAGAACCCAAACATCTGCTTCCTTTGTTTCAACATAGGTAAAAAAACTCATCTTCAATACCGATAAAAAATAACTTCAATTTATTGCTAATAACACTACTTAAAAAACACTAAATTCCAATGGATACCATTCATTAGTCAATGGTTATTTTTTTAAAAAAATTTTTAACATACTTTCACCGTTTATTTCTCCAAAAATTTGCAGAAACTATAAAAAGAAATTATATTTTTTATAAAAAGTCGATAGACATTCATCAAATTTTTATGCTTTTTTTTCTTTACTAAAATTAACAGATATCCGTTAATTGATAAAATATAAATAAAAATAATACTTTACATAAAATAATATATAAAATTAAAAAAAAGAGGTTAAAAATTAAAATAAAATATACCTGAAATAAAGTATTAAAATAAAAAATAAAAAAAAATAGAGAACAAGCTAGAGGGTGTGTGTGTATTCTGTAGCACGCATTGCATGTGTATATATCTTCTTTTGCAGACTTTGTAACGTTCTTCTTCGATGGAACACGTCACACGTGGCATGACAGTTGACATTTCAGTTTTTAGCAATTTTGAATTTCTCTAAGGACAAAGAGTACTGCTTACGACAATAATAAGATTATTATCCTATTTTTTTTTCCTAATATACGACAATAATAATTTAGTATGATTCTAGAAAATAAAATTTGAAAGGGTAGAATATATGCAGATTTCATCTCTAACTTAGAGGTATAAAAGTTGTTTCGATAAATTCTCAAAATAGTCTAAAAGAAAAGTAACGGAAGTACAAGAATAACAAACAACAACTAGTAACGGTGCAAAGTTATACATCAACAATACAATAATCGAGATACAAGGAACAACAGATAACAACAAAAATCGAAGGACAAGAAATAACAATAGATAGAAGCAATATTAGGTCTACTAATAAGAACGGAAGAGCAAGGCAACCCACTTCTACCTATTAACCTACTACTGATCTAGCTAATCCATATTTTCGACACCCTCCTATCTAACTTCAAGTCCTAGCTAAATTACAACTGTGTATAATTCGTAAAATTTTTTAGTCATAAATATTAAATGACAAAGTCGATTTTTTATTTTTGCAATAATTACTAACAATCATGGCAATAATTGATTGAATAACTATAACTTTATTGCTATAATAAAGTTTTGTAGCAGATGATAAATTTTTGCCACGTGATAAAAGTTATTGTAGCAATACTTGCCTTTTAGCCTCAATACACTATTTGAAATAAAATAATATAGCTAAATAATTTTTTTTGCTTCAAGTTATAAAAGGTTATGGCAATAGTTAAGTGATATAGCCACTAATTTTTTGCTATAATAAAACCTCGTAGCTAATTATTAATTTTTCCAATTTATTATAGTAATAATAGTAACCTCTTAGCCACAATAAATTATTTGAAATAAAATATTAAAGCTAAATAAATATTCTTGCTTCAAGTCATTAAAAAACTGTGGCAGTCGTTAAATGATATAGCCTTATTTTTTTTACTACCATAAAATTTCGTAGCTAATTATTAATTTTTGCCACATGCTGAAATTTATTACAGTAATAGTAACTTCTTAACCATAGAAAATTATTTAACATAAAATATTGTAGTTAAATAAATATATTTGCTTTGAGTATTAAAAAGGCGTGGCAATAATTAGCTTAATAGCTATAATTATTTGTAGATAAAATGGTATAGCCACAAATTTATATTGTGATAAAATTTCATAGCTAATAATTAATTTTTCAATGAGTTGAAGTTTATTGTAGCAAGACTAATCTAGTGTAATTAGAGGTGTCAATCATTCAATTCAATTCAATTTTACAGGCATACTTATAAATTTCAAATATAATTTCAATAGATAATAGATTATATCTAATTAATTTTAATTAACTAATTATATCGAATTTAAACATAACTTCACTAAGTTTCATTAAAACATCATCTTGATCAAGTATTTCCACAACATTATTTTACTCCAACTTATTTCATCATAATAAAATTATTATTAATTTAGCGTAATTTGAGTTGCAGTCATTCGATTCAATTTCATTTTACGGCTGTAGATTTTGAACAGCCGTAGATTTTGAATGTAATTTAGATAAATTAATAAGTAATTATATTAACTTTAATTAACTAAATATATTAAATTTTTATAAAGCCTCAATAAGACTCTTTCAAACTTCATGCTGGTCAAATATTTTTAGAATCGTTATTTGACTCAAATATGATTTATTGAGATAATATTTTTATCAATTTAGTGTAACTAGAGATGTCCATCATTTGACTCGATTTAACTTTACAAATTATGTATTTACAATTCAAATATAATTTAAATATAAGTGATTATATCTAATAATTTTTTATTAACTTATTATTTATTTATTTATTTATATATATATATATATATATCAAATTTTGATAAAATTTCACTAAGTCTCACTCAAGCTTCATCTATGATCAAGTGTTTCGAGATTTTATGATATTTGACTCAAACATGATCTATTGAGAAATTTTTTTTATCGATTTAGTGCAATTAGACATGTTCATCATTCAATTTAATTTAATTTTACATGATCTTACTTGTAAGTTTCAAATAAAATTTAAATAAGTGGTTATTGTATGAAAATTTCAAATATAATTTAAATAAATAGGTGACTATATATAATTTCTTTTAATTAATTAATTATATCAAATTTAACAGGACTTAACTAAGTCTTACTCAAGTGTTATCCTGATCAAGTGTTTCAAAAATTATTATTTTACTCAGACTTATTTTATCTGAACAATACCTTTATGATCTACTCTTAATTTAAATTAATTAATAAGTATTGAAAATATAATTATAATAAGTTGAGATAAGAATTAATACTTGAATATAATTAATATAGAATTGTATCAATACAATAATTTTTATCTAATCTATTAAACTTTAGATAATATTCAATGATTGGTGAGTTATAAAGAAAAATGAGTAAATTTAGTTACCATACATGGGATTATATTATATTGCATAATATTTTTTTTAAATCAAATCTTCTTGTGTTTATTAGGAGGGAAAATGAACTTTTGCAAATTGAAAAGTTTAAACATTAATTAACCAAAAAATATATTTAAAAAAATTCCCTCCAAGTTATTTTCCTCTAATTTTTTGTGCTAAAATAAAGCCTTTTTTTTTCTTCTTATTAGAGAGATTAGAAAGCAAATATAAAACCTATAAAGAGAATTGAAGAGATCAAAGAGGTTAAAATTCTAAACTCTTAAAACAAAGTCAAAATTAGTTCCGTAAGTAAGATATGTCTTCTTCCTTTGTCTAAATCATTGAACATATCCTCTTTTCTTTTTCTTTTAAGATTTCAATTACAATTTTTTTTACTTTACTTATTCTTGGATTATCGATATATATAATTTTTGCTACTTTGAAGTGTCATCTTTTGATTCAATTTTGGTTAAAAAGTGAATTTTTAGTGGTTTTTTTTGTTGGTCTAAAAAATATATAATTTTACTTTCAAAAATATTATTTTTCCATGTTATTGATATGATGCAAGGATAAAAGTATACCTTTTTTTCCTGAGTGAAGTTCATTCAATAATTATATAAATTATGTTGTCGTAGACCATTTTTTTAGTTGACTGTACTAATTTTAATTGTTGTGATTTATCTTCTTTCTTTTTTTTAAAAAAATATTCTTATGTATTCTATTAATTGAGCTGCTTTACTTATATTTAATTTTTTTTATATAAACAATTATAGTCAGATGGAAAGAAAAATTTCGAATGATGTCTGCAACTCAAGTTCAACAGTCATTGCAGCTCGTGGAGGAGTGATAAAAGCATCAAGATCTACAAGGTAAATAATTATTATTTTTTTTTATAAAAGCATACATATGTTTGAATAAAGATATTGTTGAGCCTTTATTAACTCCCTTTTTTTAAAAAAGTATTTTTCATATATTATCCAATTGAAGAATATATTTAGCTACAATTACAGATAAAAATTTCATGCCAAATTAAAAATGAATTCTCATCCACATTATATGATTATAGTGCACTACAATTTTATGTATTTCTTGGCTAAAGATATGAATTCTTAGCTATAATGCTAATATTTTTGTTGCAGATATTTCAATTAATAGCTATGATTTTTTTATATTTGTAACTGAATATGAATACTATTGCCACGAGACTAAGTTATAGAATTAACTATAATATTGAGTTTACGTGACAAATAAATATAATTTTTTTTTTTGCTATAATATAACATCTTGTGGCTACAATACGAAGATAACTAAAAAAGAATGAAAATAGCTATAGATATTATTTGTCATGGCAAAAGAATAAAATCACTTACTATTAATATATTTTTTGTGGCAAGAACATTTTACCACCACAACTACAACAAAAGAATCTCATAACTAAAAATATTAGTTCTTAGCCACAGACCATGTAAAATTTGTAGCTAACTTGTAGTTACCTTACATCTTGTTACAAATGATACGAAAATTTTTTGTGGCTAAAGCATTTAACTATAGAAATTTTCATATTTAGGTACAACGTATCCTGTAGCTCTATATGCATTTTGTTGTAGTGCGTGGGAAAGTTGAAACTCTATGACGGCAGTTATTTTTTAAAGATAGGCAGAAAACTGGCTATTATGGAAGTCATTGGAGCCCAATTGAACGTTGAGGTATATTTTACCAGTAAAATCTGAAACTCCGTGACAATAGCTAGTTTTCAAAAACATGCCAAAAAGTGGCCAATGGCTCTAGTTATGGAAGCCATCTAAGCCAACTTTGAGGTATATCTCCTTCGAGCCTCTGATCATAGGCAAAGTATGGAGCAGCTTCCAGCAGTCTTTTAAGACATGAGATTAATTCAATTGTGTGTGTAGTGCAGTCCAAGCCAATCCAACAGGAACATATACACGAGTAAAAAGTCACTTGCACATTGCAGGACACACTGAAAACTGAAAGTTATTGGTACACATGAATAGCTTGGTAATATTGGTAATCTAAGTAAGAAGGGCTTGCTCTGAATATATCAGAGAAAATGCCTAACAACCTTTGAAAATGCTTGTGTTACTCACCACCATAACAAATTTGTGTATTAAAATTCCTGCATAACTAGTGCATACACAATAACATCGATTCGTGCTCTCTCCTCATCTTGGCGTTGTAACTTGTAGCGGGAAGCAGTGCCTTGTTTTTCATTCCTCCCCTCTGTACTTTATCATTAGTCAGGAAAATATTGGAGCAGAAGAACTAGAGAAGCATATCTACTTCTCAGAATAATCAAACAGAAAACGTAGCCATCGACATATTTTCCAACCAAGGAGTAAATGAAATGAAGCAAACTCACAGCGTGGTTCCTATCTAAAGTTTAAGAAGAGGGGGAGTTTAGTATAACATCAAAACTGTGTTGAATGTTGTCTATCAGAATTCAGAAGAGGCTAAAATGCTGAATGGGAAATGCAAAAGTTACTGAAAATAGGATCCAGCAACTTCACATGACATGAAAAGGTATCCTTCTCAAACCTTACATATGCATCTAGCTGTGAAAGAATCTCTAGGAACTCGATGAAAATTCTCGTACCTCTGAACTTAATGCCCTAGAGATTCCCAGAGAGGCGAAATCAAAGATATGCCAAGTTTACTGGATTCTGTGTTGATCTAATAATCTTAATATATAGATGATTATTCATATCTGTATTGATGCCAATTCTACACAACATTAGAAAATTGAAGTATCAACAAAAGAAAGGTGCAAGTTTTCAGGTAAAATCAAGTCCAAGTAAGTCACCTCCACAGATACACTTACTCGCATATGTTCTGAAGGGGGGCAGATGATTAATTTCCTTCGCAAGTTGCAATGCAAAATCAACAGACAAATCAATGAAGAAAAAGAATTACCAAATACTACCATGAAGCTGCCATAGCCCCTAAAACAACTAATTGAGGCTTGATAAACCCCTTTCTTCATGGTATGGTCTTCAATGCAATATTCTTCTTAGTTAATAACTTTTGAGCACCGAGGAAATGCAGCTTGATCAGTTAATTTTGATGAAATGTCAAACATTTAGGCTATTACAAATATAAAAGCGCCTGTTGTTCATTCCCCTCCCTTAAACCACAAAAGAGATTCATTTACTAATTCCATTTGATTGCTCTTATCCATGTGGGCCATATTCATGGAACAAGAGTACATCAATCTCATTGGAACTAGTCTACTTTCACTTATTTTTTTTCCCGAGCCAGCCATCTTCTTGTGGTTACTGGCACTTACACAGATGACTTTCAGTAACTTCACTCCCTCTTTCCCAGTACAAGTACATAGTTTCATTGCGAATAGAGTTAAGAGGCCAACATAACTTGTGCAAGAGAAAAAGAACATGTAAAGTACTAGTTAAAATTAGTATGATGGGGAAAAGAGAAATTACATCCCTTTGTTGTCTACATTTTAATTGTTCATGAACTTGAATTCTTGAAAGAAGATTGGCTTGCCAAATATCACTATCTGAAAGTGTGTCTAACATTCTGAGTGAAGGAGTATCATTCAATTCTTAGGAGGTTCCTCGCAGCACTTCTCTAGCAAAGTAAAGGACTATATAGCCCCTCACCCCACCCGAAACTTGGTAATTACCCTTCAACAGTAAAAAATATAAAGGAAGACACTCAGAGTAGATAGATAATATTTTACCAGGAATACTGCAAACACTTTTATTTGTTATGCTCAAGGGATCATAAAAAATGCTATAGAATAAGCAGAATTATTTTAGATGGATAAGGAATAGTTCACATAGCATGAAGTAGACAGATGCAATATTTGATTTCAAAGAAAACTTTTAATTGAAGAAAACAGCAGAAATATATGTAAATAGGCATTTGTATATACACAGGATGCAATGGAAAGGCAAAAAAACTACTACAACAACTACTATGCCTCAACCCCAAGCTAGTTGGGATCGGCTCCATATTTGTTCACTTAGACCTGTCTCAATCCAATAGGAAAAGAACACAAAAATATTTAAATGAAGCACTCATGTGGTAGTTACAAGGAGTAAAGTAACAATGAAGCTGCAAAAAACTTTAGACTAGAATAGCCAACAAGAACCTCGCATCGGTTGTAATCTACTGCATCCCCTACTCTATCCGTAAACAAAGTGATTCCTGTACAAAAAATGAGTTTCTAACAATACTTTGATGAAACTTATACTTGATACAAGTATAAAAGCTGTTTGATTTGTTAATTTCATTATCCACTTTCTTCGGAAATGCTTATCGTGATGCAACACTGTGCTGAAGTATTTCAAAAGCCTAGAACAATGACCTCGTTGGCTCCAAGCATTAAGATAAGGTAACAACAGAACAACTTTAGTGAAGGCACTTTGTACCTTCACAAATAATTAACCAGATCACAAACAACACAAGACATACCAAAGCATCAATGGCAAGGACAATACGTACATGGCGGCACCACCTCTTTTGAAAGTTTTGAGAGCTTGTCATGCTCCTTACCAAGCACAACTCTTTCTGTGACATAATTGGAGGAGCTGATGTACCTTGATTGTTCATATCTACCACTTCTGAATCAACCTTAACTCGTTCTGTAGATTTACGGTGCTCCTCCAGCTCAGCATCTCTCATAGCAATTACATGATCCTTCATTTTCTTCTTTTCTTGTCTGCTTGGCTTTCCCAACAACAGGGCATTTGTTGAAGCACCACCCTCAATTTGCGCAGTGGCATTGTTACATGGTGAAATAACAGGAAGTAGTTCTCCTTGTAAACAAAGTGAGTTTAGATTCGACATTGTCCAGCAAGAACCCCTTTTTGCCACTCTCCTAAATTCATCCTTTAACTGTTCTAGAAACCGCAGGACTTTAGCATTACCAAGACCCTCATCTACAATAGCAAAGTAAACATACCCTTCACCTTCCATCAAAAACCCAAAAGTTTTCTTAGCCATGGTTTGAAAATACCATTTATGAAAAGGAGGAACCCTTTCCAAACACAATGCAGCCAAGTTCTCAATATCATGATCTCCACCATTATATGCATATAGAAGTTGACCCCCTTTAGATACTGAGCAATAGTAAACTGCTTTTCGGACTGAACCCATCTTCTAATAAACTAAATATCAAATAAAACTTAGCTAGCTAGTCACTCAAAGTGAAATCAAATTGCAAACGTCTGAAAAAAAACCAAAAAACTCAGATTTTTCGAGAGATTCGTTCGAGACCCTAAGCAATCAAGATTGAGAAAAACAAGTAGCCAAGACTATCTATAAGTTAAAAGAGACAAAATCACAAAAAGATAGAGCAATTCATCGGCTAGTAATAACAAGTCAAAGAAATTGAGTACCAAAATGAGGCGTCAGCAAAATACAGGAGATCAAGAATGAAGTCCATCGTGTACCTATTTAGTACTGAAGGGGCAAACCCATATCGTTTCTCAACGAATCCAAACACGAAAAGTTCCAATCTTGAAGAAAAAGCAGATCGAAGAAATACAAAAAGTTTCTGGTCAAACAGGAAAAAAGAAAGAAAAATATAGTACTCATATCATGTTGTACTGTGGCACTTAACTAGATGATGAGACAGAGAGAGAGAAACTGGCCAAGTCAACTGGACTGCACTATTATTTGGGCTAGTTTATTAAAATAGTAATACTAGTTGGTTTATTTCTTAGGTGTCGTTTGATTGCTGATTAGTAATGCGTGTATTAATACTGTATATATAAGATAGTTATGTAAAGATTAATTTATGTATATTAGTTATATGCAAAAGAAAAATATGAATTAAACGTTGTATTAGCAATGCTATATTATGTGGAAAAAAGAAAAAAATAATTAAATATTGTATAACTTATGTTAGAATTTTTTTCATTTTAATAACCAAATAATGTATAAAATTATGCTAATTTTAATATATAGATAACTCATCTCTAACCGACAACCAAACAACCTCTAAGTATTGGAAATTAGTCTTTATTGTTGGAATTGGTCTTCCAATAAATTAGTTTTTATTGTTGGAATTGGTCTTATAAATAAAATGTTGCAGTTCTGAATGAAAGTGTTAGAAATTAATAACAAATGATTGATGCATTTGGTAGAAAAAGTATTCATAAATTATTTCTATGTTAAAATGACTAATATGTTCTTAAAAGCTATTTGCAGAAATTATGAATTAATTACTTCGAAGCATTTATACAAGGAGACAAATGACAAAAAAAAATATGGAAAGGAAAAAAGAACCAGGAGTTTTCATTTTGGAAAGAGTATATATTGTGAATAAAAGCATAAATCCAGTGAATATGTACAAATTATTAATTTAGAATACAATAACTTTTAAAGGACTAGAATCATGAACCCATAAACTTCAAATTCTGGCTGTCTCTGACCCTAAGCACAACATAGTGTTACATGGTACAACTCTGCGGATACTTCAACAATCTGTATATTTGCCCAAGGATGGTTTGAGCTACTTCTTACCCCAAAAGGCGAAATGATGCAAGCCTTAACCTCCTATGGTGATTTATGCAAGCTGTTCTGCCTCCCATTTCCTGAGAAAAGTCAAAACTTCATGAGCACATCAATGAACTTTGCTCTCAGAAAGACTGGGATATTTTGGAATCCTAACAAAAGGGCAAGCTTATGCTGTCATATTCATCCTGCAGTCTCATCACCGAAAATGCATCAAGCTGCATCACATCTAGCCAGGGTATGGCTAGTATTTTTTTATCTTCCCTAACTTATTAACATCAAACTGAATCACATTGCTCCCGCATAGAGTCATAACTTCTGTTTCTTGAGACCATGTCATGGTCAACGTTATGACCATCACTTTCTTCTTCATTAGATGATCTTTGTCCCGTTTGTTCTCTGGTCTCTGGCTCTGAATTTGATTGACCTACTTGAGGATCCCCACAACATTCAGTGCTGCTATGTTGAGATGTTTCATCGGCATTTTCTTCACTAGAAGTTGTCTCAGTAGTTTCTGAGCTCCTATCAGGTGTTTCACTGCAAGCGTTAGTTGGAGCAAGGATGGATTGGCGGCAGAGGGGGCAGGTGTTATGAGCGGCTAGCCAGTGGTCGATGCAATCCATGTGAAATGTGTGCCCACAAGCAGGTATCTGTTGAAGCTTATCATCTGCTTGGTAATCCCCTAAGCACACTGAACATCTGTCCCAGGAAAGATCAAACTTCATTAGAAAACAATGTTTAAATATTGAGTTTCGTCTCTGGGGTTCATGTCTGTTAAAGCTTCTGTTTCTTCACAATGTGAATCTAAATGTGCAATCCAGATAAACAATTTTTTCCTTTCTCATTGCTTGTGGACAAATGAACTAAATTAGCGAAGAAAGTTAAATTAAGAGAGGCTAATCAAGTAGCTGATCTTCTTGTTAAATTGGCCTCTCCAAGTGGAAATAGTACCTAACATTACTCTTTTCAACATCTTCCGAAAGGATGAAGGGACCATTTGAACTCGATAAGTGGCAATTGCCTAGCATAAGGAGATGGTTTGACAAGGCCAGCTTTTTTGAAAGTTAATCTAAATATGTTAGGAATGAAAGAGTTCTTGTATAGTAAGTCTGTCTTTTGAAGACTATGTGACAGTCTTGAGTAGGTTTTTGGGAGGCAAGGTCCTATGTCCCCTGCTTCTCTTTGTATTTTGCAAATTGATGAAAGGAATAGGAAGCGGTACGCCGGTACCCCTACACCAAAGGCACCATGCCTAAGGTGATGGCAAACCAATAAATAAAAAAAAAAGACATTGCAAATTGATGAGCCATTATAGACCAAACCTTTAAAGAGCTTGTCAATAAGAAGAATTTCAAACTGACATTTCTTAATGTCCAAAAAATAAACAGTAGTTGTTATCTGATCTCTCCAGCATGGGTTTGAATATTCATAATAGAAAAGTAAATGGTGTTGCATTTCCCAGCAACAATTGCTACAGAAACCACCATCACCATTACTAAAGGTGTGGAGATAATCTTGGTTTTAAGGACCAAAATTGAAATATGCTGCAAGTACAAGAACATGAAGGTTGAAGCAGCAAATGTCTAGAACAAAATCTCAGCAGTATCAAAGGCTATTCATAATAGTGCATGTTAAGGGACGCGATCCCATTTTCACATGATGACAGATAGACTTTCTTTAACTAAATTGGTTTAGATCCAGCAATGATTTTCTGTGAGGACCACTTTAAAATTACCACAAAGTTTTTAGCCATCTGAAGATCCACATATCATTGTTTGTGGTGTGTAACATATCAAAACATTTATAGAACGTGACATATTTCCAGTTCTCAAAATCTACTGAAATCCTTAATCATTGATAGGTAATATTTATGGTAGTTTTTTCTCAAAATACATGCTTCAAAGTAGGTAGCTGGTCCTCTATATCAACGTAAGAATAATAACAGCTCAAGAAGTCCGAGAAGTTTGAGATGTATCATGCTAGCAGATCTTTGAAATTGAATTTGGATACAAATGGTATGTTTACATGTTTCTAGGAGTGTGAGGCTTCATTCATATCTCAAGATTACATTCTGTATTTTTACATCTGCAGATAAATTTAATATCGCTATCAAAGTTACTGCAATGCTATTACATGGACTTGGAAAACTTGTCCAGGCTCAAAAACAGTAGATGTGTAGACTGAGCAAATTGTGTAAAGAGATATGGAGGCTCAATCATTTGAAAGAGTTTGACTCCAGCGGCGGATGTAGAGTGTAACTACTGGGTTCATCCTTACCCAGTAGCTTGGCTCGAACCCTATATATGTGTTAAAAAAATTTACTAAATAAGTAAAAATAATTGATTTCGAACACAGCAAATCAAATGAGTTGTGGTAGAAACCTGAACTTGAACCCATAAAATTCAAACCCTAGATCCACCTCTGTCTGACTCGTTTTTACAAAGACAAAATATACTTGGAGATGCCATGATAGTCATGGGCATAGCTCACGTCTCACACGACAAGAGCAAATAGGGGAAGAAGCGTGCTGATTTGGGAGATTTAAGAGCTAGTGATATTAGTTGGCATCTACTAGAATTTGAGACTCCAATATTTGATGCTAAATACGCCATGATCTTCCTTTACCTTACTAATCTTTTGTTACACTATTAAACTTGTACCATATGTTGTAATTTGTGATTCTCAACCAGCTATTTCGTGGTGAATATCAGTGAATAGTGTGTTTTTCTTCTAAAATGTTTTAACCAAACAAACTCAAAAGAGACCCTTGACTCATTTGTACCATCGCATAAATTGAAATCCACTGCAGCACCAGAACAAGTTACAAATTGTACCAAACAATAACTCACCTATAACATAACAGCTAATTACCTCCGATAAATCTTTACAACCACCTCCCATGAAACTCTGAAAGGAAATCTATATCTCCAATCTGCCACAGTTAAAGGCTGATTTCTACATCTAATTTGCTGCAGGCTGTGTCGAAAAATCAAACAAAAAGGTTCACATATTTTTGCCCTCACATGGCTCAAGAAGCTGAGAAATGTTGAGCCACATGGAAAGATCACACGTTTGTGTTGGGGGTGGGGGCAGAGGCCAATTTAGCCCGCTGAAATCTGGTTCAACTGAACCTACTACTGTCGGTTCAGACCATGTATACATATGCAAAACGTAAAAGGTGTATATGGACAGAAATTTCTCCCCGGGTAGTTCACTCACTCCCAATGCCCACCATTTCTATATACTTTTGATAATAGAGAAATAGTCACAATAGAAGAATTAAGCACCCCTAAACCCCTGAGATCACTGGACCCCGACCAGTCAATCTCCTGTCATTGCTCTCTCATGCGTGCAGGGTTGTTCATGCTTCCCAAACGTCACGCATTTTGGTATACCGGGGGTGGGAGGGAAATGACTACCTTACTTAAGCAATTCATGTTATTGTTATTCTTTTATAAGAAGTTCTTATATTGGTTTTCTCTTTCTTTTATGAACATTATAACTCCTAATTCTTTGATAGTTCGACTGTATACCCCATCTAACTCATCCATTTACCAGCAAGGCTATTGTGATTGCGAGAGAAAAATATATAGAGATGACTAACTGCATCTGTCCGAACCCATTACTTAAATTTTAGATCTGTTGTTTGGGAGAAAGGCTGCTGATAAAAAGAACACAAGCCAACAGTCAAATAAACGCACAATCTGGTCCATTACAAAGAATAATTAAGGAGGGCAGACTTACTGAGTGTCTTTGACAGAGAAGCTCTCCTTGAACACAATAATAGGCAGCATCTCCCTCACTTCCTTCTTCAATCCCAGTTCACACTGGTACAACCAGAATCAACAAATCCCAAAAATACTACTAGTAAGATTTAATCCTAAATAAGAAAAAAAAATTTAAAAAAAATGCTCTTTTTTACATACCCTTGAGAGCTCATCAGGTTCAGTAGCAGTGTGCAATGTGGATGTCCTCATCCGCAGTGAGGACCAATCGACTCTCTGACGACGAAGATAAAATAAGTAGAATAACAGTAACAGTATAAAAGCAAAGAAAATAGGGACTGTAAAGATGAAAGCTTGATAAAGCTTCAATTGAGCTAAAGCTTCGGAGCAACAATTAGATGCATTATTATTATGATTATTACTGCTTTCTTGTTGTGGATCTGGGTAGCCTTTTCCAGCAAGAGACATGGCTGTAAATCCTTTCTGTTTCCCCAAAATCAACAACAATGGCCTTCAATTTCACAGTTAGTTGGAATTTGAGGGACACCCAGATGAAAAAATGGAATCAAAATGCGGTTTCAGTAGTACCAAGAAACAACCAATGGGCAGAGAAGAAGATGGAAGAGAAAAAAAGGATAAAGAAAGAGAGAGGTGCTGCGCTGGATTTGGACAATTTTGTTGGAAGATTTGCGCAGTTTATATAGAAAGGTGAGAAGTTACAAAGTCCTACTTAAAATGCAAGAAAATCTGGATTTGGGAATTGGGAAGTCCTTTAATATGCCATCTAAAATAATGAGTCTTTTATTTTACAAAATAATAAATTTTTATATTATGATTTTAAATTTTAACTTTTTTTTTTAGAACTTAAAATTTGAATGGCCAAATGTTGATTTGGAATGATGACTTCATACATATTGTATGTTTAAGCGAGGACTTATAGCTTGTTTGATCAGACTTCTCAAATCAATTTATTTTGAAAAGTGTTTTTTTTAAAAGTGTTTATCAAAAAAGTTATTTTGGTGAGAAACAGTTTATGTTTGGTCAATAAATTTAAAAAATACTTTTGAGTAGTAATTAGTGTTTGACCAGGCTTTTGAAAACTGCTTCTAAGTGTATTTTTCAGAAAAGTGTTTTTCAAATAAGTGTTTTTGGGGAGAAGCTAATTTTTTTAGCTTCTGAAAAACAGTTTTTGTTACTTCATAAAAATACTTATTTTCTCCTAGGAGCTTGGCCAAACAACTCATTTTTTTAAAATAAGCACTTTTAGCCTCCCAAAAACTTGGTCAAACACGCTATTAGTTTGATGGTCCATGGAGTGGGCATAGTACTATATTAAAAATTTCATTTGATAATTTTGATTTTCAGTTTTTCACACACAAAAAAGATATTTTTAATCAAGGGTGACTTCGCCCTTTAAGTGACAAGGGGGTGAGCCGCTCCAAGCGGAAAGCGATAGTGAATCCCGAACTTGCCCACGCTCATCCAAACCGGCCTCAAAAAGCGATCAGAAAGCGAAGCCCTTCCTTCCAATCCAAGCCGGCGAAGCCGCCCCTGTATCTAACCGCCGCTCACCCCGATCACATATTGGCACATTCATGATGCATCATAATCAAAAGGCCGTAAAGTAAAGAAGACCTATGCATCAGTGTACTGTCATGATCACATATTAGCTCGATTTTATTGACGGCTTGAAGGCGAAGCCGCCTATTTCTTAGGGCAAAGGGCGCGATAAATTAATCAAAGTTTTAATGTTGAAATAATCAATTTTGTTCTAATACTATTTTACATTTATTAATATTATAATAATATATATGAATTTTATATATATATATATATAAATATAATTATATACCTATTGGTAGGGTATTCATTATTTCAATATCTCTTTTATAAATGTCAAATACTATATCGAAAGTTAATTTTCTTTTTAAAAAGATACATCGATAACAAGAAATCGAAATTAATCGTTCGATGTCTGCTCGTTCTCCCCTCTTCAATTCCCAATGAACAACATGATCTTGACCCATCGAGCACCATTTCTTTTAGATAGAAAAGTGTTCTGACTCTATTGGATCAAGTCATAACCTAAGCCTTCTACTAGTAGACTACTATGGAGAGACTAAGCTCTATAACAAAAAGTTCAATTTCAATAATCACCCTTAGTCCATTGAGGATAATTTAGGAGTTCAATTTGTGCACACTATGTAAGATTTTTTATTAGGTGCTCCAAAAGATATTTATTAGTAAAACTTTTTAAAATATTAGATTTATAATTTTAAAAATAAGATATATTATTTATTAAAATAGCTAAAGGTGATATAATAATATAAAATTTTCTTATATATTATTTAAAATTCTAGTTATAAGTATGAATGATTGGATTTGAAAACACCAGTGTTCATACTGAAATAATTAGCATTCTTCCACGGCCTTAAACTGGCCTTATTGCATACTTTTAGACTCCCTCCAACCTCCGTTCTTTTTTACTTATTAGAATAAGGTTTTACACATTACTCTAAAAAAAAATTTAATTGAGGTTGCAATTTTGACTATAATTCTATTTATTAATAGATATTTTTAAATATACAATAATCATTTTAAAGTGAATAAAGTATTCGAGCTTAAAAAAATGAAATAATTATTTATTAAATTGTAAAACTAATAATTATTTTTAATATATCTAATAACTAAAAAAAACGAAGATATGATTGCTTAACAGATGCAAAATAAGTATTTGATTTATCACGGTCTCCTAAGTGTCTCATATTATATATGAATTGCAGGTGGTTTAATTTAGCTTTCACCAAACTGCATGATTCGTAAGTAGTGTATTTATATAGAAAAACTAATAATATAGCAGATATAATGGCTAAAATAGCATTGAAAGCAAATATTTTAAATGAAATCTCTATTTGGCATGAATCACCCAACTTTTGCACGGACGGCAGTATCAGCTGATCAGCGACAGACGACGATGACAATCCAATATAATTTCATAAAGTCGGGTTTGGGAAAGTTAATCAGCAAAAATTATATTTTCGCCGTTTTATTTTAATTGTTAGGTATATTAAAAATAGTTGTTTCAAAATTTAAGAGATAATTGATCATGTTTTTTTATTTCTAACCTTAGTGCTTAAAATCATTCTAAAATGTGAAAAGAATTATTATTGTATGTTTTCGAAAAATTAATAAAGTTATATTAATCAAATCACATTTTTTATTAATTTTTTTTAATGAATATGTAAATTTTATCCTAACACTTAAAATGGTACAGAGGGAGTAATAGTTAAATGGGCTCTGTTACCTAATATAATGCTTGCATTTACTGATATTATCATGTTTAGAACTATTACTGTTGAGGTTTTTTTTTTTTTATATAACATTCTAAAAATTAACTAGTTATCCCTATACTCCTATTTAGTTTATACTATGCTTTTATCTTTTAAGAGCCGCTTGGTTAAGCATTTTTTAATTTTTTGGAGTGTTTGACTCAATCAAAAAGTGTTTTAAAAAAATTTAAAAGTGTTTTTAGAAAGCTAAAAAGCAAAAGTTGATTTTCCCCAACTTTTCATTTTTGGGTTTATAAGTCATTCATGTTTCACCAATATATTTACCTTTTTATCCTCATACTAATACCCTCAAGCAAATAAAACCTAACAAATCTTTCTCTTCTTCTCTTTTTCCTAACAAAAAATAAAAGAGAGATTTGCCTAATTTTATTCAAATTATATATTTTAAAAATTAAAAATAACATAAAAAATTAGTTTATATTAAAAATAAATTAATTTAAATTTTAATTATTTTATAAATAAAAATATCAAAGTAATTCACTTTTTATAGTGTTAACAGTCTTAAAGGCATATCAGTCATTTGACAAAAAATAAGTGTTTAACATCACTTATATACCAAACACATCAATAACTTTTTTTCAGTTTCATCACTTTTATCCAAACACATAACTGTTTATCTATAAAATAAATTTCAGCACTTTAAAAAGTGTTTTAAACACTTATATTTAAGAGTCACTTTTTTCAGCTTAACCAAACGGGCTCTAAAAATGAATCGTTTCATACTAGTAAATTATCCATAATATCCAGTCAATATAAAATAATTACAAATTCATGCCTCATTATGAGTTTGAAGGTTTTCACGTATAAGATCATGATAGTATATAAATATACTGTGATGGTGTCATGATGTATACTATGACAGTATATGAATATATTGTGATGTTATTATGCATGATTAAGTGGTGTATCCCTAAAGGACTGTTCATTCCTCAGTGATATCATCACAATATAAGAATATACTATGACGGTATTATGAAGGATTGCGGAGCCCTAAGCGCTCTTCCTGAAGGACAACTCATCATCATTGATACCATGACAGTATATAGATATACTATGATGGTATCATGCATGATTAAGGGGTGTATCCCTAAAGGACTGTTCATTCCTCAGTGATACCGTCACGGTATAAGAAATATTATGACAGTATCACGAAGGATTGCGGAGCCCTGGGAGCTTTTCTTGAAGGACTGCTCATCCTCAGTGATACAATGACAGTATATGGATATACTGTGATGTTATTATGCATGATCAAGGGGTGTATCCCTAAAGGACTGTTCATTCCTCGGTGATACCATCACAGTATAAAAATATACTATGACGATATCATGAAGGATTGCGGAGCCCTAGACACTCTTCCCGAAAAACAACTCTTCCTCGGTGATACCATCACAGTATAAAAATATACTATGATGATATCATAAAGGATTGCGAAGCCCTAGGCGCTCTTCCCGAAAAACAACTCATCCTCAGTAATACCATGACAGTATATATAAAATAGAGTATTTTATATAATTAATTAGAGGGTATGAAAATAAAGGGATAAGTTTAACCAAAAAAAGGAGAAAGGGGTGGGGGGGTTAGGTAATGAGTAATGGCGAACTTCAAACCTGTTATAATTTTGTTGCTTTCCTCCTCCTTAATTTGCAACTTCACGAAAGTACTTGTATGGGATGGCTTACACACATAAATTATTTGTGTATTATTTAAAAAGAGTTTTGATTTCTAGTCTTTTTTAATTTCAGTTAGGATGTATATATTATAATTTAAAAGAAGTTTTGCTTTTGGTCATTTCTTCTTCAGAAAAAGAAATTTTACTTCAAATTTAATCTTCCAATCTGAGGTTAGGCTTTTGCAGGATTCTAACTTCAAATCTTGTGTTTAAATATGAATTGCAATTTCAGATATGAAGATATGAAGTTAGAATTTAGTAGAACCTAAGATCCAAAATCAGAAATATTAAATTTATGATTTTAATTATAGAAATACACGATAAAAATTAATCTTAGGGTGATTAAATTTTAAAAACTTCATAAATTTTACTTATTCCTTAAATAGAATTCCTAAAAACAAACTTTACAAGTAAAAAAGTGAATTTGAAACCGAAATATGATAGATGGAAGCAATCATTCTAATACTAATTTTCGTTTAAGGCCAAAGAAAATATATACCACTTCAAATTATAACTGAAGATAATACTAAAATATTTCATACTGTAAATGAACAAATTTAAATATTTTTCCAAAATAAGATTAGTTTAAGCATAACAATTTTCTTTCATTCATTAAAAAATATATATTATAATAAAATTAACCTGTCCAAGTTAATTAATTGTTCAAAAATTAATGAAGTGCGATTTAACCCCAACATCATATAAAGTGATTTTCAAGACTATTGAGCAATTAATTAGCAAGAAATATTTCCTCATATTTTAAGAAAAAAATAATAATTTATAGATACGTTCTATATATAGAGAAATTTTCATTAACAACTATAATTTAAAACATACATAATTACAAAATATAGCTATATATTTTTCAATCCGCGTAATTAATTTTTCCTTTGATCCATCCTCCAAAATCTTTTGAGGTGGCCTCCAACTAACAAAATTAAATACTAACTTTTTTTCCTTCAACTTGTTCTAAATTGATGAATATTTTGCTAGAAGATTATCTTTTCAAACATGAAATGAACGTAAGATCATATCTCATCTAAATATTCATTTATAGCCACAACAATAAATTCAAATATTTTGATATCAACTATAAGAGAGATCGTTCAGATGATAATCATTCTTCACCTCCAACCGTAAGATTATGAGTTCAAATTATATAAAAAATAAAAAAATAAAAGCTCAAATCGCAAACACTCACCATTGGTCAAACTTTGAGGTTAAGGTGTCAATTACCCAAAAAACCATTAAGCAACAAAGCTTATTTAATTAATTAGGATCAAGTTCATGCACATGTTGTCCATATTTCCATCTCTTGTTAATTTATTCCAAAAGGGTTGTTATACTTATCCTTTGGTAAATTGTCTTTTTCCCCAGCTCTATTGTGTGTTTAAGAGTAGAATGTAGGTTAATTAAGGGTCCCCTTATTGATTACAAAATATTGATCTTCAATTAATATCTACAAAATAAACTAATCGATGCAAAAAATATCTTCACTATTATATATACATATATATGAAAGTTAATTTGTTAGGTGGGAATTAGACCTTAGTATATATTTTCCCACATGAGATAGGAGTTTACATTGTATAAATTAAATATTTCTAATAAGACAATGCATAGGTTTTTTTAATCACACAGCAAAAACTATTAATATGCTAAGTCGGGATTTTTTCTCAAGAATGTTTAAGATTTAATATATATGTATAAAATATAATATTTAATTTATTATTTGGTATAATCTTTCGGTGAAAGGTATTCAACTGACTATCCGTCATCATATAATTCTTTGACGGGTCATTTGGTAGCGTGTATATATAAAAATAATATTGAATATAGTGTATTAGTAATGCTGGTATTCGTTATATCTGCATTAGTTATACTGAGATTATTTCTTATCCACAGTTTGATTTGATGTATTAAAAATTACATGCATTGCATTTTTCTAAAAAAAAATATTTATGAAAATATCCTCCACAAATATGATTGAAAGGATGTGAAAAAAAATAACTTGAGGGGTGATTATGTCTTTAACTAGGCTAATGCATGCATTAGAATCCATTGTGTTACTAATATTATAGTTTGCCATATATTAGTTATACATAACATAATACCAAATAGAGTGTACAGTCAAACCCCTCTATAGGGCAGCGTTTGTCTAAAAACTTCATGGCTACTATAGTGAAGTGTTGCTATATATGTATATTGACATTTGACATTTAGATCTCATTTAATTTTTATAAACAAAAGTATGCAAAAATATTTTCTGTAGTTTTTATGTTATAAATAAAAACAAAATACTTGTAAATTTAAAAACTCAATTGATTTTCATATTTCATTAATTAAATCCTCAGTTCGGATTGCAGGCTGCAACTCGCCTGCATGAAGCCGGAATCGCTAGTAATCGCCGGTCAGCCATACGGCGGTGAATTCGTTCTCGGGCCTTGTACACACCGCCGTCACACTATGGGAGCTGGCCATGCCCGAAGTCGTTACCTTAACCGCAAGGAGGGGGATGCCGAAGGCAGGGCTAGTGACTGGAGTGAAGTCGTAACAAAGTACCAATATATTACTAATAAATTCATAGCTAATTATACTGTACTGATAAAAAATTAAAAGATGAAGGAACATATGCATTTAAACTTAATTAATTGAATGATCACTTATAAAAAAGAAATTGAATAATTCTGTAATCAGTTTAATGTCATCTGCTTAGTTTAATAATTTTGTGTACCAAAAAAAAAATCTTTTGTTAACCAATTTAACCAAAAGTATAGAAAGAGCGTGAACGTATAAAGGGCAAATATTAGTAGGCTTTTCTCGTGAAGTTATGACTATAAATGATGGATACTATCTTAATATAATGTTTTTCTTTTAGATATTCGTACTTGAAATTTACTATGTATACAACACTAATGATGATTATAATAAATTTGTTAATATTTATTTACACCTAATATATTTTTTACAAAATATACTGTTATCGAGGGGTAATTTTACAGAGAGTGCACCGCTATAATGATTGCTACTGCTATTATAGATAGAATATTGTTATAGAGAAGTAAAATATGACATGAAAAATCGGTGCTGAAGAAAATCAAACCGTTATAGTAAAATGCTATTATAACGGATAACTGTTATATAACGATTTAACTATATAACTAATGCTTGCATTAGTTAATGCATGTATTATTTTTTTATAATACATCCGATCAAGTGGTAGGAGAGAATTTGAGTTATTATCATTATAATTCTCCAAACTATCCATTGCACCCAAAATTGATAGGTAGATAATTAAAGGATAAAAATGAATCTCAAATATCTTCATTGTAATTAATATGTTGTGTTATCTTGATGGAAAGGGACTTGTTTGTTTTTGCTCAAGAGTTTTGTGCACCACGTTGCATTGGAATGACTTTAATGGTACGAAAGCAGATAAACGTGTATGGTTAATTATAAAATGTGTTAAAATGTGAAGTATATATCATACTACTCCATATATATATTTAGTTGACTAGTTCAAATATATAGATAATCTATTTTAATTTATGAATAATAAATAACAAGCCAAATCTAAAATACCATATATTTATATAGATTTTGTCGTGGATGGGCGAGAGATGACCGATATCTCGTAAATTTAACTAAAGTATGAGTAGATTAATTTGAATATTATGATTATTAAAAAAAATATACGTAGTTTCTTTGAATCTCCTTTTACCACTACTAAAAATCAGTTACGTACATTAGAAATATAGGATTTCCGATGAAAAAATTCATTATATATATATATTCGACGAGTGTGTTTTTGAAGTATTTTTGATAAAACAAATTGACTGATTTCTAACATGTTTTTACTGTTAGAATCCAAATTCAATAGCTAGTACGTCAATTACTTTGATATATACTTTTTTCTGTCTCAAAATAAGTGTGGGCAAAAATAATTCTCGCAATAGTATTTATACATAGGGTATACAAATTTATATAATATTATACAATATTATACATTTAGTGTAGATAATATATTAACTTTATATAAAAATGTACAAAAATATCTAATCGTGCCTAAAAAGTATTTACACACACTTTTACATGATAATATAAAATTATACATGTTGGTAGGAGGAAGCACCACAACTAAAGTTTGATATGATTATAAATAATGAAAATATATAGAAGGAAAAACCATGGGGTAGAAGAATTGACTATATAAATATGGGAGTACACTACTCTCAATTTCAAGGAGAAAACAATATATAAATACTTCTCTCTTGTAAATGGAATAACTCACTAAAGAGGACCTCAAGACTACAATATTTATCTTGCTGATAACTCTCTTTGTGTTCTTACTCTTTTGGATAGTGGATGATCAAATAATGAAGGCAAAATGTTCTATTTATAATAAAACTAAACTGTGTGGACGCGTAGACTTCTAAAAGATCAATACGACTTCTGCATGCCTTTACACTTTCCTCCCGCCTTTACACTTTCTTCCTTATTTGACTAACTTTGTTGACATTCTCCCACTTGAAGATTTAATTGAGAATCAATTATGTTTTCACACTATCCTTTCTACCCAATCAGTGCAATGTTACGTTTCTGCTAGGCCAATAGAAGATCGACACCATATAAACTTGTTACTGTTGATCGGCTTCGTAAACATATCTGCTAGGTTGTCATTAGTGTGAATTTTCTGAATATCCACACTGCATTCTTCCACCTTCTCACGAACAAAGTGATACTGAACTCGTATGTGCTTTGTCCTTGAATGAAATGCCGGATTCTTTGCAAGATGCAAAGCGCTCTGACTGTCACAAAATAGAGCAACCTTCTCTTGTTTGTGCCCGAGCTCCTCCAGTAACATCTGCATCCATATTGCCTTTTTACTAGCTTGTGTAGCTGCTACATATTCTGCTTCCGTCGTAGATGTAGCTACGATAGATTGCAGTTTTGAAACCCAGCTTACAGCTCATCCAGCAAGAGTAAATACATAACATGTGGTGGACTTGCTTTTATCTAGATCACCTACATAATCTGAATCAACATAACCTTTAACAGTAAAGTCTGATCCTCCATAACACATTGCAACATCTGAGGTACCCTTGATATATCTCAGGATCCTCTTAACAGCATTCCAATGCTCTCTACCAGGATTAGCCATGTATCGACTAACCACTCCCACTGCTTGTGTAATGTATGGTCTTGTACATACCATGGCGAACATTAAACTTCCCACTGCTGATGCATACGGTACTCGAGACATCTCCATCCTCTCTACTTCATTGCTAGGATTCATACTTGAGGATAACTTGAAATTAATAGGAAGTGGGGTAGAAATTGACTTACAGTCTTGCATCTTGAAGCGTCGCAAGATTTTCTTCAAGTAGTTCTCTTGAGAACGCCAAATCTTCCTATTATTTCTGTCTCGATGAATTTGCATCCCTAGAATCTTGTTTGTTGGTCCTAAGTCCTTCATTCCAAACTCCCTAGCCAACTATGCCTTTAAATTTGTGAGACGATTTTTGTTGGGGCCTGCTACCAACATGTCGTCAACATACAACAACAAAATAATGAAATCACCATCACCAAATCTCTTGTAATAAACACAAGGATCTGAACTATGTCTGTTGTATCCAAGGCTTATAATGAAGGAATCAAATCTCTTATACCAACACCTCGACGCCTGTTTGAGACCGTATAGAGATTTGTTCAACCTGCAAACCAAATTCTCTTTTCCCTGTTCTTCAAAACCTTCTGGTTGGAGCATATATATTTCTTCTTCAAGCTCTCCATGAAGAAATGCAGTTTTGACATCTAACTGATCCAATTACAAGTCAAATGTAGCACTCATCGCCAGGACCACTAGAATTGTTGTGAGTCGAACCACTGGAAAAAATATCTCGTTGAAGTCTATACCTTCTTTCTGAGCGAATCCTTTCACCACCAATCTTGCACGATACCTCTCCACTTGATCATTACCATTTCGTTTGATCTTGTAGACCCATTTGTTTCCAATGGTCTTCCTTCCTCGTGGTAATCGAACAAGATTTCATGTTTTATTCTTATGAAGAGCTTTAATTTCTTCTTGCATTGCTGCCATCTACAGAGATGATTCTTGGCCTTTCATAGCCCCGTGAAAAGTTGAAGGCTCTCCATCTTTTGTTAATAGACAGTATGCAAAATTGCCCTCCATAGAATAATCTGAGTGCCAAGCTGGTTCTCTTCTCTCCCGAGTTGACCGTCGAACTTGTGGAGTTTTAATCTCAGCTTGCTCTTGTTCTTCGTGCTCTGGTGCTGCTTCAGAAGAAACTGGGACTTCTTCTATCTTTTCAACTTCAATTGTAGTAGACTCTAATTTTTCTATTAAAGTGCTACCTTCTTTGGCTTGTATCTTGTTTTCAAAAAATACAACATCCCTGCTGATTACCACCTTGCGGGCAGTGGAATCCCACAAGCGATACCCCTTGACTCCATCAGCATACCCTAAGAAAATGCATTCCCTGAATTTCGGATCCAACTTTAATTTTTCTTGGGTGTTGTACATAACATAAGCAGGACTTCCGAATATATGTAAACAAGAATAATCAGCTAGTTTTCCTGTCCACATCTCCATTGGCGTTTTCAAATCAATTGCAGTTGATGGTGACCGATTGATCACATAACAGGAGATTTTAACTGCTTCTGCCCATAATGGTTTTTCCAACCCTGCAGTTGCCAACATAACTCTTGTCCGCTCCAACAAGGTTTTGTTCATCCGCTCTGCTACTCCATTTTGTTGTGGAGTATATGCCACTATGAACTGCCTTTTAATACCTTCTTGTTTACAGAAGTTATCAAATTCATCACCGGTGTATTCTCCTTCATTATCTGTCCTCAAACACTTGATCCTTTTCTCAGATTCAAGTTCCAGCCGCGCTTTGAACTCTTTGGAAACTGAAAAAACATCTGTCTTTCTCTTGATTGGATACACCCAACATCTCCTGGAGTAGTTGTCAATAAATGACACGAAATATTTTGCTCCTCCTAGGGGCTCCACGGGTGCTTGCCAGACATCAGAGTGGACCAGATCTAATATTTTCTTACTTTTAGCAGAGGAACTGCTAAACTTCAGTCTATGTTGCTTACTGGTAACACAATGCTCATAAAAAGGTAGTGAAACCTTTTTGAGCCCTGGAAGAAGCTTTTGCTCAGCAAGAATCTTCAAACCTCGTTCCGACATATGGCCAAGTTTGCGATGCCACATCATCGTCGATTCTTCAAATGAACTTGCTGACACGGTTGATGCTTCTCCTTCTTGGTGTGTTTCACCCTTAAGCACATATAGATTTGCAACAAATTTTTCTGCTTTCATCACTACAAGCGCTCATTTTAATATTTTCATGACTCCACCATGAGTCTTATATGAACATCCATTATCATCTAATTGTCCCAAAGACAATAGATTCTTCCTCAAGTCTTTCACATGTCGTACCTCTTGGATGGTGCGTACCGTGCCATCATGCATCTTTATTTTGATGGACCCAATACCAATAACATTCAAAGCATGATCGTCTACCATGTACACAGATCCTCCTGAGATAGGTTTATATTGATGGAACCATTCTCTGAGAAGTCATGTGCCATGTTGCTCCTGTGTCCATGATCCAGACATCAGTGAAACGTTTTCTGCCTTCATTATTTGATATTGCTTCACTACATAAAATATCACCATCATCCAAAGTATTTACAACATTCCCTTGAGCATTTGATGACTCAGGGTGTTCACTCTTCTTCTTGAACCAACAATCTTTCTTGACGTGCCCTTTCTTACCACAGTTGTGACACTTGATATTCTTCTTACTTCTTGATTTAGATCTACCATGATTGTGACTCCCACTGGAGCCACGTTCCGTTGGTCTTCCTCTCACCATCGTCAAAGCTTCAACTTGCTGCGAACTTGCTTGTCTGCCTTTCTTATTTTTGCGTCGATTATCTTCTTTTAGGACAGCGGCTGCAATTTCATCGAAAACTAGACTGTTTGTATTGTTCGTCAGGTTGATGATGAGTTGATCATACGAGTCAGGCAGACTTTGAAGTAGGAGCTCCGCATGTTCAGTCCCCTCTATTTTGCAACCCGTTGTTGTAAGTTGCGAAAACAGAGTATTCAAAGTGTTGATGTGTTCAGTAACCGACATGGACTCTGTCGTTCGAAGAGTATACAATCTTCTTTTTAAGAAGATTTTATTATGCAAAGACTTGGCCTCATACAATCCCGTAAGGTATTCCATATTTCCTTCACTGTCCGTTTTTCAGTCACACTAGACAACACTTGATCAGCTAGTGCCAAGTGTAGATCAGCAACTGCATTGCTGTCTATGTCGTTCCATTTGCTGTCATCAGTAAAGTCTGTGGGCCTGCCTTCAATTGCAACTAGGCAATTGTCTTTTCTCAATATCGCCCTTATTTTTATTTTCCACAATGAGAAATTAGTCCCATTGAATTTCTCAACGTCAAATTTTATTGTACTCGACATTGTTATTTGCTTCACACCCTTCTAGATTGATTCTGAATATTTTTGCGAACAATCGTGACAAACTGTATCGTCACCGAATTTTACTATTCACGTGAATAGTATTTTCACCGGATTTTACTATTCATGAAAATTTACTATTCACGGATAGTACCTTCGCATGAAACAGACAGAATAACCGAGGCTCTGATACCACTGTTGGTAGGAGGAAGCACCACAACTAAAGTTTGATATGGTAATAAATAATGAAAATATATTGAAGGAAAAACCACGGGGTAGAAGGATTGACTATATAAATATGGGAGTACACTACTCTCAATTTCAAGGAGAAAATGATATATAAACACTTCTCTCTTGTAAATGGAATAACTCATTAAAGAGGACACTCAAGACTACAATATTTATCTTGGTGTATAACTCTCTTTGTGTTCTTACTCTTTTGGATAGTGGATGATCAAATAATGAAGGCAAAATGTTCTATTTATAATAAAACTAAACCGTGTGGACGCGTAGACTTCTAAAAGATCAATACCTTTACACTTTACTCATGTCGTTACACTTTCCTCCCGCCTTTACACTTTCTTCCTTATTTGACTAACTTTGTTGACAATACAAACTTATACAAAATTGATGTATAACTAGTTTATACTTTTTGATGCAATAATATTTTTAATCAACAAAATAAAAGGACCAAGAAATTAAAAAAGCAACACTTAATTCTTCACCTTTATTTCTTTTCCCATAAATCAAAGGTGTCAAAAAGAATACCAACAAAGATACATAAAAGACAAATAATGAAAAAATAAAATAAAATTCTACTGTTATTTTTAAATTAATTTTTGAATAGCAATTAAAAAAAGGGGTGAGTATTGATATTAGAGAAGTGGGTTAGGATAGAGGGAAAAACTAGAAAAATAATTAAATTCATTAAATATCAATAATATAATATCAATATTACGTAAGAATATTTTTGTAATGACGTATCTATAAAAATTTATACATATCTTTTTAATAAAAATTAAATTAGACATAATATCTATAAAATTGATTATAAAAATTATATATAAAAAAAAGAAAAGCTGTAGCAGCCAAAAAAAAAAGAAGCAGAAAAAATGAAAAGAAAAAAAAATGAAAAAGCAGAAGGAAAAAAAAAAAAAAGAAGCAAAAAAGGAACAGAAAAAAAAAAGAAGAAGAAAGAACGAAGAAGTAGAAACAAATATAATTGTTGAAAAAAATTAACAAAAAATTAAATCAGAAATGGCTAAAAGGTAATAAACTAAAAGTCATATAATGTAATTTTTTTTTTAAAAACATATATTTCAAAAAAAAAATGTGGCTTTCGGAATTCTAGATAAAAAATAATTACTTTTTTTTAATTATACTTAATTCTTAAAAAATATCTAATAAATAAAAATAACTTAAAAAATTATACTTTATATTTATAACTATTTTTTAAAAATAAATTAATACGATATTTATTTTAAAATGGAGAAAGTACATGTATCCACTTGGTTAATATTGACAATATTATCTTTGTCAATAAGTGGTCGTTGAATTGGAAATATTGACTTTTCTGCAAGCAAGCAGATAAACTTCATTAATTTCTATGAAATATTATACTAGATTTAGTTGACTCATGATATATATATATATATATATATATATATCCATATGAATTTAAGAACAATAAATATACATATAATAATAAAACTATATTTATCCCAACAAAAGGCCAAAATACATGTATATAACTCCCTAATTGTGACCCTTGTCCTTTCCAAATTTGCCTTCTGGGGTTGGGGTTTCCCCCAAAAAAACACGATATGCTTCCAAAATACCCAACACATAATTGAAGTTAGAGGTTGTGTGTGAAAGAAAATAAAGGGGTGGAGATATATACATGTATTGGCCTTTGTTGGAAGGCTATATACACATAATTAGAGGGTTATGTACGATGGGGGTTACGACTTCGGTTGAATTTTATAATTTTGATATATATATATATATAAAAGTAGAGGTTATGTATGAAGAGGTTATGAGTTCGGTCGAATTTTCAGTATTAGTCTAAATTCTATTATTGTATTAAAAAATAATTGAATATGTATTATTATTATTATTAATGTAAAATTCAATAGAGTCAAATCTCGAACTCAGACGCTTTAAATTCTGACTCCGCCTAAAAAATCAAATCTAAAATGCCATTTAATGTACGCAGATTGTTGGAGTCCTATCATTACTAAAAAAATATTATTTTTCCACTGGAAAAAAGTGACTATTCCTATCAATTATCAATGAGAAAAGAAAAAAAATAATAGTGTTTTCATATGGAAAATCATGAAATTTTTCGCTATTTTTATGGGAATTGTTTCCCACCATGGATTTTTCCAGTGAATAAGTTTGGTAGAAAATGAGTGGGAAAATCATGTCTTATAACACAAATTTCCCATTGATTTGCCGTGGAAAAAAATCTCTACTTCTATTAGTGCATACATTGTTTGTGGGATGGAAAATTTGGTCTCCTCATATGGTCTTGACAATCTTCTCCTCATGAGCTAATTTTGGGGGTTGATTTAAGCTCTCTCAGTTTATTGTTTTCGATGTTGTGCCCCCCGTCTTATATTAATATCCAGTGAACTAGCTTTTAGTATTGAGTTAAGCCTAAAATTCATTTCTTTTACATAAATCCTGCAATTCTAATTCTTTCTAAAAATTTATCTTCTTTTTTAATACTAATGGAGTAAATATATATATATTTAAATGAAAAGGATAAGCACTACAAGACCTTATAGTTAAATTATTATTTTTTTAAAAAAAAATGAAGGGAAACTACTTAACATATTTGTTTCAAACTTGAAAAATCGATGGACATGGGGAAGGTTTCATCGTGCATCTACGGTTATATGCGGCGACCAAACATTGTCTTACGTATTGTATCATGAATTTGAGCAAATAAATAAATAAATAAATAAAAGTTAGTATTATAAATAGTGATTTTCTTATTAGTTGAATTTTTTATTGCAAATTGCAAAAGAATTAAAGTAAAATCCACAGCGTGAGCAACATACATACTCTAATATTCATCCATTATTATTTATAATAAAAATTTTCTACACATTCTCGAGTTTTAGCATCTCATTAATCAAGAAAGTTCTCAACTAAATGCCATTCAACGTGCCTATTGGTTTTGTAAATCGATACCTACTTTTTGACAAAGAAATTTGAAGATAATACACAACAAGTTTTTTCTTTTTTTTATTCAAATTATAAAAAATTATGTTTGATTTGTTAAAATTTGTTTTGAATTTTCTATCTTATTTGAATTCTATCTAATTATATTTTATTTGATAGAAAAGGACTTTTTTAGATCTATCATTTTTTTTAATAAAAAAAAATCAAATTTGAAATTTAGAGCTACAATTGTCAAGATTTGAGTTTTGCATTAATTATCAAAATTTTTGGAGATATAATTAATTTAAAATTTTTGTTGCATTAGCTAACGTAATCTTTTAATTAATTTTTATGCAGTTACTTGATTTTATGAGGTGCTTTTATCTCTGCCCTCACTTGTTTATTTATTTTGGCTTAATTTTATTTATTTGATATTTTTCTCCTTGTTATTATTGTTGTTGTTATTGTTATTATTATTATTATCTAATTTCTTAAATAGATAGATTATTATTATTATTATTATTATTATTATTATTATTATTATTATTATTGTTATTATTACATAATCAATTCTAGGAAAAAAACAGAACAAAAGAATATTAATCATATTCAACTTTTTTTAAAAAAAATTAAAGAAAAAAATAACTAATTATTACAAAGTCAAAACAGATAAAGAAAAATAACTTGGATTATCTTTTGAAGATTAACAAATAATTTATGTTTTTTTTGGTCTCTTTATAATTCAAAGTAATAACCACCCGTATGATTGAAAAACAAAAACCAAAAAAAATTAGATAACTATAAAAAAGCAGTAAAAAATCATAAATAACTATCAAACTTTAAAATTTTTAAAAAGCTATAAAAACTAATTGCAAACCGTAACAAAATAAAAATAACTATTAAAAGATGATTTTTTTAAAAAAAAATTATAAAATTAAAGATAAACAAGGATTAATTATTACCTAACTTAACTAATTTTTCCTAAAAATATCACGTGTCTTTCTCCTATGTTGCCACTTGGATTAATTTTAGGCTAGACTTTCTCCTTTTTAAGCATAAATAAATATATAAGATTATTTAGTTAGTCATCACATAGTTACTTATTCTTCGACGTGTATTGTTGCTACATTTATTTTGTATACTGCTACTTTATTATCTCTTTTCTTAAAATTTTGATCCTTATGAATGGAGGATCTTTTGAAAATACATCTTTATCTTACAAAGATATGAATAAGGTTTGTATACATTCTACCTTCCCAAATCAACTTATGAAATTACGCTGGGTATATTATTATTGTAATCTTTAATCTCATAGAGAATAACTTACGTTTTGATCGTTTCATCACTCATCCAAAAGAAAAACAAAAGTTCGATTAGAAAGAATTGGTTTTGACTTCCAATTTTATAAAAGTGTCCATTCTCTTCAGGTACTAACTCAATAAACAATGAGATCATGGTGATAAACTTATACTATATAGTAAAGAAAACTAGAAATCTGTAGACAGCTGGCTATGTAAAGCTTGATTAAATATTAAGAAAAAAAAAAACCCTCAAAGGGGTGGGGGGCCTGGGGGGTATATGCTAATTTGGGACAGAATAAACCTTATTGCCTATTAATAAAGAAAATGAATAAAATCGTCATGCATGTTCTTGAGGACTTCTCTAAATGCAGAAGAAGTGTGGTGCATATAGAAAATGTTCATTTCACATTTACTCTTAAAGTCAAATATCTTATTTTTATGATCCATGATCCATTATATTCAGAACGGTCTGCCATTTTCGTGGTTCCTTCACTTTTATTATATTAAAATGTGGACTGCCTCGTTAAATAGTAATAAACATTTTTAGACATTTCTAATCTAATTAGATAACATCTTACTTTTATGTGTTGTTAAAAGTAAAATTCAAGAATTTTTTTTAGTTCCTTCACTTGTGATTTCCCCAAATTGATTCGATTCTTTCAAAATAAATTATATTGCCGGCATAACACATGATCAGTCATATGTTTTCGAAGGCTAGATATTACAAAGGCCATTTGGAATTTGTAAAAGATGGAGGAACCAACAGTGCATTTATCACTTAAAAGGAAATGTATAAGTGCCGAGAATATATATATCTATATATATTTTTAAAAAAAGATAAACCGCGCTAAATCGTAAAAATAAACTTGAGACAAAAAAGCAAAAAAAAATCGACCCATACAAACCCCTAATAAGTACAATGAGAAACACTACAACCTACTTCACACATCTACTAATTTATTCTTCATAGCAATGTGATCAAGCGTAGAGCTAGTCGTTTACATGACAAACGCGACGAGAGCGCGTACCTTTAAACATACGTGAATCCCTATTTTAAATTTAATGAGTTCAACTTATAGGATCTTAACTTTAGTTATTACATATATGTGTTCTATGTCGAAAATGCTGGATTCAGTTAAACCTGTGGATTATATACTACATCCACAACTGTCTGTAAGGTCCCCCTATACTTAATCTGACAGTTTTATATGAGAAGAAAAAGCTGATACTGGAGGTGAGTTGAAATTCAAGGGGTAGAGCTTCTACTAGTCGTCGGCCTTCCCCAGCCCCCCCTCGTCGCTTCAGGCGAAGCAGCTAGTTCATGAGCAAGTGAAGAACTTTGGGGAAAAATTTTGAACTTCATACATTGTGTACAGAACTGCCAGACTCCATCAAGTCCTATTCACAAGCAATTAAGTATTAGCAGAAACTTTGGCATTTAAACTACAATTATCAATCATGCATCCCTGGCTTTAACACTGACTTCTGTAAGAGGTTGGAGAAGCGTCTTCGGGCTTGGAGGACGGGTGCTGAACTTCCGAACCAAGATCGTAAAACATGGCAAAAACACTACATAAAGTCCTGCTAGGATGAATGGTACAGCAAAAAGCCAGCCCAACATCTGTAAAAGTTGTCCAAAGTCCATTGCTAAAAGTTAGTTGAAGAATGTGAAGACGAAGAAAAGGAGCACAAGTTTCGACGAGCTTACATCAGCATCAGGTTTAGCAAATTGACAGGAAAACAATTCTTGATGCAGAGATATAGATATGTAGAAACTGTATGCATAACAAAAATTTGAAATGTTGCCCCCCACCAAGTCAAAGATACATATTTCACGCATCCATGCACAACAAGTGACTCTTTGATAAGTAGTCAGGATTAAGAAATGGAGATGCTTTACGACCTTCAAAGAACGACAAAGTTATATCCCACCAAAAAGAACAGATAACTGAAAAATGCCCTTTCTTCTTCTTTTGGTACATAATGCCGCCTGTTGTAAATGGAATGAAGAAGCCAGACAAAGTCTGGAACTCCATTTTTCCCAAATTAGTTTCTAATGAACAAAGACTACCTCATTGGATCATGAATCTACCATAGTCAAAACCAAAATCCTATTCTCCTATAGGTGAAGAGAAAAGATATGGATCTAATAGCCTGTTTAGCCAAGCTTTTGGCTGGCCAGAAGTGCTTATTTAAAAAAAAAGAGGCGTTTGGCCAAGCTTTTGGGAGAAAATAAGTGTTTTCAGGGAGTAACAGAAGTTGTTTTTTGAAAACTAAAAAAAATAACTTCTTCTCAAAAGCACTTATTTTAAAAGGACTTTTGAGAAAATTACACTTAGAAGCACTTTTTAAAACTTGGCCAAACACTAACTGCTACTTAAAAGTGTTTTTTAAATTTATGGTCAAACATAAACTGTTTCTTACCAAAAGTACTTTTTAAATAAGTGCTTTTGAAAAAAGCACATCTCAAAATAAGTTAATTTTAGAAGCTTGGCTAAACAGGCTATAAATCATGAAGAAAACCACATCAAATAGATATATCGGTCTATCAAGAAGATGATACTGATATAAGAAAGAAATGAACGAAGAGATGCTCGGATGCAAAAATTTCTTCGCTTACCGCACGGAAGATGCTGAACAAGACTTCCTTTGAAGCCTCACCAGTAAAGACCTTCTTTAGTGCATCAGAAGTCAAAGGAAAATGAGATCCACCAGTGATAGACTCACCTAGGCGTAGAAATGGAATCATCAGACTGCAAAGTGGAAGGAAGAGCACTAAGTGAGGACTTGAGCATAAAAGAAACAACAAGTTTGCTGAGACATTGAAAGCCTGACGTAACATAACTTAAATTAAAGAGTAACAGATCACAGTTTACCCTCACTGGGACTATCCTCTGAATTGTTTCGTTGAACACAAAGTAACACAAAAATCTTTCCTCACCTCAAAGCAGACATTATAATTCAACACAGACAGATCTACGATGGGAATGCTAACCTACCCAGCTGGATAAAGCATCACATTCAAACCCTTACAAAGAACAAATTAATGTTATTCCTAACATGTAATGGCGTAGGAAATTCGGGCCCAACAGTGAACACCGCCCAACAAAAATAGGGTTTTACATTTTTCACCAGAGCATAGCTTCTCTATTACCTCAAGTTAAATTCTCATATTCTCAAATTTTTAAGACTTGAAAAAGTCTTTATTTATTTAATTCCTTTGTTATATAAATCTCTTCATTTCCATTTCAAGTACCATATGAAAGCGGACAATATGCAATGATTCCTGGAGCGAAGAGGAAGTTTACTTGCACACAAAAAGCTGTATGGATGCAAATCATGGGACTGAAAATGAAAAGAAATCACAACTTTCTGAAACTTCTTCCCAGTACAATTTGAACATAAGAACCCAGGAAGAAATAAGGATAGAAATTGCTCCTTTCTGACGCAGTTTAATGACAAACAGGAAGAAGATACTCACATATGCTATGTCCAAACAAAGGCCTTCTGCAATTGAAGAAACTTAAAATTCTGCGACATCATAGATTAAGAAATGCATAACATTGATGCTAATAACCAAAAGTATAACATGATGCCACATCCTCATCTGTTTACCATTTCTCACAACCCACAGAATTTTACAGATCCTGGCACAAAAATTAGTGACAAGAAGCACAATACTAACAGCTATGGCAGAAATAGATGTTAAACTGAAAACAAGAAACCTATTTTCTAATATAGATGTCTAACTACAAAAGAGATCTTGGACAAGATAGAGGGGCAAGGAGAATGGTCTTTGGGGAAAAGAAAAGGGATCTAGTAGTGACAGCAAAACAATCAAATAATTGAGCTAATAAAGAACCATTGTAACGCACCTCAACTCAATAGGAGTAGCAATGAAGTTAGCCAACATCACAGTTGGAGCATGACAAAAGGATCCCAATAATGCAATAGCTATCCCACATAAGAATACTGTGACACCTGTTGAGAAAAATAGATTGCACATAAGTTGTATTTGCTTAACGAAATTCTATTGGATTTAATCAAGTCATAAGTCAATTCACCCAAATATTTCTAGCCAGCCACGAGAAAATTAAATTACAGATTAAAAACTTTTCTGTTTAAAGAAGTCTGTGTTGCTTACATCCTTTTACATGCAGTCTATTAATTATTACCTGCCACGTTTCTCATCACACATAGATCTGTCCAAAAACTTCAACATTATGGTTGCCAAACTAAGTCAACATATGGTTGCCGTTGCGCTGTAACATAAGCGTAGTTTATGGCTAGGTGGAGTTCGATCAGATCTACTAGATTACATGATTCAGTTTGATAATGCAGAGATGGACCTTCATCATCCCAGGGAGAATTTGAGGTGATTGAACAACGCAACACATGCAGGGTGTGCTACAGGATCATTGAACAAAGGAAAAGGTTTGTGAACAAAATGAGAATTGATGATCGGAAAGGTGGTTCACCGAACTTTTATGAGTATCAAAGGTGGAGGGCACATTGCAGATCTTCTGAAAAAGGAAGAAGGTGGAAGGGATGTATCAGGAATATGGGGTTCAAAGCTTCACAACTTACACAAGATTTTGGCTCGGATTGAAGCAAGCCAAGGGAGGAGACAGTCAACTGTAATGAGTCCAACACTAGAGACAAACAGAAACAACTATACGCACGGTAGCACACCTGCTGGAAGTCAGAGTTGTTCACAGGTAGCAGCTCTAAAAGGATATTCAGAGGAAGATATTGAACAGTTTTTTCTTTCTCAATACATAGTTGTGTCAGTTTCTTGGGAAAAGAAAACCCAGATGCTTCATCAACTGACTAAGTACTTTTCCATCATATAATCATAAAAAAAGTAAAAATATGAATTTACTCTTAAGTTTCTACATGATGATATTCAACGAACCCAAGCTATACCAAAGGAGTAAGTACAAAAGCTGGCTTTGCCCCAGACACTATAATAGTTCCACAGCATGTTTTAAAAAAAAACTCTTTGAAGGAAGATATTCAAATGTCAAACGTATGCGTATGGGCTGAAGCTCCTAAACTGACATTGAATGTCAATTAATCGATTGCTGACCAATTCACAGGACCATTAATTCCAAATCCATGTAGAAGTTCAATAAGTTGTAAGACGTACAAGCACGTCGGTTTTTCTCCCAATCCATAAATCCATTTCTACAACTCTAAAAGTCCTTAAATCATGTTGAAACCAGTAAAGTCATAGTCTCCCAAAAGTGCTTGGAAGACTATCTATGAGAAGGTTATCAAATTATGACTTTAATATAGTATTTCATTAGCATTTTGATATTGCAAGGTTCAAGCTATTTCCACTTCATTAAAAGAAACTTCACTGATCTGACTTATTACTTTTTTTTTTACTAGATCCAACTTAGTACTAATTTTTCTACCATTGTATATTCCCACTCTTCTCAACACATTGATTAAATAATTGAATTACAGTCAAGAGAACCTTCTATTTTGTCATGAAATTACATCCCACGAGTCTATGAATTTGGCTGCATAGTTAGAGAATATACCACAAGCTTAAGAACGTAAACACAGAATGCTTTCATAGACAGAAGTTTGCATAAACAAGGATTATAAGAACTAATTCCAAATAAACAGAACATACCACAAATAGGAAATACCCCCAAGGTGATTCCAAGAGCCGCAGAGAAAGCCAACTGTTTCGGCTCTGCTCCCCTTGAAGCAAATCAAGAAAACCATTCATTGTGAAAATCAGTAAAGCTTCTTACTTTTGCAATATTGTCATTAGAAACTTACTAGTAATTGAATATTAACCAGACACTTGACGACTCCAAAAACTCAATTAAGGTACTTGAATCTTACAGCTTGTTGTGATGGTTGTTACCTGTTTTATTGTATCCTATTGTTACTTTGAATCCAAAGTTTGTTTTGAATTTTGATTGCTACTTAAATTTTATTCAATCGAATTGTTAAATCAATTGTTATGTAAAAATGAAAAGTATTATTTATGTAAGGACCGATTTGATGTGATTGGGTCGTTATCCTATTTTCTCCCATCTTTCCATTATTTATCATTTAATAATCCTATTTTGCCTTCTACTTTACCTTTATCTATATATACATCTATAATCACTCTATTGTACCATACTTTTTCTTTGTGATATTGTAAGTTTATACTTCAAAGCTGGTGTGTAAATTATGAAACATGAAAAGGATACAATCTATCACTACAATACAATACACTACGAAACAACCATCCAAACAAGCTGTTACTGATCCAAACTAGTTCTAATTTAAAAAAATGCAATCTTTTTTCCCTGAATAAGCATTTCAATTCACTCATGCATCAGACACATATATTAAAACGCCTTGAGAAAGAGAAGGGTAAAAAGGTAAACATTAGCTACCTCTGGAGGATGTGGAAAAGAGGATCAACGATCTTGTTGCGAGTCCAAGAACCAATTCTTAATCCAATCTGATTGAGCATCTTGTGTCCTCTCTCTTTCTTCACTTTCAGCTTTCGACTATCTGATTACACCAACCAAAATCCGCAAATGCAGTTACAAAGAGCAAAACAATCGATTCACTGGTGAAATAATTGAGACCAGTGGGTGGTGGATCATGCAGGTTTCGTTGAACAGAAAAGGGGTGAAATGTATGAATAGAGAATTTAAACAATAACTTAGCCTGGATTTCAAATAAATTTTGTAATATTCTTTATCTTCTGGGGATGTTTACGCGTTTCGAAGAGAATTAAATTAGAGCTGCACACGCCATAAATAAGCTTCACAAAAGTCTTTACTTTCTGCTGCGGGAATTTGGGGTTCTTGATTGAACAGAGAGGGAGGGATGTATCAGGAAATTGAAAAAATGAAGCAAACGACGCCGTAATCGATACGTCTTTCTTTTGGTGACAAGTGGAAAAAAATATCTTCCTTTATTTGTGGATGAGAAATGAGACGAGGTAGAGTCTATAAGTGAAAATCAAATACAGGTGCAGGCTCAATTTTTTTAAAAAACTTTTAATAATCACAGTGTTTGAAATGAGCTTACTTGTTTGTTGGAGCATCTTTTTCTTTTCAAGTATAAAGAGTAATTTCATTTATATGAGTTTGCTCATATTAACAATTTTAAGTTCAGATAAAAAAGAAAATTGAGGTAGACTAACAGAGTGATAGTCACGATAAAAATAGTTAATTTATGATGAATTCTTATAATATACGCATTGACATGGAATGAATTTAAATAAAAAATGATCAATTAGAATGTGCAAGTCTAACTTCAATTTATTTGAAATTGAAGCATAATTGTTATACTAAATAGAATAACGGGTGTGTATCGAGGAAATGAGATTTTTTTGGTCACTTATAAATTGAATAGAATGGGGCCATGCATAGGATGCATAGGGGTAGAGTGACCAGGCCTGATGAGATTCCAGTGGAATTTTGAAAGAGCACGGACATGATGGGTATATCGTGGTTGACCAAGTTGTTTAATGTCATCTCCAAGATGGTAAAGATGCCCGACGAATGGAGATGGAGCATGATGGTTTCGTTGTACAAAAACAAGGGCGACATCAGAATTGCAACAACTATAGGGATATCAAGTTGTTGAGCCACACTAAGAGTAAGGAGAGACATGATTTCTGAGAATCAGTTCGGATTCATGCCGGGGCGCTCAACTACAAAAGCCATTCATCTCGTTAGGAAATTGGTGGAGAAGTATAGGGAGAGGAAGGGGGATCTTCACAAGATTTTCATTGACCTAGAAAAGGCCTAAGACAAGGTCCCGAGGGAGATTCTATGGAGATGCTTGGAGGCTAGAGGGGTGGCGGTGACGTACATTAGGGCGATCAAGGATATGCATTATGGAGCCAAGACTCGGGTGAGGATGGTAGGAGGAGACTCGGAACATTTTCCAGTTGAGATGGGGTTGCACCAAGGATCAACACTTAGCCCTTTTTTATTTGCCTTGGTGATGGATACACTGACGCAAGGGATTCAAGGGGAGGTGCCTTAGTGTATGTTATTTGTGGATGGCATAGTTCTGATTGACGAGACTCGTGGAGGCGTAAACGCTAAGTTGGAGGTTCGGCGACAAGTCCTAGAGTCTAAAGGCTTTAGGTTGAGCAGGACCAAGACAAAGTATCTAGAGTGTAGATTTAGTAACGCATTGCATAGGGAGGATGAGGCAATAGTGTTGGGTATGCAAGTCATCCATGAGAGAAAAAGTTTCAAGTACCTTGGGTCTATTAAGGGAGTAGAGAGATCAATGAGGATGTTGCTCACCGTATAGGTGCAGGAGAGATGAAATGAAGGCTCGCTTCTGGAGTTTTGTGTCATAAGAAGGTGCCTCCAAAACTTAAATGCAAGTTTTACAGAGTGGTGGTAAGACGACTATGTTATATGAAGCGGAGTGCTGGCTAGTCAAGAACTCCCATGTACAAAAAATAAAGGTTGCAGAACTGAGGATGTTAAGGTGGATGTGTGGGCACACCAAGAGTGATAGGATTAGAAATGCCGATATCCAAGCCAAGGTGGGAGTGGAGGAAAGATGCGTGAGGCAAGACTGGGGTGGTTCGGACATGTGAAGAGGTGTCCGAGTGCCCTAGTGCAGAGGTGCGAGCGATTGCCGATGGGTGATTTTAGAAGGAGTAAAGGTAGACCGAAGAAACAATGGGTGAGGTGATTAGAAAGGATATGGTACAACTGTAGCTTACCGAGGACTTGACCTTAGATAGTAAGGTTTGGGGTACACGGATTAGGATAGCATGATAGTAGGGTGTGTAACAGGGCTTTCTTGTTCTCAGGGGTAGGCCTAATTTTGCTCTTATAGTTCCTGTCTTTCGTTGTTTATTCCTACCTGATGCTACTTGTTTATCGTTTAGTGTATTGCTGTTGTGTGTTTTGGTGCGAGCACTAGCTGCTGTTGATATTATATGTTGTCTCCTGTGCTATTATTTTGTTGCTGGTTCTGTTTCTCTTAAAGCCGAGGGTCTACCGAAAACAACCTCTCTACCTCTGAGGTAGTGGTAAGGTCTGCGTACATTCTACCCTCCCCAAACTCCACTTGATGGGATTATTGTCATGACCCAAACATAGGTCCGGATTGAGACACGGGATAAAGAACCTCGAGAGGCTCCAAGTCGATCCATGGCATGAACATGACATCTAACTCAATCATAATAAAAGCAGAAGCCAAACGCATTTAGCATAGCGGAAGTCTGAAAATATCATAACATCTGAATACATAACACAAGTCTGAAACTGAATACATGCTATGTCTGATAAGCCTCTACTACTGACGAGTTGATGGGAAAAGACCCCAACTAACTCATTAAAGTCTGAAACAGAAAATACTGAATACAATTGATAAAGGGGGCCCTCGAGAGATGAGGACTCACCAACTGTGACTAGAAGATGCTAACACTGGGAGTCTGGCTAATGGCAGTATTGAGCCTGAATATCTGAGCATGTATTATAAAATGATACAACATAGAGTATGCAGTCAGTACATGGAATGTACCGAGTATGCAAGGTAAGTAAAACAGCTAAGTAAAACAGAGATCATGCATAACATTAAACATTTCATCATAACAATCTGAGAGTAGGGCTTGCATGCTATTATCTGAAAACATGATTCATACATAACATAATATTAACTGAATCGAATGACCCAAAGATGAAAATGATTATTCATAAGTAAAACTGAACATTGGGTCAAACCTGCTGAAAACATAATATCATGACTGTTGAACATGCATAACTGAATTCGTGAAGAATAATGGGAGGTTGTCTTATAACCGACATTACCACGATAGAGCTTACGTGATCCCGACTTTTACACTCAAGTAGGCAGAGCCGTCCAAAGCCTTGCTAGCGCTAGGTACGCTACCATGATATCAATATCAAGTTGATGGCCCCTTGAGGGCAGGGAAAGCTCACAAGGAAGGTCCCGAATAATCTGAACATACCTACGTTGGCACGTAGTTGTGAGGAATAAGATTGACTGACCCTTAGCCTACTTTGTACTAGACATTACTCCCAAAAAACATGCATATGTTCTCCATCGTTTTTCAATGAAGCTGAATCATAACATACATGCATAATCTTAATTCATAATATGAGGAGCCTTGATCTCAAAACATACCACAAGCTGAAAATATTGGGAGTCTAGACTCCAAAATTCATGTGGTAAGCTAGAAACATAAAATCTAGATAAATCATGAAACATACTTGATCATATGGGCTTGCCCGATACTTAAACATGCTTGACATAGACTTGATCATTTGAAAATATGAATATAGATATGGGTAATTCGAAATCATACTTTCTTCATGAACATCTCATCATACTTAGAAGCATAGATCATAAACTCATCTCATCATGAAATTTCATGGATGGGCATCTTATTTGTAAAACACTAAAATCATAATTTGTATTTGAAAACATAGTGAAACATGCCCATGAATCATAATTCAATATTAGAAACATGCATAGAGAATACCCATTATTGATACTTAGAGAATTCACATGTTGGATTGAAACCCCACAGATTCATCAACTAGAATTTTATGAAATTGAAGAGGGATTGAGCATGGGTGTAGATGATTAAACCCATTCATAACCCTACATACCAGGAGAAATCTGATTTCACAACCCTCTTGAAAGCCTAAAGAAAAATTAGGGAAGAACTTGATGAATCTAAGCTTGATCTCCCTTAGAAATCACTATACTTGCATACATGGAAGAGAATGGGTTTAGAATGAGCTTAACCCTCTTAAAACACCCTTTTTTGAGCTTAAAAAGATGTAGTACAGGTCTTAGGAACTTAGAAATTACGAAAAAGCCCTTAGTAAATCCGCAGGGAAATGTACACTGCCAGTCCCAACGAAGAATTGGACGACTCGTGCTCAACACCACGACTCGTGGTCTGTTTCTCATGGCCTACACTAGAATCTTATCCTCTGAGGGTCATCACGAGGGACACCATGACTTGTGGTGTACTGTTATACCCTAGAAGCCCAAAGATCAGATTCGGCAGTTGAGATGGGAAAAAAATGGAAATTTGTCATGGCAGTATCAGGACGAGTCATCTGACGACTCGTGAGGACAGCCCACGAGTCGTCAAGTGACTCATGGGGAAGAACTGAGTTTTTGAGAGGATTCCTAGAAGGGTTGAGACCCTACGGGCGAGGCCACGACTCCTTGTCAAGACCCACGAGTCATTCGGTCAGACGTGGGAAAGGAAAAATAGTAGGAAAAGGAAGGATGAGACAGTGCACTCAACGACTAGTGACCACGAGTCGTGGTCACCACTAACGAGTCGTGAAGTGACCCATTATGAGCCCAGGAGAATAAATGATACAGTGCACTTGACGAGCAGAGTGACGAGTCGTGCCTCTAGCAATGAGTTGTCAGGTCGTCCGTTAGGACCTCCTGGCAGTTAATTTTCTGCGAAATTAGTAAGGGGCCTTTTTGTAATTTCTAAGTTCCTAAAGCCTAAAATACAATGTTTTGGGGTATGAATAATGGTCTTTTAAGGGTTAAGTTCAGATTACTCATTTTCCATCCATGCATGCAAAGTAGAAGAGATTTTAGATGGTGATCAAGCTAGAAATCTTTGATTTCTTTCAAACTTCTTTTGGGCATTCAAGGGAAAGTAAGATTCAACCTCCATCAGATATGTAGGGTTACGAATGGATGTTTTTGTTCACACCCATTCCCATTCTCTAGAAATTATGGAAATCTACTAAAAATCTATTGGGGTTTTAATTCAATGTTTATGAAAATCTAATGATTTGCAAATGGGTTGTTTTAAATTGTGATTTAAATTATATTTTATGAATTTTGATTAGGTTTTACAACTATTTTGATTATCAAAATATTAATTCGATCTCTACTAAATTAAGCCTAATTATGTAAGATATATGATGAATTGATTTATGATCTTCACTTCAATTATTGATATTTACAAGCCCAACATGATTTATGATTTGAAATGTGGATTTATTCAATTACCCATCATGATTTGGTGACTCTCGAGCTATAAGCATAATCTACAAGTATGTATGAAATTTATGATTCATGAATTATGTTTTAGGCCGACTCACAAGCCTTGTTTCATGGCTAGTTCACATATTTATGAGCATGTTTATGATCATCATGATTTAACTACCCTACGAACTCCTGCATATTATACTATAAGCACTATATATGTGTTTTGAGAGTAGTATCGAACACCGAGTAGGTTCGGGGCCCAGGTTCTGCCCCCGATCGATAAACTACGCGCTATCGTAGGTATGTTGGGGCCTCCTTTGTGACTGTCCCCGGACCAATTGGCCCTTTTCATAGTGATTATACATTTTCATAGTCCTACCCTTGGCAAGGTACGGACATCCTCATGACTAAGGTTACAGGTCGGGCTTCATGTGTGCTCATATGGGGTATGTCGGTTAAGAGAATCTCTCATTGTTCCTCTTGATTTATGCATATCTATGATTACGTATATTGACTCAAGTTATGTTCAATATGGCTTTCCTCTCATGATTATGATTTCGATTGTATTACAAATGCTTTGAAAACCTTGAGCCCTATGATATGTTATGTTATAATATTTATGATATGAGCATGATGTCCTACTCTTATGATGTTTTATGAGCATTTACATATTTTAAATGTCCATTTTACTAGTCTTGCATACTCGGTACATTTCACGTACTGACCACATACTTTCTATGATGTATCGTCTTGTGATACAGGTTTTGGCTCTCATGCTCATCCTCATATCTAGATCATCTCAGAGGGTACTTTCATCTTATTGTGAATCCTCATGTTTCGAGGGACGTTTGACAGACATTCACGCTATTTTATGTTTCAGTACTTGTCCGGATTAGTTGGGGATATTGTCCCATCAACCCATCGTATAGGCTTTCAGACGGTGTGTAGTAATCAGCTTGTGTATATCTAAGTGTTTCCGTTCGTTATGATACGTTATGAATATGCTTACGTTTCCGCTATGCCTTGTAATTAGTCTTCCGCTTATAATGAATGAAGTTAGATGCATGCTTATGCCATGGGTCTACTTGGGGACTCTCGAGGTTCCTTGTCCCGTGCTACGATCCGGGTCTACATTCGGATCTTGACATGTACTCAACGACTCGTGGTGACCGAGTCGTGACCAACACTACCCAAATTTTCACCTCCATGCCAAACTCCGGACCACGGCTAACATAACGAATCGTGGTGAGGACCATGGCTCGTGGCCTCACCCGTGGCCAACCCCAAACCAAGAAATCCAACCAAGTCCACCCTCCTCCCCACGAGTCATTTAACAACTCGAGGTGCACTTGACGAGTCACTGGACGACTCGTCCTATGACCTGGTGCAGAAAATTCTATTTTCTCCGTTTCAATCTTTGAGTTTGATCTTAGGTCTTTCGGGATATTACAAGTATATTGGGTGGTTGTTGTTGTTGTTATAAATTGAATAGAATAAAATAATTTTTAAAAAATTATTATATGTAAAAATAAAAATTCTTATAAAAAACACAAAATTTTAAAAAAAAATTATAAATGACCAACAAAATCAATTATGTATTAACCTTTTAGATAGAAAATGGAATTAGAAAATGGAATTAGCCTAAAGTGGTATCATAATTTAAGGACTGGCCAAAGGGACAGAACGGAATAGGACGTTTGGGGCCGGGCCGGGATGATTTTAAAATTTAAATTTCTGTTAAAGTTTTATAATCTTATACTTTTAAGTCTTATAGTTAGAGATTTTCAATTTGAAATTTGAATTAAGAAATTAAGGCTAAAGTTTGTTAAAGTTTGAAATTTGAAATATGAAGTAATTATTTATTTAAATTTATAAGTTTGTTAAAATTTTTATAAATTAAATTTTATAGTAAGTTTGTAAATTGTAATTTGTAAACTTGTAAATTGTAATTAAAATTTTTTAAAAATAGATTAGAAGACTTGTATTAAATAATTTAAATATAACACAATAGATAATGAAATTGAAATTAAGGCTAAAAGCCTTTAACTTTATTCAGATAAAATATAATGATGTAAAAATCTATAAATATTAGTAGAGCGTCTAATCTACACAACTACCTTCTAGGAAGGGTTCTGCTTGAAGTAGGCTTCGAATATAATATTAATATTTATATAGTCGTGTGAAATTTCTTTCTTACTCTTCTATCATCTGAGCCGAAATATTTTCCTGCACAGGCATAGATTGTGGTCGTTCTTGTACTTTTATGTCATCATCATTATTGATTGTTGCATCCAAAAAAGCTTCTTGTTTGGAAGTTAACTTCAGTAGCCCGTGATTTCTCTGCTCCGCATTGATCCAATCTGTGAATAAACCGATACCTCAAAGCTGTCTTCTGCTAATGAATATCAGTGGTCTCCAAGTTGAAATCTTGCCTCGCAGAAAGCGACCTCTGAAGCAACGGGCGATGCTTGAATAATAGCACGTCCCTAACCATCCTGCTAAGAGCCCTCCACCAATCCAAAATATGCGGGATGTCGTCGGTATTCGTAACACTTTTTTGTGCCTAATTAAAATATTTATCAAAATCACAACTGTCAGAAAAATCAAGACCAATAATATTTTGCACAAACCCATGAGTAGTATCTACTCAAACCTTAGAAGATTGAGGAACATCATGTACATTATTATTTTGTAACTGGCAATATGCGTCATACATTATTCTACCATACACTTTAATACTATTTTAATAATTTTTCATACTTGAAATTTTATGATCTTGAATTTCTAAATTTTCATAAATTTTTTGAACCATTCTTTTGGCACATCTTTCTTTATATTCTGTGTTAAAAAGTATAGCAGTTAAATAAATTTGAGGAATAAAAAATATATATTTTTAAAAATTTTCAATCATGATCTCAACAACCGATGCACACTTTTTAATTTGTTTATATTCAGCAAATTTAAATGTAATAGCACATACATTTATTAAAACTTCACAAACAGTTGGAAAATACACGCCAGAAAATATTTTTGTTGCTTGATAAAACAATTTCAAAAATTTATTAAGTTCACTTTTTTTGTCCCAGCCATCATCATTAAGTTTTCATTTTGCGTCAGAATTATGAGCATTATAGGTCATAGTGATAGCTTTTCTATAAATATAAGCAACTTCTAACATTTCATATAACGAATTCTACGTAGTTTTAATATGTCTTGGAATTTTCCTATATGGACGTTCACATATTCTACAAATTTCTTTATATTCACGAATTCTAGAACTTTTGTTCATTTAAAAAATTCAAAAACATGCATATTCAACTTTAGAACACCCAATATCAAATAACTTAATGTTATCTCCTACAACCAAATTAAACACATGAGCTGCACATCTAACATGAAAAACATTATTATTAATTGGACATAATCTAGCTCTTAGTATACTAACAACACTAGTATTTGTAGAAGCATTATCTAATTATAACACTCATTACATTGTCGCAAAGACCATAAAATTCTAAAATTTCAAGTATAATACATGCTATGTACGAAGCAGTTTTTCTCTACTCACAAACTTTATAACCTACGATTCTTTTTTATAAATTCCAGTTATGATCAACCTACTGTACAGTAACAATTATATAATCAACAACATTGATACTACGACCCATATCAAATGTAATTGAAACTCTACTATATAACTAAATAAACAGCAAAGTTAATGACAATATTTAGCTTGAAATTCAAAAACATTACGTTTAACCATATTCCTTGAAAAACCTAGAAACGAAGGATTATACATTTCTTGAATATACGTAATAAATTCGGGATGGGAGAAAAAACTAAAAGACAAACCACAGACAACAACTATTTTAGTGATATTTTCACGGTCTCTATCTCTATCATATTTCCGTTGTATAATATGGTCACTTGGGTCTGAAGGGTCTAACTGGATCTACATCATGTTGGAACCCCTTTATGATTCAACAGGGGTAGAACTAGAAGCGTCAGGTTTGGAGGCTGCTTTAGCCGCCATATATTCAAGTTCACAACATTATAATAAATGTCTATTTAACCCTCTTATTCCACCTCGGCTTCCACCACATTGATGCTTAAATACTTTTTTAATATTTATTACAAATAGCTAGCATTTTTTTCTCATATCTGATGCATAAATTGCCAAACAACAAATGAAAGTTTTTGGACCGTGAACCTTTGTCTCACCCATAGTAGGTGGTATAGGAGAAAATTGAGCTCCAGACTGAGGATATCTTAAATTGGAGTTTCGGTAGCGGGGTTAGTAGATATACCATCTAATTCTTCTTCTTCTTCTTTTTCTACTTCTACTTCTGCTTCTACTTCTGCTTCTACTTTTTCATCTAATTCTTCATCTATTAAATTACCATAACATCTTTAGAAAATTTCATTATCTATTGGAATATACGAATTAATATTTATAAGAGTATTATCAAATTGCGTAAATTCTTCCATATTATTTTTAACTCATACATTGATTGAGAAAAACTATCAGTTTTTTTAGAATTAGAAGCTATATTTTTACTACTAGTAAGACCCAACGCATTTGAAAACTTAGATACAAGACCCTTTTCTTTTGCAGAATTTTTTCATCCAGAATTCATATTATAATTTATGACTAAAAAAATATAACACAAGCAAATTTAAATAAAAAAGAGACAAAATTAAATGCAAGAATTAAATAAATTAAGAGAAGGAAGTATGGAGCGAATGTACCAAACGTCTACGTAAAAGTAGACGATTATAACCAATAGTCGAAAATTGATGTTGCAACTAGAAACTTGAAATTTGAATATCACCAAATTTGATAGTTGATACTTGATACTTGATACTTGATATTTGATATTTTATTAGCACAAATATTAATAAAAATTAGAAAGTTAGACAATTGGAGAGTAAGATGAGAGAAGAGAGAATAAGAATTGAGAGAATAGTAAAGAATAGAAAATAGATTGTAAAGAAATCGTGTAAGGATGAGAATATTTATAGTTATTAGATAGAAGTTAAGTGTAATTTTTAAAAATTTGGGGTTTAAAAATAATTTAAGGGGGTGGGGGTAGGGGGGTTTAGGGGGTGTTGGGGGCTGAAATAGCAGTTGGGGCCCCCTACCCCAACAGCTGAAACGGCTAGATTTAAAACAAATTGAATTTTAACTGAACGAACCGTGACAGACCAGTTTGATATCAGGACGAACCGGCCCAGGCCTACCAGTAAAATATTTCCTCCCCCGTCCCGTTCCACTCGTCCCCTTATTCCCCCAGGCCAATTGAAATCAGGACTACCGAAAATCAGACCTGAGCCAGTACTAGTATTGGGTCGAGATGAAACATCCCGTTCCGTTGGCCAATCCTAGTCATAAACACTTCCAACAGCCAAAAGTTATGAGCCTCAATGAAGCTCCATATCTCACTATACAAAGAACCTAGATAATAAAATTTATCTTCCAAAATATGAATTACTTTTTTAATATTTTAGATTAATATGATAATTAGTAAAATTATTCCTTAAAAAAAGGTGAGATAGCCAAAATGTAAAGGCGAATTCTGGATTAAAAGATAATGGAAACATCATTCAAGGTTTAGTTAGTTCATTTTCATGATGATTTACAATTACTATAGATTTTTGCAACATAATATGTACGGAGTTTGAAAAACTTTATACATGCATGCATGCATTGAGTATTCAAATAGAGGTTGCGCAACAAAGCTGTTGGCTTTTGGAGTTGTTTAGAATTTTCAGCAATGAAGGTAAGAAATATGATGTATTTGGACTACAGTGATCAAAATACTTGATTTTCAATTTAAATTTTGGGGTATATTTTTTTTAAAATTTTTAAAATAAAATTGACATTTTGCAAACTGTACATGAGAATATTCATGTCAACATAACTAATTCTTTAAAATATTTAACTCTCAAAATAGTAATTCTCAATATAAAATAGAATGTAGAGAGTATAAAGTTTGACTATTCTCTCTTATTATTTTTAAATATTTTTATAGTAACTGTAAAAACAAAATTGAATAGATAAATTGAAGGGATAAACAAAGAGACAAAAGACAAAATACATAATAGTGGAAGAAAAAGGACATATCATGATGTTGGTTGTTCATGAAAGGTTATACACGAAGGATAAGGACTTTGGTGAAAAGAATAATCTAAGATTATATTTGAGAGATTCTCTCAAAGTGAAACTAACTAAATACCTGACAAACTTGAACAATTATCCAAGCTAAAGACAATAGATGTTTAGAACACGAGAGTTGATTAATTGTGTTGGATTTGTCCGGGCAGATTAGTTTTCTTTTTACCTTTTTTTTTAACAGTAAACTTTTCTTTGATAATAAAATACTTACTTATAAAAAAATATTAAATATTAGTAATAGAGAAAATATTTCAGAAAGAGGGTTTAACTAATAAAATGAGAAAAATAGTAATCAAGTATAAATTGGAAGTAATTAATGTGACTGTTTCGAAATATAACTAATTTAGAGGATCAAGAATGTGAGAGGGATTAATGATGAGTTGTGAAATTATGGCTCATTTGACATCAAATGCATAGATTTTAGGTGTCATTAATGCATTATGAGGTAATATTTTTATATTATTTTGATTGATTTAAGGTAGATGAACCTAAAAAGTTATAAAGGAGTAAAACACAGTTGAAGGCAAAAAGAATCCAATCTACAGTCCAGAAGTAGAGGTTCCATCACAAAAAGCGACAGAAATACTTAAGCTGAAAGGCAGATTTTACGATCCTATTTTGTGTTCTGTATTCCAACTCTCTATGATTAATAATTGTATTTTCTTTATCTCCTTTATTTTTTTTTAGTTTTATTCTTATAATTATTTAATACAAAATGGAATAATAAAGGAAAAAAATTCCACTGTTTAATTTACCTAATAAAGCCTAATTAGTTAATAAAAGTCAATATTCATTTTTTTAAACAAACCTATGCAACCGTTTGCATTTGTCTTTCTCTGTTTTTTTTGTTTCCCCTTTATTTGCTTTAAAATATTTATCTCCATAACTCTCCTATTTAATTTTTACTTTTAATAATATTTATAATTCTCATGTTTTTCATATTAATAACTCTCAAATATTTAATTTAAAAGTTTAAAATACGTTATGTTATTCCTTTATTTTATCTATATAAGTTAATATTTTCTTATCTCACGAGAACCTATTCAAGATCATCCTCTCATTTTCATATTAGAAGTAGTAACATTGTTATATTTTCTGTGATGGTATATTCATATTTTAGTTTGACTTGAAGAAGAAAGTTTTTATATGGTGATCGGTCTGTAGGAGTGGATGTCGATAAGAGCTCGGAAAATTATGCTATATAAGTTCATATTTTTTATTTCGTGAAATCCTTTTCAAGGTCATCCTCTGATTTCATTTTTAAAGTAATAACATTATTATATTTTTTATAGTATTATATTCATGTTTTAATATGGCTTGAAGAAAAAGACTCTTAAATAATGTGTCATACGCTCTTACAATACAAATGCAAAATAGTAGAATTTTATTTTTTTCATTAAATTTGTGATTTTACATTTGTAAGAGAATTTTTGTTAGACCGCAGCGAAGCACGGTCAAGTATCATATTCAAGAGAATTAACTACTCTATCATAATTGAAATATCGTTTTTGTGCAATTGATTAATAAAGATAATTTTTAGGCTAATATAATTAAGACATTTTTTTGAAAATTAAAGTCATAATTCTTTGTTACATGAATATATATAAGTCAAAGTCAAATAAAGTATGATTACCAATTTATCGTATCACAAAATACTGATAGCGAAGTTAAAATTACCAAACCATACTACACTAATTTGCTATAATAATGATATAAAATTTTTAAATATCGAAAATCAAAATTACCGAACCAAAATTTTCAATGCTCACCATGTCACACCTCGCCTAAGGGGCTCTAACAAAATGACTCAATCCTTTCAATATGTAAGTTCTAAAAAATATAGTTATGTTAACGAGTGCATATTCATACCCAAACTCACCACCTGGATCCCTATAACGTTAGATGTGCACCTTTTCTGGCCCAGAGGTTAACTCAAAGGCAAAAGATGGAAAATTACACTACTAATAAGTCTTTTCCCTAAGAAATTAGCTTGAAGAAATCTGACAGCAGGGTGTCGGCTCCTCATCTAAAGCAGCTCTCTTGAGCTACTTCAGGACTCAACACCTAATAATATGCACTTATAAAGTGTAAGCAGTAAAAGGGTAGTAGTTAATTGAATAGCTGGGCAATTCGCTGCAATAAATAACAAATTCAACAAAATATCTAATAAAACTTCTGATAAAGTTTAAAGCTTCTTCCATAGAGCAATAATCTGCTAAAAGGCAAAACATAAAGGTACTTTTCGAGAACTAATATCTCTAACATTGTCAAGCATTTGAACCAAACACAAAAATTGGCAGAGCAACTCTCCAATCCAATTGCAGCGTATATATCACAGCAAGCTCTTAGTTCAACCTCTGGGCAGCTTCCTTGGCAAGAATTCTCTCTTTGGCCTTGGTCCTGGCCTGTGACTTGGAGCCCATGATACCACCACCCCACTTCTTCCTGTTCTCCTCATACTTGTCATTGAAGTTAGCCTGAACAAGTAAACAAGCATCAAGAGAAATCCTAGAAGAGCTTTACAGCAAATAGCACACCAAACTAATCATTAGTAGAGATACCTTGATTGCCTCCAAAATTCTGCTGAACTCCATTTTGTCTTCATTCTTCACAGTTGTCAAACACAGGGCTGAAGCAGTTTTCTTATGCACGATCTGTGTACAGTTATCAGCATCAGTATCTAATCTGTTGGCAAGCATTAAGAACACAGACTTGGTATTACTTACCGCTCCTAAACGTGCTTTCCCCTTCACAATGCAGTAAGGGATTTCCATCTTTCTGCATAGTGCAGGAAGCCAGACAACCAACTCTATTGGGTCCACATCATGAGCAATCACTACTAACTGAGCTTTGTTCTAAAATGAAATCAATGGAAAATAGTTACTAGAAAGATGAAAAGAGATGTGCTTAAGAAAGTATAGGATAATTTGCAAGACCAAAACAAACCTGCTCAATAAGGTAAGTGATGTGCTTAAGCCCATACTTCACGATAATGGGTTTCTTTGTTTCAGGAGTCTTTCCTTCAGCTTCAGCTTGAGCCCTTTTAACAAGACGCTCCTTCTTAGCAGCCTTGTCCTCAGGCCTGTACTTGAGAAGCATCTTGAAAAGGTTTGTAGCTGCATGCTCAAAGGGCAAAAGCAATGGGAAAATTCAACTCAGTCTCACAGAAATAAAATACCTCATGCGAGTAAAAACAAAACAAAACGTGAGTTGTGAGCTTATAAACAATACTATCAATTTTAGCTAACTGGAGAGTGTGAAGACATAACTGGTCAGGTATTACATGGCAGCAACTTAACCTTTTAAGAATGACCACAAAAAAGTATGTTCCATATTATGGAACACTACAATTTTTTCCAAAATAATTTATTTCCAGAAATGAATCATTTATTTCATTGATATTTCGGGGGTGGAAAATCAGGGGTTTTGCAAGCAGTGAAAAGCAAATTCAACAAACAATCATATTAATGTCAGTCGTTTTTTCCTTTATGATGAAAATGTTTTCCTTGAAAGATAAAGCACCACTTTCCAATACCAAACAAGCACAAGTTCCTTTCACAAAGGAGGAAAAAGAGAAATAAGAAATGAAAAAGAAAAATACAGTGAACAAGTTCATTCATTTTCCCTTGGATTAAGAGAATCCAGAGGAATCTTATGACATGATTCAATAGTCACAAAGACAGCAAAGTCCAACATGATGGGAAAAAGATTATAGTTTTATTAAACAAATACAGGTCAAACCTAACACTCATCAAAGAAACAACACATAGGTATAAAACTAAAAATATGAAAAGGTATTATTTAATAATGAATTCCAACAAAATATAATAGCAGTAGTTTCTGAACTAATTCTACTTGCCCAAAAAACAAAAGCTTCTTCACAAATTCTAAACTGGTCATAATATTCATCACGAATTCTAAAAGGGACAATACAGCTCAGTCAGTGACTTGGTTAATGAACAACGAATAAGCCACCCAACAGTTTCACAGGTGTGAGCCTGGAGATGTTATCCATATTGCTCACACAGCAAAAGCTGAGGTGTTTGCAAACTTCCACTGAGTGGTGACAAATTTGGAATCGTAAGAATCCACAAGCCAAGCACAAACAACCATCCATTCAACTGTCCTCAAGTACACAGTGAGACATAGTTCAAACATATATGGGAACACATTATAGTTGCAATAAAATACTCCATTACTCATAATCTCTTTGCTACTCGTGCCAACAGTTCTGGTGAAAGTTCAGACTGATAATATGCAGCATAAAACATAGTATATAACAGCACAAAAAATAGTAAGTAGCTCGACAAAATACAAGTACTGAAATGAAACAGGCCCAAAATCGAGTGGAATGAATATAGAGGCCAGAGATTTGGCATAGTAAAAAGTCAATATTTGTTCTCCATTATCGAAATGGTTCAGCTGCAAATATAGTGGATATATAGAGGATAGGTTGTCTGAACTACTTAACCAAAACGAAACAGAAGATATGGGAAATTAGGTTAATAATAGTATAGTGGTACTGACCGAGGTTCTTGTCAAGGGTCTTGGTGAACTGGTTGAGAGCAGGAGGGACCTTCAATCGCATCTTGAGAATCCTCTTCTTCCTTTGGAGTTGAACCACCCGAGGCCATTTGACGTTCCTTGTCCGATCCTTCTTGGGTGGCAGCGCCCCACCGATACCCAACTGCTTTGGCCGCTTCTCGAACAGTGGATTCACCACCTTCGCCTTCTCCGGCTTCTTCTTTGCTGCTACTGCTACACCCTTCTTAGGAGCCTACATATCACCGCAAAGAAAGAAAGAAAAACATGTGAATACAAATTCGAAAATGAGTAGTGAAAAGGGAATGCAACCATGGCAAAAGCATACCATTTTTTTTCTTGAGACGGCGACCGGAGAAACAAACCCTAGAGGATGCAAAACACTCTTAGTATATATAGAAATTGATGATGAGTTTAGGGTATATAAGATGTGTTCGCCGTTACTCAACTGGGCCTAGGCGAACTTTTATGGATTTGGGCCCTGGATTCCCTTAGTAAGAAAAATTTAGCATGGGCTAGCCATTTTCGTCCCTCTAATTAAAAAAATAGCCTGTTTGTAAATTAGTTGGAAAATGATACTAGTAATTTTTAATGTGAAATTGCAAGCTAGTGAGCACTGGAAGGAGGGGGTTCTCACTGCTCAGAATTCTGCTGGAAGAAGCAAGAGAAGATTAGAGCTGTCAATATAGGCCGACTCAATTCATTCGGGTTAATTTACTCGGACTTTGGAATTTGATGGGTCAGGTCGGGTTAATCCATCATTTTAGCAAGTCCATCCCATTAATACGTGGGCTGCGAATCTTGCCGAGCCCCCACTTTTTTAAAAAAGTATTTTTTAAATAAGTTATTAATTTAAATTCTAATTTTAAAATGTTAACATAAATATTTACAAGACAATATTATATGGTGTTACTATTTGTTACTCAAGTCTTAAATTCAGAAACAAAAATAATCCTAATGATATTTATTAAATTTGGTTTCAAGTAAAGATTTGATTGTATAACTTTAATCTGAAACAACTGTCATTCTATGCAAATATCTTGGGTACAACCCAACAAGAACATGATCTTGATGAACATAAAGCTTCTATGAAATTGAACAACTTTTGACATGATATCGTTCGAACCCAATAGAGATATTAATATGAAAACAAAATGATTAATGAGTTTTTGGACTTTGTAATATTAATATATGATGGTTTAAGCATATGTTGACTCTTGAATTTTGACTCCTCTGGTTATTTTTAGTACTCTATTTTATTTATATTTTTTAATTAATTTTTTATTAAGCTCACGGGTCGGCCCAACCCACTTTGCTCAAGCCCCATGGAACAGCGGGCTTATTTGGGTCGGGCTAAAAGCGTCGTTCTTAAATGGGCTCCAAAAATTGAAGCACGATCCTACCAAATTACATGTTGGGCTGGGCTGGCCCAACGGGCCTAGCCCATATTGACGGCTCTACAGAAAGATCATAGGCCGGTGAAGTTGAGCAAAAACTAGCCAAGGAAGAAAAGAAGCAATTGATTTGGGAGAAATTTGATATTAACAAAATATTGAATGCATGGTTCAAATTGTAGTTCGTACCTCCTACTGTACAGGGTGAGTCTTCTATTAGCAAAATTGACATAGAGGATATAGAATCTGAGGTAGAATATTGGAAATTTGTTGTAGTGTGTTATGTTTTGGGGGCCTTACTCTCCATTTGATATACTTAAAGGATTTATACAAAGTTATATTAAGAAAATATCGAATGTAGTATTCAATAGGTAGAATATTAAAAATCTGCTCTAGTTCAATTTGAATCAGAGATGTAAAAGAATGATGTTATCCGGGGAGGAGGGGCGGGGGGGAGCATTTACCATTTTGACACCAAGCATTTCATTGTTAAGGCATGAAGTCCTAATATGGAGTTTCTAGGGATGAAACTAATACTGACCCAATTTGGATTAAAATTCTCAGGCTTAAACTTCAAGTATTGGAGTCCCAAGGGATTAAGCAAGATTAGAAGTCTAGTTGGTAAATCTTTAATGGTATATAATAACACTGAGAGGATGATTGGTCTAAACTTTGTTAGATTACTTGTTGGAGTAGGCATGGATTCCAAGCTCTCAAATAGTGTTTTTATTCAGGAATGAAAAAGGGGATTTGGTTGAACAAAAGGTAACATATGACTGGAAACCAACTCTATGTAAGTTCTATCAGAAATATGGCCACAATGAAGATGTTTGTACGAAGAAGAGGGCAATCAAAGAGCCGTTTGTGACTACCAGGTGAAGAGTAATAAGCAGCAACATGAAGGGATAGAAATACAGGAGATGACCTCTAGCCATAATACTATGAGTGAACAAATTATATCACAGAAGAGCATTTCAGTTACTAAGGTGCATGGGGAGAAGCAGATTGATCAGCCTAGTCCAGGATGGGTTACACCATCAAAAACTAGCAGATCTCAGGCTAAGACACATAATCTAGTTGTGAATGGTAATACTTTTTAGATTTTGAATAATTCAGTGGAGGTATCTGCTAAAACTAATAGTGTGTGTTACCAGGAAAGGCCTAATTTAGGCTATGGTTAGAATTCTCAGTTGGAATGTTAGGGGTCTAAATGCCCCAAATAAGCAAAAGGAGGTTAAACTCCTTTGCAATAAAATGAATGTTGGTTTGGTTGGGTTGCTTGAGACAAAGTTCAAAAGTAATAAGGTGGAACTGGTTATGAACAAATTATTTGATAGATGACAGGTTATTTCTAACTTAGAAGCTCACTATAATGGTAGGATTATAGTGGTATAGAGGCCAAACTACTATATAGTGAAACTTCTTCACATGTCACCTCAAGTGGTGACTTGTGAGGTGGTTTGTATGCCATTATAAATGTCTTTTGTCATATCATTTGTCTGTACTTTCAATACAAGGAAGGAGAGAAGGACATTATAGGACAACTTGCTAGACCAGTAAGCTAGAATAACTAAGACTTGGATGATCCTGGGAGACTTCAATCCAATGCTTAGAAGGGAAATAGAGCTGGTGGAAACCTTGTTACCTGAGCAGAAGTAATGGAGTTTTAGAATTGTGTGGATAGTTGTGGTTTAATGGAATTGGTACATCAAGGACAAAATTACACATGAAATGATAAATATGGTGATTAGAGAATATATTCAAAGATAGAGTGGGTTTTAACTAATACTGACGGGCTAGATACTTTTCTTGCATGCAAGACTGTATACCTCCCAAAAGGTATTAATGATCACTGCCCTATCTTTGTTTCATCTGTGGAAGAGAGACACAGTTATAAAAAAGCTTTTCAATTCTGTAATATTTGGACTAAGCATCCTGGCTTCATGGATATGGTTAGCATTGGATGGGAGACACCTATCACTGGCCGTAGAATGTCAAATGGTGAGAAAATTAAAGTTTATGAAAAGATCACTTAAGGAATTGAATAACTAGTTCTTTAGGAATATTGCTGATGAAGCTAATACTGATAGAGAAGCTCTACTGAAAGCTCATATGTTATTAAAAATTGACCCTTTGAGTTTGGAATATCAGGCAACAGAGAAGGAGAAGTATCACAAGTTCAGAGCTTCTTCTTACATGGCTGAAATCTACCTTCAGCAAAAGAGCAAAGCTATATGGATTAGACTGGGTGATAATAATACTAAATATTTCTACTATGTTATAAAGTATATGAGGTTAAAGCTAAAGGATGATAAGGGAGAATGGCAGTTAGACCAGGATGCAATAGCCAGGATTTTTGTGTAGTACTATTAGAATATCGGGGAGGAAAATGGAGAATAGAGTAAAGGCTTTTGGCGAATTTTTAAGAAGTGGACCAGTGCTTACAGAGGAACAACAGATACAATTAGTGCTTCCATACACTACAAAGGAGGTAAAGCAGGCTATGTTCCAGATTGATAGCATCAAAAATCCGGGACCAAATGATTTTCAGAGTGGTTTTTTTAAAGCTTCTTGGGATATTGTGGGGGAGGATATCACAACTGTAGTGTTGGATTCCTCCAGAATGGTCAATTACTCACTTAGCTTAACAGAACTTGTACTGCTCTCATTCCTAAGGTGTCTGCTCTTGAATATCCAAGTCAATATAGACCCATATCTTGTTGTAATGTCATCTACAAATGCATATCCAAAGTATTCTATTTGAGACTAAAAGAGGCTATAGGACATGTTGTAGCACGAAACCAAGCAGCTTTTCTAGAGGAACAATAGATACAATTAGTGCTTTCATACACTGCAAAGGAGGTAAAGCAGGCTATGTTCCAGATTGATAGCAACAAAAATCCAGGGCCAAATGGTTTTCAGAGTGGGTTTTCAAAGCTTCTTGGGATATTGTGGGTGAGGATATCACAACTGCAGTGTTTGGGTTCCTCTAGAATGGTCAGTTACTCACTTAGCTTAACACTGCAAAGGAGGTAAAGCAGGCTATGTTCCAGATTGATAATAACAAAAATCTAGGGCCAAATGATTTTCGGAGTGGTTTTCTCAAAACATTTCTTGGGATATTGTGGGTGAGGATATTACAACTGCAGTGTTGGATTCTTCCAGAATGGTCAGTTACTCACTTAGCTTAACAATACTTGTATATCTTTATGCATACTAACACTACCATAGAGCAGATAAAGCTTGAAATTGTTGAAAGGATAGAGCTTCTTAGACAATATAGCAGAGCTAGAAGATGCAATAATTTAATTAACTATCTTATTTTTACCTAGTATGTTGGTTGAGGCTCATCATCACTGATACCGATTTTTATAGGTGGTCAGCTGTTTGTTGAGTGCTCTTTAGCTTGAATGCTTGTTTCCTTTATTGGTTATGGTAATATTTACAGTTTTATTGAATAGTTAAATAAATTAATGTCAAATAAAATTTTATTATAAATATCATCAACTTAAAAGACTGATATAGACACATTTTGCTACTTTTGTGGAAGCTTCAGAATTTTTTTTTATCACACATAAAATGATTTCGATTTCATTCTTCATTTTTATTTCATTGAAATTTCATTTTAAAAATATACTTTTAGTGTGAAGATTGAGTCCTTAAAATTATCAAAATGGTTCGACATTTTGAAGGTGTGCCTTTAGATTTAATTTTCTTCCTTCTTTACTCCTAAGTTTTATTTCCCCTCTTTTGTAAATTGTTCACTCTTTATATTTAATCTTCCTCTTCATTGTAATATTATTTTGTTTTTGTCTTCAAGTTGGATTTCAAATAAATTGACGATTATTGTGAATTATGAATCACTTTGTTGATTTCTTTGATAATTGAAAAACATTTTTTTTTCGTTTATTAAGTTTTTTTTTTCTGAATATATTTATTTGATATCTAGTTTATTACAAAAAAGGTGTGGAAAAATTTGTATGTGATGGCGAACATTAGGAAAGTGTGTTGAAGTTTTATTATTGTAGCTTAGAACGACAGAAAAAATTGCGATTTAAAATTAATTAAATTTTACAAATGTTTGATCAATTGTCTGGAAAATTTGACTTAAAACCTTTTTTTAAAGAGTAACTAATATGCTAGAATCTCGACTAGACTAGCAACATGGTTGATCAATTGTCTGGAAAGTTGAAAGTGCTCATTTTGTAAAGTTTAAGTCACTTTATTTTGGCTTAATATATAACTAATCTTTTAAATTTATCGAGATATTTCATTTCGATATTCGAATTAAGTCTTGTTTCAATTGAACTCTTCAATTTCTAATAAAGTATTCCAATTAGGTATTTTCAATTTAAATTTTGAATTTTTCTTTGCGTGTGAACTCATTTTCATAAATTAGGTAGATAAGTTAATTACATGAAATATTTCACTTTCTTTAATTATATCCATTTGTCTCAATAACCTGTAAAACCTCAAACATTTTCTACCCCATGTTAATAATTAAAGAAGATGACATGTTTTATGTAGTTAACTTAATTATCTAATAGACGAATGAAAACACATGCAAAAATTTTGTTCAGAATTTAAATAGAAAATGTCTAATTAAAATACTTAATTAAAAGTTGAGGTGTTCAATTGAAATAAGACTCAATTCAAGTATCTAAATAAAATATCATAATAAATTAAATGGGCTACTTATATATTAAACCTTTTATATTCCTTTATAAACTCATTTTTGTAGCAATAAAAGGAGGAGTTCCATATATGTCACAAGTGTTAGTGTCCTTTTGAGTTAGTAACATGAAGTGCAATAGTTGGTCTTAATTTTGTACGACTATATGGGTGTTATATATTTGTATCATATTGATATTTTGAATATAATATTTATTTTAATTATTTTTTTAATTTTATTATATTGTATTATGAAATATGTTGTAAAGTAATAATGAGAAATGACATTTTAGATGACTATCAATTTGAGGTGACTGTATCATTATCTTATTTTTAAACATTTTGGTCTTATATTATTTAAAAATTAAATTTCACATATTACCCTACCTTTATTTATAATAATTGATGAGTGGATATTTTACCACTTTATCCTTGGTTTTTACTAATATTTTTATTTTTATATGTATGTATTTATATAGATAATCCATGCCAAGTCTTGCGTGGCTTGCTAGATTTAAGATATAATAATGATTTATAAGTCAAACGATATATGATGATTGAAAATTGGGGTAGAAGGTGAGTGGGTAATCGTGCATTGTCTAGTGTTTTTAGCAGTATCATCTTTACTGTTCTTCTATTATCATTTTTTTATTTTCGTCTCGGTATCTATTCTTTGTTGTTGTCACTGTTCTTTTCTCTATTATTTTTAACACGACTTTTTATTATTGTATTTCTTTTTCAAACTTTGAATTATTTTACTTGAGCCGAGGTCTTCTGAAAATAGGCTCCCTGCCTTCATAAGGGATTCGAAACCCCACTTGTGAAATTATTTTTAACATGACTTTTTCACTATGTGTACATACGATCCTTCTCAAACTTCACTTGTGAAATTACAGTAAATTTTTTTTATGTGATATTATTATGTGGTTAGGTTTCCTCCCCAAATGCCATAGTTGGAGTAGAAGTATAGTCTAACACTATTTTTATCAGAGACGAATCATTATTTTTAGTTTATGAGTTTTAAATTATATTATTTTATTTAATGAGCTTTACATATATTATTTATATATAAGGGTGTCAAATGAACAGGTTAAACTGAAATTGGATAGATTAGAATGAATGAGCGAAAAAGTTGCTTGGGCAACGAGCTAAAAACTTAGTGATAACCCACTTTCCTCATTTCTTACTAAGTTTTAAATTATTTCTTTATTTTTTTTAAATAATTTCTAATGAAACTAATTTTCTTATATTATAACTTATATATAACATATCAAATTAAAAGAAAATATTTTTTAAAAAATATTTAAGACAAAATTTTTATGGATCAATTTGGACCGTATATTAAGAGCTTTTTTGCACCAACTGCCCCCAATTGAGATGATTTCTAATTTTTGCCCTTCAGTATTTTAAGTGATAAAAATATGAAGAAAATACACTAATATTTTCGAAAAGAATTCCCAGACAAACAAAATTCGCAAGACATAAGTTAACCATATAAGATAGAAGTTTATGCTACTGAACTTCTACCCTTAGACAACAAGTTCACTACTGAACTTGTCTCCCCAAGACATAAGTTCATGCTACCGAAATTCTGCCCTTTAAGCGCAAGTTCATACTGCTGAACTTATGCCCAAGGGACAACTCACAAGTTCATGCTACTTAATTTATAACTTGAGGCATAACCTGTGTGAATTTATGCCTTAAAACATAACTTAGAAAAAAACTTATGCCCTATGAATTTTTTTCTTGCTTTGCTAATTTTATTATTATATTTTTTGCTATTAAGAATATTTTTTTAAATCACTTTTAAATACTTAAAATTTAAGAGGTAAAAATTAAAAATTATTTTAAAATAAAAATATTTATGTGAATGAACGTAATTTTAAAATAGACTTAATCAAGTAAGTTAAAATAGATTAAATGAATATAATAAATAAGTCATTAATGTATTAAAATTTAAACGAACTAATTAAAATAAACCATAATTTAAAAGCTGATTTTATCACTCCTATTAGTAGATGTCATTTGAGCCAGAGGTATACTGATTCCGTCTAGGTAAAAAAAAGCTTTAGATCAACCGAACATGTGTCACATTTTGTCTGTGCAAAGCATGATAAAGAAAACTAATTATTTTATTAAAGTAACTACTTTTGTTTTTTCTCCCTTATACATATCATGGACCTACCACTAGTTGTGTAAATTCTGCATTAAATTAAAAATATAAATAAAAGAGAAATAAACAGAAACAAAAGACTATAGAAGTAGTATGGAAAGTAACAATTGGGCCCCGCGGAAGTTTTTGTGGAAAACACACTTAGCAGTGATTATTATCCTTCCTGCATTTGGTTGCGCATCCTTCCAGCTTCTCTTCTTCTACAAATATATACAAAAAAAAAGAAAAGTTATTTAATTTACGCTAATAATATGTATTATTTAAATTCATTTTTTTTTCATACTGCCATATTTAAGTTAACCTACAACGACATGTATGTAACTTTTAGTCACAAGCATAATAAGGTAATTTGTAATTGGATTATACAGATGCTATAGACAATAGAGTACCTAAATGGAGGAGTGTGGGTTCAGGTGTCCTCGTGCTTCCCTTGTTAGATAGATATGTATAATAGAAAATATAATGTGATAATACGTGAAAATTACACTAATATTATAGAAAATGCATATCTAAAGTGAAGGAAAGTGGGTTCACCTTTGATAGACAGATCGTAAAAAATATGTGTGTACTCAAAATCAAAGAGTCTTTACGATGCTATGGTTATTATTTGGTGCATCCTATGTCCATCTTATGTTTTAATCAGTTCAATGGTAAAAATTTAAAGATAAAATTCGTTAAATTGAAATTCTCGATCCATCTCATGATCTTCTTAAAATTCTGAACCCGCCCTCGATTGGGAGAGAGAGAGAGAAAGACGTACCATTCTTGTAGTCAACACAACGTTCAAGAATGCATCGAACATTGCAATAGCGAACTTGAGGCGAATGCAGAGGTGGAATGCAGTGAAGTGGGCAGAATTTCAAGCAGGCAGAAGTGGATATGCCAATTTTTTTGCAATCCTTCATGCAATGTTGTATACATTTCACTTCCATAACATTGGCCATACCCAAATCCATTTCAAATATGACCATCATTGTTAGCATTAGCGTCACCCATTTGATCATTTCCATGTCTCTATTATCTAAAAATGCTATAATACTTGGTAATATTGCTATACTTATGCATGCATTATATATATATAGGGACTTTTTTTGGAATGTGAAGTTTTGATTTTGGTTAGTTCATTTGCTTAACATGAATTGGGGTAGGTGCAAATACAACTATGTTTTGCTACCTACTTTTTTCCTCCTAGTTGTTACCTTCGGTTTGATCATCTAACATTCATGGGGACTTTGAAAATCTCTCTTTCATTAATAGCTAAAACATCTGATCAACTACACTAGCATGCATGCATGCATCCATACACACACGCACACATCTCTCTCTATATTAGTGGGAAGACCCTAAATTAAAAGTTAGATTACGAAAATATCCTTTAAATAATATTAATCAACAAAATTACTCCTCATCCTAAAACTAAATTTTATATATAATAATTATATTTTATTTATTATATCATCCTATTCTAAAAGTTAAAAATTCAAAATTAAAAGACCAATTTGTCCATCAAATATTGAGCGACCATTTTATCCTTCAATCTGAAATAATTTTATAATATTTTATTATAATCTATATCATATAACATATTAGGCATGATACATAAATAGACACTCAAATTTGGCCTCAACTGGCAATTAAACACTCAAACTTTGAGAATGCACATCTAGTCACCTCAACTTGGTTTCAATGTATCAATTGAGCACTCCAACTTACAAGATGATCATCTACCTCAACTTGGTTTCATTGTGTCATGTGCCACGTCAGCATCGTGTGCCTACAATACATACTAGGGACTCGTTGGAATGCTTAGTTGTTGGTTGAGACCAAGTTGAAGTGCTCAGACGTGCACTCTCAAAGTTTGAGTGCTTAATTGCCAGTTGAGGCCAAGTTTAAACGCCTATTTATGTATTATGCCATCATATTATACTTGATGCTAAAAGTGGAAGGCTTCTAAGCAGAGACAAATGTAACATATATGATATGAGTTCAGTTGAATCCATAACTTTTACAATGGAGTATAAATTTATGTGTAAAATTTATTAAAATTATAATAAATAATATACATGAACACATAACTTTTAAAAATATAATGAGTTCAATCCTAAAATCTTAAAAGTTTGAACCCATATATTTTAAATTCTGAATCCGCCTATGCTCCTAAGTCCTAACTTCAAAGTTGGATTACCATTTTACTCCTTCACTAAATAAAATAAATAAATAAATAACCATTTTGCTCCTCCACTAAATAAAATAATATGTGTGTGTGTGCGCGCGCGCATGCGCGCATAATACTAAAATGGAAAATCCATAAAGTTAAAAGTTATAAGATCATAATAACCTTAAAATATTAATAAACACTAATGCCCCTAAAATAATTATTTTCTTAATACTAATGTTAAATATTTAAAAATATTATAAACAAATAATTACACTATAGAGTCTTTTCCACTACTCTATTAAATATGCGTATAAAATATATTATATCTATTGTAATTTTTGAAATTCAAGTAACTTTTGAATTTCCAACAAAATATAATGAATGATAATAAATAATCTTCTATTTTATTAACTTGAAAACAAAAGTCGTCCCTTGATCTCATCATGAAAAAACTTGTGGTAAATTTTTTTTCCCTTTTTCCTTCTCAATTCTTTTCATATTTTATTTGTTGGGCTTTTATAAATATAATTAATCTTTTTTTTCTCTTTAATAATTATTTTTTTATTAGAGATTTTAATATCTATCAATATATGATCTTTTCAACTTCTCTCCTCTCCTTAATATTGTCATTGAAATCTCTATTGATCATGTGTTATGCCCATAACTCTCAAATATTATTTTATGAATAATTTTATGAAACTCTTTTATCTCCCTAGAATATGTCTTTATAAGTCAATTAGTTACATAAGAATACTTAAATAAATATTTATTAGAAAAAATATTATTAGTTCAAAAGATTTGTTTGAATGGCGAACTCAAAGAAATCGGCTTGCACACATTTGCATTTCAAAGTAGGAGGCATATGCTTAAAATTCTGAGAGTGTAAGTACTATACGGTATTTTTTAATCTTCTTGAATATAAGGAGTTGGAATTTTAAAGCATTGATATTTCTTTTATACGCCTTTTTTTTATTTCTTAAAGTTTGGAGATTGATTATTTTGGATATACAATCTTTTGAATGATTATGAAGTATCCTTTGGGGTTATTGTGTTATGTCAATCTTGATTTGATTTTGATTTTTGTCAAATATTAGTCCCAATGTTTAAGGAACTGCTAAAAGATTTAAGCTTGAATAAATAAAGGTCTCACATGCACTTACTTCTTTGTATATGTTATGATTCTATTTAGAACTTTTTAATTACATATAAGTTTATTTAAATTTTCTCTTGTATTTTTTTTAGTTTATTTATAAATTTTTGCTTGAAAAATAATGGTTATATCAATTCCACTATTTCTCCTAACTTGGAGAGAGTTACTATTTCATTTCTTATTGAGAACTTTTTCGAATTGTTAGCAATTTGTGATAATGTTCAATATATATCCTTAAAATATTTATTGATTCCATTGTATCACCGGTTTGAATTTATAAAATGGACAACATATATTTTTTTTTATGATGATGTCGACTGTAAACTTCAGAAATAGAGATTTAGTGATGATATTTAAGATCAATCTCACGAATATTTAGTGTAAAAAAAATCTTATTTTATCAAGCTTTTTTAATTACTTATTACAGCTTTGTTATATCGTAATATGCATAATAAGTAGATATCGCCCTATGGGCTATAATTAACATAGTCTACTTCTTATTTTTTTTTAATTTGTCCCTATTAGAATTACATGATCTTTACATTCAAATAACAAAAAAGTATTTTAAGACCATTTGTGTTAAACACTAATATAAAAACATAGAAATAGTTTAGCTATAAATTTTTGTATAATTTCTTCAAAATATTAATTTCATTTGACACAACTTCTTGATATGTATGCGACAAAAAGGTGGAGGTTGCGGTTTTTTAAAAACAACACATAAAATTTTAAGACTTGAGACATTTGTAAATGTAGCCATTGTTGATCATATTAACATTTAAATTATGTATTGTTTAATTGTCAAGAAATGTATAAATAAAATATTTATACCAATTCGTTGATTATGTATAGTTACAAATTGTAACATTATTGACCAAAGTAATAAAAAATAATATTGCTAAAGAAGTGTTTAAAATAAAGGATATACTTCCAACTTCATATAATAGCAATTCCAATAATGAAAATTGTGCATTGCAATGACATCAAATAGGATCACCGTTCATCCGTTTGAATTGCATTTTTTCTTTTTAATTTTGTATAACTTATAGGTACTTTAATTTATGTATATTATTTTAAAATATTTATATTGATTAGTGGGATACATGTGCAACGCACGTGTCTAAGACGAGTGTACACACACTCAGTGAATTTTAACCTGTGATAAAAAGTTGATAACTATTTTACAGGATTGCCAATTATGTATTCCCTTTTTTACTTTTGCTTATTCACAATGGAATTTGTACTCCCTTTAATAAATAATAACTGAAGTTCATATTTTACTATGATACTCATATTATCTCATAAGTTTAAATCATAAAATGATATGTCATGATTTGAAATCACGAGATAAAATCAATGTTTGGACATGCGATTTAAAATCATGAGATGAAATCTCAAATTCTCAAACACCTTGATTTTAAATTCCAAATCATGATATAAACTTTTTCAAATATAAAATTTGACCCACAAGTTTATATTTTGTGAAAGAAATCACCCGTAATTTATATATACCAACTATTTATTTCAGATGTAAACAAAATTTGTTGTTGGTATTATTACGCTTACCTACTTTTGTCGTACTTTGAGAGGATTATATTAAATATTACACTACAATTCATGTTCAATTTACTTTTTATTGAAATAAAGTTCGATCAATAAATATTATATCTTTTTTAAAATGGCTTTATGATGGTGTATTATACTTTATTATGACTTTTACTTATTTGGTAAGATTGTATAAGAATTGGAGATTTTGATAGTTTTCATAAATGATGAGGTTTTTAAGTTAATGAGAAAAAAGTACAACTTAAGAATTTCAAATTGTATGTCCAAACAAAACTTCAACTTCATCTCATATGCTTTCATATCATGATTTCTTCTCGCATGATCAAACGGGCCCTTAGCCTGTGGATGGACTTATGACTTATAGCTTATAGCCAAAAGTCATAAATTAGGATTTCTAACCTATGACTTTTGACTCATTTTTTTTATTTTGGCTTAAAAATAAGTGCTTAAAAGCACTTTTTAAATCTATCCAAACACTAGAAAAGTGCTTTAAAACTATTCTAGCTTTAAAATACTTAAAATAAGTCAATCCAAATAGACTCTAGTATAGAGTCTTAATGGACTTGAGAAATAAGTAGCTAATGTTAAGGGTAAAATAGAAAAAATAAACTATTATTCTTTTAGTATGTGAAGGTAAACAAGTAAAAGTAAAAATTTATTTTTAGTATAATTGACAAATAAAAATGAATGAAATGAATACTTATCAACAAATTTACTAGTAATTACATAATAAATAATGTAATTTTATAAATGGGAAGGTGTATTTGGTATCAAGGAAAACATTCATATCAATAAATTTGAAAAACAGTGTAAAAAGATATTTTTTAATTTTCTCATATTTGATTAGCTTAAATATTTTAAAAAATATTTTTTAAAACGAACTTATTTTCCTTCAATTTAAGGAAAATGATATTTCTAAAAAAAGTAAAAAAACATTTTGTATGTATAATAAGGCTGCCAAGACATTGATTCATGAGGTGGAGCAGGTACCGGTTTGTCAAAGGAGAGCTCCCCCTGCTATATTTGGGGTGTCAAAATTTTCACTCAAGAAAGAGAAAATGTTTCTATAATGATATCATCAAAGGATCAAAGAGAAGTTGTAGCACTGGAAAGGGAAGCTGATGTCCTGCGGAGGGAAGGCTGTACTGATTAGTGTTGTAAAATGAATAGTATATTAAATAGAGATCAAAGAACAAATAAGGGTAATTTTATTAAATTATTGTTTTTAATATTTATTAAAGCATAAAAAATAACATGATAAATAAAATGAACAATATGGAATACTTAAACTAAAGTAAAATAGAAGTGTTCACTAGATTTTAAAATAATAATTCTTTATTTAAACAGAGGATCAAGTTTGTATTTTTTATTTCATTTTAAATATTTAAAATTAATTTAAATATTTGAACTAATGTAAGTTTGATTTAATTTTGAAATTACCGAATCAAATTTTGATAAAAACAATAATTATTTCTTGAGTCCAATTTATATATATTGACAATAAAATTATTACATCCCGTAAGTTTCTAATGTTTAGTCGTCCTATTCGTACGTTAGTCAAGAGTTTTAGAGTACGACGCGTGCGAGAAGAGGTCCCAAAAAAGCTCGAACGAGCTCGAAATCGGGGAAACGAGGGAGAAGGCCGGAGCAGGCTGCAACAGGGGCAGCGTGCAATGGACCCCCTCCCTCCGTGTTGGGCGTTGTGGCTCGCCCGTAGATTACGTCATTTTGGATGTAGATTCAAACCTATTAGTGGGAATGAACGACCTCTCCCCTTATTTCCCCACATTCATTCTCAGAAGAATATCGAAAGGACTCTCAAGAACTCTCAGATCAAGGTCCAGGGTTTCTCATTCATCTCAGAAATTCAAGCTTACTCCTCAGGGGAATTCTTAGTCAGGTATGTGGGAATTCAACAAGTGAATTGTTCTTCCCTTGTGTCCCCCAAAATCCTCTTGTAGTTCCTCATCAGTTTTAACCCTGAGCTTTCGAATATGAAGAGATTGCATGTTGTTTTTCGTTAGTTTCACATAGAATGATATCCATGATTATTGTTGATATGATCTCCATAAGTTCTTGACCAAATTGTTGATGTTCCTACAAAAAGTGAATTTAAATTCTGAACTTTTGAATGAAAAGTATTTGCATATTAAATTCCATCTAGTTTGTGAAGTGTGATTTGGGCTGATTTCCTAGTATTTCTTATTGACGAGATGTTTAGTAATTATTCCCTTGGTAATAATGATTTTAGCCCTGGCACGAATAAGAGAGCTATAGCACTGCTTGTCGAATGAGATTTCCCTTAATTTTTAAAATTTTTGCCATATTATGGAATTCCGGTGTTGTGGGAATGAGTTGAATTCTCTGTTAGCTGCTTAGTAGTTCAATTCAGTTAGAACTTAGAATCTCTTCAGAACTATACAGAATTTGTCAACTGATCAGTTTAACTTCAGTCTTTTCCTGAGGTGTCAGTGGTGCCTCCCAGTTATCAGAATCAGATTCAGAATCCAGTTTATTGGTCCATTAGGTGTTCATGACATTTAGATATATAGCTCTGACTAGCCTCAGGACCCCAGTTTAGATTACAGTTGTTCTTAGACGATTACGACGCTTCTAGATAAGCAGCTCTGACCAGTCTAGAACCCAGTTTCAGAATATGATCCGGTAAGACTCCTAGGGTACTTTCAATTATATCCCTGACTAGTCTTGGACCCTAGTTTCGAGCTATCAGCTTAGTAATTCAGTCTAGGTTTTCCAGTGGGAGTAGGACTTAGCATCAAGCGGGCCGGGATTCTAGTGCACCCAGGTTCCCAAAACTACATTGCCAGAGTAGGTTACAGTATTATTTGGCCTGATTGGCCCTAGACTCTTGTGATCACCTAGTTCATGCCTTTATACCCTGACAAGGTTAATTGGGTCCTACCGGTGGGGTGTATATATCAGACTCTATGTCTAGCTCACGTGGTTAAATGTCGGTTACACTCTCCCACTAATCAATCCAGTCCAGTTTCAGAATAAACAGCTTAGTTCACTTTCAGCTCTATCAGTTTAGCTCAGTTCAGTACAATATCTGAGACTCAGAACTTTCAGACTTAGTGCATGTCTTTGACCATCAGACAAGGTCATTTTGACCATCTCAGCTTATTTCAGTAGTTTAGTTCAGTATACTTATTGGTCATTGCATGTCATTTCAGTTCAGGTATTATATTCAGTTATGTTTTCTCCCACTTATTCAGTACATTCAAAGTACTGACGGATACTTTTATGCTGTATCGTTTCATGATACAGCTGCAGCTTCTCAGACTCAGCACCGCTAGTCATTGAAATTCAGATCCTCCTCCTCAGCAGCAGAAGTGTGAGTCTTCATCGTTCTAGGACATTATTTCATTTCTTTCAGTCATTATATTACGTTTAGTTAGACTTAGAGTTAGCTGGGGGCTTGTTCCAACAACTCATCAGCTAGATGGCTTTCAGACACACAATAAATTTCAGACTTTAGACATTCTAAACTTTATGTTTTCAGTTTAATTTTTCATAAATGTTTTTATATTATTATTTTAAAGCTTCCGCTACGCATGTTTTACTCAGAATGCCAGTGCATGATAGACCAGGGGTTGACTTGGGGTCACTTGTGATTCCAAGTACCGTGTCCTGTCTAAGGTATAGACCCGAGGCGTGACAATTTCAGCCCAACTGATTTAATTCATCAAAATTTGGGTTGATATTTAGCCCAAATTGATTCATGAGAAATCTTGTAAAACATTTCCAAAAAGATATTTTATTTTATTTAACATGTTATATTACTCATAATAAAGAAAAATATTAATTTTATAAGTTATAAAAAAATTTAAAAGAACAAATAAAGCAATTAAAACTTAATTAAAGTTGGGGGATTGCGTTATGACCTGCACTTTTACCCATATAACTTTTAACCACTCATTTATTAACGCAGTTTATTTTGAACCGCCTAAATTCAGCCCAACCCACTCAAGTTGTAAAATATTTTCTCAAATTATAAAATTTTTAGTGTTTATGAAAAAAAAAATACAATTTAAATAATTCAAATTACACATCTTAATAAAATTTCTAACTTCAAATCAACTCAATTTTAAATCATAGTTTAAATCATATCCAAACGGGGAAACATCAACCAGCAACACCAGTTATTTGATGCTCTTTTAGAGTTGTTTCGGTGCATTAGTAAAATAGCATAAGGATATAAATCAATATAAATGGCCAGAATCCTCTTGCTACTGATCTTTGATCAAACCCAAAAAAAAAAAAAATATGAGGAAAAAGTGATGAGTTTCAAAGCTCTAACTTTTAACCTTCGATATTTATTACTCTTTTCATTTCAATTTATTATTTTTTTTAAAAAAAAAAATTGAATCTCATAATCTTAAATTAAAAACATATATAATATACTAAAATACACTTTAATCTTGTAATATTAAACATATTATGTGAAAATCTAAAATTAAAAAATTATCCAAGAAAAAGAGAGAAAGAACTTTTTTTTTTAAACGGACTAAAAAAGAAAGTAAAACAAACAAATTGAAATAAAAGAAATAATTTCTTTCATTCCTAGCGTCCAAAGGGTTGTAATGAAATGTTAAACTTGTGTTTTTTTTAAAAAGGAAAATAACAAAATGGAAAAAGGGGAAAAAAATAAAAGAAAACTTTGTGGGTCAGAGAAGGGCAGGACGGGTTAAAATTTTTGCAGGTTAAACCCAACCAGCCATTTCTATGTAACGGCAGTATAGGTAGCACGACTGTATCCACATTCCACAAGACTTTTACTCAACTTGAACAGCCATTTAAACAACTCTCGCTACAATGTAAATTAGCAAAACTTCTTACAGCCATAAGCAAGTAATGCATCGGATCTTAAACTCTACTTTCACACAGAGAAGGGAGAAAATGGAAAGATCAGAATCCTTCCAGAGATAAAAGTATAAATATCCACTGACTATATTTTAAGGCCGACGGTTCTACAATGCACTAATGCAAGAACATGATCGAGAAAAAGAGAAGAAACGAATCAAATCTCAACCTGTCAGGCTAGCAAAGAATTTGGGTGTCATTAGGAAGGAGAGCTAGGAAGTTCTTCTATAAACAAATGGCAATAATAGGTAAGTTATCAGAGCATTATACAAGTATACAAAGGGCGGCGAAGAGGAGGGTTACTATCAGGCGTCAGCACTTAATGCTTACTTCAGCTCGCCAACAATAGCAATTCACGAATTAAGCTTTAAGCAGTTAGCAGGCAGGAACATTCTTCATGTATAAACAGAGTTTGATAATATCTGGTACCACATATGATCGTTCATTCGTTCAAATCATCTGGGATATCTTCGTCTCCTCTGCTCTTTACTCTCTGCGAAGTCCTTTATCTGGATTTGCTCCTATTGATGTCCCTCCATATAAAAAATCCCGAAGTCCTATGACATCCTTATTTAGATTTTACCTGAAATACCCTGTTATACCAAATTGAATGAAGGATCATGTGAAACAAGTCATATTTTACAGGATTTTTGTGCCAAAGAAAATACTGTTGAACTATCTTCAGCCTATGCTGCATCTCCATGTACTTCTCCTCAGGAATTGAAAGGAGGATGTTTCTCAAGTCTGGAACATCTTTCTCCAGAACAAAGACAGAAAATGATTCCCAGTTGAAAACTTCAAAGAAAGGTGGCACGTAATTATCTGATATGATCACAGGTACGCACTCATAGTGTATGGACTCCACAACTCTTGGGGTATGGACTTCATAACCCCTGGCACAGATGCAATATTTGCTGCTTTTCATAAGTTTCCTATATTCTGCTTTACCTTCAGTATCACGAGGCATAGGCCCAAAAATCTTCATATCAGGTTCTCTGTCACTCCAATGTTGCAATAAGATAGGACGGAGATAACCATGAATGCCTCCAGCGAAAAAGGCAAGGACAGATCTTGCTGAAGGAGGATTTCCTCCCAGATCTTTGAGTGGGTTTTCAGCTGAACGAACATAGGTTACTGGCAGAGAGACATCCTTCCCTATCTTGAAGCCTCCAGCTATATTTGAATTGCAGAGAACTCGAACACAAGTTTCCATGTTCTTCCTCGTGAGTCGGGGTGCCTATAACGTACTTTTACTTTTAGTAAAAGAATGATAGATGGACACCTCACAGTCACACCGAAGGTGATAGTATTCCAGATTTGTAAAAAAGGATGCCACCCAAGTTGCAGATTCAGAAAACATCCGTTAATTCGTCAAAAACTCTACCTTTTCCCAAAGAAATGAAAGAATAAAAAACATAAGTTATATACTTTGATTAAAATCTTTTTATTGAAAAGGAAAAAAACTCCTTTATTCTTTCGCTTCCCTAAAGTTGTCAGAAAAAGGTTTCTAGGGAGAATGGGCAGATTGACACAATTAGACTGCCAAAGCACTATGGATAGCAACATTCACAATGGGATAGAGTTCAAGAGAAAGCATACCCAATCATGACAGGCAACAAAAAAATGATCAGCTCCTCTGCTTCTATTCCAGAAATGATATTTTCTAGAAATTCTTCCAATGTAATTGCTCAGATGATTTTCCAAATCTTTCTGATGAGTAAAATTTTTCTTTGATAGAGCTTCTCTTAGCTTCAGAGAACTAAAAGGCAAATAAAATAAGTGAGCCCTTTTGGGATCTTTCACAAGAAATTGTTTGTTTTTCTCCATCAGTTTCATGAACCACCCTTCAGAAGCGTAAATACCTCGCAGATACGGCTGATGGAATATTGGTTTTTCCCCTTCCCTATAAACATAAACTTTAAGGACACGTTCCATCAGCTCATAGCTCCTGCAAAAGGATCAAACAATTCAGCATCTGGAACATGTGTTTCCCCAAAATAAGGCTGATTATTTGCCACTATGAAAGCACAAATTAAAGCTGTCTTTCAAATGTCTATAATGTATCACAATCTCATACCAACAAATGCAAAAACTCTACTCATTCAGCACAGGATTTTCCTCCAACAGGTGGATCACCTTGAAACAAAACTAAGCAGAAAAGAATGTAACAATACATTTAGACAGTAACATGGAACTAAGAAGATGAAAGGAGGTGATATCCAATAAGTTTAAAGCATATATCTCTGTAGTTGAACTTGTAAAACGAGAATACTATTCGGAGAAGTCATCTAGAGCAGCTGATAGTCTAACCTCTCTAGCGTTTTTGTAGTGACTGAAAGTAATTAATTTGTTGAATGTATAACTTTAGATAGATTGAGGTCTAACATTTTGGTTGAATGAAATTTAAGCTTTTAACCCAAAAAAAATTATTCAAGTGATTGCTGCACTTCTTACAGTATAGTTCCAGAAAAAAAAATCAAAGATTTTGGCAAGGAGGAAACAAAGTTCCCAGTTGATAAACTTTTCTCAAGCCTTTCCTACCTGTCAAATCAATGTAATAGCTACATTTACAGTATAGTGCAGCAGCAGGAAGACTTGAGAAGATTTTGGTGATGAAGAAATGCGTGGTGATCATATCTACTGCAATAAAGCATCTCACAATACATTAAAGCATGAACATCTTGATATAAGTGGTAACTAAGAATCAAAAGCAAATCCAGTTACCTCCTAAACTTGGAATAATTTCGAAAGATAGATGCATGAACTTCTGGAATGTTTCTAATTATCGGAGAACTTTCAATCTGAAGCTTTGCACTTCGGAGTTCCCCTTCACGTGCAGAATGCCATTGTGATCTCTACAACCAACAATTCAAGCAGTTATAGATGACAAAACTGAACTGGCAATTAATCTTCACTCTAGTTAGCATTGACATCTACAGTCATACCACTAAGCTAATAGAACTCTGCAGCACTAAAGAGTTCATGTAGGAGATTGATGTCGGTCTTCTTCTTTTACTCTGCATTTTAGAGGCACCAGCTGCAACCTTGAAACCAGGTCGTACCACATTAGAATCCGAACCCGTTGCCTGATTTTTCATTAGCCCTTTATCATTAAATGGTAAGGACGTGGTATTACTAGTATCTGCAATCACATTCTCCTGACCACTTGGAAGAGCTGCATTGGACTTAAGCGTCAAAAGCTGAGCCGATTCAGTCCTCAGTTCCCCTTGATTTGAATATGAACTTATATTCAAATGAAACCCTACTGTCGAATTTGCATTCAATCTTTTTTCCGGGTAAATAATCGCGCCCGATTTCTGAAACCCCAGCACTGAATCAACTTCGACATTAATCCTCTTCTCATCAGTGGCCAAACCAGTTTCAGCTTCGAAGCCAACTCCATCCATATCAGAAGGTCTAGCAGAATTTGAAGTACTGAAAACAGCCGAGCTTCCTCCAGCGTTTGATAGAAGAGACATGTAATTCTCATATGGAAGTGCGAGTAATTGGGATAGCAAGGCAACAACAGCTATAACAATTCCAAAGATCGATAACAATTTTTTAACGCTCTGGACACAGCATAACCTTTGAAATTGAAGTCCAATCCCCATCTAACAAGAATATACGTTTGAGAGTGAAAACCCAGCTGCAGAGATTAGTCACCTCTATTTCTGAACTAAAACGCCAAATAACTGAGAAATAACCATAAAATTGAGAAATTAAACCGTAACCCTCCGTCTAATGTCAGCAACATTGTCAAAGAACCAATAAGAGAAGCGGAAGTTACCTAAGGAAACTGAAAGTGAAGCACTGAGACAAGCGCAGCAATGGAAATTTGAAGTTACTGTACAGAGAAATTAGTGAAAGAAGACTCATTGGTGCCGAACTGCCGACAATACATCTGCCGTCCTATGCATTCAACCCCGTTTGACGTGGGGAAAAGGTGTAATATTGCCTTTCCCTCTTTAATGGTTTTTTTTTCTTAACAGATCTCTTTAATGGTTATAAATCAGAAATTTTGTTGAAGGTTATTTAAAATTTAATATATATATTTATGAAAAATACTTTTTGATATGTATATTTTATATAATTTTTTGATTAAAGATATTTGATTGGTCATCTTTTATTAATATGTGGCTATATTACTAGTTATATGAAACTAGGAAACGTGTCCGTACTTCGGGCAAGCTTTTAAATATATGTGTTTGAATCAATTTTTTTTTGATTAATTATGCATTTGATATGTTATCCGGTCATATCATTATCTCTTATTTTCATTGTATTAAGAAGATTCTAATGATGAAAAATAAAGAAGGTTATCAAGTTTAGCATCTCGCATAGGATCCCTTTTATCGTCTTATTGTTGTGTTAGCTGTTTTCTTTTACAAGTGTTGCGTGGCCTTATCGGCCCCAGGCTGTGTTTACAATCGAGATATAGTCCGTTGTTTTCTTGATTTTGAGTTGCTGGCAAGCATCAGAGGTGCCTATGCCTAGCCAAGTCAAGTTGGCACTAGGTGCTAGTCACGCCTCCCAAGGTGGGGCGTGACAAACTTGGTATTAGTGTAGGTCGTATCCCAGGGGTCTACAAGCCTTGTCGAGTAGAGTCTTGTCTATGGGTGTGTTGTGCACCACATCCTATAGACAGGAGGCTACGAGGCATAATAAGTGTGGTTACCCTCCTTTCTCCTCCAGCCGTGCTATAGAGCTTACATTATTCTACTTATTTAGAGAGAGATGTCTGACGCACAACAGACCAGGACTGGTTGGGAGCTGGATGTCGCAGCAGGAGAGGGCACTAGTCACGGGCCTCGGTCACAGTCGGCCCAATTTGAGGGCGATAGGGAGACATCACCTCAATCTCCCCAGCATTCTCCGCCCCACCAGGAGCCCTCCAGAGCAGATATACCAGTACCACCTCCATCCGTCCCTGCGCCATCGGATCAGGAGATTAAGAGCGCAGTTTATATGTTAGTTCAGATGATGGCCACCCAGCGTCAGTCTCAGCCAGTAATACCAGCTGTTGTCGACCCCACTGAGCGGCCCAGGAGTTTGAGAGTTTGTGAGTTCCTTGCTTTGAGTCTTCCACAGTTTATAGAAACCGATCGAAGAGAGGACCCCCAGAACTTCATAGACCAGCTACAAAGGATATTCAGGGTCATGCATGCTCGTCCATAGAATCAGTTGAGTTAGTAGTGTTTCGATTGCGGGAGGTAGCAGTTTTGTGGTACGAGAGTTGGGAGAGATCCCGAGACAGAGATGCACCCCCACCTACATGGCCTAGCTTCTTTGAAGCTTTCGCAGGCCAGAGTAGAGCAATTTTTACATCTAGAGCAGGGCAGAATGAGTGTCAGAGAATATGTATTAAGGTTTGATTCCCTGGCCAGATATGCACCTACATTTGTTGATACCATGCCAGCAGGGGTACACCGGTTTATTATGAGACTTGTGCCAAAATATGTGGAAGCTTGTATCATAGCCATACTGCGGGAGGATATGGATATCTCATGGATTCAGGCCTTTGCTCAGAACATAGAGGAACTCAGACAGCATCACTAGGCAATTGATAGGGCAGGTCAGGAGCAACGTCAGAAGGCTAGACCTGTAGACTTACAAGCAGATTTTCAGGGTGGGCCTAGGCCTCGTTTATCAGGTAGGCCACCTAGGCCCCCATTTCAGCAGCAGCAGGGCAGTAGATCGGATCATCGTGGACAGTCAGGTCCCGGTGAAAGTTCACGAGCGTCAGGCTCGCAGCAACAGAGGGGTCCGGATCATATGGGACTAGCTATACCACGTTGTAGTACCTTTCATACGCGACATAGGGGGAGATGGAGGTACGATTCCACCGCCTGTTATTACTATAGACAGGAGGGATATATAATGAGGGATTGTCCGACTAGACACCAGGGTGATCGAGACTAGCAGAATAGATCCTCGGCGGGTTCATATGCTCCAGCACCTTCTACATGGAATAGGCCCTTAGCTCCAACCGGCAGAGACCGATGTAGATTAGGGGCATCTAGTTCAGGTAGCGAATCGTACATATGCACTATCGGGATGACAGGAGCCAGAGTCGTCACCAGATGTTATGATAGGTATGTTGGATGTTTGTTCTCACTCAGTTTATGCTCTAATAGATCCAGTTCCACTCTATCTTATGTTACTCCGCTAGTCGCCCAGAGGTTTGGTATAACACCAAAATTACTTCAGCGAACTTTCTTAGTGTCTACACCCGTCGGTAAGTCTATTATTGCTAAGAGAATTTACCAGGGTTGCACAATAGAGATTGTTGGTCGCCAAACTTTAGCAGATTTAATAGAGCTGAAAATGATTGATTTTGATGTAATTATGGGTATGGATTGGCTGGCACCATATTATGCCACAGTAGAGTGTTGGACCAGAACTATCCGATTTTGCTTTTCAGGGGAGTTAGTACGAGAGTGGAAAGGCAATGCAGAAAGGTAGGTTCATATCCTATCTTCGGGCAAGAAAGTTGATAGCGAAAGGCTGTATTTACCATATTGTTAGGGTTTGGGATATGCAAGCAGAATCCCCGACTCTTCAGTCCATCCCAGTGGTTAGAGAGTTTCCAGATATGTTCCCAGATGAGCTTCATGGTATTCCCTCCCAGAGCATGAAATCGATTTCTCCATCGACTTGCTACCAGGTATTCAACCTATATCCATCCCTCTGTATCGCAAGGCTCCAGTCGAGTTGAAAGAACAATTGAAAAACTTGTTAGAAAAAGGTTTTATCAGGCCTAGTACTTCGCCGTGGGGTGCGCCAATTTTGTTTGCGAGGAGGAAAGATGGCTCTCTACGCATGTGTATAGACTACCGACAGTTGAATAAAGTTACTATTAAGAATAAATACCCTCTTTCAAGGATAGATGATTTATTTGACCAGCTGCAAGGGGCGAAATATTTCTCCAAAATTGACTTGAGATATGGGTACCATTAGGTTCGAGTTGGGGAGAAAGATATCCCAAAGACAGCTTTCAGGACCAAGTATGGTCATTTCGAGTTCCTAATTATGTCCTTCGGGTTGAAAAATGCACCAGTAGTGTTCATGGACCTAATGAACAGTATCTTTAAGCCATACTTAGATCTGTTTGTGATAGTGTTCATTGACGATATTCTGGTGTACTCCTGCTCAGAAGCGAAACACAGAGACCATTTGCAAACAATACTCCAGATCTTCAAAGACCGCCAATTATATGCAAAGTTCTCTAAATGTGAATTTTGGTTGAATTCCGTAGCTTTCTTGGGCCATATTGTGTCAAAGACAGGTATTCAAGTTAATTCACAAAAAATCGAGGCAGTTAAGACATGGCCTAGACCTACAATTCCAACTGAAGTTTGCAGTTTTCTAGGGTTAGTCGGGTACTACAAAAGATTCATGGAAGGATTTTCTATCCTATCAGCGTTGTTGACCAGGTTAACTCAGAAAGCAGCCAAATTCCACTGGAGGCTTGTGAGTAGAGTTTTCAGGAGTTGAAAAATATATTGACATCCGCACCAGTGTTAGCCTTACCAGAGGGTTCAGAGGGCTATGCTATATACTGTGACACTTTGGGCGTTGGGTTAGGATGTGTTCTGATGCAGCATGGTAAGGTGATTGCCTACGCTTCAAGAAAGCTAAGAAAGCATGAAAAGAACTACCCCACCCATGATTTGGAGTTAGCTGCAGCGGTTCATGCCTTAAAAATAAGGAGGCATTATTTATATGGCATGCGCGTGGATATTTTTACTGATCATAAAAGCCTCCAGTACATTTTCAAGCAGAAAGAGCTGAATATGCGATAGCACCGTTGACTAGAATTGCTAAAAGACTATTATGTGAACATTTTGTATCACCCAGGAAGGACTAATATCGTAGCTGATGCCCTTAGCCATAGATCCATGGGTAGTTTAGCACATCTGAGCCCAGAACTACGGGAAATGGCCTGAGAATTGCACCGGCTAGCTAGCTTAGCAGTTCGGGTAATGGATTTAGAAGATAATGGGGCTATGATTCAGAACACAGCAGTATTATCCCTAGTTGTAGAGGTAAAAGAGCGGCAGTATGAGGACTCTAACCTAGTACAGCTCAGAAATAAGGTTCAGCAAGGTGAATTAACAACCTTTGAGTTAACAGAAGATGGAGTCTTGAGATTCAGAGGTTGCCTATGCATTCCAGATGTAGCAGAGCTCTGCCAGCAAATCATGGCAAAGGTACATTACTCTCGTTACTCTCTTCATCCAAGTTCGACGAAGATGTACCATGACATAAATGAGATATGCTGGTGGCCTAGAATGAAGAAAGGTGTAGCCGAATTCGTAACACAGTGTCCTAATTATCAGCAGGTAAAAGATGAACATTAAAAACCTGGTGGACTAACTCAGAGATGGTTGTACGTATGTGGAAATGGGAGGCAGTTAATATGGACTTTATGACAGGGTTACCTCGTACCAAATGCAAATTTGACTCATTTGGGTTGTTGTTGATAGGTTGACGAAATCAACTCATTTCCTACTAGTCCGGACTACATTCTCAGCTGAAGATTACACCGAATTATATATTAAAGAGATAGTCGGACTGCATGGTGTCCTAGCATATATTATTTCTAACAAAGGGGCACAATTTACAGCTAGATTTTGACAATTTTTTCAGAAAGGTTTGGGGATGCAGGTTAATTTGAGTACAATTTTTCATCCTTAGACAGACGGCCAGGCAGAGCGCATCATTTAAACGCTCGTGGATATGTTACGGGCGTGTGTGCTAGATTTTGGAGGGAGCTGGGATGAGCATTTACCCCTTATCGAATTTGCATATAATAATAATTATCATTCTTCTATTTAGATGGCGCTGTATGAGGCTTTATACGGGCGAAAATGCAGGTCCCCTATAGGCTAGTTTGAAATAGGCGAGGCCGAGTTAATCGGACCTGATATGATCCATCAATTAGAAGAAAAAGTGCAATTTATCAGAGAATGTTTGCTGACAGCCCAGAGTCATCAGAAGTCTTATTTAAATGTTTGGTGTAGAGATTTGGAATTTAATGTAGATGATTGTGTGTTTCTCAAGGTTTCGCCTATGAAAGGCGTGATGAGGTTTGGCAAGCAGGGCAAGCTTAGCCCTAGATTCATTGGCCTGTATCGAACCCTTCGAAGAATAGGCCGAGTGGAATATGAGTTAGAATTGCCTTCAGAGCTAGAATATGTTCATCCAGTCTTCCACGTGTCAATGTTGCGAAAGTGCATAGGGGATCGGTCTCGGGTAGTTCTAGTTGAGGATGTTCAAATTACTGAAGAGTTAGCCTACGAAGAGGTTCTAGTTTCTATACTAGATCGGCAGGTTTGTAGGTTAAGGACTAAAGATGTAGCCTCCATTAAAGTTCTGTGGAGGAGCATCAATAAAGAAGAGATGACCTGAGACGTTGAGGAAGACATGAGGTCTAGATACCCTCACTTATTCAACACCTGACCCAGATTATATAGTTGAGGTGAGATTATTGTTCAGATGTTACTTTATTGTGTATATTACTAGTACTATTTAGTTATTCACTTCTATGTTGTGAGATAGTTGGTTATAGCATCCTGTGAGACGCCTATGTTAGACTTTTCTGCGTTTCAGGTTCCCAGATAGTCCATATTACAAAGGAGACTCTGTCGAATTTTTTTTGGCAAAAGTTAAAAAGGTTAAGTCTTTGGATCCTAAAGACTACATTCGAGGACGAATGTTCCTAAGGGGGGAATGATGTTACACCCCGTAAATTTTTGTAGTACAAATGTCGTGTGTGTAAGTATATTGAGAATGAGTAAATTTCCATAGTACAACTGTCATGTGCGTAAGTATATTGAGAATTATATCATACTACACATTTTGGAGAAGGCCCGAGGGTTGAACACACGAGCGCATCGTTAAACGGATGGGAGGCCGGGCACACTGGGTGCCGCGTCGCGCAGCCTGCCTGGTGCGGCGCGCCCCACACCTCCCTTCCACCGCCCAATTATTATATAAGTCCTCTTGATCATTTGATTCATGGTATAAAAAGTTTCCCTCGGCCAAAAACAGAGAAACCCCGGGATTTTCATCAAATTTCCTTTGAATTACGCTGTCAAACTCCGTCTAAACACAAATTTGTCTTGGATAACGGGTTCTAGGCCTACGAGAAGCATCACTATGGAGTTATTTCGTGAAAATTTGCTCGGTGTACTGGAACCCCGCCGAGTTAAGATTGCCGAATTTACTTTAAATTGAGTCCTAAGCGGCTACTAGCAATAGGTAAGCAATTCTACCTTATAAATTTTCGAGAATTGACGAGTTTTTGGCTGAATTAATCGAAGTTGAAGTTATAGTCAATTCTATTGAAAGATACTGTTGTTTGACGATTATTACTATTGAAATAGCCCTCATTTTCTCAGCGTGAGAGCTGCAAATTGATGAAATTACTGACTCTGGGTTGGAATTGCTCGAGCGCCTAGAAATCATTGAATAAGGTATGTTAAGGCTATCACTTTCAGCAAGTTACGTTCGTCAAAAAGTTAGTACGACTCGTTTATCTATAGTACTCCAGAGTAAACCTATTGTGGTTAGCTGTTATAAATAAAATCGAGACGGTAATGATAACATAGTAACCTTCATCAAAATTAAACCTAGTTAGCTTGATCTCTGCATATGACAGTTGGATTGCTGGATGTTTTATTGCCTATGGGGATATGCTCACAGGAGCAATATGATGTCCGAAGGGACAAGATTGAGGCCGTAAGGGCCGTATTGAGGTCTAACACCTCCAAACTCCTCTATGCTGTAGTGGCATCACGACCCTCAGTCGAGCCAAGGCTCGAGGTCCAATTACAGGAGCCTAGATGGCTCAGATACAGTTATAGGAGCCCAGACGGCTCAGATACAATTACAGGAGCCCAGATGGCTCAAATAAAGTTACAACAGTCCAGACGACTCAGATACAATGCAGGAGCCCAGACGGCTCAAATATAGTTGCAGGAGCACAGATAGCTCAGATATAGATACAGGAGATCAAACACAGACACAAGGAGCCTAGATGGCTCAACCCAGAAACAGGAGCCTATCAGGCTTAGATACAGCTTCAAAGGACGAATACTCCTGAGTTACAATATGCTTACGAACCTTTAGTAGTCCAGATTTAAGAAGTGTGCATTGTTTGTACTTGTCGGGGCTTATGGGGGCCAGATACATTATTCTATGTTGATTGTACCTTCCAAGCTTATGGGGGTCTGGTTAGGTTCTTGTTTGTGCTTATACTTGCTAGTTATATTTTATATTATGAAGTTATTCAAGTTAGATTCTTATTCTCCTTATTGGTTGCTTTCAGTCCTTCTGTTAGCTTTACTCAGCTTTCATTTCTGCTTTACATATTTGATACATATTGTACTGACTCCCACCTTTGGGGCGCTGTATTACTTACCTGCAGGTGCAGTTAGACATGATCCAGGACCTTCCTAGCAGCCAGTTAGAGTCAACAGTTCAGTCAGCTCCTTTTCTCCGGAGTTGCTAGTTAGAGAAGGTCTGTTCTTTTGTTGTATAGCTTTTGGGTAGGCCGGGGCCCTGCCGACCATTATTCCACTCTTAGAGGCTTGTAGGCTACAGTTTCTCAATTGTTAGTTATTGTTGGCCGTATGGGGCCTATATATATTATGTTTTGCATGGTGGCAGTGTGGGGCCTAGTGTAGCTGGTTAGTTGGCGGCCTTTTCGGGCATAATATGAGTATGATTGCCTATTTTTCATTCAGCTATAACTGGACAACATGGTGTTCTTGTCGGCCCGCATAGGATCCCTTTTATCGTCTTGTTGTTGGGTTAGCTATTTTCTTTTATAGGTGTTACGTAGCTTTGTCGGCTCGAGGTTGTGTTTACAGCCGAGATATAGCCCGTTGTTTTCTTGATTTTGAGTTGTTGGAAAGCACCAGAGGTGCCTATTCCTAGCCAGGTCAGTCCAGGTTTCAGGTAGGCACTAGGTGTCAGTCACGCCTTCCAAGGTGGGGCATGACAATATTGATACTCCCGTTCGCAATGCCACAAAACTAAAATGTGATGAAATAGGTTCATCCATATAGCAGAAGCTCTATAGAGGTATGATTGGGTCTCTTTTATATCTCACTGCAAGTAGACCTGACATTATTTTTAGTGTTGGACTGTGTGCTAGATTTCAAACAAATCCCAGGGAATCTCATCTTAAAGCTGTCAAGAGAATTTTAAGGTATCTAAAGAGAACCACTGATTTGGGGTTGTGGTATCCAAAAGGGAGCAGTTTTTCTCTTATGGGGTATGCTGATGTTGATTATGTAGGATATCTAGTTGATAGGAAGAGCACCACAGGTAAGACACACTTCCTTGGACCATGTCTGATATCCTGGTCCACTAAGAAGGAAACTCTGTAGCACCGTCTACTGCTAAGGCTGATATATGGCTGCTGGATCATGTTGTGCTCATGTTATAGATCAAGCAACAATTAATGGTTTTTGGCATAGATGTTGGATATGTTCCTATTTTGTGTGACAATACTAGTGTCATTTAAATTTCCAAAAATCCTTTCTAACACAAAAGAACTAAACATATTGATATAAGACACCATTTTCTTATAGACAACGTAGAAAAGGGTCATATTTCAATAATATTTTGTTCTACTAAAGAGCAAATTGCCGATATCTTTACCAAAGCTCTAAGTAGGGAGAACTTTGAAAGGAACATGTTAAACCTGGGGATGATTAAGATTGCATAAGCTTCTCTCAATTATTGGCTAGAACAAAGATTTTACAAAATTTTACCAGCCAAATTGTTATTCAATTTAGTCTTGCACATTTAATTGTGTGTCCCAGTTCCAGTTTTTTGATATAATTTTAACATAATATTGTATTAAATTGTTGCAGTGATGAAGTCTACAAAAGTAATCGTAATCTCATTTCATACTACCAGATATGCGTTATACTACACTGAGTAAATTATGCATAATGTGAAATGGTTGAGCAATTCTGTTCCACTCACTCATTACTTTTCTTAACCTTCATTACTGAAACTTTCAAAAAGTTGAAACCACCATCCCATTACCCACTTTCTTTGCTTTTAGTCACATCTCACCACACGTTTCACCTTCCCTCTCTCTCTCTCTAATAAATGATGTAGTTGGATGAAGTAAAATCACAAGCACTCTATTTCATCTTGGTGGAGATAACCTTGAAATATCATCTCTTTCTAGTAAAAACTCTTTCTTCTTCATGGAAACCTCATCTTCTTCTACCAACAAAATCCCCACTGTAAGTGATACAACTAATCTAAGTCTCATGAGATAGTTGTGCATGACATAGAGACTCAATAAAGAGGATTCCTTTTCCCATTCCTTTCAAAATGTCAGATTTTGTTGCGTGGAATACCTTCAAAAATCAATTTTCCACTTCATCTGGCATTCCTTCTGTTGATTCCCCTTTGTATGTACCTGTGTATGATGTAGTCCCTCTTCAATCTGCTCAAAATGAGGGCATCCCTATTGTTGATCTTATTTCAAAAAGATTCTGTTCTCGATTAAGGAAGAAGTCCAGTTCATCAATTCAATTCCTGATGATGAACTAATCAGTGAACCCCCTCCATCATCTGTGCCATCTAGGGTTCCTCATACCGGAACTTGAAAGCGTTAAGAAGATACCTGTCACGACCCGAACATAGGCGCAGATTGAGACACTGGATAAAGTATCTCGAGAGACTCCAAGTCGACCTATGGCATGAACATAACATCTAACTCATTAAAATAAAATGGAAGATCAACATAATTAACATAGCAAAAGTTTGAACATTTCATACATCTGAATACATAACATAAGTCTAAAGATGAATATATACTATGTCTGAAACGCCTCTAGTACTGATGAGTTGATGGGACAAAACCCCAATTAACTCATTAAAATCTGAAAACTGGAAATACAAGATATAACTGATAGGAAAAGTCCTCGAAAGATGAGGACTCACCCCCTCAAAATATGAGGACTCACCAACTGAGACTAAGAAATGCTAACTCCGAAAATTTGACTAGCGGCGGGACTGAGTCTGGATATCGGAGCCTGTATCATGAAACGATACAACATAGAGTATGCGGTCAGTACGTGGAGTGTACTGAGTATACAAGGTAAGAAAACCGCTAAGTAAGTAAAATCATAAAACATGTATGTATATTATAAAACATTATCAAGAAAAGATTCTGAGAGTAGGGGTTGCATGCTATTTTTTGAAATTATGATCTGAACATAACTGAATCGAATGACTCAAAGCTGAAAACTGATAATCATAAGTAAAGCTGAACATTGGGTCAAACCTGCTGAAAATATAATATCATGACTGATGAACATGCATAACTTAAATCATGAGGAACAATGAAAGACTCGTCTTATAACCTGCATTACCACGATAGAGCTTACGTGGTTCCAACTATCACACTCAAGTGGGTAGAGCCGTCCAAAGCTTTGCCAAGGCTAAGGATGCTATCATGATATCGATATCAAGCTCAAGGCCCCTTGGGGACTGGGGAATCTCCAAGGGAGGTCCTAAAGTATATATGTAAACTGCGCGTAGTTCTGAGGCACAGGGTTGACTGACCCTTAGCCTACTCGGTGCTAGACACTACTCCCAAAAATATGCATATGCTCTCCATCGTTTTTCAACAAAGATGAACTATCATCTAATGATGAAACTGACTCATAACATGCATACATAAATCTGAAATCATAACATAAGGAGCCTTGACTCAAACCATACCACAAGTTGAAAATTGTGGGGGTCTAGACTCCAAAACCATGTGGTAAGCTAATACATTGAAATTTAGATAAATCATGAATCATACTTGATCATATGAGCTTGCCCAATACTTAAACATGCTTGAGATAGAATTAATCATTCGAAAACATGAACATAGACATGGATACTTCGAAATCATACTTTCTTCATAAACATCTCATCATACTTGAACACATATATCATGGATCTCGACTTTCATGAACTTTCATGGATGGGCATCATAATTTAGAAAACTTGAAAACATAATTTATGATTTAAACCATTGTACAATCTACCCATTTATGATAATTCATCATTTAAAACATGCTTAGATCATACCCAAGATTGTTACTTAGAAAATTCACACATTGAGTAAAACCCCCATAGATTCATCAATAGAATTTCATGAATTGAGAGAGGATTGGGCATGGGTGTGGACTATTACACTCATTCATAGCCTTACATACCTGAAGAGATCTGATTTCACCACTTCCTTGATTGCCTAAACAAAATTGAGGAAGAACTTTGAAGGAACAAGGCATGATCACCTCTCAATGACTTAATCTTTCTTAAAACATTCTATTCTGAGCTTAAAATGACGTAGTTTAAGCCTTAGAAACTTAAAAATTACGGAAAAACCCTTATTAAATTCGCAGGGAAAAACACACTGCCAATCCCTACGAGGGACTGGACGACTCGTGCCCTGGACCACGACTCGTGGTCTGCTAGTCATTGCCTGGACTGCCAAAAACCTTCTGATGGTCACCACGACTCGTGGTGTATCCGACGATTCGTGGTGACCAACCCATTACCACCATTGCCGGAACTTCTCATCTTTCAAGCACCCTTTGGCCATGGATGACCTAACGACTCGTGGTGTTGACCACAACTCGTGGTCACACCCGTGGTCACCTCAAATCCCAAATTTTCAACCAAGTCCCAACCTTTTCCATGAGTCACTTAATGACTCAGGGTATTCCTAATGGGTCACTGGACGACTCGTCCTGTGACCTGGTGCAAAAATTTCTATTTTCTCTGTTTCAACTCTCGATTCTGATCTTAGAGTTTTTGGGGTATTACAATATCTCCCCCTTGGGAATATTCATCCCATGTGGGAAAATATATTGAAAATCAGAGAAATGCAATCATCATACTCAAATACTGAACATACATGCTGAAAACTAACGGAGTGACTGTGTTCCACCCCGCCAGCAAATCTATTAAATTTGCCGCATTTTTCCCCTCAACAGACAAGCCAAGGCCAAGGCTTCAGACCAACCTGCTGCCCACAGCATGAGCCCAAAAGCTGCCCAAAATGCATGCCTGACATGCCTGCAGAAGCATGCCTGCACGCCTGACACAGCATGCCTTACTCTGCCTGCCAGCCTGCCACAGCTATCATGACAAGCATGCCTGCCACAACCATCATGCCAGCATGCCAGCCTGCTTGTCATGGCCCCTTTAACTCAGTCATTTGGCATGTATTATAGGGACTCCTGTATAGTATAAATAGGCCTCAAAGGGGCAGCACTTGTATGAAGCTTCCATCTTGTATTTTCAGGCTAATAGAAGTATAAAGGGCTCTTTGGCCTCAACTGACTTGTCTTCCTTTGCTTTATTTCTTACTTGCAACTTGCCATTCGATCCTTAGCACGTTTAGTGCCTCCTAAGCAACAAAGAACTGAAACTTGAGTAAACTTTAGCCAACTTAAGTTGTCCGCACGGCCTTTAAAAGATAAGCCCGTGACAAAGTGGTATCAGAGCGAGGTTATGGCAAACCGCGAAGAAGACGTAGCATTATTCTTAGGAGACAATCAGGGCATCGAGCCCCAGAGGAAGTCCAAATCCAGCTGGAGGGAGAAGAGCCGAGGCAGGGATCCCTCCGCTGCACCCATCAGTGAAGGACTTACTCAAGAGGAAGCCGAAGGTTCGGGCACTGGCCAGCTCAACGAACGAGTCACCCATGCCGATGCTGGCATGGCGGCCTTAAACCGGCGCATTGATGTTCTTGAAGGTAACTTTTCTACCCTCGAAAATATAGCCCTTGAGGGGCTAGATGAAGTCAAAGACAACATCTTAGAGCAGGCGGAGGAGCACAGGGAGGGGCTGACGAGCCTAGAGCGGAGGCTCATGGAGGCTCTGGCCGAGCTGCAGGGGTAGGTTGACACCCTTAGGCAGCAAGTGGAAGCGGCCAGAGGTGTCGGAGGCGCCGGACCAGCCATAGTGCGGGAGACCCGCATAGACGCTCCGAAGCCCAAAGAGTTCAGAGGTGAACGGAGTGCTCAAGATGTCGAAAACTTCATTTGGCAGATAGAAAGTTACTTCGAGAACGTCGGCGTCGAAACCGAATCTGCCAAGGTCAGGACAGCAGCAATGTACCTGACCGAAACTGCCATGTTGTGGTGGCGGCGGAAAAAGGCGGACATGGACTGAGGGACTTGCGTTATTGCAGACTGGGCACAGTTCAAGGAGGAGCTCAAGCGGCAGTTTTACCCGCAGAATGTAGTGCACGAGGCCTGCCGGAAGTTGAGGGACCTCAAGCAAACATCTACAATTTGTGAGTATGTGAAGGAGTTCACAAAGCTCACCCTCCAAATACCGAACTTAAACAGTGAGGACCTGCTATTCTACTTCTTGGATGGCCTCCAGAATTGGGCCAGACAAGAGTTGCACAGGCGCCAAGTCAAGGACGTAGATGAGGCCATTGCAGCGGCCGAATCTTTGTCCGATTTCCGCTCAGAAAGCAACAGGGCAAAAGAGGCGCCCGACGGCCGGTTGCTGCCAAAATTGAGCGAGGAGAGAAGGACAGAGGTAAGTCTGTCAACAACCGAGGTCGGGACGGCAAAGGCGACCGCAGCCGACCTTCATAGTTCCGCAAAGATTATGAAGAGTGGAAAAAGGGAGTCAGCCTGCGCGACGGATGCTATTTGTGCGGTGACTCCTCGCACACGTACAGGAACTGCCCAAAGTTAGCAAGACTTGGGGCTATGGCAGCAGCAGAAAAGCAATCAGCTCACACATGTCCGCCAGCAACGGCCGAGACCAGTGGACGGAAGGAGCAGGGGAGCGGAGCTGCCCAAGGGAAGGACAAGGCGTTGGGCTTGTTCAATCACATGTCCCTAGCAGCCATGTCAGCCCAGCCACCCCGTGTGAGGCCACGGGAATCATTGTTCATAGATGCCTGGGTGAACAGTAAGCCTGTCCGCATAATGGTGGACACCGGAGCCACTCACAATTTCATGACTGAGGCCAAGGCTAGGGAGCTGGAGCTCGCTTTCATCCCTAGCGACACACTACTGAAGACAGTCAACGCCATCCCTACTCAGGTAAGTGGTTTTGCCCCTAACATTCCCATTTCTCTAGGAGCTTGGCATGACAGAACCAACTTTACGGTGGCACCCATGGACGTGTTTGACATCGTACTGGGGCTGGATTTCTGGTACGAGATAAATGCTTTCATTTCTCCCCACCTCAACCAGCTACACATCAGTGACCAAGGAGGCTCCTGCATAGTGCCTCTTGTCAGTGTGCCCCAGAAAGGCATGCAGTTGTCAGCCATGCAACTGTGCAGGGGATTTAAGAAAGGTGAGCCAACCTTCCTTGCTACTGTCGTAGAGGTACAAGCTAGCCCTGAGGAGGAACCCATCCCGGCATGCGTTCAACTTGTCCTAGCAGAACATAAGGACATCATGCCGGCCGAACTCCCAAAGAAACTGCCTCCCCGCCGGGAGGTGGACCACCAGATCGAGTTGATTCCAGGGGCCAAGCCACCTGCCATGTCCCCCTACCGCATGGCACCACCTGAGCTGGAGGAACTGAGTAGGCAATTGACTGAGCTTCTGGAGGCAGGGCATATTCGCCCCTCCAAGGCACCTTTTGGCGCCCCTGTTTTGTTCCAGAAGAAGAAGGAAGGAACACTGAGGCTGTGCATAGACTATCGGGCTCTCAACAAGGTAACAGTGAAAAACAAGTACCCGATACCCTTGATTGCGGACCTGTTTGATCGCTTGGGGCAGGCTAAGGTCTTCTAAAAAATGGACCTGAGGAAAGGCTATTATCAGGTACGCATTGTCGAAGGAGATGAGCCCAATACCACCTGCGTCACTCGGTATGGGGCCTTCGAATGGCTTGTCATGCCATTCGGCCTGACTAATGCCCCTGCCACCTTTTGCACCCTCATGAACAGAATCTTCCACCCCTTCTTGGATCGGTTTGTGGTCATCTATCTGGATGACATTGTAGTGTATAGCAGCAACATGGAGGAACACGTGGAACACCTCCGGCAGGTCTTCCAGATTCTAAGGGAAAATGAACTGTACGTCAAGAGGGACAAGTGCACGTTCGCTTAGCCCTGCGTGCAGTTCCTTGGCCATACAATCTCTCAAGGGGAAATCCGGATGGACCACGACAAGGTGGACTCCATAAGGGACTGGGAGGCTCCAACGAAGGTAGCTGAATTCCGATCATTTCTTGGCCTCACCAACTATTATCGGAGGTTCATTACAGGCTACTCTAAGATAGCTGCACCACTCACCGATCTATTGAAGAAGGGTCGGGAGTGGGAGTGGGGTAGTTCATGCAAGAGGGCTTTTGAAGAGCTCAAGACTGCCATCACAAAGGAACCAGTCCTTTCCCTGCCAGACTTCAGCAAGGCTTTTGAGGTGCATGCCGATGCCTCAGACTATGCAATTGGTGGCGTCCTGATGCAAGAGGGTCACCCTATTACTTTCGAGAGTCGAAAGCTAAATGAAGCGGAGCAGCAGTACACTGTCCATGAGAAGGAGATGACGGCCATAGTCCAATGTCTAAGGACTTGGCGTCACTATTTGCTGGGCTCCCACTTCACTGTCAAGACTGACAATGTAGCCACAAGCTATTTTCAGTCACAACCGAAGCTGACTCCCAAGCAGGCCCGCTGGCAAGACTTTCTAGCCGAGTTTGACTTCACTTTGGAGTACAAACCTGGTCGTACTAATGTCGTTGCAGATGCTCTAAGCCGGAAGGCAGTTTTGGCACCCCTTGTTAGCACAAGCAGCAGCGACATTTCAGACACTATTAAGGAAGGAATGCAACATGACCCGGTTGCAAAGCAACTCCTTTCCCTAGCCAGCCAGGGCAAGATAAAGAAATTTTGGGAGGAGGGCGGCTTGCTGTATACAACCGGCAGACGAGTTTATGTGCCGAGGTGGGCAAATCTGAGGCGCCTCCTGATCAAGGAGGGACACGACACGGCCTGGTCAGGCCATCCGGGACAAAAGAGAACTTTGGCGCTGCTGGAGGCAGCCTACTATTGGCCGCACATGCGGGATGATGTGGAGAGTTATGTCCGCACCTGCCTCATATGCCAGCAAGATAAGACAGAGAGCAAGTTGCCAGGTGGCCTTCTAGAGCCACTGCCTGTAGCAGACAGACCTTGGGACAGTGTCACCATGGACTTCATTACCTGCTTGCCGAATTCTGAGGGGTTTGGCACAATCATGGTCGTGGTGGACAGGTTTTCCAAGTATGCTACCTTCACAGCAGCCACGGCTAGTTGCAAAGCCAGAGAGGCAGCAAGACTCTTCTTGCGGGACGTGGTCAAGTATTGGGGAGTGCCGAAGCACATCATTAGCGACCGAGACCCCCGCTTCACAGGAGCTTTCTGGAAGGAATTGTTCAATTTACTGGGGTCCGAATTGCACTTCTCCACCAGCTTCCACCCGCAAACTGATGGTCAGACGGAACAGGTCAACTGCCTCCTCGAATGCTATATGCGGAACTTTGTTAGTGCCAACCAGAAAGATTGGGCAAAGCTGCTTGACACAGCCCAATTCTCATACAATCTGCAGAGAAGTGAAGCCACAGGTAAGAGTCCCTTCGAACTTGCTACAGGACAACAGCCTAATACCCCACAATCCTTGCCCGTCAATGCCGGATTGCAGAATCCCGGCGCCTATCACTTGGCCAAAGCGTGGGGAGAACAGGTAGACATGGCGAGGTCCTACTTGGACAAAGCAGCCCGAAAGATGAAAAAGTTCGCCGACAGGAAGCGTCGGCCAGTGCACCACCAGATCAGGGATAAGGTAATGGTCAAGCTCAACCCACGGCAGTTCAAGTCCCTGCGAGGCGTCAACCAGAACCTCATTAGGCGCTATGAGGGGCCGTTCGAAATTGTTGCCAAGGTAGGCAAAATTTCCTACAAACTGAACATGCCGCCTCACCTGAAAATATATCCAGTCTTCCATGCTAGTCAACTAAAGCCGTATCATGAGGATAAGGAAGACGTGGAACGGGGCCGGACGGGTCGTCAACAGATTTTTATCACTCCTGCAGCCACTGAAAAATAGATTGAGTCTATTCTTGACCACCAACTGATTCGGGGCAAAGGTTGGGGCAACTCAAGTGCCCAATTTCTTGTGCACTGGAAGGGACAGTCACCGGAAGAGGCATCATGGGAAAAATTCGAAGACTTGTGGCAGTTCAAAGATGAAGTCCACAAGTACTTGCAGATGTGTGGCGCCGCGGTCGTCGCCAACTCAGGTGGGGGAGAGTGTTCCGCCCCGCCAGCAAATCTATTAAATTTGCCGCATTTTTCCCCTCAACAGACAAGCCAAGGCCAAGGCTTCAGACCAACCTGCTGCCCACAGCATGAGCCCAAAAGCTGCCCAAAATGCATGCCTGACATGCCTGCAGAAGCATGCCTGCGCGCCTGACACAGCATGCCTGACTCTGCCTGCCAGCCTGCCACAGCCATCATGACAAGCATGCCTGCCACAACCATCATGCCAGCATGCCAGCCTGCCTGTCATGGCCACTTTAACTCAGCCATTTGGCATGTATTATAGGGACTCCTGTATAGTATAAATAGGCCTCAAAGGGGCAGCACTTGTATGAAGCTTCCATCTTGTATTTTCAGGCTAATAGAAGTATAAAGGGCTCTTTGGCCTCAACTGACTTGTCTTCCTTTGCTTTATTTCTTACTTGCAACTTGCCATTCGATCCTTAGCACGTTTAGTGCCTCCTAAGCAACAAAGGACTGAAACTTGAGTAAACTTTAGCCAACTTAAGTTGTCCGCACGGCCTTTAAAAGATAAGCCCGTGACAGACTGACTCCGATTGAACTACGTGACTGAACTGAATTCCTGAATCACACTTACCTTCATTGACATGAAAGAAACTGGGATACATGAGCTGAACATGAAACTGAATAAAGTACTAAGGAGAAAACTGATACGTCAAGCTGAAACTGAGCCGGAAGGGAATAGATGCGGGTATTTAGCCATCATATCTGATTTGACTTCCCACGTAGCTCCCTCAACATGCCGATTCCTCCATAAAACCTTGACTGAAGCTATTTCTTTGTTTCTTACCTTACGAACCTAACGATCCAGTATTTCCACCGGAACCTCCTCATAACTAAGGTTGTCCTTCACATCGACACTTTCCACTAGAACAACCAAAGTTGGATCACCCAAACACTTATTTAAGAGCGATACATGAAAAACTGAATGGACTGAAGCTAATTCTGAGGACAACTCCAACTCATATGCTACTTTGCCAAACCGCTTCACAATCCGGTATGGGCCAACATAATGGGAACTGAGTTTCCCTTTCTTTCCGAATCTCATCACTCCTTTTATGGGAGATACCTTTAGAAACACCCAATCATCAACTTCAAACTCAAGATCCCTCCTCCTCACATCCACATAGGACTTTTGGTAACTCTGAGTTGTTTTCAACCTATCCCTTATAATCTGAACTTTCTCCATAGCCTCACGGACTGAATCTAGACCTATCATCACAACTTCATTAACTTCAAAACAATCAATAGGCGATCTACATCTCCACCCATAAAGAGCCTCAAACGGAGCCATCTGAATGCTGGAATGGTAGTTATTGTTATACGCAAACTCTATGAGAGACAAATAATCATCCCAACTACCCTTGAAATCAATCGCACATGCTCTCAACATATCCTCAAGGGTCTGAATGGCCCGCTCGGCCTGCCCATCTATTTGCAGGTGAAATGTTGTGCTAAGCTTGACCTGAGTACCAAGTCTCTTTTGGAACGATCTCCAAAACTGGGAGGTAAACTAAGTACCTCTATCCGATATGATGGACAATATCACTCCAGGAAACCGAACTAACTCCCAAATGTATAATTTAGCATAATCCTCCACTGAATCGGTAGTTTTGACCGGTAGAAAATGAGCTGGTTTAGTCAACATGTCCACAACCACCCAAATAGAGTCATACTATTGGCGAGTACGAGGCAACCCTGTGATGAAGTCCATATTGATCTCCTCCCACTTCCAAGTAGGAATACTGATGTATTGAAGCATACCTCCAGGTCTTTGATGCTCAACCTTCACCTGTTGACAATTCAGACACTTAGTCACAAATTCTGCTATGTCATTCTTCATGTCATTCCACCAATAGACTTCCCATAGGTCACGGTACATCTTGGTGGCACTTGGATGTATGAAGTATCTGGAACCATGAGCTTCATACAACATCTGATCTCTCAAATCATCAACATCTGGAATGCACAAACGACCCTGATATCGAAGCACACCATCTCCCTTTTTGGAGAAAGTCTCCACCTTCTAATTCTAAACAACTTCTTTTAAATTCACCAAAATAGGATCCTCATCTTGTCTAGCTTTAACATCAGTCACTAAAGATGACTCTGATCCATTCTGAATAATAACTCCACCATCGGTTGAGTCAACCAAAGGAACTTCCAACCGTATAAGACGATGCACATACTTTAATAACTTCTTCTCCTCACCTACATGGGATACACTCTCCATAGAAAGTCTACTAAGAGCTTCTGCTACCACATTAGCCTTGCCCGGATAGTAAATGACTCTTATATCATAATCCTTGAGTAACTCCAACCACCTCCTTTGATGTAGATTTAGATCTAGAATTTCTAGGTAAACACATACTGTAGGCTTTTGTGGTCCGTAAACACATCTACATGGACCCCGTACAAATAGTGTCTCCAAATCTTCAAGGCAAATACCACCGCGGCTAGTTCGAGATCATGAGTCAGGTAGTTCTTTTCATGAACCTTCAGCTGTCTGGAAGCATATGCTATAACCTTACCATGCTGCATCAATACACAACTAAGATCAATCCTCAAAGCGTCACAATATACCACAAACCCATCAGTGTCCTCGGGTAGGGTAAACACCGCTACTGAGGTGAGTCGAGTCTTCAACTCTTGAAAGCTACTCTCACAAGCCTCCGACCATCAGAACTTCACTTTATTTTGGGTCAATTTGGTCAATGGTGCTGCAATTGATGAAAATCCCTCAACAAATCTCCAATAATAACCAGCTAAACCCAAGAAACTCCTAATATCTGAAGGATTCCCTGTCTAGGCCAATTATTCACCGTTTTTATCTTTTGAGAGTCTACTTGTACACCCTCACTTAACACCACATGACCCATAAATGCCATTGAGTTCAACAAAAACTCACCTTTACTCAATTTGGCATACAACTGGCGATCTTTAAAAGTCTGTAATACCACCCTCAAATGGGCAGCATGCTCCTCCTCGCTCCGAGAGTATATAAGGATGTCATCTATGAACACAATCACGAACATATCCAAATATGGCTTGAACAACCTGTTCATCAAATCCATAAAAACTGCAGGAGCATTCGTTAGTCCAAAAGACATAACTACAAACTCATAGTGACCATACTGAGTTCTGAAGGCTGTCTTTGGGATGTCACTCTCCCGAACCCTGAGCTGATGGTATCCGTACCTGAGGTCTATCTTCGAAAAGCACTTAGTACCCTGAAACTGGTCAAAAAAAATCATCAATCCTAGGGATAGGATACCTATTCTTGATGGTGATCTTGTTCAATTGCTGATAATCAATGCACATACAAAGAGAACCATCCTTCTTGCGGATAAAGAGAATTGGTGCACCCCAAGGGGATTTGCTAGGCGTGATGAATCCCTTGTTTAAAAGGTCTTTTAACTACTCCTTCAACTCTTTTAGCTCATCTAGAGTTATTCTGTAAGGAGGAATATATATAGGTTGCATATCGGGAAGAAGGTCAATACCAAATTCAATCTCTCGCTCGGGAGAAATTCTCGGTAGATCATCTAGGAACACTTCTGGGTACTCACACACTACAAGTACTAACTGGATAGTCGGGGTTTCGAACGTACCATCCTTAACCCTAACTAGATGGTACACGCAACCCTTAGAAATCATCTTCCTGGCCTTAATATAGGAAATGAAGCGACCTACAGGCACAACTGAACTACCCTTCCATTCTAAGACTGGCCCACCCAAAAATCTAAACTCTACAGCATGGGTTCTACAAATTACTGAGGCATAACATGCATATAACCCATCCATACCAAGGATAACATCAAAATCTATCATGGCTAAATCTACTAAATCTACTGAGGTGACTTTCTGAAGTACTGTGACAGGGCAATTTCTATACACTCGTCTAGCTACAATTGAATTATCAACTGGAGTAGAGACTGAGAAGGGTTCTGATAAGATTTCGGGATTGACTCTGAAACTACTAGCAACATAGGGCGTCACAAAAGATAAAGTAACCCCTGGATCTAACAATGCATAACGTCAAGGTGGAATAATCGTGACATACCAGTGACTACATCTAGGGAGACCTCCTGCTCCTGATGGGATGCTAGGGCATAAAATCTGTTCTGGCGCTGTCTGCCACCCACATTAGTGGATGCCCCCTGCTGAGCTGGGCGTGCTGGTGGAGCTGCTGAAGTGGAAGTTGGGCCTCGGCCCCTATCATGTCCCTGTCTAGCTGCTGGGTAATCTCTGAGCATATGTCTAGGCTTTCCGCACCCGAAACAAGCACCTGAACCGGCTAAACACTAACCCACGTGTCTCCGGCCATATCTGCTACACTTAGGAGGGCTGGTCTCTATGGGTCTTCTACTCTGGCCTCTAGAGCCTGATGCTCGTCCCTCTGATCGCACCTGGATATGGATGGCATACTCATAGCCAAAGGCGCTGGGGTTGAAGATCTCTGGTGAGACTGCTGATGGTACCCATTAGGTCTTTGCTGCAAGAATCCAAAGTTATCGGTCCTAGCGCTCTTGGACTCTCTCTCCCGCTCACTCATATGAATTGTCTCCATCTATTGGGCGTACAGGACTATCCGAGCAAAGTCAATGTCCTGAAGAATCATTGCGGTCCATCAATCCCTAACCAAGTAGTCTGCTATCCCATGTACAAACCTACACACTCGGGCTCTCTGATCCGCCACCATCTCAGGTGCATACTTGGACAGATGAGTGAAATCCAAGGCATACTCCTGAACTGCCATCTTTCCTTGCTTTAGATTCACAAACTCGGCTTCTTTGATCTCCCTCGTCTCCCAAAGGAAGAATCAATCCAGAAAAGCGGCATGAAACTCATCCCAACTGATAGGGCATGCTCCAGCTGCCCTTCTATCCTTCCATTGCTTGAACCAAATGTACACAACCTCCTTCAACTAGTACGAGGCTAAATCAACGCACTTCTCCCCAATCACCCCCATAATTTGGGTGATCTTCAGAACCTCGTCGATAAACTCATATGGTTCCTCGTCCCCTTTTGACCCAAGAAACTCCAGAGGTTTCATCCTCAAAAAATCCCTGACTCTTTCCGCCGCTGCATTCCTGTTCTGAGGGACATGCGCCGCCTGTTGATTGACCTGGGAGGTCAAGGCCTAAGCTAATATCTAAATGGCTGCCATGAACTCTGTGTGGGAAACCGGCTGGGGTACGTGCTCCTCATGGGTTTGTGGGGCCTGCTGGTGCCCATCCCCATTGCTATTCTCGTGGCCATTTCCATTTCTGTTTCTCCTTCCATTAACTCTGTGGGGAGGCATGATTCTGCAAACGCGTATAGCATGAGTTAGAACGATAGAGAGACATTTCATCGCACGACTTAGATCATGAAATAAGGGAACATTTCCTAAACGTCTCATAGCTTCTCCGTCATAAGTGTGGCGCGCTTCACACCCATGAAAAAGACTCTACTTAACGCGACTTTCAAACACTCTAGGACACTTCAAAACCTAATGCTCTGATACCAAATTTGTCACAACCCGAACATAGGCCCGAATCATGACACGGGACAAAGAAACCCGAGAGGCTTCAAGTCAACCCATGGCATGGACATAACATCTAACTCATTCAAATAAAATGGAAGATCAACATAATTAACATAGTGGAATTCTGAAAATTTCATACATCTGAATACATAACATAAGTCTAAAGTTGGATACATACTATGTCTGAAAAGCCTCTAGTACTAACGAGTTGATAAGATAAGACCCGGACTAACTCATTAAAATCTGAAAACTAAAAATACAAGATATAATTGATAAGAAAGGCCTTTGAAAGATGAGGACTCACCAATTGAGACTCAGAAATGGTAACTCCAAAAATCTGATTAGCGGTGGGATTGAGTCTGATTATCGAAACCTGTATCATGAAACGATACAACATAGAGTGTGTGGTCACTACGTGGAGTGTACCGAGTATGCAAGGTAAGTAAAACCGCTAAGTAAGTAAAATCATAAAAAATACATATTATAAAACATAATCAAGATAAGATTCTGAGAGTAGGGCTTACATGCTATTAATCTATGGGGTTTTTTACCCAATGTGTGAATTTACTAAGTAACAATCATGGGTATGATCTAAGCATATTTTAAATAATGAATTATGATAAATGGGCAGATTTTACAATGTTTTAAATCATAAATTATATTTTCAAGTTTTTTAAATTATGATGCCCATCCATGAAAGTTCATGAAAGTTGAGATCCATGAGATATGTGTTCAAGTATGATGAGATGTTTATGAAGAAAGTATGATTTCGAAATATCCATGTCTATGTTCATGTTTTCGAATGATCAAGTCTATGTCAAGCATGTTTAAGTATTAGGTAATCCCATATGATCAAATATGATTCATGATTTATCTAAATTTCATGTATTAGCTTACCACATGATTTTGGAGTCTAGACTCCCACTATTTTGAGCTTGTGGTATGGCTTAACTCAAGGCTCCTCATGTTATGATTTCAGATTTATGTATGCATGTTATAAGTCAGCTTCGTCATTAGACAATGGTTCAACTTCATTGAAAAATGATGGAGAGCATATCCATGTTTTTGGGAGTAGTGTCTAGCACCGAGTAGGCTAAGGGTCAGTCAACCTTGTGCCTCAGGACTACGCGCCAATGTAGGTTTACATCTATACTTTAGGACCTCACTTGGAGCTTCCCCTGCCCCCAAGGGGCCTTGATCTTGATATCAATATTATGGTAGTGTCCTTAGCCCTGACAAAGCTTTGAACGGCTCTGTCCACTTGAGTGTGATAGTCGGGACCACGTAAGCTCTATCGTGGTAATGTCAGTTATATGACGAGTCTCCCATTGTTCCTCATGATTTCAGTTATGCATGTTCACAGTCATGATATTACGTTTTCAGCAGGTTTGACCCAATGTTCGTTTTACTTATGATTATCAATTTTTAGCTTTGGGTCATTCGATTCAGTTATGATGTTTAGTTATGTTCAGATCATAAAATACTCTATTCTGAGCTTAAAATGGTGTAGTTTATATCTTAGGAACTTAGAAATTACGGAAAAGCCTTAATTAAATTTGCAGGGAAAAACACATTGCTAGTCCCATGAGGGACTAGACGACTCGTGCCCTGGACCATGAATCGTGGTCTACCAGTCATTTCCTGCACTGCCAAAAACCTTCTAAGGGTCAACCCGAGGGACATCGCTACTCATGGTGTACATGATGATTCGTGGTGACCAACCCATTACCTCCATTGTCGGAACTTCTCATCTTTCAAGAACCCCTTGGCCACGACTGACCTAATGACTTGTGGTGTTGACCACGACTCATGGTCACCTCAAATCCCAAATTTTCAACCAAGTCACCTTTCCCCATGAGTCACTTGACGACTCGGGGTGTTCCTGATAGGTCACTAGATGACTCGTCCTGTGACCTGGTGCAGGAATTTCTGTTTTCTCCATTTCAACTCACAGGTCTGATTTTAAGGTTTTCGGGGTATTAAAACACCATCTTATAAAAAACTCTTCAAGACAGCACAAAAAAAGAAATAGTCTCAAGTGTCTTCTTCTTCAAGAAGTTCCTTCTCAAGATGATTTGTTGCTTAAAAAGGTTAGGCGGTCGAAAGTGGTAAAGAGGTCTCTTCCTAAGACCAATAAGCCTACCCCTTCTTCTTCAAAATCATCCTCAAAACCTACTTGTAAACCTACTTCCAGACCTGCTCCCCAACCCGCTTCCAAGTCTTCCTCCGAAACTCCTTCCCAATCCACTACTCAAACTCATTCTTCGAAACAGGTTAGTCAACCTAATCCTATCCTGGAGTCTGATTCTCAAAGAACAGATGACAATGTCTTTGGTGGAATAGACACCTTTGGGATTTCTGACCCTCATTTTCTACATATCCTCTATTTCCAAAAGAGCGCTACTCTTAGAGGAAGAGTTGTGACGAGCTATGGTGGACCTGAGATGGCGATATTACCAGCCAAATTGGAGATACAAGGATGGACTGCTCTTTTCTTTTAAGGTGATGTTCAAAGGAAATTAGGGAGGCCTAAGGTGCTGGAGTTCTATACAAATGGGGTTGAGAAGGGTTTTATGTTTACCTCATCTGTTCGAGGAGTTTCATTGCATTTGGTAGATGAAGATATGGCAAAGATTTTATAGGTTCCAAATGGGGTTGGGACCATTATGTAAAGTTTGAGTGGCAAATTTTGAATAACATGGCCTCAACACTTGATATCTATAGGAAGTTCTCTGGTAAGCCTTCTCTTATTCAATAGCAGAGGGTCATGAAGAGAGATGCCCCCTCCCCATCAGTTGTATTTTTATGTGGTACATAAGATTATTATACCACGAAAAGAAAGAAGAACTGAGGCTAACTATCTTGATCTCACCCTGATGGAGCTTATTCATACTGAGGTCAAGATAAATTTACCCGGTCTTATTATCAAGCATATGCAACGAGTACTTCAAAAGGGTGTGAAGGGACATGCTTTCCCCTATTCGTTCTGGTTGTCTCATATCTTTGAGGATTATTCTGTGCCTATTTAAGTTTGGACTCTCCAAACTACTAAAGATGTCTTAGGTTAGGTGAACCATGTTGCTTTACCTGCTTCAATGAGAAGGGCAGAAGATCCCTTACAAAGAATGAGACTCGTTTTGGTTGAGAAGACTGAATGCCAAAGCAAACCATGAAAGAGAGAACAATGTCCTGCAGGCAAATATTGATGAATTGGAGATGACCCTTGCTAGAGAGAGAGATGAACATGTGGAAGCTATTCGCAAGCTGACCCAGTTGATTCCCTCTGCATCTTCCTCCTAACTTTGTCATCCTCACATTACCAGCCTATTTTTGTTGTTATCCAGTCTCGTTTGTTCTTTTGCTCAGTCAATTCCTTTTGTTCACTGTATTCTTGGTGTTATTTTAGCATCTTATATGGTAGTTGAATGAAAGGATTCTCTTTTGTGTATATTGACTCATGACTCTGCTCTTTTTAATTCTTCATTATGTTTCATTAAGATCTTTATCTGATTGTCTTGGAGGTAGCCCTAGTGGCTATAAGTTGTTTAACTATTCTTCTTGGCTTGTAAATTATGCTTTTCAATGATGCCAAAAGGGGAAAGAATATAGGTTGTGTAACGTTTATATCCCATTGACTGACCTGTTTTAATCAAGTGTTTCATATCTTAGTTCTACAGGTAAAGATAGTCGATTGCACAAGGACAAGAAGTTTATCATCATCAAAAATGGAGAATTTATTTGGTCCTATGCAGTTTTGATGATTGACAAGATGATGATGAAATAGGTAAATCAAGCTGTTTCAAAGGAGTGCCAAATACACTGTCTAAATGAGCTGTAATTACAATATTACAAATATGAAATAAAGACAAGTGTGCACGATTCGAGAAATAGATAAGCCACATCACACAAGCTCGGGGAAATAAACATATGATGATTTGAAAGGGTTGGAGTTTTATTACAACACAAAAAAAGCTAAGAGTTTGACTTGAAGAAGGAGTTCTATTTGAAGTAGAACTCCTAGGAAAGAAGGGGTCATTGCAACAAGGAGTTTGAAATTGAGAAGAACTCTTTGAAGAATTGTGCATATATAGAAGCATTGCTACTCAGAGCAAGGCACACACTTAAAGAGAGAAAAAAGGCAGTTGACAAATTGAGTAAGAAGTAAGATCTGAAGTGTGAAGAAACTTATTGAAGAACTTGGTCCTAGTAGAGTGATAGGCTAAGAGTTTAGCATTCTTGTACTAAAAGTTATTCATTGAGTTGTAAATTGACGTCATCTTAATTCAGTAAGTTATAAACTGAATTAGGAATACGTAGTCTTCAAATTGGGTGAACTAGAAGGCGTTGGGAACACATTCCTTGGGAGGTTTGTGAGTTAGGAGTTAGAGTTTATAATCTATTTGATTACAAGAGTTGTAATCTATTGTTGAGAGGCTCATTGAGCTTAGTGAAGTTGGAGAAAATCCTATAGAGGTACAGGTCGTGGTTTTTCACCTTTTGTGAGTCGGGTGTTTTCCGCGTAAAAACTATTGTGTTCTTTACATACTGCATTTAACTATTTAATTGAAATACGTTAGAGGACTTGATTCATTCATGGACAAACAGATAATTTAGGGAAACAAAACCGTGATTGTGTAGAATATCAGTTTGACGCGGGGAAAACATGAGTGTTGCACTAATATTATTTTATTATTACATATAAATCAACCCCATTCTCTCGTAGAGAGTCAAATAAAGTACATAAAAGGTCAATTAAGCAACTGGAAATCAAAGATTCATGTTATAATAGATATATTTTGTTTAAGGATAGATTTCAATTAGAGACCTCAAGCCAAGAGAGGTTATTATTTTGTATTCACTAAAACCAGCATCTAGGAAGAGTTTTTCCCATTCCTTTTTAGTTCTCTCTTTGGAAGCATAAGTAATCCTCATGATGAAGTCCATCAAGTGTTGTGTTTGAACAAGTTGCTCACTGCTATTATTATCCTCCATTACTATGTCTATGATAATCACTTTCCCTCTCTTTTCCTTACTTGGAATTGACTCTTTGCATTTTTTCAGTAACTTCACACAATCTTGATCACTCCAATTGTGCAAAATCCACTGTTTCATCATGAAACGGCGATTAATTAATTAGTAAATAGTTATGAATATTTCTATTATTATAGTAACATCACAATATTCTTGTTCCTTATATAAAGTAATTGAATCTTACTTATTATAATAGTTAAGTCACAAAATATTCTTTGTTACATTAAAATAACTAGACTTTACCCAACTATAACAATAAAATCACCAAAATTTACCCGCTATGTTGACAAATCAAAATCAAAACCTAAAGTGGGTTATAAGGCTGTGAGTAACTTTAATGTTATAAATCCAGTTACTTTAATGTAACCAAAAATAGTTTTGTGACTTTTACTATTACAGTGAATAAAATACAATAACCCTATTAAATGTGAATTTTCAAAGAACTTATTCGGCTTAAAGTTATCGAAAAATCTAAAATTTCTCACGAAAAGTCAATCAAAAATATTTTCGACAAGTCAATTTCTGATAGATTATGTCAGAAATAATACGTACCTTGAGTAAGATTGCATTAGCATGAGGAATTTTATCAAACATACTTCCGGCAATAAACTCCAAATTTCCAGTTCCCTTTCGATCCCCTATGACATGAGGGAGGTCAAGCACAATACTTTTCAAGCTCGGAAAAGCATTGGCAATGGCTATGGCCACTGTGCCAGTGCCACCACCAACGTCCACCAACGAGGTCAAACCCTCAAAGACACCCTTACAACAGTCAGAAATTAGTAAATTGGAGATCAATCTCGAATCACTAGTCATTGCATTGTCAAAAAAACCACTGAACTCTGGCTCTTCCGCGCAATAATCCCAATGGGATTTTCCATGTGCCGTTTCAAAAGCAGTGGGGAGATCGTCTCGTAACCAATCGCTCACTGAAACAGCCGTATTCAGCACGACGGGATGCTGGGCGAAAAGAAAAAATGATCTCTTGCTAAAGGGATCATCTTCCAGAAGGAGACGACCAACACTGGTGAGCGAATAGCCGCCTCCTTGTTGTTGGTGGTAATTGAAAAGGCCAGAATGAACTAAAATTCGCATTAAAATGGGGATAAAGGAAGCCTTAGAAGGGTTCAAATTTGGCAAATTGGCAACAAGGTCAGAAAGAGACATGATGGGATTGGCATTTTTGTGAAGGACATCAGGAATTCCTAATTCAATTGCGCATTTTATACATGAAGGGCGCACATAACTCAAAATATAATCCCAACTTTGAACTTCAGCTTGTATTAGCTGATCATTAGCGCAAATGCCATTGTTATTGAGCATTGTGTCAATCAATTAATAGCAGTACTACTGCGTTAGTTAAGATTTGAATTAGTACTACATACTTTTATAGAGAAACCCCATTGCGTGGAGTATGAGGACTAGATTTAGGGTATTAGGATTAGGTTGAGTTGCATAGCCATCTACATGTTGCTAATTACCGAGTACCAACCCTACATTTATATAATACTCCTTCCGTCCCAAATTAAAAAAGAAATGCATAATATTTAAGAGAAAACAATAAATTTATTTCTCTATTAAATAGGGATAGTTGGTAAATATAAATTATTCATGTAATTTTATATTGAACAATAATATTTTAAAATTAAATATAAATAATTATATCGCATTTTCACATATTTATAATCTTGCAGCAAGAAGAATGTTCGGAAAAAAATAAATATTAAAAGACAAGAATGAAGATAAGACCACCGTTGCATACAATATATTCATATTTGAAAAAACAAAATACACATATGAAATTATGGCAAGATCTAAAATTGAAAAGGGTCATGGTATAGGATTTATTTGATATGAAGAAAAATATATATATATATATATTTTTTTTTGTATTTGGTTGGTTAAATTTTTTTTTAAAAAATAAGTTCTTGGCAAATAAGGAAAAAGACCTTCCTAATAAAATAAAAGTAGGAAAAAGAAGTGTCATTATCTCCTCCCCACCCACATCTCGAACCAATCCTCATAGTTTATCTTAGATATATACAGTTGTTTTTAGGATAATATTTCTTACTTGCATGTTTAAAAAAAAATAATCCAAGAAACAACATATTTTTTAAATTTTTTTATAAGAAATAAAAATATTTTTCTTCATATGAACATACTCATAATTATATGAAATTCGTATATGCGACGGAGGAATACATGCATGCGGGAATTATGGCAAGAGATGGAACTGAAAAAAGAGTCGTAGTTACGTATATGGAATTCATATATACAACTAGGCCTGGGCAAAGAGTCGAGCGGGCTCACCTCGACTCATTTTGAAAAAAAGCTCGACTTGGCTCGACTCAGTTAAAATTATATTTTGGCTCGGCTCTATAAAAGCTCGATCAAGCTCGGCTAGGTCAAAGCTCGGACTCGATTGAGCTGGCTCGGCTTGACTCGGTTGACTCGATTTAAGAAATAATATCTTTTTGTTAAGCTCAATTACGAAGTATATTAGAATATAACTTAACATACTATGTTAATTTAACATTATATAATTAATATTTATTCAATGTTAGTGAATTTTTAACCACAATGTAACTTAAGCCTATTATATGAGTAGTATTTTTATTATTCGTGGGTGCGGCTAACTCCCCGTGAGGTAATTGTATGATTTTCCTAGGTAGTAAGTGTTCATAATTCGGTTTGGATTGATTTATTATTATAATCAAAATCAAATCAAGTTTTCAATTATTAAAATCAAGTCAAATCAAACATAATACATATTCATCGATTTGGTTGTTATTGGATGTGGTTATACTTTTTTTTATTTTTTAAAAAGTCTAATGTTATTTGTCCCTTTATTTTTCTTCCTATAATTACAAAAAAAAAAAAATCATGATTTGTCAACTTATAATCTTTTGATATCTTTTTATTATGGTGGGTATGATTTCTTTGAATTATTGAGAAAATGTCTTGAGATCTATAAGTATTAATTAGGTAATTTAAAATTTACAAAAAATATAAAAAAGTCTAGATAAAAAAGAGTCGGCTCGGGCTCGGTCAAAATGTAGAAAAGCTTGGTTGAGCTTGACTCGGCTTGGCTCAGCTCAATACTATTTAAAGCTCGGTAAGGCTCGGCTCGACTCGGTATACACTCGGCTCGGTTAGGCTCGACTCAGGCTCAGCTTGCTCATCTCGATGCCCGGGCCTATATTCAACAGTACCGCGGCAAGACCAAGACTATTTTCTATGAAGAGTGAAAAATATATTTGAAGTATCGCGGGATTTTGAATTTCATACTTGAATTACTAGGTGTGTGATGTTTTATATCTGAACTATCACCAAATATTTATCGGAACACATTTTAACAATCAAATGCTCACTTTTTTCCTATCTAAATGATGATGATATTTCAGGTAAAAAAAACAACAACTGATAATTGAAGTATGTTTTAATAAATATTTAGTGATAATTAAAATAAAAAATTATATATCTAATAATTCAATTGTGAAACTCAAAAAATTATAATATTTCAGATATATTTTTTATCATTAATTTTTCTCTATATTACAACATCGGAAGAACCCCGACGAATTGTGAGCAACATACAAGAATTAATCTTGATCCTCTCTTTTTATTTTTTTGTTTTGTTAAAAAATCTTTGTAGGATACTATTTCCTTTATTAATTTTCTTTATAAGCCAAAATCTTTTCTCCTGGCATATTAGTGAAGCTTGATATATTTATAATATTATCTCAATTTTAATATTTCTTTACGTGAAATTTTTTATTTATATTTTCATATCATACTGGAATAATAGCTTTGATTTATTTCTTATTATAATATCTATGTATTTTATCTTTAAGTTATTTTTATATTAATTTTATAAATTTTCACGGAGAAAAATTAATGTATAATGTAATTAATGAATAAAGTAATAGAGTGAGAGTAATTTAATTTTTAGTAACTATTATTCCTAAATCCATAATCTTACTAATTGCTTAAATTAAATCCATAATATTTTATTTTTAATAAATAAAATATAATTATATTAGCAACTTAATTATTCTTTAGAGAAATACATGTAAAAATTAATATTTTATTATAACAATATTATCAACTGAATTCAGTGATTTCCTATTCTTCTTAAAAAATAGAACTTCTAGTAGTTATTTGCTTATTTAAATACTTTATATGCAATTTTAAAAATTAAGTTTTTTCATTAATTTAATTCTCTCAAATAGTAATCAAGATCATAAAATATGAAGTCTAGATGATTCCAATCTCTTTGGCTAATGGGACGATATCTTAAACTATATTAGAATTTGATATATATTGATCTTATCAGTAACTTAGTAAATTATACTTTATATTTATTATTTTCTTAATAAACATGAAAAAAAATTTAAAATGAATTTTAAATTAAAATGATAATAGTATATAAATGATATATATATACACACACACATGTAAAGTTTACCCTTATGGTATTGACTAGATTTCGGATATACGTTTTGTATGTGTACCCTATATATCACAATTATTCAAAATTTTGTGAAGAAATACAAATTTGAAAAAGTAACAATGCTAAGTGATATACCACGTGATATCCACCTCACTCAGATAACATGCAATATGAGATTTTAATAGTTAGCCATGTCCTAAGTTTGTTAATTACAGGAGTATTTTTGTTAAAATAGTATCATAGAGATTACCTAAAAATTATTGATGTTAATTACAGGAGTATTTTTGTTAATTACAGCCATCTAATTATTTTTCTTAATTAAATGCATGTGGATTTTATTTTATATTTCTTATAAAAAGTTCAAAAAAATATTTTTAAAATCGATTTTTTCCACTTCTATTAGTTAAAGACAAGACAGTATATCTAAATTATTTGTGTTACAATAAAAATATAAATAAGCCACGCTTTTATTGAAAGTATATTTACTCTAAACTATATAGTACTGGGGTATATATAGAACTTTTCCCATATTAAAAGAAAAACCACAAAAGATAGTTGCTGATTTTTATAAAGATATTGATCAAAGAAAAAAGATTTTAAAAGGGGAAATGACTTTCACCTATTTATATAAGGTAGGATCTTAAAGTCTTAAATAATTTAAATAAAAAAAATTTAATAATTAACTTTTAATTGATTTCAAACTCGTAAAATAATTAAATAGCTTTTTTTTTTATGTGAAATCAAATTTTTAAAAATAAAAAGATAGAATGATATTTTACTAAAACTTATTTTGAAAAGTGTTTTTTTTCAAAAGTGCTTATAAGAAAAGTAATTTTGGTGAGATGTAGTTTGTGTTTGATCAATAGATTTAAGAGACACTTTTGAATAATAATTAGTGTTTGCCCAAAATTTTAAAAAATATTTCTATAAGTATTTTTTAAATAAATATTTTTGAGAAGAAACTATTTTTTTAATTTCAAAAAAGCAACTTCTATTATATGTAAAAATACTTATTTTTTCCCAAAAACTTAACAAAACAAGCTATAACTATTGTGCTCTTAATATATTAAAGGTATATATTACTATTTGTGTCAACTATTTTCAAAATAAGAATTAAGATAGGTTATTATTAATGGTAGGTTTATAAATTAATTCTTTTAAAAAAATATTGAGTACTTTTTATTAAAGTCTGACTTTATATCGTCAAATTTGATGAGCCGCCCTACTTTTGGATTGATCATCTAATATTCATGGCAACTTTTAAAATCTATGCTCCATTAATAGCTAAGAATACCTAATCAACGTAATTAGCATATATTATTATTATTATTATTATTATTTTTATTTTAAAATAAATAATATTTTTAATTTGGATACCATTTTTAAAAAATTACTTACTTTTAAAAAATAAAATTTAATTGATTTTAAAATTTTAAATATTAAAAAAATTAAATAATTATTTTATTTAGTATAAATATTATTTTTTAAAAGTAAAAAGACGAATGACATTTTATACTCTTAACATAATATAAATTACTGTTTGTGCCAATTATTTTTTCTTCCTTATTTTTTTTTGTAAGAGGGGAAATCCGCAGCCGCTACACCCTTTGCCCTTCGGGTGAGCACTCTGTGGTGAGCACTGTGTGCGCACTGGGTAAACCCCCCTCCTGTGTAATAGCCTGCAAACCACACAAGGGATGTGAACTGCACTAGGCAAGCCCTGTGCGACAGGCTCGACTCAGAAGGCATTAAGGGGGCTAATAAAACAATGGTTTAGGCCAATTATTACTAATAGTAGGTTTCTAAATTATTTTTTTGAAAAAAAATATTGAGTACTTAACTTAATACGGTATCTTATCAATTGTTCGACTTTAGATCATTAATTTTGCTGAGAGCCCATCTAACATTCATGGCAATATCTAGAAATCTCCTTTCGTTGATAGCTAAATTATCTAAATATAATTATCATACTTATTAAAAATAATTAATTTAAGATATTTTTTAAAATTTTTATTTATTGACTAGTATTAAAAATATATATTTATTTTTACTTATTTAGTTAAAAAAACTCATAATCACACCATAAATAAAGAAGACATAAAAATGTGAATATTATTGTACAAAAAGAATTTAAGTTGAAACCTTTTGAAAAAAGAAAATATCTGACCTTCCGTTATTGAGGGTGGCAACAGAGAGATCAATTGCAATTGCTCCAAAGTGAAACATAAATATAAAATGAGAGAGAATTGTACTATAGGAGATATGGTGGACTTCAATCTTCAAGAACAAAGACGCAAATAGTTGGTGTCGAATATCTAAAACTTCTAAAATTTGATTATTTTAATAGTTTCTTTCTGTCTTATTTAAAAAAAAAAAGTGCTTTTCGTTTTTTTTCCCCTTAAAGAGAGTAACACTTTTTGTTTGATTTATCAATTTGAAAAATATTTTTTAAATTTTAAGCAACATTTTCTATTTGAGCAAGATCCCAACAGTGTTTTGCTCAATATTATTTTTTGCTTTTTTTTATTAGTTAAAGAATTTTAAAAGAAAAATGATGGTACATATGCATCATTTGTTAAACAACGAAGGTATATATGCACCACTTTTTTAACAAGGGGTATATCCACTCTAAATCGCAAAGTTGAGAGGTATATGTAACACCCCAAAAGTACCTAAAATCAGACCTGAGACATGAAATGAAGAAAACAACAGAATTTGCACCAGATCACAGGACGAACCGTCAAGTGACCCATTAGGACACTTGACGGATTGTCAAGTGATCCGTTAGGTGGTGAGAGTTGGAGAAAAAGTGAGATTCAGAGAATCTTAACGACTGGAGGAGTGATTCGTTAAGTGTGGTGACGAATCATTAAGAGGAGGTATTAAGTGAGGATCAAATGAGTGAAATTATGCTTCAAAGCTAATGAGTGGGACCAACAACCCGTCATGATGATTAACAGGTCGTTAGGTCTACTGGGGTAAAATTTTCAGTCGAGTTATTAAAGGCATTTTCGTACTTCCTATGTTCTTAACTCTTAAACTAGGTCGTTTCGAGCTCCTAAAAGGATGTATTAGAGGGTTTTATTCATTCCTAACCCTCATTCTATTCCTTACATCTGAAGTTGGAGATTAAATCCCCTCAAATCTTCAAGCAAGCAAGACGTCTTCTCCAATTCTCTTGGGTTTCAAACCCTAGAAAGATCCGCTCAAGCCCAGGTATGTTAGGTCATGAATGGGGGGATTCCTTCCACGTTAATGCCTAATTCAAACTCAATTTCACGAATTCAAGTCTCCAGTCATGATTTTATAAATTTCTAGGGTTAGACCCAATTTTGATGAAAATTCTCATGATCTTCTATGCATTCAATTCTCTTATAATTCAATCCATGATTTATGATTAAAATTGCATGATTTCTATATAAAGCTCTCATGAATCTATATTTTTCAAGTTATAATAAATTACTCAATTATACATGAATTTCATAAATATCAAGCTTATGTATCATGGCTATTTTCTGGCATTATTTTTCATGGCTAGTTCACGTATGTTATGCAATTTATGAATATCATGATTTTTAACTAGACTATGTAAAATCATGTTTCATTATTATGATATGAGCACTATGTATATTTTGGGAGTAATATTTAACACTGAGTAGGCCGAGGTTCGACGCACTCAGGTCTCAGAATTACGTGCTACCGTAGGTATGATAGGGGTTTTCGCCAGAGAGTGTTTTCCCTGCCTGAATGGGCTCGTGAGTGATATCAAGCCTTCATGGTTCTTACTCTTGGCACGGTATCAACACCCTACCAACCAGGGTTATAGGTTGGGCTCCTTGTATGCTCACATCGAGTATGTCGGTTATGAGAATCTCCCATTGTTCATTATGTTTTATATTGTTCATATTCAGGATGTAGGATATCATGTTCTATAGTATTTTGACCAATTAATCAGTTTATGAGCTTTTACTTATGATTTCAAACATGTTAAGCCTTGTGATTTTACTTTCAAACTTTGGGTCATTATGCTCCAGTTTATGGAATAACTCATGTTTATGACTATCTCACGATTACGATTTATAGCATGTTGCCCTTATTCATATGTTTTACTTATCCTACATACTCAGTATATTTAAAATACTGATCGCATATATTTGCGCTATATCGTCTCATGATATAGGTTCTGGTGACCAGTCTCAGCCCCGTTGTCTAGATTCTATCCTGCTCCAGCCTCAATAGTTTTGGTGAGTCATCATCACCCAAGGACATCCATTTTTATTCATGTCCTTTTTATGTCTTTCAGTTTTCAGACTTAGTGGAGCTAGTTGGAGGTGTTGTGCCATCAACTCATCTTATGAGTAGAGGCTTTCAGACATGATACTTAACTGTTAGAATTGTTATCGCATATGCTTTACGATGTTCTAGACTTCCACTTATGCTTTATAATATGTTTGATTTCCCGCTCAGTTTATGCTCTAAATTATGTCATGCATGTGCAATGGGTTAGCTTGGAGCCATTCGCGGTTCTAGGTCTCGTGTTACATCCGGGGTTATGTTCGAGTTGTGACAATATATTTACCCTTTTCCCAAACAATAATATACTTATAAATTAAAATTTTGATCAAAAAAGTGGGGGAGTTCACCAATTAAGCCAGCTCTTAACCTGTTTATGTATGGATGAGTGACCCCCTTGAATTCTTCAAGTTGCATCCCTCCTTTCCTAGAACCCACTAATTAAGGGATTATATTGAGTGTGTTATTGTTGTTCAACTCGTTAATGTATACTTGAAAATATAAGACTAACATACTATTTGCATTAATTCAATTGTAATTATCTTTAGGTTGTCACGACCCAAACTTAGGCCCGGATTGCGACATGGTACAAGGAGCCCCGAGAGACTCCAAGTCGACTCATGACATGAACATACATCTAACTCAATCATATTAACAGAAAGCTTAACATAATCATTTAGCGAAAGTCTAACCATGACATAACATAGAAATAAGAATCTCATACCAACATAACAAGTTGAGTACTACATACAGTCTGAAAGCCTCTAACGTATCTGATGGGTTGATGGGACAACACCCCCAACTAACCCGAAAAATCTGAAACTGAACACATATAAATGTAACTGCATAGGAGGGGCCCTCGATAAAAGAGGACTCACCAATAAAAGATGGGTGCTAACTCCGGAGGACTGGCTAGTAACGGGGCTGAGGCTGAAAGTCAGGCTTGTATCATGAAATGATACAACATAGAGTATGCGGTCAGTACGTGGAATGTAACGAGTATGCAAGGTAAGTAGAAAAGGACATTTAAAATACATAAAGTTCATAAGAGTAGGATAACATGCTCGTAACATAAATATCATAATGCAATAACATGAGGCTCAAGGTTTTGAAAACATCTGTAAATCATTCATAATCATAATCGTAAAAGAAAATTTTATTAAACATGACTTAAGCCAAATCATATAGTCATAACCATGCATAAATCATGAGGAACAGTTGGAGGACTCGTCATAACCCACACCATCATAATAGAGCCTTACATTGTGCCCCAACTATCTCACTCAAGTGGGTAGAGCCATCTCGGGCTTGTCAAGCAAGGGACGTGCAATATATGATATCATGAAAAGGGGATCCAATAACAATTGAATATACATATGAGTAAACCTAGGGTGACATGTAGTTATGAGACATTGGCGTAGTTCTTTGAATGCCGGGCTACTCGGTGCTATACACTGCTCCCAAAAACATGCACATTAGGCTTGTATAATAACCATAAAATCATTCACGTGGATCATGGATAAAGAAACATTAATATCATTGATCCCCATTTAACATACATTTTATCCATAAAAACACGGGCCCATAAATTGGCCGAAAATCGTAGATCCGTAAGTCATGAAATTCATGCATACTTGTAAAACATGTATATACTTGATATCTCATATATTCATGATGGGCATTTGAGAGAAACCATATCATAAGTCGTAAATTATAATGGGTTAATGAACATCAAAATCAAAGTAGAATCATAACTTGATTTATCATGAAACATACATAATCGGGCATAGTTTTGTAGAAATTTAAATCAATAAATTTAGAATCGAAATAGTTGTAAAATCTACCCATGATTCGTAAATCATGATTTGATAGATGAGAGGAATTTACCCATAAATAGACCATAAGGATTCCATAAGAATTGGGATGAAAACCCCATAGAATTTATCAATCAAATTTCATGAATTAGGGAGAGATTGGGCATGGGTGTGATCAAATTTACTCATTCATAATCATACATACCTGATTGAATCTAATTCTTACACTTCCTTGATAGCCCAAGGGGATTTGAGGAAGAACTTGTAGAAAATCTAGGTTTGATCACCTCCTAAACCCCTTCACTTTGCATACATGTATAGGAATAGCCTAGGATGAACTTACCCCTCATAAAACCCTCCATTTCGAGCCTTAAACAACGTAGTATTGAACTCTAGGACTTAGGAATTATGAAACTGCCATTAATGAAAAACCTTGAAAAACAGATTTGCCAGTGACCACGAGTCGTACTATGAAGTAACGACTGGTGATCACCTTCCATGGTCACCACTGCCCCAATCTTCACTGCTTCAGAATCTGGCCACGACTCGCATATCATGACTCGTGGTGTCCTTCCATGAGTCATAACCAGTTATGACTCAACCACGACTTGTCACCACTACCTACGAGTCGTGCCATGACCCGTGACATCTCTTCCTGGGACCACAGTGGAAACTCACCACGACTCCCAACCACGAGTCGTACCTATACACCAAAAATCATAGGGTGGCTCATGGTCTGACCCCAAGCTCCAGAACCTCATCACAACTAAGACCACGACTCGTCAGACTCGTCAGTCCTCATCAAGACTCGTACCATGAGTCGTTCTAGTGCAAAATTCTAGATTTTTCTATAGAGTTCTTTCCAACCTTCTGGGTCTAGTCTTAGGCACTTCTGGGGTATTATAATATCTCCTCCCTTGGGAACATTCATCCTTGAATGTGGGGAAACATACATAAAAGTAGAGAATGCAATCATTATAACACTGATCATACATGCTGAAAACTGACGGAATGACTACCTCCGATAAACTATATGACTGAACTAAATTCACGCATCATACATATATCCATATACATGAAAGAAACTGGGGCACATGAACTGAACATGAAACTAGAAGGAGTTCTAGGGCAAAAACTAATACCTCAAGCTGGAACTGAGCCGGTAGAGAATAAGTGTGGGTATTTAACCATTATATCTGCTTTTGGCTTCCCACGTAGCTCCCTCAACAAGCTAATTTCTCCATAACACCTTAACTGAAGCTACTTCCTTGTTTTTTAGCCTTCAAACCTGTCGATCCAGTATTTCTACCGGAACTTCTTCATAACTAAGGTTGTCTTTCACACCAATGTTGTCCACTAAGACAACTAGAGCTGGATCTCCCAAACAATTTTTTAAGAGTGATACATGAAAAACAGGATGAATGGAAATTAACTCTGAGGGTAACTCCAACTCATATCCCACCTTGCCAACAAGTTTCACAATCGGTAGGGGCCAACATAACGGGGACTGAGTTTTTCTTTCTTTCCGAACCTCATCACTCCCTTCATGGAAGACACCTTTAGAAACACCAATCATCAACTTTGAACTCAAGTTCCCTCCTCCTCACATCGGCATAGGACTTTTGACTACTTTGAGTTGTCTTTAACCTATCATGTATAAGCTGAACTTTCTCTATGGCCTCATGGACTAAATCGGGTCCTATCATCGCAGCTTCACCGACTTCAAACCAACCAATAGTTGATCTACATCTCCGCCCATAGAGAGCCTCAAATGGAGCCATCTGAATGCTGGAATGGTAGCTGTTATTGTATGCAAACTCGATAAGAAGCAAATGGTCATCCCAACTACCCTTAAAGTCAATCACGTACTCTATCAACATATCCTCGAGAGTCTGTATAGTCCGTGCCGCTTGACCATCTCTCTGCGGGTGAAATGTTGTGCTAAGTTTCACCTGTGTATTGAGTCCCTTTTGAAATGACCTCCAAACTGAGAGGTAAACTAAGTATCTTTATATGAAATGATGGACAATGACACTCCATGAAACCAAACTAACTCCCGGATGTACAACTTAGCATAATCCTCCGCTGAATCGGTAGTTTTGACCGGTAGAAAATGAGTTGCCTTAGTCAACCAGTCCACAACAACCCAAATAGAGTCATACTATCTATGAATACGAGGCAACCCGATGATGAAGTCCATATTGATTTCTTCCCACTTTCAAGTAGGAATATTGATATCCTGAAGCACATCTCCCGGTCCCTGATGTTCAACCTTTACTTGCTAACAGTTTGGACACTTAGCCACAAATTTTGTTGTCCTTCTTCGTGTCGTTCCATCAATAGACTTCCCGTAGGCCACGGTACATTTTTATGGCACCTGGATGTATAGAATACCTAGATCCACGAGCCTCATGCAATATTTGGTTCCTCAAATCATCAACATTCGGAACGCATAAGTGACCCTGGTATCGAAGCACATCATCTCCCCCTTTGGAGAAGACCTCCACCTCTGATTATGAGCGGCTTCCTTTGTCTTTACCAAAATAGGGTCCTCATCTTATCTAGCTTTTACATCAGTCACTAAGGATGATTCTGATCCATTCTGAACTATCACGTCACCATTGATCGAGTCAACCAAACGAACTCCCAACCTTGCAAGTCGATGCACATCCTTTACCAACTCCTTTCTCTCCTCATCCACATGGGACACACTATCCATTGAGAGTCTACTAAGTGCATCTGCTATTACATTAGTCTTTCCCAGATGATAAAGGACACTCATGTCATAATTCTTAAGTAGCTCCAACCACCTCCTTTGCCGAAGATTGAGATCCTTCTGGGTATACATATATTGTAGACTTTTATGTTCTGTAAACACATCCACATGGACCCCATACAAATAGTGTCTCCATATTTTCAAGGCAAATATTATCGATCATAAGTCGAGTAGTTCTTTTCATGCACTTTCAGCTGTCTAGAAGTGTAAGTTATAACTTTTTTGTGTTGCATCAATACACGCCCAAGTTCGATCGTTAAAGCATCAAAATACACCACGAACCCATCGGTGCCCTCCGGTAGGGTCAACATTGATGCTGAGGTGAGTCAAGTCTTCAACTCTTGGAAGCTCTTCTCACAAGCCTCTGACCATTGGAACTGAACCTTATTCTGAGTCAGTTAAGTCAAAGACATTGCGATAGTGATAATCCCTCAACAAATCTCCGATAGTAGCCAGCTAAGCCTAAGAAAAAATGAGTTTTAATTAATTATGTATTTAATTTTGTCAATCCAGAGTCGTATCCGTATTAAGTATCTTAATTAGTCTATATTCGTGAATAAATATTTATTTTTGTTTAAGTCAAAAAAATTAAATAATTAATTAATAATTAATTCATCTCCTTTTTATCTCAATTTAATTACTTTTTAGATATTTTGCCTACAACTAAAATATCTTGGTTACCTTTTGAAACTCAAATTGGCTACGTATATCAGCCCATTTCTTGCCCTTTTCTTTGGACCACTAACAGCCCAAAACAGGCCATTTGCAGACCAAAGTTTCCACCTAACCTCAGTCCAATTCTTCCTCCAACCCGGCCCAGCCCTCTATCAATTATCTCATCACTTTCATTCAGCAACAACTTACCCTAACATACCCTTAATGGAACACATCTGTGCCGCTTCCCCTCCTCCAATTCACTTTCCCGCTTCTCCTTGCTATATTTGGCCAAATATTCCACGACTTTCGCCCCATCCAGTCTCCTCAGAAGCTGTTAAAAGGCGTTTTGACTTTTCCTTCTTCGACCAAGGACTTGCGACCCATGGCAAAATCTCAATCCTCTTTCATCTATCTCAGAAACCAGGCGTATATTTTAGAGCATCGACCCAACTCTAAATCTCACTCTACTCTGAGTTTAGAGATAGAGTTTAGGACTTCAACCCAACTCTAAATTCTACTCTAAACTTTAAATTTAGAGTGAAAAAACAGAGTGTCAGAAATTGTACTATTCATCAACTCTTTTTAAGATGAATATAATATAATTATTTTTAATGATTACCACTTTTCATTTAATATAATATAACTTGTAAAATTATTAATTAAGTCTCTTATTTTTGTATTTATTCTTTATTTAATATTTTTATTATATAATTTTAAATTTAAGTTAATGTATAATTTTTATAAATTAATTTTCATATATAATATTTTATTTAAAATGTAAGTTAATTTAATTTATAATTGTATAAAAAGATATAATCACCACAAAAATAAATATGCGAATATAATATATTGTTAATAAATAACAAGATGTACTTTAAATAAAACGACAAAAAACATTCAATAAAATTGTGATTGACATATATCGATATTTAAAATACAATACATAACATAATAATTTAGAAAATTACAAAAATAATTTAGCCGACAATATATATTCAAAATGGTCTACCATTATAAAAACTATTCGTAAGCCATGTTCTCAAAAGAAGAAATATTTTGCAATGAAACAAGAATCATGCCGAAAAGATGTTGAACGTGCATTCGGAGTTTTGCAACCTCGTTTTGTAATTATTGCAGAGCCGTCATATTTTTGGAGAAAAAAGTGCTACATGATATAATAACCACATACATGTATTATACTGCACAACATGATAATCGAGGATGAGGGTGATCTTAATGCACCAATTCAAGATAATTCGGAAGGTCCAACTCTAATAGTAGCAATGGTAGTAGATGAAATTTATCTATTTCAATAATTTTTAGCTTGAAACAAAAAATTAAGGATAAAGATGCTAATTTGAATTTCGTAATGCATTAATAGAGCATTTATGGAGCAATGTAGTAATTTTGAAAGTTGAATGTTAATACTGAAATTAAAATAAATATTATCACGACGTAATATTTATTTAATTATATTTCATCAATGATTTCTATTTTATTTGAATTTTTCATTAATTGTATAATACATATTATTTATTTGTAATTTATATTATTTAATAATATAGGATATAAAATAATTTTATGTTAAATGATTATATACGAAAAAGATATAAATTATTCAGGATGATTATATAGAAAAAAAAAGCAACAATTTATGTTATGAATTAAAAACTAATAAATAAAAATATAATATTAAAGACAGATAAAAATAAAATAAAAATATTATTTTTTGAAGTAAAAAATAAAGCAGTGAATTGGAGTTGATTTTGTTCAACTCTATTTTTGACTTTAAAAAAAATAGAATTTAGAATAAAAAATAGAGTCTTGAAGTGGAGATGGTGTTAACGGGAGCTTGTGCATATCCCCGTTCAAGCAAGCTTTCTGAACAGTAACCTCCCTCCTCTCTTAATCTCTCATCTTCTCACTGACGTCAGTGGGACAACTTGTGGACAGATACCGTTCATGGTCTTTTTCCCATTCTGGAATTCAAATTTCAGAATTAAACTTTGAATCTATAAATAGAACCACTTCTTCTCATTCAAAGACAATTTTCGGGAATACTTCACAACTTCTGAGTTTTTAATCACCAATATCGAAATTCTAAATTTTTGAGTTGTGCAAGAAATTGTTTTCATTTTTGTTTTTCTTTCCGAGTCCTATCGGTGAAGTCAGGGAAGATCTTTGACTCGATGCTCTTAGCTTGCTGCTCCGCTAAAGCAATTTTTTTGAGTTATATGGGTCGACCACCTTACTCAGGACCAGATCCCTCTATCAGGTTACACAGAGGCAGAGACACATGTACACGAAAATACAACAGTAAGAAGAAGACACACGAAGTTTTACGTGGAAAACTTCCTTGCTCACTGGAAGTAAAAAACCACGACCTACCTCGTAGGATTTCTCAAACTCCACTACTAGATCTGAGCAACAAAAGTTACAAAACCTAGTACACAACTAAGAGGTTAACCTCCTAACCTCCCACTTGTAATACCTCTATTACAAGACTTCAATATTCTCTACTTCAGCTAAAACTCAACTGAAATACAAGGCTAACTTTAGCCAAAATGTCTACTAGCTCTAGCAGACCAGAACGAGAAAAACAACTCATGAAAAACAAGAAAATAAAACTTGTACGAAATACAAGGTTTCTGTTTTGCAGTGCACTTCTTCTCCTTCAATGGCAGCCTCAAAACTTGAGTTATTTTTCTTTGATTCTTTCTGTGAAACAAGGAAACAATGACTGCCTTTTGAGAGAAGAATAAGCTTATTTTTTAGATCAATTTTTCTGAATGATTTCTCTTGATGGAAAGAGTTGTTGGGTTCTATCCTTTATATCTTTTCAGCTTCCTTTCATCCACATGGGTAGAAGGAGAGTGTATTGATGATACCCACTAGCCACATGGATAAAAGGAGAGAGTAGTAATGATACCCACTAGAAAGCTCTCTTTTTGGTCAAGCACATGTGACCAACTTGGCCTAGGTGCTGCTATGATTCCATGCTGCTCTGTTGCACACTATTGTCTTCACCAACTGACAGCCAAAAAGCAAACTTTCCAACTGTAAAGTCTTTTCCCTTCCAGCTCAAAATTGAGTCACACCAGCACAAGGGATCAGGTCCCTGTATGAGGTTGACAGCATCAAAACCAGTAATCTAACAATTTCCTCCTTTTTGATGATGACAACCTTGACAACCTTCTTTGCACATTTTATCTAACACACTTCACAGTCTTCCCCCTGTCAGCATAATTCCCCACGTCTTAGTATCCGCGTCTTCCCCCTGTCTTAGTATCCCCTGTCTTAGTATCTTCCCCCTTTGGCATCATAAAAAAGAAGAGAACAGTAAACCAAGACAAGAATGCATAGATGAGTTAACTCATGGCCACTGGGGCAACACTGACACTAATGGAAATAAGAAAGGCAGAAAAACAAATAGACAATAAGAACAATGCAACAGCCAACCCCTGCAATCAGAAAAGTATTACATTATCACTTAGCATAACAAAAGAGAATCATACAAGAACTGTCCATAATCGTGGGAAAGAGAGTAAAGCAGGAAGGAGATAAGAGAGCAGGAAAATCATTTAGAGTCGGGTAGTCTGGGTAAGAGGGCTGAGAGGCGATCATTGAAGGTTTCATGGGTAAGCAATTTCTTAGTCAAGTCCTTGACCTCAACCTTCAGGGCTTCATTTTCTGCTTTGAGAGGATCACTGACAGTAAGCAGTTTTTGGTTTAAATCTTTAACCTCAGCCTTTAAAGCTTCATTCTCTTCCTTGAGGGAGGAGATGGTGCCAGGGTCCTCTACTGGGTGCGCCTTCAGACAAACTATTTCAGCCTCATTGGACTTCTCTTGCGAGGCAATCAAGTCCTCTTCTCTGCCCTTGGTAGAAGTACTTTATTTACAAACTCAAACAGCAGTTGATACACACCCTTCATTTGTTTCTTGAGAACTCTCTCCCCTGTGACTCTGTCAAGCTTGGCAATCATGGAAATAAAACGCCTTTGCGCACATTCTCCATCGACAGACCTGATCCCTCTATTAGGAACCTTAAGGATGGAACTTAGAACCTGCTCATTTATCATGAAGGTGACTCCACTCACCTTACTGTAGATCTTGGTACCATTATCAGCAAATTCCAGCTCATGATAAAATTTCCTGACCTCATTCTCATGTAAAACAGGAACTGGAGGAACAAATAAGTGTCGCCAACTTTGGTAATTGACCATTTCCACCAGCTCAGCCATGCCTTCCATGTCACAAATTTCAGGATCAAATACCCTGCCCCGTAACACCTTTTGGTTCTGCAAGATAAGCTGCCTGGCTTCCTTGGACAGCTCAGTAGACTCATTGGTCCTATATCTGGAAGAAATCTGGTGAGTAAGAGATGGAGGAATAGGAAGTTTGAAGAGGTTATTTGCAGAGAGCAGTTTAAAGAGATGAGAGGAAAGATGGAAGGTGGAAAGGGTTTTAAGAGGGGTTATGACACGTCTAATCAGAGAGACTTTTGAACTGGATGTAGATACAACACTTACTTTATGACCGGATACTGGAAGAAACAAGCGGTAAGGGCAGTTCTTACAATATTCTCAAGTTATGTTTATAAGTGACAAAGTAATACTGACCTGATAGGACCTGGTCCCCTTATGAGGTTGAACAGGCAGTCCAAAGTCCCTGACTTGTCTAAGTCCAGCCTTCCTTACATCCACCATGCGTGTATACCTAGGGAGGTATAGAACTGAGTTAGACGCATCCACAACAAACTAGCAAGGATACCTGCATTCAGATCATAGCCAAAAACGAGAGTCAACACTTAGATAGAGAAGAGGGAGAATTTAATTCATTTTGATTAAGCCCAGCCTTAATCTGTTTTTATCAAACTGGTCCCTATTCAAGGCTTTGGTAAAGATATCTGCAATCTGATCTTCTGTCTTGCAAAATTCCACACGAATATTTCCCTTCTCAACATGGTCTCTAAGAAAATGATGTCTGATGTCAATATGCTTAGTCCGCTTGTGTTGTACTGGATTCTTATCCATATTCAGAGCACTGGTGTTGTCACACATCAAAGGGACACACTCGGTCAGGACTCCAAAGTCTTCCAGTTGCTGCTTAATCCACAGTAATTGAGCACAACATGAAGCAGCAGCCACATATTCTGCTTCAGCTGTTGAGAGTGCCACTGAATTTTGTTTTCTTGATCCCCAAGAGACCAGTGAAGAACCCAGAAAATGAGCCATGCCTGAGGTACTTTTCCTATCAACCAGGTACCCAGCATAGTCAGCATCAGAATAGCCAATAAGTTCAAAGGAACCTCCAAATGGATAGAAAAGGACTAAATCAGAGGTCCCCTTAAGATATCTGAGAATTCTCTTAGCAGCCTTCAGATGAGATTCCTTAGGACAAGCTTGGAATCGAGCACACATACCCACACTAAACACAATATCTGGCCTGCTGGCTGTTAAGTAAAGCAGGGAGCCAATAATGCCTCTGTACATAGTTTCATTTACTGGAGGACCGGGTTCATCATTATCCAGTTTTGAAGCAGTCCCAATGGGAGTGTCAATTGGTTTGGCACTTTCCATATGAAATTTTGTGAGCAGGTCCTTGATATACTTCTGCTGACTGATGGCTGTTCCAGCTTTGTCCTGCTTGACCTGTAACCCCAGAAAGAACATAAGTTCTCCTATCATACTCATCTCGAATTCACTTCCCATGAGCGTTGCAAAATCCTCGCAGAGTGAATCAAGAGTGGCTCCAAATATAATGTCATCAACATAGACTTGAACAATAAGCAGATTTCTTCCTCTTGTTTTGAGAAAAAGAGTGTTGTCAATTCTTCCTCTCTTAAAACCATTATCAAGAAGAAATTTTGATAGTCTTTCATACCAAGCCCTTGGAGCCTGTTTCAGTCCATACAGTGCCTTGTCCAGCTTGTATACATGATGAGGTCTATCAATATCCTCAAAACCAGGGGGTTGTTTCACATACACTTCTTCCTTCAAGTACCCATTTAGGAAGGCACTTTTGACGTCCATTTGAAACAATTTAAATTCCATGAAAGAGGCAAAGGCAATCAACATGCGAATGGCTTCCATTCTGGCTACTGGAGCGAATGTTTCATCATAATCAATCCCTTCCTCCTGGTTGTACCCTTGAACAACCAGTCGAGCCTTGTTTTTGACGGTGACCCCTTGCTCATTTAGTTTGTTCCTGAAGACCCACCTGGTTCCTATAACAGTTCTATCAGATGGTTTTGGAACCAGGTGCCAGACTTTGCTTCTTTCAAATTGATGCAGCTCCTCCTGCATAGCATTCACCCATTCCACATCCTTCAGTGCCTCCTTGATGTTCTTGGGCTCAATCTGTGATATGAAGGCTGATGAGGCAAATGTGTTTCGAGTTTTGGATCGGGTCTGCATTCCTGAGTCCAATGGAGACATTAAGTTGTCAAGAGGATGAGAAGATTTGTGTTTCCAGTTAGATCCCTTTACAACAGATTCTCCAAAATTGGAACCAGTTCCAGCAGATTCTCCAGAATTGGAACCAGGTCCCTCTTCTGGGTTGCCTTCTGCATCATCTTCCTTCTCTGCCTCCTCTTCTCTGATGTGTTCTGTTGCTTCATCATGAGTGGTCTGATCTCCATTCTACAGGGAGTTCTTTGTGATGTCAGGTTTTTCAGATGAATCATGATTTACATCATCTCTTTGGAACATCCACAGTTCCTCAAATTCATCCGTACCCAGTGCTTCTGTGCTCTTCAGCTTCCCATTTTCATCAAATACGACATGGATGCTTTCTTCAACACACTGAGTCCGTTTATTATAGACTCGGTATGCTTTGCTATTTAATGAGTATCCTAGAAAAATTCCCTCATCACTTTTGGGATCAAATTTCCCTAGATGGTCCTTGCCGTTGTTTAGCACAAAACACTTGCATCCAAAGACTCTGAGGTAGTCCAGCATCGGCTTCCTTTTATTCAGCAGCTCATAGGGAGTTTTTCCAAGTAATGGCCGAATTAGACACCGATTGACCACATAGCAGGCCGTGTTGACAGCTTCTGCCCAGAATGACATTGCCACACCTCCATCTATGAGCAATGTTCTAGCAATATCTGCAAGAGTTCGATTCTTCCTTTCAACTACTCCATTCTGTTGTGGAGTCCTGGGAGCAGAAAAGTTGTGACTGATTCCTTTGGCAGCACAGAAAGCTTCAAATTTGGCATTTTCAAATTCAGTTCCATGATCGGACCTGATCCCTGCAATGTTGCAGTTCAGCTTTACCTGAATTTGGTTTGCAAATGACTCAAAGGTGGGGAATGTTTCATCTTTAGTGCGAAGAAACATCACCCAGGTATATCTTGAATAGTCATCAACAATTACAAGGATCAGCTTCTTTCCTCCACGACTTGCAACCTTTACAGGTCCGCACAGATCCATGTGTAGTAGCTCCAGGGGTCTGGAGGTGCTCACTTCCTTTTTGTTCTTGAATGAAGACCTGGTGTGTTTCCCTTGAACACAAGCATCACATATCTGACTCTGAGCAAATTTCACCTTTGGGAGTCCTCGAACCAGGTCCTTGGATACTAGCTTGTTGAGAAGAACAGAACTTACATGTCCCAACCTTCTGTGCCACAAGGTAGCTTCATCCTCCACCACGCTTAAGCAGTTAAGCCCATTTCTAGCAGCTGAATCAAGATCAGCAACATACATGCTCTTGCATCTGTTTGCGGTCAAAACAACTCTTCCTGATTGAAGATCTGTCACTGTACACTGGTCTGAAACGAATTTGACTTCATTTCCTTTGTCGCAGATTTGTGAGACACTCAGGAGGCTGTACTTCAGTCCATTTACATAGAAGACATTTTCTATGGCATGGGCAAGTGTCTTTCCAATCTTCCCAACACCAAGAATGTGTCCCTTTTTGCCATCCCCAAAAGATACTGAGCCTCCCTGATATGCCTTGAGTGAGAGAAAATTATCAACATTTCCAGTCATGTGCTTTGAGCAGCCGCTATCCATATACCATTTCCGACTGCTTTCTCTCACTCCTTCCTGCACATATAGATTATAGATTAGACTTGGGAACCCATTTCAGCTTGAGTTCCCAGTACCGAGACAGAGGATAAATCAATTTTCTTTTGGACCACTCAGGCAGCCAGATCTGAGACATTTTGGAACCAGATCCCCTTATGGTCCCTAATTCTCCTTTACTAATCACCGTCTTTCTTAAGGCTGCTTGCCTCGATACACAGTTAGACTTAAGGTGCCCATTCCTACCACAGTGTGTGCACAACAAATTATCAGGATTAGATCCATATTTACTGTGAGGATTATAAGGAGGACTACTTTTCTTATAACCTAACCCTTCACCGGAGTTAGATCTTTGTCCGGTTAATTTTTGTAAGATCTGTGAAGAAGCATTCCATTTAAGCGATCTCTCAAGCTCAGCATTCAGTTGGATCACATTTTTCTCAAGCTCAGTGTTTCTTTTCATTATTACAGTGAGCTCATCTTGTGACCTTTTCAGTTCAGCTTCGAATTCTTTTTGAGCATTTTTCATGTCATTAGTCCCTCCCTATTTAATAAAGGCATTTTGCTCATTGACTAGCTCTTGACATTTCTCTTCTAGTTCTGCCAAACTTGAGATCAAGTTCACCTTTTCTAGCTCAAGTTTATCTATATATTGATTCAGACTTTCCTTTTCTTTGGTAAGATCATAAAAAGAGTCAATTAACAGACAAGCTAGCGACCTCAATTCTTTCCCATTATAGTCTTTTAGATTCTTTTTAATGTCAAGGAAAGTTACCTCTTCATCTTCATCTCCATCCGAATTTGCCATGAAGGCAAACATTGAGTCAAAGGGTGAGTCATCATCCTCCACAGCCATCATAGAAGCATCTTTCACAGCATCCTCCTTATCAGATTCATCTGAGGAGTTCCCCCAAGCAGCTAGAGCTTGCTTGACTATATTGTCGGCTGCAGCTCTTCTTCTGAACTTGTCAGGGACTCGGTCCTTCTTCTGGGCCTTTTCGGCAGTGGTTCTCAGATACTCCTTGTAATCCATCTTATGCATCGGACAGTCCTTGATAAAGTGACCTGGTTTGCCGCATTTGTGACACAGATCATTGTAACCAGGTCCCTTGTTCGAGCTTGTCCTCCTAGGAAGGCTGCCACTTCGCCTAATCATTTTCTGAAACCTTCTTGTTAGGTAGGCCATATCTTCATCTTCTTCGCTGGAGCTTGCTTGAGCTCCTTTAAGAGCTAATCCTTTGTCCTTCTTCAGCTCACTCCTGCTCTGGTCCTGCTGCCTCTTGAGCTCATAGGTTTTTAAATTGCCTATGAGTTCATCCATCGTGAGGACTTCCAGATTTCTAGCTTCAGTGATCGCATCAACTTTACTCTCCCAAGACTTAGGGAGGACACTGAGTACCTTCCTGACCAGCCTGCTTGGCTTGATCACTTCTCCCAAACAATAGAGCTCGTTAGTGATGGACATGAGTCTGGTATGCATCTCTTGAATAGATTCACCTTCCCTCATGGAGAACATTTCGTATTGAGTGGTAAGCATATCCACTTTGGACTGCTTGACCTGACTGGTCCCTTCATGAGCGGTTCTGAGACAGTCCCATATTTCCTTTGCAGTTTCACAAGCAGAGATTCGATTATATTCATCCGGACCAATACCGCAAACAAGAAGCTTCTTAGATTTGTAATTCTTTTCTATGAGTTTTCTGTCATGATCATCAAACTCCTTTCGGGTTTTGGGAATAGAGATGGTTGTCTCTCCTTCCTTTACGGTTTTCATTGGCACATAAGGTCCATCCAGTACCACATCCCACAGCTCACAATCTTCAGCCATGATGAAATCATGCATTCTTGTTTTCCACCATCCGTAATATTGCCTGGGAGGTCTGGTAGTAGACTGTCCTTCTTCTAAATTTGGTGGTGCTGCCATATTTTACAGGAGTCTTTCTAGGTGTTAACCTTTTAGAAAGCACCTGCTCTGATACCAATTGTTGAGTTATATGGGTCGACCACCTTACTGAGGACCAGGTCCCTCTATCAGGTTACACAGAGGCAGAGACACATGTACACGAAAATACAACAGTAAGAAGAAGACACACGAAGTTTTACGTGGAAAACTTCCTTGCTCACTGGAAGTAAAAAACCACGACCTACCTCGTAGGATTTCTCAAACTCCACTACTAGATCTGAGCAACAAAAGTTACAAAACCTAGTACACAACTAAGAGGTTAACCTCCTAACCTCCCACTTGTAATACCTCTATTACAAGACTTCAATATTCTCTACTTCAGCTAAAACTCAACTGAAATACAAGGCTAACTTTAGCCAAAATGTCTACTAGCTCTAGCAGACCAGAACGAGAAAAACAACTCATGAAAAACAAGAAAATAAAACTTGTACGAAATACAAGGTTTCTGTTTTGCAGTGCACTTCTTCTCCTTCAATGGCAGCCTCAAAACTTGAGTTATTTTTCTTTGATTCTTGCTGTGAAACAAGGAAACAATGGCTGCCTTTTGAGAGAAGAATAAGCTTATTTTTTAGATCAATTTTTCTGAATGATTTCTCTTGATGGAAAGAGTTGTTGGGTTCTATCCTTTATATCTTTTCAGCTTCCTTTCATCCACATGGGTAGAAGGAGAGTGTATTGATGATACCCACTAGCCACATGGATAAAAGGAGAGAGTAGTAATGATACCCACTAGAAAGCTCTCTTTTTGGTCAAGCACATGTGACCAACTTGGCCTAGGTGCTGCTATGATTCCATGCTGCTCTGTTGCACACTATTGTCTTCACCAACTGACAGCCAAAAAGCAAACTTTCCAACTGTAAAGTCTTTTTCCTTCCAGCTCAAAATTGAGTCACACCAGCACAAGGGATCAGGTCCCTGTATGAGGTTGACAGCATCAAAACCAGTAATCTAACAAATTTCTTCATCTTCACTCTTTCTTTATGTGCTTTTAGGTGTTCTTAATTGTTTGGTTTTAGTTTAAATCGACATAATTAAAGTGATTAGTTTAGTTCACTGTTTTCTTCCCTCTATGTTAGTTAGTTCCAGGAATAACTTTGTAATATTACTTTCTTTGCTCTTCTCTGCATTTATTTTATATTTCCTAGCGTCGACTAGTTCATTAAGTTAGCGTATGTATGGTATTTTTCTCTGTTTTTGCTTCTGTTCTGGACCAAGTTATGGTTCCGTACATGTCGTAAGAATTGTTATTTGTCTCATTTTACTTGTAGACCTTTAATGTTATTAATTTCTAATAAGCTGCAGCATGAGTATTAGTTTTCTACAAGCAGTAACATAAAATCAGGAATTTAGTATATATTTACGTTCTGATTGCTCTATCTCCATTCGTTTAATTTTAGGGACAAATATGTGTTTACTTTCTATTTTGACATAGAAAGGGAAAAAACATGAGAGTTTCTTTAGTCTTGAACCAGAAAACAAACACTTTCAGCTATTTTATTCGAACATAGTCTATGTCTGGATAAGCTAATTACTGCTCTCTGTTTTGATTTTCATAAGTGTTTTTGAGTATAAGTTGAAGTTGTTAATCATCGAACTATGTCTAAGTATTCTCTATCGTCTCCCTTGGCAATTGTGGTTTTGGAAAATGCTCTTATATTCCATATCTAGAAATCCTTTTCTTGATTCATGAACACGAGTTTTGTCTAACTTAGTATTACTGAGTTTGAAGACTATTTTACTTTCTTTGTACGTAACACCATTTCATCGGCCGCTAAGATTTCTATTTTTATTTTTTGTTTACTCTCGTCTTTCTTTCATGTTTATTTGAATCAAAGTTGTATGGCTTAAGTATGTGATTTAAAATCTAAGTATACAATTTTGGAGTAACATGGAAAGAAGGAGCATACATGGCTTTAGTTTATACATATATGTATTGGATTGAGTGTGATTAATTAAGGAATACATATTAGGATTCTGTTGAAACGAGAAATGCAAATACCCATTTTTGTAAGAACTTGCCGCAATCAATTTCTGCTAGTAAATCTACGTTTCTTTGTGCTTATGGATAATGTGATATGTTAAGGTAAAATACTCACTAATGGCTATTTGCATTTTGAAGCATTTCTCTTTTTGTGTTACCAAATCAATTTAATGAGAGAGTGATTTCTGGACTAAATTAATTCTTCATTTGATATGAATTATGTTATTTGATTCTTAATTCACGTCATGAACGCTAATTTCATTTTTTTTTTTGCTGCATGCGACCTCTCAAATGAGTCCACTGGGACTCGTCTTCCTTCCAACGCTATGTTTCGGGCTTCAAGCCTAGCGTAGTAGTTCGCCCTCATCATAGTTTGTCCGCTCCGCAGCCTGATAACAGAAGCAACAATAATTTGAAGCTACACGAGTCAAAAGCCTCACATTCTCTTTACCTTACTGCTTTATTTATTTATTTTTCTGTATTTTTGTAAAATACTAACATTTTTTTTTACTATACTAGTTGAATCCGAAATGGAAAATTTTATTTGGAGCAATTTTGTTTTCGAATTAATAATCTTTGAAAAGCTTTGATTCTCCAATTTTCAAATCTCTTCTAAGGGGCAAATTTCACTAAATAGTATATGGGACTGCGCCAATCTTACAAGGTGAAAAATTAGTATATGATCAGGTTTAAGTTCTCCAAAAATTTTAATTTTCCTCTTTCTCCAAAACGAGCAGTTTTTTTATTTATTTATTTATTTATTTATTCATTTATTTTTATTTATTTATTTTAAAAATATATATATATTCGGGGCATGGAAGGAAGGAAATTTTTTATAGATCTTTGTAAATTAAAACACTTGTTGTTAACTAACTTAAAGATTTTTTTTTATATCTTTTGAGTTACAAAAGTAAACATCAGATAGTTCGAGTAGAAAATTTTAAAAATCTGAATACTTTATGTGTATATTTTTTTCTAAAAAATATTATTATGATTATTATTATTTCATTAATCATATAACAACTTATGATTTACTGGATATGTTGTTCTTATATATAGTAACTTGTGGTATAGTACTCCATATAGTTATTTATGGGTGTACGTGGTATGACATCACGAATATCATTTTCCAAAATAATATTGTTATTTGGTAGAAAGAATCAAGATAAACATTTTTCAGCAAGGATGGAATTTTGCCTCTTTGTTATACATCCGTTATTTGACTGAATTTCTATTTACTGTGATTTCTTTTATAAAACTTTTAGGTTGAGATTCGAATGAATAAATCGGTGACCTTTTTCTAAAAGGTATTTTTATTTTTTTTCTGCTTCTCCTTCTTGATTTGTTATGTTTAATTTGATAAAGCTTTCTTTTATAGCCATTAATCCTCCCACAGACATCTTAGAGATTTTCATCTTTTTGAAATTATTTCAAGTTGTTAGATGAAAGGCTTACGAAAGACTAAAGTAATATTATTCTTGATTTTGATTGAATTTTAAGTTCTTATAGGTTCATTGATGTTATTTTTTTATGAGAAGATATTCATATTTCAAATAGTTGTTTCATCAAATAGTAAAATCTATAGTGAAGAAGAAGAAGAAGAACATGGTAAGCAAAAAAATTGCCTGTCATTTCTGGGTAGAGAAAAGAAAAGTTGAATGGAGTCGATAGAATATTTTTCTTTTTATTAAGTCCCGGGGCTAATCTTTGAGTTTTAGAGGCATTACAATACCTCCTCCTTGTGAACATTCGTCCTCGAATGTTGAAAAACACACAGGAAAGTAGAGAAAAACAATCATAATATTCAAATACTGCTACTTTAAATCAACACTTGACATAATGACTATCTTCGTTTCAAACTACATAGTTGAACTGAATTCATTTTTCATACATACATCCAAAAACATAAAGGAAACACATGAATTGAACATGACAACTAAATTGGTTTCTAGGGAAAGACTGATATCTCAAGTTATAACAGAGCCGATAGAGAATAAGTGTGGGTATCTGGCCATCATATCTGTTTCAGCCTCCCACGTAGCTCCCTCAACCTGTTGATTTCTCCATAAGACCTTGACTGAAGCTACCTCCTTGTTCCTTAGCTTATGAATCGCAAAGAGAGAACGTGTTTTTCCTCTGACTTTCTCTCTCATTCGCGAAGCAAAGAAAGCGGGGTTCGCCCCAGCTACCGCTATTGACGGTCAAGGATCTGGACTGGGACCTCCTCATATGAGAGACTATCCTTTATTTCTACACTGTCCAATGGCACAATTGAAGTTGGATCTCCGATGCACTTCTTCAAAAGTGACACATGGAATACAGGGTGCACAAATGCCAACTATGAAGGTAACTCCAGCTCATAAGCTACCTTACCAATTCGCTTCAGAATTCTGTAGGGTTCCACATACCTCGAACTAAGATTTCCCTTCTTCCCAAACCTCATCACCCCTTTCATAGGCGAAATTTTCAGGTAGACCCAGTCATCCACAGCAAACTCTAATTCTCTTCTCCTCACACCAGCGTAAGATTTCTGACGGCTCTGAGCTGCTTTCAATCTTCATCTAATGAGATGTACCTTCTACATAGCTTCATGAACCGAATCTGGCCCGATTATAGCAGCTTCACCCACTTCAAACAACCCAATAGGAGATCTGTACCTCCTACCATACAATGCCTCAAACGGGGCCATCTGGATATTGGAGTGGTAGCTCTTGTTATACGCAAACTCGATAAGAGGCAAATGGTCACCCTAACTGCCCTTTAAATCGATCGCGCATGCTCTCAACATATCTTCTAGGGTATGAATAGTCCGCTCAGCTTGCCCATCTTTCTGCGGGTGAAAAGATGTGCTGAGCTTGGCCTAGGTGCCAAGTCCCTTCTAAAAAGACTTCCAGAAATGTGAGGTGAACTAGGTACCTCTATCTGAAATGATAGATAATGTAACCCCATGAAGCCTGACCAACTCCCAGATATAAAGTCTAGAATATTCCTTAACTGAATCCGTCGTTTTAACTGGGAAGAAATGTACTGACTTAGTCATCCGATCCACTACTACCCATATGGAGTCATGTTGCCGGCGAGTTCGAGGTGGACCCGTGATAAAGTCCATATTTATTTCTTTCCACTTCCACCTGGGTATGCTGATATCTTGGGTCATACCTTCCGATCTTTGATGCTCTACCTTGACTTGCTGGCAGTTCGGGCACTTGGCTACAAATACAGCAATGTCTCTCTTCATGCCATTCCACCAGTAAATATCCCAAAGATCGTGGTACATTTTAGTAGCACCAGGGTGGATAGAGTATCTCGAGTTGTATGATTCAGCCAATATCCGCTGTCTCAAGTCACTAACGTCCGATGCACAATCTGCCCTAATAACAGAGCACACCGTCTCCCCGTTTGGAGAAAGCCTCAACCACCTTTATGAGAACCGCTTCGTTGAGTTTAAGAAGGATAGGATCTTCATCCCGTTTGGAATTAACTTCCACAATCAAGGAAGAGCTGACCCACTTTGTATCACCACTCCACCTTCAGCTGAGTCAACCAAATGCACTCCTAACCGAGCTAGCCTATGAATATCCTTCGCCAACTCCTTTTTGCCTTCCTCAACATGAGCCACGCTACCCATAGATACTCTGCCTAGGGCATCAGCCACCACATTGGCTTTGCCTGAGTGATATCGCACGCTCATGTCATAATCCTTCAGGAGCTCTAACCACCTTCTTTGATGAAGATTTAAGTCTTCCTGACTGAATACATATCGGAGGCTCTTGTGATCGGTGAAAACATCAACGTGAGCCCCATATAGGTAATGTCTCCATATTTTCAATGCGAACACCATTGCTGCCAATCTTCTCATGAACTTTGAGCTGTCTGGAGGCGTAGGCTATTACCTTGCCCCGCTGTATCAGAACGCAATCGAGGCCAACTCTGGAAGCGTCATAATAAACTATAAATCCATCTGATCCTTCTGGTAGAGTCAATACTGGAGCAATAGTGAGTCGAGGTTTTAACTCCTAGAAACTCTTATCACACGCATCTGACCACTGGAACTTCACCTTTTTCTGAGTCAACTTAGTCAGTAGTAATGCTATAGAAAAAAAATCCCTCTACAAAGCATCGATAGTAACGGACCAAACCCAAGAAACTTCTGATTTCGGTTAGGAAGGTGGGTCTGGGCCAGTCTTTCACTGATGCTATCTTTTGAGGATCCACCTAAATACCTTCACCTGAGACCACATAACCCAGGAAATTCACGGATTTCAGCTAGAATTCACACTTGTTAAACTTGGCGAAAAGCTGACGGTCTCTGAGTGTCTGGAAAGTCTTTGAGAACAGGGACTAACTGGATAGTTGGGGTCTTAGAATCGGAATCCTTGACCTGAACTAGATGATAAATACATCCCTTAGAAATAAGTTTCTTGGCCTTAAAGTAGGAAATAAACCTACCCTTCGGCACTGAACTACTGCCCGACCATTCTAGAACTGGTTCATTAGGAAATTGAAACCTGACGACCCCGGTTCTGTAGTCAACTGAGGCATAGCTGGAGTGTAGCCAATCCATGCCAAGAATGAGGTTGAAGTCGACCATATCTAACTCTACAAGGTCAGCTGGAATGACTTTATTGCAGACTGAGATTGGACAGTTCCTATACACACGGCTGGCTCTAACTGACTCGCCAACTGGGGTGAAGACTGAGAAAGGTTCTAATAATACTTCTGGACTAATATCAAACTGAACTGCTACGTAGGGAGTCATGAATGATAGTGTGGCCCCGAATCAAGCAGGGCATATATATCTAGGTAGAAAAGACGTAACATACCCGTGACTACATCTGATGAGTTCTCATGATCCTGACGAGATGATAATGCATAAAAATAGTTTTGTTGTTGACCGCCCTCCGTACCTGATGTGTTAGCCTGTTGAGCTGGTCGGCCTGCTAGAGCTGCTGAGGTGGTAGATTATGATCTCCTTCATCCTGCTAACACACATTCCTTAAGTCAATACCCGAGCTTTTCACAACTAAAATAGCCCTCTCATCCCTGAAGACACTCTCCTGAGTTGTTCTTTTCGTACTTGGGGAAATCTGGGTATCTTCTCCCGGCACTGTAGCTCTGAAACTGAGAGCCAGATGCTCTGCCCCTCCGGTCTTGGCGGGACCTAAAAGGTAGGGACGCTGGCTGAGCTGGGCGTTGGAGCCCTCTGCTGCTGCTGTGGGCAGTTGCTACTTCCTGACCTCTGGTGGCCATGATCTGACTGACCAGTCCTTGCCCACTTATTCTTTCTTTTCATGTCCCTCAGTTTTTCAATCTTGACTTATTGGGCATAGACAATCAGAATAGAGAGGTCGATATCCTTGATCAGCATCGCAGTCCTGCACTCTTTGAGGACCAGGTTTGACACCCCATTGACAAATTTTAGCATGCGAGCCCTTGGCTCGGACACCATCTCTGGAGTGTATTTGGACAGCTTGGTAAACTCCAGTACTCCTCCGAGGTTTTATTTTCTTGCCTTAGGTTCATGAACTCCGCTACCTTAGCCTTCTTGAGCTCCTTCGGGAAAAATCTGTCCGGAAAAGCGGAGTTGAACTCCTCCTACTCCACCAGTCCTGCTCCTGTTGGTCGCTCCTTCTTCCACTGCTTATACCAGACCTGGGCTACCCCTTTTAGCTGATAGGAAGCCAGGTCAGCACTCTCGGAGGAGCTGACACCCATAATACGAGTAATCTTCCTGATCTCATCTACGAACTCTTAGGGGTCCTCCCCCATCTTGGATCCCTGTAAAGATGGAGGGTTCATTCGGGTAAATTCCTGCACCCTAGCAGCTGTTGTGGACCCGTTGCTATTAGCTGGAACCAGCTGCTGATTCACCTGGTTAGTCACAGTTTGGGCGAGTAGTTGAATGGCCGCCCTCTATTCTGCAATTGAGACCAAATTGTCCTGTGGGTCTGGTGGAGTAGTCTGTATTCTCACAACAACAAGGTCTACTCGACACGAATTCTGCATTAATGAAACTTTTCATAGGAATCTTTCACAAAATTTCCAATTAATACTAATATTATCGACTAATCAGAATGGTTGATTATTAGACCATGATATTTGATTTGCCAAATACATCATTATTGTATACTCTTTCATATATATAGCGCAACCCAATTTTTATTTTTTACCTTTTTTTTGAAATGGAAATACCTAACTAACCTAACTAATAAGAACTTCCCCCTTGGCAGGGGTATATATTATATATGTAAATCCTAGATGTGAAAGTATATGAAATTCATACGCCGTGCTAATGTGCCTTGGATGATCCACATCTCAGGGTCAGGCGCCGATGAGCACATTAAACTATTCATGCGTTGGGCATTTCTAGCCCTTCTTCCATTTCCGCGTTGTGGAGGCATAGTTCACTGAAATGAAGCAGAGCACGAGTTAGGAGAATGATTTTTTTGAAATTTAATTTCAACGCACGATAAGGAGTATGAAATAAAGGGAAGTTTCCTAATGACATCTCATAGCCTTCCCGTCACAAGTGTGGCACGCTTCACACCCATGAAGAAGATTCTATTAGATGCGGCTTTCAGACATCCGAGGACACTCTGAACCTAGTGCTCTGTTACAAAGTTTGTCAAGCCCCAAGTTTACACCGTGGACAGAACACGGTACTTGAAGCCACAAGTGACCCCAAGTCAACTCCTGGTCTATCATACACTGACATTCTGAGTAACGTAAAAATACATGAAAAGGAAATTTAAAGCAAGAATATAAATATTTGAAAAAAATAAGCTGGTTCATAATACTGAAAATATTAGAACAAACCACAAGGCTGCAAGAAAACAAACTAAGTATGAAAACTGAATCTAAGTCTGAAAGCCACTAAGTCTGATGAGCTGCTGGGACAAACCCCCAACTAGCTCTAAATGAAATAAAAGAAATGAAATCATATCTCAGGCAAGAAATCTTTGTCCTTGGAGTGTGAGGACTCACCAATTCGTAAAGCTGAGGTCTTCGAGGAGTAAATGGCTAATGAAGCTGGGACTATGATCCTGCAGCTGTATCATAAAATGATACAACATATAAGTATGCATCAGTATTTTGAATGTACTGAGTAAGTGAGACGAACATAATACAATAGAATAGATAGTAAAAGAAATGCTGAATTGAAAATAAAACATGCATTGACCAACTAAAACTGTTGAGCTGAAACACTGAAGTACTAAGAAGGTCTAGAAGACCATGCCTGATAGTCAAAGCATGTTCTAGGTCTGGAATACTGATCTGAACTAAACTGGATTGAGACTATACTGAACTTACTAGTGGAAGAGTCTATGACCGATATGTAACCACGTGGGCTACATGTGGAGTCCGATGTATACACCCCACCGGTAGGACCCAATATACCTTGCCAAGGTATGAAGGCATGAACTGGGTGATCACAAAAGTCCGGGGCCAGTTGGGCCAATAAATACTGAAACCTACGCTGACAACGTAATTCTAGGAACCTGGATGCGCTGGAACCCCGATCCGCTCGGTGCTAAGTACTACTCCCACTAGATAACCTAAACTGAATTCTAAGCTGATAGCTCGAAACTGGAGCCCAAAACTAGTCAAGGATACATATCTGAACGTACCTTGAGAGTCTTAATGGACCAGATTCTGAAACTGGGCTCTAGACTAGCCAGAGCTGCTTATCTAAAAGCGTCATAACCGTCTAAGAACTAGCTGAAATCTGAACTGGGGTCCTAAAACTAGTCAGAGCTATATGTTTAAAGTGTCATGACCACCTACTGGACCAATAAACTGGATTTTGAATCTAATTCTGATAACTAGAAGGTGATACTAACACCTCAGGAAGTTCTATAGTTAAACTGATCAGCTGACATTTCTGACTGACACTAAGAAATTTCATATTTTAACTAAGGCTAGATAGTCATGTAATTGACTGAGAATTTAATATGTAAAAATAGTAAGGGAGTTCAATGCACTGGTATATTCAAGAGAATATCAAAATTTATCACTTCAGTAAAATTTCTAATATGTTCAACTCTCAAGAACTAGGGTTGAAGTCAATGCATATGAATAGGCATCAATACTACTATAAGCTGGTGGTAAAATACCCTTAACTAACATACATGATGATTCCACATGGTTAAGCAAGGCATTATCAGAGATTTCTCAACATTCAAAAATCTGCAGGGTTAGAATTTCACTTTCATGGGAATAACATCAATAAAGTTATGAAATCATAATGAGGATGATACTAGTAGTTATTGCTACTTTATTAAACCAATTCACAAGAAAAAAGACAGATTAATTTGCAGGATCGTGGGTGAAAAAATTGGGACTTGGTAGCGTAAAGATGATGTGATTAAGAAGAGTCTATGCTATAAGATTACTAAGAAGAGTCAGATTAATGATGGCAAGTGGATTATGAAGGAATATGTGCTTTCTAACACTCTTCTTAGAAGGTTCAACAAGTCTTTAGTTTAGAGATTATGTTATTTGTTGTAAAAAAAAAATAAGTCCAAAAAACCAAGGGTGGATACAGAGGTGACTTCAGGGGTAAGTTTTGTTGAGCCAATGGGGGAGCCTGAGGTGCAAATTCAAGAGGCTGCTGGCGTGTTGGGGCTTACTACTTATTCTTAAATTCAAGAATATATGATCGCCGCGATGCCAGAAAATAATGATCCTGAAACAATGGATATGCCGACGGGTGACACAGTGTTGGAGAAGAGCCAGACACAACAACAAGAATCCAGCTTGGTTGCTGACCTTATGGAAGCCATGTTAGAATTGGAATGGTTAAAAGTATCTTCTTGAAGCAACATCAGAAGTTTAGAGCTGCTTCTTAGTTACATATTGCATCTATTTTTTGCATACTTCTTAAGTTCTTCCTTATACCAAATTAGTAAGAGATGTTTCAAATAGAAATACAATTTTGAGCTAATTATTACTACTAACATTAGAGGAGTTGGGATTAAACTTGACAAAGAAGATATTAAAGTTCATCAATAAATCTACTTCCAAAAACAAATGTGATGGATACAACAACAATTAAGATTCAATACTAAACAAGTTGGAACAACAAGTGCGATGACAAAATACATTTAGAAAGCTAATCAACCATACACTAGCTAACTTCTGCTAATGCGAAAATTCCAAATTTGTAAGTTGGGTTACAAATTGGCTAGAGGAGTACTCCGAAATATGAAACGGACACCTTAAAATAAATTATACATAACGAATGATGTTCATGGCCTCATCGACCAAAACGGTGATGTCCCATTCCTAATGGATGATGTCCTACCCCTAGTGGATGGTGTCCATGTGACTGACCCAAAGGATGAACCAAATTAGGGCTATTAACCAAATGAGCCAAAGTTGTCATGTCATGAGTTTGGCCTGAAATTAGTCCTGCAGTCGATGGATTTTGTGCCAAGATAATTGAGTAACCATCATCATAGTTTTCCATACCTTGTGCCACTAGCTGCCACACTAAGCTTCCTCCCATTGTCCCTCCTACTTTTGCAAAATTATACACATTTTTGTAAACTAAGCTCATGAATGTGTCTCTTGCATTTTGATTATATCCTAGATTTTTGCTTGACTTTCCAAATTCAGCAAGCACCAATGGCTTCTTCAATATGGTTCTTGAATCTTGCCAGTGACTTGTCATCCACCTTTGCATGAATGCTGCTTGTGCATCATCGCTTTGTCCAGACAACCTGTTAATCGAAAATATTTTTTTTATTATGTTATGAGTTTACGTTATGTGCACTGACAGTATATATGTTTGTTTAAACCAAAAGAGATGTTCATTGAATTTACCACTGGTCAGTGTATGCATGTATAGTAGCAAAATCAATTTCCCTAATAAGATGGCTACTGATGAAATCTGTTCCAACTTGGAAACTAGGATTAACTTGCTTCCTTTCAGGCATTGAATCGCCATAAAATCCTTCCATTCCTATCTCCAACAAGTGCTTTTTGTCTAGTGATTTCACAAAACTTGTCATCTCTTGAACCCATCCCTGTAATCATATCACATCACATAATTATAATTAAGAAGAAAACAGATTATTGATTTGTGTCTGTTTTTACTCACATTTACTATTTTGCCAGAATAATCAGCATTGCAGCGAGGCTCATTCATAAGTTCCCATGCCATAATTGTAGAGTCATCCTTGTATGCTATTCCAGTCATGGTATTGACCCTTGTCACTATTTTCTGTAGCACAGTTATTTTTAAAAATATCAATAATAGATCTACTACAATTTTTTATTCAATCATATGGTATCTAAATGTTTCCCTACCTTAACATGGTTCTTGTAATAATCTTTAAGAACTGGATGAGTGTAAAAATCATCTTCACTGTTAATATTCTGAATTCCTGCATTTTTCGCCCACTGAACATATTGACTTCTCCCTCCAAAATCTTTATAGTTATTCACAAAGCTAAATATTAAGCGTATCCCATACTTTCTTGTTTCTGAGATCACAAAATCCAATCCCTATATACCATAAAGAATGGATCCACGTTAAAGATATAAAAACAATGTCACATATTCTACACAGTAAAGAAAACAAGAAACTTGTTTGCCTCTAATATTCTATAGGCTAGTAATCCATGACAATGAATTAGGTTCACAAGTGAGGGACGCATTGAGACATGTACATAACTAGGTAAATAAAAAATCATTTCTATCTCTAATAGGTTAAGCTTTAATATGAACTGATCAAACAATTCAACAATAATAAATGACCTGAAGAACACGTTCATCGTAGACACCAGGAGAAATTTGCAATGCTGCATCGCCTCCATCACTAAAAGCCCAAGTCCTGCACACAGAGAGGCTAGCAGCAGAGGCTTCCTTGAAAACCTCAGAGACTTTGTATCTCTCAGTTGGTTCAGCAGCAACATGCATCAGCCAGTAAGAGTTGAAACCATTGAAGAGAAAAGGTGATCCATTTAGTACAAAATGAGCACTTCTTATTCTAACAAAATCTACATAATTATTAGTATTTTCTAGATTCCTAGCTTCTGTGATTATAGCTAGGAGGAGGAGGAGGCAGAGCAAGGCAAAGAATGAGCTAATTGCTCTACTAAAAGAAGCCATTAATTAATTTGTTAGAACAATGTATATAGGTGAGTTTCTAAAATGGAAAGGAAGATTTGACTATCCAAGTTATGTTTATAGCGCTATTTATAGTTATTTAGAGCTTACTAAAAATAGAAAAGAAATGAAGTTGAAGTAGTTAGGAGTATTTTCAGGAAGGAAATCCAATATTTGGTGTACTAAATTTGGCAAAAACGAATTCTTTATATTTGGTTTCAAGCTTTTGTATGGAAAGCTGGGAAGGTGAAAGTTCAGTTGAAGGAAAAAGGGAAGAGAAATATTAGGAAATTGTTAATCAGAAGAATGAAGGAAATGTGGGTGATGTCTTCTCCATGTGCCTAGTTTTGATAACTTTGATAGGAACTTGAATATTCTATCCATTTATCCAGTATGATTTGAAGCCAAGAAATGCTGAAATGATCAAGTTATAATTAGAAGGAAATGCATGTGAAGTTGGGAGCAGGGAAATAGAGGCAGAGCAAGAACTTTTTATTAAGGGAATTCAAAATATAGAAAGAAAATACACAAAGTTGAGGAATTCAACATTTACTAAATATATGTAAAGTTAAATTTCACCTTATGTATACAATAAAATTTCTCGATGGAAAAAAATTTCGGATGAACACCCTTATGCCCCCTAGTTGTGCCTTGCAGGGCCTGATCCAATGAATTTATCCAAACCCATTATTTTTTAAGAGTATATATATAGATTTATGTGAAATTAAAATCCACAAAAATTTTGATAAATATATTAGATCTGAACCAATAATTTTAATAGTTCAATAAAGTTAATATTAAAAACCTTAATTAAAGATTAGAATCCATTAAGTGAAAGTTCTGAATTCGACTCAGTTGAAAGGAAAAACATGAAGGACATGAGCTAATTAGGAAATTTATAGAAGGTGAATATATAGTTGGAAAATGGTTAGTTGAGAAACAGAAGAAATGGATAAATATCCTTTTTGGAGTTACTAAATCACTTTTTCCAGTTCAGCTATCCCATCAAAAATTGTTATCCCTTTTAAAGCTGTTGATCTTCCAAAATCAGTAAAATTTATTGTTTGTTTGACCCTTTCTGCATAATATGCATACTGTTTTTAGGTTTAGGAGTCTTTATTTTGTTGTAGAATTATAGTTCAATAGATTTTTTCTTATTTCAGTTTTTTTTTAAAGAAAAATTATTTAAAGGAGAATAATAGCTTGTTTGATCAAGTTTTTGAGAGGGCAACTCAAATTTTTGATAAATTAATAATAAATCAATCATATATGTTGGTATTCAAATTAATTTCCTTATTCCGGTGAGACGCGAAGGAAGAAGTTATGGGTTGAATATAATCGAGGTCAAAAGTTTGGATTTATGTTATTTATCAATATTTTATTTAAATTTTTATACCATCTGTGTCTGCACTTTATATTTAAATATTTTTGTATGACGGATTTTTTTCTATTATTGATCTAGCTAAATATAATCAAAATTAATCATTTTTAAGGATTTGCATTTTTATTTTATAATTCAAACACATTATTTAATAATATTTATTTTATTTTTTGAATTGTATATTGATAAATATAAGTCACCCGCAAAGTGCATATTCTAAACTAGTAATATTAAAAGAGCAAAAGGTCAAAAACAGCACTAGGGTCTGTTCGGTATGATGGAAAATGTTTTATGTGGAAGAAAACAAGTTGTTTCTTACTTATTTTTTTGTATTCGGTATGCAAGTAAAAAATATTATCCTAAAAATATTTGTATATATCTAAGACAGCTATAGGGTGTGGGATGGGGTTGGATGGGTTGGGGTGGGCAGAGGTGGAGGCGGGGGCGAGAGGCAGGGGTTGGGGTCAAGTTGGGGTGGGGCGATAAGGGGTGGTGTGGTGTGGTGGGATTTGGTGAGCCAGGTAAGGTGGGCTGGGGGTGGGAGTGGGATGGATAGTTATGAGGATTGTAGGAGAAAATATAACTTGTCTTCCTTACTTTTATTAGGAAAATTATTTTTTTTTGTTTTTCTAAAACAAATACTTTTCAAAATTTTTGACCAATCGAACACAAGAGAATCGAAAAATATTTTCTTCCATACCAAACACAACTTTAAAGTATTTTAATTTTTTAAATTTCATACTAACTATTAGGTGTGCGAATTTCTTATATGAACTATCATCAAATATTTTATCAAAACACACCTCAACAAATATCTGATGGTGTGTGTACTACATTCTCTCTCTCTCTCTCTCTTTTTGCCAAGTGACATTCCATGTGAATAAATAACTCCACTGTGGCAAATTAAAACTTAAATCTCAATTTTTTGAGTTTCATACATGAATTATCAGATGTAAGAGATTTCTATCTGAATTATCACTAAATATTTATCGAAAAACATCTCGATTAGTATCTGAATAAATGTTCAATAAATTATTAGGTTAAAAGTTAAAAGGGTTGATATTTTGGGTAAAAGTTGGGACCTTTTCCTAATTGAAAAGTTTTTTTTTCTTTCTCAAAAGATTATTTTGACCATCTCCTTCTTCTTTGCCTAATCTCTCTTTTATAATTGGTCATTTTTTTCTGGGGAATTTGTTGCATAAAGCTTTTTCGGATGACTATTTATTGTTGCAGGCATTTCATATTTGTAAAAGACATTCACCTCATTCTAGAGAAATGAAGAAAAAGAAAATATGACTAATGAAAAAGAAGAAGGGGAACAAACACTATTAGAAATAGAAATTTTTTCCATTGCAAATCAATAGAAAATTTGTGTTTGAGACATGATTTTTCCACTCATTTCCTACCGAACTTATTTATTGGGAAAATACATGATGGGAAACAGTTTCCCACTGAAATGATGAGAAATTTCATGATTTTTTCATGTGAAAACACTATTATTTTTTTCTTTTCCCACCGATAATCAATGGAAATAGTTACTTAACATTTTTTAGTGGGAAATCAGTGAAAAAATAATAATTTTTTAGTAGTGAAAATGAAGAGAAAATCTTATTAGCATTTGGGGAAGAAAAAATGTAAAAGGATGTTTATAGACGAAGAAGAAAAAGGTTGATAAAAATCTGCAATAGAGAAGAAGAAATGAAGAAAAATGGTTGAGAAATGATGACAAGGAGGGAGAACTTAATGCTTTAAAGGAATTAATTGAATTTTCTATAAAAAAACAAATTAATTGGTCAGCTTATATAGCTGTTACATATGTCACGTGGATGAAATTTTATGAAAAAAATTATCACGCGTTTAAAAGCGATTCTATAAAAATACTTGGTCTAGTCAGCATCGAGATATGTTTCAATAAATATTTGATGATAGTTTAGATAGAATACTTGCGCACTAAATAATTTAATTTATATATAAAATTTTAAAAATTAAAATATTTTAAATATGCTTTCGACCCTCTACTCATATTAAAAAAGAGAAGATATACTCAGAATTAATTATATATGTATATAATATTAATAAGTCTCCAATGATCTATTGAAAATGAAATATTTATACTTGCATATCATAAGAAGATATCCACGGAGAGAGAGAGTGCACGCACACACAAACTAAAGTAAAACTTTTATTTCCTTCGGTTCGATTTATTTATCTGATTTTGATTTGACATTCAAGAAAGTAAAGAAAATTTTTGAATTTTATGGTTTTAAATTAAAGATATGTACAATGTATCAAAATGTCTTTTAATTTTATGGTCTTAGACATGTCATATGAAAACTTAGAATTAAAGAATTGCCAAAAAAGACAAAAGACATTCAAATCGACTAAAAAAAAAGTAAGACAAATAAATTGAAATGGAGAAAGTAATTTTTTTTATAGCTCATAAAATAATTTCTAGAGTAGAAGAAACTTGCAACTAAACTTAAACTATTTTGTTACTCCCACCCGTTTTAAAATAAGTGGTATTTTTAACCTAGGCACACCCCTTAATAAAACTTCTCACTCCTAGAAAGAAAAATATATTTTTATTCACTTATCTCTAATAAATATCTTGAAAAGAATGTAACTCTTTAGTATTTTCTTGATGATGTAAAATTTTTTTCATTTAAATAATGATAAAATTGAGATAATATCATTAATATTTTCTCCATTGTATAAAACACCATTTATTTTGAAACAAAATCAAAAGGCTAAAACACTTGAAACGGGGGAGTAAAAGAAAAAAGACTACTCATGTCAGTGAAAGAAACAGAGTACATTCTTTTATTATTGAACTCCTAATTAGAAAGTTTCCATATAATATACTATCGTTATAAAGTTTCCAAAGGATTTCAGTTAAATTTACTTTGTGCTTTAAGACTTTCCTAAAATTGAACCTTTTTGTTGATAAATTTACTCACAGGTCATAAATCCCAATTCAATCTATAGCTCACAAGTCACAACTCTCTAGTATAGAGACTTGTTTTGAGAAAGTTAGTTTGTGTTGTATTTTTGTTCTTGATAATATGATGATGGAGCTAGATGAGTTTCGTCCTATAGATTCAGAGTTACTGACATTCCTCTTGAGGTTTATTGCTAAAGATCAGCTATTGTGACACAATGGTTTTATTATGGAGCATGATGTTTACAAGCAACAACCTTGGGAAACTTATAGGTAGGGGCGCCATTGTGCAGGACGACAAGATCATACTAGTAGTTACCGCTACTTTATTACACCAATTCAGAAGAAGAAAGGCAGATTAATGTGCAGGACCGCGGGTGAAAAATTGGGACTTGGAAGCCGAAAGATGATGTGATTATTAGTTTTCATAATCAGATGAATAGCGGATGAAACAAGAGTCTATGTGAGACTACTAAGAAGAGTCGGATTACTGAGGGGCAAGTGGGTCATGAAGGAATATGTGCTTTATGACACTCTTCTTAGAAGGTTCAACAAGTCTGAGTTTAGAAATTATGTTATTTGTACCGTAAAAAATCAATCCAAAAAAATCAAGGATGGATACAGAGGTGCAATTTCAAGAGGCTGCTGGTGGTGTGCCGGGGCTAACTACTACTCAAATTCAAGAATCTATGATCGATGATCCTGAAATGATGGATACGGTCGGGTGACACAGTGTTGGAGAGGAATCAAACACCAGCTTGGTTGCTGCCATGTTAGAATTGGGTCTCTCAGCTAGTTTAGTCGACATACCCTACTTATTAATGGAGGTTTACGTTTTTTTTTTCCTTTGTGCTTGTGAATGCTTAAAAGTATCTTCTTGATGCAACATCAGGAGTTTAGTGTTGCTTCTTAGTTACACACTTCATCGTCTAATTTTTACGTACTGCTTAAGTTCTTCCTTATACTAGTACTAGTATAATAGACGACCTTCCATTTGAGAAATACTTACGTTTCCAATGAAAATGTTCAGGGCATTTTAAGCTAGTAAGACATGTTTCAAACAGAAATATAATTTTAAGCTAATTATTACTACTAACATCAGAGGAGTTAGGGATTAAACTTGACAAAGAAGAATTTAAAGTTCATCAACAAATCTACTTCCAATAACAAACATCTTGGATAACAACAACAATTACGACTCAATTCTAAACAAGTTGGAACAACAAGCGTGTTGGCAAAATACATTCAGAAAGCTAATCAACAGTACACTAGCTAACTTCCGCTAATGCAAAAATTCCAAATTTGTAAGTTGGGTAACAAATTGACTGGAGGAATACTCCGAAATATAAAACACACACCTTAAAATAAATTGTACGTAATAAGTGATGTTCATGACCTCATCGACCAAAACGGTGATGTCCCATTCCTAATGGATGATGTCCTACCCCCAGTGGATGGTGTCCATGTGACTGACCCAAAGAATGAACCAAATTAGGGCTATTAACTAAATGAGCCAAAGTTGTCATGGCATGAGATTGGCCTGAAATTAGCCCCGCAGTTGAAGGATTTTGTGCCAAGATAATTGAGTAACCATCATCAAAGTTGTCCATGCCTTGTGCCACTAGTTGCCACACTAAGCTGCCTCCCATGGTCCCTCCTACTTTGGCAAAATTATACACTTTTCTGTAAACGAAACTCATGAACATGTCTCTTGCATTTTGATTGTATCCTGGATCTTTGCTCGACTTTCCAAATTCAGCAAGCACCAATGGCTTCTTCAATATGGTTCTTGAATCTTGCCAGTGACTTGTCATCCACCTTTGCATGAATGTTGCCTGTGCATCATCACTTTGTCCAGATAGCCTGTTAACCAAAAAAGTTTTCAATTATATTACGAGTTTAAGTTATGTGCACTGATATAGATCCATTTATAGTAAAATTAACCTACACTAATAAGTACTCCTTATATCAAATTGGCTTTAGGAAAGTTAATTATAGTCTGAATTTGAGGTTTATAAGAGATGTTCATTGAATTTACCACTGGTCAGTGTATGCATGTATAGTAGCAAAATCAATCTCTCTAATAAGATGACTACTGATGAAATCTGTTCCAACTTGGAAACCAGGATTAACTTGCTTCTTTTCAGGCATTGAATCGCCATAAAATCCTTCCATTCCTATCTCCAACAAATGCTTTCTGTCTAGCGATTTCACAAAACTTGCCATCTCTTGAACCCATCCCTGTAAATATCACATAACATACTATATTTATAAGAAAAAAATATTATAATTAAGAAGAAAACAGATGATTGATTTGTGTCTGTTTTTACTCACATGAACTGTTTTGCCAGAAAAATCAGCATTGCAGCGAGGCTCATTCATAAGTTCCCATGCCATAATTGTAGAGTCATCCTTGTATGTTATTCCAGTCATGGTATTCACCCTTGTCACTATTTTCTGTAGCATATTAGTTAGTTAATATTAAATATATCACAATTTTTTATTCATCCATATGGTATCTAAATTTTTCCCTACCTTAATATGGTTCTTGTAATAATCTTTAAGAATTGGATGAGTGTAAAAATCATCTTCACTGTTAATATTTTGAATTCCTGCATTTTTCGCCCACTGAGCATATTGACTTCTCCCTCCAAAATCTTTGTAGTTATTCACAAAGCTCAATATTAAGCGTATCCCGTACTTTCTTGCTTCTGAGATCACAAAATCCAATCCCTACATTACATAGTGAAGAGAAGAGTTAAGTAAATAAAAATTATGTTATGAGCTTGTCACGCTCTTTGATATGACATCAAAGCAAATAGATGGCCTGACAGGAACGACAAAAAAGCGAGGCGGGGAAGGGCAGGACAAAGGGTTAATGGAACGCGCAGGGCATGCAAAGGATAAATGGGGCCCTACAGGGCGGATTTTGATCCATTATCACCAATTATTATAAAGAATTTCTATATGCTTATAATCCATGAAAAAAGATTAGGATCACAAGTGAGGGACGCGCTGAGACATATAACTAGGAAATAAAAGATGTGGTCTATATCTAGTGGTTCAAACTTTTAGAGAAACAACCTGAAAAACACGTTCATCGTAGATACCAGGAGATACTTGCAATGCTGCATCACCTCCATCACTAAAAGCCCAAGTCCTGCATACAGAGAGGCTAGCAGCAGATGCTTCTTTGAAAACCTCAGAGACTTTGTATCTCTCAGTTGGCTCAGCAGCAACATGCATAAGCCAATAAGAGTTGAAACCATTGAACAAAAAAGGTGATCCATTTAGTACAAATTGGGCACCTCTTGTTCTAACAAATCCTTCATTATTATTAGTATTTTCTAGATTCCTAGCTTCTGTGATTACAACTAACAGGAGGAGGAGGCAGAGCAAGGCAAAGAATGAGCTAATTGCTCTACTAAAAGAAGCCATTAATTAATTTGTTAGAACAATATATGTAATGAGTTTCTAAAATGGAAAGAAAGATTTGAGTAGCCAAGATACGTTTATAGGGCTATTTATAGTTATTTAGAGCTTACTAAAAATAGAAAAAAAATGAAGTTGAAGTAATTAAGAGGATTTTCAGGATGGAAATCCAATATTTGGTTTACTAAATTTGGCAAAAACGAATTTCTTTATCTTTGGTTTCAAGATTTTGTGAAAAGCTGACAGAAGGTGAAAGATCAGTTGGAGGAAAAGGGAAAAAGAAATATATACATATATATATATATATATATATATATATATATATATATATATATATATATATATATATATATATATATGGAAGATCAGAAAAATTAAAGAATTTGAAAAGGAAAATATATATATATATATATATATATATATAGGGAATTGATCAGAAAAATTAAAGAATTTAAAAAGGAAAACAGAATTAAGTGGTATGAAATATGAGTGATGTCTTATGAATGTGCTTCTCCATGTGCCTGGTTTTAATAAGCTCACAGGGACTTGAATGCCCTGTGGAAGGTTGAAGAGCTTAAAGTTAATGAACCTATCCATTCTTCCAGCATGATTTGATGCCAAGAAATGCTGATATGATCTGTTCATAATTTGGAGAATCTTAGGAGGACATGAATGTGAAGTTGGGAGCCTGGGGCAGAACTGAAATTTTCACCAGCAGAACTCAAACTATAGAGAACAATTAAATACATGAAGAAGTTAAAGGGGTTGGTATCAACATTTACCACATACATAGCGATAATTACTAGAGAAATATTTCTTTCTCCCCAAATTTTAATTTTAATTTCGTTGTTCATTTTCATAGGTTCAGACTTCAGATGACATCCAATCATTTTTGGATCTCGATAAACAACACTATACAATTCATATTGATTATTCGCAGAAACGTGTACTTTATTCTTTATGTATAATTATTTATTCAAAGCTTTATTTTAAATTTATTGATATTATTTTACAGCACCACGCACTACAAAACTCGACATACACGTGTAATTGACGCACATGTTCTTAGATTAGTTTATATAAAAAATAAGTATAAATTTATATATATAATGTGATTTTCCAACAAAAAGGATTCAAATGAACTCCTGTAGTCCCCGCTAGCTCCGCCCATGCAAGAGCAAATCTAGTGCAAGAGCAAATCTAGTGCTTCGCCATCGAATTTATCCGAACCCAATATTTCTTTTAGGATGATAGATTAATTTTAAAAGTAGAATAAGTTGAGTATTTAAGAAACTTAAAGCTTGACCCCATCAACTGCCTCTAGCTAGTTGATAGGAAAAAGAGGAAGGGCATGATGATGTAATTATTAGAGGAAGTTGATAGATGTGGTGAATAGTGGGAAAATGGTTAGTTAAGAAACAGAAGAAGTGGATATATTAGATGTATGTCCTAACAGAATACTCCATAAAATCTGCATGAGAGAAGCAACATAAGAGAAATGGCTGATGCATGCATTCCATGTGGCTACCTTGCTCTACTTGCCATCACCTTCTACGTACGTTGTAGTAGTAATAAATAACGTTTCTTCAGTTATCTAACTTCCACTTGTAAATTTTTAACGTATGAATATGCACAAATATATATATATATAAGCAGTGAAATTTAGAATTTTTACTTTAAAAAATTTAAAATATAAAGAAATAATCATGTAAAGAAGCCAGAATTCAACAACGTAACTACTATTATACATACATAAAAAATAATTTTGACCTTATACATACAACTAATGTACGTAATTTCTCAATGACCCTCTTTCGCTTTTCCGGTACTCTAGCTCTACCCATGAGAGAAATATGATCCCGATAATAATGTTCAAGGAGATTTGATTTTGTAGCCCTTACAAATTTGTTCTTAATTTTATGTCCTTTTATAAGAGATTTTCATTTTTACACATAAAAGATCTAAAAAGACTATTTTTTTTAAATTTAATTTGTTAGTGGGTTGGGGACAGAAGAGAACATTTCCACCTATGTTCGAGCAAAGGCATAATATATGTATACAACAGCATACCCAACGTAGCTAAAAAAAAAATGAGTTTGGAAAGAGTAGAGTGTACTGACTTTACCCCTATCTCAGGCATGACATATATATATATATATATATCATGAATAAGAAAGCCATTTGCATTTTCTTTTTAGATAGTAAGGTGTTCTGACTTCATTATTTCTCATGTTTGTCGTTGTTCTCAGACTGCATTTTAATTTTATTGGCTTGCTTATTCAATTCATTTGAGTAAACCCCCTCTTTATTTCGTCTCTCTACCCTTTTATCCATTACCACAAATATAATGACAGGCCTAACTCTGATAAAAATACGTCATATAGCTTGCTTAGCGCAAAGTTTATCTCGTCAAGTGGGTGTGTATTCTATTTTTATAGTTAAATTGAAGATTGAGAAAGTTGGTCAGTGAGTTTTGAGCGAATGCGTTTTTGAAGCCGGTTTCTGATGGCTAAGAAGCTTGATATTCCTTCATTCTTTTCTGTCCTATTGAGAGGATGATCCCTGGCCATCGCATGTGGTGTTAGATTAGAAAGGTGACCACATCACTGTTTAATTTAATTGCCAAAGAGAATAACCATATAGTCTTGGCCAAATAATTAGGACCAAATTTGTGGAAGATAATTTCAGGGAAATATAATTATCATCGTCAGCTAATTACTCATTTCTATTAGAATGAGAGGAGTTGAAACTAAAACTTGAGAATTAAAAACGAAAAGTTCATTAACAAACAACACATATCAAGATAGAACTTTCCAAATTAACTTGTCATATAACAATTCCCTATTTATTCAAGATCTGAAATTTGAAATTATAATACTCCCTTCGTCTTAAATTATTTATCGTCTTTTTAGTTTATATGTCTCTTAAGAAATATTAATTAAAAGGGATTTTTTAAAATTACTTTAACCTTATTTATATCTAAACTATTATAAATTTACTCAATAATCAAATGCTTTATTGTCTTTGAGAAAAACTATACAAAGAATAAAATGAAAAAAAAATTAATTAATTTTACCTTAAATTTTTAAAATAATAAATAATTTAAAATAATTATTTTTATAAAAAGTGACAAATTATTTAGAAGAAGGGAGTATATATAAATGTATCAATAGCTCAACTTTTCTTTTCTCTTTTAATTTGGTGAGAAAATAGGGTGAGATTTGCTACGTCATTTGGTAGTTAGAAAATAAGTGAAATGGCAATTCGGCGGACAACTTTGCAGAAAGTCTGCTGTATTATTTGATAAGTGAATCATACATCTGATAGTACTTAATGATTTAAAAAAGAAAATTAAATTGATTTTTAATGTTATATTATTATCTATTTTATATAATAACTTATTTTGATAGCAGCTCGCCAAAAAAAATTAGAAATCTTAAAGAAAATATTTAATCATAAAATTTGTAAAAATTTTTTTTATAGTTTGAAGCATATCAATGACATTGTCTTTAAAAATATTTCACTCGCTATAAGTATATCTGTTAAAATTTAACAGGCTCTTTTAGTATAAAATTAGAAGCACGAAATTAATAAAAAATAAAAATAAAAATCCAGCACGCTCATAAAATATCGGGAAAAAAGCTTTTATTGTGATGGCTCTGCTCTCTATTTTGTAATGAAGAAAATTTTACTATCTTGTAAGGAAGAAGATTTTACTATGTTACAAGGAAGAAGACTTTACTTTATATGGATGAAGAAATCGTCTTTTTGTCTATGGTGAAGAGGCTTATAGAAAATATTAATGTTAATAATGAGTAGAGAATAAAGATAATAAGGGCCTTTTAATTTGGTCAAAATAATATTAAAGAAACTTTGAATTTTGTTGTAGATAAAATAGATAAAAATTTCGTGTAGAGATATCAAAAAACCAAAGATATACAAACAAATAACATGGTTCTAAATTATATGTCCTTTTTTACATATACATTAACTAAACATCGACCTAAACAAATATCATCTTATAATTGTAAACCTCTACAACTACGTTTGCCAATTCTACATGGAACGATGACTCACTTTCAATCCGGGGATTGCTAGTAAACTTGAAATTTATTTAATAACTTTAGATCGAAAACTCACACGCTTTAAAAAAAAAAAACTAATAAAAATGTCCACAAGAGATGGGCGTCCCTTTAAGACATTTATTCTTACAGATTCTAAAATTTATAATTAAACTAAATCAAAAATGTCCTATTTGCACTTAATGGAGATTTGAATCTTAATCATTCAGATTCAGTTCATTCAGTGTATTTTTTTTTCTAGATCTAATCACTTACTTGATCTGAATACATCTGATTCAATCAGTTTTACAAAATCAAATGTGTATCAGATTCAAATATATTAATCTTAATAAAAATAGATCCACTGTTGATATTATTATTATATGTCCATATGTATTTTAGTCATAATTGAAATTCACCTTACCAAAAATGTGAAGTTCATTAACCTCAATTATATATGTAGTTTGCATATTGCTTGGCAGAAAAAAAAAAATCGTTTCCATTTTCGTCATTCTTGAGTACCAAGAATCTCTCATGGAACTAATTCTTTTTCTCCATGGCAACTAAAATGATATCACATGTTTCCTATAAGAAAAAGAACTGAAATTAACATACATTTTAATTAATTATTATTTAAAGGCGTTAATATATGCTTAGCCAACTATTACAAGGACATAAATTAGAATTTATCAATAACGGACCAAAAGTCCCATTATCCCTATATTTTGAGAAAAAAAAAAAGAGCTGAAAAATAAACGTCATCCAAGCATCTCTCTGATCATGAAACTACAAAAGTAGTAATTATTTTTCTTCCATGGCTAGGCTTGAACCAAATGAGCCAAAGATGTCATGGCATGAGATTGGCCTGTAATAATTCCAGCAGTTGATGGATTTTGTCCCAATACTATACAATAACCATCGTCATAATTATCCATTCCTTGTGCCACGAGCTGCCATATTAAGCTTCCTCCCATGACTCCTCCATCTTTAGCAAAACTATAAATGCTTCTGTATATAGTGCTCATAAATGCGTCGCGTATATTTTGACTGAATCCCGGATCTCTACTGGACTTGCCAAATTCCGCTAGAACCAATGGTTTCCTCAGTATGTTTTTCGCGTCTTGCCAATGGGTCGTCATCCACTTTTGCATGAACGTCATTTGAGCATCGTCACTTTGACCAGATAACCTAGCATTAAAAAAATAAATTTTAAAAAAATGAGTGACGCAGTACGGGATACTTCTTGCTACTACGAAAGTCAGAACAATAACTTGGATAATCCTATGTCTTTTATTTTATCTGTATGAGCTGATATAATTAATTAACCTGCACATTTCTTTACCATTTTGCTTGAAAAGCTTTCTTATAAATCCATTAATTAGCAACAACCCTAAATTTACCTATGGATTTAACTGAACCCAATATTTTGATGCAGTATATAAATATATAAGATTTAAATTCTGAATATGTCAATATGTAATTGTAATGTAAATAATACAATATCAGTTTCTTGATTTTAATAATTATTACTAGTTGGTTTCTTTGCATTATTAATATAATCATACTATAAATTATGAAGAAAAAATAGCACAATGTACCATTGGTCAGTGTATGCATGAATAGTAGCAAAATCAATCTCTTTGATTAAATGGCTACTAATAAAGTCTGTCCCAACTTGATAACCAGGATTAACTGACTTCCTCTCAGGCATTGAATCACCATAAAATCCCTCCATTCCAATCTCCAACAAGTGTTTGTTATCAAGTGATTTCACATAACTTGCCATTTCTTGAACCCACTCCTGCAGTAATATCAACAAGAACCCAAAGTGAATTGAAAGGCACTCTTTAATTTAGTGTATTTCTCATATGGTCACTCAACTAATAGTTATTATTCAAAAAGTCATATTTTTTCTTGATTTTAATTTTTTCTTCAACAAGAAAATTGACTTTATAAGATAATAACTATTAATTGATCGAGTCGTCATATGAGAAATCAACTCCTTTAATTTAGGCTTACGTACGTTAACAGTATTTCCAGAATAATCAGCTTGGTTGCGGGGCTCATTCATGAGTTCCCATGCCATGATAGTTGAATCATCTTTGTAAGTCATTCCGGTAATCGTATTGAACCTTGTAACAACTTTCTGCATTAACAATAATTGTACTTAATAATGAAACCTTAGCATCAGCCTAATTAAAATTAGCATGTGTTAATTAATGATTTTGCTAGTTTTTTTTTAAATTACCTTAACATGATTCTTGTAATAATCTTTAATCATATAATTAGTGTAGAAATCATCTTCTCCATTTATCAGAGCTCCCGCATTTCGTGCCCATTGAGCATATTGAGCTTTCCCTCCAAAGTCGTTGTAGTTGTTTACGAAGCTCAAAATTAAACGAACTCCATACTTCTTAGCCTCCGATATAACAAAATCCAAACCCTACATTATTCCACAAAATACACTTCGATCGTTAAATAACAAGAACCAACATTTCCGCAGCTTTAAAAATATGTCATTTTTAATAAGGATAACATTAGAAGTTCAAAGTTAAAAATCGTTTTCAAATATAGAAAGATGTCATGCCTGAAAAACACGTTCATCATAAACACCAGGTGAAATTTGCAATGCCCTATCGCCTCCATCACAAAAAGCCCAAGTCCGGCATACGGAGAGCCCTGCGGATGATGCTTCCCGGAAGACCTCAGTGACCTTATACCTCTCACTAGGCTCAGCAGCAACATGCATCAGCCAGTAGGAGTTAAAACCATTGAATAGAAAAGTTGATCCATTGAGTTCAAAATGGGCACCATTGACTCTAACAAATCCTTCATTTGCATTATTCTCAAATAAAACCCTAGCTTCACATGCAATAGCTAAGGACAAGAGGAAGAAAACAAAAATACAACTAATAATTTTTCTTTGAAAAGAAGCCATTGTATTTTGATAGACAAATATAAGTCGTGATTGGTTATATTGGTCACATATTGGGGCCAATATTTATAGTGATTGGAGAATAAGGAAACTTGCTAAAAATAGTAATATTTGATCACAGGTGGGAATTTAATAAGTTAGAAAGGTGGTGGTTTACTAAATTTGGATGGAATATTTATTTTATGAAAGCCAAAGAGTACTTTATGGGAAGTTGATACAAGATAAGATTATTTAGTTGTATAAAGCAAAAAAAATCAGTTGAGATCGAGAATTAGGGAAGAGAAAAAAGAATTGCTTCTATTTAAGAAATTAGAGAAATGGAAATTAAGATTTAAAAAAAAAAAAGAATTGCATCGATCATGTGATTGGTTTTTCTGTTGATTTGGATGAGTACTAAAAATTTTGATGATGATCAAACATATATATGAAGAAGTGTACTCAAAAAATTTTGCAGTTATAAAAGTTAGTTAGACCCTAATCCATGCATGCACATATATTCAATTTAGTTTTCCTATTAATTGCAAGGACAATTTCCTGTTGGATGTTTTAGTCTACCATTATTTGCGTATAACTTTAATTTAGACGTGGTCTGTGTATATGAACTTGAGTAATCCTCTTTTTATAGGATAACTTTTGAAATTGAGTTAGACCTTAAATTTATTTCTTCACATGGTATCAAAATCAAGTTCATTCCAATTTGAACTCCCGATCCACATTCTTGTTAGGCCTGAGCATGAAATGAATATTAGAGTGACTTAAAATCTCACATTTATTGAAAAATGAACTTATGATCACTTATTCCGTGTAATTAATTAGCCAATAAAGTCATTTCATCTATATTTTTTATTTTGTTTTTCAAAAATCATCTTACTTTACCTGGTCTAAAGTAAAGCTTTTCTTAAGCCCCAAGAGCTGAAGATTGACACAGAGAGTGAAAGATAGTAAAATATGAGTGATTGAGCTTTTCCGGGGGAATTAATTAAATGTGATTAGTGATTTAAGGCAACATTGGATCGGATGGGTCCTAAATATTGGTGCAAAATTTAGTGTTTTTTTAAATATTTTTCCTTAAAGTTAAACCTGTCATGTAAATAATTTTTACTGATAGATATAAAATTCTGGTAAAATAGCCATGGAAGTTAACATGATAAAATAAAACGACTTTGAGGTGATTATTATTATTATTATTATTATTATTTTAAAAAAAGAAAGAGATACTTTTAAAGGTCTAACTACTATATATCACAAGTTTAATGACCACTAATTTCGCTGAATATGGTTATTACAGTATAAGGAAGCAAAAGTTATTATATGGAATAAAAGTGACTTCTTTTTTCTTTTTTTATTTGGGTGCGTCACGCCCATGCGGTAGTGCAATGCATGGACGACGCTTGAGAGCCCAAGTAGCAACTAGCAAGCTATCTCAATGGATTCTCCCTTTAAAAAATTAAGTTAACATCATATAAACTCATGATCATTATATATATATATATATATATATATATATATATATATATATATATATATATATATATATATAAGATACTAAATCGATAAAAATAGATACTATATTTGATCTTAACCAATCGAGAAAGATATTAAACTTACTTTTTAAATTATATCTATCTCACACATACGTAGTATATATTAAAAAATTAAATTTAACGCTCAGATTTTGTATATACTAAAATTTTCGAACTCGTTAATTCAAATTTAAATTCTGAATTCGGAGGGAAGAATTTGAGGTGCACATGCATTTTGTTGCATGGAGACTTGGTAAATGTATATTCTAACAAATTCCAGAGAAAACCGCTCATATTTTATTTGTTAAGGATAGCATAGGATAGCTCATGTTGTAACATGAAAACTGAAAAGAAGCCTGTTAATGAGCAAAAGTTAGATCCTCTGACGAGCTCCTCGATTTCCTTCGGATTTGAGAAAAATAAATAGGGGGAAAATAAATAAGGGTATCTAGCGGGATCATTTGAATTTGAACTAATTAAAATAAATTAAGTTAATACATAAATATATTAAATGAATAATTTAAATTGAATTTGAACAGATTAAAATATGCAAAGTTAAAGCTATATTTTACCTACCCAAATGTTGGTTGGGCTGAGAAAAACTAAGTGAAGAAAAACTAAATAATGAGTTATAAACTCAACCCATCTAATACATATTAAGTATTATTAGATTTTTTTTTCTTATGATTTTGTTTAACGGGAAATGGTCAAGAATACAACTATCGTATTGCAAAAGACTTAAAATTGCCCTCCTGTCGTCTATGGAACTTCAATTAAACTTTAAAGTTAATTTTGAATTAAAATATCTCTATTTTCACCTATTAGACCGAAATTATCTTAATATCAATTTTTATATTAAAAGTAATCCTTTTTAGCAAAATTATGAAAAGACTTCACTATTAATTAACAAAAAAATTTCAAAGTTGCCTTGAATGTTAGATGATGAATCCGAAGGGTGACTCAACAAAATTGATAGAACGTTAATAAAATACTACATTACAAAGAATTCAATATTTATATTTACAAATATTAATTTATAAACTTATCTTTAGTAATAATTGACCTAAAATTTTAGTTTATTGGGTTATTTGCACAAATACGTTTATGCCTTGGGGCACAAATTCAGTAGGCAGAATGAACTTTTGCCTATTGAACTTCTGTCTTGGGGCCGAAATTCAGTAGCATAAACTTCTGCCTTCTAGAGTTAATATATGTCTTGCGAATTTTTTTTGCTGCAAATTTTATTTATCTTGCTATTTTAAAAAAAGTATTAGCAATATTTTGACCCATTTTTATTACTTAAAATAGGATAAAAATTAAAAATAGTTGGCACAAATAATGATTTTATATTTATATTATATTAATTCAGGCATTCAAAATTTTAATAACATGTCATTTAATTTTTTTAATCTTAAAAAATAATATTTATTTGAACGAAATAGTTATTTAATTATTTTTATAATATTTTATACTTTGAAATCATAGAAATTTTGATTATTAAATATTTTTTTATATAAAACTATTTAGGTCTTTAAAATCAATTAAGATTTTACCTTATACAAAATGGATGGAAATCATTCTACCCCTCCAACTTCGACGGCCTAGTCAAGGAGACTCTTATACTTTTATTAAATTGTTATTCTGATCTCTATATTTCACAAGATTTCATCCAGACCTCTAAACATGTTTAAAACAAATATTTAAGCCTTTTCAAATTCATGAGATGTTCCGAATTGTCATCCCAGTCCCTATAGTTCGTAATATTTCATCCAAACTTCTAACAATGTTTAAAACAAATATTTTAAGCCTTTCAAATTTAGCGATGCACGTTTACTTGAGCTGGATACAAATTAACATCCACGTCAAAATTTATACCTAAATATTAATTTAATTTTCACCTAAATATTAATTTAATTTTCACATTATTTAGCAAAATTCTAATTTCATAACTAAAAAAGAAAGGAAAAAATTAAAGAAAAACCCCTCCTTCCTTCTTCAAACCCACCACCACTCATCCTACTTAAAAAAAACCAATTCAGTTGTCAGGGCTCCTTCACCATGAGCACCAGCACCTTTAATATCAATTCTTCTATAAAAAAATTATTCATCCATTAAAAATTCAACAATAAAATAATTAAGAACCTAAGAAAAAAATTATTTTTTCCTAGATTGAAAACTCTAAAAAATAAAAATTTAGAATAAAAAAATCTTTAGAATGTGTGCGTGTGTGTGACGAAGGGGGAGGGGAAATGTGAAGAAGGGGTGGGGGGTAGGGGTGTCTTTTCTTTTTATTTTTTTAAATAAAATAAAATCATTATTTACGTATCAAATATGCGCGTAAATCATATATTTTGTCCATTTCAATCATGACAATACTCTTAAGCTTGATCAATGATTAAAAGAGTTTAAATACCTATTTTAGATATATTTATGAATTTGAATAAACCTTCATGAAATACAAAAATCAAAATAATAATCTGAAATAATAAAAGGATCTCTTAAGCTATTTTGCCTTAAATATCAAATAGCCTGCCCTAATTTTGTACTATCAATATATAATTTTTTCCATGCCATTACTAATCTCATTAATTATTTTATATTCTGATAAATTTTAAACTAATTACCCAAGTCATATCAGTAGACTCGATCCCTCATGGTAATAGGTTATCTATACGTAATACTTTGTCCATTTTCTGTTTTAATCTTAACATGAATTACTTATTTCTTAAATTGTTTTTTCATAAAAGTTATGAATATTTATATTAATTATTATTTTTAAAAATATATATATAATTTAAATAAATAAATAAAGAAAATAATAATAAATTTTCTTGGGACAAAAAACTTTTAAAACTTGAAGAATGTTATGAAATAATAAAGAAAGAACAAGAATATTATAGAGAAAGAGAGAAGGAGAGAAGTTCTTATTTCTCTTGATGGGATGAAATACAATGAAGGAGAACCCCTCTATTTATAGGGATAATTTCTCCTAACTTTTCTCCAAAAGATAGACTTTCACAATGATATAAACACATGTATCCAGTACAATACAAATACCTTTATAGACATTCACTACAACACAAATATGTTTATAACACTCCCCCTTGAATGTCTATTTGATAGATAATGTGCCTCGTTAAAACCTTACTAGAAAAAACCCAGTGGAAAAAAATCTAGTGAAGGAAAAAGAGTACACATATCTAATAATACGCATTTTAGCTGCCTCATTAAAAACCTTACAAGGAAAACCCAGTGGGACAAAACCTCGCAAGGGAAAAAGAGTACAGCGCGTATTAACTCCCCCTAATGAGAACATCCTTGAATCTTTGCATCCCGATCTTGTGCACCATCTTTTTGAAAGTTGCAGTTGGTAGAGATTTGGTGAATAAATCAGTCACATTGTCACTTGAATGAATCTGTTGCACATTGATATCACCATTCTTTTGGAGCTCATGTGTGTAGAAAAACTTTGGCGAGATGTGCTTCGTTCTATCTCCTTTTATGAATCCTCCCTTTAGTTGTGCTATGCATGCAGCATTATCTTCATACAAAATTGTGGGTACTTTGACACAGTTCAAACCACATTTTTCTCTAGTGAGATGTATCATGGACCTCAACCACACACATTCTCAGCGTGCTTCATGAATAGCTATTATCTCAGCATGATTTGATGAAGTAGCTACGAGAGACTGCTTTGTAGATCTCCAAGATATGGCAGTACCTCCACATATGAACACGTAGCAGTTTGAGATCGAGCTTTGTGTGGGTCAGATAAATACCAGCATCAGCATAACCAACAAGATCGGGACTTGCTAACAAATTAACCGAATGTTATGCCTTGTAGTATTAGCAAGATATATTAGTGCATCAATCACACTAAGATATGGTACTTCAGGACCAAGAACTTCCTCATATAAGAATTATGAACAAGTTTAAAGAAACTTGTAAATGCTTCAGGCATTTCGAATCCTTCATGATTTTCATACAAATTTTGTCAAGTGATAACATTAATTAGTATTTAAATGCGTGACATCTTCTAGTGTCTGGACTACAGGTCCAATAAGCTTTATGCTTATCAATACGCATCATTTCACTTGATAATTATTTCTACATCAACATGCTTTAATAGACGTAGAATTCAGATCCTCACAATCTTTTACAATATTGCGCACTATATTGTATCAAAAATATCGTCGACGATCAGTTCCAATGCGACATAACTTATTGAGATCTCTTCATTTTTCGTCATTTTCAGGTACCTGAACCTTTGCCAAGGTTTTATGAAGTGTTATGTCGTGGTGCTTTCTTAAAGCACTTGCCTTATCATTATGACCATCTTAATCATTTGCTCCTCTCCTTCTTCAAGGAGTTCTACATTTGGAACCGTTTGGTCTATCACGCTTCAGGCGTCTCAAGACCCTGTCCTTCAAGGACCTCTCATTGGAGCATTTGCAACTGAAAAATAGAGTTAGCAAATATATCTGGCAATTGATTTGCAATATTTTGTAAGTGAATTATCTATTGAACTTTAAGTTCACTTTTTCTTTTTCCCGAGGATCTAGATAATTCATCCCACACTCAATTTTCAGTTGCTAATCACTTCTCCCCCTAATGTTAGAAAAACTAACATTTATCCCCCAAACTCATTTGGGGACCCATCTTTGTGCGTTGTGGTGGAGCAATTGAATCATATATCGCACATTCAAATTTTTAGATGGAATTATTTGGTTCCTGACCTTGAACCAATTGTGATAGGGGAACCTTGTTGGCTTGATGCATTCAAGTGTTGCTATATGTTAAATAAACATATCTCATACCAAATTTTATTTGGGAGTTTTATTCTCATAACCAATGATTTAGCTATAATTGGAGGCATACAATTTTCGCTAAACCAACATAGATATGAATCAGCATTATCAACATGATTTTATAATTTGAAACTATGCTCTTAATTTAATAATTCGAGCAACAACCTTACAAAAATCAATTGCAAGTAGATATCAAAACACATGTGACCATTCCATAGATGCATCTATTAGCAAACGGTTCACATGGTAGGTGAATGGGCCCATATTCACTTTTTTATAAGTTTCAAAATTTCACGGAATATAATTCCAACCTTAGCTGATCAAGATCATTCTATCACGAGAACAAGCAACACAAGAGAATTCTTGAAGAATCTTTTATTTCTTCAACATATAGCCACGTGAATTCTCAATTATTTTTGCATCACATTTGAACCGGGATGGCCAACCAGTTATGCCAACTTATTTCAGTAAACTTCTAGTTTACTTTCGTATGTGATTTCATCATCATACCCATATTTATGTACTACAAATAAAAAAAACGGCGGGTAATCTTTTACATAAATATTTATAACCCGCTTCAATTGTAGTAGCATGAAGATATTAGATCTTCCCATAATTTATAGTCTCAAATTTTTTTTCAATGTCCTTGAAACTTATAAGTTTCCTTTTGAGACTTACTATAACAATTTCATTCCTTCAGGTAGTAATACATTAGCTCTTCCGGAGCTCTCAATTAATTTTGTATACTACCACATATTCAATCATATCAAAATAGTTTCTCCACATAGTTTCAACTTTGAAACAATTTTGAATGTTGATGAGCTATACTCATGAACGGACTTATAGTCTTGATGGATCCAATGAATCCAATCATATCGTGCCTTTGGGTGGATGACCATCTTCAGGTGGTCATACCTTTCTTTTAGGCTATTCCACAAAACAAGTGGATCCTTAATCGTGAGATATTCAGTTTTAAGAATTTCGTCAAGATGATGACGCAAGAATATCATAGCCTTAGCACGATCTTGATTTGATGCTTTGTTTTCACTTTTAATGGTGTCTCCAAGACCCATTGCATCCATATGGATTTTTGATGCTTTGTTTTCACTTTTAATGGTGTCTCCAAGACCCATTGCATCCATATGGATTTTGATGCTTTGATTTCACTTCAGGGACTAGATCTGTATTAGATCTATATTTGTAACATTTATCAAAAGTTCTCAATTTCTCATTCTTCAGGAATGGAACATGATCATCTAAATATGCCTTAACCACATAAGGTATGATAGCTCAGAACCTCTTTTAAGATATTGCTACTTCGGGAGCAAATCGAGGTATGCATTGATGATTTCTCTTACATATTTTCACAATATTGTTCTGCTGGAACAAATTTATTTTCACAATATTGTTCTTCTAGAACAAATATATTTTTCACAATATTGTTCTTTTAGAACAAATATATTTTTCACAATATTGTTCTTCTGGAACAATTATGAGGCATGAATTTTCAAGTGAATCAATAAGTCGTTCCTCAAGTTCATATACAAAATCGATATTGTTATTAGTAAATACATAAATATCAAGAAATACTAACCTTCATCTTTCTAAGAAAACTTTGATTTTTCTTACCTCAGATCTTTCAAAGTGAGTGCTCAAGGTAGAGACTCGTGCTGATAACGTGTTATGAAATAATAAAGAAAGAACAAGAATATTATAGAGAAAGAGAGAAGGAGAGAAGTTCTTATTTCTCTTGATGGAATGAAATACAATGAAGGAGAACCCCTCTATTTATAGGGATAATTTCTCCTAACTTTTCTCCAAAAGATAGACTTTCACAATGATATAAACACATGTATCCAGTACAATACAAATACCTTTATAGACATTCACTACAACACAAATATGTTTATAACAAAGAAAAATATGAGCTAGCAACGTTGATTAGATATTTTTAGCTAAGGCCCATCAAATTTAATGATCTAAAGTCAAATTTTAATGAAAAGTATTTAATAATTTTAAAATAATTAATTTATAAATCTATTTTGAGTAACACTTAGCCTAAATCCTTACTTTATTAACAATATCTTTGAGTCGCTTCTCCCTATGATAACTATTAGAAAGAGAAAATAAGTGACACAAATAATAATTTATATTTATATTATATTTAAAATATATAATTATTAATAAAATATTATTCATCTTTTAATTCTTACAAAATAGAGTTTACATTAACAAAAATAATTATTAACTATTTTTTTAATATTTAATATTTAAAATTTTAAAATTAACTAAATTTTGATTGTTAATTTTTTTTTATTTGAACTTTAAAGTCAATTAAAATTTAACTTCATTATAAATGAGTGTATTTTTTACTTCTCCATTTTGACTTTGAAAATTAAATACATTATTTTATGCAGTATATATTATATCCTTTCCATTATTAATTTCATTAACTATTTTACATTTTAATAAATATTAAACTAATTATTCATTACATATATAATTGAACCATTGGCATTTTTCCTATCTTATCGTATGTCATGTTTATTGTACCTTTGCCATTAGTATTTCATTAACTATTTTACATTTTAATAAATATTAAACTAATTACTCATTGCATATATAAACTTTATATAGATTGTATGTGATATCTATTTTTTCACCTAGGTTCCTTTGGGTATAATTAAAGTTAGACTACATGTTATTATAAATTGTAATTTAAGTTCATGTTAAGTATAAGTAGAATAGTTTACTGTTGTTACTTTAATATGGGAAAAGGTTGAAATATACCTTAATATTATATGATTTAAAGCAAATTAGCCTTCACTAAAAGATAAAAAATATCTAAACACGTATATAAATTTATATAATTATTTTTGTCTAACCTATTTATAATCATACTCATTGAATTAATTATAATATACATACATACATATATATATATATGTATGTATATGAGAAATTTCCAAAAATATACTGATCAACATAAAAATTATGTTACGTAGTCATACTTTCAATTTATACAGTATTATATTCAATTTTTTTTTATTATATATAATATATTAACTTTGTATAAAAATATATAATAGTATATAAAATGAATTTATCGACAAATATGAGCTAAATAGGATAACATACTCAAAATATAAGCTAAAACATATAAATATTTCTCCCAGTTTACATAAAGTGTAATTTTCTCAATACCCCATAATAATTTTTGTGAACAATTACCTCTTTTTTCTCCTTTCCTTTTTTTTTTATTTCTCTACTTATTTTTATTTAGTTTTTTTTTCTCCTTTTCTTCTTTCTCTCTTTTTTTTCTTTTATTTATGTTCATTCCCTCCCCCCTCCCCCGGCAAATCATAATACTTTTTTTTTCCATTTACATTTTTGGCTCCTCTCTTTTCGGTTTTTAATTTCTATTTTTCCCCTTATTTCTTTATTTCTTTTCTCTTTTATAATTTTATTTAATATTTTTTATTTTTTATCCATAATCTAATTCTTTTTTTTTCTTTCATTTCTTTATTGTTCTTTTTAATATATATAATTAAAAAAATAACTAATACAGTAAATATCCGTTTACTTTTTTTTTCTCAAGTCATTTTTTTAATTTCCTATTTTTCTCTATATCAACAAATAAGAAAACAAATATCTAAACTTTTTATTTTTTTCTATTTCAATTATCAGAGAATAACTTATTCTAGTACATAGTATACAAAAAGAATTATTAGTTGAAGTATACGGTTGCAAATCTATACACTGTCATGATATACTATCACACTCACATGGTATATATTATTTATTGAAAGAATATTATAGAGGAATGGTTCATTCCTTAAAAAAAAAAATCTCGTCGTCCTCGATGATACCCATATGATATATCATATACTCACAGCCTATCACAGAAAATTGATTCATTCCTCTATGATACAAGTCCGGTATATATCATATACCGACAGAGTATCATATAGTGGACAAGTTCATTCTTTGAGAAAAATACTCCTCAGTCCACTATGATACCCACATGATATATCATATATTAACAGACTATCATAGTGGAACTGGTTCATTCCTTTAAAACACACTCATTAGTCTTCTATGATACTCAAATGATACATGTCATATATAGTTACAAGGTATCACAAAAAACTGGTTCATTCCTAAAAACACTCCTCAAACTTAAGTTGATAGGTAAATTGATTGTTTCCTCTTAATTATTGTGTATTTTTTTTAATATTAAAAGTATAGTTGAAAATGATTATCAACTCAAGTCTTGATTTTCTAAAATGACAATTATTTTTTATGCAATTTTTTAAAATTAAATTGTCTATTATTTTGGAACATGGAAAATATTCACCGCAAGAAATGTGACTTTTTCTGACAATTTTTTTATAGCAACTTATTAGTGGCTGACCCTGTAATCGCAACAGAAAATATGTTATAGTTTTTTTTCTAGTTAAGCCGTCATGGGATGGCAGGGGGTCCCCTGCCCTATGTATATACTGTAGGGTTTGGTATTTGGTAATTAACAAGATGTAAATGGTTATGCAATTCAACCCAATCCTTGTACCCTAAAACTGCATCATTAATTAATCCCAAAACTCCTACTAATGGAGGTTCTCTATAAAATTATGTACTAATTAATTCATACCTTGATTAACGCAGTGTTTATTAAACTCTTGCTATTAATTAATTGACAAAATGCTCAATAACGACGACATTTGCGATAACAATCAGCCAATACAAGCTGAAACTCAAAGTTGGGATTACATTTTGAGTTATGTTTGTTCTTCATGTATAAAATACGCAATTGAATTAGGAATTCCTGATATTCTTCACAAAGAGTCAATTTCAAGTAAGGAAAAGAGAGGGAAAGTGATTATCATAGACATAGTAACGGAGGATATAGCAATGAGCAACTTGTTCAAGCACAACACTTGATGGACTTTATCATGAGGATTACTTATTCTTTCAAAGAGAGAACTACAAAGGAATGGGAAAAACTCTTCCTACATGCTGGTTTTAGTGAATTCAAAATAATAACCTCTCTTGGCTTGAGGTCTCTAATTGAAATCTATCCTTAAACAAGACATGTCTATTATAAGATGATTCTTTAATTTTCAATTGCTTAATTGACCTTTTATTACTTTACTTTGACTTTTTACTAAAGAATTGGGTTGATTTATATGTAATAATAATATTAGTGCAACACTCATGTTTTCCTTATTTCAAACAATATGTATATGTGTTTAGGCAATCTGATTTTTATTGTGAAATTGATAAAGATATTTGTATAGTCAAATCTCTCTGTAGTGGTATCGTTTGTCTGAAAATTTCATGGTTGCTATAGTGAGGTGTTGCTATATATGTATAATGACATTTTAAGTATGAATCTCATTTAATTATTATAAACAAAAGTATGTAAAAATATTTTTCTGTACTTTTTATGTTATGAAAATAAAATACTTGTTAAATTTAAAAGTTCAATTGTTTTTCATATTTCGTTAATTAAAAATTAAAAATATCAATACATTACTAAAAAATCCATAACTAGTTGTACCGTAACGATAAGGAATCAAAATGAAGGAACATATGCATTTAAACTTAATTGAAAAGTTAAAAATTTCAAGTTTGATGTAAGAATTCTATAATTGTAGGTTGTTTCGTAATTTTCATTCTTTTAGTGATAATGTAACGCTTGAATTGACGAAGATTTTTGTCCAAAACTTTCAGCAAAAGGGTATCCAATAGCTTTTCCTTGAAGACTGGTGGATACTATTTTAATATAATTATTGAGCATTGTTAGTACCGTTAGTAGTCTTATTGAGCATTGTTAGTACTGTTAGTAGTCTGTTAGTAGTCTATTAGTCATTAACAGAGTTAAGCAGTTTTAAAAGTCGACAGTAGTCGGTTAATCCACTGCTATATATAGGAGCAGAGTTTGTAAATCTTCATTAGTTTTTCTAGAATCTTTCATCACAAACACTCACCATTGTAATGTCAGTTCAGAGTAACGAAAGTTAAGCTAATTACTGCTCAAATTCTCATGGTATCAGAGCGGATTTTAGAGAAGAATTGATAGATCTGTTTGTTCTAGATCTGGTGGAGGTCACCACAACTGAAGTTTGGGAAGAAGATCATCCATAACAGACACAGGAACATCGCAGGTTGAACCAACACAATGTTCACAACCAATGCAGGTTTCACAAATAGATTACACTCATCCGTTATTTCTGCAGCCTGGAGACACACCTGTAGCTGTGTTGATAGGGTTCAAATTAACAGGTCCGGAAAACTATACGACATGGAGTCGATCTATGCGATTGACATTACTTGGGAAGAACAAGCTAGGTTTTGTTGATGGAAGTTGTGTACATAATATGTATAAGGGAGAATTAGGGTAGCAACGGGACAGATGCAACACAATTGTGTTATCTTGGATTAGCTGTACTGTAGCACCTGAATTAGTTTCTAGTATCATCTTTGCTTTAAGTGCGAAGAAGGTCTGGGATAGCAACAGCGACTCAAGGTACGGATTCTGTCACAATTCAAAGAGAGATTCGACAAATCAAATCTCACAAGAATTTATCAACTATGGCGCGAGATAGCAACAATGACTCAAGGTATGGATTCTGTCACAATTTACTACTCTAAAATAAAGGATGCATGAGATGAGTTAGATTTGTTGGCTCCTACTCCTCCTATGTGTGGCTGTGAGGAGTTGGGACCTTATATAGCACATCTAAACAATCAACGATTATTACAATTTCTTATGGGTTTGAATGAGAGTTATAGTCATGAGAGAAGTGATATTTTGATGAGATCTCCAGTACTAACTATTAACCAGGCGTATGCCTTAGTGGTTCAAGAGGAAAGTCAACGGAGTTTGGGAATTGTAGATGCAACCAGGGAGCCACTGAGTTTGTTAACTGGTAAGAAGCAGGTACAAGGATCAGCTGATATAGACACTGGGAAGGACTCAATAGGATTACTAGCTGGAAGAAGACAGAGCCAAGGCTATGGTTATAAGCCAAAGAAATTTGGTAATACCATCCTTGGCACAATATGTGATCATTGTGGTTTTAAGGGACATTTGAGAGATGATTTCTATAGATTGGTGGGATACTCTCCTGATTTTAAGAGTAAGGGGAAGCACCAAGGAGTAGGTGAGAAAACTTATGCACATCATAGTGCAGTGGAGAGGACAGATTCCAGTGAAGAGCAAAAATATTATCTTACAGACAGCCAATACAAACACTATGCCAAGTTGAAAGAAAAAGAGAAAGAGATGGAGAATTTTTGCAGATCAGGAGAACCTTCAGGTGGATATCATTCTAATATGGCAGGTATATGTGCATTATTATCCAAAATAGAAACATGTGATTGGATAATTAACTCTGGCACATCACACCACATCATACCACTTAGAAGAGTCCTAAATGACCTTAAACTTGTTGCTAATCAAGAGAATTATGGAGTACAAGTGCTTACTGGTAATAAGTGCAAGATAACACATACAAGGGACACAGTTATTTTTGGCAATCATACTCTAAAGAATATCTTGTTTGTTTCGGATTTCAAATTTAGTCTGCTTTCTGTCTCCAAATTGATCAGGGAACTTTGTTGCTCAGTTAGTTTCTATCCGGAGTTTTGTATATTTTAGGAAATTTACAATAGAAAGGTGATGGAAATTGGTAAGGAGCATGATGGCTTATACTGGTTACAAGAAGATGAACCCATTATTAGGGCAGGAGCAGTGTTAGATGATCCAAAGGATTCAGCAGTTTGGCACATGAGATTGGGTCATCCTTCAGTAGAAGTAATGAAATATATTCCTTTTCTTTCTCATAGTTTAAATAAAGAGATCATTCAATTGCATTGTTTGTCCACAAGCTAAGCAAAGTAGACTTCAATTTCCTACAAGTACAAGTTCAACAGATGTTGTCTTTCAACTAGTGCATGTAGATGTCTAGGGATCTTAAAAGATTCCAACCTACGATAGGAAGCATTATTTTGTTACTATTGTTGATGATTTCAGTCGATATACTTGGATTTGCTTGATACAATCAAAGTGTGAAGTCATTGTTGTATTGAAAGATTTTTTTCTCCAGAATACAGACTCAATTTGGTGCTTCTGAGAAAATTTTGTGCTCAGATAATGGCAAAGAGTTTTGTAATTCTAGTTGCCTTGAGTTATTTTCTTCTCTTGGGATTATTCATCAAAGCAGTTGCCCATATACTCCACAACAAAATGGAGTTGTGGAAGAAAGCATAGGCATATTTTAGAGGTGGCAAGGGCTCTGAAATTTCAAAGTGGAGTGCCAAACAAAATCTGGGGTGAATGTGTGAGAACAACTATTTACTTGATCGACAAATTGCCTACACCTGTGTTGAGTAACAGATCCCCTTATGAACTGCTATATAATAAGGTACCATTTTTTGATCATCTTAAAGCTTTTGGTTGCTTATGTTTTGCTGTTGTGTTTCCCAAGGGGAATAAGTTTGATTCGAGGGCCAGGAAAATAGTGCTTCTTGGCTATACAGAAACACAAAAGGGCTATAGGATCTTTGATCTAGATACTAGATCATTTCTTATTAGCAGAGATGTTAGTTTTAGAGAAACAGTATTTCCTTTCAAAGGAGCTAAGGATGAACTGGATGACATCTTTTGTCTTATGTCTTCAAGTTCTTCTATTGTTGGTGAGCATTTAAATGCTCCTGCTACCATTAGTGATGTTGAAGCTACTACCTCTCCTCCTTCTAATGACACATCCATGCCACCATTGGAAGACCCTGGAATCCTCCAAGACCAGCAATCCAATGTTCCTCCTTTGTCACCTATGGAGCAGGCACCAGTTGAGCTTAGGAGAACTGGACGAATAGTCAGATCTCCTATTTGGTTGCAAGATTATGTCACTTCCAAAAAGGGGTGCAACATGTTCATCTTTATATCCTATTTCCAACTACATCTCCTATTCATCTTTATCACCTAAATATCAATCATACTTGGCTGCCTTCTCAGCTTGTTTAGAACCTAAGACATTTAAGGAAGCTTCACAAGACAGTCGATGGGTAGAGGCTATGCAGCAAGAGATTGCTACTCTTGAGGATAATAATACCTGGGATGTGGTGCCTTTACCACCAGGGAAGCAGACAATTAGATCAAAGTGGGTGTATAAGATCAAATACAAGGTCAATGGTGAAGTAGAAAGGTTTAAAGCAAGGCTAATGGCAAAAGGTTATACACAGCAGGAGGGACTTAATTATCATGATATTTTTTCACCTGTTGCAAAAATGATTACTGTCAGGACTGTTCTCAGCATTGCTGCCTCAAGAAATTGGTCCATTTTTCAAATGGATGTCAACAATACATTTCTCCAAGAAGATCTTTCAGAGGAAGTTTATATGCGACTGCCACAGGGATTTTGCAGCAAGGGGGAGCAGAGGGTTTGCAGATTATTAAAATCTTTGTATGGCCTAAAGCAAGCATCTAGGCAATGGAACATTAAGCTCACTTCAACCTTACTCATTGCTGGTTACTCACAAAGTGCTTATGATTATTCCTTATTCACCAAGAAGATAGTCTCCGATATAGTCATCATTCTAATCTATGTAGATGATCTTCTTTTTATAGGGAGCAGTGCCTAGTTGATACAAGAAGCATAACTTACTTTGCATAAGAATTTCAAAGTGAAGGATTTAGGAGAGTTGAGATATTTTCTTGGCATAGAGGTGTTGAGGTCACCTAAGGGAATACTTCTCAATCAAAGGAAATATTGTTTGGAGTTAATTATCAGAGACTGGTCTCAGTGGATCCAAACCAACTCTCACTCCACTTGAATCCATTGTACAACTTACTACAGCTGAGTTTGATGAACATATAGGGAAGACTGGTGATGCAGAATTGGAAGATATTGTAGGTTATCAAAGATTGATAGGACGACTTATATATTTGACAATTACTCGACCAGATATTTGCTTTTTTGTGTATCTACTTAGTCAGTTTATGCAGAGGCTCAAACAGTCCTATCATGATGCAGCCTTGAGAGAATTAAGATATCTCAAAGGATCTCCAGGTCTTGACTTGTTTTTTCCTCACGGTAGTACATCTGTTCTTACTGTATTTTGTGATTCAGATTAGGCAGCTTGTCCCAATACTAGAAGATCGGTGACTGGTTATGTTGTCAAGTTGGGAGAATCCTTGGTTTCTTGGAAGTCTAAGAAGCAACACACAGCTAGTCGTAGCTCGACAGAAGCAAAATATCGAAGCATTGCCACTGCAGTGGTTGAAACAACCTGGCTCACAGGTCTCCTATTGGAATTAGTCTTTCCTGTTGCTACTCCTATCACATTGTTTTGTGATAACAAAGCAGCCATTCAAATTGCGTCCAATTCTATTTTTCATGAGCACACTAAACACAATGATATCGATTGCCACTTTGTTCGGGAGAAGTTAAAACTTGGTCTCATCAATCCACAATTTGTGTCCACATCTTCACAACTGGCAGATCTTCTTAAAAAGGGACTAGGTACTGCTCAACATCAGTTTTTAGTGTCCAGCTTGGAATGTCGAATCCATTCCACATTCCTGCTTGAGGGGGAGTATTGAGCATTGTTAGTATCATTAGTAGTCTTATTGTTAGTACCGTTAGTAGTCTATTAGTTTGTTAGTCGTTTGTTAGTGGTCTGTTAGTCATTAAGAGAGTTAGTTAAACAGTGCTAAAAGTCGGTTAGGTAGTCAGTTAATCCACTACTATATATAGGAGTAGAGCCTGTAAATCTTCATTAGTTTTTCTAGAATCTTTCATCACAAACACTCTCCATTGTAATGTCGGTTCAGAGTAATGAAAGTTGAGCTAATTACTACTCAAATTCTCAATAATATTTTTCTTTTAGATATTCGTACTTGAAATTTACTATGTACATGGCATTAATGATGACTATCATAAATATTTTAATAGTTATCTACATATAATATATTTCTTACTAAGTATTGTTGTACAATATTTGAGAATGACTGTTATAGAGGGATAATTTTACAAAGAGTGTACTGCTATAATAAACACCACTGCTGCTATAGATAAAATGCTGTTATAGAGAAGTAAAATATAACATGAAAAATCGGTTTTGAAGAAAATCAGACCATTATAATGAAATGTTGTTATAATGAATGGTTGTTAAGAGAAGTTTGATTCTACTTGTTATATATAAGTTCTTCAATTTTTCTTTTTGTAGCTAAAACAAATACTAGTAAACAAAGCACTAATGTATTGTGGACCAAAAATAACACGTTTATTCTTAGAAAAAAAATTGTTAATGTACTGTGATCTTGCCATCTTTTCTACTAGCTTCGAAACTTCAATTCTTATTCTTGTGAGTTTTTCAAAAGTAAAGGAAGAGAAAAACTCATGAATTTGAGTTGCTGCAATTAAGAGAAGAACATGAGAGAGGATTATGGAGTAATTGGACCGCAACTCTCCTCTTGCAATTTTTAAACAATGTGTTGATATACAACAAGGGCTTTATTGAAGAACAAGAAAAGAAAGAATCAAAAAGCTAACTACAAAGAATGGGGAAGGGGGTGCCTATATATAGGCATAAGACTACCTAAAACCCTAAGGCCCATCTACTAGCAATTATATGGGCTAACAATAATATGGGCTAACATTCCCCCTCAAACTCATAATGCGACAGTAATAAGCATTGAGAGTTTGTCACACAAGAAACGAAACCGAGACGCCGACTGAGCCTTTGTAAAAAGGTCAGCAATCTGCAAGGCCGACGGAACGAAAGGAAGCGATATGGTCCTGAGCTGGAGATGATGACGAGTGAAGTGACAATCAATCTCAATGTGCTTCGTCTGCTCATGGAAAACAGAGTTCTTTGCAATTTGCATCGCACTCTTGTTATCACAATGTAGAGGAGTAGGCAGAGAAATGTGAACCCCCATATCTGCAAGAAGCCAGCGTAACCAAACAATCTCACATGTAGTCACTGCCATAGCACGATACTCAGCCTCCGTGGAAAATCTAGAGACAACATCTTGTTTCTTGCTCTTCCATGATATCAAAGAATCTCCAAGGAACACACAAAAACCAGTAGTGGATTTGCGATCATTGCGATCGCCATCCCAATCAGCATCACTATAGGCTCGCAACTCGAGAGATGACGTCGAGGGAAACAAGAGGTTCTGAAACTGGGTGCCACGAAGATATCTCAAAATACGAAGTACAGATCCCCAGTGAACTGAAGTAGGAGTAGTAACACACTGGCTAACAACGTGAACTGCATGAGCTATATCCGGCGAGTAATGGTAAGATACACCAAGCTACCTACAACAGTTCGATAAAGACTCGGATCTGTTAACAAAACACCATCACTAGGAGAGTACCGTGCATTGGTTTCAAGTGGAGTATCTGCAGTCCTGTTGTCAGAAAGGCGCGCCTGTTTAAACAAGTCAGATATATACTTAGTCTAAGAGAGAAGATATCCTTTCTTAGACTGAGCCACCTCAATACCCAAAAAATAACGTAGCAGGCCCAAGTCCTTCATGGCAAACCGATGAGCCAAATCATGCTTCAATGACTCAATACCATCATGATCATCACCAGTTATAACCATATCATCTACATATAAGGACCAAAGGATTCGCCCTACACTCGTACTTCTAACAAACAACGCCGAATCATGGTTACTCGGGACAAAGCCAAGGGAAGTAATCACAGTGGAGAATTTCTCAAACCAAGCACGAGGGGCTTTCTTGAGACCATATAGAGCTTTTCGAAGCCGACAAACTTCACCCGACTGGTGATCAATACCCGGTGGAGGAGTCATATACACTTCCTCATGGAGATCACCATTCAGAAATGTATTCTTGACATCCATTTGAAACATCTTCCACTATCGAACGGATGCAACGACAATCATAGTGCGAACAGTCGTCATCTTTGTCACCGGGGCAAAGGTCTCCTCATAGTCCATACCATATTTTTGTGAGTACCCTTTTGCCACAAGTCTAGCCTTGTATCGCTCAACAGACCCATCAGGCTTTGTTTTTATCTTATATACCCATCGACAGCCAATCGTATGTTTACCAGGTGGGAAGGTAACCAAATCCCATGTGTGTGTTTGATAAAGAGCACTGAGTTCCTCCGCCATAGCATTCTGCCAAAGAGGATCAGACACAGCCTCTCTATAGGACTCAGGTTTTGACAATTGATGTATGTTTGTAATAAAGGAAGCAAATGGGGGTGAGTAGGCAGAATAAGCAAAATCAGGTAGTTTGGTGGACTTACTCTGACGAGTAGACCTCCTCAGAGGTGGTGGATCTCCAGTCTCAGGATCAGACTCAAGACACATGTGGGGCTGAAGCACTATCAGGCGGCACATCGGGTGGCACAACTGAATCCGAAACTAGAGCCTCTGTGTCAATGCCAAATGAATCAATACGCCGAAGATCTAACTTAGTAACATCATGGGATTTAGCTGGAATTGAATAGAAAGGAATATGCTCTAAAAAGGTGACATGCCGTGAAACATATAATTTCTGACTGACAGGATCATAGCAACGATAACCTTTCTGTCCAACATCATACCCCAAAAACACACATATAACTGATTTTGCCTCCAGCTTGTTTCGTTCAACATGAGGACGAAGAACAAAACAAGTACATCAAAAAACTCGTAATGCAGAGTAATTGGCATGTGACCATATAATTTATGAAACGGAGACATCCCTAAAGTCAATGCAGTAGGAATACGATTGATCACATATATATCAGTTAGGACTGCTTTTCCCCAAAAATTACTAGGAACCTCTGCAGATAATAGTAAGGAGCGTGTTGTCTCAATAATATGACGGTGTTTCCTTTCGGCAACACCGTTCTGCTCAGGAGTATCTGTACAAGATGACTGGTGTATGGTACCATTAGAGACAAGTAACTGAGTGAAATCACTGGAGGTATATTCACCCCCTAAGTCACACCTGAAACACTTTATCACAGCCGAATGTTGTGTTTTAACAAGGGCTCTAAAGTTGCTGTAAATGCCAAAGAAGTCAGACCTGCGCTTCATAAGATAAACCCAGGTATACCGAGTATAGTCATCTATGAACGAAACATAATAGTTTGAACCACCCTTAGTGGATACTGGTGATGGTCCCCATACATCAGAATGAATAATATCAAAAGGAGCAACTGAATAAGACATACTTTTATTAAAAGGTAAGGCAGAAAATTTTGCCAGTTTACAACCACTACAATTTGAAATTTCAGAAGTGTTTAAATGACCCAAAGCACCAGTAGAGGATAAAAAACGTAAATGTGACACTGATACATGTCCCAAGCGGGAATGCCAAAGATAAAACTGCGAAGACAAAGGACTCAAACGAAAAGAAGACAAATCAATGCTAGAGGCGGCAACAGCAAACACTTTGAGACTCTCTAGGACATAGAGTTCCCCCAACCTACGGCCAATCCCAATCACCTTCTGAGTGTGTTGGTCCTGTACAACACAAACAGAATTAGAAAAGAATACCCAATGACCAGTCCTACACAACTGACTGACAGAAGTAAGATTAAAAGCAAGTTTAGGAATATAATAGACATCAGACAGAACAATGTGAGAAGTAGTAACAGAACCGACACCCTCGACTGGCATAGACGTAGCACTGGCAGACATAAAGAGAGTGGTGAAATGGGTGACAAGGAACCAAACGATGACAGACAATGTGACATATGTTGGGTCGCACCAGAATCCAGAATCCACAAGGATGAGGGAATACCTGATGTACTAGAGGAAGCTGGGCCTGAGCTGGATGCTGACATGGCAGTAGGATTGGAGGCCAAAAATTGTCTGAACTGTTCAAACACCCGAGGATCCAACGCCGAATTAGGCACAGTGCTAACAGACTCAGCATCTACTGATGGTGCAGCAGCAGCGAACTGTGGAGGGAGAGAAGGAGTACCAAAGGAGTGTGGATGTCCATTCTTTTGTTGCTGACCAGACTTAGCCTTGTTGAGTAACAACGGACACTGAGCCTTCCAATGATTTTTCTGCTTGCAAAATGCACACTCATCATACGCAACTTTAGGAGATCGTCGCGGTTGATTGGAAGTCTGAGAACGGTGTGCTCTAGATTGATCCGGTGAAGCAGCAAACACAACAGGAGTAGTAGGTATTTTCGACCCTTTATCCAATTGAGACTTGATACGAGTCTCTTCTGCAATCAGTTCATGGACAACTGAATCAACTGTGGGGAGGGGAGATCGATGAAGGATTGTTCCACGTAGTCCTTCAAAATCAGAACGCAATGCCATCAAAAATTGAACCAAACATTGTTCTTCCCTCCTAGCAATATACGACGCAAAACCTTTCAATTCTGCAGATTCAGTAATGTCACACCCCGCCTTGGGGGGTATGACTAGCACCTGGTGCCCTACTAGGACCTGGACTGCTAGACTACTGAGCCTAAGCACATCTGGTGTCTGGCTGGCTCTAACTCAGATTCAGGGAAACAACGGGCTATATAACGGCTGTAAACACAACCTCCGGCCAACTGGCCTATAACCACCTATACCTGTAATGACAGCTAACCAGAAACATACTCGTAACAAGGAACCTATGCGGGCTGAAAAGGCCACCATGCTGTCTAGTTATCTGTAACTCAACAGTGGAATACTGAATAACTACGTGACCGGCAAGGTCACCACTACTGAATGGATAAGGTCTCACACGGCCAACATAAACTGAAATGCTAAACAGCTATAACAAACTGCACGGCCTCACACGACCGGCTCAACTGACCACAGGGAAATATATACAGTCTGCAAACCTCTAGGAATACTGACAAGATGGTCGGGACAGGGCCCCGACCTACCCGTACTGTACAACAAAAGGAAATGATGTAAACCTCTGAAATATCAAGCTCTGGATGACAAGAGCTGATGACTCTGCGCTGGCTAGGATCACGAGGGATCGCCTCCTCGTCTACGAGTACCTGCAGGCAAGTAATACAGCGCCCCCAAAGGGGCGTCAGTACCGCTGGTACTGAGTATGTAAAATCACAACTGAAAGATATCTGAAAACAACAATACAACTTATGGAATTGAAATAGAAAGGAATAGACTAAACTGACTGAAAATGTAAAGCTATGCCTACTCTCAACTATGCTGGAAGGAGTAGGAGTCATACCTGGAAATGTATTGCTCTATTGTCGATCTACTCGTATCTAGTGTAACATGGCATAAGATAACATAACATAGCATAGCGCACACAAACCTTACCCGGCCCCTATAAGCCGGGAGGTACAATCAACACGCAATCTATACCCCTACCCCGGTCGTCCCATCTCCTATAATAATTATAAGCATCCTGCCGATCCCCTGGGTATGCACTTGGGCTCGCTGAGCCCCTGACTATAACTGTACCTGTGTTCGGAGGACTCCTAAATCAACACCCCGGGCGTACCCGCTCGACGGGGGTGTATAAAGGCCGACCAAGGCACAATATGGGGAAATCGGCATCCCATCTTCGTCCCCTGTGGGACGGCATGCCACTCCGTAGAGCGACGTATCCTCGCCCTCTGGCGGACGAGTCGATACAGCTATTAACCCTGGGGCGGTCATGAATGCTAGGTAATCCAACCCCAAGACAATACAGTGGTCTCAACTAGTAATACTATCTGGTTATACCGCATGCTGAAGCTAGTGATGATAATGTATCTGTACATACTATATGCTGGCTAGTGATAGTGATATGTATGTATTTAATACATGCTGAGACTGATAATGGTATATATATAATCATGCTGTCATACTGTGCTGAGTCTAATGTTGAACAAGATATAGTTCTTTTCTGCTGGGAATCATGCTGTATAACTGAGTTTCATAGTAACATGGTTTACTATTTCTAACATGCTTTCTAAACTTCATTTTAATCTACCATTCTACTTCTGAGATACCTTACAGATACGTATATTGCTTTACTAAGTTTCAACTGAATACAATAATATCCTAACATACTTTACTAGATCACATACTGGGCATGCTGTACAGGTCCTAACACTTTATATTAGAATGTATACCATGCTAACAAGTTTCACGCTATATACGATATGATGTTTCCAATATCGTGCTAATATTCATACTAAACATAACCCACGACTTCTGAAACATTCTACTGGCCTTTGAACTATCTTACTACTCCAAAACTACTAACTTGCCGAGGAAACTAGCTTTACATACCTTCGCTTCTGATTTCCTGACTAACTGGCGTAGCTCGGTCGGTATTTTCGCTATTTCTCCCAACTGCATTCGTATACATGTCAATTAGCACTAAATACATCACTATTATGAAAAGACGACGTCACTTTCGATATAATTATAGCCTAAACTTAGGCCTATCGAAAGACGGTCGAAAACTTACTATTTTTCAGAAGTCCAGAAGGGAGAAGTATTCACTTCACAGCTAGGAACACATAGACACTAGTTTGGAGCAATTCCACTTACCTTAGTCCGGTAGCTCGATGACTCGTCGGCCGTATTTCGCGAAAAAAAATTCGTAGGAATGCTCCCTGCTGCTAAATACCTCGGTACCTGAGGTTAATTTAAGTTTGGACTACGTTTGGCAGCGTAATCGAACGATAACGGGGTATAACATTCTCCCCCCTTAAGAGGATTCTTCCTCGAATGGAAACTGCTATCTGGAGGACTCTTCAACTTATTTCTAGGAAAATTTCGGCAGAGTTTCCCCTGTAATATGGACTATCCCGAAAACCTAAAACGCAGAAAAGTCCAATACAGGTACTGCACATAATACTTTAAGATTCACTGGATAACTAAACATCAATCTTTCTCATTTATACATACATAACTATAAAGTACTGTATAACTAATAATACAGACATACCTGTCGCCTGACTAGGCTTGGAATAAGTGAGGATATTTAGCTTTCATATCTTCCTCAACTTTCCACATCATCTCCTCTCAGTTTCTGTTACGCCACAATACTTTGACAGACGCAATATCTTTAGTCCTCAATCTGCGAATCTGTCTGTCTAGGATAGCTACTGGAACCTCTTCATAGGCCAGCTTTTCTGTAACCTGGATATCCTGGACTGGGACTGCTCTGGACGGGTCTCCTATGCATTTCCTCAGCATAGATACATGAAAGATCGGATGAAAGGATTCCAATTCTGGAGGCAAGTTCAACTCATATGCTATTCGGCCTATCCTTCGACGAATCTGATAAGGCCCAACAAACCTCGGGCTGAGCTTACCTTTCTTGCCGAATCTCATCACCCCTTTCATTGGAGACACTTTCAGAAATACCCAGTCATTCACATCAAACTCCAGGTCTCTGCGCCGCACATCTGCATATGATTTCTGGCGGCTCTGTGCAGTCAGTAAACGTTCTCGGATAAGCTTTACCTTTTCCTCTGACTGCTGAACAATGTCTGGCCCAACTAACGTTGATTCTCCTATTTCAAACCAGCCAACCGGCGATCTGCATCTTCGCCCGTATAAAGCCTCAAAAGGCGCCATCTGGATGGCTGAGTGATAGCTGTTATTATAAGAAAATTCAATTAACGGCAAATGCTCATCCCAGCTACCACCGAAATCTAGCACACACGCTCGCAACATGTCTTTGAGCGTCTGAATAGTGCGCTCAGCCTGTCCATCTGTTTGAGGGTGAAATGCTGTGCTCAAATTAATCTGCGTTCCCAGACCCCTCTGAAACGATTGCCAAAATCTAGCCGTAAACTGTGCTCCTCTGTCTGGAATAATGGATACTGGTACTCCATGCAACCTGACTATTTCTCGGATATACAACTCCGCAAAATCTTCGGCCGAGAAGGTAGTTCTTACCGGCAGAAAATGAGCTGATTTTGTCAATCTGTCAACTATCACCCATATAGAGTCATGTCTGTGTTTAGTACGGGGTAATCCTGCTACAAAATCCATATTGACTGCTTCCCATTTCCAGATAGGTACAACTATATCTTGAGTCAAACCGCCTGGTTTCTGATGTTCTGCTTTCACCTGTTGGCAGTTAGGACACTGGGCTACAAATTCAGCAATTTCTCTTTTCATACCTGGCCACCAGTAGTTTTCTTTGATATCATGGTACATTTTTGTCGCACCGGGGTGAAGAGAATAACGGGCGTAATGTACCTCGTTCATAATCTGCTGGCGGAGCCCTAAAACATCTGGAACACATAGGCGACCTTTACATAACAGTACTCCTTCCTCAGTTATCTGAAAATCTGGCGCTTTACCCTGCTGGATCCTGTCTTTGAGCTGAATCAGGTTAGAATCCTCATATTGCCGTTCTTTCACTTCCACAACTAATGATGACACGGCGGTGTTCTGAATTACCGCTCTACCGTCCTCTGTTTCTGCTACACGAACGACTAGGCTAGCTAACTGATGTATTTCCCTGACCAATTCCCGCTGCTCGGGCTACAAATACGTCAAACTCCCCATGGATTTACGACTGAGAGCATCTGCTACAACATTGGCTTTTCCTGGGTGGTATAGAATATTCACATCATAATCCTTTAACAGCTCCAACCAGCGACGTTGCCGCAGATTCAACTCCCTCTGAGTGAAGATATACTGTAGGCTCTTGTGATCTGTGAAAATATCAACATGAACGCCATACAGGTAATGCCTCCACATTTTCAAGGCGTGGATCACTGCGGCTAATTCCAGGTCGTGGGTAGGGTAATTCTTTTTGTTTTTCCTCAGCTGTCTGGAAGCATACACAATCACTTTACCATGCTGCATCAACACACAACTTAACCCAACGCCTGATGCATCGCAATACACTGAATAACCTTCTGTACCTTCTGGCAATGCTAGCACTGGGGCGGAGGTTAATCTGTCTTTTAACTCCTGGAAGCTCTGCTCACATGCCTCTGTCCACTGAAACTTCACTGCTTTCTGCGTTAGTTTAGTCAGAGGTGCCTCTATAGTAGAGAATCCCTCGACAAATCTCCTGTAATATCCCGCTAATCCCAGAAAGCTACGGTCTTTAGTCGGAGTGGTAGGCCTAGGCCATGATTTGACTGCTTCTATCTTCTGCGTGTCAACTTGTATACCAGCATCCGACACAATATGCCCTAAAAAGGCTACTGAATTAAGCCAGAATTCACACTTAGAAAATTTACCATATAACTGGCGGTCCCTGAGGATCTGGAGCACTATCCGCAAATGAGTCTGATGATCTGCTTCAGAGCGAGAATACACCAGAGTGTCATCAATAAATACTATTACGAACAAGTCCAGGAAAGGTCTGAAAATACTGTTCATCAGGTCCATGAATATTGCCGGGGCATTCGTTAACCCAAAAGACATGACTAGAAATTCAAAATGTCCATATCGGGTCCTGAACGCTATCTTAGGAATATCTCTTTCACGCACTCGAACCTGGTGATATCCGGACCGCAAGTCAATCTTAGAAAAGTATCTGTCTCCTTGCAGCTGATCAAACAAATCATCTATTCAGGGAAGCGTATACTTGTTTCTCACTGTAACTTTGTTCAATTGTCGGTAATCTATGCACATACGGAGTGAGCCATCTTTCTTCCTCACAAATAGAACTGGCGCACCCCATGGTGAAGTACTCGGCGTGATGAAACCTTTATCTAGAAAATCTTTCAACTGCTCCTTCAACTCTCTAAGTTCGCAGGAGCCATACGATAAGGAGGAATTGATATCGGCTGAGTGCCTGGTAACAAGTCAATAGCAAAATCTATTTCCATTTCTGGGTGAATACTAGGTAACTCATCGAGAAACACATCGGGGAACTCGTTCACCACCGGAACAGACTGGAGCATCGGAGATTCTGCTTGGACATCCTGAACTCTGACCAGATGGAAAATACATCCCTTAGATATCAATTTCCTCGCCTGAAGGTAGGAAATAAACCTACCTTTTGGCGTAGCGGTGCTGCCCTTCCACTCCCGCACTGCTTCTCCTGGAAAGTGGAATCGGACCGTCTTGGTCCAACATTCAACATTGGCAAAGCACGGCACTAGTAACCTCTAGTGTACACTGTGGTATGACGGTCAGCAACCTCTACTGTACACCCTCGGTAAATTTTGCTAGCTACAATAGAGTCACCCACGGGCGTGGATACTGAAAAGGGCTTCTTCAATAATTCTGGTGCAATATTGAACTTTCGTGCCACAAATGGAGTAATGTAGGACAAAGTAGATCCTGGATCAATCAATACATAAGCAGGGTGTGAGCAGATAGTTATCATACCTGTCACAACGTCAGGTGACGCTTCTGAATCCTGTCTCCCTGGTAAAGCATATGTGCGTCTTGGACCCGCACCTACACTGGAGGCCCCTGATCTGCCCCGACCCCTGCCTGCTGAAACTGAGGGCCTGCGCCCTTCCGAGGATGCTGTAGCTCGTGACCCTGCGGATGCCCTGTCCTGTCTATCCCGATCCTCCTGACCTCTGGCTGGGCAATCTCTCATCAAATGGCCCTCTTGGCCACAAATATAACATCCGGTGGAGCCATACCTGCATGCTCCAGAATGGCGTCGGCTGCATATAGGGCAAAGTGGTAGGGTATACCTACTCTACTCCGCCCTCCTCTGTAATGATGAATCTGCAATCTGTGAGCCTCTGCCAATCTCTGACTGCCCCCTGCGGCTAAATCTACCCCTCTGCGGCTGTGGTGGAGGGGGGGCCTAGGAGGCCTATCTAACAATCGTGGCCTAGGTCCTCCCCGAGCATCCCTCTGTAACTCAACTGGCCTGTCCCGGCGGTGTTGTTCCTGATTGGTTCTCCTGATCTCCCGATGCCGCTGCCTGATGCCCTCAATATTCTGGGTAAATGCCTGAACTCGAGCAATATCCATGTCCTCTCGCAGTGTGGCCGTAATACAAGTCTCAACATATTTTGGATTCAACCCCATGATAAAGCGGTGTACCCTGGATGCCATGGTATCAACAAAGGCCGGTGCGTACCGGGCCAAAGAATCAAACCGCAAGGCGTATTCCCGAACACTCATGGCCCCCTGCTCTAGATATAGAAACTGGTCCACCCGGGCCTGTCGAATCTCCCGTGGCAAATAGTGATCCAGAAAAGCTCCTGAGAAGCTGGACCAGGTCGGAGGGGAAACATCTCTCCCTCAGGACCTTTCCTATCTTTCATACCACAATACGGCGATGTCCCATAATTGGAATGCTGCCAACTCAACCGATTCTGTAGGCGTGGCATGCATAACCCTGAAAATTCTCTGCATCTAATCTAGAAAATCCTGAGGGTCTTCCGTCCGGTCCGTACCTGTAAACTGTGGGGGATTCAGAGCCAAGAACTCTCGGACCCTTGAACTACCGGGCCCTCCTGACGACTCCGCAACTGTAGACGGCATAGGCTGACGCTGAGCAGCCATCATCTGTGCTAACATGACTACCGCACTCCTAACCTCCTGGTCAGAAGGTATCGGTATAGGGACTGCTGGAGATAGTGTCGCCCCAAGTGGCTCATGATGTGGTGGAGACTGTTGAGAAGGCTGGGACGATGCCTCTGTAGTGCCCTCTGATCGGGCTATTTCTAAACGAGGGTGAGGCATCCTGCCGGTGCCTTCCCCTGCTGCAATATCTAAGCTCCGGCCTGTGATAGGATGTCGCTGGTCTGACATTATCTGTAACCAAAGAATATAGTAAGCTCTAGAGACCCAACCCTATATTGTACCGCTCTGCAGCACGACTGAATAAAAAAGAAGAGTAACCATCCTATCATGCCTCGCAGCCTCCTGCCTATAGTATGTGGTGCACAACACATCCATAGACAAGATTCTACTTAGCACAGCTTGCAGACTCCCTGGGACACGACCTGCTCTAATACCAAGTTTGTCACACCCCGCCTTGGGGGGTATGACTGGCACCTGGTGCCCTACTAGGACCTGGACTGCTAGACTATTGAGCCTAAGCACATCTGGTGCCTGGCTGGCTCTAACACAGATTCAGAAAAACAACGGGCTATATAACGGCTGTAAACACAGCCTCCGGCCAACTGGCCTATAGCCACCAATACCTGTAATGACAGCTAACCAGAAACATACTCGTAACAAGGAACCTATGCGGGCCGACAAGGCCACCATGCTGTCTAGTTATCTGTAACTCAACAATGGAATACTGAATAACTACGTGACCGACAAGGTCACCACTACTGATTGGATAAGGCCTCACACGGCCAACATAAACTGAAATGCTAAACAGCTATAGCAAACTGCACGGCCTCACACGATCGGCTCAACTGACCACAGGGAAATATATACAGTCTGCAAGCCTCTAGGAATACTGACAAGATGGTCGGGACAGGGCCCCAACCTACCCGTACTGTACAACAAAAGGAAATGATGTAAACCTCTGAAATATCAAGCTCCGGATGACAGGAGCTGATGACTCTGCGCTGGCTAGGATCACGAGGGATCGCCTCCTCGTCTATGAGTACCTGCAGGCAAGTAATGCAGCGCCCCCAAAGGGGTGTCAGTACCGCTGGTACTGAGTATGTAAAACCACAACTGAAAGATATCTGAAAATAACAATACAACTTATGGAACTGAAATAGAAAGGAATAGACTAAACTGACTGAAAATGTAAAGCTATGCCTACTCTCAACTATGCTGGAAGGAGTAGGAGTCATACCTGGAAATGTATCGCTCTATTGTCGATCTACTCGTATCTAGTGTAACATGGCATAAGATAACATAACATAGCATAGCGCACACAAACCTTACCCGGCCCCTATAAGCCGGGAGGTACAATCAACACGCAATCTATACCCCTACTCCGGTCGTCCCATCTCCTATAATAACTGTAAGCATCCTGCCGATCCCCTGGGTATGCACTTGGGCTCGCTGAGCCCCTGACTATAACTGTACCTGTGTCCGAAGGACTCCTAAATCAACACCCCGGGCGTACCCGCTCGACGGGGGTGTATAAAGGCCGACCAAGGCATAATATGGGGAAATTGGCATCCCATCCTCGTCCCTTGTGGGACGGCATGCCACTCCGTAGAGCGACGTATCCTCGCCCTCTGGCAGACGAGTCGATACAGCTATTAACCCTGGGGCGGTCATGAATGCTAGGTAATCCAACCCCAAGACAATACAGTGGTCTCAACTAGTAATACTATCTGCATATACCGCATGCTGAAGCTAGTGATGATAATGTATCTGTACATACTATATGCTGGCTAGTGATAGTGATATGTATGTATTTAATACATGCTGAGACTGATAATGGTATATATATAATCATGCTGTCATACTGTGCTGAGTCTAATGTTGAACAAGATATAGTTCTTTTTTGCTGGGAATCATGCTGTATAACTGAGTTTCATAGTAACATGGTTTACTATTTCTAACATGCTTTCTAAACTTCATTTTAATCTACCATTCTACTTCTGAGATACCTTACAGATACGTATATTGCTTTACTAAGTTTCAACTGAATACAATAATATCCTAACATACTTTACTAGATCACATACTGGGCATGCTGTACAGGTCCTAACACTTTATATTAGAATTTATACGATGCTAACAAGTTTCACGCTATATACGATATGATGTTTCCAATATCGTGCTAATATTCATACTAAACATAACCCACGACTTCTGAAACATTCTACTGGCCTTTGAACTATCTTACTACTCCGAAACTACTACCTTGCCGAGGAAACTAGCTTTACATACCTTGGCTTCTGATTTCCCGACTAACTAGCGTAGCTCGGTCAGTATTTTCGCTATTTCTCCCAACTGCATTCGTATACATGTCAATTAGCACTAAATACAGCACTATTATGAAAAGACGATGTCACTTTCGATATAATTATAGCCTAAACTTAGGCCTATCGAAAGACGTCGAAAACTTGCTATTTTTCAGAAGTCCAGAAGGGAGAAGTATTCACTTCACAGCTAGGAACACATAGACACTAGTTTGGAGCAATTCCACTTACCTTAGTCCGGTAGCTCGACGACTCGTCGGCCGTATTTCGCGAAACAAAATTCGTAGGAATGCTCCCTGCTGCTAAATACCTAGGTACCTGAGGTTAATTTGAGTTTGGACTACGTTTGGCAGCGTAATCGAACGATAATATATTACCCCTCTTCGTCTCTCTCTGTTTCTCTGCGTTCTCTGGAATTTAAATGAGGAATATAACCTCACAAACCGAAGTGGGGGCTTTATATTCTTGGGCCTGGACAGGCCCAACGTGTCATGGAGCCAACGTGGAGGCTCCACCTACGTGACACGTTGCCATCGCGGAGGGGCTCTGCCTCGGCTCCTTCCGCGATGGTTCGACAGGCTACTCGTTCGATCCTTTCCCAGGCCTTTCCCTAGCACGTAGGGCTTTCAAATATGCTTAACCAACGCGCGAGTAGGTCATCTAGGTGTCGGGAATCTTACGGGGTATAACAAGTAAGGGCCAATTGATCCCACAAATCAGACATAGCAGTATAGAAATCTTGGATGCTCATAGCATTCTGTTGAAGAGCACGAATATCGTATTCTAATTGGTACTGCTTCGCAAAATTAGACTGAGTGTACAGTCTCTCCAAGTGATCCCAAATTTCTTTTCCTGTGTCATATTTAGCCAATTGCATACTAATTGACTGAGTTACAGAGTTGTTAATCCAAGTGATAACCTTGGAGTTAGCAGTTTCCCATAAATCTAACGACAGTACAAAATCCTCAGCCTTCTCATCCTTAGGTTTGGATTTAACCCCAGTAACATAGCCCCACATATTCTTGCCACGAAGAAAATTCTTCATGACATAACTCCAATACGCATAATTTTTGCCATCTAATTGAGTGTTAATGGATCGGAGAGAATCATCCTTTCCAGCCATATTGACAAAATCAAAGGGAACAGCAAGATAAGCAACCCCAAAACAACGATAAGAACAAAATACCCTAGTCCAAATCAAACCAAACCAGCAACGTCGTCCAAATCAAATCAAACCAACAACACCGTCCAAATCAAACCAAACAAACAACAGCAGTAACAATAGATCTAAACGAATCTAGCGGAAGCAGCAAACCCAGGCGAACATCAATTCGATCCGCGCACGTGGTAGTTGCTACAACTAGGGAAGGATCGATTTAACCTGGCTCTGATACCATGTTGATATACAACAAGGGCTTTATTGAAGAACAAGAAAAGAAAGAATCAAAAGGCTAACTACAAAGAATGGGGAAGGGGGTGCCTATATATAGGCATAAGACTACCTAAAATCCTAAGGCCCATCTACTAGTAGTTATATGGGCTAACAATAATATGGGCTAACAGAATGAACACGAGAAGGTGAAATCCTATCGTCAAAAGATATTAAAATGAAAGCGTCAAGTTTCAAACTGAAATGAGAAATTGAATTATGAAAATCGAAAAATCAAGTTGAAAAAAACTCCATTGCCAGTCGATATGCCACAAATGAATTTCATTTCAAGTGAGTAATATCTCAAAAGAATTGTAATATCGGGGTTATTTGAATATGATTTGAGCTAGTTTTGAATGAAATATCAGTCATAGTTCATTGAAGTTTGAAGTAACAATTTGCATCAAATATGTATTAAAGTTGTATTATAATTGTATGTTGAGTTTGTATTGAAAAATTATTTTTTAAGTTTGCATATGTATTATAATTGTGTTTAAATTTGTATGAATATTGTATGAAAGTTATATACAATATTGTTGTAGTTGTATTAAATTTTCAGAAACCAACATGAATTTTACACAAAATTTATACGGTTATATATATATTTCATACAAATTTTATGTATAAAGCGGGAACAAGATTTGATGCGTGATTTTTTTCTTCAGAAACCTAATTAATATGAACTTTATGCAAATTTTATGTAATTATATACATATTTCATACCAATTTTATACACGAAATTGTGATCAAAATTTTAAATCTTGAGCGAGATAAGTATATTTCATATCGATTTCATCCGATATACAAAAATTATACAAAATTATAATAAGTGTTTATACACTCATACACACTATATACAAAAAAACTAACTCCATTTTCTTCTTTGAATCCAAGTACCAGATCCATCCAAAACACCTCAAAAATTACATCAAATCATCCTAAATTTTAAATTTAGGCTCCCCAATACATACTCGATTTTTTACAACAACCCACTCGAAATGGAGTTTATTCAAAGAAAATTCAATTTTCAAACTTTGAAGCTTCGAACCTCAACAATGGACGCCTATGAAATTTCTGCAAATCACACTCACCGCAAAAATTCCCTTTTTTTTTCTCATAAAGACCAAACAGAACGGAAAGAAAAAGAAAAAAATGAAAATAGTGGAAGAAGAATGAGAAAATGGAGTTTTTGCAAGTCACAATTTTTTATTTCAGTTTTTAATGGAAGAAAACGAGAATGTAGAGATAGAGATCGATTTTTTTGGATTGTAAATAGTTTCATTTTATATAAAAATTAAATTAAATTAGATAAAAAATTAAAATTTTTATAATATTATTTTCTTACGTAATATGCAATATAATTTTTTTTAATTAATAATACTTAAGTTATTACAAGAAAAAAAGAAGTAATATGTAGTCTCTTACCCCGTGAAAAGGAAAAGTTCGCTTTCAAATGTTGAGTAAGGAGGCTGCATAAATATAATTTTTTAAAATTATAATTACAAAAATTATAATTATTTTTTAAATTATATAGTATACAATATATATTTTATATATAATTAAATGGATAAATATTATAAATATGGTAATTTTCTATAAATGATATAAGTAATAATTTTTGTTATAATTTAAATAGATTAAATATGGTAAAAATTTAATATATATAATTATATTTAGCACCATACATATGCTAAATATTATTATTATATTTTTTTGAAAAATTATTCATATTATCCTCATATTCATCATCCATAAAAAAATTTTACTTTAGTCTTTCACATACAAAAATTATTATATAATATATTTTAGACATCACATACTATATATTATATTATGCATATGCGTATCAATATATTATATTATATAATTGAAGCATATATGTGCATCTAATTATTTTTTATATTATGCACGATTTTTATTAATAAATTTTTGTATTTCACATATAAAGATTATGAAACATAATAGATATTAGACACCATGTACTATATATTATATTATGCATATATTTATCAATATATTATAGTATATAATTGAAGCATATATGTGCATCTATTTTTTTATATTATGCATAATTTTTATTAATACAAAAATACATTTGATGAACCTCTGGATGAATTCACCCTTTATTCAAGGATCTTAAAATATTTCGATAAAATAAAAGTAAATTTTAATAAATCACAACTTATTTATAAAAAATGGAGAAGAGAGAGATTCATGGGGATCAATCAAATAAAAATGGAGGAGAAAGAGGATTTTTGGATTTTTTGAAAAAAAAATATGGAGAAGAAGGAATTTTTTGGGAAAAAAAAGTGGAGAAGAGAGAGAGATTATAAAATTTTTTGAAAAAATAAATATGGAAAAGATAGAGAGATTTTTGAAAAAGAGAGTATTTTATTTTATTTTGTGTATTTAAATTTTTATATTATGTATATAACCTTTTTATTATATTTAATTAGAATAGATATTTTAAAAAAGTAAAAATTGTACAAAATGTAATTAAAAAGATAAAATTTTAAATGATTTGTATTTATGTAATTTTATCAAAGAACTTGTAATTTTTGTAATTATAATTTTTAAAATGGTATTTGTTTAAGAAATCCTTTAAATTAAAAGTGTGACGCCCTTAGAAATTAGATAAAACTTTTTGCCATTTATAAAAAGACATTGCAATAGACACCATGTACTATATATTATATTATGCATATGTATATCAATATATTATAGTATATAATTGAAGCATATATGTGCATCTATTTTTTTATGTTATGCATAATTTTTATTAATACAAAAATACATTTGATGAACCTCTGGATGAATTCACCCTTTATTCAAGGATCTTAAAATATTTCGACAAAATAAAAGTAAATTTTAATAAATCACAACTGATTTATAAAAAATGGAGAAGAGAGAGATTCATGGGAATCAATCAAATAAAAATGGAGAAGAAAGAGGGATTTTTGGATTTTTTGAAAAAAAAAATGGAGAAGAAGGAAATTTTTGGGAAAAAAAATGGAGAAGAGAGAGGGATTATAATTTTTTTTGAAAAAATAAATATGGAAAAGATAGAGAGATTTTTGGATTTTTTTGGGAGGATTTTTGAAATTTCAGCAAAAAAAAGTTAATGAAAAAGAGAGTATTTTATTTTATTTTGTGTATTTAAATTGTTGTATTATGTATATAACCTTTTTATTATATTTAATTAGAATAGATATTTTAGAAAAGTAAAAAGTGTACAAAATATAATTAAAAAGATAAAATTTTAAATGGTTTGTATTTATGTGATTTTATCAAAGAACTTGTAATTTTTGTAATTACAATTTTTAAAAATGATATTTGTGTAAGAAATCCTTTAAATTAAAAGTGTGAACACACTTAGAAATGTAGATAGAACTTTTTGCCCTTTATAAAAAGAAATTGCAATAGAAAAAATTATTATTTATGACTTTTACACAATTATTATTTTTAATTATTTTCATCACCTTATTGTATCATATTAGATTTTCTATTTATGATGTAACTCTCCTTATAGTGTAAATCCTAATAATAATAGTAATTAAAAAAAATTCACGAAAGTTTTTTTCTTTTTGAAATTTTTTTACCCTTTTTAATAATAATGTCTTAATATTCTTATACTTTCAAATTCTTTTTTATTTATAAATCCTTACACTTCTATAAAAAGATTTATAATTGCATAATTTAATTCATCAACTTTTCTGCATCAACACATTTGATTCAATCTCCAATCTTGTATGTTTTTGTGTTAATCTAGTTTCTTCTTTTTTCTTTCTTTTTTTCATATTATGAATTTTTTTTAGGTTATGAATTTGCAAAAAGAAAATAGTAATAGTTATACCAGCTCAAATTATTTATAATCAAAATATTTAACTTAGATTGTATCGTTTAGTTGAATCTAATATTGATATTATGTTATCTCCTTTAATTGAGTCTTATATTGTTATTACGTGACTTAACTTTTATGTTTTTTATAATTGACATTCTTTATCTACTCATACATTCACAAGTTTCATTTATTCAGGTAAAGCAATCTCTTTATCTTATAAAATAATTGTTTTAAAAATAAAATTAAAAATTATTATAATGATAATTCTTGTGCAAAATAATTTATTTTAGATAATCTTGCAATGAAATCTGAAAAGAATTTCGTGAATAATTGTGTCAATTAACAACTTAAGGCGATGTGATTCTCATTGGATTATAAAAGTCTTAGTAATTGGAGCTGGATTAGTAAAAAAGTATAAAAAGGAAACAAAGGAAAGCACAAGAATAACTATAACATTAGTTGACGAAGAAGTAACAATTTTTGTATTATTTCGCAAAAATAGCCAAATTATACCCCCCCCCCCCCCCGTCAACCTATTACTCGATTTTCAGCTATACATCTATACTTCACGGGGGTCATATTACCTCCTGAACCTTTTATTTATGATATTATGTAGCCTTTAAATGCTGATCTGTCATAGAAGACCAGATATATACACATGTTTGTATGCACGCGCTGGCCCCATTGCCCTCACTTTTATTTTCTCTCTTATTTCTGTTCCAGTGGACTCCTTAAATTAACCAAACTCCTCTCTCCCTAACTCAAATATAAATCCAACTTCTTTTATTCTTTGCTCTTTCACCCTCAATCTTCTTCATTATTATGAGATTGTGTATACATTTTTTACGAGTAAAATTTTCTTTGAAAATCTATTTACTTATTATTCGCCTATTTCTCTGAGTAAAGGTTAATTGTTTAACATTTAATTTGAGTTTGTGTTTGATTAGGATTAAGTTTTTTTTTTGAGTTGGTGTTAATCTGAAAAATTTAGAACAAAAATGTGTAAATAGCGTATGTGTGTTAATATCATGGTGTTTCATTTTCCAATTCTATTATATTTTATTGATATTGTCATGAAATTAGGTTTTTCCTTTCTTGTACAATGTAGTGTGATGTAATTATATTTATAGTATATGCTTGTTTAATTTACAATATCGTGCTATATTGAATTAGTTATTCTCTGTTCATTAATGCATTCAGGTAGGAGATGAGTAGATTTACTTTGGTCACTTTAAGATGGTACCATGGCGGTGCGTTAGATTTAAGTAGTGGGCAACCAATATATAATGGTGGACAAACTACATAATTTTTGAATGTTGATGTGGATAGATTGTCCTATTTTGAGTTTAGAGGCAATATTAAAGAACTGAAATATCCCACAACTTGCAAATTTAGTATTAAACCACCTAACAGTGATATTTTGGTAGATATTGTTGATGATATGGACATTTTAGACATGTGTTATTCTTTAGAAGATGGAGATATTGTGGAGGTATATGTCGACCACTTGATTGATGAACCACTTGTGGCCCCCATTTTATTAGAAAATGTTAGTTACGGGGGTATGGAGGAATCTAGTTCAATTTTTAACAAAGGCGCTGAATAAAGTGATGGTGAAAATATTGAGGTAGCTAAAGATATTGGTGAGGATACTTTAAATGGTGAGGAGCCTTTCACTACAACTCCTGCCACTACTTTTGCTTCTACTAGAGCTTCTTCTACCACATCTCCTGTAATTAAATCTGATACTACTGCACATGGTACTATTTCAGCTCCTGCTAATGCAAATGGCGATGGTCCAGATCCCACTAATGCAGATAGTGATGGTCTAGATGTAGGTCTAGCTAGATCTGATTTTATAGATGAGGAGGGTTCTGATTACTCAACTGATGATAATGTTGAGTTTGAAGGTGGATTAGTTGGAGATGAAGAGGAGGATTATGGTAGTAATGTGCATGAGGAGGTTAGGGAGTTGAGGGCTGAAATAAGGACTTTCCAAAGGAGGAAAAGAAATGAGAGTACCTCTTGACACTGAAGAGGTACCAGTAGGTGAAGCTGGACCAAATTTAGGTTTTAATGAAATAAAAAAAGTTAAGTGACTTAATTATTATAGCGAGTAAAGTTCAATTATTTTAATGTGACGAAAAAAAAAGTTCTGTGATGTTACTATTATAATGAAAATATTTAATGACGATATGTGAAACTCATAGCTAATTATTATTTTATTAATCGTTGTTTCATGTTAAAACAGTAGATTTTGCACAGCTGGAGTGATCAAGATTGTATGAAGTTACTAAGAGTCAATTCCAAGCAAGGAAAAGGGAGGAAAAGTGATTATCATAGACATAGTAATGGAGAATAATTATAGCAATGAGCAACTTGTTCAAGCACAACACTTGATGGACTTTATCATGAGGATTACTTATGCTTTCAAAGAGAGAACTAAAAAGGAATGGAAAAAACTCTTCCTACATGCTGGTTTTAGTGATTAAACAAGACATGTCTATTATAAGTTAGAATCTACGATTTTCAGTTGACCTTTTATTACTTTACTTTGACTTTCAAGAAATAATCCAAGAGAATGAGGTTGATTTATACGTAATAATAATATTAGTGCAGCACTCATGTTTTTGCTATGTCAAACATTATGTATATGTGTTTGGGCAATCTGATTCCTATAGTAAAATTAATAAACGTGTTTGTACTTGGTATATAAGTTCTTTAATTTTTTATTTTGTAGGAAAATCGCATTCCATAATTAAATAACACTCTGTATTATTAAACATGGGAATATTTTTTTCTTTGTTAACACTCTATTCCTCTTCTCCTTGATGCTAAAATTGCTAATATACTACAGACCTGTGATTCTCCATTTTTTCTACTAGCTTCGGAACTCCAATTCTTGTTCTTGTGAGTTTTTCAAAAGCAGAGTTCATGAATTGGAGTTGCCGCAAAGAAGAGAAGAACACGAGAGAATTATGGAGTAATTGGACTGCAACTCTCCTCTTGCGATTTTTAAATAGTGAACACGAGAATGTGAAATTGTCACACCCCTTTTTTCGACAAAGCTCTTGTTCGAAATAACGGAGACGGATCTTTATTATTTAAAGGATTTTTCAATTGAAGCGATGTATTGAAAAGAAATTAATTAATTTTATTTTAGAGTCATCACTTGGAATTGAGTTTTAGTGTTCCAATTCACCTTTTTGAATCCCTAATCAAAAGGAAATGACACTTATTTTTGGTCTGCAAAAACAAAAGACTGAATAAGAAATTTTGTTGACCGAGGAGAAGGTGTTAAGCATCCCTCGAGTCTCGTGGTTCTAGCACAGTTGCTTTATCAACTTATATTCGACTTAACTTAATTTTTGGATATATTATGCTTATGAACTTAAGAGTTGTTGGTTCACCTTTTTGGTTTGTTTTAGAACTTATTTTGAAATTAATTTAAGTGTAATGGCCTGATAGCAGCACTTGCCAGCCTTACTACGGGTTATTGATTTATTTCTCACGCTTTGAAGCATTTATGGGTCACCCCACTTTCCCATACCTAAACAAGTATCTAACTTATTTAAGAGTCTATCCTCCCATCAATTCGGTCAAATAGTAGATGAATTTTATTAAAATGACTTATCGGTAGCAGCACTTTCCTATCTCGTTGTTAATTATCATTTAAATTAATTACCTAACCTTTATAATCTTTTGGGTTTAAAAACCCAAACTCGTCTTTTGACAACGGAAATTGAACTAAATTCAAGTCCTAGCTCGCTCCTTCATTAAATATTCTTTCCACTCATTTCATTTATACTCGTAAAGGAATTCGAAATAAAATTCATACCGAATTTCACTTTCTCGCAGTTGATTGATCAATGAGGCCTTAAACATGTCTAGATCGGGAAGATTAAACAAATCATTAAGGATAGAAAATTCAATCCAACAAATTCGTACATATATTTTTTAGCAACTATAGGAAGAACATTTTTCCTTAAACATAGATAACAATATCCACGCATACCACTACAATTAAAATTTCTACATGCTGAAATTGAGAAGAATCAAAACCAAAGAGCACAAAAGAAGAAGAGAAAAAAAAAAAGAAGAAACGAAATCCCTCTAGAATGAGGTCACCGTGGAGAAAAAAGTGAAACTTCCTTTACTGAGAGGAATTCTCCTCACACTCTCCCCCACTCTTACTTTTTTTTTTTTTTTCCATCCTTTCCACTAATTCTGAACACACATACACAGACCCCATATATATATAATACATACAACACAATGAGGAGAGACTACTGAATAATAAGGGAGAGAGCGTGTGGATTCTAAAAAATTCTCCATGCAAAAAAAGCATACACAAAGGGCTAATAGTTGAGTTATAATATTACCCACTTAGTACAGCAAATTAACAATGATAGATTGGATAGATATTTTCATACTTTGACTGTCAACTGAATCACTTAGAATAATGTTGGCAAAATAAGCCCATATTTTGATAACCTGTCCAATTCATTCATGTTTTAATGGGTTGGGTGAATGACTTTTTAGATGGATAAAATTTGGGTTTAAGCCCATATTCAACCCATAAAAATATGGGTATTAATATGTAAAATATGGGTAAAATGCGGGTTAGCTTAATTGGTTAAACTTCCAACTTTTATTCACTCAAAATTCATAATATCAAAAAAATGCTATAACTTCTATACCGGAGACGGAGTCGAGGGTCGGGAATCAAAGTAGGGAGTCGGGATTGAGGTCAAAAGTCGAGGACGGGTCGAGATCCAGGTTAGGAGTCAGGTTAGGGTCGAGGTCGGGAGTTGGAGTCGAAGGTCGGGGTGGGGAATTGGAGTCGGGGGTCGGAGTCTAGGTCAGGAGTCGAAGTCGGGGGTCAAGGTCGAGGTCGGAAGTCGGGAGTCGGAGCCGAGGGTCGGGGTTAAGGTCGGAAGTCGGAGTCGGGGTTCGAGATTGAGGTCGGGGTTGGGGTCGGGGTCGAGGGTCGGGGTCAAGATTGAGGACGGGGGTCGGGAGTCAGAGTCGGGGGTCGGGGTCGAGATTAAGAGTGGGAGTCGGAGTTAGGGGTCAAGGTTGAGATTGGGGTCGGGGTTGAGGTCGGGATTCGGGGGTTGGGGTTGGCGTGAGGGTCGGGGTTAAGGTCGGGAGTCGAGGAGAGGGTCAGGCTCAGGATCGAGGTCGGGAGTCAGAGTCAGGGTCGGAGGTCGATTTTATAATACAATAAAACTAAATAAAGTATTTCCAATATTTCTCACTTTAAAAAAACTAAAATATTTTTCGAATATTGAATTATAAAGTAAGTACTATTTGCTCATGAAAATATGGGTAAACATGTCTTTTACCCAACCCATTTTTACCCATATTAAATATGGGTGGATTGAAATACTATCCATATTATGTTGACCCATTCTCAACCCGCTAAAATTTGAACCAATCCGCCCATTTGTCACCACTACACTTGACGAACAAAACAAAAATGCAGCAAAATACTGCAGCAATTTAACGACATATAAACGTTGGCGATTCAAAATAATTTAAACGTATGACCTCGTTAAGCCTAAATGAACAAAACCAAACTCATACACTAACTTGAAAATCATAATGACGTGAAAAATCTGATGTTAATTCATAAATCGGATCGGTTCAGGGTAGTTAGACAAACTAGTGTATATCGAGCTTAAAAATAAATCATATTTCGCAAGTCTTAAAAAAATTAGCCATGAGATCATCTTGAATTAGATCTGTGACACTACTGTTTTCAAACGACGATGACAAAACAAAATTTCAAGCTATAAAAGTAGAGTTCCTTCAAGCGAAATGATAAAGAATGTCTTTAAGGAGAGAAAATTGATAAAATTGTTTTCTAGTTGCTGCATTTTTTCTTTTCTTTTGGGGGGAAAAAAGAGTTACTGACTAAATGTTTTTCAATATGGCTATCAAGACTCAAGAAAGAAAAAGTTTCCATGAAGAGTAGATCCGCTAGCAAAAATGAAAAGAAAGGTGGTTTTTCAGCACCGATTTTTAACTCTATTGTCATCCCTGATTAAGTCCTAAATATATATAGGCTTAAAATGTTTCCTAGCTTCGGAGAATACACGTCAAAACTGTTAAATTCTAACTTCGGAGCTATGGAGCTCAATGGTGTAATGGCGGTTTGAGAGGAAGAGGAGAATTAGGAACAAATCAATTTTTATTCATTATCTTCAAACTGCGAAGTTGTACATTCTACTCTTTATATAGTAGACTACTAGCTACCCATGTGCACAACATGTGCTTCTTATGCCAGCTCATCTACAGCTAATACCACTTCTAAATCAACTGCCTCTAACTGACTATAACAACAATCAAAGTAATTAATTACTAACTAATCATATCTGTTAGTTAATGTCAAATACTCAGCATTTCCATACTTCAATACTCCCCTTCAAGCTAGTGGATGAAACACGTCCAGAACCCCTAGCTTGGTAAGTGAGAAATGATGTTGAGTTACTCCCAGACCCTTTGTGAGTAAATCTACTAGCTGAGACTTCGTTGGCAGATATTCTGGCTTGATCCGCCCATGTTTCAACTTCTCTCGCACAAAATGATAATCGATTTCAGTATGTTTAGTTCGTTCATGGAACATAGGATTTGCTGCTATTTGTATAGCTTCTTTGTTGTCACAATAGAGTGTGATTGGTGGAACTAATACTCCCAAATCCTTCAGCAATCCAACCAACCAGATCACTTCTGATACTGCGACAACCATGCTTATGTACTTAGCCTCTGCTGAGCTGCGATTCACTGTGTGTTGCTTATTTGATTTCCATGAAATCAACAACCCTCCTAGCTACACAACATATCCCCAAACTGACCTCTTGGTGTTTGGGCGAGTTGCCCAGTCTGAGTCGTAGTAGGCAGTAAACGTAGGGGTAGTGTCCTTCTTAAGCAAGATTCCTAGACCTGGTGCTCGCTTTACATACCTAACTATTCATAAGACTACTTTCCAATGTGAGGTTTTTGGATGTTGCATAAACTGGCTGAGCATTTGCATTGCAAAACAGATATCTGACCTTGTGATTATTAAGTAAATCAGCTTCCCAATCAGTTTTTGATAACTGGTGATGTCTTTCAACATTGGATCATCTGCTTTTTTCACTAGTTGATCATAATCAACTGTTCTAAGCTTCACATTCATCTCCATTGGTGTTGAGGCTGGTTTGGCTCCACTCAACCACAACCCTGAAATTAGTTCCAAGGTATATTTTCTTTGATTCAATAGAATCCCTTTGTTAGATCTCATGACCTCAATTCCCAAAAAATACCTCAGAATGCCCCAAGTCCTTAACCTTAAATCTATTGTGAAGGTATCTTTAGCTATATCTATCATTTGTTGAGAGTTCCCTGTAAAGAGAATGTCATCAATATAGATGAGTATTACCATAATGTCATCTCCATTCTGCTTAGTAAACAGTGAGTGATCATGATAGCTTTGGCAATAACCAGCCTCCGTAAGGGTAGTGGACAACTTAATATTCCACTGTCTTGAGGCTTGTTTTAGCCCATATAGGGACTTCAATAACTTGCATACTTTGGTGTCACCCTGTTTGCTAAACCCCTGTGGTACTATCATGTAGACATCTTCATACAAATCTCCTTGTAAGAAGGCATTGTTGACATCCATTTGGTACAAAGACTAATCTTTGGTTGCCGCCACCCCAATAACAGTTCGAACAATGACCATTTTTTTCATGGGGAAAAAGTGTCATGGTAATCTAGCCCCTCTTTTTGATTGTACATTTTTGCCTTGCTTTAAACTTTTTCATCTCACCATTTTCTTTGTACTTGATCTTGTAAACCCACTTGGAGCTTATAGCTTGCTTCCCCACAGGTAAGTCCACTAAATCCCAAGTATGGTTTCCCTCAAGTGCTGTAATCTCATCCTGCATAGCCTGTATTCATTGGTTAGATTTAGATGCCTCTTGAAAAGACTTTGGCTCTGTAGTAGTGGAGAAAGCCCCCAATTAAGCTTTATAGGATGCCGACAGGTGGGAATAAGTCACATACTTTGAAATAGGGAAAGAGCAAGTGGTGGAAGAAAAGGTGGTAGTCACATAGTCCTAGGTGGCTTGTGTTGTCTTCTAGGCCCATGAGAGGTCACTGGTATAGTTCAATGAAGAAGGAACCTCTCCTACTTCTGGTGAAGTCTCTATATTTGTGGAAGAAAAAATTGGGCCAGTAACATTCTCGCCAGTACCCTGAGTAGAATCATCAGCCCGAATAGAATTAGGACAGGCCAATGCATCTTCTATAGGGGTTGAAGTAGCTATCCCATTATCCACAAAATTTGATGGTATGACACCTTCACTTGACCTGGTGGAGAGACGTTAAGGAAAGTTAATTCAGTGGCTTCAGACTCATCTTGACATACAACTTGAAACATATCTGAGGACTCCCTTTCCCCTTGTTCTTTAAAGGGAAAATAAGCTCTCTAAACACAACATCCCTGCTAACAAAGAGCACATTGTCTTCCAAATGAAGCAATTTGTACCCTTTCTGTATTTCTGAGTAACCAAGTAACACAACCTTCTTGGCTCTACTGCCGAACTTGTCAGGTTTTGGCAACCTGCTGCAAAGCACAGGCACCCAAATACCCTCAAATGGTCTAGGAAAAGTGGTCTACCAAGCAACAATTCAAAGGGAGTTTTACCACCTAAGACTGGAGTAGGCAACTTGTTGATGAGGTAAACAATAGTTTTGAGACAATCCCCCAGAATCTAATTGGCAAATTGCTTTGAAACCTTAAGGCTCTTGCAACTTCTAAAATATGTTTATGCTTCCCTTCTACTATTCCATTTTGTTGAGGAGTGTATGCACAACTTCTTTGATGTAAGATTCCATGCTTAGACAACAACTCAGTGCATTAAGAATTAAAAAATTCTGTTCCATTGCTTGTTGTTATCATCTTGATAGTATGATTAAACTAATTGGAAACCAAGCAAATAAATCTGTCAGTACCACTATCACCTCACTTAGATTGAATTGAGCATAACCAAGTATATCTACTAAAATCATCAACTATTGTAAAAAATAGTATTTCTTATTATAGGCTGGCCTTTTGTATGGACCCCAAACATTAATGTGTAGTAATGCAAAAACATGTGTTGTCTTATTGATACTAGTAGGAAACTTCAGCCTGTGTTGTTTTGCTAGGGGGAAAATATCACAACTAATTTGAACATTATGTTTGAGGGCTAGTATATGCTGCATTGTGCTATCTGATGGATGCCCAAGTCGAAAATGCCAAAATCTTCTCATTTACTCCTGTTTTGCAAACTGCTACTATTGTAGCTGTCAATTCCTCCTTGAATATGTATAGGCCTTCCCTTTCTCTACTAATCCCCATCACTTTCCCAGTATAAAGACCTTGAAATACACAGAAATCAAGGAAGAATGAAACTGAACAACATAGGTTTTTAGTGATCTTGGCCACTGATAGCAAATTGAATTTGAAATCATGAACATGTAACACATCATGAAGTTTCTGATTTTCTAAAATACTTGCATCTCCTGTATTAACAATATCACACCTGCCACCTGTAAGCACTTGTACCTTTCGACTGCATTGATCTTTTAAGCTTCTAAATGTACTCAAAAGTTCTCTACAACGTGTAATATGGTGTGTGGCTCCAGAGTCCACAATCCATTCGCATGCCTTGGATAGAAGAAAGGTCATTCCTGCCATGTTTGACATAGAAGCAAGTGCATCTGATTTGTCCATCATATTCACCAGCTGGTTGTATTGATTTTATTTGAAATTATATCCTCCTATGCTCTGCTCCTTAGAGGTTGCTCCTTTGTGTCCACCTGAAGCTTGACTCCTAGATGCCTGTCCTGTCTCTACTGTGGAGGAATTATCCTTTGGCCTGAAGTCTCCTGCTTGACTTCCTTTCTTTTTGCTCTTAAATCTGGAGGATATCCAACAACTCGATATCAATCATCCTTCAAATGTCCTTTGTATCCACAATGCACACACGGTTCCCCCATCTTGTCTCTTTACTTATCTCCTTGCCTTCTAAACCTATATCCTTGTCCCCTACTAGACAACGTGGTCAGTGGATCTCTATTTCCATCAACAACCCCTAAGGTCCTTTGGCTCTCCTCATGAATGAACATAGCATAAGCTTCATTAACCAACATTATTAGCTTTCTCAATAGAATATTGCTCTTAATGTTCCCATAACTTTCATTTGATCTCATTAAAAATTGCAAAAGTCTTTGAGATTTTAAGTTCTCAACATAAGGAGTCGACTCTACACTATTGTAAGCTGGTAGAGGTACTGTTACATCGACTTCATTCTAGAGATCCTTCATCCTCGAATAATACGTGGTTACTGAATTTGTTCCTTTCTTCAAAGTACAATTTCCTTTTAAAGGTGATATATCCTTGTCAGATTGGTTCAATCAAATCTCTCCTTGAAATCTGTCCAAATTGTCTTCGCACTGGTTGCATATACTGTTCCTGCTATCAAATCTTGTGCAACTGTGCTTCCAATCCAAGAGAGAACAATCACGTTACATTTCTCCCACTGTTCAGCCAGATCTCCTTTATAACCACTCTTAACACAAGTTCCTTCCACAAAACCCAGCTTGCCTTTGCCTCGCAGAGCCAATTTCATCTATCTACTCCACAAAGCATAATTTTTTTATTCTTGTGAGTTTTATCGACACCAATACAACACCTGGAGCATCAGAAGGTTGTAGATACAGAGGATGGTTATGATCGAGGGTAGTTACTTCACTCGCTGCCATGATTTTGTCGACTCGCAGCTATATCTCTCACTTACAAATTCCTCCGATTCTGTTGCATGCAATCTCCTTGTAGATCGATGCTCTGATACCATGTTAAATTCTGACTTTTGAGTTATGGAGCTCAATGTGGAATTGCTGTTTGAGAGGAAGAGGAGAATTAGGAATAGATCAATTTTTGTTCATTATCTTCAAACTGTGAAGTTGTACACTCTACTCTTTATATAGTAGACTACTAGCTACCCATGTGCATAGCATGTGCTTCTTATGCCAGCTCATCTACAGATAATACCACTTCTAAATCAACTGCCTCTAACTGATTATAGCAACAATCAAAGTAACTAATTACTAACTAATTATATCTGTTAGTTAATGTCAAATACTCAACATTTCCATACTTCACCAAAAACATGCATTCTTAAGAGATTTCCTCCTTATAATTTCAAACTCTCATTCCGACAATAAAAAACTAAATAGTGACAAAAAATCACCAAAAATCAAATCGTAAATCAAAATGATTCAAAGCATTAAGCGGTCTAGTGTATATCAGGCTTACAAACAGAGAGATTTTTTTTAGAACATTCAATGAGAAGATAATTGAACAAAACGATTTACTGATAGCTCAAACACCATCTAATGTACCAATAACTCAAAAAAGAAAACAAGAATAAAGTAAAGAAAATAAGCAAAGCATAATTGAACTTGTTTAAACTCGGTGGTAGAATACTTTTAACATATAAAACTAGGCAGGTTAAGACCATATAAGAAATATCTAGATTTGAGCAGAGAAAAAAGAACTAAAAAAATGGTATTCCCTGCTAAAAAAAAATACAAAACATGAAAAGTAAAAGAAATAATAGACATAAACCTGACAAATATTCCTTCAATATATGAATATTTTTGCAAGAAAAGGATCCCGACGAGTAGCGACCTTAATGGGACCAACGAACAGAAATCAACCTCAGATTTCGAGTAGAAGAATCAAAAACTCCACTTAGATGGAACCTTTTCTTTTTGTGACTAGCTCAAAAATTTCAAGACTATCCTCCTCACATCTGAGAAGAATCGCTTCAAAGATCCAAAAAAAATATTGTCTAGAAAATATCCAAAATCCAAGCAATTCAGCTAACCTCTAAACCCTAGATCCTCTATTCCTGTTCACAACGAACTTCATTTCAAGTGAGTAATATCCCAAAAGAACCAGAGCATCAGGATTATTTGGATAAGATTTGAGCTAGTCTTGAACTGATTTCAGTTATAGTTCATTGAAGTTCGAAGTTATACTATGAATAAATGGTTTAAATTTGTTTAGATAAATTCCTTCTCGAAGATAATAGGGTGTCTACTCATGGGTGCAAAGTGGTGTTCACAATCATCACCCTACAGAGTAAGTTTCACCAAGAAGGATCATTTAATTGATATATTTATAAGTTAGTACATTAGCTCTATGTCTGTTTAACAAAATTATCTGATGAAGTAGTGTTGCATGACATGCATTAGCTAATGTGCATCCACCTTCTATTGTTAATCACTTTGACATTAAAGCATGGTGTGATGTGTCGCAAATATATTATAGGAGGGCGTTGTTGGTTAAGATTTTCAAACAATCAATATACAATGATAAGAAGGAAATCAAAGAGGACGTTGACATAGCTGACAGGTTGCAGAAGACTCTAAAAGGCAGGAGATACCTCATTGTATTAGATGATATATGGGAATTCGAGGCATGGGAAGATCTGGGATTATGTTTCCCTAAAGGTGAAAATGGAAGTAGAGTAACGGTAACAACTTGAATTAAAAGAAGTTGCAAAGCATCTTCAACACGTAGTGATCCTTAATCTCTTATATTTCTAACTCCGGAAGAGAGCTGGAAACTATTAAAGAAGAAAGTGTTTTTGAAGAGAATTGTCCCCCAGATCTACTGGAAGTAGGGCTACAAGTTGCCCAACATTGTAAGGGATTGCCTCGTGCTATTGTCCTGATTGCTGGAATTATTATGAAAATGAAAAAGAATTTGTCCATGTGGATGGAAGTTGCAAATGATTTAAGTTCTCATGTTTTAGGAGAGTAGAGCATGAAGGCGATACAATCAAGTTATGACCATTTAGAAAGACACTTAAAGTCTTGCCTCCTTGATAAGTTGTATGAGCCACCAACGTACTCAGGACCAGGTCCTTTCACTAGATAGCACTGAATAAGAATGCACGAACAGTAAAACAACAAGGAAAGTGACACACGATGTTTCGTGAAAACCTTCTTGATCAAGAAAAGAAAAAACCACGACCTACCACGTAGGATTTCACACAACTCCACTAGATCTGAGAAACAATGATTACAGACTCTTGTAATCCTAAGAGATTAAACTCTTAATCTCCCACTTGCAACAACTCTATTACGAGACTTCAAAGTTCTAACATCATTACTATGCAACCTTGCTAACTCTAACTGGAACATAAGAGTGATTCTAGCTAAAACTTCAACTAACTCTAGTTGACAATATTTCTAAAATCATTCAACAATTACAAAGAAAAGCTTACAAAAACTTCATATTTTCTAGCTATTACAACTCAACAAATACAACTCTAACAATAGCCTTAGAATAAGAATGCACGAGCACCAATCCTCAGAGATAGTCACTGCTTCAAAGGACAGGGAGTATGCTTGAGGAGTGTGTGTATTTTTCTTTACTTTTGAAAACATGCCTTTTGATTGTCCAAAAACTAGGATAAGTATTGGACACATCAAAACAAGAAACCAATCCCATTGGTCTAGTACATTTGACCTGCTGGGATAAGGTTGTTGCTACTGCTGCACTGCTTCCACTCACCAACTTTCTACAGAAAGGTACTTTTTACAGCTGTAAAAAGTTTCCCACCAACTCCAGCCAAAACAAGCCTTTCATGGAGGATCGAAACGAGGGAACAAGTACCATATGGTTCCGTCAATCATCAAAACTAGCAGTCTAACAATTTCCCCCTTTTTGATGATGACAACCATATCTTCTGCCAAAATTTTCAAAAACTTTCCCCCTGGCTTCTATATTCCCCCTGCCTTATATATTCGCCCCTACCTTATATATTCCCTCTGCCTTATATATTCTCCCCACAACTCTTCCCAACTCAACTGATAGTTCTTCCCCCTTTGGCATCATTAAAAAACACTACAGTAAACCAAAACAAGGAAGCATAGATCATGATAACTCATTGTCACTGGGGCAACACTAACATGAGTGAAATATAAGAAAAGTAAAGAGATACACAGTAGACACAAGGCAAAAACACATGATTCCATTCAGTTAATTAGCATTACAAGAAACACCATGAACAAGCAAAAAGAAACAATACTGCAGCCTTCCATAGCAAAAAGGTCAGAAGGATTGATTTGGGAAACCATCAACAAGACATTGGGAATGAAGAGACGGGAAGAGATAGGTAGTCATTGTCGGACAACTTGGGCAAGAGAGCAGAGATGCGGTCGTTAAAAGTCTCATTGGCCTGAAGGAGCTTTTTGGTAAGTTCCTTGACTTCAGCTTTGAGAGCTTCATTCTCCTGTCTTAAGCTAGAGACTAGACCAGGTTCCTCCATTAGCTTGGCTTTAAGGCGCACAATTTCTGCCTCCTTTTGAGCCAGTAAAGCAGTGAGTCGCTCAATTTCTGTAGTGGATTTTTCCTTTGAGGCTATCAGATCAGACACTAGGGATTGTCCCTTTGCTCCTACTCTTTTCTCCACACACTCACACTCCTCAAGAGTCATGAGTGAGATCATCTATTTTTTGGACCCAACAATTCCCGGGCCACAGTCAACCTTAAAGAACTCAAAAACTTTATTCAGCAAGAACCCATACGCAAGACCATGTTTACCATCTTTAACAGTCATTATCTTATGCAAATGCTCGATCATTACTACAGCTAAACTGATTGGCTAAAAGGTACTGAGGGCTTCCATCATAAACAGATCAGGGACACCAACAATTATTCTTTTCTCCATTCTTAGAAGGAGAACATTGTTAACGAACTCGAACACCAACTGATATTCTCCCTTCATCTGTTTCTTTAATACACCCTCACTAGTGCAACTTTCCAACTTGCATACGAGAGAGATAAACTTTCTCTTTGCACATTCATTATCTACCGACCGGATCCCTTCAGCCGGCACATTGAGAATAGTACTGAGGATTTTCTCATTTAAGATGAACATCACTCCATTCACCTTGGAGTAGAGTTTCTTTGCGTCTTTGGTAAACTCCATCTCGTGATAAAAATCTCGGACCTCTGACTCATGCAATACAGGAACTGGAGGAACAAAAAAATGTCTCCAAGATTGAAGGTTCACCATTTCAACCAATTCAGTCATTCCAGCCAAATCCACAATATCAGGGTCAAAAACTTTACCTCGTAGTACTTTTTGTGACTGCATGATTTTTTGCCTTTCCTCTCGACTCAAACACAGGGAGGACTCAGGTTGAGACCTGACTCTGGAGGGCGCACCAGGTCCCTTCATCTGGTGGGTTCTATTTATAGGAATTGATGGAGAGTCTTCCACCATGTGGTCTTCTACAGCAACTCTTGAAGCATCCTGTGCATGCTTCCTCTTTTTCTCGGCAATAATTGCCTTTCTCTTTGAAACTGAATGAGTAACCATTCTACTTGAACTGAGACTTTTGCTTTTCCCTTTCCCACATTTTTCTTATCCTTCTCCCTTTCACCAGCATCACCACCTTGCGTCTCTCCTTCTTCATGATCTACCACAATATCAGGTTCAACATCTTCCTCTTCGGTCACCATTTTAAGTTTTAGCTTCCTCCGTTTGGTAGTTTGAGCTTAACTCTCCTTTAGTGTGTTGTCCAAGATTTTCCTTTTTGAAGCTCTGGTTTGATATGGTTGAACCGAGTCCCCTGACTAGTCCTTTTGAGGACGAGAGGCAATTTTTCAAACTTTCCACATGAAAGGCTAGTCATCCTCACTATTTTCACTGCCCTCAGCAGTATCAGGGTTTGTCAATATGTGAAGATTCTATGGAGTCCCATCCCACCTTGGAGAAGAGGGAATTTCAGTGGACGGTGCAGAGGGAGAAGGGACTTCCATCATAAGTTCTGAAGATGCAGTCCCGGGTTGGTCCTTTCCAAGCATCCTAACCATAGAGGTTAAGGAAGAGGTACAATCGTGTTCCTGAGTTGCAAGAAGGGTAGCTGAGATGAGGTTTTCAAGGGTCAGCTCTGTCACTTTGTCGGATGGATCGGAGGGGTCAGAAGCGGATGTTAAGGTGATGTTGAGATCGGCGAGAGGAGGTAGAGGATCTGTCATGGGGGTTTTTGAGAAGGGGTTTTCAAAGAGGGTAGACGAAGGTGTCGATTCCATAGTCGCAGACCCAATAGGGGAGGACGAGTCTGGGTTTTCAATTTGTTTATAGGAAGAGGAAGAGTGATACAATGTTATAGAGGAGAGTGAGAGAGAAAATTTAGAGATGAGAAAGAAGGTTTTGAAGAGTCAAAAGAGAGAGAGTTTGGTTTTGTTCTAAGAGAAAGGGATTTGAAATGGAAGGAGATGACAGTTGAATGGGTTTTAAAGAAAGAGAAAAGGGCATGTCAAATCATAGGAGACATTTGGACTTAAAAGGTGGGAGAGACAAAGAAAGTGCTAGTGACCGGGTACCGGATGAAATAAGCGGGAAAATAAGGCATATGCAGTTCACAGACTATTTCTAATATTCGTTCAAAAGTGAAAAAGTAATTCTAACCTGTAGGCTATACCTGGTCCCGCCTTGAATACAAATCACGTGTGTCAAGCTTCAGTCTTGTCAACCTCTTGCTTCCTCACATCCACCATGTGTGTATACCCGTGAGGGTATGGAGCTGAGCCAAGCACATCATTTGCAACTCTGCTAGGTGTCACGCCCCACCTTAAGAGGTATGACTGGTACCTGGTGCCCTACTAGGACCTAAACTACTGAGTTGACTGAGCCTAAGCACCTCTGGTGCAGAGCTGACTCTAACTCTAGAATAAAAAAAACAACGGGCTATATAGCGAATGTAAATACAACCCCCGGCCGACAAAGCCTGTAGCCACCTGTGAAAATAAACAGCTAACCAGAGACAAACAATCATAGGGAGTCCTATGCGGGCCGACAAGTCCACCATGATATCTAGTTATAACTGGAAAGTAAAATCAGATGCTAAACTGAACTATGGCCGACAAGGCCGCCAATCAACAGCTAAACCGGGCCTCACACGACCAACCCACATAATCCAAAACATATATGGGCCCCACATGACCGATATCATCTAACCACAGGAAAGTAACACAATCTGCAAGCCTCTAGGAGTAATAAGATGGTTGGGATAGGGCCCCAACCTACCCATACTATACAAACAAAAGAAGTAAACCTCTATCACACAAGCTCCGAAAGAAGGGAGCTGACGGCTCTATGGGTGACTGAAACTACGAGGGACCTGCTCCTCGTCTATCTGCACCTGCAGGCAAGTAATGCAGCACCCCAGAAAGGGCGTCGGTACCACAAATACTGAATATGTAAGGCAGTAACTTTAAATGACTGAATATAAGAAATAGAACTGACAATGACTGAAGTAAAGAAAACGGACTGAAGATGACTGAAGTAGTAAGATCACGGCTAAATATAACTGTAATAAAGAGGGTAGGGGTCATACCTGACCAAGAGGCGTCTTACTGTCTAACTATCAGTAACTAAAGCAAACATAAACCTTACTTGGCCCCCATAAGCCGAAAGGTACAATCAGCACAGAATAACCCACCTAGGCCCCCATTAGCCCTAGTGAGTACACCTCAATCTATATACCCCTATCTAGGTCATACTGAATCAACTACCAGCTATAAGCTTCCTGCCGATCCCCTGGTCTGCAATTGGGCCCGCTCGGCCCCTGATTGTAGCTGTGTTTGAGTCCGGAGGACTCTTGATATCTACATCATGGGCGTAAACGCTTGGCGGGGGTGTGTATAAGGCCAACCACGACATATGAGGATCTGGATCCCCATCTTCATCCCTTGCAGACGGCATGCCGCTCCATAGAGTGATGTATCCTCGCCCCTGGTGGGCGGCGACACAGCTATTAACCCTGGGGTGGTCGCAGAAGCTATACAGGTGTAATCCAGCCCAAAACAATACAAATTATGAGCCTCGACTGACAACAACAACTAGACATGATAACATACTCCTGACATGCTTTACTAGGATTCATACTGGACTATTATACTGAAGAAACTAACTTGCCGAAAGAAAATGTCTTAACATACCTCGTTCGCTGTTTACCGATTAACTGGCAAGTTTCGGGTCGTGTTCAACTGCCCTTCTCAAACGTAATCATATTAGAGGAAGAATAGGTCTAACTTCATTACTATATTCGAAGAAAATGATAGCTTATATATACATATACTGACTATGCTTCAACTTATCGAAAGATGATCAAAAACTCATAATTTATCGGGAATCTAGAAGGGAGAAATACTTACTTTAGGCACGTGATCATATTGACACTAGTTTGGAACAATTCCATCAACTTAAGCTCGGCGGGACGATGATTTGCCAGACGTATTTTATGAAAATAACTCCGCAGCGATATTCTCTGCAGCCTTATGCTTCACTACCCAGAGTTAATTTAGATTTGGACGACGTTTAGCGGCGTAATCAGATGATTTTCAATAGTTTCCCTTCGTTCTTACCTCTGCTGGTCGAGGATATATGAATAATGAAATAACATCTAAGTGTGAGGCCTATATATACTTGAGGCGGCAGACAAGGCAACGTGGCACTCTGCCGGTCGCGTCAATTCTGCTCAGAGGGGCAACTTGGTTAGGCTTTCTCCCGTAAAATTCTAACTTTGCACTCATTCGACCTTTCCCCGGGCCCTTTCCTCGTACATATGGCACTCTAAAACTCTCAACCAACATACGAATAGGCCGACTAAACATTAGAAACTTACGGGGTGTAACATCCTCTCCCCCTTAAGAACATTTGTCCTCGAATGTTAACTTTTACTTGCAAGAACCTTAACCTTGCAATTACTTATTCTGAAAAAATTTCTGCAGAGTCTCCTCTGTAATATGGACTATCCAAAAACCCTGAAACGCAGAAAAGTCCAATACAGGTACTTCACACAATACTACAGCGTTCACTTCACAATATCCTAAAGTTAATTATCTCACATGTACATGTATATAATGTAACTTATGAAACAACAACTACAATATACCTCTAGCTTCACAATCTGACTAAGTCTGAAATAACTGAGGATATTTGGTTTTCATATCGTCTTCCGCCTCCCAGGTCATCTCCTCTCGGTTCTTATTCCGCCATAACACTTTAACGGAAGCAACATCTTTAGTTCTTAGTCTGCGGATCTGCCGATCTAGTATGGCTACTGGAACTTCTTCATAAGCTAACTCCTCAGTGATTTGGACGTCTTTTACTGGGACAATCCGGGAGGGATCTTCTATGCACTTCCTCAGCATTGATACATGAAAAACTGGGTGAACGGATTCTAATTCTGGAGATAAATCCAATTCATAAGCCACCTGGCCTATCCTTCGGCGAATCTGATAAGGCCCAATAAACCTCGGGTTAAGCTTTCCTTTCTTACCAAATCTCGTCACACCCTTCATTGGTGAAACCTTCAGGAATAGCCATTCACCCACATTAAACTATAGGTTTCTTCGTTGCACATCAGTATAAGATTTTTGGCGGCTCTGAGCAGTCAGCAGACGTTCCCTGATAAGCTTTACCTTCTGTTCTGACTGATGAGTAATATCTGGCTCAATCAATGCTGATTCTCCTACCTCAATCCAACCAGCTGGAGACATGCACTTCTGCCCATATAACGCTTCATAAGGCGCCATCTGAATTGTTGAATGATAACTGTTATTATAGGAAAATTAAATAAGCGGTAGATGTTCATCCCATCTGCCTCCAAAATCTAGCACACACACCCGTAATATATCCTAGAGCGTCTGGATTGTACGTTCTGCCTGCCCGTTTGTCTGAGGATGGAAGGCTATGCTTAGGTTAACCTGCGTCCCCAGGCCCCTTTGAAAAGACTGCCAAAATTTAGCTGTAAACTGCGCCCCTCGGTCAGAGATAATTGACAACGGAACACCATGCAATCGGACTATTTCTCTAATATATAGCTCAACATAATCTTTGGCTTAAAAGGTAGCCCTTACTCGCAGAAAGTGAGTTGATTTTGTCAACCTGTCAACAATTACCCAGATAGAATCATATTTACGCCTAGTACGAGGTAACCCTACTATGAAATCCATATTAACTGCCTCCCATTTCCATAAAGGCACGGCTATATCCTGTGTCAGTCCGCCTGGTTTCTGATGTTCAGCTTTCACCTGTTGGTAATTGGGACATTAAGCTACGAATTCTGCTATCCCCTTTTTCATTCCCGGCACCAGTAAATCTCTTTTACGTCATGGTGCATTTTTGTCGAACCTGGATGGAGAGAGTAACGGGCATAGTGTACCTCGCCCATAATTTGCTGGCGAAGCCCGACCACTTCTGGAATGCAGGGACGATCCCTATATCTCAAAACTCCATCCTTGGTTACTTGGAAATTTGTCACTTCCCCTCGCTGGACCCTATTTTTGAGCTGAACCAGGCTAGGATCTTCATATTTCCGTTCTTTCACTTCCCCAACCAATGATGACACTGCGGTATTCTGGATTAACGCTCCATTGTCTCCTGACTCTACTATACGAACGGCTAAAGTGGATAGCTGATGTAATTGTCGGGCCAATTCTTGCCACTCGGGCTGTAAATATGCCAGGCTTCCCATGGATTTGCCACTAAGGGCATCTGCTACAACATTGTCCCTTCCTGGGTGATATAAAATATTTACATCATAATCTTTTAACAGCTCCAACCCGCGATGCTGCCGCAGATTCAACTTTTTCTGGGTGAAAATATACTGCAGGATTTTGTGATCAGTGAAAATATCTATGTGGACGCCATACAGGTAGTGTCTCCATATTTTCAAGGCATGAATCACCGCGGGTAACTCCAGGTCATAGGTAGGGTAGTTCTTCTCATGCTTCCTCAGCTGCATGGAAGCATAGGCAATCACCTTACCATGCTGCATCAAACACATCCTAACCCAATACCCGAAGCGTCACAATAGACTGCATAACCCTCTGTTCCTTATGGCAATGCTAGAACCGGTGCTTATGTCAAACTGTCTTTCAGTTCCTGAAAGCTCTGCTCACATGCCTCAGTCCAATGGAATTTTGCTGCCTTCTGCGTCAATTTGGTTTAAGGTGCTGCTAAAGTGGAAAATCCTTCCACGAACCTTCTGTAATACCCAACTAACCCCAGGAAACTACGTACCTCAGTCGGAGTGGTAGGTCTAGGCCATGTTTTCACTGCCTCTACCTTCTGCGTATCTACCTGTATACCAGCATCTGACACAATATGGCCCAAGAAGGCTATTGAATTCAGCCAAAATTCACATTTAGAAAATTTTGCATATAACTGGCGATCTTTGAGAATCTGAAGGACTGTCTGTAGATGATCCTGGTGATCTACCTCTGAGCGGGAATACACCAGAATATCATTGATAAATACTATCACGAACCAGTCCAGGTAAGGTCTGAAAACGTTGTTCATTAGGTCCATGAACACTGTTGGGGAATTTGTCAGTCTGAAGGACATGACTAGAAATTCAAAGTGGCAAAATCTAGTCCTGAAGGCAGTCTTTGGAATATCTCTTTCACGAACCTGGACTTGATGATATCTTGACCTTAAGTCAATCTTTGAAAAATACCTCGCTCCCTGTAGTTGATCAAACAAATCGTCTATTCTGGGAAGCCAGTACTTATTCTTGATAGTGACTTTATTCAGCTGTCGATAATCTACACACATACGGAGAGAGCCATCATTCTTCCTCACGAACAGAAATGGCGCACCCCATGGTGAGTTACTTGGCTTGATAAGGCCCTTGTCTAGAAAATCCTTCAATTATTCCTTTAGTTCTCTGAGTTCAGCAGGAGCCATCCGATATGGAGGAAAAGATATAGGTTGAGTGCCTGGTAATAGATCGATTGCAAAATCAATTTCCCTTTCTGGGGGAATACCAGGAAGCTCATCTGGAAATACGTCGAGAAATTCATTAACCACTGGAATAGACTGAAGTGTCGGAGGCTCTGCCTGAACATCCTGAACTCTGACAATCTGGTAAATGCACCCTTTTGCTATCAATTTTCTCGCCCGAGGATAGGAAATAAACCTACCTTTTGGTGTGGCTGTACTACCTTTCCACTCCCGTACTTTCTCCCCTGGAAAGTGGAATTGGACAATCTTGGTCCAACATTCGACATTGGCATAGCATGGAGCTAGCCCTAGCTCCGTGCCACTTTTCCCCTCTGGGCAACTTGGTTCGGCCTCCTCCTGCGAAATCTCAACTTGGCACCCGTTCGGCCTTTCCCCGGGCCCTTTCCTCGTAAGTATGTCATTCTAAAACTTTCAACCAACATGCGAATAGGCCGACTAAACTCTAAAAACTTACGGGGTGTAAAAATAGTGCGCCCATGTTGCTAACTTTAACACTTTTCGGTGTGTGTTAGCCCACGAATGTCTCGAGATTTGATCGGTCGTCTCCGTTCTACCCCAAATTTTGGCTGCGCTCAGCCTACAAGGCCTGGTGACGAGCTCCCTATCACTTTATTTGATCGGCATCACCATTTTTCGCATAAATGATAATTTGCGATTTTGGTGATTTTCGGTGTATGTTAGCTCACTGATTTCTCGAGATTTGAGTGACCGTCTCCGTTCGACCTAAAATTTTAGCTGAAATAATCTCATTAAAAGACTGTACGATAGACAAACTTGGCATTTACTATTTTTAATAATTAATTATTATTCTTATATTTAAAACTTTAAAATTAATTAAATTTATAACTGTTGATTCCTTAGTTATTTATAAATTGTAAGAACTCATAATATTTAGTACTTTAAAATTGACTAAAACTTTTCTTCTTAAATTATTCTTAATTTGAACAAAACGTGATTTCTGGATAAGAAGTTTTAATATTTTAAAATTATTAAAAGAAATTCACCTTAAACAAACTTATAAATCACATTGGCAAACACAATTTATATACACGTTGGCGAAACAAAATTACAAATCTTTGATAGAACACGATTTATACTCACCATAAAAAATGATGGATAGTTTCATCTTGTGCGAGGAATATAACTGTAAAACGTATTCCCCGTATGCGATTTATAAATTGCTTAGAGTGAATGCTATTTACAAATTGCGTACAGTGAATGCGATTTGTAAGACGCATTTTCTGAGCGCGATTCATAAATCGCGTTTATTGTATACGATATAAGATCTATAAGCATTCACTGTTGTAATAATCGAAAAAATAATATTCTAAAATATAACACAGTTATAGTGCTCTTGTTATTCACACTCTTTAGTCAAATTGTAAGAAATCATAATATTTAGTACTTTATAATTGACTAAAACTTTTCTTCTTAAATAATTCCTAATTTGAACAAAACATATTTTTTTGGATAAGAAGTTTTAATATTTTAAAATTATTAAAAGAAATTCACCTTAAAAAAACTTGTAAATCACATTGGCAAACACAATTTATATACACGTTGGCGAAACAAGATTACAAATCTTTGATAGAACTCGATTTATATGCACCATAAAAAATGATGAATAGTTTCATCGTGTGTGAGGAATATAACTGTAAAACGCATTCTTCGTATACGATTTATAAATCGCATTCAGTGTACGCGATTATAAATCGCATTCACTGTATGTGATTTACTCAATGCCACTTATAAATCGCGTACACTGAATGTGATTTATAAATCGCTTAGAGCGAATGCTATTTACAAATTGCGTATAGTGAATGCGATTTTTAAGAAGCATTTTCTGAGCGCGATTCATAAATCGGCATCATCATTTTTCGCATAAATGAGAATTTACGATTTTGCTGATTTTCTCGAGATTTGATCGGTCGTCTCGGTTCGGCCCTAAATTTTGGCTGTGCGCAACCTACAAGGCCTGGTGACTAGCTCCCTGTCACTTTATTTAGTCGGCATCACCATTTTTTAAATAAATGAGAATTTATGATTTTCGCGATTTTCGGGGTGTGTTAGCCCATGGATTTCTCGAGATCTGAGTGACCGTCTCCGTTTGGCCCGAAATTTTACCTGTGCGCATCCTTCAAGGCCTGATGACGAGCGCCTAGCGCTTTAGTTGATCGGCATCACCATTTTTCTCATAAATGAGAATTTACGATTCTAGCGATTTTCGGTGTACGGATTTCTCGAGATTTGATTGACAGTCTCTGTTAGGCCCCAAATTTTGGCTGTGCGCAGCCTATGAACCTTGATGACGAGCGCCCTGTCACTTAATTTGATCTACATCACTATTTTTTGCATAAATGAGAATTTATGATTTTCGCGATTTTCGGTGTGTGTTAGCCCACAGATTTCTCAAGATTTGATCGATCGTCTACGTTCTGTCCCAAATTTTGGCTGCGTGCAGCCTACAAGGCCTGGTGACAAGCTCCCTATCACTTTATTTGATCATATCACTATTTTTTGCATAAATGAGAATTTATGATTTTCGCGATTTTCGGTATGTGTTGGCCCACGGATTTCTCGAGATTTGAGTTACCGTCTCCGTTTGGCTCAAAATTTTAGCTGTGCGCAGCCTACAAGACCTGGTGATGAGCGCCCTATCACTTTAGTTGATCGGCATCACCATTTTTCGCATAAATGAGAATTTACGATTCTGGCGATTTTCGGTGTATGTTAGCCCACGGATTTCTCGAGATTTGATTGACAGTCTCCGTTAGGCCCCAAATTTTGGCTGTGCGCAGCGTACAAATCTTAATGACGAGCGCCCTGTCACTTTATTTGATCGGAATCACTATTTTTCGCATAAATGAGAATTTATGATTTTCGCAATTTTCGGTGTGTGTTAGCCCACGGATTTCTCGAGAATTGACCGGTCGTCTCCGTTCTGCTCCAAATTTTAGCTGCGTGCAGCCTACAAGGCCTGGTGACGAGCTCCCTATCACTTTATTTGATCGGCATCACCATTTTTTGCATAAATGAGAATTTATGATTTTCGCGATTTTCGGTGTGTGCTAGCACACGGATTTCTCGAGATTTGAGTGCCCTTCTCCGTTCGGCTCAAAATTTTACCTGTGCGCAGCCTACAAGGCCTGGTGATGAGCGCCCTATCACTTTATTTGATCGACATCATCATTTTTCGCATAAATGAGAATTTATGATTTTCGCGATTTTCGGTGTCTGTTAGGCCACAGATTTCTCGAGATTTGAGTGACTGTCTCTGTTCGACCCCAAATTTAAGCTGTGTGCAGCCTACAAGGCCTGGTGACGAGCACCCTATCATTTTAGTTGATCGACATCACCATTTTTCGCGTAAATGAGAATTTATGATTTTGGCGATTTACGGTGTATGTTAGCCCACGGATTTCTCGAGATTTGATCGACCGTCTCCATTCGATCCCAAAATTTGGCCATACGCAGCCTACAAGGCCTGGTGACGAGCTCCTAATCACTTTATTTGGTTGGCATCACTATATTTTAAATAAATGAGAATTTAAGATTTTTGCAATTTTTGATGTGTGTGAGCCCACAGATTTCTCGAGATTCGAGTTACCGTCTCCGTTCGATCCGAAATTTTAGCTGTGTGCAGCCTACAATCCTGGTGACGAGCGCCCTATTACTTTAGTTGATCGGCATCACCATTTTTCACATAAATGAGAATTTTCCATTTTGGCGATTTTCGATGTATGTTAGCCCACGAATTTCTCGAGATTTGATTTACAGTCTCCGTTAGGCCCCAAATTTTGACTGTGCACAGCCTACGAACCTTGATGATGACGAGCGCCCTGTCACTTCATTTGATCAGCATCATTATTTTTCGCATAAATGAGAATTTACGATTTTTGCGATTTTCAGTGTATGTTAGCCCACGTATTTCTCGAGATTTGATCGGTCGTCTCCGTTCGGCCCCAGATTTTGGCTACGCGCAGCCTACAAGGCCTGGTGACGAGCTCCCTATAACTTTATTTGATGGGCATCATCATTTTTCACATAAATGCGAATTTCTGATTTTCGCGATTTTCGGTGTGTGTTAGCCAACGGATTTCTCGAGATTTGAGTGACCGTCTCTGTTCAGCCATAAATTTTACCTGTGCGCAGCCTACAAGGCCTGCTGATGAGCGCCTTATCACTTTAGTTGATCGGCATCACCATTTTTTGCATAAATGAGAATTTACGATTTTGGCGATTTTCGGTGTATGTTAGCCCACGGATTTCTCGAGATTTGATTGACAGTCTCCGTTAGACCCCAAATTTTGGCTATGCGTAGCCTACAAACCTTGATGACGAGTGCCTTGTCATTTCATTTGATCGGCATTACTATTTTTCACATAAATGAGAATTTACGATTTTCGCGATCTTCGGTGTGTGTTAGCCCACGAATTTCTCGAGATTTGATCGGTCGTCTCCGTTCTACCCCAATTTTTGGCTGCGCGCAGCCTACAAGGACTGGTGAAGATCTCCCTATCACTTTATTTGACCGGCATCACCATTTTTCACATAAATGAGAATTTATGATTTTCGCGATTTTCGATGTGTGTTAGCCCTTTAATCACAAAGTAAGAACTGCCGAGATGCGAGTCTTTTGATGAGATCTTATATAATGTTGTTAAAACTATAATATAATCGCCGGAAAAAGAGTTAATTAGTGGCACATTATTTTAGTGATCATAACTTTGCGCTGAGTTATTCGTTTTACCCAAAAAAAAAATTTTATTTTATGTATTTTTTTGAGATCTATATGGACAAACAGCCGCAAGGCGGTTTGGTGGATTCAATTTTCTCAAAATATGCCTCTATCATAGTCATTCAATAATTTTTCCAATTTGATTAACAGTTTTAATTTAAAAACTGGTCCTAATGACCCACCTCAACCGACACCACCATGGCAAGCGACCATCATACGCCAGCACTACCACCACCAATCTCTAGCATTGTCTTTATGGCATAAGGATAAGCATAGGTGTTTCCTTTTAAATTTTTGCTCGCTTAGAATTGATTGAGGAGCGTTGGGTCTCGGCATAGGTCAGCATGTGTCATCCGATGTCGGCCGGTCTGTCGACACCGGCATAGTACGCCCATGTTGTTAACCTTCAAACTTTTCGGTGTATGTTAGCCCACGGATTTCTCGAGATTTGATCGGTCGTCTCCGTTCTGCCCCAAAGTTTGACTGCGCTCAGCCTACAAGGCCTGGTGACGAGCTCCCTATAACTTTATTTGATCGGCATCACCATTTTTTGCATAAATGATAATTTACGATTTTGGCGATTTTCGGTGTATGTTAGCCCGCAGATTTCTCGAGATTTAAGTGACCGTCTCCATTCGAGCCGAAATTTTAGCTGAAATAATCTCATTAAAAGACTGTACGATAGACAAACTTGGCATTTACTATTTTTAGTAATTAATTATTATTCTGATATTTAAATGTTGATTCTTTAGTTGTTTGTAAATTGTAAGAACTCATAATATTTAGTACTTTAAAATTGACTAAAACTTTTCTTCTTAAATAATTCTTAATTTGAACAAAAGGTGTTTTTCTGGATAAGAAGTTTTAATATTTTAAAATTATTAAATGAAATTCACCTTAAACAAACTTATACATCACATTTGCAAACACAATTTATATACACGTTGGCGAAACAAGATTACAAATCTTTGTTAGAACACGATTTATACGCACCATAAAAAATGATGGATAGTTTTTCAAGATTTGATTGACAGTCTTCGTTAGGCCCCAAATTTTGGCTGTGCTCAGCCTACGAACCTTGATAACGAGCGTCCGGTTACTTCATTTGATCGGCATCACTATTTTTCATGTAAATGATTATTTACAATTTTCGCGATTTTCGGTGTGTAACGCTCACGGATTTCTCGAGATTTGATCGGTCATCTCCGTTCGGCCCTAAATTTTGGGTGTGTGCAACCTAAAAGGCCTGGTGACGAGCTCCATGTCACTTTATTTGGTTGACATCACCATTTTTTAAATAAATGAGAATTTATGATTTTCACGATTTTCGGTGTGTTTTAGCCCACGGATTTCTCGAGATTTGAATGATCGTCTTCGTTTGGTCAAAATTTTTAGCTGTGTGCAGCCTACAACCCAGGTGACGAGCGCCCTATCACTTTAGTTTATCAGCATCACCATTTTTCGCATAAATGAGAATTTACGATTTTGGCAATTTTCGGTATATTTTTGCCCACGGATTTCTCGAGATTTGATTGACAGTCTCCGTTGGGCCCCAAATTTTGGCTGTGCGCAGCCTACAAACCTTGATGATGAGCGCCCTGTCACTTCATTTGATCGGCATTACTATTTTTTGCATAAATTAAAATTTACGATTTTTGCGATTTTCGGTGTGTGTGTTAGCCCACGGATTTCTCGAGATTTGATCGGTCGTTTGCATTCTGCCCCAAATTTTGGCTGTGCATAGCCTACTAGGCCTAGTAACGAGCTCCCTATCACTTTATTTGATCGGCATCACCATTTCTCGCATAAATGAGAATTTATGATTTTTGTGATTTTCGATGTGTGCTAGCCCACAGATTTCTCGAGATTTGAGTGACCATCTCTGTTCGGCCTAAATTTTAGCTGTGCGCAGCCCACAAGGCCCGGTGATGTGCGCCCTATCACTTTATTTGATCGGCATCGTCATTTTTCGCATAAATTAGAATTTATGATTTTTGCGATTTTCGGTGTGTGTTAGCCCACGAATTTTTCGAGATTTGTGTGACCGTTTCCGTTCGGCCCCAAATTTTAACTGTGCGCAGCCTACAAGGCCTGGTGACGAGCGTCCTATCACTTTAGTTGATCGGCATCACCATTTTTCGCATAAATGAGAATTTACGATTTTGACGATTTTGACGATTTTCGATGTAGTTAGCCATGGATTTTCGGTCGATTCCGTTCGGCCCCAAATTTTAGCTGTACGCAGCCTATAAGGCCTGGTGACGAGCTCCCTATCACTTTATTTGATCGGTATCACTATTTTTTGCATAAATGAGAATTTATAATTTTCGCGATTTTCGGTGTGTGTTAGCCTACGGAAATCCCTCTCTTTTTCATTTTCTATAAATCAGTTGTAATTTATTCAAATTTACTTTTTCATTCTGTCGAAATATTTTAAGATACTTGGATAAAGAGTGAATTCATCCAAAGGTTCATCAAAGATATTTTTGTATTAATAAAAATTGTGCATAATATAAAAAATAGATGCACATATATGCTTCAATTATATAATAAAATATATAGCATAATATATTATATAATATATGATGTCTAATATATATTACATTCATAATCTTTATATGTGAAAGATTAAAGTAAAAGAAAAATTTTTGGATGATGAATATGAGGATAACATGAACTATTTTTAAAAAAAAACATAATAATACATATTTAGTATATGTATGGTGTTAAATTTTTGGTATAAAAATTTATTAATAAAAGTTGTGCATAATATAAAAAAGTAGATGCATATGTATGTTTCAATTATATAATATAATATATTGATACACATATGCATAATATAATATATAGTATGTAGTGCCTAATATATATTATATTCATAGTATTTATATGTGAAAGACTAAAGTAAAAAGGAAAATTTATGGATGATAAATATGTGGGTAATATGAATAATCTTTTTATAAAAAAATATGATAAATACATATTTAGCATATTTAGTATATGTATGGTGTTAAATATAATAATACATATTAAATTTATACCATATTTAATCTACTTAAATTATGAAAGAAATTATTACTTATGTCATTTATAGAGAATTACCATATTTATAATATTTATCCATTTAATCATGTATAAGGTATATATTGTATACTATGTAATTAAGAAAATAATTATAATTTTTGTAATTATAATTTTTAAAAATTATATTTATGTAACTTCCCCTACGTTTTATTACACAAAAATAATTACAATTGAATTAATTTATACAATATTTGTTAGTCTTATATTTTGAAGTATAAATTAGTGGGTTGAACAACAACGACATACCCAATGTAATTCCACACGTGGAATCTACAAAAGGAAGGATACAACACGAAGACTTCAAAGGGGATCACCCATCCATATATGATCTGGTTGAGAGCTAGCTTAATTGGTGAGGTCCCCACTTCGTAGATAAAAATTATAATTTATAAATATATTTTTACTCTTTAATTTTCTAAGTTGTTTTGCAATTGATTCACATATACCCTAAACTACACTTGTTTCCTAAATTAAGGACAAACTAATTCCCATCATGTTATTGTAAAAATAAAAATAAATAGATCTTAGGTTAAAAGTTTAATTAATGAAGAACATATTTGCTCAATTTCGAATACTTCAAGGATATATTTGTACTTCTTTTGTTTATAAAATAAAGAATTTTTTAAAATTTTGGTCTAAAAATAAGCCATGAGTATTTATGTGGTTATAAATTATTTTATTAAGGGTAAAATAAGTATTTCAAATTAAATTGTTACTAAATTTTTAAAAAGATATCAATTTTTAAAAAAGTATGACCAAATTACTAAGATTATTCTTTGATCTCAATTTAATACTATTCTTCTCTTTACCAAATTAATTGCATTACCTTTATTAGAATAAGGTTAAGGATGAAAAAATAATTACTTTTTAAAATAACAAATATCTTATATCAAGAACTTTTAGTAATTATTATAGTTGTAGAAATATAGAAAGATATGGTAGATAGAACGTTAAAAGACAAAGTTGCCCTCAAATTTAAATTCAACACGAAGAAGCAACCATGTTGCACATAAGTTGCTTTTGGATCTTCTATAATACTAGAAATTGGATGTGTTCATAAACTTATAATCGATTTCTTGAATACGAATAAAGTTATAAGATCGTGGAAGAACCCTAGATTGGAAGGTGTCTTCCTGACAATTTTTATACTAAATATTAACAATAATATCTAAATATTATCCAAATAATATGAAATTAAAGTTAAGATGACCATAAGCAAAATGATTTCCGGCAATAAGTGAAGAATATCATTTTCCTCCCTTGATGAAAAATATTTTTGTCACGCCCCGCCTTGGGAGGTATGACTGGCATCTGGTACCCAACTAAGACCTAGACTGTTGGACTATTGAGCCTAGGCACTTCTGGTGCCAGGATGGCTCTAACTCTGGGTTCATGGAACCAACGGGCTATATAACGACTGTAAATACAGCTTCCGGCTGACTAGGCTGATAGCCACCTGCAAGGGAGCAACAGCTAACCAGAACAACAGTAGGGTGAAGGAACCTATGCAGGCCGACAAGGCCACCATGCTGTCTAGTTACTTCTGAATCAAGAAAACAGGTGCTAGACTGCTACGTGACCGACAAGGTCACCACTACAAACTAAATAAGGCCCCACACGGCCATCATAAATAAACTAAAACATACACACGACCTCACACAACCGGTACAGCTAACCACAGGGAATATACAATCTATAAGCCTCTAAGAATACTGATAAGATGGTCGGGACAGGGCCCCGGCCTACCCATACTATACAACAAAAGAAAAGAAATAAACCTCTAGCTATCTAGCTCCGGTTGACTGGAGTTGATGACTCTGTGTGCTGGCTGGAATCACGAGGGATCGGCTCCTCGTCTATGAGTACCTGCAGACAAGTAATGCAGCGCCCCCAAACGGGAGTTAGTACCACTGGTACTAAGTATGCAAAGCAAACTGAACATAACTAAAGATAAACAGTAAACTGGTAGTTGCTGAAATGACAGAGGATAGCTAGAACTGTCTGGAATAGCAAAATCTTTACTGAGCTTAACTGTACTGGAAAGAAGATAAGAATCATACCTGTCGATGAGGCGTCCTGCTATTTATCAACTTATTAAGTAACATATATATATATATATTAGCCACCTGCAAGGGATCACCAGCTAACCAGAACAACAGTAGGGTGAAGGAACCTATGCGGGCCGACAAGGCCTCCATGCTGTCTAGTTACTTCTGAATCAAGAAAACAGGTGCTAGACTGCTACGTGACCGACAAGGTCACCACTACCAACTGAATAAGGCCCCACACAACCATCATAAATAAACTAAAACATACACACGGCCTCACACAACCGGTACAGCTAACCACAGGGAATATACAATCTGCAAGCCTCTACGAATACTGATAAGATGGTCGGGACAGGGCCTCGGCCTACCCATACTGTACAACAAAAGAAAAGTAATAAACCTCTAGCTATCTAGCTCTGGATGACTGGAGCTGATGACTCTGTGTGCTGGCTGGAATCACGAGGGATCGACTCCTCATCTATGAGTACCTGCAGAAAAGTAATGCAGCGCCCCCAAACGGGAGTTAGTACCACTGGTACCGAGTATGCCAAGAAAACTGAACATAACTGAAGATAAACAGTAAACTGGTAGTTGCTGAAATGACAGAGGATAGCTAGAACTGTCTGGAATAGCAGAATCTATACTGAGCTTAACTGTACTGGAAAGAAGATAAGAATCATACCTGTCGATGAGGCGTCCTGCTATTTATCAACTTATTAAGTAACACACACACACATATATATATATATAGTGTACAAGAACCTATACCAGCCTGCATAAGCCGAAAGGTGCCAATCAACATGCAATCTATATACCCCTACCCGGGTCAAACCATCCAAAAATAAATTCACTCCACTCACCTAATAACTATGAGCATCCCGCCGGCCCCCTAGGTATGCATCTTGGGCTCTCTGGGCCCCTGACTATAACTGTATCTGAGTCTGGAGGACTCCTGTAACTGTAATCTGAGATCTGTATCTCTAATATGTAATCTGTGCCCCTGGGCGCAAGCGCTCAACAGGGTATACTGTAATGCTGATCAGACTGCTATGGGGGCTGCATCCCATCTTCGTCCTACTGCGGACGGCATGCCACCCCTTGGAGTGACGTATCCTCACCCTCTGGCAGGTAAGTCGACATAGCTATTAACCCTGGGGCGGCAAGAAAGCTCTAAGGGTGCCCACATATCACAAACAAGTCTCAACAAGCTACAATAATTACATATAACATGTATATTAAATCTGAAAATACTATCCATGTTCTGATATTCTATTCTGAATCTCTAACTGAATTAAACTGAATCTAATATTGAGTTAAGCTGAGTCTGGGATAAGATCTTGCTGTCTGATACTGATTTACTGGCTTTTATTGTGAATATGACATAATAATACAAACATACTTAATACTTGGCTTCTGAAACTTTCTTCTGGACTTTAATCTATTTTGCTATGCTAGAATTACTAACTTGCCGAAGAGACTATCTTTACATACCTCAGTTGTCAGCTCTCCGGCTAACTGGCGTAACTCGGCCAATATTCAGCTATTTCTTCCAACTGTATTCACATTCATAGCAATTAGAACTAAATTCATCAATATTCTTGAATAAAATACTACTTTGAATATATATATAGCCCAAACTTTGACTTATCAAAAAATTGCCGAAAACTCATTATTTCTCGGAAGTCCAGAAGGGAGAAATACTCACTTTAGGGGTAGGAGTATATTGACATTAATTTGGAGCAATTCCACTTACCTTAGCTCGGTAGGGCGACAATTCGCCGGCCGAATTTCACGAAACTAACTCCATAGGAATGCTCCCTGCAGCCTTATACTTCGGTATCCAAGATTAATTTGAGTTTGGAGGGCGTTTAGCGGTGTAATTGGAATGAATTTTAATGAAAACCCTCGCTCCTTTATGTTCTCTATTCGTTTTAGAAATGAAAATGAAAAAAAATGAAATTAAAACGAAGTGGGGGCTTTATGTACTTGGGGCTGAACCCCACCTCCGTGATACGCCGGCCAATGCGGAGGTGAGCCCTCCGTGAAATATTGGCCATCGCGGTGGGGGTCTGCCCGGCCTTCTCTTGCGATGCTTGGCGCTTGTCCGGTCTTCCCCCGGGCCTTTTTATAGCATGTATGACATTCGACAACTCTTAACCAACATGCGAATAGGCCAATTAAAAGTCAAGAATTCATGGAGTGTAACATCCTCCCCCCCTTAAGAACATTCGTCCTCGAATGTAAACTTCTACTTACAAGAATTTTAACTTACTTGACTTATTCTAGAAAAATTTCAGCAGAGTTTCCCCTGTAATATGGACTATCTCAAAATTCCTGAAATGCAGAAAAGTCCAATACAGGTACTCCACACAATACTATAGCATTCCTCACGCAGTAAACTAGAGTCAACTATCTCATTTATACACATAACATAAGACAATTCATAAAACAAACAATATAACGTACCTCTGGCTGTTTAAGTTTGAAATAACTGGGGATATCTGATTTCCATATCTTCCTCTGCTTCTCAAGTCATTTTCTCTTGGTTCCTATTACGCCATAATACCTTGACAGAAGCAACATCTTTAGTTCTTAATCTGCGAATTTGCCAGTCTAGTACGGCTACTGGAGCCTCTTCATAAGCCAGCTCTTCCGTAACCTGGACATCCTGAACTGGGACAACTCTGGAGGGGTCTCTTATATACTTCCTCAGCATAGACATGTGGAAAAATGGATGAACAGACTCTAACTCTGGAGGCAAGTTCAACTCGTATGCCACTTGGCTATTCTTCGACGGATCTGATAAGGCCCAACAAATCTCGGGCTGAGCTTACCTTTCTTGCCGAATCTCATCGCCCCTTTCATTGGAGAGACTTTCAAGGATACCCAGTTATTCACATTGAATTCCAAGTTTCTGCGCAGCACATCAGCATACGATTTCTAGAGGTTCTGAGCGGTCAGTAGGCGTTCTCTGATAAGCTTTACCTTTTCTTTCGACTGATGAATAATATCCGGCCCAATCAGTGCTGACTCTCCTACTTCAAACCAGCTAACTGGCGATCTGCATTTTCTCCCATACAATGCCTCATAGGGCGCCATCTGGATAGCTGAATGATAACTATTGTTATAAGCAAACTCAATAAGTGGTAGGTGCTCATCCCAGCTACCTCCAAAGTCCAATACACACGCTCGTAACATATCCTCGAGCGTCTGAATAGTGCGTTCTGCCTGTCCATCTGTCGGAGGGTGGAATGCTGTGCTCTGATTAATCTGTGTTCCCAGGCCTCTTTTAAATGATTGCCAAAATTTAGCTATAAATTGCGGCCCTCTGTCAGAGATAATGGATACTGGAACACCATGCAGTCTGACTATTTCTCTGATATACAAGTCAGCATAATCTTCGGTAGAGAAAGTAGCCCTTACCGGCAGAAAATGGGCTGATTTTGTCAGTCTGTCAACAATTACCCAAATCGAGTCATTTCTATGTCTGTTACGGGGTAATCCTGCTACAAAATCCATATTTACTGCTTCTCACTTTCAAAGAGGCACAACTATGTCTGGAGTCAATCTGCCTGGTTTCTGGTGCTCCGCTTTTACTTGCTAGCAGTTAGGACACTAGGCTACGAATTCTGCTATTTCCCTCTTCATACCTGGCCACCAGTAGATTTCTTTGATATCGTGGTACATTTTCGTCGCGCCTGGGTGGAGAGAATAGCGGGCGTAATGTACCTCACTCATAATCTGCTGGCGAACCCCTGAAATATCTGGAACACAAAGGCGACCCTTACATTGCAACACTTCATCCTCAGTTACCTGAAAATCCAGCGTTTTTCCTTGCTGAACTCTGTCTTTAAGCTGAACCAGGTCAGGATCTTTGTACTGTCGTTCCTTTACCTCCACAACAAATGACGACACTGCGGTACTCTGAATTACCGCTCTATTGTCCTCTGTTTCTGCTACACGATGGCTAAACTAGCCATCTGGTGTACTTCTCTGGCCAACTCCCACTGCTCGGGCTGTAAGTACACCAAACTCCCATTGATTTGCGGCCGAGGGCATCTGCTACTACGTTGGCTCTGCCTGGGTGATACAAAATATCTACATCATAATCTTTCGACAATTCCAACCAGCGACGCTGCCGTAAGTTCAACTCTCTCTGGGTGAAGATATACTGCAGGCTCTTATGGTCAGTGAAAATATCCACATGAACGCCATACAAGTAATGTCTCCATATCTTTAGGGTGTGTATCACTGCGGCTAGCTCTAGGTCATGGGTAGGATAATTCTTTTCGTGTTTCCTCAGCTGTCTGGAAGCATAAGCAATTACTTTACCATGTTGCATCAACACACATCCTAACCCAACACCCGAAGCATCCCAATAAACTGCATAACCCTCTGTACCTTTTAGCAATGCTAATACCGGGGCGGAGGTCAACCTGTCTTTCAATTCCTGAAAACTCTTGCTTGCATGCCTCCGTCCACTGAAACTTTACGGCTTTTTGCGTCAACTTAGTTAGAGGTGCCTCTATGATGGAGAATCCCTCAACAAATCTTCTGTAGCACCCTGTTAATCCCAGAAAACTGCGTACTTCGGTCGGAGTGGTAGGTCTGGGCCATGTTTTTACTGCCTCTATTTTCTGTGTGTCTACCTGTATACCAGCATTCGACACGATGTGACCCAAGAAAGCTACTGAATTCAGCCAAAATTCACATTAGAGAAGTTGGGATGTAACTGACGATCATACTGATTTATTATACCGAAGAAACTGACAAGTAATCTCTCTGTATAGCTAGAGCTTTATCTGGCCTTCTGGGCCGCATGCTAACGCTACTCGCTGCTAGAATAATCCATATGACTGTCTGCACACCATGTGCACGTATTTGATCAAAGGACCCTGATAGTGATCATGATCTCTAATAATCTGGCTGAACAACTGCAAATAGCTGAATAACTGGGCTGAATGACCCGAATGCTGAAGTAGTCTAACAATGCTCTAAACTTCCCACTCGGGCATCTGTAGCTTATACATAACTGCGGAGTTGTGGACAACTAACTATTTTGTTATTCTAATTGGACAACTGTAGAGCTAGGCTTAATTGAACTTACCCTCAGGCGGTTAGCCCCTGGATCTTCACAGGGAGCCTACCGATTTCCTTGTCTTAGTAAACACTGTGCTAACAGAGTACTACCAATTCTTATGCCTGGTTCGTATCCACTCGGATCTATACTGCTGTTCTGGGGAAATTCTCGATCTTATGAGCAATTCCATAAAGATTGGCCTTCTCTTAGGACTCTATATCTAAATATCTTACGAGAACCAGCTGGGGTACTAGTCCGTCACTAACTACTGATGTGGACCCTTTCTTGGGGTACCCACAGGTTTATCTGACTAGGACGGCTGGCTGACTTGCAGGGTGTTCTACATGATAACTGCTAGGTTGACTAAGGCTGACTCCCACCTACAAGGATGAAAAAAAGAATGATGTACGACCAGTTAACATACTGGAGAATTCTGGTGTTACTAACCTCTAGAGTATGCTTATTCAGTTTCCATTTCTGGTTCTAGCACATGCGGTAACGTTACTGGTCTTTAGGGATGCTTCCCTGCTAATACAAGCGCCAGCTGGTCGTTAGACCGTCTAACTGCGCCCGTATCATCTAACCACCTGATTCAGGCTACTAACTCTTGTGAGCTTCTGAAGTCTAGATCTGACAACAAGCATATAAGTCCATTAACTCAATAAACTGAAAACTGAGAAAGTTCCTATGGATTCATACGTGAATCACAGTTACTCTGCCCCCTTTTTAGCGAGGGGTCCTGCAGTACGATCTATATATACTTCTTAGCAGCTAACCAGAATCTGTGTGACTGTAACCCCTATGGCCATCTACTCACGGCATATCTGATATATGTATAGGTATATATCAACAATTACGTACAATATATACTGAATTTTTGTAGTAATACGTAATCTCTGACATGCTTTACTAAATTTCATACTGCACATGATATACTGCTTCTACAGTCTAATGATATCTCCTATCCTCTTGTATCATTTCATTGGGTTTTTGTACCATTCTGGAAGCAACAAACACATGCACTTTAGTTATGGTCTGCTGTTTAAAATTTCGCCACTCTTACAACGTGGCGTAAACATCCGAACCTTGTGGCCTTACTTGGCATTATATTAAGGCCCGTGACTGTCCGTTGGACCTTGTCTCTAGGCCACACTAGATTAGAGTCTCTAGGTCGGCACCCTCTTACCTTCTCCTTAGGCGGACGTACCGCAACATTCTAAACTACAATCTTACTGTCTCTTAGCTGTCAGTCCAAGGCTTAGTCCTTAATACACGACGTTCTATCAATTGGGAGGTGATTCTGATTTCCCCTCAAAATCTGGTATTCCTGTTTCTCCCCCTTATCTTGTCTAAGCTGAGCTCTGGGGTTCAAGGTACCTGCCTTACATTGTCAATAAGGTTACCAGTCAAGTTTCAACCTATGCTTCTTTTGGCTTGCAATCGGACCCATCTTATTCATATAACCTCCCTGTCTTTCGATATCACAGCTAAGATTATAATTATTATCTTGCAGACGTATCCTGCCGTCGTTAGCATGCTACGGCGGATTCAGCCTGTTTCTGAATTGAACTTGACTATTACTGGGAGTTCATCACTGATAGGTCTTTTACACCCACTTCGAGTAAGCTAGTAGTCTTACTCTCTCTTCTGACTTTTTACCGTAAGGGTCTACACAACTTACGTAATCATAGGGGCTCCTTACTCTTTCTAACACTTTCTGAAATCAACAAATCCGTCTTCACTTACTGCTTACTTTGGGCAACATCGCCTCAATCCTTATGCCCTTTACTGTACTGGAATCAAAACTAAGAGGTAGGAATAGCTCTTTTCTTACTGCAACGAAGCGAAGACATGGAACTGTACCACATCTAAAAGGATGAATGTGGGAATCCTACATTTCCCTCTCTTTCTCACATCTATATGATAATCTAATATTATCTGTCATCTTAATCAGTTCTCATATATCTAACAAATAAATCAACTAGTATATATGCTATGGTTCTGATTTCCTACTTTGAAGTTATAAAAATATACTAAGGATGGTACCGATAGAGGTATCACATTGGGAGGTCCCTGATACCTCCTCCTGCTGCTGTAGTTGCCTTACAACTAACTGGTGCCCTCTCCTACTACTATATCTGATCTTCTGCCTGTAATAGGGTATCGCTGATCTGACTCGTATCTGTATTCAAAGAATATGATAAGTTTTAGGGACTCAACCCTATACTATACCGCTCTACAACACGACTAAATAGGAAGAAAGAGTAACCATCCTATCATGCCTTGCAGCCTCCTGCCGATAGTATGTGGTGCACAACACATCCATAGACAAGACTCTACTTAGCACGGCTTGCAGACTCCCTGGGATACGACCTGCTCTGATACCAAGTTTGTCACGCTCCTCCTTGGGAGGCATGACCGGCACCTGGTGCCCTACAAAAACCTAGACTGCTGGACTACTGAGCCTAGGCACTTCTGGTGTCAGGCTGGCTCTAACTCTGGGTTCATGGAACCAATAGGCTATATAACGGCTGTAAATACAGCCTCCGGCCGACTGGGCTGATAGCTACCTGCAAGGGAGCAACAACTAACCAGAACAACAGTAGGGTGAAGGAACCTATGCGGGCCGACAAGGCCACCATGCTGTGCTGAATCAAGAAAACAGGTGCTAGACTGCTACGTGACCCACAAGGTCACCACTACCAACTGAATAAGGCCCCACACGACCATCATAAATAAACTAAAACATACACACGGCCTCCCACCATCGGTACAGCTAACCACAGGGAATATACAATTTGCAAGCCTCTAAGAATACTGATAAGATGGTCGGGACAGGGCCTCGGCCTACCCATATTGTACAACAAAATAAAAGAAATAAACCTCTAGCTATCTAGCTCCGGATGACTGGAGCTGATGACTCTGTGTGCTGGCTGGAATCACGAGGGATCGGCTCCTCGTCTATGAGTACCTGCAGGAAAGTAATGCAGCGCCCCCAAACGAGCGTCAATACCACTGGTACCGAGTATGCAAAGAAAACTAAACATAACTAAAGATAAACAGTAAGCTGGTAGCTACTGAAATGACAGAGGATAGCTAGAACTGTCTGGAATAGCAGAATCTGTACTGAGCTTAACTGTTATACCCCGTAGAATTCCCGGTACCTAGACGACCTATTCGCATGTCGGTTAAGCATATTAGAAGGCCATACGTGCTAGAGAAAGGCCGGGAAAAAGATCGGACGAGAAACCCGTCGAACCATCGCGGGAGGAGCCGAGGCAGAGCCCCTCCGCGATGGCAGCGTGTCACGGAGGAGAGGCCTCCACGATGGCTCCGTGACACGTTGCCCAAGTTCAGGCCCAAGTATATAATGCCCCCACTTCAGTTTAAAGTCACTTATCACTTTATAAATTTCCAGAATACGCAGTAAGCAGAAGAAGATGAAGGAAAATTATATAGTTTCGTCCGATTACGCTGCCAAATGCTGCCCAAACTCAAATTAATCCTAGATACCAAAGTATTTAGCAGCAGAGAGCATTTCTACGGGTTTAGTTTCGTGAAATACGGCCGACGAATCGGCGAGCCACCGAACTAAGGTAAGTAGAATTGCTCTAAATTAATGTCTATGTGTTCCTAGCTGAGAAGTGAATACTTCTCCCTTCTGGGCCGCTGAAAAATAGCGAGTTTTCGACCGTCTTTCGATAAGCCTAAGTTTAGGCTATAAACCATATCAAAAGTAACGTTGCTCTTTACAATAAAGCTGTATTTAGTATTGATTGACGTATTTATGAATGCAGTTGGGAGAAAATAATTGAAGTACCGGCCGAGCCTCGTCCGGCGGACGAATAGTCAAAGATAAGGTATGTAAAGTTAGTTTCCTCGGCAAGTTAAGTAATATTGAGACAGTATGGTAATTTACAGACCAGTAAAATGTTCAGAAGTCGAATATTGTGTTATATGAATATTGGTGCAATATGAGAAGTTTTGGGTTGTAACGTGTACGAGACCTATCAGTATGATATAGATTCTGACGTAAGTGATTAAGACTTCCCAGTATACTCAGTATGTGATGTAATATGCCATGTTAAGATATTATTGTGTTCAGCTGAAACCCCGCGAAGTAGTATAGTATCCGTAAAGCATGTTAGAAATAGGAAATCATGTTAATACAGAACTCAGTAAACAGCATAGCTTTCAGCAGAAACACCATCTTGTATAGCATTTGTTCCAGTACAGTTTGACAGGAGACTATATTCGTATTTATATTTACCTACCTCAGCACGTATCAGACACTTACAGATTACTATTATTAGCTCAGCATGTAATCTATATACGATACCTTACCCCTATTAGCTCCAGCATGTGAGATACGCAGACAGCATGACTAGATGAGACCGTTGTATTGTTTGGGGTTGGATTACCCAGCATCCATGACCTCCCCAGGATTAATAGTTGTATCGACTCGTCCGCCAGAGGACGAGGATACGTCACTCTACGGAGTGGCATGCCGTCCCGCAAGGGGACGAAGATGGGATGCTAGTTTCCCCATATTGTGCCTTGGTCGGCCCTTATACACCCCCGTCGAGCGGGTACGCCCGGGGTGTTGATTTTGGAGTCCTTCGGACTCAGGTACAGTTATAGTCAGGGGCTCAGCGAGCCCAAGTGCATACCCAGGGGGCCGGCAGGATGCTTACAGCCATTATAGGAGATGGGATGACCGGGGTAGGGGTGTAGATTCTGTGTTGGATGTACCTCCCGGCTTATGGAGGCCGGGTAAGGTTTGTATGTGCCATGTTATGTTATGTATGTTATGCTATGTTACGTTAGACATGAGTAGATTAGTAGTAGAATGATACGTCTCCAGCTATGACATCTACTTCTCCCAGTATGATTGAGAACAGGTACGACTTACATCATCAGACAGATAATCTAGTTCTTCTTATTTCAGTTTCGTCAGTTATGTTATTGATTTCAGATATCTTTTTCAGTTATTGCTTTACATACTCAGTACCAGCGGTACTGACGCCCGGTGGGGCGCTGCATTACTTGCCTGCAGGTACTCATAGACGAGCAGGCGATACTACGTGACTTCTTGTCAGCGGTCGAGTATTCAGCTCCAGTCATCCGGAGGCTGAATTCCAGAGGTGTAGTTCAGTCTCTTTTGTTATATATTATGGGTAGGTCGGGGCCCTGTCCCAATCAGTTCTATTGCTATTCCTAGAGGCTTGCAGTCTGTATATATTCTCTGTGGTCAGATGAGCCGGTCGTGTGAGGTCGTGCAGTTGTATAGTTGCCTTTACCCTTTTCTTTCTTTTATGATGGTCGTGTGGGGCCATAGTTTGCCAGTAGTGGTGACCTTGCCGGTCACGTAGCCTTTCAGTATGTTATGTTTGAGTTATAGATAACTAGACAGCATGGTGGCCTTGTCGGCCCGCATAGGTTTCCCTGAATTGCTATGTTTCTGGTCAGCTGTTAGTACAGGTACAGAAGGCTATAGGCCAATAGGCCGGGGGCTATGTTTACAGCCGTTATATAGCCCTCTGTTTCCAGAAATGTGAGTTAGAGCCAGCCAGGCACCAGATGTGCCCAGGTTTAATAGTCCAATAGGTTAGGTCCTAGTAGGACACCAGGTACCAGTCATACCCCCCAAGGCGGGGTGTGACATTAACTATACTAGAAAGAAGATAAGAATCATACCTGTCGATGAGGCGTCCTGCTATTTATCAACTTATTAAGTAACACACACACACATATATATATATATATATAGTGTACAAGAACCTATACCAGCCTGCATAAGCCGAAAGGTGCCAATCAACATGCAATCTATATACCCCTACCCGGGTCAAACCATCCAAAAATAAATTCACTCCACTCACCTAATAACTACGAGCATCCCGTCGGCCCCCTAGGTATGTATCTTGGGCTCTCTGGGCCCCTGACTATAACTGTATCTGAGTCTGGAGGACTCCTGTAACTGTAATCTGAGATCTGTATCTATAATATGTAATCTGTGCCCTGGGCGCAAGCGCTCGACAGGGTATACTGTAATGTTGATAAGCCTGCTATGGGGAATGCTGCATCCCATCTTCGTCCTACTACGGATGGCATACCACCCCTTGGAGTGACGTATCCTCACCCTCTGGCGGGCGAGTCGACACAGCTATTAACCCTGGGCGGCAAGAAAGCTCTAAGGGTGCCCACATATCACAAACAAGTCTCAACAAGAAACAGTAATTACATATAACATGTATATTAAATCTGAAAATACTATCCATGTTCTGATATTCTATTCTGAATCTCTAATTGAATTAAACTGAATCTAATACTGAGTTAAGCTGAGTTTGGGATAAGATTTTGTTGTTTGATACTGATTTACTGACTTTTATTGTGAATATGACAAAGTAATACAAACATACTTAATACTCGGCTTCTGAAACTTCCTTCTGGACTTTAATCTATTTCACTATGCTAGAATTACTAACTTGCCGAAGAGACTATCTTTACATACCTCAGTTGTCGGCTTTCCGGCTAACTGGCGTAACTCGGCCAATATTCAGCTATTTCTTCCAACAATATTCACATTCATAGCAATTAGAACTAAATTCATCAATATTCTTGAAGAAAATACTACTTTGAATATATATATATATAGCCCAAACTTTGACTTATCGAAAAACGGCCTAAAACTCGCTATTTCTCGTAAGTCCAGAAGGGAGAAATACTCACTTTAGGCTAGGAGTCTATTGACACTAATTTGGAGCAATTCCACTTACCTTAGCTCGGTAGGGAGACGATTCGTCGGCCGAATTTCACGAAACTAACTCCGTAGGAATGCTCCCTGCAGCCTTATACTTCGGTATCCAAGATTAATTTGAGTTTGGAGGGCATTTAGCGGCGTAATCGGAAGGAATTTTAATGAAAACCCTCACTCCTCTGTTCTCTGTTCGTTCTGAAAATGAAAATGAAAAGAAATGAAATTAAAACGAAGTGGGGGCTTTATATACTTCAGCTGAACCCCACCTCTGTGTCACACAGGCCAACACGGAGGTGAGCCCTCCATGACACGTTGGCCATCGCGGAGGGGTGTTCCTGGCCTTCTCTTGCGTTGCTTCAATGTGGCACTTGTCCGGTCTTCCGCCGGGCCTTTTTATAGCATGTATGGCATTCTACAACTCTTAACCAATATGCGAATAGGCCAATTAAAAGTCAAGAATTTATGGGGTGTAACATTTTTTTTCTTGATTCTTCCTACCAAATACCAATATTCTTTAGGAAAATGATTTCAGTGTAGTCATTCCACAAACACCAATAAATAATCATAAGTTATTATATACAACGACAACATATTAAGTTATTATATCACTAATAATAATGATAATATATAATATATATTGTTGTATAACCCCCTTTTCAAACTACTTTAAAATGCTTTATCTAAGTTGAGGATCTATTAAAAAGAGTCAATTTATCTCTACGAGGTAGAGATAACATCTGCGTGTATTCTACCATCAATATCCGGAGCCCACTAGTGGATTACTCTAGGTATATTATTGTTGTTGTACATATTGTTGTGTAAAGGATGAGATTAGAGTCTTTTCACATATGCGTAGACGCTACAGTTGTTAGGTTTTAGTTCAGGTTATCTTCTTCAATTTGATTATCGTTTTTTTTCCTTTCTGAAGTAACTCGATTTCTCCTTGTTCTTCATTCTAGATACAATTGCTCTACCCAGAGTCTCTCCTGATGCAGTCTCGAACAATTTTTTTCATTGTCTTTCATCGTATTCTTTAGGCTTTCTCTGTTTCTCAGACATCTTCTTGCACAAAAAGTTAGCTTTTTACATCTATTTCTCTATATAGGTGTCTTTGTATTTGTTTATGCTTTTGATTTTTTCCCTTTTTTTTGTATTAAATGCTTCAGCTGACAAGAAAATATAGAAAAAGAGAAACAAAATAAAACTCTACATTGAGCAATGAGAGAATTAACCACTTCAAAAGAGATGATTTGTTCATGAATCTATCACTTTGCCTGCTTACACTTTCTTAAACTTCCTTTTTTAACTTTTTGACAAATATACTAAAACATGTCAAAAATATGATACGGTCAAGCAGGATATTTTGCTTAATTGCTAAAATAAAATTTGCTATTGAATTGAGAAAAAGTTGAATGCAATAAATTATCATGTACTTGTAGAAAAAGTAAAATGAAAGAATGCATTGTGAACTCGAAAGCTGGTAAAATGTTGCACAAACTTACCAGAGTAAACGAACTTTCCAGCATCTTAATTGGAATAAATGTTGCAAGAATGAACATTTTTTCTGGACAAGCAAACATATTCTACACCAAATTTTGCTACTTTTGGACTCTAAAATAAGGAACTGGTTGAGCAAAGAGAGAAGCTGAAAAAATATTGGCTCGAATGATGATAGTTATATTATATTTTTCTTCATTCACTATTAGAGAATCATCCTTGTCTTCTTTCTGGAGAAACTGATAGGGATTACTGAAAGACTCATTAACAACACGCATCAGCATGAATGATGATAGTATTAACTTAAGTCAACCAATTTCAAGCATTAGAACGATTTTCACAAAGTTCCATGATTTTCACATAGTGAATATGAGAAGTAGTGGTACTAAAGTCAATAACTTTAACTTATTTCTAGCACAACTTTTACCGTAATTTGCGTGCATAATTTTACCACTATAGCTAAAGACGAAATATGAAGACTTAAGAGTGAATAGGTTTGCTTGAAGGTAGAAGACGATATTTGTTGCATTCATAAATGATGGTTTTGGTTCCACATACAAAGCTAAAATTTTCACGGACTCTGGACTTATACGAGAGTAAAGAAGCTCTTGGTTGAAAGATGTCAAAGAGTGGCCCAGCTCTATGCTGAGATTTTTAGCCTAGTAAGTATATGTCATCTCAATCTCACTAAGTTGATTAGCTATTTTGCGAACGATGTAGAAATCTTGTTGATATATAATTATCTCCCAGGAGATAAATTTGAGGATTTCATACAGGAGAAAGCTAATAGAGTCTTTGATTTTAATGTGCTACACAAGATTATCCTAGACATTACTCTTGCAATTGCTTATCTCAATGATCAATGTGTCCTGCGTACTATCCACCATGATATCAAGTAAAGTAATATATTATTGGACAACTACTCCAATGCTTCTATCGGATTCTAGGCATGTAGCACCAGAATATGCTCTAAATGTGGTTCTGCAAACATGTTTGTGGTTCTGCAGGTTTCTATATCCATGATCCTTGACAACTCAAACTTTGATAAATAAGTATTCAGTTCATTGTTCAACAATATTATTTTCTTGACATCACGGTGGATGGTACGCGGGATGAATTGATCATGAGATAAGCAATTGCAAGAGCAATGTCTAGGGTAATTTTGTATAGCACATTAGAGTTGAAAGTTCTATTGTCTTTGTCTAGTATAAATTTCTTTAAGTTACCTTCTAAAGATAATTATATACCAGGAATATGTCTACCTCCCTTTCAAAATAGTCAATAGCCATGTTACAAAAAAACAATAAGGAAATAAAATTGTACTTAATAATAATTATTTAAAATTATAAGCAACTTTTTTTCAGGAAGTTTGATAATGATTGCTTGTTGCCAAGGCTTATAGAGTCTTGCCTTGTCTATAGAAGTGATAGGTATAAAGTGTGGATGGTGAGATGGATTATCCCGCTCATCTTCCAAACAAAGTTTATAAAAGAAGTCAGAGGAAAGATCTGGGGGGCTGTTGGTCAGAGAGCATTAGTTTTTCACAGAAACTTACATGATCTGCTGCAGAATCATCGGCGTATTTCTTGTCTTTAGGTTTTTGGGTGCTTCTATGAATCATTACAATGAAGGATGAGGTATACACAGAATATGTGAGTTACCAAGAAACTTTGAATCATATGACCATAAAATACATAGCAAGGATGAGTGTATTGTCACAAAATTGATACCATATCTGGTCTACACATTCAATCATCGTGTTTAATCACCAGAACCATGAGGAAATAAATTATCAAAACCTATCATCATCCATACTTACTTTATGAGTTAAAAAACGTTATCAACAAAATCTTCTTGCAACATAACGATCCTATTGTCAGTTTTGTCCTTAACATGCCAAGTGTTGATTCATACCACTGGGACATCCATCATTGACTATGATACATTTCCAATAGAAGTGTTAAGGAACTCAGAAAAGACATTGGAGGTGTATCCAAGCGAATGATGGATGTCCCAGTCATCTAAATCAACACTTGACATGTCATGGACAAAATTTACAACAGGATCATTATGTTGCAAGAAGATTATTTTGACAACGTTTTTTCACTCAAAAGTGAGTAAGGATGATAACAAGTTTTGGTAATTTATCTCCTCATGGTATTGGTGATCAAATACAAGGATTGGATGTGTTGACCATATATGATTTCATTTTGTAACAATACAATCACCTTGCTATTTCTTTGATGGTCATGCGGTTTCATCTATAACGTTTCTTGGTAACTCATATATTCTATTTATACAACATCCTTCATTGTAATAGTTTTGGTCAATATGATTATTGTTCTCCCATAGGTCTTCCTTAATCTGTTTACAAAATATTAGTACACAACACAAATAGTGAAAAATCATATATGATATCCTTTGAATCAACCTATGAAAAATTGTAATATCTTTTTGGCAGGATAAATATTAGTAGTTTTATCTCAATGATTATATATATAAACTTTCAACTCCCAAACTTAAATTGTAACTATTTCCATAGAGAAGATGAATGGAAGCTCAATTATTTTTTAACTTAGTGGAAAATCAAGAATGAGCCTTTCTTAATTATCTTTTCCAACTCAAAGTTATCGGAAACTAGTAGGATAATTGAATGAAAATCTTAAGATTCACACAAATTAGACATCCTAGGATAAACAGAGGATAGAGTCAAATTAAATCTTTGATATAGATCTTCTTTCTAACGTAAAGAAACCTCCTTGCCTGAAATATTTAGAATATAACTATATTTGATGTATTCTCAGGCTTTTAAAAGAAGTTAGGCTTCAGAGTATGTACAAGGTGATTTAAACAAATATAAAACTTCACATCCATCCAAACTCTTTTCAAAGAAGAGCAATAGAGTTTTGGGAATTTATTTTAGAACCAAAATGAAATTTTCTACCTTACACATAACACATTAAATCATCAACGAGAACTTACTTGTTTTCAAGTACCGAAAGCGGAAGACTGGACAAACTGCGGCCGAAATTACTAGCCAATGGCAACCATGGCCTAAACCTAATGGTTAATTGTAGAGAGCCTAAGAAAATACGGCAGAAAGGTATATTTTGATTGTACACCGTAAGTGTACTTATATAGAAAGAAATTAGGGTTTACTTTCTAACTACAGTAATGGGCCTTAAGGCACCTCATCGATGGACCAAAGTTTCCTACCATAAGTGTCAACCATATAAAAATGTAACTTTATAATTATTTAAAGTTTCAATAACTACAATATATAATCAAAGAATTCTATATCTCAAGTATTTACACATATACTTATACAGAACATACTTACCCTCAATGCTAAAATGATACAATCTAAAGATTATCTTTATTCATTTTAACTGGATGATTGCAAGTCCATCAAGCACGGCCCAGCACAAAAAATGAGACAGTTTAGTAACAAAATTATGAAAATTTTATTATATATAAATAATTACAATTGAAGTAATTTATATAGTATTTGTTAGTCTTATATTTTTAAATATAAATTAACGAGTTGAACAACAACATATTCAGTGTAATTTCACAAGTTGGATATGCAAAAGGAGGGATGCAACACGAAGACTTCAAAGGGGATCACCCATCCATATATAATCGGGTTGAGAACTAGTTTAATTGGTGAGTTCCCCACTTTGGTTATAAAAATTATAATTTATAAATATATTTTTGCTCCTCAATTTTCTAAGTTGTTTTGCAATTGATTAACATTTTCTATAGACTGCACTTGTCATCTAAATTAAGGACAAAAATAATTCCCATCATGTTATTATACAAAATAAAAAGCAATAGAGCTTGGGTTAAAACTTTAATTAATGAAGAGCGCACTAGCTCAATTTCGAATACTTGAAGGGCATATTTGGACTTCTTTTGTTTATAAAATAAAGAATTTTTTAAAAGTATGGTCTAAAATAAACCATGAGTATTTATGAGGTTATAAAGTATCTCATTGAGGGTAAAATAAGTAATTCAAATTAAATTGTTACTAAATTTAAAAAAAGTTATCAATTTTTGGAGAATGACTTAAAAAGAAGCAGTATGACTAAATTACCTAAAGTTATTTTTTAATCTCAATTTAATACTATTCTCCTCTTTACCAAATTAATTGCTTCACATTTATTAGAATATCAGCAAGGATGAAAAACAATTAATTTTATTTTACACTTTTAAAATAACAAATATCTTTTATAAATTACTTTTAGTAATTATTATAATTGTAGGAATATAGAAAGATATAGTAGATAGAACGTTAAAAGACAAAGTTGCCCTCAAATTTAAATTCAATGCCAAGAAGCAACCATGTTGCACATAAGTTGATTCTGGATCTTCTATAATACTAAAAAAATGGAGGTGTTCATAAACTTATAATTGATTTCTTAGATACGATAAAGTTATAAGATCGTGGAAGAACCCTAGATTGGAAGGTCTTCCTGAAATTTTTGTACTAAATATCAACAATAATATCTAAATATTATCCAAATAATATGAAATTAAAGTTAAGATGACTATAAACAAACGATTTCCAGCAATAAGTGAAGAATATCATTTTCCTCCCTTGATGAAAAATGTTTTTTCTTGATTCTTCATACCAAATACCAATATTCTTTTGGAAAATGATTTCAGTGTGTCATTCCACATACACCAATAAATAATCGCAAGTTATTATATACAACGACAACATATCTAGTATAAATCGTAAGTTATTATATCACTAATAATAATGATAGTAAATAATATATATTGTTGTGTAGCCCCTTTTTCAAACTACTTGAAATGCTTTATTTAAGTCGAGGATCTATTGAAAAGAGTCAATCTATCTCTACGAGGTAGAGAAAAGGTCTGCGTGCACTCTACCCTCCATCTCCAAACTCCACTTATAGATTACACTAGTTATGTTGTTGTTATTGTACATATTGTTTTAAAGGACGAGATTAGAGCTTTTTCACATATGCGTAGACACTATAGTCATTAGGTTTAAGTTTAGGTTATCTTCTTCAATTTGATTCTCGATTTTTTTTTCCTTTATGAAGTAACCCGGTTTCTTTTCTTGTTCTTTGATCTGGATAGAATTTCGCAACCCAGAGTCCCTTCGAAATGTAGTCTCGAATAATTTCTTTTCATTGTTCGATTTCAGTTTTTTGTTAAGTTCTTTAGGCTTTCTCCATTTCTCAAGCATCCTATTATACAAAAGGTTAGATTTTTACTTCTATTTGTCTATCTAGGTGTCTTTGTATTTGTTTCTGCTTTTGATTTTTTTCCCATTTATTTTTATGTGTTAAATTCTTCACTTGACAAGATTGAAAAAAAAAGACAAAAAGAGAAACAAAATACTATGCCTCCATTGAACAATGAGAGAATTATCCACTTCAAAATTAGAGGAAAAGGAGATGATATAGTCTAATTGATTCGATTCATTGAGTAATTATACTTTGTAAAATATAAAAACATTACGAAATATCAATATTATGAACATCTAATATTTGCAAAATGGTCCAGACAGAAACTTACTGCATATTGGACATATAACGACATGTATTCCTCTGATGATTGATCACTGTGCCTGCTTACACTTTTGTGTGCTTCATTTTTCCAACTTACTGACAAAAATATTAAAATCTATCAATTACATAATGCGGCCAAGCATGATATTTTGCTTAATCACTAAAATTAAAGTTGGTGCTGAATAGAGAAAAAGTTGAATGCACTAAATTATACATTCCTTAATTTACACTTCCCTTGATGGTTAGTTTATCAAAAAAATAATCTCATTTATAAATTTACTATTTCATGATGAAATTTTCACATGATTCTGTTTTTGCTCATGAGTTTCATGTCAATGTTTGTTCACTTTCTCTCATGACCCGGCCAGTTCCTTTTCTATGAACTCGACCTATGGAAAAAATTAAGGTAGAACATGTTTTAGGTCTTGCCATAGTCTGCTCCTTATACCAGTAGTGCACCGTACATCTTTCTTGATATATCTAGATAACAGGTAGAAGCATAAACTAAAATATTCTAGGAGTACAAAGGTTACTATTAAATTGTTAGCACAACATAAAAATATTTCTCCGAGAGTAGTTGTTAATACGAATAAGAGAAACTCAGTTATAGCCATATTTGTATGTTCAATGTACTCTACAGATAGAGGAATACGTAAGGTTGAACATAGTAAAAATAAAAAATAAAAACATTCTTTCGACTCCATGCAGCATTTCCTTTTTGTACCTAGAAATAACAAGCTATTTTCTTTGTTACCATGTTTCTTCTTCTTCTTCACTGCAGTTTTATTGTTTCATGAAAAAACAATTTGAAATATGAATATTTTATCATAAAAAATAACATCAATGAACATGTAAAAACTTAAAATTCAAGTAAAATCAAGAATAGTATCACTAAAGTCTTTCATGAGCTTTTCACCTAATAGCTTAAAATAATTTCAGAAAGATGAAAATCTTTGATATGTCTCTGAGAGGGATAATGGCTATAAAAAAAAAGCTTTATCAAATTAAACATAACAAATCAAGAAGGAGAAGCAGAAAAACAAATCCCGACCTAAAACTTTTACCAAAAGAAATGTAATACCCCAAAAGTCCCTAAGGTCAGACTCGAGAGCTAAATCGAAGAAAATAGGAAAACTTGCACTAGGTCACAGGAAGAATCATCAAGTGACCCGTTAAGTCACTTGACGAGACATTGAGTGACCTGTTAGGTGCATGAAAGTGGTGAAGATTTGGGTATTAGAGAGTCTCGTCGTCTGGTTAAGTGACTAGTTAAGTGACACGATGAATCGTTAAGTGAGGCATCAAGAGAAGATCCAGAAATTTGAGAAGATTTTTCTAGTGGAAAGGGGTCAAGGGATTACCCGTCAAATCTCCCAGTGGGTCATCCAGTGACTCGTTGGGTCCGGCAGTGGGTAATTTTCCGTCGGGTCATTAAGAGTGATTTTTGTAATTCCTAAGTTCCTAACTCCTAAACTAAGTTGTTGTAAGCCTCCTAAAGGATGTTTTTAAGGGTTTTAATCATCCTAAACCCCCATTCTACTCCTAACACCCCTAAGTGAAGATCAAATTCCCTCTAGAGAAGCTAGGGTTTTCATCAAATCTTCCCCTCCCTTTAGGTCTCCAATCAAGTTGAGGATTCTTCAAGCTAGGTATGTAGGGTTATGAATGGGGGAAGTTTCTTCGACCATCATGCCCAATTTCATTCCAATTCTATGATTTCAAGTCTCTAAGCATGTCAAGTTGAGATTCTAGAGTTTTACTCAATTTCATGAAATTTTCTGTGCTATCTCTATGGGTTCAATTCTCTCATGTATCAATTGATGTTTTATAGCTATTCGGGTAAAATTGACTCTCAATTTACTTACTAATTCATGATCTCAAGTTATGAGGATTATGTCCTATTATGCATGGTTTATGAATTTCAAGCTTATGAGCCTATGATTTCTAGTATTATGAATTATCAAAGTATGCATAAACTTAAGAATCCATGATTTTGAATTATGAAACTTATTTCAAGTATATATGATCTCATGTTTGGGCAAGCCCATGTAAAGTCAAATATGTTTTATCATGATTTTAGCCAAGACTTATATGGTCAGATGTAAAGCAATGTTTGGAGTCAAGACTCCCTAGTAAATGATTCAGGTAATGTTTTGAGAATATGGTTATGAGAAATATTTATGTTTTGGGAGTAGTGCCTTACACCAAGTAGGCTAGGGATTTCGAGGACCCCGGTCTCAGAACTACAAGCCACCGTAGGTATATATTATTATTATTTAGAACCTCTCAAAAGAGAGTTTCCCCCCGCCCGAGGGCACACTGTGACGAAGTCTTTGGAAGGCAGACAAGTTTAACTATTTGAGGGCTTTGCTTGGTGTATGTAACTCTGAATCAAGGGGGAGTATTGAAGACTGATTCAAAATATGACCTGGTCAATCCAATTTGTTAGTAGTGTCCTATATTCTTGGGTTGTTAGCAGGTCATGGTGCAGTATTTTTCTAGTTTATTGTTGTTGCTTAATTAGTAGTAGTAGTGGTCAACTTAATGACTTAGTGGTTTGTTTATTTGTAAGACTATATAAAGGCATTACTTTGCTTTGATTTAATATATAGAAAAAGCTGAGATTTCAGCATACTAGTATTCTTAACTTTGAGCCTCTGTTGTTTAGGTGTTGTCTATTTTCTCCAACATCTTTGGTATCAGAGCTATGGCAAGTAATGGTAATGCATTGAGTGTCGCACAACCACTCATTCCCGTCTTCAAGGGAGAAAGCTACGAATTCTGGAGTATTAGTATGAAAAATATACTCAAATGTCATGATCTTTGGGACTTGGTAGAATGAGAATTTGTAGATCCTGATAAAGAAACTAAACTGCGAGATAACAAGAGAAAAGATGCTAAGGTGTTGGTGTTTATCCAGTAGGCTATCCATGATAGCCTCTTTTCACGGATTGTAGCAGTAACCACATCAAAGCAAGCTTGGTCTATTCTACAGAAGGATCTTCAAGGTGATTCAAAGGTCATTGTGGTGAGATTGCAGTCACTTCGGCGTGACTTTGAGACCTTGCTGATAAAAAATGGTGAATCCATTGTTGATTTTTTGTCCAAAATAGTGGCAATTGTTAGAAATAATGCGATCTTATGACAATAAAGTTACTGACCAGACCATTGTGGAAAAGATACTATGAAGCTTGACTCCAAAATCTGATCATGTAGTTGCTGCTTTAGAAGAGTCCAAGGATTTATCAGTTTTTTCCTTTGATAAATTGATGGGATCTCTTCAAGATCATGAAGCAAGACTCAATCGATCTATAGAAAAGAATGAAGAGAAGGCATTCCAAGTGAAAGATGCAGTCACTAAATATGGAGAAAATAATGGTCTAGCAAGCTGAGGTCGAGGAAGAGGAGGATTCTGCGGTGGTCGAGGTCGTAGTTATAGAAGAGGTAGAGGGAGGAATGATGGGCACAGGCAGTCCAACGAGCAAGGTAACACAAAGAATGGCATTCAATGTCATCATTGCTAGCGCTTCAGGCATATAAAGGCTAATTGCTAGTATAAAGACCAAAAAATAAATTTTACAGCAGCAAAAAATGAGGAAGAGAATTATCTCTTTATGGCTTGCATTGATACAGACCATAAGCTAAGAGATTTATGGTTTGTAGACAGTGATTGTTCGAATCATATGACAGGAACCAAATCTCTATTCTAGGAGCTTGATGAGAAGCAAAAGAAAAAGGTGCAGCTAGGAACACAAAGAGATACAGGTGGAAGGAAAAGGCAATGTTGGCATCGACACTAGCCACAACAAAGTAAAATTGTTGGATAACGTTTAACTTATACCTGAGTTATGATACAATTTGCTGAGTGTTGGACAACTAATGACTGATGGATATTCTATTTGGTTTGATGATGATGCTTGTGTCATTACAAATAAGAAGTCAGGCAAAAAGGTCTGCATCACCATGACGCCAAACAAGATGTTTCCGCTAGATGTTTCTAATATGGAAAGTTTTTCTCTCATTGCAAGTTCAAAAGGATGACTCAAAGTTGTGGCATTTGAGTACAGTCACCTCAAGATAAAGGTGCTGAAATTGCTAGTTGACAAAGGTATGGTTCTTGTACTACCTAAAAACTGATTCTATTGAATTGTGTGAAGGGTGCATTTATGGAAAACAAACTAGAAAGTATTTTCTTGTTGGAAAGGCTTGTAGGGCTTCAAAGTTTCTTGAATTAATACATTCTCATTTATGTGGATCTATGAATACTACATCTTTTGGTGGGAGTTGTTATTTTCTACTCTTTACTGACAACTGTAGTCACATGAGTTGGGTCTATTTTTTGGAAAGCAAATCAGAAACATTTCAGAAATTCAAGCACTTCAAAGCCAAGGTTGAGAAGCAAAGTGTTCTGTGCATCAAAATTTTTCGCACTGATAGAGACGGTGAATTCTTGTCCAAGGAGTTTAATCTCTTTTGTGAAGAAAGTGGCATCCATAGGGAGATATCAACACCTTATACTCCGGAGAAAAATCGCATTGCTGAGCGAAAAAAATTGCATTGTTGTGGAGATGGCAAGAAGCATGTTACAAGCAAAGGGACTCCTAAATCATTTTTGGGCTGAAGATATGGCTACATCAGTCCATTTATTGAATCTTTCTACCACAAAGACTGTTATGAATCAAACTCCATTTGAAGCTTGGCAGGGTGGAAACCCATTTGTAATCTATTTAAGAATTTTTGATTGTATTGCTTATGCTTTGGTAAATTCCCAATTTCGTCATAAGTTGGATGAAAAATCTGAAAAATGCATTTTTATTTGTTATTGTACACAATCCAAAGCTTATAGATTGTATAACCCTCTTAGTAGAAAGATTTTAATTAGAAGGGATGTAGTATTTGATGAAATGGCAAGCTGGAATTGGAGTGGAAGCAATGAGAAGATGCAAGAACAAAGTCCAATGCCCACTGGAATCACTTTTGATGGAATTCAATAGCCAACTCCTACAGCTACAACAACTAGTTCTTCTACAACTTCTCCAGATTCATCTTCTTCAACTTCACCAAGCAGAAACTCTTCCTCTACAACTCTTGAAGAGTGTCCAGATGAGCCAATTCCATTAAGAAGATCAACAAGGCTTACAAAGCCGAACCCCAAGTATGAAATGTATACAACTTGTCAATTTTCTTTCGCTGTTTCAGATCCTACACATAATGGAGAAGAAGTTGAAAAGGAAGAGTGGCGGAGAGCGATGTTAGAAGAGATAAAATCTATCGAAAATAACGGCACATGCGAGATGGTGGAATTACCAGAAGGAAAAAATGCAATTGGCTTGAAGTGGGTGTTCAAGATAGTTTGCAGCAGATGGGAGCCTACAAAAACATAAAGCTCGTCTTGTAGAAAAAAGATACACACAACAATATGGTATTGATTTTGAAGAAACATTTTCTTCGGTAGCTCCGTTTGAAACTGTGAGACTTGTTCTAGCATTGGTTGCACTGTCACAATGGCTAGTTCATCAATATGTTGTAAGGTTAGCATTTCTCAATGGAGACTTATAAGAAGAGGTCTACATAGCACAACCGGAAGGTTTCATAAAGAAGGGTGATGAAGCAAAGGTTTACAAGCTAAAAAGGCATTATATGATTTGAAGCAAGCCCCTCGAGCATGGTATAGAAAAATTGATCAGTATTTTCTTAAAAAGGGATACATGAGAAGTGAGAATGAACCCAAATTGTATGTAAAGAAGAAAGGTGATGATTTTATCATTGTTTGTCTTTATGTTGATGATATAATTTATACTAGTTCTTCTACTACTCTTGTGGATGAATTTAAGTCTCAAATGATGAATGAGTTTGAGATGTCGAATATGGGTTTATTACATTATTTTATTGTACTTGAAATCTATCAAGCTAAAGATGGAATATTTCTTTCACAGAGGAAATATGCTAGGGACCTTCTCACTAAATTTGGTTTGCTTAATTGCAAGCCTGCAACTACACCTACGAATGTTGGTGAAAAATTGCAGCTTAATGATGGAACAAAGATGGGTGATGCTAGAACTTTCGGAAGCTTGGTTGGACGTTTAATTTATCTAACCCAAACTCGCCCCGATATTGCATTCTCTGTTAGTGTCATTTTCAGGTTTATGCAACAATCATCAAAGGTTCATTTTGGAGCAGCAAAAAGTGTTTTGTGTTATATCGCTGGAACTATGGACTATGGGATTTAGTACTCACAAGTTTCTAATTTCAAACTATGTAGGTTCATTGATAGTGAGTATGTTGGTTCATTGGATGATAGCCGGAGCTTTTCAGCACATGTTTTTACTCTTGGGTCAGGAGTAATAAATTTGGAGCTCAAATAGGCAAGCTACAACAACCTTTTCCACCTCTGAAGCTGAGTACATTGCAGCTACTTCAACCACTTGCCAAGCCATCTAGCTAAGAAGGATGTTAGCATAACTTCAACATAAGCAAGAAAGTGCAACAGAGATATACTGTGACAACAAAACATCAATCTCCATGAATCCAAATTTTCACAGCAGAACTAAGCATATCGATGTTCGCTTCCATTTCATTTGTGATTTGGTTGCAAAGGAGGAGATTATATTGAAGCATTGTAGCACTCATAAGCAATTAGCTGATATACTGATGAAGTCTTTGGCAGCAGACAAGTTTAACTATTTGAGGGCTTTGCTTGGTGTTTGTAATTTTGAATCAAGGGGAGGTATTGAAGACTGATTTATGACCTGGTCAATCCAAATTTTTAGTAGTGTCCTATATTCTTGGGCTATTAGCAAGTCATGGTGCAGTATTTTTCTAGTTTACTGTTATTTCTTAATTAGTGGTAGTAGTGATCAACTTAGTGACTTAGTGGTTTGTTTATTTGTAAGCCTATATAAAGGCATTACTTTGCTTTGATTTAATATATAGAAAAAGCTGAGATTTTAGCCCACTTGATTATAACAAAGAGGCAAAATTCCTTCCTTGATGAAAACTGTTTTTCTTGATTCTTCCTACCAAATACCAATATATTGTTTTGGAAATGATTTTCATGATGTCATACCACATACACTCATAAATAACTATATGGAGTACCATACCATAAGTTATTATATATAAGAACAACATATCAATGTAAATCATAAGTTGTTATGTAATTAATGGAATAATAATAATAATAATAATAATAATAATAATAATAATAATAATAATAATAATAATAATAATAATATATAATTGTGTAACCCATTTTTAAAATTGATTTAAAATGATCTAGCTAATTCAAAAATTTATTGGAAACAGTCTCTTTATTTCTATGGGGTATGACTAAGGTATGTGTACACTATATTTTTCGTCCCTCCCTAAACGCCACTTGGGGATACACTAGGTATGTTGTTTTGTACATATTTTTGTGTAAAGGAAGAGCTTATAGTCTTTTCACACATACAAAGGCACTTCAGTTATTAGGTTTTAGTTCAATTTGTCTTCTTCAATTTGACTCTCAATTACTTTCTCCTTTCTGAACTCGATTTCTGTTCTTATTCTTTGATCTAGATAAGATTTTTCTACTAGAGTCTCTCTGACGCACTCTCGGATACTTTCTTTTCATTGTTCAATTCCAATTGTTGTTAATTTCATTAAGCTTTCTCTATTTCTCAGGCATCCACTTGCAGAAAAGGTTAGCTTTTCTCTTCTATTTTTCTATCTAGGTCTCTTTGTAATTGTTTCCATTTTAGACTTTTTTCCCCTATTGTTTTTATCTGTTAAATGTTTTACTCGATAAAAAAAGAAAGGCAGAAAAAAGAGAAACAAAATAAAACTATCTCCACTGAACAATGAGAGAATTAACCACTTCAAAAGAGGTAATTTGTTCCTCAATCTATCAATGGGGTACTCATAGAGAAATGACATCTTGGCTATTCCAATTAATGGAGAGAGATTTAAATTCTAAATTTTATATGTTTATTTGGTTTCAAATTTCACAAATACAACTATTAAGCTACCAAAAAGGTTATGATCAAAAAGAGTTCTCGTCCTTTCTACTTAAAGGTTTCAAGCATCCAACATAATTAAAGGGAAAAATAAGATGACTTCGTCTAATTGATTCAATTCATAGAGCAACAATATATTCGAAGATATAAAACTATTATGAAATATCACTACAATGAACATCTAGTATTTGCAAAATGGTCCATGACTGAAACTTACTACATACTGGACATATAAGATATGTATTCCTCTGATGGTCGACACTTTGCCTGCTTACGCTTTCTTGAGCTTCCTTTTTCTATACTTTTAACAAATATATTAAAATATGTTAATAACATGATGCGGTCCAGCGGGATATTTTACTTAATTGCTAAAATGAAATTTGATATTGAATAGAGAAAAAGTTGAATATAATAAATTGTCATTTATTTGTAGAAAAAGTGGAATTAAAAAATGCATTGTTAGCTCAGAAGCGGGTAAAATGTTGCACAAACTAGCCAAATGAACTTTCCAGCATCAGGAGAAATATTGCAAGAATGAAAATTTTTCTGCACAACCAAACATGTTCTGCCACAAATTTTGCTACTTTTGGAGTCCAGAGAAACAGAACTATTTGAGCCAAGAGAGAAGTTGAACAAACGTTGGCTCAAATGATGATAGTTATATTATATTATCTCTTTCTTCATTCACTATTAGCAAATCATCCTTGTCATTTTTCTGGAGAAACTAAGAGGGATTACTGAAAAGGCTCATTAACAACATGCATTAGCATGAATGATTTTAATATTAACTGAAGCCAACCAATTTCAAGCAATCGAATAATTTTCACCAAGCTCCATGATTTTCACATAGTGAATATAAAAAATAGTGGTGCTAAAGCAAATACCTTTCACTTATCTCTAGCACAACTTTCATCCTAATTTTTCATGCATAATTGCGCCATTATAGCTAACAATGAAATATGAAGAAAACTTTCAACTTTCTTTCTCAATTGAGGAAAACCAAACGTTATAGTATTGCTAGCTCCATTTCTGAAAAGTACAACCTCTGCGGCAGTTTACGGTCGTTCTTCTATTTGCCTTATCTATCACATTATCGACACACATTGCATTTATTTTATATTTTTTATTCTTCATTAAAAAAATCAAAAAAGCAAACCAACAACAAAAAAACAGTCTTTCGACTCCATTCAACTTCAGCTTTTTCTACCTAGAAATAACAAGCAAATCTCTTGCTTACCACGTTTCTAGGAGGGTTAATGGCAATAAAAGAAAGATTTATCAAATTTATCATAATAAATCAAGAAGGAGAATAAGAAAAATATAGAGATACCTTTTAGAAAAAGGTGACCAATTTATTCATTTGAACTTCGACTTGAAACTTTTATCTAAGAAAGCACAGTAAGTAGAAATCCAATCAAATAATGGATTTGTAACAAAGAGAAAAAAGTTTTACTCTCGATCCACTACCAATGCACTTGATCTAGTAGCTCGATGATTTTTGTATGGAAGAACAAAATCAAGAAGAAATTTTTTAAAAAAAGTCAGTTGCAAAACTGCTATAATAGATAGTTTAATATGTGCTTCAGCAGCATTGAACTTAGGCTCCCATTGCTGGAGTGTGAGGTATTGGGATCCAATAAACTAAGGCATCATGCATGACATTACTGTAGATGTCATAAGACGGGAATTTAGTCAAGTGAGAATCATAACCCAATGACAAAGGAGTGTTACTAGATTTTCTTGAAGATAGAAGAGGATATTTGTTGTATTCATAAATGGTGATTTTGGTTCCATAAGAAAAGATAAAATTTTTCATGGACTTTGGACTTACATATAAGTAAAAAAGCTCTTGGTTGAAAGATGCCAAGGAGTGGCCCAGCTCTATGCTGAGATTCTTAGCCTTGTAAGTATAGGTCATCCCGATCTCATTACATTGATTAGCTATTTTGAAAGTGGTGCAGACATGTTCTTAAAATATAGTTATCTCCTTGGAGATAACTTTGAGGAATTCATATAGCACAAAGCTAATAGAATCTTTGACTTTAAAGTGCTACACAAGATTATCCTAGACAAAGAGCTAAGTTGCTCAAATTTTTCACTTTCGGTGCCACAGCCATATCAACAAGAATGGGTGTGAGATCTGTACCAGATTGTAATGCCCCGGAAACTCAAAGATTAGACTCGTGATTTAAAAATAAAAAATTTTAAAATAACTGGAAAATCTGACACCAGTCACAAAACGGGTTGTTAAGTGACCCGTTGGAGGTGCCCACGAGTCTTGGGGAGGCTAAGAGATGAAGTTTGAAATTTGGGAGAAAGGTACCTCAAAGACGAGATCACAAGTCGTGGTCTGTCCCCATAACTCGTTAGGTCAGTCGTGGGAAATGGCAATTAAGGAGATGAGCGGAGAAGGCAGTATACTTGACGGAAGGACCCCACGATTCATGGTGCGTCACCACGAGACATGGGATGAGTCATTACCAGGTAGAATGGAATGTTGTAAAAGTTTAGGCAGTGTACCTAATGGATGGAGCTCACGAATCATGGTTGGACATCACGACTCGTTGGGAGAGTCGTGGTCAGTTAGAAGTTTATTTTTCAAAGTTGAGGCGGTGAGATTAACGGAATTGTGGTCACCAGTAATAACTCGTTAAGTCCCCCATGGTGCCAACCATGGGTTCCAGTCAATGCACCTCACGAGTGTGACTATGAGTCGTGGTCATTGACCACGACCCATTAGGTCACCCGTGGGGATTGACAGTCAGTTTTTCCTGCGATTTTTCTAAGGGTACTTCGGTAAATTTATAAACTCCTATATCCTAAAATAAGTCATTTTGTGTATTTTATAAGGAATTTAGAGGGGTTAAATAGTTTTCCCCTCATTCCCACTATGATTCTCAAAAAAACTACACAAATTCTCACTCAGAAGCTTTCAAGCCAGGTCTAGGGTTACTCATCCATTGCAGCAGTTCAAGATCAATTTTCTAGGGAATTTTAGTCAAGTATGTGGGAATTCAACAAGGGAATACTTCCCTTGTGTCCCCCAAAGTCCTTCCTTATTTTCTTTGTAAATCCTAGTCCTAAATTTTTGAATGTGAAGGCGATAGATGTAAATTTTTTGGGAATTCATATAGCATGATATCTACAATTATTTTAGACATGATTTCCAATACTCCTCTATAGGGGTGGCCTGGCGGCAATACCTATAATTTCCCCAAGGTTATTGCTTGTAAACAACATGCTCCGTAATAAAGTCATCTTCACAAAATGGTTCTATAGAAATAAACCTCAAAAGGAATGTTGGTAACTATGAAAAATAAAATTGAATTTTTGGAGATACAAAAAATCCTAGATTTTTAGGAAAGCTTCTAGAGTGACCTAGGATAGTATCTTGTCTACTGCTCTTAAAGATATGTTTAGAAGTTCTAGATGTTAGATAGTCAGGATAAGGTTATCTAGATTATTCATGCAGATGATTTAGAATAGAATCTAGAACTATCCCTACACAAGTATAAATATGGGTGACCTTAGTTACTTGTAATCAACCCAAATCAAGCCAATTCAAAAAGTCTTCTTTCATCACAAATTCTCTATCCAAGATCCTCCTTCTCCTTTTCATAGCTTCTTTTTCTTTAGTTGAATCTTTCGATCTTAGTTAACAATCTTGGGCTAGCAGAAGGTTTCTCCGATTTATATTTTCTTCTACTATTCTCTACATGGTATCAGAATCTGAATTTTATTTCAAGATCGGATTAGCGATCGATTCAACTAGTTTGTGTGAATGGATTTAAGCGGTTGTGTTAATACAATGGGAATGGAGTTGTTGAACCAGTCCAACTACAAGGTACGAAAGATATATATGTGTTAAGCATCAAGCTGATCAAAGGACAAACCAATCAAGATTAGATCAGTCCATGAAGAAGGTTCTCAATTAATACAATATGACCAGCATGATTAGACTAAGTTATTAGTCTGAGAGTTAGTTAGGTAACTAACTTCTGTTAGGTTAGTTAAACTGCTAATCGAAGCAATTATGAATCACAATGAAGAAATATAGGGAAAAGGTGTTGTATATACTTCTATATACAAGTATAGAGTACTAGATGTAAAACACATCTTTGATATGAAAAAAATGCCCTACTCTTCATCATAATACTCTCGATCATTTACTATGTTTTACTTACTTTCTTTCTCTGTATTTTCTTATCAAGAAAGGCTCAATTACTTTCATGGTATCAGAGCTCTAGTAGTAGTAATCACTGACTAGGGAAGAGCAATCGAAGAAAAAAAGAATATATGCAATCTAAGAATTGCTTCCGCGAAGAATAAAGAGGAAAATCAAGATTCAAGCATCTTCTTCCCTTAAATCTCTGCCAAACTTGGTGAAAAATGGGAAAGTGGTGAAGAACATGCAACAACCAATCTTCACAAAAATCTCAGCGATGGTGGCAATGAAGTAAATCCTTCTACTTAGTGGAACAGCGGACAAGGTTTTGACTATAATAACTCCTTATTCTTAAGTACATTATATATGAGTGGTGCAAGTATAATCTCTTTTCAATTACTGAAAACTGAAAATTATACTCTCTGGAATAGATCAATGGAGTTAGTACTTCTTAGAAGAAACAAAGTAGGTCTATTAGATGGAATCTACAAGAAAGAAATGTTTAGGGAAGAATTCTGGTGTCAATAGGAGAGAGTTAATGCTATAGTCCTCTCTTGGCTCATGAATTCTGTGTTAAAAAATCTTCTTGGTGGTGTTGCTTTTGCAACAATTACATCAGTAGTCTGGAAAGATTTAAGAGAGAGGTCTAATCAAGTTGATGGATGAAGCACATTCAGCCTTCACAAGAAAATTTCCACATTACAACAAGGAACAACTTCTGTGTAGATGTGTATTACTTTAAGCTGAGGAACTTATGGGATGAATTTGAAGCATTAGTGCCTACACCAGGATGCAATTGTGAAAAGTCCAGGGATTTTGTGTCTCAACTTAATAGGCTAAAGTTGTATCAATTTCTCATCGGCCTAAATGACTCATATCAACAGGAAAGAAGTCAGATTTTGTTGATGAATCCTCTGCCTAATATTAATCAAGCCTATGCTATGATTATAGAGGATGAAGGAAAAAGTTTGTGGAATCTAGTCATGGGAGTCTTGGTATGAGTAACATGTCCAATAATGGCCTCGATCCACTGGCAATGTATTCAAGGTTCATGGTGGAGGAAAATATGGAAATATATCTAGTGGTGTTAAAGGAGGCCAGTCTGGTGCTTCATCCAGTGGTTATCAATGATTCAAGAAGAACTTCAATATAATATGTGAATTTTGTAGATGTAAAGGTCACAACAAAGAAAGTTGCTACAAACTGGTAGGATATCCACCATATTTCAAATCAAAGAAAAAATCCTTTGGAAATAGCAATGGTGTATCCTACAATGTCATAAATAAACATGACCACAAGAAGAATGGTTTATCTCATACTCAAAACTTCTCTTATGGACTCAACACTAATCTTCCAATATTGGAAAAAGGAAAGGAAGTTGAAACTGCACCTGCAAGGGAACTAGAAACTTATGCTAGCAATTACAAGGATGCACATTCACAAAAAGTCAGAATGATAAAATTCTTCACATGCTTAGAAATGGAACCAGGTTTGGATATGAGGACTATGCAAACATAACTAGTACATCGGAGGAAAATAACACAACAGGAGCTTTACAGTGGTAAGGTGAGGGAGATTGGTAAGGAAGAAGGTGGATGGTACCTACTTCTAAAGTAGTTGATAGGAGGATGAGTAGAGGCATCTTCATTTGCAGTAAAGGATGAAGCTGAAGCTCAGAAGACTACAAACAAGCTGGATGTGGAACTTTGGCATAAACGACTAGGGCATGTATCAGCTAGAGTCCTAAATAGTTTGTTGCAACAAGTCAGCAATATAGTAGACAAATGCACTGTCTGTCCTTTTGCTAAATAGACTAGACTAGTCTTTCCTAGTAATAGTATCCAAAGTTCTTGTAGTTTTTAGTTGATACATGTTGATGTTTGGGGTCCATACAAGACACTTACTATTGATGGAAATAAATACTTTCTCACTCTGGTGGATGATTTTACTAGAATGACTTGGTTATTTTTGTTAAGGAATAAATTAGATGTTTGTGTATCTCTATAACAGTTCCTTATATTTGTCAAGACAAAGTTCAATAAAATAGTGAAAGTAATAAGATCATATAATGGGATAGAAAAAAATATAATGGGACAGAGTTTGTAAATTCTGCATGTGAGAAGTTATTTAAACAACTAGGAATAATATACCAAAAGTCTTGCCCTTATACACCTCAGCAGAATGGGGTGGCTGAGAAAAAATACAGGCATGTTTTGGAAGTTACAAGAGCTTTGAGGATTCAAGGAAGAATACCTTTGAAGTTTTGGGGATTATGTGTGTTATCAAGTGTATATTTGATTAACAGAATGCAAAGTATGGTTATCAACAACAAGTTACCTTATGAGAGGTTGTATGGGCAGAAACCAGTAATGTCCCATTTAAGGACATTGGGATGCTTATGTTTGGCAAAAGTACAGACTGAGTCAGATAAAATGATGCCTAGATCAAGGGGCTGCTATACACATGGGATACTCAAAGACTCAGAAAGGATATATTCTGTATGACTTCAATTCCAAAACTTTTTTTGTTAGCAGAGACACTATATTCAGAGAAGATGTTTTTCAATTTCATACTATAAAAGCTACAACCCATCAGCCACTATTTGTGTATTGCCTACAAAATAATGATGTGATGGTAGATCACTATACTGGCCAATATCATCAAGCATATGTACCAAATTCTTCAGCCAACGCTCAGTAGACAATAACAACTGCTTTACCTGTTGAAGTGAGAAATACCGTAGAAAATACTACTATCAATTTTTCAGGAGATATGTCTCATCCTACTGCTAATCCTACTGTAACTCCAATGCATATGCAACCTACTGTTGAGACTAGAAGGTCATAAAGAAATACTCAGCCTCCTGTATGGATGAAAAATTTTGTATCTTTAAACATTACTGAAGATATAGATTATCTAATGTGTAACTATATTAGATATAATCATCTGTCTGTACCCTACCAAAAATATATTTCTGCAACCTCTTCTTTACTAGAGCCAAATATCTATACAGAAGCTATAAAAGATCCCAAGTGGATAGAAGCTATGCAGACAGAAATTCAAGCTTTAAAAGGCAACAAGACATGGGAGATAACAGATTTACCACCTAGCAAGGTACCTATAGGGTGTAAGCAGATATACAAGATTAAATACAAATCCACAAGAGAAGTTGAGAGGTATAAAGCTAGGCTAATGGCTAAAGGTTACAGCTAAAAGGAAGGGATATCCATCAAATGGATGTGTATAATGCTTTTCTTCAAGGAGATATAGAGGAAGAAATATATATGAATCTTCCTCAAGGTTTCTCCAGTCAGGGGGAGAAGGTATGTAGGCTGGTAAAATCATTATATAGCCTTAAACAGGCTCCAAGACAATGGAATCACAAGCTGACTGAAGCACTACTGAAGTTGAGGTTTAAGCAAAGCCAGAATGATTACTCTTTGTTTTTCAGGAATCTAGTAAAGGAACAACTATCATACTAGTATATGTGGATGATTTGCTAATTGCAGGGAGTAGATTGACACTGATTAAAGAAACCAAAAAAGCTCTACAACAGTCTTTTCAAAATGAAGTATGCACTTGAATTGATATCTAAGGTAGGAATATCAGCTTCAAAGCCAACAAGATCTCCTACAGATACTAATGTAAAGTTGATTTCCAAACAATATGATGATTATCTATCCAAAGTCAAAAGGTTAACGAAGATCCATTAACAGATCAAATAGCATATTAGAAATTGATAGGAAAGTTGCTCTATCTAAATATGACAAAGCCAGATATTTCCTATAGTGTCCAAGGTATAGCTCGTTGTTTTCTTGAGTTTAGTTGCAGGCATGCACTAAACATGCATAGATCCATCCAGAAACGTGCAGTCATGCCTCCCAAGGTGGGGCGTGACAAACTTGGCATCAGAGCAGTTCGTGTCCTAGGGAGTCTGCAAGCCGTGTCTTGTAGATTCTTGCTTATAAATGTGTTGTGCACCACATTCTATAAGCAGGAGGGTATGAGGCATGATAGTATGGTTACCCTTTCTTCTTCTCAAATCGTGCTAATGAGCCAAGTTGTATTTGGATGAGTCCCTAAGTTTTCATTATTGCTCTATCTAGGATAACGTCTAATATGGTACAGACTTCAGTTAGTCGCAAGTCAGCTACAACAGCAAGAGAGGGTGCCAATGAAGTGCTACAGTTAGGGGACAATTAGTCTAGGGACAGAAGTAGGTGTCTTATAACCTCCCCAACATCTTTCCAGGATACCAGGAATTTCACAAGATAATAGATATGGCAGCACCGTCCCCAGTTCTCCCTACAACCTCAAAATAGGAGGTCAGGAGTATGGTATACATATGAATTGAATTATCTACTAGATATGTATAATTAGACAGGTGTAAAAGTTAAGGTTGAACCACCTGAAACATACAAGGGATCGTGTAAGTATAACAGTAAGTGAAGGTAGCAATGCCATGTTGCCCAAAATATAGAGTAAATGAAGGCCAAAACTGTTGACTTCGAGAAAGGTTAAAACGTGGTTAAGACCCCTAACGTTTACAAAGTTACTTAGACCCTCATAGTAGTAAACCAGGAGGGCGAACAAGGTTTCCAGTAGCACTCGAGCGCGTGTAAGGGAGTCTATCAGCAATAGACCCCAGTAATAGTAAGGTTCAGGTTAGAAATAGGCTAACTTCGAAGCAATATGCTAATGACGGTAGAGCATATTTGTAAGGTAATGATTGTGGGCTTAGTTGTTATGTCGAAGGACAGAGAGAGATCATATGGACGAAGTAGGCCCAAGTGCGATTCAGAAAGAATAGAGGTCGGTAGACTTGGTTAGTAATATCTTTTGACAATATGAGGTAGAAGCTACGAACCCCAAAGTTCTGTCTAATAAAAGTAATTTTGGGGGAAACCAGAATCACCTCCAGATTGATAGAGCATAGGACCATTATCGAATGTCAAGAACTAAATATCAGGCTAGTGTGTGTGTTGCAACATCCCCTCCAGTTGAGAAGGTAAAAGAGTGTCGACACAGAGACTTTAACCTAGTACAACCTAGAGACAAGGTCAGTAGGAAGTTATTGGCCCCCAAGATAATAAGGGATAGAGTTATGAGACCCAGAAGTCGACTATGAGTTCCAAAGGTGACAGGACTTTGTTAGCAGACTATAGCCAAGGTGCACATGTCCGTTACTCTCTCCACCCAGAGTTTAATGAAAGCGCAACAGGTCAAAAAGAGAGACCTACTGATACAAAAAATATCATTGAACCGCAGCATAGAGCTCCGGTGATTAGCCCGAGGAGACGGGATAACAGGAATTGAGCAGGCCAATAGAGGAGATGGTCGTGCATGCAAGGGAGTGGAGAGTAATTGACATGAATACAGTTACAAGGTTATCTCATACCAGGTGTAACTTAACCTCATTTAAGTTAGTATAGAAAGGCAATGAGATTAATTCATGTCTCGCCAGATGAAATTATGTTGTAGCTAAAGCTTATGCCGAGTTAAATATTCAAGAAGTAGCTGGATTGTGTGGAGTCCAAGTACCTAATAAAGTATGATAGAGAAGTGTAATTGACAACTAAGTTCTAGAAAAGGTGTCAGAGTAGATTGGGACACATGTCAATTTAAGTACGACTTCTCATGCACAAACAAATGGCTAAGCAGAGCACACAACTTAGATGTCAGGAATCTATTATGAGTGGAAGTGAAAGTTCCCTAGAGGATGACTTAAAGCAGATAAATTAGAGGTAATCAAACCAGGGTATATTATAACAGGCGGACGAAAAAAGTCAAACTTATCAGGAAAAAGGGGTACTGACAGCCTAGGGTCATCAAAAGTTTTACCCTAACGGATGGCCTAGGCAGTTAGGAATTGAAGTAGTGGCTGGATAAATTTCACTAACGCAGGGCATTACGAGAGTTGGTAAAAAGGGCAAGTTTAGCTTTAGATTCACTGACCCTCATCTTATCCTTCGGAGGACAGGCAAGATGGCATATGAGCTAGAATTGCCTCCAGAGCTAGAACTGGTTCATTCAACTTTCACATATCGATGATGCAGAAGGGCAAAGGTGACTCGTCCCACGTTGCTCCAGTTAAGTACGTTCAGGTTATTGAGAAGCTAGCTTACGAAGAGGAACCAGTCACCGAGCCCAATCGACAGGTTCGCAGGTTAAGGACTACAGGTGTGGTTGCTGTTAAAATATGGTAGAGGAACGGGGATAAGGAAGAAACGACCTGGGAAACTGAGGATGACATAAGGTCTAGATATCTGCACTTGTTCTAGGACTAATTCAAATTATACAATCTAGGTGATGTTATTATTCAGCTGCTATGTTATTGCTTATGCTATCAGTACTATTTAGCCGGCTACCTTTGTACGATGAAATAGCTATTTGTAGCGTCCTGCGAGGGGCCTATATTGGGCTTTTCTACGGTTCAAGTTTCCGGATAGTCCATGTTACAGAGGAGACTGTACTAAAATTTTTCTAACCTCGGCTAAGAGAGTTAACTCCTTTAAACTTGAGAATGACATTCGAGGATGAATGTTCCTAAGGGCGGGAGGATGTTACACCCTGTAAGTTTTATTGCGTGACAGATGCGTGCGTACCTATATTGAGAGTTTTAGAGTATAACGCACGCAGAAAAAGGCTCGGGGGATGAACGAACGAGCACAGAATTGAGCGAATAGGAGTTTGGGACCGAAGGCTAGTGCATTGGGCGTCGCGCCGCGCCAGGCAGCCTGGCGCTACGACTGGCGCATCGCGCCTCTGCTTTAGTGCAATGGGCGACGCGTCGCGCCCGTGTTTTGGTGCTATGAGCGGAGTGCCGCGCCTCCCCTGCCACCGACCTCCCATGTATATATATAGGCCCTTCACTTTAAGTGAATCATTTCCCTATTGTTCATTCGGCCAGAGAAAGGGAAAGTCGAGGTTTTCAATCATTTTCCGTCTGATTATGCTATCAAATGCCATCCAACTTCAAATTAACTTCAAGTATTGAATTCTAACCATTCAGCAAGCATCGCTACGGAGTTATTTTCTCGAAATACGCCCGGGAAACCGGAACTCCGCCGAGCAAAAGTTGTCAAAATTGATTCAAATTGATTCCTATGTGGCCATAGGCTTTAAGTAAGCATTTCTCCCTTATGAACTCTCGGAAAATTATAAGTTTTCGACTGTATTTTACGTAGTTGAATTATAGTTGCTATTGATATCAAAGCTATCATTTTAAGCCGAATTGGGTATTGAAATTAGTCTCTTTCTCCCAGTATTACGGTTATATGTGGAAAGAGCTGTTGAATAGAAATTGAAACTAATCAGATAATCGAGAACCGACAGCTAAGGTATGTAATGTTTATCCCTTCGACAAGTTATTCTCGTCGTATAGCGATGCGACTTATGCCTCTGAAGTATGACCATGATTCTGTATAAAGTAATTCGCTAATGCCAGTAGATAACGAGTATATACATATACGTGTTATGGCTAGATGCTATTAGTAGATTGTGATTAGAATTATTGTGGTCAGCTATTTCTGTAGACTATGAATATATGTATGTTGCGGTTAGCTTGTAGAAAACGTATATGATTATGCTGTAGTACCCCTCATCTGGAAAGAACATGTTAAGTTTGATATGCGCTAGAAGAGTCATAGAAGCTCTTATATTTCCAATTCATTATATTAGTAGGATTGTATGTTTTATTACTAGGCCTAGACCTTAGAAGCTCATGAATAGTTATCGGGCCTGAGCTAGTAAGTTAAACAACATAGGCGCAGCTAGATGGTTTAACTACTAGTCTGGAGCCTGTATTGTTAGGAAAGCACGCCTAGAGGCCATTGGCGTATCCTCACGCCCCAGCGCCAGAAATTTAGATAGGAAGATCATGTTTAGAGTCACCAGCCTAGGGTTTTCTAGTGAACGGAGTGACAGCCTGCCACCTAATTAGCTATTACCAGTGATTGTCAGTCCTAGTTGACTTGGCATTTATCATATAGGACGCCCAGGAAGTCAGCCCAATCATCTAGGTCAAATAGACCAGTGGGTACCCTGAGGAAGGGGACCTTATCGGCAGTTAGAGGCAGGGCTAGCACCCCAGCCGGTTTTTATAAGATACAGGTATAGATCGCTGAGAGCAGCTAAGTCTATATAAACTTGTCTATAAGGTTAGGAATCGCCCAGGAAAGTCATACAAGATCTGAGTAGACCAAGATGAGGTCTAAGGGACTAGCACCATGTTAGTACAATACTACACATAGGCTAAGATTGTCAGTAGGTTGCCTGTGGAGGGTTAGGGGCCGATCGCTCAAAAGCATGTTCGGTCAGTAACAGCCTACAGTCGTTCTAAGTAGAGGAACTAAGTAATTAGTCATCCGCGACCCCATAATTGTTGATGAGTTATAGTTGTCCAGGCAGGACATTCGGAGTTATGTTAGGTCACTTTAGATCTCGCACTATCCAGTCTAGACCAGTAGAGATCATGATCAGTACTAGGATCCTCTGATCAGATACAAGTGCACGGTGAACCTGCTAGCAACCTTATAGACTATTCGAGAGGCGAGCAGCAGTGGAATTAGGCCCAGAAGGCCAGATACGCCTTTTGAGTAGCTAGATTGAGATTTCATACAGCGCATTGGTTGGGGTTGCCCTTATTTAGGAGCCCCCTATAACCAACCCCAGGGTTACTAGCTGTGTCAACATCCGCCACGGGCGAGATGACGTCGCTCCAAGGAGCGGGGCATCCACGAGGGACGAAGATGGGGTTCCAGTTCCTTATACAGTCCATTCAGTGGTTGGACTATTATATGTCATATCGGCACCACACCCCCTGTCGAGCCTGGTGCCCGGGGTGCAGATTTCAGGAGTCCATGGACTCAGACACAACTACAGATCAGGCGCTGAGTGGGCTTAGTTGCAGACCCAGGGGACTGGTAGGTTGGCTATAGCACCAGTAGATTCATACAAACCTGGTTAGGGGTATATAGATTGAAGTGTACTCTCCAGGGCTTATGGGGGCTCGCGTTGGTTATTTTGTGCTGGTTATACCTTCCAGGCTTATGGGGGCCAGGTTAGGTTCTTGTTTGCATCTTTGTCTGCTAGCTATAGCTTACAAATATATGATTGTACAATCCTATTTTATATACGTGTAGTTTTTCATTAGATGCATGTTATGAATAAGCAAGCTTCCAGGTTACCTTTTTCCCCTTCCTTCTACTTACTTTCAATCTTTTACAGCTTTCGTTAAGCTTATTTACTGCCTTACATATTTGGTACATATTGTACTGACGCCCTTCTTAGGGCGTTGCATTACTTTCCTGCAGGTTTAGACAGACAAAGTTCAGAGTCCTTAATAACAGTTGTTCAGATTCAGTAGTTTGGCCAGCTCCCTTCATTCAGAGTTGCCAGGTTGTAGAGATTATAGTCTTTCAGTTATACAACACTTGAGGTAGGTCGGGGCCCTATCCCAACCACTATTTGTATTCTTAGAGGCTTGTATACTACAGTCCTCAGTCAGTTAGTGTATGTTGGCCATGTAGGGCTTTAATCAGTTATGCTTCGTATGTTGGTCATGTGGGGCCTAGTACAGTAGCTTATATCCATTTTAGTTATAACTAGACATCATGGTGGTCTTGTCGGTCCGCATCGGGTTCCCTACTATTACCTGTTTCTTGTTAGCTATTTTTATTTACAGGTGGCTATATGGCCTTGTCGGCCGGGGCTGTGTTTACAACCGAGATATAGCTCGTTGTTTTCTTGAGTTGAGTTGCAGGCATGCACTAAACGTGCATAGACCCAGCCATAAACGTGCAGTCATGCCTTCCAAGGTGGGGCGTGACATCTTGGTCCAACATTCTATATTGGCATAACATGGTGCTAGCCAATCCATACCCATAATTGCATCAAAGTCGATCATTTCTAATTCCACCAAATCTGCTAAAGTATGGCAACCAACAACCTCTACTGTGCAACCCCAGTAGATCCTCTTAGCTATAATAGAATCACCGATGGGTGTAGGCACAGAAAAAGGTCGTTGAAGCAATTCTGGCGTGACACCAAATTTTCAAGCTACTAGTGGCGTCACATAAGAAAAAGTGGAACTTGGGTCTATTAAAACATAAATAGAATGAGAAAAAATGTCTAGCATTTACCTGTCACCACATCCGGTGATGACTCTGACTCTTGTCAGCCCGGTAAAACATAAGTACGATGTGGACCAGTGCCTAAGCTAGATCCCCCTGACCTGCCTCGGCCTCTGCTGGTTGGAGTTGAGGGCCTACGCCCTGCTGGAGATGCTGGGGCACGTGACACTACTGAAGATCTGTCATGTCGGTCCCCGTGGAATTTTTTTGAAAGACAAGAATCAAATAATTTTCTGTGGTGAAACAAAATATCTCTCATCTCCCCCTCAAATAGATTCTTTTTTTTGTTTCCAAAGGAATGTTGTTATGTTGTTTTGAAGGGATCACTCTGACCCCTAGCTGGATAGTCTCTCATCAGGTGACCCTCTTGTCCACATGTGTAACACGCCGTTGAACCATACCTGCATGCCCCAAAATGATGTCGACTACAGATAGGGAAAAGTGGCATTATGAATCTACTCTGCTCTGACCTCTCTCTACTGCTTCGAACCCGATGGCAGTGACTCTCGCTGAGTCCTGACTGGCCCCGATGACTTGGTCTACCACCCTGTTGTTGTTATGGGGGTGGGGGTCTGGGTGGTGTTCCTAATAATCGTAGCCTGGGTCCCCCCTGAAACTCCTCCTGAGTGTCACTCGGTCTATCCCTATGGCGCTGCTCCTAATTTGCCCTCTCTATCGCCTGCTGCCGCTACTTGATCCCCTTAATGTTCTTGGAAAATACCTGAACACGGGCAATGTCCATGTCCTTTCACAGAGTAGCCATAATACAAGTCTATGCATACTCTGGAAGCAGCCCCATAATAAATCGGTGCACCCTAGCTGGCATGGTATCTACAGAAGCTGGTTCATATAGGGATAAAGAGTCAAACCTCATAGCATATTCCCGGACGCTCATCGAACCCTGCTCCAGATGCAGAAATTGATCTACCCGAGCCTGTCGAATTTCTCGTGGCAAATAGTGATCCAGGAAGGCTTCTGAAAGCTGGACCAAGTCGGAAGGGATACATCTCTACCTCGGGATCGTTCCCAACTCTTGTACCACAATATTTCTATATCCCACAACCGAAATAATGCTAACTCAACCGACTCCGCTTGTGTGACATGAATTACCATGAAGATTCGCTACAATTGGTCTAAAAAGTCCTGAGGGTCCTCATCCTGGTCCGTCCCTATGAACTGCGGGGGACTCAGTGCAAGAAACTCTCGGACCCTCGAACTACTTGGTCCTCCTGAAGATTCGGCAATTTGGACCATTTAGAGGCTCTAACCATGGAGCACGCAGATCCCAAAAACGCATAGTTTCTCCTCCAAAAATGACTTCTCCGGTTAGGGAATGCATTAGATATTTACCTAAACCAGGTGTTGTAATGCGGCCGGACTGGAAAGGAGGGGGACAACGAACCTCCGATAGATACTATCATATAAAAAGAAGAAGTGGTCTGAATAAATCAATGAAGTTAACTGGCTCGTTGAGCAGCCATCATCTGAGCTAACATAACAACAACACTCTTAACCTACTGGTCTGATGGTTCCGGTATAGAAACTACTGGAGGTGGTGCCGACACATCTGTCTCTCTGGGCGGCTCCTGAAGGGGCGGAGACTGCTGGGGAGATTGAAGTGAAGTCTCCCTATCGCCCTTAGATCGGGCTGACTCTGACTGGGGCACCCTGCTAGTGCCCTTTTCTGCTGTGACGTCCAACTTTCTGCCAGTCGTGGGTTGTCGCCTGTCTGACATTTCTCTATAGACGAGCAGAATATGGTAAGCTTAGGGACTCAACCCTATACTGTACAGCTCTATAGCACGACTGGAAGAGAAAGAAAAGTAACCACCCTATCATGCCTCGCAGTCGCCTGCCTATAGAATGTGGTGCACAACACATCCATAGATAAGACTCTACTTAGCACGGCTTGCAGACTCTCTGGGATACGACCTTCTCTGATACCAAGTTTGTCACGCCCCACCTTGGGAGGCATGACTGGCACCTGGTGTCCTACTAGGATCTGAACTGGCCCGACTGAGCTTATGCACCTCTGGTGCTTGCCTAATCTCTAAATCAAGAAAACGACGGGTTATATCTCGGTTGTAAACACAGCCCCTGGCCGACAAGGCCTTATAGCCACCTGTAAAAGAAATAAACTAACCAAAAACAGATAATAACGGGGAATTCTATGCGGGCCGACAAGACCACCATGATGTCTAGTTATAACTGTAAAGTAAATCCAACACTGAACTAACTTATGGCTGACAAGGCCGCTAACTAACAGCTAACCAAGGCCCCACATGGCCACATGTAAAATAAAGCATACACGGGCCCCACACGGCCAACAAAACTAACCACCGAGAATCTAAAATAATCTGCAAGCCTCTAGGAGTAGTGATATAATAGTCGGGACAGGGCCTCGACCTACCCATAAATTGTACAAACAAAGAGAGTAGACCTTCTAGTTATTAGCTCCGGAGGAATGGAGCTGACTGCTCTTCTAACCCTGGCTGAAAGCTAAGAAGATCCTGATCCACGTCTATCGAGACCTGCAGGCAAGTAATGCAGCACCCTAGAAGGGCGTCAGTACAATATGTACTGAATATGTAAAGCAGTAAATGTAAATAACTGAATGAACTAAAAGAAGACTAAAAGTAATAGAAAGTCTATTACTACCTGAGTAGCTGAACTTCCTGCTGTCTAATCTATCAGTAACTAATGCAAACAAGAACCTTAACTATCCCCCATAAGTCGGAAGGTACAACCACCACAGAATAACCCACCTGGGGTCCCCATAAGCCCTGGCAAGTACAATTCAATCTATATACCCCTACAAGGTCACACTAAGTCAACTAATAACTATAGCTGTCCTACCAGTCACCTGGGTCTGCAACTAAGCCCGCTTGGCCCCTGAACTGAAGTTGTGTCTCAGTCCAGTGGACTCCTGATATCTGCAACTCGGGCACCAGCCTCGACGGGGGTGTGGTGTTGATACAACATATAATATTCCAGCCATGGAATGGATTGTATGAGGACGTGGGAACCCATCTTCGTCCCTCGCGGACAGCATACCGCTCCTTGGAGCAACATCATCTCGCCCCTGGCGGGCGTCGACACAGCTAGTAACCCTGGGGTTGGTTATGGAGGCCTATACAAGGCAAAGTCAATCCCAAACTACACATAGCATACTGGTCTTAGCTAACAACAACAACTAATTATAGTAGATATACTTCTGGCTCTCTTACTAGGATTCAAACTGAATTATAATACTAAAGAAACTAACTTGCCGAATGAATTTTTCTTAACATACCTGGATCGTCGATTCCTGATTAAAGGGCGAGTTTCAATCCGTATTCAATAACTCTTTCCAACTATAATCGTATTACTGGGAGAATGAGACTAGTTTTAGTACTAAGTTCGAAAAACGATAACTTTTAATATTAATATTAACTATACTTCAACTTAACAGAACACAGTCGAAAACGAATTTCTCGAGAGTTCAGAAGGGAGAAATACTTACTTGAAGCCTGTGATCATATAGAAATTAGTTTGGAGAAATTCTGACAACTTCTACTCGGCGGGGTTACGATTTGCTAGGTGAATTTCGAGAAACTAACTCCATAGTAATGCTCCCCACATGCTTATAACTCGATACCTGAAGTTAATTTGAATTTAGATATCGTTTGGCAGCGTAATCGGAAGAAAATAACCTTAAAGTTGCGTCTTCCTTTCTCTGGACGAAGATATATATATATATATATATATATATATATATATATATATATATATATATATATATATATATATGTATGTATGTATATGAAATAAAACAATTGAAATCAATTGAATTTATATAAAACTTGGGTAATGGACAAGGGGTACGTGGCACGGACCCAAATGCGTCGTATTATGGGCGTGTCACGAAGCCCATTACGGAGGGGGAGGGTCCGTGACACGTTGCCTCTATTTGGCATCTTGTCCAGCCTTCTCCCTCGCTCCCCCGATTTTTCGCTCGTTCGACCTTTTTCTGGGCCCTTTCTCGTGCGCTTCGTACTCCGAAACTCTTGACTAACGTATGAATATGTTGTCTTAACCCATAGAAACTTACGGGGTGTAACAAAATCAACAATCCAAATTGTTGTCAATCCTATGTTTCATGAGAGAACAAAACACATTGAAATCGATTGTCATTTTATAAAGGAGAAACTTCAGCAAAGAAAGACCAACATTGATTACATCTCTACACAAAATCAACCAGCTGATCTACTCACCAAAGGCTTAAGTAGAGTTCAATATGAATATCTATTGTCCAAGCTAGGAACAGTAAACATCTTCACTCCTTCTAGATTGAAGGAGAGTGTTGAGGATCAAGCTGATCAAAGGACAAACAAATCAAGCTTAGATCAGTCCATGAAGAAGGTTCTTAATTAATACAATATAATCAACATGATTAGACTAAGTTAGTTATTAGTCCGAAAGTTAGTTAGGTAACTAACTTCTATTAGGTTAGTTAAACTGCTGCTAGAAGCAGTGGTGAATCACAATGAAGAAAGATAGGGAAGAGATGTTGTATATACCTCTATATATACAAGTATAGGGTACTAGATGTAAAACACATCTTTGATATGAAAAAAAGGATTATTCTCTCCCTACTCTTCCTCATAATACTCTCGATCATTTATTATGTTTTACTTACTTTCTTTCTCTGTATTTTTTGATCAAGAAAGGCTCAGTTACCTTCAGTATGGAATCATACATTGTAGGAGAGGACTTGTGGGATGTTGTTAATGGAAGTAACACAAGTCCTCCTACTGATAGTCCAAAAAATAGTAGCTCATGCAAGAAGTAAAAGCATATTAATGCAAAGGCGGAGTTCATCCTAAAGAGATCCATCTCCTCCAATTTATTTGACCATATTATAAGATGTAAGTCAACTCATGAAATATGGAGGACCCTGGACCAGTTGTTCAACAAGAAGAATGAAGCTCGGCTACAGATATTGGAGAATGAATTGGCTAATACTAATCAAGGTAATCTTTTTATTGCCGAGTATTTTTTGAAGATTAAAAACTTATGTTCTGAGATCTCTTTATTAAATACAAATGAGGCTATCTTTGAAGCACGAATGAGAAGAATTATCATTCGTGGATTAAAGTTAGTATATATTCCATTTGTTACATTTATTCAAGGATGGGCTCAACAACCATCCTTGGAGGAATTTGAGAATCTGTTGTCATTATAGGAGGAGGTACTAGCCAAACAGATGGCTGGGATATTGACAAAACAAGGGGAAGGGAATTTTCTTGTAGCCGATAAGAGGAACTTTAAAGGAAACACAAGAGATAGGTCGTACTATCGATCCTCAGGTGGTTCAAGCTTACCAGAAAAGAAGGAAGAGTCTTCTAACAATCATGATAAGAAGCCTCTCAAATGTTATCAGTGTGAAAAAATAGGGCATACAAAAAGATATTGTCGAGTCAGGGAGAGCAATATGGCTCAAACTCATGAAGCCGCATAAGTAGAAGACTGGGGAAGGTGTTTCGTAGCTGAGACTCAAGCAGTAGATGTCATGGCTTCTATCAATTTTGAAAGAGACTGGATCATGAATTCAAGATCAAATAGTACAGTTCTTCACGTGGAGAAGAAAGGCAATTTTGTCATCAACAAGAAGCAAAAAGATTCTGATGACGTCCAGAGTAGTGACATGGTAGCTGCTATTGAGAAAATCAAAGAAGTAAATCTTGAAACTGGTAATATAAATCTGAATATAGAGGATGTTGAAGTAGAACCTGAGGAGACAGTGTCTGAAATTATATATGCTAATGGTGACTATTCTGGAGAAAGAATTCAGGGAGATGTAAAAGAAGTTGAAATATCTGGGCAATCATCTGCCACATTAAAAATAATCATCGGCTCATAGCAAATACTAAAAGAAAATTGAGAAGCTAAAGATCAAATAAATGAAGAAGCTGACTTTGAGGAATTAATTTTAGATGGAGACAAACAGATATGATTTTCGAAAGCTCTGAAGCTGCCTAACAATCTATCGAGAAGCTGAAAAGAAAATTTGGTGGTGGATTTTACGCTGATGGTAAGGCTTCACAGGAAATTAATGATCAAATCGTCACCGGTTCAAATGAGGAGGCTGATACCAATGAAATTTTTTGTGCTATGGAGTTGCTTTAGAAGGAGCAAGTTCTAAAACATTGAATCCTAGAGTTCCAAACTTGTCTATCACACGTACTTCTTGCGATAGTACAGCTGTCAGGTAGCTAAGAGAAAGGAGGAGCCTGAAAACTCAAGAACATAAAACTCAATAAAAAGATGATTCATTTGGTTCGCAAAGGACAAAGAGAACTATTTTCAAGTTGGTACGCTATAGAGATGAAAATTTTGTCAATATGCATTCTTGTTTCTTTGCAGGTCCAATCAATGACGGAAAATCTTCATAAGAATCGAGAGAAGTAACTGCTAAGATTTTCATCAACACACAGCTCAAAGATCCATTTGAGTTCTTCCATGACAAGCTTGGGGTAATTTCCAAAAAATCACTTTAAGGGGGAGTGTGAAAAATAAAACTGATTTTTCAGAGGTACAAAAATCCTAGATTTTTAGAAAAACTTCTAGAGTGACATATGGTAGTATCTTGGCTATAAATCCTAAAGATATGTTTAGATCTAGATTCTTGTTAGATTGTTAGGATAAAGTTATCTAGATTGTTCTTATAGTTGTATCTAGAACTATCCCTACACAAATATAAATAGGGTGGCCTTAGTTATTTGTAATCAACCCAACCAACCCGAATAAAGCCAATTCCAAAAGTCTTCTTCCATCACAAATTCTCTATCCAAAATCCTCCTCCTTTTCGTAGCTTTCTCTTCTTTAGTTTAATCTTTCGATCTTAGTTAATGATCTTGGACTAACAGAATATTTCTCCAATTTATATTTTCTTCTGCTATTCTCTACAATAACATTGAATCCATAAGACGAAACTCATCTAACTCCTTCATATTGTCAAGAACAAAACCACAAACTTAATTTCTCAAAGATGAATATAAGAGATGAAAGTATAGTGCGGCAGAGACTCAAAAGTTTTGAGCGATATTAAAATAGGAATTTATGACTAGTGAGTAAATTTACAGAACAAAAAGGTTCAATTTTAGGGAAATCTTAAAGCCCAAGTAAATTTCAACAAATTTAACTGAAATATTTTCCTTTGTAGGAAATCAGACATGGAACAACTTAGGAAACTTTATTCTAATGATAATATATTATTGCAAATTTCTTAATTAGGAGTTCATTAATAAAAGAATGCACCTTTTTTGAAAAAATTTTATGAAAATTCTTTTAACAAAATAGTTGAAGAGTGAACGGTGAAAAAAATACCTAAATTATAATAATTTTTTGAGTCGCATATATGAACTATCAGGTGTGTGAATTTTCTACATGAACTATTAAAAATGTTTATAAAAACATACCTAAACTATCAGTTGTTCCCTCTTTCTACCTGAACGATAGTGATATTTCAGATAGAAAAATGAGCAACTAATAGTTAAGGTGTGTTTTGATAAATATTTCAGGTAAGAAAAGTAAACACTTGATAGTTCGGGTTGGAAACTCAAAAAACCTGAATAATTTAGGTGCGGTTTTGATCCTTCACTCATAGTTTTAAATTTAGTTGCAAGTTTCTTCTACTCCAGAAATTATTTTATGAACTATAAAAGAATTAAAAGTTTTACTTAAGCGCGTGCACGATCTTCTTATTATTTTTTTGAATTTTTTTTAATAGGAGTAGGAGAAGGGGAAATAAGAAAGGAAATTATAGATGGGGAATCAAACTCTCACCAATAAGGTGAAAGTTCCGATAGCTAACCAACGATTTTCCTATGATATGCAAGTAGGAAGTATTTAATTTTCAATAGATCATTAGAGATTTTGTTATTAATATTATATACATACGTAATTAATTTTGAATATATTTTTTTTAATGAGTGAAGAATCAAACACACCTAAAGTATCTCAATTTTTCAAATTTTATATCTGAACTATCAAATATGTGAATTTCTACCTAAACTATCATCAAATATTTATCAAAATATATCTCAACACTGATTGAACCAAGTGTTTCCATACAATTGCTCCTAGGCACATGACAACTTCATTTTTCCATAAAATGTCGTCCACATGGAATATGTAACGGCTATATAAGCTGACCAATTAACTTTTTTTAAAAAATATTCCTATTAATTCCTGTAAAACCTTAAATTCTCCCCTTCTTCGTCATCATTTCTCAACCATTTTTCTTAATTTCTTCTTCTCTATTGCAGATTTTTTCAACCTTCTTCTTCAGCAGGGGCTAATCAGATTTTCTTTTTCATTTTTTCCCTCCTTCTTTTTCGTTGGTCTATCTTCTTCATTTCTCCAAAATGAGGTTGAATGTAGGCGGTCGGCAACGATAAGAACATCAACAATAAATAATCATCTGAAAAGGCTTTACGCAACAAATTTCACACACAAAAAAAATGACCAATAAAAAAGAGACTAAGCAAAGAAGAAGGTGACAGTCTAAATGACCTTTTTTCATCAGGAAAAGGTCCCAAGTTTTACCAAATATTAACCCTTTTAACTTTTAACCTAACAATTGATCTAGCATTTATTCAGATATTAGTTAAGACTTATTTCAATAAACATTTGGTGATAATTCAAATAGAAAACTCGTACAACCTGATAGTTCATATATGAAACTCGAAAAAAAAAGTATTGAAACTTGTCTTTCATTTACTAATACTTTAGTCTTTAGGTTGAATTTTATGTGCATCTAGAAGTGTAGTGGATGGATAAGTATAACTTAAAGCTCGTATCTATAAGATTACGTCAGATTATATTATAGCCTTCAAGCAAAATGACTAAAGGTGCACATTATCTTACAACAAATATTAGGTGCAATACTTTTTTTTCAGCTCATCAAATTAAACTATCTTGAACCTTTTGACAATGCCAATTTCATGTAGAATCCTAAATTTTGGGATTGCTTCTTAACAGATTTGTTCTCAAAATGTGGAGTAGAGAGGTCCCTTTTGGAAGTTCAACAAATTTAAAGGGGATAACAATTTTTAGTGGGATAACTTAACTAGAAAAAGTGCTTTAGGAACTCCAAGACTCTAGTTTCTGTTAGGATATATATATCCACTTCTTGTGTTTCTTAACTAACCATTTTCCAACTATATATTCACCTTCTATCAACTTCAATTTATTAAACTTTTAAAATTATTTCTTCAGATCTAATATTTATCAAAATTTTTGTGGATCTTAATTTCACATAAATCTATATATACTCCTAAAAAATAATTGGTTCGGATAAACTCATTGGATCAGCCCCTGCAGGGCACAACTAGAGGGGCATAAGGGTGTTCATGCAAATTTCCTTCGCCGGATATTCTTTCCTAGTATATATAAGGTCAAATTTATTTTTACGTATAGTTAGTAGATGTTGAATTTCTCGACTGTACATATTTACTTTTTATATTTTAAATTTTCTTAATAAAAAATTCTGGCTCTGCCTCAATTCCCCTGCTCCCAACTTGACATGCATGACCTCCTAATTATAAGTTGATCAGCATTTCTTGGCTTCAAATCATAGTGGTTCATTAACTTTAAGCTCTTCAACCTTCCATAGGACATTCAAGTTAAACTAGGCACATGGAGAAGACATCACTCATATTTCATAGCACTTAATTCTGTTTTTCTTTTTAAATTCTTTATTTTTCTGATCAATTTCCTATATATATTTCTATTCCCTTTTTTCTTCAACTGAACATCACCTTATGTTAGCTTTCCATACAAAAGCTTGAAACCAAATATAAAGAATTCGATTTTGCCAAATTTAGAAAACCAACTATTGGATTTCCATCCTGAAAATCCTCCTAATTACTCCAACTTCATTTTTTTTCTATTTTTAGTAAGCTCTAAATAACTATAAATAGACCTACAAATATATCTTGGCTACTCAAATCTTTCTTTCCATTTTAGAAACTTATTATATACATTGTTCTAACAAATTAATTAATGGCTGCTTTTAGTAGAGCAATTAGCTCATTCTTTGCCTTGCTCTGCCTCCTCCTTCTGTTAGCTATAATCACAGAAGCTAGGAATCTGGAAAATACTAATAATAATGAAGGATTTGTTAGAACAAGAGGTGCCCATTTTGTACTAAATGGATCACCTTTTCTGTTCAATGGTTTCAACTCTTATTGGTTGATGCATGTTGCTGCTGAGCCAACTGAGAGATACAAAGTCTCTGAAGTTTTCAAGGAAGCCTCTGCTGCCAGCCTTTCTGTATGCAGGACTTGGGCTTTTAGCGATGGAGGTGATGCAGCATTGCAAATTTCTCCTGGTGTCTACGATGAACGTGTTCTTCAGGTCATCTAAAAGCTTAAAATGTTAGATATAAAACACATCTTTTATTTATCTAGTAATATATATGTATGTATCAACACACCACTCACTTTTGAACCTAATTCTTTTTCATGGATTATAAGCCTATAGAATTATTTTTTTAAATAACGAGTGACAATAGATTTGAATCCGCGCTGCCATGCCCTACCAATTTATCTATTGCCCTGCTCGGCTAAGTTTTGGCCATGTCTTGTCCTCCCCCATTGTCATCCTTATCAAAACCTCTATGTGCTTTGATATCATGTTAAAATATGCGATCAACTCATAACATACTTTTTATCAAAATCTCTATCTCCTTTGAAATCATTTTCTTGTTCTCTTTACTGTGTAGAATATGTGATATTGTTTTTATATTATAGCCTTTAACATGGATCCATTCTTTATGATATACAGGGATTGGATTTTGTGATCTCAGAAGCAAGAAAGTATGGGATACGCTTAATATTGAGCTTTGTGAATAACTATAAAGATTTTAGAGGGAGAAGTCAATATGCTCAGTGGGCGAAAAATGCAGAAATTCAGAATATTAACAGTGAGGATGATTTTTACACTCATCCAGTTCTTAAAGATTATTACAAGAACCATGTTAAGGTAGGGAAAAATTTAGATACCATATGATTGAAAAAAAAATTCTAGTAGATTTATTATTGATATTTTTAAAAATAACTGTGTTACAGAAAATAGTGACAAGGGTGAATACCATGACTGGAATAGCATACAAGGATGACTATACAATTATGGCATGGGAACTTATGAATGAGCCTCGCTGCAGTGCTGATTATTCTGGAAAAACAGTTAATGTGAGTAAAAACAGACACAAATCAATCATCTATTTTCTTCTTAATTATAATAATTTTTTTCTAACTATATATGTGATATGATTACAGGGATGGGTTCAAGAGATGGCTAGTTTTGTGAAATCACTAGACAAAAAACACTTGTTGGAGATTGGAATGGAAGGATTTTATGGCGATTCAATGCCTGAAAAGAAGCAAGTTAATCCTGATTTCCAAGTTGGAACAGATTTCATTAGTAGTCATCTTATTAGAGAAATTGATTTTGCTACTATACATGCATACACTGACCAATGGTAAATTTAAACATCTCTTTTTATATAAACAGACCTATATACTATCAATGCACATGACTTAAACTCGTAACATAACAAAAAACCTTTTCGGTTAATAGGCTATCTGGACAAAGTGATGATGCACAAGTAACATTCATGCAAAGGTGGATGACAAGTCACTGGCAAGATTCAAGAACCATATTGAAGAAGCCATTAGTACTTGCTGAATTTGGAAAGTCGAGCAAAGATCCAGGATACAATCAAAATGCAAGAGACGCATTCATGAGCTTAGTTTATAGAAATGTGTACAATTTTGCAAAAGTAGGAGGGACCATGGGAGGAAGCTTAGTGTGGCAGCTAGTGGCACAAGGCATGGACAACTTTGATGACGGTTACTCAATTATCTTGGCACAAAATCCTTCAACTACAGGGCTAATTTCAGGCCAATCTCAAGCCATGACAACTTTAGCTCATTTGGTTAATAGCCCTAATTTGGTTCATCCTTTGGTTCAATCACATGGACATCATCCACTAGGGGTAGGACATCACCGTGTTGGTAGATGAGGTCATGAACATCATTCGTTATGTACAATTTATTTTAAGGTGTCTGTTTCATATTTCAGAGTACTCCTCAGCCAATTTGTAGCCCAACTTTCAAATTTGGAATTTTTGCATTAGCAGAAGTTAGCTAGTGTACGGTTGATTAACTTTCTGAATGTATTTTTCCATCGCACTTGTTATTCCAACCTGTGTAGGAATAAATTGTCATTGTTGTTGTATTCAACATATTTGATATATGAAGTAGCTCTTTTTCATATTTATGTTATCTTAGTTTGATGATCAAATGGTACTATATGCATGTAGTTTTTAAAATTTAAAGAACATAGGGAAGTAGCTAGAGAAAGCTCCATGCTAAAAGATAAGTTAAAAATTGCAAGAACAATGAATTTAGAGAAAAGAAGGCTTGTAGTGAAATCCTGCTCGATCTGGAAAATGAACTTAATAAAGTCAAGTTGAATCTTACTACTCAGCTCAAGAGAGATAAGGAACTAAGGAGGGACCTGATCAAATTCAAGGTTGATCTTAACAAGTAACTCCGGTGGACTTGGTCCTCCCAAGAATGTACCTCTGTGAATAAGAAGAATATTAGTTCTTGAGAAGGCATTGGATTTCAAAAAATAAAGACTCCTTAACCCTTACAGCAAATATATGTCAAATCCTGATAACTGGTTGTGCACTCATTGCGGCAAAAATGGCCACAATTAGGACACCTGTCAAGCCAGAATTCTTGTTGTTAAAAAGAATTTGAAGTTTGTTAAAGTGAGAGTAACTTAAAGGGTACTGGTCCCCAAGGAAGATGTCACGACTCGAGTATAGACCCGGATGGTAGACATGGGACAAGAGACCCCGAGAGACCCCATGTCAACCCATGGCATAAGCATTCACTAACTCATTCAATAGACATGAAGAAACATAATTGTAAACTCAGCGGAAGTCTAACTTAACATAACAACAAAATGAACATCCGAAGATGAAAACATGTCTAAGTCTGATAAAACTCTAATCTGGACGAGCTGATGGGACAACGCCCCCAACTAGCTCAACAATACTGAAACCAAAACTACAACTAAGATAACTGAAAGTCTAGTCCTCGGAAGATGAGGACTCACCAACCAAGCAGGTACTGTCTCTGATAAGAGACTACGAACGAGGATGGACCTGAGAACCGGATCCTGCATCATGAAATGATGCAGCATAGAAGGTATTCGGTCAGTACGTAGAATGTAACAAGTATGTAAGGTAAGTAAAACCGCTTGAGTAATAAATCATTTAAAATATTTTATGACATATCTTAAGATTTTAAGTGAAAATAGAAGGCTACAAGCAATCATTCTAAAATCGTATTCTTATCATAACATGACCATGCATAGTTTTAGAACATCATGATTGACTCGAATGACTCAAAGCTAAAACATAACATTTATATTAAAAGATGAATAATGAGTCAAACCTTGCTTCTTGAACATGCATACATATGATAATTATCATGAGTAATGGTTATGCGAATTCAAATGATATAGACAGTGGGAGACTCATCACTTAACCGACATACCACAATAGAGCTTACGTTGTCCCCACTATTACACTCAAGTAGGCAGAGCCATCCAAAACCATGTCGGGGCTAGGGACACTACCATGATATGGATATCGAGCTAAAAGGGGCCATTCGGGTCGTGGATAGCTCACAAGGGAGGTCCCAATAATATAATAGAATCAACCTACATTGGCGCGTAGTTTTGGGGCATAGGGTTATCGACCCTTAGCCCGCTCGGTGCTAGACTTTTCTCCCAAAACATGCAATTCTCTACATCGTATAAATATGAAGCTCAACATCGTCTAGTGACGAAGCTCAATCATGAAATCATGCATAAAATCAACATCGCATGAAATGAAGCTCAACATTGTCTATTGACAAAGATCATTATGAAATCACACATACACTAGACATCATATAAATATGAAGCTCAATAATGTCATTTTGACAAGGCTTGAATAAAAATTATAGTTAGACTCAACATCATGTGAAATGAAGCTTAACATTGTCCTCAACAAAGCTTGACAATAATATACATATCAATCAAGGATTTACGCATAGAGGAGGCTTTACTTGGAAACATACCACAAGCTAGAATTCATAATAAGGGTTAAAGGAAAATTTCATCTCAACCATGTGGTAAGCTCATGTCGGGGAAAATCACAATTTAAAATCATTATTTAGGCATAACCCAAAGCTCTACCATACTTGGGTCTATTTAATCTTCTTTGAAAACATCATAAAAATCATGGGTAAGGTTGGAAACATGCCTTTCATCATCTACTCCATCAACATCACATTCTATATGAACTATCCACACATGGGAATTTTAGATTCGATTTTTCGAAAAAAAAAATTGTAAAAGAAATTAAATTAGAATCCGCCCAAGCTCAGTAAATCGCCAATATCAACTCAATTTAATCATATCCATGAGTAGAGATGTAAGAATTATGCAATTGAATGAAAATCCATACTTGATCATCACAAACCAATCACAGATTGTTAGGAAATGGGCATGGGTGTGGAAGGAAGCACCCACTCATAGCCTTACATACTTGGGATTGAAGAATTTTAACCCTTCCTAATTGCCCAGCTGAGATTCCAATTGTGAAACCTTGAGAATTCACCTTGATTCTTCTCCTCAAACCCCCAACCTTGCATGCATGAAAGTAATGGCCTGAGATGGGTTTTTCTCTGCTAAAAACCCTCTATTATGAGCTTAAAACGACGTAGTATAGGCCCTTAGAACTTAGAAATTACGGAACAAATCCTTAATAAATCGCTGAAAATAACTGTCAGGGGGTCCTAACGGATGACCCGATGACTCGTCGACAGGGCTCACGATCCATTGGTTTGCTCGTCAGGTTCACTGGATAAGTGGTCTGCCGGGTCTCCTAACGAGTGACATGACGACTCGTCCCCAACAGCCACGACTCATTGCCACTCCCCGTCAAGTGCATTGGATCAATTTTTCAATCTTCCTCTAGAACCACCCCATGACTAGAATGACGACTTGTGGTGTCTTACCACGAGTCGTTACGACGCCCGTGGGAACCTCGAGTCCCTCATCCTTCCAGGCCTTCCCACGAGTCACTTGACGACTCGTGGGGTCTCCTCACGAGTTGTTCAGTGACTCGTTCTGCAACTGCTGTAATATTTTTTAGTTTTTTTCTCCGATTCACTTTCGGGTCCGATTCTTGAATTCTCAGGATATAACAGAAGAAAACCTGGTCTACCAGCATTGTCACGACCCAAAAAGTCGTGATTGACACCCACATTAACCTCCCCGGTGGGCGAACCAACATTTCACAACTGTTTATCCCACACCATCAACATTCAGAAGAGATAACACGTTTTGAAAATTAACTAATGGAACATCATTATAATTAAAGAATCCAAAAATAATTCACCATCATAACACTCCCACAACCTGATTGTCATTGCACATGAAGATATCTACCTAACATTATCTAAGAGTATGTCAGAAAAGAAAAGAATAAGAAACTATCAATATTTGGAAAAAAGACATCTTCTGCAGAGGAGTAGAACATCACATCTTGCACTACTCACCTTTCTGTTAATTAGCTGTCGTTTTAGAGGTGAGGTCGAATGAGCTTCCGGGATTGAATTCTACACTCAAAAAAGAAATGCAACTGGTAAGCATCATCAGCCAATATTAAATAATAACATACATGCATGTAAAATAACAATATGCAATTAGCTCAGAACATCATTTATATATAGACAATACTCATTCAGGAATTAAATATGCTCAGGTGCTAACTGGCCTGCTCACTGGATTGGGCCATCACTGCAACGATCGCTTCACCGCTGCCACGATCTCGCCACAGCAGAATAAGTTCTGCTAAAACAATACTTCCTTGGAAGCAACTCGACGTAGCTACAGACCTAATATTTTATTAACTATTTTCAACATATGAGTCATTTGAATCATCCACGCCATTCACAGTCATCAATAGATATTTGTCACCACATAATCACATTGAATATAGAATGAATCATTTATGGAAGATTTCACAGCTCAATCATGAGTCCTTATTAACTAAACCAACCATCAAGTCATTATAACACCTCAACAATCTAGACGGGCAAACACATGACCACAAGTTTAGTTCAGTCAAGTACCCACATACTCCATCCAATTCTTTCACTCTTATAGTAAATCAAATAATACAACGAATGGTGATATATCGGTCACACACCTACGTCACATCACATGAACACTCAATCACCAGATATCGATATACACACATGTCAGTGGGTCTTATTTCTGCCCTTTTAGTCATGACCTGCAGGAAACTCTAGAAATTCATGTACTATACTGGCGTGGTACCTGCTCCCACTAATCTGCTCGTCCAGATGCTCCTCTCGAACATGAGTCACTCAACCATCATTGTTTGCTCGGATGCTCCCCTCGGACATGAGCCACTCACCTCAAGATATTCATAATATCCACTTTCATTATCATAATAGATATATTATCATTAAGTCCATTCACATGACTTTTAGGAGGCCTCATCTTACCTCCATTAACTTAAACATTCAAACAATTCGAGATCATTCTCAACAAAAACAAAAGGTATAAACAAACTATATATATCTAGATTCACTTCCGCATTGCACAGGTAACAACATTGCATTAGGAACATTCATTCAAGGAAATTAACAAGGAAGATTTTACAACACTTATGGTCTAGAGACCAATATACACATTATCATTCCATATCTATACATGTCATTATGAAAAGTCTAACTCCTTCTAAACCATAACCTACCTCATTTGGAAGGTTCGAATGTTAATTACTCCACTGGAGCCTTGCCTTGTCAACGCTTTCGAACGTTCAAGGTCTAAAAATAAGAGATTAAGATAATTCAATAGTCTACTTCCAAAATCAAGGGTTTTGAGAGGTCAAATCCACCCCATTCTGCCCATTATCACAGTCTATTTTGTTTCCCATGGCTTAATTCTTTAACATTATTTCCTCAACCTATTTTTAAGGTAGGTTTTAAGGTTAAAGATCTCAATTCCACCTAGTTCTAGGTCTCAACTTTTACATGGACAATGTTCTACAAGAACTTCGCCTCAGGGAGTGATCATTACTCCTTTCTAAATCTAGGGATCAAACACCCACTAGTTCCCTATTGTCCAACCCTAGTTCTACCAACCTAAGATTCTTTTGTCAGCAATTTCACCACTAGCGATCCTCCCCTTGATTCATAGGTGTTAAGGAATTAAACGTACAAGAAGTAAGTCGAGTTTCTTACCTGGTGAAGGGAATTGTTCTGCTCTTGTGGAAAATCACCTCTAGCCCTTAGAACTTCATGCCTTAGAAAAATAGGGTAAAACCCCTGAAATCCCACTTAAAAACTACTTATTGATTACCGTCGTCCGCTGCCGCGGTCACTTTTTCACCGTAGCAAACCTGCTATGGCTGTCATTTCACCGCCACAGCGGATCCAGCGACCTTTCTCCTAATCCGTTATAGTGGTCCTACGACTGTGTTAATAATCTCGCTGCATCAGAAATCCTCACGCAGCAACGTTCTGCCATAACTAGTAGCTCCCAAATACTGCACTCAAACTACACCCTAACTCAGAATTTCCACTATCACTCAATAATACCTTCCTACCCATAACTCAGGCCAGTTAGGGTGTTCTGAGCGTATTCCCCTCATAATGATGTATGGATCATTGCAAGCAAGAACCAGGAGAAGTCTTCTTCACCCTTTTTATCAATTGAAGGGACCCAAGCTGATTTGGGTTCCTATAGCTGATCAATAAATCTATTTGATAGGTGAGGTGATAAGAGGCAGTCAAAAATGGTATAAAAATAGTAGCTTCTTGAAGCATATGACTAGTATAATAGAAGATTTTCTCTCACTCAAAGCCTTTCAAGGAGGGAGTGTGTCCGTGTCCTTTGGAGATGAAAAGAAGGGATACATTCTTGATGTGAAAAATGGGCAGAAGCTGTCAAAATGACTTATTATGTGATAAATAGGTGCATGATTAGGTCCTTGCTAGAGAAAGTCCTGTATGAGCTGTTGAATGGGAAGCAACTCAAGTTGACTTATCTGAGAGCTTTTAGTTGTAAATGTTTTGTTCTAAATAATGGATTTTCAACAAAAAAACTCAAAGTGTTGAATAAAGTGTCCATGAGATCTTTAATGAATCAAAGGAGGCTGGTGATAAAAGAATTCAAATAAAGAAGATGTTAGTTCTTGCCCTAAGAAGAGAGACAAGACTATTACTAGAGAGGGACCTAGTACCATATTGAAACGTCCTATTCCAGAGGCACATTTTGAAGAGAAGCAAGAAAGTATTTGAAAGCAGAAAGTCTTGAGAGCCGTCTATTTGATTCTGATATTGTTGGTCCTTTCAATAAATAGAGTCAAGATCATTCATCAATACAAGTCTCAAATTGGAAACACAAGGGGTCTCATCCATTAAATAATATGCTTACTCCCTTGGACTCGGATATCCAAACCAGATCTAGGTCAAGAAATATGTTTCCCTGCACAGCCATTCTATCCCAGATCGAACATAAGAATATCAAAAAGGCCTTAAATAATGTTGACTATATCTCTACAATACCAAAAGAGTTTCATCAGTTAAAAGGAACCAAGTGTGGCACCTGATTCCTAAGCCTGTCGATAGGACCATCATAGGGACCAGGTGAGTGTTCAGAAACAAACTATATGAGAAGGGAAATGCCACCAGGAATAAGGCAAGGTTGGTCGCTCAGGGATATAACCAAGAAGATGAGAGTTGATTTTGATGAGACTTTTGTCCAGTTGCCAGAATGGAAGCCATTATAATTCTTATTACTTTTGTATCTTACTTGGTTTTTAAGTTGTGAAGAATGCATTTCTAACTGACTACTTAAAGGAAGAAGTTTATGTCAAGCAGTTGCTTGAGTTTGAAGATCATGAATATCCTACTTATGTGTACAAGTTTGATAAAACTTTGTATGGGTTGAACCAAGATTCAAGAGCATGACATAAGAGATTATCAAAATTTCTCCTTGGCAATAACTTCAAAAGGGGAAAGATTGATAATAATTTGTTCTTGAAGATAAGGGGGAGGAATCATAAAATCATTCAAGTGTATGTTGATATCAATTTTGTGCAACAATAGACTCCATATGTGAAGAATTTGCAAAGCTCGTGGGAAGTGAGCTTGAAATGAGCATGATGGGTAAATTGAACTTCTTCCTTGGGCTGCAAGTGAAACAAAAACCTGAACAAATCATTATTAGTCAACAAAAGTACATCAAGGAGCTGCATAAGAGGTTCAACATAGAAAATACTAAGCCCATTGATACACCCATAGCAACTGCTACTCATCTAGATACAGAGGATCCTGGTCCCTCTGTCAATAAAACTCTGTATCTAGGTATTATTGGTTTCTTACTCTACCTGATAGTTAAAAGACCTAATATCTTATTCAGTATGGGCATGTTTTTAAGATTTCAGTTCTGTCCAAAGAAATCTGACTTGAAGGCTGCCAATAGAATTCTTCGGTATATTAAGGGAACCTCTGTTTTAGTTTTATTCTGTTCATTCAGAGGTAATTTTGATTTAGTTGGTTATGTTAATTTCGATTATGCCGGATACTTATTGGATAAAAAAAAGTCCTTTGGATGGCTCATTTTCTTGGATCCTCCTTGATATCATGGGGGACTTTGTCCACTACTTAGGCTAATGCACTATATGAAAAAAAATCTAAATGCAAGACTAGGTTGCAAATATTTTCACAAAGGCACTAAGCAGGGAACTTTTTGAACAAAATCGATTGCAGTTGGGTTGATCAAGATGCACCACTAATCTCTCACCAAAACCTCCTTTCAACTTTGGTTATGATTGGATGATAGGTATATGTTGGAAAGGTCATTTGGCAATGTCTAACTCAGTTCTACACTATTACAGGCATGCACACATGGTATCTTTACTGCTGAGTAAAGATGAAAACCTGGTTGATATTCTCAAGGATAATGCGCAACGCTGTCACTTTCTATAGAGGAACCTAGTTCCCTCTCATAGGATAGTATTTTCAACTGTATCTTTGAGTTTTTAAAGAATTTTATAAGTGTCACATCATTATGTTTTTCTGCCTATCTTAAAACAGTGTCGTGTTGGAACATTTTCAAATTACCACACCCTTCATTCCCAACACAATACGTCGTACCTAATCCCCCACCTTAAAATATTCACAGTTCCTCTTACCCACTCACTCTTGTTATCTCCCTTGAACTGTAATTGCAATCTCATCTTTCTTTTAGTTCCTTCCAAGAACCCCTGTTTTTGAAATGCATCCATCTTTTCTTCTCCCAAACCATTCTCTCCTAATACGCAGACTCCTCTACCAATTATGGCTGACCAATACCCTATAATGATAGAGGCAGATCTCAGAGAGATAGTTGTTAATCTAAAAGGCTAGTGGAGGTTAAGATTGTGGCAACTGCAAGAGGACCTGGAGCAGAAAATCAAAAGTGTAAAAAGGAAGAAGGAGTGAGTTATAAAAAAAATTAAAAAGAGGAATCAAAACTGCTAAGGGACTAGAAACATCTGAGGCATTAGCAACATTCAAAATTTGTCTCTATCATGCCTAAGCAGATTCTGAAGATTAGGTCTTAAAGGATGGACGTCATAGTCTGGGATATGGTCATATGCTTACAAGGATATTCAAATACCTTGGGGTTATACTTGGGAGAGGCACTGCGATAGTAAGAAAACAAGTAGAGGACCTTGTCTTGGGAAAGGAATAGCGGAAACTAGAAAGCAAATATTCAATCTAAGCACTCTGGAAGAGTGTAAATGTGTTGCCAAAAAAGGAGGTATTGGAGTTCAATCCACGATCTCAGGGTTGATTGATGCACAACAACATGCTATGGAGGGAGTTGATCATTTATCGATGATGTTGGCTCAAAAGGAAACTGAGATGGTCCTACTAAAAGCTGCACAGATGTCCAAGAAAATAGTTAGGGAACCTGGTGCAGTGCTGGATCTTTCAACGTGATAATACTCAGCTTAAGGCTAAGAATTCTACACTAAGGAAACAGTTGGAGGACCAGCATGCTTCAAATGAAAGAATTGAAAAGTTGTTATCCAAGCTCTACTCTGTCTTTCCTCCTGCTTCCTTTCCTTTTTCCTATCCCTTCCTCTCTCGTGTTCCTACCAACAGTTTTCATCCTTGTTCTTTTCCTCTATCTCTTTCTTTTGCGATAATATGGTATTTCTAGTGTTTTGCTTTGATGCTCTTATTTGTATGGTTGGAAATACTAAGTTGTTCCATTTTTTAAAAAAGAACTGGACTGCCTTCTTGATTATATGTAGATTTTGGTTTTAGTTCTTACTTGTATATAAATTTACTCATGTTAGCGTTGTCCCAACGGCCATGAATTAACTTTTTTTTATGTCTTATTCTTCCTCATGTTACTGTTTAATTTTTTTAATGATGCCAAAAGGGGAAAGTTTGAGTGTGTGAGTGTAGTTTGAAATATTGGATGTAAGGGGGAACATCTTATGGCTATGTGTAAGGGGGAATAGGTTTTCAAGGGACAAAAGATCATTCATTCAGGGGGAAACTATATGAGAATCTGGCTCACAGGGGAAACTCAATTTATGAGTTTGTCATCATCAAAAAGGGGGAAATTGATGAAGCATAGACACTAAACTTCTATGCCTTGTTTTGATGATTTAACAAACCTGTTGAGGGACCATATACGCTGGCATGCGAGGAAAACTTGCTTCATGTGATAGTCATCTAGATGAAAATCTGGTTCATGAGTTTTTCATCATCAAAAAAGGAAAAATTAATGAAGCATAGATACTAAAATACTATGCCTTGTTTTAATAATTTGCCATACCTGTTGAGGAACCAGACACGCTGGTTTGCAGGGGGAACTTGATTCATGTGTTAGTCAACCATATGGGGATTTGGCTCGCAAAGGGAATGTGGTCATGTGTTTGTCATCATCAAAAAGGGAAAAATTTATGGAGCATAGACTTTGAAGTACTATGCATTTGTTTTGATGATCTGATAACCCTACTAAGAAACCAGATACGATGCTCAAGGGACCAGGTCCCTTGGGTTTGAAGTCAACTTTCAATGTTGTGGTCCAGCTCTTTATAATTCAATGGTCCAAGAAGCTCATCTCTCTCTAGTCCTCTCGCATATATTGAATATCACAAGATGCAAACTTGATGAAATCAAATACTAGGAACCTGGTGAGGCACTAGATACATTGTTGTTCCCTATTCTCGAAGTCAACCTTCACAACTGTAAAGTTGTTGCCATTGAAGCACAGCAGCAGAGCTGTTATGGTTTCATCCTTTTATCCATTGGTTAAAGATTATATTTCTCACTCATCCTTTGATATATGTTGAACAATACAAAGGGCAAAACCAAGTTTTGCAACAAACAAAATATTGGTGTTCTTGTACATTGCAAAACCGCTAGACCTCTCCAAAGAACATGTTCCTTATCAAGAGTTATGTCTTGTGTTCTAGGTTGTTGAGTCTTTGTCTTTTTGCTCTTAACATTGTAAACCTACTCCTCTTTTGAGAAACTTTTGTAGGTCATTTTTATCTTGTATCTGAACCATTTGTGGAGGGCTAGAGTTAGTGATAACGCTCAAACTCACACTTTCTGACGAAGTATGCAGCGGATGTTGTCAATAAATAACCCAACAAAGAGGTTGGGATCGATCCCACAGGGAATATGGAAGGATATAGAAGCACTAGTATTTAATATTTTAAGTCAATTATCTCAAGGGAGGAATTGGTAAAAGTAACAAGTAATTTGTTGAGAAATTGAATGTCGATTCTAAATTAATGCAATTAACTAGGGTGAGTGTTCTCCATGGGTTCATAACTACTTCGGGTTTTATGCTTGTGATCTATCCCAATATTTTACTTGTAGAACTGATAATTAGGATTCATCCAAATGACTGGTTCGCCCCTATTGGATGACTATACTCAATCACCGGATGAGGTCTCATGAGCGATTTCAATTCAACCGTTATCAATCTGTTCCAAATTTAACTATCCTACGACCACAGCTCAAGTTAATACAATAATCATAAAAATCAAGGCTTTGTTGCAATTTTATTTTCCTAATCTCTACCTACTAGGCTCAAGAAAGTAGAGAACTCAGGCAAGTCCTAACGTTGCAGACCGTTAAGAAACATTAAAGATGAAAAGAATACAATACAAGCGTTAAGTATTGGTTTAGAATCATTTTGTGCAAACCCTAGTTCGTTAATTCACCATGGTTCCCACAACCCTAGTTGTGAAGGTTTTAGCCGCTCATAATTATAAGTAAATTACTAGCATTCATAGACAAAAGCATAAATTAATACTTACAACAATGATAGGAAGAAACTTACCTTGATTATTGAAAAAATAAGGAAGAACGATTCAACAACAATTGTCTCAATGTATTTCTAACTCTAAGTTGTAAATTTTCTAAAAATTCTCTCTAAAAATTCACAATAAAATCATGTACACACATTACATAAAAATAAAGGGTATTTATAGTAGTAGATTTATGTCTTTCTTGTTCCTTTGTGGATTTGATTTGGGATTTGTAGCTCATTTTCCGTGTTGAAGTAGGATTTCATTTTTGGCAGCCAGATATGGTAGGTGCCCCGCGCGTTGCATCGTGCCAGACTTGTGTCGCGTCGTGCATCTTATCGTGCAGGTGGGCCGGCACTTCGCGCCTCTCCTCGCTCTGGATTGTTGGCGCCTCGCGCCTCTCATCGCACAGCAGTGCCTACGCCCCACGCTGCTGGTTGCGCAGAGGTGTCAGTGTGTTGCTTCATGCTTTGATCTTTGCATTGTTCATTCCAACTTCTTCCCATTCAACCCAAAAGCCTCAAATACACCCAAATCCATCGCTTTTAACCCTAAAAGCATCTAATCATGTGTGTTATCTCTTTTCACAAATATATAACATAAACATATGCAAACACACATAATTTATCCTCAAAACATAATAAAGTATGGGCAAAATATGGCTAAGAAGTGGGTAAATGTGCCCTTCATCAGTTAGCCATAGTTGTCTTTGTAATAGAATTATTACGAAGAGCTTACAATAGAGTTATTATAAGGGGAAGGGATTAAGAGTTTAATTCCTAGGTTGCAATAGATTGTAATCTAAACCATTGCCCGGTTGTTAGTGGAGTTTGAAAAATCCTACTAGAGTAGGTTGTGATTTTACTCCCTTGAGCAAAGAGGTTCCATGTAAACACCTTGTATTATTTACCTTCTGTTCTGGACTGCAGAACTAGTTGAGGGACCTGATTCTCTATACTGTTTGGTGAAATCACGCAAACTATCAATCGTATCATCAAGAATAAAAACACAAACTTAATTTCTCAAAGATGAATATAAGAGATGGGAAACATAAGTGCGGCAGAGACTAAAAAGTTTTGAGCGATATTAAAATAGGGTTTTATGACTTATGAGTAAATTTACATAAAAAAAAAAAGGTTCAATTTTAGGGAAGTCTTAAAGCCCAAGTAAATTGAACAAATTTAATTGAAATCCTTTCCTTTGTAGGAAAATGACTCAGGAACATCTTAGGAAACTTTGTTCTAACGATAATGTAACATTTGCAAATTTTTTAATTAGGAATTCAATAATAAAAGAATGTACTCTGTTTTTAAAATTTATACGAGTGTTCTTTTGGCAAAACAGTTTAAGAGGGAAAAGCGAAAAGCGAAAAACACAGTTAAAATATTATGGCTTTTTGAGTTTTATACCTGAATTATCAAGCGTGTGAGTTTCCTAACTGAACTATCGCCAAGTGAGATGGTGATATTTCAGGTAGAAAAAGTGTGCAACTGATAGTTGAGGTGTGTTTTGATAAACATTTGGTGATATTTTAGGTAGAAAAAATAAACACATGATAGTTCGATCGATAGAAAACTCAAGAAACCTGACTACTTTAGGTGTGTAAACACCTAATAGTTCAATAGAAAACTCAAAAAACCTAAATATTTTAGTGTGCTTTTGATTCTTCACTCATAGTTTAAATTTAGTTGCAAGTTTATTCTACTCTAGAAATTATTTTATGAATTATAAAAGAATTAAAAGTTTTACTTAAGCGCGTGCACGATCTTCTTCTTATTTTTTATTTTTATTTTTTTAATGGAGGTTGGAAAAGAGAAAATAAGGCAGAAAACTAAACTTTCACCAACAAGGTGAAAGTTCTAGTAGCTAACCAACGATCTCCTTATGATATGCAAGTTGGAAGTATTTAATTTTCAATACATCATTAGAGACTTTGTTATAAATTAATTTTGAGTATATTTTCTCCATTTTAATATGAATGAAGGGTAAAAAATACATCTAAAGTATCTCGATTTTTTGACTTTCATATCTGAACCATCAAATATGCAAGTTTTCTACCTGAACTATCATCAAATATTTATCAAAACACATCTCGGCGCTGACTATACCAAGTGTTTCCATACAATTGCTTCTAGGTGTGTGACTAACTTTATTTTTTTATCATATTTCGTCCATGTGGAATATGTAACGGCTATATAAGCTGGCCATTTATATTTTTTTAAAAAAAAAAATCAATTAATTCCTTTAAAATCTTAAGCTCTCCCCATCTTCGTCATCATTTCTCAACCATTTTTCTTCATTTCTTCTTCTCTGTTGCAGATTTTCTCTAACTTTTTTCTTCTTCAATTATCAGCATCCTTCTTCATTTTCTTCTTCTACAGGGGCTAATCAATTTTTTTAAAATATTTCCCTTCTTCGTTTTCATTGTCCATGTTGTCTTCTTCTTCATTTCTCCAAAATGAAGGTGAATGTCTATTGCAAATATAGACAGCCTAAAAAAATAAGAACATCAACAACAAATGATCATGCAAAAAGAGTTTGTACAAGAAATTCCACAGAAGAATTATCAATAAAGAGAGATTAAGTGAAGAAGAAGGTGATAGTCAAAATTAATTTTTGAATTGGGAAAAGATCCTAACTTTTTAACCCAAAATATTAACCCTTTTAACTTTTAATCTAACAATTTATTTTACATTTATCCAGATATTAGTCGAGGTATATATCGATAAATATTTAATGATAATTTAAGTAGAAATCTCCCACACCTGATAAACCATGTATGAAACTCGGTAAACCAGGATATAAGTTTTGCCAACATGAAATGCAACTTTGCAAGAAAATAAAAATAAAATAAAATAAAATAAAAATAAAAGAGAGTGTAGTAGACACACAATTAGATATTTGTCGAGGTATGTTTCGATAAATATTTGGTGATAGTTCAAATAGAAAATTCTCAGATCGATAGTTCAAATATAAATATCTTTGAACCTTCACTCTTTTAAGGTTTAATATTACTGAAAATTCTCTTACATTTACTAATACTTTAGATTGAATTTTATGTGCATCAAGAAGTGTAGTGGATTGGATAAATATAACTTAAGAAATTATACATCCAACCCACTACAATGTGGTCTTCAGGCGAAATTGACTAAAGGTGCATTACCTTATAACAAATATTAGGCGCATACCTTTTTTTAGCTCATCAAATTAAACAATCTTGAACCTTTTGACAATGCCAATTTCATGTTAGAATCCTAAATTTGATTTGGTATTGCTTCTTTACAGATTTGTTCTCAAAATGTGGTGTAGAGAGATCAACAGCTTTAAAAGGGATAACAATTTTTGATGGGATAACTGAACTGGAAAAAAAGTGCTTTAGAAACTCCAAGAGTCTAGTTTCTGTTAGGATATTTATCCATTTCTTTTGTTTCTCAACTAACCATTTTCCAACTATATATTCACCTTCTATAAATTTCCTAATTAGCTCATGTCCTTCATGTTTTTCCTTTCATCTGGAGTCGGATTCAGAACTTTAACTTGATGGATTCTATCCTTTAAAGTTTTTAATAGTACTTTTACAATTACTGATTCAGATCTAATGTTAATCGAAATTTTTGTGGATTTTAATTTCACATAAATCTATATATAGTCCTAAAAACTTAATGGGTTCAGATAAACTCATTGGACCAGTCCTTGCAGGACACAACTAGCGCGGCATATATAAGGGTGTTCATCCGAATCCTCTTCAACAAAAATTTTTATTTTATATATAAGGTCAAATTTATTTATTTTTATTTATATTTAGTAGATATTGAATTCCTCAACTTTACGTGTTTACTTTTCATATTTTGAATTCCCTTAATAAAAAATTATGGCTCTGCCTCTATGCCCCTGCTCCCAACTTCACATGCATTCCCTCCTAATTATAAGTTGATCATTTCAGCATTTCTTGGCTTCAAATCATGCAGGATAAATGGATAGGACATTCAAGTTCCTATCAAACTTATCAAAACCAGGCACATGGAGAAGACATCACCCACATTTCATAGCACCTTTGTTTCCCTTCTTTTAAAAAATTTAAAAAAAAAAAAATCATTCATTCTTCTAATTAATAATTTCCTAATATTACTCTTTCCTTTTTCCTTCAACTGAACTTTCGCCTTCTGTCAGCTTTCCATACAAAAGCTTGAAACCAAATATAAACAATTCATTCTTGCCAAATTTAGAAAACCAACTATTCGATTTACATCCTGAAAATCCTCCTAATTACTTCAACTTCATTCTTCTTTCTATTTTTAGTAAGCTCTAAATAACTATAAATAGCCCTACAAACATATCTTGGCTACTCAAATCATTCTTTCAATTTGAGAAACTCACTACATACATTGTTTTAACAAGTTAATTAATGGCTTCTTTTAGTAGAGCAATTAGCTCATTCTTTGTCTTGCTATGCCTCCTCCTCCTCCTAGCTATAGTCACAGAAGCTAGGAATCTAGAAAATGCTAATAATGTAGATTTTGTTAGAACAAAAGGTGCTCATTTTGTACTAAATGGATCACCTTTTCTGTTCAATGGTTTCAATTCTTATTGGCTGATGCATGTTGCTGCTGAGCCAACTGAGAGATACAAAGTCTCTGAGGTTTTCAAGGAAGCCTCTGCTGCCAGCCTCTCTGTGTGCAGGACTTGGGCTTTTAGCGATGGAGGCGATGCAGCATTGCAAATTTCTCCTGGTGTCTACGATGAACGTGTTCTTCAGGTTGTTTATTATTTTCTTTACTATGTAGAATATGTGACATTGTTTTTATATCTTTAACGTGGATCCATTCTTTATGGTGTATAGGGATTGGATTTTGTGATCTCAGAAGCAAGAAAGTATGAGATACGCTTAATATTGAGCTTTGTGAATAACTACAAAGATTTTGGAGGGAGAAGTCAATATGCTCAGTGGGCGAAAAATGCAGGAATTCAAAATATTAATAGTGAAGATGATTTTTACACTCATCCAGTTCTTAAAGATTATTACAAGAACCATGTTAAGGTAGGAAAAAGTTTAGATACCATATGGTTGAATTAAAATAGTAGATCTATTATTGATATTTTTAAAAATAACTGTGCTACAGAAAATAGTGACAAGGGTCAATACCATGACTGGAATAGCATACAAGGATGACTCTACAATCATGGCATGGGAACTTATGAATGAGCCTCGCTGCAATGCTGATTATTCTGGAAAAACAGTTCATGTGAGTAAAAACAGACGCAAATCAATCATTTGTCTTCTTCTTAATTATAATTTATAATTATGTGATGCGATATATACAGGGATGGGTTCAAGAGATGGCAAGTTTTGTGAAATCACTAGACAAAAAGCACTTGTTGGAGATAGGAATGGAAGGATTTTATGGCGATTCAATGCCTGAAAAGAAGCAAGTTAATCCTGGTTACCAAGTTGGAACAGATTTCATCAGTAGCCATCTTATTAGGGAAATTGATTTTGCTACTATACATGCATACACTGACCAATGGTAAATTCAATAAACATCTCTTTTCGTATAAACAGATCTATATACTGTCAGTGCACATAATTTAAACTTGTAATATAACGAAAAATATTTTTGATTAACAGGCTGTCTGGACAAAGTGATGATGCACAAGCAGCATTCATGCAAAAATGGATGACAAGTCACTGGCAAGATTCAAGAACCATATTGAAGAAGCCATTAGTGCTTGCTGAATTTGGAAAGTCAAGCAAAGATCCGGGATACAATCAAAATGCAAGAGATACTTTCATGAGTTTAGTTTACAGAAATGTGTACAATTTTGCCAAAGCAGGAGGGACCATGGGAGGAAGCTTAGTCTGGCAGCTAGTGGCACAAGGCATGGACAACTTTGATGATGGTTACTCAATTAACTTGGCACAAAATCCTTCTACTGCAGGGCTAATCTCAAGCCAATCTCATGCCATGACAACTTTGGCTCATTTGGTTAATAGCCCTTTTTTGGGTGAGTTACATGGACATCATCCACTAGGTGTAGGACATCATCCACTAGGAGTAGGACATCATCCATTGGGAATGGGACATCATCGTTTTGGTCGATGAAGTCAAGGACATTATCATTCATTAGGTATAATTTGTTTTTAAGGTGTCTGTTTTATATTTCGGAGTACTCCTATGGCCAATTTGTAACCCAACTTACAAATTTGGAATTTTCACATTAGCAGAAGTTAGCTAGTGTATGGTTGTGAATGTATTTTGCCAACACACTTGTTATTCCAACTTGTGTAGGAATAAATCGTAATTGTTTGAAGTAGATTTTTTCACATTTCTGTTATCTTAGTTTGATGATCAGATGCTACTGTAGGCATGTAGTTTTTAAAATTTAAAGATTAGTATCACTGTAATTTTGCACACCATATATAGCAACACCTTTATTGCAGTAGTTTCTCTTTACACAAGGAAAATTGTGTTAATTTTATCACTAATTTTTTTAAAAATAAACTACCAGAAGGTAGTGATGTGTATATTCTTGCAATAAGTTGCATAGGGGGTTTTCGCTGACCTCGAAATACAACACTTGAGTGGCTAACTAATCCAGCCAAAAGCAAAAGAAGATTAAGATTAATATGCAGAGACTCCTACTCTAAAGGCAATTATTCAACTAACAAAAAATTTATCATAGCGGATCGTGATATTAGGTAGCTGATTGTGTTGGTAATGGTAGCCCTGCTCATCACGTACCTTTCCTAAATCTTAAAGATAGTTGGAAAATACTGTCTGGTGAGGTATTTGGAATCTCTTTTGGCTTCATGTGATGAGGGTACTCTCGCAGATAACCCTTGCATCTCTCCCATGCCTGAGCTAAAGGTTCACCATTTTTCTGAATGAACCTTGAGATCTTTCCTCTTAACTCTTTCCTTCTCCTCGAAAAGAAAAATCTATTTATGAACTTACTAGAAAGAGCTTCTCAAGTGGTAATGGACCCTACTGGTTCATTTTGTATCTTGTTTTTTGTCTCTCTAATCAATGATAATAGAAATAGAGTGAGCTTAACGTACTCATCAGAGACGTTTTGGTAGTGAAAGTTCTCACTCAATTCCACAAATGTCATCAAATGCCTATGGGGATCCTCATGAGTCTTGCCCTAATACTAACAAGTGTTTTGAACCAACCGCACAATTCTCTCCTTCAATTCTAAGTTTCCAGTGATGGACGGCTTGATGATTGCTTTAGAAGAATTCTCCAAGTTTGACCTAGCAAAATTCCACACCGGAATCTGTTCTTGGTCGTTGGTCTGGTCCTTCCCATTGTTGTCTACCATTACTACCAACCGATGGAATGTTCTCTCTATTTCAGGATCAAATGAGGCCAAGGGTTGTCCTTGACTTCGTATAACTAGCATGCACTGAACGAACAATACCTGAGCTATGCAACAACCAACAACAAAGGAAAATACTAAATAATGGAATAAAATCCCAACCAAACATAATTAACCAATATTCAAGTCCCCGGCAACGGAGCCAAAAACTTGATGCAGTCAAGTGCACACGCAAGTGTACGTGGTCATCAAGTAATATAGGATAGAAGTACAGATATCGTCCCATAGACTTGTCAAATCAATTATTTTAGTTTGAATCTTTATTTCGCTATTCTAGAGAGAGGGAAAATTTGGCTGTAAGAATTAAAGTAAATTCTACTAAATGTTGTAATGTAAATCAAATCTTATGGGAATTCGTTTCAGGAAGATTGTATTTCAAATGATGAGTAAAGTCTAGAGTCTTGGCATTTTCGCTTTTAGGTTGAGTTAGCAAGTTCAATTACACTAAACTTAGTCTCCAAGATTATTAGTTTTAGGTTACGAACTCATTTCTCAACTTATTCTTCCGAATAATCAAAAACTATTTTACTAACCCTAGCACCTATATTCTCATGGTTGCAAAAAAAAAAGTGAAATGATGATTGAAAGATACCTGATTCAACTAAGTAGGATTTCAGGGTATACACCCTATCTAAAATAATGAAATCAATTCCCTGGAATCTTAATCAAGGAATCAAAACCTACTCTATGCTCCTTTTAACCCTCATTCATTCCCTTTTTCGAGTCCAACACATGAGCCAATAGACATTATTCGACAAGTGATCAAACTAACGAACAATCATTAAATCAAGAAAGCATAGACAATCTTAAAAAGGAGATCTAAACGTCTAGCATAAATGAACTTTAAACTGCAACCTTCATGGATGTGGACAAAACCCTAGATTAAGGTTATTAGCCACTCATGCTCAAGTGTAAAACTACAAGAATCATCATTCAAATACAAGAATAAGTAATGAAGTAAGGAAGAAAAACCTAAAAGATGAAACTCTTGTCTCTTCCTCCAAAAACAACATTTCCTTCCAAAAGAAAATGTGTCCCACATTCAAATGTCCTAGTGATATATTTATAACCATAGGAAAAATTCTCATTTTGCCCTTAAGTGATTCAGCTTTTGAATTTACAAAAGTTCTCCCCGGATTAGCCCTGGTGCACAGTGCCATCCATAGCAGCAAACTGTGCTTGAACTTCGTCTGAAGTTTCACTTTTGGCGCGTCACGCCTCTCATTTCGCCAAGGTGTTGATCAAAATGCTATGGAGTTTGAGAGCTGGCGCGCCACGCCTCCTATTTTGCCAAGTAGCTGAACATTTTCTCTAAAGTCTACAAGATGGCGCGCTGCGTCTAGCATAGCACCAATGTGTGCCAAAAAATCTCTAAAGTTTGTGGCTTGGCGCGACTCGCCAACCATCTCACCAGGCATTTCCTTTCAACTTCTTCTTTTGTCACACGTTGCAACTTTGAACTTTCCTTGATTACTCCTTTTTGGGTATTTTTTTCATTCATTTCCTACAAAACATCATCTAAACACATATGTCGGCTCTTTTCACAATATTTTATGAAAACATTGAATTCTATAAGGATATTCTTCTCAGAATACGGTAAAACATGGGTAAAATATGGCAAGCGGGCGTATAATACGTCCAAGATCAATAACAAAGAAGGATACCTACAGAAGCTTCACATTGAAGAATAGTGTACATTTAAGAATCAATACAAGAACTAAACAACAACTTAGACTAGGAAAATACTTTCGTTCTCTAGGAGCAGGTCCCTTGTTTGCAGAGCTTCGTTCTTGTTCACCACAGCGGCTACATGTGTTTTTCAATGTCAGAAACTAGGTTTTCAAATTGTCTCATCTGGATAAGTATGAGAGATCCAAAATCTAGGTGCAATCTTATTGGTCAAGTATATTTGACCTTCTGCTACACTGCGGCATCTTTGCTGCAGTCACACCTACCAGCGCAGAGATAGTACACGTTACAGTTGTAAGTGAACTTCCCGCCAAAGTCCAACCAGGTCCCATCCGGAGGATCATAACTGGGGATCTGATCCCTTCATGAGTTTGTCCATCATCAAAACCACAAGTACAACACCGACACAACTTGTGGTTTCACAAAACTGACGGATAGCCAACCTAGTACATCAGTTTTTCTGGGTTGATTTCTTATTATGAACTCAGGTATTTAATATGATATTGAACAATTCTACTACTCGACTACTCATGTTTTTTGATAAAATATTTTTATCATTGTTATTTATACTCTTCAACTGTAATTTTGCACATAAAAACCTACGAATTTCCTCTATTTTTGTAAAAAATAATTAAAAAAACCAAAAGGACTATGTTAGCTTTCTTTAAAATAAAAAATATATGGTTTCGAGCATTTTTATGCGGAAAAAAATGACTCAATCTGTTGATTTTCTTTTAAATTGATTTTTTAAAAATAAAATCAACGAACTTGGTTGATTTCCCCTCAATATTTTGGATTGATTCAGTTTGTTGGTTTTCCTTCCTCGATTTTTGTGCTGTTTTTAATAGTGACAGTGAAAGGAGTTTCATTGTTGAATCTGAAAAGGCAGGATACATTTAGAGATGAAAATGGTAACTACATATTTGCCTTATCAGTTCCTGTTATATGTCATAGTTATAAGGAGGCAGAAGCTCTTGTTGTCCATTATGATATTAAGTGGCCGTTTGACAGAGTGTATTAAAAAGAATAATGCAAATTTTAGCTTTATTTATTACTAATATCTTGTTTGGTACATTTTTTCAATCTATGTATAACTAATACAAGTATTAGATATACACTCTATTTGATATTAAGCTATGTATAACTAATGCATTAAAACCATGATATTAGTAATGCAATGGTTGTTAATATATGCATTAGCATGGTTAAAGACATAATTGTCCCTCAAAATCTTTTACACATCTTTTCTATCTTATGTGGTATTTTTAAAAATAAATAATTTTTTAATAAATTATTCAATGAATGTTATTTTTTACATACTAAACCAAACACTGCATAAGAAATAACCTCAACATAACTAATGTAAGCATAATTAATACCAGCATTATCAATGCAAGCATTACTAATACACCTTATTCAACCATTATTCTTATACACTCTACCAAATGACAACTAAATGGTATATTGATAACAGTTACACTAGTCTCTGGATTGAACTGAACTTTAAGATCATCACAAACATGCTCAAAATTGGAGAAATTAGAAATTTGAAACTCAAGACTACGGTGAAAAGCACTCTAAAGCTATTGGAACATGCCGACGTGCAAATTTTTCATTGCTTCACGCAGGGGCGGCTCAATAAGATAAGTAGCTTAACGCCAATTTTAAAGGAAGACTTTATTTTTTCTGTTTAATATTTGAAAAAATAAAAATTAACCTTAAATCTATTATAGTTTAAAATCTCTTGCTAGGGAGTGATTTTCTCTTTAATTGGCTTTGCATATCTCAAAATTAAATGTAATTAAAAAATTCAATACAAATATCACACACTGAATTAGAAAAAAAAAAATTGAGGCCCCAAAAATTTTAGAGCCTAAAACCTGATTTTAATGGCTTGACTCTCTGGCCGACCCTGACTTCAGAAGGCTAATATGATTGCAGACTTTATGACTAAAAAGCTTCAAGACAAGGTGTTGTGTCTTTTTATCAAGAGTGTCAACAGTCTACCACAAGAAATTAGAAGGGCCTTTCAACTGGACAAAGCACAAATATTTGATTTGAGGCTTAAATATGATAAGGCTAAGCTAAGTTTTTGAATTATTTAGTAGGCCAGAGGTTAATAAGTTCTCTAGGAATCCTTTCCCAATTAATCTCTGTGTTTGCGACATGATTGAATCATATAATTTGTCAATTGTATTTTAAGGTCAGACTACTCAGAATGCTTCGTGGATTGTCTTTTAGCCTAAAAGAAATGGTACTTTCTCCTACTCAAATTATATATCTATCATTTTATTTATCTCAAATTATTTACCGTTTTAAAAATTCAAGGTAAAATTAATTAATTTTTTCTTATTTTACTCTTAGTATAATTTTTTTTGAAAATTACAAAATCCTTGATTATTGAAAAAATATTTAACGAAAAGAGATTATAGCTTAAATATAAATAAAGTTAAAACAGTTTAAAACGTCTCTTAATTAATACTTTTTAAACGGCTCGTAAAACAAAAAAAGCTACAGATAATTTATGATGGAGAGAATATCTTAATATGTCATGAAAATCAGTTGAAGCCTATTTCCCACATACAACCTCATGCATTGCATATTTTCCGCAACTTTATATGTTGAATCTCATGTTACTTCAATTCCCTATCATTTATTAACACTTTTTCAATTTTTGAATTTATGGGAGGAATTACTTCAGCCCATAAAACTCAAGTGTGTTTCTATGAGGCAAAGTATTTTCATAAAAAATATCTTTTGTGATTTCTTGGTTAATGAGTGAAAAACATTTTCTAGAAATAATATTTCATAGATGAACAAAGATTGTCTTAATTGGACTTTTGAGCATTAAAGATTAAATAATATTTAAGCGTAAGTTGAAACAAGTTGCATCGGGCTCTAATGTGGCTATCGAATATCGGATGAAAATTTTAAAAATATATAAAAGTAATTTTATAAAGAACGTATTATTATAAAGATGATTGTTGTTGATATAAGTAAAATATAACGTTATAGAAAGATGAAATACAATATAAAAAGTTAATTTCAAAAAAAACTTAATTCTTATAATAGTGAGGTGCTATTGTATAAGAACATTGATATAGATATGTCAGACTATATTATTTTAAAATGGTTTAGATAAAAAGGAAAAAGAAAAGGATGAGGCAGGTACTGGGAAACTAATCATAGGATAACGAAAATCTTGACATGTAGTCATAATAAGCAAATTATTTATTTCTGGTTGGATTATATTTCATGTGTTAGTTATAGTTTGATGAAGCAAAATTAAAAAAAAAAATTAGAAAAGAAGAAAAGGAAAAAAAAAAAACTTCTATTTATCAAGTTATCACAGTGATGTCACATTTGAAAATGGTATTTTTATGAGGTCAAAGAAAATCAGTTGAAGCGTTTTTCCCTCACACAACCTGATGCGTTGCATATTTTCCGCCACTTTATATGTTGAATCCCATGTTATTTCAATTCCCAATCTTATATTAGTAATTTTTGAATTTTTAAATTTTATGGGAGGAATTACTTCATGAGTGAACAAAGATTGTTTTAATTGAACTTTTGAATATTAAAGATTAAATAATGTTCAAGTATTAGTTGAAATAAGTAGTAGTCATGGTATGGATAAGAATTTTTCCAATTTTAATTAGAGTTCAAGGTACGAGTTTTGGGTATAAAAAAAAAAAAAGAACATGTGCAGTAGGATTTTTTCCTTAAATAGATTTTATACTGCGTGAATCTAAAATAACCGTGACTCCAGTGAGAATATCGAACATCGCGTGGAAATAAAAAAAATTACACGTTAAGTTAGTTGTTAGGGAATTAAATGGCATTCATTCATAAGTTAGAAAAGTCAACTTTTCCATTTTGATGGTAAATGTTTTGCTTTAAAAGTGTTATGAAATAATAGAATAAGAGGAAGAGTATTGTAGACAAAGAGAGAAGAGAGAATAATTCTTATTTCTCTTGAGGGATGAAATATAATGAAAGAAAACCTCTTTATTTATTGGGAAAAACTAACCCTAATTTTTCTTCAAAAAAATAAGATATACATTCACTACAATACAAATATCTTAATAGACATTCAGTATAATACAAATACATTTATAACATTCTCTCATTCACATTGTCCTTTGAATGTCTATTCGATAGATAGTGTGCCTCGTTAAAATGTTATTAAAAAATATTCAGTGGGAAAAAATCTAGTGGAGGAAAAAGAGTACACATATCTAATAAGACGCATTTTGGCTGCCTCATTAAAAACCTTATAAGGAAAATCCAGTGGGACAAAACCTCGGAAGGAAAAAAAAGTACATCGTATATTAACTCCCCCTAATGAGAACATCCTTGAATCTTTGCGCCCCTATCTTGTGCACCATCTTCTTGAAAGTTGCAGTTGGTAGAGATTTGGTGAATAAATCAGCGACATTGTCACTTGAATGAATCTATTGCACGTTGATATCACCATTCTTTTGAAGCTCATGTGTGTAGAAAAACTTTGTCGAAATATGTTTCATTCTATCTCCTTTTACGAATCCTCCCTTTAGTTGTGCTATACATGCCGCATTATATTCACATAAAATTGTGGGTACTTTGTCGCATTTTCAAACCACATTTTTCTCTAATCAAATGTATCATGGACCTCAACCACATACATTCTCGTCTTGCTTCATTAATAGTTATTATATCAGCATGATTTGATGAAGTGGCTACGAGAGACTGTTTTATAGATCTCCAATATATGGCAATACCTCCACATATGAACATGTAGCCAGTTTGAGATCGAGTTTTGTGCGAGTCAGATAAATACCTTGCATCAGCATAACCAACAAGATCGGGACTGTAATTATTAGAATAAAATAAGCTCACATCAGTAGTCCCTTTTAGATACAGGATTATGCGTTTGATCCCATTTCAATGCCTCTTAGTAGGAGCAGAACTATACCTTGCTAACAAATTAACCGAAAAGGTTATATCAGGTCTTATAGTGTTAGTAAGATACATTAGAGCACCAATTACACTAAGATATGGTACTTCAGGACCAAAAATTTTCTCATTTTTTTTTAGGTCGGAATGAATCCTTATTCACATCAAGTGATCGAACAACCATCGGAGTACTTAATAGATGTGCTCCATCCATATAAAATATTTTCAACACCTTTTCTGTATAGGCAGATTGATGAACAAAGATAATGTTAGTCAAATGCTCACTTTGCAAACCAATACATAATTTTTTCTTTCCAAGGTCTTTCATCTCAAATTCCTTCTTTAAATAATCAATTGTCTTTGAAGCTCTATTGGAGTTCCAATAAGGTTTATATCATCAACATAAACAGTAAGTATCACAAACTCCGATGTTATTTTCTTTATAAAATAACATGGGTAAATTTCATCATTTATATAACCTTTCTTAGATAAATACTCACTAAGATGGTTATACCACATGCGTCTAGAATACTTCAAATCATACAATGATATTTGCAACCTAATTGAATACAAACCCCGAGACTTTAAACGATATGCTTCAAGCATCTTAAATCCTTTAATAATTTTCATATATATCTCATTATCAAGTGATCAATATAGATAGGTCGTAACCACATCCATCAAATGCATTTCAAGCCTCCCATGGAGAGTAATACTAATAAGATAACGCAACGTATTGCATCCATAACTGGTAAGTATGTTTCTTCATAATCGACACCAGGCATTTGTGAAAATCCTTATGCAACAAGGCGTTTCTTATACCTTTATATTTCATTTCTCTTTTTTCTCCACATAAAGATCCATTTATAGCCAATAGGTTTAATACCATTAGGTGTTTGAGTTATAGGTCCAAAAACTTCACGTTTGATAAGTGAATTCAACTCAGATTGAATTGCTTATTGTCATTTTGGCCAATCATTTCTTTGTCAATATTCTGTGACAGATTAAGGTTCAAGATCCTAAGTATCATGCATGTGTTGCAATATTATATGCAAAGACATAATCCACCACTATTTTCGGTCGATTAATTTCAGCATCGCTTGAATTTTATGAATAGTTCCTTGTTTTCTTGAGTCTTAGCTCATTGATTCCTTCATGGATAACTAAATTTCTCAAGTTTTGAACTTCCATATGTGGTTCTTTCGTAGTGTCATCTTGACCATTTATTTTTTTCTAGGATTTTACTCCTTAGAACCCAATGGTCTATCACGCTTTATGCGTGCTTTGGACTCATTAGTTATACTGCTAGTAGATGGTCCTACAGCAACATCAATTCAAATTGGGACATTCTCTGCAGGAATATGTGATTTAGTAATTCTTTTTAAATTTGTAAATGGGTCTGGCACTTGATTTGTAATTTTCTGCAGGTGGATAATCTTTTCTACTTCTTATTCACAAATAGAAGCATGTGGATAAAGATGAGATAGTGATGAATTTTTCATAAAATTTTTCTTTTGATTTCACTAATTTTTCCCCCTAATTTTGATAAAACCGTCTCATCAAACCCACAATCTGTAAATTGAGCAGTGAATATATCTCCAGTTAATGGTTCAAGGTAGCGAATAATGGAGGGCGATTCAAACCCAATATAAATTTCTAATCTTCTTTGAGGACTCATCTTTGTGCGATGCGGTAGTGCTACAAGCAAATATATAGCACATGCAAAAACTCTCAGGTGAAATATATTAGGCTCTTGACCCAAGATCAATTGCTACAGAAAAAATTTATGATAATTTGTCGGTCTGATACAGATAAGTGTTGCAGCATGCAGAATCGCATAACCCCAAACAGAAGTGGGCAACCTAATTTTCATAAGCAATGGTCTTGCTATCAACTACAGACGTTTAATTAATGACTTAGTAAAGCCATTTTGAGTGTGAACATGAGCTATAGGATGTTCAACTTTTATCTCAATTGATAAGCAATAATCATTAAATGCTTGGGATGAAAACTCCACAACATGATCAAGGCGAATGGACTTAATTTGATTATCAGAAAATATGCCTGTAATCATATTATTTGTGATAATAATTTTGCAAATGCCAAGTTGCGAGATGAAAATAGGCACACATGAGACCATCTATAAGAAGCGTATACTAGGACCATAAAGTATCGAAATGACCCACTAAGTGGGTGGATAGGTCCACAAATGTCCTCATGTATACGTTCAAAGAACGCAGGAGACTCAATCTCAACCTTCGTTGGTGATGGTTTCATAATTAACTTTCCTTGATAACAAGCAGTACAAGAAATTTCACCATTTAAAAGAACCTTCAAGTTCTTTAATGGATGCCCATTTAAATTTTCTATAATTCGTCTCATCATAATATATCCAGGGTGTCCCAGAAGATCATGCCAAAGTATGAAAGTATTGAAATTAGTAAACTTCTGGTATACTATAGAATGTGCCTCAATTGCACTAATTTTTATCCAATACAAGCGAGAAGATAAAGTAGGAATTTTTCTATAACACATGTCTGCCCAAAGACATTCTTGGTGATACAAAGATATTCAAGATTCATCTCATCAATTGTATTGATATGATAACTATTTTTACGAATATCTTTAAAATTCAACAAGTTTCTCCGAGATTTAGGAGAAAACATAGCATTATTTAGGATGAGTTTAGATAAGCAAGATTATAATGATTTTTTTCATCATATCAACATCATTAATAGTCTCTCCACTTGGTTTCAACTGAGAAACAATCTGAACATGACAGAGTTGTACTCATGTAATACCCCGGGAATGCCTAAGACTAGACTCGGGATTTAAAATGAAAAGCAGAAGAAAAACTAAAGATTTTACTTAGAACGACTCGTGGTACGAGTCGTTGGAGGGTCTAATGACTCGTTTGAGATACTCGTTGTTAGGTTCTACGGTAGGTGGTTCTGTGGTAAAGGGTCTAAGAAGACCCGTTGGTTGATGTAACGGATCGTGGTAAGGGGTCTTTGTGAGGATGGTCCTTGTCCAGGGTGGCTGGCACGAGTCATGAAACGAATCGTTGTTTGGGAGAATGAGTCATGGTAGGTTTCCATTGGGGGGACTTTCAGAATATGAGCAGTGGTGGTAACGGCCAGAAATGATGAGTCGTTGAGACTAGTAACGACTCGTCCTGACCAGTCATTGTTGGAGACCTAAGTTGGAATCTAGCGAGGTAACGGGAGGCAGTAACGGATCGTCATTTGGAGTAATTACCCATTCTGTCGAATCATTGTATCAGGATTAGAGAAGTTAAAAAGTGATGGAAGAAGTAACGAACGGATACCACAAGTCGTGGTATCAAAGAACGATCCGTTGAATCACGCGTTGTCACAGGCAGTGCAGAAATTTCATACTTTTCATTAAGGGTATTTTCATAATTTCTAAGATTTAAGGTCCTAAACTACGTCATTTTAAACTTAGTTAGCAGGGTTTTAAGAGTGTTAAACCTATTATAATCCCTACCATTCTATGCATGCAAATTAGAGCTCTTCCTTGGAGATCAAGCTTGAAAAATTTCCCCAAATTTCTCTCCAATTTCCTTTAGGCTTTCAAGAGGGAGTGTAAATCAAATTTACCCAGGTATGCAGGGTTATAAGTGGATGTATCCATCCACTCCCATGCCCAATTCCCTCTCAAATTCATGAAAATTCTAGTTGATAAATCTATGGGGTTTTAATCTAACTTGTGAATTTTCTAAGTATCTGTCATGGGTATAATCTATTCATGTTTCTAATGTTGAATTATGATTCATGGACATGTTTTATAATGTTTTCAATTACAAATTCATATTTTTAAAATCTTACAATTATGATGCCCAAGTATGAAAGTTAATGAAAGGTTGAGATTATGATATATGTTTTCAAGCATGATTTGATGTATATGATAAAAATATGTTTTTGAATTACCCATGTCTATATTCATATATTTTTTGAATAATCAAACTCTATTTCAAGTATGTTTAAGTTTAGGCAAGCCCATATGATCAAGTATGTTTCATGATTTATCTCAATTTTATGTTATTAGCTTACCACATAGATTTTGGGAATCTAGACTCCACTCTTTGAATCCAGACTCCACTCTTTTCAGCTTGTGGTATGGTTTGAATCAAGATTCCTCATGTCATGATTTCAGATTTTACATGTATTGTTATGATTCAGCTTCATCGCAAGACGATAGTTCAGCTTCGTTGAAAAACGATGGAGAGCATATGCATGTTTCTAGGAGTAGTGTCGAATACCGAGTAGGCTAAGGGTCAGTCAATCCTATGACTCAAAACTACATACCAACATAGGTATGTTCAGATTATTTGGAACCTCCCTTGTGAGCTTTCCCTGCCCCCAATGGGCCTTCATCTTGATATCGATATCATGGTAGCGTTCTAAACCCTGGCAAGACTTTGGACGGCTCTGCCCACTTGAGTGTAATAGTCGGGACCACGTACGATCTATCATGGTAATGTCGGTTATATGACGAGTCTCCCATTGTTTCTCATGATTTCAGTTATGCATGTTCATCAGTCATGATATTATGTTTTCATCAGGTTTGACCCAATGTTCAGTTTTACGTATGAACAATAAGTTTCATCTTTGGGTCATTCAATTCAGATATGTTTAAATCATATTCTCAGATAATAGCATGCAACTCCTACCCTCAGGCTCTTATGATGAAATGTTTTATGATATGCATGATCTCTGATTTTACTTGCTTAGCGGTTTTACTTACCTTGCATACTCGGTACATTCCACGTACTGACCGTATACTATATGCTGTATTGTTTCATGATACAGGCTCCGACATTTAGGTTCAGCCCCGCCGTTATTCAGATCCTCAGATTAATACCTCCCAGCCAGAGTTGGTGAGTCCTTATCCTTCGAGGACCCTTTTATCAGTTGTATTCAGTATCTTCAGTTTCAGTTTTAGTGAGTTAGTTAGGGTCTTGTCCCATCAACTCTTCAGTATGTAGAGGCTTATCAGACATAATATGTCTTCAGTTTCATATCGCTGTTACGTATTCAGATATTTGATGTTATCAGATTTTCAAACTTCCGTTATTTTATATATGTTAGACTTCTGCATTATTATGTTGAGTTTAGATGTCATGTTCATGTCATGGGTCGACTTGGAGTCTCACGGGGTTCTTTGTCCCGTGTCTCGATCCGGGTCTATGTTCGAGTCCTGACAACCACAAATAGACTTATAGTCTTGAAACCTCAAATGCATCCAATCATATCGTGCCTTTGGGTGGATGACCATTTTCAGGTGGTCATACCTTTCTTTCAGGCTATTCCACAAAATAAGTGGATCCTTAACCGTGAGATATTCAATTTTCAAAATTTCGTCAAGATGATGACGCAAAAATATCATAGCCTTAGTCGATCTTGAATGGTGTCTCCAAGACCTATTGCATCTAAATGAATTTCAGCATCCAACACCCATGAAAGATAGTTCTTGCTCGAACTTTGAAAGGCAACAAACTCAAGTTTCGTATGATTAGTCATATTAAAAGAAAGAGGAAAAAATATAATACCTTAGCCTTCAAATTTGTAGAGAAAGATAGAAGAGAGAATAATTCTTATTTCTCTCAAGGGATAAAATAGAAATACAATGAAAGAGAATCCATTTATTTATAGGGAAAAACTAACCCTAACTTTTCTCCAAAAAATAAGATAAACATTCACTACAATATAAATACTTTTATAAACACTCACTTTAATACAAATATATTTATAATAAAAAATATTTTATGCTAACTAAATATCAAAAAAAAATAACTTTTTTCATACCAAATAAGTGGTTAAAGAAAATTTGATAATGACTTCTGAATAAGACAATTTTACTTCGCCAGGCATGAATTGTTAACAATTTAAAAATAGATAGCCTGACATGATGTGAAAGGGTAAATTTTTATGCTTTGAATGTGCAGCGTCGAGATTATTTTGGCAACCTATATTATATTAAAAATATGAAAGACTCTTATAAATATTGATTAAATTTTTTATTTTTTATTAAAAGATATTATAATAGATAAAATTATTATTTACTATTTTTATGTAAATATAATTTTTAATTTATTTTCATTAATTTATTTTATAATATTAAATTTTTTATTGTAGCATATTTTTATTTGTGGTATAAATTTTAAAAATATAAAAAAATTTAAAAATCTCTACGAATGTTTTCTTTCCTTTTTAATTTGAAATTTTTTTTTCCCTTTTTTATGGCAGGGTAATTTTACAATTTTTTTTTCCTCTTCATGTTGATTTTTTTTCCCTTTTTCCATAATCACGAAAAGTTTTTTTCTTTTTGATAAAAAAATTGTTAATAGTAATGTCCTAATATTTTTATACCTTTAAATTTTTTTTATTTATATATTCTTCCACTTTTATAAAAAAATTTATAATTGCATAATTTAATTCATCATCTCTTCTACATCAACATCTTTAGTTATAATTTTTGTTTTTTATGTTGTGGATTTGAAAGATAACAATAATTTCTATTCTAGCTCAAGTTATTTATATTCAAAATAATTCAACTTAAATTATCTCCTTTAGTTGAGTCTAATATTGATAATATTTATCTCCTTTAATTGAGTCTTATATTGATATTATATGATTTAAATTTTGAGTTATTTGAAATTGATATTCTTCATCTACTCATACATTCACAAGTTTCATATATTCAGGAAAGTAATCTCTTCATCTCATAAAATAATTTTTTTATAAAATTATAAATCTTGTGCACAATTTGTTTTAAATAATCTTTCAATGGAATCTGAAAAAGATTTTGTGAACGAAATTGTGTCAATGGAATCTCCTTTAATTGAATTTTATATTGATATTATGTGATTTAAATTTTGTGTTTTTGTAACTGACATTCTTCATCTATTCATACGTTCACAAGTTTCATCTATTCAGGTAAAGTAATCTCCTCATCTCATAAAAAAAAAATTATAAAATTATAAATTATTATAATTATAAATCTTATGCACAATTTATTTTAGATAATCTTGCAATGAAATATGAAAAAGATTTCGTGAACGAAATTGTGTCAATTAACATCTTCTGATGGAATAATCTTTGGTAATTTCTTTATATTTCATCAACTAATCTGACATTCAATATATGCATAATATTTTACTCCTATTTACTTAACAAAATATTCTTTGAAGATATAAGCATGGAGGTCTTTATAAATGTTGATTGAACTTCTTGCCCTTCATTAAAAGATTCTACGATAGACAAAATTGACATTCTATTTTTCTCAATTAATGTTCTTTAATTATAATAGACGTTTACTACTTTGTAAAAGGTAAAACTCCTAATATTTATATTTTAAAATTGACTACAATTTTGCTTCTTAAATCTTTCCTTATTTGAACTTATATTAAAAGTCCTAACATTTAAAACTTTAAAATCAACTACAATTTTATTAACTTATATATCATCCATTATTATTAACCTAACTAATTATTCATCATAATATTTTAATAAAAAAAATAAATTAAAGAGTGTAATTTTATTATATATTAATACATGAATTCCTTCTTCTTCTTCATTGTTCTTCTTCTTCTTCTTCTTCTTCTTCTTCTTTTTAAAAAAATTATTTAATCGGAAAAAATAATATAGAAACACAACATACTTTAAGTTGTTTCAATGAATCGAGTGCTCTTGTTATTTACTTTTCTTAGTTAAATTCACTCTATTTTTGTCTTTTCAATTTATGTGAAGTGTTTGACTAAATACATAGATTAGGAGAAAGAAAAAATTAAATTGAAATCATTCATAAAGGGTAAAATAAAAAATTTAAAATTAAGTTATTACTAAATATTTAAAATACAAAGCCTCGTAGAAAAATATCGTTCACCTTTTCACCCTTTTGAAAATAGAAGTCACACTTGATAAATAGTTATTTAAATATTTTTCTAAAATTTAGAATTTTAGAATCAAGTAAATTTAATGTATTAAATTTTTCCTTATTTGAAATATATGAAAAATATTAATATTTATATATACATATAATGCATGCATTTAAGTGCTCATATAAAATCGAATGATTTTTATACTTTTTTAATCAAATGCTATTTCTATGACGTTTTTTTATCATTGAAACAAATAGAACAAATTGAAAAAAGAACTACTAGATTAGATCAAACTCTTAAATATAATCATTTATCAATTTGAAATTCATAATTTTCTTTTCAAATTCTTATATTATTATACAAACATATTTTTTAAATATTATTTATGCTATTTTTATAAATTTATTCTTATTAATATGATGGACACGTGCGAGGCGCATACACTTAGACTAATTTATTAAATGAGGACAAAAGTTTAATAGTGGATGGATATAATGGGCTGGTATCGAATATTGGGCTCCAACAGTCTTGCACAGTTTCTGTAGATTTTTGCGCCAGCTGCCCCAATTTTGGGATGGTCTTGAATTTTTTCCCTTTAAACTAATGGTCTTTAATTTTTGCCCTTCAATATTTTAAATAATAAAAATGAGCAAAAATACCCCTAATATTTTTTTAAAATATTATAAAATAAATAAAATTCGCAAGGCATAGATTAGCCGTAGAAGACAGAAATTCATGCTACTGAACTTCTACCCCAAGGCACAAGTTCAATTGGTAGGAGTTCAATTGCATGAACTTCTACCCATAAGCACAAGTTTCTTACTAAATTTGTGCCACAAGGCATAATTTCATGTTATTGAGCTTATGCCCATAGGCACAAGTTCAATTGCATGAACTTCTGCCCCCAGGCACAAGTTCAGTAGGCAGAAGTTCAAGTGCATGAACTTCTGCCCATAGACACAAGTTCCCTATTAAACTTGTGCCCTGAGGCATAAATTCATATTATTCAACTTGTACCTATAGGCAGAAGTTCATGTAATTAAACTTCTGTCCCTGAGCAAAATTTCAATTGCATGAACTTTTGCCCCTTAGGCATAAGTTCATGTTACTTAGATTATGTCTGATACGCATAGCTTGTGTGAATTTATGTCTTAAGGCATAAATTGGGCAAAAACTTATGCCTTGCGAATTTAATTTATGTCTTCCGATTTTATTTTTTTTGGTGGTAAGGATATTTTTGACTTTTTTTCATTACTTAAAGTGGCGAAGGGCAAAAATTAAAGACCACTAATTTAAGGGACAAAAATTAAAAACCACTCCAAAATAAAGATATTTATGCGAATGACCCTAGTTTCTGCATTTTCAGTGTCATTTCCAGCTATTCACCTTAATTTTCTTTCTTTTCCTAGAACGAAATAATTAAAATATGGAATTTTCAGCTATTTTTTTATATCCTTGTCCAGGAATTTTAGGTTTTGCTTCTTAACTATAGTATCTCTAAAACATAAAAAGTATTACACCCTGTAAATTCTTGACTTTTAGATGGCCTATTCGCATTTTGATTAAGAGTTTTAGGATGTCATACATGCTAGAAAAAAGCCCGGGGAAAGACCGGACAAGCGCCACATTGAACCATCACAAGATGAGGCTGGGCAGACCCCCTCCGCGATGGACAACGCGTCACGGAGGGCTCACCTCCGCGTTGGCCGGCGTGTCACGGAGGTGAGGTCAAACCTCACCTATATAAATCCCCACTTCGTTTTTTTAGTATAATTATCATAATTTTCAAGTGAACAAACAGAAAACAGAGAGGACGAAATATTTTGATGAAATTTCTTCCGTTTACGCTATCAAACGCGATCCAAACTTAAATTAACTCCAGATACTGCGGTATAAAGCTGCAGAGAGCATTCCTGCGGAGTTAGTTTTGTGAAATTCGGCCGGCGAATCGTCGTGCTACCGAGCTAAGGTAAGTGGAATTGCTCCAAATTAGTGTCAATATACTCCTAGCCCTAAAGTGAGTATTTCTCCCTTCTGGACTTCCGAGAAATAGCGAGTTTTCGGCTGTTCTTTGATAAGTTAAAGTTTAGGTAATATATATATTCAAAATAGTGTGTTCTTCAGGAATATTGATGGATTTACTCCTAATTATTGTGTATATGAATGTAGTTAGAAGGAATAGCTGGATATTGACCGAGTTACGTCAGTTAGTCCAGAAGTCAGAAACTGAGGTATGTAAAGCCAGTTTCTTCGGCAAGCTAGTAGTTCCGGTATAGTAAAATAGTTCAAGTGCCAGTAGAATGTTTCAGAAGCCGCATATTATATTTAGTATGAATTTTAGTATGATAGTAGCAACATCATGTCACGTTTAGTGTGAAACTTACTAGTACGATATATATTCTAGTAGAAAGTTTCAGAAACAGTACAGCATGCCCGGTATGTAACTTAGTAAGGTATGGCAGGACATCATCGTGTTCAATCGAAACTTAGTAAAGCAATATAAGTTCCCGTAAAATATTTCAGAATTCGAATAGTTGCCTAAAATGAAATTTAGAAAGCATGTTAGAAGTAGTAAATCATGTTTACTATGAAACTTGGTTATACAGCATGATTCTCAGAAGAACAATTACATCTTGTTCAGTATCAGATTCAGCACAGTATGACAGAAGATTATATATATACCATTAATAGTTTCAGCATGAATTGTGCATACATATTACTATCATTAGTTTCAGCATGTAGTATATACATACACATTATTATCACTAGTTTCAGCATGTAGTATACGCAGTTAATATTACTAGTTGAGACCTGACCGTATAATTTTGGGGTTGGATTACCTAGCATTCATGACCGCCCCAGGGTTAATAGCTGTATCAACTCGTCCACTAGAGGGCGAGGATACGTCGCCCTACGGAGTGGCATGCCGTCCCACGGAGAGCGAAGATGGGATGTCAATTTCCCCATATTTTGCCTTGGTCGGATTTTATACACCCCCGTCGAGCGGGTAGGCTCGGGGTGTTGATTCGGGAGTCCTCCAGACTCAGGTACAGTTATAGTCAGGGGCTCAGCGGGCCCAAGTGCATACCCAGGGGACCGGCAGGATGCTTATAGTTATTAGGGGAAATGGGATGACGGGGGTAGAAGTATAGAATGCGTGTTGGTTGTACCTCCCAGCTTATGGGGGCCGGGTAAGGTTTATGTGTGCTATGCTATATTATGTTATTTTATATTATGCCATGTTACATTAGATATGAATAGATCGACAGTAGAGCGCTACATTTCCAGGTATGACTCCTACCCCTTTCAGCATAGTCGAGGACAGTCTTAAACTCATACTTTCAGTCAGTTACAGTCTATTTCTCGCTATACTAGTTTTATCAGTTATATTACTTATCTTCAGTTATTTTTCAGTTGTTGCTTTGCATACTCAGTACCAGTGGTATTGACGCCCGTTTAGGGCACTGCATTACTTGTCTGCAGGTACTCACAGACGAGGAGCCGATCCCTCGTAATTCTAGCCAGCACACAGAGTCATCAGCTCCAGTCATCCGGAGCTAGATAGCTAGAGATTCATCCCTTTTCTTTTGTTGTACAGTATGGGTAGGTCGGGGCCCTATCCTGACCATATTATCAGTATTCTTAGAGGCTTACAGATTGTATATTCCCTATGGTTAGTTGTATCGGTCATGTGAGGACGTGTGTATATTTTAGTTTGTTTATGATGGTCGTGTGGGGCCTTATTCAGTTGATAGCGGTGACCTTGTAGGTTCACAGATGGCATAGGTGTCATAAGCAATATATGGCTCTTTGCTTGACCACAATACTCATTTAATCCCATCAAGAATTGAAACAATTTCAGTTTCTATAGATGTATAACAAACCCTTTGGACCCTTCACAATTGCAGCTAGGAGTATGAACTAGTGCCTCAAACTCTTCCCGTAAATCTTTGAGTTTAGAATAATAACCAGAAAAAAATGCAGTTCCTTGAGACAGTGTTGCAATTTCCTTCTACAGATTAAAGGTTCTAGAACCATCTACTTTTATGAACCTTTCTTTCAAATCTTTCTAAAAAGCCTGAGTACTTGTAGCATACATGATTCCTTCTAATAATCCTTTTGATACAGCATTCATAATCCAAGAAAGAACAATAGCATTTATTCTTTCCCAATGATTTCCCATTTCAGTAGGAAAACTTTCTTTCTTACAAGTACCATCCATTATTTCCGACTTATTCCTAACAGGGCTATCCTCATGAATCTATACCAGATAGAGTAGTTTTCAATTCCTGTTTGTTGGAAGGAAATGATCTGAATTCTACTGCCATCTGCTGGGCTCAAGAAGAGGGGATGATAATTGATTCCCATAGGTTGAGAGTTTGGTGTAGCAGGAGGAGACTGTCCTGTGAGTATTTCTCTTATGGCCATCTGTTTTTGAATCTTCTTGTTTCAGATTTCTTCCAGAACTTTGATTATGACCACTAACAACAATATTTGAATGATTTTGCATACTTCACTGTTTTCCACCTCTTTTGACTGGCAAATTTGAAAAAGAAAAAAACTATAAAATCGATTTGTAAACTAGATATATCTAGTTGAATACTCTGATACCATGAAATTGGTCATGAGTTTTTGATATGACCTCTTATGAATTATTGCAGAAATAGAGAAAAGTAAGAATCAAGAAGAAGAAGAGATGAAGTTAGAGGGAGCTGATCTCACTATATTGATCATAGAATGCTTATCAAAAAGTGTCTTATAAATAAGGCTATCATGGCCTTTATATAGATCCTAGTGAATGAGTGATTTTTTCGCCTAACTAACTTTTTCTAATTACAATTATTTCTGGTAGATAACTGTTTTTGTGAACAGTGTAGTGCCTTACTGCATCTCCTAGCTTTCCTTCAGCTTCTCTATATTAACACTCTTCGACTTGCTGATATTTCCCAAAAAAAAAAGGAAGAAGAAGAAGAAGAAGAAGAAGAAAAACAAGAACCAATTAGAACATGAAAATCGTATCAATTTAATTCAGAGAAAGGCTATCAAATATTTTTTCAAATTAGAAAAAGAGAAGGTAAATAGTAATTGGATTTTCGAGTTTAGAGATTACATTCTCTCTTCAATTTTATTTGTCCTCAATGGGCTTTGTAATTCTCTTAAAAAATAATAAATAAAGTGGGTATTTTACTATAATACTAGTAAATTTTTCCGCGCTTCGCGTGGTTACAAAAAATTTACTTAATTTATGAAAATATTTTAAAAATAAAAGTCAAAAATTTAAGTATACAACAATTAAAAAAATCTTAAATTCTATCTTACAATCAGATAATATTGAAATTTAAGCTGCAAAAGACTTATGAAACTTTAAAAAAATTGAAAATATAAGTTCGCAACAATTAAAAACATCTTAAATTTATCTTATAATAGGAGAATCTAAAGTTAAAATATATAATTTCAACTCAGAAGTATTTCACAAATTTATATTTAAACTCTAATTGTTTTGTCTATCAAATTATCCTTCTAATATTAAAATCGAAACTAAAATTTTAAAGCCAAACATAATCTTAAGGAAAAATAGAAGAAGTCGTGACAGCACAATCTGCACGCTAATTTTTTTGTTCGACTTCAAGATTCTTCTTTAAAAAAAATTAAGAATATTTTTCTCTACTTTTCATCGTTAGAAATATACACTTCACTAAAGAAGATTTTTGGTAAATTTTAGTTATCTTCTTCTCTTTTAAAATTTTATTAATTTTGTCTAATTATTTAATAGGTTTCGCTTCTTTTTTCTTTCTATTTTAAATCATTTTTAGTTTCTTCTGTCTCCTTCAAATCACTCATCTCCTTCTCATAATTTATGTCTTCACATTTTTCTTCAATTCATCGGTTCCTTATCTTTTCAGCATTATTTTAAAAATTGGTATTAAATAGCGATTATTTTTTTGTTGATTTTGTATTGGTAGTTATATTTGGAGGGATTAATGGGGCTTGCAAGTTCATGCAGGATAATTCTACTTTGGATAAATTATTTTATTTTTAAAGATGATTTTGTTCTCAAAGTTTAATCTAAGATCTCTAATTAATAATTGAGAGATATGAGATTAAACTTTATATTTAAGATAATTCAAAAGACTAATTAGTATAAAAGAAGAGTAGTTGAGAGTAGCACTCACTTGAACAAAAGAACAATCCATCAAATTCTCAGCATCACCAAGCCTTATAACATCATCATGCACGTATCTTCTTATCTGTAAAATAAAAAAAAATAAAAATATTCCCACTTATAAAATTATTTATTACATTTATATATATAACAATTCTACATGCTCAAACAAATTTTGATGAAAACAAATAGAAAGTGATCTGAAGAAGGCGGCGAGTGCAATGAGGAATATACAAAGGAGGGAAAAATTAGTAGCTACATGAATAATATTTATATGTCTATTATTTCTAGTGTTGTCAATGTTGCAATTTTATTTAAGTTATATGTGATGAATTAATTGGATTTGATAATTATTTCCATGGGAGGGGAAAAGGCTCTAAAAAGAGTTTTTTTATCATAATTAAGTGAGTTAAAAGAGGGACTTTTGAATTTTTTACACAAAATAAATGGTAAAAAGAAATTCACAAGACCAAAATTTTAAAAAAGTAGAAAGTGAATAAAAAGACTAAAAAAGATGAATTCAAATGTCTAATTCAAAATCTAGAATATTTATAATTATGATATGATGTTTGAGTTTCTTTCAAATCTTCTGATACAAATATGAAACTCCGGTGACTTCGTTCTTTTATAAACTTAATTATAATTATTATTGAAATTTAATGCATAATGCATACGGTATTAATTAGAATTTTTAAATATTTCATCTATATATTATATAATTTTGGTCTTAGGACCAGTGACATGGCATACTTCTAAGATCGGGAAACTATGTTTTTCTCAACTCTTTAATGATTTTCTATTTCCTTAACTCTTAGTTTTCCTGGTCATTGATTATAAATATAAATACCATTTTTTTTCTAAATAATATGAAGAGATACAAGAATTAACACCAAAAATATAATATGAAGAGGCTCAAGAATTAATTAACATATAATTTTTTAGAGATTAATACACATTGAAACTATTATAATTACAAATGATCTAACCACTAATTGGGTTTTAATGCAAACCTATTTACTATAATTTAGAGAAAAAAATGGTATTTATATTCATAATCAATGACCAAGAAAACTAAGAGCTAAGGAAATAGAAAATCATTAAAAAGTTGAGAAAAACATTGTTTCCTGATCTTAAAAGTATGCCATGTCACTGGTCCAAAGACCGGAATTATATAATATATAAATGAAATGTTTAAAAATTCTAATTAGTACCATATACATTATGTATTAAATTTTAACAATAATTATAATTAAGTTTATAGAAGAAGGAAGTCACTGGAGTTTCATATTTGTATTGGGAGATCTGAAAGAAACTCAAACATCATATCATAATTATAAATATTCTAGATTTTGTATTAGACATTGTCTTCTCAAATTTCCCCGTCTTCAAACTAAAAGAATACAAAATACAAGTAATAAATGAGGGGATCAAGGGAAAAAATAGAAAAAGATAAATAATTTGAGATGTAATGTTATTGAATTAGTGTTTGATTGAAGGGCAAAATCGTTATTTAACTTATGATGGTTATTTTGGTCTTTTAATTTTATACTTTGGGTCTTTTATATATATTTATATTTATTACAAGTTAAATTTACTTTTTTGTACAAAATTAATAATAGGAGTAGTGTTTAAGTAAAGGGTAAAATGGTCATTTATTATTTAATGGATATTTTGATAATTCAACTTTTCAACTAAGGGGTTTCGCACTTATATATTAATATGACATTCACACATACACACATATTTTATTTTAGTATATTTTTATTCTTTATAGAGGAAATGCAAGGTTGCAGTAGTAAATATATAGATATTTAAATATTACAATAAAGAATAAAAATAACTAGAGTGGTAAATTTTGAAATATTTAATTTTTTACAATAAAATAAAAATAAATAGAGTGAGTAGTAATTGACACATTTATTTTGTATAATAATAAGTAAATAGAATGAGAAGGAAATTATCAAAAAATGAGAAAAAAGATAAATAGAATTCTTGTCCGAAGAGAAGTGTCACATCACTTCTCTAATGCCTACTTTATATATATATATATATATATATATATATAGATAGATAGATAGATAGATAGATAGATAGATATAGATATAGATATAGATATAGATATAGATAGATAGATAGATAGATAGATAGATAGATAGATAGATAGATAGATAGATAGATAGATAGATATAGATATAGATATAGATATAGATAGATAGATAGATAGATAGATAGATAGATAGATAGATAGATAGGTAGATAGATAGATAGATTATATATATATATATATATAGATTTAGATGTGTTATATTAAAAAAAATAATTTAAAAAAATTATTCTTTTAATCTCTTAATTATATTTTTTTTCTTAATCATGTTATATTTAACACTCTTTATTCATTGTGATAACATTAAATGACAACAATAATTAAATAAATGAGTTAATAAAATAATTTAAAAAAAGAGAAAACAGTCAAAAAAAAAACACAAAAAAAGAAAAATGGGAATGAAGGTCTTAGAGGCATGCCACATCAACATGCCTCTAAGTCTCCTTTATATATATATATATATATATATATATATGAGGGGATCAAGGGAAAAATAGAAAAAGATAATTAATTTAGGATGTTTATTTACAATTCTACACAAAAATGTTATAGAATTGGTGTTTGATTGAAGGGCAAAAATGTCATTTAACTTTTGATGATTATTTTAGTCTTTTAATTTTATACTTTGGGTCTTTTATATATATTTATATTTATTAAAAAATAAATTTACTTTTTTGTATAAAATTATTAATAGGAGTAGTGTTTAAGTAAAGGGTAAAATAGTCGTTTATTATCAAATGGACATTTTGGTAATTTAACTTTTCAACTAAGAGGCTTCTCACTTATATAGTAATATGATATTCACACACACATATTTCATTTTAGCATATTTTTATTCTTTATAGAGGAAATGAAAGGTTGCATTAAATATTTAGATTTTTAAAAATTACAATAAAGAATAGAAATAAGTGGACTAGTGAATTTTGAAATATTTAATTATTTACAATAAAATAAAAATAAATAGAGTGAGTAGTAATTGATACATTTATTTTGGTATAATAATAAGTAAATAGAAATGTGAGGAAAATTATCAAAAAATAAGAAAAAAGATATTGAATCCTTGTCCAAATATATATATATATATATATATATATATATATGTAAATAGATAGATAGGTAGGTAGGTAGGGAGGGAGGGAGGGAGGGAGGTAGATTTAGATGTGTTATATTAAAAGAAAATAATTTAAAAATTTATTCTTTTAACTCTTCTAATTATTTTTTTTCTTAATTATGTTAAATATGTTATATTTAACTCTCTTTATACATTGTGATAACACTAAATGACAATAATAACTAAATAAATGAGTTAATAAAATAATTTTAATAATGAGAAAATAGTTTCAAAAAACCACAAAAAAAGAAAAATGGGATTGGAGGCCGTAGAGGCATGCCACATTAGCATGCCAGCATGCCTCTAGGTCTCCTTTATATATATATTGATTTATATTAATTAGTGTATAATCTCAACGGACTTGAAAAATAAATAATTAATCTTAAAGGTAAAACATGAAGAAAAATAAAGTATTTTTCTCACAGAGATGAAAGTGGTAACTTGATTGTTGCCTTCTCAGTTTCCTGTTATATGCCATAATAATAACGAGGCAGAAGCCCTTGTTGTCCATTATGGTATATTGATAACGATTACACTAGTCTATGGATTGAACTGGACTTTAATTTCAACAACCTACCTCAAGAAATTAGAGGGGCCTTTCAGCTATACAAAGCAAAAATGTCTAGTTTAAGGCTTAGATATAACAAGGCTAATTCCTATGTAAGTTAACTTCTTGATTTATTTAGCAGCCAAGAGGTTAATAAGTACTCTAGGGATCCTTTCCCAGTTAACTCTCTGTGTTTGTGCATGACATGATTGAGTCATATAATTTGTCAATTGCATTTTTGAGGTTAGACTTAGGGCTCATTTGTTTCCATTAAGATTAAGACGTCTGAATCTAAATGCACATCTGAATTATTAAGATGTTGTCTCTACATCTGAACACTAAATGATTAAGACTTTTTTTTTTCAACATCTGAATGTGCATACTTTATTTATTTATATTTATGTTAAATATACAATTCAAATAAAAAAGTAATTAAATATTAAAAAAAATATCGATTTGATAAAATAAATTTATTATCTGATAAAAAGATAAAATATTTATATTCGCTATTAACAGTGGAGATGATTCGCAATGGTGGTTGTTGTAATGCATGGTGTTAGTGGCTAATAATTATGGTGGTGATAGTTGCTAGCAATGGTGCTGGTGATAGTTATGATGATGGGGGTGGTTGGTGTTGTAGTGACTGACGTGATGGTGACGATTGGTGGTGGTTGTGATGGTGAAGTTGGTTAATATCAAGTGTTGTGGTGTTGATGGTGGTGGCTGAAGAATATGTGGTGGTTGATTATGTGTTGGTAGTAGTTGGTCGCGGTGCTCGTTTTGATGGTGAAGGTGGTTGGTAGTAGAGATTGATTGCAGTAGTGGTAGTGAGTGATAATGGTGGTAAAGGTGACGACGGTGGTGGTGGTGATGGTAATGGTAGTGAATATAATTATACTAATGGAGGGGGTATGTGTCGTAACTGAGAGTAGTGGATGATAGCAATGATGGTTATCAATGGTTGTTGTGATATTAGGATGGTTGGCGACGGTAATGGTGGTTGATAATAGTGGCAGAGGTAGTTGGTGGTGGTGTTGACTGGTGGTGGTAGTTGCGATGATAGATGTGGTTAATGGTGGTGGTTAGTGGTTACGGGTAGGGATGATGAAAATTATTCAAACAAATAGACCTCTTAATGGTATTAAGACTCTTCCAAATCTAAATGATTAAGACCTATTCAGATGAAATAAGTGCTTAAATCTTAATGAAAACAAACGCACTTACTGGCCTAAGGACTAAACTATTCAGATTCATACCTCCATTAAGTGCAAACAAATGAGGCCTTAGCCCCCTCAATCTTTTCTATGATATAATACACTGCTCAAAATGCTTTAGTTTTTAGCCAAAAATAAAAATTGGTACTAGCTCCCTTCATCTCAAATAATCTGTTATTTTTTCTGTCTCAAATTATTTATCATTTTAAAAGTTTAAGGTAAAATTTATTAATTTTTTCTCATTTTACCTTTAATATAGTTTTTTTTGAAAATTACAAAATCCTTAATTATTGAGTTAAAATTATTGGTGAGAAATTATAACTTAGATATAAATAAAGTTAAAGTAATTTAAAATGCCTCTTAGTTAATATTTCTTAAACAACGTATAAAATAAAAAAGTTACAGATAATTTGGATGAAGAGAGTATCTTATGATGTCATGACAATCAGTTGAAGCCTTTTTCCCTCATACAACCTCATGCATTGCATATTTTCCGCAACTTTATATGTTGAATCTCATGTTACTTCAATTCCCTATCACTTATTAACACTTTTTGAATTTTTGAATTTTTGGGAGGAATTACTTCAGCCCATAAAACTCAAGCGTGTTTCTATGACATAAAGTATTTTCATAAAAAATATCTTTTGTAACTTCTTGGTTAATGAGTAAAAAATACTTTCTAAAAAAAATATTTTATAAATGAAAAGAGATTGTCTTAATTGGACTTTTGAGTATTAAAGATTAAATAATATTTAACGCGTAAGTTGAAACAAATTGTGTCAGGGCTCTAACGTACATATCGAATATATCGAATGAAATTTTTTTAAAAAAAAAAATAGTGATAATTTTATAAAGAGTGTATTATTATAAAAATGATTGTTATTGATATAGATAAAATATAATATTATAGAGAAGTAAAATATAACATAAAAAATTAATCTAAAGAAAAATTTGATTATTATAATATTAAGGTGCTATTATATAAGGAAATTGTCATAAATATGTCTCACTATATTATTTTGAAATGGTTTAGTTAAAAAGAAAAAAGAAAAGGACGAGGCAGGTACTGAGAAACTAATCATAGGATAAAGAAAATCTTGACATGTAGCCATAATAAGCAAATTATTTATTCTAGTTGGACTATATTTCATGTTAGTTATAGTTGATGATGCAAAAAAAAAAAATTAAAAGTATGTGTTCAATGATTCTATCTATCGAGTTATCACACTGATGTCACATTTGAAAATGGTATTCTTATGGATGTCATGAAAATCAGTTGAAGTCTTTTTCCCTTACACAATCTCATGCATTGCATATTTTCCGCAACTTTATATCTTGAATCCCATGTTACTTCAATTTCCAATAATATATTATACTTTTTGAATTTTAGAATTTTATCGGAAGAAATTACTTCATGAGTGAATAAAAATTGTTTTAAGTAAACTTTTGATTATTAAAGATTAGATAATGTGAAAGTGTTAGTTGAAATATGTAGCGGTATAGCCGTATGGATCGAAAAGAACATGCGACGTAGGTTTTTTTTTTTAATGGGTTTTATATTTCGTGAATCTAAATTAGTCAAAACTTCAATATGAATATCGAATATCAAGTGAAAAATCAAAGAACTAATAATAATTACAAATTAAGATAGTTGCTAGAAAATTAAATGACGTTCATTCATAAGTTAGGAAAGTCAATTTTTCCGTTTTAATGGTAAATGTTTTCCTTTAAAAGCATTTTATGCTAATTTTAATACCAAGAAAATAATTTTTATCATACCGAACACGTGGTAAAAATAATTCGGTATGACTAGTGAATAAGACAACTTTACCCCACCCGACATGATTTGTGAACACGGCAAATTTGTCAATTCGGCATAAATTGTTAACAATTTAAAGATAGATAGCCTGACATGACTTGCGAAAGCCTAAATTTTCATTCTTCTGATGTGCAGCGCCGAGATTAATTTTGCACTACTTTCTTAAATGAAGACAAAAGTTTAATACTCTTTTCGTTTTTACTTGTTTTAGTTTTTTAATTTTATTTCAAAATAAGTAGTGTTTTACATAATCAAAAGGATTTTAATGATGTTTTTTCAATTTTACCCCTATTTAATTAGAGAGAGTTTTACATAATTCAGAAAACATTAAAGAGTTACATCATTCACTACTAGAAATAGAGATTTTTCACAGAGCAAATCAATGGAAATTTGTGCTATAAGACATGATTTTCCCACACATTTCCTACCGAACTTGTTCACTGAAAAAAATACATGGTGGGAAACAGTTTCTCAGTAAAACAGTGGGAAATTTCATAATTTTTCTATGTGAAAACCCTATTATTTTTTTCTTTTCCCGTAGGAATAGTCACTTAACATTTTTCAGTGGAAAAATAACATTTTTTTAGTAGTGATTTTCATGATACTTCCTCCGTTTCAAAATAAGTGGTGTTTTAGCCTTTTAATTTTGTTTTAAAGTAAGTAGTATTTTACATAATCAAGAAGACATAAATGATTTTCTTTCACTTTTACTCTTATTTAAATGGAGAGAGTATACATAATCAAGAAAATACAAAAGAGTTACATATTTTTTTAAGATATTTATTAAGGGTAAATGGGTAAAAATACATTTAGAAATGAGTAGTTTTCTTAAGGGGTATGCCCAAGTTAAAACAAAACTTATTTTGAAACGGATGGAGTATTTATTAGGGATAAGTCGGTAAAAATATATTTTTTTGTTTAGAAATGAATAATTTTCTTAAGGAGTATGCTCAAACTAAAAACACCACTTATTTTAAAACGGATAGAATTGTGGATGAATATAATGGGCCTGTATCGAATGTTGGGCTTCCAACAGCCTGGCACAGTTTCCGCATTTGCAATGTCCTTTCCAGCTATTCACCTTTTCTTTTCTAAATAGAAGAAAATTATTTAAATATGGAATTTTCTGCTCTTTTTTTTTGTTCCTTGGGCAGGAATTTTAGGTTTTGCTTCTTAATTTTAGTATCTCTAAAACATAAAAAGCAACTTGAGACTGGTTTTGATCCTCAAAATCTTGCATCAAACTTTTTATTTATGAATTATATAGTACTATATATATAACCGTGATTGAAACTTAATTTTCATTTAGAAAATCTCGATAGTTGCAATTCATATTGACATAATTATTCGAATAAAAGAACATAGACATTATTATGGTTAATTTATAGGAACTTAAAACAGCTCTAGTAAAACCAAGGAGTAGTAGAAAGATCAACAGATGATGGTAAAGATGAAAGTTCAACTTGTTGCCCTTGTGCTAATTGTGCTTCTGTTTTTCCCTGCGCTTTGACAAGGCTAATTTCAGCTTGTAATTTAGCTAATTCGCATTCTAGATGATCGATTTCTTGATGTAAAATGCTGATAATTCCAACACATCCATAAACTGGATTCTTAATCCGACAGTAAGCCTCGTAGTACAAGGAATCCGCTACATCAGCTCGTTGATGCTCTTCGACTTGCTGATATTTCACAAAAAATAGATCAACAAACATATCAATTAGAACGAAGAAAAATTAATTTCTAGAAAAATGTATCCAATATTTTTAACTTAATAGACTGGAAGAATTTATAATCAGCCACAGATTCAAAATTTAAAAATAACGAGTGCCTACTTAATTTGTAATATATATCTAATATTTTTTTGTACATGCATACATATTCTTCGAACCTAATTAACAAAGTGACAGTAGATATTCGTCTCTGTACATGGACACAAAGAAGGTGAAAAGTAAAAAACCATTGTACATGTCATATATTATATAAGTTAAACTTACATACATCGATAGTAGTATAAAAATTTTATTATATTATCAAGTTATCAAAAAAATATCTACTTATAATAATAATTCATGAAATGTATGATTTATAATCTTGAAAATAAATATCTGCTAAAATAGAATAAAAGTGACATAATAGTGTTAAATTAATATATACCATACCAATAATGTTACCTGGAGCATCTTTCCGACATTGCTAGCACCATAGATTCTGTGAACAAAAGAAAATCTTTGAGGATTATTTGGAGGAAAATATGGAAAAAATATACAATCTGAAGGACATCTTCTCCTCAATTGTTTGCAAGCAGCACAACGTCTGGAAGTCATAATAATAAGATTTTGAAAAATCTTTTGTGTTGAGAAAAAAAATTTGATTTCTTAAGAAAAAAATAAATCTAATGTAAGATCTTAATATTTTTGTAAGATTCAGTAGTGTATTTAAATGAGAAAGTTTTTTTTTTTTAATGAACGGCTATATTTTTTTAAAAGTATAGTCTTGCAAGAAAATTAGGAAAGTTACCAGTATATAGTGTAAATCAACCATTGTTTGATCGGACTAAACTTGGTAAGATCTTTTCAGATTGGTTTTTTCCTTTTTTTAAAAAAAAATTCTTAATTCCCTTGTAAATTGCAAATTCAAATTATATTAATTTAATTGAGTTATACTGCTACAAGATTTTGAAATATGGGTAATTTGCTTTTGACCCTAGTGATTGAAGTTCTTTATCTAATTGTATGGTCCACCGATCATCCGAATTATTCAATACCCGGGGAAGAAAATGACTCTCTTCTAATCATCCCTTTTTGTTTCTTTCCCTGGATAACATTTTTTGTATTTATAATAACAGATCTCCGGTTTTAGCTATGAAATCATCTTTAATGAGGAGCACGTTTGTCTAAGGTGACACTTTTTAGCCGGATACAATATCAAGCATGAAAAATCTAAAAGGATTCAATATATAATAATAATAAATTGCCTAATTAAATAATAGAGGCAACTCTAGGATTTCTAAAGTATGAGTGCACCACTAAAAAAGAAAAAAGAAAAGTGTATTAAGTAAAAGATGATTTTTTGTCATGTAGAAAAATAACTCGATATTCAATCAAATGCACCATTTAGCCTTCTTGTTGCTTGGGTGCCAACAAATAATATTACATCAATTTTAAAAACATATACATAAAATACCTAATTTACGAAGAGAACACAAAATTCACATGCCTCATATTTTGGAAAATAAATTCGTTCCTGATTATATACGCAATGTAATTTTCCAGCAAAACAGGTTCAAATGAATCCCCTCGAACCTTCCGGCAAAGGAGGTTCAAATTACCTTACTATATCAGTCTTTAGAAATGTACAGGGAACTCAATCAACAGAATAAACTAAATACAGATTATACAAGCAAAAGAAGAAACACAGCCACTACGTATTAAATAGACTTAGTAACATCACCAGCTTCTTCCCCTCCACCGTATGCACCTTTTTCTAAAAAAGTTTCCCCTACAAATTATAGGTTTTGTATCTCAAACTCGTTACAGGTCATGGCGTAACTCCAGCTGTTGACAGTCGTGGCCAATCACAGGAACACGCTTAACAATTTTAAAATGCTTCATTAAAGCGTACAGCGCGGCTCGTGAACTGAGATACTTTTCTGTACACGAATGAAGAAAATTAATCAGACGTCAATTATATAGTCGACCTTGCTCAAATAGATTGGCATAAAGAAGTGGTTGATTGAATAATATGGATCATATATTTGATGGTGAGGAGAATGAAATACCCCACCCCCAAGGCGCAGGGTTGCATTTATGGATGTGGAACATTATTTCACAACTACAATCCAATAACAATATACTGCGACATAAAGTTAAAGGTTGTGTGGTACTCAAATCAGTCGGCAATCTCAGAAAAACACAGTCTGAAGAACTGATCTTTGGTTTCAAAGTTTTGTACACTGTTTTCAAATTTAGGTATGTCAAAGAGCATGTACTTCTGCCTTATCCAGAGAGAGAGAGAGAGTAGGTAAATATATACATAATTTCTTTTACCTATATACACAATACAATTTTCTGGGCGAAGAGGATTCAATTGAACCCCCTTCACCGTATATAGCTCTGCCATTGCACCTAATGAGTTTGTATTGAATTACTGTTTTACCTTCTTGGTCTCTTTAGTTTTTCTTTAAAATGATTTTTCATTTTTAGTTATAATTTGTTGGTAGAGTGAAGGGAGTAGTTCAAAGCAGTATGAATCAAGTAAAACTTTTGTAGGAGAAAGCCCGAGCAGTGAAACAGGGAGCAGCAATTAAGGAAAGAAGGTGACGGTCATATAATTTTAAGAGAGATCTCATAGTGTATTAACAATACAAGCAGCTTTAGATGACTGGCAGACTTTCAGAGGTCCGACTACAGGGCAGTGATCAAAAATTCAGACGTCCGACTACAGGGCAGTGATCAAAAATTCAGACGTCCGACTGCAGGGCAGTGATCAAAAAGACAAACACTAATGGATTCTTCATTTTCTAATACACCTATAACATGAGATTTATCTTTTCCAGGAGCAAGATAGGTGGGTACTATGACAGAAAGATCATCGTATTTTGCTGACATACCTTTGGTTTTCTGATTTTGGCTGACATATCTAGCTTAATTACTTTGGATCACTCACAATTTTATTTTTTTTTTGATAACCGAGAGATCCCCCAGGGTTCTGAATTTGGTGGATTGGAATGGCACAATTTTAGGTACGGTAAAGTACTTTGCATCTCCAAAGAAAGTAACTATAGTCTTGGCTCTCAAACAAGTTAAAACACAAAAAAAGAGAAGATGCTGGCTGATAGTGGTAGCATTAATTAGTTGCATGACTATTAGCCAATCATGTAATAACCATTTACCTCCATTTCATTAAAATAGCTCCATCAGACCCACATTCATCATATAACAAGCCGCATACAATATCATCACGATACTAGCATTCTGCAACTAATTCCTACATACTGCTTGAATATGACACTCGCGATGACACTAATAATCTAATTCCAATGCCAGTTCGATGCCTTAATGGCCATGCTTTCATCAAATGCTAGCTCTTTCAGTGACCAATAGCCAACTAAAAGTTTCCAATGAACAGAGAATACAAATGATTCAATAGCACAGTGTAGAACTATAACAACCAATCAAGGACAATGAGCTCATAGCATGTGCTTTGTTGGGTAGGGGCCGCGAAGAAGATGCTTGATGATTGTCAAACATACAATTGAATAATCATGAAGGAAAACATAAGTCAATAGTTATTCAAACATATGCTAAGATGTGGATATGGATATTTAGCAGAGACAAATAAATTTTCACCAAGATTGTCTGGATATAGACAGCACAACTAAAAGAGATATCATTGTGAACGTGAAGGGGTCATGACATGACCTCTCAACTTCCAATTATTTCCTTTTCAAGTTTTATGCTAGTCCCTTTTCAACCAGATCTATCATCAATAATCTCAGTCCATAAACATAAAAGAACTGTTCAAAACCTTGAGGTCCTTATATTGTTCCATCATAATTTATATGAAATGGGGACAGCAAGAATTTCCATAGTGAGGCTGAGATAGAGCTTGAGGTTAATGTATTTGATATGAAAGAAAATGATGCACAACAGTAATGATAATCGCCATACTAAGACTCAGATAAAGCTTGAAGTTAATGTTTCTTTGATGTAATAAAATTGATGCACAACAGAACCGAAATGGGATCACATAACTTCAACTCTTCAAGCATGGTGAAATTACTAACCTTGTTATCCATAGTAACTTTCAGCTACAAACTCTGTCTTTTTTCTTCGTGCTATGCAATCTATGAACCAAAATAACAAACCCCCATCATAGCAGCACCTACAGAGAAGCACCAAACAGGACTAACCCCTGAAACATAAAACTTCAAAACTCTTAAAGAAACCTTCAACCCTACTACCCCTTTTCTGCTCCCCTGCTTTCTTCGTGTCTACTACTTCAATAATTTCATACCTTTTCTCACCTTCTAACAGTTCCATTTTCCTGCTTTCCTTGTACAGAATCAGACCAACACTCGTCCAGCATTTCCCCCTTTACACTCCCTATTTCTCCGTAATTTTGAGTTTTCCACAATACCCACTTCACTTTTACCTTCAAATTCCCCAAATTTTCGACCTTCCGATCGTTCACTGCCAGAATCAGACCAGAACTCGTCCAAGCTCTCGCGTTTCCGCTTTCTCTCTACGAAACCCGCTTGTAATTTTGAGTTTTCAACAATACCGACTTCGCTATTTCACTCGAACTCCCTAAATTTCTGATCTTCCGACAGTTCACTGCCGGAATCAGACCAGAACTCAACGGAATCTTTCAGTTGGAACCTATTTTCCGAAACTAAGAGGGATTATCCCTTTCGTCACTCCAATTAACACCAGTAATAGTACTCATATGCCTGCTATAAACATAGATGGAGAAGTAATTGGCTTGAAATTTGAATGAGATTACCCTCTCAGTTCCAATTCCAAGGAACCTCTCCGAGCTTCTGGTCACCCACCATTTTCCGGTAATGAAAATATGTTACAATCTCTAAATTCCGGCACTGTTACACCAAATTTTGTTCCTTAAAGATTTTATGTATTTACATTACTGGTTCTTAGGATTATTTGAGGAAAGGAAAGATTAATTCAATCAGTAACCTTTATTCTCTGCATGCAGATGTTCCAGTTCTATGTCTATTGGGGGATAATTTTTCTTTTCTCATTGTAGATAATCAATACTTATGTTATGAGTTTTCATATTTTTTCGGTATTCGAACACGTAATAAAGTGTCTATTACATTCTTTTTATACATATATTTTCAAATATTTATTAACTATGAAGTGTCTATTAAAAATTTTTAATATTTAAATATTTATTAGGATAGTAAGATAAGAAAAAAGGATTAAATTTACCTCTATATTTTAGTTTAATAGCTAAATTTTACCCTCCATGATAATATAGGACCAAATATATCTCTACTGTTATCAAAGTATTCAAAAATATCCCTCATTTGGATAGAATCCCCAGATAAAGGTATTTTAAATGAGATTTAAAATATGACACTTAATATCGCGTTTGAATGACTTATATTAATCGAAGTGTGTCAGATTGACCAATGCGGTTTAGCAGAGCAACACATGATATATTTGTTAAAAATTTGACTTTTTAAAGTTGTATTTTTTTAATATTTAAATATATTTATAGAAAAAATATAAAATTTTATGAGTGAAAAAATTTTAAAAATTTAAAAATTGATTTGATATAATTTTTAAAAATTTAAAATATTTAAAAGTTACATTTTTATTATTAAATAAATATTTAAAATTTATCTTTAAAAAATGGACCTCATAAAATTAAATTTTTATGATCAAAAGTTGAAGTTCAATTTATCAAGATAAATTTTAAGAACTTACTTTTAAATATTTATTTAATAATAAAAATTTAACTTTTAAATTTTCAAAAATTATATCAAATCAACTTTTTGAATTTTTAAAATTTTCACTCATAAAATTTCATATTTTTTTCTATAATACATTTAAATATTAAAAAATTACAATTTCAAAAAATAAAATTTTTAACAAATATATCGTGCGTTGTTTTACCAAACCTCATTAATCAATATGACACACTTCGATTAATATAAATCCTTCAAATTCGATTTTAAGTGTCATATTCCAAATCTCATTTAAAATACCCCTTATTTGGGGATTCCATAAATGAGGGGTATTTTTGAATGCTTTGATAATAGCAGGGATATGTTTGGCCCTATAATATGACAAAGGGTAAAATTAACTATTAAACTAAAGTAGAGGGGTTGGTATATTTGACCCTTTTCCCTTAAGTTAATAAATAAAACATATCATCTTTTTATTTTAATTTATATAGTACATTTTTCTTTTAGTCAAATTCAAAAGAATGGCATATTTTTTACGTTTAGTAATAGTTTAATGTTAAAATGTTTATTTTTGTCACACCCCGCCTTGGGGGGTATGACTGCACCTGGTGCCCTACTAGGACCTGAACTGCTGGACTGCTAAGCCTGGGCACATCTGGTGCCTGGCTGGCTCTAATTCACATTTCTGGAAACAAAGGGCTATATAACGGCTGTAAACACAGCCCCCGGCCCATTGGCCTATAGCCTCCTGTACCTGTACTAACAGCTGACCAGAAACATGTCAATATAGGGGAACCTATGCGAGCCGACAAAGCCACCATGCTGTCTAGTTATCTGCAACTTAATCATAGAATATTAGAAAACTACGTAACCGGCAAGGTCACCACTACTGTCAAGCTATGGCCCCACACGAACAACATGAAAGAAACAGAAGTACTAACAGCTAACAACTGCACGGCCTCACACGACCGGCTCATCTGACCACAGGGAACATATACAGACTGCAAGCCTCTAGGAATAGCAGTAGAAATGATCGGGACAGGGCCCCGACCTACCCGTACTATACAACAAAGAAAATGAAGTACACCTCTGGAATTCAGTCTCTGGATGACAGGAGCTGAATACTCGATCGCTAACAGGAATCACGTGGTATCGCCTGCTCGTCTATGAGTACCTGCAGGCAAGTAATGCAGCGCCCCACCGGGCGTCAGTACCGCTGGTACTGAGTATGTAAAGCAATAACTCAAAGCAAAATCTGAAAACAACAATGTAACTGATGAAACTGAAGTAGGAAGGAATAGATTAACTGTCTGATAATGTAAGTCATACCTTCTCTTAATTATATTGGAAGGAATAGGAGTCATACCTGAGAATTTATCGTTCTACCGTCGATCTACTCGTATCTACTGTAACACGGCATAACATGTCATAACATAACATAGCACACACACAAACCTTACCCGGCCCCCATAAGCCGGGAGGTACAACCAGCACAGAATCTACACCCCTACCCCGGTCATCCCATCTCCTATAACCCTGTAAGAGTCCTGCCGGTCCCCTGGGTATGCACTTGGGCTCGCTGAGCCCCTGACTATAACTGCATCTGAGTCTGGAGGACTCCTGAATCAACACCCGGGCGTATCTGCTCGACAGGGGTGTGTAAAAGCCGACCAAGGCACAATATGGGGAAAACTGGCATCCCATCTTCGTCCCCTGTGGGACGGCATGCCACTCCGTAGAGCGACGTATCCTCGTCCTCTGGGAGACGAGTCGATACAGCTATCAACCCTGGGGCGGTCATGGACGCTAGGTAATCCAACCCCAAACAATACAACGGTCTCAACTAGTAATACTATCTGCATATATCGCATGCTGAAGCTAATAATTATAATGTATCTGTGTCTACTGTGTGCTGAACTAGTAATGGTAATGTGTACGTACTTAATACATGCTGAGACTGATAATAGTATATATGTATAAATATAATCTTCTGTCATGCTGTACTGAGTCTAACACTGAACAAGATATAGTTTTTCTACTGAAAACCATGTTGTATACTGAGTTTCTATAGTAACATGATTTACTATCTCTAACATGCTTCCTAAACTTCATTTTAACCTATCATTCTACTTCTGAGATGCCTTATAGATATTACATTGTTTTACTGGGTTTCAACTGAATACAATGATATCCTAACATTCTGTATCACATCACATACTGAGCATGCTGTGCAGTTCTTAACACTTATATTAGAACCTATATCGTGCTAGCAAGTCTCGTGCTGATCATAACATAATGTTTCTAGTATCGTACCATCATTCATAATAAATATCATACATGGCTTTTGAATATTCTACTGGCCTTTAAATTACGGTACTGTACCAAGATTACTAACTTGCCGAGGAAACTAGCTTTACATATCTTATCCTCGAACTATCCGTCTGTCGGACGAGGCTCGGCCAGTATTTCAACTATTTTCTCCCAACTGCATTCATAAATGTGCCAATCAATACTAAATACAGCGTTATTGTAAAGAGCAACGTCGCTTTCGATATAGTTTATAGCCTAAACTTAGGCTTATCGAAAGACGGTCGAAAACTCGCTATTTTTCAGCGGTCCAGAAGGGAGAAATATTCACTTCGCAGATAGGAACACATAGACACTAATTTAGAGCAATTCCACTTACCTTAGCTCGGTGGCTCGACGATTCGTCGGCCGTATTTCACGAAACTAAATCCGTAGGAATGCTCTCTGCTGCTAAATACCTCCGTATCTGAGGTTAATTTGAGTTTGGACTACGTTTAGCAGTGTAATCGGACGAAAATTATATTACTACTTTGTCCCTTTTTCCTTCTCCTACGTTTGCTCTCTGTTTTCTGAAGTTTATATGATTTAATTCTAAAATAAACCGAAGTGGGGCTTTATATACTTGGGCCTGGACAAGGCCAACATGTCACGGAGCCAACGCAGAGGCCTCACCTCCGTGACACGCTGCCATCGCGGAGGGGCTCTGCCTCGGCTCCTTCCGCGATGGTTCGACAGGTTTCTCGTCCGATCTTTTCCCGGGCCTTTCTCTAGCACGTATGGCCTTCAAATATGCTTAACCAATGTGCGAATAGGTCATCTAGGTGCCGGAAATCCTACGGGGTATAACAATTTTAACTTTATTGAAATAATTTATAACCACACAGACATCTATAATTTATTTTAGACTATAAGTTTCAAAAGTCTTTCTCATATTTCTTAAGCTTGTGAAATTGTATGCGCCTTGCGCAGCTATAAAAATGTTAATAAATTTATATATTATAACTTCATAAATTGATAGTTTTTTATTTTAATCAAATGATATATAACATTTATATTCAGGTCAGTGGAGAGAAGACAGTGTAGATTTTTGTCTTCATTCGAAACATGGTATATTCTTTCATCTTTTTCATTATGCAAAATAGATTTTATTCGCTTCTTTTTAAGACAAATTCATTCATATGTACATAGTAGAATAAATTTTTTTAGAGTGTACAGATGGCGAAGTAAATCGAATATGGGATCATATTTTGAAACATCGGTCTAAATTTCTTTAAAAAAAAAATTTGAAGTTCTATATTAGCTCTTTATTATTATATTTACATAAGTAGTGTTTTTAGATTGGACACACCCCTTAAGAAACTACTCACTTCTAGAAAGTAAAATGCACTTTTACTAACCTGCCCTTAATAAATACCTTGAAAAAGATGTTGTTTTTTAGTAGTTTATAAAACTCTCTAATTTAAATAAGGGTAAAATTGGAAGAACATCATTAATGTCTTCTTGATTATATAAAACACCACTTATTTTGAAACAAAATCAATAAAATAAAACACCACTTATTTTGAAACGGAGGGAGTATAATCTTTTGCATATTTAATAATATTTTTAAGAATTATGAAAATGAAACACATAAGAGTTATGAATAATATTTAAGAGTAGAATTTATAAGGAAGATGAAGAGATATGAGTTATAATTGATTTGAATGTATAATTTTATTAGATATTAAATACATTAATCATTATGCATTGATTTCATTTATAAAAATAAATAAATCAATAACGAAAATAATGGGAAAGTCAAAAAAGAAAGAACAACATAAATGATTGACTTCAAAAGAGATGTGCTATTTTACTATTTCAAAAACCGTAAATATAATATATATATATATATATATATATATTCTTAATTATGTTGTTGTTAAGGCATATACAAAACTATTACATATAAAGTGATTAAAAAAATTTTATAAATACACTTCAACCAAGAAAAAATAGCGACAAAAATAAATTATTACATACACAAAAAGATAAACAATGACACTATAGAATATATTATTTCACCTTTTAATTTTTTCTGCAAGAATAATAAAAATGAAACTCCAAATCATAATTTTTTGAATTAAAATAAGATAATTATATAAAGTATGCTTCATAACAAAAAGTAGGATCGTAGAGGATCAAATAAGTAGTGTTGTCACTGTGTCTAGCTAAGTTACTATTACAATTAGCCAAAGTAAAAAAAAATCTCTAGCAAAAGTAATTCCTTATAATGCTTCAAAAAAATTTCTTCTAATGTCTTCCTTTATGTAGATCCACCATCATGTTGTGCTCCCTAAAGACATGTCAAAACTCTTCGTCATATTGATCTTGGGCATAATTATGTGCCCAAATGCTATTTTATAACTTAGTTTAGTCATGTTTGTCAATTTAATTAATTACATTCTCATGTGATTTTGAATAATCAAGTGCATATACTAACCAATATGATTAGCTATTGTTTTGTAGGTGAAAAATGCTTAGGAGGGCTTAATATGATGGTTAATGCACAAGAAGGAAGTTGGAAAAGAAGTGCAAGGAAGATGGCATGAAGTTGCAAAGGAGACGTGCTGCCTAGGCCACTGGCGCGCCCAGTGTCGTGCCACATCGTGCGTGTGCGCGCATGAGGAGGTCAACAGTGCGCCTGCGCGTTGGAGCCATGCCACGCCAGGCCATGATGCGCGCTACAGGTCGTGTCACGTCATGTGCTGCGCGTGATAGGAAGAGTCCCACACCGGGTGACGCGCACCAGTGTAGCGCAAGACCTGCCGAGAAGCCTACTTTCTAGTGCCACGGAGCTGTTGTTGCGCGATGGGCAGCGTGGCACGGAGCTGTCCCATTCTCGGCCAATTTTTGTAAATTCTCACTGAGTATAAATTAAACACTTAGCTCTAAAAATCATTTATCACAAAAAAAATTTTGGAAAAGCAGAGAGGAGTGAAGGGAGAAGCAAAGAACTTCACTTAGGGTTCAAAATTTATCATTCTCTTTTAGTCATTCTTGTAAGTACATTACTTTAATTATGTTTTTCAGTAATTGTATGAACATGAGTGGCTAAAATTCTTCCTCTAGGGTTGAGGCCACATGATATGAATGTAAATGTTTGATTTTCAAATTTGGTTTGAGTTGTGGTTGTTGTTTTGTCTTGCATTCTTAATTACCGTTATTTTTATGCTTGATCACCATGAAACTACTCGTTAAGCTTATGTAAAAGCTCGAAAGAGTAACCCTAGGTTAGAACGGAAGAATGTAGGGAGAAAGTTCTTGTCTTCACGATAAGATTCGCGGTTAGGATATAAATTATACCAAATTTGCCTTGCTTGGTTAACAAAACGAGATGATAGCTAGACACCGACTTAGAATTGTCACATCGCTGCTCGTAGAAGTAGTTGTGAAGCTAATTCAGGTTAAATGATTAGAGGTACGAAAGTCCATAATCAAGGGCGTAAACCCCGTAAACCACATTCATAGTGTTAAAGTGCTCACGAATTAGGACGTCATATTCCTGCTCAACGATGTAGGTGTGAACTAGTTTGTTGTGTTTAGAGGCTCAAAAGACCATGAACACTGCACTTTAACTTTGTGAGACAACAAATGAAGTTTAAATACTCAAACCATTGTGAATTGTAGCATTCCATGATTGTCAGACCTTAACTCTAGTTGCTTCTTGTATTGTTTCCTGATTATTTTGTGATCACCCCTAGATTTAATAACAATTATCCAAAATCTCTTAAATCAAAACTTGTGAAATTTAACTTAACACTTGAACTTGAATATTCGTTGAATTAGTCCAATCCCTGTGGGTTCGACATCTAGCTCTTAAAAGGGCCACTGTATTGCTTGTACGACTGAGTAAGCTTGCGCGTGCGCTGGGGCGCAACAAGTTTTTGGCACCATTATTTGGGATTGACAGTGTTTAGTAAAATTTTAGTTTTTGTGTGATTTTTATTTTTCTTAAGTGTTGAAAAACTTGGTCTTAGTCTGTTCTATTACAGATAACAGGTTGTCCTTACAGAACTGGGAAGGAATAGGGAGTTGGTGGATCCTTTATTGGAGCTGGAAGCTAAAGAGGTTATAGGAGCAGTTACAATATCATCCACCAACAGAGCAAGAAGAGTTATTGCCTGAACCAATAGAAGCCCGACCAGTTCGCGAAGTGGCAATCCCACTAGCGACAAATCTTACCTCCATTATCGCAAATCGGAGCCAGGAGAAAACTTTGAGCTTAAGCAGAATATGGTGTAGTTGTTACATTCTAGTGTCCAATTACTAGAATGACACATAAGGACCCACAGCAACACTTACAGAATTTTTTGGAGATCAGTGACACTTTTGTCCCCACCAGAGTGTCAACAGATTATGTCTGACCCACCCTCTTCCCATTTTCATTGTTGCGAGAGGCAAAAAGGTGGTTGAAGGCTGAGTGAAACACCCCGAAAGTCCTAGAGATCAGGCCCCGTAGTTAGATGAAGCTCAGTAGAAAAGTTAACAGAAATTTGCCTCAGAACGAGTCAGGTAACGACTCGTTAAGAGACCTAATGGGTCATGGTTTGACCCGTGAGAAATTGTAAGGAGGGGGTGGCAAGTCCAGTGGCCATGGATGACCTGACGAGTCGTTTTGCCCGGCAACGACTCATTAGGTTGGTCGTTGGATAGTGAAGGGTTGAAGTCGTGAAGTAATATACAGTGTACTTGATGAGTCGTTAGAGGAAGCAACGACTCGTCATGTTGATCGTGAGTTAAGGAATCTGAATTTCTGAAGTAATCTCCTAGTGAACTTGACGAGTGCATTCAACGAGTCGTTGGAGCTGGTGACGACTCGTTATGTTGGTCGTGGCCTGAAGAATGATAAAACTGTGTGAATTTTTCAGTGTGCTTGACGGGCGAGATGACGAGTCATTTGATGGGACGACGACTCGTTACGTGAGTTGTGACTCCAGATTCGGGGAAAATTTCTAATTTTTTCAGGGGCATTCTTGTAAACTCTTATGCTTTTAACATTTAAACTACATCGTTTTGTATATTGTTTGGGACGTTTTAAGGGTTTTCTACAAGTCCAAACCCTCATTCTCTCAAGATATCTCTCAAGCTCTTTTTCTTCCTCTCCTCTCAAGATTCAAGAACTTCACCAAGGTGTTCATCAAGCTTCAAGAAAATTTTCGAGCAGGGTTCTTCTACCAGGTATGCAGGTATTTCAACAAGGATACTCTTCTATCCTTGTGCCCCAAAATATTTTATTTAAGATGCCCAATTTCTATTATTCTAGAAAATACATGACCTAGGATTTTAAATTGATGGTGAATCTTCCTACAACTCTTTAAAATTTTAAGATCTATTGTGATTGTAAGACAAGTAAGACGTAAAATGATTGGGTTGCCTTGAACTATGTGTTGGGTGATGAAAAGTGTGGAGTTATGAAATATTCTTCATGAATGGTTTGAGATTTAAATACGACTTTGTCATTTCTCATTCAATTATCACAAATCCCTTGCATCCATGTTTAATATGTGAAATTTGTATAATCACCCCTGAGAATTTAAATATGTCAAAGATAGATGCGATGAGATTAAAATAGAGTTTATGGACTTGAATAATTGAGAGTAAAGTATGTGTGTCCTTATGTCGTGATGGAATTAATTGGGTAAGAAGTAAATCTATGATAATGGTCTAACTAGTGCAATCTTCTCATGAATTGGAATAAATCTTGAAATAGGTCTTATGAAATAAAGATGTACACTTCTCACATGATTCCGTTGTATATGTTTGAGATATGAGTAAGCACATAGCTTCCTGTAAATCTAGACTAGATGAATCAATGCATGTATGTTAAGGTACGAATTGAATCTATGGGTCGTGAATGTCTCTATGATACATGCCGATTAATATGAAGCTAAAATTTAATGTTGAGAAAGTAGAATGCATGATGTGAAACTAAAGATATTCATTAATATTATACCTATGAAGAAATACTAGTATGACTACATGATGATATGAGTTATGATGATAAAGCATAAGAATGATAAATTTTCGAATGTTGGGCTTGTTATTAGTAGGAAGTAGCCCCCAGTCCTTTCGAAATGAATGATGTATGAAGAAAGGAGAGTTTGTTCATGTTTCTGACTAGCTGCAGTAGTATAGACCAGATATATATAACGTCAGACCAGTACCTCTCAGATTCTAGTCGGTCGTGATCCTCAATAGTAGAGAGTGACTCCCTAGCATCAGTCGGGATCCTCAATAGTAGAGAGTGACTCCCTAGCATCAATTGGGATCCTCAATAGTAGAGAGTGACTCCCTAGCATCAATCGGGATCTTCAATAGTAGATAAAGACTCCCTAACATCAGTTGGGATCCTCCGTAGTAGAGAGAAACTCCCTAGCAAGTCGGGATCCTCCATAGTAGAGAGAGATTCCCTTAATGATGATATCAGTGTAACTCAGTTTTGCATGACCCAGCTTTCAGTTTATAACGGCTTAACAAGATGATAATCAGTCTTAGTTACCAGTAATGACTTAGTACAATATGTGATACTAACTTCAGATTTGGCCCTTATTAAATGTTAAGAACCTGACCCTTATGCATGAGTTCTAAGATGTTATATAATGAGATTCAAAGAGAAGTTCCATGTATATATCTGTATATGTGAATCATAGAGTATGTGTAATAACATGTTGAAGCAGCTATATTAATGTATTTAGTTAAATCCTTATCGTATATTTGTTTATTTAATTGTTTATGTTATCCTTCATGCTCAGTACATTCCAAGTACTGACCGCACGCCTTTTGTGCTATATCGTTTCATGATATAGATTCAAATTTCCAGACTCGGTCTCGCGGTTAGATACGCTTCATCCCTATTCAGCAGCTATTGGTGAGTCCTCATCCTCCGAGGACGTGATTATGTTCATATTTTCTTATGTTTTCAGTTTACAGACTTTAGGAGTTAGCTGTGGGCTTGTCCTAACAACTCATTAGTTTAGTAGAAGGCTTTCAGACTTATCTAGACAGATTCAACATTGTATTTAAATGTTATTAAATTGTCTTTATAGTTCATATTAGATTCTTGTTATTGCTTCCGCTTATTCATGTTGTCAGTCGTTTCTCATGTTAAGTGTACGCTATGATAACGCCATGGTTTACTTGGTGCCTCTTGGGGTTTCTTGTCCCGTATTACAACCAGGGTGTGAACTCGGGTCGTAACACTGAGCCACCAAACTCCATTACTTCTTGGGACGACCTAGCAAGGAAGTTCCTCAGTGAAATATTAAGTTTCAAGCAGCAGCCGGAGGAGAACTTATATTTGGCTTGGGAGAAGTTCAAGTCATTACTAAGATACTGCCCCCATCACCAGCAGTCCAATGAGGTGTTAGCACACACCTTTATAGAGAGTCTAGACCCCCATATGAAGATCTTTTTAGACTCTGCATCGAGTGGGCAAGCATTGGAGAATACATATGATGAGTTGTACACTCTCTTAAACAGAATTGCTCAAGGAAACCCAGAGTGGCACCGTGAATCATCAAGAGGGGCAGGAAAGAGAGCAACAGAGCTGATAGAGGTGGACAGTATCAATGCCTTGGCAGCCCAGCTAGCGTCATTGCAGTATCAGATTATGACTCAGTTCAGCAAACTGAGTATGAACCAGCCACATGGACAGGTGAATGCAATTCAGCAAGCTCCTAACTGGTGTGAAATTTGTGGTAATAATGGGCACAATGCAGACTATTGTGGGCCAATCCTGAATCAGTCAACTTTGTAGGAGATGTTCATAGAAACAATCAAACTTATGGGAACACCTACAATTAAAATTGGCAGAATTTTTCTTAGGGTGGCAATCAGAGTCAGAGCTACTAGCAGCCTCAGCAGCAGCAGTATCAGCAGCAAAACAGATAGAATAACAGCCAGTCAAGCAGCAACAACATTGAGGAGATATTGCAGAAAATTATAGCTACTCAAACCCAACTGGCAGAGAATCAGGCAAGGATGGCTTCAGATTTGAAAAATCAGCAGATGGCCACCAGAAATCTAGAGAAGCAGATGAGTCAATTAGCAGCTGCTCAGCATACCAGACCTCAGGAAGGGTTACCCAGTGATACAGATACAAACCCCCAACAGGTCAATGTCATCAATGCTAGTAGTGGCAAGCAATTGGTTAATGCACCACCGAAAGAAAACAAAAATGAGGTGTAGCCAGAGCTAATCAGACAGGGTCCGGCAGCCGGAAGAGAAGATGATTAGAGGGCTACAAAACACAATGCATAATCATCATTGCAGCCAACACAGAGACTACCACCACCATTCCCACAAAGGCTCAAGAAGAGCAAGGAGGAAGAATGATTCAAAAAGTTCTTTGATATTTTCAAAGAACTTCACATCAATTTGCCCTTACTTGATGTCTTGTAAGTGGTAATCTAAAATTTGAATTCCATCTATTTTTAGAGTCCTAACAATTATGGAATATATTAATTATAATTAATGGCGTGAATAATGGTAACTGACAATTTAAAAGAAACACAATCCTTAAAATCACTCAACTAACTACATCTTTATATGTATATTTAACGCGTTTTACATAATAGAAATACAACACATTACACATAAAATATTGTCATTTTATGTAAATAATGAAATGTTGCTACTTCAACCTATTTTCGTCCTAAATCTAGTCATTTCTGTAATTTTCTTTTTAAAATATCACTACTATCAAAATTATCTTTGTATTGATGGTCTTGAAGATTTTCTTGATCATATTTGCTTGGAGGATGATAATACACAACTAAAGAAAGTATGCGAAAATTAAGAAAGCGCAATCAAGTTCATAAAAAAGAAAGACTTGAAAACAAAAATATTTCTTGCCTTCATATACTCTTTTAATGTTACATGTTAGTTCATTCACAAGTTAAAGTAAGAGAAATGATAACCTTCAATGTGAGTCTTCATGAAATAAAACTTGTCATAAGGTATCACAAACTTACAAATTAAAGTTTGGGGTTATAAATATGAAAAGTTTGAAAGTTATGAATATTATTAAGAGTATAAATTAAAGATATTTGAATTATGATCAGTTACTCCTTGTGAATAAATTTTTTTAAAAAAAATTCTGCAAATATTAGGATATCTCATGTCATTATATAATTAGAAGAAGGCTAAAAAAAATTGGGTCAAAAAGACGTGTCACATCACTCTTATTTTGACTATCTTTATACACACACACTCCATTTTAACATATTTTTATTTTTCATGGAGGAAATGAAATGTTGAATTATTAAATATTTAGGCTTTTAAATATTACATAAAGAATAGGAATTAGTGGAGTAGTAAATATTGAGACATTTAATTTTTTTTTTGCAATAAAAAATAGAATGAATGAATGGAGTAGTAATTGACATATTTATTTTTGTACAATAATAAGTAAATAAAAATATAAGAGAAATTATCAAAAAAAATGAGAAAAAAGATAAATATGATCCTTGTCCTAAAAGAAGTGTTACATCATTGCTCTAATGCCTAATTTATATTATATATAGATATAAAGATTCTGTGCCCAATCAAAATATATCATATACATTGAGACGGAGAAAGTATCTCATTTGAATTACATATAAACCTCAATTTGAATATATTTGATGTACGATGATTAATTAAAGCAAATGCATATAACTAAAGAAGATGCTATATTTTAAGTGGCTAATTTATCTACGCAGTGAACACCTCAAAATTAAAACCACGTTCAAATAATTTTTAAAAAAACTTAAACTAAAAGTATCTAATGTAATTACTCCCTCAATCCATCTTTACTTATCGTGTATTGACTTAACACATCCGTTAAAAAACAATAAATAAAATGACAGTTTTACTATATCACCTTTTGAATATATTAAATTTAATATTTTAAAAAATACATTAGGAGATAATTATAATTAATAATAAAAATAAATTAAAAACTAAATGATAAATTTAAAACTGAATAAGTAAAAATAATTATTTATTTTTAATATAATAAATAAGTAAATATAAAGAAAGATATTTTATTTACCTGTTCAGAACTTCAGATGCTAAATTTAAAAAAAAAAAAATGTAACGTTACATAAATTTCTTCTAACATCACATGAATAAGATTGGTCAAAATTAATGAACATTCAATGATTGACCTTTAGGGGCAATGACACAAGGACGTTACCCCAATTGCTCTTTGGCGGCTTAAGGGCCAACCAAAACAAGTTAGAATTTGCCTTTTCATAATTTCTTTTCAACCTTTTCTCCTTTCCAATAACTTTTTTTTCTAAAATATATTTATTAAATTTATAAAATATTTATTAAAATTAAAATTTACTATATTGATCACTAAATCACATTCATGAATGCATTTTTTCAATAACTTTTGTGATATCAAACCAATTTTTAAAAAATTCAGATTCAATAATTCATTCAAATTCTAATGAGTTAAAAACTCACACATTTATTAATTCAGTCAATTTTATTTTGCAAATTCAGCTCTTACAGACATTTAGTTGATTTAGACTAATATAGCCCAAATTGATAAGTAAGTTTGTCAAAATATATAATTAATAATTTTTTTTGATTTAATATGTCATACATTATGCTTATAATAATAAGAAGAAAAAGTTATATTAATTTATTTAAAAATTAAATAAAGCATTATAAAACAAATAAAGAAATTAGAATTTGGTAAATTCAATATTATGTCTATTTTAATTTTTTTTTTTAATTAGATCAGAGTAGGAAAAGAAAAAAATAAGGAAAAAAATTACAAGATATGAATTGAAACTTTAATGGACCAAAAACATATATAAAACATGTTCATTTTAGTTTATCATTAAAGACAATTTTTGGTTCGAAGCTAATAAAGTTCTTCAATAGACTAAATACATGCATCTACTTATGATTGGAGGATTTTGCTTCAATTCTGATCGTTAAATTATTATTTTTATACATAAAAAATTTAAAAATATTTTTTTATTTTATCTAAATTATTAAAAAGACAAAAAAAAAAAGATCACATTTTCTCGTTAAATTGAACGTTGTTTTCGATAAAAGAACAATAATAATTGTCAACTGTCTAACACTTAAATTTGTTGACTGGTCATGTGGACATAAAAGGACCCTAAATAAATGATACTACTATTATTGATTTCATTTCCCTAAATCTTGAACTTGGACTAACCTAACGTCACACTTAAAATTTCATTTTCATAAAGACTCAATTTCCTTTTTTCTTGTAAAAGACTAATAATACTATATATGCAGGGTCCCAAAAATTATGTTTGGAATTATTGGTGGAAGTAAAACTTTCTATTCCATTTGAACCTACGAAATTTTGGTTCGACTTCTTGTCTGTTCATACCTATTTTCAGTGAGAAATCTGCCGAACTAGTATTATTTTTTTCTATTTTAATTATTACGTATATTAAAAATAATTATTTTAAAATATTTATTAATTTCAAAACTTAATAGATAATTAATTATATTTTTTTCAATTCTATCCTTAATATTTAAAGTCATTCTAAAATGTGAAAAAAATTATTGGTGTATGTTTCCGAAAAGTTGATAGGGTTATATTAATTAAATTACCATCCCTGTTAATTTTTCTTAATGGGTGTGCAAATTTTATCCTAACAATTAAAATGGAATAGAGGAAGTATTATGAATAGTTTGCCTCTTAAATTTTTTAGGTAGTTTTGTGTCACAACTCATTCACGACTCTGTACAGTCAAACTTCTCTATAACAGCCAACAACATTTCACTGTAACGGTCTAATTTTCTCCTGAATTAATTTTTCATCTTATATTTTACTTCTCTGTAACAACATTCTACCTATAACAGCAGTGAAATTCATTATAGCAGTACACTCTTTGTAAAATTACCTCTCTATAACAGTCATTCTCAAATATTGTGTAATAATATTCTATAAGAAATATATTATGTGTAACTAAATATCAAAATATTTATGATCATTATCTTTAATATCATGCACATAGTAAATTTCAAGTATAAATATCTAGAAGGAAAACATTATATTAAAATAGTATCCACCAGTTATGGTTGTAAATTCATGAGGAAAGACTTTGATTTTTTACATTCATACTCTTTCTATTTTTTCTGGTTGAAATGATTAACAAATATATTCCTTCTTCTTGGTACACAAAATCATTAAATTAGGTATTTGCGTACTTTTGTTTATAATAATTAAATGAGATTTAAACGTCAAATGTCAGTATACATATATTATAGCATCTCATTATAGCAGCCATAAAAATTTCAAACAGACGTTGCCACTATAGAGAGGTTTAACTGTATATATTTTTTGTATTTTCACCATTCTCTCTCTGTTTTCTATATATTTTGAGGTATCAGGAAATTGTATTTATCGTATTCATATATGCATTTAGGTTGTATCCTCGCTGGCCCTCTTTTACTGTATTCTGTGTCTTCACCTCTCTCTCAGTATTTGTATTTTTTTGAGGTGTTAAGTGAAGTGTATTGATACATGTATTTAGGTTGTATCCCCTCTCTCAATTTGTGTTTTGTATTTTCACCTCTCTTTAATTTTTATATTTTTAATTTGAGTCAAACGACTGTATTTTTTGTATTATTCATACGTGCATTTAGGTTGTATTATGTATTTTTCACCTCTCCGCCTTCCCCTTTCCGGTGTATTTCTATATTTTTTGAGATGACAGGTGACTGGATTTGTTACATTTAGGTTATATCGATGAATACATGTTGTATCGACAAACACAACTATATTGACTAATACAGTCTGCGTGTATACAGAGATACAAACAATAAAAACACTATGTATTGTATTTATTTGCTCCTGTATTACTTGTATTCATTGATCACTTTTGTATCACTTGTATGCATTCTTTCTAATTTCACTTGTATTCATTTGCGCATTTAAGTTGTATATGGATGCCTTAATTTATCTTGTATTCATTCGCTCTTGTATTATGTGTATCAATTGGCTCTTGTATTGTTTGTATCAATTGTGGTAAAAAAATAAAAAAATACAACAGAGAAAGAGAGAGCACGAAAGTACATGTATATATATATATACACATACTAGATCTCGTTGGCCCGTGCAAGCATGGGCCCGACATTTTGCGTTATAGTATGTTTCAATTAAAGAAAATCAATCTTGTATTTTATATTATATATTTGTTATTTCATAATTCAAATCATTTCTATTACTTTCACAAGTCTTAGTGTGTAAAGAAATTCAAAGTTATAACTTCAAGAAAATCAACAAATTTAAAACATTTGATAGGCAGCAAAATTAAATAGTCTAATTAAGATGAAATTAAATAGTCTAATTAAGATGCAACTCGATTCAGTGAATGACTTTATTCATTTATATATATATATATATATATTATTTTAATTTACTACGAGGAAAATGGTAATTCAATTTTTAAAATAAGAATTTTCTACTTTTAATTAGTATAATATATTATTATTATTACTGTTATTATTTATTTATTTATTAGTTAGTTAGTCAGTTATTAATTATTATTATTATTTATCATAATTATTATTTATTATTTATATATATTTATTATCATTATCATTATTATATTTATTTATTATTATTTATATTTATTTATTATTATTTATTTATTTATTTATGATCATTATTATTATTATTATTATTATTATTATTATTATTATTTTTATTTATTTATTTATTATTATTTACTTATTTTAACTTTTCATTTTTTGGCTTCCCACTTATGTAGTAATAAATATATAAATATGATATGATATGATAAAATATTAATATTTAATTATGTGTTAATTAAATTTTAATTTAGTGAAAGGGCAAAATGGTAATCTAACTTTCAACTTAGGGGCTTTTCATTTATATTAATATTTAAATATGTACTAATTAAATTTTAATTTAGTGGAGGGGCAAAATGGTAATCTAACTTAATATATGATATGATGTGATATGATGAAATATTAATATTTAATTATGTATTAATTAAATTTTAAATTAGTGGAGGAGCAAAATTGTAATCTAACTTTCAACTTACGGCCTTCTCACTTATATAATAACTAGTTTCTGGACACGTGCTTCGCACGTGTATATTCACATTAAATAATTAAATATAAAATTGTGATAACTGTAAATTTAAAATGATTGAACTAATGTTTTAGTTACCTTAGTTTACTAATCATGCTTTGCTGATGATTAAGTATAAAACATGACAAGATCACCAAAATAAAATGAAAATAAATTTTTTTTCAACATTTATGCAGCAAAGTGCAAGAATTATATAAATTACAAGTTACTATGATAGGCATAAATATAAGTCACGCGCCAAGAATAAATTTAATCTATGGATGTGAGGCTGCTTCTATCAAGTTTATGGACATCTCATACAAACTCAAAATGCAAACAATAACAAAATAAGAAGGTAAATCGAAAAATATTTGAAAAACTATATCCAAAAGAAGAAGAAAGAATGCAACAACTTCATATTACCTATTAAAAGGAGTAGAGTATGATCACACAAAGACATATATTTTTCATATTGAGTCTGCTTAACAGTACAGATCTTCATTAGAGGATTGTGTATAAATACTACTGTAACTGGTAGAAGCTTAGAAGATGAAATAATTGAAATTGTGAAAAGGTAGTAAATGAAATAATAATTAAAAAATATAAAAGTGTAACCTACAATAATTAGTGGCAGATGAAACAATCCCACTCGGTTCAATGAATGACTTTATTCATTTCTTTTTGTTTTAATCAATACACACACACACACACAACAATAAGAATATTAAATATTTGATCGCAAAATATTACTATTTAATTAGATATTTTATTATATTTAAATTTGTAACAGGGGCAAAATGGTAATCCAACTTTTAGAATAAGGGTTTTCTACTTTTAGTATGATATGATTATTACTATTTTATTTATTTAGTTGTTGTTGTTGTTGTTATTATTATTATTATTATTATTATTATTATTATTATTTATTATTATTATTATTATTATTATTATTTATTATTATTATTATTATTATTATTTATTATTATTATTTATTATTTTATTATTTATATTTATATTTATTTATTTATTTTAACTTTTCACTTTTTGGCTTCTCACTTACATAGTAATAATATATAAATATGATATAATATGATAAAATATTAATAGTTAATTATGTATTAATTAAATTTTAATTTAGTGAAGGGACAAAATGATAATCTAACTTTCAACTTAGGGGCTTCCCACTTATTTAATAATATGATATGATATTAATATTTAATTATGTATTAATTAAATATTAATTTAGTGAAGGGACAAAATGATAATCTAACTTTCAACTTAGAGATTTTCCACTTATTTAATAATATGATATGATATTAATATTTAATTATGTATTAATTAAATATTAATTTAGTGAAGAGACAAAATGATAATCTAACTTTCAACTTAGGGACTTCCCGCTTATATAATAATATAATAATATGATATAATATATATATGAGTAATTAACAGTTGATTCAATTTTAATTTATTTATCTTATTCTTTTTATTGCAGAACAAAAATGTTTCTTTTCTTTTTTGGTCAAACATATATATATGAGTAAATAACATTTATTGGTCTTGTAGCTTAGTGACTATGGATGCCAAAAATTCACCAACTAAGAAAAAATGCATTGACTAGGGTGTAGGTATATAATAATATTAATGCAAAGGCAAAAAGGATAAGTTCTCCCTATACATGTACTAAATTATTTATTATTTTTTTATTTTTTGAGAATTCAAATTATATAATTTTGATTAATTTTTTAAAATATATTATTATTATATTAATATGATAAAAATTATAATTTATAATATTTTTTATACATATTTTATTTTTAAATATTAAATGGATCCAAATTTAATTTAATATCTAATATTAGTTAAATTGACAAGTCAAGAATTTATTTCACGGAGCTTTAATGACTTTCAAGAATTTAAATATATTAAACTATTTAAATTTTAAACTTTTAACGTGATGTTTTCATCTTATATTTTAATTAATTATTTTATTTTTTTCTCCAATACTATTAAATAAACTGGCATATTAAATTAAATGATACACTTTATTGACTTAACTAAAAGATCTATTTTTATTTTTGAAAAGCAAAAGAGAATCATTGGAAAATAAATTTAAAAAAAAAAAGAAAGAAAAAAGCTAAAGAGAATAATTATCCTCAAGTGCAGCCAAAGGACCTTAATGAAGTATACTGATATTTGATTGGACAGAAGGGGTGGGGGACCGCCTTAAGGGTTTTGTGATAGGACATAACACACTAAATTAGTCTGCTATATTATTAGTACTGTACAAAGTATATGAAATGCAGACAAAAAATATCATTCAGGTAAGATTTTCAAAAAAATATTATATATAACTGATTAATTTAATTTATTATAGTATCAATTTCAGCTGTTAAAAAAATAAATATAGTGAATCTTTTTAATCCGTTAAATTTATTTTTGTTTTAAATTAAAAAATAACTTATTTTTATATTTATTTAATTTTTAAAATCTATTTTGATTCCGGATTCGTCGCAGACCTGATGACATCTCTCTCAAGTAAATCGCCAACTTATACAAAAATTTGCCACTTTTCCTTTCATGATGATGGTTTTGAGTGTATACATGTGATTTAGAAAAAATATATTTAAAAAAATTTTAATTTTTTTTTTCAAATTTATTTTAATATTATAATTTTATGAACGTTTATTTATTCTTAATACTTATTTAAATTTTATTAAATATCATTCTAAAATTATAATATCAATCTCATTATGTGAAATATATTTACACACGCGATTTGTCATTGTAATATTAATACCACATCAGAATCTCGTCGAAAATTATCTAGTTTTAATTTTTTTATCTTTTTTATTTCTTTTTATTTATTCACAATATTTTTTTTCTTACTTATATTTCTATACACTAATTATTTCTAATCTAATTAATTAAAAAGAAATAGAGGTTGTTTTTTCCACGGAATGTCTTCATTTTTCAAGAAAATCTAAAAAAATTTCAAAAAATCAATTCCTAGAAGATAAAATAAAGAAAATTATGTTGGTGTGAAGAGAGTTTTCTGCGATTGATTTAGTAAATAATTATTTATTTATGTGTGTATATTTAATAAAAAAAATGATAGATAAATATTTTTTTTGTGTGTGTGTGTTGGAGTGGGGGGTATGAAGAAGGAGAAATTGGTGTGTGTGGGGGGATGGGGGAGGAAGGAGTTGTGGGGTATTCGAAGAAAAAATAGGATTGGAGAGTTATAAATAATATTAATAAAATATTTTCATGATACTTACTTGTTTAATTATGAAGCGTGGCCATCACCTAGTAATGATAAATTAAATTGATTTGATATAAAATTAATATTTATTGTGTTTGAGCCAACACATGTACATTGTAATTATAAAGTATCTACTAATTTCTATCAATACATATATTGAATAATTCTGCCTATCCAAACACAGAAAGATCCCAAACTAAAAAGAAAATCCTATTATAATAATACTTAGTTTGAATCATAGTTAAAGATTCAAATTGGCTTAGTCACAAAAGTCACCAAATAAATCATTCTTGTTCTCATAATTATTTTCTCAGTTTGCTAACTACACTATTGGACTTGTCGTGTCCCCTTAGTCATGTGCACCTCATACATATTTTACTATAGAACTTTCACAGCTTTTAAGATGTTCCTCCATTATACTATTTAAATTTAAAATTTTAATATGATGTTTGCTGTCAAACTACTGTAAGCATTATTTTACAATTTATTAGCACTATTAATATAATATAATATATAAATTTAGTTAATTATTTTAACTCCATATGAATCAAATACCAATTATATATATGCATGAAAGAAGAAGTTTGTAAAGGTTTTGAATTTTCTCTAGCTTTCACTAATCACGGTTGAGAAATTTTTTATATTATTATTATTATTATTGTTAATTAATAAAAAAGGCCGCTCATTATCTCACTTGGTTCAAGTTCACTGCGGTATAATTTTAACCCATTCATTATTTAATAAAAAATTTTTTTGACTTGTTCCCTCCAGAAACAATAGTCCAACAACATCGACTCAAACAACTCTGGATTAGTTGAAGAGTCCAAAATTCCACCAAGAGAACATCTTTCTTCAACATAAAATTACTCTATTTTGTATAGTGAACTAATTGAAGATTTAGAATATTTTTCTTTATCTCAACTGTCTATTTCACTACACTAACCTCGAAACACATTATAATATTTTTTTTCACACTTGTTATCTTCCTCTTCTACCACAACACAAGATAAGACCACCAATATTTATAGATGAAAAACTTTTCCTTATAATAAATTCGAAGAAAGTGGTTTAATAATGTGGGTACATTATGGAAAGATTATGATGTAGAAGTTACACGAATTACAAGGCATAATAAGGTAAATTGATGAGTAAATAATAATATAGTGTTTATAAAAAAAATAATGGTCACATTCATCACTATCAATATGAGAAATAAAATAATACTAAAAGACTATAATATAATATTTTATAATATTAAAATATTCACAAATTTCAATAATTATTTTATATATATATATATATATATATATATCTTATTATATAAGAGGGAATTAAGCAGACATCTCCCTGTCGACATGTCTGCTTGTTGACTGAGATAATTTGATAATTTTAAATATTTTAATTTTTATTTTAAAAAATACATTTTATGAAGGTATGTGGATCAGGTAAATTTAGTAATTTCATACATTTTAAAAAATAGTAACTTTTTAAACTTGTAGGTATTACTTATTTTTTTTTCGGTGCATTTATTCATGCGACATGTTATATTTATAAATAACTATTTTTAACTTATCCGCTACACAATATATAATAAATAATATAATATTATTTATATTGGGCTGGACATTACCCACAGCCATATCAACCGTGCTTCGACTTAGCATTGGTCGTCTCTTTTTGACCTAATAATTGTTCTCCCTTCCGTTTATAAAGTTGTTATATATATGAAAAAAAATTATTTTAAAATATTTATTAATTTTAAAAATTAATTAATTTTTTAATTTTCTTATTAACATTAATTATTTAGATATATATAAATAAATAAAAATTAAAAAATTAAATCTTATTCTGATAAATGGAGGGAGTATGTACCAGCAAGTTGCAAAAATAATAAATTAATCTGTGGCTTGTACTTTAAAAATAGCTATAAGCAAATTGAAGACACATTATGATTCTACTTTGTAATTATTATTTTTTTATAAAGAAATAAATTTGTAGTAGCATGGAATCTAGGCTCTAGCATGCGATTTGTATAAATAAATAAAATTTGCCAGATCTAACTTCGTGACTCTGTCGTATTTGCAGCAAATATTGCCGTCTGAATTGTGGCTCGGTCAAAGTCATGTTTGGACATTTTAAACTAAAATAATGAACTTAACAAAGGCTTAATTGATTTCTAATATTTTGTTTCATGTTTGACATAAAAGATATTGAATAATCAGATTCATATGATTATAAAAAAAATTCATACGGAGTTTAAAGGTTATAATTAGTAAGAATATAAACATAATATTTATGATATATTTTTTTATTTTAAAATAAGTAATTTTTAATTTTTTAAAATATAAATGATGTTTTTCGTAATCAAAAAGATATTAATAATATTTTTTCAATTTATTTTTATTTAAATAAATGAGATTTTATATAACTAAAAATCTATTAAAAAACTACATCTTTTTAAAGATATTTATTAGGGGTAAGTTAGTAAAATATATTTTACTTTCTAATAATAAATAATTTTCTTAAGAAATGTGTCTGTGATAAACGCCATTTATTTCAAACTAAGGGAGTACAATTTTTCTAAATTTCACCAATGATTTTTTGGAATGTGACACACTTATTAAAAAAAATTAGTTAATGAGTAACATTAATTAAAAAATAATTTATCAACATTATTCTTTTACTTCTTCCTAAATTTTTATTAGAATTAGACATGGTTAAAAAACTCACTTAAAAAGAAGACTAATTCTTTTAAAAAAGTAATTAAGTATTACATTTTTGGACTTTAAATTTTTTATTTATTTTGAACCCAAGGGAGCAAAGGACAGATTCAGTAACTTTAAAAATAATAATAAAAAAATTTAAAACAAATCATGCTTTTCGCCTTTTACTTATTCATTATTGAGTTAACACACTCATTAAAAAGAGACAAATAAAATGATAATTATTGTATCACCCCTCGTATATAATAAATTCATAATTAATAATAAATATAAATAAAAAATTAAATAATAAATTATTTTTTAAAATTTTAAAACTAAATAAATAAAAATAAATATTTATTTTTTAATATAGGAAACCAATAAAAATTAAAGGGAAGAGTAATAAATTATCATCTTAAAACTTTGTGCTACTTGACACTCAAGAAAATTTACCTGCCAAATATAAAAATAGATAAATTATACATTAATAAATGTACGAAAATAAAAAGAAACTGATTTTGGTTATTTATGGAATGGAGTTATTTTTATAACTATCTTTATTTTTTAACTTCATATTACCTATTTTAATATTCTTATTATTAATCTCTAGTAAATAGTAGTTTTATGAAAAGACTTTTTAATTTATTAAAAATATTATCTAACTTTTTATATATAATATACAATAATTTTTACACACAAAATATGCTCCAAGAAAATATTTTACTCGCAGAAATTTCAGGGAAAAATTTAATTTTCATGAAAAATAACATCCATAGTACCAAATACTATTATATAAAAAACAAAAAGTTTCATCTCAATGCGAGTAATAGTAAATTCAGTTGGACTCAAAATTTATTTTTCTGATATTAGAGGGTCCATCTCAATTTATGATTTAATTTATGTTAAGTTTTCATATTAAATTGTCCACACAGATGTTATTAAATCCCACGTAAATGGAATAAAGAAATTATAAATTACTTATATGAATCTATCATCATAATGCTAAATTTAGAGATTAATAATCTGTTTAGCCAAACTTTTCAAATCAACTTATTTTGAGAAGTGTTTTTTGCAAAAGTGCTTTTCAAAAAAGTACTTTTGGTGAGAAGCAGTTTGTATTTGGCTGATAAATTTAAAAAACATTTTTGAACAATAATTAGTGTAGGGCTGCGTATCGGTCGGTTCGATTTTGAAAGTTATCGGTTTTACTTATCGGTTATCAGTTTGTAGACATGCTCAACCATTAAAGAACCATTAAGATACGGGTTAACCGGTTATTGATAGTTATCGGTTCGGTTATCGGGTTAATCGGTAATATCTCACATGAAAAATCTCATAAGTCATAAGTCTGTTTAGTTAGAAAAAGAGTGGGTGAAAAGAGAAAAAACATATAGAACTAGCTCAACTAAAACAATCAACTTTAATTTAAATTAAAACACCATCCCCTTCACTTTTTATCGACGCCCATTTCATCTTCTTGTTTAACCACTTCATATATTGAAGACTAAAATTATAATTTAATAAATTATTATCGGGTTATCGATCCGTTAAAAAAAGTGGTCAAACGGATAACTGAACCAATAACCCAATAACTTGGGATAGTAAATCGATGATCAAACCGTTAAACCAACAATCCAAATCATTAATCCACTAATTCAATTATCGGTTCGATTAATTGGTTTAACCGTTAATTTGCACACCCCTAAATTAGGGTTTGGCCAAATTTTTAAAAATTGCTTCTAAGTGTATTTTTAACAAAAGTATTTTTTTCAAATAAATGCTTTTGAGAAGAAGCTATTTTTTTAACTACTAAAAAACATTTTCTACTACTCCCTAAAAGCACTTATTTTCTCTTAAAAACTTCACCAAACACCTCATTTTTCAAAAAATAAACGTCTTTTAAAATTTTTAAAAAAAAGTACTTTTAACTTTTCAGAAACATGCCAAACAAACTATAAATTAGGCCTAAAATTTGTTTTTTACGTATACTTAGCGCAAATATCAGAAGGAACGGAACAAAATTTATCAATCAAATAAGGCGTCTAAAAAAATATTTGGTGATGGAGGGCGGGGAGTAGTGGTCTAAAGGGTGTCAATTAGTAGTTCAATTAACCGAATATTCTATCATTCTCTGTTATGAATCACATTTATTTATTTTTCATTTAAAAAAATGATAATTTATATATAGATTTTTAAATATTTTTTTATATAGAAGAGTAGAGAGATGAAAGACTAAAAACATCATGGTCATTTCAAAGAAAAGTCTGCATTATCTTTTTCTTTTTTTATATTATATTTTATATAGATTTTTATTTTATTTTTTATATAAAAGGATGGAGAGGTGGATGAACACGGGTATATTGTCATTTATAAAGAATCTGCATTATTTGTTGAATAAAAGTCAAATATACCCTTTTAGTTTAATAGTTAAGTTTACCCTTCGTCATACTATAGAGTTAAATATATTCATGTTGTTACTAAAGTATTTAAAAGTACCCGCCATTTGGATGGAATCTCCAAATAAGGGATATTTTAAATGAGATTTGAAATATGACACTTAAAATCGAGTTTGAAGGACTTATATTAATCGAAGCATGATATATTGACCAAGCGGTTTGGCAAAGCAACACATGATATATTTGTTAAAAATTTAATTTTTTGAAGTTGAGATTTTTTAATATTTAAATATATTATAGAAAAAACTATGAAATTTTATGAGCAAAAATTTTAAAAATTTAAAAATTGATTTGATATAATTTTAAAAAATTTTAAAATATTTAAAAGTTAAATTTTTATTATTAAATAAATACTTAAAGGTAAATTTTTAAAATTTAACTTGGTAAATTGAACTTCAACTTCTGATCATAAAAATTCAATTTTGTGAGGTCTATTTTTTAAAGATAAATTTTAAAAGTTTGCCTTTAAATATTTATTTAATAACAATAATTTAACTTTTAAATATTTTAAATTTTCAAAAATCATATCAAATCAATATTAAAATTTTTAAAATTTTCACTCATAAAATTTCATATCTTTTCTATAATATATTTAAATATAATTTTAATATTAAAAAAAAAACAACTTCAAAAAGTCAATTTCTTAACAAATATATTTTGCGTTGCTTTGCCAAATCGCATCGGTCAATCTGGCACACTTTGATTAATATAAGTCCTTCACTTAATTTTAAGAGTCATATTTCAAATATCATTTAAAATACCCCTTATTTGGGGATTCCATCCAAATGAGAGATATTTTTGAATACTTTGATAACAATAAGGGTATATTTGACCTTATAGTATGATGAAAGATAAAATTAACTATTAAACTAAAATAGAGGGGTAAATTTGACTCTTTTCAGTTATTTATGCCGTAATTCTTAAAGTTTGGTAATAAATTCCTAACGATAGAAAAATAAAGCCTTTTTTTTTTCAAAAGGAAAAAGGTTAAAAATATGTTTAACATATTAAAATTGATTTTAAAATGTCTTTTTTGAATTTATTGGATTAAATTTGTCCTTTTTTTATTTACTTGGATTATAAATGTCCTCTACGTTAATTTAAATTTAAAATTATCTCTTCTTTTAACAGAAATTAATGTGGAATATATAGTTTTTAAAATTAAATATATGACATTATTTTTATTGGTCTATATGTAATTGAACCCATATTCATTCAGATTCAATTATTAACCGGAGCCTATTTTTAAAGAAATGCAACACTTCTTCCTTCATCTAATATAGGACCTTAAGTATGCCTACAATTCATCTATAATGATGATCTAGAAATCTTTACAAAGTTGAATACCGGGCAACATAATATTGAAAATGAATCCACCACAAAAATATTTACTTCAGAAAAGGAAGAAAAAAAATCCACCATATGATGGTCATCTTTGGATAAACCTAGAAATATGTAAGACTTGATTTTGATGAACAAATTGCTATCATCTAGTTGTTAACAATCTTGACAAAAATATCACATGAAGAACTTGTTACTTTCTTGCTTTAGGAATCTGCAACCTTACCATCTTGATAATTTGGGGTTGACTGCCAAATATTGGGTAGGAAAAAAATCATTGCAATATTTTTCTTAATCCTGCTAATTAATTTTGTTTTTCTTATACTCCTTTATGTTCTTGAAGGCTCAACCATAATAAATGTTCTTTGATAAGAGATAAATTACTGTTATTCTTCCATAGTTAAAGTACTCTTGATGACGAGGAAGAAGTGTTAGATCTTTTAAAATGAGTTTGAGATGGATTGTGAATGAATTTGAATTTAAGTACATTTGGACCAATAAAATAGTGCCACATATATAGTTTAAAAAAATTATATATTTCATATTAATTTCTGTTAAAAGAGGAGGTAATTTTAGACTTAAATCTAACATTAAGAGTATTTTAATCCAAATAAATAAAAAGAGGACATATTTAATTTAATAAAAAAAAAATTCTTAAATCATTTCTAAATGTTAAATACTTTTTTAACCCTTTTTCATTTTTTAAATAAAGTTGTATTAATATCTCACGTGGACCCACAATTTCCATCACAAACTCTCTATAATATGCTAATAAATGTATTAAAATATATTTATTGGCAGCATTTGCATGATGAAAATAGTCATTTTTGTTCCCTTTTTATGTGATGAGGTTTTTAATTTGGTTTTATTCAAATAAAGATGTCCACAAAAATAGTATAATTATCTTTTTTCTTTGCACATCTGACTACCATACAAAATAATAAATATAGTAGAATAAGGAAAAAAAGATATTAATAAATATTTAAAAGATATTAATATACCCACAGTTTCACATGATTCCAAAATAATTTCAGATTGAAATTGTAGTAGAATAATAGAAATAAAAAAAGATATTAACAAATATTTAAAAGGCATTCATTATCCACAGTTCCACATTGTACCAAAATAATTTTAGATTGATTTTTTTCATAATCTCGAAAGATAATTTTAAAAATATAATTTGTTAAACATTAAAAAGTAATTTAAATAGAGTTCTGTTCATATTTATTATGAGTGTTGCACATAATTCTTTAATGTTAGCTGTGGTAAAATAAACAAGTTATAAATTATTATTTAAATTTTATAAAAAATAAAAAAACAATTTATTTAATATGTGATTTTCAATATAATTTTCTGTGGTACTTACCTGAAACTATTTATAGTTAATTTATTTTTTGAAAAATAATTAAACACGTGCAAACACAATTTAAATTGCAATATTTGTGTGTGTGTATATATATTGACAAAATCTTCTCACTCTTCCCCTGTTTTATTGCAACTCTCACTGCTCAATCAACGACCAACAATGGCGTTTTCATCCTCCATTTCGCCATGTTATTCATGTAAACTCTCCTCAAATTCGTTGTTACAAGAGACATATTTGAAGGCCAAGGGGAAGAAAATGGCTACCTTTAACAGGACACATCCATTTTCGCTCCTGCAATGCTATCCTTTTCTCAAGTAAACTTTTCGATTTCTGTTTCTCATTCTCTCTGTAATGTATTTATGTTCCGTCACATATTGAGAGCTAACTTGATTTTACTTCGACTTTAATTTCTCAAACATTTCCTACATAGTATTTCTTTTTTAGGGAAAAGTAAGTACCTTAATTTTATCCTCCTTTGTATTTTTGAGGCCATTAATGTCCTTGTCAACTTTGCCGTGACCCTAATAGAACTCAAGTATGGATTGGGAGGCTTTTCAATCTCGGTGACGCAGTGAATTTCATGTGTCAAAATACTTCAAAAAGCACCTGCGAGCTAGTGGTCAATGAAGTGGTTTAAGAAACATGATTCTCAAGTTTAAATCCTTTTTCACTACCTGTGTTAGTGGGAGATAGCAGGTACTGCGTGGAATTAGGGGAGCAAGCTGAATGGGACACTTCTTTAATCTTGTATATGGAATTATTGCTATATGAAGTGCTCCATATTTTCATCTAAGTAAAAGTTAAAATTGTTTAAAAAATTGTACCATATGTTTTATACAACAAGTTAAAACGATGATTTGTTGTCTCAACAGTAATCGAATTTAAGATTTCTAAGGCATGAGGATGGACACCCTATATCCTAATTCCATGTTCTCTTTGTAATAGTACAAAAGATTTGTTCACTGACTTAAAACCAAGATTTTACTTGACCATATTCTTGAGTCCTACAACAAATGCTTTCCTGATAGGTATCTTTCCTTTCCAACTATTACACAGTCCTTTGTTTAATGAGATAATCACACGATTCAACAATAATAGGTATCTACAGTGTCATTACTATGTTTTGCTTTTTTCCTTTGAGGAATTTCTTCTAGCTTAATGTTTTCTATATTGCTAAAGCCTTTCTTCGTTTTAATGATTTTTAGTTCAAAATGGGAAAGAGGAGAATTGTTTAAGTTCGGGATAAGGGCAGCTGTTACAAGTGAAGGTTAATCTACGTTGAAGCCTTAAATATCATCCTTATATGATTCTATTCAGTTTTTGATTTTCCATTCTTCTTCTACTTGATGTTTTGGCAGAATACTTATTGGATGGAGCTCCAGAAAATATTCAGCTTCCTAGAGGTGCCAGCTGGTCTGTTCATAAATTTGGTGGTACCTGTGTGGGAAACTCTGAAAGAATTCGCAACGTTGCTGATGTAATAATTCAGGACCAATCAGAAGGAAAGTTGGTGGTTGTGTCTGCAATGTCAAAGGTCACAGATATGATGTATGATCTGATTTACAAGGCCCAGTCACGAGATGACTCGTACCTAACCGCACTGGATGCTGTTCTAGAAAAACACAAATTAACTGCTATTGATCTACTTGACGGGGATGAGCTTGCTAGTTTCTTATCTCGTATTCATCATGACATCAACAACCTAAAAGCCATGCTCCGTGCAATATATATTGGTAGATTGCGCTTTCCCTCTTTACTTGCAGAATAGCATTTGCCAGAGCCTCTGTATTCGTAATTATTGAAATTTAATAGAAAAAGAACTTATCAAACTTGGGCTACTCTCGGAAGCTCCATTGTAGATATTTATAATTTTTTGGTGGAGTACTAGAAATGAAGGAAAATTCTTTTGGAGTATTTTGAATGTCATTTCGGTCCCCCACTTTGCATGTCAGTAAAATGAAGAATCAAATAGTGCAATACGGTCTTTGCTCCATTCTCTGGTTATTGTCAGAGTTATGAAGCTGATATTGGCATAATGGTCATTCTTTAGTTTCCATGCTAAAGTTTCTTCAGTTGAGAATCTTTTTCCTTAAGTATCTGATTTTGAACCAAATCATTTTCTTTTGCTTTCAACTGACACAATAGCTTATTTTTATTGCAGCTGGTCATGCAACAGAATCTTTCACAGATTTTGTTGCTGGGCATGGGGAGTTATGGTCTGCTCAGTTGCTGGCATCTGTTGTCAGAATGGTGATTTTTGCATGATCTCTTCCGGTCTTTAGAAAGCTTTTGTATCTGTTAGTTATGTAAATTAAAATTTTGTTCACACATTTATGACGCAAATTTCAAATTCCTATATTTGCAGACTGGTGTAGAGTGTAAATGGATGGACACAAGAGAGGTGCTTGTTGTGAACCCCACGAGCTCTAATCAAGTTGATCCAGATTATGTAAAGTCAGGGGAAAGACTTGAGAATTGGTACTCTAAGAATCCATCCATGACTATCATTGCAACTGGTTTTATAGCTAGCACTCCCGAAAATATTCCTACCACTTTGAAAAGAGATGGAAGTGATTTCTCTGCAGCTATCATGGGGGCACTGTTTAAAGCACGTCAAGTCACGATTTGGACAGATGTTGATGGTGTCTATAGTGCTGATCCAAGAAAAGGTTTGTCCTCACTCAGTGCATACTTTTCTTAATCTGAAACATATCAAGACCTTTCTCTAGCTAAATTTTGTATCAGCGTCATTGTTCTCTATTAGTTGCTCATATATTCCCTTTTTTATTTAAATCAATGATGAAATTCCATCATGAAGTTAAGATCAACTAAAGGTTACTTCATTTGCAGTAAGTGAGGCAGTAATACTGAAGAAACTATCTTATCAAGAGGCATGGGAAATGGTGAAGTCGTGATTCTATGTGGTTGCTGAAGTTAACAAGAGCTGTCATAGGCACTTTCTAATATCAAATTTCTCGTCTTTTTGCAGTCATATTTTGGTGCCAATGTCTTACATCCACGGACAATTGTTCCAGTTATGCAATATGACATTCCAATTGTTATAAAAAATATCTTTAACCTTGCTGCACCTGGAACAAGGATATGCCGATCCACTGATAATGAATATGAAGATGGACAGACATCAGTATTCCCCGTCAAAGGATTTGCCACGATTGACAAACTAGCTCTAGTGAATGTTGAGGGGTAGGACTATTAGTTTACTTGCCAAAAAGAATTGTTGAGGATTAGGACTGCACTGTATCCAGTCATACTGTTTGTTATATATCTATTCATAAATTTCTTTGTTTACACAAAGTCGGTTACCTCTGCAGAACCGGAATGGCTGGTGTTCCTGGTATAGCTAGTGAGATTTTTGGTGCAGTAAGAAAAGTTGGTGCTAACGTAATCATGATATCACAGGTGTGTTTATTCTTTGATTTGGGTTAAGCTTATGATGCTTATAACTTCATGAAATTGATTGAGTGCTACAATACAGGCTAGTAGTGAGCATTCAGTCTGCTTTGCTGTGCCTGAAAAAGAAGTGAAAGCTGTTGCTGATGTTTTGGAGTCTAAGTTTGGTCAGGCTCTGAGTTCCGGGCGCATCTCTCAGGTATTCTGCCTTTTTTGATTCGACTTGTGAAGTTAAATACGGTTGTGAATCAGCATAAGCAAAGAGGAAAAAAAGCAGGAATAATGTTATGTTGAGTTCTTGTCACCATCTTATAGTTATTATGGTGCTAATTATATCAGAAAGAGGAGAAAAATATTTAGTGTTGGATTGAGCATTTATGTCCACCCATGATGTGAAACAACTTTGGAGTTGTTCCTCTTGTTGCGCCAAAAATTTAGGTTGACTAGCAGATCTGAAAAGACTGCTTGTGGGACTGTAGGTTCTGGTGTTTCCAAATTAAAACTTGAGAATCCCAATCAAGCAAGGTTAAGAATTAGTAAAGCCGTAAAAGCTAGTGGTCGCTAGATGCACATAGGAAAGGGAGGAAAACTGGACCAACAGCTTTCAGGGTGCTGATGAGCAGTGTTGTAATCACTAATTCTGCTTGATGCTGATTTCTTTTCTAAAAGTTAGGGATAATGAATACAGGATGATCAGGCAATTGAAAACAAACAGAGAATCTTTGAAATCATGAAGTCGGTTAATCACTTTCAGATCCCATAGACTAGGATTTCTAGAACATGGCTGTACCACTGAAAAAAAAAAACTGAAATAATTGTATTAAATGGAAATTGGTCCCTAATTCTTGAGGTAAATAATTCAACTTTCAACCAAGCGCACTATTTAGCCCTCTTGTAGCATGGGCTCCAGCAAATAGTATGCTACCAATTTCAGAAAATATATACATAAATACTTAGTTTATGGAGAGACCATGGGTTCACGTGCCCATATAAGCCTATAAAATTCGCCCCTGCCATAGACATCTCAGAAATGAACACGTGCCACAACTGCTACATTTTGTATGGGCTAATTCTAATAGACTAAAAACATCACCAGCACATGTAAATACTCCATAAGCATTTCCATCTTAAAATACTATACAAAGTAAATACAACCAGAAAGGAAATTATCTTGCACATGATACTGCTTCACACAACCTCCCTTTGTTAAAAATAGCTTAGATAAATAAGGAAACTCAGCACTTTTTCCAGAAGTTGGCTAGACTTGAGAATTCTTATCCTGTTGTGGGATGGTGTAGGGTTTTTATGAAATTTGAACTTGTTTTTTGAAGCAGTTACGTGCTTGTTTCTATGTACTTAACAAAAATTAGTTGTGGGATTTTGGGTAACAATTAATCTGAGCTTCAAATATCATATCAGGTTTATTGCTTTCTGCTTCTTTATGTCCCTTTACTTGGTGCCACATTATTTTCATCTACCCGATTAAAGACTTCTTTAATCAACCTGATAAGCTTCAATTCTTCTCCAGATTTCAGTAATTCCAGGCTGTAGTATTTTGGCTGCTGTTGGTCAGAGAATGGCAAGCACTTCTGGAGTTAGTGCTACATTTTTCAGTGCACTTGCAAAGGTTTGGCATTTTTGATCCTTTAAAATTAGAATAGAGAACATTTATGTTAACTGGTAATTTTTCTTTTCCAATGAGTTAACTGGTAATTTTTAAATCCTATTAAATTGATAAACTGCTTGTATTGACCATTTGCGTGGTTGTATCTTTTGTAGAGTTAATGCTCTCGTGATTTTCATCTATTGTTTATTTTGTGACAGTTATGAGCCCTTACATGCATTCCATATATATGTATTTGTTTACATGCATGTCATATGCAATTCTCTAACTACCATATCGATCAATCAACTACTCCTCAATCCAAAGTAGTTGAGATCCGCTCTATTAAGCCCTTTGTATCCATTCCACTATATACGGGCCCATTTCATTTGTATACTTCACCTGTAATTCAAGATATCATGACTACTTCAACACCGGTCTGTCAACCTACTGCAAGTCTCCTCCTTTATGCCAACTAGGTACCAGCTATGTGAAGCTCACTTGATTACAATCTGTCTACCATACTGTTCTTGGTATTACGTAAAATGATTTACAGTTTATGTGAGCTTTGAAATTGGCTTTGGTTGCTGTCTGCTTTTGGCAACTTTGTGTTGTTTTTAATAACAAAGATGACCTGACTACTGTCAAGCGAGAGTTATAGTAAGATGATCACTGCAATCTGCGTGTTCAATTCAACTTTTAATTAGTTGAATTTCATAAGATCTTCAAGATCAACATTTTATTAAAAAACACATTTATTTGCAGGCAAATATCAATATTCGTGCTATAGCTCAAGGTTGCTCAGAGTACAATGTAACAATAGTTGTTAAGCAAGAAGACTGTGTGAGGGCTTTACGTGCTGTGCACTCAAGATTCTATTTGTCAAGAACTACTATTGCTGTAGGCATTGTTGGACCTGGATTGATAGGGGGTACATTGCTTGACCAGCTCAAGGATCAGGTCTTTCAATTCAATTTTATGCTAATTTGTTTTTTATATTTTGTATTCCTACAACTATTGAAGTTAAAATATGCTTTCTTCAATTGAGTATCAATGCCCATGATTTAAAGGCGGGAGAGACTTTTTTAACATCTTTTCTTTTCATTGGCAGTCAGCTTCCTTAAAGGAAAAATTCAACATTGACTTGCGCGTGATGGGTATAATTGGAAAAGACTCAATGCTATTAAGTGGCTCGTAAGTCTTGAAAATCCATCTTTTCTTCTAAATGCTAAGTGATGTATATCTTGCAGATGTGTTCTTTGGACCTGAGAATTTTTCATTGAGTCTTTTTCTGTTTTGAATGAAGGAAAGCCACATTTTACTGAATAAAACAAGAAAGTGCAAAAAGTCAGAAAGATTTCTAACAGAATAAGATTTTTTCGGCTATTTATCCAACTAATTGCAGAGATACTTATTTTTCTTTCAATTAAATTACTTTCTTTATAACCACTGTAGTAAAAGATGGAGGTTGCATAGCTAATACAAAATCTTAACTGCTTAACTGCGGTTACCCATCCCTGAAGAATATATTATGCTTTTGCCTTTGGATGACATGTTTCCCAACCTTGCTCAGGGTGCTGATCACTTAGAAGTGAAAAATGAACTTTTACTGGTCAAACTTAGGGAACCATATGGTCTCTTATTTCTCCCTTCATCCCGTCTAATTAATATGAAGATTAATAGTAGAATATCTGGTTCTTTTAATTGGATATACCTTTATGTTAACAATTAAAATGAACAAATTCAGGCGGCTGTTGGATTAAATTAACATGAAGGTGAAAGAAAATATATATTTAAGTTACACGAATTGTCAAGTAACTTTTACCTTTATAGACGGGGATCAATCTACTTGGAGGGGAAACAGGAAAGTTAGTCATAGAAATAGGAATGGAAGGGATACTTGCTAATTGGGAACTTTTGATTTGAGATTCTTTTGTAAAATTCATAATTGCATTTAAGTAGAATAACAAATGAGCAACTGCTAACCTAAGAAAAGTTCTCCTAAAGGTTTTATCAAAGCTAGACTTCTAAAGTATATGCAGACACAGTGTTCCTTTGTGGTTCATATAAAGAAGCCTGGAGTATCTGTTGCTTGATTCTTGAACTTTGCATGTTACCTCATAATTCATTTTCTGCTACTTCAAATGCTGTAGTCTTAGCTAGAAATGTGCTATTAGATTTAGCGTACATTGATTCCCTCTCTTCCTATCTTTTAAGCTGATCTCATGTCCTCTTTGTTTATACAGCTATTTAAGTTAATAGTTTCAATGTGCTAAGGAACTTCCAAGTTTTCTTATGCTACTGATATTTCAAAGTTACAGGTTCCTCAGTGTCAATCGCTATGTGTCATGGTAGATCTTTAATGAGGTTGAAAAATTGAAGTTTGAAGTTTATGAGGAATTTAATATCTTCTCTCTCCTTCTCCTTATTTTTCATTATAACCTATTTAATGTTCATCACGTCTTTCTTGCTATTGGTGAACTTGCTGGGTTCAAAAAGATACGAACCCTTTCCAGCTGGTTGCTGCTGCTTTCTGTCATTAGATATTATTGAACTGTCTTCACGGGTGGTGATGACAAGACATTCTTTTCAATATTGATAGGGGTATTGATTTGTCGAAGTGGAAAGAACTGCTAAGTCAAAAAGGAGAAATGGCTGACTTGAATAAGTTTGTTCAACATGTGAGTGAAGATTATTTCATCCCAAACAGTGTTCTAGTGGATTGCACTGCAGACTCTCATATTGCAAGCCATTACTATGACTGGTTGCATAGAGGAATCCATGTGGTCACCCCAAATAAAAAGGCTAATTCAGGACCACTTGACCAGGTAACTAAGTACTTTCAAGTTTGATTTCTTTTCCTCTTAAAAGTGCTTAACCTCGCGAACTTTTTGGAAATAGCATTTTGATCAACTATGTCAATAATCAAGTTTTCAGTCCTTCGTAATTATATTTTTTTTCCGCTATCTTTCCATTCTATCAAAGATGAGAAAAGATGACAGTCTTTGTACAACTTCTTTTTTTATATCTATTTGAAAAAATACCTCAAGACGAGACAAGCGAGTAAATGATAAATATATAAATAGCTGGAAGAGGAAGCTTCTCATACATTTTATTGCATATTTTTCTTCTATTGCTTCCAGTACGTGAAGCTGAGAGATCTACAACGACAATCATATACACATTACTTCTATGAAGCTACTGTTGGAGCTGGACTACCAATCATTAGCACCTTACGCGGTCTTCTTGAAACAGGGGACAAGATTTTGCAGATTGAGGGTATTTTTAGGTTGGTATGAATGAGATTATTCATCTTATGGGATTCAGATGAAATTCTTTTATCCTAAAATTGCGTATTGTTATAATGATGCTATCCTTGTCTTAGTTACAAGATGCACCAATGAGTGCAAACATTCTCTATTTAATCTGATTCCTTTTTCATTTTCATGCATTTATTCTTTTTTTTCCTTTTTTTGGCAGTGGAACTCTGAGTTACATATTTAATAACTTTAAGGGGACAAAAGCTTTTAGCCAAGTGGTGAAGGAGGCGAAAGTGGCTGGTTATACTGAGCCAGATCCAAGGGATGACCTATCTGGAACAGATGTTGCCAGAAAGGTATTGGCTGATAGGTTTTGAATATTTTCATTCACTGCTACCAAGTGTTAACCCAACACAAGATCTCATTCTTTTCTTTTTGTTCAATGCTTGATGAAATCTCCAACCATGACTTAGTGTTGCAAAAACTATATCTGTCAATTTACTTCTATACTGTTCCCACCTAGATGTCTTTATTCAGTTGTGCTGATCTACTGATCCCACCTTGATAACTTTACTCAGCTGTGCTGATTTCACTCCCCGCCTTAGAAATGAAGACCAACTTTTATTTTTGAGTTTGCTGGTTCCCCTTACAGTTACTCTTTTAAATAGATCGACAAGAAAACCAACTACCTGGGAATTGATGCTACATGAATCATGGCTCGATGATTATTGATGTGCATTAACTTTCCTGTTCCAGGTGATAATTCTTGCTAGAGAAAGTGGATTAGACCTTGAGCTTTCAGATATCCCTGTTCAGAGCCTTGTGCCAGAACCTTTAAGGGTGAGTGCTTAGCTTATATACATGCAACATTAATTGGAAAGGCATATTTGTTCTCTATAAAGTGATGTTTGGTGGATTTCTCAGGCTACTGCATCTGCCGAGGACTTTTTGCTGGACCTTCCAAAATTTGATCAAGAGTTGTCTAAACAGAGGCAGGAGGCTGAAGATGAAGGGGAAGTGAGTACTCTGGACTTATAGAATTGAACTCGTAATGTGATAATCATATTGTCCAAATGAACCTGCTATCCATGGAAGTTGATTTTTTCCATACCTTTTAGACCGTTAAAATTTAAAATTAATCTTCCCAAGCGTGCAAGTTTTAACAATTAGTTCAGGGTTGATGCGTTGTTGATTGATATATCAACTGAAGCAAGCTTTCACTTTTACAATTTACCAAGTAATATCAAACAATAAATTTTCAAGCATCGTCTCAGTACCTTTGCCAAGTCACATTTTCGCAGTGTGGAAGAGTTCTTTTATTTTGCACATTAAATATCTTGCGTAGAAGTACCACTGGTTTGTAGTGATTGGTTATAAACCATATTTACCCCTTCTAGGGAAGAAATTGTTTAATTCTGACAGCTGATATGATGTCAATCCGTATTATTGGCGTTGGCCGAATAACTGACTGCTCTGTTTGTGTGTATTTAAGAGAGAGAGAGAGAAGAAATTTCCTTTCTTGTATTTTTTTATGTTACCCTATCTGAAAATGTTGATATTCATGAAGGTCTTGAGGTATGTTGGAGTAGTGGATGTTGTCAACGGAAAAGGTGCTGTTGAATTGCGGAGATATAACAAGGAGCATCCATTCGCGCAACTCTCTGGATCGGACAACATAATTGCATTCACTACTGAAAGATATTGTAAGCAACCTCTAATAGTTCGTGGTCCGGGAGCTGGGGCTGAAGTGACAGCAGGCGGAATATTCAGTGATATATTGCGACTTGCCTCATATCTCGGTGCTCCGTCATAATTCATACTCCTAATTCTGCATTTCGCTCCTGCTCCTAGTATAGCAGTTATAATATAGTTACATGATTGTTGTGTAATTGTGAGCAACTGATAATGTTGCTCACTTTGTAATATGGCGCTTATCATCATCGTAGGTTGCTTATTTAGGAATAAGTTTGATAGGTACTAAAGCTGTATTATGGATGGACATATCCTGTGGAGGATACACCTTGTTAGGGAATGTTGATGTTGTATGTAAATGCAATTAATTAACTGTTCAAGGCATGTTTTTGACATCCTTTTTGAGTGACGAAAGCGTAATTTCAAGTTTCCTTTTCTCCTTTTTAGACAAAACATACACAATTCTCACAGACTATTTTTTTCTTTTAAAACATTTGTGGCAGGAAAGTGAGCCATGACTCTTTCCTCTCATTCTTTAAGTCATGCACTGAGTTAAAACTGTTAAAATATCGTTCCCAATCGTAAAAGTAGAGAACCAAAAGTTAAGCTGTTTTTACATTGTAGATGATCATTCAGCATCATGGAGACTGAATCTTCCATAACAAGGTTCTTCGTGAGATTTAGCCATGACCAGAAATTGAAACTAGCAGTTAGGGATGTTCCAAAAACCAATATTTAATTTGGATTGATTTTAAAAATTGATAACATTTGGTTTTGTTTGATTGTGGTTCTAGTAAAAAGAACCCCACTAAATAATTAAACCCAACCAATAAATTTTATAAGGAAAAATGGTCAAAAATATCCCTCTACTTTCGTCTATTAGCTAACTTTATACCTCGTTATACTATAGGGCTAAATATACTCCTACAGTTAATAAAGTAAGCAAAAATATCCCTATTTTGGACGGAATGCCCCAAGTCAAATAAAAATACCCAATTTTTCTAAATAGCCCATTTGTCACACTTATAACCCGACCCGACCCGACCATCCTAATTAATTTAACTAATATCAAATTAAACCCAATATTCTCATCACCAGCTTCAACACAACCAACAGCCAATGACCGGAAAACAGACGGGAAAAAAAAGAAGATGAATTTCTTCACAAAAAGAAAAAAGAAAATTAAGTTAAACTAAAGTAAAAAGAAGTCAGAGCATTTTCTGGGGATGAACAACAGAACCAATTCATGGAACTCGATCTCACTGGTGAAAGAAAATGAGAAAATTAGATATCGGAGAGGAAGCTCCCACAAGCTTCTTATCCTTATATGTAAAATATAACTTTCAGAAAAAGAGTTGTTTGGTGAAAGAGAAAAGAAAAATTATTTAGTAGTAGAGTTTATTACAGAGAAAGAAGACACTGAGTGGGAGAGGTGTAGTGTAGAAGGGGGCAATTTAAAAGTAAAATTGCAACATTTGGTCTCTGCAATCCTCAACATCCCCTCGTCTTTCCAAAGCTTCTTTGTCCCCCTCACTTTTTATAAAAAATCACAACTTTTCACGTTTTCCCTTTTTCCATTTTTTCCGGTGACCTTTTTAACCGAAGTAATAATCTTTCAGCTGCCAGCAGCCTTTGTTATCTCATTATCTAGTCACCCTTTTTATCTTATGAACTTGCTTACTCTTTGAAATGATTTAATTCTCCATGATCAAGTTATTAAATGAACATGAACTTGTCAAAGATGAAGAACTCTTAAGAAATGAAAGAAAGTAAGAAGAACAGAAGAAGAGAGATTGAGGGAATTGAGCAGTAGCTCTAGTAGTTTAGATTGATAAGAATCTTCTGAAAAACTATTTTCAATATAAGATAGTACTCCTATTTATATACATTAGGAGGTAGACTAAGTAGTTTATCACTTATAACTACTCTTGTGGATTCTAACTAACTTAACAACTTATAACTAACTTCCTATAACTAACTTTAGGAATTAGTTTAGAATCACATCTTCTCTTGCTTCAACATTTTTCTTTCTATGCTCAGGGATGTAAAGGAAGAAGAATTAGTAAAGTATTTTAGTTTGATTCATTATTGAGTTTGAATTTGTCTGAGCTGGAAAATTTTATTTGGTTGCCGGACTATGGACAGTGCAACTCCAATTGACACCCGATGAGAAAATCTCCAGTGAGGTTTACGTCGATGCTCTATTTCAGCTGGATAAGTGATGCCAAAATAAGAGAAAATGAAGACACCTGGAAATGGGGAGAAGAAGGTCGGGATGGCAAGAGGTGGAAGGAAGAGAGAATGAAAAGAGAGGAAAAAAATGAGGGACCGGTTTTGGATTTGATTTAAATGGAGAAACAGATAATTTAATTGAAATTGAGTTTTTTTAATTTAATTTGGGGATTCCGTCTAAAATAGGGATATTTTTGCTTACTTTATTAACGGTCGGGTATATTTGACCCTATAATATAACGAGGGACAAAGTTAGCTAATCGACGAAAGTAGAGGGGTATTTTATAATTATTTGAAGGGACTAGGGTCAAAAATACCCCTCTATTTTTGTTTATTAGCTAACTTTGCTCCTTGTTATACTATCTAGCCAAAATATACCCCCGCGTCAAAAGATTTAACAAAAAACATCCTTATTTTTAACGGTTTTTCACTATGGCAATTAAAAAGCCACAGGATTTAACGTCTAAATGAAGTGGATGCCACATAGCATGCCACCTCTTCACGAGATCTATATTTCAATTTTTTAGTCTTTTTTTTTTCCTTTTAATTTTTTCTTATGCCGCCGCAACTTAGTTTCTGTCGTGACCTTCCTTTTTTTCTGTACTAAAAAAAGAAGGTTAAGATTATGAGAATTTTATTGTAGATTTAGCATATATGCGATGCGAAATGGAAAAATGTACATTTATTTAATTATGATTACGTGACAAGAATTTATTTAAATTTTGTATTCAAGTGTTTTTAAAATTTTCTCCATTATATAAGGAGGACATTAAAATTAAAAATTAAATCAACATTTATATGTGTAAACATTGATTATAAATAATATTTGGACTTTTGACAAATTTACTACCTCGATTAAAATAACTATAATTATTAATTAAATATCTAAAACAATAAATATTAATTATGGATAAAATATATATCTTGTAGCTATTATTTTAATGAATTCTGAGTGGATAGCTATTAATTGTTGTATTTTTACAGGAGCTGTGGCAACTTAAAGAAAAAAGAAAAGAAAAAACTAAAAGAAGGAAAAAAAGACTAAAAAATTGAAATGAAAAACAAATATAAATCTGTAGCTGAGATGACATGCCATGTGACATCCACATTACCCAGATGTCAGGCCATATGACTTTTTAATTGCCACAGTGCAAAACTGTTATAAATAAGGACATTTTTGTTAAGTTTCTTGACGACGCGGACATATTTGGTCAGATAGTATAACTAGGAGTAAAGCTGATAAATGCAAATAGAGGAGTATTTTTGACCCTATCCCTTATTTGAATATATGATATTAGTTTTTCATAAATACTTATAAATATTTTATATCTTTTAATTATTAATTTGGTTTTACTATACTTACTTCACATGCACTATAACACTTTTAAATTCTATTCCTTAGAAAATATGTTCAAACCCAACACTCTAAGTTTAATTGTCTATATATGGTTTGGCGTATTGCCGATTTTTAATTTTATTTGTTAATACATCCATATCTTCAATCATTTGCCCCTTTGATTTTTAAAGAGTTGACCATTCTATTTAAAGTTGCATATTGTTTCTGTGTGAGAATTTGACATGTGAAGTGGAAGATTCTCTACAGTTATGCAACTTAAATATGCTAAAACTTTGAAATAGTGTTAAAATATAATAGAAGATTTCGATAAATTTATCTTGTGATAGTAGAGAGAAATTTTTTCATTCCTGATGTTCTCTGTTGTTTTACTATTATCAATTTATTATTAGCTAGTTATAAATCGAAAAATTGAATTAAACCGACAAGAACCAAAATGATGGTTTTTGTTTTATTTGGTTTGATTTGATTTTAGAAATTTAAAAATCGACTAAATTGGTTTGATTTTAATTTTGATAAAAAACTGACCCAAACCGAACCATGATCACCCTTGCAAGCAGCACAGAAGAGCTTAAACATAAATGTAGATGCAATTCTGATGTTCCTTAAAAGGACTTCAGTGAACATCAAGTTAACACAAAGTATGTTTTAAAGAGCCTGTGATTTCTTTCTGAATCACCTAATCATGTGACGACTAAAGATACAGAAGTACTACCACAGAACTTCAGCTACATTTCCAGGTAATAAAGTTCACTCGACTTCCACTTGTAGTTCTTGAGATCTAAAGTCACTTCCGCAGAGTGCATGACTCTGAATGCTATAGAATTAGAAGTATAACTCAGCCTATTTTCGGAGCAAGATAAAACTTTGGATCCCGGAAAAACCTTGTAATAGTCTCAGCTGTTATGGGTGAAAGGTCAGTAGATTCCAGAATGTACTCCTTTGATGACTTAGCTATTGCTTCAATTGAACCAATAGTTTGATTAAGCTGCAACAGAAGAAAGAAAAGAAAGGAGCGAGTCGAGTGACTAAATGCGTGAACTTGATGATGTGCACTTCTGTCATTCTTTAAAGCACATGCTATGAACAGGAAGGTAATGTTAATCTTGGTACAACAAATCAGATGCAACATAAATGGGATATAGCACTAAATAAAATACCACATTTGCGTCATGGCTGTTAACCCCAGGTATTGATGTAACCACTTGTAGGTAAATCTCCATTGCTTGTACTGATTTTTCCTTCTAACGGCAAGACAAAATGTCTCAGGTTCACAAAAACATAAGGTGATTAGTCAGAAGAGATTGAGGAAGCTGTTCAATCATCTACCTCAGCTTTTATTTTTGCCAATGCATCCTGGCGTTTGCATGCTGCAACAGATGTTTTGGAGGTAAAATATACATTTAAGTTTCTTTTGGTCAGATCAAGAGAATTGACATCTTACCCCCGCGAGCATGTGCTATCTTCACGATTTTTTCGAAGCCCATCTCTAAGTCTCGCACAGGAACAAATGTTGGCCTTCCAAGTTTCATTCCGTACCTTCGAAAAGATCAAGAGATTATCCAAGTTCATCAAATTAAGCACCAGTTTGATATACAAAATACAGTTGAAGGTGAAGTTAAAGTTGTCTCACTTGATATAGGAGTATATCAATGAATCATTCTGTTCCTTTGTAGGAAGAGTGATAACAACATAGAAGTTTGCAAACTGCTCCTTCAATTTCTGAACTCTACATCAATTCACAATCTTATCAATTTTAGTCGAAGTGAAACTGGAGTTTGAGAGATATATGACATGTTTACTTTCTAAAGAAAGATGCTGTGTCGATGCCAGCCCAATTGGTCACAAACATGAAAGCAACTGACAAACCGCCACAGTTAAAGATAAAATCCTGTGAATTGGAAATGTTATTACTTCCATTGGCAAAATAAAAAATTTATATGAAGACCAAGACAGCTGAAAAGAGTAGTTTTACCGGTGAAATTGGCACAATATTTAAACGGAAAGAATTTTCATTTAGAAAGCAAGAGATGAAACTGAGAAAGGAAGGGTGTTGTTCATCCCTCCATGTGCTACTCATCATACAAACGCCACTGCGACCTGCAAGAGTTGATGGTCGATGGTAATGTATGTCGTATACTTTGGGGGTGCAGTGCGATTGATACTTAAAGTTGAAATGGCATTCTAGAACAATTAATATATCTGGAAATATTGTTTATCGAAAGCAAAACAAATGCTGAAAATATTGTTCCTAGAGATAAGAACTGCAAAAACCTTGTAAAGAACTTATTTGAGAGTACATTATTTATCCTCCTTAACATTAGAGATAGATAAAGTATAAATAGTGTATTATGCAGAATGAGCAAGTCAGCAAATAAATTTTCTTCTGGACATGAGAACAGTAGATCTTAATCATTCAAAGATAAGAGTAAGCAAATGAAGTCATTCAAGCTATTTCTTAATGTAGATTGTCAAAATATTCGTCATCTAAAAGTTACAAAACAGTGATGATAGTGATCAATACAACAGCCCAACATGTACTAAGACGAAACTTCTATATTGTTATTTATGATGATTTACACACACATCAAATAATGCCGAAAACACAGCTTGTTTCTGATGTTTATCATGCCTCCAAAATCTGCATATCACACGTTCAAACATAGAAGTGCATTGCTTTGAGCGGTAGGAACTCAGAAGAACAAGCCAGCCACAAAAAATAAATTAAATCTGACTACTCTGCTTACACTCCCAAATACATCATGTACAATGTAACCTTACAGATCATTCCAGATTCAGAACTTAAAGCTGATCCATCACCACTCGAACTAATTATTGATAAATTTATTAGCAGATACTTGGAATAGTATGACAATTTTGAACTTCGATAATAGGAAGTATAAAATTCACATGCTTGAAATGCATTCTAGGTTTTAATCAAACAAAAATGACAAAAAAAAAAATCACGAAATTAGAGCTAATACTCAAAAATCTACTTTGAGCACGTTAAACAAAATTCCAAAAAATTCAGAACTGAGTAAATTATAGACTTTTTTCCTTCAAAATTCGAAATAAACAGAGGAAAAGGAAAAGGAAAAGGAAAAACTGAAATTCGTCGTAACACAAAGTCAGTTATCATTGTTCAGATAATCATTATAACAACACAGTGAATTGCAATTTTGTTGAAGCAGAATGAATTGCTGATCCTTCAATTGATGTTGTAAAACAAAAAAAAAAATCACCGAAAAGGAGGAAATGAGATAGTACATGAAGTCGAAAAGCTTGTAGGATTTGATATTGGCATCGAATCTCTGAATCCTCGACTCATCACTGCTCTTTCAGATGTTTTCGTGATTTCAGTAAATGTACATACTGCGCTGGCTTATATATAGACCTCCGTCCTCCAACTTTTGGGCCATTTGCGGCCTGGGCTCAAATTTGGTCCCGGTCCGCCCAACTGACCAAACCATTTTTGTGGTAAAAATTGTACGGGTTAGCCATTTTTCAAACCGAGTTTCACCTTCTGTGACTGCGAAGGCTATTTTTGTAAAACTTTTCTTACGAGAAATAAAAATCAAAATTAATTTATTTTAGAATCATTTTTAAATTAATCCGTTTTAAATAATATATTAGTCCTTATTTGAAATTTTGTTTAAAGGCAGTTACTTTTGATGTGGAAATACCATGAAATAAATTTCAAAATTAAACAAGTAAAAAATTTAAAACACTGTCATGAATTTTAAAATTCGTGGCAGTATCATGAATTCTAAATATTAGCTATTTTTAGTAATTTTTGAATATGTAATTATATTTTAATAATAAATTTAAAAAATAAATATTTCTTTATTCGTTCTAATTATAAATCTGCGAAAGAAAAAGAGACAATCAAAATAATTTCAAATATTTTTATGTATTTGATATTAATTAGATTTTTATTAAGTGTTAGTGAGCTAATAAAAAAATTATTATTAATTAAAGATAAGTATTATCGAATTTTTAATATCAGCAGCAAGCATTTATTTCCTTTTCTTTTAGCATCCCCTTGTTAAGCCAACATCTCTTGTCAATAAAATAACTTGAATAGGAAATAATTGTTGAAAACATAATTAATTTGCAATATTTGTCATCCAGTTCAAGCAAAATATTTCCATTCATATGCTTCTCTTAAATTTTTTTGTCAAAATTCTCTCTTATTTTTATGATTAAATCTAATTTTATTCTTCAAATATAATCTTAAATATTAGTTGTCTCTTGAGTTTATAAAACTTAAGCATATATCGTCCTTCAAATTTAAATTTGTAAAAATTAAGCACATATAAATTTATACAAACATAAACATTCACAACACAAGTAAAATTGTATTAAATCCATTTTTATTAATTTTCACTCGATATTTGATATTCGTGTTGGAGTCCACTAAATTCAAACCACCTACAGATGAAATTATTTTAAGAAAATAATTTTACTTTTTTTTAATAGAAGGGGAAAGTTACATAAATACAAGAAAATAAATTTAAATTTTCATAATATGCAATTACTTTTTAAATTACATAATATGCAATATATACCTTATACATGAGTGAAGAATTCCCCCCCCCCCCCCCCCCAAAAAAAAAAAAAGAAAAAAAAGAAAAGAAAGGAGTAAAGGATAAATACTTTAAATATGATAATGTTCCTATAAATAACATAACTAATTATTTCTTTCATAATTTAAGTAGACTAATATGGGCAATATTTAATATTTGATAACATAGTAAAATATGACATAAATGTACTGTAATTTAAAGAATGTAATTAATTTTAATATTTTATATATATATATATGACTAAGATAGGATTCTTGGTATTTTTGGAAGAATGAATATGGAGAAGAGAGAATGTTTTTTGCGATTTTATGTATTTGAATTCTTGTATCACGTATAAATTTTTTTTTAATATTTAATTACAATAAATATTTTGAAAAAGTAGAAATAGTTCAAAATGTAATTAAAAATATAAGATTTTATGTAATTTTCTCAAAATAGTTATAACTTTTATAAATATTATTTTTAAAAATAATATTTATGTAAAAATCAACTTATTTTGCTTTAATCTCAATTAGTTAATACTCATATTTGAAGTTTTTTTTAAAAATTTTAAAAGGCGTGATTAATTTTTAAAAATAATTTTTTATGTAAGTTAATAAATTTTATCGAATTTCAATTCGGATATAGAACTGAAAGGATGATGATCATTTACTAATTTCTAAACAAAAGTAATAAGTAATAACTAGAGATAACCCACACCTATTTTATTTATATTTTATTATTTTTACTCCTCACACTTTGAAAAGTAAATTTGGTTTTCTTCTCTTTTCTTTTCCCCCTCAGGAAATTAAGCATTTTTATTTAATCCAAATGACTCTTAAAAAACTGAGAGAAAAAAAAGGAAAAGAAAAATTACGTGCTTCAACAAGAAGCACAGATTTCATTCAATCACCAAAAGTCAATTTTCATTCATCCCCACATCACATATCCTTTTTTCGAATCAAAGCCCAGAATAACAGTAGATTCTACAAAATTCCGTTCTTACATGAAACCGCCATCACAAATTTCACAGCACAGAACAGTCCTCAAAACACTTTGAATGAACTCGAAACAACCTTAGAACGAAAGAGGAAAATAATAAAAAAGGAAGCAACTTTCCAGTCTCCTCTGAAATGCCCACCGTTGATTTGAGCAGAACACCTCCATGTGTCGCCCTTTTTCCTTCTCTGCGACAAGGACCCAAGATTCAATTTTCCCTCTCTAATTCACCTGTTAATTCACTTCTGTATTGTTTCAAACCCAAACGGTTTCATTTCTTGAAACCATGTTCTTCCCTAAGGGAAACCAAGAAACAGCAGACCCTTTTGAAGACACCAAACAAATCTCCTCAGAGCTTCAGGAGGCTGCTTAACTTGAGCCCCAAAAATGATGATGATGAGAGGGATAGTGCCACTGATAGTGGGTCAGGAGATGGTGATACTGCTATTAAAGGTACCATTTTGGCTGGTCTTTTGATTGTGGGTGTGGTTGGTGGATTTGGAACTGTTGGGTACATATACAAGGACCAGATTAATGCTTTCTTGAACCAGTTTTCGGTCTTTATTGAAGGTAATGTCATATGACTTCTCCAATTACGTTTCCATGTTTGCTTTTGTAAATGAGGTTGGAAAATCTATGAAAAGTAAAGGCAGCAAGTGTGGCCCCTCCCATTGCATTCGGCTAGACGTCGAACTATGTAAATATAGATGTAACATTTCTGGAAATATCTTTACTTATGTTAGCTCAAACTTATTGCAACAAAGAAACGGTGGGTCTAGTGATACTTTGCACTCACTGTCTTAAAGTACTGAATTCACCTTTTGACATTAGGAGTTGATACTAGCCACGGTAACTACGTTGACAGTTCCATCTTTTTAGTGGTGGAATCTTGTCTCCAATTGTTGTGGACATTAGAATTTGTATTCTAGGTAGACTACTTAATACTTGTAATGTTATAAGTGGTACCAAAATCTATATCTAAATAGCTCTATTGATTTATAGTTCAATCAATCAATAAACTATACTTACAATTTGAATCAGTTGCCGTCCGCTATATCAGTATCCATTCTGCTCTATTCAGGGTTAGCAGTTAACAATTAAGGTAAGTCATCTGAGCTAATGCTAAGGGACTTCCATTGTATAGCTTTTATCTGATGGTTTTGATGTTGTTGCCTATTGGGTGCTGCTAAATTCACAATGAGGAATATATGCACAGATTGAATCAAGTGAATAGAGCATTTTTGGTTTAATTATAACTCTAAAAATTCCAAACAATATGGAATCTCTAAAGGTGTGTCGAACTTAATTGAGCTCAATAATGAAAAGAATAATTTTGAATTGCTCTTGGATATGTAACAGTTAATGTCCAAACTCTATCCAATTATTTGTTTGAATGGGAATTGAACGCTTCTTTTGGTGAATGACCATAAATTTCTGATTAGAAAATGTTAAGCGAAAAATACTAATCCATTTGACTCTTGGGCTTGTGGCTCTTTTTCTTTCTTATCTCCATCTTACTGCTAGAATGATGCACCAGCAATGATTGTAGTTGTTGTCTATACCTGGCACGGTCTTCTTTTGTCTTGGATAGAATGAAACTATTTGGTGAATGTCTGCTCTTTGCCCCAGCTCCTTTTACCCTGTCCCTACCTCATGTGTGAAAAATTGGTGAAATAGCATTCCAAACAAGTATTACCGCTTGCCAAGCTCAAGGTTTCTTTGTCTTGTAGACTTGTTTGAACTGATTTGTGTTCCCTGTGGCTTTTTTGGTGCTAGTTTGCTTCCTAATACAATTACCTCACCAAATTCAGTTTGGTGGCCCTTTTAAACAAAACTGAGAAACTTGAAAGCCAAATGAATAAAGAATGCAATGATTTTCAACATATTTATCATGTGAGTGTATCTGTATGAATTCATTTTGACTGCGGCTCCTCACATGGCAGGCTATGGGCCAGCTGGATATGCTCTTTTTGTTGCAGTTTATGCTGGACTAGAAGTAAGAATTACACTCTGTTTCCTTGGTTTAAAATGTTGCAAGAAGATGCAGCAATGTACTTGTTAATGGTACAATGTCATCTAGTGGGAAAAGCTCATAGTTTTGTGGACATAAAATATGGTGTATTTTCCGGTCTATTCTCATCATACTATAAACACTTGTAGATTTATTGAAAAGCTCTATTTATTAATGACGATAAATCACTCTTTAAATAGAGTTACAATGAAAAGATAGATTCCTAGTCAAAGAGAATTGACTTATCCTAATTAAATAATAAAACAGAAATATAAATAATAAATTAAATATACTTAAACTAAACTAACCAATGCTCAACTAACAGAAACTATGAAGGCTTACGACAATATGCCCTCTCAAGTTAGGCTATGGGCAACTAAGCGTAACTTGAATAGATTGCGACAAAAGGCTGGCTTCGACAGCGGCTTGGTGAGTGTATCAGCAATTTGGTCAGCACTATGTATATGAACAACACGAACCCTGTTAGTCGCGACATGATGACGAACAAAGTGGAAGTCAATGGCGGCATGTTTAGCTTTGCTATGGAGGATCGGATTTTTGCTGAGAAACGTGGCATCAAGGTTGTCGCAGTAAATAGTGGGTACTTGATGAACCGGATAATGGAACTCCATTAAAAGACGTGTGACCCACAGTGATTCAGAAAGGGCAGGGGCAACTTCTCTATATTCAGACTTAGTGGAGGAGCGAGAAACGGTGTTTTGCTTCTTGGAAGACCAGCTAATCGGGTTTGCAACCAAGGAACAATATATAACCAAATGTGGAGACTCGATCATTGATGTCACCACCCCAATCAACATCCGAATATACATGTAAATTAAAGTCATCTATGGGAGTTACTTGGAGTCCCAACTGAATAGTAGCACGGAGATAGCGAAGAATACGTTTCACAACCTTCCAGTGAATATATGTAGGTGCCTGCATGAATTTGTTGACTGCAAATGCTATATCTGGTCTGGTGAAAGATAAATATTGAAGTCTGCCCAGGACTCGACGATAGCAAGTGGCGTCAGTCAGGTTTGAACCATCAGAGACAATGAATAGCTCAGAGACTCTCATAGGTGTGGACACTTTTGTAGTCATTCATTAGTTCACCATTCAAGATGTCATTGACATAATTTGCCTGTGATAGAATTAGGCCCTCAGAGTTGCGTAATACCTCAACACCAAGAAAAAAGTGAAGGTTACCCAAATATTTAATGGAAAATTGAGATGCAAGAGAGCTTATAACTTGATCAACGCTGAATGTGTTGGACTCTGTGACAATGATGTCATCCACATATACCAGTATGAATATAGTATCTGCTAGGCCACATCTAACAAGGAGTGAGGGATTTTGACAAAACCTATGGACTCAAGGTAAACTGTCAGCGCATTGTACCAAGCTCGAGGGGCCTATTTTAGACCATAAATTGCCTTTCGCCGTCTGCAAATATGGTTAGGATAGGTAGTATCTGCAAATCCCGAAGGTTGAGCTATGAACACCTCTTCATCCAACGAACCTTGTAGAAAGGTATTATTGACATCGAGTTGTCTGAGATGCCAGTTATGACGAACCTCCATAGGGAGAACTGTGCGAACAGTGGTAAGCTTGACGATCGGACTGAATGTTGCATGAAAGTCAATACCAGGTCGCTGAGTGAATCCTTTCGCAACCAGTCTGGCCTTTTACCTGTCTATGGATCTATTGGCATTGCGTTTAATCCTGAAAAGCCACTTACAATAAACAATAATTTTTAAGAGGGTCAGGAGGAACAAGTTCCCAAGTCTGATTTTTAATTAAAGCATCAAATTCTTGTTTCATCACCTCTTGCCACTCGGGGTGTTCTTGTGTCTGTTTGAACGTGGTGGGAGTGATAGTTGGATTCAAGTGTGCCAAATAATCAAAAATTTATTTTGGTTTGAAGATATTATTTTGGGATCGAGTGACCGGACGGATGTCATGGGAGGACATTGAGGAGGGGACTCCATGTTCATTTGCTGATTTGGATTTTGTCGTTGGTAGACTATTAGTGGTTTGCTGGCAGTAGGTGTACTAGTGTTCGACCTAGGGGGAAATATATTGGGGTGCTGGGGCGGTACTATTTTGGTAGGGGCATTGTCGATGTTTCTTGGACTGCTTAGGGAACGTGGTTGGTTAGAGCAAGGAGTAGGAGTTGTAGTGGGTGAGGTAATAATATTTGGAGTGGATTTGCTGGCAGTAGGTGTATTAGTGCTAGTAGGAGAGGAGGAGGTAGCATGAGATGTTGGAATTGGAGTAGGTGAGGTGTGATTTGGATTTGTAATAGGAGGTTGAGATAGAGTTGGAGTAGGAGAAGAAGAGGGAAAAGCCACAGGAATTTCAGAGTTCGAGTTGGTCCAGGATTGGGCGAGGGACGGCGTTGGTAGCGTGTTTTGGCCAGAATCAGTGAGTATTGGTGGGGGCAAATCTGAAAATATAGGATTTTTAATTTCTAAAAATTTGGCTGGAGCGTGTGGTGACATTATATGTTCCCAATCTAGGTTAGATGACTTAAAGTTGAAATTGAAAAATAAATTTTTGAAGGAAATATTTTTAGCAAATCGTACATCGCGGGATAAGTATACTTTAGCGGAAGTTGGTTCATAACATTGGTGACAGTGGTGGGATATTGAGAAATCAAGGTAGACACATGGGTTAAACTTCAGTTCAAGTTTGTTTTTGGCATAAGGCTTGAGCCAAGGGTAGCATAAGCAACTAAAAATTGCAGGGAGCTATAGTTAGGTGACTTGTTAAATAGGCATTGGAATGGTGAGTAGTTTTCTAAGTGGGGTGCGGGTATGCGGTTGATGAGGTAAACAGAGTGATGACATATGAAGGACCAAAATTGAGGTGGCAGTGATACTTCATGTAAGAGAGTTTTGGCTGTTTCAACGATATGGCGATGTCGTCTTTCAGCAAGTGCTACTCTTTGAGGTGTGTAGGGTGGGGTGAAGAGATGTTCAATACAGTGAAGGGAGAGATAGGAATCAAGGCTTTTGTACTCTCCTCCACCGTCAGTATAGAGGGAAAGAATTTTTGTGTTAAAATGCTTTTCAATAAGTGGGTGAAATTTTTGAAAGATTTCTTTGACTTCACTTTTGTTCTCAAGTGTATAAAGCCAAGTATATTTCTTGTAATGATCAACAAAAATACAATAGTACAACTTTTTATCAAGAGATAAGACCGGCGAAGGGCCCCATAAATCGTTGAAAATAATTTGAAGCGGTTTGCTACGCAAAGATAATTGAGAAAGTGGATGTCGATGAGATTTATTTGATAAGCAGGAATTACAATAATAGAGTTTGTTCTGCTCATTAAATGGTAGCGAAAATTTATTTAAAATAAATCTAAGAATTCTAGAGTGCGGGTGACCCACACGTTGATGCCAGATGGTGAGCGGAGTGGATGGGATGGCCACTCATATAGTCCATTGTTGAGTCGACCGTGCACAAGTGGTTTTCGTGTTTGTAGATCCTTCACAACAAAGTCAAAAGAAAAAAATTCTATAAATTTTAATTTGTCTTGGCAAAATTTAGAGACAGATAAAAGTTTTTGTTTGATGGCTGGAGCACACAACGTGTGGGTTAAGCTTAAAAATATTATTTGATGCATTTAATTGAGTAGAACCAGTGTGAGATATGAGAATTTTGTTACCATCACCCATGGAGACATCTTCGTTACCGTGTTAAGGTTGGAGATTGTGTGGTTCAGTGGCGATATGATGGGTTGCTCCCGATGTCAACTATCCAAGTGTTGGAGGTTGCAGACTTGCAGCGAAATTGGCCGCATAGTTGGCTCTGGCTGCAAGGTGATTGCGAGACTTTGAGCGGCAGATATCAGCTGTCTGACCAATTATGTTACAGAGTTGACAGTGAATGATAGAGTTTTTGTTGGTTTCCCCCTGTGGTGGAGGAGTCTATCGGGGATCCTGGTGCCAGTGCTGAGAATTGTTGTTTGGCTTGCGATTGTTGCGATTATAGTTGTTGGATTTGGTGGGAGTAGCAACTGTAGCAGTGATAGGAGCAGATAATTTCTTAGCATCTTCATGACGAAGGAAGAGTTCATGATCAAATAAGTTTTCAAACAACTCTTCATAAGAGACTGGAGTATCACGTGCCCGAATTGCAGCAGAGATCTCACGCAATTCGGGACCTAGACCACTGAGTATTTTGACTATGAGTTTTGGGTTGAATACAGGGGCACCAGTCGTGGCTAACTCGTCTGAGAGAGATCGGATGGTTTGAAGATACTCTATGATGGAGCGAGAGTCCTTGGTGACTCGAGCAAGTTGATCACATAGGCTGAATATCCGGGTTTGAGATCTGTTTGCATACGTAGTGTGCAATGCATCCCAAGCTGATTTAGATGAGGCGGCAGCTGCGACGGTGGAGGCAATAGTAGCTTCGACAGAAGCCATGAGAGCATTCTGGATGAGCTGATCTTGGCGGAACCAAGTAAGGAATGCTGGATTGTTGGCGCCATTCGCTATCGTGCGACAGGGAACAGTCCCATCGAGATGGCCGAAGAGGTTGTTGTCATACATAAGCATGGAGAACTGAGCTTCCAAGTAGCGAAGTTGTGACCACCGCTTAGTTTGATAGGTAGTTGAGAAGCAGTGTTGAATTGGATTATTATATTGGCACCCGTGTGTTGTTAGCATTGACAACTCTAGGATTTGCGCCATTGTTGTTGCCATTGAAGGCCATGGATGCTAATAGCGTGATTGATGGGAATGAGAGAGAAGAAGAAAAAAATAGAATCGTTCTCGTTAAAGCATATGAAGCTCTAATACCATACAAACACTTGTAGATTTAATGAAAAACTCTATTTATTAATGACGATAAATAACTCTTTAAATAGAGTTACAATGAAAAGATAGATTCCTAGTCAAAGACAATTGACTTATTCTAATTAAATAATAAAATAGAAATATAAATAATAAATCAAATATACTTAAACTAAACTAGCCAATTCTAAACTAACTGAAACTATGAAGCCTTACGGCAATACATACTAGGTTGCGCATGCCTAAGTTTTGCACTTCAGAAGACACTCATAGAGGGCTTATACTACGAACTAACATAAAGTAGCAAGAGTTAATATTCTTATTTTGAGTGAAGGTGATACTAATGTATTTTCAGTCAAGTTTACTGGGTTTAGCTTGACCAGTGTTCTAGTTCTTATTCATAATAGATAAAATGTGCCTAGCTCAATAAGTGAAGCTTTTAGAGTTTCTAAATGGAACTGACTTTCACTTTTACCCTTCTGATATAGATCCTTGCAATACCTGCCATTCCATTGACCATGTCGGCTGGTCTTCTATTTGGCTCAGTCACTGGGACCATCATTGTTTCCATTAGTGGAACGGTAAGCTGTTCATTCGGTTCAATAGTCATGATGATGTACATGTGTTCTCAATAGTATGATATGCTCTCAGGTGGCGGCAAGTGTTGCGTTCTTGATTGCCAGATATTTTGCTCGCGAACGTATTCTTAAGCTGGTCGAAGGGAACAAGAAATTTCTTGCAATAGACAAAGCAATTGGAGAAAATGGTTTCAAAGTTGTTACTCTTCTCCGTTTGAGCCCTTTGCTTCCATTTTCTATTGGGAATTATCTTTATGGACTTACTTCAGTCGAGTTTGTACCATATGTTCTAGGAAGGTGAGTCTTATTTTCTATGTTCAGTTCCCACTTCACCTTTGGGCTAATGTTCAGATGTCTAAATTTCTGTGCTTTGGATTCACTTTGAGGATGAAGTTCATTTTCTAGGATTTGGAAGAATTCAGATTCTTTTCCACAGATCCACCGATGCACCTTTGTATTCATCTGAAAATATATCTTAACATATGCATATAGAAAAGATGCCTCAGTGCTAAAATCTTGCATGAATGCTGCATGAATTGCTTAATTCCATCAGGCCTATCAGTCACTGAGGCTAGAGATGTTTTCGAGTGGAAGTTCCAAAGTAACAGCTATCATATGATATGTTCTAGCTAGTGATACAAATGAGCTGTCCATTACGTGATCAATTACAAACGCCAAAAAAAGAAAGCCTAAATTGTGGGGAGAAGAAGAACAGTTCCGAGTCATTTACATGGCTGTTTTCTCTTTTGTATAATGATAATGAAGTCTTTTTTACTCTTTGATCACCTTGGCTGATGTTTAGCATTAGCAAAGCTGTTTCATTGAAGAATGTAGTAAGTATCCATTTGAAATCTAGATTCTAGATTTGTGGAAGTAGTCTCTTCTACAGATATCTTTCTGTTTGAATAGAGGGATTGTTTGAGTATATTGCGACGCTATAGCTATTCAAGAGTCCGAGTATATGATAACTTCATTTTGTGCATCAAATGTACTTTTGCTTTTTGAGGGCTTGTTGATTCACTTGTCAGGAATGCTCTTCGTCTTGATAAAATGTTATCTCTTGTATGCAGTTGGCTAGGAATGCTTCCTGGAACATGGGCTTACGTGAGTGCAGGTGCATTTGGCCGTGCAATTATTGTGAGTTTATCACTTGTTTATTTTCTGCACATATCTGTGTAATCTTTGTCCCTTCTTATAGTCAGTCCTTATTTCTGTGATTTTATTCTTCCAGTCCTGCAGAAATGAGAATTGCATTTTCTTGTTAAGAGAAGTAGGCATAGTATATAACAGGTAAAATAGCTTCAGAAGTGTACTCCTCTGGCCAAATTATCGTTGCTTTTCTCAACTAGTGACATTACTAGCTGCTTGTTGGACTGACCTAATGCAAGATGTATTCCCTGTGAAAGACAAAGGATGTTTATGTTTTCTTCATGACAAATTAACATTAGTCGAGATTAAGTACCTATCAACTATTCTGCGTTGATTCTAATGGACTATGTAAACAAAAATAGGGTAGTGGCCAAGTGAGATGCAAATTGAGACGTTGTGTTATTGTGCAATGGTTCTTCCTTTTTGTGGTGATATTGATTAGCTGTACAACCATTCATCTGTTCTAATTGATATATTGTAGTTTGTGGCCTTTCCATTCTAAATATCGAAACATTTAAAGTTCTAGTTCATTTAGAAATTTTGAACTTATATAATAAATTGAGAACTCACAAGAAATTCAGCAACCCCATAGATGTTCTTATATTTCTTGATGTTCCAGCAAGAAGGATCTGAAATTGGCCTAGGAGGAGGGGGAAACCAACAGCTATTGACCCTTGGAGTAGGTTTATTGTTTACAGCAGTCGCTGCTGCTTATGTAACACGGCTCGCTAAGGTAACACTGATCATTTCCTATTACACTATGCTTGTACGGGACCTTCTGATACGTGCATATCCTTGAGCTATACTTTTTCCGTCTCTGTCATGAAAGATCTGCACTTATGATCGATCAGTCGTAACTTACTTGTTCTTCATCAATGCAGGATGCTGTAAAGGATATTGAATAGACAGAACTACTTTTGTCCTAACCATGTAGAGTTTTACATGCTCTGTTTTCGATATGCACAACTGCCTCGTGTAAATTGAAACAATATAGTTTTGTAAAATCAGATAGGAAAATTTTTATTGTATAATATGCTTGTTTTGATGCAACAAAACAACAACATACCCAGTGTGATCACATAAGTGAGGTCCGAGAAGGTGGGGTGATTCCCGATGGACACTCGGCTTTGCCAAATATATACTTCAGAGATCAGATGATACATTTGAGTTGCTTGCTTCTATATAAGGGACAATCCTTTGCTATAAATATCTTAAAAGAGTACAATATTTGTGTGACTTATATATTCTAGGGGCGCCTATCTGCCTGTTTGGTTGGATACTCACACATAACGGTTTGGCTTATCGGTTATCGGTGGATTAGGGTATATCAAGTTGGTCTAAGATCAAACGTTACAAACTGGAACCAAATTGTGTCTCAAAAGCAGCAGTATGATCAAGATATGCAGATAAGTGTACATTGTGAAAAGTCATAAAATAAATTTCAAATTATTTGGTTAAGGACATGGAAAAGGGAGTGAGCAAGGTATGAAAGGGACAAGAACAATACTACAATTAAATGTATTAAAATGATTTATTTTGTCTAATTCAACACCTATAAAAAAAGAATCCCTAAAATATGTTTATTACTTATTTAACATCATTTTTCTAGGATAGGCCTTCAGAACTTCCATAAGAGATGTTGATATTAATTCATGGAAACCACGATTAATTAGAATGCATTTCCATTGCTTCATCTAAATATTCTCTCACCTCATGTTGAAATTTGACGAAAACACCAAATATGTTATTCCCTTCTAAATTTTTAATGTTAATTACTTATTTTTCAAATTATTTTCTAAGTTTGAGACTATAAACTGATCTGTATGAATATTATAATAAAAAATATATTTTATCTATTATTTCTGAGTAAGAGTGTAACTTTCTATATGAACAAATAATTAGACGTAAATTGAGGGAGTAAATTATATAATGGAGTTATATATCAAGTACTGAGTGTGAAACGGAAAAGACAAAATTACATAACAACGCCGTCGCGTTAAATTAGTTGTTACGTAAAATAAAAATTTTCATCGTTAAGAAAGAAAAAAAAACATTTATGAATCAACAGCGTAATATTCAAAATTTAATACTACAAAAATACAAACAATAAAAACACGAATTGAAGAAAACTGTTGATGTTTTGGTAACAAATGGATCTCGGGCGATAAGCATAATTTAACCTCAAAAGTTAGCTCATAGGGGAGAATTGCCTTCATCCATATAAGGAGTGCAGAATTCTGTCATTCCACCGATGTGAGACTTAACAATATGTGACTGCCTGAGGGAGGACCAACGAGGCCGGGTAAAAGAAAAGGACCTACAAGGTTATGAAGAAGGGGTGTATATGATACTTCGGTCGAATCTCATATATCAGAATAGAAAATAAAAGTGAAGGGTTTTATAAGGCACAACACAAGTTTACATGACACACACACTTTTAAGCGTGATGATTGTGTAGTCTAAAGGACAAATCAGTAAGTTTTTTTTTTTTTAAGAAAAAAACAAACAATACGTGTCATGAGCTTGAATCGTGACAATATAATCGTGATTTACAAAATTAAGCATGGAGATAATCTTGAACTTTTGATCCATCAAATTTAACTAGTTTTCAATTTAAAAAGTACTATCATTAAATTATCAATGGGAGGTACTTTATTGAATTAGATGCTACTATGCAAGAAGGCTATCTATAATAACACTTAAAAAGATTGCAAAGCTCAGATTCTCATAATAGAAGAATGCAAATTTTATATTACCATATCCTTTAATAATATTTTTCTAATGTTTAAGATATAAGAAATTAATATCAAAATAGAAACATATAATTGCTGCGATGAACAAACTAATAACTAAAATTTGAGATTACGTCTCTCTTCTATATATTGGTTAAGATTGTTCTCTCAGCCTTGAAGAATTTAAGTTTTATATAACATGTTAGTTATCAATGCATATAATAGAAGTAATTTAACTTATAAATGACCTAATTATGCAAATAATTCTTATATTATCCACTTATGCAATTTAAACTCATTTTGTAAAAGAATATGAATGAACTTCATTCGGAATACAAGAGGGTTTACAGGTAATTAAGAGCAAAAAGTAAGAAGATAAATTGCTTAATTAGTTCTTAATATCAACAAATTAGATGACAGAATTTAAAGTCAAAAGGAGTTGGTACTCTAATTAATTAGAAGGATAATCAAAATGAGATGATCCCATACTGAAAATGAAACTATAATCCAAGAAATGACATTAATATATATGATTTATGGATCCTGTGGAAGATCATCACAACCTTATTCACCTAAAATAAAAATCAGATTAAATTAAACAAACCCACTAAATCTTAAAAAAAAATTGGAAAATCTGGGAAGAAATCGGACAAGTAATCTACATCCTGATACTGTATATATTTACGTATCTATTTAATTTGATGGAGCAACTGAATCTGTTTTTAACAAATAGAGCTGTTAATAATTTTTGTTAATTAATTAAGAGAGAAAAAATAGGCTGACAACTTTGGGGCAGCTTAAGAAATCTCTCTTAAAATCATAAGTTAATTATAAAAGGAAAGTATTAAAATTATACAGGAATATGAGCAAGGGCCTTGGAAGGTTTAAAATTGTTACTAGATTAATAATTTGGAATTAAAAAGATCCAAATCATAATTGATATTGTAATTTTAACTGAAAAAAATTGAATCGAACTAAACCAACACGACATTACTGGAAAAAAAATAACATGATATTACATGTATATAACTTTAATTTTTGTAAAAATAAATAACAATATTTATTATAATATAATTTATAAATATTTTTAAAACTTTTTCATAATTTTTATTTTTAACATATTAGTTCAAGTTTGGACTTAAAATTTTAAATTATTCAATAAATTTATAACCCAAATATGTTAGTAACTCAAATAAAGCCTAAATCAAAATCATCTCATACTAATGCTTAGAAAAGAAATCCAATCTAACATTAAAATTAATGACAAAATTATTGAATATCATTTTTTTAATTTTGAATAAATTTAAACAATTAAAATACATAACTTCATTTTATTATTTTTTTAAATATTTAATAATATAATTAATACTTATTAATTATACTTATTTTAAAAAGGTACGAAACTTGGATTTTACCTTTCACCAAACATTGCCAAAAGATAGCCATCACTACAAAAAGAAGCAACCAAAGAAAAAAAAAAAAACTAGAAGATGAGGTTCTCTTGCCTATGTCAGAGAAAACATACTTATATGCAAACCTGTCTTATTTTTTCAAGTTACATACTCTACCTTATTATTGACAAATATATCTGCTTATGTTTGTGAGTAATATAGTAAAAATAGATCAGGACCATTATTTATAATAAAAGACAATATTATGGTAGGGGTAACGGGGTGGATGCATTTTATTGTCAAAATAAGGTTATGATTGTTCATGTTAATATCATCATCGGCCTCACGAGTATTGTGATAAAATAAATAAAATTCCTTTATTTTTATTATAAAAAATAAAAAAAAATTAAGTTTGAGATCGAATAAAATAAAAAAAAAGAAAGCGTTACATTGTATTATCCGGGGACGGAAAATGGCACCAAGAATGACGTAACGAATTATATTTATTTCAAATCAAGATAGGTACATTTGATGTTGGTATCCTTGAAAATAATTTATACAATAAACAAACCAATAATAAAAAAATGTCCTCGCCTTTCATCCAATCAGAATGTAAAAGCAATGAAATATATCCTTCAACTTCAACTTGTAGTTGTAAATTAAAAAATTAGATAAAAAAAAAAGGTAAAATAATAACCTCCACGACTCCCATAAGAAAGACTACTGCTCACACGTGACTCGATCTCCTAGTCTATATAAGAAAAAATTTGTAGAGCTGAAAATTTCAAAATTTGTTTAGCTAAGCCATGGAAAATGCAAGGTTCAACAATAGTAATATTAACAACACAGAGATCGATGGGGAAGAAGAAGCACCCTTTGAGTTTAAGAATCTACTGTCTGAAATGTTCATGACATCTTTCCCTAATCAAAGTTCCTCATTGGAAACTCCTAAAATTGCCATTTCTAGTTGCTCTCCTTCTTCTACTTCTACTAATTCTTCTTCGTCGTCACAGAATAATATTATTTCTTTCGGAAATCCAGAATCTAATTATTTTCTGGAGGATAATGATAACGTGATGATGATGAGCAGCAGCAGCAGCAGCATATCTTCATCAATGACAACAGTGGGTAAGAGGATATGTAGGAGTCCTTTGCAATCTCAAGATCATCTTTTGGCTGAAAGGAAACGTCGTGAAAGATTTGCCCAACTTTTTGCTGTCTTGGCCAAAACTGTACCTGCCCTCAAAAAGGTATTTATTATTTTATTATAAGTTACTGCACTAGTTAATTCTATATATCTATGTGTTACTTCTTCAATGGATTTGTTGGAACGTTTATGTAAATCCTTAATATATCGCAATATGAATCATAAATTAGAGAACTTACAAATACTTCTAGTAGCGGAAGACTGGATTAACTGATTGAATCGCGATTAAAATTACTGGTCGCCAGTTATTTCATCATGTTCATGATCTTAAGTAGTAGTAGTACTAGAAAGTACGTTACTCCAAGTAGGGGTATGTTTATTGGGTGGTTTGGTTCGGTTTTTGGATTTAATAATTTAGCTGATGGATTATCTAGTGTTTACATGTGCTGAATTGCTATCAAATCAATAAGATATTGGTTGATTCGGTTTAGTTTAAAGGTTATAGATTAATCAGTTTATCCAGTATAAAAACTGAAACCAAAGAAGGAGTAGCTTTTATTTACTCCACCAGTGACTCTTGTCCAATGACCTGAACACATCGTATGCCATCGTCGCTGCCAGGCTTAGAATACAGTTGGTAGGTGGTGACCACGATATTTCGGGTGAGCCGGGAATGGAGACAGATGTTTTAATTTGAGGCAAAGGGATTTAGAGTGAAGTAGTATTATTGGTTGGGGGAGGGGGCACGAGTAAAACAAGTTAACGGTTTATCGATTTATCAGATATTAAAATTAGATAATCCTTTCTTGAAAAGATCGATAACCCCGTTATTTATAAAACTCTAAATCACTCTCAAATCGTTAATCCAACAACAATTTTTGGATTTGGGTTATTGATTATGATTGGGTTTTGAACAACACAAACTGCAAGCTTATAATCTTTGAGAAAGAGATTGGAGAGATCACCGGGGGCTGTTTCCTTGATTAAATTTGCGTCTTGTTATTTTCCTTCAGTAGACATAGTAATGAACACAAAATTAACAACGTCAAATGATGCAGTTGGACAAAGCTTCAATTCTTGAAGATGCTATAAAATACATAGGAGAACTTCAAGAACGTGTTAGGGCTTTAGAGGAAGCAGCTGGGAGAAACTTGATTGAATCAACTGCCACCGCAGCACAGAAACAACATTATTCTGTGGCTGCTAATACTTCATCATGTGATGACAACTCTTTCCTCACGACTAAGATGAATATTGTTGATGATGAATCCAAAAGGCATGAGAATCATGATATAAAGGTTCAAATTCTAGACAAGAATGTACTCATAGGAATCCAGTGCAACAAGAAAATGAGGAACATCTTCTCAACAATTGCAGGAATAATGGAGAAACTACATCTTACTATTCACCACATTAGAGTTACCCCAACCAATCACACTACTTCCGATTTTCACTATATCTCCATTCTTGCTGAGGTAATTTTCTCATTGTTATGAGTATTTTTTTCTATATTGTTTTTAAAAAAAATAATATATTTTAAGCCATCACTTGGGTTGTGAGCTCAAGGTGTGGGGGTTAGGCTTAACCCCCAGAAAGGATACAGAATTGGAGGGGGACATGGACCGAACCTCCAACAAAAGGCAGCTACAAAGAAATACAAAGGATTAGCCTATACTTATCCTTTCCTCTAAGAAAGAAATTTCTTTCGCTAACAGAAAAAATTTGCACTTGTCATATCTTCTTCTCGTGGAAGGAAATTTCCATTGCTATTTATCTAGTTGAATTAAACCTTTTAACCTATGTAGAAATTAACAAAGCTATTTAAACCAAACCTTGTTTAGCTAGGGCATACATGTGCTAAATTAAATATGACTGAATTTTGCATTCTAAAGTTATGTTTGATCATCGGGTTCTCCATGAATTAATTAATGCATGAATTAACCTGCAATCATGTAAAATAATGACAGTTCTGATAATTTCTGTGGAATCCGATCCGTGATCAACCTGGAGGAACAAGTTGTCTTTGATAATTTCTGCGGTATACTGATGATGATGACATGATGATTCATTGTTTGCAGATTGATGAGAATGTTGATATTAAAGTGGGGGATGTTGAAAAGGAGTTCGAATTTGCTCTTCTAATTAGCACACCACACATATTGTCACACACTAGCTAGGCCGACTAAATTCGACTTTTTCCCTTCCATTGAATTCATCATGTTTTTAATTTGTATTATCAATATGAACAACAACTTATGTAGTACTGCCACTTTAATTTTCTCTTTTGACCCAAACAATCGTTGACGTTGTATTGATCACGTTTTGTTTCAGCAATAAATTTCCTTTTTTTTAAGGCATTGATTATTTGTTCGTCAAACTTTTGAGATCTATATTATTTGCAATTAATCAATATATGTGACGATCTATCAAGTCCAACTGTCAAGGTATTGCCCATTTTGACCGACCTGACTCTCCTGGGTCACCTCAAGGCTTTTGGATTTCATGTTTTTATATATTTCCCTTGGATTTTAACCTAAAAGATACCTCTACAATTGAATCGTAGACTCACTCTTATATATATGGTTCCAAGATTATAATCCTAGATATGTTTTGAAATCTGTTCGCGTTTGGATCAGTCTTTTCTTTTTAATTGACATTGATCCCCACATTGCTAATAGAAAAATAAAACGGGATCAGTTTGGGTTTTGCTATTCTTTTCCTAAAAAAGGAAACTACTTCTATTTTTTTTTATAATTGCAATGTCCGAACCAATCCGCGTACATCTCAATTAATTTCATGAGATATTTTCCACTTCTTTTGAAAAATAAATCAAACCTTATTTTTTTCTTCTTCAGAAAAGAAAAAAAAAAGATCGAACATCATTCATCTTTTTAAACATTTCATAATTTGTGCTGACATTAGGCTATTGGCCTTTTATCTGCATTTTCCCTCGTAGAGTGGCGTCTTTTATAAGAAAAGACTTTCTCAGTGGAACTTAAAAAAAAAAAGTTTGAGCTTTTTTTTTTTTTGACTTTTAGCCACGCGCGGCGGCTATGCGCATGTGTCCCAAAGTGACGTATATATTTTGGTAATGGATATACTCGAGAGACGGACAATAAATTGTAACTTTATGAAAGTGTTTTGTTTTTTATGAATCCCAAGAGAAAGAGAGACCCCAACAAAAATGGTTGAATCAAAGTTTTTGAGAACTCAGGAAAGAAGATTAAGCCTCTCTAAAGGAAGAAGACCTAGCCCAGTTTTCTTTTTGAGCCATCAATAACTGTCGGCATTCTACGGATACGGCTATCCTTTCACCGGTCGGTCGGTTGATTTGACTAAAATGCGACTAGTACATACCTGTCTGATGACAATACTTACTAACTCAGGTGCAAAATGCATAAATTAAACAAAGTTACCATAAAATAGAATCCAAACACATATATAAACAATAGATTCACCAAGAAAAAAATAATCTAGAGCCTCATCTTCTTCTTTTTTTTTCCACTGAATAAACAAATTCCACTCCGTCAGTGTTAAATTATTTGTTGTATTTTCACCTTACAACGCTATTTAAGAAATATCAATTAGAAATTTTTTAAAATTATTTTAACCTTATTTACATTTAAATTATAATTTTATTAAATATTTACTTAAATAATTAAAAAATTTATAATACTCAAGATAAACTATATAATAACATTAAAAAATTAATAAATTTTATTTTTAACTTTTAAAAACTAAATAATTTCACACAACTATTTTTAAAGAAACACAAATAATTTAAGACTAAAAAAAAGTAGTTTACATCCCTTAAAATCTGCGTCTTTACTGTCCTGTTTCACTAAGCACAATGAATGAATATTATAGTAATTTAATTTTTCAAAATTGAATTGGCCACGTTACTGCTATTTATCCACGTGCTCAAAATGAATTGCCATACTCTAGTGGGCCGCAGTCTCGATGGTACAATTTACGAAGTACAAATAATATTACATGAACTAAATAATGTCTCGGGAAAAAAAATTACTCTCTATATTTCACTTTAAATATTTTAACTAAATTAAGAACAAAAATATATAAAAATTAGAATTTATAATTTTAAATAAATTATGTGTGTAAATTTTTAGATTTTATAATCTTAAATTTATCAAATAGATTATTAAAATTAAAAAAATTTATTAAAAATATATATAAAAAATAATAATTTTAAAGATAAATAAAAATATATATTTAAATTGAGATGAAAACCTGAATACAACATGGTCACATAGAGATCCACGTTAGTCAAAACAGACAGAACTAATAATAACAGAAAAGTTCAATCTCTAGGTAGGGTTTTTTATCGAACCCGCATGATGTTGTGCCCACCAGACTATTTTGAATTGTCTAAGTTTGAATGAAAAAGTAATTAAGATAAAATTGTTGAAGCACAAAAAAATATTAATATATTATTTTTTCAATTATTTAGAATTCGATATTTTATAATTACGTTAAAATTACTATTTATAGATGGTACATTGATCAATTGACAGGGTTTACTTGAGTCCTAAAATATTAAGTCTTCATGTGAAAATATTATTAGTACCGTCAGCTAATATTCCTCTACAGTTTGCAGGATATCATATAAATATATCTGGCGTATTTGCCTATTTGTCCTTTTGCAACGTTATCATAACACAAGTCATTTTCTATCTTCGGACTTTGAGCTCCCGTTTTCTCCCAACAACGATCACTCTGCAGTGACTTCGGCAATAAGTTAGGGTTGAGCTCCACCACTTCATGTCTTCGTAAACTGGTGTCATTCCACTGAACTAATTTACACGAGCATTCTTTGTCAATAACACATGTTTCACCTTTCATTATACAATGTGTACATGTTACTTTCTACTCCAAGCAAAATCTTAGTTGATATTTCATTCATTCTATATAATCGATAATACTCTCTCCATTTCAATTTTTGTGGCTTAATTCCAAATACAAGAATGAAAGTTCATGAAATAGAGGGCAATCCTGCGAATGACCCAAAATCCTTTTCTTTTCTCTAAAATTTCAAGTTTTTTTTTCCTCAAAATTATGTTACGTTATAAATTAAAGCATTAAGCTTTCTTTATTTCCATTATACAAAAAAGTTTTTAACTTTTGTATGGGTAAGCATTTTGTGAAAGACGATGTTTTTGATTGAATGTGTACATGTGTCACCCAATATTTGTGCACCGACCAGACAAATATTTGAGCTTCTAGATGCTACGATTTAGGTAACCTTTGATTCTCCATTTAAGAACATATAATAATGTCAATAAGTTGATGAGATTTGTCGTTGTCGTCTCCTTCTTCTTCTTTCCAATTTGGATGATTATGACAATGAATACGAAAACACTATAACTTCAATATTTTCAACAAGTTCTATTAAATAATCATTGAGTAGTGATATATTTGACAAATTAATGAAGAAAATCTATGCTTGTTTGGTATATCGAACGGTCCTTTAATATTTAATATGTGCTCAAGCAGATATAGAATCCTCATTTTCAGATTTTCTTTTTTTCATTGTTGATTGCATGTTTTATTGTAAATTTAATCTTTACAAATATAATAATTACCTGCTCAACCTTACCAACAAATACACCCACCTTAAATGGCATTCATCATACGTTGCAAAAGTACAACTAGGACTTCAAATAAAAAATAACACAATAAATAAATAAATGATACTTAGAAACTATTCCTTTAGTATGTCATATTATCTGAGATTTAGAAAAGATATGATCTTATCTAAGCGAATTTGATTAACAAAGTTGGATCATAATTCCTAACTAATCAGTAGGAGTGTATATGGTTCGAATTTTTTAAATATCAAATTAAATTAATAGTATTAGATTTTTAAATTTATAAATTAAATTAAATTAATAAAATTCAAAATTTTCAACTTTGGGTTTTTTTTATTTTCTTGGATTTTTCAGATTTTTTTCCCAATAAAATCTTCATATAAAACATATAACTTATACTTAAAATATTTCTTTGATTCAAGTAACATGCAACTATCTAATATGTTCTTTAATTAAGAAAATAACATAAAATATGAGAGGAGTATTGATATTGTACTAAAATATTTAACTAAAAAGATAATGAAATCACATAAAATAAATATTGCTAATTAATGAATCATAATGAAAATGATCATACTCTAAAGTACTAATTCATATCAAACTAATTAAGATTGGTAATAAATATTACTTATATAACTAAATATTTTTAAAAAATTAATTAGTTGTGTATTTTCAATGTGTAAATTAACCAATGTAAAATTAAAGAATAGATATCTAATATTATTCATTCCTAGTATTGAAATCATTTCTTTCACAACATCAATATTGATTTGGTTTTTGTTTGAAATTTGTTTGTATTAATAACATGAATCCATGAGCTATAAAACTTATTGGATCATTCAAAGTTCTTAGTCCAAGTTTGAAATAATAGGTTAAAAGACAAATATAATGAAAAAATTTAATAAGTATTTATAAAATATGTAAATATATGTATAAAATTTATATACATATAATGTCGAGTTGATTTGATTTGATTTTTTTTAATTAAAATCAAACCAAACCAATCATGGTCAGGCTTTTTTTAATCAATAACAAACCAAGTCAAATCAAACCAAATTATGATTGGATTTTTTTTTTAATATCAAATTAAATTGAATTAAACCACCTATTAATTTTTCTTTTTAAATTTGATTGAAATTATCAAATTGATGTGATTTGTCAAGTTGCTTTATACATGTGTACTGATCATTTCAAAATTTAGGTAAGTCCAATTAAAGGAATTAAAGCTTATGGGATGAAATTGCTCTTGTAAAAAGGATTTTATGTTCAAATTGAAATTACTTTCATGTATAAATTCAGATTAGTGGAACAGTAAAAGCAGATTACCGAGCATCGGTCGGTCAACCGAAAGGAAAATAGTACGAATATGAAGTTAACCGACCTTACTTTATTTTATTTTATTTTTGTAAAATGTAAAGAAAAAGTAAAGTTTTTTATTTTCTTTTTTCATAAACAAGCATAGATCGAGTTTGTTTTCCTCCAGAAGAAAAGAAATATTTTCTTTTTCTAGATTTTCCTTCTTTCTACACAGTACCACAAAAACATAAAAGAACATTTTCAAATGTGAATGGACTTGAAATTTTTTGACATATTATTAAGGGGGTGAGAGGTTCTGGAAGATGTTTAAATGGAGGAAATGGAATCATGAGTTATTTGAACTAGTGAGGATGAAAAGATGACAGCTTTTCACACGTGGGATATATATAATTAAATTATAATTATTTATTACTTTATAGAACACTACTTGGAAAAAATAATCAAATAATTCGTTCAACTTTCTTTTTCCTTTTTCTTGGGGAGGTTGTGTTGTGAGCTAATCAATGGAGACCTAATCCTTCTTTTGGGATACCTTTCTTGAAGAAGTGTACATGTTTTCAAGTCTTGAACAACATTCTTGTTTTTTATCGGCCAAGGCAATTACAACTCAAAAATAAGTAAGTCAATTTCTATGTCTTCTTAATTATACTGTACAGATCTGTACTTTATTTCCTTTAATTTGGATTCGCGTTGAAAAGTCCCATTTTGAGGCTCTTATATCAGAGGCAACTTCAAATTGGGGAGCTCCAATGTCAAGGCCTCTTATTAAAAATTGAGTTGTACTTTCATTCATTTGCAGCTAGTTGGAGCCTAATACTTTTTTTTTTTCTCTTAATTAGGGCATGGAATATACGGGTAATTTTAGCTACAAAGATGAGTTCTCTTTTGAGCTGAAGCCGAATTTTTGTCGAGATATATATGATTCATCAACCCCATCAGCTGCTTACACCGCCATTAAGAGTACTCAAATAAAACCAATTTCTTCTCATGGATCATCTTCCTCTTCTTCCGGAGGCTTTCTCATTTCGTTTTCCTCAACACCTCAAGATGATATTGCTGCAATGATGAGCTCAGAAAATGCATGTCAAGATCAATCAGGAGCAAATAGTAATAATACTAATAATAATATGTATAAGAGGAGTCCTGCACAAGCTCAAGATCATGTTATTGCTGAGAGAAAGCGAAGAGAAAAAATGGGCGACCTTTTCATCTCTTTGTCAAAAGTTGTCCCTGGTCTTAAAAAGGTAATTACATCCCTACTCACAATTATTCATTCATACCGGACGGTCAAATTAACTAGTGTTCGAGTTGAATTCAGATATAAAATTTTCAATCTAATTTTAATTTTGTATATTCATTTAATTTTTAGGTGAAAGACATCTGAATTGGCTCCTTGTTTTGCCCTTGCCCTTGGACCGATAAGCTTATATAGTGTGATATATTGATAGTGATCAGAATTTATATAGATGACTCAATATACTTGAATCGATGCGTAGTGATAATTATGTTTCTCCCCAAAAAAAAAATATGTATATAATAAAATAAAAAGAAGTGGAAAATAGTGAAAAGAACTATATATTTTCTTCAACTTGTATATCACTGGTAATTTCTCTAGACTTTTTAAACAAGTTTTGCATTCACTGAAAAATTTGGAAGTACAAGAAACCCACAACCACATTCTTATAAAAAGTTTGGGTTCTTGAAATTACAGATGGTTGATCAGTTATGAATATTTTAATCGAAAAATTATATGGTGTATATAGATTAAAAAAAATAAATATAAATTTATATGAAATCTTGAATATTCTTCGTAACTTCGCCATTAATGACATCGTATTACTAGTATAAAAGTGAACTAAGCAGTTTAAATTTTTGTTCCTTACATGTTATGATTCTATTTATACTTGATGATTCTATTACTCCTATATATATATATATACATATATACACCTTCAAGGCTTCAAACTGACGACATTGTTTCATGGAGAATATTATATCATAATTACATTAGATAAATATGATTGTCTTTTCTTTTTTCTGTTTTATAGTTAGATAAGTCATCTATCCTTGGAGATACTATTGAATACATGAAAGAGCTTCAAGAACAGGTAAAGCTTCTTGAAGAGTCAAAGAAAAACATAATTTATGCAGCCTCTGGATCTACCTCCAAGGACCAAGTAGTAATAGGATCAAATAAGATTAAGGCAAGGATATTTGAGAAAAGTGTACTTATTAACATCCACTGCACCAAACAAGATGGAATGATGGGAAGACTGCTATGTCAAATGGAGCAATTGCATCTTTCAGTCCATGACATCAGGATCATGCCATTTGGTTCTACTAATCTCGAAATAGCAATTCTTGCTGAGGTACTTTTCTTTTTTTGTAACACTCTTAATCAGCTTTAATTAGGCATATATGACAAACTGCAAAATTTACTTTAATCACTTGATACCTTAACAGACAAACTCTAGATTTATAAAACCAAAATCCATGAGTTAATTTCTAGGATGATCATCCAACTTTTAGTATTGCATGAAAGTCATAAACTTATTCGTTTATAATAGAAAATAACTCTAACTATCAACAAAACAATAGTAACGTACTGGTATATATAATCTCATAAGTGAAGTCTGGAAAGAGTGAGGTGTACGCAAGTCTTACTCCTATCTTTGAAGGGTAGGGGAGACTATTTTCGACAGACCGTTGGTTCAAGAAAATTATTTTTCAGAACAGATTTGAAAGAAAGGCAAGAACCAAAAGTTACAATGAAAATATTAAATAAGAAAAATTATTGATGATAAAATAGTAAAAATAACCAAATTAAAGTAAAAGAAACAACAATAGTAATAAAATCGAAGGAGAAGATAACGTTGTAAGGGAATAAATAGGTGCGACAGAGAAGAACCCTAATCTACCATTGGAAGAGAGAAAATGTCCTACTACCTACTAACTATCTACTCTAATTCTCGACCTTCATGCTCTCCTATTTAAGTTCATATCTTTGGTAAGTTGAAGATATGTCATGTCCTGTCTAATCACTTCTCTCGAAGTCTTCCTCGGTCTACCTTTACCTCTCCTCAAACCTATCACCATCAGCCTCTCGTACCTTCTCCCTAAGGCATCTGTGCTCCTCTTCTGCACATACTCGAACCATCTCAATCTCGTTTTTCGCATCTTGTTCACAGGGGAGGTTACTCCCACCGTTCCCCATATATATTCGTTCCTAATCTTTTCACTCCTAGTATGCTCACAAATACATCTAAGAATCCTCTTCTTTGTTATCTTCATCTTTTGAGCATACGAGTTCTTGACTGGCCAACACTTCACCCTCTACAATGTTATCGGTCTAACAACCACTCTACAGAACTTGCCTTTAAGTTTCAATGACACCTTCTTATCACATAGGACACTGGATGCAAACCTCCATTTCATCCACATCTCGTGAATATGATGTGTGATGTTCTCGCTGATCTCCCCATTTTCTTGAATTATAACCTAAGATACTTAAAATTTCCTCTCTTGGGGGATGACTTGTGTATCAATAGTCGCTTCCTCATCTATCTCCTGTGATGTGACACTGAACTTGCACATCATGTGTGTACTTTGTTTTAGTCCTGCTTAGCTTGAAGCCTTTAGACAATTTAGAGTCTATCTCCAAATCTCCAATTTATCATTAAATCTGTTGCGTGTCTCTTGATCATTACTATGTCATCTACAAATAACATACTCCATGGTACTTCTTCTTGAATATGTCATGTCAATTCATCATCACCAAGGACAAATGAAAATGGGTAGATTAGAGCTAATCCCTGGTGCATCTCCATCAGGAAGTGTTCCAAGTCTCCTCCCACTATCCTCACTCGAGTCTTCTGTTCATCGTACATATCCTTAATTAAATCAGTTTAATGAATGTCACAAGTACACCTCTAGACTTCAAGCATCTCTATAAAATCTCCTGTAAGACTTTATCGTATGCCTTTTCTAAGTCGATGAATACCATATGTTGCTCTATATTGTTCCAGTAATATCCTTAAAAGGTGAATGACTTCCATTGCCAATTGTCCCAACATTAATCCGAATTGGTTCTTGATAAACATGCTCCTCCTCATCCTCATCACGACCACCCTCTCCCAAACTTTTATAGTGTGGCTTAGTAGTGTGATACCTTTATAGTTGTTGTAATTTCAAATATCGGCGGCCTTGTTTTTGTACAATGGGATCATTATTCTCCACATTCATTCTTTGGGCATTAAAATCATCCTGAAAATGACATTAAATAACTCGGTAAGCCACTCTAAACACACTTTTATCTGTGATCTTTCAGAATTCCAAAAGAATCTCGTCTGACCCGATCGTTCTTTCTTCCCCTTTCATCATCTTATGAATTCCCCCCTTAACCTCTTAAAACTTAATAGTACACTTGTCTTTCCCAAAATTTTGATGGCTCTTCGGAATGCTCTAATACCTACAAAAATTACTCAACTATCGCTATAAAAAAAACTGAAATTAATTACAAACTTAATTACTAAATAACTCATAGCTAATAATCTCTTCTGATAATGTATTGCTAATGCTTAAGTCCTGTTTTTTTTAGTAGTGTATGCCCCTATACCATAAATAAAAATGTTTTTTTTTATTTATAATATACGGACGTGAGTCCTGTTTCTTTTTAGTAGTGTATGCCCATATATCATAAATAAAAAGTTTTTAATAAGGCAAAAAATGTTAAATATATGGTCCCAAAGGCCAAACCACAAGTAGGTTATCAGTTCATCAACTCACCTTTATGTATTATCGGCTCATTTTTCAACCCACTTAAAAATAATAAAAGATCCATTGTATACCACATGGTGAAAACATATATTAGATTGGTACAGAAATGAGTTTTTTCCCCCTGATTTCTTTTAAAATGGGCATCACACACACACACACACACACAAGCTAAATTGTTGACATAGCTATAGTTAAATGATGATTTTATACATGTGACGACCTATTTGTGTTTTTTCTGGACTGAATTTAGCATGTTTTGGCCTTTTATATGTTATGTGATATATAAGCATCGCACTGAGTTATTTTTTGTCTCAAATAATTAGTTTTATGACATATATAAACACAATATAATAAAAATTGAATGATCATTCATGAAATTATCCTTTTAAATAAAAAAAAGCGACAAGGTATATATGCTTTATGTATAGCCAAAGAAAAAAAAACTCACATTCATATATGTTTATTTGCACTTGTTGCAGATGGAGGATGGATGCTGTATGAATGTACATGATATTGTAAAGGCCATCCAAATCAACGTCCTGGACCTCGTAAATAATTAAAAACATACATTTTAAATCACCTATATATGTATAATTAATTGAGACCTCTTTTGAAGATTAATGTGTGATACTTTACCCTCTTCCTTTACTATGCATTTTTCTTTATGGACGAAAACTTTATTTTTCCTAAGTTTGGGATATGTTCATTTTTTATTTGTTTTCTTATTTTTATTTTATTTTATTTTCACTCGATGCTTGGTGCCTTTTTTGAATTTGACTAATTCGAATTGTGTCGGAAAATCTCACTTTAAAAATAAAGGCTACTTTATGTTTAGAACTTGAATCCGAACCTCTTATCAAGATTGAAGAGATATAATTACCATTAGCTATATCACAACCTTTAATGGTAAATATTATTTTCTCTTTGGGGCTTTTTCTTACCGTTGGAACTTAAACCTTGCTTATATTAGTAAATCATTCAAGATTGAGTTAATTTTCATTTAACCTGATATTACAATACTTCATCCATTTCTTTTTATTTGTTTCTATATTAAAGATAAATTATTATTTGTACTTATTCATTTTAGCAAATCAAAAAAAATTATTATTTTCTTCCAATATTAACTTACTAGTAAATAATGTATAGATTAATAGTCAACCTTAAAATTTTAAAATTAAAAAACTCTTCTGTTTTCTTGCCACCTTATCTAACCGACCACTACAAGAAAAACCTAGCGTGTATTAGGGGCTCCATGGTCGGTGAATTAATTAGTTTTTAAATTATCATTAGACAACAAAATGGACCTGATTTTTTTTTAATTATTATTAATTCCACGCCTTAGGATTGGTGGAAACTTCTGTTACTGTTAGTAGTTCGTGAATCGATTATTAATAATTAATTAATTAATCAATTAAACATTCATTAATTGATCATGTTTTGTTTTACAATCTCCGATGCTTCTAGGGTTCATTTACAGCACGTGGGTAAAATACAAGGACAGGAAAGTTGTAAAACAATGGTCTAGTACAATCTTGTGTTTGGTGAATGCATGTAATAAGATATTAGACCAAATTAAATAAGATACCATTTACGTAAAGAGACACTGAATTTTTAAATTTTATAATTATATACAGGATGGAAAAGGGTGAGGCGGGAATTACAAAACGAGGAATTATACTTGTTTATCTTAAAATTGGTATAGTTAAATTTATAGGGAGTCAAGAACACGCATTATGATTCAACCTTGTTTTAGATTCGATTTACTAGCAGTTTGCTTAGTATATATTATGTGATGAAAACAATTAAGATACATAATAATCTAGTGAGATAAGATCAAGAAACAAATCTAGGGTATTCGGTGCAACCGCGAGCACGCCCAAGACCTTAGCCTCCGGCTCGAGATCAGCCACTTCTAATAAATTAAGCAAATTCAAAGTAGAATAAAGAAAAATGCATGCTTGGAGCCCAAGAAAACAGTATATTACCAATATCTTTGCTTTCGAGAGAATAGAGTCTGAATCTCCCTTTACAAAAGAGGAGGATTGACTATTTATAGGTTGCACAATTAAAGTCTAAACCAATAGGGGAATGCCATGAGAGCTCTAAAGTACTACACCCTGTGTCCTTGCGTCACGCGTCCAATCTGTTTGGAAGATGTCAGCCAATATCTTTGTCTGGCTCATATTCATACGAGCTGGTCCACGCACCTGAGCACTTAAACGCTCTTATCTCCTGCTTGTCTTTTTACGCCACCTCACCAAGGGCGACGATTTCCAGATCCTTATCTTGACTCTTATCTTGACTCGAGACGACATTCCTTCCTTTGTCGTCCTGCTGAATGCCTCCCGAGATCCTTCGTCCTTGCCATTTTGGCACACTGCTCCTAACCTATCGACGATGCCACGTATCAGCTATCCAAATTTACCCCATACAGAACTCTCACGAACAGAATAAAAATTTATATAATCAACCAACTAAGCTAATAAAATTTTCTATGACCACTTTTGTTAAGTTATATATTAAAATTTACTAATTTTTGGATGAAAAAAATGGATAATTAATGGCAGAGAAAGAAAAAAGGGAGATCACTTGGATTTTCTCTTTGTAGTCATGAGTTGCAACTTTTAAGATAAGCTCTCTCATAAGTCATAACACCATTTTCCAGAATATGTTAGTATTTGTAATTTACTTAGAAAAATTTGGTTTGGTTCCCCTCTAATGTAACATGTACTTTCTGATTATATATATCCACACACAAGGTCCCAGACCAGGATAGGAACTTGAGTGTTTATTTGAAACAAGAAGATAAGATTCCTTTATCATACTTCACATGTGATAATATAGAAATCTCCATCATTAGCTTGAATATAATTACGCACCTATAAGTAGAGGATGATGTATATACTAATATACTATTCAAAAAAATTTACTTTGAATTATGAAAGACATTATTTTGTTGCTCACGCTATTTCAACATCTATCGGTACAAAAAGTAAGCAAAGAAATAATTGTATAACATGTGAAACCTCGTATTATTTGTTGGAGTTAAGTGATGGTGTGAATTGAAAAATGAAGGGAAATAAATTGAAGGATAGAGTATTTTTGAAATTTCCTACAAAAGGAACTTTGTCCCACGTGGTAGGGAAAAGGAAAATGTAAATGCTTATATTGAGAAGCATATCTTCTAGCTATTAAAGAGTTGAGAAAAAGGTCTCCCCTCGCGTAGTAGTTGTCGCTCGGCTCAGCTTCGGCTTCGGATTTACCATTGGTGGAGGAGCAGTGTCTTGGAAGTCATCCAACAAACATGTATTGCTCGCTCTACAATGAAGTCTGAATTCATAGCCTTAGACAAGGCTGGTGAAGAAGCTGAATAGCTCAAGAATTTCCTAGAGGACATTCCATTCTGCCCCAAACCGTTGGCACCAATATATATATACATAGCGATAGCCAAGCGACAAGCGAATGGGCTGAAAGTGTAATGTATAACGAAAAGTCTTGTCACATATGACGAAGACATAACACCGTTAGACAACTGCTCTTTCGTGGAATTATCACAATTAACTATGTAAAGTCAAGAGATAATGTGTCGGATCCACTTAGAAAAGGCATAATAGAGAGGCGGTTGAAAGATCATCGAAGGGATTGGGACTATGGCCGAGGACAAGTCATTGTGGCGGCAACTCTACCTAGAAGATGGAAATCCCAAGATCTAGGTTCAAGGAGATCAAACAAAGTCATTGATGACGGTTCAATATTGTCAAAATAATTTTTGATTCATTCTCGTGATGAGACAATGTTTAGTGACAAGGATAAAGCATTAAAGGCTTTTTAATGATTTCTAAGTTTGACACGGGGTATGTCAAATGGTGTATCTATGGGATAACACATTTAGGAATCACCTATACAACTCTGAAGTGTAAGCCGCTTCAAGGAGAATTCTGTAAGGCCAATTCTCTACGCACTTACGAAACCAGGTTGTGTTCATGGTTGAAATGAACAAAACAATGAGAACCTAAGACGATTAAAGGATTAATTGTGTGACTTATGTTGTCTAGGTATACATCAAAGCTCGACGGTTCAAATATATCAAATCTATCGATTGACCGAGTATATCCGATATATGTTCACTATATAAAGTTCAAGGGGAAATTCACTTATCCAGATGCAATTAATTCTTGCTTACGAATCACACAGTTTTTCATGCATATGAAGGTTTTTATATAGCCATTCCCCATTCATGTGGGGGATTGTTGGAGTAAAGTGATGGGTGTGAATTGGGAAATGGAGGGAAATAAGTTGGAGGGAAGAGTATTTTTGAAATTTCCTTTAAATTCCTTTTGTAAAAGGAATCTTGCCCCACATTGGTAGGGAAAGGGAAATGTGAATGCTTATACTGAGAAGCATATCTTCTAACTATTAAAGAGTTGAGAAGAAGGTCTCCCCTCGCGCCATTGTCGTTGCTAGGCTCGGCTTCGGCTTCGGATTTGGATTTAGATTTGGACAAATGATCTGATTGATTGATAATATTTTTGGACCAAATTTATTTAAAATCCAAATTAACTATTTTGAGCAACTGAAAGTGTCTGCCTTGGATAGGCGAACCGGGGGTCTTCACCTACGAAACGCCGATGCCAGCGCGGAATTTCTTGAGGGATTCTGTGACAAATCAACATTGCACCGGCGGGCCGCGAAACATTACCGGTGAAACGTCTGCGCCAGCGCAAGTCAGTACAAAATATTTCTTTCCCAAACGGTAATAATTCCAAAAAGGCACCTTTTGAATAGTTGTTTTCCCACTTGTTAACTTCAGTTCTTTGGCTATAAATAAAGGCATTTTGCCTTCATTTTTGAAGTATTTTTTTTCGAGACTTTGGCTAGAAAATTTACAAAACCATTCTGCATATTTTGAAAAACTAAAATCGAGTCTATTGTTTGATTCGTTACCGTTCTTCGAGTTTGACAAAGTTATTGGTGTTTGAGGTACTGCTACACCATTAACAGGTTAATCCGTTTTATCTTGGGAGGAAGTTATCCAAAACCTCGAGTACAGTGAGGGGATTAAATTCCTTAAGGACACACAGTAAATTCTGTGGACTTGGATGTTATTTTTTTTCTTGTTTTACATATTTGAACACAGGCCTCTAATAAGCTTAAGGAATTTAATTTGGTTAATATTTTATGTGTTCATCTATTTTCTGGTTTTGGAGACTAAAACCTTTCTGATTTTGTACTCGACTATTGGAGATTAAAATCTTTGGATTTTCTACTCCCGTTGAGATTAAAATCCTTGTGATTTTCTACTCACTATGATTGATAGTTTGAAGATTTAAAAACTTCGCCAAATAAATATGATTGTTGAGAATTCGGTTTGAAGATATAGAAACTTCACCGATTACTCAGTTTAGTTCTGTCAAAAGTTTTTGGATTTGAAAAAATAGAATCTTCATCGGTTGCTAATTTTTGTTGTTATTGTTTAAAAGATATGACAGGAACAATTGACCCCATGCTTGCCTCTACAAGCAATAGAATTTCCTCCACCCGTGATGTGCAAGCACCGGCTCCGGCAGAAAAGCTAGAAAAATTTTCTGGCATTGACTTCAAACGCTGGTAGCAGAAGATGTTCTTCTATCTGACCACATTGTGTCTGCAGAAATTCGTTAAGGGGGATAAACCGGTTCTGCCGGAATCAACTCCCAAAATGAACAGTTCTTGGTGATTGAGGCCTGGAAGCACTCAGATATTTAGTGCAAGAACTATATCCTAAGCGGATTGGAGGATGATCTGTATAACGTATACAGCAATATGGAGACTTCTAAAAAACTTTGGGTTGCACTAGAGAAGAAGTACAAAACCGAAGATGTCGGTTTAAAGAAATTTATTGCAGCCAAGTTTTTGGACGACAAAATGATAGACAGCAAGTCTGTTATCACACAAGTCCAAGAGTTGCAAGTGATAATTCACGATCTCCTTGCTGAAGGTATAATTCATACTAATGCTTTTGTCAAAAGTATTAATTACGGTGCTAATAATGAGTTGTTCATTGAAGGTTTGGTCATCAATGAAGCTTTTCAAGTTGCAGCCATGATTGAAAAGCTACCTCATTCATGGAGGGACTTTAAGAATTATTTGAAGCACAAGTACAAGGAGATGAAGCTTGAAGATCTTATCATTCGATTGAGAATCGAAGAAGATAACAAAGCTGCTGAAAGAAAGGTAAAGGGAAACTCAACAATTATGGGGGCAAATATTGTTGAGACCACTCCATCTAATCCCAAAAAGAGGAAGAATCCTTCTGAACCAAAGAATTTTCCTAGCAAGAGGAAATTCAAAATAAACTGCCATAATTGTGGAAAGATTGGACACAAGACTGTTGAATGTCGTGCTCCAAAGAAAGGAAAGCAAAAGGGACAAGCTAACATGGTTGAAAAAATCATGGAGATTGATGACTTGTGCACTATGGTGTCTGAATGCAACCTAGTGGGAAGCCCCACAAATTGGTGGCTTGACTCTGGAGCCACTCGACATGTTTGTGCTGTCAGAGAAGCATTTACTTCCTATGCCCCTGCTGGACCCAATGAGACCATGTATATGGGAAACTCTTCAATAGCCAAGACTGAAGGCTATGGAAAAATATTTTTGAAAATGACATCCGACAAGGTGGTGACTCTCAATAATGTCTGTCATGTTTCAGAAATGAGGAAGAACTTAGTTTCGGCAGGTCTTTTCATCAAAAACGGATTTAAGTACTCTCTTGTTTCAAATCATACTGTAATAAGTAAGAATGATGTGTATATAGAAAAAGGTTACCTGACTGAGGGAATTTTCAAATTGAATGTAATTGTTGTTGAAAGCAATAAAATTACTGCTTCTTCTTACTTGATTAAGTCAAATGATTTATGGCATTCCCGTCTGGGACATGTCAATTATAAAACCTTGCGTAAAATGATCAATTTGGAATTATTGCCAAAGTTTGAATGCAATCAATCTAAATGTCAGATTTGTGTCGAATCTAAGTATGTTAAACATCCTTATGAGTCAGTTGAAAGGAATTCAAGTCCCTTAGACTTAATTCACACATACGTTTGTGACATGAAGTCAATACCATCTCGCGGTGGAAAGAAGTATTTCATAACTTTTATTGACGATAGTACGCGATACTGCTATGTTTACTTACTCAAAAGTAAAGACGAATCAATTGAAGCATTCAAGCAATATAAAAGTGAAGTTGAAACACAACTTAACAGAAAGATCAAAATGTTAAGGAGTGATAAGGGCGGCGAATATGAATCTCCTTTTGAAAAAATATGTTTGGAATATGGCATTATTCATCAAACAACTACTCACCACAATCTAATGAAATTGCGTAAAGGAAAAATAGAACATTAAAAGAGATAATGATTTCTCTGTTGATAAGTTCTGGTTTACCCCAGAACTTGTGGGGGAAAGCTATACTTACGGCTAGCAGAATACTCAATCGAGTGCCCCATAGCAAAACACAATTCATTCCATACGAAAAATGGAAAGGAAGAAAGCTTAACCTTGAATACATGAAAGTATGGGGGTGTTTTGCTAAGGTACAAGTTCCTAAACCCAAAAGGGTTAAGATAGGACCTAAAACCATTGATTGTGTTTTCATAGAATATGCTACAAATAGTAAAGCATATCGATCTCTGGTTCATAAATCAGAAAATCCTAAAATTTATGTTAATAAGGTAATGGAATCAGACGATGTTGAATTCTTTTGAAAATATATATCCGTATAAATAAAATTGTGAGCCGTCTAGCGAAGGATCTAAACGACCTCAGGAAGAGACAAAGGAAAGTGTTCCTAATAAGGAGAATCCAAGACGTAGCAACCGTCAAAGGACTTCTACTTCCTTTGGACCAGATTTTCTAATATTTTTGTTGGAAAATGAGCCTCGAACTTTTCAAGAAGCTATGACTTCTTCGGAGGCTCAATATTGGAAAGACGTAGTCTATAGTAAAATTGAATCCATAATGAATAACCATATATGGAAATTGGTTGACCTTCCTCCAGGGAACAAACCATTAGGTTGTAAATGAATTTTCAAAAAGAAAGTTAAAGATGATGGAACTATTGACAAATACAAAGCAAGACTTGTACTCAAAGGGTTTAGACAAAAAGAAGGTCTTGATTACTTTGATAGGTACCAGCCTGTAATCAGAATTACATCTATTCGGGTGTTAATAACGTTAGCCGCCATATACGATCTTGAAATCCATCAAATGAATATGAAAACAGCTTTCATAAATGGAGATTTAGAGGAAGAAATTTACATGGAACAACTTGAAGGGTTTGTAGTTCCTAGAAATGAAAAGAAGGTGTGCCAACTTGTAAAGTACTTGTACGGACTAAAACAAGCGCCCAAACAATGGCATGTAAAATTTGACCAGACTATGTTGTCCAATGGCTTCAAGATTAACGAGTGTGATAAACGTGTTTACATTAAGAACACTCAAAATCAAGTCGTCATTGTTTGCCTATATGTGGATGACATGTTGATAATGAATAATGACACTGCTAACATAAATGCTACCAAGTGTATGCTTGCTAGTAAACTTGAGATGAAAGATCTAGGAGTTGCTGACTTGATATTGGGAATTAAGATCCACGAAACTCTTGAAGATCTAGCATTGTCTCAGTCTCATTATATCCAAACAATACTTGAAAAATTTAAGTATTTGGATTTAAAAATTGTTAAGACACCAATTGATGTGAATCTTGCTCTTTCAAAGAACAAAGATGAAAGTAAGTCCCAATTGGACTATGCAAGAGTATTGAAAAGTCTGATGTACTTCATGAACTGTACACGACCAGATATAGCTTGTGCGATAAGTAAACTTAGTCGATAAACAAGTAATCTCAATCAGAGTCATTGGATGGCTATGAAACGAGTTTTGGGGTATTTAAAACATAATCAAAACTTTACTTTGCATTACAACAAGTATCCAACAGTTGTTGAAGGATATTGTGATGCAAATTGGATCATCGGATCAACAGAAACAAAATCCACAAGTGGGTATGTATTTACCATTGGTGGAGGAGCAATGTCTTGGAAGTCATCCGAACAAACATATATTGCTCGCTCTATAATGGAGTCTGAATTCATAACTTTAGACAAGGCTGGTGAAGAAGTTGAATGGCTTAGGAATTTCCTAGAGGACATTCCATTCTGGCCCAAACCGTTGGCACCAATATATATACATAGCGATAGCCAAGCAGCAATCAGAAAGGTTGGAAGTATAATGTATAACGGAAAGTCTCGTCACATACGACGGAGACATAACACCGTTAGACAACTACTCTCTAGTGGAATTATCACAATCGAATATGTAAAGTCAAGTGATAATGTGTCGGATCCACTTACAAAAAACCTAATAGAGAGGCTGTTGAAAGATCATCGACGGGGATGGGACAATGGCCGAGGACAAGTCATTGTGGCGGTAACTCTACCTAGAAGATTGGAGATCCCATGATCTAGGTTCAAGGAGATCAAACAAAGTCATTAATGACGGTTCAACATTGTCAAAATAACTTTTGGTCTATTCTCGTGATGAGACAATTTTCAGTAACAAGGTTAAAGCACTAAAGGCTTTTTAATGATTTCTAAGTTTGACATGGGGTATGTCAAATGGTGTATCTACGGGATAACACATTTAGGAATCACCTATATAAGTGTGAAGTGTAAGCTGCTTCAAGGAAAATTCTATAAGGTCAATTCTCTACGTACTTATGAAACCAAGTTGTGTTCATGGCTGAAACGAACAAAACAATGAGAACCTAAGACGGTTAAAGGATTAATTGTGTGATTTATGTTGTCTAGGTATACATCAAAGCTCGACGGTTCAAAGATATCAAATATACCGATTAACCGAGTATATCCGATATATGTTCACTATAGAAAGTTCAAGGGGAAACCCACTTATCCAGATGCAATTCTTACTTACGAATCACACAGTTTTTCATGCATATGAAGTTTTTTATATAGTCAATCCTCATTCATGTGGGGGATTGTTGGAGTAAAGTGATGGGTGTGAATTGGAAAATGGAGAGAAATAAATTGGAGGGAAGAGTATTTTTGAAATTTCCTTTAAGTTCCTTTTGTAAAAAGAACTTTGTCCCACATTGGTAGGGAAAAGGAAAATGTGAATGCTTATATTGAGAAGTATATCTTCTAGCTATTAAAGAGTTGAGAAGAAGATCTCCCCTCGCGTTGTCGTCGTCGCTCGGCTCGGCTTCGAATTTGAATTTGGATTTGGACAACTGATTTGATTGATTGATAATATTTTTGGACCAAATTTATTTAAAATCTAAATTAACTATTTTGCGTAATTGAAAATGTCTACCTTGATCGGCTAACCACGGGTCTTCACCTGCGAAATGCCGATGCCAGCGCGAAATTTCTTGAGGAATTCTGTGACAAACCCGCGTTGCACTGGCGGGCCGCGAATCCTCACCGTCGAAATGCCGGCACCAGCGCATGTCAGGACGAAATATTTTTTTCCAAAGGATAATAAATCCGAAAAGACAATTTTTGAATAGGTGTTTTCACACCTGTTAACTTCAGTTCTTTGGATATAAATAAAGATCTTTTGCCTTCATTTTTGACGTATTTTTTTTCGAGAATTTTGCTAGCAAATTTACAAAATCATTCTGCATATTTTGAAAAACCAAAATCAAGTCTCTTGTGTGATTCGTTACCGTTCTTTGAGTTCGACGAAGTTATTGGTATTTGAGGTGCTCACTACAACACAAGACATTTATTGCTATAAAATACATTATAGCTGAATATGAAATTTTCTGTTAAACACTTTAGCTATAATATTTTTTTTCGTAGCATTCGTAGCAAGATGTAGTGTGGCTAAAAGTTAGCTACAAACTTTACATAGTTCGTGGCTAAGGACTTATACTTATTGCTACAAAAAAAATTATGTTGTAGCTGGGATGGTAAAAAATTTCTGCCACGAAAAATATATTTGTAGCAAGTGATTTTATTATTGTGCCATGACAAATAACATCTGTAGCTATCTTCATATTGTAGCCACACGGTCTTGTATTGTAGCAAAAGATTTAATTTATTTGCCACGCAAACTTAATATTTTATGCCTATTTCTATAGGTTAGTCTCGTGACAATAGTACTCATATTTAATTACAAATTAAAAAATTCATAGCTACGAATTAAAGTATTTGCCCAAATATTTTCATATTATAGCTAAGAATGCATACCTTTAGCCATAAATATATAGCACTATAGCAAAAAAAAAATTCTACATTTGCTATAGAAAGTGAAATTTTTTTGCCAAGGTTCTTGATACATGGCAATTATAGGCGTATACATCTAGCTACGAATTCAAAATTTCATAGCTAAAATGTCATACTTTTTGTCGCGAGATTTATGGTGTAGCAAAAGATTTTTCTTCATTTATGTGTATGTTTAGCTTCAAATTCAAAAAAATTATAGCTACTAATTTAAAATTTTGCCACAAACATTATTAGCTACAATAATTCATATAATATAGCTAAGAATTCATTTTTGAAATGAAATTTATAGACAATTGTTGCCGAATATCTTAAACTGAGCAAAAATGCAATATTAGAATTCAACATCATTAAAAATAGTGAAAGATTATTTTACTCAAACATATCAATATACATTTAGAGAAAAATATTCATGTTCTCATCGATTTTAATTTCGTCACTCCTCCATAAACTGCAATAACAATTAAAAGAATAAATAAGAAAATGATACAATAAAATATTCATTTAAAAATTAAAATTTATTTGTCAATGTAGAAATTTCAACATGAGAAGGAGTTTTTCCATCTTTTTCCTCCTATGAAAATAATAATCATTATCATTAGTTTGAATTTAGATAACGAAATATAATTCTTCTAACTTTGTTCTAAATATCATTATGTGTATTATTTTGTGTCTAAACCCTTGCATCTTATAAATAACAACCATGTTCCTAACATTTGAATTATCACGACATAACACAAATCCATCATAATCACTAATAACTCTGTCACCTCTTCGTAGATACAAATATAAATTATTTTAGCTATATAAATTATTTTATATATAAGTATATTAAGTAGCCAGCTTTTATAATGAGTAGAATCTCGAACATGTAAGTTTTATCAAGCCAAAATTATTTATAAGGAAAAAAATAATTTTTTGACTGATTGCATAATTTCCAGGGGGAGAAAGAATTAGCAAAGTAAATATCACCTATAATTAAACAAGTGAATGAAACTTAACCATTTTAGCATTTCTCCTTGAAAATCAAGAGTTAATCTACAACATTGTACTAACTAAACAACCCTTTAGTATATAAAGCTAATGGTACATGTGGATATGAGTACTGTTCATGCAGAATAAAAAATTTATGCATAAACTCCTTAATAAAAGATCGTGCAACTAACTAGTTTGTTGAGTTTACAAGAAATAAAAGAAATACCTGGTAACATGAAGTCACAAAACCAGCATACATCTAAGTTGAGCTATTTGTGCAGTGAGAACCCTGAGAGAAACAGAATACATTAAAGAGACACATATAAATACATACGAAAAAAATTGGAGCAAAATTAGTTAAGACCGAAAATCTCTACCACTCCGAAAAGTAATAGTATACAGTAAACTAAACTCACAAATAAATACCAACTAGTCACATTCATAAATCAACAACCATACATCTCATTCATCTTCTTTCTCTTGTAGACATCCTTTACCTAATCCTTGCTGATGTGAAATGGTCCTAAATAATTAAGTTTATTGGTGCTTTCACTAATAAGTTGAAACAAATAACAAACGTAAAACTTAAGCAAACCAAAGTCTTTCATGGACTACTCTCAAGATAATGGAAATATAAACATCATATACATTAAACCATAACAGTTGTGGGCACAACATCCAAAAGTGTGTCGGGAGAAAGAGAACAATCCATGATGGTAAAACATACTTAACAACTGGCCACAGATCCTTGAATGCCAATAATGCAAAAACATTTCAAGTATCTTTTCACCATCCACCCATGAAAAATACCAATTGATTGATACTATGAATTCAAAGTGTCAAGATTGTTAATATCATGTCATCAGATATCTCCAAATTAAATTTTGATTGTCAAAAATTAGGAGAAGAAAGCATGGATTATTAGTGTAATTGCAGCTAAGGCAAGTAAAGGACACAATATAGGCATATGCCACAAAGAAACTGCTCCAGCCACTTATGCAATATTATATAATTAGCCTAAAGCTTTTAAGATTGTAGTAATAAATAGAAAGATAGGGAGTAGAAGTTATGATAATACTTGTGGTTTACCTCTTCAAACTTCATTGCCTTCTAATGAGGTCTCAATACTAACAAGAGTAAATTAGGTAAAACCAACAACAAAATATAGGACATACCTCTACATTGGTATCATGATGTCATCCACATGCACGATATATAAGAAATCGCCTTCTAACAGTTTCACATAGTTGGAAGTTCAGTACTTGCAAATGAATTATTTATCCAAAGAGCCAAATAACAGATCAAAGAGGACTTCTCCTGGCACTTCCACTCTATTGCATTATCACCTTTTTAAAATGCACAAATATTTCAACTTTTTCAAGAGAAGTAAACTTTTAATATACTTCAAATCTTGTTAAATTTTTGACTGAATAATCAACAAAACTAAGTGTATTTGGGCTCTCTGATGTTGTTAACTTATGGGGGTGTTTAAGCAATTTCAATATCATACAAGTACTAAATTTTATTATTGAAAAATTAGGTCTCTTTCCAATAATTACTCTTAACAACAATAAAATCAATAAAATTCCTATATTAGATATCTTAGATGTCAATCATAAGTTTAGAGTTTAGAAAAGTTTCTACAACAATCAGATAAGATTTAAACGTCGAATGTTATTATAAGTAGATAACAGTCAATCACTATAGCAACTATTAATATAGTCTTACAACATGGAAAAAATAAATAAAAAACTTACACATATCTTAACAAAAGAGATTAAGCTACTGGAAAATTATTAACCAAACTAAGGACGACAAATCATTAGGTTGAGTATTATGCTACTGAAAAATTATGAAGCAACAAAAGAGAGAGAGAGAAATGAGATTATGCAAAGTAAGCAAATAATCTCTAAGTGAAAAGTCAAGCATAACTCAATAGAAGTGAACATTTTTAGCTAGACTCCACTTGAACAGAAGGAGGGTGTTCAAACATATTAGAAAATCTATACCAACAGATTGAACTTCATAAGGCGAACAGTTAGTTATCTAATTTAGCTACTCTAATAATCAAATGACATAATTTAAAGAAAAGAAATAACATAGAGAAAGAGAATTACCTTTTGTGGAGCAGTGATTGGGGCGTGAGAGTTCGAGGACAATTCACGAGCTTTCACTAATAAATCTCAGGCGAGAAAAGGAAGAGAAAAATATTAATGCTGTTTGAGAGAACTCGATTTTCTAAGAAGAGTTCGGTAGTGTAATCCAAAAAAAAGACAGAAATTTTTGGGGCGTCCCTGCTTGTTCTGAAAGATTAACATGGAGTTAAATAAGAGGGATGGCCTGAGATTTGAAATTCGTTTGAAATTGAGAGAGAGCAATTTGAGTTCCAAAAAGCGGACAAATGTCAATAAAGCATCGTTCTTGTGCTCGCACCAGAACTGAAAGTAGAAAAGGAAAAAAGAAAAATGAGGAGGAGATTACCGTTGGAGGCTCGATTTGCTGGAGGTAGAGACAATCTCCATAAATGTTTTACCCAAAAAGGGGCCAGCGTGCCTACGAGGCAAAAGGGGCGCGAGACTCGTAACCAGAAATGACCTTAAAGCTAAAGTTTGTGAGGTTGGGCGTCATTTCTGCCCGAGCTATGGGACAACCTTCAATGAAGAAAATTTGCCATTTTTGGATAAGCAGGTCCTGTGATGGAGAAAGACGATCGAGGTTCTAGCTTCGACGTATTGGGGTTCGGAAAAAAGGGGATGACACTGGTTTATGAAGAAGAAGAGTATTGGGGCTGCTGGTTACTGGGTTTGAGAGAAATGAGGTTGAGGAAATTAAGAGAGTGGGTTGGATTATGTCAATTGGGCCGGGTATATATTGGACTGAAATTTGGGTCCAAAAATGAGTAACAAAGAAGCCAATTGAATTAGAGAAGTGGCTGAATTGAATTTAAAAAGTAGCACTTTCATTGCAATTGTAGTAAACAAAATAGCTAAATTAACTAAAATTAAATCACTCTTTTAAAATTAGTTTGAGGCGAATTAATTGTTCAGCTAATTACTTAAACTTCTGAATTTTTAACAAGGTAAAATATTTATTTGCAAGAAACGAACTTAATTATAGTGATTAAGTCATAAATGACTTTGATTTAAAAAAAATTATTTATGTACTTAATTAAACTCTTTTTTTGAAATAGTATGATTTTCAAATTATATTAGAACTTATAGTTACAAGCAAGAGTCCGTAGAATTAAATCGGATCAAACTATATATGAGCATCGAATTACATTAATTAGATCGATTAAGGTATTATTCCAATAGAGATACCAGTCAATAACAATTTTTGAAGCACTTGTTCAGGATGAAGCTTGCACGAACCTTAGTAAGGTTTTGTTTAGATACATTTTAAGTAGTCAATTAAATTTGAATTATATTTTAAACTTACAAGTAAGACCAAGTAAAATTGAACCAAATAGAACAATCAACATTAACTACACTAGATCAATAAAGATATTGTCCTCGAACAAGTTCAAATTAAATAATAATTCTCAAATACTTGACCAAGATGAATTTAAGTGAAACTTAGTGCAATTTTGTACTTTAGATTCGATATAATTACTTAACCAAAAGCTATTAGATATTATCACTATTTATTCAAATTATATTTAAATCTAACAAGTATAGAATATGTTTGAGTCAAATAACAATTCTCGAATCACTTGATCAAAATGAACCTTGAGTTTAGATTAGTGAAGTTGATTTTGTTTAAATTTGATATAATTAATTAATTAAAATTAATTATATATAACCTCTTATGTATTTAAATTATATTTGAAACTTACTATTAAAATCTTGTAAAATTGAAATGGGTAGAAAGATGAACATCTCTAATTACACTAACTCCATAAAGGTGTTCGTTGGATAGAAGATGTTTGAGTCATGAAGTATATAATAGCTATTTCTCATATTGTGTGGTTATTACAAAATTGTCTCTTTTATTTACATTTTGCACTTATTTTATGAATTTATCTTCATATTTAATATAAATTTAATACGTATTTAATTTTATGATACCATGTAAGAACTTGTTTATACAAGCAATTATACATATCAAAACATAAAAATCTCTCAGATAATCCATATACCTACACATTTCTATAAATATTCATCTAACTATTAAAATTTATTTCAACTAATTTATTGTGATTATATTAGTACTATTTTTATAATAACTTCAATTGTATCAAAAAAATATTTAATGTGGCTAAAAAATTAATATTGTAACAACAAATTTCAAGTCACAATAAAAAATAATAATTAGTTATGAATTTTGTCACAAAAATAAGTCTATCAAATATTGCAGCTATTAAGTCAACGATTGTAACAATTTTATATAACTTGAAGCAAAAATATTTATTTAGTTACAATATTTTATTTTAAATAATTTATTATGGCTAAAAGATTACTATTGCTACATGAAATTTCAACCCCGTTGCAAAAATTAGTAATTAGCTACAAAATGTTATTATAGCAAAACTATGTGGCTATATAATTTAACTATTGGCCACATTTTTTTTATAGCTTGAAGCAAAATATTTATTTAGCTATAATATTTTGTTCAAATAATTTATTGTGGCTCAAAGATTTCTATTACTACAGTAAGTTTTCACTCGTGGCTTAAATTAATAATTAGCTTCAAAATTTTATTATAGCTAAAAATCTATAGCTATATCATTTAACAATTGCCACAACTTTTTTATAACTTGAAGCAAAATATTTATTTAGCTATAATATTTTGTTTTAAATAATTTATTGTGGCTAAGACGATACAATTGCTACAATAACATTTATTACGTGGCAAAAATTTATGATCAGTTATAAAATTTTATCGTAGCAATAAAGTTGTAGCTATTTAGGTAATTATTGCCACGATTATTAGCAATTATAGCAAAAATAAAGAATTAGCTTTGTCAATTAATTTTTCGTGGCTAAGAAAATTTACGAATTTATAGATAGCTACAAAATTTGAAATTTTGTGGCTATTACTAGGTAATAGCTAATAGCTATGATTTTTGAATTCATAGCTTAAATTTCGTAGCTATAAATACATTATATTGTAGTGACTGCTACAACATTAACATGTTAATCTGTTTTATCCTGGGAGGAAGTAATCTAAAACCTCGAGTATAGTGAGGGGATTAAATTTCTTAAGAACACACAGTAAATTCTGCGGACTCGGATATTATTCTTTTCTTGTTTTACATATTTGAACACAGGCCTCTAACATTATTTTCGTTTTAATTTATTTGTCTTTTTTTTTAATCCGTTTTTAAAAAATACATTTTTTCACATGACATGTTTAAAACTATAAAATTTATGAGTCTTTTTTATTTTCATAAATTTTGCGTCAAGTTAAAACCAGACAAATAAATTGAGACAAAAAAAAGTATTAAATTACTCCAATGCGATAGAAAATGCTATGTCGATTTTCTTAACGGCGACGACCTCCGTCAGTTTTTTTCCTCTCGAAAAAGGCTTTTTTAAAGTAGTGTTCAGTAAATTGTTATGAGCAGTTAACAACCCACCCCCTAACCCCAAACAAAACCAACTGGACTAAAATAGCAGAATTAGAAAATTAACATGGACGAAGATGTCCAACTATAAACTTTTAATTTAAAACAAATAGGGACTAAAATAGAACACCAGAAACGTCAGTCCTTCTGCTGACTTGACCTTAATTCCCATAAGTACCACCTTCGCAGGACAAAAGTACTACTCCTTAATGCGACAGTTTCTAGTTTTTTTGTTCTGCTCAGTGCTCACAAAGACTAACAAAGCTTTAGTTCTACCGCCGGTGTACGCTTCTCATTGATGCACCGCTTATTCTTTGTTCAATGTCGGAAATACTGTTACGCTCACGCAATTGCATCAAATTCTCAGATTTCTCATTTTGCTCGTTTGGGCCAAATTCAGAATGCCCGAAAGGTGTTCGATGAAATGCCTAATAAAACTGTAACTTCTTGGAACTCTATAATCGCTGGGTACTTCCAAAATTACCAACCCCATGAAGGCCAGCGTCTGTTTGATCAAATGTCTGAGCGGAACATTGTTTCCTGGAATGGTTTAATCTCAGGTTATGTAAAGAATAGGATGGTGAAGGAAGCAAGAAAAGTGTTTGACAAAATGCCCCAAAGAAATGTCATTTCCTGGACTGCTATGGTCAGAGGGTATGTTGAGGAGGGATTGGTCGAGGAAGCGGAGACCCTGTTTTGGCAAATGCCTGAAAAGAATATTGTGTCATGGACTGTTATGTTAGGTGGGTTGATTAAAGAAGGGAGAATCGATGAGGCTCGAAGGCTTTATGATATGATGCCAGTAAAGGATGTAGTTGCGATGACTAATATGATATGTGGGTATTGTCAGGAAGGTAGGTTGGATGAGGCTCGCAACCTCTTTGATGACATGCCAAAAAAGAATGTGGTTTCTTGGACAGCCATGGTATCAGGTTATGCGCAAAATGGTAAACTGGATATTGCTAGAAAACTTTTTGAAGTCATGCCTGAGAAGAATGAGATCTCATGGACTGCAATTTTAATAAGCTATGTGCAATATGGTAGATTTGAAGAGGCGTGGAAGATTTTCGAAGTTATGCCTGTAAGAACAACTCCTGCTTGTAATGCAATAATACTTGGAATAGGACAGAATGGGGAGGTTGCTAAGGCAAGGATGGTGTTTGATCTTTTGAAGGAGAAGGATGATGCAACATGGAGTGCAATGATCAAAGTTTACGAAAGGAAAGGGTATGAGTTAGAGGCGCTGGATTTGTTTCATCGAATGCAAGTAGAAGGATTTCGGCCAAATTTCCCCTCGTTGATAAGCATACTTTCAATTTGTTCTAGTCTTGCAAGTCTTGATTATGGTAGAGAGATACATGCACAGTTAATCAGAATCGACTGTGATGATGACGTGTATGTCTCTTCTGTATTAATCACGATGTACATCAAATGCGGTGTTTTCGCCAAGGCCAAATTAATATTTGACAGATTTTCTCCAAAAGATGTTGTCATGTGGAATTCTATCATAACAGGTTATGCTCAACATGGATTAGGAGACGAAGCTCTAGAAGTGTTCAGAGAAATGTGTTCTTTAGGTATTACCCCAGACGAGGTTACCTTTGTTGGAGTTTTATCTGCATGCAGCTACACTGGGAAAGTGAAAGAAGGGCAAGATATCTTTGAGTCTATGAATTCAAAATATCAGGTGGAGCCAGGAACTGCACATTATGCTTGCATGGTTGACATGCTTGGTCGAGCTGGTCGGTTGAATGAGGCAATGAATCTAATCAACAAAATGACTGTAGAAGCAGATGCAATTATTTGGGGTTCTTTGATGGGTGCATGTAGGATGCATATGAACCTAGATTTGGCAGAAGTTGCTGCAAAGAAACTTTTACAGCTTGAACCTCAAAATTCTGGGCCCTATGTCCTACTTTCTAATATTTATGCATCCAAAGGTAAGTGGGCTGATGTTGCTTCACTTAGGAAGTCAATGCAGTCTAGGGAAGTGGTTAAATCACCTGGTTGTAGTTGGCTTGAGGCAGACAAGAAAGTGCATATGTTCACTGGGGGACAGAGCACACCCCATCCCGAGCATGATTCAATCATCAAAATGTTAGAAAAGTTGAGCCCTATGTTAAGAGAAGCTGGATATATTCCTGATGGAAACTTTGCTTTGCATGATGTGGATGAAGAAGAGAAGATGGATAGCTTGAATTATCACAGTGAGAAACTAGCTGTGGCCTATGGACTTCTTAAATTGCCTGAAGGTATGCCTATACGAGTAATGAAAAATCTTCGGGTTTGTGGTGATTGTCATTCTGCTATTAAATTAATTGCTAAAGTCACAGGACGAGAGATAATTCTGAGAGATGCCAACAGATTTCACCATTTTAAGGATGGAGTATGCTCTTGCAAGGATTATTGGTGACTGCACTGTTACTTGTTGCATAATCCATTAAAAAGCACTGGTTTCCAGAGCATGAACCCAGTCAGAAAATTTTCCTGAACTAGGGTTAGGGTCGGAGACTTAGCATTTGAACTACACTGAACAGACATGCCTTCTACCTGAACTTTGTCGTTTTCCCTATGCATCGCAGCATCAGCCACGCTGATGAACTGAAATGACCCTAATCTATCAAATACAATCTTGGTTCCATCTTGGCATGCTTAAATGAGTTGGCATTATTGCAGCTACTTAATCTTCATCAGCCATTTGTAATACAGAGTCAAACTGGACAGAAATTCAAGAGAAGGTAAACTGTCCTGCCGAAGTTCAATTGAAGTTTGTTTTCTGATCAAATTAGCTTAAAGCCTTATACTGATCAGGTAGTGTTTTGTATGGCATCCCTACTTACTCAATGAACTGCCCAATCTACAGATGTTGAAATGGGGGTTTGAATAAAATAAAACCCCTCATTCAATGGGGATGAAATTCTGAGAAGAAAGGAATGCATTTAGTAAGACTGACAGGCCCATAGTGTCTAAGAATAAAAGAAGTGAAGGTATGGGAATCAAAAATATGAAATGCTCAACAAATGTTTGCTCTTCAAATGGCAGAGGAGGTATGATGAGCAGGGGTGAATTCTGGAAGTGTGATAGCAATAAAATATAGCAAACTGATAACTGGTGCACTAAATCAGTGGCTACTTCATACTGAGTTGCATTATGGAAACCAATTACTGGAACTTTATGGGAGGAATTTATAGAGAAAAGAAAACTGAAGGGCAGGAAGGTCAAAATATGGTCAGTTAAATGGCTGGAAAGGTCAATATTGGAAGAGCTTTTCCTGAATGTAGTCATCTTCAAGAATCACACAGTCTCGCGATGCTAAATTTTAATTTCAGAAGTTTCAGTGAGTGGGAATAGAAAGGTTTAATTTAATCCTGTGATGCAGAAACTGGAAGCAGTATATGTGGAGGTAGATCAAGACTCCATAGCATGGACAGGCTGCACGGCTGGCAGATTCTCAGGTAAACTCCTGTTACAAAAATTTGCTTCAACAGAAAAGTAGCAGTAACTCACTGTCCTAGGGAAATGACTTCAAAGACTAGAGTTCCTATAAAAGTTGCAAGCTTTTTATTGATACAACTTATGGTGCCTGTGCCTGTTTGAGACAAGAGAGTTTACAAAGGAGAGGATATCAGTTATGCTGCAGTAAGGATCATCAGTATGTTCTGCCACTTACTAGTCCTTGAAGTTATTTTCTCTGTTGCATGTAATTAGTTTCTCTTTCTTTTCCTGTACCTGCTCTTTCTATCTTTTCTTGCGTCATTCATGGCCACTATAAATTGTTCTGCTTCGTGTCAATTGAAACTAATATTTTGTTCATTTCTTTTTCTTTTCTATTAAGCATGGTTTGTATATTGCCTGAATGAAAAAATTGTATGATTCGATGCATATAGCTGCATACCGAACCAGAGCATGATGTTCTATTTTAAAGAGAAACAACTCCTGAATATCCAAAAACTTTGCTAGAGAGACTAGAGCCCAAAGGTGACCAAATAAATGTGCACATGAGTTTTTAAATTCGTTCATGTTCTTTTAGAAATAAAATAAAATTTTCATGCTGAACTGAAGTATCAAATTGATGGATTAAGAAAAAGCACTAGTACCAAATTTTAAGAAGTGTCAATCATAAAAGGAAGTTATTCAAATGAAGACCATTTATCCAACAGATGATCACACAAGTTCTTTGACTCTTCGAGCCACCCTTAAGCTAGCCATAATTTGCAAAATTTACCATAAAAATATTGCTGATGGTTTACTCTCTCTTTGGACTGTACAAGGATCTGAAAAAACACCTTCAACTCTAGCTCAAGAACCAAAAAATATGCAGACTTTTAGTAGAAATAAGAAGGAAAGCTCAATAAAATCTTGGAAAACCCATGATTCAAAAAGTATCATCATCCAAAAGGATCCAACATAAGACATTTAGTTGCTTTATAGAAACAGAAGTGATTTCACCAAAACCATTACTAGTGAACAGACAACTAAATCAACCACATCTTGAGGGGGAAAAAAGAAAAAAAAGGGAAAAGGACCAAGTCAAATTGACAATTTACATCCAGAAAAATTAAAATTCCTGCAGATGGTTAAGTACTTTCAACCAAAGGCTTAAAAGAAGTCACTTTACAGGGAGATCAGATTATCAAGTCGAAATCAACCCAATTCTGTCCCAGACGTGAAGAAGAAGATGATGATAAAGAAGGATCATCAGAACCTTGATTATGTGATGATGAAATAGAAGTAGTAGTGTGAGAATAACGTTGGTAGGAATAAAGGTTAGGAGGAAAACAGAGGAAAGTGCAGACACAGAGAGCTAAGCGACCAATTTGTTGAAGAGGAAAACAGATGACAAGATCTAACAGTTGCTGGCTGCTTATTGGTTCTGGCAGACACGCCAGCAGCTGCCAAATCTCTGCTGAAACTTTTGCAACTGACACCAGCAATATCCCATTGAATGTCATATTTTCTATATGTATTAGTAGTATGATCTTCTACTGTTTTTTCTTTGAGTTCTACTCTTTTGACACTTCTTTTTCACTTTTCTGTCATTTTCCTCCGGCAGCTTCAAACCGAATGTTGTCTGCCAGTTGAAGGAGTAAAAAGTGGGAGAAGGGGTCAGTCAGCTTTTCCTGTAGGCCCAAAAGTGAATTTTGTAAGTAAGTGTCTCAATATTAAATTCATAAAACATTCAGATCTGGATTGGCAATATATTTATATATTGGTTATAATGGAGTAGTTAAAGTAATTATTATGTTTTTGGTTCATAATTCAATTGAATGAGGATATTATTGCCACTTGCCATCATGATAAAACTATTGCCTTATTTGACATGTATATCATCTAGTCTGACTCGATCCCCAAATAATATTAGATACTGTTAAAGATGATATTCTTTTTAACCCATAATTCACGAGCAGAAGTGGAGTAAAAAAAAAAAATTATAAATTTTAAATTATAATTTTATTTTTCTTAGTAAGTTTTTGATATATTATTTATACGTATTAAATAATTTTTTAAACATAAATATAAGTTTATGCGAAAATGTGGCTTCGCCCCCCCAATTCACAAATCACAAGGGTCTTTAGCTGTTTGAAAATGACCAAAAAGAACAGCAATGTAGACAGTTTCCTATTTTCTTGGAATCTAAACTAATTGAAATCATGCAACTCATCACATGATATATGGTGAAGCAGAGATGAGCTGTGCATCATGAAACAAGCAAGTCAAATATTCAACATTTAAATTAATTTTTCCTTGAAAGATTAAAAAATCCAACACAAATAGCTATTTTTAGTCATTTGAATTTATTAATTAATTTGGATGGTCATTCGAGTTATAAGAAGAGGAAGTTTCATAAACGTCTCTAGTTTAGAGAATGATTATGATTTGTAGTTATAATTTGTTTAATTATAATTCATAGCTATTATTTTGGATTTGTATTTTTTTGTTTGGCGCTATATATATTCGTTTTATATCTGTGTTCTCAATCTAGTTGTATCAGCACATATAATTTCGCTGCGGCAGTTAAAATTACTGACAATCACCTGAGAAAATATAACGCAGATTCTAATGATATAGTGTCATTAACCAAAAATCACGAAAATATATATCAGTTTACCGTTTGTAAATTGAAAGGGTATAGCATAATGCTAAACTTTTTAATTCTAGCTGGGACAAGATAAAAATAGTTAATCTAATTAATTTGTTATATTAATATTTCTTTTTATCAAAAAAAAAAAAGTCTATGTTAACCTGTCTGAATTGAACGAACAAAGTACAAGTCACGGGATAATTGTCTAAAGGGTCGTTTGGTACGAACACAAGTAATATATGAATTAGTAATGCAGGGATTGTTAATACAAATATTATAATGTTAGAATTATTTTTGTCAATTGTTTGATTAGTTGAGTTAAAAATTAGATATATCATGTATTGTGTTTGGTTTAAAACTATACAAAAATCTTCTTTACAATTATACCCTTGAATTTGTATATAAAGAAATTTAGAAAAAGGAATTGAGGGGTAGTCTAATCATTTAGGGGTCTTATTCTTGGATTGTTAATACAAGGATTAGTAATCCCTTTGTTTTCTTGGTATAAAATAATACACCCTATGATGTATAAGTTATCCATGTATTATGTGTGATTAAATTAAATTGAGTAACCAAAAAATGTATTGACTCGAACTAAATTTTAATTCAAAGACTATTCTAATTAGTATGACCTACCAAATGACCCCTTAATATCCTGATACAAGAACAAGAACCAAAAATATTCACAATTTTAGTGTGCACTTTCCTCGGAATCGCTTTATTTATCGTCTTTATTAAAAATAAATAATTCAAAATAATTATCATTTTAAAAACTTAAAGTATAATTAAATAAAAAATTTCTATTTTATCTTTAATAACAATTATCTTGAAAGTAATAAATATTGATTAGTTAGCATAAAAAATATAAGTGAAATATACGCGCACGCGCACACAATATTAAAAGTGTGAACACCCTTAAAAATATTGATTGAACTTTTTACCCTTCATTAAAAAAATCGCAATAGACAAAATTGCCATTTACTATTTTTGTACAATTATTATTTCTAATTATTTCATCCCTTTATTTTATCATATTAGGTTTTCTATTTATGACATAACTCTATTTGTACTGTAAATCTTTAAAAAAAAATTCACCGAGTTTTTTTTTGATAATCATAAATTTTTTTACCTTATTTTATTATATTAGATTTTTTATGTGTGTACATAACTCTGTTTATTGTGTAAATCTTTAAAAATAAATAAATAAATAAAAGCAAAAAAAAAAAAAAGGTCTTCCACGAAAGTTATTTTCCCATTTTTATTTGATTATTTTTCCTTTTTGACGATGGGAAAATTTTATAGAAGTTTTTTTCTTTTTGATTTCTGATTTTTTTTCCTTTGTCATACGCATATATATTTTTTTTCTTTTTGATAATTTTTTTCCTTTTTAATAATAATTTCATAATATTCTTATACTTTAAAAAAAATTATTTATAAATTCGTTTATTTCTATAAAAGAATTTATAATTACATAATTTAATTCATCAATTCTACGTAGGGGTATTCATGGTTTGGTGAAAAATCAAACCAAACCGATTTTGGTTTGGTTTGATTTGATTTTAAATTTTTAAACTAATAATATTTAATTTGGTTTTAGTTTTACTAAAAAAATACCAAAGAAATAACCAAACCGAACCATAAAATTTATAATTATTTGAATATATGTTATTACTTTTTAATAAATAATTATAAATATTTTATATCTTTTAATCATTAATTTGGTTTTCGTATATTTTATTTCACATGCATTACAACACGTTTAAATTCTATTACTTAAAAAGTATGTCCAAACCCAACACTCTAAGTCTAATTGTTTACATGTAGTGTGGCATATTGCCAATTTTTTTTAAATTTTCTTTGATAAGACATCCATCTACTCTTCAATCGTTTGCCTCTTTGATTTTTGAAGGATTGACTATTTTATTTAAAGTTGCATATTATTTCTGTGTGGATATTAGACATGTGAAGTGGAAAAATTTCTACAGTTATGCAACTTAAAAATGCTAAATCTTTGGAATAGTGTTGAAAAATAAGAGAAGATTTAGATACATTTATCTTGTGATATTAGAGAGAAATTTGTTGATTTCTAATGTTAACTTGAAATAATTATCTCATGTCTCTGTTATTTTACTATTATTAATTTATCATTAGCTAATTATAAACCGAAAAACTGAACTAACCGACAAGAACCAAATTGATGGTTATTTATTTTATTTGGTTTGATTTAGTTTTAGAAATTTAAAAACCGACTAAATTGGTTTGTATTTGATTTTTTTCAAAAATGACCCAAACCGAACCATGAACACCCCTCGTTATACTACATCAACACCTTTGATTCAATCTCCATCCCGGTATATTTTTGAGTTAATCTATCTTCTTTTTCTGTTGATGTTATAAATTTCTTTTTATGTTGTAGATTTGCAAAAAAGCAATAGTAATTGCTATGCCAGTTGAAATCGTTTGTATTCAAAATAATTTAACTTAGATTGTCTTCTTTAATTGAGTCTAATATTGATACTATGTTATCTCCTTTAATTGAGTTTTATAGTGATATTATGTTACATTTTTTGTTATTTATAACTGACATTTCAACTCTTCATACATTTACAAGTTTCATCTATTCAAGTAAAGTAATCTCTTCATCTCATAAAATAAAATTTTTAATAAAATTATAAATTATTACTCTTGTGCACAATTTATTTTAGATAATATTACAATAGAATCTGAAAAGAATTACGTGAACAAATTGTATCAATTAATAACTAAAGGTGATATAATTCTTATTGGATAATAAAAGTCTTAATAATGGGGGTTGGATTAGTAAAAGAGTATAAAAAAAAAGAGGAAGGCACATGAATGACTGTAACATTAGTTGACGAATAGGTAATAATTATTTTCGTATTATATTTTATATTTTTACATATATGTTTGAGTTCTTATTTATTTTTATTATATTTTATATTTTTATATATATTTTTTTACTATAAAAGATTTTTTTTACAGGGTACAAAAGTTCATGCTACACTTTTTAATAATTATGTATTGAAAAGTGGAAAATATATTTACAAAAAGATAAGATCTGTTACATCATAAATGAATGCATTAATAGTGTTAATCCTAATTTTGTAGCAGTAAACAACGAGATTTATGTTGGGTTCAATGACAACACTAATGTTCAGGAATGCAACAATCACTTTTTTACTGTTACTTTTTTCAAAGAATTTTGTTTCATTTCAATATGCAATACAATCTTTCGATGGAACAATCTTTGATAATTTCTTTAATTTCATCTACTTATCTAATATTCAATATATGCATAATATTTTACTTCTATATACTTAACAAAATATTCTTTGTAGATATAAGTACGAAAGTTCTTATAAATATTGATTGAACTTTTTGCCCTTCATTAAAAATTCTACAATAGATAAAATTGTCATTTATTATTTTTCTCAACTACTTGTTATTTAATTATTATGGATCTTTGCTAATTTGTAAAAGATAAAGCTCCTTATATTTAGTATTTTAAATTTTGCTTCTTAAATCTTTTTTTATTTGAACTATATTAAAAGTCCTAACATTTAAAACATTCAATTACAATTCTATTAACTTATATATCAATCCATTATTTATTAAACTAATTAATTATCCATTACAATATTTCAATACAAAAATCAATAAATTAAAGAGTATAATTTTATTATGTATTAATATGTGAATTCCTTTCCCTTCTTTTTCTTTTAAAAATTATATAATTCAAAAAAATTATAAAAATATAACATACTTTAAGCTGTTTCAATTAATCGAGTACTCTTGTTATTCACTCTCTTTAGTTAAATCTGCACAATCTTTTTCTGTTTCAATTTATATGAAGTTCATTTTATGTAAAGTGTTTGACTAAATATGTAGATTAAGAGAAAGAGGGAATAAATTGAGCCAAAATCATCTTGGATAAAATAAAAAGTTTAAAATTAAGTTATTATTAAATATTTAAAGTATGAATCCTCGTAGCAAAATATAATTCATCTTTTACCTTTTAAAAATAGAGTTCATACTTGACAAAATAGTTATTTAATTATTTTTTTAATATTTAAAATTTTAAATTAACTAAATTTTATGTATTGAATTCTTTCTTATTTGAAATATATAGAAAATATTAATATTTATATATACATATAATGCATGCATTCAAATGCTCATGTAAAAGCGAGCAATTTTTTTATCTTTCAATCAAATGCTATTTTTATGATGTTTTTGTTCATTGAAACAAATATTAGAACAAACTGAAGAAAGAGCTACTAGACTTTATCAAACTCTTAAACATAATTATTTATCAATTTGAAATTCATAATTTTCTTTCTAAATTCTTGTATTGTTACACAAACACATTTTTTAAATATTATTTATACTACTTTTATAAATTTATTCTTATCAATATAAGGGACACGCGCGAAAAGCACACCTATAGTGTACCTATTGATACACAAACACATCACACCTCAATATTCTCATGGCTTGTATAGTTAATGGAAGAGAATAATTTTAAATAATTCAAAATATAATAATTAAAAAGGATAATTATTAAAAAATATATAAATAAAACCTATAACAAATAAAATAATCCGAAACTACGACCTCATATTGTCTGTCTCGATCCCCAAATAATAATTGCATTAAATGTCGTCGAATTAATATTCTTTTAACCAATAATTCAAAAGGGTCTTTGGCTTTTCCAAAGAGACAAATTTGAAAAGAAAATCAATACTTTTCCGTTTTAAAATAAGTAAGTATTTTAATTTTTTTATTTTGTTTCAAATTAAGTGACATTTTATATATTCAAGAATATATTAATAATATTTTTATTTAAATGGAGATAATTTTTTATAACTAAAAAAATAATAAAGAGTTACATTTCTTTTAAAATATTTATTAAAGATTAGTGGATAAAAATACATTTTACTTTATAGAAATAACTAATTTATTAAAAAGATGTGTCCGAATTAAAAAGATAAATAAAAGGAAGAAAGTATTGTAGACACGTAATTGCTTATTAAATAGCTAACTAATCAAAATGAAGCAACTCACCCCAATGTAGACTCTGAGGCACAGAGGAGTTTGTACATCAAGAAACAAGCGAGTCAACATATTCAACATTTAACTTAAAAATTTTATTTGAAGATTAAAAAAATCCAACACAAATAACTAAGTCATTTAAAACGACTAGAAGATTCTGTTCTACCAATAGTTAAGTTACGTTAATGATGGAGGTAACTAGAAGACGTGTTAGTTTCCAGACAGAGAAACTGATAGATTAGTTTTGTCATTTTGTGTCAAAATGTGGAAACAAATAAGGGAAACTAACGTGCATTCTATTAGTTCTATAGGACTTGTAACATGTAATTATATTGCTTATTACAAGGTTAGACTTTCTAAATCTTATTAATTGAAAAAAAAATATGTGGTTCTCTGTATTAGTACTACTTCATCGATACTGTAGCTAGTGCCAACTCATGTTGTCTCTTTTTCAAAAACTTACATTCCTTTGAATTAATGGAGTGTCCCAATCATATTACTCTATATTGTATTATGCTTGTATAAAATATTTCAATTTGAAACTATGGACAATAATTTACAATAATTGAATCAATGGTACTACCCCTCGTTCTTTTTTAACTATCATGTATATTATAAATAATTATTTTTAAATACTAATTAAGAAAATAGTGTAAAATTTTATCATGACAACTAAATATAGAAATAGAGAGAGTATAAGAGTATTACATTTGAAAGTTAAACTCTAGAATAGGTCGGGTCACATCTATATGTATTGAATTACCTTCATAAGTTCATTTATTCTTTTCGGTTAATTCGACAATTAATTTTCCTTTTTTTTTAAAAAAAAAGAACTGATAATATCTTAATTCAGTAATTAAATTATTATTTGGTTATAAAAAAGAAAATTATAAGTAACATATTATTTGGGATAACACTATTAGAGATCATGATAAGCAAATAGCAGTTAGTTGATTTATAATTAATTAGTCGTGCACAGTACTTAGTTAGTTACATAACGACTAGTTAGTTACAATTAGTTAGCACTACTTAGCACTAAGTTAATAGTCGGTTAGTGTATGTATATATAGAGGAGAGTAGCTGTTTTATGAAGAACAATTCAGTTCTCATTCTAATAATACAAAGTTCTCTGTTTTTTCTCTTCTGCAAGACTACTTTCATTCTATATAAAAATTTCTTTTGTTTGTATATAGATTGTGAAATTTATCATGGTATCAGAGCTATTTTGAAGAGATCAATTGAATATGAAAACTGAATCTGCAAATTTAAAGAACAATGATGACAATCAAGGATCGATCGTAATTATCCACTTTATCTAGCAGCTTCGGATTTACCTGGAGCAGTACAAATTGGGATTCAGCTAGCAGGAATAAAGAATTAACTCTATGGAGTCGTGCGATGGAATTGAATTTACTGCGAAGAACAAGCTAGGATTTATCAATGGAAGAATAAGAAGAGAAGATTTTCAAACAGATATGGAGAAGAAACAGTGGAATAGGTGTAATGCAATAGTGATTTCATGGTTAATGAGTAATGTGAGCAATGCGCTGATCAGTGGAATTCTATTTTGATCAGATGCGACCTTAGTATGGAATGATTTGAAAGAGCGCTTTGATAAGGTAAACATGTCTAGAATTTTTCATCAGCATAAAGCAATAGTCACACATGTCCAAGGAGTATGCCTTGTTTCTGTTTATTATTCAAAACTCACGGATCTATAGGATGAGTATGATTCTATAGTCCCACCTCCATCATGTGATTGTGAGAAATCAAAGATTATAGGGAAAGTATGAATAGGCAGAAGTTGCTGCAGTTTCTCATGGTCTTAAATGACAATTATAGCCAGGAAAGGAGTCAAATTCTCATGATGACTCCATCACCTAGTGTCAACCAATGTTATGCAATGATAATTCAAGATAAAAGTCAGCGAGCTTTGAGTGGAGGACAATATGGAGTTGAATCAGTTGATCCTACTACTTTACTCAGTTACAGATTTGGAGAAGGTGGTTTCGGAAATTAAGGATATAAAGGTCAAGGATCTGGAGGAAATGGATATCATCAAAGGCATCAGAGAGGTATGATTTATGGTGATTACTGTGATATGAAAGGCCGCACCAAAGAAAATTGCAACAAGCTCAAGTATTGCACTCATTGTCAGGTGAAGGGACACACAAAGGAAATATGTTACAAATTGTTGGGATATCCTGCAGATTCAAAGGGAAGAATAAGGCAAATATAGCGACAGGACCAACTGGACAGACAACACAATGTTATGAAAGGAACACCAATGATGGTAAACTGACATCACAGATGTAGAACAATATGGAGCAACACACTGGAGTAGAGTTTGGACCAGGAACATGCTCATAATATTCTGGATCTAGGGAAGGGCCAGTTTCATATTTTGCTCCATGTCAATACAACCAGATCCTTCAAATGATGAATAAGCCTATGATCAATGAGACATCAAGTGCAAATATAGCAGGTGCAAATGTGGCAGGTATTTTTGCAGGCACTTCTTTTTGTGATAAAGTAAACACTTCTTCAAATTGGATTGTAGAAAATGGTGCCACCAATCATATGGTAGGAAATGAACACATATTGAATCATGGATTGACAGTACCAACTCAAGGAAAAGTGCAACTTCCCACTGGAGAATTAGCAGCTATTACAAGAATAGGAAATTCTCAGTTAACAGGAGGTGATGTAGTAAAAGATGTGTTGTGTGTACTATCTTTTAAGTTTAATCTCCTTTCAGTTTCCAAACTGATCCTAGAGATTTGAACTGTAGTGCACTATTTTTCCCTGATTTCTTTATTCTTTAGGATCTCTTCACTGGAGCAGTGAATGAGATTGATAAGGAAGTGGATGGCTTGTACATTCTTAAGGTACTGCAACACTTAGAATCTAAGAAGAAGAAGTCACTTGCAGCTGTGGAAGGATGTGATGTTGGTGAGATATGGCACAAGAGACTGGGCCACATACCTATGGGAGTTCTAAGGAAGATGACTCATTTTGAAGAAAATAAAACTAGTCTAATACTGTGTCAAGTTGTGATGATGAATTTCAGCTTCCTTCACCTATTGTACTGCCCTCTTCTCCACCTTATATATATGCTGAGGAATTTTTCCCAGTAGACAATGTATTGCCTTCCTCTTCCTTTTCTATACCTGCTGAGGAGATGGTTCAAGCAGATTCTGGAGCTATAGAACCTTCCTCTATTCCAGCAGTTGTAGATATTGTTCTTCTACATGTGCAGCCTACTGAGGATATGTCCATGCCCCCATCTCCTATTGAAAGTAAAAGATCCAACAGGCCCATTAGACCTCCTTTATGTCATAAAGATTTTGTTACCAATTCCAAGACTAGATCCTCCAAATGCTTGTACTCTATTTCTAACAGTGTTGATTATAGTTGTCTGTCTAGCTCCTATCAATGTTATATTACCAATCTATCCACTGAAGCTGAACAAACATCTTACAAACAGGCAGTTCTTGATAGTAGGTGGGTTTAGGCTACAAAGGAGGAGATAACATCCTTGGAAGACAACAAGACCCGGGAGCTTACCACATTGACTCATGGGAAGAAACCTATTGGATGTAAATGGATTTACAAGATCAAATATAAAGCTACTGGTGAAGTGAAAAGATTTAAGGCTAGATTAGTAGCAAAGGGCTACAATCAGAAAAAAGGTTTGGATTATACAGAGACTTTTTCACCTGTAATAAAGATAGTGACAATCTGAACAGTCTTTACATTGGCTGCTTCTAGTAGATGGGATGTTCAGCAAATGGATGTTTACAATGCTTTTTTGCAAGGAGACCTCAAGGAAGAGGTTTATATGCAATTATCACAAGGTTTTTCTCCTGATGGAACTAAAGGGAATTAAGTATGCAGACTATTGAAGTCCCTCTATGGCCTTAAACAGGCATCTCGGCAGTGGAATGTGAAGTTAACTCATGCATTATTGAAGGCTGGTTTTCATCAAAGTCAGTTTTATCATTCCTTGATGACAAGAAGGACTTCTATTGGTTTTGTTATTGTCTTGATTTATATGGATGATTTGCTGGTTACTGGCAGCAACACAACACTTATAGATGAGACTAAACAAGTGCTCACAGACAATTTCAAAATCAAGGATCTTGGTCCTCTCAGATATTTTTTAGGCATTGAGTTTTTCAGGAATACAAATGGTATTTTCATGCACTAAAGAAAGTATGCCTTGGAGCTCATTTTTGATCTAGGCTTGGGTGGTTCTAAACCTGCTCCTACACCTGTTGAGTCAAATTTGAAGCTCAATTCTCATGAGTATGATTTGCATATTGGTCATACATCTGATTCCTTACTACCTGATCCCAATGTTTATCAGAGACTTTTTGGAAGGTTGCTTTACCTCACCATTACAAGACCTGATATTTCTTTTGCTGTTCAGAATTTGAGCCAATTTATGCATGCACCCAAAGTGTCCCACATGGATGTAGCTATTAGGGTGGTGAAATACCTGAAACAAGCTCCTGGACTAGGTGTTTGCCTAGCTGCTACACCTGCTACTACGATCAAAGCATATTATGACGCTGATTGGGGTTCCTGTCTCACTACTAGGAGGTATGGATACTTAATTATGTTTGGGAGTTCTTTAATATCTTGGAAATCCAAGAAGCAGGCTACTATTTCTAGAAGTTCTGCTGAAGCAAAATATAGAAGTTTGGCTTCTACTGTGGCTGAGATTGTCTGGCTCACTAGTTTATTACGTGAATTGGCTATTCCATTTTCTTTGCATGTTTCCTTGTTTTATGATAGTAAATCTGCTATACAGATTGCTGCCAATCCTGTATTTCATGAGCGCACCAAACATATTAACATTGATTGTCATTTCATTCGGGAGAAAGTTAAAGATGGGCATGTGGTTCTTCATTATTTGCCTTCTTCCGATCAACCTGCTGATCTACTGACTAAGGGCCATGGTCATTTCCCAGCATTCTCATCTTCTTTCCAAGCTAGGTCTGCAGAATATCTTCAGAACACCTAGCTTGAGGGGGGATATTAGAGATTGTGATAAGCAAATATATGGGCATTATTGTTGATGGCCAAAGTAGGATATGATCTTGTTGTGATGCAAACTTTCCCCCCTCCACCAAAGCTTTCTAGTATAGAATGATCAATCTGTAAAAAAGGACAAAAGAACATATAAGTCTAGCTAGTAGCTCATCAAGGGACAAAAACTAACATCTCATAGTGAAGAAGTAATAAATAGATCGTTTTGGATGATATATATGTGAAATTTTTGTGCTATTTCCTATACCAAGTTTAAGAATTTGTTATATAAACATCATTGCCTTCACCTAAATGTTTCATGGCTGTGAATATTATGGCTGATTTCAATACAAGTATGGGAATAGACTGGCTAGCTGCTTCTAGCGCTACCCTCAAGTGTCATTTGAGGATAGTAAGATTTGAGATACCTAATAAGCTGAGCTTCATATATATTGAGGGGGGGGGGGGGGGGGGGGGGTCAAGGGGTGACCCCAAGTAAGTTGATATCGTCCATGGGAGTAAAGACGTTATTGGGTGAGGGGGTTCCCAACCAAAGTTTCTAACTATATTTAAAGACACCAATGCTAAGGAACCTAGCTTGAAGACCTCTCCATATGTTTCCAGGGTTGTCTCCTACTGAGTTTTGCAATGAACCAGTGCCAGATACGCAACCCCCATAATACCATCCTACTACATGACTTCTATACGAACTAATGGAATCGAAGAAGCAGATTCAGGACTTGATGAATAAGAGTTTTATCCGGTCTATTGTTTTTCCTTGGGGTGTCCAATTATCATTTGTAGAGAAGAAAGATGGGTAAATGTGGATTTGTAAAGAAGAAAGATTGGTCTAAACAGAACAAGTGAAACGGGGAAGGAAGCTTTCCCTAGAAAATGGAAGCAAAAAGGTTGTAGAATAATTCAAAAATTTCAACTGGTTATTATGAGGAACAAAACTCTGAGACTGCTGTAAGAAGATTAACCATCGAAAACATGTTTGCAACGTGGCAAGAAAAGATGACCAATTTTCAACATCCATACACAGTTGTTCAGCCTCTGCATTCATCGACTAAATGTTAGTCGCACGCAAAGTGTTTACACAAAAACTTGTGCTCTAGATGGGCTGGCCTGGATGGACATGCCTCGATAAATGTTTCCAGATAATCCAAAGAATTTTTGTTAATTGACCAGGTCTCACAAAAGTTCTTGTCATAAGGTGCCTTATAAGTCAAAGTAGATAACTTTACAACATAACGGGGAACCAGCAATATCAGCTAAATGCCAAAGTCACACAATTAGTTAACATACAATGAAGTAACTGGATAAGAAAGACATTGCTTCCACCCCTTGATTGGATCATGCCTACATTTTTAGGGATAAAATTTGGAAAATGTTTGTGACTTGAGCATGTTAACAACTAATTCTTTTTGTATAAACAGATTTGCACTATGATAGAGATCACCAGATCAATAGAACAATCACATGACCTATTGCATACGTTGCTCTCAATAACCACACACAACATTTCGAGCTAGAATATGTCACATGTGTTGCATTATTCAAAGATTAGGAGATTTGCATTTTGAAAGCGAAACTTACCAAAGTCCTCAGTGACAACTTTTCCATAACAGGATCAACATCCAAGAAGGTTCCATAGTTGGTTTTATCATACTCCAGACCCAGAGATGACCTGCATTTGAAAAATTCATGATGAATTTCTATATAACAAGTACACAAATAATTTGGGTGTTGGCTACTCTCCTTCTTCAAGAAGTAAAGTCCTCAAAACTGTATGGTTTACGATTGGTAATGTTTTCAGCTTTAAATTAGATATAATTAATGTTATTTCTGCTCATAAATGTAGATCTATTAGGTTTTTTGATCCATAATGATAAGTGCCATACGAGAAGTCTATCAATGAATTTGGCAAGCTTCTCTTAGGATTAGAAAGACAGACTCGGCTCCCCTCCAGTGGAGTAACTATCCAATTTGTCCTGTAGACTTCTCTTTTCCCTACAGCTGTCCATTTGAAAATTCAAGAGCCAATAATTATTTAACCAAAAAAATCATTTTAAACCATGGTTAAATTAAAATTAACTTTCAGGCTTATCTCTAATTCCGAAACTTGTTGAGGAAATTTCCTTTTGCTGGAAGAAGACTTTCTTTGCTTATTTTATTTTATTTTCATGTTTTTTTTAGTTCTGCTATTTTTAATTTCTAAGTCTCCAAAAAATTAATTAATTTTCACTCCAAATCACATTTTCTTTATTTCAAATTACATCCTCCATTATTTTCAAGTACTCTAGTTAAATTCTGTAATGTGTATGTTAATGATGATCATATTTTTCTTTATTTTTTCAATTAAGAAAAAACGAAAAAATTAAACAAAATACATGGTTTAAAATGGATTTTTAACCAGAAAATTAAATAAAATTAAATTAGAGATAAGCCAGAAAGTTAATTTTAATTTAATCATGATTTAAAATAGTTTTTTGGTTAAATAATTATTGGCCCTTGAATTTTTAAGTGGACAGCTGTAAGGAAGAGAGAAGTCCACTGGACAAACTGGATAGTTACTCCACTGGAGGGGAGCCGAGTCCAAGAAAGACAAAAAATTAAAAGAGGACTGAGAATCAATTAGTAATTCTTTTCCTGAATCCTTAATATGTGATGAGGAAAGAGTGTCAATTTTTACTTACACTCTAGAGTGACCTTCAAATCCGGATAACCACTTTCAAACTTGTTATATTTCATAAAAGTAGTATTAATTGTTATTAGTACTTCTACCTAACGGGACTTGAAGATGCACCTGTAAAGAATGGAAAAGTGTATGTAATGTAAGGTATTGACCATCCCAGGACCTTAATTTAGGGTACTATTTCTATTTGACTTGCAATTTGTTATTAAAATAAAACTTATGCTTCTGAAAATCTCTTCTTTTTTGTTTGCAATGTAAAACTAAAACTAAAGTGATTTTTGTAAGCAACAGATCATGTACCCTATAGGTATCCTAAAAGGGAGCAAAGGGAGATACCTTTTTAGATCAGTGCACATTAACACAATAAACTTGTCATTCTTTCTGAAAATTCTAAGGAACACCACAGTAAAATCTTGGATGTCATTTGAGGCCAGGACTAGCAAACCAAAAGGTCCTACACCACCCTTAGCTGATGAACCTCTTTGGCTGCATATCTCTTGTGGATTAGTCCAACGTGATTCGAGCATCTCTGCTTTCTCAAGCATTGGGATTGAGAATGAGATTTCTACATCTGCCTGAAACAACAATACGTAGCAGTGTAGAACCAACATGTATCCTTGTGCACAAATTAGAAACACCACACATATGTTAAGTTTTGAGGGAATTATGGACCAATTTACTCTCTCACACGCACGTCGGCACTCTGATTTTACCAATTTTCACGCCTCCCAGGGTATCCACCTTTGTTGCCCCGACCAGAACTAATACAGTAACTATGTTCATGTGTATCAATTTGACCTCCAAAAGCTGTGAGAAGAAATTTTCCAAATGATTTTAACATTTAATGACCCTGTTCCACTTCAATTGCCATTCTGCTATTAAGAAAAACTAATAAATGGAGAAGGTAAAGGGTTGCCAATTAAAAGGGCAATCTAGTCAATGAAGAGAAAAACCATTTTGTTGCACAAAACACTCGCACTGAGCACTTTTGTGAAAGTTCTCGAAATTGAATGGAAAGTTTCTGCAATTAAAGCCTATAAATTTAAAGCCAAGAATTATACCTGTGCACCCGTGACACCTGAAACTTCAAGCACAGAACCTTCTTTAAGTGTTGTAGTTGGTAACTTAGTATTGTTTGTCCTAAGCTTATTGATTTCTTCTACAGGACATTGAACCAATTGCTTTCCAGTTTTATCGAGCCAAATTTTCCGAGGAAATGATTATATTACTGACCAACAATTAAGACAATATTACAAAAGCATATTAACTCAGTAGTTTGTGAATACTGCCAGAAAACATTTAGAGCTACATAGGGGCAGTGAACTTTATAGTTATTCTCTATTGTGAGTGCTTAGTAGAGTACTGGCAAAACTAGATGGAATTGGGAGCAGTGAATATTGTTACTCTCTAACTCATTAATTAGAAAGTTAGGACATGCCACTCAATAACACTGTTCTCTAGGCTATCCAATCACATGGACATCAAAAGAGTGAATCTAATAAATGGTAGGCCTAGTCTGCCTGAACATTACCATAACAACGTGCCCAGGAAAAATGAAAAGAAGAAACTAAGGTCAGAATACATTGCAAGACAGAACCTAAAAGTAATGATGCTAATAATAATTCATTAGATTTTTGTGAATTGTGCCAAAGCAGTATAAGAAAGGCAGCAAAGAAATTACCTGAAGACCAGACCATCCTTTCATGATATCGATGTCCATACTAGTAGACTATTGATCCAAGCAATGAAGATCCTCCGGTTCTTGTTACTGTCAAAGAAAGACTTGGAAGCATACTACTTTCCATAATCTAATCTGAATCCTGATTCATTGTCTACCGATCCCACATCTGGTATAAATATATCATTGTGGTGGTCATAGGTTCCAATAGTGTAACAATCAACAGACGAATGTGCCACGCTAACCTTGAGTACATGTTTAACTCCCGGAAAAATCACTGAAGTGTCAAGTCCCTCTTCACCGTCATTTGATACAGGGAAAAAATCAGGGCATTCCCACATTCCAGTTTCATTTGATGAATGAAGGGGTTGCTCTGCTTCAATCCAGTGATTAAAATCCTTGCTTCTGTATAAAAGAGCAGTTCCATGGTGTTCTCTTTCGTTCCCTATGATAACTCTCCAACTTCCATCAGGCTCTAACCATGCCGTGCTTGGGTCCCTAAACAAAGTTCTGCTCATGGCGTTAGGTGTCATGATTGGATTATGAGGTGATTTAACCCATTCTACAAGATAAGGGTCGGATGGATCTTTGGGCATGGCTAGATTTTGAAGTTGATTTTCTTGTGCATCACCTCCAGTATAAAGTATAGCTGGTGTACCATCTTGGAGAATTGTCGCAGAACCTGACCAGCAACCCTTGGTGTCATATGGCTCTGAAGGAAAAAGTGCCGGAGGATGAAGAGTCCAGTTGAAGCAGAATGACCCCACACAATATCTCCCCACACTGCACTTCTACGATTGTATTGGTAAAATAAATGGTATATTCCTTTGTAGATCATCAGTCCTGCAGGTTTAATTTAATTGAATTTACAAAATACTTCATATTACAACCATAAATCATCTACTAGAGGTCCACGATAGACAAGAAAACGTACCATTAGGATCTGTGAATCAGACGACAAGTATTCCAATTCACCAGCATAATGGTCGAACAGAAATCAATAATAAACAAAAATATAAAAGAACTTAGATTAGATGAACTGAAATAATCACAGTTCTGAAAAAGAATGTGTGGTTAAGAATGTACCATTCATCCAATTTTTGGGAGGTTGGAAATGATATGCGGTTCTGTAGGGTTGATCTTCAGTACTATCCCTAGACTTAAGAAGAGGAAGATATTGATCTACATCTTGAAAACTTCATGCCGGAGAATACCTTCACCAAGTACAGCTAATATTATTGAGTTTAAGAACAGCAAAACATAAGAACAGCCCATGAATCTAACTTCCTTTTTTTTTTTTCTCGGTGCAAAATTATGCACACAATTAAAGAAGTACTATTATATATCCACTATCTCATGCTATCCTCTGTTGTACAAGTGAAACTATATATCTACAAGTCAAGCAAGAGGAGACGCCCATATATCTTGTACAAGTGAAAATGATATAATCCTAACTTGTAGGTATGTTTGAATTCAATCATGTTTATAAGAAGACACTTCTTTTATCAAATGTCAATTTCATGGGGCAGGCTTTTGCTTTCTGTACTTATTTTATTGGCTCAATACCTAAACACATGTACTTGATCAGTGGCCCTCTAACTAAAAACTTTATTCCAATTTGACACCTCTACTTAGCTCATGCGGCCAACAATAACAATAACAAACAAACCCCTGTGGGCTGTGGCAGTGACTGTCTGTCCAGAAAACAAACCAAAGATCGCTGAAAATAAGCAAGCAACGATTGATTCCCAAACAAATTTTAAGTCCATGTGTTGCCGTGAAACTTACCAGCTAAGTCCACCGGTGAGCCATTGTCGGAGATCTATTACTATAGTACGTTTCAAGGAGTGGCCAATCATCAGCCTCTTTCTCGGCAGTCTCAGGCGGTATATCAAACTGTTAAAATCGTAGAAAAAGATGACAGTATTTGTTTTGGAATTGAAACTCCAAAGAAAATTTTCAAGCGCCTCCAAAGCTTCAACTAAACAATAATTTCAGATTGATCAACGAATCAGGAAATCAAGTTGGAAGAAAATTTATTAATATTAATGGGATATAGCAGGGGAAGTGAAACCGCTTTTATTGTTGGAGACACTAAATTTAAAGAATTAAAAATATCAAGTGTATATTTAAAGAATTATTTTTATTAGTTTAAAGATTAAAATTATTAAATATATATTTAAGATATTATTTTAAATCTATCCTAAAAATAGAAGAGATCATTTTTATCATTTTCTCTAACACACCATTTCTATTTCAAATATTGAATTTGTCAAGTCACTAATTATATTAAGCAATTAAGCAATTAAATTTATTCAACTCCTATGGAGATTGATAATTCCCGAAAATTTGAATTTTTCCCATAAGAGAGGAAATAAATGAACAAAACTGACAAGACACCATATTTTTTTAACTTCTTCTCCTAAGTAAATTTATTGTTTAATAAAGTATAATTATTTCATTGACGAGGGCCACTAATATATATATATATATATATACACACGCGCACTGATTAGCATGCTTCTAAAGCCATCATTTATATTTATTTATTTATTGTTCGTTTTTTGAGTATTTTTTTTCATTTTAAATATTTTTTTCTACTTATTTATTTAATTATTATCATTTAATTGCTAATCTGGCATGCTTCTAAAGCCACTATTTTCATTTAATTTTTTCAAATTTTTTAAAATATTTTTCTTCATTTTAAATAATTTTTTTCTACTCATTTATTTAATTAATTCAATTAAATGTACAAATTAAATTCAATAAAATCCAATGATATCTAAATCAATCATGCAACAGCATCCTCTTAATGCTAATTAAATATAATTAATATACGTAATACTCATTTAATTATAATTATTCAAATATACGTTATAATTTTTTTTTTCATGTTATGTTACTAATTCTTCTGTTTTCTATAAATATCAAAGCAAATGTATTTCACTGCATAACATTCTTCCCTTTTTATTCATTTTCTTCCTATTATTATTTTGCTTCTTTTTAATATGAAACTCTTTTCACAAAGAAGCTTCTTTCATTTTTTTTTTTCATTAGTGGTGTTTATGCCACAAATACTAATTATATTTGATATAATTAATAAACATATATGGTTTTGCTAAATATTTGATGTAGGGTAAAAAATCTGATGTATGCTGGTAAAGTATGAAATGAGAAATTGTCGCCCATAACATGATGTTGGAAAGGTTGTTAAAGCTTAAAAAAGAGTCTGATGCGATCAAGTTGTTTGAGGTTATGAAAGCAAAAGGTTTGTCACCTAATAAAAGAAGTTATACTATCATGATCCGGAATTTATGTAAGAAGTATAAGATGGATGAAACAGTTATTGGTTTTGAGAAAATGTTTAATTCTGGATGTGAGGCAAGTACTGCAAGTTTTACCTGTTTGGTAACAGGCTTTGGAAATCAAAAGAGGATGGATATATAAAGTCCTTGCATTACTAAGGGAGATGAAGGAAAAAGGATGTTTCTGCTTATATATTTGCGTAATTTTTATTTGTTAGGAAGTAGGGCAGACATATGACCTTATTTGTGAGAAATATTGATCAATTTAAGTTTGAAGAATACGCTTTTATTTTTGCTATATCAAATTATGTTACTATATTTATTTGTTGCAAGCTTGTACATAGTTATAATGCGAATTTATATCAATTTTGTTAATATATTTGTTTGTTGCAAGTTTGTATGTAGTTATAATGTGAATTCAAATGTAATAGTTTTTTCTGTTCTAAGGTAAATTTCCTAATTTAAATTTTAAGAATAATTGTATTAATTTTGAATTTTGTTTATATATATATATATATATAAGATTCTCTACACGCTCCCAAAACAAGTGGCTTCTTTAAAAAATATAATTATTTCTTTCCAAAATAATTGATATGAATAAAAAGAAAACCTTAAAAAATAATTCAACTTCCTCACACTTGCTATAAATTCTTTGATTTTGATTAATTGATTACTCAAGGAAGGACAACAACTTCTGATTGTTTAAAAGGGTATAAGTATGACAAAGAAAAGGAAAATATTTTGTGTGTGTATATATATTAGCTCATATATTTTTGATAAATATCTAAATTTATTTAAGATTGGAGTTATATATGCATAAATTAAGACAAATTAAATTATAAATTCTTTAAAACTTAAATTTTTTTTTTGATATTTGGATGATGAACTAAAATTTGGAATAGTAACTAACATCATTTGAGCCGCAATAATAAATCAGAATTATATTTATTTAATATGGAAGAGGATGAAATTTTTGACGCTTTTATCTTTCTAAATTTATATGTTATTTTGTGTAACTATTTTTTATTTTTAAGAAAAGTGCAAATAAAATAAAAATATAGAAACAAAAAAACAAATTTGAAAAGATCTTTGAAATTATAAATAAAATCACTAAAACAAATTCATCAATAATAACTCTTCAAAAAAATATATTGAACTTTCTTCATTAATTGTTGAATATGACTTTTATAATCTAAAAAAAATAGTAAGCAAGAAGACGAAGATACAAAAAAATTATAATTAAAATTAATTATAAAGTGATTTTTGACTTAATTATTTTAAATATAACACATAAATCAGCAAAAGTATAATAAAAAGTCAATAAAGAGAGAATTAATATTTGAAATTTTCCATAAAAATTAGTAAAGGAAGAATAGAAAGTTGACTTAGCTTGGTTATTTAGGAAAAAGAAAATAATAGTTTTTAAATTTTTTGAAGAAATTAAATATAATTGTGAACACGATAAAGAAAATAGTAAAATAAAAAAAAAGTAAAGAAATGAAAAGGAAATAGAAAAAAGATGAGAACCACAAAATAAGATTGGATCGAATATAAAGAAGGGATAGAATCACATGAGAGAAAATTATACCAAAAAAAAAAAGGATAAAAGGATAAATGAACAAGAAAAAATACAAAAAAAAGAAGGGGTAAAATTATTTTTTAAGTAAAAAAGGGATTAGGATTTAGGTAATAAGAATATAATTTGATGAAATTTTTTTCATTTTTGGTGGTTTTTCTTGGTTAAAATTTTGAAAATAAAAGTTTTTAAGATATTCACTATAAAAATTTTAAGATAATAATTAAAATGGAGGGATCAAAATTATATATTTATAAGTAGTCCCTGCTTAACTAGAGATGTGTAGAAATTTTTTAAAAAAAAAGTGGACTAAAAATACTTTTTTACTTAATCATTTAGTTGATAAAAAATAGTTTTTGAAAAAATATAATTATATTAGTAGTGTCAATTTTTAAAATTTCAACTTTAAAAAAAATTATTATTATCAATCTCACCGCGCAAAGTGATATTCACTGGCTAATCATAAAAAAATAAGATTTTATCCCCACGTTGTTTAAACCAAACTAATACATGCATACTATGTGTTTGGATATATTATTTTTTTATAATAATTATGATTATAAACAAATATTTTTATTTTATTAAATTATTTAATCGCAATAAGTTATATTGATTTAGTATAAATATGTTAATAAATTTTTTTCATGAAAAAGATATGTAGCGGTACTACTCATAATTTGCATGTTTATGACTTATTTTTATCAACCACTTAATCAGAGATATTTATTATATACAAAAAACACTTATCTACGATGAAGATCACAAAATAGGTTATAAGAATTAAGTAAAACATAAAAGTATGGTCAAGAAAAAAAGTTATTAAATAATAAGTAGTAAAAAAATTAACATTTAAAAACAAAATTACAATAAAACCATGTGTAGCAATCATCCAAACAAGCTATAAAATAAAATGATTAACACTTTTATTTGAACCTCCATATCTTTTGGTGATGGAAAATTTAAGAAATTACATTTTTAATTAATGATTCAGTTGAGGTCAGCCTGTTGAAAACAAATGTTGATTGCCAAAGTAGGATAAGCTCTTGCTGTGATGCAACCTTTTCCCCCTCCACCAAAACTTTCAACTATAGAATCATCAATCTGTTAAAGGAAAAAATAAAATAAAATTAGGTGTGGTTTTAACCCTCAACTCTAAACTTTATTATATATAAGATTCGTGTCTTGCTAGGTCTCAAAAGTTATATTACACTAGAGAATTTATTCGCGCTTTACGCGGTTTAATAAATTTTATTAAATTTAAATAATTTTTTATAAATTAAAATAAAAATAGTTTATTTATTTATATCTAAATATTACAGTTTGAGCTTAATAAATTACATTTTTTATTGTCATAGTTTTTTGTACAAAGAATATAATTCTACTAATTAGCAATTGTAGTGATTCAAACAAATGAGTTATACCAATTCATTAAAGAAAGAAAGAGTTTATACAGATTCACGTCATTTGAAAAGTTACATCTTTTTTTTGAAAAGACAAAATAAATATTTATATGAAAAATAAAAATAAAAGACTAAAATAAATTGACTTTTTTTAATCACAGAGAGGTAGCACATCACTTCCTTATAGACTGAATTGATATTATACTCTTTGTAAAATTCAAGTTGATTAGAATATGTATCGATACAATTCAACTGTTGATCGAGACTGAATTGGTATTATACTCTTTTCAATTCAACTTTTGATCGAGAAAGCACCGCTCAAATGTGCTCATTAATCCGATCTCACCGATAGCTATGAAAAAAATCATATTACTGGAGATTTTGAATATGTATCAATAATATTATGAGATGAATAACAAACAAACACACACAATAAGAAAAAAGTCAAAACTTCAACAATTGATCATGATCAAGGCTATTTGAGATATTTTGCTTATATGAGTTTTTTCAGTACTTCCATGTTGGGATTAGTTACTAATTTGAATTTGATACAAATTTATATTTTTTGGGAATTGGTTGGGTTGTGTTCCTATCTACTAATAGGATTTTGGTTTACACGACTTGTTGCGGTAAATGCTTGTCAAAAAGCGTTTGTAACTAATCGTGTGGGGGATTTTGATTTATTATTAGGAATTTTAGGTTTTTATTGGATAACGGGAACTTTCGAATTTAGGGATTTATTCGAAATATTCAATAACTTGATTTATAATAATGAGGTCAATTTTTTATTTGTTACTTTATGCGTTGTTCTCTTATTTGCCGGTGCAGTTGCTAAATGCACCCAATTCCCCCTTCATGTATGGTTACCTGATGCCATGGAGGGGCCTACACCTATTTCGACTCTTATACATGCTGCTACTATGGTAGCAGCGGAAATTTTTCTTGTAGCTCGGCTTCTTCCTCTTTTCAGAGTTATACCTTACATAATGTATTTGATCTCGGTTATTCAAAATTATGTATCATTCAAACAAATCAGAATTTTTGAAAACTATATGCATAATTAAGTTGGTAAGAAAAATTCACTCAATTCTAAAGAAATAAAATAAAAAAATAATTAGGGCGAAATTATAAAGAAAATTCTCACCTAAATCTAGTTTAAAGATGGTTCTGGAAAATTTATGAAAACTTTTGCAGTGATAACATAAAGTTAAGCTCTTTAAATAGCAAGAAGAAAATTTTAGAAATTATTGTCTCAGACATGAAGAGACTAAGGATTAATTGCTTTTACTAATAAATTAATACAAATTAATTGCATTAATTATAGGGGAAGGAGAAAAGATTAACAATAATATATAAAGCATAAAAACTCAAAAAATTGAATATAGTAGGATTTGATAAATGATTTGATATGTATTTAAATATTAGATTAAATAGATAATCATTACTATAATTAAAAAACTATGAAATTTGAATTTACAAAAAATATAATAAATTAAATAACTATTAAAATCTGTAAAAAAAAAACAAATAACTATCAAAAAATTTTAAAATAAATAAATCCACGTTCATGAATTTAAAATTTATCCAACCTTCCATTCAAATATATATATATATATTATTTTTTTTTATAAAAAAGATTGAATTTTTTTTAAAAAAATAAGAAAAACAGCCCACATCCTTTCTTAAAATTGCTCAAAACTATAATTAATACACATTAAAACATATAATTAATTAAGATATTTGGTTATTAGGCTGTGTAAAGAATTTATATTTTGAATATGTTGTGTGTTGTTGCATAATATAAAAATTAGGAGATTTATAGTGAAACTTACCAAAGTTCTTAATGATAACTTTTCTGTGACAGGATTAACATTCAAAAAGGTACCATAACTAATTTTATCATACTCAAGACCCAACAGATGACCTGCATTAATTCATCAAAAAGACATAATGAATTTCTAAATTGCAAGTAGAAAAATAATTTGTTATTAAAATAAAATTACTTATACTCTTCCTTGGAAAACTCTTTTTTCTTTTGCAATGTAAAATCAAATCTAATTAAGGTAATTTTTGCATGCAACATATCATGTACCCAGGCCTATATGTGATGAAATGAGGGGGATACCTTTTTTGTTCACAGCCCATTAGCACAACAAACTCGCCATTCTTTCTGAAAATTCTAAAAAACATTGCAGTATATTCTTCAATGTTGTTTGATGCCAACACTAGTAACCCAAAAGGTCCTACACCAATATTGGCTGATGAACCACTTTGATTAGCTATCTCTTGTGGATTGGTCCAACTTGATTTCAGCACCACTGCCTGCCCAAGCACTGTGGCTGGGATCCACAAGGAAATTTCTACATCCTCCTAAAACAATAATAAGTAGCACTATAGCTATTAAATAGACTGAATTAACAAATAACCAAATTATTAATCGGTCCAAAGATTATTAAGATTGAGATAAATTGAATCAATGAATCATAGTGTAACGTGCTTAATTTTTATCAAGTTTTAATTTCTTTATTTATTTATTTTACAATTGTTTAGTTATTTTTTTCTTTTAATTATGAATTTACATAACATATCAAACCAATAATATATATATTTTTTGACAAGATTTGTTATTGGACAATTTAGGCTACATATTATCTCAATTTTTAGATGGATTGAATTGGAGGGGTTAAAATGAGTTGAATGAACAAATAGACGGTCATTAACTTTGCTTAAATTTAAAGGATCATAGTTTTATGGGCTAATTTTTCCACCTCTATGCAACTTGTAGAACCATATATCAGGAAATTCCATTTGTGTCTTCGAAGTGTCTGATCTTGAATTTTTATCCCTAGTTAATTAATAACATTTTTAAAAATGACTTTAACTTGAAAAAAGAACTCTAGGAAGAGTTTATATTTCTCATATGACATAAGTTTTAACGTTTTCCTATAAGGCGGGACTTGTGGTGAATTGAACAAGTTCATTATTTTGAAATATCTTAAATGTCTGTTTTAGGGGAGAAAATTTTCTGAAGCAGAGACTATTTTTAAAAAAAATTGTTAAGCATGACCAAAATTCCAAATCACTCTATCACTATGAAGTCTATAATTGGTAGAATTTTCTTATGAGAAACAAAATATTAAGACCAACCCATCTTAAGGTCATTTCTAAATGTAATCAAAGCCAATGTAAAAGCGAAGCCCAGTAAATTAACAAAATAACCATTTTGTTGCAAAAAAACTTCATAATAAGTACTTTTGTGAAGTTGTTAGCGGAAGAATTATACCTGTGCAGCAATGATACCAAAAATTTCACACTTTGAACCAGCATTGAGTGTTATATTTTGTAACTCAACTTGGTTAGTCCTTAGAGTTTTAATTTCTTCTACTGGCCATTGAACCAATTGCTTTCCATCTCTATCCAGCCAAATTTTCCTAGGAAACGACTGTAAGGACCAACAAGCCAAGCTTGATTCATCAGCTATGCATACTAGGAACACTACTCAAGATAATTCAGTGCACACAAGATACATATCTTCCATTTATTAATTTGATATAAATCGTGAGTGCGATTACACTTTTATGAATTACTCAAAAACTTTGTTCTCTGCATCATCCAAAGAATCAAAATAATAATAATAATAGTAAGAGTTGTGCCACAGAAGTACTCCGTTCTAATTTAGGAGATATAGTTTGACTTGCTAGTTGTCATGAGGTTCATGAAAAAAAAATTAATGACTTTTGAAATTTATGATATTAAATATAATATAGTATTTATTTGGCTATAACAGTTTCTCAAAGGTCAAATTGAGAAGTCTTAAAAATTAAGGATCTGGTTGAAAAGTCACTGTGTAATTGACATTGATATAATTAATAGGGTAGTAATTACACAATCTAGTAATTACACAGTATAGTAATTATAATGATCTGTTTGTTTGTCATAATGTAATTACAAGTGTATTATTTGGTTGCACAAACGTAGTTACGTAGTTAGATTAATTTTTAAAAATAAAAGTTAATTATCAAAATTTAGTATTTGACAAATATATGTCTTTTTAAGATACATATTATCTCTAAAAAAATATAATAATTAATAAATATATTTTTAACTAATATGATTAAAAAAATAATAGATACATACTTTTAAATTAAAGTATTTTAATTTAATTAATTATAAAAACTAAATTCATATTTTTTAAGAACATCATAGAATGAATGTTTGAAAAAAATATTAATATTATAAACATAATATCATAAAATTATTCAAATATTTGACAAATAATAATCTATTAATTCTAACTAGAAAATGAATGGCGTGTGAAATAACAAGTCAATACTACTAAAACAAACAAATTAGAATAATTATTGTTTGAAAGTAACAGTAGAAAAATGAGTGTTGCATTCTTGAACTATAGTATTGTTATTGAATACAACATCAATCTCCTTATTTACTTATACAAAATTAGCATTAACATTATTAATGCGTCTGTTTATGATGTAACAGATCTTGCTTATTGTAAATATTTTTTTCACGTTTCAATATATAATTATTGAAAAGTATAGCATGAACTTTTGTACCCTGAAAAAAATTAAACTTTAATTATCAAACATATATATATGTATACACACACACACACACACACACACATAATATAATATAAATAGATAAAAACTCGAACATACATATATAAAAAAATATAAAATATAGAATATAGAATATAATACGAAAAAGGATTATCACCTCTTCGTCAACTAATGTTATAGTGATTCGTGTGTCTTTCTTTGTTCCCTTTTTATACTCTTTTACTAATCCAACTCCAATTACTAAGACTTTTATTATACAACGAGAATCATATCGCCTTTATTAATTGACATAATTTTATTCAAGAATTTTTTTTTTCAGATTCCATTGCAATATTATCTAAAATAGATTGTGCACAAAAGTTATAATTATAATAATTTATAATTTCATAGAAAAAATTATTTTATGAGATGAAGAGATTACTTTACCTGAATAAATGAAACTTGTGAATGTATGAGTAGATGATGAATGTCGATTAACATAGTATCAATATTAGACTCAACTAAAGGAAATAATCTATGTTAAATTATTTTTGAATACAAACAATTTGACCTGCATAAAAATTACTATTGTGTTTTTCAAATCCACAACGCACGAAAAAAATCATAATATGAAAAAAGAAGAAGATAGATTAACACGAAAACATACAAAGCTAGAGATTGAATCAGATGTATTGATGTAGAAGAGTTGGTGAATTAAATTATGCAATTATAAATCCTTTTAAAGAAGTGGAAGAATTTATAATAAAAAAAATTTTGAAAGTATAAGAATATTAGGACATTACTATTAAAAGGGGAAAAATATTTTTCAAAAAGGAAAAAAAAATTGTGACCATGAAAAGGAAAAAAAAAACTTTTGTAAAAATATCATAACATTAAAAAGGAAAAAATAAAATAAAATTCCCAAATAAAAAGGAAAAAGAAACTTTCGTGCAAGTGTGTGTGTTTTTATTTATTTATTTTAAAATTTACACTATAAATAGAATTATGCCACGAGAAGAAAATGTAATATAATAAAATAAAGTAAGAAAAGTAGTGACTACCAAAAAGGAAATTTGATGAAAATTTTTTATTTGTTTTTAAATTTACACCACAAATAGAGTTATGTCATAAATAGAAAATTTAATATGATGGTGCAAATAATTAAAAATAATAATTTTAAATAATAATCTTATAAAAATTGTAAATGACGATTTTATCTATTACGATATCTTTTAATAAAAGGCAAAACGTTCGATCAACATTTATAATATATATTACAATATTGTAATTTGTGTCCTAGAATTGTAAATTCTCTAAACAGAAAATTCACAATTAGATAAGAAAACTTACCATTAGGATCTGTGAATCCAACGACATGTCATTTTATTTTCAGTTTACCAACATTACAAGTCAATGACAGATTCATTGATCGAACATAAATCTATAAAAAAAAAATTTTAAAAAATGAATTTAGATTAGAATAAATAAAATAAATTATAATTCTGAAAAAAGAATTAATAAGCCTGTCAAGAATGTACCATTCATCCAATTCTTGAGAGGTTGAAAATGATAAGCAGAAGAGAAAGAAGATATTTGATTAATTACAATATTATTGGATCAATTATTGGCAAGAAACTTTACTTTCTTTTTCTTAGTGCAAATATTGCATACTAACTAAAGAAGGTATATATCATACTCTCTCTTGTGCAGGTCAAAATATTATATTTGCAAAACAAAATAATATATTCCTTTTAATGGGAAATAATTCATTCCAACTAATCCCATAATATAAATATATTCCAATTTCCAACCAAACCAAGACTTCCTTGTATCTTATACAAGTCAAAATAATATATTCCAACTTGTTTGTTTAAATTGTCTACATTCCTAATTTTCATGGTGCAGGATTTTAATTCTTCACTTATTTCATTAAGTATATACAGCAAGTTGTTAGGTGGCTAAAAAACACCATGATTATTAGGTAGCTAAATTAAAAATGAAACCTAGGAATGATCTTTTACACAGTAATATAATAATTTACTATCACATTATTCTTTTCTTATTATTAAAAATTAAAACAAATTATTATATCATATAAGACTATTTTTAAATAAACATTACTTTATAAACGAACTACTCTCTAATTTTCGTCACGTTTTTCAAGTAGGAAGAAATTAAATGTCTTAATGATGATCATGAACAAGTATCAAATGACGTCAGAAATATATTAAATAAAGAAGTATTTAAATTTATTTAATTATAGCATATTCTTATTCACTTTGAATCATGTTATATTTTAATTCAGATTATTTAAAGCAGAAACTATATTATTATGATGTGCATTTGAATTTCATCGAAAAATTATTTGATGATTATATGATTTGTTTAATTTAATTATATAAATTTTTTATTAATTAGATCATTGCATTGAGACAGCAAAATAATATTTATGACTTTGTTAAAATATATGATCTAACAAACTCAAATAAATCTGTTTATAGTTTCATATAATTAATATGCATTGATAATCTCTGTATATCGCACAGATACTCTAATAATATTAAGTTAAAGGAGGAGGGGATCGAACAAGTAAGCAAAATGCATCTCACAAGATTAGGTAACACATTATGGTTTATACAAAATCGTGTTAACTTACCATAATTAAATGAGGTGTTAAGGCATATTAGTTTTCCATCATCGCATAAATAAAATTTATCTATTTATCCATAATTTATAATCTATAATCTATATTATATTAAAAGTGTGAAGGTCTTTAAAAATATCGATTGATTTTTTTATCCTTTTAGGGGACTTTACGATAGATAAATTATCGATATCCCACATCGGCTAATAAAAAAAAAAAAAGTTAGATGACTATAAAATCTCATCAAATAGAAATATATATATATGCGACAATGTCAATAGATGGGGTCCTGTATTTTTGCGGTTCCTACCCAAGTTAATACTATGTCTTAGTTTTTATTTAATATTTTAAAATTTGAAATCAACTAAAATCTAGTTTATTAAATTTTTCCTTAATTGAATTATGTAGGAAATTCTAATATTAAGGTATTCATTGATAGTTTTAGCAAATTACACAACAACAACATACTCCATGTAATCCCACAAAATGGGATTTGAGAGGGCAGAATGTGCGCGACATTACCCCTACTTCAAAGGTAAAGAGACTGTTTACAAAAGACTTTCGGCTCAAGAGAAAAAACAGTCCAAAAAAAGAAATAATGAAAGTATGCGACAAGAAATTGGCCTTTTTGTGGCGACTAAAGTCGCTCCAGAAACCATGAAAATCGCCACTAAATGTCTTTAGAGCGACCTTAAGGCTGTGGCAAGTACTTCCGTAACGAAAAGTTATTTGTGATGACTTCTAGGAATCGCCACTAAACATCAACATTTGGGTGACTCCACTTGCCACTAAAAGGTAAAGAAATATGCAACAAAAAAAAATTCTACAAAATAAATATTAAGTAGGTCGCTACTAATGGTTGGCTTGTAGTGGCGACTATCGTCGCCCCAAAAGGTTTTATACTTTCAGTGGCAACATGCATCGCCACCAAAGCCTTAGGTTTAACAGCAACTTTTGTCGCCACAAATAATTATTGTTTTTTGACAAAGCTATGTTGCCACTTGCCACTAATACCTGTTTTTTCAATAACTAAAAAGCCATTCTAATAGATTTTAGATGGTGACCTGATTCTTTGGAATCAATAATATACTGAGATATTTTTATTGATTACAAGCATCAAATAGTATCAAAAAACACCAAAAATATTTTCCAAATTAAATATTATAAACACTTGCATTACAATTAAATATATACTACACAATAATTTATCGTTTATTGTCATTGTCTGCACATTAATACTACTAATAAATGAGAAAAAATATCAAGTGCCTTCAAATTCCTTTTTGATCGACGTCATCGATGATTGTTTAAGAACCTTTTTCCTGTTATTAAGGAAAAAATATATAATCACTTCGAAAATTTTCATAATGTAGTGCTAATAAAAAAGGGTAACCACATAAACTTTGGAGTAAAAGATTGCAAAACACATCTAAAAATTGAAGGAACAATATGACCAAACAAAGTTGTACCAAATAGCTTGATTCAAGCACACTAAACTCAAATTCTTTTGGCCAAGCAAGCCTGGAAATGAAAATAAATAATACATGCAAACTAACCTCAGAATATCTGTGTACCCGTGAGAAGGAATGGTGTCCAGAATATGTAACCTTTCTATTTGTATAGTTCCGTAGAAATTTAGACATCTTAGTATCTGCTGAAAAGAAGTCTCAAGTGGTGGAATGTAGTGCAACAGCTAAACAACTCAAACGAAAATACCACAAGAATTAGAACTTAAATGAATTTGATTGTGCTCTTATCTTCTAGGACTTGATTCTAATAAAATAATAAATCAAATTGTGCAAAATTTCTGCTTAGCAAAAAACTCAAATTCTCGATCAAAGGCCAAACATGAAGGATCACTGATATTATAATATATAATCGAAACAACAGCTATCAGTTGTGATATAACAATCACCTTTTTCCAACTTCTATCAAAGTAAATAAATATAGTTATCCCAACTCTATCAAGATCAATAAGATAATCAACATAGAATATTATGATTGATTAAGGTACCAAAAAAGAATTTGGACAATGGGAAAAGAATAGAGACTTTAAGACAAGCAACACACTAATGAGAGTGCACCGCAAGCAGAGTCAAGCAAGCATTCACCATCCAATATGGCCTCAAAATATAGACTTCTTAATGGTCTGCCAATAAAGTAGAGAGAGTAAAACTGAAAAGAAAGACACTAAATTCATTACTTGAATGGTTACTAATAATATTTTCCTCACATTGCTTGAAAGCTCAAAATAATTGGTAACAGAAACAGTTAAAATGATTTAGAAACTACAAACTACATAGACTTCAACATTTATATATGTCCATTCAAAGCAAATCAATAACAATTAATAATATTCATTCATAAAAGAGTTAGATACCTTTTGTGTGCACAAGTAGAGATGATTTTAATAAGCTCATTAGAAGATATGTCAAGAAGCTCATTAGAGACTTAACTTACACATCTCTTTTATTGTGGAAGTACTCTCATCCACTTTTCTAAATTCACTTTTCGGTAAATTATTTTGAATGATTGAGCAACAAATAAAAAGGGTCACACTATACAATAGAGGATGTGAGGATCTAAATAGTATTCTTCAGCATATCATTATTTAGACTACTTCATCCTCTCAACAATAATCTAAATCTCTATATATCAAAAGAAAATGTCTACAAGTTCACAATTGACATCATAATGGAAAGAATCACTTAGCCACCATTCTCTCCAGATGGAAAAAAGCAATTCTCAAGATGATAATAAATTCTAAATAACAAGCATGATGGACAAACATGATAGGGAAGGAAAAAGGTTATGGCACAAATCTAAAAACAATATACACCAAACACAATTCAAGCTCAAAAAAATTATTTAATGCTTAATTAACAAGTTAACTGTCAAATCCTTCATAGTCACATCATTGTCTACCATCCTTAGAAAAAAGTTAAAGGTTAGCCAGACTATCATTTTTAAAGCAACAAAACTTCAAAAATTGTTAACATGAATCAACTAGTTAATCTTGCAGCTCCAATTGTACCAGGAGCTGTTATTACCTTTACTTAATAGTTCTTTATGTCATGACATGTGATAATAATGCTTAAATCATTATCCTTAATCAGAGTGAAATAAAGAAAGAAATATGCATGTTGTTCCTCAGGTAGTCAAACGTGAACAAAAATTTGAGTTTTCTTAGTTTTCAGAGAATACATTAATAGCTGAATACAGAAATCTAAATAAATTAGCATACATATTAATCTAATGAAAACAACTTTACTATTTAATGTATACTCATCTAACGGGTCATATATTGATCTAGAAAAATTGCAGTCTCTGTACTCTAAGGATCCTTGACCATGGCATGGACCTTTTGATAGCTCATTCTCACTATAAAAGAAAATAAAAATACACAAGGAAATAAGAGAAATTATCAATCAGTTGGCGGTGTAATTGACTGCTTTTAAATTCTCAATTGGCATAAATGTCTCTGCTTATCAATTTATTCCTCTAAGAAATACTTCTAATAACTATACAAAACTTTATGCAAATAAGTTAGATATTCAAAAGAACCAAAAAAGGAAAAAAAGTGAAGAACAAATAATTGTTGCGGCAAAAACTAATCTTCTCATCTCAATATATTCAATATCACCTAGAGAATGAAAATAACTCCTGATATCTTGTTTACTTAGCACCCAGAATTGCTCACTTGCACTATTTTAACCTATCTTAACAAGCAAATAAACAATCAAAAAAGATCAATAAAACTCAGATAACAAAACGCTTAGTTCTTCTATCCCGATATGCCCATGACCTTGAGCATAAATTGCAGAGTAATCCCAAACAAGACCAACTAGTCACATAATTACTCGAGTCCCCAAAAGTTTCAATATACCCACAAACATTTCAGATATGGCAACAAAAAATGTCAAAGGAACAGTGAATTTTAAATTTTATGAGCTCAATACTAAAATTAGCATATATCACGAACAATCGAATCACACTTTTGATTTCTAATAAAGAAACTCAAATTCATTAGCAAAGATTCAAAAAGAAAAAGCAAAGACAAATAAAAATTTACCAATACAAGGTTGAATTACGAAGCATAATCCACACCATCGAAAATTTCAATCTACCGAGAGAGGAGTGCTTTGAGCCTTGCTACTTCTTGTCAAACTTCCAAATTTAGAAACAGACGGAGTACATAGAGAAATCTTCTCACCAATTTTACGATCTGAACACCTACCGAAAAACATTGACTACCTTAAGAATGAAAACCTAATAGGCGATACATCACTAGGCACAATGTGAGTGAAGCAGATAATGAAGAAAGAAACGAATTTGACACTGAAGATAGGAGATCACGGGAGAATTTTCGGGAGGAATTACAAAAGAATTGGGGAAAACGAGACTTGGGGAAATGACAGCTGAAGCCATTTTGGGGAAAACTACTAAAACTATCATATGAAAATAACAGAAGGGAAAACCATTTTAGGGCTTCTAGTTTAATTTTAATCATTTTGGGTTACCTTAGAGTTTTTCCCATTAATTTTTCTTATTTGAATTATCTAAATTAAGAAATTAAAAATAGCATTTTTATAAAATAAAAGTAATAAAAACAAAATAAATGTCTCTAAAACTAAATATTTTTGTAGTGTGCAAAGAGTTTCAATAGATGAGTACTTATTTAAACTAAAATTTATTAAATTATGAAATTATTTCAAGTACTTATTTAAATAATTCTAAAATTAATATAATTTTTTAATGTATGAGTATTTAAATATATATTTATATGAATAAAATTACTATAAACACTTATTGGTACTAATAGAGGACCAAACATACATTAACTTCTTTACAGATTTAAGAAAAATCTGAATTTGTATATAAAATTATAATAATTAATAGTAAAACAAAAGATTTTGAGGCAACCTCAAAGGCTACCGCAACAAGTACATTTATGGTGGCGACGAAGTCGCGACAAATGACTTTTTCTAGCGAAAGCTTATGTGTCGTCACAAGTATTTTTTCTTCCATATTTTATTAGAATAATTAAACACAATTTGTGGCGATATACAACTAGTCGCCCCTAAAAATGTTCTATTTGGCGGCGACCTTTAGGATTGCCACTAAAACTATACCTTTTGCGGCAATAGTTTGAAGTCGCCACAAAACCCTTAGTTTTGTTACAACAATATGTGTCGCCACTAAAAGTCGTCGCAAAAATCATGTTTCTTGTACAAGAAATAACATATAGTAACAAAAACAATAACTAGTAACAAAAATAGTTTTACAATGGGGTCGTCTAGGGAGGGTAGAATGTACATAGACCTTACCCCTACCTTAAAGATAAGGAGATTGTTTCCGAAAACACCCTTAGCTCAAAAAAAAAAATAGTACAAGCAATCCAAAAAAAAGAAATAATGAAAGTATAGGAAACAACATACAGTAACAAAGACAATAGCTAGTAATTAAAATAGTACTACAACAACAAATATGATAGTCTAAAGACAAGAAACAACATATAGCAACAAAAATTAAAGGGCAAGAAACTACAAAAGAAATACTACAACTACTTGTATGAACGAAGAATTAGACAAAACACTCTTACCTACTAACCTTCTACCCTAATTTGATTCTTTCACATCCTCCTATCTAAGGCATGTCCTCAGTAAGCTAAAATTGCATTATGTTATTTTCTAATCACCTCTCTCAATACTTTTTCGTTCTACCTCTACCTCTCATGAAATCATCCAAAGCCAACCTCTCGATCCTCCAAACTTGGGCATCTGTGCTTCTTCTTATCACATGCCCAAACTATCTCAGTTTCGCCTCCCGCATTTTGTCATCTACCGAAGTGAGTCTCATCATGTCCCGAATAAAATAAAATTATTAAATAATAAATAATGAATAGTAAAAACAAATAATTGTTAGGATTTGTCCTTATTTTGTTCATCATATTTGAGTTTTACTCTTTTTTTTTCAAAGAAAAGTCAAAATACTATCATAATTGTCTTTATTTTTTCTAAAAGAAAAATATCTTTTATATTTGGTTATTTCGTTCAAAGAGTAAAAAATTGGATTTCTATAAATAAAAAATCTTTCATTCTTCAAACAATACAATAGCATCCACAATGTATTCATTAGAGAGTTTTGTTTAGGAGAATATTATTTTCTCAATAGGTTTATGCTTTTTTATATTAAATTTTTTTAATATATAGGTCACTTGATCAAAACAAATTAAGTGTTATGTGCCTCTTTTGGTAAAGTTCTCTTTGCCACCTGATCATTTATCGCCTTCAAAGTTTATAATATTTAGCTTTCATATGACACGTTATTATTTCAATCCTAACATAAATGAAATATATAAGGTGAAATTTTATATTATTTCATAATAATAAATTTAACAATATAACATAATAAAATTTATGTAGCAATAGAAACAAATATCATATATATCAAAATTACAATATAATATCACGTGTAGCAACCATCCAAAGAAGCTATAAAATAAGATGACAATGTACCTCTAAATTTAAAAAAATACATTTTTCATTAATGATTCAGTTGATGTTAGCCTGTTTTAGACTCCAAGCAGTCAAAGTGGAGATGTCAACATGTTGAGATCCATTGTTGAAAACAAATATATGTGCATCGTCGTTGATGGCCAGAGTAGGATACACTCTTGTTGTGATGCAAACTTTTCCTCCTCCACCAAAGCTTTCTACTATGGAATGATCAATCTGTTCAAGAGGAAAAAAAGAAAAAAAGATATAATTCTAGCTAGTAGCTCGAGGGACAAAACTAACATCTCATAGTTAAGAAGTAATAAATAGATCATTTTGGATCTCATGTGAAATTTTTGTGCTATGTTCTATATAAACTTTTGAGTTAATGGTCAAAATATTGAAACAAATGATTTGAAACAATGAGTTTTGATTTTGATATTAGATGAATATAATTCATAAGCTTCAGTTCATTTTATTTATACATTTTAAATTTTTTTAGAAAATATATCTACCTTACAAAGTTCATGAACCTATTAATAAATATTGTTCAATGAAAATTCTTATCTTACAAGAACTTTTATCTTATAAATAGTTCTTCTTTAGTTGTATTTTGTTTTTTAAAAAAAAAACACTTCCAAAATATTTTTTCTTGAAAATATTTAAGAGACATTGATCAAAAGGTGAAATCACATATTTAAGAATAGAAGAGCAACTTGGTGTGACTTAGTTGAATCCCCAAGATAGAGTCTTGTCATTTATTTTTCATTTTACACATGGGAGAGACTCCAACTATTTTCAAAAAGTGCTACAACAATTGAATGTTGATGAGAAGTTCTATTTTGGGTCTCTAATATTATTATCATATGTATTCTAACAATTTGATGATATTACGTGAGCAGTTGAAAGTCTAACACAAAAACACATCTAAAGTATCAAGTTTATGCGAGTTTCCTACTTAGACTATCAGGTGTTCAATTTTTCTACCTTAACTATATCATCAACTATTTATCAAATACACCTCAACAATCAATTGTTCCCTTTTCCTACCTAAAATATCACCATCATTCAGATAGAAAAATGGAACAACTGATAGTTGTGGTGTGTTCGATAAACATTTAGTTATAGTTCATGTAGGAAACCGACACACCTGATAACTCAAATATGAAACTCCAACAATAAAAATATTTTAGATGTGTTTTTGACCCTTCACACTAAACATTATTGTATATAAGATCCATGCCTTGCTAGATCTCAACAATTATATTACACTTAATATTTGGAACTTGAATATGTTGCGTGTTATTGTATAATTTAAAAAATAATTTGATAGTGAAGCTTACCAAAGTTCTCAGTGATAACTTTTCTGTAACAGGATCAATATCCAAAAAGGCTCCATAATTGGTTTTATCATATTCAAGATCCACAGATGACCTGCATTAATTCATCAAAAATTCATAATGAACTTTTAAGTTTATATAAGTAGAAAAATAATTTGTTATTAAAACAAAATAACTTATACTCTTGCTTGAAAAAGAATTTTTTTTCTTTTTTCTGCAATGTAAAATCAAATCTAATTAAGGTGATTTTTGTATGCAACATATCATGTACCCAGGCCTATATGTGATGAAATGAGGGAGATACCTTTTTTGGTCACAGCCCATTAGTACAACAAACTTATCATTCTTTTTGAAAATTCTAAAGAATACTGCAGTATATTCTTCAATACTGTTTGAGGCCAAGACTAGCAACCCAAAAGGTCCTACACCAGTGTTGGCTGATGAGCCACTTTGGTTAGCTATCTCTTGTGGATTAGTCCAACTTGATTCCAGCACCTCTGCCTGCTCAAGCACTTCAATTGGGATCGAAAAGAAGATTTCTACATCCGCCTGAAATAATAATAAGTAGTAGTATGGCTATCAAATGGACTGAAGTAATAAAAGAACGAGTCATTAATTAATTCATTCAAAAATTACTGGGACTAAAATAAATTAGGCCAAATTTGATTAAATAATGGGTCATAGTCCAATCCGCTTAATTTTTACTAAATTTTTTTAAAAAAATTATGAATTTACATAAATATCAAATCAAAAAAAATATTTTAACAAAATTTTTTATAGGACAATTTAGGCTACATATCATCTTTTAACTTTTAGATGAATTAAACTAGAAGGGTAAAATTGGCCGAATAAGAAAATATACCTGTGCAGCAGTGACACCAAAAATTTCACGATTTGAACCAGCTTCGATTGTTATATTTTGCAACTCAACTTGGTTTGTCCTTAGCGTTTCAATTTCTTCTATTGGCCATTGAACCAATTGCTTTCCACCTCTATCCAGCCAAATTTCCCTTGGAAACGACTGTAAGAACCAACAAGCCAAGCTTGATTCATCAGCTATGCATACTAGGACCACTACTCAAGATAACTTTATGCACACAAAACACATATCTTATATTCATTAATTTCATATAAATACTGAGCACGACTAAATTTTTATAAATTACTCAATAACTTTACTTTATAGGTCATTCAAAGAATCTAAAATAATATAATAGTAATAGTAAGATTTTCACGAGTTGTACCACATAATTACTCGATCCTAATTTAAATGATATAGCTTGACTTGATAGTTGGTATGGAGTTCATGAAAATAATAAACAGATTTTAAAATTTTATGGTCTTATATATAATATACTTTATCCCTTTCGATTTGTTTATCTTTAACAAGGAATTTTAGAAAATAAAAAAGATTTGTGAATCTTATATGTTAGATAAAAAATATGAAGAAAGAAAATAGTGTCAGCACAAATAGAAATATTACACAAGAAAGAAAGTGTAAAGCAGACTAATTACCTGAAGACCAGACCATCCTTTGATGATATCAATTTCCTTACTTGTAGACTCATTAACCCAAGCAATGATGATCCTCCTCTTCTTCTCACAGTCAAAGAAAGACTTGGAAGCATAGTATCTTCCATAATCCAATCTTAATCCTGATTCATTGTCTACTGATCCTTCATCTGGTGTATATATATCATTGCGAGGGTCATACACTCCAATAGTATAATAATCAACAAAAGAACGAGCCGCACTATTTTTGAGCACATGTTTAATTCCTGAAAAGATCTCAGAAGTGTCAAGTCCATTTTTTCCATCAATTGAGACGGGGAAAAAATCAGGACATTCCCACATTGTAGTTTCACTAGACGAATGCAGGGGCCGCTCTGCTTCAGTCCAGTGAATAAAATCTTGGCTTTTGTATAAAACAGCATTTCCTCGGTTTTCTCTTTCATTTCCAACGATAACTCTCCAAATCCCATCGGGCCCTAACCACGCCGTGCTTGGGTCCCTGAACAATTCTTTTTCCTCTTCATTCGGCTTCATGATTGGATTATGAGGCGATTTAACCCATTCCACAAGATAAGGGTCGGATGGATCTTTGGGTACGGCTAGATTTTGAAGTTGAACATTTTGTGAGTCGCCTCCGGTATAGAGCATAGCTGGTGTGCCATCTTGGAGAATTGTGGCGGAACCTATATATGAAGAAAACATAGAAAAAGTTGGAAAAGAACAAAAAAAAAGATTATTATCATCAGTCTCATGTATATACAAGTACAACAATATCTTAAATAAGGTTTTTTTAAAAAAATTAACATGATATTTTCACGAAATTTCAACAACCTGACCAGCAACCGTTGATGTCATATGAGTTTGAAGGCAAAAGAGCAGGAGGATGAATAGTCCAGTTGACAAGATCAATTGAAGTAGAATGACCCCATGCGATATTTCCCCATTCTGCACTTTTAGGATTGTACTGATAAAATAAATGATAAATTTTCTTGTAGATCATTGTTCCTGCAGATTTAATTAATTTTGTGAAGTTAGTAGAGCATAGTTTTAATTAGAGAATATATAATGTAGTACGAATTTAGTAGCTAATTTCAATGTTTTTCTTCATCTAGCAGCTCTAAAAAAAATGTTTCGGCCAGTATTTGTAATTATTTGACCCACATCACATGAGTAAATAGCGCTGTGTTTTGCAACTTGGTGCCATTATTTTATTATGTTAGACAAATGAAATTCCTTGTTTCTAGAAAGACTTTCTAAGATAACTTTGCCCATTTCTTGTAAATGAAAATATTATAAGGATAAGACAAAAAAAACATTAATTTCTAAGTTCAGACGCAGCTTCTTTTTCTTTTAGTAGTGAGCTAAAAACTTCCAATTATGCTGTATTAATTAAAATTTAATTCAGTTAATTAATTGTATAATTATTCAATTTAACTTAATACATAAATTACTTATACACCATAGAGTATACTATTTTATATCAAGGAAATAAAAAAATAATCAATTCTTGGATAAGATCCGTAACGGATTAGACTCCTCCTCAATCTCTTTTTTGAAATTACTTTAAACAAAAATTCAAGGGTATAACTGTAAGAAATATTTTTGTAGAGTTTTAAATCAACACAATACATGGTACATATAGTTTTTAATGTAATGAACCAAACACTTGACAAAAAATAATCTCTGCATTACTAATTCTTGTATTAGCAATCTCTGCATTATCTAATCTCTGTATTACTAATTCCTTATTACTTGCCTTTGTACCAAACGATCCATTGTATTTTTTTAATAAGTATAATATCATTGGAGGATAGAATTGTCAAAACAACTTTAACAATTTGCTAATATTACTACTTATTACGATATTATTAAAATAAAAATAGATGTGTGTAATAGAAGGATAAATTTTCTAAACAGAAAATTCACAATTAGATAAGAAAACTTACCATTAGGATCTGTGAGTGCAACAACATGTCATGTTATTCCCATTTCACCAGCATTACAAGTTAACAAGTCAAATAACACGATTCATCCGTCAAACATAAACCAATAAAAATAAAAATAAAAAGAGTTTAGATTAGATTACACAAAATTGATCATAGCTCTAAAAAGAAAAATAAAATTGATAAGCATGTTAAGAATGTACCATTCATCCAATTTCTGGGAGGTTGGAAATGATATGCAGTTCTGTAAGGCTGAGCCATAAGGAGAAAGGAAGATATTATTGAATTAATCAATTATTGGCTTGGTGGAAAGAAATAGACTTTAATTTCTTTTTCTGTGTGCCAGTGCGAGTATTGCATACAACTAAAAAAGGTATATATCATGCTCTCTGTTAGTGCAGGTCAAAATATTATATTTACAAGTCAAAATAATATATTCCATGTTAATCTGAAATAATACATTCGAACTAATCCCAAATACTATATTCCAAACCAACATCTAGTACAAGTCAATATATTATATTCACAGGTCAAAATAATATATTCCAACTTGATTGTTTAACTTCAATGGGTAAAAGTCGGTTACTAATTTTTCTTTAAAATAACTCCTCCGGATTCATATCTCATGTTACCGTTAATACGTAAATAACACTAATGTTGATAAATGTGTGCTACATTCAATAATTTGGTGTAGATGTTCACATGGATAGATATATTATGATCTACTACTACTATTTCTTATTTTAATGTCAAATCGCGAAAACGTCATGCTAAAGGCAAGCTAAAAGAAATTGGCATTAGACCCTATCTCAGGAAGAAAATGAATACTTTAATCTATTATTTGAGTCTTTTCATGAAACTCTATATATCTCTCCAAGAAAATGGATACTTCAACACAAAACTTAATGTGAATCTTCTAAATAACATAAAATTTTCACATAATATTTTCACGAAATTTCAACAACCTGACCAGCAAGCGTTGATGTCATATGAGTTTAAAGCCAAAAGAACGGGAATGACCCCATGCGATGTTTGCCCATCGCGAACATTGATCCCTTGTAGATCATGCTTCACGCGATTATAAAAAGCATAGATGAATTCACCAAAATATCTTCTTTTTTTTTAATAAATACTGTCAATATCATAAAAGCGGAAAAGAAAACTCTCAAATTATTAAAGCTAAAGCTTTTTAAAATGTGAGTTCACACACAAGATCAAGAGCTGCATCAACTTAGTAACCAAAAGACAACCAAATAAAATTATATAAAATGAGAAAAGCGGCTTACTAATCTATTACAACTTGGGATGATTTTGAAACTACGTGAAACTGTTATAACTTGTGCGTATATTGGAAATTGTATGATTTTAGAAACAGAGTACTTGTGGATATTTTTAAGTTTAAAACCAAGCAAATTGATTTTGAAATATAAGAGGCTGGTTCTCAAGACCAAGTAAACAACTTGGTTTGACTCTATTTTACATATAGAGTATAATGAAATAGAAAGTTTAAAATATCTCATAATATTTTTCATCTCTTAGGTACTTTGTCATTTTTCATATTCGGATTAAAAGAAGGTGTTTTCAGGGAGACATACAAAAAAAATAGTTAGAATTAAAAACAACTATCGAAGACAAATAGAAGAGCACATACAAACAAATTTATCTGGCAAAAAAATTGCGCATGCAAGTTGGCTCGAACACCACGGTTGTCAAAAAAAAAATTGTGATAGAATAATGACTACAAAATTGAGAAAGTAATGAGCTTATCGTTTTCTTCTAAGTTCCTACTGGCCCTCCCTTCACCCCACCAAGTTAGATTGCCTCCATGCCTGGAAGAGACTAATATTTGTGAATATAAGATTCAGGACTTTACATTCGGCGTGAAAGAATTAAAATTGATAGAAAACTAATAAGTTGTCGTGTTAGTAGAAGTTGGTTCTTTGTTAGACTAAATTCATTGTTTAGGCAATATGTGTTAATTGCAATTAATTAATGAACTGTTAAAAATAAATACTCCATGGTCAATATTTTTACACTAGTTTGTCAAATGATAAACATTAAAGACCAATCTAATTCGGACTCACCAATTTCAGGCTCGTATGTGAGACTCCAAAATGAACAACTGGAACTTGGGATGAGATTCTGCTAAAGCATTTGGACAGCTTCCATTGAAGCAACTCATGAATTTAAAGAGTAGATACTCATTGTTAAAACTCTGATTAAGTGTTAATAAAAACAAAAACAAATGTAAGAGAAATTATAGTCAGTGGTAAAATTTGAGAAAGCATATTACAGACAAAATTTAGAAATTAAAAGATTAAAAAAGGACCATCGTTATAGTTTTACTGATAATAAGGAACAAAAATATATTTATTAAAAATTTCAGGAAAATGATTTTTCTTCACATTTAATCTAGCCCAAAACAATAGAAAATAAATACTAATAAATACCACAAAGGACCAGAATAATCTTTAACTTCATATAAAATTTTCTTTTTAGATTCTTTTTTTAAAATATTTCATAAATATTTGTGGAAAAGCAAAGAATGATGTTTCTTTTGCTTATTTTTCCTCTCTATAGATTCAAATGAATGAACGCAAGATTTCATAATGACTATCTACTTTCATGAGCAAAATATATCCGTAAAGAAAAGGAGAAAAGGCACACATAATAATACTGTGACATGCGTATATTAACATGGCTCCATATAAAGTGGATTAATGGAAGATTGCAGCCTTGTAGATATAAGTTGTTGGATAATATATGTTGGCCTTGCCGCCATCTAAATGGCATTTGGAGTCTACCAAAGTTCATTGAATTTAGTTAGGCTGAGTTGCAATTCAAGATGGACCCTTTTTTTTAACTTGTGTCTGCATCATATGAATATCTTGTTTCTGCAAAATAAAACAACAAACGTTGTCCAATAATTTGAAACAACAGAAAGACTGTCTACTGCAAAATGTCTCTGATAAGCAGTTTAGTTTTAATTTTCAAGAAACAATTATAATAGCTGGCACAACAAACTAAATTGGAAAACCTAAAATGGTCATATACTTGTTGCACTATTGCTAGCAGAAACATAGCGCATTACTGGTACCAAAAAAAATATTCAAGAACATCCAAAAAATTTACCATGTACTAAGCAATATTCTATGAATCAAATACAATCAAAATAAATTAAGTCTTCAAAAGGTGAGAGTCTTCGGCATGTAAACCTTGAGAAGTTCAAGAAATCGACGAACGATGCCATTAATATAGCAAAAGTCAGAGGCCGCACTTTCTTAGCATTGTGCATACTTCTGTTAATAGACATGAATTTGAAATATAAATCTTGCTCTAAGTCGACAATATACTATGTGTAAAAGGGTCCGTTGATTTCAGCAAAAGAAAGTTTTACTTCTGCCGAGTCGTAGAAAGTAGAGAAAATGAAGAACGTGGTATAAGGAAAGAGGAGATTTGCTTGGAAGATAAGATTAAAGGAAGATTGAAGTGACTGTAACATATTTTTCTTAAGGAAGAAAAGAGTGAGTTGGATTTGCTGATTACAGACAAACTTATATTGTGTAATGCCCCGGAAACCCTAAGATCGACCCGGGAGTTGAAACAGAGAAAATAGAATTTTCTGCACTAGATTACGGAATAAGTCATCCTGTGACCCGTGGGGTAGGCCACGAGTCATGAAGTGACTCGTGGGGAAGGGTCCGGACTTGGTAGAAAATTTTGGAAAAACTAGGCTGATCGCGGGTATAACCACGAGTCGTGGTCAACACCGCGAGTCGTGATGTGGTCTGTGGTCAAGAATTGATTGAAGACTGAGAAAAACAGGCAGTGTACTTAACGACTAGACACGGTCTATGCCACGACCCATGGTCCAGAGTGGTTTGGGAAGTTGAGAAATTGGCAGTGTAGTCGACGAGTGGGTCACCACGAGCCATTGGGTACACCACGAGTAGTGGTGTCCCTCGTGGTGACCAACAGAGGAAAGTTGGCAATGCACTTGACGGTTGTGACCACGAGTCGTGGTCACTGGGCACGACCTGTTGAGTTCCTCGTGAGGACTGGCAGGGTCCTTTTTTCTGTGAATTTCTTAAGGGTGTTTCAGTAATTTTCTAACCTCCTAGACCCTAAACTACGTTGTTTTGGGTTATTTTGAGCAGATTTATAGGGGCTAAACGGTCCCTCCCCCCCCCCCTCCCCCCCCCCCCATTCGCACTTAGATTTTCAGAAAAATAACATAAGTTTTCTCTCGAGAGCTCTCAAGCAAGACTAGGGTTCCTCATCCATTGCAGCAATTCAAGCTTCCTTCTCCAAGGAATTCTTAGCCAGGTATATGGGAATTCAACAAGTGACCGCTGCATCGAAAAGCCCAATCCAGTGAACAGGCCGGTTGTCACCTGTGCAGAGCTATTGTTCTTGAAATGTTTATTGTACTTATGTATGAAGTTGGGATTGATTTTATATTGTTGTTGCATTGCTTATATGTTATTATGTAAGGTCGGCCGATGATGCCTACCAATACCGTGTTTCGTACTGACGCTACTCCTACACTTCTTTTTTGAGTGCAGAATTCAAACCAGGAAGCTCCTCTCCTCCTCACCTATAAAGCAGCAACAATTCTGGTGAAAGGTGAGCGGTCGCTAGACGGGTGGTCCCACTCCTCCGTTGAAGATGTCTCTCCTCCAGATATTTTAATTCTTTTATTGTTTAGACTTATTATTCCTAGTTTTATACATAGATGTTTGGTGCAATGACTTTCAAATCTTGGAGAGTGTTGTTCGTTTTGGTTTAGATGATTGTTACATTTTTCGGATATTTCATTTCATTTTATTATAAAGTGTTATTTTCTTTTGAATGATTGATGTTGGGGTAGTTGTTTGGAATCGTTGATTCGCCCACCGGGAATTAGTGTAGGTGTCAATCACATCTATTTGGATCGTGACATGTTTACATTATTTCGTAATAATAAATTTAACAATATAATATATTAAAATATATAACAATCCAAATAAATATTATATATATATCAAAATTTCAATACAATATCATGTTTAATAACCATCCAAACAAGCCATAAAATAAAATGACACACTTTTAGCTGTAACTCCAAATTTTTTGGTGATCAAAAATTTTAAAAAGTACATTTTTAATTAATGATTTAGTCGATGTTAGCCTGTTTTAGACTCCAAGCAGTCAAAGTGGAGATGTCAACCTGTTGGGATCCATTGTTGAAAATAAATATATGTGCATCTTCATTGATGGCCAAAGTAGGATAAACTCTTGTTGTGATGCAAACTTTTCCTCCTCCACCAAAGCTTTCTACTATGGAATGATCAATCTGTTCAAGAGGAAAAAAAGGAAAAAAAGATATAATTCTAGCTAGTAGCTCAAGGGACAAAACTAACATCTCATAGTTAAGAAGTAATAAATAGATCATTTTGGATCTCATGTGAAATTTTTGTGCTATGTTCTATATAAACTTTTGAGTTAATGGTAAAAATATTGAAACAATACATTTGATAAGAGTTCTGATTTTCATATTAGATGAATATAAATTCATAAGCTTCACTTCATTTAGTTTATATATAAGTTTTTTTATAAAATATATTTATCTTACAAAATTCATGAATCTATTAATAGGTATTGTTTGATGAAAATTCTTATCTTACAAAAACTTTTAAGATAAAGCATAGAAAAAAGATAAAATTGAACAACTGTACAGGCATCTTTTGTGCTTATAAATAGTTTTTTTTTTTCGTAAAAATAAAAATTAAAATTAAAAAAAAAAAAAACACTTCCAGAATACTTTTTCTTGAAAATATTTAGGAGACATTGATCAAAAGGTGAAATCACGGATTCAAGAATAGAAGAGCAACTTGGTATGGCTTAATTGAATCCCGAAGATAGAGTTGTCATTTGTTCTTCCCTTTGCACGTGGGAGAGACTCCAACTATCTTCAAGAAGTGTTACTGTTAGCCCATATAATTGTTAGCAAATGGGCTTTAGGATTTTAGATAGTCCTATGGGCATTAGGATTTTAGGTAGTCCTATGGGCATTAGGATTTTAGGTAGTCCTATGGCATTAGGATTTTAGGTAGTCCTATTCCTATGGGCATTAGGATTTTAGTTTATGCCTATATATAGGCACCCCCTTCCCCATTCTAGATCATTGTATTCAATTCTCAGTTAGCCTTTTTTGATTCTTTCTTTTCTTGTTCTTCAATAAAACCCTTGTTATATATCAACAGTTACAACAATTGAATGTTGATGAGAAGTTCTATTTTGGGTCTCTATTATTACTATCATATGTATTCTAACAATTTGATGATATTACCTTGAGCAATTGAAAGATATTATTATCCTTGTTCCAACACAAAAATACATCTAAAGTATCAAGTTTATGCGAGTTTCCCACCTAGACTATCAGGTGTTCAATTTCCCTACCTTAACTATATCATCAACTATTTATCAAGTACACCTTAACAATCAATTGTTCCCTTTTCCTACCTAAAATATCACCATTGTTCGGGTAGAAAAAAGGAACAACTGACAGTTGTGGAGTGTTGGATAAACATTTAGTTATAGTTCATGTAGGAACCGCACACTTGATAATTCAAATATAAAATTTCAAAATTAAAAATATTTTAGATGTATTTTTGGCCCGTGACTCTAAACTTTATTATAATAAGATCCATGCCTTGCTAGATCTCAACAAATATATCACACTTAATATTTGGAACGTGTTGCATGTTATTTTTTTATTTAAAAAGTAGTAAGAGTTTATATAATTTGATAGTGAAGCTTACCAAAGTTCTCAGTGATAACTTTTCTGTAACAGGATCAATATCCAAAAAGGCTCCATAATTGGTTTTATCATATTCAAGATCCACAGATGACCTGCATTAATTCATCAAAAATTCATAATGAACTTTTAAGTTTATATAAGTAGAAAAATAATTTGTTATTAAAACAAAATAACTTATACTCTTGCTTGAAAAAGAATTTTTTTTCTTTTTTCTGCAATGTAAAATCAAATCTAATTAAGGTGATTTTTGTATGCAACATATCATGTACCCAGGCCTATATGTGATGAAATGAGGGAGATACCTTTTTTGGTCACAGCCCATTAGTACAACAAACTTATCATTCTTTTTGAAAATTCTAAAGAATACTGCAGTATATTCTTCAATACTGTTTGAGGCCAAGACTAGCAACCCAAAAGGTCCTACACCAGTGTTGGCTGATGAACCACTTTGGTTAGCTATCTCTTGTGGATTAGTCCAACTTGATTCCAGCACCTCTGCCTGCTCAAGCACTTCAATTGGGATCGAAAAGAAGATTTCTACATCCGCCTGAAATAATAATAAGTAGTAGTATGGCTATCAAATGGACTGAAGTAATAAAAGAACGAGTCATTAATTAATTCATTCAAAAATTACTGGGACTAAAATAAATTGGGCCAAATTTGATTAAATAATGGGTCATAGTCCAATCCGCTTAATTTTTACTAAATTTTTTTTAAAAAATTATGAATTTACATAAATATCAAATCAAAAAAAATATTTTAACAAAATTTTTTATAGGACAATTTAGGCTACATATCATCTTTTAACTTTTAGATGAATTAAACTAGAAGGGTAAAATTGGCCGAATAAGAAAATATACCTGTGCAGCAGTGACACCAAAAATTTCACGATTTGAACCAGCTTCGATTGTTATATTTTGCAACTCAACTTGGTTTGTCCTTAGCGTTTCAATTTCTTCTATTGGCCATTGAACCAATTGCTTTCCACCTCTATCCAGCCAAATTTCCCTAGGAAACGACTGTAAGAACCGACAAGCCAAGCTTGATTCATCAGTTATGCATACTAGGACCACTACTCAAGATAACTTTATGCACACAAAACACATATCTTATATTCATTAATTTGATATAAATACCGAGCACGACTAAATTTTTATAAATTACTCAATAACTTTATTTTATAGGTCATTGAAAGAATCTAAAATAATAGTAATAGTAAGATTTTCACTAGTTGTACCACAGAATTACTCGATCCTAATTTAAATGATATAGCTTGACTTGATAGTTGGTTTGGAGTTCATGAAAATAATAAACAGATTTTAAAATTTTATGGTCTTATATATAATATACTTTATCCCTTTCAATTTGTTTATCTTTAACAAGGAATTTTAGAAAATAAAAAAGATTTGTGAATTTTATATTTTAGATTATAAATATGAAGAAAGAAAGTAGTGTCAGCACAGATAGAAATATTACACAAGAAAGAAAGTGTAAAGCGGACATATTACCTGAAGACCAGACCATCCTTTGATGATATCAATTTCCTTACTTGTAGACTCATTAACCCAAGCAATGATGATCCTCCTCTTCTTCTCACTGTCAAAGAAAGACTTGGAAGCATAGTATCTTCCATAATCCAATCTTAATCCTGATTCATTGTCTACTGATCCTTCATCAGGTGTATATATATCATTGTGATGGTCATACACTCCAATAGTATAATAATCAACAAAAGAACGAGCCGCACTATTTTTGAGCACATGTTTAATCCCTAAAAATATCTCAGAAGTGTCAAGTCCATTTTCCCCCTCAATTGAGACAGGAAAAAAATCAGGACATTCCCACATTGTAGGTTCACTGGACGAATGCAGGGGCCGCTCTGCTTCAGTCCAGTGAATAAAATCTTTGCTTTTATACAAAAGAGCAGTTCCTCGGGTTTCTCTTTCATTTCCAACGATAACTCTCCAAATCCCATCAGGCCCTAACCACGCCGTGGTTGGGTCCCTGAATGATTCCTTTTCCTCTTCATTCGGTGTCATGATTGGATTATGAGGCCATTTAACCCATTCCACAAGATAAGGGTCGGATGGATCTTTGGGTACGGCTAGATTTTGAAGTTGAACTTTTTGTGAGTCGCGTCTCAGTATAAAGCATAGCGGGTGTGCCATCTCGGAGCATTGTGGCGGAACCTATGATTAAATCAGAGAAAAATTATTTTTGCGTGTACACAAGTACAAGAATCTCCTACATAAGGTTAAAAAGAAAAAAAAAATTGACGTAATATTTTCACAAAATTGCAACAACCTGACCAACAACCATTTATGTCATATGAGTCTGAAGGCAAAAGAGCGAGAGGATGAATAGTCCAGTTGAGAAGATCAGTTGAAGTAGAATGACCCCATGCAATGTTTCCCATTTCTGCACTTTCAGGATTGTACTGGTAAAATAAATGGTAAATTCCCTTAAAGATCATTGGTCCTGCAGATTTAATTAATTTTGTGGAGTTAGTAGAGCATAGTTTTAATTAGAGAACATAATTATAGTATCTAATTTCAATGTTTATCTTCATCTAGCAGCTCCAATTCTGCAAGTTAGCCGTTTTATCTAACAAAATAGGAACTATTTCTTTTTAAGGATTTAACCTAATTATTTATTCACTACCTAAATTAAAACTAATAGGCGAATTTATAATAGAAAACTTGCTCATTCAGCAAGCGAAATGAAAAGCTCAAGATCACTTTATCTCTTCTAATTAGCTAAACTTTCTATCTCAATGATAAAAGTTTGTAGTATTATTGTTTGTTATACATGGGACAATGAAATCCTTCTTTTATAATTCCCCATTTCTCGTAAATGAAAATATAGCAAAGTGTAAGACAAGATGAACATCAATTTCTAATTCCAGGCACAACTTTAATAGGTAAGCTAAAAACATCCAATTATCCCCATTTCTTTATCTTAACTTACCTTAGCAAAACAACTTTAACAATTTGCTGGTATTATCACTTATTACGATATTATTAAATTAAGGGGTCGTTGGGTTAAAGGTTATAGTTACGTAGGTATTAGTAATACATGAATTAGTTATGAGGGAATCTATGTATTATTTTATACAGGGATTAGTTATTTAAGTTTTAGTTATTCATGTATTAGTTAGTAGGTATTAGTTATGCAAGTATTAGTTATGTAGGTATTAGTTATGTAGGGTTTAGTTATGTAGAGATTACGATACATGAATTATTAATTATTGAATATTTAATTTATTGTAAAATAATATATATTATTTACAAATAAATAAGTAAAACAATATTATAAAATTATTGTATATTTGAATTTTTTTTTTAAAGAAAAAATTGGAGGTGTAAATGTACACCGAATTAGAAAAAAAAAGTGATCTGGTTTTTATATATATATATATATATATTATCCCAAAAAATAAAAAAATATATGAAATAAAAAAAAGTAATAACTAATTCTATTTACATAATACCCACATAATTTATTTCACCTTCTACCTCACATAAAATTATGCATAAATTTCCTCATAAGTTATGTGAGTTTCAATCATGTAGAATTACTAAAAACACAACCAACCATTATGTAACATTAACACATGAATAACTTTTATACAACATTTAAAACCTACCAACCAAACATTGTATAAAATTAATACATGAATAACTTTTATCTTATTTGGTAACCAAACATAGTATAAAATTAATACATAAATAACTAAATTATTTATATATTAAATTGAGTCTTATCCCGTAACCAAATAGAAAGTTGACAATCAGACAAGAAAACTTACCATTAGGATCTGTGAATCCGATTGCATGTCATGTTATTCCCAGTTCACCAGCATTACAAGCCAATCACACAATTCGTTGATCAAACATAAATAAGAATATTAAAAAAAAAAAAAAGTTTAGATTAGGATACACAAAATTAATCATAGTTTTGAAAGAAAAAAAATTAATGTCTGTTAAGAATGTACCATTCATCCAATTCCTTGGAGGCTGGAAATGATAAGCAGTTCTGTAAGGTTGAGCCATAAGGAGAAAGGAAGATATTGATTCACAATATTATTGAATCAATTATTGGCTTGGTGGAAAGCAATAGACTTTAATTTCTTTTTCTTAGTGCAAATATATTGCATACAACTAAAACAGGTATATATCATACTCTCTGCTTGTGCAGGTCAAAATACTATATCTACAAGTCAAAATAATATATTCCATTTTAATCCGAAATAATACAATTCTAACCAATCCCAAACAATATATTCCAATCAAACCAAGACGGCAAGCAAGAGGTGATTTCCCGGTATCTTGCACAAGTCAAGATATTATATTCACAAATCACAGGTCAAAATACTATATTCCAACTTAATTGTTTAAGTCAATAGGTAAAAATCGTTTACGTTCCTAATTTTTTTTTAAAATCAAACTCCTCCATATCAAACTCGGGTGCAGGATTTTGATGCTTTATTTTTTTTCATGAAGTATATGCAGCTATTGTTTTCATCAAGTATATGCAGCAAGTTATATTAGGTAACACACGGAAATTTGTACAAAATCGTGCTGATTTACAATAATTAATTGAGGTGTTAATACTTATTAGTTTACCGTTAATACGTTTATAACATTAATGTTGATAAATGTGTGCTACACTCAATAATTTGGTGTAGATGTTGCACACGAACTGGAAAATCGTGACCTACTAGTACTATTTTTTAATTTTAATTTCAAACCGCCAAAACTACACATGCTAAAGGCAAGCTAAAAGGTATTGGCGTAGACCCTATCTAAGCAAGAAAATGGATACTTTAATCTATTGTTTTGAGTTTTTCCAGGAAACTCTATCTCTGCAAGAAAATGGGTACTTCAATACAAAACTAGTTTTGCAAAATTGTAAACACCTGAACGTCTCGAGAGAAAGGGACTTAAAACCAGAAAATGCAAAAAAACTAAGAAAGCGACAATCTCGCAAAAAGGTCAAGCAGATAAACAGTAAAGGCGCAGAGACAGAGTCTGGTTCCTTTTCCATGTTGCCCTTTAAGCAGATCAACGGTAACGGCGGAGTGATAAAGTTTGGTTCCTCTTCCAGGTTGCCCTTCTTGAGGGGCGAGCTTTGTGGTGCAAATGTCCCCTTCCGCGGAGTCCCCTGTATTTCTTTCCAGCCGAAGTGAGACCACGTAACTCTCTGTGCTTATGCACTGGGTTGCAGATCCAGTTGATCCTTGGATCGTTGCGAATAGCAGCGTGGGCTTGGTCAACCAATATTACCTCATAATATTTGTAGGTAGAATCCTGAATTAGAGAAGGTTAAGAGATCAATGTACTTACCAATATTAAGCATGCGTATAAGGAGGAGTCTTAAGTGACGAGACAAACCACCAGTAGGGGTGGGCAAAAAAACCGAAAACCGAAAAACCGAACCGAACCGAATTAATTCGGTTTTTCGGTTTCGGTTTTTTCGGTTTTTCGGTTCGGTTTCGGTTTTTTTTTTCAATTTCGGTTTTTCGGTTCGGATTCGGTTTTCATATTTCGGTTTTTCGGTTTTTCGGTTTAACCGAAATTTTACTTTTTTTTTTTAAATTATAACTTAATTTCAAAAAAATAAAAATACTACACCCAATCCAAATCTCAAAGCACATTTACATTTAGAGAATTATTTATATAATTGATACAATTGCTTAAGTTTTTTTACAAATAACAAGTTTTATAATAGTTTTAGCATGTTAAGAAAATTCTTACTATTATTAATATGCTTTGAAAGAAAAATGAAATATATAATATTTATTTAACAAGAAATTAGGGACCATAGATTATTATAATCTTAAAAGACCCTTAACTTTTTATTAGTTTTGTTATAAGGATGTTAAGCATATGAGAAAATTTATTATCAAAAATTCAAATGTTATGTATGTACTACTAAATGTAAATCAATTGATCCCACTATTTTCTTTATTTAAAAAGTTAAAATTAAGCTTAGTTGAATTAAACTTTAGAATTCAAACTTAAAATAATTTATTTTGAATTTAAAAAGATAAAACAACTCATTTTTAATTTAAAAAGTAGCTCATTTTGTAAGTTAAAAAATAGCCCATTAATTAGGCCCATAACCGAAAAAACCGAATTAGAAAAACCGAAAAAACCGAACCGAATTTGAAAAAAACCGAACCGAACCGAATTAGTTTGGTTCGGTGTTCGGTACACTACATGAAAAACCGAAAACCGAAAAAACCGAACCGAAATTTTAAAAAACCGAACCGAAAAACCGAATGCCCACCCCTGACCACCAGTAACTCAATCAGCAAAATAAAACCATTTATCAAACTGGTGCTTGCATTTTTAGAAATACAGAATTTAATCAACTAGCAAAACCCATACAAGAATTTAACTCCCCAAGCTTAAAAGTCTGTTGTGATCATGAAATACAGTTCTTTGTCTAAATTACACAGGCAAATAACTTAACACTCTGGCATGTCATATCAAAATAAATGGACTAGGAAGTAGAAATAGGTAAAAAGTTTGAACACATACCTCATTAATCCAGTATGAGTTAAGGACTCTAAGACCACCCAATTTCCTACCAGCTCGCTCCTCAGCAACAGATCTCTTGCTGCGCTGGAACTTCAATTGGGTGACTCCCTGGTTGGTGGGTTTACCATACACAATACCCTTGGAAACAGGCCTCTTCCTTCCACCACGTTTCACGCGAACACGGTAGACCACGTAGCCCTGGAAAGATAATGGTCTTAATCACAACTCTGAAGTAGCACATACTATGGAAAAGGAGCAAGTGTAGCATTTAACAAGATAAAGAAAAGACTTCTGCATTAGTACTGTTCCTTAAATGGGTATAACAAACAGATATTATGCATATGAACTTCAATTCTTTGCATCTACAAACAGCAAAGGAAGGATGAATAATAACATGGTTGTACAGCCTTCACAAGCATCTCAGCAATCACAGTTGTAAGTTTTGAACATAACCAAGAAATAAAATCAGATGCACAGTGAAACTTATACAAGTAGACTTAACTCATAGCCACCCAGTGAACAAAAATTCTTATAAATTACTCAACGTAACAGAAATATACCTGCTTGGCCTTGTAGCCCAAGCGGCGTGCCTTGTCAGGACGGGTAGGCCTGGTGACACGGACAATAGATGGAAGCTGACGGTACTCCCAGCACCTCACCCTTTGCAAAAACCTCATAACATCTGACTGCTTCTTCCTCCATAGCTCCGACACATAAGTGTAAGCACCTACATTTCCACAAAAAAGAGAGATGTTACAGAACAGCACTGTCTCGTTTAAACTACCTACCTATCCAACTTTTAGAGTAAATTATAACAACAATTGTAATAACACATTTGCATCTCCTGGCTGCTTTTTGCAACAAAATTACCTCTTCTATCACAGGACAATCATGTGGGAGAAATGCAGCATATTAGGTAAAATTAAACTCTAGAATTTACACACCATTCATAGCCCATTTGAAAGAAATATATCTCACTTTCCCATGAAGAGTAGTTAATCACACTATGCAGAGACATCCACGTGCAAAACTAGTTCTCCAACCATAGGCAGATTAGTGCTGAACAATATGAGGCAAGAAATTTTCAAGTACGGACAAATATCCCACTTTAACCCTTTGAGCGAATAGCAGAAATGCAACAAAAGAAATTAAATTGAATGGACCACATATATTTAATCGTGCACATACGCATACACGCACATAAGTATGTAGTTATTCAAATGCTAGATCTGTCTTTGTTCAGTTCAACAAATTATATTGAAAGTTCGGTGATCTAACAAAACCATTAGAACAAGATGAGCAACTATCTAAGATCAAGAGATAATGCCAACTACGAACCTGTACCGAAGAAGAAAGAAAAACTACAGAAAACGTAAAGATTGTTCTCATTCAACTAGACTTTTGACATGAATCAATTTAGCAAAGAGTATAATACAGAGAAGAGAGTGGATGAACATACCCATCGAGTCACTTCTGCTGCTCTTCTCCCCAAAGCTGCTCGGCAATAGAGACTAGGGTTTTCGAGTGAAACGCAATATAAAATGACTATACATACCGTCCTGGGCTGGTCTTTTCGGCCCATTGGCCCATGGTGATAATCATTTTTTTCTTTTACGAGGAAATATGGTCATCAACAGGCCCAAATTCCATTTCACTGAGGAGGAGTGCACAAATAACCGATTTCCGGGGCATATTTTAAAATGTAGTTGGTTTTAAAATTACTTAAAGTTTAGTCACTTGGTACTGAGTAACCAATATTTGGACAAAAATATCTTAAACTAAACATGAATGAGCTTCAGACTTCAGATTGAAGTTTGCACTATTAATTAACTCTGGACCGCGGATTTAAGATTTGCAAGTTTGAAGTCAGTTCGTATAATTAGAAGCTCAAGTTCAAGTTTATTAGGAGGTATTGTGATAAGATTAATAAGATAATTTTATCTTTTCGACCTTTATCCAACTCAAAAATTAGGCTAGAGTATCATGTATTATATGTCTAATTGAGTCTCTCAATGTATTTTTGAGTTTGTGGAAACTATCAATCACTTTTATGCCTGAACTTCTCTTTCGAAAATTAACTATTGTGTTTTCAACTAATGTTGAATTGAAATGGTGCAGATACTGCAGATAAATCAAATATCTTAACTAGGGATCTCAATTGAGCCCAAAAAAATTAATGATTAGTCCAATCTGTGCAAATTTTTATGGATTGGGTTCAAAATAATTTAAAATTGGGTAATTTTTAACTTATATAAGCATTATCCATTTTAAAATGATTGTCGTTTTAGCCCACTTAAATTCTCAATTTCAACCGCTTTTCTAATTTTATTAAAATGTTTTTTTCTAATATATTAAATCGTATTCAGTAGGATTGGATCTCAGGCCCTAAAGCAAGTTGGGTCTTAGGTTCCAAGTCAAGGTCGAGGTTAGGTCTATATTTAGGGTCAGCGCTCAAATATTGGGTTCCAGGTCGAGTCCTAGATCAAAGTCAGGTTCGAGACAGATTTGGGTCTCATGTCGGAGACAAATCTCAATTAGCCAGGATCAGGATTGGGTTTCACTCTGGCTCTGGTCTCGTATTAGGGTTGAGTCTCGAGTCGGGTTTGGGTCTCGAGTCTCAAATCGAGGCCGGGTCTTGAATCTTGGATCCTGGCTCGGGGTCAGGACTTGGGTCCCAAGTCGGGTCTTAGGTATCAGATCTTAGGTCAGTCTCAGTTAGAGGCAGGGTCCCTTGGTAGGGGTCTAGGTCCCAGGTCCTAGATCAGATCTTGAGTTGGGCTCAAGTCTCGGGTCTTGCATCTTGGATCGAGCTTAGGTCCCAAGTCGGATCCCTGATCGAGGTCGGATCTCTTATCCCCGATGTTGGATCTTGAGTCCCAAGTCAGATCTCGGGTCTCTTATTTTTTGGCTTTCTTTTCAGCAAAATTGATCTCTTTTGCTTTTAAAAATTACATTACTATATCAAATATTGTTTAGATTAAGCGAATCAAATTGGGCAGGTCATGACCCAATTCGGTTTTTAGTTCAGTTTAGCCTAAAGAAAATTTTGACGGATCGTGATTAAACCTGATTTTTAGTTCAACCTATTTTAAGCTCTTTAATTACAGTCCAATCCATTCATTTGACCTCCCTAATTTTAACTATGGAAAATTAAGTATAATGAACCTACATAAAATAGCCTTTATGTGAAGCTTTTAGTTTGAGCCCTAACTTCAGACATTAAGTTCAACTTCAGGACATATGAATCTAAAGTTGGCCTTTATAATAGCCTAACTTTCGCCCAAAATTCTGAAAATTTGATTTCAACTTTAGGGTTTCAAACTTCATATTACTAGATTTAAAGTTTGACAGATTATATGCGTCCAGCAAACACAGTGTAGAACCAGGTCGCTTACCTGGTTCCTCAACAGAAAATAGAAACTAAATAACATAGGAAGTTTTACGTGGAAAACTCTTTACCCAAGAGAGTAAAACCACAACATACCCTAGTAGGATTTTTCAAATTCCACTAAACAACCGGGCAATGTTCAGATTACATCCTTTTGCAACCTAGGAATTAAACTCTTAATCTCTTTCCCCTTACAATACCTCTATTGTAAGTCTTTGTGATAACTATATCACAAAGAAATTAGAAGGCTAACACTAGCCTAGCTATCAACGAGATTACAACTCCAAAAACAAATACCTACAACAGCTTCTCTTAGTGAGGAGTAGGCTTACAAGATTAGTACAAGAGACAAGAAATCAACAACATAAAATAAATACAAATACAACATATTGCGGCTGGTTCTTCATTGTTGTTGATGCTTGTCTTCAAGTGTCTTTTGCAAGAGAAGAAGTGTATTTTTTGTGTGTAGCAAAAATAAATTCCCCTTTGTCTTGTGTTAAGCCTATATCAAGTAAGAGAGAGAGAAATAGGAAGGTGTTTGTCCACTTGATAACCATCTGCAGTGGGGAGTGGGTCTGCCACTGTGTTGCGGCAGCAATGCAGCAATGGCAGTCTGCAAAGCGCCTTTTTCCAATTGTACCGTGTTGACCTTTGTCAGTTACTTACAGATCCTTGACCTGGTTCTTTAATAGGTTTGTTAGATCATTAAAATTACTACGTAGGCGTTCATCGACTTCCCTTTTTTTGATGATGACAAACCTATAAATAAATTCCTTTTAGTCAGGTTCCATAAAAAGTCATTTATAGCCCTTTCCATCTTACAATTCCCCCTTTCACCAATTCCTAGTTCCCCCTTACATGATTCCCATGATTCCCTCCTACACCGAGTCCCCTTTACATCCTAACGAAACTTCCTACTTTTGGCATCATTAAAAAGAAAATAGTAACGCAAAGGAGAGAGATATAAACAAAGTTAACTCATGGTCGTTGGGGCAACACAACACAGATGAGAAAAATGTAGTTAGTAACGAGTCAAACAGAACAAATTTCGTTCAAATCTAGACAAAAAAACACCCAAGTGACAAAAGGAACAACAACAACATCACGGTCTTAGTAGAAGATTCTGAACAACCATACAAACTGTGCCAGACACAAAAAAAGAAGAGAATCACAAGCAGAATTGAAGAGGGTTTTAATTAGAAGGAGAAGAAGGGTCTGAAGCAGGGATGGATTAGAATTTGGAAAGAAGTTTGTCAATACGCTCATTTGTTGCATGTTGATCATGAAACATCTACTGAGTTAGGTCCTCCAGTTGTTTCTGCAGTGCAATGTTTTTGCTCTTCAATAGGGCATTTTCATTTCGTAGGTCCAACATAGCACCTGGTTCCCCTCCTGACCTTTTTGCCTTGAGAAGAGCAATCTCTGCTTCCCGCTGAGTGAGCAACACCGTCAACCTGTCAATTTTGGCTGTCCTATACTGTTGAGCTTCAATCAACCTGAAAAACGTGGACTATATTCCGATGCCACCCGTCTTGGCTACGCACTCGCACTCCTCCAACGTGCTTATAGTGAACATCTGTTTCCTCGTAGCACAGTACCACACCCCAGGGGAACTCCAAAGTGACTGAAAACTTTCGTGAGTAAATAAACATAAGCCAGCCCATGTCATTCATCTTTTGATCCCACAATTTTGATCATGTGCTCAACCATGAGAGCAGGCAAATTTAGTGGTTGAAATAAACTCAGGGCTTCCACGATGAATAGATCAGTCAATGCAGCAATGGAGCGATGCTCAGCTCTGGGAAGGACAACCTTGTTCACAAACTCGAATAGCAATTGGTGCTCAGGCTTCATTTGTTTTTTAAGTATACGGTCACTGTTCAGGTTCCGATCTAGTTACCAATGAGCTTTTTGAATTCCAGAGATGCTTGTTTGTCCTTATTAGTGAATTCTCCAGCAGTGCGCACATTTAATATTTTTCCAAGAGAGATAGTGTCCAGAATGATTTCAACTCCTCCCACCATAGCTGCCACAATCTCCACCTCATCGGTGAATGCCAGAGAGGAATAAAATTCAGTAACTTCACTTTCATACTAGTAGGCAGAGGAAGATTAAATAGATGCTCCCAACCCTGATAGCTCACCATTTCTAGCAGCTCTTGTATCCCATGCATCGTGGCAATATCAGGATCAAAGATTCTACCACCTAACACTTTCTGCCTTCAAACATTCCCGATTCTCTCCATCAAGTGAGCATCGGGCTCCTTTCGAGCAATTCTCTTTCCTTTTTGAGGACTCTGCAGTGATAGCCTTTTGAACGAGCTTTGATACTATCACATCTGGTTCCCATGAGGGTTTCTCAGACACAGTGGGGTGCTTTCCCTTTGTGCGGGCCTTAAAACTCCAGCGAGACTCTCGCCTAGCCTCCGAACTTTCCTCCACCATCGCAGGGTGGTTCTCAGTATCTAACACTACTATATGAGAAGATGGATCATCACCCTCAAGCACCATCGATCTAGTCAACCTATGCCTTTTCAAGGTATTTTGACGACTCTCTTCTATAACTAATGCCATAGATTTCTTAGCGATACCTCGAGTAACTGGTCCCTTCTTTGTTCCCTTCTGCACCTTGGGAGTTTGTTTGGACGAGGTTTGATCCTAATGCAACACCATCTCAATTAAAAAGTGATTTGAGTCTCATCCCACTGTTCTTACCGGAGTCTTGGTTCCATCATACATATCCTTCATCGTCGTAGTGTAATCCACTGGTACACCTCGCCTCCAGGCATCTCTATAAGACATCCATTGGGACTTTATCACGGGCCTTTTCCGGTCAATGAATACCATAAGTAAGTCCCTTTTTTTTCCCTATATTTCTTCACCAATCTCCTTACAAAATGAATGACTTATGTAGTTGATTCCTATGTAATTGTTACAGTTTTGGATATCATTCTTATTATTATACAACAATATTATTATACATTGCTCCATTGTCTGGGTATTTTTGCTGTTGTAAAAATAATATTACACAACCCAGTCAGCCATTCTATACCTAACTCGTCTGTGCTCTTCCAAAACTATACTGGAATCTCATTCAGATGGTTACTCTTCCCCTGCTTATCACATGAATAACACCCTTAATCTCCTCAAACCTGAATACCTAAAATCCCGACGTCTTTGCTTATATTTGTATTTCACTAGATAAAAGTTTTCATTTTGTAAGACTAAAATTTATTAATGATGTATTAAACTATATTTAATTTAGAATATTGAAACATGAACAATTTTGAAATTTTAAATTTAAATAATAATATTATTTTTATAACATTAAAAAGTACTATTTAAAAAAAATCATATATATATTTTTAAATAATCAAATAAGATTTAAATGTCAAATGTCATTATATATATATATATATTTTTTTTTTTCTAAAAAGCCAAAAATATCTCAAAATGAATGAGGTTGATATAATGAGGTTTGACTAATACTCAAGCCTTTTATGATTTTTTACTCCAATATAAATAGGGTCATTCGCATAAATGCCTTTATTTTGGGGTGGTCTTTAAATTTCTGTCTTTCTGCATTTTAAGTGACAAACAGAGATCAAAATTGCCCTTAACAATCAACAAAAAAATATGCAAGGCAAAAATAAAATTCGCGAGACATAAGTTTTTGTCAATTTATGCCTTAAGACATAAGTTCACACAAGTTATGCTTCGGGGTGTAAGTTAATAGCATGAACTTGTGTCTGAGAAGAAGAAGTTCAGTAGCAAGAACTTTTGCCTTGGGGTAGAAATTTCAATTGCATGAACTTCTGCCTTGGGGCAGAAATTGATCATAAGGTAGAAATTCAATTGCATGAATTTTTACCCCCAGACACAAGTTCAATAATATGAATGTATGCCTTGGGACATAAGTTCAGTTGACAGAAGTTCATGGTACTCAACTTGTGTCTTGGGGTAGAAATTCAGCAGGTAACTTGTGCTTATGGGTAGAAATTCAATAGTATGAACTTATGCATCTAGGATTAATCTATGTCTTGCGAATTTTTTTTACCTAATGAATTTTGTTTATCTTGTGATTTTTTTTAAAAAAATATTAGTGATAATTTTGTCTCATTTTTATTACTTAAAATATTGAAGAGCAAAAATTAAAAATCATAAATTTAAGTGAAAAAAATTAAAAACCACCATAAAATAAAGACAATTGGCATTGAAACTTGATATGTATTTTGGTAAAATTCTTTGTATTTCATTCCATGTAATAGACGCTTCAGCATTCTTGGGAGGTCCAGAAAATGAGTTAGGGTTTTAGGTTATGCTCGGCAAAAGGGATAACAAGTGATTTCTTACTTATGTTTTTGTGTTTGGTATGTAAGTAAAATATGTTATGTTAAACATATTTATATTTTAAGACAAAATTATGATGATAGGGATGAAGGTTAGGGTGGGATAATGGATATTGTGAAGAGGTGGAGGTGGGAAGGTGAGGGTGCGACTTGTTTTTTCAGATTTCACTAATGAAATCATTTTTCTTATTTTTAAAGAGTTTTTTATCATAAAGAAAATATTTCTCTCCATGCCAAACACACCCTTACTAAGCGTTTGTCAAATTTTAAATATTTCTTTATTTTATTTAAGGTTTATGAAATTGAAATTAAATATAATATTGTATTTAATCACATTTTTTTTATAAAAAATATTTAGAATCATGTTCGTATGATTGAATGTATTTAAATATAACAATAAAAATGAAAGATGAATTGGAGAATTTCTTATCGTAAGCATTTGCACATAAATTTTAAATCTTTTTTACTTTATTTAAAATTTATAAAGTTAAAAATAAAATTGTCTATAAATAAATATTTAAAATAATTTTCATGTTTAAATATGTTTAGAAATTAAAAATATTTTAAAAAATAAATTAAAAGTTAAATTTGAAATACAATCTTCAAATTAAAATTTTAAAATTTTCATAATCAACCATTAATTTTTAAATAAAATAAAAGTTATTCTAAAAAACTAAATGAATAATTCGGCGGGCTCTTAGAGGAAATACAGCAAAGCCACCACAGATCTCTTGGCTGAGTGTGTGTGCGTGTGAGAGAGAGAGAGAGAGAGGAGCTCACCACCACCACCCTCTCCTCGGTCTCTCCGTCGCATTTTCTATTTCTCAACTCGTTTCATCCAATTCATTGAACTTAATTTGAAACTCTCTCTCCATCTCCCTTTTTTTTTTGGCTGCCCAAGTTCATTGGAGGAGGAATTTGGGTGGTGTTCTTCAGCGATCTCTTCTCCAAGAAATGTCGGCCATTTCGAATTTCACGGCGTTCCGGCGTTTCGAAAATGGAGCTGCATTAAGAAAAAACTTGCCTGGGGTTGGCTTGATTAGTAAGCATGTCCTGACAACAAAGATTTCTACACAATTCCAGAAGGTAATTTTTAGAAATAGGAGCAATTTGTTCTGTCTTTCTTTCCTGGGTTTCACCAAATTTGGGGGACTAGTCGGTACGAATATATTTTGCACCCACTACTCCTTTGTGATAATGGATGTTAACATTACGAAAAGTTCTAATTTTTATGCTTTTTTGGTGTCTTTCTTTCCTTGTTTTAGCATTTTTAATGAACAATGTCCCCATACTAAATGTCTATGTGCTCTGCTCTATTTGGACCAGTGGAAGAGTATTCTTCCTCCTTTGATTATATGTATGCTGGCTATAAATTTATCAAAATCCTCATTCCTTATTTGTACATAAGACTGGCAATGCTCTGTGAACATAGGTTGATTTTTCCTGGTTTTATAGCTTGTTTGGCCAAGCTTTTGGAAGACCAAAAGTGCTTTTTTTAAAAATTTTATTTTAAAAGTGCTTATTTAAAAAAAAAGTGACTTATTTGGCAAGTTTTTGAGAGAAAATAACTGCTCGGAGTAGCAGAAGCTGTTTTTAGAAGCTAAAAAGGTGGCTTCTTCCTGAAAGCATTTTTTTTTGAAGAACACTTTCAAAAAACTTGGCCAAACACTAAATGCTGCTCAAAAGAACTTCTAAAAGTTATTGATCAAACACAAATTGTTTCTCGTCAAAAGTATTTTTTTGAAAAACACTTTTCAAAATAAGCTGATTTTAGAAGCTTGGCCATACGGGCTATTAGTGTGACATCATAGAATTTGGTGGCCCTGGTTTCTTGCTAAAGCTGTTGGTCCATTTTACTATTACTATTCTGCAGTTTTGTATGATGTTTTGTAAAACTGACTGGAATGGTCTCAGACTCTAAAATAATGACATGTTTAAAGCTCATTCTGTTTCTCGAGCACCTGCATGAGTGAAAGAAGCTATTTGCTCCAGTCGTGCTATTCCTCTTCTTCATAGCACATCGAGCTTTTAGTGGAAATTTCTTTTACTACCATATTAATGACTGGTTCATAAAGTTATATGGTTTCCATGCTATATTGATATTTTTTTCGTCTTGTTTTTAGTATCTTTGTTGATAATTTTGAATGTTACCCGGTGATTTGAATTTCAAAGTGATTTGATATGAGGAATGTTGTGGTTCATTTTGCTCTTCTCAGGTGTGTGCTGTTCATTCAAAAAGGATGTTTAGAGGTTCAAATATAAGAATGACAATGGTAGATGAGAGACTTTCCAGTGGGAAGGTTGTTGCGCCATCTGAAGTGCTGGTAATGGATCCGCGCTATATCTCTTATTATTAACTGCTTATTTTGGAAAATTTGGAGTTGACTTCTCTTATACTTTTGGTAAAATTGTAGAGACCTTTCATTAAATTTGTGACACTTACATCTGCACTTTTTTCCCCTCCAGAAGGATTGTACACAAACATTTGATTCCATAACGGTGCTAAGTTTAGTTCATGTCATCAAATATTTTTCTGTTTAAATACAACTTTTGAAAAAGTTAGTCGACGTGATAAAAGAACCCTACAAGGTACTTGAATATTAAAGAAAGTTTGTCTTGGAAACTGAAGAAAGGAAGAGATAGGAAGGGAAAGAGAGTGAATTCTCCATTGAATATTAAAGAAAGTTTGTCTTGGAAACTGAAGAAAGGAAGAGATAGGAAGGGAAAGAGAGTGAATTCTCCATTCTCTTGTTTGGAAAGATTCTAGGATCATGGAGTATGGAAAATCTTTTCCAAATTGGTCCCACAAAAGTTATGTTCCACACATGACCTTCCCCACTTTTTCTTGTTTCTTCCTAACAAAAGAAAGGAATTGATGTCTTTCTCTCTAATTTTCTATCGCTTTTACTTTCCCTTCTCTCTTCCCTTTCTCTGTTCCAAGCAAATAGTTAAGAAATGATATTCTCTTTTACTTTCTATTTATACTCTTGTTTCTTTAAGTATTTGTTTCGCAGATGAAACGAAAAGAATTACATTGGTTTCAACACTTCTACACAAAAGTTACTCATGATAATTCAATAGATATCTAAAAACTGGAGTAAGCTAAATTATCAAAAAGGTAAAAGTAAAAATTGAGGAAGGTATATCTGTTTTCTTTGACAAACTACATAGTATTAAGATAATTGTTATTCCCTGTAAATGTAATTATTGAAGAGTGTGACTAATAAAGTTGTTTGACGTGCAACTGAAGCTACTACTGATGAGAACTTTTATATGCAGGCATATGAGCTTGTTCAAGGAGCAAAAGTAAGTTTTTTTTTTTTTTTTTTTTTTTTTTTTGAGTTGAAACATAACTAATTTATGTTTGCTATATTTTTTTTCCCCTTCCCCCTCCTAGTCTGTGTTCTCATTTGTACTTATTGTGAAGTATGCATGTGGAATGTATTGGTTCTGGAATTATTTTACAGCTCAACAATAACTGGAGTGTTTGAGTTGGGAGGAAATGTATCAATGGTTATATTCTCATTGTTCTGGGCCATGTCAAATAATGGTAGGAAAATCTGAAAAGTATGTCTTTAATTTAGTGGACACAGAGTGCACTCTATTCCTACAACTATGTTATTTTTGCTTTTTAGATTTTTTATTTTTGTTTTTCCTTTTCTTTTTTCTTGTCTAGTACAGTGAATAAGATGTTCGGTTAAGAAAGAAGCAGTCTTTTCATGAAAAAACTTCAGTGGTGAGGTTGTACAACAACAAGAATTTAGCGGCTTTAAAATTGTTCTAGTGCTGCGACCTCGAGTTGGTGGAATATATATATATATATATATATATATATATATATATATATACACTTAGCTATTGCGTGCATTGTTGTATGCTTCGTTAGTGAAAGGACACCTTAGATGGGTATATCATTGTTTCATGTCACACATAATGACTGTTTGAGTTCATATTTTTTTTGGATCAAGTAAAAGGTTTCATTGATAATAACAAGGTCAACTTGGTCGTATACAAGTGATATACCAAAAAGAGGAGAAACCTACAAAATATGGTTCTCTCCAAAAGACACCCAATCCTCTATACAAATAGGAACTATACGGGTGCTCCAAAAGAAAATAAGGGATCAGAGACTATATCTATAGATACTCCCTCCGTTTCAATTTGTTTGTCTGGTTTTGACTTGACAAGAAGTTTAAGAAAATAAAGAAGTCTTTTGAATCTTGTGGTCTTAAACCAAAGATATGTGTAATGTACCAAAATGGCCTTTAATCTTGTGTTCTTAAATATACCATGTGGAAGGTTAGAATTAAAGAGTTGCCAAAAGAGGAAAGAGACATTCTTTTTGAAATGGACCAGAAAGGAAAGTATACAGAAATATTGAAACGGAGGGAGTATATGTTTGAGTTCATCAGAGAAGCATCTATGTTGTATATGGTTTTAGTTGTATGATTTAATCTAATAAAAGTGAACAACATATACACATTTCAACCAATCAATAACCTTAATTACAATCTAATTGATTCATCTTTATAGATTCCACATTATTTTGGCACATTTCTTTCAAAATTATTGGCAAATAATTTGTCCGTCAAGCCAAATATAGAGGTTCTGTAAAACTAAATGTTCTCTAAATCTCTCACACTTATCTCTGCACTAACTCTCATATCAGACAATAGGACTCTTCTTTATCCATTCCGTAGTACTCGGGCACATCTTATTCCAAGATATTGGTTATACATTGTATCTTAATGCTAGTTAAGAGGTTCTCTAGATCCACTCGTACCTCTACGCCGAATCCCTTAGCAGACTAATGCTAAGAGACTCCTGCAAAAAGGACCACAGGGAGTGAGTGTAGTAGCTTGAATCATAGAGACGATAAAATAGCTTAGTAGAGATTGAATTACTCGCGCAAAAGTCTTCCTACAAGGGGGTGCTGCAGCTACAAAGGCATTTTTCGCCACAAATTGGCCATCATAGAAAAACTCGGAGAACTTGTGCACTTGTAATGGAATGCAACTACTAAAATAATTTAATACATCTACTAAAATATTTAACACTCTACACTCAAATATAAACCAGCCATCTCCCATATTTTGAAGGAAGAAACTAAAGAAGACTTAGCTAGAAGAAAGCATTTTTATTATACAAGAGTATTTTACAAGAGTGAAAGCTAGATTGGAAACAAAATGGAAAAAAATCTAAAATCTAGATGAAAAAATAGATGTCCTCCAACTACTACAAAGACTCCTATCTATAGGAAATGAAAAGCTAGTACATATACTACACTTATTTAATTATATAGTACAAGTGAAACATAAATAATAAGACTGTACAATAACATAAAAGTCTTTCAATTTAATACACTTATTTAGATAATAGAAAAATCATAGGAAATTGTAGGAACATAATCATGAACTAGAGAACAACTCTTGTGGCAAGGGGCCCCTGAAATTGTAACTTCCATGGCATGGGATAATGAAAATTTTATGGTAAGACATGGATGATGGCAAAAGGACCCTAGAATAGTTTATTTGCATGGCATGAGTTTTTGGGATTTTATGCAAGACATGGGTTATTCTTCTTTCTAATGCAACCTAGAATAATAACTTGCATGATATGGAATTTTAGAAATTTATGGCAAGACATGGGCAGACAATTTATTGTGGTCTTTTTGGATTTTCATGGTAATTTTTGGTGGGGTAAAGTGACTAAAAGGTGGAATGACTTGTGCAGATTTTCATTTCCTCATGGCAATTTTTGGTGGGTTAGATTGGCTAAAAGGATAAATAAGTTGTGCAGATATTTTCTTTTTAAAATGGAATTTATGGTGGGGGTAATAAGGTTAAAAGGTTTAAGAACTTATGCAGATTTGTTTTTCTTTTCAAATAGGGATTCATTGTGGGGTAAAAAGGCTAAAGAGGTATAAGGACTTGTACAGACTTTTTATTTTTCTACTGGGGAATTATGGTGAAGGAGATTGGCTAAAAAGGTTTTAAATACTTGTGCAGATTTTTCCCCTCTAGTCCAGAATTATCCATTCTGCTTGTCTTTTAACCTTTCTTTACTTTCCAATCTTTGCTTTTCAGCCTTGTGAAATATCTCTTGCTCTGTGGATGTTCTTCTTCCATAATTCCTTTACCTTTCCTTTCCTGTGGTTAAGCACTGGTTTCCCCACTTAAATTAATCCGTTGGATCAATTTAAAATGAGTCTCAAGAGTCTTCAAATATTTCATAATAGTCCTTGTTGCTTTATCATCTTCCCAGTGAGGATGGGTGGTAGAGTAATTCTCTTTTTCATATGAGCATACTTCCTTTGGGAATATACCGTTTCTGGTGGAAAATTATCCTCTGAGCTCTGGCGTATTCTTTTTTCATGGCTAATATTGTGATTGAAAAATGCCACCAAAGTGACGCCATTGGCATAGAATGACAATTCCTTTGATAATATTAATCGGTCTGTGAAATATAAATATGTTAACTCCACGAGAATTACTGATATTCCAGTTTCCCAAATTCATCTTTATTCTAGTTGGTAATATCCCTTTTCATACTTTTAAGTTTATGAAGGAATATGAAATTTGGCCTCCCATTAAAATTATAGCTATGCCACCATATCTTTAATTTATCAATGATCCATTTGCCTAAAACCACATGTTCTTGAACTTAAAGTAGGAGGGGAAGGATCCCAGTCCCCACTTTCAAGCAATAAAGGTCTATGATCTGAAACCACCTTTGATAAAGCAATTTGTCTCACTGCTCTAAAAGAATCACTCCGTTCTGGTGAAATGAGAAACCTATCTATTCTTGAAGCTTGTTGGAAATTTTCACCTCTGGCCCAGGTGAATGTGAATTGTGCCCCTATAATGGCAAGTCAATCAGCCCAAAGTCTTGAATTATGTCTGAGAATGTTTTCATATATGTGGATCTTCTAGAACAATATAATCTTTCACTCTCAGATCTACAAACATTAAAGTCCCCTTTTATAACACATTGATCTTCCCAAAGCCCCCTTGATTCCTGCTAATTCTCCCCACATCTCCTCCTTTTCAGAGTTTGTGTGAGGACCGTAGATAGCACTGGAGCACCATCTAAAGTTCTCAAATGGACTTTCTAACATACAAGAAATTGAATAGCATCCTGGCATAGTGTCCACCTTTATCCATTTCCTTCTGTCCAAAATATAAGAATTATGCCTCGGGTGCCCGAAGCTTTAAGTTTTACCCAATCAGCCCATCTATTTTCTCATATCTGCTAAATGGCATAATATATAAATAGACACTTTAACATAGCCTCAATGGGCAACTAACACTCCAGCTTTAAATATGCACATCTAGACACATCAACTTGTCTCCACTATGTCAGTTGAATACTCCAACTCACAAACGGATCATCTAGACACATCCAAAATTTATATGTCACGTCAGTATCAGGTGTCCATAAGACATAGTGGGGACGCATTGGAGTATTTAGGGGTCATTTGGTAGGGAAACAAATAATCCTTGGACAACTAATCCCCGGATTGTTATTCTACCTTTAATGAGAAATAAGGAATAAATAGTCTCGGAATTAATTTTTGGATGATTTATGTCACATTTGGTTGGGATAAAATCTCCGGATAAGTTATCCCAGGATTAGTTATATCTCTGGATAAGTTATCCCAGGATTAGTTATCTCAAGATTATAGTGTTATTTTTATCCCACCTCAATGTGGGATAAGTTATCATGGGATTAGTTATCTCGAGGTTTTATTCCAATCAAACATGGAATAAACCATTCAAAAATTAATCCCGAGACTATTTATTCCTTATTTCTCATTGAAGGTTGGATAACAATCTCGGGTTATTCAAACCTGGGATTAGTTATCCCGAAATTATTTGTTTGCCTACTAAATGGCCCGTTAGTTGCCAATTGAGACTAAGTTGAGGTGTCTAGATGTGCATTGAAGTTGGAGTTTTTACTTGCCAGGCCAAATTTAAGTGTCTGTTTATGCATTATGCCTTGCTAAATTATTATGTTGGAACATCCTTCAACTTTTTTTTTTTCCTATTAGCACATAATGTCAACCCTCTATTTCTAAATGAGTGATTTAATTGTACATCACTTATTCCCCTCATTCAGCCCCATCACATACCAACTCAAGATTTTTAGTTCATCCTACCTCCCCCTACTCCCATGGGATTGTTATCCTTTTTTCCCATAACTGATCCCAGAGGTTAGTCTCTTCCTTTCTCCTTCACCTCTGCTCTTCTTTTCTTTCCCTAACCTCTGCTACTTCGCTTCCTGTTGTTCACTTGAATTCGCCTCCTTTGCTCCATTCTAAGAACTATATCTAAAAGATCATGTTCAAACCTTGATGCATTGACACCGAAGGCCTTGCATGCCTTAACCACTTTGAGGTTTCAATGATGGTTTTTGTCCACTTTGTGGTTTCAATGATGGTTGGTTTGTCAATGATTTGAGGACTAGGGCCTCCTACCAAGTTAATGGTAGGGCATCACAAAATGCTAGAGAGGAGAAATTAGTGTCTGAATTGGAGATAGAGAGCAATTCATTACATGGAGCTTGTAATCGCCGGGGTCTCTGTATTCTTTCTTGAGGAAATCCACCGTCATTTGCATCTGAAGATGAATTTTCTTTGGGGAGACTCAGTGCCAAGACTTGCATGGTTCTGAATGGAATATTAGCGTGTAGTGTCTGCTCTGATTCAATATTAAGAACACTAAATCTGTTCTCATTTGGGCTAGGCTTAACCTTCCATATGGTCTTTTGTTGCCCTCTTGTAAAGAAGCCTTCTTTAGAGCTTCACAAACCCAATTGAGATTGTTACCATCGATTTTAGTGCTACTAACAAACCTTCTACTCCTTTCTGTTAAAAGGAACCATCTCTCACCTAAATTTATCAAATTAAAGGACTTCCCACCCGTATTGAAAGAGATTCCCCGATCCATGTCTTGCCATAAGATTCCCAAAATCCCATGCCATGCAAGTTACTATTTTAGAATCCCTTTATCACGAAAGAATAATAATCCATGTCTTGCTATAAAAATCCTGAGAACCCATGCCATGCAAGTTACTATTCTAGGATCTCTTTTCCATCATCCATGTATTGCCCTAAAAATCCCTTTATTCCATGCCATGCAAGTCACTATTCTAGGGTTCCCTTGTCATAAAACTTGTTCTCTAGTTCATGATGATGTTCCTACAATTTCATATGCTTTGTCTATTAGGTAAATAAGTGTCTTACATTGTAAGATTTTTAAGTTTATTGTATTTGTCATGTTATTTGTGTTTTCACTTGTACCATGTAATTAAATAAGTGTAGTACATGTACTAACTTGTCATTTACTATAAATAGGAGTCTTTATAGTAGTTGGAAGCAGTGTCATCTAAGGCGAAAAGCAATAAAGCTCTAAGGTGTTTTGGGGTTTTAAGCACAAAACACAAATAAAGTGGTTTAACGAAAGGTGCAAATGGAGAAAGATATAAATATGTACCTGCAGTTCGAGATTAATAATTATAAGCATGAATAACAAATATATGGACAAAGAAATTGAAAAAAGATTATGATAAAGTGAAATATATTGTAAAATAAAGCTAAAAGTAACAATATGAAATAAGAAAGTGGACAAGAAATGTAAGGAGTAGAAGATAGCTTTCTTCTTTCTTCCAAGTGTATTCAAGTGTGTACAATAAGAATTCTTTATGCCTCTATTTATAGTGTTACTTAGAGACATACAAAATGTAGTCATAATCATGGCATTAACCATGAAGGAGATGGGGGGAGATCGTGTGGGGGTTATATCAACATCATGGAGAAAAGTAAAGGGAGTTAATTTCTGTAGTACACATCCATAAACAATGTAGTTCAAGACAAAATTTCAATTGTTTAATGTTGCCTTTTCACGATTACACTCATTGACAAGGAAAAACATATTTAAGGGCCTGGATGACGACACTGAAGCGCTCACTAAGCGAGATGAATTGCTCAACCTATTTTGCGCCTCATTTTAGGGTTTAAGCACGCTTAAGCATTGATGTTGTTATGACAGGCGGAAAGTAGTGCCCTATTGGTCTAAGTCCTACTTCCCCTTGGTATCAGTAAAGAGGTTGGTAAGCGCTTCCCGAATAGATTCCTTTCTCTTTCCCAAACATCGATCAAAGGTAACCCTAACTTCACTTGTCGTAGTAAGACCACCCCTCTATAAGCTTTTCCTATCACTCCCATGAAACTCTTTCCCCCTGTTCTCTAGAGTTCAAGAACAAATTCTTGCCTATTCCTTATTTTGCCATTAACTTTGTTTTCCGCTAAAGGCAACATGAAAAGCACCTATATATTGTAATACGTAAGTGGAAGGACGGCTAAGCAACTATGCTACTAGGGCCTTTGACAACTCTAGTTGGAAGCCATCTGGTTTTCCGTCTAGGTTTTAGATCTTGTTTCCATTCTAGCTCTCACTCTTGTGTAATTAAAATGTCTTCTTCTAGCTAAGTCTTCTAGCTTAGTCTTCTTTAGTTTTTTCCTTCAAGATATGGGGAGATGACTGGTTTATATTTGAGGGTAAAATGTTAAAATTATTTTAGTAGTTGCATTTCATTACAAGTGCACAAGTTTTCCGAGTTTTGCGATGACGGCCGAGTAACTAATGTGAGTGTATCAACAACAAAGACTTTATGTCAATTGGTGATACTTGGTATCACCTATATGGATCCTCTGTTTCCATTCTCTTCTGCTCTTAACTAAGCCCGCATTGATATGCATATTTCAAACTTCCAAGTTTCTAGTGAAGTTTGAAGTGGGTACACATAGGAAAATATGTTATTTTTATCATTTTGGTTGTGTTAATTTCATTGATGTTGTCATTGTCGTTCTTATCATGCTGTCATTATTATCGTCATTGTCATTATTGTTTATTGTTCTTAATGTTATTGTTGTTAACTCATCTTTATCAAACAATTTTCAAGTGTAAACTATAAATAATAGAAGCCCCAGGGGTTTTGGTTCAATGGCAAAACAAGGGATGTGTGATAGATAGGCAATGTCATAAAATTGAACCCTGGCCGGTGACTAGTATGGTATATAAGTAGACAAGGGTCCCATTATCCATTGGGTTACATAGATGAAAATATCGGATTTCTCGGTTAATGAGGTCAGAGGCGGATCTAAAATTTTTGCTTTATGGGTTCAACATTAGAGATTTTGAGTATTGAACCTATTATATTCTTAAATTATTGGTACATACATAGTATTTATTGCAATTTTTGTGATTTTTTAACATAAAATTATACTCCGCGTAAGAAGTAACGGGTTCAGACGAACCCATTACCTTTGAACTGCATCCGCCCCTGCATGAGGTGGGAGAAATTCAAACATTGGCAGTCTTGGAGGTAGAATTGGGAAACTTCCAACAACTTATCTTGGAATGCTTTTGGGGCAAAAAGCAAGTCAATAAACATATGGAATCAGGTGTTAGAGAAATGTGAAAGGAAGCCAATATTTATCCATGGGAGGAAGACTTAACTTGATAAACTCCGTGTTAGATGCAATTCCTACTTACATGATGTTCCTGTTTCCTGCCCCTGCCAGTGTTGTAAAAAGGTTGGATTCTTGGAGTAGGAATTTTTCTGGGTGAGGAATAGTGAAAAGAAAAAAATACATCCAGTCAAAGGGGAGTCTTTGCAAGCCAGCAAGGAGAATGGAGGCGTTGGAATAAAGAATCTGAAGATCCAGAGATCCAGAATCAGAGTTTGATGATGAAGTGGATACGGAACCTCATCTACGGTGACCAGCCACTATGGAAGAAGGTAATCCAGGAGAAATATGATTTGAAGAAAAATGGACTACCAAAGTGAGCAGATAGTCCTTACGGAATTAAGTCTCTGGAAATCCATAAAGAATTTGTGGCTTAAGTTGCTAACAAAAACCATGTTCAGTGTTGTAATGGAATGAAAATAGATTTATGGAATGATAAATGGATAGAGCAACTCCCCCTGAAGCAGCTCTATCCAGACATCTTTCCTCTCAATCAACAAAAAAACTCAACTATGAAATAGTTTGGGGTGATCATGGGTGGAGCTTGATTTTCACGAGAGCTTTAAATGATTGAGAAGTTGATAGACTAGCAAGCTTTTACATAACTTTAGAACAGTTCAAAGGTACATCAACAAAGGTAAATTGTTTGATATGGCTAGTCAATAAGCAAAACAAATTCACAGTGAAAGCAGCATACAAGAAATTCACAACTCCAAACAATCAGAGTGGAACTTGGCCTTGGGAGATGGGGGGGGGGGGGGGGGGTTAAGATCCCATATAAGATTGCATGTTTCTCTTGGTTACTAGCTAGAGAAGTTGTACTCACACAAGACAAACTCATGAGGAGAGGTTTATATCTTTGCTCAAGGTGTTATCTCTGTGGTAAGGAAGCAAAGACAATTTCTCATCTCTTTCTACACTGCAGTTGGATTAAGATCTTTATCAACTTGAGGGGCATTAGCTGGACTATGTCAGGAAGAGTGTTTAAGGTCCTGAAATGCTGGAACAATGATATCAATCCTTTCAATCAGAGAGAGATGGAAAATTGTCCCAGCATGCATTTGGTAGACTGTGGGGAGAAAGATTCTAAAGTTGCTTTGAAGACAACCATCAATATACAGAAACTAAAGATGAAATATTTAGGGCTTTTCTTTTTTTGGTGTAGCTTAATGGAAGATCAAGGACCTATTTTTGATGTACTAGATTCCTTATGAGAAGATTAAGGATCAGGAGCTTATTTTTTCCTATCTGGATGTAAATATGGGGGACTACACACCCTTTGTGTAGTTTGTTATTGATATACAAATATGTTACCTGTTCAACTTTTTTTTTTTTCAATAAAAAACCAGATCAAACAGTTCAGTGATTAACATATATCTCCGGCAAGGCACGACAATGGACCTCCCATTCAATTTTTAATCATTTCTCCTCTTCCGGAGCTAGATATAACTTTAGGGAGACATCCCTTTTTTCTGGATATCATCATAATTATTAAAATTATGACTTCAGCAAAATATTTTCGTAGTCTTAAGGAACTAAGATGCATTATTTGAATAGATAAACTTGCTCAACTCTCTAGCTTATTTACATTTTCATAAATTTGTACATTCAATCATTTTTCAGTTTACTTCACTTATTCATCAATATGCTAAATAAAGTTATAAACTAGTAAACTTGGTATTTTCTCAAGCACATTAAGCATTTTTCTGCTTTTTACACTTATATGCCATTGACAATGGGAATTTGGATGTATAGGTAAGATGGAGTTATATCATGGAGGGATCTTTGCCCGAACCACCAACTGCTGTTCTCTTGCATGGTATTCTTGGCAGCAGGAAAAACTGGGGTAGTGACTCATTTACAGTTTTGTAAAATTGCGGTACCAACACACGCATTTCTTGTGTATTCACTGAATTATTCATGATACTTTCGAAATGCCTGCCGTTGTTTCTCAAAACATGTATTAACATTGCACGTACAGCTTTCAGTCAGGCCTTCTTATGTAACTAGCACGTGGAATTTTGCTTGAAATGAGAATAGTTCAAATGCCAGGATGTCTTAATGAAATTGATATCAGTTCCAAAACAGTGAGTAGTTGTGGAAACTAATTCATGTGCCATCTAATTCCCTTAATTTTGCAAATGCACGGAATAATTCTTTCCTTACCCATCCATTCCTTACCTCCTTATGAAAATTAAAAAAATCTATCCTTTACCAATTATATTTCCTACTGAATGGAATAATGATCTATGTCCTTTAGTTTTCCATCTTAATGCTCTAAATAACACAATTGGTACACCTAGTAGCAGCTGATGCTGGTAGAGTTCAATTTGTTCCAATTTATTTAGTGATTACTGATTAGAACCATCTTAGCTAAAATTCAAAGACTCTTTCTTTGATAGGAAGAAGCTTGCTTTCATTTAGCAGAAAAATTAAGGGAGTGTTATGACAGAAATACTGGAAAAGGACATTCCATGTTTCTTTTTTCTTTTTCCCTTTTCACACGACCATGAACCAAGTTTCGTGATGCACCATGCTTATTGCTCCCTGTGAATTCTCCTTTTATCTTCAAGGACAATGGGTTTACCCAAATTTTGTTTTTCCGTTTTTGTTTTGATATCTAACAGAGTTGCAAGATTTTGTGCAATGTACTTCAGAATTCTGATAAAGAACCTGTAGTTTGAGGAAGCTCATATTACAATAAAATGCAAAATTATTTGCTTATGGAAAGGAATGATTTAAAAAGTGTATTGCTGGAGCGCAAGGGAAATTCCACATCTTGTGGCATAGAGGTTCTTATTTCCATAGAGATTTACCAGTTAAATTGCCAACATACTATTGCTTTAGACAGTTTACATTTACTAGTTAAATTGCGAACATACTATTGCTTCAGATAGTTTACTTTTTTTTATTATTAATTTTTTATTTTTACTATATCTGCTTAAACAGTATTCCTGCTTCAAGCTTCTTACAGTCTTATCTTCAACCGTTTCCATGACAATCTGAAATTTTCAGGAAGCTTTGCTAGGAGATTAGCCCAAGAATTTCCGAAATGGCAGGTAGTAGAGATAAACATTTATTCTTAGCCCTTCTTATGTACATAGTATCTTAAAGAGCTTTGCATCATTTTTAACTTGTCCCAATTGGATGGGGAGTGTGTTTTTTTGCATGTTGTTTACTGTTGGTTTGGGAAAAACAATGGAGGAAGGAATTAACCCCACTTTCTTCTATACTGGATCTGCCAAGAATGAAGAGAAAGAAAGATTTGGTCTGACATTAGTACCCTTGAGAGATAGTTCCTTTTTATAATCATAAAGTTTGGAAGTAGTTCCTTTTTTTCATAAAGCTTGGACACATTGAAAAGCTTCAAGAATAGGTTTTTTCACATAACCATAGATTAGGTAGCACCCAGGCTGCTCAATTGGTCAATGAAGTGGCAGGAGATTCTCAGGTTCAAATTCTAGTGGAGACAAAAAATAGATTTTTTCCATCAGGGGTACCGTGCGATAAAAATGTGTTGGCAAGACTTAAAGATGAGTTCTACAGAGCTGTGGTTAACCTACACTATTGTATGGACCAGATAACTGGCCAGTCAAGAATGTCCATTTTCAAAAGAAGATGAACATAACAAGATGAAAATGCTAAGATGGATGTGCGCACATACTAGGAGAGATATGATTAAGAATGAAGTTATACCTGAAAGAGTGGGAGTGACTTTCGTAGCGGATGGTTCAGACATGAAGAGGAGGTGCGAGGATGCACCAGTGAGTAGGTGTGAGAGGTTGGCTATAGCAAGAGATAAGAGAGGTAGAGGTAGGTCGAAGAAGAAGTGGGGGGAGGTGATTAGACAAGACATGACACAAATTCAGCTGACTCAGGACATGAACTTAGATGTGAAGGTATGGAGGTCGAGGATTAGGGTAGAAGGTTAATAGGTAGTCTAGTGTTGTTGTACTTCTAGTAGTATGATTTAAGTATCATGTATTTCTCTTTTCGCTGATGTGTATTAATATCTGTTGCTACACTTATTTGGTACATTTGCTATTTTGTTGTCTTTTTTTCTTTCTTACTTTCATGCATCAATTACATTTCTTTTGAGCCGAGGGTCTATCAACAACAATCTCTCTATCCCTCAAAGGTAGAAGCAAAGCCTGTGTACATTATACCCTCCCCAAAACTCAAGTGGGATTACACTGGGTATGTTGTTGTAATCCTTGGTAGGCAGAGTTACCCGGTACTTACGCTGGTAGAGGTAATAGGTATCCAGTGGAATAGTTGAGGTGAGCACAAGTTTGCCCAGAAAACACCGTTATTAAAAAAAACATAACCGTAGATTTTATAAAAACAACACCTGATCGTTTGTGGTAAACAGTGCACTAATGCTCTCCTCTTCTCTGCTTTTCTATTCTTTCTGATATTGAGCTGCTTACACTTTATTAGTAATATCACACATCCTAGAATTTTTTCTTTTGGTTGTTGTGAAGACAAATATCAGCACAAATTCAATTCCAAACTTCATAGAAGTCATTAATTCCTTTAGAAACTCTTTTGGGAACAATTAGTTTGGAGCATAATTGTGTTGGGGAAACTTTGTTGTAGAGGGGCTGTAAGTGTCTAAGCATCAAGTCCTGCCCTAAAAACAGTGTTCTCTTTTCATTGATTTATTTGAACAAAAAGCTAATAAAACAATTCATGAAGCTTTAGAAATTAAAACAAAAACATATGAAGATCCCAAAATTTTTGGGTTCTGATGTGCTTTGTCACCCTTCAAGAGATGCAGCTAGAAACAGATTGTGATGTATTGCACTGTTCTATGTGAGCTTCTTTGAGTTATCCTGAATATTTTTTCAGCAACTCTTAATGATACTGTTAAATTGCGGTCGCATCATTCTTAAAACTATCTTTCTCCTCTTTGTGGAGATGTCATCTTGCACTCATTTTCTTTTGACTCCTTTCGCCAGTTGTAGTCCTTAAGCTCACATTCTTCTCTAACTGATCGTCGATGTCTTATTTGAATCGTTTTGATACAATATTTCGGTGATTTTGTAATGGACAGTCTTACAGTAGATTTACTTTTCTGCAGTTTCTCCTGGTGGACTTGCGGTGCCATGGCGATTCAGCATCTCTCAAGAAGAGAGGTGCACATACAGTTGCATCAGCTGCACTTGATGTCTTAAAACTGGTATAGTTTCTTCACATGATCTGCCGTACTCTGCGCATACTTTAGTGTCATTTCTATGACATCCGTATCAGTAAAACTGTTTAAGGCATGTCTTGCACCTATTTCTTGTACGATCTTTCTGTTTTTTTTACATCTTACACTAGGTTTTTTGTGGGGAAGGCATGGGAAATTTTGACAGACATTAGCAGTCAAGTCCTTGACTGTATTCCTATTTGATTAGTTCAAGTCAGAAGAGCATGACCAATTATACTATTCTCAAAAACCAGAAAATATTAGATATTTTTCTTTAATAGTGATAAAAGTAGTCTTTCTGCAAGTAAATATGGGGCTTGCATGTGTACTTGTGCATGTGTACAGGTGGGAACATTAGCTATTGCCATGTCATCCTAGATACCCCCTTGGCAGCGGTATTACTGTTTGTTATCAGTGGTTCCGTACCTACCAACAGCTTCATCCACCCAATCTATCCAGCTATTTCCCAAATAAACGCCCGCTCTCCATTTGTGAGATCATTGAGGATCATTCAATATCCTCTCAGAATTTTTAGTTGCATCTAGACAATGGATGTTATTCCTTCTATTGTCATTAAATTCTTTGCCTCATGGTTGGCTTGGAAGTCTAATTCTTTCAGTTATATATCCAATTCTCTATTTCATCTTTCTTTTTTTTGGTGGGATCAGTTCTCTACATTGACAAGTAGACGTCATTTGTTATTATTGGGTTTTTCCCCTTTACTTGCCCTACTGCTTTCAATTTTTCAAAGAGGGCCCCAGCTTCATCGCCAAACCCATGAAAGTGGAGCCCAGTTGCTTGCTCAGTTTCATCATATATTTCTTCACCATCTAAAGGCATCTGGTGGTTTTGAAATGAGTTGCATTGCTTTTTAGTCCTCATAACAATGCAGTAATAGAGTGTCAACCATAGTGGTTGACTGAATGAATCTTTGTTGATCATCGAATGATATTCTGATTCCCACGAATTTTCACTACATGTGTTGTTTAGACTGAATCACAAGATTTCTGAGTGTTGGCAGCATCTGTGTTCCCCTTGGCTTGATTAGTCTGGATGATTGACCTGTGCAACCTAGGTTGAGAGGCCAAGATAGTGGCAGCGTGTGATTTTTCCATATCAGCTAGCACCTCACCGGTTTCTTTTTGATAAGGTAAATAATCTTACTAACGTTGGGGAATTCCCGTACACAAGAAGTATGCCAAAAAATAGAGAACCCTACACTAAAATATGGTTCTCTACTAAAGTCATCCACCCTTCTATACAAACAAGAACCTCATTGGTGCACCAAAAGAAAACTAGAGACAAAATCATTCCAACCCCTTCGAAAGCTCTCTTATCCCTCTCCCTCCACAGAACCCACATAAGAGCTAGTGGGACGACATTCAATGCTGCGGATCTTCTCTTTCTTCTTTTGAAATTCCAACTATGCAGTTCCTCCTTTACCGTACTCGACATAACCCACTACTTTCCCAAACTAAATCAGAACCTCTCACCACAACGCGTAGCAATGAGACAATATAATAAGAGGTGATCCACATCTTCTCCTGAACATTTACACATATAGCGTCATCTCACGTGTGATCCTCTCCTTCCCCACATTCTTGACCGTCAGTATCGCTTTCTTAGCTGCCAATCACACAGAGAAACAAACTTTTCTGGGCGCCCTGGGATTCCAAATAGAAATATACTGGAAGTGCACTCCATCTCTCACCAAAAGCTTATGGTAATATGATTTAACTGAGAACTGTTCATCTCTCCCTGTCTCTCATCTTCACCATCGTGCATGGCTATCTCACCTATTTCATGCCAGCATTTTCCTTCTTTTTCGTTTCATATCCACGGTGTCTGAGCAAGCATGCCTGCTCATCGACTAATCCACCAGGCAGGCGGCAGCATATCTGGTCCACATGCACAACTTGCCAAGCTAGTCCTACCTATCAAGGCGGGAGCAAATGGGCTCACATTAAGTGTTATAGCTGCTATTCAAACGCTGGATCTGCAGGTTGTCACCCCATGTTTCATCCACTAGGCCATCCCCCTGGAGACCATCGTCTTTTGGTCATCTCTCACTTCTAGGCACATATCGTACTTTGACCCTGTCATTCGATTTCCTCTCATGGGTTCCCATTGAAGACTAGCAGGATTGGCTATCCAGTTAATGCCTTTGTTTTGCCTTTCCTGATGTTATCCTCCTTATCCTTGCTCCCTTATGTAATCATTAATTCTTTGTGATATGGTAGCTTTTCCTTCACTCCTGTATATACGTCTCTGATAAGTGTTCTGGCCAATTATCTTTTGGCCTATTTGTAAATTTGCTTTAACATGCTGCATTTTATATGCATGATTATAACTTTGACGTGATTAGGCTAGTCTGAATTTGAATCAAATATGGGTCCTGCAGATCTGTATGAGATAGATGTCCACTCTATGTGCCTGACACATGTGGCCCTTCGCTCCTTGTTTGTGTTACATTGTCGGTGTCTTACAGTTGCTGTGATCATCTTCTTTTTTTCACCCATATTATAGATTCAAACTCTATCAGTTTTTGTTACTCTCTCTTATGCTAAGCGACACAAAAATGGGCTTGTTATAGCAACTATTAGTCGAGGCACTTGCAGTACTTGATCCCTGTATTTAAGAATAGCTTTATGTGGGAAGGATTTCCAAGTGGTTTTATAATATGTCCTTTTTGAAACTATAAGTATTTTTATGCTAGAGCAAGCACATTTCCTTGTCTTTTTCTTATTGGTTCACTTTCTTTTACCAAATTATGCTAACAGTTGATTCCATATCACTGAATCATTGGCCTAACCGTCTCCATGGAAATCTATACACACTCTCAATATTCGAAAAAAAAGCTGCTTGCTGGTAAAATTTTACTTCATCATGCAATACAGGGGCAATGGATGATATGCCATGTCAGTTCAGTGGCTGTCACTTACGGTTCTCTTCTTTTTCTTATTTTTGGTTGGGTCAAATGGCTCCCCGTTTTGCCTCTTCACTTCTTGCCTGAGATGGTAACACAATTATGGTAATACATTGCTTGGGTTCAATCTTTATTTCTTCTTTGTGTAGCTTGGCCAGCTCAGACTGACTCCCCGAGTTGTAGTTGGTCACAGCTTTGGAGGAAAAGGTAACTTTTAGCTTATTATAGTGGAAGCTACTTGGAGAAATCAACTGATATTTTGCTGTTCGGACATTCATCGTTCTTATTAATATGCAGTTGCATTGAGCATGGTTGATCAGGTTGCAAAACCCCTTGCACGGCCAGTTAGAGTAAGTATTCTGCAGAGAACTCTACAAGCATACTTGCAGTAATATCAAACAGTTTGGATATAAATTGGAATTCATGAGTGGTTAAAGCAATGTAAAACTCAGTTAAGGCAATATATACCATTTGCTTCACAGTTCTCTCATCTACAATTGATGATTCTTGTAATTTGTTTTTAGGGATAAGTATTCTGTATGAAAATTCTACAAGCATATTTGCAGTAATATCAAACACAGTTCGAATACAGCTTAAACTTGTGAGTTGTTAAAAGTGATGTCAAAACTCAGTTAAGGCAATATATACCATTTGCCTCACAGTTCTCTTATTTACAATAATGGTTTTGGTAATTGGTTTTCAGGGATAATAATTTTCTTTTTTGATGCACTTTCTTTGGTCTTGCAATCTATTTGTCATCCTTTCTTCTGCATTTTTCTTTCCACTCCAAATTCTTTGAAGTAATTCCAAACTAATTGGGTCATAGGTATGGGTTCTAGATGCTACTCCAGGAGAGGTTCGAGCTGGTGCAGATGGAGATGATCATCCAGCTGAATTGATATCATTTCTGAGTAAATTACCAAATGAGGTGAGTACTTTTGGTGATTTCAGTTTGTATAAAGATGTCTCCTTGTATATTCCTTTATATGAACCTTAACAAATTTTATGCTCTCTTGTTGTCAATTCTCTATGATATCTTTAGTATGTCAATATAGATATGTGTTCCTCTCTAGACTTTTAAGCAGAAATTGGAGTGGGAGGTGCAGTGGGCCTTAGCGTGATGTTATTCTCTGATGTGTGTGTTTTAAAAAGAGCAGAATAAAAGTGCATCCCGGGGAATGAAAATTTCTTGTAAAGTGCGTATTTCTTTTGTGTGTGTACTTCTGGAGCTCACAGGACATCACTTGCGTAGATGTTTGATCAAATTTGTGGATGGCTGTTCCTACATATAGATAAATGTTTTCCCTGCCCAAAAAGAATTCGAGAGAAATACTTTAGGTTTAAGGTATGACTGAAATTTTTTGATGAAGTAAATAATTTCATTGCTGGCATCAAGTGGATGCATAATAGTTGCAAAAGTAGAGTAGCAAAAAGTACTTGTCAGCTCCAGTACATGTCTAGTTAAAAGCTAGGGTGGTGACAAAGTTCAAGAGAGTATCAGGGGAATCAATTGGGGACAAATAAACCCAACTATACTAAAACGTGAGACAACTAGCTTTTATAGATTGGCAGTTAGTTGATGTTCCATCAAAGCATCTCCTATTCCTGTCATTCCAGATACTCCAAAAAATGGCAGCAGGTATCATCTTCCAGATTCTTTTGATGCTGCTATCAACTTTCCAGCAACTCCAGCTCTCAAAAACATCCCTGATATTCTGCGGCATGACCCAATTGCAAAAAGTGTTATAAACATACTCCATAAGTCTGCTGCCACTGGAGAGTGTATAAAAAGGTGGTTGTGTGTCTCTGCTTTCTCCATGCACATATAGCATCTGTTTGCCATTTGAAACTTTCTTCTGGCTAGATTATCTTGAGTCAAACATGCTTCATGCAATGCTGTCCAGCTAAAGCAGCTGATTTTAGTAGGCAACTTGACTTTCCAAATAATCTTCCAAGGCCAAATGACTGATATTTAATGTGATTTTACTTGCAACTACAGCAGTTTTTGGTGGGAAAAGCTTGTCCATTTTTTTTGGAAGTAGAAGATGAATCTGTATCAGCGCAATGGAGAATACACCTTTCTCCTTGATGTTGAGCTTGCGTCTTGACTAATTCTTTTATTCTTGCATGTTGATATTATTTTGCATGATTTTTGGCTTTATAACTTGAAATAGCATTCAACGATGTATTGAAACTTTTTTTAGCCTAGGCTGCGTCAATTGACTCACTCAATGTTGTTTCTCTTTAGTCTCTCTTGATTTTGTTACTGATATATTCACATAATTTGTATTGACATCAATTATTCGTATGAATATTATTTTTCAAGGAAGGTCTCTTCAAAACAAGATATTGTGGAGGCTCTCATACAAGAAGGTTTTTCCAGGGATGTAGCACAGGTATCCCTTGACCTCACATTTTTCTTTTGAGGAATTTTGAAAGATTAAACACCTAAACTTAGACTTTGCAAACTTAAATTGCTGTATAAATAAAGGCATTTTTCTGTATCTAGTGAGGCACTGAGCTTGATATTGAGTAACTGAGGAATGGGATGTCTGCAATCTGTTAGAAACATTATAAATGCACTTTAAGTTTTTGTTGGTGAAATGCACTTTAAGTTATTGTAATGTGTTCGACCCTTCTCAGTGCCACGGAGAGTGAGACTATATATCTCTCGACTATTGTGATAGAAAAAGTGAGTGATGATTTAGTAAGTAGAGTACCAGAGGATAAGTTGTCCCCCCCAAAAAAGGAAAAGAACTATACCACAAGAATGATCTCCTCCAGTCTCTCTAAGTATCTTTTAATGGACCTATATAACCTTACTCGGTAGGTTAGGCATGAGAATACCCTATCTCAAATGCTTCTGACATGTCTACCTGTATCCTGAAAAGATTTCTTGTTCTTCTATAATGATATGCCCCATGAAACTGGAAACAATTGCTCACCTTCGGGAGAAACTTCTAATTTGACAATACCTTAAGCCCCAAAGGTGTTAACTCCAATGAATACAAGTCCTTTACAGTAGCAATCAATCTGTATCACCTTTCCTTCCTAAAGAGAGCTGACAGAAAAACATTGAGTCCTTATCAAAAAGGAAAAACATTGTGAGTCTTGTTTTCCCATATGATTTATTGGAAATGATATTCTTGAATATTATTGATCGGGTAGGAAGCATAATATTTCAGACTCCCGATCGTTCAAAATTTGAACTGCAGATCCAGATTTTAAAGTCCATGAGTTCAGAATTTTGTGTACTTATTGTTCTTTGAATGCAGTGAATTTGATTTATTCCTTTTCACGAATATATAAGGTTAGAGCTAGGGATATCGGATTTGTCAAACTTAATTTGTCTTCACTAGCTACGACTGTCTTCATTGCTCAAAGTGGATGACCTCATTACACAAGCATTTAACACTATTTAATTGGTGCAAGAAAAGGTTTGAATGGGAGAGGGGAATTCGGTCCAAGGCCAAAACTTTGTTGCTCTAAGGAAAGTAGAGGGGCTAATTACCCTCCATATCTACTTGCTGGCGTCCAAATTTTTATTCGATAACTGAAAATTCTCTGAGGGTCAGCTACGTGCACTACTGCTAGTGCACGGTCCGAAACTGTGTGGATGATGGACCCGACCCTCTATGCCTTCTTCTCTTAGTGTTCAAACTCGTGAGGAAGTAGTATCTAATTGTTTGTACAATAGATGATTTAGTAAATAGAGTATATCATGCATTAAGTCCGACAAAAAGTTCATCTATAAGGCCATCATCTTTCTGATCATTGTTCGTTTCCATTATTCTAACTGTTAGTTTGCTTGCACACGCGACACGAATTGTCCGGTTCTCGTTTTTTTAACTGTTGGTTTCCTTTGTAATATTTGCAGTGGGTGGTAACTAACCTTCGTAAAACTAACCCTGCTGGCTCATCTTCTTCACCTTTATCATGGGTGTTTGATCTCAAGGGTATTGCTGAAATGTATCAATCATATGAAGAAACAAACTTATGGTAGGTTGCTCATGTTAGTTTCAAGTATGCAGATATTATTATGGTCATTCTTTTGGCTTCTCGTTCATTCCTTTACTGTTATGAGTGTATACCAGCTGCCCAATAGGCCAACAGATCCTGGAGTAGTCTGGACACGTACGAATAGTGGTTCAACAGATCACAATCATGCACGACCTTTTTATGTTGTTTATAAATTAAAGGGAAAAAGCTTAGATATGCCATTGAACTTTAGGAAAAGGCTCATCTATGCCATCCATTAATAGTTAGGCTCGTTTATGCCACCGCCATTACTCAAAGAGGACATCCATGCAATTATTTTTTAATAGATCTAATACCTGATTTTTCAAACCAGATTGTACACGTGACAATATTTAAATGGACCACGACACTTAAAATACCCACCTATTAAACATTCATACAGTCTAAAACTACCTGACCCATGCCCAGAATACCCACCCACATTTTAACCCGATCCGTCATTATTTAATTTAATCCTTCCTCAGCCAATTTCACTACCCGGTAAAACACCACCAAAGACCTAACCGCCAGCCATCTTCTTCGTTTTCTCCTCCTTCGACCAGTGTTCATATCCTCGTTTACTTAAGTGATATTTTCGGCGACTATAGCTAGAACATCATTAGTTTTTTTGTCGTTTACATCATCTTCTAGGTCTACAACTGTTGGTGGAACCAGATTTCTCCCATTTGTCCTAACCTTGGTGGACAGAGTTACCTGGTACCTGTTGCTGGTGGGAGGTGGCAGGTATCCCATGGAACTAGTCGAGGTGCACGCAAACTGGCCCGGACACCACGGTTATTATTTAAAAAAAAAAAGAATCTCTGGATTAACTGCAAATTCTCTAGATTGTTCTGCACCAGGTTCCTCTTCTATAATTGTCTGCAGCTCAGCTTTGTCCCAATCTTCAGGAAACTGTTATAGTGTTCTTCGTTTCCCATGTTTGAAGAATTCGATCAGGGCCTTGTTGCCACAAGATAGTCTCATCATCTACTTTCATAATGAACTTTTAGCTGATAGTTTTTCCACTTGGGATATTCTAAGATAGTACATAAAATTAAAACATCCTTAAGTTAATTCAAACATTATCCATAATTAGAGATCGATCACCAACATGTTCTTACCAATTCGACATTCCGGACATGTCCCTCTGACCATTCAAGTGGCACTGCATTTGATGGTTCCATGAACCAAGCACAGGATCATCACCCACTATGTAGAAATGCTGACCAAAGGAGCATTCCTTATTCAATTGATTGTGGAAGGTTTTCACTTCTCCTCCTTGTCCAAATCGACCGACCCAAATCCCTATCTCAAATCCCTTTCACAAGAATGTGTAAGGGGTTAGAGGCTGGGGGTTAGGTCTTTGGTGGTGTTTTATTGGGTAGTAAAATTGGCTGGGGAAGGGTTAAATTAAATAATGTCGGGTCGGGTTAAAATGTGGGTGATGTTTTCCTGAGCATGGGTCAGGTAGTTTTAGGCTGTATGGATATTTTAATAGGTGGATTATTTAAGTGACGTGACCCACTAAAATATTGCCACGTGTATAATCTGGTATTGAAAAATCAGATATTGGGTCTGTTAAAAAATAATGACATGGATGGCCCCTTTGAGTAACGACAGTGGCATAAACAAGCCTAACTATTAACAGATGGCATAGATGAGCCTTTTCTTAAAGTTCGATCGCATATCTGAGCTTTTTCCCTAAATTAAATCAAAAGATTTAAGAAAAATACATGGAAATGTCGATAAGTTGCAGGATGTTTTTTGACAAGATTAAATTTCAACATTAATATAAAAATAGCAAGATGATAAGGAATTCTTCAATGAACTCTACAGGCAATGTACTGGAGGACTGGTCACTCAACTCAATACCTGCATGGCAATAGAAAAAAGATAAAAGGGAAGTGGAATATCTGGAATCATTAGAGCCTAAAAAGTACTTATTAAGTATTGGCATGCTAAGAATAATTCTGAACTGTAATACATATGATAATGAATGGGTAACTTTGCAATGGCTGCATTTGAATTAGTTAAACCGGAGGTGAGCTTCTGGTAGATCAAATCAATGGCTCATTCTCTATAAAAGAGGAAATAGTAATTGCAAGAATCTCCTCACAGGAAAATTGTGGAAGATGTTCCTCGGGGTGTGCATGTTAACTTTTTGAAAGCAGAAAGAAGTCTGCATAGGTGGGCCCTTGAGGATATCAGAAGAATCCATGTTGCTGAGGAACAAGCTGTAGAGGAGGGAGGTGGAGTTGAAATGCATGTCCTCGAAGATGCAGGTCATTGGGTAGGTTGCTTCTTTTTTACACATTTCTGCTGTCATAAGTTCACAAGATGCAAAGTGCTTTCCTTTAGATGTGCATCAGATCTGGAAACTGGTAATTTATCATACTCTCTCCCTTTTGAATCATGTAGAGTAGTTTGACTAGGATCGCTGTGTAAGAAAGAAAAAGAAAGAGACATTTTTGGAACTTGTGGTCTTGAACATGCCATGCAATTTCTGTCTATAAAAGCATCTCACTAATGATAAAATGAAAAGTTTAAAGTTAAATTGTTTCCAAATATAAAACGGTGTCATTGTTTTTGTTGCGGACTAATAAGAAAACAGTGCCACAAAATGGAATAGAGGGAGTACCTAGATTAGCTCAACTTCTTAAAGTACACGATGACCCTTCTAAATTGTGTCTCGGACTGATGGTCTCATCCTTCTTCCATTGTTGGACTATCTATCCTCTGCTCCCAAAGTGATGATATATAGTTTCTGACAATGAACTTAGGGTACATCTTTTTGCTGTTTAAAGCTATTGAATTGTAAAAAGTAGACGGTGAAACAGGGGTTACTTTCGATCTTTCGTTATTCCACCTTTACTCTCCTTCCTTGACAATGATGAACAGTCTTGAATTTTAATGCACTAGCTTTCTGATTTTGCCTTGCTGAAACGAAATTGCACAATTATGAATCACCTGATCCTTATCCTAATGACAAGGTTATATTTTTTCCAGGTACATGCTGATAACCCCGATGGGCTATTCAAGATCCTTTCTTTTTCCTTCCAAGGATTTTAGGCTCAAGGACTTCTGGCATTGGTCATATGCCCGCGGAAATCGATTGTGAACTCCTTGCAGGCCTATAGATTGCAGGAAGGTCCAATTTTTTTTGTAGCATAGTGTATATCATCTCATTCATTGTGATTCGCTCGTTCTAGAATGTGATGTGCAGAAATTAGATTGGTGAGTCTATCTCACCTTTAAGACTGAATATGCGATACAGAATTGTGTAAAGAACTTCTCTACCAGTCATGTTCTGTTTGGGGTCATTTGACACCAGCTTTACTGGGTAATTTTCCCCATGAATGTAAGAGAATTTATCTTTCTTCAAATGAAAATGAATTCTACCAATACATACATCAAACGACATTCTGGAAAAGTAAGCACCACTAAGTACTGACATTCTACAAAACATTAGCGTGAGGTGATGTAAAATCTGATGCATCTGCAGAGATTGTTTAATTGTGGAAAGGCTCAACCTGATGCAGCAGCAAAAGTAAGTGGTGTCAACTTGGAGGAGGTGATGAAAACGAAAACAATTTGTTTACTCATTCATCCTAAATGAGTAAGATAAGTAAACTTCTTATCTAGACTAGGTAAAACGTTTTGACCATGTAATACACGTATTGATTACTTAAGTTGCAGTCTAATAGTTGCAATATCACCTTGCATAACATCGCCAAAGAAACTTTCCAAATCCAAACATTCTTAAACTGAAAAGTACAATAGCTTATTGACCCGAGTGTTCGTTGTATCTTGTGAACTCTTACAATGATATCCACAAAATGTTGACTAAAGAACCACAACACCCTCAAACACAACCACGGTAAAATTAAAGTAATGACTCGACCTACTACTTTCAATCCATCTGCTGCTGAACCGGAACAGGCCCCATACGTCTCCGAGGAGAAGAGGATGGATGCTGAGGAGAGGTTGAACCAGAAAGAGGCTGTCGCCGAGGAGAGGATGATTCAGAGAGAGGCTGTCGCTGAGGAGAGGATGTCTCAGGAATAGGCTGTATTCGAGGAGAGGACGACTCGAGAAGAGGCCTTCCAGTGCCAATGAGAGAAGTTCTCCGGGCACTTTGGTGTGCGAGTAACATCCGAAATGTCCATTGGAGAACATTTGGAGCGAATACTCTATAGAGAAGGAAAATGTCGTACCAGCTTGGATATTTCACATATGGATCTCCTCTGCATGCCCCCGATACAATCAACTTCGCAAAGTCCTCCACTGAACTTCCAGATGCACGAACCTTGAACAAGAATGCACGTAACAACTTAATTGCATGGAGATAAAATATTACCAAAAGTTCCAAGAAATCAGAAAATAAAGGTTAATGAAATCCATGATAAACGAGAAAGACAGGTGCAGGTTATATGATCTTTGCCCGATTCTTAACAACAATAACCTTGTGAAGCACTAAGTTCTCATTTCAATCATGTTCCGATCAATTCATTCCAATATCTTTGCAACTATGGCTACTTATGAAAATTCTAAAACTTCAATTTTTACACACAAGTCTGTGTAAGCAACTATATGTAATTGTGTAATAACGGTCGATACAGCCGGTTAGACTACAATAGCAATTTCTTCATACTGGCAATATGTAACTTATGACATGAAGCTCATAATCTCTCTCCCACTAAAAAACACCTCCAAATCTGATACAACTCTGCCTACACTGGGCAGAGCAGGAACGCAGACAGCTTGGAAGGCAACTATAAGCCTTCGTACCTTAAAACAAATGAATGTGTACCTCACATTATCCAGAAGTATTAATTTCCGTCTTCTTAAAGGAAATCTAGTGATATAATCTTAAAGGAATCTAGTGATATAATCCGAACAAGAGCTAGACAGAGAATTTACTGAGCAAATACTAGAAGCAAATATCGGGCAAGTAACACCATTTCTGCTTGGAATAGAGAGACTTACTTCTCTTTCTTCCTTCCACTGCATCTCAGCACCTTCCTCTAGCATGAATCTTCCACCTGTCATTTCAGTCCCAATCCATCCGTGTGTAGCTATTGTGACCCCTACGTCACCATTCACCTCGAATCTCAAGGTCTCATAAAAATTTACAAGTGCTGCTTTTGCTGCCTATTGAAACATGATGCAACTATTATCATCTCCGAAATGCAAAAATTCAAAAGAAGAAGAAGAAGAAAGAACTGCTTGGGGACAAAGGAAATAGTGGAATGACAAAGAATTATTGAGTAATTCAATTCCATTTAAAGGAATAGATAGCAACTGTCAGAATTACTAACTGAATATAAGCTCATCCTTGGCAAGGGTAACCAACTCTCTACTGAAGCATTCACTATGACTCGGCCTCTGCTTTGCCGCAGGTAAGGTAGAGCTACATAGGTAGGATATACATTTCCCCAAAAATTGATATCCTGAAAAATGGACAATGTTCAGACATCTACAAATTTGAAAAGGTATTCGGAGCAAAATGTAAGTTGTTGTGCCCCTGCAACAAGAAACTTGGGAAAACCCACTCTACCAATACATTTGCGTCAAAGCTAAAAGATAAATAATTGTGAATGATCAAGAGTAAAAAAGCTCCACAAACCATCAAAATGGGGAAGACATTTGTATCTGTGGCTTCTTCTACGTAGAAGGTATGACCCAAACTTGCTGTATTTACAAGATGATCCACTGAAAAGAGGGAAAGGAACCGAGATTATCGTCAGAATAAAATTCAGAAAACCTTTTGGCTACTAGGTGCTATTCTCCATGATTGAAACATGCCAAGCTATAAACATTGCTATATCCATCTCAATTTTAGTCTTATTTTGCTTTCCGAGTATCAATTGACCGATGCAATCAGAAACAAATTCATCTGTCTCTACAACATAACTTGGAGATCTGAAACTACATAACAAATTATAAAAATTAGAACTCCTAGTTTTAAATAAGTAGTAACATTTCATTTGTTTTCCCTAGTTAAGAGTAATTGTATTTTATTCATGAGAAACGAAACAGGACATTATATCTAGATAGTAGTAGTTCTCAGTAACATCAGTGTCACGGTAAAACTTGATGCTAGAAAGTTCCAGAAAACATTTTTAACTAGGATGTAAATTGCCTCTGCTTTGAAAATGAGTGTTTGATGAAACTTACATATGATATAGTCTGCACGAAAGAAAATATGAAAAGGAAATAACAGAGAATATCATTCGTATCTATATATTAAACCCTTTTACGAAAAAGCATTAATTCAGGTATTTTCGAATACTCAAAAGGTCACATTTTCAAATTTTGGTTTCACCCATTATTGTGAGGGGGCACAAGCCTGCATTTGGTAGGTCAAATTCCTCGAAATCTATGTGTCCAGTGCTTTCTCAATAAATGGAAGGAGGTGTATTAAAGGACATACTTTAACGCAATTACAACCTAAAGCTGGAAAGAGAACAAGTGGATTCATCTAGCACTCCTTGATAACCACACAAAAAATAAAATGAGTTGTATCTCTTTTGTATGAAATGAGAAGCAAGTGGTTACCACGCCCGTATAAGTTTACAGTCTCGGTGATGAATCTCCTACAATCAGCTTCCTTAACAACATCTGCAGCTGTTATCACAACACTTTTTGCACCTAGTGCCCTGGCATTCTCGCTGATTCCCCAGAGTCTGTTCTCTCTTCGTGCAACCAGAACTAGATGAGCTCTCTTCTTTGCATATTCATATGCAATTTGCTAATATTACATAGAAAAACCAAGAATTTAGTCCTTTTTCAAAAGGAATATCACTTTCGATCTGACACGATTCAGAAGTCTCTTTGATTTTCTGAAACTCCGTGTCTGGTCAAATTAAGACACAGAAAAAGGTAAAGACCACACCTAGGCTATTCAAAATAGGTCAGCTTTACCGTCCATTTTGGCTCAAAAGTGGACTCGTGGTTAGTCAACTAGCTCAAAAATGCCCTCCAACTACTGAAATAGCTTAAAAATAAGCTTCCAAATAAGGAGAAAGGGTCAATTTTGCCAAAGAAAAATTAGGAATGCAATTTCTCTGATCATGACAAAGTAAAGGTAACCATTGGCCTAATGTTTCTGGTTCACATTGCTTTTGTCGAAATACTTGAACAAAGTCCATTTGACAGACAAAAAGTGTTATCCTCTCTTTCTCTCTGTTTCCCCCTTCTTTTTTTTTTTGTGGGTTTTGGGTTAGGGGGCTTCTTTAATTTCAATTGCTGATTTTGTTTGTAAAATTACAAAAAGACTCTTCAAATTCCACAAATAACTTAAGAATAGTTCTATGGAGGGTTGCCCACACCATATACGAGAAACCAATTTTCCCTCAGTAAATCAAGAACTGGATGGGTCTGTCTCTGATAACAAAATAAAGGCAATAAATTTAACTCAATCCCAAAAATCAGCTCGAGAATAAAAGAGAAAGAGAATGGCCTAAGACCATATAAGAGATTAAAAAAAAATTTCCGCCCACAACCGACATGGGACTTCATGTACAGAATGAAATGAAATTGACACACACAAATTAATTAGCAATTCCATCTCACAAAAACAAATCAGAGTGATCCTTTGAAGGTTTAATTAATTAATTATTTTTTTACCTCTCCAATACCAGAAGAAGCTCCAGTGATGATAACAACCTTGTCCTCCATATCTTCTCCAAAGAAAGAGTTGTATAGCCATTCACAAGTGTTGATGAAAGACACAGCAGGCCATGCAAAGGCCAGCATCACCAAACTTGCTGGTGGCACCACAAAGTTCAGCACTGAATTCACCAAATATTCCATCATCTCTCTCTGTTAAAGCGGTTTTTGAATTTAATTAATGTTTTGTTGGTTTTGTGGATAGTGTGTACATAGATATGAGAGGAAGATAAAGATTAAGTTTTGAGTAGAACATGCATGGAGTTGAACACGTGCTGTAAGGAGTTGGTGACGAATGGAAGATGTTGTTTTTGGAAGTTAATGCATGAGATTCAGACTCACACCACACTGTGATTATCTCTACTTTGAATTCTGCTTTTTGAGTATTTATTCTCACTTGAAACTGCTCCCCGGAATGAAAGGGCATCTTTTTATTTTTTGTTTGCTCTCTTTCCATTATTTTAAAAAAAAAAAGATTGATCGAGTATAAGTTAATAATGTTTTATAATAAAATAAATAAATAAATAAAATAAAAAATAATATTTATTATTAATAATAATAAAAATTATAATGTTATAACCTTATAAATATATTTCGCGGCAGGTAATATAAAAATAATTAATAAAATTGAAGGTATATTCTTATAAGTTATAAAAGAAAAAATATCTATTATATTGTGAATAATTTTTAAACTATAATTTAGAAATATTTTATTAGTGACAATCAATTTATTTGTTTATGATTTTTTTTAAAAGGTTAATAATGTAAGAATAAAATAGATATTTAGGAAAGTCAATAAAAAAAAGAGAGGGGAGAATGACTATTTTTCAAAATTGAGGGGGAGTTTGATTTTTAAAGCATAGTAGGGGGCATAAATGATTTTCACCCTTATACAAAATCTATTTTTTACATTACAACAATGTTTAAAATTTCGATATATAATATTATATACTCAGTATATAAATATTATATAAAATTATAAGAGATGTTTATACATTCACATACATTATATCCAGGACAAGGTAGGAGGGACTTCGGTGGAGGACAAGATGTTAGAATCGAGGCTGAAATGGTCGGACATGTAAAAAGGAGATGTGTAGACGCCCAATGCGGAGGTGTAAGAGGCTGACAATGGGTGATTTTAAGGAGAGGTAAAGGTAGACCGATGAAGTATTGGGAAGAGATGATTAGACATGATGTGATGCATGTTCAGTATACTGAGGACATGACATTAGATGAGAAGTTTTAGAGGTCACGAATTAGGGTAGTAGGTTAGCATGTAGTAAAACGTTATCTAGCTAATCCTTCCATGCCAGTAGTTGTAGTATTACTTTGAGCAGTGACTTGACTTTAGATTTAGGGATGCTATCGGTCGGTTCGATCTGATTTTATGTATTTACAGATTTGATGTATCGGTCTTGAGTTTGTAAACATGCTAAACCGATAACCAAACCAATAAGATACTCTCTCCATTTCAAAATAAGTGGCATTTTAGCCTTTTGATTTTGTTTCAAAATAAGTGGTGTTTTACATAATCAAGAAAACATTAATGACGTTCTTCCAATTTTACCCTTATTTAAATGGAGAGAGTTTTACATAACAAAGAAAATATTAAAGAATTACATCTTTTTCAAGGTATTTATTAAGGGTAAGTTGGTAAAATAATATTTTACTTTTTAGGAATGAGTAGTTTTCTTAAAGGATGTGTCCAAACTAAAAACACCACTTATTTAGAAATGAAGGGAATATTCGTTATCGGTTTTCGGTTATTCAATTTTTGGTTCTTAACAGTTCGGTTTTCGATTTAACCGGTAAGAAAATGTAACTCTAAATTATTTTGTTGCTTTCTCTTATTTTCATTTGTTCATATATGCACTACGTTTATGCATAAAAATCTACATGAATTACAAGCAGAAATAACTTAAAATAATTTATTATTGAAATTAATTTATTTTTTTCTAGTTAAGTAAAAAAGTTGAATGCAATAGCATGTTAAAAATCTCTCAAAAAGAAAAACAAGGTCAGTTTATAATTCACACTGATAGGTAGGTAGAATCCCACCAAGTCAACTATTTTATAAAAAAAAATAGAGGCGCCAAGACAATAACTATAAAATGCAAAAGAAAATAAGGTTTGTATTTAAAATCTAAAGCCGCTATTATATAATTAGAAATAAAAAGATAATTTTATTGTAATCTTGTTGGGTTATTGATTTAACTATTAACTAAAACCTTAAAATTGAAAATCAAACCAATAGCCCAATAAACAAATTTACAAAACTGTTTAAAAATCATTAATCCAATAACGTGATACCGATAAACCAATAATATTTTTTTTTGTTCGGTTTATTGGTTAAATCAATTTTTGCACATCCCTAGTTAGATTGTTTATTGTTTCTTGTACTGTGATTTTTATATTATTTTGCTTTAGTTATTGTTTAGCATGCTTTATTGTACTTTCACAATTGTTACCTTCTTTCTGGATTGTGTTGATTTTGTTATTAAATAATAAAGGAAGAACAAGAATATTGTAGAGAAAGAGAGAAGGAGAGAGGTGCTTATTTATCTTGATGAGATGAAAAACAATGAAGGAGAACCCCTCTATTTATAGGGATAATTCCTCCTAACTTTTCTTCAAAAGATAAAACTTCACTATAATATAAATACACACATTCACTGCAATATAAATATCTTTATAGACATTCATTATAATACAAATACATTTATAACACTCCCCCTTGAATGTCTATTTGATAGATAATGTGCCTTGTTAAACCTTACTAGAAAAAAACCCAGTGAAAAAAAATCTAGTGAAGGAAAAAGAGTACACATATCTAATAATACGCATTGGTAGCTGCCTCATTAAAAACCTTACTAAAAAAACTCAATGGGACAAAATCTCGTAAGGGAAAAAGAGTACTACTCGTATTAACTGTTAGACCCCGTAAGATGTTAGCGGTTAGTGTGCGTGCGCGTGGGCTTGTGACGAGTAGAGGGAGCTTGACGCATGCGGGAAGAGCCTTGAAAGCAGGGTCGGGCGAGGCTAGGCCCCGAGGGGCCAGCGCGACGCGCTAGCTTGCCTGTAATCTGGGCAGCGTGGCACGCCAAGCATTCCGGCTCCCTGGGAGGCGTGGCGTGGCGTGGCGTGCAGGCATCTTGGCGCGTTGGGCAGCGCGGGGCGCCACCGCCGCCACCGCCTATGGCTATATATATGAGCCTCCTTTGATCAATTTAAATCATTTCAAATACTCCCTCGGCCAGAGAAGAGAAAAGACGCAACTTTTAATAGATTTTCATCAAATTATGTTATCAAACGCTATCCAAACGCAAATTAACTTCGGGTAACAATATCTAGGCCTACGGAAAGCATTTTTATATGGTTATTTCTTAAAAATTCACTCGGTATATCGGAATCCCGCCGAGTAAAGATTGTCAGAATTACTCCAAATTGAATCCTAAATGTCCATGGGTATTAGATAAGCATTTCTCCCTTCTGAACTCTCGAGAAATTATGGGTTTTCAGCCGAGTTATTCTGAGTTGAATTATAGTTAATATTGTTATTGAAAGATGTCGTTATTTGCCGAATTTAGTATTGAAATTAGCCCTATTCTCTCAGCATAAGGGCTGTAATTGGGTGGAACCGATGGTTATAGGTTGAAACTCATCAGTTAAACGAAAGTCGGCATTCAAGATATGTTAAGGCGAATTCCTTCGGCAAGTAATTCTTGTCGTAATGTAATACGACCTAAATCTTTATAAGAAAGCAAGAAGCATGTCTATTGTGGGTTGCTGCTACTATTAATTTGAGATTAGCATTTCTATTTATATTAGGGCTGACCCTACCCTATATAGCCTTTCGTTGACCAACCTCAGGGTTACTAGCTGTGACGTCGCCTTCGGGGCTATATGGATCGCTCCAAGGAGCTAGTCCCAAGGGACTATACTCAGGCCCAAGAGCCATACCACAGTCCATCCATGGTTGGACTTCTATTTTTATGCTATATCAGCATCACTGACCCTTGTCGAGCCTTGTGTGCCCAGGGTGAAGTTATAGGAGTCCATCTGCCAAAATTTTTCCAAGTATTAGTTAAAAGAGTCAACTCCTTTAAGCCTGAAGATGACATTCAAGGACGAATGCTCCTAAGGTGGGAGGATGTTACACCTCGTAAAATGATAGCGGTTAGTATGCGTGCGCGTAGGTTTGTGACGAGTAAAGGAAGCTTGACGCATGTAGGAAGAGCCTCGAGAGCAGGGCCGGGCAAGGCCAGGCCGCGAAAGGCCAGCGTGATGCGCCAGCCTGCCTGTGCGCTGGGCAGTGCGGCGTGCCAAACATTCCAATGCCCTAGGAGACGCGGTGCGACAGGCATCTTGGCGCGTTGGGTAGCGCGGGGCACCACCTATCCATCGCCTATGCCTATATATATGAGCCTCCTTTGATAAATTAAAATCATTTAAAATACTCCCTCAGCCGGAGAAGAAAAAAGACGCAACTTTCAATAGATTTACATCAAATTACTCTATCAAACGCCGTCTAAATGTAAATTAACTTGGGGTAACAAGTTCTAGGTACGGGAAGCATTTCTATAGAGTTATTTCTTAAAAATTCACTCGGTATATCAAATCTTGCCGAGTAAAGGTTGTCAAAATTACTCCAAATTGAATCCTAAACGGCCACAGACATTAGGTAAGCATTTCTCCCTTTTGAACTCTCGAGAAATTGTAGGTTTTTGGTCGAGTTATTCCGAGTTGAATTATAGTTAATATTATTATTGAAATATATCATTATTTGTCGAATTTAGTATTGAAATTAGCCCTATTATCTCAGCATAAGGGCTGTAGTTGGGTAGAACCATCGGTTACAGGTTGAAACTCACCAGTTAAATGAAATTCGGGATTCAAGGTATGTTAAGGCGAATTCCTTCGGCAAGTTATTCCTGTCGTATTGTAATACGACCTAAATCCTTATAAGAAAGCCAGAAGCATGTATATTGTGGGTAGTTGCTACTATTATTTTGAGATTAGCGTTTTCTATTTAGATTGGGCCTGACCCTATCTTATATACCCTTATGTTGACCAAGCTCAGGGTTACTAGCTGTGTCGTCTCCTTCGGGGCTATATGGATCGCTCTAAGGATCATTATGTTGTCCCAAGAGACTATACTCAGGCCCAAGGGCAATACCACAGTCCATCTATGGTTGAACTTCTATTTTTATGCCATATCGGCATCACTGACCTTCGTCGAGCCTTGTATGCCCAAGGGTGTAGTTACAGGAGTCCATCAGACTCAGACACAGCTACACAAGCCGAGCGGGCTCAGTTGCAGAGCCAGGGGCCAGGTAGGTTGTCTATAGTTACCTGTTGACTCATTTTGACCTTGTTAGGGTATATAGATTGAAGTGTGCTCGCCAGGGCTTATGGGGCCCCCAGGCGGATTATGTTGTGATGGTTGTACCTTCAGGGTTTATGGGGGTTAGGTAAGGTTCTTGTTTGCATTACTTATTGTTAATTATATAGCAGGTTGTAGGGCAATGCAAGTTGTATCTCTTATCCTTTCTATTGAATCTACTCCAGTTTTATTATCAGTACTTTTCAGTCATTTTCATTACTGCCTTACATATTCGGTACATATTGTACTAACGCCCATCTTTGGGGCGCTGCATTACTTGCCTGCAGGTGTGATAGATGCGGTTCAGGACCTTCCTAGTCACCAGCCAGAGTCCACAGTCCCGTCAGCTCCTTTTCTCTGGAGTTGATAGTTAGAGAAGGTTTGTTCTTTTGTTGTATAGCTTTTGGGTAGGTCGGGGCCCTGTCCCGACCAATATTCCACTTTTAGAGGCTTGCAGGCTACAGTTTCTCTATTGATGATTGTTGTTATTGGCCATGTGGGGTCCATGTATATTTTATCTTGTGTGATGGCTGTATGGGGCCTCGTTTAGCTGTTAGATAGCAGCCTCATCAGCTATAGCATATTTGTGACTGCCAGTTTTCATTTTGCTATAACTAGACAGTATAGTGATCTTGTCGGCCCGCATAGGATCCCTTTTATTGCGTGTTGTTGGTTAGCTGTTTTCTTTTTACTGGTGTCTATGTGGCCTTGTCTGCTGGAGGGTGTGTTTATAGCTGAGATATAGCTCGTTGTTTTCTTGATTTGAAGAGAAAGCAGGCACCAGGAGTGCATAAGCCCAGCTAGGTCAGCTCAGATCCCAATATGGCACCAGGTGCTAGTCATGCCTCCCAAGGTGGGGCGTGACAAACTTGTTATCAGAGTAGATCATATCCTAGGGATTCTGCAAGCCGTGTCTAGTAGAGTCTTGTATATAGGTTTGTTGTGCACCACATTCCATAGGAAGGAGGCTACGAGGCATAATAGCGTGGTTACCCTTCCTTCTTCTTCAGTCGTGTTGTAGAGCTATGTTGTATAGGGTAAATCCCTAGGCTTACATTATTCTGCTCATTTTCATAGGAAATGTCAGCCATACGACAAAGCACGACGATTTGAGAGCTGGACATCGCGAAAGGAGAAGGCACTAGCAGGGTGCCTCGATCAGAGCCGACCCAACCTGAGGGCAATAGGGAGACTTCATTCCGGTCTCCCTAGCAGTCTCCGCCATGCCAGGAGTCTTCTAGGATAGCAGACATGTCGGCACCACCTCCAGCAGCCCCTATACATATACCATCCGATCAAGAGGTTAGGAGTGATGTCTATATGTTAGCTCAAATGATGGCCACTCAACGCCAGCCCGTAGTACCAGTGGTTGCTGAATCTTCGGGAGGACCTGGAAGTTCGAGGGTCCGAGAGTTCCTAGCCTTGAGTTCCTTGCAGTTCACAGGGATGAACCAGGGAGAGGACCCTCAAGACTTCCTGGATCAGTTACAGTGGATTTTCAGGGTGATGCATGCCACGCCCATGGAGCCGGTTGAGTTAGCAGTATTTCGATTACGGGACACAGCAGTGTTGTGGTATAAGAGCTAGGAAAGGTCCAGAGGCAGATACACTCCCCCTCCGACTTGGTCTAGCTTCTTAAAGGCCTTCCTAGATCACTACTTGCCGCAAGAAATTCAATAAGCCCGAGTGGATCAGTTTTTGCACCTAGAGCAGGGATCGAAGAGTGTTCGAGAATATGCAATAAGGTTTGACTCCTTGGCCAGATATGTGCCAACCTTTGTGGATACTATGCCACTTAGGGTGCATCGGTTCATCATGGGGCTGCTACCAGAGTACGTGAAAACTTATGTTACAGCTACTTTATGGGAGGACATGGACATCGCCAGCATTTAGGCTTTCGCTCAGAATATTGAGGGGATCAGGCAACGACTGCTGAAGATAGAAAAGACAAATCAAGAGCAGCACCGGAGGGCCAACCCTAGTGTTACGCAGGCAGAATTTCAGGGTGGACCTAGACTGCGAATATCAGGAAGGCCACCCAGACCTCTACCTCCATAGCAGCAGGGTGGTAGAAAAGACCGCCGAGGGCAGTCAGGACCCGACGAGAGCTCACGGGAGTTAGGCTCTCAACAACAGAGGGGGTCAGATTAGAGCAGGTTCACAGTGCCATGTTGTGTTATTTGCAGTCGACGTCATTTTGAGGCGTGCAAATATGGTTCTACTGCTTGTTACACCGTGGACAAGAGGGTCATATGATGAGGGATTGTCCAGCTAGAGGTCAGCATGATTGAGACCAGCAGGACAGATCTTCATCAACGTCACATGCCCTAGCACCTTCAACAGGGTGCAGGCCCTCAACTCCAGCCGGTAGAGGCTGAGGTAGATTAGGGACATCTAGTTCAGGCAGCAGTCCGGATCGCACTAATGATTTACTAGGGCGACAGGAGTCAGAGTTGTCGCCAGATGTTGTGACAAATATGCTGGACATTTGTTCTCACTCAGTTTATCTCTTGATAGACCTAGGTTCCACTTTGTCCTATGTTACTCCATTAGTGGCCCGAATTGGTATAACGCCGGAATTGCTTCAGTGACCCTTCTCGATGTTTACACCCGTTGGTGATTCTATTATTGCTAAAAAGATTTACCGGGGTTGCACATTAGAGGTTGTCGGACGCCAGACTTTAGTAGATTTAGTGAAACTAGAAATGGTTGATTTTGATGCAATTATGGGTATGGATTGGCTAGCGCCATGTTATGACAATGTGGAGTGTTGGACCAAGACTGTCAATTTCACTTTCCAGGGGAGGTAGTGCGAGAATGGAAAGGCAGTGCAACTACGTCAAAAGGTAGGTTCATATCCTATCTTCGGGCGAAAAAGTGGATAGCAGAGGTATGTATTTACCATATTGTTCGGGTTCGGGATATGCAACAAGAATCTCCAACTCTTCAGTCCATTCCAGTGGTTAATGAGTTTCCAGACGAACTTCCTGGTATTCCCTTAAAATGGAAAATCGATTTCTCTATCGACTTACTACCAGGTACTCAGCCTATATCCATCCCTCCGTATTGAATGACTCCTGTTGAATTGAAAAAATTGAAAGAACAATTGAAAGACTTACTAGACAAGGGCTTTATCAGGCCGAGTACTTCACCGTGGGGTGTGCTAGTTCTGTTTGTAAGAAAGAAAGATGGCTCCCTCCGCATGTGTATAGATTCGGCAGTTAAATAAGGTTACTATTAAGAATAAATACTCTTTTCCCAGGATAGATGATTTGTTTGATTAGTTGCAAGGGGCGAAATATTTTTCCAAGATCGACTTAAGGTCAGGATATCATCAGGTGCGGGTTTGGCAGAAAAATATCCCGAAGATAGGTTTCAGGACCAGGTATGGTCATTTTGAATTTTTAGTTATGTCCTTCGGGTTGATGAATGCCCCAACAGTGTTCATGGATCTGATGAACAACATCTTCCAGCCATATTAAGATCTTTTTGTGATAGTGTTCATCGATGATATTCTGGTATATTCCTGTTTAGAAGCGGAACACAGAGATCATTTGCGGATATTACTCCAGATCCTTAGAGATCGCCGGTTATATACGAAATTTACTAAATGTGAGTTTTGGTTAAATTCTGTAGCTTTCTTGGGCCATATTGTATCAGATGCTGGTATTCATGTCGATTTATAAAAAATTGAGGTAGTAAGGACATGGCCTAGACCTACAACTCCAACGGAGGTTCATAGTTTCCCTGGGATTAGCCGGGTATTACAAAAGGTTTGTGGAAAGATTTTCTACCCTGTCAGCGCCTTTGACCAAATTGACACAAAAAGAAGCTAAGTTCTATTGGACCGAGGCATGCGAGCAGAGTTTTCAAGAGTTGAAAAATAGATTAACATCAACACCAGTGTTAGCCTTGCCAGAAGGTTCATAGGGTTATACTATATACTGTGACGCTTCTGGCGTTGGGTTAGAGTGCATTCTAATGCAACACAGTAAGGTAATCGCTTATGCTTCAAGGCAGCTCAGGAAGCATGAAAGGAACTATCCCACCCGCGATCTGGAGTTAGTTGTTGTGGTTCATGCCTTGAAAATATGGAGGCATTACTTGTATGGGGTGCACGTGGATATTTTTACCAATCATAAGAGCCTCCAGTACATCTTCACGGAGAAGGAATTGAATTTACGGCAACGTTGTTGGCTAGAATTACTGAAAGACTACGACGTGAACATTTTGTATCACCCAGAAAAGACTAATATTGTAGCAGATGCACTTAGCCGCAGATATATGGGAAGCTTGGCACATCTGAGGCCAGAATAGTGGGAAATGGATTGTGAACTACACCGGCTAGCCAATTTAGTAGTCCAGGTAATAGATTCAAAGGATAATAGGGTTGTGATTCAGAATACACAGTATCATCCCTGGTTGTGGAAGTAAAAGAGCGGCAGTATGAGGATCCTAACCTAGTACAACTTAGAAGTAAGGTTCAGAAAGGCGAATTAACGACCTTCGAATTGAAAGAAGACGGGGTCTTGAGATTCAGAGGTCACCTCTACGTTCCAGATGTAGCAGGGCTCCGCCAGCAGATCATGGTACATTACTATCATTACTCTCTTTATCCAGATTCAATGAAGATGTACCATGACATAAAGGAGATATACTGGTGGCTTGGAATTAAAAAGGGTATAGCTGAATTTGTAGCATAGTGTCCTAATTGTCAGCAGGTAAAAGTTGAACATCAAAAACTCGGCGGATTAATGCAGGAGATAATGGTGCCTATGTGGAAATGAGAAGCAATTAATATGGACTTTGTGATAGGATTACCTCGCACCAGACGTAAATTTGATTTTATTTAGGTTATTATCGATAGACTAACGAAGTCAGCCCATTTATGGCCAGTCAGGACTACCTTCTCCCCCGAAGACTATGCTGAGTTGTATATCAACGAGATAGTTTGACTACATGATGTTTCTATATCTATTATTTCTAACAGAGGGGCACAATTCACAGCTAGGTTTTGACAGTCATTTCAGAAAAGCATAGGGACACAAGTTAATTTGAGTACAACATTCCATCCTTAGATAGACAATCAGGTAGAGTGCACCATTTAGACGCTCGAAGATATGCTACGGGCGTGTGTGCTAGACTTTGGAGGAAGTTGGGATGAGCCCCTACCCATTACCAAATTTACATACAATAACATTTATCATTATTTAATCTAGATGGCGCCTTATGAGGCCTTGTATGGGCAGAAATTCAGGTCCCCCATCGGATGGTTTGAAGTAGGAAAGTCAGGGTTAATCGTACTTGATATGATCCACCAGTTATAAGAGAAAGTAAAACTCATCAGAGAGTGCATGACGACAACCCAGAGTCATCAGAAGTCCTATTCCGATGCGGTATAGAGACCTAAAATTCGAGGCTAATGATTGAGTATTCCTCAAAGTTTCGCTGATGAAGGGTGTGATGAGGTTTGGTAAGAAGGGAAAGCTTGGACCTAGGTTCATTGGCCCGTATCGGATCCTCTGAAGGATAGGTCGAGTGGCATACGAGCTAGAACTGCCTCCAGAATTAGAATCTGTTCATCTAGTCTTCACGTGTCCATGTTGCAAAAGTGCATAGGGGACCTGTCCTGGGTTGTTCCATTTGAGGACGTTCAAGTTACTGAGGAGTTAGCCTACGAAGAGGTTCTAGTTGCTATACTAGATTGACAAGTTCGTAGGTTAAGGACTAAAGACGTGGCCTCCATTGAAGTTCTGCGGAGGAACAAAAATAAAGAAGAGATGACTTGGAAAGCTGAAGACAACATGAGGTCTAGGTATCCTCACTTATTCCAGCCAGAATATACAGTGAGGTGAGGTTGTTGTTCAGTTGTTATTTACTTGCTTATATTATTAGTACTGTCTAGTTGGTTACCTCTTTATTGTGGAATAGCCGTTTATAGCATCCTGTGAGATGCCTATGCTAGATTTTTCTGCGTTTCAGGTTTTCGGATAGTCCATAATATAGAGGAGACTCCGCCAAATTTTTTTCAAGTATTAGTTAAAAGAGTCAACTCCTTTAATCCTGAAGATGACATTTAAGGACGAATGTTCCTAAGGGAGGGGGGAGGATGTTACACCTCGTAAGATGTTAATAGTTAGTATGCGTGCGCGTGGGTCTGTGACGAGTAGAGGAAGTTTGACTCGCGCAGGAAGAGCCTCAAAAGTAGGGTCAGGCAAGGCCAGGCCGCGAAGGGCCAGTGCGACGGGCTAGCTTGCCTATGTGCTGGGCAGCACGGCGTGTCAAGCATTCCAGTGCCCTAGGAGGCGCGTTGCGGCAGGCATCTTGGCGCGTTGGGCAGTAGGGGGCACCACCCTAGTCACTGCCTATGCCTATATATATGAGCCTCTTTTGATCAATTTAAATCATTTCAAATACTCCCTTGGCCAGAGAAGAGAAAAGACGTAGCTTTCAATAGATTTTCATCAAATTATACTATCAAACGCCGTTTAAATGTAAATTAACTTCGGGTAACAAGTTCTCGGCCTACAGAAAGCATTTCTACAGAGTTATTTCTTAAAAATTCACTCGGTATATCAGAATTTTGCCGAGTAAAGATTGTCAAAATTACTCCAAATTGAATCCTAAATGGCCACAAACATTAGGTAAGCATTTCTCCCTTCTGAACTCTCAAGAAATTGTAGGTTTTTGGTCGATTTATTCTGAGTTAAATTATAGTTAATATTATTATCGAAAGATATCGTTATTTGTCGAATTTAGTATTGAAATTAGCCCTATTATCTTAGCATAATGGTTGTAGTTGGGTGGAACCATCGGTTACAGGTTGAAACTCACCAGTTAAATGAAAGTCGGCATTCAAGGTATGTTAAGGCGAATTCCTTCGGCAAGTTATTCCTTTCGTATTGTAATACGACCTAAATCCTTATAAGAAATCCAGAAGCATGTATATTGTGGGTAGCTGCTACTATTATTTTGAGATTAGCGTTTTCTATTTAGATTGGGCCTGACCCTATCTTATATAGCCTTATGTTCACCAAGCTCAGGGTTACTAGATGTGTCTGTTGACACCCAATTTTGACCGACCTGCGCTAAATATGCTGCTTATATATGTATATATTTGTTTATTTATTTTACGCAAAATTCGACTTATTTTTTGTATTTATAGAGTAATTTATTATCGTAATATTGCGAAAATTATTTCAAGTTACATATATATGACTTATATTAACTTTAAGTTTTGATATTAAATAATTATGTTGTGTATAATATATTTCGTATCAACATGCGCCCTAATTTTGAAATATATTTTTACTTAATAAACTATTTATCTAATTTTACTAAACTTTACAAAAATTATTTGATTAATATTATTACTCAATTTTTTAAATTATTTATGTTAATAATACGATTTTTATAATATTTGATAACTTGATTTTATTTTTTAGTCATAAAATTATTTATAAATATAATAATTTAATTATATGATGTCTACATAAGTGTACTTAGATTTAGAATTTATTTATTAATAATAATATTTATATGATTTTTCTTATAATCTAAACTATTTTATTATTTATTTACTAAATTATTTAAAAGAGTAGTATATTTATTAGCTTAATAGCAGCCAAATCCGCCTACATTCAATTTATTTAAATTCTAGCCACTTTCCATTCAATTCTATTCAATTTCATTTCAATTTTGGCCACTTTCTCTTCAAACTTATTTCAATTTTAGCCACTTTTGATCAATTTTGGCTATTCTTTAAATTAAATTTCAGCCATAAATTCAACCCATTTTCGACCCTTGGAACTATCCAAAACCCGACCCAATACCTGATTAAATCCTAGCCGTCTATCATCTTTAATCTAACGGCTCTAATTAATTCTAACCTATTTTCCATACTTCAACTACACTACCCCAAACCCTAAACATTTTTCATTTTTTTTCCCTTTCCTCATCCCATCTACTCCACTCTCTCTCTCTCTCTAAAAGTTTTCTCCATTCCCATTCTTCCCTCTTCTCTCCATCTCCTTCATCTCCCATCTCACCATTTTTTCAGGCCACCATGGCCGGAGAAAACAACACCACCAGTCGCCTCCACTTTCTCGCCATCCTCTTCCCCTTTTCTCCATTTTTTCCGGCGAAATCCGACACCACCATTAATTCCGGCCACTATTGGCCGAAAAACTTCACCTACCCTAGCAGCCTTCTCTCTCCCTTTCCCCTCTCCTTCACCTACCTCCTTCCTCTCTCTTCTCTTTCTTCTCCTCTCCCTTTCCACCATTAACGCCGACCTTCCCTTCCCCAAATAAGCCGGCGTCGCATCATCTTCTCCCCTTCTTTTCCATCTTCCTCTCTTTCTCCCTCTCATCTCCGGCCGGCCGGACAACTACCGCCGGAAAAACACCAAACCGCCATAACTTCCGGCGAACAACAACACTACCAAGCTGCCGTCGGCGACAGCTCCCTCTCTCCCTAGCCGCCGAATCTCCCTCTCTCCCTCTCCATCTTCCTCTTCTCCCAACCTCCATAAGCTCCGGCGATCTCCTTCTTCCCTCTTCCCATCGCGGGCCACCACCATAATCTCCATTAATTCCGGCCAAACAACAAAGCCGCCACCATCCACTTTTTCCTCTCCTCCCTCTCTTCTCGCTGAAAAAGAAAAAAAAAAAACGACCGCCGAATAGCCGCCGGAAAATTCCCGTCGCTCCGGTTACAGTCCGATCGGACAGATCTCAGATCTGTCCGTAAATTATTTATTCATTTATTATTCATTTTATTTTTATTTTATTTTTTGTTTTGCTGTTTATTGTTATATATATATATGTATATAATATGTATAACATAGGTATATCAGTATATATATAATATAGAAATATATATGTGTGTATAATTATCTACTGTTTTTCTTTCCTGTCCATCTATATATAATAGAAACGTATACATAATATTTATATAGTATAATATATGTATGTGAGTAGTATATATAGCTGTCCTTTCTGTTTCATGTCTAATATATCATTCTGCCTCTTGTTTCATTTTTATATACAATAATTGTCTGTTAATTATTTGATTATACAGTTGATTAATTATTTAGTATGGCTTTTGTTTCGTTTATATATATACAATATGAATTTTGTCGTTGTTTATTATTATTATTATTATTAGTATTATTATTATTATTGTTATTATTATTATTATTATTACTATTATTATTATTATTATTGTTATTATTATTGTTATTATTATTTTTATTATTATTATCATTTATTTGTGTAGTGGTGACAAAATGATTACCATCATAGGATACTTTTTTTTTTAGTGGTAGCATGATTATTAGTTTTTCATAATGGTTAATTATTTTGTTTCTACTTTATTTTGAAATAATAGGGCCCATTGGTTTTTATCTTGACTTTTTCGGAAAGTGCTTTTAGCTTTTCAGGTTTTGTTTTTTTTGGAATGAAGTTCTCTTTAAAAGGGATAGAAAACTCCAAACAGAAGAAAAAAAAAAAGACTTAGAGAGGAGAACACTGAGAGAGAACAATTTTTATTTTTCATAATACTGCTTTGCTTCTAAAAAAAATTCTTCATCGTTCTTCCACCTCAATACGAGCACTGCTCGGAATCCTCGAGATTCTCGTGATCTTGACGTGTTGAGTGTGAGTAACAATCGTGGTATCCATGATGTTTGATTTTCTTTCGCCTTCGTCATTTACTGTTTGAGATTGTTTTGCATCTACGGAGTACTAACCTTTAAACAGGTACCATCTTAATCTGGCATTCATTCGGCATGAAAGGAGGCTACCGGAATTTCTTTGATGTTATTTATTTTACTCTGTCGTGATTATTAATTCTATTTTATGTTTGTAATATTTGTAATATAAACTCATGATAGTGAAAAAGGGGTTTGGGGGTGGGGATTGATGTTTTTAATTGTTTATTTATTTATTTATTTATTTATTAATAATAGCTTCACCTAGAATGCATGTTCATAGGATTTTAATAATATAAGCAACAATAGAAATCATGCCTATAGGTCTTAAATAATTCAATTTAAAATGCAGCAATTTATTTCATGCGAATTTAGGGTGACATTTAGACATCATGCCTAAATTATTTTATTCTTTACAACATTAATTTACTTGGGTCATTTTTGATAGTTTGTTGCTAGAATTATTTTAATGAGTAGGTTTTACATGCACTAGACATCATGGCTTTAGGATAAATTTTAATATGGCTACGTTCACTAGAAATCATGATCATAGGTTTAATAAAGAGGCCTATTTGAAACCCCCTTTGATGATTAATTGTTTGTTTGAATTTACTTACCTGTTTGACATTAATGTTTTTTAACGAAGCCTAAGAATTTTAGAACCCAAAATCCCATTTAGTAGTCCATCACTTCTTGGATATCAGGATTGGGACGGGTAAGCACTTGTTAGGGCGTTAGTCTTTTCCACCTAGATCGCTTAAGATTAACAATAATTAATTAACTAGGTGGGTAGACGGGAGATGATGAAACAGACAGGCTATTGCTGATTTCACGTATGAAGCGCATATTCTGCTTTGGAAATACAAAGCAACTTATTACTCTCATCTTTTCTAAATTCCTTTTTAATAAGCTTTCAAATATTTCAAAATTATCCTTGTTATGTTGAAATATTGATATATTTTCCTTAAAAAGAAATTTTGTTAAAAATATATAATATATACATATACATGATTTTCTTAAAATGATTTTTTCTCAAGTTATACATATATATATATATTATTCTCTTCAAACTATCTTGATTTTAAAAATAGAATAGAAGGGAGTAGTATCGAATTGGGCCCGTTTTCAGCCTTGTCAAAACCTGATCCCACTAAGTTTTATATTTTAGTTTCTGCTAATTTAGTATTTAAGTTAGTATTCTATTTATGTTTAATAATTCATCGACTTTATGTGATCACTTAGTTAATACCCCCATTTAATGAGTACGGCCGGGAACCACATTTGTGGACCTCGAAAGGTGCCTAACACCTTCCTTTTGAGGTAATTTAAGCCCTTACCCAACTCTGGTTGACTTAGGTAACAAATTAGCTTAGAATGGTGCCCTAACGCACCTTAATTCGTTAGGTGGCGACTCTTCTTTTCCACCCTTAAGAGTCCTCGATGTCGAATCCCGCCTTTTGCCCGCGAGGGGAAAAATGGGGCGCGACAGAATGGCGACTCCGCTGGGGATATTTTAGGTTTTAACCACAACGTGTTCATTAAAAGGGGTTTTCTTTATATTTGTTAATTGTGAGTTTTATATTTTTATCTTCACTAATGTCTATCAATATTTATATGCTTCTTTATATTATTTTGTCATGAAGTTACTAACCGTTTCTCTTTTTGTCTCAGTTACTGATTATTATTTATTTTCCATTTTGTAATATTTGATTATTATTTGAAAAAAAATGTTATTTTAATTGGCATATCGCTCATACTTCCCCCACTTGGGAATTTCACACTTTCACACACAATGACGGTTGCGTGGTTTCACGGCCGTTCACCAGTTTAAAACGCCTTGAGGATTGTTTGTGATTTGGTCGATCAGCGGTGCGTCGACGGTCATAAGCTTCCTCACTCTCGAGTTGTCCGCTCGAGGGAACCGTGTCATACCCACTTCTACTCTTAGATCGTGACCGTGTACTCCTTTAGCAAGGCTTGCACTTCTTTTAAAACTTAAAAAAATCGCGACGTCCATGGTACGTCAAGATTAAATAGGAACTTGCCCTAAGTCTTAAGGGATCAGTTTTATTCCCGATAAAAGACTCATGAATTGTGTGCATCTTAAGATAATTTTGTTTAAAATATCGTCATTGTGCTCCCGGGTGGATAGGATAGCCTAACCTTTCTTTTATTGTAGGCACAATGAGTCTCCCAACTTCGTATCCAAGATTCGGCATGGTTAGCTTGGTGGTCGAATTTAGGAGATCGCCACCATTTCGACAAAGTAGCAGAAGATCCGAAGAAGTTGGATGCAGACGAAGATGTTTTTAAGATTTACTATTTTATTGTAATTCTTGTGATCTTATATAATAATAAAGTTTATTTTTTGGGGTTTATTTTGGGAGTAAAATGACGATATTTAATAACAAGTTCTCTTTAACTCGTTAGGCCTACCTCTGGCATAAAAGAGGCCCACTACATGTCATGCTTCAATTTTTCTGTTTATTATTTATCTTGGTCCCCTTCCTAAAATCATGCTTCTATCAAGCCTCGCATCACTTTCATAAGTTTTCCTCCGACATACCATCAACCTTATATCCTCAAAACAATCTTCGTCATGCCTACTCCCTTCCTCAAAATCAACATTCGCATAATACATATGCAACTCATTCAAATCAAGCCATACCGCAAAAAATCGCCCACCATGTTTCATTATTTACCTCATACAGTTACATCCAACATGTCTCACACTTCAAGAGATCGTACCCTAAGCCTATTTATATCGAGACTGCTCCGGTCATCCATCACATAGATGATGCGAACTACGTCCGACCTGATTCCTTTCGGATACGTAGGCAACCCATTTTGGGTTCGGTCTCAATCAAATAAATTTTCTTTCTCCTTATATCCCAATCAAATTGCCTCCTCCACCTACACTCCAAAGGCAACCAATTTTTTTAAAATCCTCTGATTCAACAATCTCGCAAGCCCGCGAGACCCCGAGCAAGTTCATCTGAGCAGTATACTCCTTTGGATGAATCTATAATCCAATTGAAAGACATGATCCAAGCGCTAATTGATGCCAAGGTGATCCACCCGAGTTAAAACTTGATGCCCTAAATTATCCTCAACTTTATCTATTCTTTTTTTTTAAAACCTTTCGTTCCTTGTAATCTGAACTACGTCGGACCTGATTCCCGTTTAAGAGGGATACGTAGGCGCCCTTAGGGGGTTCGGTCTATATCTCAATAAAATTTCCTTTCTCCTTTCCTTTTCCAACTGGGGCAGAATTTTTGAGAGGACCTCAAAAATTCACAACTTTGCGTCATTTGCAACAGAAGTCTACACTGGGGTAGAATTTTTTAGAGGACCTCAAAAATTCAATAGATCGAGCGTTTCTATGTAACTGGGGCAGAAATTTTGAGAAAGATCTCAAAATTTCATCAAGGCTCAGTCAAGCCGAGGGGCTGATTCCCAAAAAGGACGAGACATCCAATCTGATCATCAAGCTCATGAGATCGGGATAACAACGGACGAGCAGGCACAAATCAACCTTCCCCATTTTAATCTTATAATCTCTTCTTTAAACGCAGGATGCAACAGACACCAAATTTGCAATCATTCCATATGGATCTTCAAAGGTATTTACTAAAATTATTTGTTCAAGGGCTAAGCACTGTCCTAGGGTTAAGCATTACCCTAAATTATTTGTTCAAGGGCTAAGCACTGTCCTAGGGTTAAGCATTACCCTAAATTATTTGTTCAAGGGCTAAGCACTGTCCTAGGGTTAAGCATTACCCTAAATTATTTGTTCAAGGGCTAAGCACTGTCCTCGGGTTAAGCATTACCCTAAATTATTTGTTCAAGGGCTAAGCACTGTCCTGGGGTTAAGCATTACCCTAAATTATTTGTTCAAGGGCTAAGCACTGTCCTAGGGTTAAGCATTACCCTAAATTTATTTGTTCAGGGGCTAAGCACTGTCCCAGGGTTAAGCATTACCCTAAATTTATTTGTCCAAGGGCTAAGCACTGTCCTAGGGTTAAGCATTACCCTAAATTATTTGTTCAAGGGCTAAGCACTGTCCTCGGGTTAAGCATTACCCTAAATTATTTGTTCAAGGGCTAAGCACTGTCCTGGGGTTAAGCACTACCCCCCTGATCTTAAAGGCTAAGCATTGTCTCCTAAATTTAATTTGATTAAGCGCTAATTGTTAGTTACTCCATGCTTATTGACTAACCATTTTATCCAGTTTTTTTTTTGAGCTTGCAGGCTACGATTGCGTTGTTCTCATGCTGTTTAATCAAGTTAATATCATGCCCTTTTCAAGCTCTTATGACTCTTTGTTATTCTTATGCTACTCTTCTCCTATTATCATCGTGCTACTCTCATTCCTGCGATTTTAGATGGGTTAAGCTTTACTCCAAATTTAAGGGCCAAGCATAGTCCTATCGTTTTACGTCATTTGGGTAAAACACTACCTTTCCAAAATTATCTCAGCCACGATTTGTTATACGTTATGTTATATAGTTATTTAGTTTTTCACTTTTGAGCACGTTATTCGCATTTGAGCCCGTGATATACGCTTTATATATGCATTTGAGCTCGTGATATATATTTGCATATGCATTTGAGCTCGTGATATATATTTGCATATGCATTTGAGCCAGTGATATATATTTGCATATGCATTTGAGCCCGTGATATATATTTGCATATGCATTTGAGCCCTTGATATATTTTTGCATATGCATTCTGAGCCCGTGATATACGCATTATATATGTATTTGAGCCCGCGATATACATTTTTCATACACATTATGAGCCCTTGATATATAATATATATATGCATTTGAGCCCGTATTTACTTTTACGTATGCATTTGAGCCCTAATTTACTTTTACATATGCATTTGAGCCCGAATATACATTTTACATATGCATTTGAGCCCGGATATACATTTTACATATACATTTGAGCCCTTGATATACAGTTATTTATGCATTCTGAGCCCGTGATATATAATTTATGCATTTTGAGCCCGGATTTATTTTTACGTATGCATTTGAGCCCAGATTTATTTTTACGTATGCATCTTGAGCCCTTGATATACATTTTGCATATGCATTCTGAGCCCGTGATATAGACTTTACGTATGCATTTGAGCCCGAATTTATTTTTACGTATGCATCTTGAGCCCGTGATATACACTTTATCTATGCATTTGAGCCCGTATTTACTTTTACGTATGCATCTGAGCCCGAATATACATTCTGCATATGCATTGGAGCCCTGATATACATCCATATATGCATCCGAGCCCGTGATATACATTTTGACGTATGCATCTGAGCCCGATATTTGCATTTTAAGCCCGTTTATGCATTTGAGCCCGTTGTTTGCATTTTAAGCCCGCTTATGCATTTTGAATCAGTTATTCGCATCTGAGCCCGAATAACCTGGATCTCTTATTTGAATTATTGAAACCCTCAAACAATTTACTTTCTTTGAATAAGCATTTCTTCCACTCGTCCGAAGGCATCATAGTCTAAAGGCATCGTTTCATGGCCTGCAGACATCATTTCATAGCCTGAGGATTTACTTTACAGCTTATCATGCCCTCAGGCGTCATAGTCTAAAGGCATCATTTTCATGGCCTGTGGACATCATTTCATGGCCTAGGGAATTTATTTTCTGCTTATCATGCCCTAAGGCGTCATAGTCTAAAGGCGTCATTTTTCATGGCCTGCAGACATCATTTCATAGCCTGAGGATTTACTTTACAGCTTATTATGCCCTCAGGCGTCATAGTCTAAAGGCATCATTTTCATGGCCTGTGGACATCATTTCATGGCCTAGGGAATTTATTTTCTGCTTATCATGCCCTAAGGCGTCATTTTTCATGGCCTGCAGACATCATTTCATGGCCTAGGGAATTTATTTTCTGCTTATCATGCCCTCAGGCGTCATAGTCTAAAGGCATCATTTTTCATGGCCTGCGGACATCATTTCATGGCCTAGGGAATTTATTTTCTGCTTATCATGCCCTCAGGAGTCATAGTTTAAAGGCGTCATTTTCATGGCCTGCGAACATCATTTCATGGCCTAGGGAATTTATTTTTCTGCGTATCATGTCCTAAGGCGTCATAGTCTAAAGGCGTCATTTTTCATGGCCTACAGACATCATTTCATGGCCTAAGGAATTTATTTTGCGTATCATGGCCCGAGACATCATGGTTTAGAGACATCATCCATTATCTCTAAACAAACTTTCATTGTCTAAAGGGAACTTGCATCATGTTTAATTTTCGCATCCGTTTGTTTTACTAAGTATTTTGATGCACATGTTGTTTTTGCGAATACCGAAGAAATCACGAGCTGCGAATGATAGTGCCTCCCTACTATTCTCCTTCGAACCATGTCCCCACCTGCTTATTTTTCATAATGCATCCCAAATCATGACGATTCGTGCTACCCATCCCTATTCAAAGCCTCGTGTTATAAATATTTAGGGATATCGTTCGTCCCTAAATCCAGAACTACACGCGGCCTGATTCTCGTGAAACCCGAGATATGTAGGTGACTTGAAACTGAAGTCTCGGTCGCAACATCTACATGTCTTTCTTTCCTTTTACTTGGCCCTACCGAAATTTTTCCTTCGGTCTGACAAAATTGGCTGCTAAGTCAACGTTCTTTGCTCAACAATTCATTCTTCATTCTCGAGCAAAGAAGGGGCAGCTGTTGACACCCAATTTTGACCGACCTGCGCTAAATATGCTGCTTATATATGTATATATTTGTTTATTTATTTTACGCAAAATTCGACTTATTTTTTGTATTTATAGAGTAATTTATTATCGTAATATTGCGAAAATTATTTCAAGTTACATATATATGACTTATATTAACTTTAAGTTTTGATATTAAATAATTATGTTGTGTATAATATATTTCGTATCAACATGCGCCCTAATTTTGAAATATATTTTTACTTAATAAACTATTTATCTAATTTTACTAAACTTTACAAAAATTATTTGATTAATATTATTACTCAATTTTTTAAATTATTTATGTTAATAATACGATTTTTATAATATTTGATAACTTGATTTTATTTTTTAGTCATAAAATTATTTATAAATATAATAATTTAATTATATGATGTCTACATAAGTGTACTTAGATTTAGAATTTATTTATTAATAATAATATTTATATGATTTTTCTTATAATCTAAACTATTTTATTATTTATTTACTAAATTATTTAAAAGAGTAGTATATTTATTAGCTTAATAGCAGCCAAATCCGCCTACATTCAATTTATTTAAATTCTAGCCACTTTCCATTCAATTCTATTCAATTTCATTTCAATTTTGGCCACTTTCTCTTCAAACTTATTTCAATTTTAGCCACTTTTGATCAATTTTGGCTATTCTTTAAATTAAATTTCAGCCATAAATTCAACCCATTTTCGACCCTTGGAACTATCCAAAACCCGACCCAATACCTGATTAAATCCTAGCCGTCTATCATCTTTAATCTAACGGCTCTAATTAATTCTAACCTATTTTCCATACTTCAACTACACTACCCCAAACCCTAAACATTTTTCATTTTTTTTCCCTTTCCTCATCCCATCTACTCCACTCTCTCTCTCTCTCTAAAAGTTTTCTCCATTCCCATTCTTCCCTCTTCTCTCCATCTCCTTCATCTCCCATCTCACCATTTTTTCAGGCCACCATGGCCGGAGAAAACAACACCACCAGTCGCCTCCACTTTCTCGCCATCCTCTTCCCCTTTTCTCCATTTTTTCCGGCGAAATCCGACACCACCATTAATTCCGGCCACTATTGGCCGAAAAACTTCACCTACCCTAGCAGCCTTCTCTCTCCCTTTCCCCTCTCCTTCACCTACCTCCTTCCTCTCTCTTCTCTTTCTTCTCCTCTCCCTTTCCACCATTAACGCCGACCTTCCCTTCCCCAAATAAGCCGGCGTCGCATCATCTTCTCCCCTTCTTTTCCATCTTCCTCTCTTTCTCCCTCTCATCTCCGGCCGGCCGGACAACTACCGCCGGAAAAACACCAAACCGCCATAACTTCCGGCGAACAACAACACTACCAAGCTGCCGTCGGCGACAACTCCCTCTCTCCCTAGCCGCCGAATCTCCCTCTCTCCCTCTCCATCTTCCTCTTCTCCCAACCTCCATAAGCTCCGGCGATCTCCTTCTTCCCTCTTCCCATCACGGGCCACCACCATAATCTCCATTAATTCCGGCCAAACAACAAAGCCGCCACCATCCACTTTTTCCTCTCCTCCCTCTCTTCTCGCTGAAAAAAAAAAAAAAAAACGACCGCCGAATAGCCGCCGGAAAATTCCCGTCGCTCCGGTTACAGTCCGATCGGACAGATCTCAGATCTGTCCGTAAATTATTTATTCATTTATTATTCATTTTATTTTTATTTTATTTTTTGTTTTGCTGTTTATTGTTATATATATATATGTATATAATATGTATAACATAGGTATATCAGTATATATGATATAATATAGGCGTAATATATGATATATAATATAGAAATATATATGTGTGTATAATTATCTACTGTTTTTCTTTCCTGTCCATCTATATATAATAGAAACGTATACATAATATTTATATAGTATAATATATGTATGTGAGTAGTATATATAGCTGTCCTTTCTGTTTCATGTCTAATATATCATTCTGCCTCTTGTTTCATTTTTATATACAATAATTGTCTGTTAATTATTTGATTATACAGTTGATTAATTATTTAGTATGGCTTTTGTTTCGTTTATATATATACAATATGAATTTTGTCGTTGTTTATTATTATTATTATTAGTAGTATTATTATTATTATTGTTATTATTATTATTATTATTACTATTATTATTATTATTGTTATTATTATTGTTATTATTATTTTTATTATTATTATCATTTATTTGTGTAGTGGTGACAAAATGATTACCATCATAGGATACTTTTTTTTTTAGTGGTAGCATGATTATTAGTTTTTCATAATGGTTAATTATTTTGTTTCTACTTTATTTTGAAATAATAGGGCCCATTGGTTTTTATCTTGACTTTTTCGGAAAGTGCTTTTAGCTTTTCAGGTTTTGTTTTTTTTGGAATGAAGTTCTCTTTAAAAGGGATAGAAAACCCCAAACAGAAGAAAAAAAAAAAGACTTAGAGAGGAGAACACTGAGAGAGAACAATTTTTATTTTTCATAATACTGCTTTGCTTCTAAAAAAAATTCTTCATCCTTCTTCCACCTCAATACGAGCACTGCTCGGAATCCTCGAGATTCTCGTGATCTTGACGTGTTGAGTGTGAGTAACAATCGCGGTATCCATGATGTTTGATTTTCTTTCGCCTTCGTCATTTACTGTTTGAGATTGTTTTGCATCTACGGAGTACTAACCTTTAAACAGGTATCATCTTAATCTGGCATTCATTCGGCATGAAAGGAGGCTACCGGAATTTCTTTGATGTTATTTATTTTACTCTGTCGTGATTATTAATTCTATTTTATGTTTGTAATATTTGTAATATAAACTCATGATAGTGAAAAAGGGGTTTGGGGGTGGGGATTGATGTTTTTAATTGTTTATTTATTTATTTAATTATTTTTTAATAATAGCTTCACCTAGAATGCATGTTCATAGGATTTTAATAATATAAGAAACAATAGAAATCATGCCTATAGGTCTTAAATAATTCAATTTAAAATGCAGCAATTTATTTCATGCGAATTTAGGGTGACATTTAGATATCATGCCTAAATTATTTTATTCTTTACAATATTAATTTACTTGGGTCATTTTTGATAGTTTGTTGCTAGAATTATTTTAATGAGTAGGTTTTACATGCACTAGACATCATGGCTTTAGGATAAATTTTAATATGGCTACGTTCACTAGAAATCATGATCATAGGTTTAATAAAGAGGCCTATTTGAAACCCCCTTTGATGATTAATTATTTGTTTGAATTTACTTACCTGTTTGACATTAATGTTTTTTAACGAAGCCTAAGAATTTTAGAACCCAAAATCCCATTTAGTAGTCCATCACCTCTTGGATATCAGGATTGGGACGGGTAAGCACTTGTTAGGGCGTTAGTCTTTTCCACCTAGATCGCTTAAGATTAACAATAATTAATTAACTAGGTGGGTAGAAGGGAGATGATGAAACAGACAGGCTATTGCTGATTTCACGTATGAAGCGCATATTCTGCTTTGGAAATACAAAGCAACTTATTACTCTCATCTTTTCTAAATTCCTTTTTAAGAAGCTTTCAAATATTTCAAAATTATCCTTGTTATGTTGAAATATTGATATATTTTCCTTAAAAAGAAATTTTGTTAAAAATATATAATATATACATATACATGATTTTCTTAAAATGATTTTTTCTCAAGTTATACATATATATATATATTATTCTCTTCAAACTATCTTGATTTTAAAAATAGAATAGAAGGGAGTAGTATCGAATTGGGCCCGTTTTCAGCCTTGTCAAAACCTGATCCCACTAAGTTTTATATTTTAGTTTCTGCTAATTTAGTATTTAAGTTAGTATTCTATTTATGTTTAATAATTCATCGACTTTATGTGATCACTTAGTTAATACCCCCATTTAATGAGTACGGCCGGGAACCACATTTGTGGACCTCGAAAGGTGCCTAACACCTTCCTTTTGAGGTAATTTAAGCCCTTACCCAACTCTGGTTGACTTAGGTAACAAATTAGCTTAGAATGGTGCCCTAACGCACCTTAATTCGTTAGGTGGCGACTCTTCTTTTCCACCCTTAAGAGTCCTCGATGTCGAATCCCGCCTTTTGCCCGCGAGGGGAAAAATGGGGCGCGACAGTGTCGTCGCCTTCGGGGCTATATGGATCGCTCTAAGGAGCATTATGTTGTCCCAAGAGACTATACTCAGGCCCAAGGGCAATAACACAGTCCATCCATAGCTGGACTTTTATTTTTATGCCGTATCGGCATCACTGACCCTCGTCGAGTCTTGGGTGCAGTTATAGGAGTCCATCAGACTCAGACACAACTACACAAGCTGAGCGGGCTCAGTTGCAGAGCCAGGGGTCAGGTAGGTTCGCTATAGTTACCTGTTGACTCATTTTGACCTTGTTAGGGGTATATAGATTGAAGTGTGCTTGCCAGAGCTTATGGGGGCCCCGTGCGGATTATGTTGTGATGGTTGTACCTTCAGGGTTTATGGGGGTCAGATAAGGTTCTTGTTTGCATTACTTATTGTTAATTATACGACAGGTTGTAAGGCAATGCAAGTTGCATCTCTTATTCTTTCTATTGAATCGGCTCCAGTTTTATTATCAGTACTTTTCAGTCATTTTCATTACTGCCTTACATATTTGGTACATATTGTACTGACGCCTATCTTTGGAGCGCTGCATTACTTGCCTGCAGGTGTGGATAGACGCGGTTCAGGACCTTCGTAGTCACCAGCCAGATTCCACAGTCCCGTCAGCTCCTTTTCTCTGGAGTTGATAGTTAGATAAGGTTTGTTCTTTTGTTGTATAACTTTTGGATAGGTCGGGGCCCTGTCCCGACCAATATTCCACTGGCTTGCAAGCTACAGTTTTTCTGTTGATGATTATTGTTGTTGGTCGTGTGGGGTCCATATATATTTTATCTTGTGTGATGGCTGTGCGGGACCTAGTTTAGCTGTTAGATAGCAGCCTCATCGGCTATAGCATATTTGTAACTGCCAGTTTTCATTTTGCTATAACTAGACAGTATGGTGGTCTCGTCCGCCCGCATAGGATCCCTTTATTGCATGTTGTTGGTTAGCTATTTTCTTTTTACTGGTGGCTATGCGACCTTGTCGGCCGGAGGCTGTGTTTACAACCGAGATATAGCTCGTTGTTTTATTGATTTAAAGAGCAGGTAGGCACCAGGAGTGCATAAGCCCAGCCAGGTCAGCTCAGATCCTGGTGCAGCACTAGGTGTCGGTCATGCCTATCAAGGTGGGGCATGACATTAACTCCCTCCAATGAGAATATTCCTGAATCTTTGCATCCTGATCTTGTGTACCATCTTCTTGAAATTGCAGTTGGTAGAGATTTAGTGAATAAATCAGCCACATTATCACTTGAACGAATTTGTTGCACGTTGATATCACCATTCTTTTGGAGCTCATGTGTGTAGAAAAGCTTTGGTGAGATGTGCTTTATTCTATCTTCTTTTATGAATCCTTCCTTTAGATTTGCTATGCATGCTGCATTATGTTCATATAAAATTGTGGGTACTTTGTCACATTTTAAATCACATTTTTCTCTGATGAGATGTATCATGGACCTCAACCACACACATTCTCGGCTTGCTTCATGAATAGCTATTATCTCAAAACGATTTGATGAAGTGACTTCGAGAGACTGCTTTGTAGATCTTCAAGATATGACAGTATCTCCACATATGAACACATAGCCAGTTTGAGATCGAGCTTTTTATGGGTTAGATAAATACCCAGCATCAACATAACAAGATCGGGACTGCAATTGCTAGAATAATATAAGCTCATATCGGTAGTCCTTTTTAGATACCGCATTATGTGTTTGATCCAATTCCAATGTCTCCTAGTAGGTGCAGAACTATATCTTGCTAACAGATTAACCGAAAATGTTATATCAGGTCTTGTAATGTTAGCAAGATACATTAGTGCACCAATTGCACTAAGATATGGTATTTCAGGACCAAGAATTTCCTTGTTCTTTTAAATCCTTCAAGGATTTTCATATATCCTTCAGTCTATCTAGACATTAAAATAATTTCCATTATACGCATATCAAGTTTTTCATTTATTGCCAGATTTATGAGTAACCTCAAAATAATTGCATCCATCGCAGGAGGACCTTTCCATATAGTAATGTCAGGATATGCGAAAAATCTTTATGCCGCAAGAATTCATTTATACCCAGCATTATACTTGAATTGCGTATTTTTATTTGGCAAATCATTTACCTATCCATATTTTTTAACAGATTTGAATTCAAGATTCTCATCAATATTTATAATATTGAGCGCTACATTATATCAAAAGGTATTGTCGACAATCATTTTGATATCAGTTCCAATGCGACATAACTTATTGAGATCTCTTCATTTTTCATCATTTTCAGGTACCTGAACCTTTGCCAAGGTTTTATGAAGTCTTATGTCGTGGTGCTTTCTTAAAGCACTTGCCTCATCATTATGACCATCTTAATTATTTGTCCATCTCCTTCTTCAAGGAGTTCTATATTTGAAACCGTTTGGTATATCATGCTTCAGGTGTCTCATAGACCCTATCCTTCAAGGACCTTTCATTGGAGCATTTGCAACTGAATCATACAATAGGGCCAGCAAATACATCTGGCAATTAATTTGCAGTATTTGAAAGTGAATTATCTCTTGAACTTTAAGTTCATATTTTTTTTCCCGAGGATCTAGATAATTCATCCCACACTCAATTTTCAACTGAAAATCACTTCTCCCCCTAATGTTACGAAAACTAACATTTACCCCCAAGCTCATTTGGGGACCCATCTTGTGCGTAGTGGTGGAGCAATTGAATCATATCAAAATTTTAGATGAAATTATTTGATTCCTGACCCTGAACCAATTGTGATAGGGGAACCTTGTTGGCTTGATGCATTCAAGTGTTGCTATATGTTAAATAAACATATCTCATACCAAAATTTATTTGGAAGTTTTGTTCTCATAACCAATGGTTTAGTTATAATTGGAGGCATACAATTTTCGTTAAACCAACTTAGATATGAACTAGCATTATTAATATAATTTTATAATTTGGAACCGTGCTCTTAATTTAATAATTCGAGCAAACAACCTTACAAAAATCAATTGCAGGTTGATATCAAAGCACATGTGATCATACCTTAGATGCATCTATTAAAATTATATAAAAGCAAGCGGTTCATATGGCAGGTGATCGGGCCTATATTCACCTTTTTATAAGTTTCAAAATTTCTGAGATTATAATCCCAATCTTAGCTGATATAATGATCATTTTATCATGAGAACAAACAACACAAGAGAATTCTTGAAGAATTTTTTATTTTTTCAACATATAACCATGTGAATTCTCAATTATTTTTGCATCACATTTGAACCGGGATGACCAACTGGTTATGCCAACTAATCTATTTCAGTAAACTTCTAGTTTACTTTAGCATGTGATTTTGTCATCATACTTATATTTATGTACTACAAACAAAAAAAATGGCAGGTAATCTTTTATGTAAATATTTATAACCCACTTCAATTGTAGTAATATGAAGATATTAGATCTTCTCATAATATATAGTCTCAATTTTTTTCCCAATGTCTTTGAAACTTATAAGTTTCCTTTTGAGACTTACTACAATAGTAACACATTACCTCTTGCGGAGCTCTCAATTAATTTTGTATACTACCACATATTTCATCATATCAACATCATTAATAGTCTCTCTACATAGTTTCAATTGAGAAATGATTCTTAACGTTGAAGAGTTGTACTCATGAACAGACTTATAGTCTTGATTGATCCAATCATATCGTACCTTTGGGTGGATGACCATCTTCAGGTGGTCGTACCTTTCCTTTAGGCTATTCCATAAAACAAGTGGATTCTTAATCATGAGATATTCAATTTTTAGAATTTCGTCATGATGATGACGCAACAATATCATAGCTTTAGCACGATCTTGGTTTGATACTTTATTTTTATTTTTAATGGAGTCTTCAAGACCCATTGCATCCAAATGGATTTCAGCATCCAACCCATGAAAGATAGTTCTTGCCTTTTATTATTACCACAATAATGACAATTATTATTTTATCTTTTTTCAGATTTATCTGTATTGCTACCTCATTCACTTCAAGGAATGGAGCATATCAAGTAGGACAGATTTCATGACTTTTCATCAAAAGTTTTGCCTTAGTCATCATTAAATCATCACTATAGTGCAATGGGACTTAACCCAGTGTCTTACCCATATAAAGGTGTATTCAACTATAATTTGGTGGAATGAACCCAATATCTTATCAACATGGTGCATCGTGATTTTAATTTGATGTCTTATCCTCTCGGTGCGATAGGACTTGGATATATTATCTTATCCTCAACCAATAATATAATAACTTATGTAAGGTGATAAAATTTAGAAGAATATAAATATTATATACATTATCATACCTCTTTGACGTATGATACATTAACATACTACCACCGCAAATACTCACCTTCTCTTTAATTTATGAGCTTCGTGCTTTGAGATTTTTCCATGGCCAATACTGCGAAATCCTTGATAGATTTCACCGCCTTCTTCGCTGGTATCCCAGTTAGATTTCACTTTCCTCAACCCATTAATACTCTGTTCCTCACAGTCAGATGCAGTGCCTGTAAAGTTAAATCTTGAACTTTCTTCTTCTGTTTTTGCATGGCAAAACAACTTGTAAGGAGGAGGGAAACGTTTCTCCTCTTTCCCATGTAACACAGAAGAAGAAGAAGCAACAACCATCATTAAATGCTTAAATTACACGCGCTATGTAAGTTTTTAGAATTTTGCCGTTTGAGAAGGAAAGACAACAAAAGATGCAATTTTTGTTTTTGGCAAACATACTACTACGATATTCTTCAACTTTCCATTTTAAGTTGTTTTTTGTGAAAGAAGAAAATCAACTCTACTTCGCTTAGAGTCTCGTGCGGATAACGTGTTATGAAATAATACAGGAAGAACACGAACATTGTAGAGAAAGAGAAAGAGAGAAGGGAAGAAGTTCTTATTTTTCTTGATATGATGTAAAACAATAAAGCAGATTTATACGGATAATTCTTCCTTTGTATTGTAGTGAATGTATGTGTTTATATTATAGTAAAGATCTATCTTTTGGAGAAAAGTTAAAGAGAAATTATCCCTATAAATAGAGGGTTCTCCTTCGTTGTTTTTCACCCCATCAAGAGAAATAAAAACTTCACTCCTTCTCTACAATATTCTTGTTCTTCCATTATTATTTTATAACAGATTTATTATTTTTTGAGTCAAGGATCTATTGAAAATAACCTCTTTATTTTTTAGGTAAGAGTAAGATCTACGTACATTCTATACTTCGTTGACTCCACTTAGTGGGATTATACTGGGCATGTTTTTGTTATTGTATACACTATTACAATTTTACAGGAACTGGTCTCATCGTCTTTCTTGAATACAAGCACTACATCCATTCAAAAACTACACTAAATCATCATAAATTTAAAATTTAGGCTCCTCAATATATACATCATCTTTTGTAACAATATTCAATTGAAACATAACTTATTTGCAACAATCTAATTTTTAAATTTTGAAGTTTCAAGCTTTAACAACGACCGGCTATGGCATTTCTGATTCATGTTTGCATTCTTGACCTTAAATCAATGGATAACCACATTTTTTAGTTTCAAATAATATTTTTCAATGGATTCTATTCAATAAATTCATTCTCAAATAGTTATATACTAGTCTCCAATGAATCAAATCTCCAATTTAAGGTTTTTTGGACTATTATCAACTAATTTCAACAACATCCATTCAAATTTGAGCATGATTCATTTTAAAAAATTCACGTTACCTGTGAACTTTAAATATAACAGCCACGACTATAGAAATTGAAAGCATTATGTTAATTTCTGCTGAAAGGATGAGTTTTTAGAATTGTTGGACCAAAAGATAAAAATTAAATTTCAATTTATAGAAAAACTGAGTCACATGTTAAAATATGAATACAATTTGATAGCATTGTTGCCAGAATTCATATTAATATATAGTGTAGTTTTCCCTTAGTTAAATAGGTGATATCCAAGAAGTTGAAGTGCAAATCAGTGGATACCAGAGAAGCAAGTCAAAAACTCAATGTCTAGGAGTTGGACAGCAAGTTCAAATAGCCATGGTGCCTCTTTCTGCAACTGCTACTCGTATATTTCTTTACAGAAATTAGAATGCAAGAATTTCAGAAAGAGACCAAAGGTGAAGCAAAACTCAGACAATGAAAAAAAAAAAAAAAAAGAGGTAGGGTATCTCCTTTAATATCATCAAAAAGAAGGAAAAAAAACCTTTGATAACCTATGGCTGTACGTTTTTCTTGGTGTTTCCGACACGCTGGATTACTCTACTATTTTCTTGAATAATAATCTTGAGTACTCAAAATATTTGGGTAAAAATGAAGTCTTTCCCTTATTTTATGACAAAAATTTAATTTTTAAATAATGGCAAGTAATAAAACAGTTGAATTTTCTGGAAAAAATAAAACTTTTCTCGAAGCCCAGAATACCCTCATTAGGTACTCCTTGACCAGCATTCCTGCATTAATCCAACCTAGCATAGCAATCTACATGCATATTTATGATTATTTTGTCTCTATGCTGGAATCTTGAATTTTGTGTTCGGCTTCAATGCTGGATTTCTGGTCTGGGTTTTGACTTTTTAATCAATTTAGGTTCTGCCTTCTTCAGATTTCTTTCAATTATCATCGCTGGAAGTTCTTTAGTTATGCACTAATTTAAGAAAAAAAAAGGACATATATATCCTGAGGTCCTGGAAATTGATTGTCATTTCTTTCAATCTCTGATTATTTGTCTGTTGTTGGCATTCTTGAATGCCTTGCAATTTTGGGGTTTTCAGAACAATTGTGATCTTGAGGCATATGTTTTGATTGGTAACATGGAAAGAGAAAACTGGAAGATCAAGAATCTGTTGTGAAATGTCAATTTGGTTAGCTGAATATGATACTACTGAAAGATATTGTGGAAAGCTTGGGGCTTTGGTGGCTGATTATCTGGGACTCAAATGCATCTGTTTGACAGAATAAATTGTTGCAGACTTATGGGCTGCATTTGTTCAAAGGGTTCTTCCACAGATGATGATGTTGTTAAACAGGAAAAGGAAAAAGAGATACAAGTTGATAAATCTTCTGTACAGTTGGTTGCTCCATCAGTAAGGGAAGAGATTAAAGAAACAGCTAAACCCAAGGCAACATCAGAAGCCAATGTTGGTTCTGTTCCTTCAACAAAAGTTGATGATAATGAGAAAACTAGGATCAGGGAGAGGCCTAAGGACGGCCGTTTCAAGAGGCAATCAACTATGGATTTTGGACTGATACGATCAAGGTCTCGGGTAGTAAACATGCCTCATGGTGCAATAGGTGAGCTGAGCGCTGCAGGTTGGCCGTTATGGCTAAGTTCAGTTGCACAAGAGGCTATTCAAGGGTGGGTTCCTCGAAGTGCAGAATCATTTGAAAAATTGAACAAAGTCAGTTCTATGTTATCTTTAAATTGCTATATTTACTGCTTCTAAGTTTCATTACACTGATATAATACTTGGAATATGACTTTTGATCTATAGTTTGTCCAATTTTCACGATCTAAAATTTTCGATCTAAGGAAGATTATCATACTGATGGAATCAACCTTGTGATGTTTGCAATATTGTTTCACATCCCCCTGTTTCCTTGTCCTCTGAGTGTTTTAGGAACCAAATTTTCTAGATATTTCATTTTGTTACACCGGGTCTCAATGTGTCAATCCATCACACGACAATATATAGAAATGGCATTAAAATTTTCCTTACTCATACAAGATTTCTTTTCACTTCTTTTTGTTGCTTTCAATTTCTAAACATGTGAAAAATGCATTTTTGATTTGAATTGCGGATGTAATCATATGCATAGTGATAAATTCAAAAACATAACTAAAGTATGTTCTATCAATAATCTGACTTTGCTTGGTTATACAATTTTTTTCTTGGTGTCAGCTTGATTCAAGTAACCTGGAATTGAGATTATGAATTTCTAATGAAACAATGATGATGCCATTAAACTTTTTAGATATCTCTCTATTTTTGGAACTACAATAACCTCTGATGTTTATTTTCCAATGCAGATTGGTCAAGGAACATATAGTAATGTTTACAAGGCCCGTGACCTTAAAACCGACAAAATTGTTGCAATGAAGAAAGTAAAATTTGTCAATATGGATCCAGAGAGTGTTCGCTTCATGGCGAGAGAGATTTGTATTTTGCGTAAATTGGACCACCCAAATGTTATGAAACTTGAGGCTTTGGTCACATCCAGGATTTCAGGCAGCTTATATCTTGTATTCGAATACATGGAGCATGATCTTGCTGGACTTGCATCAGCACCTGGGATCAAGTTCACTGAACCACAGGTATTTCTTCTTACAAGGCCCTGGGAGTTCATTATTTAGAACATGAGTTCACTGTTGACCTCAACTCGGAGCAAGACAAAACCAACTTTTATAGGAAAAATAATTGAACATATATCTATAACAGAGTCATCTTCATGAAAAGTCCGTTTCATTTTCCTTGTTAAAGCTAGAGAGCATCAAGATGCAAGCGAAAAATGATGTATGCACAAATTGAAAAGTAAAAATAAAAAGGAAATACTCTTATGGAGTTCTCTCACCATCAGGCACCATTAGGTAGGTGGATAATTCTAACAAAGTAGTTTACATGTTCTTTATATGCTTATGTTGCACAATTTTAATTGTATTTCAGATAAAATGTTATATGCAACAAATGTTTCGGGGACTCGAACACTGTCATAGTCGCGGAATACTTCATCGAGACATTAAGGGTTCAAATCTTCTAATTGATGAGAATGGTGTTCTAAAGATCGGAGACTTTGGTCTGGCGACGTCTTTTAAGCCCAACCAAAAGCAGCCATTAACAAGTCGTGTTGTAACACTGTGGTATAGGGCTCCTGAGCTCTTGCTTGGTGCAACAGATTATGGAGTGGCCATTGATATGTGGAGTGCTGGCTGCATCCTTGCTGAATTATTTTCTGGAAAGCCTATCATGCCTGGAAGAACAGAGGTACTCCTGTTCGGGACTTGAATTCACTTCTTGATCTCTACTATCTTTTCTGGAAGAGTTTTTTGGTGATCATTCTATCAAAAAAGAGTTCAAAGCTATCTGCTTTATTTTACACTGAGCTTGTTGTAGCCTTCTGATGTATTGCATTCTGATTTCTACCATTTTTATCGGACAAACCATGTCAGCAATTTTAAAGTTTTGAGTTCTTTCTTCTTCTTGGTAGACCGAAGGGTTCTCCACAGGGGTTTATTTTTGTCTTATTAACTGTCTGCAACAAATGTATAATCATCAAGAACTAAATCCGCTACCTATTTCTAACATTTTTTCACCTCAAAACAAATTAGCACCTGTTTCTTCATGCATTTTAACTGAGAGAGTTGACACAATTCCTAGGTAGAGCAAATGCATAAAATATTCAAGCTTTGTGGTTCACCTTGTGAGGAGTACTGGAGGAAATCAAAACTTCCACTTGCTACTAGTTTTAAGCAACAGAATCCATATAAGCGCTGTATTGCTGATACATTCAAGGACTTGCCTCCGACAGCTTTGGCCCTTGTTGACATCCTACTTTCAATAGAACCAGAAAAACGCGGCACTGCTTCTTCTGCACTCAATAGTGAGGTAACGTCAAAAGATTGTCTCTCCCTCACGAACTATATCTTCCTTCTGGAAAGTAAATTTTCCTATTTGCTGTGTAGAAGAAAAGTATTTCCAACTTTAGTGTTTAGTAAATGCTGTTAATGTTAATCCTATCAATCCCTTTATCCTGCAATGTATCTATAATTAATTGGAAGTTTTCTTTTGTCACTTCCATTGGAGCAATTTCATTCAAAAATTGTTCCCACTGAAGAAGGTGAACAATCCTCAGCGCAGAGCTAAAGATAAGATGAATTCACATAAACTCAAAATTTGTCTTAACATGTCATTGTTTGTTGTCAAGCTATGCGTATTGTGATGATCTTATGTGGCTTGGCTTTCTTGTTGGATGTGAAAAATCAAAGAAAAAATCTTCATCTGATCAACCCATTTGTTAAGCATCTATAATAACATCTATTTCGAAAAATATTTCATAACTTGAACACTTGTCCTAGCACGATAATATTTGTTTTTAGGCTATGCATTTCAATAACCTATGTGGCCTGCCATTGCCAAGTGATGATATGAGGCAACTTCGTTGTTTTGTTTTTTGTTTTGGAAAATTATTTGCTCAATCTATTAGTAAACGTTGTTCATCTCCTATAAATTTCACTACCAAAAGAAATGCTTTATATCTTTCTTCTTTGTTTTCACTTTTCAGTTCTTCAAAGCGAAGCCCCTACCTTGTGATCCATATAGTTTACCAAAGTATCCTCCAAGCAAGGAATACGATGCTAAGGTTCGAGATCACGAAGCAAGAAGGTATACCATATTAGTTGCATATATACATTCTTACTGCTCAGTAATGTTTTCTGAATCCAGCATATGCTATTCAGCTGTTACATTAATATATTTTAGGATAACTCCTTTCATCTTGTTCTACTTATATTATTTTAAAGTTGTCGCTTATTTTATCTCAATTTTCTTTCTTCTATTCTCCTTTTACATATCTATAGTACAATGCTCTAACGCATGTTGTTTGAAATCAATAATGTGGGGGCTTAGTGACAGTTCAACAAAATAATGCAATCCAATTTTGATGTCCACCTTCTTCATTGGACATGACTGCTTCTCGGGCTGTCTTGGAGAATGAGAATATCAAACTAAGTAGGAGTAATATGTAAACAACTCTACAAATCGGATAAAGCAAGCCCTCACGGGTTTAATACTGGTTCCTGCTCTGACTAAAATTAAGAGTGAATTGGAACTTTGTTCTCATGCCTTGACCTATGTATATTTACTATCATGCTCTCCAAAGAAAGTACAGCTTTCTTGTAACCAAACTCTGCTGTTCTTTCATATATCTCACAAATACGTTATCTTAATCATAGGCGAAAGGCTGAGACCGGAAAAGAACATGGAGGTGAAACAACGAAGAAGTCATCAAGACAAGCAACGGAAGAACCAACAACAGAATTCAATGCTCATGGACAGGTTTTATTTTCTTCTAGTTATTCAAGAATTCTACTGAATATTTACATTTTCTTGCTCAAGACCCTGTTGTTGCACCAATGGCTAATGCAAATAATTGCAGGGACAGCCTAGCAAAAGCATCAATGCGAAATACAATCCTCTCGAGGACAATAGAGCTGGTTTCTCTATAGAGCCACTGGCATTGAGATACAGGAATGGACTTACTCATTCTAGTTCAGTGGTCCATCCTAATACAGCTGGTTACACATGGTCTAACAAAGCAAATGAGAATTCAAGTGCAATCAATGAACGGGCATATCCCGCTTCCCAACATGGTGTAGAGCTTTTAAGGCATGGTTCTCTCAGACCTCAAGCTGCAGCAGAGTTTGCAAACATTCGTTCAAGGAGAGATGATAGGTCATCTTGTGGAGATTCCACGGTATGTTCCTTAGCTCAAGAAGTTCCCATTAGCTAGCATTCTTTTTTAAACCCACAATTATTAGTTTCCTTATTGTTTAGTCAAATATCAGTTAACTGACCTGACAGACACAAATGCATAGAGGTTTAATAGTCAAGTCATCAAGGATCCGTTTAGGATGTTGGGCTAGATGGTATTAGCTTTACATATTTTGAGAAGAAATTGATTCATTTTGCAGTGGAAAAAAAATGTAACTGATCCACGACATACACAAGCGGATCCACAAGCAGTTGAGCTGCAGAGTTAGCTTAAGATTATTTAAGAAGAAATATAATTTCCTGTTTTTTCATGTGCTGTTTTGACATAATGAATATTTCCTCTTTTTTTCTTTTTTGAGCTTTCTTGAGTTTGACTCGCCCCTTGCTTCAGGTTTATGTGCCAAAGAGAAGCAGAATCCTGCACTCTGGACCACTAGTGCCACCAGGGGGGAGTATGGAAGACATGTTAAAGGAACATGAGAGACAAATTCAAGAAGCAGTTAGGAAAGCACGTCAAGACAAGACGAGGATCTAAGAGAACTGATTGCTCTCTTCTGGCGGAAGGATTCTTGTATAAATTTCACTCTTCTGCACATGAAATCCACATTGGTACAGGACCTAAGAGGAGATATATCTATTGTCCATTTCAGGAGTAAGGTTCTTTTTATTTAGTGACCTCACACCATTGAGGGTGGGAAATTTGCATTGTATAGTTTGAAGAATTTGTTATGTTTCCAATTTAAGTCCATTTCTTCTTTAATATCTAGAAAACTGAAGCTCACTAGTTGATTCTGGATAGTTTTAGAGGGGAACTAAGTCTTTTTGTAATATATTCAGAGGATGGAACAAAATACTGTAGTTGAATCAAAATTTTCAGATTACTCTACTTCAGAAGTTAAACAAATCATTTTTTTTTTCTGGAGCAAATAAAACTAAGTAGAAGTTTCTGCAATGCAAATCAGTCTAAAACTCATATGTATCTCTTGCAAGAAGAATTCAAGTAAATATTGTTGGATTTTTTTTTGGTGCGAATGGGAAATAAAGGTTTTATTTTTCATGTGTCTTTTTTCCGTAAAGGCTCTGGGGCTTTGTCCGAAAAGGCACATGCACACCACCATTTTTCTGAAAAAATACCAGCTTTACCTATTCGTTGGCTATAAATACAAAGGCCTTCCATTAGATTTCTTTTTGATTGAATTTCAAAATCTCTCTCTCCCTCCTTCCATTCTAATGCGTTTTTGTACAAGGTGGAAGAGGTTGTGAATACCATATTTCTCCTTGTGTCCATACTCTGAAATCATTCCACAAACTACAACTCTATCATGGCTCTTCGTGTGTAAAATCACCTCATCTAGCATTGCCCCTCCAACATTCTCAAGTTATACATTTATACCATTTGGACAAACCCTAAAAAACATGTGTGAAGTTACATATTTGGCCGGTCGGCCGAAAATAGTTAGATCCTAGGTAAGCATATATGCAACAAATACACTATTATATATAAAATATGTATATTATACGCTAATATATGAAGAAATATACATTTTTCGGGTATAATTACGTTGGTGGGTGGATATACAGTGTGACAATCCTATAAAAACTTATGTTCAAGGATAAGAAGAAAATTTCATTAAATAGCCATATAAAGATAGACAATTTAATACTCTCTCTGTTTTATTTTACACGACATTTTATTCTTTTCAGTGTCCATTTGGATTGACCAATTTTAAGTGTTTTTAAGTCACAATAGCTTTTAAGCAGTTTTATAGTATTTGAATAAATTTAAAAATTGCTTTTAACCACTTATTTTTAAGGTAAAAGAACAAAAATAAGTCAAAAATCATAAGTTAGAAATTCTAACTTATGACTTTTGACTTATACGCCTTAAATAAAAAGCTATCCAAACAAACTTTAGTCTGGTGAAAAAAAATACATTTCTATATTAACTAAAAATAAACAACTTCACATGAAATGGAAAGAAGTAATTTCCCACTCATTATTGAAGCCAGGAGTGTAGTAGATGAAATTAGTGATTTACTTATTTATTTTCTAGTGTTCATTAGGCAAACAAAAAATATAATTCAAAAAAAAATTATATATAATTTAGGTAAATACTATGAGATAGTGGGGTGAGGGCAATGATAGGGGGTTATGTTGGAGGGTTAGGAGGAGACAATTAGTGTGGAATGTCACTTAATTATATAACATATTTTTTCCTACTTCAAAGTCATTTTTTTTTTTAAATTTATTTTTTTAAATAAAATATTTTTCAAATTGACCAATCAAACTGAAAAAATTTAAAAATATTTTAGAATTTAGAAAATGTTTTCTTCGATACCAAACATACCTTAAAAGAGAAGTTTAATTCATTTCCATTAGTCGAAAATTTATATCATATTATTATATAAGTGGGAAGCCCCTAAGTTGAAAGTTAGATTATCATTTTGCCCCTCCACTAAATTAAAATTTAATTAATACATAATTAAATATTAATATTTTATCATATCATATCATATTTATATATTTATTACTATATTATTATATAAGTGGGAAGCCCCTAAGTTGAAAGTTAGATTACCATTTCGCTCCTCCACTAAATTAAAATTTAATTAATACGTAATTAAATATATAATATTTTATTATATCATTCATATTTATATATTTATCATCATATTATTATATTAGTGGGAAGCTACTAAGTTGAAAGTTAGATTACTATTTTGCCCCTCCATTAAATTAAAATTTAATTAATACATAATTAAATATTAATATTTTATCATATCATATCATATTTATATATTTATTACTATATAAGTGGAAAGCCAAAAAGTGAAAAGGTAAAATAAATAAATAAAAATAATAATTAATAAATAACGAAATAAATAATAATAATAATAATAATAATAATATTATTATTATTATTATTATTATTATTATTATTATTATTATTATATTACACTAAAAGTGGAAAGGCCTTATCTTAAAAGTCGGATTACCATTTTACCCCTATAGTAAATTAAAATATAATAAAATATCTAACTAAATAGTAATATTTTACCATCAAATATCTAATATATATATATATATATATATATAGAAATCTTTATTGGTTCTACCTCCTATTCTTTTATGAAGAGAATAAATCTTTTTCTCGAAGGATCAGAAAAAAATGGGTTCGGATCTCCTGCAGGAATGATTTGAAAGATCCAAAATCAAAAATAGTGGTATTTGCTAGCAACAACATAATAGAGGCAGTCACTCAATATAGATTGATCCGAAATCTTATTCAAATCTAATCTAGTATCTGTGGGTACATAAGAAATATATTGAATCGATTATTTTTAATGAATAGATCCAATCGCAACTTCAAATATGAAATTCAAAGGGATCAAATATATATATATTCATTCATTAAAATAAAAAGAATGAATAAAGTCATTCATTGAACTGAGTAAATAAGGAGGATTATTTCACCTGCCAGTATTATTGCAGGTTACACTTTTACATTTTTTTAAATTATTATTTCATATACTACCTTTTCACCTCTCAATTGTTTCATCTTATAAGCTTCTACCGGTTACAATAGTATTTATGCATAATCCCCTAATGAAGATTTGTACCATTAAGCAGAGTTAATATAAAAAATATATGTCTTTATGTCGTGATCATACTCTACACCTTTTAATAGGTAATATGAAGTTGTTGCATTCTTTCTTCTTTTTGATAGTTTTGCAAATATTTTCTGATTTATTCTTCTTGTTTCGTTGTTGTTGGTATTTTGGGTTTGTATGAAATGTCCATAAACTTAATAGAAACAGCCTCAAACCTACAGATTAAGTTTACTCTGACTTGTACTTATGTCCATCATGGTAACTTGTATTTTATGTAATTCTTGCACTTTTCTACATAAATGTTAAAAAAAAATTATTTTCATTTTATTTAGGTGATCTTGTCACACTTTATACTTAATCGTCATCAAAGCATGATTAGTAAACTAAGGTAACCAAAATCAAGATCAATCATTTTGAATCTACACTTATCACAACTATATTTAATGTGATTTGCACGTGTCCAGAAATTAGTTACAATATAAGTGAGAAGCCAAAAAGTGAAAAGTTAAAATAAGTAATAATAATAAATAAATATAAATAATAATAATGATAATAAATAAATAATAATAAATAAATAGAAATAATGATAATAAATAAATACAAATAATAAATAATAATAATTAATAACTAACTAACTAAATAAATAATAATGATAATAATTAGCTATTATACTAATTAAAAATGGAAAGCCCTTATCTTAAAAGTTGGATTACCATTTTTTAGCTATAGTAAATTAAAATATAATAAAATATCTAATTTATATATATATATATATATATATATATAAAGTCATTCATTGAACCGAGTAAATGAGGAGGATTGTTTCACCTGCCAGTAATTATTGTAGGTTACCTTTTATATTTTTTTAATTATTATTTCATATACTGCATTTTCACCTTCCAATTATTTCATCTTCTAAGCTTCTATCGGTTATAATAGTATTTATACACAATCCTCTAATGAAGATCTGTACTATTAAGCAGACTCAATATGAAAAATATATGTCTTTGTGTCATGATCATACTCTACACATTTTTATAGGTAATATGAAGTTGTTGCATTCTTCTTCTTTTTTGTTGATAGTTTTTCAAATTTTTTTTGATTTACCTTTTTGTTTTGTTGTTGGCATTTTGGGTTTGTACGAAATGTCCATAAACTTGATAGAAGCAGCCTCAAACCTGCAGACTAAATTTACTCTTGGCTTGTGCTTATATTTATGTCCATCATGGTAACTTGTATTTTATGTAATTCTTATACTTCTCAACATACGTGTTGAAATTTTTTTTCTTTATTTTATTTAGGTGATCTTGTCACGCTTTATACTTAATCATCATCAAAATATAATTAGCAAATTAAGTAATTAAAACGCCAGATCAATCATTTTGAATTTACACTTATCACAATTTTATATTTAATTATTTAATGTAAATATATACGTGCAAAATATGTGTCCAGAAACTAGTTTTATAAATAAAGAAAAAATGGCTCTTCATGTGTAAAATCACCTCATCTAGCATTGCCCCTCCAAGATTCTCAAGTTATACATTTATACCATTTGGACAAACCCTAAAAAACATGTGTAGTTACATATTTGGCCGGTCGGCCGAAAATAGTTAGATCCTAGGTAAATATATATGCAACAAATACACTATCATATATAAAAATATGTATATTATATGCTAATATATGAAGAAATATACATTTTTTTCGGCTATAATTATATTGATGGGTAAATATACAGTGTTACAATCCTATAAAAACTTATGTTCAAGGATAAGAAGAAAATTTAATTAAATAGCCATATAAAGATAGACAATTTAATACACCCTTGGTTTCATTTTACATGACATTTTATCCTTCTTAGTGCCCATTTGGATTCGCCTATTTCAAGTGAAAAAGTACTTTTAAGTACTTATGTTTAAGGTAAAAGACAAAAATAAGTCAAAACCCATTAGTTAGAAAGTCTAACTTATGACTTTTGACTTATAAGCTATAAGTAAAAATCTATCCAAACAAGCTTTAGTCCGGTGAAAAATATACATTTCTATTAACTAAAAATAAACCACCTCGCGTGAAATGGAAAGAAGGAAGTAATTTCCCGGTCATTTGAAGCACAGGAGAGTAGTAGATCAAATTAGTGATTTTTTTTAAATTTATTTTCTAGTGTTTAGTAAGCAAACAAAAAATATAATTCAAAAAAAAATTATATATAATTTAAGTAAATACTATGAGACAGTGGAGTCCGGCATCGAAACGGATAAATTTTTTTAAAAGAATTCCAAAAAAGCCTCTGATTTTTTTGGCTATTCAAAACGGACACCTCGTTGCCTCAGCAACAAGATTTTAATTTTTTTTTAAAAATATATATATTAAGAAAATATAATATAGAATCTCGTTGTACAGTCAATGAGGTTCCTTAAAAAAACTTTTAAAATTTCGTTTGGTGTTGTTTTAATTCTTATTTTTGGAACACACCAACGTTATTTGTGCTGTTTTAATTCTTATTTTATGTATATTTGAATCGAGTAATTGAGTGTGGGAAGGTATTTTCTTGTTTATCCACTTCATTGTCATAATTAATTAATTAATTACTGCAACTAACCAAGAATCTTTTTCAATTGGAACACCAAAACAGCACAAGCAGAAATGAAAAAAAAAAAATTGTTAAGGGAACTTTGTTGGACAACCAATGAGGTTTTTAATTTTTTTTAAAAAATTTTATTTGACGTGAGAATGAAAAAAAAAATTATTTTAATAGAATCTCGTTGGACAGCTAATGAGGTTCCTTAATTTTTTAAAAAATATTTTAAGGAACCTCGTTGGATGTTGCAACGAGATTTCCTAAATATAAATTTTATTTTTTTAAAAAAAATTAGAAACTCATTGTTGAGGCAACAAGGTGTCCGTTTTGGATAGCCAAAAAAGCCAGTGTCCGTTTTGAAAATTTTTAAAGAAATTTTGTCTGTTTCAGTATCGGACTAGATAGTGGGGTGAGGGCTATGACAGGAGGTTATGTTCGAGGGTTAGGAGGATACAATTAGTGTGGAATGTCCTTAATTATAAAACTTATTTTTGCCTACTTTGAAGTCTTTTTTTTTATTTTTAAGAAATTTATTTTTTTAGAGAAAATATTTTTCAAATAACCAATCAAAATGAAAAAATTTAAAAATATTTTAGAATTTAGAAAATGTTTTCTTCGATAGTAAACATACCCTAAGAGAGGTTCAATTCAATTCCATTGGTCGAAAATTTATATTCTACAAATAAAGCAAAAATAATCATGTATATTGTTTATATTTTCTTCACTTAATTGTATAATTATCTTTGTAAAATAGTTTGAAGTCTGTTCATATGTTTGAAGCGTGCTTTAAAGACTTCTTTCGGGAAATCTCTCACCTTCCAATTTTATATGACTAATTCAGTATATGTGTTGCACTGTCCAATTATACTGAATTCAGTATATATAAATATGAAAAATAAAACTATTAAAAAATAATAATTAATGTCTAAATAAAATATGATATTTGTTTAAATAATATAAATAAATATTATATCTCCAATATATTATTATTTGTTGTATCACATCTGACAGTTTTTTTTGTAATTTTAATCGCTTTATTAGTTAAATAACAATTTTATCTATCATAAAAAAAATTTATAATGAAGAACAAATATTGGTATCTCTTTAAATAGACATAATATATAAATAGGCACTCAAACTTGGCCTCAACTGATAATTAAGCACTCAAACTTTGAGAATGCACATCTAGGCACCTCAACTTGGTTTCACTGTGTCAATTAAGCACTCCAACTTACAAGATGATCATCTAGGCACCTCAATTTGGTTTCACTATGTCATGTGCCACGTGAGCATCGTATGCCTACAAGACACAGTGAAGACTAATTGAAGTGCTTAGTTGTCAGTTGAGACCAAGTTGAGATGCCTAAATATACACTCTCAAAGTTTGAGTGCTCAATTACCAATTGAGGCCAAATTTAAATGTTTATTTATTTATTATATCCTTTAAATATCCTACAAATCTTTCCTAGTGAGAATCATCAGATTTTGATGGAACAAAAAAGTTTATGTTGCAACCTATAATCCATGAGATATTATAACAAAAGATAGACCCATACAACCACTTACAACAAACCACTCTTTTGTCCAAAGATGACGTTGGAAATTATTAGATAAACTTAATCATAAAGATGGGAAGCAAGTCTAGGTTCCACAATCACATGAAGTGGGAACTTAGGATGAGTAGTCAATCCAAAATGTTCTTCCATATTCACATCCTCTGGCTTCATATTTTCAGGCAACTTCCAATTGAATCCATGTATCAAATTAGCCAAAGTTGATCTTCCAATTTTAACTCCAAGACTATAAGCTGGGCACCTCCTTCTTCCTGAACCAAATGGCAAGAGACTAAAGTTCTGTCCACTTATATCAAACTCTTTCCCCATAAACCTTTCTGGAATAAATTTATCTGGGAGTTCCCAATTTCTTGGATCCCTCCCTATGCTCCATAAATTCACCCATACTGTGGTCCCTTTTGCTATGTCATATCCAGCCACATTGCAATCTTGAGTTGAATAATGGGGCGCCAATATAGTTCCCAATGGATGTAATCTGAATGTTTCATTCAGAATTGATTCTATGTATGGTAAGTGTGCGCAGTCCTTCTCTTCCACCCATCTCTCTCTGCCGATAACTCTATCGAGCTCTTCCCTCGCCTTGTTCAGCACTTCTGGATGTTTGAGAAGTTCGTTAAACGCCCATTCCTGTAGCGTTGCTGAGGTATCTGCCCCGCCCGCCAGGAGATCCTAGTATAAATTCAAGAATATAACACAAATATTCCCCTCACCGTTAATGAGGTAGCTCAAAAATGCAATCACCCTTGGGCAACTAGCTCAAAATTGCCCTCGGTCTAACCGTTGCTCCATTCTGGATGGACAAAAAGGGGGCAATTTTCGCCTGAACTACTCAAAATTATCCCATTTTGAATAATTCAGTGCCAAAAACAAAATGGAGGGCAAAAATTTCCTTTTAATTCTTTATAACTAGTGATCTAGTCTTCTATTTTGGTTCAATGCAATAAATTATACTGTAAATTTATCAATATTGTCTGTGGTATTTAAGTCAAGAAAGGAGAAGTTGAAAGTAACATATTGATACCTGTATTAAGCCCTTTATACTGTCAGTGGAGAGCTTAATCTCAATATTAGGATCCTCTGCCTGTTGCAACAGGATATCGACCATGTCCTCTGCCACAAAGTCCTCTGTTTCCCTGAATTTAGCCTTGTGATCAGCAAGCACAATGTCAAGAAATTCGTCAAGACTCTTATGCAACTGCTTCATTCGTTTTACATAGCCTTGTACATCCAAGAAACCAATCCATGGTATCCAATCACCAAGATTCACCACCCCATTAAGGTAAAACCATTCCACAAGCATCTCATGTAAGGCCTTTAGTGACACTATAGAACTCGTCGAAATTTTCTCACTAAAGTATTTGTCACTCAGCACCATTTTGCCTGTAGACGAAAGACTATAACGCAACAAATGTTCCCTGAGTGTGATCGGCCTCCCTGAGACAGCAACAAGCCACGAAATCAAATCCTTCCTCTCTTGAACACGAATGTACTCGTACGAATCTAGCCTTTTCGGATTGAACAACTCTTCGACACAGATCCTTCGCGTTTGTCGCCAGTGGGGTCCGTAAGGCGCCCACGACATATCCATGTAGTTGTAGCTAATGAACTTACCAGCAGCTGTTTCAGGGCGAGAAGCAAATATGACATCGTGGGTTTTCAAGAATTGTTTCGCCATTTCAGGGGAGGATGCTACGACAACAGGGCGAAGGCCGAATTTCAGGAGCATTAGATCTCCATATTTTTGGGATAATTTGTGTAGAGATATGTGGGGAAGAGGACCAAGCTGATGCAAATTGCCAATAATTGGCCATGGCTTTGGACCTGGTGGAGGATTCCTCCTAGAGCTTGTTTTATTGACAAATATGGAAAGATAAGCTAGTGCTGCTAATATGAAAGAAGTTACTAAGACAAGCCAGGTAGTTTCCATTGGGTATTCGTATTAGATGGAATTAATTGGTGAACATTCTCAGAAGGAAAATGGTGTTTGCATAGTGAAGATAATGTTGCAGAATACATTAGTGACCACAATTAGATGTCAGCAAATTCTTTTTGTACATTAGTAATCAGAAGTTGTACATTCCAAGCAGCTCAATTTAAAAAAAGAAAGAAACTAATAAAAGAAGAGATTGATTGCATACATAAAATAGTATATTCGACGCTCCAACCACTGCCACTCTGTCGTGTATATATAAAAAATAAGGATAATTTGGGAGATCCTAACATTTGACTTCTAAATCACATCTGCTGGTAACTTGCATTAATGAAACACAAATAGTTTCTGCTGAATATGGATCACTATGTTGCTTAAGCTGATTAGCCACTTTTTCATCTCGAGTTGTTAGCATTATTTTTCTTCCATTATTCAACCAAATTGTTCTGCTTCCATTTAATTTCTCTATGTTTAGATCTAGAATACATTATATTTACCAAAATATTGGTCTTTTTATTCTAAATTATTGCTTAAAATTTAAACCAAGTCTTATCATAATCCTTTTTTATTCAAGTACAGATTTTGATTCAGAGTTATAAATTTTAGTCAGACCTAAACTTAAATTTTGTATATTACATATGTTTCAAAATAAGTTGTGCTTTAAGTTTATGCATATTTCTTAAGAAAACTACTCATTTCTAAAAAAAAATATATTTTTACCCACCTATCTCTATAAATATCTTGAAAAAGATGTAACTCTTTAATTATTTTTTGATTATATAAAACTCTCTCCATTTAAATAAGGGTAAAATTGGAAGAATATCATTAATATCTTCTTGATTACGGAAAGCACCATTTATTTTAAAATAAAATCAAAAGATTAAAACACCACTTATTTTAAAACGAAATAAATACCTACCTAACGTGTATGATTAATTAATTAACATGTCATATAATACTATTTAATTAACATGTATTTATTTATTTATATTTCTCAAATTTTCGATTTCTGTAAACCCAAAAGCATCAAATCTTGGAGCAACTGATCTTCCCGTTGCCCCTCTCAATAACAGAAGGTCAGATTTCTAAATATAATCTATATATAATAAAGAAAAGTAATAAAAAATTGAGGTGGCATCTTTCATAGGTTAGAATTTGTATTTATTTATTTATTTCAATTTTTTGACTTTTTTCTCTTATATTTCTCTTGAAGATCTGCTGAAAATTTCATTTCATATCTCACACCTCTTTATTTTCATAACCTATATCTTTATAATCTCAATAACTCACAAACCTTTCATTTCATAACCTTTCAAATATTTAATTTATAAATTTTATGAATATATATATATATAATATTTCTTAGTCACTCAGCCTCAAAACCAGCTAACTCCAGAGTTACAAACTTTAATTCCATAGTTGATCTAGCAATGATCGTCTGCTTAACTGATTTCCACGATATTACTCCACCACCTAAGGTGAACACATAGCCACTAGTGGATTTTGTCTCATCTGAATCAGAGATCCAATTTGCATCACAATACCCTTCTCAAGTAGAAGGAAATCCACTATATAGAATTCCGTAATTCAAGGTTCCTCTCAAATATTTCATTAGTCTATTAATGCAGACCAATGCTCTTTATTGGGATTATGAGTATATCTACTCAGTCTACACGCAGTATATGTTATATCAGGCCTTGTAAAATTCATTAAATGCATCACCAATAATCTGTGCATATTTAGACTTGGCAACTGGGTTACTATTATTCTTTTTCAATTGAGAGTTAGCATCATAAGGAGTGGCTACAGGTTTCACCTCAAAACATTCAAACTTCTTAAGAAGTCTCTCCAAATAATGTTCTTGTGACAATATTATACCATCTTCACTCCTTATAATTTTTAACTCCCAATATCATATCTACTTTATCCAGATCTTTCATATTAAAATTAGTAGACAAAAATAATTTGGTACTTTGCACAATATTTAAACTTTTACCAAATATAAACATGTCATCAACATATAAGCATATTATCACATAATCATTGTCTACCACTGTAGTATAGACAAATTTATCCACTTCAACAGAAGAAAAATTATCTTTCAACAAGACTTGATTAAATTTCTCATGCCACTGTTAGGAGCTTGCTTAAGGCCATAAAGAGATTTAATTAATTATAAATTTTATTTTTTTGTCCAGGAATAATACATCTTCAGCTTGAACCATATAAATTTCTTCTTCTAAATCACCATTTAAAAAAGTTGTTTTTACATCTATCTGATGGATAAAAAATTTATGAATTAATGCTAAGGCAATTAAAATTCGAATGGAGGAAATTCTAGTTACTGGTGCAAATGTATCAAAATAATCAATATTTTATTTTTGAGAAAATCCTTTAGCTACTAATCTAGCTTTATATTTATTATAGATCCATCAGGATTAAGCTTCTTTTTAAAAATTCATTTACAATCAATAGGTTTTGCACCAGGTGGTAAATCAGTTTTACCCATGTATTATTTTTTATGCTAGAATCAACTTCAATTTTTATTGCCTCTTTTCAAAATTTAGCATCAGAAGAAGATATAACTTCAAAATAATTTGATGGTTCATTGTCAGCAAGAAAAGTTTGAAAATCATTTACATAAGAAAAATATTCTTTTCTAGGCCTTTTACTCCTTCTCAGTTCCTCAATATTAGAGTTACTCTCATCATTTCTTTCAATAGGTCCATGAGAAATTTTATCACACAACGAAAAAATATGTTCAAAAAATTCTGCATTTTTTATCTCAATAATAGTATTAAAATCAAGCACATTACTCTTTAAAATAAGAAATCTATATGCAACACTATGTTCAGCATAACCAATAAGCATGCAATCAGCAGTTTTAGAACCATTTTCTCTTTTTAGATTCAGACAAAAGCATTTTAGCAAGACACCTCCACACTTTTAAATATTTTAAATTAGGCTTATAACCTTTCCACAATTCATAAGGAGTTTTACCAGTTATTTTATGAGGAATTCTATTTTGCAAGTGACATGCAGATAAAATTGCTTCACTCCACAAATTATTAGGTGCATTAGAGTTAACTAAAAAAGAGTTCATCATTTCCTTCAACGTTCTATTTTTTCTTTCAACTAAACCATTAGACTCACGTGAATATAGCAGAGTTACTTCATGAATAATTCCTTCTTTTTCACAAAAAATATTTAAATATATAAATATTCTCCACCTCTATCAGATCTAATTCTCTTGATTTTTCTACTAAGTTGATTCTCAACCTCGGATTATAAGAAACAAAAACATCATCTTTATTTTTAAGTAAATACAACTTAGTAAATCTAGAAAAATCATCAATAAAAGTCGCATAATATCTTTTATCACCTCTAGTCATGATTTGTTTTAAATCACCTAAATCAAAGTGAATTAAAGACAATAATTCAGTTTCTCTATTAACCGAAAAATATTGCTTTTTAGTAATTTTAGCTTCCGCACATATTTCATATTTATCAAAATTATTTTAGATCGATAAGACCTCATCACCTTCAAAAGATACCTTCACCCCAACTTTTTCTAATAGTCTTACAGAAATCAAATTGGTTCGGATATTAGGAACATAAAATACATCACTTAATGCTAGAGTTTTACTAGATGTGAGTTTGAAAAAAACTTTTTTTTTTCAAGAACTTGAGTTGTCCTTGAGTCATCGAGATAAATAATATTTTCTCCTTTCTTTACTTAGGTGTATTACACAAAATCACTTTTGTTTACGCACATGTGCCTAGTAGCACTAGAATCTATCACCGAGGTCCTCACATTGGCCTCAATATTTATTTCTGAAATGACCGCAATAATTATATCATCCGCTTCAATCAAATTTAATTTTGATTTAGCGGGATTGTCATTTCTCTTCCGAATATGCTCTTGCATTGAGGTGCATTTTTTATGAAGGTTTTATTATTAGCATTGAGTTTGTAACCATGTCTATTTTCATACCTGTATTTTACAACACCATAATCATCTGATAAGACAATTGGAACAGGATCAGTCATAGCAATACTAATATCAATATTATCAACAGTTTCACAAGAAATACTTCTTATCATAGTTTCTTAGATTGTTGGGGAATAATGCAAATATATATAAACGATACAAATATTTATTAACAAAATAATAATACTGAAAATTAAATAAATATTATTACGATAATAATATACGATAGTATTTTTTATATATATAATTTTATACTTGAGTCATGCTGGACATTGTCCTAAGAAACTATTTCAGCAGTGTGAAATTATTTTTTAAAATTAAACAAACATTCTCTAATTAAATTAAAGGATATAGAAATTAATAAAATATAATTATATCAGTAAGTTTTACAAAAATAGTTAAATAAAGAAAAAATGGCAAATAATAGAGGAGAGCAAGATAACATGAGAGAGAGAGAGAGTAAATAAGCAATTGTTTTTCCATCCTGCATAGTTTGCTTGAAAAAAGGGGCTATTTATAAGCCAAAGAAAGGTTCAAGCCATGACAAGTGTCATCACTTGATCAAATAAAAAACATACAAAATTGGCATTTGTTTTTTTTAGCAGCCAAGTGTCTCAAAATATTAAAAATACGATCTTGACTATTTACTTTTCACTGCATATTCTTGTATTTCAACAAAAGAGACTGTTGTAGTAGCGTAGATTAGCAAAGATAATCACGATTCAAATAAATTGTTCTGCTTCCATTTAATTTCTGTATGTTTAGTTCTAGAATACATTATCTGGTCTTTTTATTCTAAATTATTGCTTAAAAACCAATTCTTACTATAATCTTTTTATTCAAGTACCACCAACAATTAATTATTAATAACTCTAAAACAATTTAATTTGCAAGTGGAAAATCATTTCTCGATCGGTGGTTCCAATATATTTAATTTAGTTTTCTTTCTACATCAGTATTAGTCGACCAGAGAATGAGATTCCTGAATTTTTTATTTTTTTATTTTTTTATTTTTTTGTGGTTGTAATGTACTAATGTCCCTATTCAGAACATGAAGGACCAAAAAAAAAATTAATAATTTTTGGTGATCCATAAGAAGGATACGGGGGATGAAAACTTCACCAGGACAGAGCAAATATCAACTGAAGAGTCTAATTTGAGGTTTTAAAATAATCAAAATCACAGTTGAAAAAAAAAAAGACGATAATTTTCAAGTGTGGGGAAAAAGATTCTCACCCTTCACGAAAATATATTCAAAGTTCATAATGTCAATGTATTTTCCTTAAATAAAGGATCTGTATAGAAAGCTTATTACTTTTTTTTCTTCTGAAAAAAAAAAACTACTAAGAAGAATAGTAGCAGACATTTATCTATTTTCTTTTTTTTTACTTGTCTATCTTAACATATTATAAAAGAAATATATATATATATATATATATATATATATAATTTTTCTTTGATATTAACTAATTATTTCAAATTATTTTCTATTAAAAAGTATATATAATATATATATCAATTAATATAAATTTTATTTATTATGTTTTAAGAGATGTGCAAAATTCACTATGAATAAGTATAAGTCAACGGAGGGATTACCTCCTACTTTTAAAAATGACTATGTATCAACGTACTTAGAACCCGTTTGGACATAGCCTCTTTTACTTTCTTTTTTTTTTTTTTTTGAAAAAAAAAGTCAAAAACAATGTATGTTTACTTATACCATCGGATTGATTTTTCAATTTTTTTTAAAAAAATAAGTTTCAGATTGATTTTATTCACAAAATTTTTATTGTGTTCATTTCAATTTCTTTATTTAATTTTAATTTGATATTGAGTTTAAAAAAAGTAAAAATAATTTTTGAATTTTATAATTTTAAACATGTGAATATATCGTACATACAGGTAGAGCTGGTTATTGAGAGTTATAAATTTTAGTTGGACCTAAAACTTAACTATTGTATACCTACTCTTAACGTGTATGATTAATTAATTAATATGTCATGTAGTGCTATTTATTTGTTTATATTTCCACAACAGTTCATTCTTCAACATTGAAGTCTGCCATCTCCATCCTCTCCTTTCTCAAAATTTCGATTTCTGTAAACCCAAAAGCATCAAATTAAGCAATCTTGGAGCAACTGATCTTCCCGTTGCCACTCTCGATAACGCAAGGTCAGATTTCTAAATATATTAAAAATAATAATAGAGGTGTTATAGATGTATTTGTATTATAGTGAATGTCTATAAAGGTATTTGTATTGTAGTAAATATATGTGTTTATATTATAGTAAAAGTCTATCTTTTGGAGAAAAGTTAGAACGAATTATCCCTATAAATAAAGGGGTTCTCCTTCATTGTATTTCATCCCATCAAGAGAAATAAGAACGTCTCTCCTTCTCTCTTTCTCTACAATATTCTTGTTCTTTCTTTATTATTTCATAACACGTTATAAGCATGAGTGTCTGCCTTGAGCACTCACTTTGAAAAGATCTGAGGTAAGAAAAATTAAAATTTTCTTTTTTGAAAGATGTATTACTTAACCACAGGAATGATATTCCTTTGATGATATTGTTTCTCTACAACTCTATCATCTCAAAATTGTAAGGCCAAGGTATTATTTTCTCTTTCTTTTAATATGGTTAACCTTACAAAACTTAATTTTTCGTTGCCCTTCGAAGTTCGGGGAAGAACTACCTTTCATGGTGTTGAATGCTAAAATCCATATGGATGCAATGGGTCTTGGAGACACCATTAAAAAGTGAACACAAAGCATCAAATCATGATCATGCTAAGGTTATGATATTTTTGCGTCATCATATTGACGAAATTCTGAAAATGAATATCTTACGATTAAGGATCCACTTGTTTTGTGGAATAGCCTAAAAGAAAGGTATAACCACCTGAAGATGGTCATCCACCCAAAGACACAATATGATTGGATCAATCAAAACTATAAATCTGTTCATGAGTACAACTCTGCAATGTTTAGAATTGTTTCTCAGTTGAAACTATGTGGAGAGACAATTAATGATGTTGATATGATTGAATGTGGTAGTACACAAAATTAATTGAGAGTTCCGGAAGAGCTAATGTGTTACTACCCGAATGAATGAAATTATTGTAGTAAGTCTCAAAAGGAAACTTACAAGTTTTAAAGATATTGAAAAAAAATTGAGACCATAAATTATGCGGAAGATCTAATATCTTCATATTACTATAATTGAAGCGGGTTATAAATATTTATGTAAAAGATTACCCGTTGTTTTCTTTTGTTTGTTGTACATAAATATGAGTATGATGACAAAATCACATACAAAAGTAAACTAGAAGTTTACTGAAATAAAGCTAAGTTGGCATAACTGGTTGACCATCCCGGTTCAAATGTGATGCAAAAATAATTGAGAATTCACGTGGCTATATGTTGAAGAAATAAAAGATTCTTCAAGAATTCTCTTGTGTTGCTTGTTCTCGTGATAGAATGATCTTGATCAGCTAAGATTGGAATTATATTCCCTGAAATTTTGAAACTTATAAAAGGGTGAATATGGACCCGTTCACCCGCCATGTGAACCATTTGCTATATATAATTTTAATAGATGCATCTATGGTATGGTCATGTGCTTTGATATCAACTTGCAAGGTTGTTTGCTCGAATTGTTAAATTAAGAGCACAGTTTCAAATTATAAAATCATGTTGATAATGCTGATTCATATCTATGTTGATTTAGCGAAAATTACATACCTCCAATTATAGCTAAACATCGGTTATGAGAACAAAAATCACAAATAAAATTTGGTATGAGATATGTTTATTTAACATATAGCAACACTTGAATGCATCAAGCCAACAAGGTTCCCCTATCACAATTGGTTCAGGGTCAGGAACCAAATAATTCCATCTAAAAATTTAAATATGCGATATATGATTCAATTGCTCCACCACAATGCACAAAGATGGGTCCCCAAATGAGCTTGGGGGGTAAATGTTAGTTTTCCTAACATTAAGAGGAGAAGTGATTAGCAACTGAAAATTGAGTGTGGGATGAATTATCTAGATCCTTGGAAAAAAAAAGTGAACTTGAAGTTTAAGAGATAATTCACTTGTAAAATATTGCAAATCAATTGCCAGATATATTTGCTGACCTTATTTTATAATTCAGTTGCAAATGCTCTAATGAAAGGTCCTTGAAGAACAGGGTCTATGAGACGCCTGAAGCATGATAGACCAAACGGTTCCAAATATAGAACTCCTTGAAGAAGGAGATGAGCAAATAATTAAGATGATCATAATGATGAGGCAAGTGCTTTAAGAAAGCACCACGACATAACACTTCATAAAACCTTGGCAAAGGTTCAGGTACCTAAAAATGATGAAAAATGAAGAGATCTCAATAAGTTATGTTGCATTGGAACTGATATCGAAATGATCGTCGACGATACATTTGATATAATGTAGTGCTCAACATTATAAATATTGACGAGGATCTTGAATTCAAATTTGTCAAAAAGTATGGACAGATAAATGATTGGCCAAATAAAAACGCGCAATTCAATTATAATGCCAGTGAGTATAAATGGATTCTTGTGCCATAAAGATTTTTCACAAATCCTGACATTATTATATGGAGAGGTCCTCTTGTGGTGGATTATTTTGAGATTACTCATAAGTCTGGCAATACATGAATAACTCGATATACGTATAATAAAATTATTTTCATGTCTAGATAGACTGAAGGATATATGAAAATCCTTGAAGGATTTTAAGGAAAGAGGAAATTCTTGGTCCTGAAGTACCATATCTTAGTGCAATTGGTACACTAATGTATCTTGCCAACACTACAAGACCTGATATATCCTTTTCGATTAATTTGTTAGCAAGATATAGTTCTGGTCATACTAGGAGACATTGGAATGGGATCAAACACATAATGCGATATCTAAAAGGGACTACCGACCTGGACTTATTTTATTCTAACAATTGCAGTCCCGATCTTGTTGGTTATGCTGATGCAGGGTATTTATTTCACCCACACAAAGCTGGATCTCAAACTGGCTACGTATTTATATGTGGAGGTACTGTCATATCTTTGAGATCTATAAAGTAGTCTCTCGTAGCTACTTCATCAAATCATGTTGAGATTATAGCTATTCATGAAGCAAGCCGAGAATGCGTGTGGTTGAGATCCATGTTACATCTCATTAGAGAAAAATGTGATTTGAAATGTGATAAAGTACCCACAATTTTATCTGAAGATAATGCAGCATGCGTAGCACAACTAAAGAGAGGATTCATAAAAGGAGATAGAACGAAGCACATCTCGTGAAAACTTTTCTACACACATGAGCTCCAAAAGATTGGTGATATCAACGTGCAATATATTCGTTCAAGTGATAATGTGACTGATTTATTCACCAAATCTCTACCAACTGCAACTTTCAAGAAGATGGTACACAAGATCGGGATGCAAAGATTCAAGAATGTTGTAATTAGGGGGAGTTAATACGTGTTGTACTCTTTTTTCCTTACGAGGTTTTGGCCCACTGGGTTTTCCTTGTAAGATTTTTAATGAGGCAGCCAAAATGCGTATTTTATTAAGTATGTATATTTTTTTTCCTTCACTAAATTTTTTTCCCATTGAGTTTTTTCTAGTAAGGTTTTAACGAGGCACATTATCTATCAAATAGACATTCAAGGGGGAGTGTCATAAATATATTTGTATTATAGTGAATGTCTATAAAGATGTATTTATTGTAGTGAATATGTGTGTTTATATTATAGTGAAAGTCTATCTTTTGGAGAAAAGTTAGGAGAAATTATCTCTATAAATAGAGGGATTCTCCTTCTGTATTTCATCCCATCAAGAGACATAAGAACTTGTCTCATTCTCTCTTTCTCTACAATATTCTTGTTCTTTCTTTATTATTTTATAACAAGAGAATCGTTTTGTTTTATCTTTCTTCGTACAATTTATTTCATTCAACACACATTTTACGTTATTTTCTTTGACATCATTATTACGATATTACACTAATATTCTTCAATTGCACTTTTATTTTTTTGTTAATTTTTTAGTTCTTGTTTTTCGTTTAGATTTCCTGCTTTACTTATTTACTAGGCATATTCCTTTAAGAAGCTTTGGCTGAATGTTTGCCTTGATTTGCTCTCCCATATATATATATATATATATATAGTTTGTGCATACGCGTTTTGCGTGTGTCCCAGATATTAATAAGAATAAATTTATAAAAATAGCATAAATAATATTTAAAAGATGTGTTTGTGTAACAATATAAGAATTTAGAAAGAAAATTAGGAATTTCAAATTGATAAATGATATTATGTTTAAGAGTTTCTAGTAGTTCTTTCTTCAGTTTGTTCTAATACTTGTTTTAATGAACAAAAACGTAATAGAAATAACATTTGATTGAAAGGTGAAAAAAAATTATTCGCTTTTACATGAGCACTAAAATGCATATGTATATATAAATATTAATATTTTCTATATATTTCAAATAAAAAACATAAAATTTAGTTAATTTTAAAATTTTAAATATTAGAAAAATAATTAAATTGTCACGCCCCGCCTTGAGAGGCATGACTGACACCTGGTGCCCTACTAGAACCTGAACTGCTGAGCTGTCTGAGCCTAAGCACCTCTGGTGCAAGGTTGGCTCTAACTCTAGAATCAAGAAAATAACAGACTATATAGCGGCTGCAAATGCAACCCCCGACCGACAAGGCCTATAGCCACCTGTGAAAAATAAACAACTAAATAAGGCCCAATACGGCCTGCACCCATAATCTAAATCACATACGGCCTCACACGGCCGATACATCTAACCACAGGGAAAAGATACAATCTGCAAGCCTCTAGGAGTAATAAGACGGTCGGGACAGGGCCCCAGCCTACCCATACTGTACAAACAAAGAAATAAACCTCTGACACACAGCTCCAAAAGAAAGGAGCTGATGGCTCTGTGCGGCTGACCGAAACTATGAGGGATCTGCTCCTTGCTATCTGTACCTGCAGGCAAGTAATGCAGCTCCCCCAGAAGGACGTCAGTACAATATGTACCGAGTATGTAAAGCAATAGCTGTAAATGACTGAAAGTAAGGAATAAAGCTGACCATAGCCGAAATAAAGGAGACGGACTGAAGCTGGCTGAAGTAGTAAAATCAGGACTAAACATAACTGTAATACGAAGGGTAGGGGTCATACCTGACAAACAGAACATCTTACTATCTGACTATCAGTAACTAAAGCAACATAACATGAATCTTACCTGCCCAAAAAGCCGAAAGGTGAAATCAACACATAATAACCCACACGGGCCCCCATTAGCCCTATTGAGTACACTTCAATCTATTTACCCTTATCCAGGTCATACCCCATCACCTAGTAGCTATAAGCATCCTGTCAGTCCCCTGGGTATGCAGCTTGGGCCCGCTGGGCCCCTGACTATAGTTGTGCCTAAGTCCGGAGGACTCCTGAAATCTACACCCGGGCGCAAGCGCTCGGCGGGGGTGTGTATAGGCCAACCACAGCAAAATATGAGGAGCTGGCTCCCCATCTTCGTCCCTTGCGGACGGCATGCCGCTCCGTAGAGCCACGTGTCCTCGCCCTCTGGCGAACGAGTCGACACAGCTATTAACCCTGGGCGGTCACGAAAGCTATACAGGTAAAATAGCCCAAACAATGCAAATACAGGTCTTAACTGATAACAATAACTGCACACAATCACATATTCCTGATACGCTTTACTGAGGATCATACTGGATTACTATACTGGAGAAACTGACAAATAAATCTATCTGTGTAAAGAGAGCGTATCTGGCCTTCTGGGCCTCATGCTAATGCTACTCGCCTCTGGGATAATCTGTATGACTGTCTACAGGCACACCATGTGCACGTATTGGATCAGAGGATCCTGATAGTGATCATGATCTCTAATAATCTAGGCTTAATAGAGTGAGGGCTGAAGTAGTCTAACAATACTCTGAATTTCCTACTCGGACATCTGTAGCTCATGCATAACTGTGGAGTTGCGGACAACTAACTACTTTATTCTTCTAATTAAACAACTATAGAGCTGGGCTTAGTCGAACTTGCTTCTAGGCGATCGGTCCCTGGTTCTCCATAAGGAGCTTACCGATCTCCTTAACTAGGTAAACACTGTACTAGCAGAGTAATATTGACTCCTTAGGCCTTGTCTGAATCCACTTGGATATATATTGCTGTTCTGGGCAATTCTCAGTCTTATGGGCAATTCTATATAGACTGGCCTTCTCCTAGTACTCTGTACCTGAATACCTTATGAGAACCGGCTAAGGTACTAGCCCGTCACTAGGTTGGCTTGCTGGGCATTCTACATGATAGCCGTTAAATCGACTAAGACTGACAATCACTGATAAGGCTAAAGGGACGACATGCGATCACTCAATACACTGGAGAACCCTGGTATCGCTAACTCTGGAATATATCTATTTTGTCTCTATTTCTGACTCTGGAACGTGCGATAATGTTAATGACCTCTAAGGATGCTTTCCTGCTAATATAGGCGCCAACTGGTCGTTAGACTGCCTAACTGCGCCCATACTGTTTAACCAACTGATTCAGGCTACTAACTCTACGAGCCTCTGAAGTCTAGGTCTGACAACAAACATATAAGTCTATCATCCCAAAAAGCTGAGAATAAAAGAGTATCTATAGCATCATACGTGAATCACATTTAACCCGCTTCCCTTTTAATGAGGGGTCCCGCAGTACGATTTGTATATGAGTTCTAGCAGCTAACCAGAATTTATATAAATGTAGTACCTGTCAGCAGCTAATTACAACGTATCTGATATTTATATACGTATATCAATAACAGCTAGTTACAACATATCGAATTACAATCTAATGGTAGAAACCATCTGCAGCGTCTGAGATCGTTATTTCTATTCGAGAAAACACCAGTCGTAACACTGTACGACTAGGATACTTGCCGAGAGTTAAGCCTTACATACCTCATCCGCCGTTTACCGATTAACTAGCGAGGTTCGGCTAGTATTCAGTTGTTCTTCCCAACTGTAATCACATTAACGGAAGAATAGAGCTATCTTCATTACTAAATTCAAAGAAAACAGTAACTTTATATATATATATATATATACTGACTATTCTTCAACTTATCGAATAACGATTAAAAACTCGTAATTTCTCGGGAATCTAAAAGAGAGAAATCTTACTTTAAGTCTGGAATTGTATTGACACTAGTTTGGAGCAATTTCAATCACTTTAGCTCGGCGGGACGACGATTCGCCGGGCGAATTTCATGAAACTAACTCTGTAGAAATGCTCCTTGCAGCTTTATACTTCGATACCCGAAGTTAATTTGGATTTGAACGGCGTTTGATGCGTAATCGGAAGAAAATTATATATTCCCTTCATCCTCCATCTGTTTCTGGTCGATCTATACGAGGAAATGACATAAAATTAAAGGGTGAGGCCTATATACTTGCAGCAAAATACATAGCAACGTGGCACATTGGCCAACGCGCCGTTTTGGCTCTGTGCCACGTTGGCTAACGCGGAGGTCCCAACTTCGTGCCACTTTGCCCTTCTGGGCAGCGCAGTTCGACCTCCTCTTGCGAAATTCCAACTTGGCACTCATTCGATCTTTCCCCGGGCCCTTTCCTCGCACGTATGGCATTCTAAAACTTCCCACCAACATGCAAATAGGGCAACTACATGCTAGAAACTTACGGGGTGTAACATAAATAACTATTTTGTCAAGTGTGAACTCTATTTTTAAAAGGGTAAAAAGGTAAATCATGTTTTGCTATGAGGCTTTATACTTCAAATATTCAATAATAACTTAATTTTAAATTTTTCATTGATTTAACTAAAGAGAGTGAATAACAAGAGTACTTGATTAATTGAAACAACTTAAAGTATGTTATGTTTCTATAATTTTTTTTTGGAAGAACAAGAAGAAGGAGGAGGAGGAATTCACATATTAATACATAACAAAACTATGCTCTTTAATTTATTTTTTCATATTGAAATATTATGGTGGAATGAGTCCCTCCACCGACGAATAAAATAGTTCCCAAAAAATTGGTTGAAGGATAGGATTGAATAAGTTTTATTTAATTAATAAAAGTTGCTTGCTTTTTTTGTTTTGTTTGTCCACCACCTTCATATATTATATAATAATAAGAAGAAAAATGGTGAAAGAAGATACAGCGATTAATTTGATTTGGTCATCTTTAGAAAAAAAAAACGCGCTATACAAATCAAACTAGGAACATCCCGGGGTGGATTGGTGGCCTTTAGACACATAAGACTTTACTTGTAACATTACTTTGTTAGTATAATTTTTTGGTTTGGGTTATTTTTCCTCTAAATTATGAGGATTATTAATGTTTGTTTTCATTTCTTTTATGAAAGAGTGATAGAGTCAAGACATGGAGGTTGTTGAGGCTTGTGGAAAAGGAACTGTTTCTTCTGGAGAGCCTTCCACCAAACGCAGTATTCCATCAATTGATGATGATGAAGTTGTAGGCTTTGAGAAAGATGCAGAAATTATAATGAAGAAATTGAGCGGAGGAACAAAGGGGCTGGATGTTATATCTATCTATGGTATGGGGGGACTGGGTAAAACAACTTTGACAAGGAAGGTGTACAACAATCCCTCTATTGTTAATTACTTTGATGTTAAAGCATGGTGCTCTGTCTCGCAAACATATAATGTCAGGACGTTGTTGATTGAGATTCTCCAACAAGCTATAAATAAAGAGTGCATTATCAAGGAGAATGATGACGTAGCTGACATGTTGCGCAGGATTCTAATCGGCAAGAGATATCTCATTGTGTTAGATGATATATGGGAAGTCGAGGCATGGGAAGATTTGAGATTATGTTTCCCTAGGGGTGAAGACTGAAGTAGAGTAATGGTAACAACTAGAATTGAAGATGTTGCTAAGCATCTCCAGCACCGTGGTGATCCTTATTCTCTTAGATTTCTAACATTGGAAGAGAGTTGGGAGTTATTGCACAAGAAAGTATTTCATGGAGAGAGTTGTCCCCTGGATTTAGTGGAAGCAGGTTTACAAGTTGCCCAACATTGTAAGGGATTGCCTCTTGTCATTGTCCTGATTGCTGGAATTATAACGAAAATGGAAAGGGTGGCATCCTTATGGCTCGAGGTTGCAGACCACTTAAGTTCCCTTGCTTTAGGAGAGCAGAGCATGAAGATAATACAATCAAGTTATGACCATTTAGAAAACCACTTGAAGCCTTGCCTTCTTTACATGGGATTGTTTCCAGAAGACCACAAGATTCCAATGTATGATTTGCTAAAGTTGTGGATGGCTGAAGAGTTTGTATTGAATGCCGAAACAGAGAACATGGAGGAAGCATCTAGAGCGTGCTTGAACGATCTACTTAATAGAAGCCTTGTAATGGTATCTGAAAAGAAAATCAACGGTGACATAAAAAGCTGCATACTTCATGATTTAGTGCGTGAGTTTTGCTTGAGAAAACTTATAGAAGAAAAGTTTATGCAGCTTACAGTGCCATACAGTCCATATCAAAATTTGTACTCAAAGGAACCACGGTTAAGCATTTATATTCATGATGAACTTGTTCAAAAATTAGATGATTTTGAATATCAGTTGGATATGATTCCAATGCTGGAGTCCAAGGAAACAAAGTGTTTTGGTGATTGTCCTAGGTCTTTGGAGTTCATTGCTCATCCAAAATTCAACACATGGAATAAGTATAACCGAGTAAATCCTTTAACTTCATTTGTTAGATTACAACTTGTTCGGGTAATGCATTTGTTGGGTGTGAAATTGCAGAGTTCAACTTGGACTAGTGCAGTAAAATCGCTAACTCACTTAAGGTACCTTGGTATTTATGTACAAGAATTTGATTTCAAATGGATATCTCACCTGCAAAATCTTCAAACTCTCAAGGTTAGTTCAGATAAAAAATTGAAGACATCGGCTGCAGCTATCTGGAAAATGACGAAGCTAAGGCATGTGGATATAAGAATTCGATTTTCCTTTGTATGGGAAGACGATGATCGAGCAACTTTTGAAGAGTCTTCTGAAATGTTTATACTTGAGAACATGAAGACGCTATGGGGGTGCCTTACATATGTGGATGATATGAATCCAAGGTTCTGGTGGAGGTTTCCAAATCTTGAAGAACTCAGCCTCTTCATGAAAGATGTACCTAGTTGTTCTTTGTTTCCCAAACAAGACATTCATAATAGGCTTCAATATCTTGATCTGAGGCTCATAAGAGAGACGGGATACTGGGATTCAGTTGGATGGGCCAAATACGTTGTATTCCCTTCAAATCTTAGGGATTTGGCCATTAGCGGCAGGTGGCTAACGGAAGAAATAGTTTCAAACATTGCAAGATTGCGGAAGCTTGAGAGTCTGGACATATTCAGGGGATTTTGTTTGGACGATGAGCTTTGGGACGTCACACATCTAGAGTTCCGTGCACTCAAATACTTGACGTTACGCGGGGTGACCATGGGAAAATGGAATGCTTCAGATGCATCTTTTCCCATGCTTGAGAAGCTAGTTCTAAGAACTGGCTACTACTTCAAGGAGATCCCGTCTAGCTTTGTGGATATTCCAACACTGCGACTTATTGAAATGTTTGACTGCGTCGACTCTCTTCAGGTTTCAGCTATGAATATCAAAAGAGAAATTGAAGAAAACACCGGATGCGACAGTCTCCAAGTTCTTATATCATCCTAGATCGGACTACTAAAGCTGGTAATTTGTTCCATCTGATATTCAAGTACAATTGTTTTAGTAACTTGTCTCTTTGTCACATAATAATTTTTAGTAGTGATTTGTGTTCTCATACTGAATAACTTCAGCTGAATAGATAACAGATTTTGTGGATGACTTTTCTGTTCTTTTCTTTTCTTTTCTTCGGAGGAAAATTAAGAAATTTACCAGTATAAATTTAGAACAGATTAAGTGCATACTAGGCATATACTTACCCTCTCTTTGTGAAAGTGCTTATTTGGTTTGGAATAGAACTTGTGACTCCAAATACATTTTTTGGTTTGAAGAAACTGTATTATAGCCCTTTAAAATTTTCGCGCATCAAAGAAGAGCTAATGAAAACATATTGAGAACCAAATGAGTCATCGTATCTTATAAATAGTCATACAAGATCATTTTTTCTGAAATTAGTTACCTATTGACTATGAGAAAATGAGATTTTTTAACCTTTTAAAAATATTTTATGTATAAAAATAAGAGTAAAGGTTCAAAAATACATCTAAATTATATTGATTTTGCGAGTTTAGTACCTGAACTATACCTAGTTTGCGTTAGGTACCTAAACTATCACCCTCAGGTTATAGAAACACACTTGAGTGCTGATTGGATCAAAATCGTGATTTCAAACATTTCCGCGCGTGTGAGTGATATTTTAAACATTAAAAAACGCCTACATGGCATTCCAACAACTACAATTTGCTGAATAAACATTTTCCATTGAAAATTTTTCACCTTTAAATTAAATACTTTTTTCTTCATACTCTCTCTTCTTCATTTCTTGCTCTTTCTTCTTCATTTTCTTTGCAGAATTCCATATTTCTTTCCCTCTAAGAGCCCGTTGGTTTAGCTGAAAAAAATAATTTTTAAATATAAGTGCTTAAAGCACTTTTTAAGTGTTGAAACTTATTTTATAAATAAGCAGTTATGTGTTTGGATAAAAGTGCTAAAGCTAAAACAAAGTTATTAATGTGTTTGGTACATAAGTGCTGTTAAGCACTTATTTTAGATCAAATGACTGAAATGCCCTTAAAGTTGTTAACACTATAAAAAGCAAATTACTATGATATTTTTATTTCTAAAATAATTAAAATTTAAATTAATTTTTATTTTATTTATTTCTAATATAAGATAATTATTAAAGTTATTTTTAATTTTTAAAAGATATAATTTTAATAAAATTAGGCAAATCTCCTTTTTATTTTTTATTAGGAATATAATTCTATTTTTATTTGTAATTGAATATAATAATTTAAATGAATTAATACAACCTTGATTTTTTTCTCCTTTTTCTTTTTTCAGATTTTTAATTATTTTTTTCTAATATTCATAAAAAAATAAAATTTTATCAAAGATTTGAGTGAGGGTATTATTGAAATTAGAAAAATATTATGGGATAAAAAGGTAAATAGTTTGATCAAACTTAAATGACTTATAAGCCAAAAAATAAAAAGTTGGTATACCAACTTTTGATTTTTGGATTTATTAAAGCACTTTTTAACCTTTTTTAAGTACTTTTTAATAAAATCAAACACTATAAAAAGTTAAAAGTGTTTATATGCTAAACCAAACACCTTCTAAAACCCTCCTCTTCTTTTTTCATCCTTCTTTTATTTATTATTCATTTTGTAAAAACTCAATCCTAAGCCCTAAACAGATCTATTTTTCTTTTTTCTTCATCCCTTCTTCTTCTTCATCTCCTCCTCTATATTTCTCCAAAATTAGGTCTTTCAAATCTTTTCAAATGATAAAAATCACAGAAACTCTAAAATAATTTACAAAATCATCATCATAAAAATCACAAAATACAACAAATCCTAACTTTTCTTTTTGGTAAATTAGTAACTAACCTATATGAAAGGTAATCTAGACTTTTCGGCGATAATGAAAGTCATTGTCGCTACTATAATCTCCGATCAATTGTGCAGAGAAAGAGTAAATGATAAAGAGGAGTAAAAAGTAAAATTAATTACAGTTTGCCAACGTGAAAAATAATATTATATGTGGACAGCCCATGACATGTTTTAAAAAATAAAGCGGCGAGTGTATCACATAGAATTGTTCTAATTATTCAGGTGCATTTATATAACCTGAGGGTGATAATTTAGGTATCTAACGCAAACTATGCATAGTTCAGGTACTAAACTCGCAAAAACAGTATAGTTCAGGTGTGTTTTTTGGACCTTCACTCAAAAAGTAAAGATCTTTTATTTTAAAAAATCATAAAACTAAAAAAAAAATATTATAAAGTACTAGAAAACAATATCACCCCAAAAAATTCAATACGAATACACTTATTTTAGGCAGAATACATAAACATGCCCTTAAACTTGATTGCTGCTGGCAAGTATGCCCTCAAATTTTGGGTAACAAGTAGGCACTTTAACTTGTATAAAGTTGAACAAGTAGATACACGCGTCCTACCTGGCATGCCGCGTGAAATACAATCGATTTGACGCGCATTCCACCTCAAATTTGTGGTCCCCAACGGTAAAAAATCAATGAAACATCTATTATACCCTTAATGAACCCTTCCTACATTTCTCAATTCAAATACCCATTTAAATCTCTTTTTAATTTCTCCAACAGCTCTTTTATTTATTTTTCATGATTTTTTGATTTACAAATGACATCTCAATTTTTTTTCATGATTTCTCAATTCACTTTTATGTATTCTGCCTAAATAATTTATTTTAACATGAAATCTGAAATAAGTACTATAATTAACTTAAATTAAAAAAGGTACTAAAAAATTATATAGATATAATACTCCAATAATTACGGCCTAATATTTTATATTGTCTCAAAATAAAACCAAATCGCATACAAAGATGGAAACAACTGAAATTTTATCCACCTCCTTGACTAGTCTATTGACCAAAATGTTGAACATTTGACTCAAGTTTAGATTTCAACCTTTTTTGGGTGTATACTTTATAATTGGCTAATATTTTCAATTATTTTTTTTATTTTAGTTTATTTATTATAATTTAATTTGATATAAACTTTATTATTTTAAAATTAAAAATGCAAATAATATATTAAAATATTTATAAATCCCATAATTTTAAATGTCATAAAAAATATTGAATCTAAAAAGTTATTGAATATAAAAATAATAATTTTTTAAAAAATAAAAATAAAAAAATAAAATCAAGAGAATTTCATTTAAATAAAAAAGTTGTAAGACAAAAATTTGGAGGGGAGTTTTGGTCCATTACTATCCTTAAATCTATTTTGAACTTTTTTTTAAATATTAAATCTACGTGTAAATTAGTTGGCAGCCTTTGAGTGGATCACTAATCCATGTAAGATCCACATATAAGCGTGTATTTTTCACGCGTGTGGCCTGCCAGAAAATTGTATCTACTTGTTCAACTTTATACAAGTTAAAGTGCCTACTTGTGCACACCCAAAATTTGAGGGTATATTTGCCAGCAGCGGCCAAATTTAAGGACATGTTTATGTATTCTGCCTTTATTTTATCAAACTATAAAATCTTTTGACACGGCCAAATACGCTACTTAATTAATAGTTTTACATAGTGTAGTTATCTTGGACCAAATATGCACCAGTTTTGCATACTATAGGGACGACTATTGCTCATCTCATAAATAGGGACTATTTTGGTAATATCCAAACTTAAGGAACAATTTTGAAATTTTTTTTTTCTCTCTCTATTGACTCGGTTAAATTGGAAGGGTAATCACAATGATTCATACACTTGACTTGTGAGTGTGCACATTTAATTTGTCTAGGTTTTCTTAAGGTCAGTTCTAGAATAAATTATCTTAATTTTAGATCTAGAATACTCCTATTATTTTGGTTGGCATTTTTAAATAATAGTCTATTTGCTCAATTTTAGATCTAGAATAAATGATTTGTATTACTCTTATTAACATGTAGTATTTCATTTATTTACTAGCTCATATTCCCACACCAACTATCTGTATCACACTTTGTTCTTCAACATTGAAGTCCACCATAACTTCTATACAATTCTCTCATTTTTTCTATCCGTTTGACCAATACAATCAAATTAACCAACCTTTTGGAGCAATCTACTATACGGCAATTGGATTGACATGGAGGTTGGAGAAGGAACTGTTTCTTCCGCCCCGTGTAGTTTTCCATCAATTGATGATGATGAAGAAGTTGTGGGCTTTGAGAATGATGCACAAAATATAATGAAGAAATTGGCTAGAGGAACAAAGGAGCTGGATGTTATCTCCATCTACGGAATGGCCGGACTCGGTAAAACAACTTTGGCCAGGAAAGTGTACAACAATCCCTCTATTATTAATCACTTTGATGTGAAAGTATGGTGTTCTGTTTCTCAAACATATAATGTGAAGATATTGTTGGTTGAGATTCTTAAACAAGCAACACGTAAGAATGAAGTCAACGAGGATGATGACATAGCTGACATGTTGCGCAAGAGTCTGATAGGCAAGAGATACCTCATCGTATTAGATGATATCTGGGAAGTCGAGGCATGGGAAGATCTGGGATCATGTTTCCCTAAAGGTGAAAATGGAAGTAGAGTAATGGTAACAACTCGAATTGAAGATGTTGCTAAGCATCTTCAGCACCGCATTGATCCTTATTCTCTTAGATTTCTCACTCCGAAAGAGAGTTGGGAGTTATTGCAGAGGAAAGTGTTTCGAGGAGAGAGTTGTCCCCTTGATCTACTGGATGTAGGTTTACAAATTGCCAAAAATTGTAAGGGATTGCCTCTTGTCATTGTCCTGATTGCTGGAATTATTATGAAAAAGGGAAGGCAGCCGTCCATGTGGCTGGAAGTTGCAAATGAATTGAGTTCTTATGTTTTAGGAGAGCAGAGTATGAAGGTGATACAGTCAAGTTATGACCATTTAGAAGGCCACTTAACATCTTGCCTTCTTTACATGGCATTGTTTCCGGAAGACTATAAAATTCCAGTGTCCAAATTGATGAAGTGGTGGATGGCTGAAGAATTTGTACTGAATGTAGACAAAGAGAACATGGAGGAAGCATGTAGAAATTGCTTGAAGGATCTACTCAGCAGAAGCCTAGTAATGGTCTACCACAAGAGTGCTGATGGTGATGTAGAAAGCTGCATACTTCATGATGTAGTGCGTGAGTTTTGCTTGAAAAAACTTGCAGAAGTAAAGTTTATGCAGCTCACAGTGCCATACAGTTCATATCCATATTTGTATTCCAAGGAACCACGGTTAAGCATTTATATTCATGATGAACTTGTTAAACAATTAGATCATTCTGAATATCAGCTGGATAAGATTCCAATGCTCGAGTCTAAGGAATCAAAGTGTTTTGGTGAATGTCCTATGTCGTCTTTGGAGTTCATTGCTCATCCAAAATTCAACACATGGAACAAATCAAATCCTTTACCTTTACTTGTAAAATTAAGACTTGTTCGGGTGTTGCATTTTCCGGATGCGAGGCTGCCAAGTTCTTGGCCTAGTGCAATAAAATCCCTAAGTTACTTGAGGTACCTTGAGATTTTTGTCCAAAAATTTGATTTCAAGTGGATATCTCACATGCTCGATCTTCAAACTCTAGTGGTTTATTCATCTAATTCTCTAAGCACATCGCCCGAAGCTATCTTGAAAATGACGAAGCTAAGGCATGTAGATATATGCAATTCATCCTTGGTATGGGAAGATAATGATCGAGCAATTTTTGAAGAATCTTCAACAACGTTGCTAGAGAACTTGAAGACATTCCGCGCTCATGTTATACACGTGGATGATAGGACCCCAAGGTTTTGGTGGAAGTTTCCGAATATTGAAGAACTTGGACGCCTCCACATTAATGATTTACCTAATGGTCCTTTGTTTCCCATAGTGGAAGTTCATACTCGGCTTCTATCTCTTGATCTGGTGGTAAGCTATAGGGGATTCTGGGATTCAGTTGGATGGGAGAGCTTCTTTGTCTTCCCTTCAAATCTTAGGCATTTGGACATTGCGGGTTGTTTCTTGACGGAAGAAATGGTTTTAAACATTGCAAGATTGAAGAAGCTTGAGAGTCTCACATTACGGGGGGCATTTCCTTGGCAGAAAACAGAGTACCATTGCTGGGACGTCACAAATGTCGAGTTCCCTGCACTCAAATACTTGACATTATGCAGTGTGAGGATGTCAGAATGGAAAGCTTCAGAGGAATCCTTTCCCGTGCTTGAGGAGCTATATATACGTACTGGTCATTTTTTCAAGGAGATCCCTCCGAGCTTTGCATATATTCCAACACAACGACTTATTAAACTGTATGACTACACCAACTCACTTGGGGTTTCAGTTATGAATATCAAAAAAGAAATAGAAGAAAACACTGGATGTGACAGTCTCCGAGTTGTTTTATTGTCATAGGTCGGACTGCGGAAGCTGGTAAGCCAATTCAACACTATTTTGTTTCAGCAATTTTTTTAATTAGTAACTTTGTGTTTAGGCATTGTTATTTATATTGTGAAATTTATAATTGTGTTGCATTCATGTAGCTAGAATATATCTAGCATTAGAGGGGAAGAAGATAGTACAACAATGGAGGAAGAAAATGAATTGAAAATGGGCTGAGAACCTCTGTCTCTCACCCTCTGCTTTACTGTGTATTTATAAAAAATGCACAGTAACTAACTTTCATAACTAACTATACAAAAATGACAAAACTGACCCTCTAATTAATTCTCAACTAATTTATGACTAATCAGCCTACTAATCAGCCCTAACAGCAGTACATTTAATCTCAACACCCCCCCTCAAGTTGGAGGGGGTAATTCCAACGACAACTTGTTAATAATACTCGAATGTTTCGGGCCAGATAGAGCTTTCGTTAGGATATCTGCTAGCTGTCCAGCAGTGGGAACATGATGAAGAGTGATAAAACCTTCTTGAAGCTTATCACAAACGAAGTGACAATCTACCTCGATATGTTTGGTATGCTCATGAAACACTAGATTTCTTGCGATGTGAATGACTGCTTGACTATCGCAAAATACACTTATAGGCAGTGAGCATTTCCCAGTTAACTCAGTTAGCAGCCTATGCATCCAAACTAGCTCCCCTACTACAACTCATATGGCCCTGTACTATGTTTCTGCTGAAGATAGGGAAACAACAGGTTGTTTATTGGATTTCCATCCAACAGGGCTATCTCCTAAGAACACCACATAACCACTCACAGATCTTCTGGACTCTGAACATGATGCCCAATCTGAGTCGCAATAAGCAGTGATTGTGCAGTCAGCTTTATGTGATAAGAATGTCCCGTGATGCAGACTTCCTTTGATATATCTGAGTACATGTATGGCTGCTTGCAAGTGAGTGTCCTTAGGTGCTTGTAGAAATTGGCTGAATGTTGCACACTATAAGCAATGTCAATCCTTGTGTTTATAAGAAAATTCAGTTTTCCTATGAGTTTCCTGTAGTATGTGGGATCATCAAGCAATTGGTCTTCATCAGATCTTAACTTCACAGCCGGATCAAGAGGTGAAGAGGTTGCATTATAGGTAAGGCAATCAAATTCCTTGAGTAATTCAGTAGCAAACTTTTTCTGTGAAATAAGCACTCCAGTTGATTTGTAGATGATCTCCAATTCCAGAAAATAATGGAGCCTTCCTAGATCTTTTATCTTAAACTGTCCATGTAAGAAAGATTTCAAAGCTTCTATTTCCACTAAATCAGTTCCAGTAACTATAATGTCATCAACATACACTGCCACAAAAATCATTGAAGCATCAATCTTTCTATAAAAGAGGAAATGATCACCTATGGAATGGTAATAACCTCTGGAATACAATGAAGTTGCTAGTTTCTCATACCGTTGTCTGCTTGCTTGTTTCAAGCCATATAAAGATTTATTTAGCTTGCAAACTAACTTGCTGTCCTTCACAAGTAATCCTTGAGGTAAATCCATATATACTTCTTCATGTAAATCTCCATGGAGGAAAGCATTGTTCACATCTAGCTGATACAAATTCCACCCCTTCTTAACTGCTAGCCCAATAAGAACTCTTATGGTAGTCATCTTGACAACTGGTGAAAAAGTCTCATTGTAATCAATCCCAGCCTATTGTGTATACCCTTTCACAACAAGTCTAGCCTTGTATCTTTCCACACTTCCATCTGCCTTATGTTTAATCTTATACACCCACTTACATCCTATAGTTTTCTTGCCAGATGGAAGGACTACCAAATCCCAAGTATTATTTACATAGAGTGCCTCAAATTCAAGGTCCATTGTTGCTTGCCAGTTATGATGCACAACTGCTTCTTCATATGATGAAGGTTCTTTATCATGAACATGTTCCTGCTGCTGACTAGTAGAATCTAGAGGAGTAAGTGAAGTGTGCAGTGTAATTGGTGTTGTAGGTGATGCAGATGGTTGTAAAGTAGGCAGTGAGTAGGTATAATCTTTCAAATAAGTTGGAACAGTATGTGTTCTGTTAGACCTTCTAGGTTCCTGATTGGTATTTTGGGTTGTAGTATGGATGGAAGAACTTGAAATGTCTGGTAAGTGAGTAGGAGTATTAGGTATAATGGCATGTGTGTCATTATGTGTAGTGTGACAGGGTGGCATTGTGTTACATGTGGGAGTAGTGGCTAAATTCTCAGCATTATCATCCAGATTATAACCTTTACTGAAAGTATCATTAGTGAAGTTCAACATTTTAGAATGAGGATTAAGTTTTTGTATGATGGAACTGAAATCAGAGTCAGGAAATGATAATGCAAAAGGAAATATATGCTCATAAAATAAGACATCTCTGCAAATGTGAATCTTCTTAGTGCTCAAATCTAGGACTTTATAACCTTTTGTATTAAAGGGATAACCTACAAATACATGGGGTGTGGATCTTGGATCAAACTTGTCTTTGTGAGGCTTGACATTGGTGGAAAAACAAAGGCATCCAAAGGATCTTAAGTGTGAATAGGTAGGCTGTCTGTGATAAAGTTTTTCAAAAGGGGTACTGTCATGTATTGTGGTTGAGGGCAATATGTTTATAAGGTAAGTAGCAGTCAATATACATTCACCCCAGTATTTCACTGGGATTTTAGAATGATATAACAGTGATCTAGCTACCTCAAGAAGGTGTTTGTGCTTTCTTTCCACTGCATCATTTTGCTGTGGTGTATAGGGACAAGTTCTTTGATGTAAAATTCTTTTACTTTGCAGGAAAGCAGAGGTTTCTGTGTTGATGAATTTCAACCCATTGTCAGTCCTAACAATTCTGACTTTGGCATCAAACTGATTCTCTATCAAGTATATCAGTCCTTTAATAGCCTGCAAAGCATTACTTTTGCAACTGAGAAGCAATGTCCATGTTGATCTGCTATAGTCATCCACCACAGTCAAGAAATACTTGTGATTATCATGAGTTGGTGTGTGGTATGGTCCCCATATATCAATGTGCAGTAAGTCAAGGTTTCTGGATGATTTGGAAGAAGATTTTTGAGGAAATAGCAATCTTGTCTGTCTAGCCATTGGACAAATCATACAACAGAAAGGTTGTTTAGCAGCAACAATGGTTGGTATTACAGTTATGCCCTTCATTTTAACAAAAGGTATATGTCCTAGCCTTGTGTGCCATAAGTAGTCTACACCATTTCCATGACATGAACTTATTATATGAGAAGTAGCAGTACATTTAGGATTTCCAGAACTAGAAACAAGTGGACTATTCATACAACAAATCTTATTATTTCCTGAATGGCTGTATTTTACAGATGACAGGGAAGATGGAAGACTGTATTTTACAGATGACAAGGAAGATGGAATGTAAGACTGCTTATTCTCAGCAGAAAAAGTAGAACTACCAGCAGAAATGGGAAAGGAAGAACAACCAGTTAATGAGTGAAACTGTGAATCAACACAACCAGATGATGTGTTGTGAAAAACTAAACTGTTATGACACTTTGGACAGATGAAATACAGTCCATTTCTTGCTCTACCAATCTCCAGAGGGCTCTTCAGTGAAGGGCCCTGCATAAGACAAGATGAGCTATTAAAACTAACAATTCCTTCAAGTTGTGAGGCTAAGCAATGAACTGAGATTAGATTGAACTTGAAACCAGGCACAAATAATACTTTCTGTAAGGTTAAGACTGGATTCAAATGTGCTTCTCCAATTTCAATCACCTTGACTTTATAACCACTTGGTAAAGTTACTAAGAAGGGATAAGACAATGTCCTAACTTTGGTTAATAGAGTTTTGTTGAATGCCATGTGGTTTGTAGCTCCTGAATTTATGATCCATGAATCAGCAGACATGTTTACACAATTACATGATAATTCACCTATTTCAGTTATGGAAGAGTGGCAAGCTAGTATACCTGCAAGACTTGCAACACCTTGCCCATTGAGAATGTCTACTGCCTGATTTTTGATCTCCCCTTGTGTGTTGTCTCCTCTCACTTGTATGCTTCCTAAAAGGCTCAGTAACTTGTCATATTGATCCTTTGTTAAGCTATGTTCATACCTGCTACTGTTATTCACTGCACCTCCAACATTACTCAGCACATTTGTTGTTGTACCTGAATTCCTTCCCTTTGTAAACCTGTAATCTTGAGGAAAACCATGAATTCTATAGCACTTGTCTTCAGTGTGTCCAGTTCTCTTGCAGTAGTCACAGAATAGTAGAGACCTATTATTATTTCCATGTGAATTGCCAGACCTGTAGACCTGCTTTCCTCCATTCCTTTGTGCATAATTGGTCCTAAAGCTACCGTTTGAGCCTGATCTAGTTAGCTGCTGTGTTTTGTAGTTGTTGCTACTACTTGCACCTGAGTTTTTATCAACTACATTACTTCCTGCATTGGCATTTAGAGAAGTAGAATCTAGATGAATTTTATTATGAGGTTTAAGCTCCCTTTGTTATTCCTCTTGTACCAGAATGGAAAAAGTTTGAGCCATAGTTGGCAAAGAATTCATCATCAAAATGTTGCCTCTTACCACTATCATCAGAAACTGAATGAGTCTCCTATCTTATTCAGCCTTATGCATCCTGTTCTTACCACCACACGCACATAAATATGTGCACTGCACATTGGCATCCAAAACACTCAGTTCCTCCCAAAGTTTTCTAATGTTATTGTAGTAACTAGTGACATCCAAATTTCCCTGTGTTTGATCATTTATTTCCTGATGAAGCCGGTATAGTTTAGCTCCATTTGCTTGATCATACCTTGCCTCCAACTCATCCCACAATTCTTTAGCATTACTCACAAACTGCAAACTATCACTCAGATCCTTTGATAATGAGTTTAAAATCCAGGAAGTTACCATGTCATCACATCGTTCCCATTGAGTGAATGTTGGTGAATCAATGGCTGGCTTTTTGATTTTTCCATTAATGAAACCAGCCTTATTCTTCACTGATAAGGCACGAAGAATACCTCTCTTCCACGATCTGTATCCAGATCCACCGAAGGCAGCAGAAACCAGAGAAGAGTTGGCACTTTCTGATGGATGCATATACAATGCATTGTTTGCATCCTGCGACTGGACACGATTATCATCTGGATTTCGATCCTTTACCAGATAGAAAAACTAATGAACAAGTGAAAAATGAAATCAAGGAAGTAGAAAATGAAGCAGGAAACTACAGATCTGCAATCACAGATCGAGAAAAATGAAGCAGTCACTGTATTGAATCCTCCTACTCTGCGATCTTCAGACGCAGATGCATCAATCCTCCTCGCTCTGATACCATGTGAAATTTAGAATTGTGTTGCATTCATGTAGCTAGAATATATCTAGCATTAGAGAGGAAGAAGATAGTACAACAATGGAGGAAGAAAATGAATTGAACATGGGTTGAGAACCTCTGTCTCTCACCCTCTACTTTGCTGTGTATTTATAAAAAATGCACAGTAACTAACTTTCATAACTAACTATACAAAATGACAAAAATGACCCTCTAACTAATTCTCAACTAATTCATGACTAATCAGCCTAACTAATCAGCCCTAACAGCAGTACATTTAATCCCAACATATATAAATAAAAATGAGTATCAGCATTTAGACTCTCTTATGTCTTAGAGAGTACTGCTGCTCGTTTTGGAGACCAAATGATGGAAATAATATGTAACAGTCAGCCAGATAATTATTAAAATTAAAAAAAAAAAAAACACTAGGATATAGCTATTTAAATCCTTGAGGTTGCAATTCAACTATCCCTATATTGTCTGCCGCTGGTGTTTTATCTTTGATAGTTGTTAGTAAATGCTGGATTTAGTCCTGCAAATTTCATCAGCTTCATCCTTGGCTAGTTACTCATAACAAAATATGTAGAGTTGTGTTATTCTCGTGGGAAGTTCAGGAAATCTGAATTTCATTGGCAAATTCCGCTATCATCTCTGCAATAATTAAATAGGAAGGCCTAAATTATATTTTTAGTGGAGAACTATTTGTAGGTGGTTCCAAGTTAATTGTCTTCTTTTACTAATTTACTTTTCAAATCAACTATGCCACTTAAAAATTGCTTTTAAGTTCTATTCAATTTTTTTTAGAGGGTTAGGTACAATTTGGAGAAGTTTTTAAGTGAAGTATTTTTAAGTCAAAGGTCAAATAAATACGTTAACTTTTTAAATTTATCCTTACTTTTAGTTGGCACTCCATCTTACTTTATTTTATTTCAATTCTTCAATTTTATTTTTTATATTCCGTTTAAACATAAAAATATTATTTGATATAAATTATTTAATATGTATAGATAAATATTTTTAAAAATATATAAAATATTTAATTAAATAATGCTATAAAAATTGTTTTATCATCTAGGTCATTTTGAGTTTAACTCAAATATCTGCTTCCCAATTTTTAACTCGCTCTAATACAGGTGAAAAGAACTCATCTTCAATACAGATAAAAAGAGACTCTGATTCATTGTCAATAATATTATTAAAAGACAGTAATATTCAGCAGATTCCGTTGGATTGCCAATAATTATTTCTTTAAAAAAAAACTGACAGATTTTAAGAAATTGGCATACTTTCATTAGTTATTTTATCCGCAAAAGTGCACAGAAACTATAAAAGAAAATTATATTTTTTAAAGAAAATCGAAGGACTACTACCCGTTTCTTCTTTCACGAAAACTAAAGGATGTCCCTCACTTTTAAAAGTGCAAACTTGCAGTTGAAAAATATAAATAAAAATAATGAACACATAAAAATTGATATTTAGTGTTTAAATGAAACATAAGAAAATAGAGTTTGAAGGTTAAAATGGAACAAAACTGAGATAGAGCGACAAAATGAAAAATAAAGACAAATTTGAAAAGTTGTCAATGTATTTGACTTATTTTAGCTTAATAATTATTTTGCTTAGATTAATCTGTTAACTTTTTTTTTCATAAATAAATTATTTTTATCAAATATATATTAAACTTTAACACTTAAAAAATATTTTTCAGCACTCAAAACTTAAAAGCCGTTTGTAGTTGTAATAGAGGACCTATTTGGTCATAATTTTTTTGAAAAAATTTTCTAAAGAAAAAATTCAAACAAATGTATGATTATGCTATTGATTTTTATTTTTCTTTTGACCCAATTTTTTTTCTCTCCCGACCACTCGAAAAAGACAAAAAATTATCTTTTTTAAAATAAATTTCAAATTTGAAAAAGTGAGTTTAACTGATTTTTTTTCCAAGTGATAGTTTTTACTCACAAGATTCTTTTTAAAAAAAGATTAAATGCATCTCCAAATATATTAACTTCCAATTAACTTTTATCAAATACTAATCTATAGATATGCGTCTCGCGCATGGTTCTTATATTAATAAAAAAAAATTATAAAAATAACATAAATAATATTTAAAATTTATGTTTGTGTAACAATATAAGAATTTAGAAAGATAATTATCAATTTCAAATTGATAAATAATTATGTTTAAGAGTCTGATCTAATCTAGTAATTTTTTCTAAAATTTATCTACTACTTGTTTCAATGAACAAACACGTCATAGAAACAGTGTTTGATAAATTATTCATTTTTATATGATCACTTAAATGCATGCATTATATGTATATATAAATATTAATAGTTTTCATATATTTCAAATAAGGAAGAATGTTATATATAAAATTTAGTTAATTTTAAAATTTTAAATATTAAAAAAATAATTAAATAACTAATTTTGTCAAGTGTGAACTTTATTTTGTTACAAAGCTCCGTACTTTAAATATTTAATAATAACTTCAATTTTAAACTCTTTATTTTATCATTTATGAGATGATTTCAGCTCAATTTTGCTTCTCTTCCTCTTAATCTATGTGTTAGTCAAACATTTTACATAAATTGAAATAGAAAAATAGTGTAGATTTAACTAAAGAGAGTAAATAACAACGGTACTCGTTTAATTGAAACAACTTAAAGTATGTAGTGAATCTATATATTTTCCCCAATTATACAATTTCTTTCATAAGAAGAAGGAGCAGAAGGAGGAGCAAAAGGAGGAGGGGGAGGAGAAGAAGGAGGAGGAATTCATGTATTAATGGAAATAAGTTCAATTAACATTTTTAAGGACCTTCGTGTTTAAATCTACAAAGAATATTTTGTTAAGTTAATTAGAGTAAAATATTACGCATATATTGAATGTTAGATTAATTGATGAATTCTAAACAAATTATCAAAGATTGTTCCACCGGAAGGTTGTATTAAGAAGAAGAAGAAGAAGAAGAAGGATCAACATTTTTAAGGACCTTCCTACTTATATCTACAAAGAATATTGTTAAGTAAATAGGAGTAAAATATTATGCATATATTGAATGTTAGATTAGTTGATGAATTCTAAAGAAATTATCAAAGATTGTTCCATCAGTGACCGTTGCATTCCTGAACTATAGCGTTGTCATTAAATTCAACCTCAATCTCCTTGTTTACTGATACAAAATTAGGATTAACATTATTAATGCGCTCCTTTATGATATAAAAAATCTTTGTCTTGTTATAAATATTTTTTCATTTTTCAGTATAATTATTGAAAAGTATAGCGTTAACTTTTGTGTCCTATAAAAAAATTAGACTTTAATGGTCAAAAAATATATCTATAAAAATATAAAATATAATAAAATAGGTAAGAACTTAAATATATATATATATATATATAATATAAATATAGAATATTTATACTATATTAAAAGTGTGAAGACCCTTAGAAATGTTGATTGAACTTTTTGTCCTTTATTAAAGGACATCACAATAGACAAAATTGTCATTTATTATTTTTATACAACTATTGTTTAAAATTATTATTTTACAAATTGTTTAAAATTATTATTTTTAATTATTTTTCATTACTTTATTTTATCATATTTGGTTTTTAATTTATGATATAACTCTATTTGTGGTGTAAATCTAAAACAAAATAAAAAATTTCCATCCAATTTTTTTTCTTTTTTGATAGTCATGAATTTATTTTTACTTTATTTTATTATATTAGGTTCTTTACTTATTGTGTAACTTTATTTATAGTGTAACTCTTAAAAATAAAAATAAAAATAATAAAATTAAAATTAAGAAACCCCCCCCCCCCTCCCCCCCCGGCTTTTTTTTTTTTGATTTGGAAACTTTTTCCTTTTTCCCCTTTTTGATGGTAAGAATTTTTACAAAAATTCTCTTTCTTTTTTTTTCCTTTTTTCATAATTACAATTTCTTTATTTTTTTTCTTTTTGATTAAAATATTTTTTAATAGTAATATCCTAATATTCTTATATTTTTAAATTCTTTTTAATTTATATATTCTTTCACTTTTATATAAGAATTTATAGTTGCATAATTTAATTCATCAACTCTTCTACGTCAATACTTTTAATTCAATCTCCAACCTTGTGCGTTTTCATGTTTATTTATCTTCTTCTTTTTTTCATATTATGAATTTTTTTAATGTTGTGGATTTGAAAAACACAATAGTAATTGTTATGCCAGCTTGTTTGTATTCAAAATAATTTAACTTCGTTTGTCTCCTTTAGTTGAGTCTAATTTTGATATTATGTTATTTCCTTTAATTGAGTCTTATATTAACTTTATGTGATTTAGAATTTTGTGTTATTTATAACTGACATTCTTCATGTACAAAGTAATCTCTTCATCTCATAATTTTTTTTTAATAAAATTATAAATTATTATAATTATAACTATCATGCATAATTTATTTTAGATAATATTGCAATGAAATCTGAAAAGGATTTCATGAACAACATTATGTCAATTAACAACATAAGGCGATATGATAAAATCTTAGTAATTGGAGTTGGATTAGTGAAAGAGTATAAAAAGTGAACAAAGGAAGGTATACTAAAACTAAAATATAAGTTGACAAAGAGGTAATAATTCTTTTTTGTATCATATACGATATTTATATTTTATATATTTAGATATATGTTGAGTTCTTATCTATTTTTATTATATTTTATATATTTATATTTTAATATATATGTTTTTTGCCATTAAAGTTTAATTTTTTGCTGGCATAAAACTCATGTTATATTTTTCAATAATTATTTATTGAAAAGTGAAAAACATTTACAACAAGACAAGAACTATTACATAATAAACAGACGCATTAATAGTGTTAACATAATTTTCTACCAATAAATAAGGAGATTGATGTTGGGTTCAATGACAACACTATAGTTCAGGATTGAAGCAGTCACATTTTCTACTGTTACTTTTTCAAACAATTTTGTTTTATTTAAAAATGTAATACAATCTTCTGGTGGAATAATCTTTGATTATTTTTTTAGATTTCATCAACTAATCTAACAATATATGCATAATATTTTACTCTTATTTACTTAACAAAATACTCTTTATAGATATAACGAAGGTCCTTATAAATTTTGATTAAACTTTTTGTCCTTCATTAAAAGATTTTACAATATATCAAATTATCATTCACTATTTTCCTCAATTAGTTGTTATTTAATTATTATAGATCTTTACTAATTTGTAAAAGGTAAACCTTCTAATATTTAGTATTTTGAAATTCACTAAAATTTTGCTTCTAAAATCTTTCCTTAATTATTTAAACTATATTAAAAGTCCTGGCATTTTATTAACTTATATATCAATCCATTATTTAACAAACTAACTAATTATCCATCATAATATTTCAATATGAAAAAATTAAATTAAATAATGTAATTTTATCATGTATTAATACATGAATTCCTTTTTCTTCTAAAAAAAATGATAATCAAATTTTTTTTATAGAAACATAACATACTTTAAATTGTGTCAATTAATCAAGTATACTCTTGTTATTCACTCGCTTTAGTTAAATCTACACTATGTTTTTTATTTTAATTTATGTGAAGTTCATTTTATGTGAAGTGTTTGACTAAACACATAAGTTAAGAAAAAGAGCCAAAAAAAATTAAGCTGAAACAATCTCATAAAGGTAAAATTAAAATTTTAAAATTAAGTCATTGTTAAATATTTAAAGTATGAAGCCTCATAACAAAATATCATTCACTTTTTTAAAAATAGAGTTTACACTTGACAAAATAGTTATTTAATTATTATTTTTTAATATTTAGAATTTTAAAATTAACTAAATTTTATGTATTAAATTCTTCTTTTTAGTAAACACATAGAAAATACTAATATTTATATGTACTATATAATGTATGCATTTAAATGTTCACATAAAGGCGAATAATTTTTTTACCTTTCTATCAAAAGCTATTTCTGTGACGTTTTTATTCATTGACACTACTAGAAATAGAGATTTTTCAATGGAAAATTTGTGTTATAAAACAAAACTTCCCATTCATTTCCCACAAAATCAATTCACTTGGAAAAACTCATGGTGGGAAACAGATTCTCACTGAAGTAGTTGAAAACTTTATGATTTTTTCATTGAAAACACTACTATTTTTTCCTACTGATATCGGTGGGAATCGCCACTTAATATTTTTTGGTGGAAAATTTCAATGAAAAAATAGTGATTTTTTAGTAGTGTGAAACAAGTATTAGAACAAACTGAAGAAAGAACTATTAGATTGGATCATTCTTAAACATAATCATTTATCAATTTGAAATTCATAATTTCCTTTCTAAATTATTTTATTGTTACACAAACACATCTTTTAAATATGATTTATACTATTTTTATAAATTTATTCTTATTAATATGAGGAACACGCGAAGCGCGTGTGCTTAGACTAATAATATGAAAAGGAGTTATTGTTACAATTCGTTTGTAAACTCGTGTTCAAAATGTTTCATAACTCGACAATTTTGAAAAAAGATAGAGCCGACACCTAATTATTACGGAAATTAGGAAAATCATTTTAAGGTAATTTTCAAAACCTTTATTCAAAATCAGCGTTAAGGTAAGGGCTCAAATGATTTTTTAAAGAAGTGTTAGACACTTTAAAAAATCCGCAAATGCGATAACCGGTGAATTTAAAACAAATTGTGACCAATGTATAATTTTTTTGTAAAAGGAAATTTAAGAGTAATTTTGTTTGAACTCAATTTATAGCACTTCAATTACTTCGTTAATCCATCTAATAAATTAACTTAATAACTTCGGTTAAATTTGAAAATCTTTAAAGTTTGAAAAATCTTAAAAGAGTAGAATATCTTTGTCATTTACCAATCCTTTTTTTTCTTTCTAAAATCCCGTTTTCAAAAAAATGTTTCAACTCTCAAATATTTCTTAATAAAAAGTCAAAATAATTTATACAATAACGTTAATAAATTTTTTTTTTAAAAGGGACTTAATAAATATGAGGGGTCATGAAATACTAAACTTGCGTGATATTGCAAGATAATTGGGTGTCAACAATTATTACCTTTTCGTCAACTAATTTCATTCACGAAATTCTTTTCAGATTTCATTGCAAGATTATTTAAAACATATTATGCACAAGAGTTATAAATAAAAAATTTATTTCATGAGTGAAGAGATTATTTTCCCTGAGTAGATAAAACTTATAAATCTATGAGTAAATGAAGAATGTCAGCTATAAATAACACAGAATAGATAAAACTTATAAATCTATGAGTAAATGAAGAATGTCAGCTATAAATAACACAAAAATTAAATCACATAATATTAATATAAGACGCAATTAAAGCCGATAATATAATATCAATATTAGACTCAACTAAAGGAGACAATCTAAGTAAAATTATTTTAAATATAAATAACTTGAGTTGACATATCAAATTACTATTATCTTTTTTAAATTCATGACATAAAAAGAAATTCATAACATGAAAAAAAGAAAAAGATAGATTAACATGAAAAGATACACGGTTGGAGTTGAATTAAAGATGTTGATGCAAAAGAATTGATAAATTAAATTATACAATTATAAATTCATTTATAAAAGTAAAAAAAATTATAAATAAAAAAATTTAAAAGTATAAAAATTATTAGAACATTATTATTAAAAAAAATTATCAAAGAGGAAAAAACAGAATTTTCCGTTGACAATGAAAAAGAAAAAAAAATCAAAAAAGGAACAACTTTTGCACCAAAAAAGAAAAAAAATTTGGTCGAAGGCTTTTCCTTTTTTTATTTTATTTTTTATTTTAAGAATTACTCTACAAATAACGTTATACCACATGTAAAAAGTCTAATATAATAAAATAAAGTAACATTTTTTTATGAATATCATAAAGGAAAAAAATCTGTGAATCTTTTTAATTTACAAATAAATAAAGTTATGCCATAAATAAAAAGCCTAATATGATAAAATAAGATAGTCAAAATAATTAAAAATAATAATTTGAAATAATAATTATATAAAAATAGTATATAATAATTTTATCTGTTGTAATGTCTTTTAATGATGAGTAAAAAAATGCAATCTATATTATTAAAAAATTTCACACTTTTAATATAATATAAATATTATTTTTTTTATTTTTATGTCCGACGCCCGCTTAGTATGAATGAAAATCTATTTTTTTCTTGATATGTCAATAAAAATAAACAGAGTAAGTTTAAATCTAGCTAAAATTTAAAACTCCCAATTACAACTGTATATATGGTGTACCCCACATTTTGTCGGTCGAAAAGATATATACTTTTGTTCATACTATTAAGCAGTGTTTGGACATAAGCATAAAAATAAGGAATATTTGACAATTTGATAATTTGACCAGTAGTTTTATAACATTAATTTCATTTTAATTTAATGCTGGTAGTTGAAAAATAAAATCGGACTTGTTCAAACATTGGGAGAAAAGAAAAAAACTACAAGCACTTTTTTTTTAAAAAAAATATATACTTTTCAATGTAATCAAATTTTAGAAGTTTTAGATATTCCACACCAACTAGAATAAATTATGTGTGTCAGTCGGTTAAACATTTTTATGTCTTCTTTATGAATTCCTTTTCTTCCCAATTTGTGTCTACTCGCGGAATCTAAAAAGCCCACTTGAAAATTTAGTCTATATTTTGGCTGAAGAGGCTTTATACAATGGTAAGTTAGTCAAAAAGGGGAGTTAATTTCTTAAAGAGATAATGGTCAAAACAATTGTGTTAGTACATATATAGTGATGGTTTAAATAGGTAAAAAAAAAAAAAAATTAATAGTTCAGTGTGTGTTTTTATCATTATCTCTTTCTTGAATAATGGTAAGAACTGTAGTAATGAAGTAAAAGGGGGAACAGGCAAGGAGGGAAACTGGAGCTAATACCTCCAGTGACTTGAAAGAAACCCAGCAGAGGTATGATGTTTATGAATTAAAATCTTGAAGGGGGTTTATTCCTTTGATTATATACTGATAGTATTGAACTAGTTTTTGGGGCTTGATTAGTTAGGCTAAAGTTTATTTCTTTATTTTCAAAATACAAAAAAATTATGTATTTGGACACATAAGACTTTACATGTGTCATTACTTGATTACATTCCCTGTGATTCTTTTTTTTTTTTTTTTTGTGATTTAAAAAAAAATACATTTTTTTTAATATTTAGTAACTCCTCAACTCCAATAATATACCTGACATATTTAAGAAAATCACAAAATTTATGAGCATTTTGATATATTACATACATTTTAAACTTTATTTTACATAATTTACACCTAGACATAAGATTCAAAATGTTTGCTTACTTTCTTGAGCTCCTGTGCGCAGTCAAATTAAGATGAAATGGGGTATTGGTTTGGGTTTTTTCTCTAAATCATGAAGATTGTTAATATATGTTTCCATTTCTTTAAAGAAAGGTGACAGCAATTAATTCAAGGCTGTTGGAATGTAGTTTGCATAATCAGGAAAGATTCCAATTAAGCGAAGTTTTCAACAATTGACATGGAGGTTGTTGAGACTTGTGGAGAAGGAACTCTTTCTTCTGCAGGGATTGATGATGAAGTCGTGGGCTTTGAGAAAGATGCAGAAAGTATAGTTTAGCAATTGACCGGAAGAACAAAGGAGCTGGACATCCTCTCAATCTTTGGAATGCCAGGACTTGGAAAAACAACTTTGGCCAGGAAAGTGTAAAACAATCCTTCTATTGTTTATCACTTTGACATTAAAGCATGGTGTGCTGTTTCGCAAATATATAATAGGAGGGCATTGTTGGTTGAGATTCTTAAACAAACAACGCGTAAGAATGGATTCAACGAGGATGATGACATACCTGATATGTAGCGCAAGAGTCTGATAGGCAAGAGATACCTCATTGTATTATATGATATTTGGGATGTCGAGGCATGTGAAGATTTGGGATTTTGTTTCCCCTAAAGGTGAAAAGGGAAGTAGAGTAATGGTGACAACTCGAATTAAAGAAGTTGCTAAGCATCTTCAGCACCGCAGTGATCCTTATTCTCTTAGATTTCTAACTCCGGAAGAGAGCTGGGAACTATTGCGGAAGAAAGTGTTTCGAGCAGAGAATTGTCCCCTGGATCTACTGGAAGCAGGGTTGCAAGTTGCCCAACATTATAAGGGATTGCCTCTTGTCATTATCCTGATTGCTGGAATTATTATGAAAATGGAAAGGAATCCGTCCATGTGGATATAAGTTGCAAATGATTTAAGTTCTTGTGTTATAGGAGAACAAAGCGTGAAGGTGATACAGTCAAGTTATGACCATTTAGAAAGCCACTTAAAGTCTTTTGCCTTCTTTATATGTCATTGTTTCCAGAAGACGATGAGATTCCAGTGTCTAATTTGATGATGTGGTGGATGGCTGAAGAGTTTGTGCTGAATGTCGACAAGGAGAATATGGAAAAAGAATCTACAATTTGCTTGAATGGTCTACTTAATAGAAGCCTAGTAATGGTCTCTCACAGGAGTTCTAATGGATGCACAGAAAGTTGCATTCTTCATGATGTAGTGCGTGAGTTTTGCTTGAGAAAACTTACAGAAGAAAAGTTTATGCAGCTCACAGTGCCATACAGTTCATATCAACATTCATGTTCTAAGGAACCACGGCTAAGCATTTACATTCATGATGAACTTGTTAAATTAGATGATTCTGAATATCAGATGGATAAGACTCCAATGCTCGAGGCCAAGGAAACAATGTGTTTTGATGAATGTCCTATGTCATCTTTGGAATTCATTGCTCATCCAAAATCCAACACATGGAACAGATCAAATCCTTTACCTTTACTTGAAAAACTAAGACTTGTTTGGGTGTTGCATTTTCCGGATGTGAAGCTGCCAAATTCTTGGCCTAGTACAGTACAATCGCTAACTCACTTGAGATACCTTAACATTTATGTCGAAGAATTTGATTTCAAGTGTCTCACCTAATCAATCTTCAAACTCTAGTAGTTCGTTCATCTAATTCTCTAAGGATATCATCTGCTGCTATATGGAAAATGACAAAGCTAAGGCATGAAACTATATACAATTTGTCCTTGGTATGGGAAGACAATGATCGAGCAATTTTTGAAGAATCTTCAACAACCACGCTAGAGAACTTGAAGACATTCAGCGGTTATGATGTACGCGTAGATTATAGTACTCCAAGGTTCTGGTGGAGGTTTCCAAATATTGAAAGACTCAACTTCCGCGTTGACAATTTACCTAGTCGTCCTTTGTTTCCCACACCGGAAGTTCATACTCTGCTTCTACCTCTTATGCTGGTGGTAAGCTATAGGGGATTCTGGGATTCAGTTGGATGGGAGAGGTACTTTGTGTTCCCTTCAAATCTTAGGCATTTGGACATTAGCGGCTGTTTCTTGACGGAAGAAATGGTTTTAAACATTGCAAGATTAAAGAAACTTGAGAGAATCACATTACAGGGGGATTTATAGCCGCTGAAAACCTCTTTTGGTGTAGTGTATGTTGTCATGTAATGCTGCTGAACGGATAAATTTGTGTAAGTGCTTATTTGGTTTGGGAGTGATAGAAGTTGTGACTCCAAATTCAGTTTTTGGTTTGAATGAAACAGTGCAGCCCTTTAAAATCTGTGCATATAAAAAAGGGGCGAATGAAAACACGCTCAGAATCAAACGAGTTTAAGTTTTATGGTAAGTGTAGCAAAAAGTTAAACCGATTCAAAAGCTATCGCTGCTCTATTCCACTTCTGAATTCTATTTCAGTATTGTCACATAATTATCTGTTTCTTTTTTTTGTTTTTTTTTTTTGTTTAGTGAGGAACTTTTTAACTTGGAAGCTCATGAGGTTGCAATTCAATTCCCTATATTGTTAGCCACTGGTGTTCGTGTTTGAAAGGTGAATCTTGATAGTTGTTAATAAATAGAAGATTTAGGCCTGGAAACTCTAGATAAATGATAAAAGGTCTGCAAATTTTCGATAGGTTTTAGTTTCAACTAATTAGGATTTAGGATTAAGGCTTAGTTGTTGTTCTTGTTCTTACGCTTACATTAATTAAATCTAGTGTTTGCAAGGACTCCTGTTAGACCATGAGATTCTAGCGTCAAATTTGTAGAAGTTTTTGGATGGCCGTAGAAATTGTACTGAATGTTGACACACAGAAGCATCTAGAGTTTGCTTGATTGATCTACTTAACAGAAGCCTAGTAATGATTACTGAGAGAAGAATTAATGGTGAGTCACTACTTCACGATTGAAGGCAAAATCCTTTCCCGTGCTTGAGAAGCTAGTTATAAGAGATTGTTACTACTTCAAGGAGATCCCTCCTAGCTTTGCCGATATTCCAACACTGCAACTCATAGAATTGGTTAATCACAGGGACTCTCTTGGGGTTTCAGCTATGAATATTAAAACAGAAATAGAAGAAAACACTGGGTATGACAGTCTCCAAGTTTTTATATTCAGAGACGGACTTAGGATTTGAAGATTATGGAAACACCACCAAAAGTAGATGTACATTAGTTAATGCATGTGAGTCAATCGCTAAGTAGTGCTTCTTCCATTAACATATTAATAGTTTGTCTGGCTAAATTTTTAGGAGATCAAAAATGATTATTTTAAAAAAGAATTAATATCTCAAAAGTTCACTCAACTATGAAAATTTATGTTGCAAAATCACAAAATATTGATTTATATCAATAAAATCACTCAACTTATAGTTTCTTTCTCACAAAGTCACTTGACTAAATATATAATAAAAGAAAATATCTCATTACTTTAATTTCCATGCTGAAAGTTGACATTACAAATAAAAATAGAAGAATAGGTTATGTCCAAGTGAAGAACAAAATTCCTACAATTAGCAAGGTTTTAATGTATGACAAATGTTCAAAAAATGTTTTGCTTTAATGAAACTTTTTTCTATCTATATGAGTTTTATGAAAGAGGAAAAACATTGGGTCAAAAGAAAATGACATTTTACTGTTTGATCACCATTTTTTTAAATATATAAATAGTTAATGATGATTTATATTCTCGAAATCATTATATGAAAGAATTATGTATTTAACAGTTATTTTATCAAAGATGTGATTCATGTGAATTAGAATAAAAGTAGCTGATAAATAAGAATTGAAGATTGAGCTTTAAGATATATCATAATTATAAATTTTTCGACTTTAGTTTTTTGAATAATTTAAACAAATTCTGTACAGAATTTTTAAAATAAAATAAATTGCGTTATATAATTATAAATGAAAATAAAATATAAAAAATATAATTTAAAAGAGAATTAATATTTTACCTCATAAAAGATTTGATGTGAGAGACTAATATTAACCACATAGAAGTTGACAAGAATGATATCGATACATTGAACATCAAATTTTTAAGGCTTATTTAATAATCATAAATAGAAGAATATTTAAGCAAAGATCTAATTGGTTTATGTAATTCTGGAGATTTCTTTTCATGGAAATGATTATATTATTAAACTAATAATCCATTTATCTTATATATTTCGTTAAATGTGTAAGCAAGAAAAGAAATACATATACTATGTACATTACGTATTAGAAAGCAAATAAATTGAAAATTTTTAGTAAATCAGTTAATGATTATTTGAAATTAGAGATGTTAACAATATGTGTTTGATACTTTGATCAATTTGTGGTGTTTAATTGAAGAACCGTGAGGTTAAGAGGTCTGATTTTACAAATTATACAAAGTAAAGGTGTCAATTTGTATATTAAGCTAAAATTGAGAAAGCCCAAGAAGAAAAAGAAATGACTCTTAAGAACGACATCGTTTGCCTCGCCAATACTTCTCTCTTTTATCTTCTTTCATCCGTTGTCCTCCTCATAGGCTCATAGTGACGGTGCAATTTCTTCGAGCTTTGAGAATGGCGAAAGGGAAGAAAGAGCTGCTAGCGTCAGCACCATGGAGGGTAGACCCAGAACAAGATGAAAAATTCAAAGACGCAAGGCTCAAAGTCACAAGCCAACCGGGTAAAACACCCACTATGCACGTTCCTGGTAAAAAAACCGTGAATTCCAAAGACAATGAAGCAGATGATTCTCTTGAAATTGATCCTGAACTTCGTTACAGCTTCCAACGTAACTTCCAGGTCTCTCTCTCTCTCTCTCTCTCCCTCTGTTGTATGTAGATGTGTACACATAAAGTCATAAACTTGTGTTGTTAGTATATGGGAATTGTTTACTCGGCTATTGAGCCTGGGACAAGGAACGATAGTTGCGGGTGGTTAAAGGGTTTGCTAAAACTAGTAGTCCGTAACTTATGTGGATTCTCTGAATAATTGATGTAGAAGATTGGATTCATATAGCTGAACCCACTATGTTGGTGAACGGCCAGTGTAACTTATATTGGCGGCCCAAACTAATTGGGATTTGAGAGGGAGTTGAGTTTAGTATATGGAAATTGCCTACTATATGTGGTTTGATTTCACTGTTTGAGTTTAGATTCAAAAGGTTGTTAGTTTCATTTGGGAGATTAAAAAGATCGTCCATTTCATTTGAGAGGCTTTTGCATTCCAATTTTTGAGGTAGCACCTTCAAAGAATTGTGTTTTTGCTATTGGCTACAGCAGGGGAAAAATTAGTTTTATCAATTTTAAGTCAGAGAAATAGTGAATTGTTTTGATGTAATAGTGGAGATGAGTCAAAGAGGATTTGCTCTTGGCAACGTCGAACCCCAAACACATTAAGCACTACTCAATTGGGAAAAGCATAGGATGCAATTGGACTAATTTCAGGGTCTTGAACTCCTTCTATGTGACTCTATAAGAATGGATACTTGCAACAGACTCGGTTTATAAGCTTTAAGCTATAATCTGCCAAATAACAGAAAAAGAACAGGGGCAGGGGAGCCGGAGATAGAATGATACTTTCATGTATACGGTTTTCTGTTCATAGAGCTTTAATTTATAAATAAACAATCTTTAATAACTTTCAAAGAAAAGTGATCTAACACTCTGTAAATTTCATAGACTCTAACGCAATAACCAATTAGTTTAAGTTACTAATTATTGCGAGGAAGATTAAGAAAGCATCAGAACTTATTCAAATTGCCAAAGGAAAATAAAGAAAACAAAATGCTAAATGTTTTTGGGGTCTGGCAAACATCAGGCAAAGTTGGCTGCGGCTTATGTCTAGACCTCCGGGAAAATCATAGACTTTCCGGAGTTTAATTGCTTTAATCAAGCTAAACCGACTTTAGAAGTGTAATTAGTGGTTTTCCAGCTATTTATTCTTTTCCACCTCTGAAATGACCAATCAATGATGATTGATCTAATTAAAATTATAAAAAGGGGATCTTCCAAAATCTGGGAGAGTGAGAAAAAACAAAGGTGACTATGCTCATAGATCATAGATGAACTTCTGGAACTAATAGCGGCAAAACCAAAGAATGGTCCAAGGTATCCCAATGTTGGCACTTGGCCATGTGATTTTCTATCATGAAGACCAGATTGGCGCTTGACTTAGGTCATCAAATGAAAAGATAGAGACAGAATGGGTTCCACATCCTAAAGTGGTAAAATGTGTGAGACTAGCATGCCTCAAATTAGTTCCACTTGTGGTGGAGGTGGTCTAAACATACTGACATTTATTTTGGAGAACTATTTTGGTTCTCATAAAACATAGGCAACCATTTATTTTCTCGAGTCTGCAGTTTTGTAGCATGAAAGTAGCTTTCAGTGTATTGCATGTGTGAGGACAAGCAGTACACTTAGTAGATATATATTAGGTTAGATTTTAGAGTAGTTCTGTGCAATGAGGAAACTTGTATTGTTGTGGTTTGATTGCAATTCCATGCCCTTCCATGTAAGTGGAGAGACAGTAAGTGAATTACTAAATTGGTTTCCAGTCCATAGTTGAACGAGGGGCTTTTTCTCCATTGTATTGATTTTTCTTGTTTTGTCCTTAATGTGAAACATTTAATTCTAAATGAGCCTTAGATATCAAAGGCACGTGACTCATTAAGAGTAAGACAAAAATTAATTGAAGCAACTTGAAAATACGTGAAAAATAAAATGATATGGAAAGGGAAACTATAAAAGTAAAGAAAAAGAGAAGGGTACAAGGAGGAAGCTAAGGACAACAATGACAATTGGCAGCTCCTCCAATCGTACCTATCCCTTCCAAATCCGATTAGCTCCAGCGACCTCTGTGCTTCAGTATACCCTTGTCTGCTTGATCCTCCTTTGTCTCTTGCGCTTTTGCTTTTTCAACCACCCTTATGTTCTCCCTCCCACTCTTTTGAGCTCTTTTCCATACCCTCTATTCCTCTCCTCACATTTGTCACTTTCATTCTACCCATCACCTTAGTGTTTGTTGCTTATGCCTTGCTCAAACTATCCTTTTTAGCTTCAAGAATTCACGTCATTTGATACTGCAAAAGTTTGTGCTCAATGGGATTTCCTGTGATCTCCTAGTGTTTAAGTTCAGGTTTTGACTGGGATACTCACTATGGTTTGAGGTTTTTGCCGGGCATTATGAATGATATGTTGAAAAATATCTTGTGTTTTTGCATGACAGCAATCTGAGATTAGCTTTAAGAGGTTTTCAGATGGTTTCACTGAGCCAAGGATCCTTGTACTTGAACTTTTGGGCTTATTTTTGACCAAATACATGAGTATTTGGAGAATTGGATGATTTTAGCTGACAAATAATGAAACTGAAGGGATTTGAATAAAATAAAATAATGGATCTGTACTTGGTAGTTTGAAGATTGGACTGAAGGAACTGTGGCATATGGACAGGTAAGCAAGAAGCAGATTTATGGTTGAGAGAGAGATAAAAGGAATTGTTGGGGCAGATAGCTAATTTTTATAAATGTGAAGTCAATCTGATAAAAAATTGGATTGGCAGTGCTAAACCATACAATATGTAGAACTATCATACATCATCTGAACCTTTTTTAAGGATTGATTATTAATCTGTTTGTACAATCTTTTACAGTAGATTTGTCTTTTCAAAATCCAAATGCAGTCTAATCTCAAGTTAAAGATGTGTATTGATGCAAGTACCTGATAAAGGTTAATTTTAGGAAATTAAGTGGATGCTCTTTTTTATAATGGATGACAACCTTCAATATCAGTATCTGCTATACTTTAAAGAGCTACGGAACCTTTGATATCTCTTATTTTGTTAGAAAATAACAGTACCATTCTATCATCTCTTTGCAGTTTCTTCAACGTGTCTTCAGCATTGACACTGTTGTTAAACCTCTGCCTCCTACAATGGCATACAATGTTGCTCGTAACTTGACGTTCTTCACGAGTATCTTTACGCAATTCTTTGGTAAGTCTATTTGTCTGTTGCATATTACAATTTGTTTTCATATTACAATTTGTTTTCAAGGGAAAGGGTCCTTTTTTGTGGTGTCCCCTTGGGAGCTACTTTTGGCTAGTTTGGTGTCTTTGTTTTTTGGCCGAACTGTTTGTTCTTCTTTAGAGGACTCCTTTTTGGTTTGCTTCTTTTGAAATGTCTGTGCTTGTGTCTTTTTGTTTGGAGGTGGGGGATTATTTGGAGTTCCTTTTCAAGTAAAAGCTTGCTGGGGTTTGAACCTTGGAGTTCTGGGTGTTAGGCTGGGAATTATACTTTAAGCAATAATTGTTGAGCTGTCTATGCAAGTTGATGGAAGTTGCAAATGCAAAGGTGGGAATATAGTCACGACTAGCAGAGTCTTCTGCTGTTTGGCTAAAAGATGCAAAGGAGAAAAAGATTTTCTTTTGTTCCCCCTTTAGTGCTTTTGGATCTTAATTTTTTCTTTAAATCTTTTTTTTTGGTGGGTGGATAGTACAGAGAAAGCAAATGAAGTAGAAAAGCAGTTCTGTTTCCTCTTTCCCCTTCTAAAAACTTTTGGTGGTTTTTGTTTCCTTCCCCTCTTTTCTTTTTCCCACTGTAATCTAATATTTTCATTTTGGCAGATCCTGAAGGAATAGCAAATGCACAAAAATCTCTCGGCTTAGGACAGGAAGAAAAAGTTCGCAAGGTCCGTTAAAGGGCTTGTTTAATCTCTGCAAAGAGTATCATTAAGTTCTCTTTTTCCTTTGCTGTACCTCTGATATTCTGGAGACTCGGGCAATTTTGTACTCTATATTCATTTTCTGATAAATGACAAGTAATCTTTGAACTCATTAGATGCCCATGCTACTAGCCCCATTTACTCATCCACATATTGATATGAACTTCTGATAGTTGGGGTCCAATTTATCAACACACGTGTGGGATTTCTTCTGAATGGTTCTTCTTGATCCTTGTCAAAAATCTTTTCATCAGTCCGGCAAGACTTAGCTCGGTAACAAGTATTTCTACATCTAGATTTTGCAATAGTAACAAAATTGCAGCAGTGATGTCTTCTTCTGCAAAGGTTCAAGCAAGTGACAGGAACACACACGTTCAAAAGGTGCATCCACTGCTTTCGAATCATGAATCTGTTTCTAGCTACCAGCATACATTCTTGAAAACATACTAAAGTCTGCCGGTTGTATAAAGGAGTTGTGTAGGTGTAGCTGGCCTCTGCATCCAAAAACTTTAAAATCCTAGGTTTACTTTGTCTAATAGTTTTTGAGGGGAAGCCCGCGGTCATGGTTTCGAGCTGTATAATCAACCATTGATGTTTGTGTCAGAGTAGGCTCCTTCCACCAAGGGTATTCCGTTCCTTTGTCTAATAGTTCTTTACATCTATCTGGGATGAATGTTTTAATTTTAAGGTATCATACTGTAGAAATTAAGCATTGTTCTCGTGACTCCTAATGGCAACTGGCAGATAAGTACGAGGCAGTGGATGTGACCACAACCATCATCTTCATCATAAACTATATAAATAATTGAACTATATTAAGTTGCATTTACTGTTAAAAATAATAATGGGTGCAATTATACTCGACATTCATTAAATTTATATCACAGTTTTGTTTTATCCTTTTGAAGCATTGTGATCCTTAAGAATTTGCATCATAATGTTTTGAAGAAAGATAAAATTGTATATTCTCACACATTGCTAAACTAAATATATCAGCAACTGACTCATGATTCTCCACAATATTGCAGAACAAGATAATAATATTCTCAACTAAATCTAGCAAAATACCCCCACACAAAAATAGAAAAAGAAAGCTCGGTTCACTACACATAAAAGGAAATTAGTTGAAGAAATTCAATTTTCTTCCATGATTTTTCCATAGCTAAAATTAAAGGAAAGGTCAAAGACTGGCAAGTTGCTGAATATTCATAGGAAAAACAACATCAGGTCCACCATTGAAAGCCTTCCTTCCAAACAAGATGTTTACTGCCTCAGTTGGATGAAAAGCATCCCAAAAAATGTATTGATCCCTGTTGGAACATGGTGTTTGGAATGGTAGACATGTTATTTGCCCTCTATTTCTCCCTACCCCACAGCATCCAAGATTTACTTCACTAAAACCTGTTACATAATATCATCAATAGAGTTGAAAAGAGAAATTTAGTGTTTCATTCAGTGTATTATAATATACTAAATTCATGATTTAGAAGGAAACTAAAAGAAAACGAGACAAAAAAGACTAGTATTAACCATTTAGATGGGCATTTTTTTTTTATTTTAATATAATATTGCTTTATCACAAGTTGAATGGCCTTCTATCAAAATAGCCTAACAATAATAGAAGGAAAGGAAAACAAAGGAAGAAAAGGGGTGGATGGCTAAAGGGTTTTCTCGTTTTTGTTTTCATGTAGAAATGAATTTGACTTATATATATTGATAGTGTAAAGAATTTTTATATTATTAGTGAATTTGTAGTAATTCAACTTGTTATTCATACCTATAGTTATAATTTAGGAGACCTAATAATGTAAAAATTCTTAATGGCTATCAATGCATAGAAGTTTAACTCTTTAGAATAACCCAATTTCTAACTCTTTCCTTTATTTATTTTTCCTCACTTCCTCTCTTGTCCTTGTCTTGTTATTGGTTTTTCCCCTTTTGTCACCTTGGACCAGGCATGATCTAATAGTAGCTAGTTAAATTTAGAAAAGAACAAGACTCTTCATATACATGGAAAGAAGATATAGAAAAAGATAGGAAAAGTCAAGATGACATGAACCAATGTTATATACCTAATGCTAAATACTTTTCAAATGTTTTTTTTTTGGTTAAAACAAAAGAAAGAAAATAGAACATATATTTTTTGACTTACCATATTGTCTGGAATTAATAAGGAGATCTTGGAACATATTCCTGATGTCGATGTAAGAAAATTTGAAGCCAGGGAGATTGGTATTTAGGTTGGTAAGCATTGATCTAACATTGTTATGGAATGGAAGAACAAGTTGATTCACTTCCTCTGAACATGCACCATTTGGACTTTGTGCAAGAATGCTTGGTATACACCCCATTAGTCCTACTCCACCTATCACAAATTTTCTTGCTCCAAGATTATATAACCTCTGCAATTTTCAAGAATTTGAAGGAGGAGGAAAAAAATTAAGAGAAGAAAAAACATTGGTTAATAAATCAAAATGAAAAGTACTAGTTTAGGGTGTGTAATTTCGGGTAGGAAGGAAAATATTTTCTTGAAAAATAATTAAGTTATTTTTTAATGTTTGGTGAGTAAGCAAAAACATATTATCGTAACAAAATTTATGTGTAATCTAGAAAATGGCGGCTAATGTGGGGTTGGGACGTTGGGGATGCAAAGAAGACAATTAGCTTGAAATGTCCCTTTCTTATTAGAAAAGTTTGTTTTGCCAGAAATTAACCAACTAAATACGAGAAAATCGAAAATATTTTTTTCTTCCGTACCAAACACACCCTTAGTAAACTCTCATGAGAAAATGAAGATTGAATATTACTCTTTGGAAGAAAAAGAAAACATACATACAATTTTCCATAAAATTAGTAGTATAAGAAAATATGGAAATTAAAGCAAACTAATTTGTAGAATTATAGAAGAGGAGAAAATATGATAGAAAAAGAGAAATCTTACTGAAAGCTGTTGATTATACTGTTGAGCCAAGAGATTAGCATATTCTTGAGCATTATATTGATTCTTAGTATTATAATTAGGCATAAGGTAATTATTAAGATAGTCATTGCTTCCCATTCCCACAAAGAAAATAGATTTGGCTAGTGCCTCTGCCACATCTGCTCCTCCAATATTGTTTCTTATTTGGTTAAGTGTGCTCTCAAAATTTGTGATTTGTTGATTGAACGGAATGCGCCCTACCTGCATAAAATTAGTAATATAAATTACGATTACTTACTATTCACATGCAAGATTCTACTGAATATAGAAATAATTTTTAAAAAGTAAAACAAAACAAAAAATGTAAAAGTTAAAGAAGTTGGGGTAGGTGGTGTGGGTGTAGTGCATTTAACTTTATTTATTTGTTCATGGGTTTATTGTTGCTACATATGGAGTTTCATTCATTAGGTTGTACTTAATGAGTTTAATGCATCATTGATAACATCTTTAACGGTAAAAAAGGGTTAGTCGATCCAGAAATTTAAGAAAGGAAGAATTAATCCTTGTTCCTTAAGATAAATAACTCGAGTATATTATTTAGGGCTTTTCGAACAATAGTGCTGACAAATAATAGTAGATTAATTTTTAAAAACATGTACATAAAATATCTAATCTGGCTGAAAGACATCGGGTTCACATGCATCACTATTTCTAGAGCAGATCCTCCTCTGTGTAGTGGGATAATAAAACTCCCTTCTTTTAATCGTACTAGAGTTTCGGATTAGAGTTTTGAGTATGAAAAAATTTCAATTAGAGAATATTTTCTTCTTAAATGAGTTTTACAGCGTGAACTGAATTAATAGATAGAGTTTTTTATTATTGAAAAAAGAGAAGCAATAATAGTATATACAAGTTTAATCATTTTTTCTTCTAATTTTTCTTTTGGATGATTGGTGAATTCTAGATAAGTTAAAGTGCTATTTCTCTGATTTTTCCAATTTTAATTGGGGGGAGAGGGGGGCCTAGATGTATTTTGCCAAAAATAAATTAATAACTTACAAAGTTTCTGCCAGTAATATCAAGAATGCCAGCAGCAGCAGAGGCATAGTTGATTCCAAATCTCATTTGGTCTCCAGAAGCCTGGGAATATGGTGGAATCAGGGGTAGTCCAAGCAATTCAGCTGCATGTACAATATAATGTGTTGATGAATCAATTCCATATCGATTAATATTTCTATTTTAGGAAAACAGCTAAATATAAGCAAATTTTTTGAGAAAAAAAATCCCACATACTATGACTTTTGGCCTTTTTATTGCGTAATGCTAATTTTATACGTAACATATAATATTATAATCAACATGCATGCCAATATTTTTTCTTTTATATGAGCCTTACATCACGGAAATTGAATTAGTAAGGGAATACCGAATAGCATGTATATACGTACCTATAACATCAACCATGGTGAGACCATTGGAGAAGCGACCAGTAGGGCCACCATTAAAATCAATCCCATAAGGGAAATAGTTAGCCTTTGCAAAAGAAGCCAAGTTATTATTGTTGCCATTGTCTATCAATGAGTCCCCAAATATAAACATGGCTGGCACCAATGCACTCCTTGACGTTCCACCTCCTTCTTCTTGACATATAATTGCACTGTTATTCACTAGCAATACAAACAACAAAAAACACAAAGGAAATAGCCTTAAATCATAAGCCATATTTCTCTATAGCTAGCTTAGCTAGTGTGAGAAAATGTAAGTTGAAAGTGATCATGAGAAGGGTTTAACTTTTAATATAGAAGTGAGGGGGGGAAATTAAATATGCGGTGGTTGGAGAGGAGTAAATGGATTCATCTGTATATTGCTTCATGCAGTAAATGAGTAAATAATAATTGATGAGTGAGAGTCCAGGAATTCCTTTGAGGAGTTAATTTAATTTGCATGTACTAGTAGAGTAGTAGTAACATTTTAGTCATTCATTTCTTATTCTATCACTAATTCTTCATTTAATATAGCTATTTGCAAATTACATATTATAATTAGTTAGTGCTAGCTTTTCTTGGATGCTCTACAAAGAATCCATGGTATCTTATGAAATAAAAATGATGATACTGTTCCTACATCGATCACGAATTTTATTACATTTTTGGAATGATCATCCAAAAAGAATGATATTTTTACTTGATTAATCTAAACAAATGATTTGGTTTATAGTTAATGAGATCGGAGAGATAAGAAATGTTTGAACCACGTATTATTTTCGGTGCTATAGTAAGTAGATCAAGCAAGGGAGGAGTCAGGAAAAGGCAAAGTGTTTGTTTGAATTCTCTTCGATGAAAAAAATCATCAATAAAGAGGTCGTTGTCAAGGCAATTTCTTAGGGGTTTTGGTTTTTCGTCTTTGCCGAGAAAAAAGAACTTTTCTACTCCTGACTTAATTTAGGTTTAAAACAAAATATTTCTATATGATTAGTGAATATAATTCCCTGAGAAATACACAAGGGAAATGACTTTCGATTTAAGTAGATTCATTAACTATCGATGTCTATTTACTTAAAATTGACAAGTTTTATGAGGTATTGGTAAGAACACAGTAATTTTTAGATTTTCTTTTACTTGGTCCTTATATTAAAATAGATAATTATTTTTTATTTATCTATTTTCACAAATCAAGAGAAATCTATTACTTTTTTTTAATACTATTTTTATTATTACATAAAGTAATTGTCTTCAAATTTAGCTTTTTAAGTATAATTAAAAAGGTTAATTTAGTAAAATAAATTTCTAATAAACATTTTCTTCAGGCTGAGACGATTCGTACATCTGACAAGGAGTTACTTAAAATTGACTGTTGTTGGTTTGAGTAGAGATAGAGGGTGACTGAAGAAATATCGAAAAGAGGTAGACAGGATTTGAAACACCTGCAGCTTACCGAAGAGATGACCCTAGATAGATGGATGAGGAGGTCGAAAATTAGAATAGAAGGTTAGTACACTATTAAAAAATTATTATTTTCCCACTGAAATATGTTAAGTGACTATTCCCACCGATTACCAGTAGGAAAAGAAAAAAAATTAATAGTGTTTTCACATGAAGAAATTATGGAATTTCCCACTATTTCAGTAGGAAACTGTTTGCCACCATGCATTTTCCCACACTGAACAAGTTCAGTGAAAAATGAGTGGAAAGATTATGTCTTATAACATAAATTTCCATTGATTTATGGTGAAAAAAATCTCTATTTCTAGTAGTGTTGCGTTGTCTAGTTTTTCTTATCGGTGATATTAGTATTTTCTTCTCCTGCTTTCTTATACTCGTGCTACTGATATTCTCTACTATATTTTTTTTTCTTCTTATTTTGTTATGTTTATTATTTGCGCCAAAAACCTATTAAAAATAACATTTTTACCCTTACAAAATGGGGGAGTTAGTTCCTGAATGGTCACCCAAGGGTTGACAATTTCCTCTATAAATCACTTTTGGTCCAATAAGTTAAGTAAGTTCATGATTAGAAAACAAAAAAATGAGGCTTTAATGGCATGGTACGTCCAATTACCCTCATAAGGTAGGGGAGTTAATTCCCTGAAGGGTCACCAAATATTGACAATATCCTATATAAATCACTTTTGGTCTAGTAAGTTAAAAGAAGTTCATTATTAGAAGACAAAAAATGAGGCTTTAATGACATGGTATGCCAATTAGGAGAGAAGAAACTTTTTGAAGTGTTTAGTAAAGAAAAATAGGGATAGTTAAGTGACATTATTGTCCTAAAAGATATAAAAGTTAATTTTATAGGGTATTCTCAATATTTGAATGATCATTCAGAGACTTAGAAATAAATTTACGCATATATTATTTTCTCAGATTTCACGTATGAAATTTTACTGAATTTATTATTATTATTATTATTATTAAAATATCAAATTTACATGGATCAGTAAAATAAATCAAAGGAGAGGGAGTTAGTAGTTGAACAAATAAATAATAGAGTAAGTAATGCTATGGGTTGAAATATTAAATAAAATAAATTGCAAGCGAAGCCAGCTAACAAATGATTGGTCGCTTTGGGCGGAACATTGCGCGTTTCATTTAATAATGCTGCTGCTCCTCTTTCCTTCCTTCATTTACAATTATAGCTCGCTGCCCGTCTCACAATTCCCAAGAATATAATAACAAATGCATGTTTCGGAAGGTTTAATTTATGACTCACAAATAAATGTATTCATAGTGAAACATTATTATTCATATAAAAATTTGAGATTAGTGATTTTTTTATAAATAACGGCTACAATATATTAAATCACATACAAGTTTATTCAAACATCACCATTATAAATAAACTTTTTGTCAAAAAAAAAAAAAAGAGTACGCTAATAGTGTAAAATTTATGTACATAGTGTGGTCTGTGCAGTGTAAGTTAAATGTGCAGAAAGCTTGCTTTTGTGTGTTGGAGACAGTTGAGATGGTTGTTTTGCATTTACTACTACTGGCCTTCTTGAAAAGCGTTAGGTGCATATATACTTTTCTGGTGTCCGGCAATTAGAAATTACTATTTGACATGCAGAAAGTACAAGTCTTCTTAATTGAATTTCGAATTGGTCTCAAAGTACTACTAGTTCATACTTGGCATTGGATTCCTCCCAATCCCAACCATAAGTATTGTCGAAATTGTTACAAGTATTACATATCTATTTCTCCAATAAATGAAGAGAAACTACTTTCTAGTCCTCCACATAAAAGAGTACATACTACTTGTCTTGACAGAGACTATTATTTATTCGAAAAGCTAAACAATTCTTCATTTAACTTTTCACAAATATATGTCAGTGATTTTGCGAACTTGCTCGTCAAAATTAAAAATCAATGTTTAATAATTTAACATACATAGTAGTAGGATGACTTTAACTCACATAATGAATAAGGCTTTATCGAGCCCTCTAAGCAAACTAACAAAAAAGGCCTACCACTCAAAGCATAAACTCCTCCTTTTGCTACCAAAGGTTTAGTAAAAAAATATACATTGATTTATGAAAATAACATGACACTAAACACCAAGTACTACTAGTCAGCACCAAAAAACAATCTTACATAATGCTATTCCAATATTACACTAAGGCAAACAACATGGCAAAGAATGTTCAAGGCTTCCATAGCTTCATGGTGCAGTCTTCTCCATAGGTGGCAACAAGGTTTATATGGGGATGATGAGTGATACCAATTACATCCTTTTCATGTACCTGCAATAATGCACAAACTAAAACTCAGCAACTTGGTCTTTTATCCTTGTTCCAAAAGCAAGAACTATGAAAAGTTCCCAGGACTTGAAACCAAGCACACTACCTAGAAATTAATGCATCCATGACAAAGAATAGCTACCATATTCGACATTCAACCTAATTATACCAACCAAACCCATTTGAAATCAACAAAAGAAAAAGTGGACCTGACCTACTGAATCATGACTATATCCGCTATTCTGATATTCAAATTCGATCATGTATGGTACAAAATACTAGTTAGAGAGGATTAAGAGGAAACAAAAGAAAATAGTCTATGTACCATTATCACTGTATAAATGTTGACTAAAGCAAACATGATTTGGTTTTAAAAAAGAGGAATCGAGACCAACAACAACATACCTAGTGTATTCCCACAAGTGAGTCTGGGGAGGATAGAAAGGTAGTTTCATTTTTTAAACACAAAAACATTTAAGAAATCAATAACCTCCTTGTACTCTGTTATTTCATCTTTTGACAAGTACAAAAACATTCAACTTAGCCTCGGCAGCATTCACATATGTGAATATGTACATCTGAGGTACATATGCACGTGTCCCAGCAATGACTGAGTGAGCAAACAAGAGACAAAGAAAGCAAGAGAGACTCGTAACAATACCAAGTTCGAAGTGTTAACTCTACAAGTATGAATTGTAACTGTGACAATAACTAAAGAATACATGGTAATCAAACTTCATGTCGGAGTTGAAGCTTACCTTCATCAGATGTTCCAGTTTGTTTGATTGATAACTAAAGCAGTACAAGTTTCTGTTGGAAGCACAAACCATATGATCAGCATATATGGGATAAATTCTTACATTAAATATCAATATCAACTACTTAATAAAGTTCAAATTCGTGACAACTTTAGTGCAGAAAAAGAAAACAGAAAGAAAAAATATTTTGACACCATTAAATATGAATATCAACTACTTAATAAAGTTCAAATTCGTGACAACTTTAGTGCAGAAAAAGGAACCAGAAAGAAAAAATATTTGACACTGTACAATCAGAAATGACGATTCAAAAGTAGACATACAAGGGAGCAGTAATAGTTTCAGAATAACTCCACCTAAAATATAGTAAGTTCAATCGTAGAGACAACAATAGCAGCAAGTCCTTGAAGTTTGTTCAATTTAAGACCAGAGAAATCTTCAAGGATGAAACAAAACAAAGTTCACCAAGGTTGGCATCAAAGTCACACACTCTCTCTCTTTTCTCTTTGCAATAAGGAATAATATTATAATAGCGCCAATCTCAAAACTCCAATAAAGCAAAGGGACATAAATATCATACTGTACCTGTCTTCACCTACACAGTAAATCCATTCTCCTTTTGGCGATAGACAGGCAGCCACAAAGTCTCCACCTTCTCTTTTACCAGATGAGAAACTTTTCACGACCTACATGACAATTGCACAGCATAAGTCCACTTAATATTTGCATTCTTCTCTAAAATTTTGAAAGATTACAACCAACTTCAGTCCATTATCCTTATGCTTAAATTCTTTAAGAAAAAAAATTTGTCATTTTGATTTCTATAAAAAATGTCTGCTGCTTGTCAAAAATGCTACCATTTCCCAACTTATTCACTCCTCTCTCTTTGGCAAAGGGAAAAATCTCCCAAAATAAAAACCTAAAGAATGGGAAAGAAGAATAATGCACGAACAACAATTCTTACCTGTCCTTGAAGTGTCATCAGATAAATAGATGACGTCTTATTGCACACTATGATGTGATCTGTATTCTTAGGGAAAAGGTGGACAGAATTCACAGATGCATCACCACCCTGCTCGAAAAGGATTCAAACAAGTTCAAAAAACAAAATTGTGTAAAAGAAAGTATCCTGAGAAAAACCAACACATAATAAGTAATATAGTGGTAATATGCTCCAGGCAAGTCGAATACCCTTAAAGGAGGAGGTGGTCTAAATGTCTGCAGACACTCTGTAGTTTTGGCATCCCAGACCTGTTTTGAGGCAACTCAGACAAATTATGCACACAGAATAAAGTAGATAACCCCAATAGAACAGAAATGGAAAAGGAAATGACATGCTTCTCTCGGCCATCACTTGAAACACAGTAATCTTACCTTCACTGAGCCATCACTAGATGCGGTTATGACTCGAGATCCATCAAAGGTAAATATGGCATCATTCACATAAGATGAATGTCCACGGAATTCTTTTAACAATTTACCTGACTTTAGGCCATGAATTCTACAACAAATGAAACAGAGATATCAGGCATGCTTCTCCCAACCAAGACGAATAGTAATTAATTTGTAGCTATACGGCGCATCTGAGGATTTTCTTTTGGGGGTTTAGGGGAAGGGAAATTGGGGAAATTACAACGTGGGGAATCGAACCCTCAACAACAAAGAGAGTTTAGGTAGCCAACCAACTGAGTCACTAAGCTTCCCCGCATCTGAGGATATCATTAAGCTAAAACCACTACATCTAACATCTACTGATGACATGCCATCACAGCAAATGGTCAAAGGATAAAAACCTTGCTGTGCTGTCAAAGGATGTGCTTAAGATCTGAGTTCCATCTCGGGAGAAGACAAGACTGGTGACACCCTGAGAATGTGCACGTTCAAGGCGACGCAAGCACTGACCAGTCCTTATACGCCAAACCTATAAAACACGGTAACATAAGAACAGGCAAGCCAAAACCAGATCTAACACGCTGACATTAGAAGAAAAAAACATAATATAGGAAAGTGTTCTTTTTGGCTTAGCTAACAGCACGAGGAGACATTTTATAAGTAAAAGCTTTTATTATGGTGAGTACAAAGCAACTCCTGTCATGTACGTGAGCAGAACTAAATATGTTCTACTCCAAAATTAATGAGAATTTCACGAGCTCAAAAAGAGTTTCTACAAGCAACTATCTTCGAAATATGTCGCAACTTCTTTGTTCCCGAAACACCTGATGTTCCTTGCTTTCCAGATTACCCAAAATATGAATGGATGGATAGAACACTATTGCTTTTGTGCTGTTTCTCCTTCTCCTACCCATCCTGCATCTCCAAGCTATATTCAAGTCACAAGGCATCACCCATTTTATATAGTAAGAGCCTAGGGAACATGTCCCATAATTGGAAACAATGGGAAGATGCAGAAAAAGGTGATTTATATATCCTCGTTCCTTAAAGCACATATAGCATCGGGAGCCCGAGGACCTATTCTAACCGTTGAAAACTTGAGGAAGAGGAGGGTGACTCACATCAGTTGGTGCCACATATGCACGCGGTCAGGGAAGATGTGAAACATTTGCTAATTCATTGCCAACTAGCACAATGACTCTGGGGCATGGTCGGGACTATGGAATATTTTGATATTGAGTGGGTAATTTTTCTTTCAGTTAAGACTGGCAACGAAGTTGGGCAAGAATAAGAGGAGATAACGAGGGAATTAGAAATAAAGGAATCAAAAAACTTTTGAAGAGTTCCTAAACTCCTTTGTACATATTAGAGGATCATCGTTATTTCTTGTAAAGTTTTGGAGCACCAACAAGTTTCCAGTTAGTATAGATTGATGGATGGTTTTTTTTGTAGTGAATCACATTCTAACCTAATCCTGTATACCACTTGTTTATGGGGTTACTCAAAGTAATATAAATCAAACACTTCATTAGAAAATATCATATTCATGCCTAGTATTAGTACTAGTACTAGATATACTTTGAATATGCAACAGATACAATAGATTAGACGACTTGTACTTCATCAGAAAAAAAAAATTGATGAATTGTAATGTGTTCCCTAAATATCATAGCTGTCTTGACTTCTTATTGTAACCATATTAAATATGATACAACCCCGTGCTATATACAAAACACTAAACCAACCCTAAAAGAAGTGATTAGCTTGTCAGAAGTCAATATGTTCTAATACTGTTCTAAAAAGCCTAAAAATTATGCTAACGCGCTAAGATCAAACATGACACTTTGCCAAGGGGCTGTCCAACATTCTACCTTCTTTAACTAGCTAAAATAAAGTCATATGTATAGGCATATGAAGGATGTGCCATAAATTCGCGACTTGGACTCTCGCATTGATTCAGTAATTAAAGTTTCTGATCCAACAGGTAATGCTAAGCAGAAATAGCCATTATAATATTTTTTTTCTTCTCCCTTCCCATTGATTATTGAATCCTTCTTCTCCGGCTCCAACCAATGTTAAAGATCTTTTTTTTGTAAGTAAAATATTAAAGATCTTTATGAAGCTGCTCTCAATTAATTAAACATATACGGCAACACAATATGTTGCTTCATTTAAATGCTTCAGCATGTTACTATTCTGGATGCCAGCATCAAATTGCATTTGTACATAAAACATATCTGAGGTGCAATTACAGCATAACAATGTTAAAACAGATTGCTCGGGACTTCCTCAAGTGTCTCAGTTTTCACGGCGGCCAAATTGGCAGGATGAAGATGATACGAAATAGAAACGCTGTACTGTATAGCTATAGAAAGGCTGTACTGTATATCTGGAACATGTCCTCCTCACTTTTTGGAATCATCTGGGTCATGCTTAGCAATGTAAAGGAAGCCTATGAGCGCTGAAGCTCATGGAGAGTTGGAAAATCCATCAAGAATGTCTGGAAAATAATGCCTGCTTGTAATTTTTGGTGCATTTGGAATAAAAGGAATAGAAGACGTTTTGATGGATCAAAACTCCTAATCATGTCACCAAAACCAAGTGTTTATTAAACCTTTTTCTCTGGTAAATCAAAGGCACATGTAACTAGTTGTGAACTTCTTTTGGATTGTATCAGCTCTCTAGTGTTAGTGTAAACTGTCGTATATGAGCACAGATACATCTTTATATTGTAATTTTTGCTATGCATCTTCTTGATGCCTTTTGAATGAAACCTTTTACTACAACAAGAAAAAAGGGTTTAATGTATAAAGCTGAATAGAAACTAAACATTTACCTTTATTTTTCCATCTTGTGACCCAGATGCAAGCATCTCCGAGTCTCTGCTAAAATCAACACAAAGGACAGCATCATCATGCATCATAAAAGTTTCCTACATAAATATACAGAAAGTCAGAAAATACAAAAGATTCACCACATGTATGAACATCCCAAGTTCAAAAAATAGCTAAACACAAATTCAGATGCATCAGCTGGTGTTTAGGAAATGAACGAAGCAGGAACCCAGCATGATAGATGAAACAACTTCGAAACTACGAAGTGGCAATTCCAGGAGCTACTGTTTTCACCAAACAGCCTGGTGAGAATTTAACAACAAACACAGATATCCAAAAAAGATAACAACAAATGCACCAGTTGGAAAAACCAGCCATCCGATTAAATATGCACAAATCAAGATGCAAACCCCTTATACCAACCCCTCCCCCCAACCCCCACCCCCCCAACACCCCCCCAAAAAAAGAGGAAGAATAACCAAATGAGTCTATATATATGGAATTGTAGATAAAAAAAAACTTATTTTAGATTTAAACAGCTTGCATATTGACATTTATGAAGCAACAATTGCTTACACAAGACAGCTAGCAGACATACAGCTGAAATATGCTATATCTTCTATTCATTAATATATTTTACGGCAAATAGTGTAGAAGTTACAAAACTGCACTTGCCAAACGGAGGATATATCCCAGCAAAGACTTTAGCAACAGTAGCAACATACAGAGATGAATAATTAAGCTTGAATTCCAAGAAAATTAGGCCCAAGAAATTAATCCAAAAATTGAAAAGAAATAAACATACAACTTACATCAGCCTGATATTGAAGATCCTTCTTTAGTTTTCCACTTATGTGATCCCAGACCTGGTGAGTAATGTAAAAATAAATTGAATCAACTTCATACCATCAATTAAACATAAAAGAAAAGGGTAAAACTAAAAGAGAGCACTGGGAGAGACTTAGATTTAGTATACCTCAATAAATCCATCAACTGAGCATGAGACAAGGAATTGTCCATCCGGTGAGAACCTAGAACATTCTGGATGACTCTTCTTACCAAACTGCAGCACAAAAACCACTAATTAAATGAAATTATCAGATCTAAATTCCCTATCCACGCCCCCTTATACTCCCGAAAGGGAAAAAGGACGGAAAGCTTGAAACGAAAAAAAAATTAAAAAAAAAATAGCTGGACAAACATATCTAATGAGAAACCTCTTACAGAGAAGGACACCATTAAAAAGAAAAATGGAGAAATAAAACATGCATGAAGGTGATTAACCAGCTGAGAGCAGTTTCAGCATGTGGGTAGATTCGTAATAGGAATAACAAAAAGTAAACTCCCCCTTCTGCTCTGACCTTTGCCAAAGGATACATGAGCATGAAAGCAAATAAAAAATTTCAAATAAGATAAAATAGATATACAAAAAATAAACCAAATAAATCTAGGTCACCGTGTTTTTGAATTTCACAGACTTCTGAGCAAAATCCAAAGGTTGAAAATTTGATGTCTCAACAACATAGCTCTTTGATGAAGTTATAACCAGTCTAACATGCAACACAAATTTTCCATGTAACATGCAAATAAACATGAGTTGAATGTAAACCAACAAACCTTAATAGTGTGACCGAGTGTTGTCGGATACATCTCCTCTTCATCTTGTTTCATAGCAGCTGTTCCTCGGAATAGATCAAACTGTGTTCCAGGTGGAAGTAAACCTGAAAGTGCCAGAAAAAAATACATGGTTACGAAGTCATTATTGTGTCATTTTAGCAGTAAAAACTAATTCACCTCTTCCTTTTATTGTTTAAAAACTAATTCACCTCCTATGCAAAGTGACACCACTGGAAGCATAGCATTGGACGTTACATTAAGCACTTGACATACGATATGGGGAACTTCATCCTTCTTTTAGCAATTGTATATTTTCATCTAAAATAGGCATGTTCAAGATTGAATAATAATGCAAATTCTCTCAAGACAAGCATTTGGACTTGGAGATAAAAAAATTTGATAACCGTATGTAGAAGATGTATTCTACCAGTTCATAATTGATAAAATATTAAAATTAAACACTAAATCAAGGATTTGCAGCAGTTAACAAACTAGCAATAAACCCGGAGCTCCTGAGAATTGACAACCACCTGCCCGTGCCCCCAAAAGGAACTGAAAAACAGACTAGAAGCATAAATTCATTGGGCCCAAAAGTGATCTTCTCCATGAAATGATCATTTTTTGGTGCATGAAATACTGAGCAAACTTAACAACTCAATGAAAAAAAATCTATTACCATTTTCTTTTAATAAGGGAAACAAAAGGTAGTTATCAATTTTGATCTCCTCAGAAATTATCAATGTTTGTCTACTTCAACAAAGTAAAATGTTCAGAAGTTTAATGTTATTTTTTTTTTATGAAGCAGAAGTTTAATGGTAATTACTAACAAGTCATAGAGAATCTAAAGGTGAGATTTCCAGCAGTGATGAAAATAATATATCTCACCTTGATGCTGCTGCCATTTCAAGGCTTGACCAATCAAAGCCATTAAACGAGATGGTGGAACAACAGAAACCTCAGCAGAAAGTGCTGCAATGCAGACAAAGAAGATATGTTATAATCTTAAGTGTATCGTTCACCAAATTATGCATTAAGTACATATAATTGACAACACGACACTCCAACCATTTCAATCCTGAAATATCATAAATTGTTCAGCCCTATTTAGTACTGTTGAATTAATGTACTTCTTAATCAATTACAAAGATGTGGAGGGTCACTATAAGGCCATCGTTATCAAGATAAGATAATACAGATCTCAGAATATAACATAGTAAAAGATCACATAGATTAGAATATAGATAGATCATAGGAGGAATTGCAACAAGGAGATGTTAATCTGGTGGGAATGTGGGATAAAGTAATAGGAACGATAGTAGATGCAGCTTTTTATATAGTGGTTCTTAGGACAAGGGGGATTGGATTAGGAAGTAACTTTCCCTTTGCTTGGCAGGAACCTTACGAAACTACTTTCAGGGGATTTACTTCAAATCACATTTCAGGTGGTCTTTCAATCCCTCTTTGAAGAGTTTAATAGGCTAAAGAGCTTTACATTCTTCTCGGCACCAAGCATCTATCAAGACAGATTGCTAACATTTGTTTACTCTGAGTACTGAAATGAAACAGCTGTTCTCATAAAACTTGCTCGTGTGTTACATGTAGAACAGCATACAACACATAGTGCAAATATCTTCATTCTAGATTTCCTTTCAAACTATCAAACTAAATGTTTTATCAATCTAAGCAAAGTGGGATTTTGGCAACCTTGGGAAATTTGGGCACGCCTTTTCTCCTTGGTTGAGTCATTGTAAGCCTGCACATATAACATTTGCATGCAAGGTCAAAAGCCACATTCAGTCAAACCTCAAGCGAAGGGTATCAAGACAACTTCAAGCAGTTAAGGATGTGACAGATGGTTAAGAAAGCCAACTGTTTTGCACCATCAGCGATCTACCAGGAGGTTGAGCACAAGTAGCAAAGTAAAATAAGTATACTTTTTTTTAGATGGGAAGTTAAGCAAGTATACCTGTCCAGTTAACATGACATGCACTGTGAATAATATAAACAACAATAGCTGAGGGTGTTCAAATCTCAACTAGTGCCTTAAAAAATGACCACATAGCTTAATCCTTTTTTTTATAGTATGATTCTAACCTCATGTGGATCAAAGTAAGTCCGAACTAGTAGATGTTCAAGCCGCAAATATCTTTCTGGTTGCTCCTGTTTCATGACACCCATCACGTTGGTTTGCCTTAGAATAGCTCGTGCAGTATCCATCTCTCGAAGTTCAATCATTTCCAAAACAATCTATCAGATAAAGGAAAGAGTCAGGAGCAGAAAAGGTTGTACTGAACAAAGACACCAAATGGCAGATCAAATACTTTAGAGAAAACCAAGAAAGGATAGAAATATTTGCACTTAATATTTATCCATCAAGCTGAAGGTCATCTGAATACAAAACCAGATTGTTAGAGAAGCACATTGAACTAAATTTTGAAGTTGTGCCTAATGCACATATGCAGCAGTGAATCAAACAAAACTGAATTCTGAAGTCCAGCCCAGTGCAAGCATGCAACAATCACGAGACATGAAATCAGCAGAGACACTTGGATGCAAACTGGAACCCAGCTACCACATATTTGGGGATTCCAATTGGGAGCCAAATACAAATGCAATACCATTTGCAAGGGGTTATAGAGATGCTTGAAAGGATTTGTGATGTCACTCTTTCCCCTTCCAGCAAAAGTAGAAAACAGAATAGGTCATTTGAGAAGAGAATTCCTATGAAGTGGAAACAAGGGGAACATGCTCTCATTAAAAAGATGGAGTATGATCATCAAAGCAGAAAACAATGAAGTTTAGGCATCAACATGTAGAAATTGCACAACAAGAGCCTTCTATTAGAATGGCCACGGAAGTACAACTCAAAGAACAGCCTATTGTGGAAATACATTGTAATTGCTACGCAAGGAAAGAAGGAAAGTGATCCAGCAAATCTCTCACATGCTCTCCACGGAGTAGAAGCGTGGAAGAGTAGGTCTTGTTATTATCAATGAAATCTTTTACTTGATTAAGAAAAACAGTGTGGAAGAGTGCTAGAAATCTACAGGGAGGATCATGTTAAAAATATATGCTTCAGTGGGAAATAGAAAGAAGATGAGGTTTTGCCAAGACGCTTGGATTGGCCATATTCCACTAAAGGATGAAACCCCAGATCTTCACAATGAGGAGTTAATACTGAAGCAACAGCGGCGCCAAAATTGGTCACAAAGAAGATAGGAACTACATCTCAGAAGAAGTTGTTAAGACATCGAGAGGGTTATTACTCTGTCGAAGAAGCTGGAGAAGATTAGAATTTGATCAGCTGTAAAAGATACAGTTAGATGGAAACATCAAAATCATGGAATTATATGGTTAAATCTGAGTACACATCAGAGCAAGAATCAAAGTACTACCATAAAATAGCCTTGGAAGATAATATAGAGGGAGAAGCACCACCTAAAGTGGTCAGTGTTTGTTGGATACCATGAAGCATGTTTGACACAACCAGAACTGCAGAGGTGGGGCAAGTCAATGTGCAGTATATGCAATATGTCTGAAGAAAATGAGAAGTGAACCACCTCTTCATTCACTGCCAGGCAGCCAAGAAGTTGTGGTGCAAATTTCTCAGCCTATACAATCTAAAAATAGAACATGACAAAGACAGTTAAGGAGCTACTATGGCACTAGAATGGATAACAAAAACAAGAAGACATGGATGACCATCCCTAAATGTAGTTTCTGGACCATTTGGCTGGAAAAAACAGAAAATGTATGAAATGCTTAGCTAGTGCCGAGCCCTATGCACAAACTTAATTTTCATGCTTGTATATTTGGTTATTTCACCTAAAGGATCAGATTTGCATGAGGCTAACTCTTTAATTAATTTCCTCAGTTCGCCAGATGTTAGTAATAGGGAAAGTTGAGTTATTGCCTTTTACATATATACACCTAGTTGCTGCTATTTTATCTGGAATAATATTACCTTTACTCATCAAAAAGTAATCATGAGACAACGAAAATATCCAAAAGAGCATTTGGGTAAAGACATAGAGAACAAGATAAAACTTATTATTCTAAAAGTATGGATCAAGGATAAAATTTACAAAGAACCAGAAAAAAAGAAAGAAACAGGGATGTCAGAAAATCATATTTCAACTTAACTACCACCTTTTTAGTCTAAAGAATATCCAAAGTAGGATGACGGAAGACCTTCGCCCTTTTATTTGATACCGAGAAATCCGTCTAGAGCCAACCCTTAGACCAATTGCGGCCTTAGAAACTCAGGGAACCTTCTACCCTTCTTTACTTAAATACTATGCTTAGTTCACTTGGCATAGGACTCGAACTTGTACCTAAGCCTCAAATACCTCAACCTTTGACAGGTGAGCTACACCCTGAGGGCTGGAAGACCTTCAGCCTTTGCTCAAACATCACAACATTCTCAAGAAAACAAAGTACTATCTTTGAAATCTCCTCCACTCTACTATCTTTAACAACAAATTCCACAGTTCCAAGGCTACTGATATCTGGACTTTCCACCATTTAGGAGCAAAGATATGGAACTACAGCAATCAAGATTAATAAGAAACCAGCCAAGTGAGAGAAATATGGCATGTTTTTGCTTAAACGAGAAAAAGTGTATAATATTCACCCGAAAATCTGTCTCAAACTGAAGCCACTAAGGTCTTTTAGTCTATAGATTGTCGGGGAAAATTAAGAGAGGGAACTCCTTGCCAAATCTGATGTTTGGATGGTCTTTGTGGAAGGAGGATTTCATTATTTGACGGAAGATAGGAACAACAAGCTTGGCGCTCCTGGTAGTAAGCACCAGACAAATCGTGGAGTTATTCATCAGAATCTTAGAATTGCCCCTCAAAAGCAGCGCCATAACATCCTATCTCTCCGCTTCCCTTTTCCACAACCTTGGGCTCCTGGCTCAACTATGGACCCACCCCCACCTCTTACCAAACGAACCAAAACAGGGATCCAAAAAATTCAATATTCTCACCAACGTCACCTCCTAACCCTCGTATTAACTGGATAATGCCCTGCCTCAGTGAGAGGATTTTAGCAGTAGCTCTTTCTCTAAAAGGAGGCGGCAAAAAAGTCAAAAATTTTGAACTTCTAGATATGTTTATGGTGGTGTGAAAGGAATTATTGAGCTTTGTGTTAGTGATTCAACCCACTCATTCCAATCATATCTTCTTTCTTCTTTTTCCTTTTGTGATATTAGCTATTCTCTCTATTTTAGATCAAGCTTTCTTATGCTCTCTAGCAGAAATAAGACTACAAAACCGTCACTTCCATATGCATTATGCTGATTTCTTAAAGGTTTGTACTTTGTACAGATATGTATGTCTTTCAAATTGTATGTCTTATCTAAAAGCTGAGCTATCCATGGTACACATATTACAAGTCACAAGTTTCCTACCTAACAAAAACAAAGTCAACCTCATCTCTTCACTAACAATTAACAGGTCGTCAAAGGAGAAAAGCGAAGAGAAGTGTCAACTCTACCAGGATTTTAAGCAGAAAGCATTTAGTGCTCAAACTATAGTAACAAAAGATGTAAATGAATAATAAGGAAGAGAAACACGTACGCACACACATTTACATGCATATACAGAAAAAATTAACTACAAACACATTCAACAATAATATGCACAAAAATAGAAAAATTACAATTTTGTGAAATACAACATAACCAGTGAAATTAGGGGTGGACATAGTTTGGGCCAATCCGAAATTCGAATTTTTTGGATTTTTGGATTGTGGATTGGATTTCGGATTTCATTTTAAAATTTTATGGATTTTGAATTGGATATCGAATTTAGTATTATAAATTTTTGGATACCCGAAAATCCAAAATTTTTATACCTTTTATTTAACCCTACTCAATTACTCATATCATATGTGTCTAATACTAATAATTCCTTTTTAAGATCCAATAGATTAATATCTACGGCTCATCAATATTAAATTTTCTATTAATCAAATATAAAAATGTAAAATATTTCATGAGTAAGTAAAGTTTAATACATAGCATGGGCGGTAGAGTCACCTCAATTTTTGTTAATAGTAGAAAGTTATAAATTTCAAGGAGCAAATTATTTGGTAGATTGAGGTTGTTAATTGCTAAGATCTACCTAAAAAGTTCAAAAGTCAAAACCGAAAATATGAAAAATCCAAACCGATTAATCCGAAACCGAACTTAAAAAATCCAATTCAATTGGATTTGGATTGTACTTTTTTTAATCCAAAAACCGAAATTCTCATAACCAATCCGATGGTCCGAACGCCACCCCTAAGTGAAATCCCACAAGTGGGGCAGGCTTTCTTATTATGAAAGGAAAAAGTTGAGTCAGTGCAGGAAGCTCATATACAGTGTTAAATTTTTGAAAATCCAATTTTTGTTTCAACTGCAAAGGTGCAGTTTGAGGTTTCTAAGTCAAATAGAAGTGATAGACTTTCTTATAGTATAATTTTTAATTTCCTAGTTCTGATTACAGATATTTTATTCGTAATATTTCCTTGACATTTAGTGTATCACTTTGCCTGCTATTTTTATTGTTCAGTAGAACCATCTTCATGAAGGAGCTCATAGGCAACAAGTTGGCAGCAGACCTGCTAGCCTTGATGCCTACACTAAAGCACTACCGATGCGACATAAAGCGTCGAAGTTGCACCTAGTTTCGAAGATCAAGTGCGCCTTAAGAAAACCTTTAACAACATCTCTATTACTTCAGTAACAAAGACTATTCACTCTCACATTAAAATTTTTAATACAACTTGCAAGAAACTTTGAGTCCATAAAACGAGCAAGCAAGAGGATGATAACCATAAAACACACAATATAAAAGAGGATAACATATAAAAGTTTCGGTATTAAAGTTCCTTTAAAACAATGAAGAGGTGCATACCTGCTCATATAAATCCTCCAGTATCTTTCTAGGAAGCTTAAGTTGTGCAACTTGAGGTAGTACCGCATCCCATCTTCCACTATTAATATCAGCTATAAAGGTTTCAAGGCTGTCAACAGTATTAAGAGAAACCTGGCACTCATTTTGCAATGTCTGGAAAGTTTGATGCAGAGAGTTCTCCTTGCAGAATTGAAGAACTATCTTAATGACACTGCAAGAAAGAAAGATAACAGTATCTCTCACATACAACAATAACGATAAGATACTTAACATTGTCTCTCACATACAACAATAACAATAAGATACTCTTATGCTGTTCCTAATTGATATGTCTGCAAGGTAGTATTTTCATTAAGACCAATGCCAAATAGTTTTCTTGGGAAAGAAAAATGAGCCAGACAACGAATAGCTCAACTAACTAATCAAAAAGATTGGCTCAACTAGCTAAAACTGCTACTTATACATGCATCAGTTCAGAAACAGCTTCTATCCAGTAATGTGCACATAACATGAGTTGGATAAATGCAACAGGCACTGCAATATGTCTTCTTCTTATACATGGTGGTCCAGAATAAAAACTTGTTTATCTTGATAAAGGGTGTGGTCGGATTGAGAACTATGAGGTTTCAGGTTCAATTCCCAATGGAGGCAAATATATTAGGTGATCTCTTCCCATTTATCCAAATCTTGGTAGGTAGAGTTACCCGGTAGCCGGTAGCTATGTTGGTGGGAGGTAGCAAGTGCCCAGTGAAATTATTGAAGATGCCACGAGTTGGTCCAAACACCACGGTTATCAAAAAAAGAAAATGTCACAAGTGCTGCAAGAAGTCTTCTTTATTATACATGGTGTCTTGCAGCCTTGATAGTGGTACCCCTCTATATTACTTTCCCTAAGATGTCAGTATCTCTATATCACACATTATGAATCCATCAATTACACCTTAACCACTAAGGATAACTACACATGAATCCTCTATATCCATTCTGCTCATCTTTTCCTCTCCTTTTTTCTTTCTTTTTTCATAATGGTGGTGTTCCAGGCAGTTGCAAATTCGCAATGCTGTTTATTTCTCAGAGAAGAATAAAGCAGAGGTACTACTATTAAGTTTGCGATTTTAAAGCTGCTTTTGGTCAGAATAAGCAAATTCTATAGTCATGGGGCACCATGTATAACAAATAAGACTTCTGTATCCCATTCCTCTCGTATATAAACAGATGGGCCTCATTTCAAACTCTAAAAATTCATGATATAATTGTCATACACCCATATCCCCAAAGAGAAAAAGCATTCATTAGGCGAACATATATAGACAGACAGAGAAGAAGCTTACTCTCGAGCTTCGATTTCGAGTGTAGAAGACATTGTTAATGGTGAGAGGGCTTAAAAACCCCTGTTAACCCCTGCTTTGAGTGAGAAATCACGAACAGCAAGTAATACATACACAGAGAGATGTAAGGGTTTTGTCTATGAACTGAAATTCGCAAGAACCGTTGTGCAGTTCTCCCCGATTCTCATTCGTGGGCTTAGTAGATGGGCCTAGAATGTTCTTTCAAACCTAACCTATCTACTACAGAGGGCTTTTGGGCCATAAACGGAACAATAATGGACCCATCCACATTTTCCATTTTTATTTTAGTTTATTTACGTAATTAACAGGAGTGTGGGGAAGATTAAAAAGGGATGATTTGTACTAATAGGCTATTTTAACGCTAATATTTAAAAGTTATTACTGATTTTAATAACCCTTCATAAATGGCCTTTTTAAGTTTAGTGAAAAAAATTAAATTAAGATATTCTTAAGTTGGGCGGTCGAAAATGGTAAAGTGGTATGATATCTCTGACATGCAAGTCATAACAAATCAATAAGATTTCATGCTATTACAAATTCTCCTAGATTGACATTATATTTAATTTTGAAAAATTTACCTTACACAATTATTTCATACTTTAAATTACTAAACATAATAATATTTTTTTTATTTACAAAACATAATATATTTTTTTAAAGAATGAACTATCTCCCTTCTCCTCCTCCTCCTTCTTCTTCTTCTTTATTTATTCATTCTTCTTTATTTCTCCAATTTACAAAAAAAAAAAGTTATAAATTAAATTCTCAAATTCCCCATTGATGAATATTTTTTAAAAAATGAACTATTTTCCTTCTCTTCATCCTTCTTCTTTATTTCTTCAATTTACCAGTTTTTTATTTTTTAAATTAAAATCTCGAATTTCACCATTGGTGAATTTTTAAAGCTTTAAAGTTGCAATTTGATTTTGAAAAACTAAAATTAATTTCGTACTGGGAGTGGTTTCAAATATTTGATAACATCTTAGGAGTTTATATCTCAAATTTAACATTATTTGGTATAAATTTGATGTGGTTTTGAATAAAATTTTATATTCAATGTCAAATTCCACCATGGATGAAGCTTGAAGCTTCAAGTTGAAACTTTGATTTAGAAAATTAAAATAATTTCGAAGTGAGTGTGGTTTTAAAAATTAGAAAACACCTTAGGGAGTTTATATCTCGAATTTAGGATTATTTTAATGTATACTTGATGAGATTTTGAATAAAATTATATTAAAGTTGTATGAATTTAAGTTTATGTTGTTGTGATCGTATTAAATTTGTATAGAAGTTGTTGTAGATGAATTAAATTTTTAAATATGTAATTTTATACAAATTTTATATGATTAAATACACATTTCAGATCGAATTTGAGCAATTTTTTTTAAGTCTTGAGCGAAATATACATATTTTATATTGATTTTATACAGTTCTCATTACAAAATTTTGAGCGAGATATACACATTTTATATTACTTTTATACACAAAATTTTGAGTAATTATTTTTAAGAAAAAAAACTGATTGTATATTTTATAAACTAAAAAATCTTAATATATTTTGTAATATGCATTACTATTTATGTATATATAAAATTTTGCCCTTTAATTTTCACTCATGGTGCTTAATTATATTTAAACTTACTCCATTTATAATTTTTAGTTAACATGACTTTTACCTCACATAAAATTATTCCATTTACTTTATCATATTATTATAATTTCTATTTTTTCCTCGTGATATCTTGTAAATTTATTTTCAGAAGCGGATTTACGTATAAGAATGGGGTGCCACGGCACCCAGATTCCTCGGCTAAAATTTTTATATATATGTATATATATATATATGTTTTTATAAAATATAATAATTATTAAATTTGGCACCCATAATAATAAGTTTGTGCCTAGTGCTAATGGTTACTAGTCAAGTTTATTGCCTCTTCATTGCGAGTTCTAATCTCGAACAATTTGATGTCCACATTTTTATGTTGCATTTTTCATTTTAGTTTGCCCAAAAAATTAATGTCATTTGTATACCTATGTTGTCAAAATTCGTAACTTTATTTTTGCTAGGAGCTTTTCATTTTAATTTTTGTTAATTTTTTTTTTCCCTTTTTATTTTAAGTATAAAATATTATTTTTCTCCGTCTCAATTTATGTGATGCACTTTTTTTTTAGTCTATTCCAAAAAAAATTATCTTTTTATAATTAGAAACAACTTTACTTTAAAATTCTCCTTTTATTCTTATAGAAATATTTTATAGCCACATAGATTTCAAACTTCAAATGTCTTTTTTTCTTTCTTAAAGTTTTAATCTGGTGAAACGATGTCACATAAATTGGGACGGAAGGAGTAATAATTTTTTTCTTCCAACAAATTCTTTCTCCTCTCTTTTTGTCGAAATTTCAGAAACTCGACAGTAACTTTCTCTTACTTCTGTTCTATTATATAAATCAGTTGGATAAAATGCATAAAAATAGTTTAAGCTATAACAGTTAAATCTTGTCGAAAATTTTAATTTGCAAAATAAAATTCGTGTTGCAATAAAGAACGATATGAGAATTATGTATGTAAAATTCTTCAACCTCTTTATATTTAATCTGTTTCATAGAGCGTGAAGTATTTATAAATATAAAAACTCGTCGAGTACATTTACAAATGAATGACGTGTGTGTATGTGTGTGTGTGTGTGTATATATTTATGTAAATACTAATATTATTAGAAGTTTTTTTTCTTTTCACCGAGTTATCATAATTTTTTTTTGTTCGATCGATTTGTCTTTATAAATCGAAAAGACAAACAATCAAACTGAAGTTGCCCCAAAGTTTTTATTTATAAGATTAAAAATAGGTTATTTGATCGATTTAATCAACAAATCTATATTTAAAATGGTATGACACCCGCAATTTTTAAATTCTAAATCCACTTCAGCTTATTTTATTTACTTTACAGAATTATCGTAATTTTTAATTTCATTCAAAGATACCTCATATAAACTCGTTTCATTTATTTTAACGCATTTTCTTAATTTTTAATTTTCATGAGTATCCTATTTTATTCCCATATGATGTTACATATGGGAAGTTATTATGTTAAGATGGTGGGGTTTAGGATTATGGAACAGTTGAACTGAAAATATGATGAAATTCCATATCGAAATGTCATAATTTTAAAATGTATTCATTTATTTTTGTGTTTTTTTTAGCTTTAATCTTATAATAATTTTTGTTTTTCATGTTCATATTATTTTATGTGTCATGTGTAATTTGTATTTATATAAAGCATCATGAGTGAAAATTAAAATTTACTTTAAATGAGTATTCATGCAAATAAATCTAAGTAAAAAGATAATTTACACAGATGGAATATTTTCACGTCACTGTTTAGCTTGCGAAATAAAATTTAGAGTTTGGAGTTGAACACTTGATTGCAAGTTCGGCGGATTCCCAAAAATTTAGATGGATGGGCAAATTAAAGACTTATCTTGTTACAAATTTTGGCGGATGACTTCTATAGAAATTGTGTAGTAATAAATTTAAAATAAATTTATTAAAAGTTCTAATGGATCAGAAAATTTCTTATAGATAAATAAAGGTTTATTTTGCTATAAATTTTGATGAATCAACAGATTAACATATAACTTTTTATTCGACATAAAAAATTTAATATATTTTAACATAAAAATGGAAGTAACAAGGACCAAAAAATTATTCACTTTTTTCGGGAATAATCTTTTCATTTTATTTGAAAATTAATATTCAATCATGAAAGTTTCAGATTCAAGTCGAAGTTGTATGTCAAATTTAGAAAACAACTTATTTTTCACCTTCAGAGTAGTATTTAAGTACATTCAAATATGAATATAATTTCAAATATATTTTTTACAAATAATATAATCAAACACAATAATATGTTCAACTCAAACTTGTTAAATTCAAAATAAAGTTAAAAAATGTTTGAAATGTATGCCAAATTAAATGCCTAGTTATAGTTTATATATGTTTGGAGTGACTTGAATTCCTGTGATGCAGGCCAGAAATTCAAAAGAAATATATGGTCTTATTAGTCTGCCTAAAACTGGATGTGGTCCAAATTCTATAATGGACTTATAAATGGCAAGTGACTTTATTTAGAATTATATTTCCTTTTCTAGGAAGGGAAACAACTCTGATCAATTCACACCACCAGATACTAACTTTTTCTTTCCATTCACACACTGCAACACTGTAGAATTTTACTAATACAATATACCAATTACCATCAAAGTGTATCTTACATGAATGATATTTTTCAAATTTAAATTTCAAGAAATGAATAAATTTTTTAAGGAAATATTTTTTTCAGTTTTTTAACGAGCCTACACAATGTGAATTTAAATTAGAATGATTCCGGACGCATTAAAAAACAGAACCATTTAACACCATTCCCGACTCTTTTTTTCTTCTTGAATAATACTCCCTGAAAGTACAATAATTTCATCCCCATATTAAGTTAAACTGCTCATGCAGTTTGTTGCCTCTTTAAGCAACAACTCCTATACCCTCCGTCCATTTTTATTTGTCTATCGTATTAAAAATAGATATTTATTTTTATTTGTTTAATTTAAAAAATTAAAACATAATTTATCACTTAAGTTTTTAATTTGCTCTTATAATTATTTTTCAATATATTTTGCAAAATATTAATTTATTATATTTAGTAATAATATAATAAAATTATTATTTTGTTTATTTATTCTAAAAGAATATGCCAAAATAATATTGATCAAGTAAAAAAAGGAAGAAAGTATAATCCACCTCCTTGTATTCTTTTTGCCTTATCAAGCTGAGAATTGAAGCCACTGATTGAAAAGAAAAAAAAAAAAAAGAAAAAAGTTGCAAGGCGTTTTGCTAGTGGAAGGGGAATTTCATCGCAAAGACCTTTAATTTATCTTTTACCTTTTTGATTTTTGACTCGGCAATTGTATAATTTACAATATTTTAAATTTACTTTTACTTATTCAATTTATTTAATATATTTTTAAAATAAAATAGATTTAGTATTTTAAAAAAATATATTAATAAATAATTATAATTAAAAAGTTTTTTTTTTCTTTTAAAACAAAAACCTCTAATTTCTATTATATATGTAACTGAATTCGATGTTCTAGATATCATCATCAGTCCAAGCCTCAATCGTAATCAAATTATGACATGAATCATCTAAGCAAAATTAGAAATTAGGGAAGGCAAATGTGCCGGTTAGAATTGAATTTGGGCAGATTACAAAATGATTTTCTACATTTTGATAAATAAAAAGTTATTTATGACAAATAAATAAATATGTTCTTGTTTAATTTTATTTAAAAATTATTCAAGCCAAAATGATTTGAAACAATAAATTTGTTTAATTTTCTAATAAAATTAATTTCTTTTCTGTTATGATTATTGATAAAGTAGAATTTCTGATAAGCTTACAGAAAAATTAAAGGGAATCGCACTCGTAGGCAACCAAATCCCCACTCAAAGTACATAAAAAATAGGTTCTATCTGTTTCTATTCGTAGAAAAGGAATTTTTATATTTTTAATCCTAAAAAGAGAGAAGGAAAGTTAATTGATTAAAAAAATTATAAAATATTTTATTTTAAAAAAATAAGCTTATTAAAAATAAGAAAAATGATTCTTAATATAATAATAGGGAAAACAAGTCTTCTTCCCATTCTATTCCTCATTTCATACTCGTAGTTTTATCTTAGATATATATAAATATTTTTAGAATAATTTTTTATTTGCATACGAATACAAACAAACAAATAAGAAACAACTTATTTTTCTAAAAAAAAAATTTCTTGACAAATATTTTTCTTCGAACTAAACACACCCTACGAGCATCTCTAATTTCCTTAGGAAGAAGATGATTTTGAAAAATTCAAAAAGCTTCATTGAATCTTAGTGTTTGGTTCTCCATATAATTTTCATAAATATACATGTAATTATATAATTTTTACGAACTAATTTTATCGGTGTAAATAGGACCACTTGCAAATAAAGGAGGCTTCAATTGCAGAAGAGGATTACCAATATGAATACAACCATCTATGAAATGGACAAAAAAGTGTAATCCATACAACCCTCTACTGCAAAATCCAGAATTTTTAAACCTAATATCTGACCAGCTGATAAGTAACCAAAAATGGAAAAATAAGACTTCAAGTGGTCCGAAAGTCAAGCCAAAAAATGAAATTAAAGAAAGAGCATGTGAAGTTTTCCATCATAACCTTGGCTTATACGGCTTTACAATAATAATAACATATTTATTGCGATTGATTTCACAAATAATTTTATACACCTTTAGAAAAGATAATTATGATCAAGGGAGCAAGGGGGAACTATTTTTATTTTCCAAAAGATAATATTCATTTGTTACTTATGCATCATAATAAAATATACGATTACTTAAAGATATTTTATTATTTCGATATAAGTACTGCTTCTTCTATTTTAATTTATGTGATATTTTTTAAATTTTAAAATTTAAATAAAATTTTCTTTTATCGTAATCTTTTATATGTCTTTTAAATATTTTGAATTTGTCACTTATTATGGCATATAATACTTTTTGCATAATGTTCGGATATGTAAATTTTATTTAAAAAAAAACTAAAGATTTCATATTCTAAATTTGCAACCAAAATTAATAAATTTGACTCTCGAAATTCAAAATATGCGATATAAATTGAGACAAAGCGCATATATATATATATATATATATCTTTTTGTTGAGTGAGAATACAACATTTTGTTTAAGAAGTTAATTAATACTCATTAAATAATCCATCATTTTACATAAAAATTACACGACATGAATCAATTTTCCACAAAGACAAATTAAATACTACTCATATATATAAAATTTGAAATTTTATTTTAAAAAAAAGAATGACCTAAGGTTGGATACAGGGTCACATTATTCAGTTTTGCAGTTTATATTTGGAGATTTAATAATTTATATTTTAAACTCAATTTACAACTAACATATTTTGGTTGAGGATTGTTATGTTTCATCACATCAAATTAATACCAATAGAAAAATGTGCTTCTAATTGATGGTCTGTGTTAGCGTTTTGATAATTAAGTTCAATTTATTTTCTGATTAATATTCTTTTGAATAAAGAAAAGAGAAATATATAACATTGGATGTATATTCTTGCATTTAATTTATAAATTCTGTTAACTTGTTCCATTTGAAATAAAATATGTGTAAAAGATGCCAAAAAAATGAGAGTGAAAATCCATGAAAAGATATTTTTACTTTTTATTGCAAGAAGCGTGTCTGTATCAGGTCAAGCCCTCCCCTCCACTGCTTACTCTAATGTAGTATAATATAATTTAAAATCCACTTTCACGTGTATATTTATTTCGGTCTTTATCTTTTTTCAACCATTAAGATGTGTTCGATATTTTTTAATTTTTTCGAGTTAAAGTTTGATTAAATTTTTGAAAAAAAATAATATTTTTTCTAGTGAAATTAGGATAAACAAGTTTCATCAAGAATATTTTATATTAATTGTGTCGTTTCCATCCTCCAACATACCTTATTTTCAATCCCATTTTTTTGTCCAAAAGCAGACCTAAGAGAGCGGGAGGGAGTTCATCTTATTTTTCTTGGCAAAAAATTACATTATATAAAATATTTTTTTAATTGTTCATATGTATTTTTTAAATATAAAATTAGAGGTTGACTCATCAATTTAGAAAGTTTAAAATTACCTTAAAGTTTCAAGTTCAAATCATGAGCACTATATTTTTATTTTTTAAATTTTCTTAATAAAAATCTTAAATCTCTCGCTGAATTATATATAAATATTTTTAAAATAGTAATTTTTAATTTACGTGATTAATATTTTCCTTCTAACCGAACATACCCTTAAGCTTACCTTTCCTTCAAAGTTCAAAAGAACACATCTTTCATTCTCATTTGACCAGCAGATATACACTTCATTGAATAAATATCTCACTATTCAGCTTCAACCTTCATTTCTTTTTATATATTTTTGAGAAAAATGACATGTTTTTTTTTTTTTGCTTGTTAATTAGGAAAAGATTATTCAGTTAAGGAAAGTTGAACCCCAAACTTATTTTGTTAAAGGTTAGTTTATGACCTCAGGATAAAAAGAACCAAGGTTTATAGAGAAGGAAGTTGCGTAATTTTATTTTTTACAGTAAAAAAAAATATAAAATATTTAAAAATCATTTTAAATTTAACGTATTTTATTCAAATTCTCTAACTTATTAATAGTCTTAATTATTCACTTTGAATTTTACTATTTACAAGTCTTTATCCTTAGACGATGATGTGAAAAGTGACTACACTTTGTTTAATTTTAAGCGTGCGGGAATTTAAAAATTTGAAGAATCAACTCCAAAGTAAGCAAATTTTCAATTGTTTGTGGCCACATAATTATATACAATAATTTATTACTCTAATTATGTCTTTTTTTCTTGTTTCAGCTTAATATATAATGCAAGATTTACCTCCAACTTTGCATTTTAAAGACTATTTGTTCTAACTATTTGTTTTGACTGCCTATTTTTTTAGATGTAATGATTATTTATTTTGATTGTGTATTTTTTTGGGCTAAAATCAATTTGAAAAAACTTAGAATTCCATTATTGTTAGTCAAATAAAAAAAGAGAAATAGTGGAGTTATAATTGTGTGATTTTTTGTTAAATTTCTAGTTAGATACGCTGACTATTTATTTCAAATACCTTTTTTTGGGCAAAATCATAACAATAATATTTAGTCAGAGCTTCTCTATTTTTAATGAAATAAATATTTTTAGTAGAATAATAAAATTTTAACTGTATAATTTTTATTATACCTTATAAATGTAATGACTATCAGTTTCTACGATATTTCTTCTTTTCATGCTAAATCTGAAAAAAAATTGACTGAATTTTATTATTTTTAATGAAATAATTTTTTTTACCTAAAAAGTGGAGTTTTGCCCCCCCCCCCCCAAAAAAAAAATTATTTGACCCAAGAGAGAAAAATCTAAAAGAATAATGAAATTTAAAAAGTGAAAAAAATATATAAAAGTGTCATGTAAATAAAAAAAATTCACGTGACAGAAAAGTGTATCTCACTCTTTTAGTAAAAAATTGTGCGAGATTGTCCCAAAATAATTACAGTCCAATTCTGATTTTCCCAAAACTTCCAATAGCGCCGAAACTATCAAACAACAAAGTTCAATAAAATAATAATAAATTATTGATAATTGTTTTTTATAACTGTGGTGTTCGGATTAGCTTGCACATACTTTGACTAATTCTACGGAATATCTGCCACCTCCCACCAACAATAAGTACCAGATAACTCTGTCCACCAAATTATTGATAATTTTAAAAAATGCAAATGAAATATAAGTTAAATTTTGAAAAAGATTTTAGGTACTCTATCAAAAGAATGCACATCAATTATGACAAGGGTAAGAATCCTCGATTTTCAAGTAAGGGACACATTTAATTCCTCATTTTACGTACATGCACAATTAACTTAATTTGTGACTGCTTGCAATGCACTGATATACAGCAATCTACCTTATTAGATTCTATGAGGATTTAACCTCTGTCATTCACAATTCCTTTTTGTTCTTTTGGAGATTTTACTGTCCCCAAATTTACCCATCTACAGTAAATCTTTGAGTGGTTAAAAGCAACTTCACGGCAAGAAACAGTTGTATTTCATTATTTCTTTAATATCTATCTAACTATATATATATATATAGAGAGAGGGGGGGAATTGTAGATCACCTCTAAATTACATTTCAACTATGCAAATGAACATTAAACATAGTGAAATTAAAGATATTATATTGCTAATTTTTCTTCTATCAGGAAAAAAAAAGTTTTATTTTTTCATGTATTTATTCTGACAAAAATTTAATTTGCCGAGGGTAATTATCAAATCAAAATGTTCCTACTCATGTTCTTAGTTAACAATTAAGAGAATGCATTAAAACTAAGATCCTCCCTAATTCTCCTGAAAAATACTTATAAACAAAATGGGGGATTATTGTGCAAAATAATTTCTTATTTTACTAAATTAAAAGAACCTCCTAAAATCATGTTGTAATTAGATGCTTAATTAAATTAAGTTAATTCTCTCTTAAGCATGTAACTGATGTACCTGCTGATTTGGATGTGGCCCTCAACAGAAACCCTAATTTTCACTTCTACGTGCGGTTTTACGAAAAAAACCCTACCCTCTCAAACCTCAAAAAGAGTACTTCACTTTAACTATGCCCAATTATTTGAGTTTAAGTTTTATACACTATCGTTGTCGTTGTGTATAAATTATGATATTAGGTTATTCGGATATTCACAGACTTCCGTAAAGTTAGAGATGTAAAATCATAAAAATAAAATTTATTACATGTTATAATAAATAAAGATAACCTGATATTATAAAAATTTATTTATATCGATAACATACATTATTAAAAAAAAACTGATAGACGGAAACCAATGACCAAAAATCGAGGGCAGTATCAGAAAGCTAATGCATTTTTGTTTAAAGAAATCAACATACGTCCGTCGGTTATTTTTGCTTAAAAAAGCACGAAAACTATAATTTCTAAAGATTTTTTTAGAAAAAATCAACGAACCTCTCTCGGTTAGTTTCGCACAAAAATGCATGAAAACTTTTGATTATTTTTTTTAAAGAAAAATTCGTCGTTTTTTTTTTTGTTTTTTACTAAAATCGACGGACGGACATGGATTTATAAAGCGCAAAACTGCACTTAAAGAATATAAACAAAAATAACAGAGTATTTGATCAAAAAATATGAATGTTCTAGTAGTAAAATTGTTTAGTGTCATGATACATAGTTGAGTTTGATTCCCAGATACTACATTTAATTTCGATGAATTTATGTAGGGACTCTGTCGATTTTTTCTATATCAATTTTTCAGTAAAACTCAAGATTTGTATATTTTATCTAGCCAATATAGGGACTCCCTCAATTTTAACCTAACCTCAAACTCCGCCCCAATTAAAAACTCTCTACATTTTCTACTAGCACAAAAATCTTTTGGTATCAGATGGAATTTGAATAGAAGAAGGGCAAATTAGTCAAGGTGAAATCAAATAACACGCTTTGCAATAATTGGTGAAATTTTGGTCTGCAAAAAATAAGTCTACAACACCACGTCTGGTTTATATGTGGAAAAAAGCCATTTGAATGTCATTTTCTTGGCCAGCTCTATCATCTCTCTTCACTTTTATTTTAAGTGATTCTTAAAAACTTAAGGCATATACAAAGAAAGAAAGAAAAATCATATAAGTATTGTGTTTTTTCTTCAATATATATATATTCATCAGAAGTACAAAAGTCTTTGGAAGTTGTGTTGAGTCTTTCCCAAAGGCTTTGAAGTTCCCCGGAAAATAGCAATATTTTCTATCCAAGCCAATCAGGTCTGTTGGTGTTTTACATAGCAATGAAATGAAATTATATAGGAAAGAAAAAAAGTATTAAAAAAATGATAACTTTATTCCTTTCATTTCCCTTTAATTCTTCCATGCAGTTTTTTTTTTTTTTTGTTTTTGTTTTTGCAGTGTCTGAAATGTTTTTCTCTCTGTTCATTATGGGAAAAATTTATTAATTTTGAGTTTCGTGTGGAACTGAGTCAAAGTTTAGATCTGTGTAACCTTAGCTCAGAGAATGATATTTCTTCTTATTCGAAATATATATCTTTTTTTTTCTTATTTCTTGAAAGAGATGTGCTTGGAACATGCATAGCTACGCAAACAAGAACGGAGAAACACTAGCTAGCACTACAAGCTATGAAATTTGTTTTTAATCTGTTTTTAAATATCCCATAGCTAGCTAATATGAATTTTTGATAATATATCGTTGATCCATCGTTAAATAGGGTTTGAGGTGGAATTTTTTATTTCTCTTGAGATTTCTTCAATGTTGAGTTCTATTTTTCTCGGAGGTGTTTAGAGATTTAACTAGTTGTTCATCACTGATTCCTGTTAATTTAATTAATAATTTGGATTATATTTCTTACTACATCCAACATGGAGGTATACTTCTGCTTAATCTTTCGTATATTATTTATTAATTTATTTATATCTACAGCCTCTTCAATTTCTGCCGAGTGAGTTTATGTTAACCTAAATGGAAGAAAGAGATGATATGGTTTATATATTGCTAAGATTCTTGTATTGGATTTCCTAAATCAAAGCTTCTAGAGTGCCTGAGAGAGATTTTAGAATCATTTCTCAAATTGCCTTTTACAAGATCTTGCTCTAAATTACATGTTAGGAAACGTATAGTCAAGTAATATTTATTATCTCAGAAACTCATCCTACTTTTTTTTCTAATTGAAAAAGTGACTTTCTCTGGGAGAAAACATGAGATATTTCTTGTTCTAAATTTCTAGTAAATTATTTTTCTCTTGTTATATATATGTCCTCTTTATTCATTAATTACTAGATCTCATGAAAATGAAACATATATAGTTACATTGACATGATCATGATTTAATGTAGAGATGGGTAGAGGGAAGATAGAGATAAAGAGGATAGAGAACAACACAAATAGGCAGGTGACATTCTGCAAGAGGAGAAATGGACTGCTGAAGAAGGCCTATGAACTCTCTGTTCTCTGTGAAGCTGAGATTGCTCTTATTGTTTTCTCCACCCGTGGCCGCGTCTATGAATACTCTAACAACAAGTATTATTCCTTTATTCATTACTCATCTGACATCTCTCTCTCTCTGTGTTTTGGATGGCAATAATATGACTGATTTTGCTAGCTTTAATTTGGATTTTTGTGTTAATGATGCTCAGATTAGTAGAGACTTTAGGTTTAATATATGAATTAGAACTGAAGAATTAAAATCAACAACGCAGTACTGTTCCTTAAAGTTGTTTCACTAGTCATCAATATTATTACATGTTTAAAACACAAATTGTGAGATAAATTTTAGACTCCTCGGTCAACACTGCGGTACCTAAGTTAAAGTAGAGTAAATTTTAAGCCTAACTCTTTCTTAAAAATTATATACGAAGACAAATTATCATATTCACCTTCAATGTGGGATACCAATACTCTTGATCACACACCTAGTCCTGCCAACTAGAACGTGAATAATATAATACAAGAGAATCCCAACATTCAATCAATTAAAATTGAGATGGATCTAACTCTAGTTTCATAAAAGAAATGAATATTCTCATCCCTCAGACAATATCGAATAAAAGTGAGCATGTTAATTAAGATAAAAGATGGGAGTGCAACCTGTAGATCGATCGAGCACATGTTGCACACACGGATGGCTCACACAGTGGATCTCTTTCTATCTATAAAGTCATGTTACGGATTATCATCTTTATGCTACTATTATTATAATATGAGCGATTTAAATTGATTAAATATTTCTCAAGTATCTTGATTGAAACTTGTATGCAATACTTGTCCATATTGTAAAAAGATTTAGAATTTCTTTTCTTATCTGAATTTTTAGAACAAAACTCTACTCTTTCTTGAACCCTTTATCAAAGTCTAACTCAACCTCCAATACTAGTTCATCAGAGTAGAATTTGTGGAAAACCATATTATATCCACCACCAATGTCGATATATTAAATACTAAAAGTGCGTTCTTTTAAAAAATCTTAAACTTTTAGATGAGGTGGCTATGCACTTCAGCATATTATTAAAGCAAAGGTCTTGAATTCGAGTCTTGCCGTCATCATTATCAAAAAGCAAATTTTCATGTGCTTGGCTTATAAAAAAAAAACAAACATGCACGCGAAGAAGCGTGTTGAGAATATATTATATGAATATATGTTTCCATTATTAAAAGATTTCTCTTCATTATACAAAGTGTGTTTGATTTTAGAGTTTGACATTAAACCTCTATATAGCAATCAAATATTATTTAAAATTTCAAATGTTATTATATTTAGGTATATAACAGTAAAAAAATTATTCTCGAAATTAATGATATCGCTGCTATAGGGAGGTTTGACTCTACTAAGAAGTAGAGTTAATTCCTAGCTCTCATCATGAGTGAGACTTGTCATTCATTTCCATTATCATTTGATTGTGTGTTTCTGTTTAGCTGGGGTTTTAGTTTCCTCTTGTAGCTTTTGCACTGTAAAGTTCTCCTGCTTTGGTTTGTATCCATTCTAGTTGTAGTCAAAGTAAATTTATACAGTAATGCTATTGAATATTCTCTTGACATTCTCACTTCTCTTCTACAGTGTCTCCCTTTTGCATAGATATGGCAAATTAGTGCTGCTACATACTAGGAGAATGCCTTTTCCAAAATATGTAAAATAAGTACATATTTTCACCCTTTTAAGTGTAAAATTGTAAAAAGATATGATACCAAAGATAGTGCATCATAAAAGAAGGGGAAAAGGAGGGAAGAGAAATCTTCAAAAATTACCAATTGATGATTTGGTTTGCATCACCAATTCCATTTTCTTATCAATGCTTTATCTGCACTCTGATAAGCAAATCATTCTCTTGTCTTTATTTGTTTCCATTGTTAGCTTTCGGTTTTATTGACATGGTCTTTTTATGCACAAAAAGAGGTGCTCCTCCCTACTCTCTCCTAATTATGTGATAGTTGTTTGAATTTCGAGCATCAAATTTTTTAATGTAATTAGATGGCTTTAAATGATTGTTTAAAAAGTCACATGATAATTGAAATTGATGTAACTATTAGGGTAATTACACAACCTAATAATTCACTATTAGAAACAGAGATTTTTTTTCAACGTGAATCAGTGAGAAATTTATGTTATATGATTTTTTCACTCATTTCGCATTGAAACAATTCATTGGGAACAATACATATGGTGGGAAACAAATCCTCACTGAAATAGTGGGAAGCTTTCTGATTTTTTCATGTAAAAATACTATTGTTTTTTCTTTTCTCACTGATTCAATCAAAATATTCGTGGAATAGCCACTTAATGTTTTTCAGTGGGAAATTTCAATCGAAAAATAGTTATTTTTAGTAGTAATTACATAACATAGTAATTATGTTGACCTGTTAGTTTGTCATAATGTAATCATAGTGTAACTACAAGTGTACTGTTTGGTTGCACAGGTGTACTTACACAGTTAGATTAAAATTTCATAATTTAAGATTAATATTTAAGAAATATGTGTCTTTATAAATGATATTAAATTAGGTAACTATGATACGTATGGTCTCGTGAAAATATATTAATTAACAAATATATCTTTTAAAATTAATATTATAAAAAATAATCAATATATTTTTTTAAATTAATAATATTTTGATTTAATTATTTATAAAAAATAATAGTCAGATTTTTTAAGAATATCATGAAATGCACGTTTGACAAAAAATTAATATTATAAATATAATGCACTAAAATTATTTAAAATTTGACAAAAATTAATCTTCAATTCTAGATAAAAAATAAATGGTATGCAATGTCAAGTAACAAGTCAATAATGCTATAGCAAATAAATAGAACATAAAATAATATAAATTCAAAATTTTTTTCTCTAAAAAAAATGTTAACATAATACTCTTGAGCCAAATTCCAATATAATTTAAAATAAGTTCCAACATAACTTAAGTAAATATAATTCAAAAGAGAAGAAAAATATAAGTCTATAACATAATTCAACAATAAAATTCTACTTTAATTCAAAAACTAGAATAATAACACATTTATGTTAAATGAAGAAAATATTTTAAAAAAAAAAAGAAAATAAAAATACAAGCAATATAATTGTGTCAATAAAAATACAAGCAATACTCTTGTTCAAATTCCAATATAATTTAAAATAAGTTCCAACATAACTTAAGTAAATATAATTTAAAAGAAAAAAAAAATATAAGTCTATAACATAATTCAATAATAAAATTTTACTTTAATTCAAAAACTAAAATAATAACACATTTATGTTAAATGAAGAAAATATATTTTTTTTAAAAGAAAATAAAAATACAAGCAATCAGAAGAAGTAAAGGTTGAAAAATGAGAAGAAAAGAAATGAAATATTAATAATTTAAAATGAATTTTTTTTCAAAAAAGATTTAAATAATAAAATGATAGAAATGAAAAATAATTAAAAATAAAATAAATTAAAATAAAAAACATAAAGGAAAAAATTTAAAAGAAAGTTTGTAATTAAATCATGTAATTACCTATAATTTCACCTCTTCTAGCATTGAAGAGTGTAATTACCCCCTCTCAATTACATCTAATTTCCTTTCTTGGCCAAGTAAATAAGTAAATGGTATACTTACACCCAATTACATTCAAATTCAATTTTTAGATGATTTTTCAAACAAATCTTAAATATTTTAAATTAAAATATACATATTTAAAAATTATGTAAAAAATTATAAATTATAATATTTAATAATTTAAAATATTTAAAATATAAAAAAAAATCTAAAAAAAGGAAAATTATTTGACTCTAGAAATGTGATTCACGTCATGTAAATTAAAACAGAGGGAGTAACTGAAAACAATTGCTTCCAGATTCATTTTCCCATCTTGTAAGGATACAGATTTTATATCCGTACGATGTACAAGCCCAATTATTATTTTTATTCTTTTTTAAAAAATATTCTAGCACTTTAGATGTAAAATTATGATATTGTATATTGATATTTATTTAATCTCTTTGCATTATGTCTATTTAAATTTTTCTGAAAGGTCATTACTATCTCACCCATTATAAAAATAAAATTAAAATTCTATAAATATAAGCATACTGAGATAGGAGTATTTTGAAGTTATAATAATCTACTTTTTTTAACAAGCACCAAAAAATTAATCTATTAAACATTCTTATAATAAATAAATTTAATAAAGTATGTTAGAAAAAAAACTATAAACACATTAAAAATTTAAAAGTTGTTACTGTAATTTTCTTTGTCTTTGGATATTTGGGTGACAAAAATATTACCATCAAAAAGTAATGAAAGACTGTCAAATGCAAACATATTGCGCTACAAGGCTATTGGAGAAAGCATAAAAATTTAATTGAATTCTGTATTTCTGAAAAAAATATTCTAAATAAAAATAACACACACACAATATCATAAAATATAACGACTTAAAAAAACCCTCAATTATGAAACACCAAAAATATTTTTAATTAAAAATTATAAAATACCAAAAATATTTTTAAAATACTAAAAATATCCTTAATAAAAAAAAAACACGTTAACGAAGGGGTGTCTTCTTCCGACCTCTTCTTATGAATCTGACCTCTTCTTATGAATCTCCACCATCAATATCCTCCTTGTTTCATCAATATGGATACAGATGACTCAAAAAATATATATAATGTAAGATCCTTCTATCCTTTATAAATGTAATGTTGTTTTAATTATTATTTAAAATTTATTATATTGTATCATATTATTAAATTTATTATTATATATTAAATTAAAAGATTTATTTTATTTAGTGATCAAATTAATGTGATTAGATCGTTACATAATTTTCTTATCATTATTTTCTTACTTATTAATCTTATTTTTTTATTTTATCCTTTTCAACGTAAAAAAAAAGGTAACTCCACCTTATATTTTGTTAGACTTTCTAGTTTGTCGTTCTTCATCTATGTTTTTTTTTTAATGTTACGCAGATGCAACGACCTTTTTTTTGCTGATTTTAGTTGACATTTTTGTTTTTGGTTAATTTTGTTAGGGGTTGCATGTTTCAACAACTTAAAATATTAGTAAGGCATAAGGTGATAAATTAGAAAAGTGAAAATGTCTTAAATTATTTCTATAGTAATTGCTGATAAATCTAATATTTAGGGTATTTTAATAAACATAATAGATAGCGAGCAATATACATAAATAGTTATTGAGAAATACTATTCAATAAAGTCAGACAATAAAAATGTTATTATCAATATCAAATGGTATAATCTATTCAAAGGTTATATTTATAAAATGATATAGTACAATATAATAAACTGCATTATGAAACAATATGCAATATGTTGAAGAATGAAAAAGTTTCATACCAGTGGTTAATGAAATGGGTGATCCTATTATATGGATTTGGACAATCCTCTCCTCGTGAACTAGTTTTTAGGTTAAGTTAAGCTCAAGATCTATTTCTTTTCATGGTATCAAAGCAGGACCCATTTCACTAAATATTGGACCCTAAAATTAAATTGCCCTCGCTCCAGATGTCCAGTTCTGGGCATGAGGTGGGATGTTGAAGAAATTTGCCCAAATGAAAAAGTTCCACATTAGTGGTTCATGAGATGGTGGTCTCCTTATACGGACTTGGACAATGAGCTAATTTTTGGGGTTGAGTTAATTAAGGCCAAGATTCATCTGAAAAGACTTTTCACTCTTTTTATCTCAATTTACGCATAAACTTTTCTTTTTAGTATATCCTAAAAGAATACTATATTTATTTAGAAATAATTTAACTTTAAATTTCTGAACTTATTTTTAATGTGATGATTCATATAATTGTATATGGCTTGTTTAGACTATATATTTCATATTCTTTTCAAATTCCGTGTATATACTGTCACATAAATTGAGACGGAGAGAATACATTTGACGCACCTTTCTTGCCCTTTGTTGGTGTGTTTTTTGTATTTTTCTTATCTAAATATTTTGTTGTTTATTATTATTATAAAACTGTTGAAAACTTTTGGTATCCACAGCATTAAAGCAACTATTGAACGGTACAAGAAGGCCACTGCAGAAACCTCTAATACTTGCACCACTCAAGAGCTCAATGCTCAGGTAACTAATTAACCAAATACCATTTAAAATTATTTCCAAATGCATAAAATATAAGATTTTTTTTATTCAATTGCATATTTGTTGACTAATTAATAGTAAAAGCAATTTCATGCATTAAATTTTTGCTACGTGCGAGATCTGTCCAAGAACTAAGTTATCAAAATCTATTATATGCTTCACCTTTGCATTTCTGCGATGCTGTTTTCACAGTAGTGGAACTGCAAATTTTTCAAAAATATGTGATTGCATGAAACTTTTAATTATTATTTTTTTTAAAAAGAAGATATTTTATTATGGGTATCATCATGAATGTAGTTTTACCAACAAGAATCAAAAAAGCTGCGCCAACAGATACAGATGATGCAAAATTCAAACAGGTAACGTCATATTTTATCCATAAATTAAATTAAATTAAATTTGAGATGACTCTAAAAACTAATTCCATTAATTGTTTTCTAAAAATTATATTTTATATGTACGTGTAGGCATCTGGTTGGTGAAGGCTTAAGCTCTTTGAATGTAAGGGAGCTGAAGCAGTTGGAAAACAGACTTGAACGAGGCATCAGTAGAATCAGGTCAAAAAAGGTATACTTAAATTTTTAAGAATAAAAAAGATAGTCGATATATTCTGTACATCTGTAATTTAAAATAACAGAATAGACACTTCTTATCATGACCGTTATTTGGCCTGTAGTTATAGTGAGCACAAGTAATTTACTGCGCTGTAGGTAAGTTATGTTACTTTTTTTTTCTTTTTTGCCATTATTTCTTTTCCAGTCATTTAGGCTCCAACGCTTGACATGTAAACTTTTAATCATGGCCACGTGGCAAAACTATTTTATGGAAATATGACTTGTCCGATATTGCTCAAGTTTGACTCAAGATATTTTGATCCGCTCAATTCAATTCAGCTACCATCTGAAAGTCGAGTTGGTTTGAGTTAAATTTATAACCTAAATTGCTTAATTAGAAACCATGTTGATTTTTTTATTTGATATATTATATGGAACCGTAAGAAGGAATTTTTTATATTAGATTTGTTTGGTAATTAAACAATTATAAGAAAATAAATAAACTAATTGACATTTGGTAAGAGTTGAAGGGTACTATTGGGCTATGATTCATTATTTAGTTAAATCTTGATTCTCGTTCCGTCTCAGCTGAAGTAACTTTTGGATGCACGAATTAATGATTCACTCATTTTGATTAGATCAAATTTAACTCAATCTGTCCATTTAACACTCTTACATGTAGTGACAATGTTAAGCTTTAAGTAGCAAAATATTTATGTTGATCATATATACAAATCCTCATATTAATGGGTTTCGTGTTTCTTATGTGTGGTTGAACACAGCATGAGATGATACTGGCTGAAACTGAGAATTTGCAGAAGAGGGTAATTAATTTCTTGAAAATTGTTCTATATATCCTTATTCAGTTTTGGGGTTCAGACCAGATATCACTATGCTTAATCTTCAACTTGCTATTTTAATAGGAAATTCAACTGGAACAGGAGAATGCATTCCTTAGATCAAAGGTACTTTTTAAATAAATATATTGATGAATTTTGGTTCTTGAAAGTCCAATAAGTTTCTATTTACATAGTACATCTATCTAATTCATGTACCAGGTATTTCTTAAAGTATACATTTTTATATTTACAAATAGGCCTAATACATAGACAATTTCTTAATCCACTCCAATTGAGCACTTGAACACATAATACCAGCTACAAGGCTGTATATGCCAATTACAAAGTGTCATTCAGTTGTTTTCGCTTACGGGTTGATGAAAAAATTATTGCTTTTCAGATAGCAGAAAATGAGAGGCTTCAGGAGCTAAGCATGATGCCTGCAGGTGGGCAAGAGTACAGTGCAATACAGCAATATTTAGCAAGAAATATGCTTCAACTTAATATGATGGAAAGCCAAGGTGTCTCTTCCTATGATCCATTGCCTCCTCCTCCTCATCATCATGACAAGAAGTCCCTTGACCTTCAGTAGGGTATGTAGTCTTTCAACTCCTAAAAAAAAAAAAAAAACTTTATATTATCTCACTATTAATTTTTATGAGTTTAAGTCATTCAAACCGTTGCTGTAATTAATTAAATTTTTGCAGTATCAAGTCACATCTAGCTATCTGTAGATATCATTTAGGTGACAAACATGATAGCGTGTTGCAAAAACTACTAAGCTCAAAATATATGTTTGAACAAAATGTAAAATTACATGTTTCTCCACTGATAATTCGTGTTTCTTTTGATGCAGGTAAAAATCCCCACCAAGCGCTTCGAGAATTTGGTGTCTACAACTTATGACGTATAATATCTGATGATTGTATGTTGCTTAAATTACTAGTACCTTATTTTGTGTATTTGAACTGTTCACAATGATATTGGGGCTTGTAAGAATTTGACCTTATGATAAGCTTAGAAAGTATGTTGAAGTGTTCACTCTTTACCAATAAACACAGCAAATCTCTCTTTCACAGTATGAAGAGGATAGAATGAATTAGACGTTGCAAAAAGATAATCGCGGATACAGAAGAATTCGTGAACCAAATCAGTGAATCTATAAGGAACAAGGAACGTCATAACGTGAAATAAAAGTGACAATACGTATATGATAATTCTGTTGGAAAGTTTTATAGAGTGAAAGCTCATAAACAGGAAATACTTATCAAAATGACTCTCATTATGAGCTACCAATTATCTTTAATAATTTTGGACAATTCGAGTATGAATTTCCCTTCCTCCAACTTCTGTGATGGCTGAACAACTCGTTCTTATAGACACAAGCATCCTAGGTAATTCAGTCTTATATATATATAGTTCTTCATTATCTGCATATGACATTTTTTTTGTCTGGGCTTTTAGTATTAATGTTTTTACTTCAGCGGACGTGGTTATTGTCAAGAACTTATTGAATCCACTGTTTGGACTCATAATAAATTAAAAGTTGCTCCTGCAATTCGGTCGAGAGACTTGAGCATTATACAAGTACGTGGTGTAAGAGTAACCCATTACCTTCTAGATGGAATTGTCACAATATGAGCATTCTTCTTAGCAAGAATTATTGTAGTAGAATAATGGCTAGCTAGAAGGATTTGAAAAGCATTATGACATTACGATTATCAAGATTTAGCCGAGGGTTAGTTTAGGATCCCACTACTCGTCGTATTTGATTTGGTATTGCTATCGCACATGACTTCGAGAGCCATGATGATATTAATGAGAAATGTCTTTAACAGAATATTTTTGATTCTCACTTGGGTCAGGACAACAAGAGACAAAGCATGAGCCAAACAGCGAAAGAACCATAAATTTCTTTAACTCGAAAGGAAATGAGAATGACGTAATTCTGTATTAAATAATAACACCGACAAGAACAACTCCAAAAAATTATTGCAAATGAAGTAAAAAAAATTCCACGAAAAGAGCCACAAACACTTGAAATATTTTTTCATATTGATATATATGATTGGAAAGCCTCTTAATAAGGGCAGCAGGAAATTCAAAGGTATTTCACTATTTCCTCTTACTGCTAGTATTTTTTTTTTTTTTTTTTACCGTGTTCATGTATCCCATTTCTTGATTGATAGATACTATGTTTTAACATGCATGGTAATTTCAGGAATATGATCTGACGACTTATTTCTTCATAGTATTTTGTTTTTCTTTTTCAACACCATATATATACCGCAACTTGTATTATTCTTCTACCTAGTATAAACTTTTGTCATCTTATTATGTACTAACTACAGCTTGAAGTTGCAACCTATTATTTTTTACCGTATGAAGGAAATATGTTTCCCGTTCTTGGAAAATGTTTTCTAGCAAAATAAGCAAATTTCTTACTCATTAATTGCTAAATAAGAAAATAATATTGTTTCAAAAAGTATTTGTATATAATCTATTCAAACACTATAGGGGTGGTGATAAGGTGTCTTGTGGGAGGGGGAGACGGCAATTAGTGTGGAATGGGCTCATGTAACTTGTTTTTTCTGAAGAAAAATTGGTCAAAATTGAATATGAAAAAATTGAGAAAAATGTTTTCCTTCATTTGAATTTTAATGAAGCTTATTATAATATTTATATGATACGTATTATGAATCTCAATTATTTCTGTACCAAACACAAACTGACAGCTGAGTTTCTATTTTTCTGTTGGTGGATTTTGCGCCCTTTTTGTGTTTCACTAGAATCATTAACCTTTTTTTGATTCTTAGTATTATGTTATATACAACATTAGTGTAAGACTTTTTAACACAATCAGGTTACTTTTGTTACCTATTATAGCAACTCGTGTAAATCTCACATTTTAAAGAGGTCTATGGATATCTTTTTTATTTTGAATGACTTGACAGATACTGGCAATATATATAACTTAAAACCTTTTCTGTTAACATCATATTAACCCCGACCTGAGCCCTTTATTTTAGGTAATTTGTTTCAATAAGATAAGATGGGTGGAAGTACAATTTTAAGTGATGGTTGGGAATTTGCCAACAATGAAGCTCGGACAGTTGTTCTAATTGGACGTGCTGGAGATGGTAAGAGCACAACAGGCAATAGCATTCTTGGACGAAAGGAATTTAGGTCGATGCCTCAATCTACTGGTATTACATCGACCTGTGAGATCCAAACAACCCAATTGCCTAATGGCCAAATACTAAATGTGATTGACACACCTGGTACGTATAGCAAATTGGTTTATTTGACTGAATGTGTATATTATATATGTATATATATTTACATGTTTGCATCATCATCATCATCTAATAATCAATTACAACTCATATGCAGCAAACTAACAGTTAAATTCCTTATGAAAGAAGCTTGATACTTCTTTGCTAATTATGTTGATTATTTATGTAACTATATTACTTACAATGTCCTTATGCTTTAAAATCGTACGTATTCATCCCAAATTTCAACAACATATGTAGGGCAGAACTGTATTCTGTTTCAAGGCATTAACAAAATTTCTTTATGGAAGTCTCAGGAGTTGAGCCCATCATTTTGTACTAAAAGTCTCTAAAGCTTATGAACATTTCGGAATTTTGGTAACCAATGTTCATTCCTAGAGTTATTGTTGTATTATATTGTAGTCCCCTTATCTAAAGAGGCTATTTAGGATAAGAAGGAGGCTTGCGCATTCAAATACTATTTTATCCTACCTCATTGTCACCACTTACCTAGATTTATATGGCTAGTTTGCTAGCGATATTTCTAGCTTGAATTAAGGTTTTGAAGCCCCTCTGCTCTCTCTGTAACTAGAGAGGTAGGTAAACCTGAGATTAGAGGCACCTCGATTGAGGGTGTCAGAACGTCAATGTAGTCTATGGTGCATCAAGTTTGCATAAAGAAAGATTATGTGGAAGTTCCTTATACAGAGGGAATTCTCCTTGTTTAGAATGAATTTTTGCACTACATCTCTTAATTTTTACCTTCTTCAATTAATTACTAGAGTTGCTGATAGTTAATAAGATTGTGGGAATTGCAGGGTTGTTTAACTTTTCAGGTGATCCAAAACTTGTTAGGAATGAAATTGTTGGATGCATCGATTTGGCAAGAGATGGCATCCATGTTGTTCTTTTAGTTCTTTCTGTAAGAAATCGCTTTACAAGAGAACAACAGGCAGCTATCCAGAGTTTTCAGCACTTCTTCGGTAACAAAATCAATGACTACATGATTGTGGTATTCGCTGGTGGAGATGATCTTGAAGTTAATGATGTGACTTTGGATGACTACTTAGGCGCCGATTGCCTTGAGCCCTTACAAGTAAGATTACATGTAGAGATCTTATAGTCATAAAATGTAATCTTGATATTGACAGAAGGATCAACAAGAATCAGTAAAAGATTGAAGAAGAAGAAAAAGAAGAAGATGATGAATGAATAGCAATAGAGGAGAGGAGAAGCGTATGTGAGAAGAGAAATCAAAAAAATTGTGTTCAACTTATGTGTTATTGTGTATACAAACATGAATATTTATAGACTACATCAAGTTGATGATATGCATCTTCAATCATCAAGACTTGTGAATGCTAACTAATTAACTGTCCTATTAACAGTTAACTAACCAACTGTTGTTAACTTAACTAATTACCTTTAACTAATCTACTTATCACTATCATTAACACTCCCCCTTAAACTAGATAGTGCAAAATATGTTTTGAACTCCAAGTTTGGAACTAAGAAGGTGATGTTGGATTTTAGTTAATCATTTAGTTAGTAAGTCTACCGGCTGCTCTTGAGTAGATATATACTTGGTGCAAAACAACCCTTGTACTATCTTTTCCCGTATAAAATGGCAATCAACCTCAATGTGTTTTGTTCATTCATGACATACTGGGTTGGCTGCCAACTGAATTGCTTCTTTGCTGTCAGTAAAAATGTTTACTAGTAGATTAACTTCAACACCTAGATCTTTCATAAGTCCCATTATCTATATAATTCAGTAACAGTAGAAGCCATGCTTCTATATTTGATTCTGCTGAAATTCTTGAAACAATAGATTATTTCTTTGATTTTCAGGTAATGAGTTTCCTAGATTGACCAAATAGCCTGAAATAGATTTCCTTGAGTGAGGGCATGCTGCCCAATCAACATCACAAATGTTGTGATAGCGTTATCTTGTATGCTTGATAATAGAATTCCTTGACCTGGTTGGCTTTTGATGTATCTTATAATCCTTAGAGCAGCTTCCATGTGAGATTTTTTTGGTTCTTGGAGAAATTGACTCAGAGTCTGCACTCCAAATGATATATCAGACCTAGTCATAGTTAGATACAACAGCTTTCCTATTAACCTTTGATATATTCCTTGATCAACTTGTGAATCATTCTCTATTGTCTCTGGATTAATATAGTCATCATACAACTTTGTAGTTAGCTTGCCGTTGATGTCAATTGGAGTTGCAACTGGCTTTGCACCACCTTCTTGTCTCTTCTAATGCATACTTTCTTTGATGCATTAAAATTCCTTTATCTGATCTTGCAAACTCTATTCCTAGGAAGTATTTAAGCTCACCTAAATCCTTCATCTTAGAGGTCTGACTTAGCTTAGTTTTGGTCTGCTCAATAAGATGAAGATCACTTCCTGTGATGAACATATCATCCCCATATATAAGAACAAAAATGGATCCTGATGATGTGTGTTTAGTATACAGAGAGTGATCTGCTCACTTTGTTTAAAACCAAAGCTCAACAGTGCCTCAGGCAATTTTGCATTCTACTGTCTAGGTGCTTGTTTTAATCCACAAAGGGATCTGATGAGTCAGCATTCTTTTTTCTCCCCTTGACACACAAATCCCTGAGGTAATTCCATATTAATTTCATCATGTAAATCTCCTTGTAAGAAAGTATTGAATACATCCATTTGATGAATATGCCACCCTCTTTGTGCAGCAATAGATAATACAACCTCGACAATTTTCATTTTTACCACCGGACTGAATGTTTCTTGGTAGTCAATTCCCTCTTTTTGACTATACCACTTGGCTACTAGCGTAGCTTTAAATCTTTCAATTTCGCCGGAAGATTTGTACTTGACTTTAAATATCCATTTGCAGCCTATTGGTGATTTACCTTCTAGTAAGGTGACAATCTCGCAAGTGTGGTTGTCTTGTAGTGCCTTGATCTCTGCTTGCACAGCTTCTGTCCACCTAGGATCATTCACTGCTTCTTTGTATGACTGAGGTTCTGAGATACTAGAAATATTTGTCGAATAAGCCTGATATATAGGAGATAGTTTGTCATAGGATATATATTTAGCAATAGTGGTTTATAACACATGTGTCTACTATCCATTCTCGCTTACCTTTGTGAACAAACAGTGCAGTATTCATACCTGCTACATTTGCTGAGTGAGAAGCTTCTGAAGATTTGTTCAGCAGTTGTAGTATTTGGTTATACTAATCCTTGGTCAAGGTGAATGCTTCAACTTGAGAGTTTTGAGAAGTTGAACCTTCTTCAACAGATTGATCTTCTGACCTTGAATTCTGATCAACATGAAATCCACAGTTCTGAGTTTGCATATAACCATGTGAGAATCATTTGTGGCTTGGATGAACTTGATCTGGTAAACTCATTGATCTGGAACCAGCAGCCTCAGCAATCACATTGTGAGCAGAAGTATTTCCTCCTCTTTTCTTTAACTTGGAATCTTGTGGATATCCTATGATCTTGAAATAATTTTTCTTTATGTGACCTTTTAACTTGCAGAAGTCACAAAACAGATTATAATTCTTCTTGAACTTTTGATTTCTACCTGACTTTGAGTACATTACAGCCTCAAAAGAACCTTGAGTATTTGAAGGACCTGCTCCCATAACTCCTGCAGGATTTATCACTGCCTTCTGACTTTCATCACTAAGTATCATTGAATAAGCTTGATTGACACTAGGGACTGGATTCCTCTTTAAGATCTGGCTTCTGGCTTCTGGCTTACATATAAGATTCATTTAAGCCCATAAGAAACCGGAACAACTTCAGTTTCTAAAGGTGCAGAACAAAGTCCCTCAACTTGTCGCAAGAACGTTGGTGGAGGGATCAAGGTCTCAAATTCTTCCCACAGCCCTTTGAGCCTTGAATAGTATGTGGATACAAAACTTGTGCCTTGACTAAGAGTTGCAATTTCTTTATGAAGGTTGAATGTTCTTGAACCATCCCTCTTGTTAAACCTTTCAAACAGATCATCCCAAACAACTTGAGCACTCGAGGCAAACATTATACTGCCAAGAATTCCCTTAGAAACAGAATTCATGAGCCATGATAGAACTATGACATTAACTCTTTCCCAATGTCCCTCCAATCCAGGAAATAACTCTTTAGAGCATGTACCATCCACCATTCCCAATTTATTTCTACCGAGCAGTGGAATCTTCATGGATCTAAATCATAATGAGAAATTTTCTATCCCAGTTGACTGAAAAGATATGATTTGAATTCCACTTACATCTAAAGGATGCAAGAACAATGGATGATTGTAGTCGACTCCAGGTGTGTTGATGTTTCCAGATTGTTGAGAGTGAGCAGCACCAGTTTCACCATTAACAACCATGGTTTAATTCTCAAGAACTTGCTTTAAATCTTAACCTTGATATGTCTGCGGAAATGAATAGAATCGAACTTGCAATTATGCTAGGATTATCATCTTGCAATGCTCTGATATCATGTCATAAAATGTAATCTTGATATTGATAGAAGGATCAACAAGAATCAGTAAAAGATTGAAGAAGAAGAAAAAGAAGAAGAAAATGAATGAATAGCAGTAGTGGAGAGAAGGAGCGTATGTGAGAAGAGAAATCAGAAAAATTGTATTCAGCTTGTGTGTTATTGTGTATACAAACATGAGTATTTGACTACATCAAGTTGATATGCATCTTCAATCATCAAGACTTGTGAATGCTAACTAGCTAACTGTCCTATTAACAGTTAACTAACCAACGTAACTTAACTATCTTTAACTAACTAATCTACTTATCACCACCATTAACACTTATGAATGTCTTTATTGCCTTTTAGCATTCTTCAATTCTAGATTTTTCCTTATATTGGATTTCAAAAGGTTTTTAGCTGGAGTTCATGCAATTCTACTTTGGATAAATTATTTTATTTTTAAAGATGATTTGTTCTCAAAGTTTAATCTAAAATCTCTAATTAATAATTGGGGGATATGAGATTAAACTTTATATTTAAGGTAATTCAAAAGACTAATTGGTATAAAAAAAGAGTAGTTGAGAGTAACACTCACTTAAATAAAAGAACAATCCATCAAATTCTCAGCATCACCAAGCCTTATAACATTATTATGCACGCACCTTCTTATCTGCAAAATAAAAAAAATAAAAATATTTCCACTTATAAAATTATATATATATATATATATATATATATATATATATATATATAACACAATTCTACATGCTCAAATAAATTTTGATGAAAACAAATAGAAAGTGATCTGGAGAAGGGGGTGAGTGCAGTGAGGAATACACAAAGGAGGAAAAAAATTAATACCTACTTGAATAATATTTATAGGCCTATTATTTCTAGTGTTGTCAATGCTGCAATTATATTTAAGTTATAGGTGATGAATTAATTGAATTTAATAATTATTTTCAAGGGAGGGCAAAAGGCTCTCAAAAAGAGTTTTTCATCATAATTAAATGAGTTAAAAGAGGAACTTTTGAGTTTTTCTACACAAAATAAATGATAAAAAAAATTTTACAAGACCAAAAATTTAAAAAGTAGAAAGTGAAGAAAAAGAATTAAAAAGATGAATCCAAATGTAATATGAATAGGTACAAGAATTAACACCAAAAATATAATATGACGAGACTCAAAAATTAATTAATATATAATTATGTAGAGATTAATACACATTAAAACTATTATAAATTCAAATAATCTAACCTCTAATTGAGTTTTAATGCAAACCTATTTATTATTATTTAGAAAAAAATGGTATTTATGTTCATGATCAATGACCAAGAAAATTAAAAGTTAAGAATATAGGAGATCATTATAAAAGTTGATAAAAACATAATTTCTTGATCTTAGAAGTATGTCACGTTACTGATCCTAAGACCAGAATTATATAATATATAGATGAAACATTCAAAAATTCTAATTAATACCATATGCATTATGCCTTAAATTTTAACAATAATTATAATTAAGTTTATTGAAGAACGAAGTCATTGAAGTTTCATATTCGTATCGAAAAATTTGAAAGAAACTCAAACATCATATCATAATTATAAATATTCTAGATTTTGTATTAGACATTATATTCTCAAATTTCACCTGCTTCAAACTAAAAGAATACAAAATTCAAGTAATAAATGAGGGGATCAAGGAATAAAATAGAAAAAAGATAATTAATTTGGGATGTTTATTTACAATCTACACAAAAATATTATAGAATTTGTGTTTGATTGAAGGGCGAAAATGTCACTTAACTTATGATGGTTATTTTGGTCTTTTAATTTTATACTTTGGGTCTTTTATACATATTTACATTTATTAAAAGTTAAATTTACTTCTTTTTTTTTTACAAAATTATTAATAGGAGTAGTGTTTATGTAAAAGGTAAAATGGTCGTTTATTATTTAATGGACATTTTGGTAATTCAATTTTGTAACTAAAGGACTTCTCACTTATATAGTAATATGATATTTACACACGCACACACACTTCATTTTAACATATTTTTATTCTTTATAGAGGAAATGAAAGATTGTAGTAGTAAATATTTAGATTTTTAAATATTACAACAAAGAATAAAAATAAGTGGAGTAGTAAGTTTTGAGACATTTAATCTTTATAATAAAATAAAAATAAATAAAGTGAGTAGTAATTGACACATTTATTTTTGTATAATAATAAGTAAATAAAAATGTGAGAAAAATTATTTAAAAAATGAGAAAAAAGATAAATAGAATCCTTGTTCAAAGAGAGGTGTCACATCACTTCTCTAATGTCTAATATATATATATATATATATATATATATATATTAAAAAAATAATTTAAAAAAATTATTCTTTTAACTCTCATAATTATAATTTTTTTCTCAATTATATTAAATATGCTATATGTAACACTCTCTATATATTGTAATAACATAAAATGACAACAATAATTAAGTAAATGAGTTGATAAAATAATTTTAAAAATAAAAAAATAGTTTAAAAAACTACAAAAAAGAAAAAAATGAAAATGGAGCCACATCAGTATGACACACACAAACACTCTCTCTCTCTCTCTCTCTCTCTATATATATATATATATATATATATATATATATATATATATATATATATATATTTTCATCAGGTTGGCTTGCATTTTCAAGTTCTTGCATGGACTATCCTGTTTTTGGTGGTATTTAATTTTTGCCCCTCAAATTAATGACCTTTAGTTTTTATCCTTATAGCTTAGTTAATGAAATTTTTTGTCCAAAATATATATATATTTTTTTGGTAATCAATATTTTTATTAATCACCATGTAGCAATACAAAACTTAACTAGACATCCTCCATCTAGCTATTCTCTAAAACATATCATGAAAACACTTATATTACCATAAGCTACTTCTTAACTCATTCCTCTCCTCTCACATCTATGTATCTATATTACTACTATTACAAAATAAACCAGGAATGTCTTAATTTATGAGTTCGAGGGGGGGCTCTAGTTATACTAATACAAGCCACTTCTCTAGCAATTCTAGCAGGTTCTCTATACCTCTGTTCAAATATCCTCTGATTTCTCTCACTCCATATAGAATAACTTGCTTCTGCAAAAATTATCCTGAACAATTGTGCTCCCATCGACTTGCCTTTCCATTTAGAAAGAACCCAGTGCAGCTTCTGATCCCACATAGTACTATAATCAGGTTGCTTTCCCATCCATTTTAATATACTATCCTATACAATCTGTGATAAACCACAACCAGTAAATATATGATCCCCTGTTTTCAATCCAGCTTTACCAAAACACATACTGGATCTGCTTGAATGCCCCAATGAATTAATCTGCCAACAGTGAGCATTCTATCCTGCAAGAGTAACCACATTGTGAAGATGGCTTACGCCTAGCAGCATTTTGAAACATTAGTGATTTCCATACAACTCTAGGTAAATTACGAAGGAGTTGTAGGTAGAATCTCCTAGTCAAACTCTTGTTATCTTGAATAGAAATGCTATTTCCTTGACCCTATAAACTTCTTGCTTCCATAATCTTACGTACTATCCAACTAGCTTGTCTTGGTATGGTTATATCCTCATAATTTTGGCCCTTGATATAATAAGAATGAATCCATCTTATCCATAAAGCATCTGCCTTGTGCGCAAGTCCCAGCTACTTTTAGCTATAACTGCTGTATTCCTCAATTTCATATTAATCAGATTCAAACCCCCTATAGACTTTGGTATACAGATTTTCTCCCAAGCTACTAATGCCTTTTTAGTAATGACATTCACCCCTGACCATATATAACTTCTACAGTAAGTCTCAACTGTCTTCATTACCTTTGCAAGAAGGATGAATATTTGTGCCCAGTAAGCCTGAATGCCAAATATTACTGTTTGTACTAACTGAACACGTCCTGCATAAGACAACTTCCTAGAGGTCCAAGTAGAAATTCTGCTCACTATTTTCTCTATAAGTGGTTGCCATTATAAAATAGAAAGCTTCTTAGAATCCAAGGGTATTACCAAATATTTAAAAGGAAGTTCACCTAATGAATAGCCAAGATAATGAAGAATGACATCTTGAGTAGCCTGATTTACCCCTCCAAAATAAATTGCACTTTTGTCTAGATTATCCTGTAATCCAGAAGCCAGTGAAAAGGCATTAAAACAGTGGCTAATTGTCTGGACTGATTGCATATCTGCTCTAAGAAAAAGCAACATGTCATCTGCAAAACAAAGATGTGTAAGCTTTAACTTAGCACATCTAGGATGATATTTGAAGAATTGGCCTTGTTTGAGTCCCTGTAAGCTCCTACTCAAGTATTCCATAGCAATAGCAAACAAGAATGGTGACAGAGGGTCTCTCTGTCTCAATCCTTCGGTTGCTGTGAAAGGAGGTGTAGGTTTCCCATTAACAAATATAGAGTAGTTCACTGTCTACACACACTCAAGTATCCACTGAATGAATTGTCCTGGGAATCTAAGTTCCTCCAATATCTGCTTCAAATAAACCCAATCCACTGAATCATAGGCCTTCCTCAAGTCAATTTTAATCATACATCTAGGAGACAAGTGCTTCATGCTATAAGGTTGTACTAGTTCATGTGCTATAGTGATGTTGTCTCCTATTTTCCTTTCAGGTATGAATCCAACTTGGGCTTCATTTATCAGCTTTGGCATAACCACCTGCATTCTAGCAGTTATAATCTTGTAGATGATCTTGTACAACACTGTGCAACAGGCAATTGGCCTAAATTCCTTAATTGTAACAGGCTGACTAGTTTTAGGGACTAGAGTCACTATAGTACAGTTAACTGCCCTATATAGCTTTCCAGTAGCTAAGAAATCCTTGACATCATTGATGATGTCCTCCTTGATTATAGGTCAGGCCTTCTTGAAGAAAACTGCATTGAAGCCAACCAAACCAGGTGATTTATCATCTCCTATGCTTTTTAGAGCATCCCAAATCTCTTGTTCAGTCACATCTACTCATAACTGTTGTTGCTGGTCCAGGGTAGGTACTGGTCCATTTCTCATAATGAGCTTATTTATTTATTGCAGGCAAAGAGGTTGCAACAGTACCCATCAACCCCTTGTAAAATTGCACAATTTCTTCTTTGATTTCCTCCCTATTTGTCAATTTGTCTCCTGATAGGCTAGTGATTTCAGTGATGTGTTTCCTCTGTTGCCTCTCCTTAACTATAGTAGTGAAATATTTGGTATTAGAGTCCTCTAATTTAATCCATTTATCCCTAGCCTTCTGTTTTATAACACTTTCCTCCATTTGAGACCATTTTTCTAACTGTTCCAGAGTTTCCTTCTCCTTAATAGCTAAAGTCTCACTATAGTGGCTTGTAAGTTGGAGCTGTACCTGCCTCAACTCCATCCTAGCATTCTCAATATTCTGCACTATCCCTCTGAAGTCAACAATTATTCAATTTTTTTAAATAAGGCCTCAATTGCTTCCGTTTGAGCCAAACATTCTTCATTGGCCAAAAAGCTAGTTTCTAAGCCCAAATAGTTGCCACAATATGCAAGAAATCCTGATGTTCTACCCATATATTAAAGAATCTGAATGGACTCTAGAAAATTATCTGCTGCATCTTAATCTTCAAAAGCATTGGGTAATGATCAGATACATTATGCACATTATATTCAGTCACCACATGTCCCCACCGGCTCATCCATTCTTCATTACCAAAAGCTCTATCTATCCTGCTATATATCCTATTTCCTTCTTGTTGCCTATTACTCCATCTGTAATAGTCCCCTCTCCAAGCTAACTCAGTAAGCCTTAGAGTATGAGTACATTCTGAAAATTTTTTAATCTCTGCAGCTGTGATAGGACCATATTTCCTGTCCTGTAAGTATAAAACAAAGTTAAAATCACCACAAACTAACCAAGGAATATGAGCATTTTGAGAAATTGCTTGCAAGCTCTTCCATAACTCCTTTCTCTGCTCTATAGAGTTAAACTCATATACCAGGGTTATCAACCATTCATTCCCATTCTGTCTATTACTAAGGAGGCAATGAATCATTTGAGCTTCTATTTTAAGAGCCTGGACCTTATAAACACTGTTGTCCCATAGAAGCCAAATTCTACCATTATCTGCATATTGGTAATTACTTAGGCTCAAATAACCTGGCAATAGATTCTATATTATATGTTGAGTCTGTTGTTTCACTCTTGTCTCCACAAGTCCATCCACTTTCACACTCTTCATTCTCATGTAATGATGAAGCTCCTTCTGTTTATATTTCTTATTGGAGCCTCTGATATTCTAAAATAACCAAGTCATCAATTCAGCAAAGATGTTCCACCTCTATCTTTGATGGTGGAATTAGTTATGTTTTGTCCCCTTCTATGCCCAGATTCACTCCTATTCTTCACATTTTCTGCACTCAGTACAGAAAAATCATGATCATTCCATTGAAGGGTTGATGCCTCCCCTTCACCTCGATCTGATCCGAGTAGTTCCTGATTGCCAACCCTTACTAGCCTATTCTTAGTAGGGCTCTGACATGTAATAGAAACTTCCTTCACTTGAGTAACAACCTGCATAGTTTCAACCTCAGGTGCAATTTGCAACTCTTGAGCTGTAGCAGTATTTTTCCCTTAAGTCTGCCACTCTTGAGTCAATTTGCCTGTTCTCCTCCTCCTACGTTTAGACAGTGACTGGGTAGGAAGAGTTTGATTCTGACATATATGCCCAATTTTCATACATTTAGAACAAAACTGAGGCTTTCAGTCATAATCTACTTCTTGCTCATACTCCTTCCCCGTAGGTTCCCCAGCCATAACTTTAGTAAGTAGTGGTTTTGTTACATTGACTTCAATGAGAACTCTAGCATAGGATATTCGTGTTTGTTTTGCTGTGCACTCATCAGCAAACAAGGGATTGCCGATGGCACTTGCAATTCGACTTAAAGAATCACAACTCCATCCTGTCATAGGGAGCTTGGGAAAAGTGACCCACAGAGCAATTTCCGTTAAGAAATCCTTGTTAAAATTCAGATCCCCAGACCATTGCTTCAAAATCATAGGTCTATAATTAATAGTATAGGGCCCTCCTCTTAAAATCGAGTTCATATCCTCCATCGATTGAAATCTATGTAGTACCCTTCATCATGTAAGTAGATTTGAGGTGTCTTCACTTTAGTCCAGTTCTGCTGAAAATATCGATTCATAGCGTTATATCCCGGGGTTTCCCCAATCACATATACTACCAGAGAACTTATCCACTTATCAACCTCCTTATCTAGTTCAGATTTATCAAGCTGTACAAAATATTCTCAAGTATGCTTAATTTCACCAGGCAAATCTTTTTAGAGAATATTTCCTGAAGGCATAAATTAAGTATTATTTAATGGGTGAAAATCGTTTTCACCCCCCACCCCCAATTTTACTTTGAAAATCAAACTCCTCCCCTAAACTTTGAACAATAGACATTTTCCCCTTTATCCTAATTGACTTTTTAAAATATCTATTTTACCCTTACATTATCAACTTTGTTTTATTCTTTTACTTCTTTAAAATCACAATATATATATATATATATATATATTAATCTATGCAACGATTATTTTAATTGAAAAAAGTAAATATTAACTTTTGAGATAAAATAAAATAAACAAATAATAATTGAGTATATAAGTTAATGACATTCTACAATGAAGTAAATTAGCATAATAAATATAATTTTATTAATAATAATCAAAACTCAAATTTTTATTTATACAAGTGAAAATAAAAAAAATATATTTTCAATGCATGAAATATAGAAAAATTAATAAAATAAAGAAAAATTTAAAGATTATTTATTTATAATGTAAACTAATTTTAAATTATAATTTATGAAATATTCTATTAATAACAATCAAATTTTTATTTATTTATATAAACAATAGAGGATAAGAAAGAGGAGAAACATAAACACAAACACACATGCATGCACATACATATATACACATTTAATGCATATAATAGTTTAATAATAATAATAACAAAAAATAGTAAATAACATTAGTTTTTGTGACAAATTCATATCTAGATATAAATAAGAAACTATATTGTTAGTGTGTTTAAATAAGAAATTATAAATATCTAGATTAAAAAATAAATATTATATATAATATAAAAAAATATTACATAAATGGATGATTGAAAATAACAAGGATAAAATAAATATTGTAAAAAGTCAATTAGGATAAAAGAGGAGAATGTCTATTGTTCAAAGTTGAGGGGGAAGTTTGATTTTTAAAGCAAAGTTGGGAGGTGAAAACGATTTTCACCTGTTATTTAATTTGCAAGGCATACCTTTATTCTTAATATTTTTTTAAAACAAAATCACCAAACACAAGTTAGCCCTAGGAAATACAAGTTAATGATTCTGAATTTATGTCATGCTACTAAATTTATGCCCTTGATGCATAAACTATATGATTAATTCTACTATTATTTTGGAAAGAAACCATACTTATGGATATACCTACTGCCTATTCTTCGACTTATTGAAGAACAGCCGAAAACTCGTAATTTTTTGAAAGTCTAGAAGGGAGAAATACTCACTTTAATGCTGGGAGTATATTAACACTAGTTTGGAGCAATTCCACTTACCTTGACTCAGTGAGACGACGATTCGTCGGCCGAATTTCACGAAACTAACTCCATAGGAATGCTCTGTGTAGCTTTATACTTCGCTACCCGAAGTTAATTTGAGTTTGGGTTGCGTTTGACGGCGTAAACGGAAGGAAATTTAATCAAATCCTTCGTTCTCCTCTGTTTCTGTTCGTTTACTGGAAATTATATGAAGGGAAAATGATTTAAAACGAAATGGAAGCCTTATATACTTGGGGCCTTTAAGTCGCATTTGTCGAATGCGATTTATAAGTCGCATTTGTCTTGCGACGCTCCGACTTGGCGGTTGTCCGGTCTCTCCCAGGGCCCTTTTCTCGCACGTATGGGATTCTAAAACTCTTAACCAACATGCGAATAGGCCAACTAAGTGTCAAGAACTTACGGGGTGTAACATCTTTTTTCCCCCCTTAAGAACATTCATCCTCGAATGTTAACTTTCGTTTACAGAAATTTTAACTTGCTCTTCATTTTCTGGAAAAATTTCGGCAGAGTTTCCCCTGTAATATGGACTATCTCAAAAATCCCGAAACGCAGAAAAGTCCAATACAGGTACTCCATATAATACTATAGCATCCATTACATAATAAACTGGAGTCAACATTTCACTCATACACATGAATATAAAGCAACTCATAAAACAGCAATATCAACATACCTCTGACTAACTAAGTCTGAAATAACTGAAAGTATCTGACTTTCATATCTTCTTCTGCTTCCCAAGTCATTTCCTCTCGATTCCTGTTACGCCATAATACTTTGACAGAAGCAATATCTTTAGTTCTTAATCTGCGGATCTGCCGGTCTAGTATGGCTACTGGAACTTCTTCATAGGCCAACTCCTCTGTAACCTGAACATCTTGGACTGGGACAATTCTGGAGGGATCTCCTATGCACTTTCTCAGCATTGATGCATGGAAAACTGTGTGGACAGATTCTAACTCTGAAGGTAAGTCTAACTCATATGCCACTTGGCCTATTCTTCGGCGAATCTGATAAGGCCCAACAAACCTCGGGCTGAGCTTGCCTTTCTTGCCAAATCTCATTACACCCTTTATCGGCGAAACTTTCAGAAACACCCAATCACCCACATTAAATTCCAAGTTTCTGCGCCGCACGTCAGCATACGATTTATGGCGGCTCTGAGCAGTCAGTAAATGTTCTCTAATAAGCTTTACTTTTTCCTCTAACTGATGAATCATATCTGGCCCAATCAATGCTGATTCTCCTACCTCAAACCAACCAACTGGAGATCTGCACTTTCGCCCATATAATGTCTCATAAGGCGCCATCTGAATAGCTGAATGGTAACTGTTATTATAGGAGAACTCAATGAGTGGTAAATGTTCATCCCAGTTACCTCCGAAATCCAACACACATGCTCGCAACATATCCTCGAACGTTTGAATGGTGCGTTCTGCCTGCCCATCTGTCTAAGGATGAAAAACTGTGCTCAGGTTAACCTGCGTCCCCAAGCCTCTCTGAAATGATTGCCAGAATTTAGCTGTAAACTGCACCCCTCTATTGGAGATAATGGAGACCGGAACACCATGCAATCTGACTATTTCTCTGATATACAGCTCAGCATAATCCTCGATGGAAAAGGTAGCCCTTACTGGCAGAAAATGAGCTGATTTTTGTCAGTCTGTCAACAATCACCCAGATCGAATCATATCTACGCCTGGTGCGGGGTAATCGTGCTACAAAATCCATATTTACTGCTTCCATTTTCATAGAGGCACAACTATATCCTGAGTCAGTCCGCCCGGTTTCTGATGTTCAGCTTTTACCTGCTGGCAGTTGGGACACTCAGCTACGAATTCTGCTATCCCCTTCTTCATTCCTGGCCACCAGTAGATTTCTTTTATATCGTGGTACATTTTCGTCGAACCTGGGTGGAGAGAATAACGGGCATAATGTATCTCGCCCATAATCTGCTGGTGAAGCCCTGCAACGTCTGGAACACAAAAGCGATCTTTATATCACAATACCCCATCCTCGGTTATTTGAAAATCTGTCATCTCTCCTTGCTGAACTCTGTTTCTAAGCTGAACCAGGCTAGGATCTTCACACTACCGTTCCTCTACCTCCACGACTAAAGACGACACTCTGGTGTTCTGGATTACCGCTCTGTTGTCCTCTGTTTCTGCTACACGAACGGCTAGACTGGCTAACTGATGCAATTCCCTGGCTAATTCCCGCAGCACAGGCTGTAAGTATGCTAAACTTCCCATAGACTTATGGCTAAGGGAGTCTGCGACCACATTGGCCCTTCCTGGGTGATACAGAATATTCACATAATATCAATATAAGATTCAATCAAAAGAGATAATACAGTATTAATATTAGACTCAACTAAAAGAGAGAATCTATGTTAAAATATTTTAAAAATAAATAACTTGAACTAACATAGCAATTATTATTGTCTTTTTTAAATTTACAACATAAAAAAATATTCATAATATGGAAAAGAAAAAAAAATGATAGATTAACACGAAAACATACGAGTTTGGAGATTGAATAAAAAATATTGACTTGAAGAGTTGATGAATTACAGTATGCAATTATAACTTTTTTTAATAAAAGAGGATAAATTTATACGTTAAAGAGAATTAATTTGAAAGTATAAAATATTAGGATATGATTATAAAAAAGAAAAAGAAAAAAATAACCTTTTTTTTACTACGACAAAAGAAAAAAAAATATCAAAAAAAATCTATAAAAAATTCGTGCTATTTAAAAAGGGAAAAAGAACTATTTCAAATCAAAATTTTTTTAAAGATTTATACTATAAATAGAGTTACGCTACAGGTAAAAAATCTAATATAGTAAAATAAGGAAAAAACTTGTGACCATCAAAAAGGAAAAAGAATCTCATAAATTTTTTTGTATTTTTTTAAATTTACACCATAAATAAAATTATGCTACAAATAAAAAATTTAATATAATAAAATAATTAAAAATAATTAATTTTATCTATTATGATATCATTTAATAAAACATAAAAAATACAATCTGCATTTTTAAATGTTTTGTACTTAGCTGACAAAAATAAAATTCAAAAATTAAGAGCGAGCTATCACTTATCACGAGGCTCCAGGGGAAGGCGTAAAATGACTAAGATACCCTATTCATATCGAGAGAAGTGGTATTTACGTTTGGAAAATTACATAGGCACGGAAAATTAATAATCTATATTACCAATAATTTTATATTTATCAAAACTATCACTTTTTTATTACCTAATTTACTAATTTTATTACAACCATTTAAAACATAACCAGAAACATACATATTATTTTAAATTTTTTATTAGCAAATAAATGAAATTGGATACTATGGCAATCCCATATATAGAATTGATATTGATATATATCAAGATAATATTGTAGATTGATCTATAAATTCATATCAAATGCAGCCTCTATCTTTATTTTATTCAATTTATGATTATATCAAATATTATTATTACATACAATAAAAATATATTATATACTGTACAATCAAAAATATATATAAAATTTTTATAAATTGATCTATTTTAAAATAGAACAGAATATACATTAATAATAGAAAAAAAATTAACTGTCCTAAAACTGTGATTCCAATCTAAAACTGCTAATACAAAAAAAAAATGAAGTATACAAAAAAAGTAACTGCTTTATTTTTTTTTTCTTAAAACTGCGAATACAAAAAAATCAAAGTATAAAAAAAAAATTAATTGCTTTTATTTTTTCCCCCTAAAATAGCAAACACAAAAAGAAGATAATTACAATTAAGTGCTTTAATTTTTTTCGTGATTACTAAAAAGATATAATTAATTGCTTTAACTGTCTTTTTCAGAAATTGCAAATACGAAAAAAAAAAAGGAATATAGCATAAATGAAATTTGAGATATTTGTAGATTTATAGTGTTTTACCTTAATAAAAAAGTGAGAGGATAATACCACTTTTGAAGAAACAAAAGTTTTTTAATAGATGATATTTTACTAAAATTATGGATGATCAATAGAGTAAAAAGCATACATTGGGGGAAGAAATATCAGGTTGTTTGAGAAAGTTTTGACATAATAAGCTGTTTTCTGGGATAATTTGAAACTTGGAATATGTAGGGTGGGAATTGCCTTATATGGTATAAGGATCTTATATTATGATAAATATAAATTAATATTTTTTAAGAATAAAATAAAAAAAATTGTAATACATTTGATAAATATGTGTATTATTAGTTAAATAATTTTTAAATCCGATAGGAATAATAATTTTAGAATAATAATATACTGTCCATGTAATCTTTCCAAATTCTTATACAAAGACAAGGGTCCAATTGACTTTTCAGCAGGGGCACGCTGCTCTGTTTACAAGAAACGTTAAAGTATACCTCAAAACTCTCCATATCTCCTTCGTCTCTCGATCTCTCTGTAAAGCTTCAACTGCGAATTTTTCTCAAGTGCAGCAGAAAAGGTATTACACTTTTTCCTTTTTTGTCGATTAATATGTATAAGTTAAAAGATTTTATTGTAGGTAATTTGAAACTCAATAAGATAAGATGGGTGGAAGTGCAATTTTAAGTGATGGTTGGGAATTTGGCAACAGTTGGAATTGGACGTGCTGGAGATGGAAAAAGTTCAACAGGCAATAGCATACTTGGAAGAAAGGCGTTTAGGTGGATGCCTCAATCTGCTGGTGTTACATCGACCTGTGAGGTCCCAAAGAGCCCAATTGCCAAAAGGCCAAATACTAGATGTGATCGACACGCCTGGTACAGATACCAATTTTCCCGTAACTACTATGATGTGCTTGATCACGGAAATTAAGCTTTTATGTTATAGTAGTCAATTTTATTTACTGAATAAGTTTGATACGTGTTTGCTAAAATGTGTTAATTATTAAAGAATTCTGTACGGCACGTACATAGTCTAATTTCTGTAACTTGTGCTTTAAATCCGTGCGAATTCATTCAAAACTTCAGCAATATAGAGCGCAGAACTTTCAGGGCACAGACTAAAATATCCTCCAGAAGTGCCTAATACAGAGTGAATTCTCTTAGTTGTTACATCACCTAATTAAGATTGTGGCAAATCGCAGGCTGGTCCAGAAATTGTTAGGAATGAAATTGCTCGATGCTTTGATTTGGCTAAAGATGGCATCCATGTTGTTCTTTTAGTTCTTTCCGTAAGAAGTAGCTCTTTTCAAGAGTTTTCAACAGTTCTTTGGTGGAAAAATCAACGACTACATGATTGTGGTATTCACTGGTGGAGCTGATCTTGAAGATCTTGATGTGAGTTTGGATGATTACTTGGGTTCCAACTTCCCTGACCCGTTGGAGGTAAGATTACATGTACAGATCTTTTAAATGTCTTTATTGCCTCTTAGCATTCCTGGGTTCAGTATAAGAAATTGTGGATGGTGATGAGTGTGAAGATTGTTCCGCCAGATAAATGATTTATATTTCCATTACAGGAAACACTAGCTATGTGTCAAAATAGGCTAGTGCTTTTTGACAACAGGACTCGAGACCCAATTAACAAAGCAGAGCAACTGAAAGAGCTTCTTTTCCAAGTGAATTTGGTTGTCGAAAAGAAGGAAGGAAAGCCATATACCAACAATTTGTTCAAGGAATTGAAGGTTTTTACCTTAGTTACCAGTCACTAATTGGTTCAATTCCATTTATGATTATTCCTTTTCACTCGTCAAGTGGGGCTAGAACCTTTGTTGTCAGCTTATGAGTCTCATTTACAGGAAGGAGCTATGAATTTTCATGATCAGAAGGCTAAGGTTGATTCCTCATCAGGATATTCTGAGCAAGAGATGAAAGAATTGAAGGACCAAATGCAGAGGTCCCACGAGGAGCAAATTAGACGAATAGGTGAAATGGTAATCTTGATTGTTATTGTTAAATGGCAATTTTTAATTATATGGATGCACTACGTCTGTACATAGTGCTTTATGGACCAACAAATTAAAAAAATCACTCGCCTCAACTTAAATAAATTCGGACAGTCCATGTCGTTCCTTTTTATGAACCAACATTTATGTATTTGACAGGTAGAATCGAAGCTCGTGGAGACCATGCAAAAGCTTGAAAAGCAATTAGAGGAGTGTGCTGCTAGGCTTGCGGCTGAACAAAAGGTAGAAAAAGCTCAGAAGAAATCAAAGGATAAGACTCGTAAGCTGAAAGTTCAATGCTTTTGAAATACTAGCGAGCGCTCTACTCTCGACTGAACTTTCAAACATACTTTTAAAACACCAAATATTTAGATTTTGTCATTTCAGACGCTGTGTTTTACTTATAAAATATCGATTCCATTTGATCTTGATCCTTTTCATCTCCACTCTACCATGTTAGTATAATGGAATACAAAGTGTGTTTGGAGAGTGAAATCAAAATAGAATCAGACGCAAATTTGGTATTTGAAGTTTGTGTCATGTTATATTTAATAATATATCTATGACTGACAACAAAGATATTGAATAGGAATGTGGGTGTCTTCTTATGTATAATAATATATCTACCACTGACAACAAAGATTTAGTAGTAATGTTGGTCCAATCGATTAATTTTCAGCTAATTCAATTAGGTTTTTTATTAAGTTCATGAAAGAGCCCCAAAATCAGAAAATTTTACCTGCAAAATAGCTTACGTATTATTACTTATTCTTTATTTGACTACATTAATTTACCTTTATTGTTTTTGGATTATTTTTCATATTAATTATCGAGTTATATGGCAAAATTTTCAAGTAAAAGGTTTAAAATTTTCTATATATGAGAACAGCTCAGAATGTCTGTTATGTCGAGCCATTTGATTTTTTTCAAAATTTAATTAAGATATTGATCAAATTATACTCCAATGGATAAATTATTAATGTATCATTAAAATGAGAAATTATATATCAACTAAAATCAAAGGACTAAGGTATGAAAACTCTTGGCGTGTGGACACTAACATACGCTATCTGTGAGGAAATTGGCTTGTATACCATCCCAAAAGATGTTAATGGCAAAGCAAGGGGTAATGCCATCAAATGCTATTGTTCAGAGGGTCACTAGTAGGGGAACTGGAACTAGCAAACGTGCTACAGCGAAGCAGGCAAACAAGGTGATCACATGGTGGGTCACTCCATTGCCAATACAACATAGGCAAATACAACAAGTGCACAGTGCACTTACCAAACCCTTTCAAAGCTTTAAAGGATATAGAACCAAGTCAACATGTCATAGCTGGAGTAGTGAGAAATGTGGGTGGTCTAACATTCTCATCTCAGGGAATGGATAGTCTGCTCTGTTGTTGAAATATAAGGGGACTTAACTGTCCCGATAAAGCAAAAGAAGGTAAAGCTCCTTTGCACAAATACAAAAGCTGATTTAATGGCTTTGGTGAAAACTAAAGTTAAGATCAGTAAATTTGAAAATGTTGCAAAAAATATATTTAGTAGTTGGAAATATGATACAAACTTGGAGACACACTATAATAGCAGAATCTGGATCTCTTGGGGGTCTGACTATTTTCAAGTCAGTGTCATTGATCTAAATGCACAAGTAGTTTCATGTCAAGTCCCAAACATACAAGAGCAGAAGACATTTGTGTTGACTGTAGTGTATGCTTTCAATTCTAGAGAAGAGGTGAAGGTGTTATGACATTATTTGACATTGTGTAGCAGGCTTATCAGATACCAGTCTTGAAAATGGAGGACAAGATAGGTGGTAATGCAATCACTCGGAGAGAAATAATTGAGTTCCCTGACTGTGTGGAGACTTACATTAAGAGGATATTTGTGAATAGAGACTGGGTAGACAACATGACAAATTGCCAACCTGTGGTCCAACATTTTTGCCAGAAGGAATTAGTGACCATTGTCCCCGTATATATCCAACTGGCGAACTCTAGGAAAGGGAGGAGGAAACATTTTATGTTCTGCAACACCCTCAATTTCTTACTGTAATAGAAGAATGTTTGGAATTAAGCAATGGGTAGATGTTGGATGATCCAAGTGGTGAACAAGCTGAAGAGATTGAAAACGGGCCTGAAAGATCTTAACAAACACAGTTTCAGTAATGTAATAGCTGAAGTTGGGGCAGACATAATAGAACTAGATCAGTTTCAAAGGGATCTACTGATCAATCCTGAAGACCAGGGCTTGGAATGGCTAGAAAGAGAGAAATATCAGAAATTCAGACATACTTCATATATGACATGTAGAACTGAAGGACAAGAAGGAAATATGGTCAGTCATTCGTATATCGAGAAGAAAGGGGTACAATAGTGTTTGTGTTAAGTTATATGGGTCGACCACCGTACTCAGGACCAGATCCTTCTATCAGGTTACACAGAAACAGAGACACACACACACGTAAATAAGGCAGTAAGGAATGTGACACACGATATTTACGTGGAAAACCTCCTTGCTCAAGGGAAGTAAAAAACCACGACCTACCTCGGTGATTTCTCAAACACTCTACTAGATCTAAGCAACAAGATTACAGACTAGTATAAAACTAAGAGATTAACCTCCTAATCTCCCACTTGTAACACCTCTATTACAAGACTTCACACAATGACTCCATTGTCATCTATACCAGCTAAACTCAACTGGAAATACAAGGCTAACTCTAGCCGAAATGTCAACTAACTCTAGTCAACGGAAACAAGAAAACAAACCTTTGAAAATAAGAAAAACAAGCTTGTACAAATGACAAGTTTTTCTATCTAATACAACACACTCCTTATACTTCAATGGCAGCCTCAAATCTTGAGCACATTAACTTTAATCTTCACTTTCAAAATGAGGAACAATGGCTGTCTTTTCAGAGAGGAGAATATGCTTGGTGCAAAGGTATATTTTTCTGAATAAGGAAGAGGATGTGTTTGTGTGTCAACTTATGATGTTTTGCAAGATGCCAAGGACAAGTTTTGGACACACAAACAAAAAAACTCTTCCATTGGTCGAGTACACTGCCCTGCTGCACTGCTGCTCTGCTGCCCTCACCAACCATCTGCCATAAAGCTTTGACAGCTGTAATAAAAAGTTTCCCGCCCAGTTCAAATTAGTGTCAACTGCGGCACAAGGAATCTGGTCCCTGTATGGGGTTGACATCATCAAAATTAGCAATCTAACAGTTTGAGATGGATCAAAGGAAGAAATTGGAAGCAGATTAAAAAAAAACTGACCACAGTTTTGTTTGGAGCAATGATATATCACATTTGGAAGCCTAGAGATTGAAAACACTTCAAAGAAAAAACTGTACAAATAGATATCTACTATTAAAAGATTATTATTTTCCCACTGATTTTCTACTGGAAAATGTTAAGTGACTATACCCACCGATTATCGGTGGGAAAAAAAATAGTGTTTTCACATGAAAAATCATGAAATTTCTCAGTATTTTAATGGGAAACTGTTTCCCATCATGCAATTTTCCAGTGAACAAGTTCGGCGGGAAATAGGACTGTGCATATTAATGGTTAAACCAATAACCTGAGCCGATAATTAGGTTATTGGATTAATAGTTCAGGTCATTGATTTAACGGTTTGATTATCGGTTTATTATCTCAAGTTATTGGGTTATTGGTTCGGTTATCGATTTGACAACTTTTTTTAACGAGTGAATCAATTACCCGATAATAATTTATTAAATTATAATTTTAGCCTTCAATATATAAAGTATTCTAGCAAGAATATGAATTGGGTGTCAATGACAAGTGAAAGTGATGTTATTCAAATCTAAATTAAAATCTGATTGCTTTAGTTGGTCTAATTTTATATGCTCTCTCTCTTTCACTTAGTTTTTTCTAGCTAAAACATACTTATGACTTATGAGATCTTAACGGTTAACCTGATAACCGAATCGATAACGATCAATAACCGGTTAACCAATAAACGATTAATCGATATCTTAACGGTTCTTTGAATGGTTTAGCATGTCTACAAACCAATAACCGATAAGTTAAACCGATAACCTTCAAACCCGAACTGAACCGATTGATACACACCCCTAGCGGAAAATGCGTGGGAAAATCATATCTTGTAACACAAATTTTTTATTAATTTACGGTGGGAAAATTTTTTATTTCTAGTAACTCAGATACAAAATGAGATGAAGGAGAGGATAGATGATAGAGAAGGTTAGAAGTTCAAATAAAGCTAGGAGAGGTAGATATTTGGTTTAGAAATTTTGGAACTAGCTGTTGTTTTTCTGCCCTTCCTGGAAGATGGTTGAATCCTCTAGGTGCTCTTTTAGGTTTACACATTTTGTTTGTCTATGATAATGTTTCACAGTTTATTGTAACAAAAAAATTAAAATTAATTCAAATTATTATACAAGTAGTTGTTCTTGAAATAAGGTATTATTAGAAATAAACTGAATGTTGATGTAAATAATTTTTTTTTTAAAAGAAAAAAGGAGGAGAAGAAGGAGGAGAGGTTTTGCAAATAAAAAGGAGAAAAAAATAGACCAACAGGTAGGTATTAATGATAGATAAAATTTGACCTTATTTGCTCACTCGTATAAGCAACCCAAGCTAAAATCTTGAAAAAGTGAAACTTTTTTTATTTATGATAATTAAAAAAGAGCAATTTTCATAAATAGCATTATAGAGTAAAATTGCACAAAATAGCTTGTTTTATTTTACTTACATAAAATAGCATTTTGTAAAAAAAATTCTGATACAGATTAACGATAACCTTGAGTGTTATATCAAAAATTCAAACTCTTAATTTCCTCCTATAACGTTGCTAGTTAATATCTAATTAAACAAACTTGTATATTTAATGGGAGTAAATCTCTCTCATTTTGATCTCGATTTTATTCACCATATATAGGAAGTTTAAACAATTAATTCATATCAGATCAAATACTTCAAAAAATCGCAGATTTCATGGGGATTTTCTTTTTCTTTGGTGTATCATTCTTGCAGGTTTGGTGAAATTGATACTTATGCATGTATCAAAAAGCATTGAAAGATATCTTACTGGGTATGTTTCATATGTATCACAAGTATCATTAGTAAACACCAACTGCCATTTTTAAAATTGATACAGACAATACTATTATAATATGTTCAATATATATATATATATATATATATGTATGTATCAAAATAAATTAAAATAGTTCTTTGTGTATCAGTCTATTATCGATTGATACATTTTTGTATTGTAATATGAAAACGGTATTGTTCAAGTAGTTGGTTGTATAAAAAAAATCGCCGTTACTCGCAGATGAACAGAGCTGCAACAATACTGTTATAATGTGTTCCATGTATATATATATCAGAAATAAATTAAAACAGTTCTTTATGTATCAGTCTATTATCGATTGATATATTTTAGTGTTGTATCATTAATATGAAAACGATATTGTTCTAAGTAGTTGGTTGTATCCAAAAAAAAAGAAAGGAGAAGAGGCTGATGTATTAAATCATTAATATGAAAACGATATTGTTCAAGTAATTGGTTGTATCCAAAAAGAAATCGTCGTTACTCGTAGACGAACAGAGCTGCAAAATCTCTTCTCTTGGGCATTTGAAGTCCTTCAAAGCTCAAACTCAACAACCTCAAACGGCTCTTTCTCGTTCAACTCAAGTTTGTAAATGTATTGTCATGGCTGAGAGAGAGAGAGAGAGGTTTTTGATCTGATTTATCCATATCAGATCAAAAACTTTAAAAAGTTGCAGATTTAGAGATTTCGATTTATCTATATCAGATCAAAAACTTTAAAAAATCGCAGATTTCGTGGGATTTTCTTTTCTTTTTTTAATAGAGATAATCGGAGAAAATTTTGGGGGATTTGGAAAAGAAAAACTAGGATAGTTAATTTTGGTCAGTTACAATGAGAAATAAAAGAAGAGTAATTGGAAAGAGAATGCAGTAAGTTTGGAAAGAGAATATAGAAAATGTGATACAAAAATAAATTGTTACTTTCTATAATTATTTTGCTATTTTTTTTATAAATTTTAATAGATTTATTAATTATTGTAAATAGCTAATTAAGTTTCATTAGTTATGTAATTTTTTATTAAAAAAACTATACATTATGTAGAATTAGATATCATTTTAAAGTTTTTTTAATATTAAAAATTTAAAATTTTCTTGTATATTGACGTAGGAAGGCATTGAATTTTCTTTTTTATATTATCAAGTTTTTATTTCAATATCTGAAGTTATAATTAATTTTAATTCATCAAAAGTGTTCTTACAAAATTACAATTAATATATTAAAAGGTTAATTATTTACTTATATAGTCATGACATTAGAAATGTAATGAATTTTATTTTATAAGTTCTTAGTTAAATGACATTAGAGTTTTGTCTAATATTTTAGACGTTTGAATTAAACTATTTAAAGCTTATTAACTACCTATAAGATTTTTGAGAACAAGAACCAAGGTATTGTATTGCGACAAATGGCTAACATTTTATTAACTTGAAAGATATTTCCCCAGTTATATAATAAACTACTGACTCTTTGCATACAAAACTAAATTATAGAAATGACAATATTTTTGGTGAAAATAGGGTTAGGTAGCAATATTTTACTTATTTACATAAAATGACAATATTTTATGTGCTATATATTTATCATATGTAAAACGCATCAAATACAAATACAAAATCTGATTAGGTAAGTGATTTTAGAAATTATGTTTCACATAAATAATCAGTTACCATTATTCACTCAATTCATAATTATTACATTCTTTAAATAAATGGACTCTAAAAACGGATGAAATTCTTATTTTATATTAAGACCTTGTAAAGAAAATCTGAAAAAAGTGATTTATTTCTATAATCAGTTATCATATTCATGCAATTAATAATTATTACATTTCTTAATTAAATAGACTCTAAAAATGGATGAAATTCATATTTTATATTAACACCTTGTAAAACAAATCTGAAAAAGTGATTTATTTCCATAATTATATACTTTTCATTTTTTGAATTATTAAAAAAATGAATAATTTGTATCATAAATACAATCATATATATATATATATTAACAAATAAATTCTAAAAAAAACATAAAGAATTGTGTATTTAACTGTATCAAAAAGTAGTAATATGTATCTCTATTTAAAAAAATTGTGTCTATTGATAAATCATAACAATACAACTTTAATATATGTGTGTGTGTGTATGTATATGTCTAGGTGTATGTATATATGTGTATGTATTCTATATAAAATAATAGCATGATTATGTTGTAATCTATGTGTTTTGCATTGTGTCATGAATACAACCAAATATAAATAATAGCCTTAAAAATCAAATACATATGAAAAGATAATGTCGAAATACATGGTATACATAACCTATAAATACACTAATAGGATTTTCAAAAAATAAAAAAATCAGTTACCACAATTAACGGGATTCTATAATCTATTTGATTCTCTAAAAATCATAAAGATTTGATTAGTAAAAATCCGATGAATTACGCGAATGAAGATTTTTATCTAAAATACAAAAAACACATATCTTAAATTAAAAATTAAATAAAAATCATGAATGAAACTTACATGAATGAAAATCTTCTTCCTCATAATATAAAAATACAAGCAAAATATAAAAGTACATCTAATTTGAAAAAAAGTTTCTATAAAAAAAAACATACAGAAGAAATACTTTTGGGATAAGAAACAGATGAACATCATCATATCTGCTCCATCGTTCTCCGATCAAAATTTTGCATTTTCGATTAGATCTGATCAATGAATTAGTCGTCGACGACTTGAGTTGACTTTTGAGGGAGGCAGGTCGAAAAACTATGATTTTCGAACAAGAACAGCCAAAGAGAAAGAGAAATGTGAGGGAAAAAGGAGGAGGAAGGTGAATAAAAAGATGGAAGAGGGATTGAGTTGACCATCTGGTTTGATGATGAACAATAAGTAAGAGAGAAGATGGAAGGAGAAAAGTAAATAAATGACACATTAAATGAAATAAAGTCATATTATATAATTTTTTAAAACTATACCCATTATATATAAATACTTTCATTATTATGTTATGTTTGCGTAATTTTTCCTAAACTACTAGTTATATAATAAGAGTAAAATTTTTGAAGGCATTTGACTCTTGAGAGGCCAAACCAGATGTTTTAAAGACTTCACATTTGAGCCACTCATGGCCGTAAATGACCAAAAAGTATGTCATTTGCCATTAGCTCTCATTCGCAGGTAAATCTGAAAGTTCACCCATCGTAAAGAAATAAATGCCCATTAAATTTGTTGGAAATGCAAATAAAGTACAATATAATATGAAACTTAGAGGGTTGATGATCTAAAATCACTTGAACTTCTGCCGCATAGACAAAATATAATATCAAAAAGAATATTTGGGTCGCCTAGTAACTTAAAGACACTTGCAAGTACAATACTTATTCACATATGAATATTCTTCATTTTATTGTACAAATCACTTTTAAAAACATAGTGATAACCCAATTTGTAGGTTGTCCCTCCAGGAGTATATAATCGACAATCAACCATCTCCTGTTTAGAGAACTTAGATACATCCTATATATTATGATTTTTCAATATTATTAAAGTGTCAAATAATACGTTAAGAAATAATACAATACATGAGTCTAGGTCTGATGAACATGCATTCGTGTCATAAATTTTCTGCTGCAAAGGGATGAATAAGTCTCAAAATAAATAATAAGTTGTCCATAGTCCTCAGCTCACATATTATCTATTTTCATATAATGCATTTCTGTATTATTTATCGAAGATTGTGTGTGTCATATCTTATGTATATAATATATCTATCACTGACAACTAAGATTGAATATGTCCACTCGATTAATTCAATTAAGTCCTTTACGAGGGAGAGTACACTAAAAAAAACAGCGTTAGCGACGGATTATAGCGTCAAACAATGACTCGTCGCTAGTTAACGACTGATTAGCTACGAAATATTGATTTGATTATTAAAATATTAAAAAAAATGTTAGTATCTAAAATAGCGACATGTTAGTGATAAAAAACTAAATCCGTCACTAAATTTTGGCACTAAAATTTGGAGCCCTTTTTTTCCTACGAATTTAGCGACAATAAGGAGGTGACAAAATTATTTAAGATGGGGCGACGGATTTAACAACATTTTTGTTATCGCTAATATTATTTTATTTTTTTAGTTTATATATTAAAAGATATTGCTATAGAAAATATCCGTCGTTAAATTTTTTTATTAATTATTGAAATATTTAGCGACTGAATTAATTTCTATCGCTAATTCCGTCGCGAAAATTCATTAAATATATAAATAGGGCAAAGTTCCCCTTTTTAGTAGCTCGTCCTTTTCACAGAGAGACGACTGAAGGTCTCAAACAATGGCAACGACCGGAGGTCTTAAACAATCGCTTCTGAGTAAGTTTTTTTTCTCACAATCACAATATTTTTTTTTCTCATCTCTTGCTTTGATAAATTCTTGACTTGGATTAGAGTTTACACTTACAAAATTTTGAAGTGTAAAAGTTTAATTTTGAGATTAGGGGATTGTATCCCCCTCCCTACCCCCCTCTACTGGTTTCCCTGTGTTTGTGGCTTTTTCACAGATGATATTCCTATTTTTCTATACTTAGTGATGGGCCGTGTTTGGAAACTAGTGATTATTTCATTGTTTGTTCTTTGCTTAAACTTGACAGAATATATAATGTACCAATGCCTGCATTTTGGACCGTCTTTACATATGCTTTATGTTGTCAAGTTATTTCTTTCTTTCCAACCCCTGCATTTTGGTGAGCATTAGCTGTTAGAAAACTAGTAAAATTTTAGCAATACTTCGTCACATACAATGTGAAAACTAGTGGTATGAAACAGTATAGCCTACATAAATTCTGCTAAAAGAGTTGCTTTGGTTCAAGAGAGCTTCAGTACACAGCTGAAATCGTTTTCCTTTTGAATGTTGTAAAATGCAACTGGATTGCCAACTTTATTGTTCAATGTTGAGGTTTATAAATGGTTAATTTGCTCAAGTAATCAGGGACGGATGTTGGGATAAGTTACTTTTATGATAAATTTCCCTAATTATCACTCTTTTGTTCATGAAAAATATGAAGAGAGATTACAGAATCAAATAGAGACTCAATCTAGTGTTGATCAATTTCGAGAATATTATCAAGCCGCATGAGGGGAAAAGAAAAGAAGAATATATGGTCTTGGATCTCAAGCAAAATTATATAACGGGTCGAATCTTCGTGCCTCTTCTGAATCTGATGCTTCATCCACGATACCACAACAAAATGCTCAACCAGCATCCTCGGAAAATTTAGATGAGTTAGTGAGGCGATTGATTTCTTCAAAAACTGAACACATAATTCTTGTAATTGTTGAGCGGGTACGTGGATTAATTTCTTCATCCTCATCTCAATCAGACACTCCTACCAATCATCCATCAACTATAGCACTAGTAGTTCCTGCTCCAGTTAGTTACTGCTAACATTGTTGAGGTTCATGCATTGATTTCTGAGAATGACCATGGTTCTCCAAATTCTCATTAATTAGTTTTGCTGTCTAGACATCAATATTGTTGCAAACAATTTCAGATTTTTTGTTTGGATATATCGACGTGGATGCTTTAAACTTGATTAGACAATTTGCGTTTTGGTATATATTTTGGACTTTTGAATATTAATTTCTATGAATTATATTTATTATGTTAAAATATGTTTGGACAAGTGTATTTATAATATTCAATATAAAAAAGGGAAAAAATTGTGAATGGTTTAACAACGGAATTAGCGATAGAAATATTAGTCGTCAACTAGATTCAGACGATGAAAGTTATTGAAATAGCGACGGAAATGACTAACACAATGACGATATTTAATTTGTCGCTAGTCTTGGCAACAGATAAGATCCGTAGCTACTCTGTCGCTAAGTCGGCTTCGGAATTAGCGACAGAAATATTGGTCGTCAACTAGATTCAAATGACAAAATAAGTTATTGAAATAGTGACGGAAATGACTAACATAATGACGATTTTTATTTGTCGCTAGTCTTGGCAACGGATAATATCCGTAGCTATAGTGATAGAAATATTGATCGTCAACTAGATCCAAATGATGAAATAACTTCTTGAAATAGCGATGGAAATGACTAACATAACGACGATATCTATTTGTCGTTAGTCTTGGCAACGGATAAGATCCGTACCTATTCTGTCGCTAAGTCTGTGACAGATTATTTATTTTTTTTGCTATACAGTTACCTATGAGCATTTTACCGAGAGATGCTATTCCTTCACCATTCCGATTTAGCGACGGATTATTGTTACATAGCGATGGATTTCAGCCGTCATTAAACACTGCTTTCTTTTTTTTTTGTAGTGGTAAGACCTCTAAGACCTTTGCTTTTAGATGATAGTAATATGTGCATATGTTATTTTTATTTTTTATTTTTTATTTTGAAAATAAAATGTACAAAGTAAAAGATATTTACTCTCTCTTCAAAATAATTGATACGCTTTACTTTTTGAGAATCAATTATTTAATTAATTTTTAGAGCTAAATGAATTAGGGTATTAAAATTAAAAGTTAGATGTTCATAAATTATATCATATGTATATAATTTGACTCTAACAAAACATGACAAATATTTTAGGATGAAGCAAACATAATAAGAAAGAAAATTTTTGAAATTATGAATGGTATTACAGATCATTACATTACGTCAGAATACAAATCTTCTGAAGCCATTTGCATTTGATACTTAGATTAAATGATGCAAATTATGCTTCTCGTTTTTTTCTTTTTAGAAGAAAATTTCATTTTTACGTTTTTCCTTTCATTCAAATAAGAAATTATTCTATCAAATATAAGACCCGTAGTGCATCGGACATTGTGAATTGCATATTTTTATTATTATTTTAAATAATGTTGCAAGTAAACCAAAGAAGTAAGATTTTATTTTGGTATAAAATTATCAAATTCTACAACTAAATTCTATTATTCTGACATTCTATTTACTTTTTTCAATTTAAGATTTCATATTTTTATATTTCTACTCGTTTTTTATCAATGATATCTAAAAAATGATTAAATGGATTGACTATATATTATCAATTGAAAAGAAAAAAGCTAATAAATCAATGACAATCAATGTATACATGGAGCGGGGAGGGAGTTGCATAAGTTTTTCTTTTTTTAAAAAAAAATAAAATAAAAATAGGTCTAGTATTAAAGTTAGACTTTAGGCTTAGCGTGTGCAAATTAACGGTTAAATTAATAGTCCGAATTGATAATTGAGTTATTAGATTAATGATTTGGTTTATTGGTTTAACGGTTTGATTATCGGTTTATTATTTCAAGTTATTAGGTTATTGGTTCGGTTATTGGTTTGAACACTTTTTTTAACGGGTTAATCGATAACCCGATAATAATTTATTAAATTATAATTTTAGCTTCAATATATGAAGTATCCACACAAGAAGATGAAATGGGTGTTGATGAAAAGTGAATGGGATGGTGTTTTAATTTAAATTAAAGTTGATTGTTTTAGTTGAGCTAGTTCAATATGTTTTTTCTCTTTTCACCCACTTTTTTCTAGCTAAACATACTTATACTTATGAGATTTTTCATGTGAGATCTTACCGGTTAACCCGATAACCAAACCGATAACGATCAATAACCGATTAACTAATAACCGATTAACAGATATCTTAACGCTTTGGCATGTTTACAAACCGATAACCGATAAGTAAAATCGAACCGAACCGACCGATACGCAGCCCTACTTTAGGCTACCAAATTTATTGAGTCGCTTTTGTCCTTTATTTATAAATAAATAAGTTCGATTTTAATATTTAGGCTAAATTTAAATTATATTTTAGAATAAAGTTGTAAAATATTATCACAAAAGGATCTTTCGATTCGAGAAATCAAAATAAGAGGTTCGAACTATTTCTTCTAACTCTTTTTCAAATTCAATAAATATTGGTCCCTTAAATTAGAAAATTTGCACAGAATTTAGCTTAATTATTACATACTAGTAAATTTATTCGCGCTTCGCGCGATTATTAAGATAATATTAAATTTACAAAAACAATATTCTTGCAAGAATCTTTAGATAGAAAAAAATTTTGCAAATAAAAAATATAAACTACATCTTTTATATATGTCTATATATTTATACATGCATGAATACCGCTTATTTTTTAAATTACTCTATGATGTGTACTATATTCCGAAAAAAAATAACAAAAAAGATGTGATATTACAAAGAAAAAAATATGAAATAAATAAATTTGGTCATTTCTTTTTTCTTCTCAATATCTTTTAATTATTTCCTTTTCGTTTCGCTTTCTATTTTTCCCTCTTTAATAATGTTTTGTAGCAATGTAGTACGTCTTTTCCTTGTTTCTTTAGTAACTTTCTTGTTTATATTTTTTTAGTTATTTGAATGTAAGTTATAAATTATATAGGATATTCTTATTCTGAGAATCAAGTAATCTTGTAAATATAATATTTGTATGAGCAGATTAAGGACAAATAATAAAAACATTGGTTAGCATGAAATTTAAGTGCACTTATAACTTTCAAAATTACTTATTATAAAATTAAATTATAAAAAGTGAATTACTTCTTTACAAAATAAAAATAAAAAAAGAAATACAAATTTGATAGGAAGGAATTTTTTAATCCAAACTTCAATATATACTATTTGTTTATTGAATCTTGGTCCTTTTCAGAAAATTCTTACGGATGCTCTTTTGGAACTATGTGCCTCGATTCTGACTTCAGTTTTTTCACTTTATTATTGGTTGTTCCTTTACTTTCATTCTTCGATAAATCTGATTTCGATTTTGTATTTTCATCTTCTTGTAGATTTTATTTTTTCTTGAGTAGTTTTTTTTTTCAACGGTAAGGTCCTCAATAGGCGTCAAACCAACGACAATTCCTCGTCTTATTTGTCTAAACCCCTCTCCACCATTGTTGGAATCCAACACCTCTATAATCTTCCCCTGTATGCACTATTGCTTTATTTCATGTACCTTCATTTCATTGAACCTTATAAAACTTTCATTTTACTCCATTATTATCAATCATTTTTCAAGAAAAAAAAAAGAATTCCAAACCATATCTTGTTAAGTGGATGATGATAAAGTAAAAATCTTTATATAGATGTGAGAATGCACAAAGTAATTAAGTTTAGTTCATCCGAAGAGTCTAGTAACCGAAATCCACATTTTAAAGTAATTATGATATAATAAAATTATCACATTCATTGCATAGTTATGATGTATTATTTCAGTTATGATTGTAGCATTTTATTTATTTTTAAATAATGAAAATAAATGAGTGAAAATACATACATACGTACACATATATATATTCATCATTTTGACTCTTTTCACTAATTTTCTTAATTTCATATTTTAATTTACTCTAATTTGAATAATATGGCATATCTCCTAAGGTAGTAAAATTATTTTTTGTTTATTTTATATCATTTTATCTTTATTATTATTATTTTTGATAATTTTTGTTATTCTTTTTATTTTTTATTGTACAAGAATAAATATGTCAATTACTACTCATACATTTATTCCTATTCTTTAATGCAAAAATTTAAATTTCTTAATATTTATTACTCCATTCATTTTAATTCTTTATTATAAATATACTTAAACACCTCAAAATTATGCTTATTTAAAATTTTAAAATAGAAATAATCTTTAAAAATTCATGAAAAAGATAAGTAAGAATAGAGGTCATACAAACATGCCACATCAGCATGCCTGTGACCTCCTTATATATATATATATATATTATTTATTCGTATCTAATTTTGCGACTGAATGGATTTAGAAATAATAATATTTTCTTTATTTGAAATTATAATTTTTCATTCAAAATTGATTTAAATAAGCTCTTATCGAGGTATATTTAACTCAACTTTCTTCATTCTTTAATAATAATGTATTCTTAGAAGTTTAATCCCAATAATTATCAAACAAATCAATTTAGATGAATTATGTTATTTATAAATGAATCAAAAAAATTCAAAAAATATTATAAAAAAGATAAATATGAATGGAGCTCTTAAAGGCATGTCACATAAGCATGCCTCTAAGTCTCCTTTATTATATATATATTGATTCTTATCGTTCTTGAATTAATTTTTTATGTTAATTATCAGGTTATATGACAAAGGTTTAAATATTCAATATATATTAATCAAATTATTCAATATAAAACTTAATAGTGTATCATAAAATGAGAGAAATGGTATATCAACTAAGATCAATTATAATCATTATCCAATAAGTTGCTAATATAAATAAATTTTAAAAAGAAGAAAAAGAGAGATTTTGCAAATAAAAGGGAGAAAAGAATAGGAAAGAGAAAAAAATAGGAAAAGAGGTAAGGGTCTGGGCTAGGGTGGGGGTTCCATCCGTTTCTATTGAATGTAAAAATTTCAATTTTATTTTAGATTTTTAGATCGAAGAAATTATAATTCAAATTTAATTTATATAATTTTGAAAAAAAGATTATTGTAGTCTTATATATATATGAATATTAATGACGTGTTATAATATTTTTAAAAAAAAATTATATTATATAATAATTAGAGTAAAATAATTATCCACTTTAATTCATTTTCAATTTATTACCTCTTTAGACATTTCTATTTTTTTTCATTGATTTTTTTAGCAAATTATATTTGCTTATTCTTTTTTTTTTTTTTTTACTTCTGCTTCTTCTTTCTTCTTTGTGTCTGCTTCTTCATTCTTATATTCTTGTTTCTTTTTGCTGCTTCATTATTATTATTATTATTATTATTTTGCTTCTTCTTTTATAATTTTGATAATCAACTTTTTAGAAATTATGTGTAAATTTAATTTTTTTTCTAAAAATTTTTATAGATACATCACAACAAAAATGTATTCCGTAGCATTGATATTACATCGTTGATATCTAATGTATTTAATGTGATTTTGAATTTCATATATTTTCATACTTAAAAACTGATTGTGAGTGATACTCATATTTATCATTACAAGTTTAAATATTAATTTTTACGTAAATTAAATTAAAAATTTTAAACTCCATTATTGGAGTTCTTAAAAGCTAAAAATTCACAAATGGGTTTTAAAATTGTTGAAAATTTTAACAAATTGATGATTGTGATTCGTTGGTGGTGTCATTTCGAAGTTGTGGTTAAAATTTGATGAAGAATTAAGTGTTGCTTCTTTAGTTTCTTGGTCCTTTTATATTATTGATTTGAAATAGTATTACATAAAAAAGTATAAATTAGTTATTCATGGTGGATTAATCGATAGTATATCAATTTTGTATGAGTTTGTATAATTTTATATGATCAAGTAAAAGCGTGTATAAATACTTTTTATACACTAGTATATATTTTTGTATATTTTTATATAAAGTTAATATATTATCTACAGTAAATATGTAATGTTGTATAATATTGTATATGAGTGTATAAACATTTCTTATAATTTTATGTAATTTTTGTATACTAGGTGTATAACATTGTATATTGAGTTTTTAAACATTTTTTTAAATGAAAAAAATAACTTTTCTGTATAATATTATACACCGATGTATATTATTATATACCAAAATTTTTCTGTCAGGGATCAGAGATGTACCTATTTTGTTTTGGGCCGTAGAATTGCAAAGTAAGTTTTGAGCTATATTTTTGTAGAGAAAATTACATAAATGATTACATTTAGGCTGAAATTAGGCTTAAGTAGCAATATTTTCATTATTTATAAAATATGATAATATTTTATGTGCAATGTATTGTATTTCTACTATTTAAACAGCTCAAATACATATACAAACGTGTAGTTAGTGATTTTAGGGATTATATTTTCTTCTAATTTTCAGTTACCATGATTTACTCCTTCATTATAATAAATAGATTTCATATTTATTAGAACTCTAAATATAGTTGGAATTTAAATTTTACTCTCTCTCTCTCTCTCTATATATATATATATATATATATATATATATATATATAGTTTAAAATAAACATACAAAATATAATATATAATTTAGATGTATAAGTCATACAATTTCATATACTTTTTCTTTCTATGAGTGTCCAATATGTATGCATTGTATCTGAAATAAAATCAAATATATATTGTGTACTAAAAATATAAAAATGCAAAAAAGATTATGTATCTAAGTATATAAAAAATAACTGATATACCTCTAATAAAGGAAGATTGAGGATTAAATAAAAAACAATAATATAAAACACATATTTTGTATGTATAAATACATTTGTATAATATATTACCATATTTAGTATGTAATTTGTGTGTTTACATTGTATCACAGATACAACTAAATATAAATATCTAATTATTTTATGAAAAATACACGTGTAGTTGAAATGCATGTGAAGAATCTTTGAGAATTATAAACAAAAGCCCTAAAATTGAAATACATCCGGATGAAGATTTTTGACAAAATACATATATAAAAAAAATACACTAATAGAAATTTCAAAAAAATATGATAAAACATACCTATATTAAAGGGATTTTCTCACTCTAGAATCTATTTGAAACCCTAAATTTTTTTGTCTAAATACAAAGAATACATATCATAAATGAATAATAAAATTCAAATCATAAATGTAACTTACCTGTATTAAAGGGATTCTATAAGCTAATTAACACAGCAAAGATCGTGCAAAAATGGATTGAAATAATTCTCGAAAAATTTGAATTAATGGGAGAATGTTGGGAGAGAGAGTTAAGGTGGAAAATGGGTTGATCAGTTATAAGAGAGAATTACGACGTGTATAAGGAGAGAGAGTAAAAAGAAATTAAATACATCGTAAAAAGTAAATAGATGACACATTAAATAAAATAAAGTCATATTATGTAATTTTTTGAAAGTGTGACTATTATATGTAAATACTTTCATAATTATGCTATGCTATGTAATTTTTTTATTTTTGTAATGTAAGTTTGGTAAATGAATATTTATGTAATTTTTCCTTAATTAGGAAAAGAAAAGAAACAATGTGTTTGTTAGAAAAAAATTATTTTTAACCCAAAAGTAACTATAGAGATAATTTGGATCAAAGTATTAATGGTAGGGGTACTTTTGAACTAGACTATTAACGATAAAGATATTTTTAAGATAAACTATTAATGGAGAATATTTTTATATTTATGGTATGAATTTTTAATTTGTTTAAGTAAACGTTGTTGCGTCTTTATTAGTTATTACGTAACTTCTTTGAATATGCATGCATGGTTTGTTATGTTGATATAATTTTGGATGTATTTGGTAGGGAGAAAAATATTTTTTATTTTTTTTACTTCAATTTTTCATGTTTGACCCCGGAGTTCGAAAGAACCTTGCTACAAAAATTGCATTACGGAATTTTTGTTTTAAAATTACTCCTAGGTTGAAACTCTAGCATATTCATCTTTAAAAGTTTGTTATCTGAATTTTATTTGGACACTCGAATTATAATATATTTCTATTCACTTGAACACATGATGTACTCATGTACTATTAAAAATATTCTTATACCATCAAAAATAATTTAAATATATTCTTTGTTATATTTTCGATTCAAATATTACCTCTTTCTTTATACTTTTCGTCAAAATATATATTTTCTATTATACTTTAATATAAATTTATTTTTAATTTTAAGGGAAAAATAAGTTGCTAGCTCGAAATCAAATGGCCATCTCTAATTTTAAACATTTGACCCTTTTCCATATTCAAATATATAATTGAAAGACAATAATATTTAACATGATATTCGCCGACATAATTATTTTATATAACATGCTATCATTAAAATTTAATATTCTATCTTTACTAAATTTGATATATATATATATTTTTGTAGAATTGTTTACGTAATTATTATTATAGTATGAAAAGAGGGTGAATAGGTTATATATTTGCCTTTTTTCCCCCTTTTCAAATTTATGGTAAAGCTCTTTTTGGGTATTAAAGACAAAAAATGAAGTACCAAAAAAAGAGAAGACGAAAAGGAACAAAAACTACACAGCAAAATGATTCTACTGATATACCAGAATGGTGAATATCCCAATTTTGCAGTCAAAGAGTTACCACAGAAACTCACGAACCAAATTTCAACATCACAGATGAAAAAACAAAACTGAAGTAGAAACTCCAGAGTGACAGAGAGAGAGAGAGAGAGAGTCACTGAAGTACGTTGACGGAGAAAAAAGAGAAAGCAATAAAGAAGCATTGAATTCCTTTGTATATTTAGTTGTTTTTTTTCCAGATTTTCCTAAACGATCAAATGAATTAATAACCCCACCTCGCTCGCACTTCCACGGTTCCAACTTCCACCTACTGTTACCTCAAAAACGTCGCCGTTTCCAAGCAATACCAAGAGCCTGCACTGCCGATTTTGCAGGTTTCTGCTTCTTTTGGGCAAAATAGTTTCTGGGTCTTGTGCAGTCCAGCTTTGTAGATTTCCGGCCATAAAAATTCTGGGTTTTGTTCAATAATTGAATTTTGGGAAATGGGTAATAGATTTATTTGCATGCCCAAGAAGGATATAAGAGAAACTGGGAAAAATGGAATTGGGTCGAGGAGTAGGAGGATGGAGAGATCAAAGAGGAGGTCATTATTGGAAGAGGAGTTGCTTCACAGGCAAGCTTTGTCTATGGCAATTCAGCAGCATCAGTTGTCTCAAAGATTTGATGGGTCCATGTCCAGGCGTATCGGATCCACTAGCTCTCGCCGTCGCAATGATTTGTCAGAGCAGCTACCCAATTCCAAACAGGTAGTCAGTACTCTCTGCTTAAGTATGTTAGTCTATTGCACTCATTATAGTTCATTTTCAGGACTTGTTTTTTCGAAATAGAACCCCTAATTTTATCCTTATTGAGTGCTGGAATGAAACAATTTCAAATCAAAATAGAGGAGTCTTGAAAGTGAACCCCTAATTTTATTTCTATTTAGTTCTTCGGAGTCCCTTTTCCTTTATTTTATTATACTTCACTTTGGAGTCTATACTGGGTCTGAGTGGAAAGTCTCTTCCTTTTTTGGTTACTTTTGGTTTGTTTTTTCTACAATTAATTGATAGTGCAGAGCTGCAGAACGCAGAAAAGTAGCATCTGTTTTTAAATTTTAATTTGGTGGTAGATATGATAGCTTTCTTTAAGATTCGTGATATTGATGAAGTGCTCCTGAAAAGGAAATAAGTCAAAGGCACCTTTGCAAAAAGTGAAAAGTTTTGATCCCCTTCTCCTTTTCTCCCAAATTGGTTCATTTAGCTAAGATTCATTATGACTATTGATTGCAGACTTCTCGCAATTCTTTTCCTTTCGGGTTTGGACGGAATGTGTATTGCGAAATTCACATGTATGGACGGAAAAGAACAACAAAAAGATCCACCCTTCTCCTTTATGATTTTGTTCCCCTTTGTTTGGCCTTATCTTGTGGCTGCAATCATATTTGTGGGTAGTATACCTTCGAACTTCTCATTAGCTTTAAGTATTCATGCTGTAGATATAGAGAGATATAACACTGATAGGAAGCCTATATGTTTAAATATTTAGATCAAGCTATATAACAGAGTGATTGAAAAAGTTCAGATCCATCTAAGTCACTGTTTATTGCCTAATCAGTGGGAATATTTTGAAAAGAAGTATGTAGAAAATATAAGGTTGCTGGTAACATGCCACTTGATGAAGAAAAAGGAGACACTGGAAATCTAATAGCCATTAATATCTTTTTGGCGAGCTCTAGAAAATTCACGTTGCACTGCAACTATCTTACAAAATTTATGCTGTAAAGTTACCAGAATCTTTGGAGAACATCAAAACAAAGAAAATTGTTTTGATACACGGAGAAGGATTTGGAGCTTGGTGTTGGTACAAAACTATTGCTCTGTTGGAGGAAACAGGATTGGTCCCCACAGCCTTAGATCTCACTGGATCTGGCATTGATCTGACAAATACAAATGATGTTACAACTCTAGTGGACTACTCAAAACCATTAATTGATTATCTGGAGAACTTGCCAGAGGATGAAAAGGTAAGATTTGGTTTAAGTTTCAAGTCCTTTTCTACTATGAATTCAAGCAAAGATGATTTCACATATATTCTGGAAACATTATGAATATATATCTTTAGGTAATTTTGGTCGGTCACAGTGCTGGAGGTGCTTGTGTTTCCTATGCCTTAGAGCATTTCCCAACTAAAATTGCAAAAGCAGTATTTCTTTGTGCCACGATGATATCTGATGGCCAGAGGCCTTTTGATGTGTTTGCTGAAGAGGTATGCATCCCTTATTTTCTATACATTGCATAATGATTACTAAGAATGGTTACCAACCATTTATTCTGACCTCGATTGGGAAACCTGTTGAATTATTTATTAGTAGCACTTTTTAAACTGCATGTTTTACAAGCACTTTGTGTAGCAGCAGAGTTGCTCCCGGTGTTTCACGAACATTGTTTATGATCATGCCTTCAGAAAGCATTGTTTTGGTTATGATGTGATCTTGTATGATATGCTTGTTTTGTTATATGGAGTGGTTGAAGTTGTGAATTTTTCAAGAGAACAATATACAAATGTGGGAGGCACATGATCCAGAAATGGGAGGTCAAAAAACTGTCATTTGAAACTTCTACAGTTCTTAAACGTGATAAAGTAGCACCAAACTGCATAGTAAGTAATTGAATACAAATTCCTGATATTTGTGGTCAGGTAGGTACAATAGGAACTTTGCTAGTTTCAGAATATCTGACCCAATTTTTATACGTTAATAAACAAAAGTAGGGGCTTGTACATAGAATGAAGCTCAAAAGGTAAGAAAAAGGAAGTAAAATAAGGGGTGATGTCTGATAGTGATTGCTACCTCATCAGTTCAGTCCACATCGCAAATCAGCATTCTACTGACTGTCTGGTGAGTATGGGAATGATTGATGACCTCATTGCTGACTGATGTAGATTGTATGAGTTTTGAACAGACTAATCTAAGTTCAATTAACCATGCCATTATGTTCTTCAATGTGTTGCTCAGACTCTTCAAAAATATTGACGGGTGCATGTCAGATACTCCAAAAGTAGTACATTTTGGAGAATTCGACACAGGTGCAGCAACAATTTGGAGAGTCCAAGCGACATAGTTCTTCATGAATGATTCATGATATTTAAAGACGTTGCAGATGTATATTGCAAAATTACTGGTGGATTAGGTGTCATTCATTATAACCTATCAATTTGAACTCATTAAGGATCAGTTTGGTCTCAAAAATAAATCCGCTGCTGAAATTTTCTTCTACTGTCAATATTATATCTCTCCACTTTTCAGAAATGATCTGAGAATTCTCTCCACTTTGGTGTTTTCATGGTTGATAATTTTGCAGCTTGGGTCCGCAGAGCTTTTCACCCAGGAGTCTAAGTTCTTAACTTATGGGAATGGTAAAGACAAGCCTGCTACTGGCATCATGTTCGAGAAGGAGCAGATGCAGGGGCTATATTTCAATCAGTCTCCTACAAAGGTACTTCATTTATACAAGTTGCAAGGATTCATCCATTACTATGCTAATTGCTAAACTTAAATCATCCCCAATGTGTGGCAATGTGCTTTCTAGTGCATTACTCTGTGCTGTTTGCATTAAAACTACTTAGAAATGACGACAGAAAATACAGAGGCATCAATATTCAGCTTCTGCTCGGTCAAAAAAAATGCAGCTTCCGTGTGTGTGTGTTTTGTAGGGTGGGGTGGGGTGGGGTGGGGGGGTGGGGGGTTCGTAAGTGGGAGCGTGCAGTTTGATGAAAAACTTCTCATGGTGAACATGTCATATACATCACTTAAAGGCAACAGCAACCTTCAGAATGGAACAACAATATAAATGTCAGTTCTGGTTGCACTTATACATGAATTTGGTCCAGGCTTTTGGAGTTAACAAGTTTCGGTAGAAAGTATCACAGAACAACTGGACAATTTTGCAATCGGAAATGATTATTTACACCGCAACTGAAGGGCAAAAAAAAAAAGAAAAAAAGAAAGATGAACTGTAACAATTTTGATGAACAACTTCTCATGGTAACATGTCATATACATCACTTAAAGGCAACAGCAACCTTCAGAATGGAACAACAATATAAATGTCAGTTCTGGTTGCACTTATACATGAATTTGGTTCATGTTTTTGGAGTTAACAAGTTTCAGTAGGAAGTTTCACAGAACAACTGGACAATTTTGCAATCGGAAATGATTATTTACACCGCAACTGAAGGAAAAAAAAAGAAGAAGATGAACAGTAACCTCTATATACTCCAAATTAAGCTAATCATAGTGTGGACAAGATAGAGCATGAAAGATGTCTTTGGAGCTCAACTAGCATTTTCATTGTTGTACTAGAGTAGCGAAAACACTTCAAAGAGCTCAAAGTGAAATACGTAAAACTGAAAAGGGGCTTAGTGTTCTTAGTTTAACTGGGAGAATATTCTTACATACAGAGTTTGGTCAAAGGCTTCTTGTGGTGGTTACATAGAGAAGTTGACTACAGTGGATCAGAACCGATCCTGTTTCCTTCGGAGTTTGGTGTAAATTACGATTCCGACATCTAATTATAGCCAATTTCAGAAGTTAAATTATTGCCAAAGAAATAGCAAAGGGTGTGGCCTATGGTCAAGGGAGGTAATCAAGGTTTAAATCCCAACATAGGTAAAAAAACATTAGGAGCTATCTTTCCATCCTTATCTGGTACCAAAAAAATCCTTGTGTGTATTTTAATTTCTATCTAGATGTTTTCAGATCATTTTTCTGAAAAAAGTTAGAGAAAATTTAAATCAGTGGTTTCACGAAAATACATCATTGACACAGTATATAATGATTGCAGGATGTTGCTTTAGCAATGGTTTCTATGAGACCTATTCCTCTTGGTCCAATGATGGAGAAGCTATCACTGACACCTGAAAAGTATGGAACTAGTCGTAGATTTTATATCCAGACATTGGATGATCATGCTCTTTCACCAGATGTCCAAGAAAAGCTTGTGAGGTTAAACCCTCCTGAAGGAGTTTTCAAGATCAAAGGCAGTGACCATTCTCCATTCTTCTCCAAGCCACAGTCGCTGCATAAGATTTTGGTTGAAATTGCGCAGATTCCATGATGTTAATTTCTCGGGGGGGGGGGGGGGGGGGGGGGGGACTTCTTTTCATAGCGAGAATGGCTTCATTGATGTTATTATCTGTGTTTTGAACACTTTTTTAACAATCATTTTCTGTTTTCTAATGAAGATACAAAATAATATGTAAAATAGAAATGCAGAAGAAATAGAAAATTATTTTGAGCCCACAAGTTTTTCGTGTATCCTTAAGAAATTTTATAATTCCCTCAGTGTTGCCAAGAAATTGAGTTACTTTCTTTCAGGATAGAACGGAAAAACGTTTCTGTAATAGTGACAATGCAAATTACAGAGCTCCAAAAAACTCAAATGGCGGAATAGAATCACACTTGACACTTATGTTTTTGCTCTTGAAAATGGTGTAGAAAATGCAGAGGAGAGAATATTTTTTGTTTTTGTTGGTAGAAAAACTGAGGCGAAGCCTCGGAATTTATAGCTGCAATTGGGTATCAATAGGTGTTCATTGAAGGCAGTGTCTGTCTGGAAATAAATACTGTCGGGAAAGAAAATATTTCATGAATTTTAGAAAATAAATAAAGAAAATGGTAAATAAATTTGACCTAAAAAATATATCAATCGATGACAACGTAAGGAGAGATTCTCTTCTTTGACTCTTTATAGACCAAAAGATATGCTTCTTTATATAAATATAAGAGTTCTCCTTTTTCTATCCAATACATAAGAAATATACAAATACACTTTGTTCAAATTTCATTTTTCTTTCTCTCTATTTTCCATATTCATAGCTTAAACCCAACAATTGTTTCTTATGGAGGCTGTAGAATCCATGAGGTTGTTAGTTGTACAGAAGAGGAGAATGACTTAGCTTGTTTTATATCCATTTTCATATTTTATTTCACTTTTAACATGGAAGGCATTGGTTCATAGTTGAAATATTCTTCATGCATGTAGTTACAGCTAATATAGCTATCAGACTTGAAATATTCCTCATGTAGTTCCACTTGTGGCAGTACTTTGTTTGTTTATTTTTTTTCTCAAGAAACATGGAGGCTCCGTGAAAAGAATTGAGTTATTTGAATAAAAATAAGAAAATAACGCAGAAGCGAAATGTGAAGATTAACGAAGAAATTTAAAAGATGCGGAATTTGAGAAGAAAAAATTAGATGCTAAAAAACCTAATTAATTTTTGTATTTAAAATTAATGGATTAAAGCTAATTATGATACTAACAGAATCATTTCAAAAATTTAAATAAAAAGGTGATCTAAATTTTTACTTCCAAGAAATTAAAAATAATTAGTATAAAATTAATTATCTTATTTAATTGAAAAATACAAACTAAAAATATTAAGTTATAAATTAATCTTACCTTTTAAAAAGCTATTCTTCTCAAGTAACTGCACACACAAGATGTAAAGGTGCTCGAATTCAGAACAATACCATTATGTGTGATTGATTATCCAGTAATTACACAAATAAGTTAAGAAGATTCATCATTTATTATTTATAAATAAAAGATAATTTCAATTTTGTATGTACATATATATTGTAATTTTCTATTCTAACATGAATCAATTCATCCCTTGGTCGCATGGCGACTTCTTTAGCTAAGATCAGGATAATTGGTTTTAAGGTTTTCTATTTGTTATTACAACAACAATAATAATAATTATGCTTGGATTTCAAGTTAGTGGAGATTAGTGATATGAAATATCAACATCTATTTCTTACCCACCTAAACTCCTTTTATCGTTGTATTATTAATCCATTATTTTGAGAGCTTGTCTCATTCCCATGACTTGAAAACAAGTTTAGCATAATTAATTAAGAGAATTATTCCATTTAGGGGCCACATAAAATGTATAGTGCCTTTACGACTGATAGCAGGACCACCTTCTTCCTGTATTCTTCACTCTCATCTCCCCACAAAATTTGCAGCACTACCCCTACTTTCATGGCTTCTATTTCTAATAGGACAGTTGCTGCCCAGTCCTTTATCTCCGGTCCACTGCAAATGCCCAAAATAACACAGGTCTACTTTTGTTGTTTCCTTATCATGATACCCTTTTGTCTCCTTCGGTTTCTCCATCCCCCAACAAACCAAAAAAAATAAAAATGATCTTGATACCTGTTGGGGAAAACAAAATGACTAACAAGAATCTTCACTGAATCTGTGATAATGATTGTTGATTTCTTTTTTCTTTTTTTTTTTGGGTTTTTGTAAAAGAAGTTCAAGATTGGAATTTGTCAGCTGAAAGTTACCACAGAGAAGAGTGGTAACATCTTCAAGGCTCGTAATATGGTTCAAGCTGCGGCAGAACAAGGTGCAAGTCTTATACTTTTGCCTGTGAGTAGCTTTCCCTTCACTTTTACCCTTTCAAATCTTAGCTTTAAATGTCAATGCTTATTATTTCTACACTGAGCCTTACCCTTTACCTTCTTTTTTTTTTTTCAGAGATCCTTTTTCTTTTTTGTTTTACAACACTCTTTTGATAAATCTTATGCTGATTTATATGATTACACTGTAAAAACCTACATGCTGTAATTCTTTCATATGTTATCAAGCTACAGTTAGTTAAGCACTTACCCTGCAGTTGGTTTTGCGTAATTTGGTTATGCAATTGTTTACACGGTTAGCGTATAAAACTTAAATTCTGAAAGAAGATTGTTATATTCTTCATTCTAGATTGTCATGCCTAATACTACTCTTTTAGTCCTTGTTTATTCTCTATGGACGTCTAGCATAGTGATTTGACCTAAACATGCGGACTAGCACATTCTTATTGATTTCCAGAATGACGTTTTCCCTTTCCACTCTCATAATACGCTGTTGGAAATTCGTTGTGTTCTTTTCTGCTATAGTTTTAAGAGGAGAATTTTATCACTTGGATAAGTTGGGGAAAAGGATTAAATAATGCTGCATAAGTACGATTGAAGTTTTCTTATCAGGGTAAAGAAGTTTCTTTCTAAAGATCGAAAAAAGATGGTCAAGGTGATAACTTTTAAGCTATACACATAGCTTAATAGCAATGTTGGATGTGATGATTCAATGTATTTCAACCATTTGTTGTAGGAAATGTGGAATTGCCCTTATTCAACTGACATGTTTGCAAAGTTTTCCGAGGACTTCAATGATATAGAAAGCGCCCCATCATTGCTTATGTTATCTGAAGTGGCTTCTTCCTTAGGAGTCGCCATTATAGGTGGATCGATTCCGGAAAACGATGCTGGTCAGCTGTACAATACTTGCTGTGTGTTTGGACCTAATGGAGAGTTAATGGCTAAGCACAGGAAAGTAAGTCTTATTTTTAGAGTGAAGGGTTAAAAATGCACCTAAAGTATTCAGTTTTTTTGAGTTTCCTACCCGAACTATGAGGTGTTTACTTTTCCTACATGAAGTATCACCAAATGTTTATCAATACACAACTCAACTATCAGTTCTTCACTTTTCCTACTTGAACGATTCAGGTAGAAAACTCACATACTTGATAGTTCAGGTATGAAACTTAAAAATTTTGATACTTTAGGTGTATTTTTCACCCTTCACTCTTTTTTTTATAAGGAAGAAAAATCTACAATGAAGCACACATCTTTTTTCTTTTCTGATTAGTGTTATATTTTCCTTATAAGCTAAAATCATTAAGCTAGTTCTCCAAAAACTTTTACAAAAGTAAAAGAATGTGTATAATGATAAGCTTTGGTTGCACCAAGAAGAAATTGAACAGGTGATTGGACGAAGAGAATGGCAAGAGAAACTAGAAATGTAATTGTGCAATGCCTTTATGCAGATACATTTGTTTGACATGGGTAAGCCACTGCCAGGAGAAGTTCAATTTAAGGAATCAGATAACATTTCCGCAGGAGAGAAGCCTACAGTTGTTGATACAGGTAGGCAACTGTTTCCTGCTTAACTCAGTGACCCCGAAGTTTGGAAAGCCTATAGTTTTAGTATGTTCGATAGGTCCCAGAGGAATTAATGATATAATTCTTCTGTCTATCCCGCATGTCAATTGTATTGACATTTTCTGCATCAGGAATCTCAAAATAATAGCAGAAAATGAGCAACTGTTTTTCCTGCATCTGGCACGTTCATACATGTTGACATTTTCTCTACCTGCCTAATTCTGATTTAGGTCTCATTTTTGGGCTAAACTTGTGTAGCTAGTAGTTTCTGATCGCACTTATGATTCTTTCTTTATTTCCCCTGCCAGGCTTCCTACTTGAAACTGTACTTTTACAAATCTTATAACTGAAAACTTCAATTTGCAGATTTTGGATGCATTGGAATAGGAATTTGTCATGATATACGATTTCCGGAACTGGCAATGTCATATAGTGCCAGAGGTACGATGGTTTAAATGTTTAAGTTGTTAGTAATCCTATTGGACTCTCCTTAACTGCACCATGATGTCTACAAAGAGCTTCTTCATATGAGAATCAGGTGCTCATTTAATATGTTACCCTGGAGCATTCAACATGAGTACTGGGGCGGCCCTGTGGGAGTTGGAGCAAAGAACAAGGCAAGATGATTCTGTTTCGTCTAAGTTGTGAATAGAGTTGACCAATAAAGGTTTTCTGAAGTTTTCAGAATATTTCATTAAAGAGTGACCAATGGAGTTGCACACACTTCCATTCTAAAAAATAAAATAAAATAAAAAAATGCAGTTGCACTGTTGCACACTTGTAGAAATCATACAAAAACTCCGATAAAAGGTCCTCGCTGCCCTAATTAACCTGTATATTACCCCTCTAGAATTTTTTTCCTCGTGCTGATTTTTCCTGATTCCTTATCCTCCCTCTTTGACAAACGTGGACACGGTTAATATAGGAGATACGCGTATACAAGTTTCTTAGAATGTAATCATTGATGAAAGAGTTGTGTAACATTTATTCCTGAAAGAGGATCTTTTTAGGTAGTATCTCGATTGTGTTGCTCTATACGGTGGACTTTCTTTTAGCAGAAAAAATGTGCTTCACTTTGGATATTTCCTGATTTTCTCTTCTTGTCTGTGGTGTAACAAAGTTCTGTGCTGTATTATTAAAACTGATAGCTGTTGCTTCCTTGTTGCTCTTTCAACTTTGATTTGGCAGGGCACTAGATAACCAGGTAATACCATGTTACTTTATAATGATAGTCCTCTTTTTCTTACAATCAAACTGAAAAGACATGTAATTGCTTTTTTTATAGCTTTATGTGGCATCTTGCTCCCCATCTCGAGATTCAGCCAGTAGCTACATGATATGGGGTCACTCCACTGTGGTTGGACCGGTATGTTAAGAAATTGCAAATACTTACTTTGTATTGCAGAGGTCTGTATAGAGCAATCAAAGAGATCTTTGTTTTTCTGGTGAGCAGATGGGTGAAATAATTGCAACCACAGGGCACGAGGAATCAGTTCTAATTACTGAAATTGATTATGCTGCGATTCAACGTACAAGGTGATGCATCATTTATTTTAAAGATTGATTTAGTAGTAGATCTTTACTTCTTTTTTTTTCTTCACTTTTTTCAAAACTCATGCAGAGAGAGCCTCGCTTTAGAGAGCCAGAGGCGCAAGGACATCTATCAATTCGTAGACTTGCTCAGAGGAAGTTCCAACTCCTAAGAGGCTTTTAAGAGTCGGGAATTTTGATCAGATAGCATATCATGGCTAAGTGAAGTTCTGAAATGGGATTTTGCAGGAGTTCTCCATCACCAAGAGAATGATTAGCTAATTTTGTTGGCCACAGTGCTTGTATCTTCTTTCTGTGTATATTCCAAAAGACTAGTTAACAAATTTGGTAATGTTTGACATCTCATCAAGATGATAACAAATATTACCAGGGTTTAGCAAAGGTGAGTTTCATGTGTAGACTGTAGTGCACAGTAATAATCCATACCTCAATAAAGTAGTGGCTTGTCATATTGATGGAATACAAAAATTGCTCTTAGGAATTTGAGTCAATGGCATGAAGAGAAAAATCCTAGTGATAACAAAGATCCTGCTAATCTCCATGAAGTTGACATACAAAGTGATGATCCAGGAAATCTAGTTGTTAGTTGTTATTACACACAATGGCAACCTTCCCCTACCTAAAGGGAAAACTAAGTGCACTAAGCTCTCCTTATGTGCGGATTTAGGGAAGGGTTGGTCCAACTATGGGGTCTATTGTATATAACCTCATCTCTCCTTATGTGCGGATTTAGGGAAGGGTTGGTCCAACTATGGGGTCTATTGTATATATCCTCACCTAAGGAGACGATTTCTACGGCTTAAACCCTCGATCAATCATTAAAATAGTCATTCCTAATGATCGTAAAATCCAATGCATACTGGGGAATCATTCAAGAAGATAGTAGTGGTGTACGCATCTATCTTTGGTTCCAACTATGGTTGTCTAATTCTTCTAGTGTTGTCTTGGTGGTTGATCTAGTCTAGTCCATAGATGGCTGTTATTATAGCATCATGGTCACTACAAACTTTAATGCTAATTGTTTATCATTTATAATGATAAAATTGGATTAGGTTTTGGACCACCAATAGGCACAGAATCCAGTATTTATCTGGGAGGGACTCCATTAGAAACTGGACTTTTGGTTTATATTCTCGTCTTATGAAAGAAGATGATAAAGAAATTTCGAGTTAGAAGATGTATGGGAAGCAAATGAATTAATGTTGTTTAATATATATTGATAGTAAACAATATGATACAAAATGGAGTTGTTGATCTTGATGAAATTGGTTATACATAACAATTTGAAGGTCCAAAACCCCCAAGTCAGTAATACACTCACAAAATAATAGTATCATTCCCACCCCCAAGTTTAACAGGTTAATAAGAATAAAATACCACCTAGTAAGTAGGAACCAAACACCAAGACTTTAGCCATTCTTAAGAGCTTTTCGTGCCGGACTTATGTAAAGCATTTGGTATCTGGAGGCTCAGTCACTAAACATCAGAATCTGGAAAGGAGCAACACACCCCCAAGCCTAATAAAAACTACCACCTTGACAAGAGGAGGAACTTCGGTGCTTCTTTCAGATTTTCAGGACAAGTTCATGAACCAACAGAAATCTAAAGTTTGAAGAGTTCAGGAAGGTGAGCATTTGTAAGCTTAGTCCTCTTGCTAATCTCATGCTTCTTCTTCTTGGTTTTGGGCTTGGGGGCAATGCCATGAACTTGTGCCATTGCTCTTCTCTTTGCAGTGTTTGTAGCAGGTTTCATTCCATTCTTCTGGAGATCCTTTTCAATATCAAGCATGTCATGTGGTAATTCAATACCTCTGAATAGCTGTTTCAAATCATCATCAACCTTAATAGGTACTCGGGGATCATTTGGGAAGGCAATGTCTTCTTGGGAGTCGAAATTTGACAGCAGCCATATTTGACCAGCAGCTTTGAGAGCCTATAGGAAGTATCTGTATCAGTACATTGAAAAGCAAATACTTAAAAAGTAAGTTGGTATGAGAAATGTACCTGCAAATCCTCCATGACAGTTGGGTATGCATCCTTGAGGTCGATTACAGCAATACCCTCAGGGAATTTTCGTATCAAGATAAGTAGTTGATCTGTATTTTTCAAGGCATGTTTCGACTGTTGACAAATAATAAGTGAATTTATGTTGGTGAAAAAAGGAAAAAATTCAGAATTGGTTGCAAATGACTTAAAGACAGAAGGGTACAATTGAGAAGACATTGATTACCTTATAAGAGAAGCGATTGCCATCATAATATACTTTGAGGTTGTTCCTCAAACTGTCAAACACAGCTTTATTGCCATTTATATCAACATAACATGCTTCATTGATCTGCTCTGGTGTGAAAGCTTGCCTTGTCTGCATGTATGAAAATGAATTAATTATCAAAGTCTAACTATTACTATTAAGCAGAACGTGTCAAAGTTCCCCATTAAGATAACAGGACAAGACACTATATTAGTCAGGGGGAGAATCCAAGCTAAAATGGAGAGTTATGCAACATTCCCAGGGCATGACTGTGTCAAATTTTTGAATGTTTTAAGTATCAAAGGAACTCCCACCCTGGAAAGGAGCAAAGAGAATATCTTTTTTTGTTTTATATTTGGTGCAAAATGGAACTTGCAAATGAAGCTGAATCAGTTCTCAATTCAGATCATTATTAGTGCTGTATTAAGTATAATCTTTACCATTTTTCTTTTTTCTGCACATGTTTGGTGTCTTAATTTGGCAGTAATTCGACATAGTTACTGCCCAGCAGCATCAGGAAAAGAAGAAACAAAACCAATAGTATACGGGAATCTAATCCGCCAACTTGAAGCTAAAAGAAGAAATACTGCAGGATATGACATGTTATCCAGTGTGCGGTGGTGCCAGGTAATAAATATGTCACCATTTGAAGTCGATTCACATGATATTAGTTAATTACATCACTCATGCTAAAAGAAGAGATTAATGTCATCACCACATCCATGAAGTTGAAAGGGCTTTCAGTGACTCATTTGAGGTCAGTACCTTTATGGTTATTTAGCACACATGCAAAAGACACTACTTGAAGAAGAAGGGAATAGATATTTCAGCTAATAATGCAAGCATCCACCTCTAGCTTCAGTAGGTCTTGCAACTAATACTCAATGGCTGACACTCTAGAAATTAGAACTAGCTTGTAATAGAATTAAGCATTTGTGCTACTCCAATACGACATGAAATAAAAATACAACAGTACATCAAACCACATGAGACATCCCACATAAATAATTCCCCAGAACAGCAAAACCCCACCGTTGAAACTGCATTATTTTAGAACATCTGTTCGTTTCTCATTTGATGTGCCCCAATAAAAGCACTTTGGACCAAATAAATTGCACTAATCCTCAGTGGTAGACCTAGTCATAGATCTAAGACAATTGCCACGAGACTAATCGATCTAATCTCAACCAGCTAATAAGTTTTGACTGCCAACCAGTAAGCAAATTTAAGTTGCTCTTTAGTTTTATGTCTGTAGGTAGCTTATCCTAAGCTATTTCACTGTGGGAATGAATTTAGAGATTTAGCAGTTCTAACACTTGCTTTTTGGTGCTAATTAAATTACCTGCATCATCTCTTAATTTAGAAATAAAATAAAGAAGGATTGAAAAACAATGAGAGGAAAGTGGAGGCAATATACCTCCAGCAGCAAGTCTATGACGCGTTTTATCTGAGCCCCCACAGGAGCTTTCCTTATACTATTTATATGCTGGAGCCTTTCCGTGTCATTTGAAAATTTGACTGCAGGTGCAGGAGGTTTTGCATTTGCTGGTCTTGGAAGGCCCTGCTCTGGCAGCTATACTACTAAGTGTAGATTGGCACTTCTCTTGCTGCTTCTTGAACCTTTGCAAGCTCTCTTGAAGTGATGCCATCTGGTAAACAAATAGAAAATTGTCATCAGAAAATGCCAGCTAGGCAAAAACATTGAACAAACCCCTGCATAACTGAGTGAATGAAGCATCCTAGTAAGTACAAGTTTGTCTAGAAGTAATATTTAGCTTTCCGTCATAACTTGAGGTATTTTCCGCAACTCAACACAGATTTATGAAAGCGGATTTCTTTTGTCAGAAAGTGGTCAGCTTATACAATTCCTCTTCAAGGACCTTCCCTACGTTTCTTTCAGGGTTATTCCAAGATGCATCAACTTATATTAAGTTGAAAAAAAATTCCAATCACTCGGTGCCTGTTTCAACAACATATTAGGAAAAATATAACTCAACATCCCATGTATGCTAATAAAGTTTAAGTTCACCAAAGAAGTAACTTTATCCTGTTTTGCACTCAGGTATATCAAAAACATGATGAGAATTCGATTATTGTCTTCATACTTATGCCCTGTCAAGATAGTAAGCAGGTCCTCTTGAACCAGGTACTCTGGATTTCTAAGTTCTCCAACAACCACTGATAAATAATCATTATCTATCACTCTTTCAGAAAACTTTTTAATCCTATTAGCTAATGAATGTTCCATTATTTGAGGGTAAAATCACAACATGACCGCAACAACGCTATATTGGTCTGAAATTAACTCTCAAATATCAACAGTTAAATCATATCTAGTATTTACTCGCCCTATTTTCCTTTCTACTCAGGTCCAATCACAATAATGAATTTATCCATCAATCGATCAATTACATCTCAAACCTACACTAGTTCAGATGTCCTATATGAATGCTATTACATGCCAGCATAATAAATAAGCTTCCAAAAAGATAATAAGCACAAAAAAGATTTGGTATTTGACCTTGGATGGACAGGGGAGAAAGATTTAGCCGGAGAAAACGTCGGTAAATTCGGCTGTCAACCTATCGTGTTGTACCTTCCAACAGAAATTCTAATCACATGTAATTGGCTTAGCTTAGGGACTAATTATAGCTGACATGAAAGGTTTGATCTCTAAATATTGGAATATTGATAGTTAAATCCTTATGTTTATAGAAGTAATACTTTCACTGTCTCAAAAAATAAACAGTGAGGTAAAGTTGGTTGATTATTTTTTAAAAATAAAATATAGATTTCTTCATCTCACTTTACCTGACACAACTATTATTTGAAAATTTAAAATATAATTTTTAATTAAAAAAACTTCATGTACTTTTTAGATATTTTGAATTATCAATTATTATATTTCTTATAATAAAAGTGTTATAAGAAATGCTACTGCTACGTCCATATAATAAAAGTGTTAATTCTTATGCAGCAGGTCGTTTCACTGAATCCTCTATGAAATACTAAACCAAAATTACATTAAAACAGAGAAATTGTTAGAAACATATATAGAATATACACACAAGACATAGTGATTCCTCTATCTGTTCTAGTATTTAGTCAGTCCTCTTACATCGGAATGCAATATGATGATTTTGCTTTAACATAATACTCAGCTTTATCTTAATAACATGGTTAAATTTGAGGCAAATTTGTCGATTTTATATATTTTCTGGATTTCAAGTTTGTCGCAAAAGAAAACCAATCAAGAAAAGATGTTCCGTGGCATATTTATGGAAAATAATGAGATGCACTAGGTAGCTTAACTTGTATGAATTGGCATAAAAGCAGGGTGATTTTCATCAGGATGTGATTCTGAAAAATTGCGCAATTTAAGTGTTTGGCGTGTGATTATCACTTGAAAATAGATTTTGGTATAGGATGGTAATTCATACGGAGAAAGAAAGTTTAGGGTAATATAAATATCCAATTGTTTAGGAGTTTAGGTCGCAAAAAGAGCCAAATTTAGGGGGATTTTACGTATCAAATTCTTAGATGATGAGACTTGTAGAAGAAACCTAAATCATCCAATAGTAGAGATTTAGTTTAGACAGAACAAAAAATTTCATTTAGGGGGAACTATATGAACTTTTGGAAGATAGAACACTAAATTTTGACAAATAGAATTTACATAAAACAATTAGAAACATCAAACTAAAGGACTAAGAAGCAGCAGCTCAGCACTTCTGATATTGCTTCAAAAAGATATTCTCTTAACCATTTACCAGGAAAAAAGAATGTGAACCTAACTAGTTAGTACTGTCCGCAAAGTTAGCTGAAAATTTTCAGGTAGTACCAATTCTTCATAGCAGCATCTCTTGTAAATGCGCGTTAGACTGCCAAGATTGTTGGTCCAACAATGATGTGGCGTGACTCTCCCTAATTGCATCCAACCTATCCTTCATAGTCGCATGATCTAACATGGCTTCCCCAAGGTCTGAAACCAAGCTGGATTCTTCTCTTTCACATAGTGTCACAGATTCTTCTTGTGGGGCTGGTTGGTGTTGTTTTTGGTTCTTCTCCTCCTCCAACAGTGTCTTGTCACCCATATTGAATGTTTCAGGCACATTGCTTTCTGGCATCACAAATTCTTGAATTTGAGAAAAAGTAGTTAGCCTCGACAGACCATTCTCTTCACCAGCAGCCTCTTGAATCTGCACCTGAAGTTCATTAGATTCGACTATTGCTTGTTCAGAAAAATTGAAAGGACTTATCAACTCATAGTCCAGATCCATCAATACTTTGACACCCATATATTCAGACAAAGTATCAAATATTTCAGGCATATTTATTTCTGATTTCAAGTTTCCAAAGTCAGGATTCACAGATTCTTGAATTTGAGAAAAATTATTTAGCTCCAATTGAGCTTGCACCTGATTGTTCCTCATAGCAGAGTCCTCACCACCAGACAGTAGTTCAACAAAGCTTGTATTCTTGGCTTCAAGTTCCAAATATGCAATATAGTCCTCATTAACACCAAAAGTACAACCTTCATGGAGTGGTGCTGGTTGATGTTGTGGCTGGTTCTTGTCCAACAATGGTTCCTTAGGCAGATTTCTTTCTGGCATTGCGTTAGTAAGGCCCAAAACACCGTTCTCTTTACCAGCAGCCCCTTGAATTCGCACCTCAAGATCATCAAATTCCACCATTGGATATTCAACAGCATTGCTAGTACTGATCATCTCATAGTACCGATCCAACATATCCATTATTTCAGGATCATTACAATTTTCTGACATGGCGTTCTCAGAGTGAGGGACTTGAATTGGAGAAGTAGTAGTTATCCCCAACCCATCATTCTCTTCTCCTGAAGCCTCTTGAATTTTCACCTCGGGTTCAACAGATTCCACAACAGTATTGATAGGAGTGATCGCCTTATACTCCAGATCCATCGACGGCTCAACAGAATTGACCCCTGAAGCCACCCCTTTCCCTCGTGCAGAATAATCCATAATCACATTTCTCCTTTGAGTAGCATCAGGAGAACTTTTTTTGGACCTTTTTCTTATGGCACAAATAGCATATTCTTCAAGCTCAGAGTTTCTGAACTTTCCAAGAATAGCTTCACATAACACATATTCCTTCATGAGCCACTTTCTATCATCAGGACAGGACTTAGTAGTCTCATAGCGGAGACTCTTCCTGCGTCCGATAAACAGAGACTTGCTCTGATCACTACAACTAGTCATAAGCACAGGTTTTCCCTTATCTTGCTGCTTCCAAGTCCCAAGTTTTTTACCCACAATCCTGCAAAATCTGTCCTTTTTCCTATGCCTGGGCGTAATAAAGTAGCGGCAAATACTAGTGTCCTCATTAGCTTCTACTCCTCCACTGTGGCTCCCATAGCCATAAGTTACCCAAGGTTCTTGTTTGTAAACATCATGTTTTGTAATGTAACCATTGTCACGCATATCTTTTTTAGCAATAAACCTCACAAGGAATGTGAGTAACTCTGAATCCGTAGGATGAAATCGATACCCTTCTTCAAGCTCTTGTAACTCCATGGTAGTTTTCACTCTTTCTTGCATATCAAGAACAAGAACAAATTACAAAAACTTTCTCAAAGATGAAGGGAAAAAGAAAAAAGAAAAACAGAGAGAGGGAGAGAGTTGTGAGCGATAACACAGGGCTCTTATGAATTATGAATTTATGGAACAAAAAGGTTGTGTTTTAGGTAAGTAATTGAAATCCTTGCGTTTGTAGAAAACCCAACTAGTAACAACTTGGGAAACTTAATTTCTCCTTAACGGTAATATTTAGAATCTTTAGGACTTTCAAGAATCAAAACAATTATTCTATTTATTCCCTTACTTAGTTTCTTCTACTTTAGAAAATATTGCCGGGAATTTCATAATATCCTAAATATTAATTAAACCTACCTAACAAATTACTATGAAATTAAACTAAAAATTAATCAATAGGATATTAATTATTAACTCAGAATTTAACTGAGAATCTAGCAGACAATTGTGTAATCCTCATTAATGATCCGTTAATATAATTATCAATGTAAAATAAATCATAAGCTATTATCAATTCCTAAAATTTCTTAATGATATTTCCGTGGAAAAACGCATATTGTTAGTGTGATTATCAATTTGGAATAAATCATAAGCAAATGATAGAATATATAATTTGGAAACTTAGGAGTTGAATAATAATCTCTGGAGAAAAGCATAATTCTTTTTCCATATTTTTACCATCAATTAATTATTATTTTTTAAAAAGACATATAAAGTTCAAAGTGGGTAAATAAAAATGAGTAGAGCAAGTATATAACAATGTACACTATTTGTTTATATTTAGGGGATCTTTTGGAAAAAAAAACAAAATAGTTTAAATTTAGTTGTTAGTTTTTTCTACTCCAAGAATTTCATAACTAAAAAGGAAGATAATGAATACATCCAAAAATTATACTTTCTCATTTTATCTTTTACTAGTTTTTGGATATATATGCGTTGAACGCATATTTTACATAAATGTAAATTTTTTAAATATTACATGGATATTAGCTATTAAATAATAAGACGTAAGTTTCTGAAAATGATAAATTGTTCGTCCTAGCAATGTCAACAAACGAAGAAATTATGCTCCACAAAAGTCATTGGATACACCATATTGTAATTTGGCTACATGATGGGTCAATACCCGACCCTAACCGGCCAATCGATGGTTTAAGCTCGGCGCTGATATAAATTTGAAATCCGACTCTCGACCTAATGCCTACTCGAAGTTGAGCCCGACCCCAGACCAGGACCCGGTACCCAATCCATGACCTGACCTCGACACAGAATTAAACCTCGACTCAACCTTGACTCAAAATTCAAACCCCAAACTCAACCCTCGATCTTGTCCGACCCTAATTTGGGACTCAACACGTCCAACCTGGACTTGGGAGCCGACTTTGACTCTTGGCCCGACCCCAACATGGGACAGGACCCCTGATTCCGACCCAGGAATCGATACTGACCTAGACACTTGACCCTTGCCTGACCCCTATAATGGACCCAACCCCAATCCGAACTCGACCTCGACATAGAATTTGAACCTCGGCCTGACCCCAGCTTGATCCTAATGATATGTAATATTTATGAAGACTTATTTTTTATGAATATTTAGTTAAGAAAATTTATTGATATCATTAAAAGAAAATAGTAAAAATTGTGTCAAATTGGATGGGTTGAATTATGATACATCATTTATCATTTAGCCCATTTTGATCTTGCTCATCCTAGCTTAGCTTAACTTAACTTTAGACCAGATTGGGATTGACCCATTATTAATTCAACTCATCTTGACCCCTCTGGCTGCTGCTCAAACTATCCATTTATCACCCTTAGTCCCGTGAATCTGGACATGAAAAGTATAACAAAGATAGGAAGTCTAGCAGTGGTTTCAAAGAAAGTATCAAGTTTTTGCATGGACTTTTCTTATTTTGGGGTGGTCTTTAATTTTTATTCCTCAAATTGATGGTCTTCAATTTTTATTGTACTACTCATTTAATAAAAATTTATTGTTCAAAGTATTCTTGATTATGACTTAATTTCGCTAGACAAACCTTGTAAGAGAATGCTTGTTTGGAGGTATAAGTTAAGTGTTATTTAATTCGCAAGGCAACTCTTTACCCTTAATATTAAAGAAAAAATTGTCAGATACGAATTAGCCCTATAAGGCACAAGTTCGTGGTACTGAACTTATGCCTCAAGATACAAGTATGCTAAGGTATAAGTTCATGCTACTGAACTTATGACGTGCTATTAAACTTCTGCCCAAGACACAAATTCATGCCACTGAATTTCTGTCCCAAGACATGAGTTCATGCTACTGAACTTATTCCCTGAGGTATAACCTATGTGATCTTATGCCCTGAGGCATAACTTGTGCCAAAACTTATGTCTTGCGAATTTTTGTTTTGTTGTTACTAGGGACATTTTCGACCACTTTTTTCGTTACTTAAAATGTCGAAAGACAAAAATTAAAGACCACAAATTTGAGGGTAAAATTTGAAAACCATCTTAATATAAGGGCTTTTGTGGGAATGGACAAACAAAGCAGAATAACCCACCCAAATTTAAATGGATTGGGCAATTTATATTTTCCTAAGCTAGTTTTGACACCTATAACGTATATCTTTTAGGCGTTAGTAAAAGCATCAACCCAATTGACTTGAAACTTTTTCTCTCTCAAATCTTCAAATTAAAGTCACAGCTCAACAAGTCCTTTGTGGACATACATGAGTTGGGTGGTGCCTCTCAAGCCTGTCAGACTACGCAGTAGCCTTATCCCTTTTTTTATGTAAAATAACTCTTATAACTTGATCTCATTTGAACAAAATGCTGAAGCAAAACTGCAAAACCATGAAGATATTGGCAAAGTGCACCCGTTCACCCGAGTATACAAAACATATAAAGAAATGAATGACATGAATGTAGATTATGGACATATATGCAATGAGATGTTCAAGACTCGCGAGGAAAAGAGCTTAAAATGTAGCAAAACAAAAAATCCTCCCTTTTACGTTACAGTGAGTGCAAACATAAACTCAATGTGAAGTGAGGTTATTCCAAAAGGCGCACAGCTGGTTTATAAAATCTGACAGCCAATTTCGGTTCTTTTGTCCTTTGAATTCATCAGCCACGCTTTCGTCTCTTTTCAAGTGTTGTCCCAACTGAGAATCTCATCCTCTGATTTTGCCGTTTGTTCTGCTGCTACCCTAGAAGCCTACGTGTGACATCCTTCAGCTTAGACTCAACCTGTTATATATGCAAATACAGGATCAAAAGAACATTATCAATAGCTATAAGTTAAACTACATAATTCATAGACTATGATGCACTATTCCCTCAGTTTTGAGGGAGAGCTGTTGGAAACGAATAGAAATAATTAATGTAACTGTTAGAAAAGATTTCCAGAACTGAAGTACTATATGAAATGACAATTTAGCAGCGGTGATGCATAAACACACCAGCAAATTCTAGACCAAATGACACACAGTGCAAGGAATATTCCTCTTGTAAGAGGCTATTCCTAAATTACAAACAAAAGACACATTAATGCAAATTCAGACGCATGAAAGTAAGGATTGAGAAAGCGCAGCAGCCTGCAAATGCTTATAGCAATTCTCTACTAAGCTTGGTCTTAAAAGGCAGTAAGCAGAACACAATAAAAAACTTTTTCAATAAATTTTTCAACTATGGAATATATGATTGTTAGCTCTAAAAAAATCTGAGACTAGCTACAGGCTCAATCAAACAGAATATCAATAGGCTAGACACTACTAAAAAATCACTATTTTCCCATTGAAATTTCCACTGAAAAATGTTAAGTGGCTACTCCCATAGATATTTTGATTGAATAGGTGGGAAGAAAAAATTAATAGTGCTTTCACAAGAAAAATAACGAAGTTTCCCACTATTTTAGTGAGAATCTGTTTTTCACCATGCATTTACTAAGTGAGCTGGTTCGATGGGAAATCATGTTTTATAACACAAATTTCTCATTGGTTTGCGGTGGGAAAAACTTTTGTTTCTAGTAGTGAAAAATACTAGCCATGTAGTGTGCCGTCAACAATGAAGACACAGTTGTCCAAGAAATGACTACAATAGACAAGCTGATCAACTAGTAAAAGAAGCAAAAGTCTTTTGATAATGACACATACATTCAGTTGCCTAAGCTGCTCTTTGTAAGACCTTGACATTGTCTCCTGCAACTCATTGATCTCATCCATAGGATCACCATCCAAGAAATTACCCTCCAATGCCTGGTTATGAAGTTCCGTGTTCAATAAATGGGTGGCGAAAACATCAAACATCACTACGCCCTTCACTGACAAGTCCAACAGATAATGATAAAAACTATAATATACAAACCTTAAATTCCTTAAAGAATTCATTACTGTATAGAAGTCCACTATTCTTTTCCAACACCAGGTACTTCACATGCAACATCAGTTCTCTTAATTGGCCATCTTTCTTCTTTGGATCTTTAGTCTAATGGTTTAAAAACAATTGTCTATTATCACACAACTCAAGAATTTCCTGCAATGGTAACACAGATCACCCTCAGAAAAAGTTTTACACTCGTTATCAAGCATAAGAGAATAACAACAATAGTAAGAATAGGCTTCTTTAAAAAAAAGAAAAAAAAATTGGCAACACTTTACCAAGAGGAAACTTCTCTCAACCTTATGCATGGACACGGTATGATAATGAGAGGCATAACAAGCAAAAGGAGAATACTTCCACGAAGAACTACGCCTTTAAATATCAAGAAAAAGCAAAGTTTGATCATAACAAAGAAACCTCTTTAAATAGAAGAATGCAAAAAGTTGCAAATGCATTAGATAGAATAATTTGAAAGGTAATTCTGAAGTCTATAGCGCAAAAACAATTTTTTTTTTCTTAAACTCGTTTTTATCAATTGAAATAGAATACATGTACTTTTTAAACTGATAATATATAGGTCATATCAGTCATTTTTCTGATTTGCCAGGATCCTGGAATTCTACAAGCTTACATGCCATTCCTCAAATGAAGATCACCAAGGTAGTTTGGAACTCTCCTATAGAAGCCACTGTCAAAGTGAACTTTGATGGATGATCTATTGGGAATCTTCTTGTTGCCTATGCCACATCTCCTTTGGTTCAATCACTAACAACGAGGCAGAAGCCAAGGCACTCATTTACGGTTTACAATGGTGTGCAAATAAGGAACTAAACAGTGTCCTTGTGGAATTGGATTATCAAACCGTGGTAGATTGTATAAGTGGCAAATGTAAAATCCCATGAGATTTATTGAACATCGTTGCAGGTGCTTTAATTAATGAAGGAGCAGAGAATATAACCGCTAGTTCAGTAAACTAGAACACGCCCCACGCGTCAATCTTTGTTATAAGCATGAATAACAAATATATGGACAAAGAAAATGACTTTTTTAGGATTAAGTGAAATATCCATTATTTAGTGTAGACTTTTCAGGAAACGCTCATTTGCAAGGAAAAGTTTGTCTTAGAGCCCCGATGATGACACTAAAGCGCACATTAAGCAACTCGAAGCGCTCAATGTGTTTTGAGCCTCACTTCAGGGCTTAAGCGCGCCTTTGACAACACTGGGTTGATCCCACTGGCTAATCCGACGCCGGCCACCTGAAGACTCACACAACCCCATCCCCCCACTGTAAATTCCAAATTCTGCCTATTTACCTCTGCTGAAGTGAACAGTTCTAACAAACCATCTAACGAGGGTATCAACAACAACACCGGAGGAGAAGCCTCGAGCCATCCCAAAGGAAAATAGACCTCTGTTACCAAAGAAATCAAGATTTCATCAAATTTTGACAACCCAAACACCCTCAAATAGAAAGACTTTGACCGGGAAGTCTTCCTTCGAAGAATGCTATTGCCAGTTGCACTCTTTTCATTGCCCGTACGCCCAAACAGTACTTGTTTCTGAGCTTCATTCAGAGTAAATTCAAAACCATCACTTACTGAACTTTCGCCCATCTTATCTTAATCAATAAAATTGCGTAAAACGAAATACCGGGTCAGGGTAAAGGGTGAAAAAGCAGACTCGTAGATGAAGAAATACAGCATTAGCAGAAATACAATGAAAGCAAAAATAAGGAAACAGGGGAGTAAGCTACAACAACATACTAGCATGTCTTCACACTACAAGTAACAAAAATTAATCACTCAGTTGAGTTTATGAAAGCTTAAGAGAAACTCTGAATAGTATATAAGAACAAGAAAATGAACTGTATCAGCCTTTTAACAGAATATCCAGATTCTCATACAATAACCTAGGATAAATATAATATCTACAAGTTCTGTACATTTTCCAAGTTCCAAGACTATTAGATGTAGATAGAATTGACAGGGTACATCAAAAGAAGGGTCTATAATTCCATATTCAGGTAGACCAGCAACATATGAGATGAAAATCGAAGAATTGGACGCGAGAATTCTGGAGTTGACGCCTCATAAGGTTACATACAGAAGTCACAGATAAGAACCCAATGCCACTGCCATTGAAGGATGTAACATGAGACTAAACAACAAAAATCAGTTTGTAGCAGAATAGTTGGAATTGTATATATAGAGATATGTTAAAACTACTTGGAACAAAGTGCTGTAGAGGTGTTACTACAAGAACAGTAACAGGTAACCATATAAAGAGATGGAGGAGGTCTCAAGAAATGAGATAATTCCCTTGACAGATTTAAACGTGCACGACAAACATTAAAAATCAGCTTTTTTGGCCTTTAAATTAGAGAGAATGAAATTATAAATATAGCATACTGACTAAGCCACATAGTGATCAAGCTCGAATATTAGTGGGCAGGTTAGCAAGACATCATAACCTTGAGTTCATGAAGTAAATCTTACAACTTACTGTCTTAGCTAAATATGATTTATTCAACATCTGTCCAGATGAGTTATAAGTTTCTACTTGCATAGTCAATTAGTAAAAATACCGGTGCAAGAGAAATTGTTTTTCTTTATACTGGGCAAGAAATATCAATTGTACACACTTTTTGCGTTCTTTTCTTTTTCACTTTAATTTTATAACAATAGTTTGAGCCAGCTCGCATGCACGCTAGTTAATTAATACACGAAGTACATGCTATATCACACCAGCACAAGTATTGAGCAACTTTGCCCCAAGGTTTGGGGAAATTATAACAATTCACCCAGTTGTTATCTCTATTGGTCTCAATTATATTGGCAAAAGTATATTGGTCCCCAAGGTATTACCTGTTGAAACGTCATTACCAACTTAATCTCCAAGACATTTCAAAGAAGAATCTCGAATATTCAAAACTTGTAGAGAATTGAAAGAAGAGCTCTAGAATGAGGGTTCTAAAGAGCTCTAGATCATCTTCTATGCTATATGTCATTGCTTCAACAGAATACAAAGCTTTATCTTGAAAGCTTGGTTAAATTCGAGGTGATTTTACATACTTTCAGGATTTCAAGTTCGTTGCAAAAGGAACCATTCAAGAAAAGATGTTCGGTAGCATATTAATGGATTTTCAGGAAATAGAAAAATGAGATGCAGTATATATGTAACTAAGAAAAGATGTTCTGTATCTCACACTACACTTCTGATGCTGCTTCAAAAAGATACTTTTAACCATTTACAAGCACAACTTGAAAAAAAATAATATGTAAACCTCCATTAATAAGTGCAGTATGTACTATGTAGAGTTATTGTTCAAATCCCAAAATGGATTGCTAGTGGAGTAATAATCTTTCGGAGATCCGTGAGCAATGAATGCATTTTCTAGCTAGTACTGCGGACTAAGGTAGTACCAATTCCGACATGGCTTCCACGAGGTCAGCAACTTCTTCTGTTATCTCCTGTTGTGTCTGGTTCTTCTCCAACACAGTGTCACCCGCCGAAGTATCCATTACTTTAGGGTTATTATTTTCTGACATTGGGTTCTTAGACTCAGCGATCATAGATTCTTGAATTGAGAAGAAGTAGTTAGGCCCAACACACCCTTCTCTTCATCAGCAACCTCTTGAATTTGCACATCAGATTCCACCAATATTGGTTCTTCAACAAAATCGATGATGCAAGTGAGCATTTCATATTCCTGATCCATCAATGGTTCATCAACCCCTGTACCCACCATTGGTTCTTTTACAAAATGGATCTTTGTCAGATTAGAAGAATCTTTTTTGGTCTTGTTTTTTATGGCACAAATAACATAATCTCTAGACTCAGACTTGTTGAACTTTCTAAGAAGAGTGTCAGAAAGCGTATATTCCTTCATGACCCACTTGCCATCATCAGGATAAGACTTAGTAGTCTCATAGCACAGACTCTTCTTTCGTCCACTATTCTCACAACAACTAATAATCACATCATCCATCTGCTTCCAAATCCCAATTTTTTCACCCACGGTCCTGTGAAATCTGCTTTTTTTCTTCCGAATTGGTGTAATGAAGTAGCGGTAACTACTAGTGTCGTCCTCATTATGATCTTGTACTCCTCTGCAGTGGCGCCCATACCAATAAGTTTCCCAAGGTTCTTGCTTGTAAAGATCATGCTGAGTAATGAAACCATCGTCACACAATGGTTCTTTAGCAATAAACCTCAAAAGAAATGTAAGTAACTCTGAATCCGTAGGACGAAACTCATCTAACTCCATCATCATATTGTCAAGAAATTAATTTCTCAAAGATGAAAAAAGGGAAGAAAAGAGAGTAGAAAGTTTTGAGCGATAAAATTGGGTTCAAGACGAAAAAGGGTTAAACTTAGGAAACGGTAATAGTTGGCCAAATTTTCAGGGAACCCCTCGTATTTGGCCAAAGTATTCCCTCCACTCCCTTCGCATTAGATAAAAATATTAAGGGTGTCTTTGAAAAGTATCTTATAATTAAAATTAATGTAATTATTAAAATAATAATTATATAATATAATAATTATGATGATCTGTTTGTTTTTTATAATATAATTATCATATAAGCATATTGTCAATAGAATAGCTAATAGCATAAAAATATATCCAAATAAAGTATAAAAGAACAACCGATATATTGTCTTGATCTTTCTTTCTCTCGAACCCCATATTCTTATTATAATAGTAGTTTGATTGCACAAGTGTAATTACACTATTAAATTAATATTTGACAAATTTTAAAAGCACTAGATGGCCGGTAGGAATTAGGTTAAAAGCAGGGTGATTTTCACTAGGATGTCCAATTTAAGTGTTTGGCGCGTGATCATTACTTGCAACCAAATTTTTGATAGAGAGTGGTAATTCGCACGGAAAAAGAAAGTTCAGGGGTAATACAAACATCCTATAGTTTAGGTGTTTAGGTCGCAAAAAGAACCAAATTAGGGGTGATTTTACGTATCAAATTCTCAGATGATGAGTTCAGTAGAAGAAACCTAAATCATCCAGTAGTAGATTTAGTTTAGACAGAACGGAAATTTTCATTGACGGGGGGAACTGTATGAACTTTTGTAACAAGTGATCAAGCTTCTTATAACAGTTGCAGCAGAAGATGCTTTGTCAAAATTAGAAATTGAACACTAAATTTGGACAAAATAAACAACAACAACATATCCAGTATAATGGAAGGCAGGCAAGATGACTAGACTATTACGGCAGCTCGCTGCTAATATGAATCCAGAATCCCCACTTCAAACATAAACTGATTATGTTTCAAGTTTATCGATCACTAGTTGGGCTCATAGCCATTTGTAAATTTGATAATGCCATTCTCTTGAATAGATATTTTCTATTGAATACTGGGGAATTGGAGTTAAGTAGAAAAGATGGATTGGCCCCTGCTCTACTGGGAGGAAACAGTGGCAGATAAACCTTTTATTTAGTAAAGGTGGTTATCTAAAATTGCATCGCAAAATTTTTTATACATCTGCGTGTAAATAATTTCCACTAAGTTAAGCTCAAACTTTTCAATGCACCTTAGACTAATTTAGCTGAAACTATTCAGATAGTTCCAATTCTAACATGGTTACCACAAGGTCAGCAACCAAGCTGGATTATTCCTGTTGTGTCTGGTTCTTCTCCAACACTGTGTCACCCGCGCAAATATCCATTATTTCAAGGATCATTATTTTCTGGCATCAGTACGATCATAGATTCTTGAATTTGGGAAGAAGTAGTTTGCCCCGACACAACAGCAGCCTCTTGAATTTGCACCATTTGCTCAACAATATGGACAGGAGTGATCACCCCATCCATCAACGGCTCAACAAAATTTACCCCTGAAGTCACCTCTGTATCCATCTAAACTCGGACTTGTTGAACTTTTTAAGAAGAGTGTCAGAAAGCACATATTCCTTCATGACCCTCTTGCCATCATCAGAATAAGACTTAGTAGTCTCATAGCACGGACTCTTCTTTCTTCAGCTATTCCTCCGATAATCAAAACTAATACTCACATCAACATTAATTCTGCTTCCAAGTCCCAATTTTTTCACACACGGTCCTGCAAAATCTGCTTTTTTTCCCTTCGGAATTGGTGTAATAGAGTAGCAGTAACTACTAGTATGATCATGTACTCCACCACAGTGGCGCCCATACCTATAAGTTTCCCAAGGTTGTTGCTTGTAAACATTGTACTCGGTAATAAAACCATCACCACACAACGGTTCTTTAGCAATAAACCTCAAAAGGAATGTAAGTAAACTCGACGCAACTCATCATCCATTATATTATCAACAACAAAAACAAAACACAAATTAACTTTCTCAGAGATGAAGAATAAGGGAAGTGACGGAAAGTATAGGTGCTGCAGAGACAACTAGAAAGTTTTGAGCGATAAATTCTTAAAGCCCAAGTAAATTCTACAAGAAAAGCGTGTAAATGTACGTGCAATTCACGTGAATAGAAAATAGACATACAAAGTAGAAATAGTTCCAATAAATCATTAGGGACTTCGTTGTCAATATTATATATATACATATATAATTCTGAGTATATATCCTCCATTTTATTATTTAGATTTCACTATCCAGTAAGTATTTTGTAAAGTCCCTCAGAAAACTATTTAAGATAACAATTCAAGCATATTTTGTTTGACAAAATAGAAGTAATATCGCCTGCTCTTCAGTTGATAACTATATATGGAAAGGTTTAATTTTTCTTCCGCACATCAAACACTTGTCGATCAAAGAATCTGAAACCTTCCATAATACATGGCATATAGGAAAATCAACTTTAAGGTACTTCTTTTATAATACACATTATATGACATGTAGTAAAATCAACTTTCCCGTCCTATACATGTATGAATGCAAGCTGACAATTTCTTGAACTAGTGTGCGCTAATAAGCTACAAAGCTCTCATATTTTTAAGCAGCTCTAGATACCATGAACCATGTACTCTGGCTGACACAGTTGCCACAACCAACAGATCTTCCATAGCCTCAACCAGCTTTCCAGTGAGTAGAGTGGCACCAACACGTTTCAGGGTGTTCTCCGCCAATCGCCTACCCTCGGCTCCGCTTCCGCAAAGTAAAATTGCTTTTGCTGCCAAGAAAACCGTGCGGGAAACTCGAGTGAAAATGGCATCCCCTGCTCGCAAGCTCTTCGCCAACACGTTTGCCATGATCTCCTTCCTTACTTGAAGCTTCTCTGGCTCATCACCTTCTAGGCAAAGGTTCAGTGTTTCAACAACTTCAGTTATACCAGCATCCTCCACGTTATCCAGAAGCTTAAACAGCTTTGTAACAGATTTAGATGCTATATCTTCCATGTCTGAGGGGTTGGTAACCAGGCATTCAGCAAGAAGAGTCTGCCGCAAAACCAATATGCTGCAAACTCACACACAAAGGAAAAAACAATCAGCACAGGATATAAGCAAAGAGGCCCTTCTCCGCTATATCACATTCTTTTTCCTACATTCGGCAAAACCTCAAAGGGATTCAATAAATCAAACCTTCTAGTTGAAAACGGAAAGTTGTGGATAGCAAGTGAGTTGACACTAGTAATAAATTTTACAATGGAAAATTGCAATTCACCGCTTTCTAACTCTACAGCAGATATCCTGCTCACAAGGGACCTCTTGAGGAATTGAAGAATCTTCTATTATCATGACCAGCATATCTATCCAGACTTCCCCTAGCATATGCTTAAGTCACACCTCACCCAGTTGAAAGTATCCACAACTTCGTGACTATACATATACTTGCCTAACACACAGTAGCAACACATCTAAGAATAATGCATACTGCCTTAGGTTTGTAGCAACCTATAATTTTTCACGATGTGACCTCACAACTACAAATTATGAGAAGTAACCAGGCAAAATCCATCCTTTTCCCCAAGCATGCCCAAAATTAGCATTAAATTTTACATCCATAGCTAATAGGAAGCCCTCGTGAATTACCATTTACCAAAGACAGTTTCCTTTGACCAAAAATAGGATCTAAGCCAACAAAAATTAAAAAGGCATATTTTTCTTTAGATGAGACAAACAGCCCATCTGAAATGCAACTTATGAGTCATTACATACCCCTCACAATGAGAACATAGAAATTAAATTTCTGAACAGAAAATAGGATCATCATAAATAATTAAACTGGGTACTGCACATCATCAAAATATGCACGCATGAGAAAGGAGCTGGAATAAAGGCAAGAAACATAACAGCACCTAGTACAGATTACAATGATTTTCTGGAGGAAAGCCTGGACAGTTCTCAATCTGGAGAAATTCAATCTCAAAGTCTCCGGTAGTGTTTCCACTGTCAACCCCTCAATCTCACAGACAAGTCGCAACAAACCAAGCCTTAAAAACAGATCAACCTTCTCTCCCTTGCATTCTGGTTGTTCAACTGCTGCAACATTGTGATAAAAAACTGAGTAATGCTATATGTTTTTGTTTAGGTACTTCCACATAATCACAGATAGCGGTTGCAAAAAAAAGTATCAAAGTAACTTACCATTGGTCTTGTGGTTTGGAGGATCTGATATCCTTAGAGAGCTACCTCCAGCTCGAAGTGTGATTGGAGCTTTCTCCAAAGAATGAACCCCAGTGCTTAACCTCAGAGATGATAATGAATTCAAGTGGTCATCCCACTCTTGCTCAGCCACTAACATGACAGAAGATAGCCATTGCTTCACTAATGGTAGAGAGATAGGAGCCTCAATAGGAGGACCATAGCGGTTGGAAAAAGAACTTCTAAGGTATTCAAAACCAGCAGGTCCCTTGATTAATGGTTCCAACAATTTGATGCGTGCTTTGCTTATTTCACCTTTGAGTTTCTGAAGGAAAATTTAGGAATTATCAATTAAAATACTCGCACATGGACAAACTAAACAGCACAGAGAAGGCCACTATTACGATTTCTCTTTCTTCTTTTTCATGGTTGAAAGTACCAGTTATTCATTTGAGACAATTAAGCTCAATTTTCGACTAGCATTTATTCAAGGAGGCTCAGTCAAAACAAGTTATGCCACATTATTAGCACTTAATGATAATGTGTTTTAACAGCTAAACGTGTGTAGAGCTGGCATAGAACTGGTGACGCAATATATAGGAACTAAATACTTTGCCATATGACCTGCAAGGGTTTGCATCAAAATTCATAATTTGTAACAAGTAATTAAATGTTTGGGGCTTAAGAAGCCAAAGATTTTTGCTTTATTTTCTTCTCTTTCTCTATACTTCAACAAGTTCCTTCCTCTCTAAATTACCATGTGATTGTTTCTTCCTTTTACTTTTTCCTTCCCGTCCAAAAAAGAATTCAGACAAGCGAAAATAGTAAATATTCAACACTCACCTTAATCTGCCTTAGAACAAATTGCAAACCCTTGACAACCAAAGCAGCAAACAATGCAGTGGTGTTTTCTCCGTCCTGAGTACTTTCCCCAAGTTCTTTCAGGAATTCCTGGTGATTAGTCTGCAATTGATCTTCTATCAAAGGTGCTGAGAGTTTCCGCAATGTAACCAAAGCAAATTCCAAAATCTTTCCAAAATAATCCATGTCCAATGTCCCTGAGTTTAGAACCTGATAATATGACAAAACAAGAAACCTAAAGCAAGTCAGACAGTAAGCAACATTAACAAACTGCATTGTGAAAAGATATCCAATTGAACAAGCAAATTAGTACCTGTGCTAGGATATCAATATCAACAGTTTCAACTATCTCCTGTCTCCAACTTGGAGGAGACATCTCACACAGTTCATTTTGTACTTCCTTCATAAGCTTGAGAACCCAACTGAAATCAGGGTTATCCTGATTCAAGGATTGCATAACGCCATCCCAGAAAGCCTTTTCCATTCTCTCTTTCACTCTAGCCTATAATGACAGAGCAAGAGATCATAGGTAATCTCTCTCAGTTTATTTCAAACGGCTTAATAACAAGCCTAGGTAACTAAATAGTAGAGATGAAACAACTATCCATTAAGTAAAGGGAAGTTATTTACCTTAGCACTCTCTTGGTCTTCACTAACAATCTCCAAGCAACAACCCTTGTGAAGAATTTCATTCACAAGCACTTCATTCTCAGTCGCACGTGATGAACCAGCAGATATGCTGTTTTGAAGAGTTCCAGAGCCATGTTTATCGTATAAGTATAAATCATCTTGCACAGACATGGGGAAATCAATGCCCTGTGTACCATAACACCTTTCATTTACATCGAACTTCTCCGAATTCTTGATTTCAGAGTTGTCGGATGAACCAGCTAAAGATGGAGAATCAGCCTCCATGGAGTCAATAAACCTAGACCGCAGCTCAGAAAGAGCATGTTCCAGACGTCCAAGTCCAGCATTACCACCCAGCTGCTTGACCTTTGCCCAAATAAGTTTCTGATTTTCAATCACCTGTAACAGTATGTTAGCTTCATGGAATTGAGCCAATCAACAAGTAGTATCTATCTCCAGTTTAGTGTCCCATTTCACCAGACAAAATCAATAAAACCGAAAATTTGAAAATTATACACAAGATATAGAGAATGATTATCAAGAAAAACAATAATTGATATAGACAAGTGGGAAAATTTAGAGGCCACAACTTGATTTTTTTTTTCTGAGGCAGAAAACCTAAAAGGCAGCTGTGAAGTAACTTGAAACTAGAGTATTGGTGATATATAGTAATAAACATAATGTCATAAACTGCCAATAAGACATTGAAATACTTGTCGAAAAGTCGATAATAGTTTAGGACAACGAAATGAAAAGATGGACATCTAGCTATGGGACAACTGACAAGGGAGTGGGAGTCATCAAAGGCAAATTTCCAGATCAACTCGTTCTGCAAATGCACACCTGCCTCTGGAAAGAACTGAATTCGACTGTGAGATCATAGTAATCTCCCATAACCTGCTTGCAAGACTGCATAAGGGAGAGCTCCAATTGACAAGCAGTTTTTATCAAATCCTCTTCTAACAACTTGACATCCTTAACTTTCCACATCACAAAGTGAAACAGATAAGAGCACCATGCTTTATCAAAAGCTTTAAGCTGAGCACTGAAAGCCAGCCTCGCTGGGCTCTCTTCTTCTGTAGATTTAATGGGACCTCCTATAATAATTTTAAGCAGCAATTCGAACTCTTTAACAAAGGTTCCAGCAGATTCAGCAAGAGCAAGTTCACACTGCCCTTTTTCAGTGAAAACTGAATCTGGATGTCCTAGAATCATATATGCACACAGAACTACTCTGGCTGGGTACCTTGATAACTTGACTGGAGCTGCCACTTTCCCCCTAGATGGGACAGAGGAAGCGGCACGCTTAAGAAGATGATTAATATTTTCAAAACAAAGTACATCTCTGGGACCAAGAAGCTCATGTCTGATACTAATGCGGGACTCTAGTCGATCGAGTAATGTTTTCGCCTTTTGGATGGTAGCACTTGACCCAATCTTCACTGCAAGTTGCTCAAAAGGCATTCCTTCAACAGATTTTCTGTTGATATCTAGGGTCATGTATGCTTTAGCCAATGAAAAAGTTGTTCGTCTTAGTTGGATGAACCGCCTCCAGCACCTGGAGATCATAATAACAATTGAGGTACACTACAATGAGGAATAGAAAAGGACAACAATAATGCATGACCCATGCTACTGAGGAAACCAATAAATAACAAGATATCTGTACACAATGTTAGATAAACTATTGAGTTCATATTTACATAGAAGAACATCCCAAGTACAAAAAATCACACCACCTCATAGCTGTAATCAGCACATCAGAACAGAGATAACAAACAAAAGTTGTAATGGTATTCCTTTCTTCTTTTCTTTTTCTTTTAAATTAAGATTGTGACATATATTTCTTTTCTTAAAAATAAAAAGTATACTTATTTCTCAAAGAAAAAGAGCAGCAAAAAATGTTAACCATCAAGCAATACTCAACTCCTAGGACATGCTTCAGAGTTTAATGTCTCTTGGAAGGGGATGTAATTAAGGGCAAGCAGTTGTTTTCCATTTGCTTAATCCTTAATGCATGATACAAATTTCAGTCCAATTTGATTGCAACATCCCTCAAGATAATGTAGAATCAACTACATAATTTTTTTTATAACCTTGCTGTTCGGGCTTAGCTTGCGCACAACTCAATTTATTTCACGGCGTACCTGCTACGGGGTACCTGCTACCTCCAACTAGCACCGGTACCAGTAAATCACCTGATGGTTAAAATCAACTAACATAGTTTTATGATGCAAAACCTCAAAGCCTCAGCCTAACTCCTCAGCGTCACAAGAGAAATCGAGTGCTAAAAAAGGAAGGGATATAATATGATAATATATGCCATGCAATAATTATACATCTTTTTTTTTTTAAACACAGTAGTGTCAGGTTAGATTGCCTGCATCTTGACTATTAACTATTCCACTGGGTACTACCACCTCCTACCAACATAGATACAGAGTCTGCCAATCAAAACATAGACATATGGGCAAAAATTGCCTAGAGTTTTGTCTCTGCTGGAATTCAACCCCTGGTGACTCATGGGTTTCACTCAGTTCATTGACCATCAGCCACACCCTTGGGTGCAAGAATTATGAACTTGCTTAACAGCTCGCATGAAATTATATTGAAGTTCAGTACAACATGGACGACTCCAAATCACATTATGGAAGCCTAATAAACTTAGATAATTCATTGCTATTGCCTAAATGAACCTAAAGAGTAGCGGCAATAAAGTTCTTGAAATTTCCCTTGCAGCCTACTTTTAAACATGTTTGCTGAAGGAATCTGGAACTTGACTTACCATTCAGTTCACTGATTTTCTTCTTGATTAATAAAGTGAAAATGACAAAATCCTACTATACTTTACAATTGATATCAACAGGAAGAAACATCTAAAATAATGAATGCAAACATAAAGAAAGCTCATAGCTCCAAATTTACCTTGTTAGGTTAATAGACAAAAACTCCCCCCACGCAATTATGTCTGAACAGGCACGACGTGAACTTAGCAGACTTCGCCTCTGCTTTAAATACTCTGCTCTAAGCCTCTTCGCCTGACAATTACAACAATATTAGATATTGGTATAGCAATGATAGCTTGCCCTTACTTCATACAAGAAAGATTATAAATCCAACTACCAGCTAAGAAACACAGACGCAAAATCTATTGGGTCAAACATGTTTGACATCAACACCAATCAGAGAGCACTCAGGCACATGTTTCATGCTAACTCGGTGCTATCTTACTTTTTTTAATGCATTAATTAAAGAGAAAAAGGTCAATTTACCCCTATGCTTTAGAATATTGTCTGCATTTAACATCCATTATACTATCGGGAAAAATCTATCCCTGCGGTTAGCAAAGTTTTCAAATTTACCCCCAGCCCTAATGGAAATCTCCAATATTTATTTAAGACACTAATTTATACCTGCAAGTTCAAAAAGTGGCTGCAAATTCACAAACTAATTGCTAAACCATATATAAATGGAGTTTTGCACGGACATTAATTAGTTCCAATAACACAAAAATTGATTTGATTTGATTTTATATAAACTTATAATGTAAAAGACTATTAATCTATTCATATAATTTTACGTGTCGCAACAAGTAATTAATTAATCACATTTTTAGGTTACATATCTATGTTTATTATAGGAAGTTCCCTATAAAAGGATATTTAGTGACCTAATAATGAAGTTTTTTTTTATATTGTAAATGTATAACAATTACCTAAAATATGCATAGATATTAAACTCAATATATATGCACTGCATAAAAAGTTAAAAATTTTAAAAGGGGCCCCTCATATGAGCATCTCTTAAGAAACTGGAAGCAGCTGCCAAACAATAGTGAATCTCAGTGATTAAATTCAATAATTAGACAAAGTCTTGTCTTGTTGATTTTCATTTGTCTCGAGAAGAGAAAGTGCTAAGCATGTAGTCTTGGGAGATTAGTTTCTTAATTATTGTGAGGTTCCTCTAATTTGACCCATCGAAAAGGGTTGAAATCATCGAAGATTCACCTCTTTCCAAAATAAGTTTTCTTTTCTCTTATCCCTTTTGAAACTTCTCTTTTCTTTTCTTTTTTTTTTCAAATAATCAATAGAAGAGGGAAACAAGTTTCAAAATTAGAATTTGCCCATAATTTTTGTAATTTTTTCTAAAAACTTGGAACGTGTGTGAATCTGTTAGTGAATTTGTAATCATTTCTTGAACTACAGGTACAAATAGGTGGCTTAAATGATATGGATTTGGGAATTGGGGATTTTTGTTAGGGCAGGGGGTAATTTTAGAAATTTTGCTAACAGCAAGGGTAAGTTTGTCCCCATAGTATAACGGAAGTTAAATGCAGATAATATTCGAAAGTAGAAAGGTAAATTTGACTCTTTTCCCATAATTGAATACGGACACCAGGGTCACTCTATTAGTCACCAAGATGACGCTGCGTTGCCTGTATGATGTTTACATGACAAATAAGTTCAGTTATATAGAAGAGACTTGACAGGGCAAAAATTGGTTTACTACAAAGAACTAATGAAAATCAGACTCTAACGATCACACCATTATCAGGACCAAGCCTTTAATCGGAAATGGTGAAAGGAACATGAATAGATTTAGACATTTGGTGTAGTACTAGATGCTCTCATTTAGCATATAGAACTACATTAAATGGTCTTTTTTCATCTCCAATGTGATTTTCAATCAACCATTATACCCAAGGACGTTCAACAATTTGAGCTCTATTGCTTCTGATGTTAGAATAAATGAAATTGCAGAGTGCTTCTTTGAGTCTTTGTATCAATTATGAATTTTCTCAGTAAGTTTTTTCCCCTATTTGGCCTCCTATTCATGTTGAGTTCCTTATATAGAATACATAGTAACCTTTCGCATTCATTTAGCTTAACACATACCTTTTGGAGACGACCCTCCAGTTGATCTTTTAGTCTTATCCTCTCAATCTCCCGTTGACTATACACAGAGTTTGCTATCCGCTTAACTTGTAATATCCTTGCATGTGCTTTTGATCTCTCTGCTTCCAGAAATCCCAACCGCTTCTTTTCAGCAGCAGCCCGCTTCCGATGAATAGCAGCCCGGACACACTCCCTGTATTTGCTCTCTTGCATTACCCTCCTCGATAGCAACTGTGAAATCCGTTCCTTTTTTGCAGCCTTTCGTTGCCTACATTTAAGAAGAACCCTCCGGTTCAATTCTGCCCGCTGAGCTCGTGACTCAACCTTACTGCCCAGCTCATCACGTTCTTTCTCAAAACGCATTTCCACAGCATTTTTAGCCGCTTGTCTAAGCTCATCTAATCTTGCCAAGCGCTTCTGAACTTTTGCAAGGATGCTCAACCTGCTCAACAGGTACACAGCCAATAACATCCATAAGTTAATTTGAGGTGTGTAGAAAGTCGCATGTACAATGATTAGACTGGGGCTACCAGTAAAACAACAGGTTGGGCTTCGATTTGTCATTTCGCATTGAAGCCTTACCCTGCCAAAAGTTAATTATGTTTGTTATAGGTCTCACATTTTGCCAAATTCGCACTTTTTAACCTTATCCTTTATTCTCTTCTACACAAAAATCCACTATGTCACGTGGTTTACAACTAATACAAATCGGAGACTGCTAACTTTTACTCCAAATTATCTAATTGTAGTTAAAAGATAAACAACTAACAGATCCGTCAGAGCACCAGAACTTTCTCAGACTTCAACCCAATTCTCGAACCAATTGCCACCACCTTAAGTCGCTGCTCTCCTCTTTCCCTTCTTGGCCCTCTTCTCGATATACTCCAACCTTAGACCTACATCATGACTACATGTCTACATCCATAAAACTAGCACAAACAAACTTCATTTTTTCACAAACAGAAGTTTTGTTAAAAAAGCATTGAAGTGATAGAAACCCCTAATTATTGAAGCATACAAAGACCAAACTCAAACATCAAACACCACATAAGAGAAAGTGTGGAGAAGTTGAGTCTTCATTACTTTCAGCCTGTTTTGCAATCTAATGAAGAAAACAGTAGAGTCCAACTTGGATAAATGGTCGTAGTCTTGAGTGGCCGAGAAGTTGAGATAAGTATCTAATTGGGAGAAATGGGGAAACATATTTCCTTTCACTCTGATGCCCATTCCTCCCTTTTAATTGATAGCTTCAATGTATTTTGTTCCTTTTTTTCCAAATGTCAATCAGTTTCATATATTTCAGCTTTGATATAACAATTTGATGCCAAAAGAACTTTTTGCTTTATTCTTTTGAACCAATGAACAAATGGGAAACAAAAAATGCAAAACAGGAAAAAGTACAATTATCTACCCAAAATGGAAAAGATGTCTGAAATCAAAAGCTCAAGAATGATAAAGTTACAAAGACTAGAAATGAGCTACACTCACTCCACCCCTTCCCAACTGGAAAATGAAAAGGAAACCATAGGCCTCTCTTGGTAAGGGAAAGGAAATCATAGGCCATATCTGCAACATTAAAAGCTTAATTTCTTAAATCATCACAGCACAACTCATAAAACATGAAACACGTATAACACTCTTTTTACCAATAAAAAAAATGTAACACTATTTTCCAAATACTAATAATGTGCAATTAAGAAGATTGACAAATATAGAGAGCCCGAACAATTTACCTCTTCTTTTCAGCCGCAAGAAGCTTGGCTTCTAATTGCTTTCTAAGCTCCCCATCCTGTGAGCATGTTGATGATCTCAATTTTGGTCGTGCCTTGCTCGACAATAACTCATAAAATTGCTGCATTTTATTAATGTTTGGTCAACAACTCAATATAGAGGAACCACATCAAGCATAATAACATATTGATAAATTCCTGGATTAGTATTCATTTATACTCTAAACCATCAAAGCAGCTTGACTTGGATGAACTGAGGCAACTTATTTCAAGTTAAAAAATGTCTTAGCATAATACTCAACTACAAGTTTTTGGACTAAAATTTGATTGCTCACCAAGTTAAAGCAAGTACTTAGCTTAATCAAGTAAACTTAAAAGCACACTATTTCAAATATTACATCAGACTAGATCTTTAGGCTCAATTCTTTGTGGTAATATCATTCTATACCTTGTATTGTTCAAGAGCTAGGCAAGTTAGCAAAAACAATACCACATATGAGCCCCACGTATTCTAAAATGCCATCATGAACAGTTTTTCATTTTTAACCCAATTGTCAACTAAACAATTAAATGAGGTGAATTAAATAAAATAAACAATATAATTGAATTTAAAGCTCCAATTATCATGCATTTGCGGAAGAATACATCTGCTTCACATTTCATTTGAACTTACTCTGGATAAACATTAAAAAAATGTTAGATACTTAACATCAGCTAAAGCAATATTGTGCAAGTCATATTGTTAGAGTCGACTTAAACATAGTTGACGAGTCTGTTTGTTTTTTATGAAAAAATAAATGAGAATTTAAAACATAAGATTTCAAGTAAAGTCAACTTGACAAAGAACTCGTTTGACCTTACAAAGTCATTAGGTCTACAATCCTATTTCTTCCTCCTTCCTTTTTCTTTAACTTACCTTAGTATCTCTTTCTTCTCTATTTCTTTTTTCTTTTTTTTTTTTACTTCACTCAAAATTTCTTTGATAAGTCAATGCATGAATGCAGTGTGACTTACAGTTTCAAGTTTCTAAAAAAATCTAGATAGATTTGGGAACCTAATAAACTACTGGTTGATATCTTTTAAAAGACCTTCCCTTTGGCAGTTGATACATTTGTACCAAGAATAATAAAGAAAAAAAATTCCTTCACTCCATTAAAGAGTCCCAAGAAGAAGTCATTAGCCTCATTTCAATCCTAAATTTCCAATTGTAGTAGACTTTCTTCAATAATCAAATATCCTCGGGGGATACAGAATAGAGTTTTACCAATATTAAGTATCAATTCTTTAGCATATCTGCATTAGACAAAAATCTCTACTAAATATCTGGAGTAGACAAAGTTTTATTCAATCAGTAGAATATAGTAACAAGAAATCCCAATTAGATACTTATAGATAACCAATCAAGCAGCACATGGAAAAACATCCCTAACCCCTAAAGTTCAATTTATCCATATGGATGAACTGGCACTCTTCTTCCCCAATAGAATGCCACCAAATCACAAATTTGGAAAATGATCACTTTCCATTACATAGCTTATAAATGGACAACTCCAAAGATCTAGCTACACAAGGAGTAAATTCAACAAAGCTACGCTGCTCCGAATCCATTTTGGAAATTCCAAATTTTGACAACAATCCATTAATAAATAGTCAGGAATGCAAATTCATTTTCTCAACCATTTCTACTATAATTTTCATTCTACTGGCACTAATTATAAATACAAAAGTCAAATTAACCCGTAAATTCCTTATCCTAGCAAACAAGATCACATATTCGCAACAATCACGTATAAAATGAGACAGATAGCAATAGGACCAAAAGAGAACGAACAGGAAAATATAACTACCTGACGACGTAACTCGGCGTCCTTAAGCTTGGTTTCAATATCTTGGGCGGTAATAGTGGAAGGACTTTTGGTTTCAAGAAGGCGTCGGCGAAGGCGTCTAGGGAGACACGACGCCGCATTATTAGAGTCATTCACCAGAATGTTCAAAGCCATTCCGACGACATGATCGGATTTAGGAGTTACCGATTCTATTCTCATCTCCATTAGCAGGCGATGATTGAACGACGATCGATTAAATCAACCGGCGAAAGTATCCCCTTTGAGGAGAGGAGAACGGAATTGTCCTTTTTGAAGAATTTGATATTTTTCAATTCGTTTCTAAAAGCCCCTTTTTGAAATATTTGGGCCTAAACTGTAAACCCAAGCGGGACTTGAAAACTTATGCATGCGCTATCCAGGTGAGGTGATAGAAATACTAGTACTCATTAAGGTCAATTTTGCCACAAGTTATTATATAATTAAAATAATAAAATATATACTATTAAGTACTAATTAACTATAATTTAGTGATAAAAGTTAATTGGTCTGATGCCAAAAATTAGATGCGTGGGAGTATTTTATTTATCGGTCTTGAAATAAGAAATATTTTAACTTTTGATCTTATTAAAAAAAGATATTTATTTTTTACAATAATTTAAAAGCCCACAAAGTGACAAATTAAACTGAATTGTTACCAACTTAAATTCTTGTAATCTTTTATTTATTACTCTCAAATAAAATCTTCATACTCTCTTATAAATTAAGTGAAAATATAACTTGGAACTTTTTGGCTCTTGTTATGTGATCTATAATTTGATTTGGTCTCTAGTATCCGAATCTACCTGTCTGCTTTGGTACATATTGCTATGATCCCAACGCTCGAGAAGACTCTATATCAGGATTAGTAGCCGAGGTGAGGTAAGAACGTAAAATTCCTTAATTTTCTATCCATGATTTCTCCTTTTCATGTCTTATGTTGAATCAAGTGAATATTTGTACTTCCAGATATTGATTCTATGTGAATTGAGAACTTCCGTATGTCTCGTCTTTATGTTGTTCTTTGCTTGAAGAATATTGCAGCTTTCTGCAAAAGTTTTTTTTCCTCTGTTGTATCACAGACTCTGTTTCATTTAGGAGTGTTAAAATATATCTGGAGTGCTCTTGAATATTATCTGTGATTCTGTCCATTGTGATCTCATTGACATTTTTGTCTCTTAGCTTGGTAAATAGAGGGTGGGAGGTGATTTCAACAATTACTTGGCCCCATCAGTTTTACCTATCACCTTCTAGATCTGGCTCCGAATCCATAGTGGCTTGTAGGATATCGTGAAGCTTGACTTCTGGGAAATTTGCTTTGGTGAGTCTGTATCTAAATGTATGTATGTCTTTAAGAAATGAAAAGTCATTTGCTGCTAGTGGAGGGAAACTTTTTTTTTTTTGCTTTTGCTATCGCTTTAGTTATTCAGCAACTCCATTGCTCTTTTTCTCTGTTCTTGAAATTATTTTTCCATACGCTGTTGGTTTCTTGAGTTTTCTATCTTGACTACATGTATGTTGGTGCATGTATATGTGTCTGTTGGGAACTTAATGATGCTAAGTTCATTTTTCTCTCTTGCGTTCTTGCTTGGCTCAAGAAGTTCCTTCTGAGGTTTGCTTAATTTGCCTATCTCACTTGACAATAATCACCAGGGTAAATGCTCCCCAGATTCAAACCTAGTAAGAAAAGACTAAGCTAGCTAGTTGGTCAACTTAGTTTCTATTTTCAGAAAAATGCTCTTATTGCTTCACATAAACAAATTTACAATATATTAGCTAGGGCCTAGGCAGTGTAGTCCGATCCACTGACGATAAAATTCTTCATCCAAATTAACTGGTGTTTTCATAGTCTCATTTCTGTGAACTTCCATTGATGAGCTTTTCTCTTGGATTGAAAGAAGAAAGAAAACTGAAACTGTTTATACTATGACTCAATTAGAAAGCGGATTTGATGCTTAAAGCAGCTATAAACTGAGCATGACATGCTAGATTTTCATGATTAAGGTGACTTGACTTGGTATGTGCTACTGAAATTCATTGTTGGTTACTAAAGTTATGTATAGCAGTTTCAGTTGCACTGATGTTTACTCCTCCTATGAATTATCTCAACTTCTATGCTATGCTCTGTTGTTGCTCGTGCACATATTGAGACTCGCCCCGAAAATATGACAAATTGGTGGGCCAGAGGTCTTGTTGGGTCATTTTGACTCACCATTTACTGTATTGTACAGATCCATCTATCAATGTTGTTGTTGAATTTTATTGATATCATTCGAGACATTGAGTTTCTATAGAAGTGAGTTGCCCGTTGTTGGTTTGTAGAGTTGCTTTTTGTTATCGTTATATTTTATTTCGGAATGCAACTCTATACTCTTATATTCAATTTACACTAAATGCTCCTTGACTAGTTATTGATTATAAAATTTTACACCTGTTTCGTTTATTAACTTTCGCTTAGAATTAGATACTGATTTGCACATATTATAAGTTGTACTAATTTTCCTAGGCCCTAGCTAATATATTGTGCAATTAATACTACTACTCATCAACTGAACTTATGCTTGTAGTTGCTATAAGTATTCCATCACTTTGTCAAGCATTGATGCTTTATCTGTCTGCAATATTCAATTGTCTCTTCTGCAATATGGTTAACAAGAGCTACATTGGTCATTCTACTCTCCCGAAAGGTTTTTTTCCAAAGTTGAGCTTGAGTAGCACTGTTCTCATGGATTAGAATGGCCAACTCTCATTCGCTGAACTAGTGAAAGATGAGCTCCATGTCTTGGTGTTAGACGATTATAGGAAGTTGAAATGGGATGAAACGAGGTGGATCATCAAGATGAAATTCTTGAAATCGGATAATAAGGAGCTAATGATATTTTATACTCTTGTTAACGATAGGCTCTTCTTTGCGAGTCAGGACAGGTATTTCTTTTGCGGGTATAACATTTATACAGATGAATTAAAAAGGACTAAGTTTGAGATTAAGATTGATTATGGTGAACTAGTCTCAAAACATGTAGCCCGTTTCATGTTCCACAGGAGAGACAACCAACTAAGAACTAGTTATATTTTGAGATAATAAGTGAACTTTTATTTTGAGATCATTGAAACCTTATATTATATTTTTACTGTTTCCCATTATCTATGCAGTAATTGAGTGACTGATTATTGTAATGTAATCCATACTTAAATGGACGATGTCATAGTGATATAATGATCAGATATACTGTTGCATCTCTGTTTATCCTTTTGTTTTCCAAGTATTGAGTAAAATGAACTTACAGGTCGAGCAATAGTGGTAATGAACAAGCTACAAAAGCACTGTCGAAGTCTGTTTGTCTTCATTCTCAAAGATTCTTTATGCATTTACTAAGGTATGCACTATAATAGTCGGGTCATTGTAAAAGAGATGAAATTTTAGTATATGATATATATGCAGCTTCTGTTAAGACCAGTTAATCTTATAGTTAATATGTTCTTCATAGTCATTCTGTAAAAAGATTTCTTCTATAGTTTTCTTTGTAACCACTTGACATCCTTTTACTGGCTTCATACACTGTAAACTGCAACTTGCACCACTTTTCTTAATCAAATCAGCAGAGCTCCAAGCTAAAAAATGAAATTACAAGATGTGAAGTCTCTGCAGCAGTATAAGCATAAAAAATATCTAAATAATAGACTGACTACTAAACAAAAATGTGATCCAAGATAAATTTTACTTCTGTATATCTGAGTGTATTAGAACTGTGTAGGGATGGGCAATATAAGGTAAGGTATGCATGTACTATAATAGTTGGGTGGTTGTAAAAGAAATGGTGTGATATGTTTAGCTCAATACATTTAAAGACTTGGAATAATTGATATTAGCATTCTTTAGAGGGAGCTGCAACTCTTAACTCTTAATTTAACTTCTTATTTCAGGAAATAATTGCACGCAATGCTTATTGTTTTCTAGAAGACACCTATCCACGAATGACTGGTCGTAGACCTCTGACAACTCCGAGAGTTTTCAAAAACATTGTTTGCTGACGAGCCAGTAGATGCACAGATTTTTAGCCCATAATAGATTTTAGATTGTATGTTGTAATTTTGATCTATAAGTTCATGATATCACAACAAAAGAATAGAAAAGTTTGATAGCTTTCTGGAATGAGCACTTGTTTCTTTGTTTATGAGAAGGTGAAACTTGGAATCTTGCTTTTGTGTAATTTCTCTTGATACTATAACATAGTGGTTAATTAAATACGTCGATTAAGGTGAAATTACGGCCAATTTTAGCAGCCATAGTAATTGCCACTAAAACAAGTTTTTTAGTGGCAATTATTGCGTTTTTATCGGCAATAACAAAAGCCACAATTATATTGGATAAAACATTTTTAAGGTAGGTTTAGTAGCTATAGTAATTGTCGTTAAATAAATGTCAATAAAAATAATTATTTTTAGCAACAATAATATAGGTCTTTACCAGCATTTATAATAAATGCCACTAGAGGCTTTAGCGACTTTGGATTGCATGGCATTTAATCTATTGCCAGTAAATATTATAGAGGCAATAAATATTGCTGTTAAAAATCTCTTTTGGTGTAGTGTGTATCCATCATTTAAATCCTGTATGGTAAAATATAAAGTGTATAAAGAAAACATAAACATGTAAGTGTACTTATAAGACAGGTTGTTTAATGTAACATGGAGTTTATGGTAGTTTGAAGATCTTTTAGCGTTTATAAAGGGTTAAGTAATTTTGACAAATAAAGTAGTTATTGTATATTTTAAAACCGAAATTGAAGGCGTTTTACAGTGCATAGGCAAGACGAAGAGTTAGACGGACATGTAGAACAAAGGGTATGGAAAGCATCAAGAAAAATACCTGAACGGTTGAAGAGATTTGTGGATTGTTTTTATGGATGTGTTGAACAGGAAGGCATTCGAGTGGAAAGTAAGAAGAAGAGGGAGATAAGGAAAAAGTAAGTAGTCAGGGCAGATGCAGAACAAAGAATATGAGATACGTAAAGAACCATACTTGTGCAGTTGTAGGGGTTGTGTGGTTACATTGAATATGACCTAAAGCGAAATAAAAGTAAGGAGAAGAGGAAGATAGGTAATGTGGATAGTAGGGATTGGTGGAATCTTAAAGGCTTCAATTTTAGTGGTGTGAAAATTAGAAAGTAAATCAACTTTAAAAAAAAAAGAAGAAACAGTTGAATGATCAAAAGTTTCCTTCTGAAATTGGAGGCCAGCATGTTTCCCTGCTCTTGGATGAGCGAAAAGGGATGCTATTGTGTAATTAATTTGTTTAATAATGGTCTGTACGAATTGCAAAGAATTTGTTGTGGATTCATCAAAAGTAAATGTGTGCGCCAAATAGTTCTTTTTGTTCACCCTGTTGATGAATATGGAAAAAAAAATAATATACAGGCATATATATTGGGCAAACATTAAAGAACGACTTTTACGTTTTCTGTTTCTTAATATGAACGACACATCTTGAGCGGTATAAAATGCATTCCTAAGGCTTTGTTCTTATTAGACAGTTAATTTAATGTAACATGGAGTTTTCATAAGTTTGAAAATATTTGAGCATTTAAAAATAGATAAATAAATCAATAAATAAATTAGTAAATATAAATTTAAAGGCGAAATTAAAGGGCGCGAACTATGTAAAAATTAGTCGTGAGTTAGAGAATGATTTCGAACAAATGATATGGGGAGGTTGAAGAATCATAACTGAGCGTTCATGGGTGTTTAGCATAATGAAGGTTGCATCATTTGAAATTGTAGTGGAACAATTCTACGAACATGTCATTCCAACACCAAAATATTAATGCAGCAATACTACACAAAGCTTTGCTGGTGGATATTTGGTTTGTATTCTCTGTGTTGTTGATACAATTCATTTCTCTTAATCATATGAGATGTTATAGTTAATCGCTTTCATAAAAAGAGCTTGCAACTGGCCTACATATCATTTTATGACAACTTCAATCTTCTTAGTAAAATATAAAAATGGGGAAGTAAGTTGGAAAAAGTAATATTCTACTCTCTGGATATTCAATTTCATACTACAAAGAACTTCATGGTTAGGTGCTATAAGCAGTCTTAATGAGAACATCATGTTTAGCTACTTTCAATAATAACACCTCCTTAAATGTTTCACTTTTTAGATATAAATATTTTTAACAGATAAATATATTTATCCATCTTATCCCAATTTTGTTACAAATTTTTTGTGTTATTGTTCTTTCATTTAATTTAATTTTGGAATGTTCTTAATATTTTAACTTCTTACAAGACTTTATATCAGTGTTATTTTTAATATTCAAAAATTAGAAAACATATCTTTATAAGTTCAATAAGGTTTTTTACGAAAAATTTCCTTTTCAAATTGGAGGCCAGCACGTTTCCCAGTTCTTGGATGAACAGAAAAGGTATGCTATTGTGTAATTAATTTGTTTAATACTGGCCTGTACGAATTTGAAAAAATTTGGTTTGGATTCATAGAAAGTTACCTTGTTGGTGAATACTTTAAATAAATGTACCTATGAGCAATGAATACCTGAGAGAAAAAGTAAAAGAAGAAAGCATTTTTGAACCCTCAGGCGTACAGTAATTAGCCAGATTTTAATAATTTTTCAAACAAGGCAGTAGTTGTAGAGTAAAGTAGCGTAATTGGAGGCGTAGTACAATGTAAAGTCTAAGTGTATCAAAGTGGAAGGTTTCTTGTAAAAAAAAAAAAGAAAAGTTGAAGTGTAAAGTGAACAATAATTTCAAAAGTAGCGTACAGTAATTAGTTAGGTATTAAAATATCTTGAAACAAAGCAACAGGTGTAAATTTTCGACACCTAATTGAACGTGTAGTATAGTGTAAAGTCTAAGGGTATCACAATGAAGATTTGCTTGTAGAAAAATTCAGAAGTTGAAGTGTAAACTGAACAATAATTTCAAAAGCAGCATACCTGGGCGGGTTGGAAGTATTGCGTGTGTCTGGTGTAAGGGGTTGTGTATCCATCGTTTAAGTCCTGTATAGGAAAATATAAGGTGCATTATGAAAACATATACATGTAAGTATACATATGAGGGAGGTAATTTAATGTAACATGGAGATTACGGTAGTTTGGAGATCTTTTAGTGTTTAAAAAGGGTTAAGTAATTTCGACAAATAAAGTAGTTATTATATACTTTTAAATCGAAATTGGAGGCTTTATAAAATGTATAGGCTAGACGAAGAGTTAGACAGATATGCAGAACAAAGGGTCTAGAAAGCATTAAGAACAATACGTGAAAGGTTGAAGGGGTTTAGGGATTATTTTAACTGATGTGTTGAACAGGTAGGCATTTGGGAGGAAAGTAAGTCGGAGAGAGAGATAAGAGAAAAGTAAGCAGTCGGGGCAGATGCAGAACAAAGGATATGGGATGCATAAAGAACCATACCTGTGCAGTTGTAGTGGTCCAGCACGTTTCCCTGCTCTTGGCCGAACAGAAAAGGTATGCTATTGTGTAATTAATTTATTTAATAACGGCCTGTATGAATTGTAAAGAATTTGTTGTTGATTCATAGAAAGTTAATGTACGCGCCAGTTGTTTTTTTTTAATTCACACTGTTGATGAAGATGTTTAAATAAAAAGCAAGTACAGGCATATATATTGGGCAAACAGTAAAGAACAACTTTAACGTTCTCTATTTTTAGATATGAAAGACATATTGAGCGGAATAAAATGCATTCCTAAGGCTTTGTTCTTATTAGATAGGTAATTTAATGTAATATGGAGTTTTCGTTTGTCTGAAAATATTTGATCGTTTGTTAAATAAATTGACAAATGTAGTAGTAGAAGTAAATTTTTAAGGCAAAATTGAAGGGCGCGAACTATGTATAGGTTAGTCACAAGTTAAAGAACGATATCGAAAACATGGTGTGGGGTGGTTGAAGAACCATAACTGAGCCTTCATGGGTGTTTTTTGAAAAAAAAAAAGCATTCTTCAAGCTTTGTTATTATTAGACAGGTAATTTAATGCAAGATGGAGTCTCGAAAAGTTTGAAAATCTCTTAGCATTTAGAGGGGGATAAATAATTTGACAAACAGAGTAGTAGTCATAAATTGTAAAGTCGAAATTGAAGGCGGTGAGGCGATGTATAGGTTGAAGAACCATAACTGAGCATTCATGGATGTTTTTGAGGAAAAAATTCAATCTTCCAGTTTTTCTCGGATTAGACTGGTAATTTAATATAATATGAAATTTTCGAAAGTTTTAAATTTCTTTTAGCATTTAGAGAGGAAAAAATAATTTGACAAATAGAGTAGTAGTAGTAGTCATAAATTGTAAAGCCTAAATTGAAGGCGGTGGACGATGTATAGGTAGAAGAATCATAACTGAGCATTCATGGGTGTTTTTTAGGAAAAAATTCATTATTCCGGGTTTGTTCTTATTAGATAGGCAATTTAATATAATATGGATTTTACGAAAGGTTTAAATCTTTTAGTGTTTAGAGAGGGTTAAATAATTTGGAAAACAAAGTAGTTGGCATAAATTGTAAAGCCGTAATTGAAGGCGACTAACAATGTATGGGTTATTCATGAGTTAGAGAACGATGTCGAAGAAAGGGTATGGGCAGTTTGAAGAGTCATAACTGAGCATTCATGGGTGTTTTGTGGAATTTTGTTACGGATGCGTTGATGAGGAAGGTGCGTGAGTAGAAAGTAAGAAGAAGAGGGAGATAAGGGAAAATTAACAATGGGGCCAGATGATGAACAAAGGAAACGGGAGGAGTAAAGGACCATACCTGAGCAGATGTGGAGACTGTGAGGTTGCGTTGAACAGCAGCGGCAGCGATTGAAAGTGAGGAGATCAGGGAGAGCGGTAATGGGCAGGGAGGATTTGGCAAGCAGAAGCGGAACGGTGTTACGAATTTGTACGTGTTGAGGAAGGGGCGCTAAGGGAGGATCGATTTATAATGTTGTTAGGAAATTAATTGGTTGATTTCTGAGAAATTAGATAAATACAATCTCTGGCTTGTGGGCGAGCCACGCCACTGGGTTCAGGATTCTCCTTTATAATAATATATATATGTTGGGACAACGGAACAACAATAAACACACACACATAAATTAACTGCGAGAAAATAAAGAAAAGCGGAACACAAAGCGACACACAAGAATTTACGTGGTTCGATCTGGCGACCTAGTCCACAACTGCAACTGGGAGGAATTTTATTGCTCTATCTTGTGGTGTATACATTACAAGTACAAGCTATCTATTTATAGAAATAGATTCGGGCTATTAAGAATTCTAACGGTCATAAGTCAAAATTCTAACGGTCATAAGTCGGAATTCTAACAGTCATAAGTTGGAATTCTAACAGTCATAAGTTGGCTTAATCATGTCTCCACAAGCCCAACAATCTCCCACTTGGAGGCATGATAATCTTCAACTGCCATCCACTGTGAGCACTTGTATGTCTAGTAATCTCTTCCTCATCTTCCTGGTTGCAGCGGCCTTTTCATCAGTTAACGTGAAGGCCCGTTGAAGCTTCCCCACGCTCCAACATCAGTCACGGCTAAAACTGCCCCTGACTCGTCCTCTGTCCCTACCGACTCCCACTTGCACGAACTGCCGAATCCTGGGATACTCTGAGAACAAACGACACTCTCCATAGTTAGCAGGTAATCATCCAGAGAGACTTTGACAGCTGGAACACTGGTTCTCTTAACCCACTGTCTGGTGACTCTGGCTGAAGCTTTAACTGGCTGACTGTTGGTGCTCCCATTGCAACGAAAATCCCTGACTGGTTTACCTGAACCTTTCCAAGCACGTTCAACCTGAATCTGACCTGTGGCTCTGGGTTTATTTCCTGCGAAACGAACCTTCTTCTGCCCACGAGACTCTGTGAACCGGATTTTGTTTCTCTTCTGATCTGGGACAGTCACTCCCTCAGACGGTAAATAGACCATATACAACGAACTCCATTTCTTTCCTCGAGCTATAACCAAGTTCCCCTTTATCACCTTCCACTGCCCGTTTCCGAACTTAACATCGTGTCCCTCATCATCCAACTACCCAATAGAAATCAACCATTTCTTCAAGCTTGGAATCACTCGGACATCCTTTAGAGTCCACGGACTGACTGAAGTTTTCAGAATCATGTCACCCATGCCCGTTACATTAAGAACTTTTTTGTTCGCTGGTCTTACCTTTCCAAAATCCCCTTCTTTCAGATTCTGCAATACTCCACTGCTGTGGGTAGCATGAAATGAAGCACCAGAATCCATGACCCAGGAATCCACACTGCTCTCCACACTACATATCAAGAGATCATTATGAGCATTTTCTACTGCAATGTTAACTTGTTTATTATTCGGGCATTGATTCCTGAAATGCCCCACCTCCTGGCACGTCCAACACGTTACACCTGAGCGATCCTGAGTCTTCGACTGACTCCTCCTTCTGTTCCTGCTCCCACTACCTCTGCTATTTCTCCTGCCTCCGCTGACATTTAGCAATTCACTCGATGATTCCCCAGAACTCCTTCTTCTGACATCCTCGCCTAGAATGAGATCACGAATCTTTTCAAAAGTGAATCCATCGGGTCCTGCTGAACTGGTAACTGCTGTAACCGTTCCGGACCAACTGTCAGGTAATGACGATAGCATTAGTAAGGCTTGAACTTCATCATCGAACTTAATGCCCACTGACGTAAGTCTGGCTAAGATCGAATTCATTGTATTGATGTGCTCGGTAACTGAACCGCCTTCCTTCATTTTTATGTTCACCAATTCTCTAATCAGAAAGACCTTGTTTGCTGCAGATGGCTTCTCGTACATGTTAGACAGTGCTTCTATGACACCTTTCGCTGTCTTCTCCCTCAGAATGTTAAACGCAACATTCTTGGTCAACGAGAGTCGGATAACCGCCATGGCTTTTCGATCCAAATCTGCCCACTCTGCATCAGGCATCTTTTCCGGCTTGTCACCCAATACCATGTCTAACTTCTTTTGAACCAGCAAATACTCAATTTGCATTTTCCACCAACTGAAATCTGCACCATCAAACTTTTCAATTCGATATTTCCCATCTTCTGCCATCTCAAACGACTAGATGAGATACCCGGTACAACTAATCTCAGATCTTGGTAATTTCAAAAGAAAAATTGACAAAGCCAATACGCACCAACAAAGTTAACTCGGACCACCACCAACAAGAGACCAATTGGAAAAACTTTTCTACCGGAATTTTTTTTTTTCTCCGGCGAAACAATAATTTTCCGGTGAAGCAGTATCTGCCGGTGTCTTTTCCCGGACTGCTTCTCGATTTGCTTGTCGGTGGCTGCTGTCTCTCTGGTCGGCGACTGCTACTCTTCTTCGGTAGCAGATCTGCTGCCCTTTTTTTTTCCTTCTCCGAAAAATTTTTTTTTGGTGACTCTCGCTAATTTTTCGTGTGTTATAACCTCGCTCTGATACCAATTGTTGGGACAGCGGAACAACAATAAACACAAACACACAAATTAACTGCGAGAAAATAGAGAAAAGCGAAACACAAAGCGACACACAAGAATTTACGTGGTTCGGTCTCGCGACCTAGTCCACAGCTGCAACTGGGAGGAATTTTATTCCTCTCTCTTGTGGTGTATAAATTACAAGTACAAGCTATCTATTTATAGAAATAGATTCGGGCTATTAAGAATTCTAGCGGTCATAAGTCGGAATTCTAACAGTCATAAGTTGGAATTCTAACAGTCATAAGTCGGTTTAATCATGTCTTCACAAGCCCAACAATATATATATACAATATATATATATATATATATATATATATATATATATATATATATATATATATATCCGTTTTGAAATCGTAAAGTTGAGAGGTTATCCTTTGTCCTTTTATTTAATACAAAGAGGGGGTTCGCTGAAAATTTGGTCAAATATCACCGTTTCTTATGTTTTTACAGGTTCGATCAACCCTTTTTCTTCTATAAATTCACTCACAAATCTTGGATCCTATTTTATCGCTCAAAACTTTCTACTCTTTTATATATACCAACTATATTTACCAATCATTTATTTCATAAATATAAACAACCTTTGTCAACTATTATATTGGACATAAATAGTTCGCCAATCTTTGTCTGTACTATATGAGAGGATTATATTAAAGAGTAGAGTTTTATTATTTATTGAACTAAAGTTCGATTCTTAAGTTGTATTTTTTTTAGAATGACTTTGTAATAGTTTATTATATTTTATTATGGCATTTTACTTGTTTGGTCAGATTGTATAAGTTTTCGGCAATTTGAATAGTTTTTAAAACTTATGGAGTTCTTATATTAATGAGAAAAGAATACAACTTAAAAATCTCAAATTGCATGTCCAAATTTCAAACTTCAAATTTCATATCATAATTTCGAAATTTCATTTTACATGGCCAAAACGGGCCCTAAGTGTAATCTTGATGATGGCAAGTGGATCATGAAGGAATATGTGCTTTCTGACACTCTTCTTAGAAAGTTCAAACAGTTTGAGTTTAGAGATTATGTTATTTGTGCCGTGAAAAACAAGACGAAAAAAGATTCTTCTAATCTGACAAAGATGATTTTGTTCAAGAACCGATGTGCAAATTTAAGAGTTTGCTGGTGAAGAGAAGGGTGTGTTGAGCCTAACTACTACTTCTCAAAATCAAGAATCTGTGATGCTGACTCTAAAATAATGGATACTTCGGCTGGTGACACTGTGTTGGAGAAGAACCAGACACAACAGGAGATAATGGAAGAATCCAGCTTGGTTGCTGACCTTGTGGAAGCTATGTCAGAATTGGTACTGCCCCTGAAAGTGCATTTATTTCTCACGAATTTCCGAAAAATTATTACTCCTCTAGCAAGTAGAAATCCATTTTGGGATTTTAATAAATAACTCTACATGATCAGTAGAAAGCACTTATTAATGTTGTGCTTGTGAATGGTTAAAAGTATCTTTTGGAAGCAACATCAGCAGTTTAGAGTTGCTTCTTAGTTACATATGTACTGCATCTCATTTTTCTATTTCCTGAAAATTCATTAATATGCTACGGAACATCTTTTCTTGAATGGTTCCTTTTGCAACGAACTTGAAATCCTGAAAATCTGTAAAAATTACCTCAAATTTAACCAAATTTTGAAGATAAAGCTGAGTATTCTGTTGAAGCAAAAACATCAAATTGCATTCTGATTGACTAAATATCATAGAAGATGATCTAGAGAACCCTCATTCTAGAGCTCTTCTCTTTTAATTCTCTACAAGTTTTGAATATTCTAGATTCTTCTTTGAAATATCTTGGATATTAAGTTGGTGATGACTTCCAACAGGTAATACATTGAGGATCAATATACCTTTTCCAATATAATAGAGACCAATAGAGATAACAACGGGGTGAATTGTAAAAATTTCCGTAAGCCTTGGGGCAAAGTTGCTCAATACTTGAGCTGGTGTGAGATAGCATGTACTTCCTGTATTTATTAACCAGCTGGCTCGAACTATTGTTATAAAATTAAAGTGAACAAAAAAAAAAGAGAATGCACAAAGTGTTATCTCTATTGGTCTCTATTGCACAATTGATATCTCCTTCCCAATATCGAGAAAAACAATTTCTCTTGCACCAGTATTTTTACTAATTGACTATGCATGTAGAAACTTCTAGCTCATTTGGACAGATGTTGAACAAATCATATTTAGCTAAGACAGTAAGTTGTACGCTTTACTTCATGAACTCAAGGTTATGATGTCTTGCTAATGTGCACACTATTAAGTTATCTAGTGTGAGCTAAGATTGTATGAATGGTAGGCTTATTTTGATTTTTCTTCTGAGCCTGAAGTTGTTATAAAAGAAATAGTTAAGTGCATTGAGTTGGCAAAGGATGGAATCCATGCTGTTCTTTTAGTTTTCTCAGTACGAACTCTCTCTTTTTAGAGAAGAACAAGCAGCTATCCAGAGCTCTCTGGATTTCTTTGGGAAAAAAATGCGCGAATACATGATTGTGGTCTTTACTGGAGGAGAAGAGCTTGAAGATAGTGATGAGAATTTGGAGGATTACTTGGGTCAGGACTGCCCTGAACCTTAAAAGGTATTATTTTTTACTGAAATATAAGTTGAGATATTTATACTATAGACTTGCATTTTGCTTGTTATGCCTCTCATTATCATACCGTATCTATGCATAAGGTTAGTTTCCAGTTTGTGAAGTGTTGACAATTTTTTTCCTTTTTAAAAAAACCTTTGCTTAATCTATTGCATCTCTTATGCTTGATCACGAGCATAAAGCTCTTTCCAAAATTTATCTGTATTACCATTGCAAGCAACTCTGAAGTTATGTGACAATAAGACTAAAAATCCAAATAACAAATCTGACCAGTTGATAGAACTACAGTGCCTTGTGAAACTGGTGTTGGAAAAGAATGGTGGTCAGCGTTATACCTACGAATTTTTCAAAGAATTTAAGATATGTATGTAATACCTATTTTGGATTCTTTTCAACATTATCTGTTGGACTTGTCAGTGAAGGGCGTAGTGATGTTTGATGTTTTCGCCACCATTTATTGAACACGAAAATTCATAACAGGCATTGGAGGGTAATTTCTTGGATGGTGATTCTACGGATGAGATCAATGAGTTGCAGGAGCCAATGGTCAAGGTCTTACAAAGAGAAGCTAAGGCGACTTAATGTAGTGGTATGTGTCCTTATTAAATGACTTTGCTTCTTTTATTAGTTGATCAGTTTGTTCATTGTAGTCATTTCTTGGACTAGTGTGTCTTCATTATCAAACGACACACTACATGACTAGTATTTCTAGCCTATTGATTTTGTCTGATTGAGCCTGTAGCTAGTCTCAAAATTCTATAGAGCTAGTCAATAATATATTCAATAATTGATTTTTTCCAAAAGAAGTTCTTAATGGTGTTTCTGCCTACTGCCTTTTGAGACCAAGCTTAGTAGAGAACAAAATTTTTCTATATATGGACCAAAAGAAAAAAGAATTTTCTATAAGCATTTGCAGGCTGCTGCGCTTTCTCAACCCCTACTTTCATGTGTCTGGATTTGCCTTAGTCGTTTGGTTGTAACATATAGGAATAGTCTCTCTCAAGAGGGATATTCCTTGCATCATCTGTGTGTCATTTAGTTATCACTCTCTCCCTTGAGAACATGCTAAGAAAATTGGTCTAAAATTTGCTTTGGTCGGGTGTTTGCTTCACCACTGCTAAATTGTTATATTTCATACGGTACATTAGTTGCAGAAATCTTTGCAAACAGTTAAATTGATTCCTGGCAATCTTTTCCAACACTCTCCCTCAAAGCTGAGGGAATAATACCTATGGTCTATTATTTTCGTACTTTATCTTATCGCGATAGATAATGGATTTGATCCTGTATTTGCATATATTATTACAGGTTGAGAGTAAGGTGAGGGATGTCACATGCAGGCTTTTGGAACAATTGGTGATGGAGCGTGCTGCAAGGTTAGCAGCAGAACAAAATGCAAAATCAGATCAAACAAAATCAGAGGACAAGATACATGAGCTGAGAGAACACTTGCAAAGAGCTGAAAGAAAGGCTGATGAATTCAAAGGGCCTTTTAGAATAACCTCATACACATCACACTGAGTTTATGTTTGCACTCACTGTCTAACGTGAAAGGGAGGACTAGTTGTGTAACAATCTTGAGAGGCGCCACCTAACACATGCATGTCCACTGAGGACTAGTTGAGGTGTGACTATTTAATTTGAAGATTTGAGAGAAAAAAGGGTCTCGAGTTAATTGGATTGAAGCTTTTTGTACGCCTAAAACATCTATGTTTTAGGTGCCAAAATTAGCTCACGAAAATATGATCTGCCTAATCCGCTCTAAGTTTGAAGATGTATCGTGAAACAAGAGGGTTTGTGAACCAGGCCAAGCAAGACATGCAGCTTAAGTCAGGGATTGTTCAAGATTTGGACTGATTCACATGCCTTTGCCTATATTTGCGTTATTTGCCTTTGCATTGAACCCCTCTGCCTTCCTGTTTTAGTATTTTTACTCTGCTTTTGTTCCATCTTTATCAGTCTTTAGTTTGCCTATGCTACTTTCTTTGAAACAACTGCCTACATTATACTTTTCATGGGACCAGTTCCTTTGTTTTCACGGACAAGATTGATGCCTTCTTTCTTCTGTTGTTGCTTTCATTGTTGGTACCAATTAAATGAGCCACGCCATACAGCTTCTTGTTAGGGATCGAGAACTCAGGTATTGCGGAATTTAGTCAAATAATGTTGTAATGACAATAACAAAGACAATAGTAAGTTGATAATAACGACAATTAAAGCAAATAAAGAAGGTACAAATTTAACGTGGTTCGGTCAGTGTGACCTAGTCTATAGGCGGAGATGAGCAATTTCACTATATCAACAAGAGTACAAAAGAGAGTACAAAATTAGAGTAAATATTCCAATATCCCAAATATACCAAGAGAATAACCTCACAAGATCACTCCAAAGAAAGGGTTCACACAAGTGTTTCCCAACACAAACTCTCTTACAAAATACTCTAAACTAACGGGAGGAGAAGAAAGACAAAAGAATGAACTCTTGAATTTGTTGTTGGTGTGTTCCAAAAGAGAAGAAATGGTCTCCTTTTATAGGAGCAAATCCTTGGGCTCCAAATTGGATAAAAAGAAAAAGAAAATGCTCAAAATAATCTCCTCCGCATAGCCAAACTTTGACTCCAAGAAAAAAAATCTATGCCAAGAGATTTTTAGGCTCATGCCTATTACAAAAAAATATTGGCCAAAAGATGGCCACATTACAAATCTCCACCTTGGCCTAATTTTGACTAATATAGTAACATGCTTCACCTTCTCCGCAAAAGCCCGCATGAGCTAAATCATTATTCATAAACAACAATCAAGTCCAAGCAGATCTTGAACTTGCCAACTGAAAGAGGCTTCGTAAACTTGTCGGCAGGATTGTCTCTGGTGTTGATCTTCTGAATATATACTTTTCCTCAGCAACGATTTCCCGAATGAAATGATACTTGATATTAATATGTTTTGTTCTCTCATGATACATCTGATCTTTAGTCAAGTGAATAACACTTTGACTATCACAAAAAATGATAATATCACTTTGGTCTAAGCTGAGTTCAACAAATAGATCCTTCAACCATAAGGCTTCTCTGATTGCCTCAGTAACTGCCATATATTCTGCTTTAGTAGTAGATAAAGCTACTACATGTTGTAATGTATCTTTCCAACTGAGTGCAACCACCAATGCAAAATACATAGCCTGTCAGTAATCTTCCTTTGTCAAGATCGCCTGCATAATCTGAGTTTACAAACCCAATCAAAGTGTTAGTATTTCTCCCAAACTCCAAACATGCATTCGAAGTATCTCGCAAGTATCTGAGAATCCATCTCATAGCTTGCCAATGTGGTTTACCAGGATAGGCCATATACCAACTTATAACACTAACTGCTTGTGAAATATCTGGACGTGTACACACCATTGCATACATTATACTGCCAACTGCCATGGAATATGGTACCTATGCCATATATCTCTCTTCTTCCTCTGACTGTTGTGATTGAGCAGCTGATAACTTGAAATTAGCAGCAAGAGGAGTACTAACTGGTTTAGCATCTTTCATGCCAAACCTCTCCAAGACCTTTTCCAAGTACTTCTTCTGGGTTAGGAATAGCCTATTGGCTCCTCGATCTCTTTTGATCTCCATGCCAAGGATTTTCTTAGCTGCTCCCAAATCTTTCATTTCAAATTCACTTTTCAACAGATTTTTCAAATTGTGAATTTCTGTCAAATCCTTAGCAGTAATGAGCATGTCATCAACATATAACAATAAGTAAAAAAGTAAATCATCATTTAACTTCTGGAAGTAAACACAACAATCATACATGCTCCTCGAATAACCATGACCCAACATAAAGGAATCAAACCTCTTATACCATTATCTTGGAGACTATTTTAATCCATATAAGGATTTCTTCAACAAGCAAACATGATCTTCTTTTCCTTAGATTTCAAATCCTTCAGGTTGATGTATGTATATTTGTTCTTCAAGTTTGTCATATAAGAAAGTTGTCTTAACATCAAGCTATTCTAATTCCAAATCATACATGGCAACTAAGCCAAGCAAGACATGAATAGATCTATGTTTAATAATAGGTGAGAAAATATCATTAAAATCAACTCCCTGTACCTGACTATAGCCCTTTGCAACTAATCGTGCCTTATACCTTACAGTTTCAACCCCCGAAGTTTTAAAGACCCATTTGCAACCAAAAATTCTTTTTCCTGATGACGGCTTCACAAGAGACCAAGAACCATTCTTATGGAGAGATTCAATTTCTTTATTCATCGCAATCAGCCACTTTGCTGAATTGGCACCAGTAACTGCTTCTGAATAATTTGATAGTTCTCCAATTTCTCCAGTTTCTTGTGCAACTGAAAAAGTAAATGCAACATAATCTCCATACCTTCCTGGTTTTTGAATTTATCTCCTTGGTCTGTGTGTGGCTATGGAATACTCATTTGGTTCAACTTCAGAAATCACAACTTCTGAAACTTCAGTTTTTGAAGTTTCAACTGTATTTTGTTCCACAAATGATGAGTTTGGTTTAGAAGGAATGTCAAGTTCAACCTCCATCTGCTCATGTATACCCTGCTCTTTATTCTTATTACAAGAACTAGAAGACCCATTTCTGGGATGTAACATAGAGGATTCATCAAAGGTTACATCTCTGTTAATTATAAATTTTGGTGACTTCGGATCAAGACACCAAAGTCTGTATCCTTTCACTCCGGATGCATATCCAAGAAAAATATACTTTTTAGTCATTTGCTCTAATTTTGCATCATTCACATGCATGTATGCAGGACAACCAAAAATTTTTAGGTCAGAATAATTAGCAGGAGTACCTGACCACATTTCCTCTGGAGTCTTAAAGTTCAAAGGTGCAGAAGAAGCACGGTTGACAATGTAACAAGCTGTAGAAATAGCCTCTGCCCAAAAATCATTTGTCAATCAAGCATTTGAGATCATGCAACAAGCTTTTACACTATCAAAATATTTATATAATTGTAGTACTGTAATATGAAAATAAGGCAGCCGTGAACCAACATATTATAATAGATAAATTATATAGAAATTCTTTACCATCAATGTGTTTAAGTTGAATCCTATTATTATTATTTGAGAATTTAAATTCAAATCCTTCATTCTTTTTGTATTAGTTGTCACGTTTTTCATTAATTCAATTAAATTATTTGAAAAAAGTTAAAAATGTTGATCCATAACGTGCTATAGCTTTTTATAAATACATCAAAAGTAAAAAAGAGAAGTTATTATGAGCTCATGGACATCATTGATACTTTTTTTTTTTTCAATAAAAGTTCCACGGGAAAAAGAAAGGCAAACCTATATACTAATAATTTGTGGCATCTTCAAGTTATAAGCGTGATTTTTAATCATTGTTAATTTGCATTAATTATTTCTGTGATATGATATGACACGAGGCTTAGCTTTCAGGGGAAATCATTTTTGTTTTACTTTTTCTCAAACTCCACTTTGTATTTACATAATTTTTTCAGGAAGAATATGTAAAACCAAATGGAGTGTTTGTTGGTTTGTTTTCCAACCTGATATTCAAAGGGGCACCCACGTGTATGGATGGGATTGCACATAATTATGTATTCGGGACTCCAACTTGCATCAAATTGTATATTTTTGTACATTATTGACCTGAGCTATTACTTTCAACTATTTCAACAAGATTAAAGTCTAATGGTTTTGAAACTCATATTTAATTTATATTAGTCTATGTGTACGCGCGAATATATTAATAAGAATAAATTTATAAAAATAGGATAAATAATATTTTAAAAATATATTTGTGTAAAATTATTAGAATTTAGAAAGAAAATTATGAATTTCAAATTGATAAATGATTATGTTTAAGAGTTTGATCCAATCTAATAGTTCTTTCTTCTATTTGTTCTAATATAATACTTGTTTCAATGAGAAAAAACGTCGTAAACATAGCATTTGATTAAAAGGTAAAAAATTCGTTCACTTTTATATGAGCACTTAAATGCATGCATTATATGTATATATAGATATACTATATATTTCAAATAAGGAAGAACTTAATATATATATATAATTTGGTTAATTTTAAAATTTTAAATATTAAAAAAATAATTAAATAACTATTTTGTCAAGTGTGAACGTTATTTTTAAAAGAGTAAAAAGGTGAATGATATTTTGCTATGAGGTTTCGTACTTTAAATATTTAGTAATAACTTAATTTTAAAATTTTTATTTTACCCTTTATGAGATGATTTTAACTTAATTTTTTTCTGTTTCTCTTAATCTATGTGTTTAGTCAAACACTTCATATAAATTGAAACGGCAAAAATAGTGTAGGTTTAACTAAAGAGAGTAAATAACAAGAGCACTCGATTAATTGAAGCAACTTAAAATATATTGTGTTTCTATATCTTTGTTTTCGATTATACAATTTTTTAGAAGAAGAAGAATGAGGAATTCACGTATTAATACATAATAAAAGTACACTCTTTAATTTATTTTTTTCATATTGAAATATTGTGATGGATAGTTAGTTTAATAAATAATGAATTGATATATAAGTTAATAGAATTGTAATTGACTTTAAAATCTTAAAAGTTAGGACTTTTAATATAGTTCAAATAAGAGATTTAAGAAGCAAAATTTTAGTCAATTTTAAAATACTAAATATTAAGAGTTTTGCCTTTTACAAATTAGTAAAGATCTATAATAATTAAATAACAACTAATTGTAAAAAATAGTAAATGACAATTTTATCTATTGTAGAATCTTTTAATGAAAGACAAAAAGTTTAATTAACATTTCTAAGGACCTTCATGCTTATATCTACATAAAATATTTTGTTAAATAAATATGAGTATATAATATGTATATGTTGTTTGTTAGAATGGTTGATGAAATCTAAATAAATTATTAAAGATTGTTCCATCAGAAGATTCTATTGCTACTTCAAAAGAATAAAATTATTTTAAAAAGTAACAGTAGAAAAGTGACTGTTACATTCATAAACTATAATATTATCACTGGAATCCAACCTTAATGTACTTGTTTACCGCTGAAAAATTAGGATTAACACTATTAATGCGCTCGCTTATGATTTAATAAATTTTGTCTTGTCGTAAATATTTCTTTTCACTTTTGATGTAATTATTGAACGGTATAGCATGAACTTTTATGGCCTACAAAAAATTAAATTTTAATGGTCACACACACACACATAAACTCAAACACATGTAAAAATATAAAATATACGTATATAATATAATACGAAAAAGAATTACCACCTCTTCATCAACTAATGTTATAGTCATTCGTGTACTTTTCTTTGTTTCCTTTTTATACTCTTTTACTAATTCATCTCTAATTACTAAGACTTTATTATTCAATAAGAATCATATCGCCTTAAGTTGTTAATTGACTCAATTTCATTCACGAAATCCTTTTCAAATTCTATTGCAAGATATCTTAAAAAATTGTATACAAAAGTTATAATTATCTTTTAAGAATTATTTTATGAGATGAAGGGATTACTTGAATAGATGAAACATGTCAATGTATGAGTAGATGTAGAATGTCAGTTACAAATAACATAAAATTCAAATCACATAATATCAATATAAGACTCAATTAAAGGAGATAAACACAATCAATATTAGATGAGATGAAGAGATTACAAACTTGTGAATGAATGAATAGACGAAGAATGTCAGTTACAAATAGTATAAAATTTAAATCACATATATCAATTAAAAAAGATAACCTAATATCAATATTAGGCTCAACTAAAGTAGACAATCTAAGGTAAATTATATTGAAGATAATAAATTAATTAAGATATACTTAAAATAACATGTACATAATTCATATAAAACAAATTTATTTCCAAAGATACAACAGCCGCCCAATATTGTTGTACATTACTAATAATTTAAGTCCAATTAAAATGATTAAGGAAACCATTATTATCTTAAAATACAGTATTGATTTACAAACAAAACGTTTTTAGAAAACCGATGTTCTTTGTTCTTTAAATCCTAAGAAGTCAAAGGTCCTGAATCTCTTTTGATCCTAGGGTACTCTTCATGGTTTACTTTTTTTCCGTTTATTTTTATTTATTTAATATTAATTAAATAATTAACATAAAATAATAAATAAATAAAATTATTATATTATTTTTTATACATAATAAATTATTTAAATTAATTAAAAATAAATATTTATTTTTAATATAATAAATAAATAAATAAATTTCGAATATTGGTCAATGAAAGTATTCCTAGATGTCAGAAATTAATTAGTAGACACCGAACAAACTAATCAATAAAATATTTGGATAAGATCAAACTGCGTGTATATTATTGTCAAATAGAACCAAGAAGATTGGTCTCGTAATCCACGGGAAAAATTTACCCCACCAAACATTATTTTATAGAATTAAATAATAATTTATTTAACTAATGATGAATAATATATCATTTATCTGTTGAATTGAGGCCATCCACCAAAAAGTCTTTGGATTAATATGAAATGTTCAAATTACATTATTGCTGGGGCCATTAACACAAGAATTTTTCCATTCCTTTCTTTTTAATTTACAAATCGGAAAATTTTAAAATCTGCTCATTGATGATGATGACTATGGAAAAATTTATCACTCTTTATTTTCGAGGGAAAATACGTAAAATTCTCTAAAATTTGTTGATATAATTTAATTTAACATTGTAACGTTACGACTATTTATATACTCTTATTTTTGCTCTTTGTAAAATTAATACTATTCAAAATTATGTGAAAAAAAAATTAAATAGTAAAAAAAAGAAAGAAAGAAAAGCATGTCTGAAGGTCCAAAACTGAAAATGTGGGCTCATCTTTATTGATTTAGTTTATTATCTTCAAATAATTTTAACTAATAGGCCCCATCTTTTTTTTTTTTGTTTCAGTCCCCACCTGCCTAATTCCTTCTCTTCTTCGCCCTCACCCTCCCTTTTCCTTTCTTGTGCTCTTCACCATTTTCAGCCATATGTATCTATTGCTTCGGTGCTTTTCTTTTTTCTTTTTTGCTTCATCAATCTAACATGAGTTTAGTTAGCGGTGGAGTCAAATTTTTTATTAAGGAGGTTTAAAGTATGAAAAATAAAATATGTAAAAATTGTAGGATAAAAAAAGAGAGCGAGGTGAAAAAAGGAGAGACTAATTTTAAAACGCTAGATTTAACTTGCTTTGTCAAATCTCATTTAGCATTTCTTTCTACTTTTACCATGCTCCATCGAGCCTTTTTAAAATTTCTTTGTGCTTTTTTAACTCTTATTTTGTAGTGTTCTACTTTATTTTAAACTTTTTTTAAATTTCGAATTAATGTCCACACAATAATATAGAGAAATTTTCATAAATAGCACTATTGTTACACCCCGTAAGTTTCTATCGTTTAGCCGATGCGTGCGTACATATTTTAAGAGTTTTAGGGTACGACGCATGTGGGAAAGGGCTCGGGGGACGAGTGTACGAGCACGGAGTCGAACGAGCAGGAGGTCGAAGCAGAGGCAGGGCGCAAGGAGCGCCCCTGCCCCGACGCCTTGAGCGGCGTGTCGCGCCCGTGTATTGCCTCCCCCCCCCCCCCCCCCCCCCGACCTCAAATCTATATAAACCCCTTTCATGCCTTGAGAAATCATTCTAACATTTCCCCAAAATTAGAGGAGCGATGTGAACGACAATTTCAATTGATTTTCGCCGATTTACGCTGCTAAACTCCGTCCAAACGCAAATTCGTCCTGGATAACGAGTTCTAGGCCTACTAGGAACATCCATGCGGAGAAGTGAGTCTTAAGCAACTACAACTGATAGGTAAGCATTTCTACCTTCTAAACTCTCAGAAATTTGTGAGTTTTTGGCCGAATTAACGGAGTTGAGTTATAGTTAAGATTATTGAAAGATATCGTTGTTTGTTGAATCCTAGCATTGAAATAGCCTTATTCTCTCAGTGTGAAGGCTGCAAATGAGTAGAATTGCCGGCTTCAGGTGAAACTACATGGATAAACGAAAATCAGCATTCGAGGTATGTCAAGGCTTATCTATTCGACAAGTTACTCTCATCGTATAGTGATACGGCCTATGCCCTTAAAAGTAGATAATGATCTTATATGTTATGATAAGTTGTTGCTAGTAGATAATGATTATGTACATTGTGGTTAGCTGCTATAAGACATATTAAGATTATACCATAGTGTCCCTCTTTGGAAAAGGGTATGTTAAGTGTGACTAACGCGGGGTGCGCCGCAAAGAGTTCCCTATTCACCTGTTTACCATTTAGAGGTATTCTAGTGTTTTGCTGTTGTGCCAACGCCTTAGAAGTGTATGTTAGCTGTTGGGCCTGACTTGGTAAGTTGGATAGCATAGGGCATAACCGCGCGATATAACTTTCAGTTTGACACCTATATTGTCAGTAAAGCTCGCCCACAGGCCGTTGGCGTACCTTGACGCCTCCAGGGCCAGAATTTGGATAGGGTGGTCTTACCTTCTTGTCAGTGGCACCAGGGTTGCCTAGTGAACTGAGCGATAGCCTGCCATATGATTGGCTACTGTCAGTGGCCATTAGTTTCAGCCTACTCAATGTTTGTCCTACAGGTCGCACAGGAAATAACTCTAGTTACTACAAGTCTGACAGACCAGTTGATACCCTAAAGAGGAAACCTTATTAGTAGTCAGATGTGGGGCCAATGCCCCAGACAACTCTTATAGATGCTCATGTACATGCTATCACATAGGGTTAGGTCCAGATATACCTGTCTACGAGGCTATGAACATTCTAGAGGGGCCATCCGAAATCTAGACAGACCAAGTTAGTATCTAAGGGACTAGAATCTTAGTATCATAGTATTACCGCTAGGCTAAGAATTATAGCATATTGTCTGTGGGAAGTTAGGGCTAACTGCTTAGGAGCGTATCCGGTTGGTAGCATCCCCGTAGTCGTCCCAAGCAAATAAATCATATAGACGGTCGCCTACGATCTTGTTGTTTGCGTATGAGCTATCATTGCCCTAGCATGACCTTCAAAGTATCCCTTAGACTACTCTGGACCTCGCCCTATTCTGTCCAGGCTGTCAGAGATTATAATCACTGCCAGGACCCTCTAGTCAGATGTAGGCACACGAGGTATGCCTGTTGACAACTATACAGACTATTCTAGGGGCGAGTATTGGTCGCGCTAGGCCTAAGGGCCAAATATGCCTTTTGAGTGGATAGATTGAGACTAAAATATGGTGTTTCGGTTGGGAGTGACCCCACCTAGGATAGCCTTCCGTTGACCAACTTTAGGGTTGCTAATTGTGTCATCGCCTATGGGGCTATGGATCGCTCAGAGGAGCTATGTGATGTCCGAAGGGACTATATGCAGGCCTATAAGGCCATTAAAGTCCATCCACATATGGACCTCTTTTTATGCCATACTAGAATTATTGACCCTGCGTAGAGTCTTGTGTGCCTAGGGTACAGTTACAGGATCCCAACGGGCTCAAACATAGTTACAAGAGTTCAGTAGGCTCAGTTGCAAACCCAGAAGTTAGGTAGGTTGGCTATAGTTACCAGTAGAATCATAAGGACCTTATTAGGGGTATATAGATTGAATTGTACTTGCCAGGGCTTATGGGGGACCCTGTAGGTTATTTCTGTGTTGCTTGCACCTTCCAGGCTTATGGGGGCCAAGTTGTATTCTTATTTGTATACTTGCTTGTTGAATATAGTTTATGGAGGTATAATTGTGCAGCTTCAGTTCTTATTTGTGTAGTGGCTTACCAGATGCAGCTTATGGATAAGAAAGCTTACAGGTTAACTTCTATCATGGTCGCTAATTACTTTCAGTTCTTTATCAGCTTTTATTCAACTTTATTATTGCCTTACATATTCGGTGCATATTGTAGTGACGCCCAACTATGAGGCGTTACATACTTGCCTGCAGGTTCAGACAGACAAATTTCAGAATCTCCTAGCAGTTATTCAGAGTCAGTAGATTGGTCAACTCCTTTCTTTCAGAGTTGCCAGGTTGTAAAGGTTACCTGCTTTTATAGTATTTTATTAGGGTAGGCTGGGGGCCCTGTCCCGATCAATATTTTCACTCTTAGAGGCTTGTAGAGTACAGTCTTTAGTTAATTGATTGTTGTTGGTCGTGTGGAGCCCACGTATGTTATACTTTGCATTTTGGCCGTGTGGGGTCTAGTTTAGCTAGTTAGTTAGTAGCCTTGTCGTCTATAGCATGAATATGATCGCTTGTTTTTATTCTGTTATAACTAGACAGCATGGTGGTCTTGTCGACCCGCATAGGATCCCTTTATTGTTATGTTGGCTAGGTTAGCTGCTTTCTTTTACAGGCGTTGTGTGGCCTTGTTGGCTTGATGTTGTATTTACAGCCGAGATATAACAGTTTGTTTTCTTGGTTTTGAGTTGCTGGTAGGCACCAGAGGTGCATATACCCAACCAAGTCAGCCCAGATACCAGTATGGCATTAGGTGCCAATCATGCCTCCCAAGGTGGGGCATGACAAACCTGGTATCAGAGCAACGTCGTATCCTAGGGAGTCTGCAAGCCATATATAGTAGAGTCTTGTTTATAAATGTGTTGTGCACCACATTGTATAAACAAGAGGTTACGGAGCATGATAATATGATTACCCTTTCTTCTTTTAGATCGTGCTATAGAGCCTAGTTGTACAGGGTTGAATCCCTAAGCTTTGATTCTTATGTCCATCTAGAATAATATTGATATGAGACGGACTACAACAAGCTGCAAGTTAGCTACAACAGCAGGAGAGGGTACCAGCGAGGTGCCATAGTTGAGGGACAGCCCAGTTCGAAGGCAAAAGGGGATGTCTTTTCAATCTCCCCAGCATCCTCTCGGGGCACCAGGAACTTATTAGGGTAACAGACACGCCAGTACTGCTCCCAGCTTTTCCTACACCCTCGGATTAGGATGTTAGGAGTATAGAATATATGGCTTACTTAGTAGGTATTTAGTATTTGGCAGGGACAACAACTAGTGTGGATCACCTGAAAGGTATAAGAGGTTGTGAAATTGGGGGATTTTTACCTCTAGCCTTTAGAGTTTGTTAAGTTTCACACTCCAGTCCTACTATAGTATGATATGCTTAATTCCTGCCTCCCAGCCTTTCTCAATACAATAGAGAGCATGAGTATTGACGCCATGTTTCCAAGAGTAAATGGTAAAGGAGGGCTAGAGCCATTGATTCCTAAGGGGTGTTAGGAAAGTGGTCAATGCCCCTAGTACTTAAATAAGCCACCTAGACCTTCACTACAGTAAAGATAAGGATAGCAGGAAAGATTACTAGGAGCAACCGAGTACATGTGAGAGTCCATAAGTAGTAGACACCCAGAAATAGTAAAGCTAAGGCCAGAAATAGGCTAATCTTGCCGCAGTATGTTGATGGAGGTAGTGAACACCTGGAGAATAATGGCTATGGCCGCAAGTTTATTGTTAAAGGTCAGAGAGGTAATAGGATGGGACCTGACCCGACTGTGGTTCAGGAAGATAAAGGTTAAGAGACTTGGAAAGTAGTATCCGTGCTAGTGCGGTGTATGGGGAATGAACCCCAAAATCTAGCTTATAGAAGTAAGGAACAAGAAATGAGCAATACATGAACATTGAGCCCTAGAGAAGGATAGAACCACCTCTAGGCGATAGCAGGATGATAGAGTTTGGAACCGCCGCTGAATGTCGAGAAATAAGTCAGGCTGACATCAAACGGTAGTGAGATTGTGACCTAGAATACTGTGGTATTACCTTTAGTTGTGGAGGCAAAGGAGTGACGATATGGAGACCCTAGCCTAGTACAACCCAGAGACAAGGCCCAGCAGGAAGTCGATGGCCTGTGAGATAATAGGGGGCGGAGTCTTGAGACCCTGAGGTTGACTCTGTGTTTCAAAGGTGGCAGAGCTTTGTTAGTAGACTGTAGCAAAGGTACACCATGTTCGTTATTCCTTCCACCCGGGTTTGACAAAAACGCATCAGGTTATAAAAGAGATCTATTGGTGGCATAGGAAGGAGAAAGATGTTACCGAGTTGTGGCATAGAGCTCTAATGGCCAGTAAGGAGAGGCTGGACATCAGTAATCAGGAAGGCTAATTCAAGAGATAGTCGTGCCTACATGAAAGTGGGAAGTCAGTATGAATATAACTACAGGGTTATCTCGTACTAGGTGTAAATTCGACCCTACTTAAGTCATTGTTGAAAGGCTAACGAGATCAACTCATTCTTGCCGGTTAGAATCACGTTTCAGCTTAAGATTATGCTGAGTTAAATACTAAAGAGATAGTTCGTCTTTTTGAGGTCCACGTATCTATTTTAGTCTGACAGTGGGGCACAAACCACAACTAGGTTTTGAAAAAGGTGTCAGAATAGGTTGGGACGTAAACTAAGTCGAGTAAAACTTCTCATCCCCAGACGAATGGCCAAGCGGAGCACACAATTCAGGCACCCGGAGATGTGTTATGGGTGGAAGTGCAGGTCCTCTATGTGATGGCCTGAAGCAGGCAAGTCAGGTATAACTGAACCGGGAATACTACATCAGTCAGCGGGAAAAAGTTAAACTTATTAGAAGATATGTGCTGACAACCCGGGGTCGTCAAAACTTCTATTCTAATGTATGGCGTTGGGAGTTAGAGATTGAAGCAACGACTGGATATTCCTGAAAATTTTGCCAATGAAGGGCGTTATAGTCCTCCAGAAGACTGGCCAAGTGGCCTATGAGTTAGAGTTGTCTTCGGTGCTAGGATCTATTCATCAATGTTAAGCAAGTGTGTAGGAAACTTTTTCTCAAGTTGACCCAGTCGGGGATGCTCAAGATACAGAAGAGTCATCCCATGAGGAGACTCTAATAGTTATATTAGATCGTCAGGTTCGTAGGAGCTATCTTGAGAATCAAAGATGTAGCTTATTAGAGTATTATGGGAGAACAGAAATATAGAAGAGATGAATTGAAAATCTGAGGATGACGCGAAGTCTGAATATCTTCAGTTGTTCCAGGCTCTACGACGATAGTAAACAGACTCAGCCGATTTTAGTTAAGTCAAGATAGTTTCAGATGTTATATAGTTGCCTTTTTTGCTATTGTTATCATTTGCTTACATATATGTCCTAGAATTATGATAGTCAGTTACGTCTAGCATCTTATGAGGCGCATATGTTGGACTTTTCTGTATTTCAAATTTTCAAATAGTCCACATTATAGAGGAGACTCTGATGAAATTTTTTTGGCAATAGTTAAAGGAATTGAGTCTCTTAAGCTTAATATTACATTTGAGGACGAATGTTCCTAAGGGGGATGATGTTACACCCCGTAAGTTTCTATTGTTTAGCTGATGCGTGCGTACGTATGAGAATTTTTGAGTACGATGCATGTGGAAAAGGGCTCGGGGAACGAGTGTACGAGCACGGAGTCGAACGAGCAAGAGGCCGAAGCAGAGGTAGGGCATAAGGAGCGTCGCGTTGTGCCTTGAGCGGCGTGTCTCGCCCGTGTATTGGTGCTTCGGGCGGCGCCCCCCTACTCCCCCCTCCCCCCCGGCCACCGCCTCAAATCTATATAAACCCCTTTCCTGCCTTGAGAAATCATTCTAACATTTCCCCAAAATTAGAGGAGCGACTTGAACGGCAATTTTAGTTGATTTTCGCTGATTTACGCCGATAAACTCCGTCCAAACGCAAATTCGTCCTGGATAATGAGTTCTATGCCTACGAGAAACATCCTGCGGAGTTATTTCTTGAAAATTCTCTCAAAGTACCGGAACCCCACTGAGTAAAAATTATCGGAATCACTTCTAATTGAGTCTTAAGCAAGAGTTTGGTTTGTATCCATTATGTATCAATATTTCCAACAATTTTGAGAAGAATGGTGATATCATAAATGTTATTCATTGTGTTGATTATGTACCGGTTCGTAGTTTGAAAGCAGTGGTTCATTCGAATTCAATTGATACATTAGCTATGACGTCGAATGAATAAGATGTTTCAAAACTAATACACAACAATCAGTTTGATTTCATAATTGATGATCGTAAATAGAAACATGGGATAGAAGCTCAGAGTTACAAGGATAAGTCAACTTGGTTGCGGTCATGAGGCGATATGTAATTGATCAAAGGTTTCAGTATAAAGTTATTGGATCTAATTCCAAGAGGTTAGTTTCCCAATGTTTGTATCAAATTGATGCATGTATCAATTTTAAAAAATTATTACTTGATACATTATAGGTTTGATTTTAAAAAATTATTCTCTATTATATTTACAAAAAGTGAACTGTTTTTATTAAAGAAAAAAGATACATTAACAATGTAACTTGTAAATATTAATGTGTATAATTAATATTTAATGTGTGTATCATTAAAATCATGTATATGTAAATAATTTAATTTTGATTTTTTTAAAACTTATTTCTCATAATAGTATGTATAATAATATGTACCGATACAATGGATTTATGAATTTTAGTTTGTTTTGTTATCATTTAATTTTTTTAAAAAAATAATACCAAAATTTGAGTACATTGAAAAATAACATATGAAAAAAATTCTCTATGAAATTCATTTTATGTTTTTTAATTGTATTATTTAGATTTAACAATACTTTATCGTTTGTATCAAAAATTCAAATATTTGCACTTACACCATTCGGTGTGTATATGAAGAATGTGGGTGGTTCTTAACAACATCAAGTTTGAACAAGTCTCAGTTTTTCAATATTAGAGAGTTCCACAACGGCCATACACGCCAACTGAAAGATAAAGTATTTTACCAGCGACAAGCAAGTAATGCATTTGTGGGTGGTATAATTGCAGCAAAGTATAAAAATCACAAAAGGAAGTACACGCCTAGATACATAAGAGATGACATGAAAACTGGATCTTGGTGTTGATATTTCATACATGAAGGCGTGGCGTGCTAAGACGAAAGCTCTGACTATGTTGAGGGGTGATCCATCAGATTCATATAGTAAATTGCCAAGTTACTTATATATGTTAGATAAGATGTATTCAAATTCATATATTATAATGCACAAATTTTCTATTAATGAATTTATATATATGTTTGTCTCTCTGCATTCATTTATCATGGGATTTCAGCATTATATACCAATTGTGGTTGTGGATGGCAGTCACCTTAAGTCGAAACATAAAGGCACTTTTATTTCTGTAAGCATGCTAGATGGAGCAGGTATCGAAAATTATATTTTAAATTTATTGATGCGTCATATTTTATATATAAATATATTTATTTACATATTCTGCTAATTTTTCAAGGAAACATACTCCCTCTGGCTTATGGGACAATTGACAGAGAATGATACTTCTTGGAAGTGATTTTTTTGAGAATTTTAAGGCTGTTTGTGGAGAACGCGATAGTATGTGTGTTGTTTCTGATATGAATAAAAGCATAATGAAATCTATTTCTCGTGTGTATCCATTAGCACTACACTATGCTTGCATTTGGCACCTTTGGAACAATGTCTGTAAGATTTACAAAAATAGTCAGGAGCATTTAGGGGATGTATTTTATTGAATGGAAAAGGCTTACACACAAGAAGAGTTTGATGAGTTGATGCATAGAGTAGAGATAGTAGATATTAGAGTGAAAGAGTATCTGGTATCTATTGGATATGAAAAGTGGGCTAGAATTAATATATGTTCCTCTTAATTGAGGGTGGACAATGACGTCGAACATTGCAGAATCTATTAATTCTACTTTAAGAGAAGCTCGTGAACTCCCAATATATGATTTTCTAGAAACGGTTACATATAAATTTACGACACCCAGGAAAAAATTTCAGTAGTTGCTTCTTTTCAATGAGGCAAAATATACATGTATGACGGTACGTATATGATACATTTTTTGCTATAGTAATATTTAAATTGTTTCTCAATGATACTTGTTTATAACAATGATGTTTATTTTATTGAAATATTTTATCAAAACTCTGAAATGTTACTTATATGAAGGTGGTGGCAGCGACTGAAAACTTGTACACCGTAAACGATGATGACAGTCATTACATTATTTGTCTTGAGAGTAAAACATGCAATTGTAGGGGATTTCAGATCGATAAGATTCCGTGTTCGCATGCATAGATTGTTATAAAAAGTAAGAATTTAGGAGAAATTGCATTTTTCTCTAATTACTACAAACCAGCAACAATTGTAAAAACATATGAAATTTTGATTTTTTCACTACTAGATGAAAAAGATTGGGATATGCCTAAACATGTTTTGGAAGAAGTTGTTATTCCACCCATTTACAAAAGACCCCTGGAAGGCTAAAGAAGATTAGACACAAATCATTCACAAAAATACTCCTGAAGAGCTCATTTACATGTGGACACATTGGGCACAATAGACATACATGTCACCACATTTCTATTAGGAAATGATAAAGAGTGTTTACTTTTCTTGATTGAATGTTAACATTATTTTGATACATCAATTGACATGTTTTAATAAGACTTTTGAAATGTCATACACAATATCAAATTATTACAATTCGAAATTTATTCCTGAAAATATCGTATTTACACAATAATGTTTTGTTGTTTTAATATTTTGTTCTACTGAATATATATTAAACTATAATTTGTGTTCAAAAAGAAATTTATGTTTTAGCAGTATTATTAGTAAATTATGTATAATTTCTTTTAGCAGCTTTATACCTTACATGATTGTATCATTGTGTCTGAAAAAGATACACAGAAAGATATGTGACAATCAACACACGTATAATTAAAATTTAAAAAATTTTAAAAAATATATAATGTATTAAATCCTTATAAATCTTAATATATTCATAAAGTTTTCCACGGATGTCATTGCACAATAATTTATATATTTGTATGTTTCAAATGATACACTATTTGGTACTTATAAAAATAAAAATAAATTTATATATATTAATAATATTTACATAAAGAATAATAAAACTCCTTAATAATCTGTCTATTTTTAATTTTGATACAATGTTTATTAACAATTTCATGTATCTCATTTACTTGTATCTTTATTCAATTATTATATATGACTCAATCATAATTTATTAAATTTTATTTAACTTAAATACAATTTAAATATATTTTTTCAAGATATTTTTTGTCAATCTATGTATAATTATGTTGAGTGAGATGGTGAAAATATAGGCACGTCAACATTGATAATGTAATACATAAACCATTGTGATAAAAAAGATACAATGTTGCACGTTGACGTTGTATCAGAATATTAAAAAATAATAAGCAAACTTGTTCATGCAAGCAAAAAAAAAAAACTGTTCATACAAGATCCATAAAACACTAATTAATAACAATATATGGGTGTGATGTAGACTTGTGAAATGACCTGTTAGTCTTTGTTTGTGGTTCATTATCACTTATAGCTTCCCCCTCGATTTTTCGGTATCCGTACTCCCACAATAATGCGTCGTATATATTTTGGTGAAGATTAACATCAAAATCAAAGGCACGTATATCAACTCTATTGCTTAAAAATTCTGCATAAGCTGCAACATAGACACCACATTCCCTTAAAAAAAGGTCAACAATTGAAGTGAAAAACAACTTATGATATATACAGAAATAATAAATTATGGTCTGTTAGGATAACGTACATGCTACCGTGAGGTTGTTGTGGTAGATTGTCAACAAATTGGAAATCCAAAGATACAGACTGTGCCTTATCCATGTAAGATTGATCTCTAGACCAGTCAATATCTTTTCTGTCGCAGTAAAATCCACTCAACGTTAGATATAGCGGTAAAGGCTTCACTATTTTGTTAAATTCAGCCATCATAGAAGCATCATGACCAGTTGATCGATATGAACCATAGATCTTGTTATACCGGTATTTAAAATACACAATAACAAGAACCCAATGATGTCTGTCTCTACAATTAAATGGAATCATAACTACATCCGCCGTATTCCATGGGACATTAGCAACCAACCTACAACCCTTATATAGTCACATATCACATCCTCTTCTTTTGCTACGCTTATGTCCCCATCTTGATTTGCATATTTATCGTAGATCTCTTCAATTCGTGTCTTAAATATGTAGTGTACTATGGCATATCTGAAGAGGTCATTCTCATCATACTTGCCTTTTTTCCGCAAGTAGTAGAAAATGACATCCATATGCTGAAATATATAAAGAAGATACTTGGTTAGATGTATCTAATACTTGTATCTATAAATTTAATAGAATATGACTTCAACACTACTTCCCAAAAAAAAATGAACAGTATTAAATAATGAAAAATATTATACCTCATCATTCCAACATCAACCAGCGGAATATCAAAGATAAAATCAATTTTTTTCTGCAAGCTTCACGACAAAGTCGAATGATATCGGAAGCATTGATAATTTTTTTAGTAGTGTTCAACCTTATCCTTCCTGTAAAATATTTATATCAATGTACAAATTTAGATAAAAAAGATGTAATTGTAAATCGATAATTTTTTAAAAATAAATAGACTTACTTCTGGGCATAGTTTTTTAACCACCCATCCTGAATTCATTTTGCATATGATTCAATCAAATTGTTGTTGTGCGGCCCTATTATAAAGAAATTCTCAAATGGGTGCTTCCTATCCATGATGGGGGTCAAGATGATGGAAGTAGTAGATGCAGACCCAAAATTAGTGAGATATGGTGACCTATTCTAGGGGCCAGGTTGCCTGTTTCTATGGATTGGCGTGGCATAGTCTAGGCCAGTATATTACGATCCTGGTTTCTGGGATCTGGCTTGAAAGTGGATCATCAGGTATCTCAAATTCTCTAGGTGTATCATGCACAATGTTGGATACGTTATCAGGATGTGTGACAATATTGGACTCCACTACTGTATCACCTTTTGGGTCTTTATGGTTCAATTGGCCCAAATTTTTAACAGCATGTAATACCTGATTAATTTTTGTATCAATATCTATCTGTATCAATAATATAATTTAACTAAATTAAAAATTACTTTTTCAAAATTATTAAATTCAAGAATATCTTATGTATCAAACTCTGTTAATTATATTCATGTTAAAGTTATATATGTATACTACAATTTTTGCATTTGTATAGTCAAAACACTGTAAAAATTCAAGTACCTCTGCATCTTTAATGACATGGGAACATCCTGCTTGGTTGTCTTGATTCACAATGTGTTGCAAGTTAATGCCGGTTGGATCTTCTCCCAATTTCTCTTTCTGCTTGTAAAATTTACCAAAACTTTATTTTGTAAAATAAATAAAAAACTAGTGTAAAATAAAAGAAAAAAAATGTGATACCTCTGAAACATGATCTAGATGCATATCTTCTATTGAGTCGGCCTTTAATGTATCATAACTATAGTTGCCGCTTTGTTGTGCAAAATCTTACTCACATTTTCTTTCATTAGACCCATCCAATGTGTTTGCACGGACTTCAATTTTGACACCCTTTGAATGATTAAATTATTTATTAATAAACAATATGTTATAAAATCGTATAGAAAATTGTGTGTACTGTATATTAAATTACCTTTGAATCAAGGATCTCTGTACCAGAATGATCTTTCGCTCTTATAGCTTTCATAACTTTTGCAAAGTTGTCATTGATAAGATTACGTATATCTATAAATTGATTGTCAACCTATTAAATAAATGTTATAATGTGCCAGTAGTTATCTCATGTAGTATAAAGTGTTAATTATACAAAACATAATTTTGATATGCATCAGATTTAAATACATGTATCAGTATTGTCAAGCCCCACCTTGGGAAGCATGATTGGCACCTGGTGCCATACTGGGATCTGAACTGAGCTAACTTGGCTCATGCACCTCTGGTGCAAGTCTGCTCTTCAATTCAAGAAAACGACGAGCTATATATCGGCTGTAAACACAGCCTCCGGCTGATAAGGCCGCATAGCTACCTGTAAAAGAAAACAACTAACCAACAAAGAGCAGTACCAAGGGATCCTATGCAGGCCGACAAGATCACCATGTTGTCTAGTTATCTCATAATGGACACAAGCAAACAAAACTATACTATAGCCGACAAGGCTGCTAACTAATAGCTATATTAGGCCCCACACGACCATCACGTAAGGAAAACATACATAGGCCCTACACGGCCAACAACAAAACTAACACTGAAAAACTATAGCCTGCAAGCCTCTAAGAGTGGAATAATAATCGGGACAGGGCCCCGACCTACCTATAAACTGTATAACAAAAGAACAAACCTTCTAACTAACAAATCCGAGGCAAAAAGAGCTGCTCAGACTGTTGACTCAGCTGATGAATAGGGAGGTCCCAAACTGCATTTATCCATACCTGCAGGCAAGTAATGCAGCGTCCCAAAGATGGGCGTCAGTACAATATGTACCAAATATGTAAGGCAATAAATGAAAATGACTGAATAATACTGATGATGAAACTGAAATAATTCAATAGAAGGGATAAAGAGTTAACCTGATATAACCTTATAAGTTGCTGTACAACTAACAATAACTAGTGCAAACAAGAACCTTACCTGGCCCCCATAAGCCTGGAAGGTACAACCAGCATAGAATAACCCACCCAGGGCCCCCATAAACCCTGGCGAGCACACTCCAATATATATATCCCTAACAATGTCAAAATGTGTCAACAAGTAACTATAACCAACCTACCGATCCCGTAGGTCTGTAGCTGAGCCCTCTCGGCTCCTGATCTATAGTTGTGTCTGAATGGACTCCTGATAACTGCACCCTGGGACCCAGGTTCAATGAGGGTCAGTGATGTTGATACGGCATAAATATAATAGTCCAGTCATGGAATGGACTATAATATGGCCCTTGGGCCTCTGCATCATCCCTTGGGATGGCATATCGCTCCTTAGAGCAACGTCATATAGCCTCGTAGGCGTCAACACAGCTAGTACTCCTAGGGTTGGTCACAGAAGGCTATAGATGGCAGGGCCAATCCCAATCTGAACAGACAATACTAATCTCATACTAACAACAACAGCTAACCACAATAATCATGCTTTTGGCGTTCTTACGAGAGTTTAGGTCATATTATGACATGACAGGAATAACTTGTCGAAGGATTTACCTTAACATACCTCGAATGCTGATTTCTGATTTAACTGACGAGGTTTAACTTGAAAACTACAGTTCCTTCCAACTGTAACCTTTATACTGAGAGAATAGTACTAATTTCAATATTAAACTTGGCAATTATTGATAACTTTCGATAATAGAATTAACTATAATCCAACTTAAAATAACTCGGCCGAAAATCTATAATCTGCTCTGATACCAAGTTTGTTACGCCCTGCCTTGGGAGACATGACTGGCACCTGGTGCCCTACTAAGACCTGGACTGCTGGACTACTGAGCCTAAGTACTTCTGGTGTCAGGCTGGCTCTAATTCTGGATTTAGAAAAATGATGGGCTATATAAAGGCTGTAAATACAGCCTCCGGCCAACTAGGCCTATAGCCACCTGTAAGACAACAACAGCTAACCAGAACAACAGAAGTTTAAAGGAACCTATACAGGCCGACAAAGCCACCATGTGATCTAGTTACTTCTGAATCAAGAAAACAGGTGCTAAAATGCTACGTGACTGACAAGGTCACCACTACAAACTGAGTAAGGCCCCACACGACCATTATAAACAAGCTAAAACATACATACGGCCTCATACGACCAGTACAACTAACCACAGGAAATATAATATCTGCAAGCCTCTAAGAATACTGATAAGATGGTCGGGAAAGGGCCCCGGCCTACCTATACTGTACAACAAAAGAAAAGGAATACACTTTAAACCTCTAGTTGTCTAGCTCTGGATGACAGGAGCTGATGACTCTGTGTGTTGGCTGGAACACGAGGGATCGGCTCCTCGTCTATGAGTACCTGCAGGCAAGTAATACAGCGCCCCCAAACGGGCGTCAGTACCACTGGTACCGAGTATGCAAAGAAAAACTGAACATAACTAAAGATAAACATTAATACTGATGGTTACTAAAATGATAGAGGATAGCTAAAACTGTCTGGAATAGCAAAATCTGTACTGAGCTTAACTGTACTGGAAAGAAGATAAGAATCATATCTGTCAATGCGTCATCCGGCTATCTATCCATTTAATAAGTGACATGTATATATATCTAGTAAGTAACATATGTATACATATATAGCATACAAGAACCTATACCGGCCCTCATAAGCCGGAAGGTGCCAATCAACATACAATCTATATACCCCTACTCGGGTCAAACCATCTAAAAATAAATTCACTCCACTCACCTAATAACTACGAGCACCCTGCCGGCCCCCTGGGTATGCAGCTTGGGCTCTCTGGGCCCCTGACTATAACTGTATCTGAGTTTGGAGGACTCTTGTAACTGTAATCTGAGATCTGTATCTGTAATCTGTGCCCTGGGCGCAAGCGCTCGACAGGGTATACTGTAATGCTGATCAGCCTGATATGGGGAATGCTGCATCCCATCTTCGTCCTACTGCGGACAACATGTCACTCCTTGGAGTGACGATCCTCACCCTCTAGCAGGCGAGTCGACACAGCTATTAACCCTGGGGCGGCAAGGAAGCTCTAAGGGTGCCCACATATCACAAACAAGTCTCAACAAACAACAATAATCACATATAACGTGTATAATAAATTTGATCATACTGTTCATGCTTTGATATTCTACTCTGATTCTTTGGCTGGATTAAACTGAATCTGGTAATGAGTCTGATATAATATCTCGTTGTTTGATACCAATCTATTGACTTTTATTCTGAACATGGCATAACAATACAAACATACTTAATACTCGGCTTATGGAACTTCCTTCTGGAATTTATTCTATTTTACTATGCTAGAATTGCTAACTTGCTGAAGAAACTAGCTTTACATACCTCAGTTGTCGGCTTTCCGGCAAACTGGCGTAACTCGACTAATATTCAACTATTTCTTCCAACTGTATTCACATTCATAGCAATTAGAACTAAATTCATCAATATTCTGGAAGAAAGTACTACTTTGAATATATATATAGCCCAAACTTTGACTCATTGAAAAACAGTCGTAAGCTCGTTATTTCTCAGAAGTCCAGAAGGGAGAAATACTCACTTTAGGGCTAGGAGTATATTGACACTAATTTGGAATAATTCCACTTACCTTAGCTCGGTAGGACAACGGTCCGCCGGCCGAATTTCACGGAACTAACTCCGCAGGAATGCTCCCGGCAGCTTAATACTTCACTATCAAGGATTTCGAGTTTGGACCGCGTTTAATAGCATAAACGGATGGAATTTCAAAGAAATCCCTCGTGCCCCCTGTTTTCTGTTTACTCTCTTTAAATTATGAATTAAAATGAGATAAAACCGAAGTGGAGGGGTTTATATACTTGGAACCTCTAAGTCGCATTCGTCGAATGCGATTTATAAGTCGCATTTGCCTTACGACGCGTCGCCTTGACGCTTGTCCGGTCTCTCCCCTGGCTCTTTTCTCGCACATATGGCATTCTAAAACTCTTAACTAACATGCGAATAGGCCATCTACATGTCAAGAATTTAGGGGTGTAACAGTTCTTTTCATGCTTCCTAAGCTATCTAGAAGCATAAGAAATTATCTTACCATACTGCATCAGCATGCATCCTAACCCAACGCCTGAAGCGTCATAATATACAGCATAACCCTCTAAATCTTCTGGCAAAGCTAACACCGGTGACGTTAATCTGTTTTTCAACTCCTGGAAGTTGTACTCGCAGTCCTCCGTCCACTGAAATTTAGCTGCTTTCTGAGTCAATTTAGTCAAGGGCGCTGATAGAGTAGAAAATCCTTCCCCAAACCTCCAGTAATACCCGCTAATTCGAGGAAACTACGAACTTCCGTTGGAGTTGTAGGTCTAGGCCATGTCTTTACTGTCTCAATTTTCTACAAATCAACCTGCATACCAGCCTCTAATGCAATATGGCCCAGGAAGGCCATAGAATTCAACCAAAACTCACATTTAAAAAGTTTTGCATACAATTGACGATCTCTGAGAGCCTAAAGCATCGTTCACAAATGATTTCTGTGTTCTGCTTCTGAACGGGAGTACACCAGGATGTCATCAATAAATACTATTCCAAACTGATCTAAATACATTCTGAAGATGTTGTTCATCAGATCCATGAACACCGCTGGGGAATTTGTCAACCCGAAGGACAAGACTAGAAATTCGAAATGACCATACCTGGTACCGAAAGTTGTCTTTGGGATATCTTTCTCCCAAACTCGTACCTAGTGATATCCTGACCTTAAGTCGATCTAGGAGAAATATTTTTTCCCTTGTAACTGATCAAGCAAGTCATCTATCCTAGGAAGCGGGTATTTATTCTTAACAGTAACCTTGTTTAATGTCGGTAGTCTATGCACATGAGGAAGGAGCCATCTTTCTTCCTCACAAAAAAAACTGGCGCACCCCGCGGTGATGTACTCGGCCTGATAAAGCCCTTATCTAACATATCTTTCAACCGTTCCTTCAGTTCTCTCAATTCAGCTGGAGTCATTCGGTATGGAGGGATGGATATAGGTTGAGTACTTGGTAACAAGTCGATAGAGAAATCGATTTTTCGTTCTGGGGGAATACCAGGAAGTTCATCTGGAAACACGTCTGGAAATTCATTGACTACTAGAATGGACTAAAGAGTCAGAAATTCTGCTTGGATATCTTGAAGTGACAATATGATATATACAACCTTTGCTATTAATTTTCTCACCTGAAGATAGGATATGAACCTACCTTTTGGCGTAGCTGCACTACCCTTCCACTCTCGCACTACCTCCCCTGGGAAGTGGAATTAGATTGTCTTAGTCCAACACTCTACGTTGGCATAACACGGTGCTAGACAGTCCATACCCATAATTGCATCAAAGTCGATCATTTCTAGTGCCACCAAAATTTGCTAAAGTCCGGCGACCAACAACTTCTACTGTGCAGCCGCGGTAGATCCTTTTAACTATAATTGAATCACTAACGGGAGTAGACACTAAAAAGGGTCGCTGAAGCAATTCTGGCGTTATACCAAACTTCCGGGCCACTAATGAGGTAACATAGGACAAGGTGGAACCAGGGTCTATCAAAACATAAACTGGGTGAGAGCAAATGTCCAGCATACCTGTCACAACATTCGGCGATGACTCTGACTCCTGTTGCCCCAGTAAAGCATAAGTGTGATCTGGGCCGCTGCCTGAACTAGATGCCCCAGACCTGCCTCGGCCTCTGCCGACTGAAACTGAGGGCTTGCGCCCTACTGAAGGTGCTGGGGCATGTGACCCTGCTGGACAATCCCTCATCATGTGACCTTTTTGTCCATAGGTGTAACAAGTATTAGAGCCATACCTGCATGTCCCAAGATGACGTCGACTGCAAATGGCACAACGTGGCACAGTAGGCCTGCTCTAATTTGATCCCCTCTGCTGCTGAGAACCCGATGCCCGTAAGCTCTCACCGGGTCCTGACTTCCCCCGGCGGTTTGATCTACCACTCTGCTGCTGCTGTGGACGTGGGGGCCTGGGTGGCCTACCTGATATTCGTGGCCTAGGTCCGCCCTGAAATTCTACCTGTATGTCACTGGGTCTGGCCCTACGACGCTGCTCTTGACTTGCCCTTTTTACCTCCCATTGTCGCTGCTTGATCCCCTTAATATTCTGAGCGAAAGCCTAAATACGGGCGATATCCATGTCCTCCTGCAGAGTAGTCATAACACAAGTTTCCACGTACTCTGGGAGCAGCCCCATAATAAATTGATGCACTCTAGCTGGCATAGTGTCTACAAAAGCTGGTGCATATCTGGCCAAGGAATCAAATCTCATAGCATATTCCCAAACACTCATCAAGCCCTACTCTAGGTGCAAAAATTGATCAACTCGAGCCTGTCTAATTTTCCACAACAAATAGTGATCTAGAAAGGCCTTTGAAAAACTGGACCAAGTCGGAGGGGGAACATCTCTGTCTAGGGACCTCTCCTAGCTTCTGTACCATAACAATGCTATGTCTCGTAGCTGAAATACCGCTAACTCAACCGACTCCACGGGCATAGCATGCATCACCCTGAAAATCCATTGCAACTAGTCCAAGAAGTCCCGAGGGTCCTCTTCCCGATACATCCCTGTAAACTGCGGGGGACTCAGGGAAAGGAACTCCCAGACCCTTGAACTCCCAGGTCCTTCCGAAGACTCAGCAACCACTGGTACCATAGGTTGGCGCTGAGCGGCCATCATCTGTGCTAATATATAGATAACGCTCCTAACCTCCTGATCTGATGGTATAGGTATAGGAGCCGTTAGAGGTGGTGCTGGTATGTCCGCTTCCCTAGAAGACTCCTGGCATGGCGAAGACTACTGAGGAGACTAAGATGAAGTCTCTCTAGTGCCCTCATATCGGGATGGGTCTGACTGAGGCACCCTGCTAATGCCCTCTCCTGCCGCGCATCTAATTTATAGCGGGTCGTAGTCTATCGCGTGTTCGACATTTCTCTATAGATAAGCAGAATAAGATAAGCTTAGGGACTCAACCCTATGCAACATAGCTCTACAGCAGGACTAAAGAAGAAAGAAGGGTAACCACACTAGTATGCCCTGTAGCCTCCTGCCTATTGAATATGGTGCACAACACACCTATAGACAAGACTCTACTAGACACGACTTGCAGACTCCCTAGGATATGATCTGCTCTGATACCAAGTTTGTCACGCCCCACCTTGGGAGGCATGATTGGCACCTGGTGCCATACTGGGATCTGAACTGACTGACTAGGCTTATGCACCTCTGGTGCATGCCTGCTCTTCAATTCAAGAAATGACGAGCTATATCTCGACTGTAAACACAGCCTCCACCCAATAAGGTCACATAACTACCTGTAAAAGAAAATAGCTAACCAACAACAAGTAGTATCAAGGGATCCTATGCGGGCCGACAAGACCACCATGCAGTCTAGTTATCTCATAATGGAAACAAGCAAACAAAAGTATACTATAGCCGATAAGGGTGCTAACTAATAGCTATACTAGGCCCCACACGGACATCATACAAAGAAAACATACATAGGCCCCATAGAACCAACAAAAAAACTAACACTGAAAAATTGTAGTCTGCAAGCCTCTAAGAGTGGAATAATGGTCGAGACAGGGCCCCGACCTACCTATATACTGTACAACAAAAGAACAAACCTTCTAACTAAAAACTCTGAGGCAAAAGGAGCTGATCAGACTGTTGACTCAGCTGATGACTAGGGAGGTCCTGAACTGCGTCTATCCATACCTGCAGGCAAGTAATGCAGCGCCCTAAAGATGGGCGTCAATACAATATATACCGAATATGTAAGGCAATAAATGAAAATGACTGAATAATACTAATGATGAAATGGAAACAATTCAATAGGAGGGATAAAGAGTTAACCTGATATAACCTTATAACCAGCTGTACAACTAATAATAACTAGTGCAAACAAGAACCTTACCTGACCCCCATAAGCCTGAAAGGTATAACCAATACAGAATAACCCGGTCGGGGCCCCCATAAGCCCTGACGAGCACACTCCAATTTATATACCCCTAACAAGGTTAAAATGTATCAACAGGTAACTATAGCCAACCTATCGGTCCCATAGGTCTGCAGCTGAGCCCGCTCGGCTCCCGATCTGTAGCTGTGTCTAAGTCCGATGGACTTCTGTAACTGCACCCTGGGCACCAGGCTCGAAGAGGGTCAGTGATGTCGATACAACATAAAGATAATAGTCCAGTCATGGAATGGACTGTAATATGGCCCTTGGGCCTTTGCATCATCCCTTGGGACGACATATCGCTCCTTGGAGCAACTTCATATAGTCTCTTAAGTGTCGACACAGCTAGTAACCCTGGGGTTGGTCAAGGAAGCTATATAGGGCACGGTCAATCCCAATCTGAACAGACAGCACTAATTTCAGACTAATAACAACAGTTAACCATAATAATCATGCTTCTGGCGTTCTTACGAGAGTCTAGGTCGTATTATGACATGAAAGGAACAACTTGCCAAAGGATTTGCCTTAATATACCTCGAACGCTGATTTCTGATTTAACTAGCGAGGTTTAACTTGCAAACTGCGGTTCCTTCCAACTGTAACCTTTATACTGAGAGAATAGAACTAATTTCAATACTAAACTTGGCAATTATTGATAACTTTCGATAATAGAATTAACTATAATCCAACTTCAAATAACTCGGCCGAAAATCTACAATTTTTTGAGAGTTCAGAAGGAAGAAGTGCTTACCTAATACTTGTGACCAAGTAGGAATCAATTTGGAGCAATTCTGACAATTTTTACTCGGCAAAGTTTTGATTTGCCGAGCGAATTTTTGAGAAATAACTCCATAGTAATGCTTTTCATAGTCTTGAGACTTGTAATCCGAAGTTAATTTGAGATTGGAAGGCATTTTGGTAGCGTAATCGAGCGAAAATATATAGAAAATTGCGTTCTCACTTGTTTCTGGCCGAGGGACTCTTTTTGAAATGATTTAGAATAGAACTAGGATGGTATATATATATATATAGGGTGGTGGAAGGGGTTGCCCCGTGCCGCCCAAAGCGCCAAGGTTGCCCCGCATCGCGCCTCTCTATGCGCCAATGAGTCTGGTGCGCCACGCTAGCTAGTGCCCTGCCGACTGGCGCGTCGCGCTGGCCTTTCGCGGCTTAGCCTTGCCTAACCCTGCTTTTGAGATTTTCCTCCATGCGTCAAGCTCTCTTTACTCGTCACAAATCTACGTGTACTCTTACTAATCGTTAACATTTACATGATGTAAAAAGTTTCTTGTATCTTTGATAGATAATAAAACTCATTGATACATGTATCAGATTACATACATGTATCAGTTTCCTATACCTTTGTTAGAAAATAGAAATCATTGATACATGTGTCAAATTTAGATACATTTTTCAAATTCCTGTATCCTTGATACGACATACAAATCATTCATTCACGTATCAGTTTCTTGAGTATATAAAACCTCTTTGCATTTATATTGTTACAAAAATACGATTTTTTAATTATCAAAAGAATTACATACAACTTCTTGAGAAAATCTATATCTTGCCTCAACAATACAAGTTCATCTTGTTCACTTCGACTTGACTCTACTTTTCTTTTGTGCCATCATGTGATTTTGGTGTCACATTCTTGCTCCTTAGAACTTTAGAAGATTGTGCCTGCATTTTTCTTTATCGGTGACGCACGTTTCTGAATTGTAGACTTCTTCGGAGTTTGTTTGTGCACCACCTCTGTTTTTGGCTTCTTTGAAAGTTTGGCTGAAACAGGACCAACATCTTGGTAGGGTCTTTTGATACTCACCATGGAGGATGTAGAACTAAAATCATCAAAGTCATCTTTATTTGTGGATGTGTTCACCTCGATATGAATAATACCAGGTTGAGTCAACTAGTATAGTTTCATTTTGTTTGGCGTTGGTGAAATATTTGTAAATACCACCTATAATTAAAATAATGTATCAACATAATTATATGATAAATCAAAAATTACTCATACATGTATTAGAACCCTGTATCAAAAATCTTATTATGTTAATGAAAAATATAATCAAAATAATGAAAGAATTTAAAGGTATCATTATTTTGTTGTTGTTTCTACTAAATTTCCCTTCCATCATCGTTGCATAAGGGATCTGGTCAGTAACAACTCTCCAATTCAAAATCCTAGGAATGGAATCACCAATTCTTACAACAATATTTGGGTCAACTACAGAACAACACTCGTACAACCATACTTGCATTGTAAGTGGCATATCGAGTAGCCTATAAAATTATTTCTCATATGTCTTTTATGATAGACTGATTTCAACAATGTGGTAAAAGCATCCAAACCCTAGGGATACTCGCTATATCTTCCACTCTCAACAAGATCGAAATGGATTCTAGGGATGGAACTGGTTAATTCTCTTGAATAAATGAATTTGTTTAATGAAATATACGGCATCCTGGTTGTTTTGCCCTCAAACTTTCTTATGAAAACAGTCAACTAACTCATCATTTCTGACAATCTTTCTTCCCCTGAAGTATGTAACAATGAATCCGTTTTTATTCTCTCTTGAAAATACAAAATTGGACATGTTACTGCTACAACGTAATTCGGTAACTAACCCAAATTCTCTAATGGTAAATCGTAATACAGAACCATTAACCCTCATTCAAAACTCATCACTGTTTGACTGATCTAACTCAAGTACCATAAAACATCTCCCTATTTGTGCTTGGACTGCACAATTAGGCATGTTGAGATAAACACCAAAGCATGTGTTCCTAAAAAGATTAAGCTGTTGTGATGTCAAGGTTTTCGTTAGGTCTTCCGTGATTTTTCTATTTGACTAGCAACCCATGTGTGGAGATTTTGTTGGTGAGTTTTTCACAAACATACTCAGTTTCTGAAGAGAAAAATGAAAATCAAATTATAATTTTTACAATGGAAGTTGATGCAAAAAAATGATATAGATGACACTTTGTTATCACATATTATCAAGTATATAATTGATACTGATACAAATTATCATAATAAAATATTTATCTTATAAAAAATATAAATACTGATGCATGTATCCTAAATGAAAAATCTAAGCTAATACATGTATCCTGACTGAATAAATTGCCTAAGTTGATACATGTATACTAAATAAAGTAACTAAATTGATATATGTATCCTAAATGAACTACCTTAAGTGATACACATATCCTAACTTAACTGCCTAAGATGTTAGGTGCATCCAAAATGATACAGCCTAAAATCGATACATGTATCATAAGTGAATTAACTAATTTGATACAAGTATCATAACTCTGTTCTATGCATTCCTATCATACATGCACCAAAATTCAAATTCTATACTAATAATTAACAAAACAATTAATACATACCCAATCTCATAAGAGATGGTAAGGGTCAGATTCATTGAACATATAGGATTAAGTACAAATTTTGTAAATTTTTTTGATAATTGTATCAAAAAATAATAATAATAATAAACAGCAACATACTCAAACAAATTCAAGATAACTTCATATCTCTTTATACATTATGTATCTTATGGGAAAGGAATACATTTGTCAAATATTCAAAAACCTCATTTGAAAACATAAACTGGAAAAAACTCTCACTTTGAAACTAATTCAACATACTGATACATACGCAACAAAGTAAAAATAGGCAAACAATACCAAAATTAGAATACAAATCAAAATGAGCAAATTCCCCCAAATTGAATAATATTTGTAATTTATTCATCAAACAAATCAATTAAGGAGAAAATTTTGAGAACTCACTCTAGTTTTGGAAGTTGGTGCAAAAAGATGGTATAGATGACACTTCGTTATCACATATTACCAAGTATATAATTGATACTCATACAAGTTATCATAACAAAATGTGTGTCTCAAAAAATATAAATACTGGTACATTTATCCTGAATGAGAAAAGTTAAGTTGATACTTGTATCCTAAACTACCTTAAGCTGATATATGTATCCTAAATAAAGTAACTAAACTGATATATGTATCCTAAACGAACTACCTTAAGTGATACATGTATCTTAGCATAACTACCTAAGTTGTTAGGTGCATCCGAAATGATACAACCTAAAATCGATAATATATCGATACATATATCCTAAGTGAATCAACTAATTTGATACATGTATCATAACTCTGTTCTATGCATTCCTATCATACATGCACCAAAATTCAAATTATATACTAAGAATTAACAAAACAATTGATACATACCCAATCTCATCAAACATGGTAAGGGTCAGATTGATTGAACATATAGGACTAAGTAAAAATTGTGTAAAAAATTTTTGATACTTGTATCAAAAAAAAATAAACAGCAACATACCCAAACAAATTCAAGATAACTTCATATCTCTTTAGACATTATGTATTGTATGGGAAAACAATACATTTGTCAAATATTCAAAAACCTCATTTGAAAACATGAACTGAGAAAAACTCTCACTTTGTAACTAAGTCAACATACTGATACATAAGCAACAAAGTAAAAATAGGCAAAATATATATATATATATCAAAATTGGTACACAAATCAGAATGATCAAATTTCCCTAAAATTGAATGATATTTATAATTTATTCATCAAACAAATCATAAGAAAAAAATTTGAGAACTCGCTCTATTTTTGGGAGGTCTGATTTTTGAAGATTCGGCTTGAGATTGACCTTTTCCTTTGCTAATTCGAGTCGTATCTCTAGTATTTTCATGTATCTGACCTTTGCATGTATCATCAAATATTTTTGGATACATGTATCTTCTGCTATTGACTTGCCCTTAATCGATTTACTCTATTCTTTACCCAATTTTTCCCATTGTATTTGGGTCATGTTGGGATTTAGTCCTCCTCTCAGAATCTATCTCAGCTGCAAGTGCACCTATATCAATTGGTTGTTCTTGAGTGAAAATACACAGGTCAAACGATGGGCAATCTTGAATAGATTGTTCATTAGATGATATATCTTGGGTTAATCTTCTAGAAAGATGACCCATCCGCTATATTTAAGCAAGATTAAACCTTGAAAAAAATCCTAGAATTTTCAGATGTTGGTAAAATTGATAGTATTTAAAATTTAAATTATGATAAGTGAAATAAAGATAAAAAATCGTAAAATACTTACACATAAATCACGAAAGTTTTGAATACAGGTTGAAATTGTGGGAGATAAAAATAGAGAAAACTTGGGATATTGAAGAAGACAGACAACCAGATTTTGAATGGAGCAAAAATCGGATTGTGAGATTGGAGAGAGAATGTAAAAATGTTGATACATGTTAACCCCATGGTAAAAAAGTTAAAAAGCTATTTGTGTAATTATTTTGCTATTTTTTATAATTTTTTTATAGTGTTGTTATATAATTTAATTATGTAGTAAGATTTTTTTAGTTATATAATTTTTTTCAAAAATATAATAGAAGAGAGAAAAATAAAAGAATAAAGTTGCAAATTGAACCCAAAAATAATGAGGTGTTTTTATTGGATTTTGATTTTGAGTTAAAAAACTCAGCCCAATCTACTTTGCTATGAGAAAAGTCAAAACAACAAAAAGGAACAATAACTATTATGGGTCGAGGTATTCACGGTTTGGGTAATAACCAAACCAAATCGATTAAATAAATCAATTTTTATTTGCTTTGGTTTGTTATTTTTAAAAATTGATAATATTTTATTTTATTTTAATTTTGTTCCAAATAACTGATGAAATAATCGAACTGAACTGATAAATTATATATATTTTATAATATGTTTATACATACATATTATTTTTTATTACTAATTATATTCATCAAATTTTATTTAATAAATTAAGAAAAAATTACATAATATAGCACATATAAGATAATATTTACAAATTATAGCCACAGATTCAAATAATTACAATATCTAGCTATATTTTAATTAATTGCTATTTTTTTGTATCTTCTAGCAAATAAGAAAGAAATCTCTTAATATCTCTCCAATCTCACCCGCCTCTCTCCTCTCTCCGCTCTCCCTCCCTTTATCCTCCCTCTCTCCTTCGTCTCTCTCCTCCGTCTCTCTTTCGCTGCCTCTCTCCCCCTCTCTCTCTCTCTCTCTCTCTCTCCCTCTCTCTCTCTCTCCTCTATCCCTCTCTCTCCCTCTTTTTCTCTTTCTCTCTTTTTTGTGTGTTTTTTTTTGTATTTTTCTATATCACAAATGATACAATCAATATAGGAGAAAATTGATACAACTTAAATGGATATATTAATACAATAAATATAGTCATCTGACATCTCAAAAAATATAAAAATACAAAGAGAGGTGAAAATACAACTTACAAAGAGATAGAGGATACAACCTAAATGTGTGTATGAATATAACAAATATAGTTGTCTAATACCTCAAAGATTATAGAAATACAAATAGAGAAGGGTGAAAATACAAATATAGAGAGGTGAAAAAATAGTATACAAAGAAGGAGAGGGAGACAGAAAAAAAAAAGAGGGGGGGGGGGGGGGGAGAGAGATAAAGGCGAGAGAGGGCAAAGAGAGAGGAGAGAGGGAGCGTGGGAGAGAGAGAGACCGAGAGATTAAAAATCATGTATTAATTATAGCATGATTTTTGGTAATTTACCATTTTAAAAAAATAGTATTTCATATTTAACTCAACATATTAATTAGTATATTTATATTTAATACACTTAAATAATAAAAATACAATAGATGGCACATTAAATATTGTCATATTTTGTACATAATAATAATGTTGCTTCATAAGCCTGTTTTCGGCCAAACTGTGATCATTTTCTCATAAATAAAAGACTACAATGTGTACAATCAAAAGAGAAATAAGAAGACCCATATTGGGTCCAAGCCCAACAAAATAATAAATAATGTTTCAATATAAAGTCGTTATTGAGCTACTTTACTTCCACCAAAACCTTAAAAAATAGCGCAACAAATCATTTATTCTTTGATTCACGACGATGCGATGGTGTTTTCTCTGATGAGAAGTTCAATTGAGGAAGATGATTGTTTTTGCCGCCATGAATTTTATTAATTTTTGTGTTGGAAAGTTGAGTTAACAGAATTCATTTTGTATTTTGCAATTAAGTAACAAAACTAATCAATACTTTGCATTCAAAAATACTATTTTGAAAAAGTATGTACTTAATTTAATACTTCAAAGTTGTGTTAGATGTATAAAATTTTGGGTTATTTTCTTCTATGATGAAAAGGTCAAAACAACCAACCCAAAGAAGTATTGTGTTATGCCTAATGTTGGTGATGTTTTGCTGGTTCTTCATGCAGTGTACAGGTAATATTTGGTCTATATATATACCAAATTATGATATTCTTTCATCTATTCATTCTAGTAATGTCGTTTCTTTGTTGATCGTCTAGTCTTTTTGTTCATTTCTTTTATTTTTGTGCATAATGAATAATCGAATAACCGAACCAAAACTGATAACAACCAAACCGATAAATATATATTTTAGTTGGATTGGTTTAATTTTAATAATTTTAAAATTGATTAATTTGATTTTATTTTGGTTTTGATCAATAACCGAACCAAATCGACTCGTGAACGCCCCTAGTAGTGGGTGAGAATTGAACCTGCAATTCCTAAAAAAATTTGAACCCCTTAACTATTAAACTAAGTTTTTTAATTGTTTCAAATAGATTCATTTCTCACAAAATTAGAATTTAACCTTATAAACCATGTATTTGTTCGATGAAGAAGATTTAAATGAATCCCCTGAACCCCACGTAGATTCGCCCTGATTCGCCATGTATTGGAATACGCTGCATGTTCGATTTTGTAAAGGAGGTGTTTTGGTGAGGATGTCATTGACGGATCCTATTCATTGTTGGGAAATTATATAGGAATTAGGCGATGAGAGTAGAATAGAAAGATAGTTATGTGAATTTATGGTGGAGAGGACAGCCAATTTAATTTTATTTATTAGGGAAGATAGATCTCTAATGGAAGTGAAAATTTGAACAGCCTATTAATATCTATCTAAAAAAATATACGTAAATATATTAATGTCTATTCCCTTTATACCCTTGTTAACAAAGAACACTGGGTGCCAGTGGTGCCAGTTTGTTCATGCGAGATGAAATCATGATATGAAATCATATGAGATGAAGTTGAAGTTTTGTTTGGACATGCAATTTAAAATTCTTAAATTGTATTTTTTTTCTCATGAACATAAAAACCTCATGGGTTATGAAAACTATCATAATTTCCCTAATTCTTATACAATCTTACTAAATAAGTAAAAATTCATAACAAAGTGTAATACAGTGCGTCAGAAAGTCATTCTAAAAAAGACACAATATTTATTGATTAAATTTTAGTTCAATAAAAAGTAAAATTGAACATGAGTTATAGTGTACTACTATTTAATATAATCATTCCACATAGTTGGTAAACTTATATTCGATATAAATGGTTAGCAAAAGTGGTAAGAGTAATAATAGCAACAACAAATTTTATTTATATCTAAAATAAATGATTGGTAACTATGATTGGTATATATAAAATGGTGGATTTTAAGAAATCTCAAATCAAGCTTTTTAAGAGTAATAATACCAACAACAAATTTTATTTATATCCAAATCAAGAGATGGACTTTTTCAAATATAAAATTTGAAATCCCAAATCAAGTTTTTTTAAGAATTTGAAATTTAATCTCATGATTTGAAATCATGAGATGAAATTGCATATCCAAATACTGATTACATCTCATGATTTTAAATTACGAGATAAAATCACATGTCCAAACGCCTATTTAATGTTCTTTGTTAACAAGGGTATAAAGGGGAAGAGTTATTGTGGGTGTTTTAAGTGTAAAAACAAGAGTAATAAAAACAAAAAAAAGTGTGAAGAAAAAAAGGATTGTTATGAAATAATGAAGAAAGAACAAGAATATTATAGAGAAAAAGAGAAGGAGAGAAGTTCTTATTTCTCTTGATGGGATGAAATACAATGAAGGAGAACCCCTCTATTTATAGGGATAATTCCTCTAACTTTTCTCCAAAACATAAACTTTCGCTATAATATAAACACATGTATCCACTACAATACAAATACCTTTATAGACATTCACTATAATACAAATATGTTTATAACACTCCCCCTTGAATGTCTATTTGATAGATAATGTGCCTCGTTAAAACCTTACTAGAAAAAACCTAGTGAAAAAAAATCTAGTGAAGGAAAAAGAGTACACATATCTAATAATACGCATTTTGGCTGCCTCATTAAAAACCTTACAAGGAAAACCCAGTGGGACAAAACCTCGTAAGGGAAAAAGAGTATGACGCGTATTAACTCCCCCTAATTAGAACATCCTTGAATCTTTGCATCCCGATCTTGTGCATCATCTTCTTGAAAGTTGTAGTTGGTAAAGATTTGGTGAATAAATCAGCCACATTATCACTTGAACGAATCTATTGCATGTTAATATCACCATTCTTTTGGAGCTCATGTGTGTTGAAGAACTTTAGCAAGATGTGCTTCTTCTATCTCCTTTTATGAATCCTCCTTTTAGTTGTGTTATGCATGCTGTTTTATCTTCAAATAAAATTGTGGGTAATTTGTCACATTTCTAACCACATTTTTCTCTAATGAGATGTATCATAGACCTCAACCACACACATTCTCGGTTTGCTTCATGAATAGCTATTATCTCAACATGATTTGATGAAGTAGCTACGAGAGACTGCTTTGTAGATCTCCAAGATATGGCAGTACCTCCACATTTGAACACGTAGCCAGTTTGAGATCAAGCTTTGTGTGGGTCAGATAAATACCCAGCATCAGTATAACCAACAAGATCGGGACCGCAATTGTTAGAATAATATAAGTTCATATCGGTAGTCCCTGTTAGATACCGCATTATGTGTTTGATCCCATTCCAATGTCTCCTAGTAGGAGCAGACTATATCTTCAGGACCAAGAATTTCCTTGATCTTTTAAATCCTTCAAGGATTTTCATATATCCTTCAGTCTCTCTAGACATGAAAATAATTTCATTATGCGCATATCATGTTTTTCATATATTGCTAGACTTATGAGGAACCTCAAAATAATTGCACCCACCACAAGAGGACCTCTCCATATAATAATGTCAGAATTTACGAAAAATATTTTTGCCACAAGAATCCATTTATATCCACTGACATTATAACAGTCCCTGTTAGATACCGCATTATGTGTTTGATCCTATTTCAATGTCTCCTAGTAGGAGCAGACTATATCTTCAGGACCAAGAATTTCCTTGATCTTTTAAATCCTTCAAGGATTTTCATATATCCTTCAGTCTCTCTAGACATGAAAATAATTTCATTATGCGCATATCAAGTTTTTCATATATTGCTAGACTTATGAGGAACCTCAAAATAATTGCACCCACCACAAGAGGACCTCTCCATATAATAATGTCAGAATTTACGAAAAATATTTTTGCCACAAGAATCCATTTATATCCACTGACATTATACTTGAATTGCGTATTTTTAATTTGGCCATTCATTTATCTGTCCATACTTTTTGACAGATTTGATTCAAGATTCTCATCAATATTTATAATATTGAGCGCTACATTATATCAAAGGTATCGTTGATGATCATTTTGTTATCAGTTTCAATGCGACATAACTTATTGAGATCTCTTCATTTTTCGTCATTTTCAGGTACCTGAACCTTTGCCAAGGTTTTATGAAGTGTTATGTCGTGGTGCTTTCTTAAAACACTTGCCTCATCATTATGACCATCTTAATCATTTTCTCCTCTCCTTCTTCAAGGAGTTCTATATTTGAAACCGTTTGGTCTATCACGCTTCAGGCGTCTCATAGACCCTGTCCTTCAAGGACCTTTCATTGGAGCATTTGCAACTGAATTATAAAATAGAGTTAACAAATATATCTGGCAATTGATTTGCAATATTTTGCAAGTGAATTATCTATTGAACTTTAAGTTCACTTTTTTTTTCTGGAGAATCTAGATAATTCATCCCACACTCAATTTTCAGCTGCTAATCACTTCTCCTCCTAATGTTAGAAAAACTAACATTTACCCCCCAAGCTCATTTGGGGACCCATCTTTGTGCATTGTAGTGGAGCAATTGAATCATATATCGCACATTCAAATTTTTTTAGATGGAATTATTTGGTTCCTGACCTTGAACCAATTGTGATAGGGGAAACCTTGTTGGCTTGATGCATTCAAGTGTTGCTATATGTTAAATAAACATATTTCAAACCAAATTTTATTTGGGAGTTTTATTCTCATAACCAATGATTTAGTTATAATTTGAGGCATACAATTTTTGCTTAATCAACATAGATATGAATCAACATTATCAACATGATTTTATAATTTGAAACTATGCTTTTAATTTAATAATTCGAGCAACAACCTTATAAAAATCAATTGCAAGTTGATACTAAAACACATGTGACCATATCATAGATGCATCTATTAGCAAACGGTTCATATGGTAGGTGAATGGGCCCTTATTCACCCTTTTATAAGTTTCAAAATTTCAGGGAATATAATTTCAATCTTAGCTGATCAAGATCATTCTATCACGAGAACAAGCCACACAAGAGAATTCTTGAAGAATCTTTTATTTCTTCAACATATAGCCACGTGAATTCTCAATTATTTTTGCACTACATTTAAACCAGGATGGCCAACTAGTTATGCCAACTTATTCAGTAAACTTCTAGTTTACTTTCGTATGTGATTTCATTATCATACCCATATTTATGTACTACAAATAAAAAAAGAGGCGGATAATCTTTTACATAAATATTTATAACCCGCTTCAATTGTAGTAATATGAATATATTAGATCTTCCCATAATTTATAGTCTCAATTTTTTTTTCAATATCTTTGAAACTTATAAGTTTTCTTTTGAGACTTACTAGTAACACATTAGCTCTTCCAGAGCTCTCAATTAATTTTGTGTACTACAACATATTCCATCATATCAACATCAATTAATAGTTTCACCACATAGTTTCAACTTAGAAACAATTTTGAATGTTGATGAGCTATACTCATGAACAGACTTATAGTCTTGATGGATCCAATCATATCGTGTCATTGGGTGTATGACCATCTTCAGGTGGTCATACCTTTCTTTTAGGCTATTCCACAAAACAAGTGGATCCTTAATCGTGAGATATTCAATTTTAAGAATTTCATCAAGATGATGACGCAAAAATATCATAGCCTTAGCACGATTTTGATTTGATGCTTTATTTTCACTTTTAATGGTGTCTCCAAGACCCATTGCATCCATATGAATTTCAGCATCTAACACCCATGAAAGGTAGTTCCTGCCCGAACTTTGAAGGGCAACGAAATCTAGTTTCGTAAGGTTAGTCATATTAAAAGAAAGAAAAAAATAATACCTTGGCCTTCAAATTTTGAGACAGTAGAGTCGTAGAGCAACAATACCACCAAAGGAATATCACTCCTGCGGTTAAGTAATACATCTTTCGAAAAAGAAATTTTTAATTTTTCTTACCTCAGATCTTTCAAAGTGAGTGCTCAAGGAAGAGACTCGTGCTGATAACGTGTTATGAAATAATAAAGAAAGAACAAGAATATTATAGAGAAAAAGAGAAGGAGAGAAGTTCTTATTTCTCTTGATGGGATGAAATACAATGAAGGAGAACCCTTCTATTTATAGGGATAATTCCTCTAACTTTTCTCCAAAAGATAGACTTTCGCTATAATATAAACACATATATCCACTACAATACAAATACCTTTATAGACATTCACTATCATACAAATATGTTTATAAATGGTTAGCAAAAGTGGTAAGAGTAATAATACCAACAACAAATTTTATTTATATCTAAAATAAATGATTGGTAACTATGATTGGTATATATAAAATGGTGGATTTTAAGAAATCTCAAATCAAGCTTTTTAAGAGTAATAATACCAACAACAAATTTTATTTATATCCAAATCAAGAGATGGACTTTTTCAAATATAAAATTTGAAATCCCAAATCAAGTTTTTTTAAGAATTTGAAATTTAATCTCATGATTTGAAATTATGAGATGAAATTGCATATCCAAATACTGATTACATCTCATGATTTTAAATTACGAGATAAAATCACATGTTCAAACGCCTATTTAATGTTCTTTGTTAACAAGGGTATAAAGGGAAAGAGTTATTGTGGGTGTTTTAAGTGTAAAAACAAGAGTACTAAAAAGAAAAAAAAGTGTGAAGAAAAAAAGGATGGTATTATTATACTTTTAGAGTGGTACTATTTTCACTAATTACAATATTAAATTAAATAATGTGTATAAATTTGAAGAATTTTATGTATTTTGTCTATTTTTAATGTAAAGTTGGTGGGTAAAAGTATTAGAACCTCACTCACTTTAGTACATAACCTTTTGCAGTTTCAACCATAAACTAGTACTTTGTTGCAAAAAAGAAACATCTTCATACAGATACTTGCTTTACGTGCTTCAACAAAGTTTTTCCAGCTTTTTCTTCTACTGCGTGTTCGGTATAAAATTGATTTTAAAAAAAAAAATGTGGTTTTTAAAATTATTTATTTGTGTTTGATATGTAAGTAAAAAATATTATCATAAAAATATTTGTATATAATTTAAATAAATCTTATGGGAGGTGGAGAAAAAGGTCCGAATGTGAAGTGGTGAGGATGAGTACTATAGAGGTAGATATATGACAGATATGTTAGAAAATGGAGAGAATACAATCAAATATTAAATGTCATTAGTAAAACTTATTTTCCTTACTTATTTATTTTATAAAATTTATCTTGTTAGAAAAAATATTTCTCAAAATATTTAATCAATCAATCATGAAAAATAAGTTTCAAACACACCCCTAAAATCTTTAAAAAAAAGAAAAAACTTCTTGGTGTACTCTTTTCTTCCTTTCTGAAAAGAGAGTGCTTTTAAAAATCAAAATACATGTTTGTTCAATCGATGAATGGCTCCTCCTTATATTTGAGTCTGTGTCATAAAGTTCTAAGTGGAAAAATCACATTTTTCTTTTTTTTTTTTTAGGATAAGAGTACACCACTTTGGAAAACTAAGAGGTCGAGGAAAGAGGACGATTTTGAATCTATGTCGAAAGTTAACGGACATGAGCAAATTCAAAATTTGTAAGAAAAGATGAAAGTGATTATAATTAGTTAAACACCAGCACTAAGAACCTCAAGCCTATTTATCATTAAAAGAACCCCTTTGTTCCTAAGACATTTCAAATGAAATGCTTTACAAAATATCACGATTTGGACAGCGGAGGCAGACAAAAGAAGGAAACAACTTTTTATAGGCTAAAACAGTCTCTATGTAATTTGTTAAGTACTTCCCTGCTGTGCCTGAACAACACGATCTAATGGCAGCAGTAATGCGGCCAGTAATGTTATAATAATTGCAAAATATCTATAAAAAAAAAAAATCATCTCTTACACAAAAAATAGAAAAAGTTGTAGTTGAATGGCCAGAGAAATTCACTTCATCATTTTCACATAAAAGACAAGAAGAACAACTTACCAGAATGAACCAAAATATAGGAAACAAAAGCATTGATTATTAACATGGAGCTTCACATCACCAAAAAAATAAACGAAAACGACAGCAGCATTAGATTTACACGAATTTTTCAGAAGAAAAATGTATCAATTACTTGTAACAAAGGTTCTGTTCACATTTCAACCCCTATTTCACATGTGTTCTCCGCTCCATTCACTCCATCCTTGTAGTGTTCCCCATGTAATTGAAAGAAAAAAAAATCCAACAACAAAAGAAATTCCAAAAATAATCCCCACGAAATATAAATAAATTCCCCCCAAAACTCAAAATAATAGTTGATATCAACCATATAAGCCAAAAGAAAAATCCATGAAAGAACAGAAGAAGACTCAGCAATCAGAGTGCTTGTTCTTGGACCTGTAAACAAGTTTCTTCTTTTTAGAACTTTGGTTGTCAAATGTGATGACCACCTTGCCTGGTTCAGTTGCCTTGTAGGTATTGCTGATCACTGTTTCATTTGCCCCAACTTTTCTTGATTTCTCTATAATAATGGTGTATCCACCTTCAGCACTGGGCACAAATTCTGCTCCATATGACACATCCCAACCTGTCACTCTTGCTTCCCAAACCAATGTGCACTTCTGCAAGATCCAACGTTTGGCCACAATCATCACACAGTTCAAATTTGCTAATTGCTGGAGATATAATTATGTAAATAAAAGTATATTCTCCCTAGTAACTTAAGCTTTTAAATGTGGCAAGAGTCCATGAAAAAGAATAGACATGCTCAGGGGCATATAAAAGTGTGTTAGTTTAAGCTTTTAAATTGGATGGTCACAGACTTGAACAAACCTAGAGGCAATATATTTCTGTAATAACAAATACTGAGCATACCTCAGTAACTGGGAATTCAATGGTGTGTTTAGAAGCTGGCTTAATGATTTCCTCTGTGGCTGGTTCAGCAGTGGTGAATTCCTGTTCACCCTCCTTGCTAAGTCCACCATATTTTGCTGGTACTTGTTCTGGGGCTATGTATCTGAATTTTCATAACATTCAAGAATAAGAATTTGCCCAATCCAAGCAATATACTAAGTTGAACGTGCTGCATCAGACAGAGGGGAAAGGGGTAGATTAAAGTACTGACTTGAAAAGGGTCTCAGCAGATCTTGAAGGACCAGCAAAAACAAACTTGCTCTTGGTCCTTGTAGTGAAAGTTGCATTTATCATCCTGTAGTAAGCTGGGTACCACCATGGAACATTGATGAACACCTTCACCCCATAACATCAAACTCCAGTTAATGTCCAAACACCAACATCATATAACAATATAAGAAAAATATCAAGCACAAAAGCTTTTATCTTTTATCTTTCTTTTCACTCTATTAAAGGGGTGATGCCTCATTAATTACAAAGTACGAATTTTGACAGGATAACATCCAAGTAAATTAACAAACAAGAACTGCACAGAAATCATTGAGTTAAAAGGACAGAAAGGTACCTGCTTGGCAACAAATTCAGGGTAATTATCCTGGAGTAATAGAAGGGCACGGTTGGTGGCCTGGCGAAGCTCTTTCTTAAAAAAGAAGAGTCCGGGAGAATTCTTCAGATCAAGAACCTGAACAAAAGTGCAGATACCATCAGGGCTAAAATCAAGATTCCTGATGGACTTCTCCATGAACTGAATTCTCCATCTGAGGAATTTGGTGAGCTTCTCCTTGTCAGAAAAGGTGTTTTGGTACAATTCCTTGTCTTGGAATTCACCAAATGCATTGTAACAAACAGGGTGACCTTCTTTGTCCACACCGTGATTGTACACAACTTTTTCAAGTCCTTGACCTAATTCTTTCTCATCCAAGAGTTCATCAATTTTGAATTCTTTTCTCCATGCAACAACATTTTTCAGCATGGTGAAAGCTTCTTTCACCTTGAAATCTCTTGCTCTTAGAAACTTGAGAAGGATTACATCACTTCTCTCATCTGCTAAAAGGGGTATTCCCCATATGGATACTTCTTCTGGTGGGGGTGGGGGTGGTGGGGTACACTCTGTTTTTGGCTCCTCTACCTCCGAGGCCGGTGGCTCCTCTGCGGACACCGCTGCCGGTACTTCGACGATGGTTTCCTTGATTTCTTCGACTGCCTCCACCTTCTCCGCCGATGGCTCAGATGGTTCCGCCGCAGCCGGCGCTGGAGTTGCTTCCGCTTCTGGTGGAGTCACTTTCTCCTCGGTTTTCTCCAATTCTTTGGTTTCAACTGTCTTCTCAGTCACCGGCTCTGGTTCTGCCTCCTTCACAGGCTCAGGTGCCGCCTCGGTAACTGGCTCTGCCTGCGGTGCCTCAGCAGAGGCAGCGGCGGTAGGTACGTCTGCTTTCTTTTCATCCTCCTCCTTCGCTGGCGGCGGTGGAGGAGGGGAAGTGAATTCGTGCTTGTTAAGAGCTTCTTGAATCAATTGTTTGAATTCAGCCAATGCTTTTTGTTCAGGATTAGGGAGTTCTTCAACCTTGTTACTTTCTTCCTTAAAGGAATTGGATTCAGCGACAAGGTCCTTCTCCTTTTCATCCTCAACCTTGGATTCTCCTGTGGCAGGAGCAGCATCTTTCTCCGTTGTCTCCGGCACATTTTCTGGCTCAGGTTGAGGTGTTTCCGTCACTGTAACATCAGAAACCACCACCTCTGGCGTCGTTTCTTCAGCTATTTTCTTGGTTTCTTCAGCCATTTTCTTGATTTTACGATCAAATTTCAGATAGCCAGAAATGAAAAGGTCTTAAAGAAGGGATTTTTGAGTGGTGGGGTTTAGAGTCGTGGAGGAAGAAATGCTTGGTAATGGTGAAAATGGTGTTAGTGGTGAGGGTATATAATGTATATGTATATGTATTGTATAGAATCGATGGGTAGGAAACAGTCTGTCGAGGAGTTGGAGTTGACAGCTCGTTACTCACACAAAGAATAGAATGGGGTCCACGACAACCTCGAACACCACCAATTCAGCCTATAATTTCAACTTTAATTTTTCAGAGCTGTTTCAAATGTAATCATTGTGCCAGGGATCTTCTTTTGTATTATCCCCTTCCTACTATTTTAATTGTCATTTTAGTTTAAATAATTACTTATTTTAATAATTTAAAATCAAAATTAATAATTATTTTTAATTATATTTATTCTTAATATTAAAAGATTATGCATAATATTAATTAAGGAAAATCCATTTTTATTTTTATTAAATAATAAATTATATTTTATATTTATTGTTTTTCTTTTTAATAAAAGTAAAAATATTAAAACTACAGTTCAGTACGTAATTCAAAGAGTGTTTCTTTTGTTTTTATTTTACTTTTCTCTTTTGTATTATCCCATTTCTCTCTCTTAATGACTAGAATAGTTACCAAAAATAGAGTTAGTACTTTTGCTTTTTTTTTTACTAGATAGATATATTTAAAAATTTTATTTTAAATTAATTATTAATATAAATATTTTAAAAAATAATTAATTATTATTTTTTAATTTTATTCTAATAGTTAAGTCACTTTAAAATATGAAAAAAAATATTTATTATATTAAAAAATATTAATTAATTAGTAAAATTACATTAATTAAAATATCAAATTATAATTTTTATTAATTTCTTAAAAAAAAATACGTAAACACATAAAAAAATTAATAGAAATGGAGGGAATAATACTTTATTTTAACAGTTATTTTGGATTTTTTCATATTTATTAAAGAAATGATAATATAATACAGTTATTAAATTATTTCTATTAATAAAAATAATTAAATTATTTTCACTTAAATATTGTGTATTTTCTTTATTATTGAAGGCATAATTTAAAAACCATATCAATTTAAAATTTTATATTTTTAGAACAAATTTTTAAATAAAAGTAACTATTAATTTGGTAAGAAAAAAATATAAGTAAAGAATTTATTGAAAATAGTTATTTTTTTTAAGTAAGAAAAATACTACAAATATATTATAGTATATTTATTTAAATTTTTATTTATAAAATAATAATAAATATGATATTAATGTTATTGTTATTGGAACGGAGGAATAATCATGTATCAAATTGTCATATTCATTATGATTAAGCTATTTTAATTTAATAACTTCCCTTTAATGTTTGCCTTTTTGAATTTTTGAGATTTAAAGTTAAAAAGGAAAGTATAGCTCCAAAAACATCAAAAAGAGAAAGTCTTCTTCTTATCGTTTTCTTTCTTTTTGTCCTTCTATTTTTATTTTATTTTGGTGACTTTTTAGGGGAAAAGAAAATCTTACCGCTACTCGGAAGTAATTTAAAGATACTTATATATATGGATTCAATTCATTTTGCTTTGATCAAACACATTCATAATTTTTTAAATTTGCTTTATTTTTTGTTTCGGCGCTTCAATTTAATCTTATTTTATTTTAATCTTTCAATTTTATTTTTCATGTTTCATATAAAAATAAAATATTAATTTTTATATTTTTTATTATTTTTATTTATACTCTTCAACTATAATTTTTATATTTTAAAAATTCAACGGACGTTCTTTATTTTTTGTTAAAATAAAATAAAAGATCGGCAGACATCTATCATTTTTTTTAAATAATTTTTTATGTATTTTTACACTCAGTTTTTACACTCAATTTTAAATAGTTTTTGTTGAATAGTTTGCAATGATAATATTCAGTATTTACACTCAATTTTTTATTTTATTTTTACGAAAACTATCGAAAGTCCGTTGATTTTTAAAGTGTAAAATTACAGTTGAAGAGAATAAATTAAAATAATAAAACCACAAAAATTAGTTTTTGTATTTAAATGGAACATGAAAAATAAAGTTGAAGGGTTAAAATGGAACTACGTTGAGTTGAAGTGTCAAAATAAAAAAATGAAGGCAAGTTTAAGGGGTTGTATATGCATTTGGCCTTCTATTTTTTATTTATTTCTTCAATAGATGGTTGTAAAATCCGGATCCTTAGCGCAAATATTGGGGAAGACTTTATAAGAAATTGATCTTAAGAAATCAAATTACGGTCAAACCTCGTTATAACATTCATTTATTATAATAATATTTTATTATAACGGCTTGATTTTATTCAGAATTGATTTTTTCATGTTATGTTTTTACTTCTCTAAAACAACATTCTACTTATAATAATAGTGACGTTCGGTAAAATGGTACACTCTTTGTAAAACCCCTCTATAACAATCATACTAAAATATTGTGCAATAATATTTACAAAAGTTATATTATGTGTAAAAATAGATATTAAAATATTTATGATAATCATTATTAATGTCATTCACATAGTAAATTTTAAATACGGATATGTAAAAGTAAAAAATTATATTAAAATAGTGTCCACCAGTTATGATCGTAATTTCACAAAGAAAAACTACTAGTGTTTATCTTTTTTACTTCATACTGTATCTTTTTTTTTCTCTTTAAATTGGTTAACAAATATACTTCTTCTTTTTGGTATATAAAATTATTAAACTAGATTTTGCAATTTTAAATTTATAATAGCTAAATGAGATCTAAGCGTCAAAAATCAGTATATATATATATATAATAGCACCTTACTATAATAATCATATAATTTTCAAACAAGCGCTGCCACTATAGAGAGCTTTAACTGTATAATTTTTATATTGACGTGGGCTTCTTCATTCCTCTCAGGTCCAGGTCTAAATATATGAAAGGTAAATACTATAAGAAAAATTATATAATATAACAAATATGTGCTATATGTTTACTAATAATAGTTAATATTTAAAATAATTATTATTTGTAACATTCATCTTTTTTCTAATCTTTGCTTGCCTCTTTTCTCTCTCTCCTTCTCTCCCTCGCCTCTTTCCTTGCTCTCTCTCTCTCACGCTGTCTCTCGTTCTTTCTTTGTCCCTCTCTCTCGCTCTCTTTCTCTTTCTCTCTCCCCCTTCTCGCCTCTCTCTCTCTCTCTTTCTATCCTCTCTCTCTTTTCCTCAGCTAATTTTTTTAAAAAAAATCTTCTTTTTTGAATTTTACACAATTCCTTAGAATTCTCAATGATACAAAAATTTATAACTTTACATCCCATATTTTCCACCTCTCACTATGTTTCTATATTTCTGCGCACTCTCTTTATCTATTGTATTTTCATATTTCTGTATCACAAATGATACAAACAATACAAGAGTGAAAAAATATACATGATACATGAGAGAATGAATATAAGCTAAATTAGAGCAAATTAATACAACTTAAATACGTGTATAAATACAAGTGAATTAGAATTAATGAATAAATACAACCTAGCTAAATATGCATATGATTACAAATGATATTAGAGAAAAGGAATACAAGCGATACAATAATGAATGAATGAATACAAGTGCTACAAGAGTGAATGAGTATAAGCGATACAAGAGCAAATGAATACACGTGATACAAGAACAAATGAATACAAGTGATACAAAACAAATGAATACGAGTGATACAAGAGAGAATAAATACAAGTGATACAAGAGTGAATGAATACAATCTCTTATGTTTTTTGTTATTTGTATCTTTGTCTACAAGCAAACTGTATTCGTCGACACAATCTGTATTCATCGACACAATATGTATTTATCGATATAATCTAAATGCACGTATGATACAAAAATACAGTCACTTAAAACCTTAATAAAATATAAATATAGAGGAAGAGAGAGGTGAAAATATATAATACAACCTAAATGTACATACAAATACAATAAATATAGTCGCTTGATACCTCAAAAAATATACCAACACAGGGAAAGATATAGAAATACGTAATACAACCTAAATACACATATGGATATAACAAATACAGCCGCTTGATACCTCAAAGTTAAAATATAAAAATATAGCTAGAGAGAGGTGGAAACATAGAAGCTCTGTAAGCATTAGCAGCATCATAGCTCCGTAAGCAGTTCGTATAACTAGCAGCCTCTTAGCTATTCATGGCGAGAGGCAATACGAAATATAATCTACCCCGACTAAGATGTCACATTCCGAGTCTACACCCTAGATGGTACACGGTACTTGAAGCCACAAGTGACCCCAAGTCAATCCCTGGTCTATCATACACTAGTATTCTAAGTAAAACAAATATAGCGGAAGCTTTGAAATAATAGCATAAAAGCTTTTATGAAAATAAAATTGAAAACATAAAGTTTAAGAACATCTGAAGTATGAAATTAATTCTGTGTCTGAAAGTCCTCCAACTGAAGAGTTGCTGGGACAAGCCCCAAGCCAACTCTAAGTCTAGCTAAAAATAATGAACTAACTGAAAGAAATGAAATAAGGCCCTCGAATGACGAGGACTCACACTTCAACTGCTAAGGTGGAGGATATGAACCACGGCGACTAACGGTGTTGAGTCTAAGAACCTACAACTGTATCATGAAACGATACAACATAAGAGTATACATCAATACTTTGAATGTACTAAGTAAGTGGGAGAAAACATAACTGAATATAAAGTTTGAACTGAAATGACATGCAATGACCAACAAGTAAACTGAACTGAACTACTGAAGTAAACTGAAATGGTCAAGGTGGCCCTGTCTAATGGTCAAAGACATGTCCTTAGTCTGAAAGTTCTGAGTCTGAAATATTGTACTGAGCTGGGCTATACTGATAGAACTGGAGCTGAACTGAGCTGCTTATTCTAAAATTGGACTGGAGTAACTAGTGGGAGAGTCTATAACTGACATATAACCATGTGAGCTAGACGTGGAGTTCGATGTATATACCTCACCGGTAGGACTCAATATGCCTTGCCAGGGTATAAAGGCATGAACTAGGTGATCACATAAGTCTGGGGCCAATCAGGTCAATAAATACTATAACCTACGCTGACAACGTAGTTCTAGGAACCTAGGGGCGCTGAAACCCCGGCCCGCTCAGTGCTAAGTCCTACTCACACTGGAAAACCTATACTAAACTACTAGGCTGATAGCTTGAAACTGGGGTCCAAGACTAGTCAGAGACATATAACTGAAAGTACCTTGAGAGTCTTGTCGGACCAGATTCTGAATCTGGGTTCTAGAATGGTCAGAGCTACTTTTCTGGAAGCGTCATAACCGTTTGAGAACAAACTGTAAACTAAATTGGGGTCCAAATGCTAGTCAGAGCTATATATCTAAAATGTCACGACTGTCTAATAGACTAATAAACTAGATTCTGAGTCTGATTCTAATAACTGGGAGGCACTACTGATACCTCAGGAAAAGACTGAAGTCAAACTGATCAATTGACAAGTTCTAAATAGTTCTGAACAGGTTCTACGTTCTAACTGAACTTAACTACCAAGCAGCTAATAGAGAACCCAACTCATTCCAACAACACGGGAATTTCATAATATGAAAAAATTTCAAGAATTAAAGAAATCTTATCCGATAAGGCTAAAATCATTATTATCAATTGAGTATTTACTCAACATATAAACAATAAGAAATACAAGAAAATTCAGCCCAAATCACACTTCACAAACTAGATGGAATTTAATACACAATTAGTCTTTACTCGAAAATTTTGGGCTTAAATTTACTTTGGCAAGAACATCAACAATTCAGGTAAGAATTGATGGAGATCATATAAATAGTAAGCATGGGTATAATTCTATGTAAAATTAACAAATAATAACATATAATCTCTTCGTATTTGAAAACTCAGGGATAAAACTGATAGACAAACCATAGGAGGGTTTTGGGGGACACAAGGGAAGAACAATTTCCCTTGTTGAATTCCCACATACTTGAGTTGAAGTTTCTTGAAGGAGAAAACTTGGACTTCTGTAATGGAGGAAAACCCTAGGCTTGCTTGAAGGGTTCTTGAGAGGAGAGCTTATGATGACTTTTCTGAAAACTTAGAGTGGGAATGAGGAATGAACCGTTTTTCTCCACTAATAGATCTTAAATTATGACTAAAACGATTTATTTTGAAGTTTAGGAGAATAGGAAGTTACTAAATAGCCCTTAGAAAGTCGCAGGGAAAAACTGTCAGGTGACCTAATGGGTCGTGGTCAGTGACCACGACTCGTGGTGACACTCGTTAGGTGCACTGCCTAACAATTGACTAGGGCTAGTAACGGGGGACCTAATGAGTCGTTACTAATGACCACGACTTGTGGTCACCATCCGTCAAGTACACTGCCCAACTATTTAAATTCCAGACCCGTCCTGCTCACGAATGACCTAACGAGTCGTGATGACTGACCACGATTCCTGAGGTCTTCCATTGGGTACACTGTTTCTCTCTTATAAATTCTCAAACCTCCTTCCTACGGCTGACCTAACGGGTCGTTGGGTCTCTCAACGACTCGTTAGGTGAGTCATTCTGTGACAATTTCTGCATATTTTCAGCTTTTCTGATTTAAGTCTCGAATCTAGTCCTTGAGTTTTCGGGGCATTACATAGGGACACTATGTTATAATCTACAACTCTAGTCACTCAAAAGGCATATCTGGCCACTCAGTCTTAACGCGACCGCTACTCGCCTCTACAATAGTCTACATGACCGCCAACAGGCACACCTCGTGTGTCTGCACCTGACCAGAAGGTCCTGACACTTATTATAATCTCTAATGTCCAAGACTGAATAGGGTGAGGTCCGGGGTGGTCTAAGTGATAACCTGACGAGCATACTAGGACAATGATAGTTCATAAATGAACAACAAGGTCGTAGGCGAATGTCTATATAATTCCTTTGCTTAGGACGACTACAGGGCCGCTACCAGCCGGATACGTCCCTAAGCGGTCATCCCTAACTCTCCACAGGCAACTTACTATAACTCTTAGCCTGGAAGTAACACTGTGATACTCTGGTTCTAGTCTCTTTGGACCTTAACTTAGTCTGTCCAGATTTCATATGGCTTCTCTGGACAGTTCATAGCCACATAGGCAGGTATATCTGGACCTAGCCCATTACGGCGACATGTATCTAGGCATCTAGAGTAGCCTGAGATGTTGGCCCCACATCTGGTGAGTAATAAGGTTCCCTCCTTAGGGTATCAACTAGGCTATCAGACTTGTAATAATTGAGATGGTTTCCTAACCGACCTATATGATAAGCATTAAGTCGACTAAAGCTAACGATCACTGACAGTACCCAATCATATTGCAATCTGTCGCTCAGTTCATTAGGCAACCCTGGTGCCATCAACTCAAAGATAAGACCACCCTATCAAGATTCTAGCCCTTAGGCATCAAGGTACACCAACGGCCTCTGGGCGAGGTTTACCGCCTGTATAGGCATCAAACTAAAAGTTATATCGCCCAGTTGCGCCCTATGCTGTCTAACTTTATGAAGTTAGGCCCATCAGATAATCATAAATTTCTAAGGCCTTGGCATGACAACAAGACATCAAAATCCCACTAATACTGTAAACAAAAGAACAGGGGAATCTCTATGACACTCCTAGCGTTAGTCATACTTAATATATTCTTTTCCGACAAGAGATACTACGATATAACCTCAATATATCTTGTAGTAACTAACCACCACATATATATAATCATCGTCAAGGTATAGAAGCTAATCACAACATATATGATAATTATCTACTTTCAAAGGCATAGTTCGTATCACTATATGACACGAATAACTTGTCGAAGAGATTAGCCTTAACATACCTCGAATGCCGACATTCGTTCACCCAAACAGTTTCCAACCTGAAGCCTGTGATTCCACCAAATTGTAGCCCTTACGCTGAGAGAATACAATTATTTCAACAATAAGAATGACCAATAACAATATCTTTCAAAAACATGAAGTACAAATCAAACTTCATTCAATTCGGCCGAAATCTTACCAATTCTTGAGAATTTAGAAGGTAGAAATGCTTACCTATCACTTGTAGCCTCTTAGGACTCAATTAAAAGTGATTCAGACAACTTTTACTCCGCGGGATTTTTGTACTCCAAATGAATTTTCAAGAAATAACTCCGTAGGGACGTTCCTCGTAGGCTTAGCTTTTGGACGGAGTTTAACGGCATAATTCTGCCAAAAACCATTGAAAAGTTGAGAGGAATTGTCGTTAGCGCCGAGGGTCTGATTTGGGAAATGTTTTGAATGAATTAAATCCCTCACTTAAACATATATATATATATATATATATATATATATATATATATATATATATATATATAAGGAGGCAGTAGAGGGGAGGCGCGTCGCGTGGGCCATCGCACCGCAGGGCTGCCCCGCCACGCCGCGCAGCTCACGGCGCCGAGTGGCTGCCCCATCGCGTAGGCCATTGCACAGCAGTGCTGCCGCATTGTGCAGGCCCTCACGACCAGCCTCACTCGGCCCTGCCGACCCACTCGACAATGCACTCATTAGTCCTACTACCGAGTTTTCTCCCACATGTGCCATGCTCTAACCACTCACTGCAAGCACACGCACACGTACGCTAGTCACTAACATCCTACAGGGTGTAACATCATCCCTCCTAGAAACATTCGTCCTCAAATGTAATCTCAAGTTTTAAGGGACTCACTCTTTCAACCATAGTCGAAAAAATTTTGGCGGAGTTTTCTCTATACTTTGGACTATTCGGAAACCTGAAATGCAGAAAAGTCCAACATAGGTGTCTCACGGGATGCTACAAATAACTGAATAATACAGCTCCACAACATATATGTAAGCAACTAACAATAATAGCAACAAAAGAAACTACGCAACACATGAAACTATCTTATCTTAACTGAAGTCGTCTGAGTCGTATACTATCATCGTAGGGCATGGAACAATCTGAGGATACCTAGGCTCTGGGTCATCCTTAGCTTTTCCAGTCATCCTTTCTATATTTCTATCCCTCTATACGACTCTAATAAGATACATATTTAGTCCTCAAGATAGCTCCCACGGACCTGATGATTTAGTATAACTATTGGAGTCTCTGCATGGAACCGCTCTCCTGTAACCTGAGCATCCTTGATTGGAACAACCCGAGAAGGGTCTCTTACACATTTGTGTATCATTGATAAACAGATCCTAGCCCCGAAGGCAACTCTATCTTATAAGCTACTTGGCTGATCTTCTGGGGGATCCTGTATAGCTTAGTGAATCTAAGGCTGGGCTTGCCCTTCTTGTCTGATCTTATAATGCTCTTCATTGGCAAAACTTTCAGGAATATTTAGTCGTTGCTTCAATCTCTAACTCCTTAAACCATACGTTGCGATAGGATTTCTGATGACTCTAGGATGCTAATACATATCTCTCAATTAGTTTAACTTTTTAACCCTCTGATTGATGTAGTATGCTCGGTCTAGTTATCTCTGACTTACCTGCTTCAGGCCGTCATATAGGGGACCTGTAGTTCCACCCGTAATGCATCTCTGGGTGCCTGAATTATGTGCTCTGCTTGGCCATTCGTCTGGGGATAAGAAGTTGTAATTGACTTAGCTGATATCCCAATCCATTCTGACACTTTTTTCAAAACCTAGTTGTGGGTCGTGCCCCTCTGTCATAATTTAATAGACACCGAGACATCATGTATCCAGACTATCTCTTTAGTTTTAACCCAGCGTAATCTTTAGCCAAAACATAATTTTGGCCGACAAGAAATGAGTTGACCTCATTAGCCTTTCAATAATGAGTCAAGTAGGGTAGAATTTACATCTGGCATGAGGTAAATCTATAATTAAATTCGTATTGAATACTTCCCACTTTTACGCAAGCATGGTTATCTCCTGGATTAGCCTGCTCGATTTCTCATGTCCAGCCTTTCTTTGCTTTATACCACAACTCTATTATATCCTTTTTCTTCCTATGGCACCAGTAGATCTCTTTTATAACTTGATGCGTTTTTATCAAGCTCGGGTGGGGGGGATAACAGACATGGTGTATCTTTGCTATAGTCTACTAACGAAGCCCTGTCACATTTGAAATGCAGAGTTGACCTCTGGGTCTCAAGACTCCGCCCCCTATTATCACAGGCCAATGACTCCCTACTGGGCCTTGTCTCTGAGCTGTATTGGGCTAGGGTCTCTGTGCCATCACTCCTTCGCCTCCACAACTAGAGGTGACACTACAGTATTATAGGTTTCCATCTCACTATCCTTTAGATATTAGTCTGATGCTTATTTATCGACATTCAGTGGCGATTCCAGCCTCTATCAGCCCGCTGCAACCTAGAGGTGGTCCTATTCTCCCCCTTAGAGCTAAATGTTCAAATCTGACCCTTACTTCTATAGGCTGAAATCTAGGGTTTATGCCTCATGCAATGTACCGAGAAGGAATTTACTAACCAGGATTACCAACCTGTATCGTCCTGACCAGTTCCCATCATATGATCCCTCTGTCCTTCAGCATAATAAACTAGGGACATAGTCAGTATTCTTCAAGTATTCACTACTACCATCAACACACCATGGTAGGATTAATCTCTTTCTGACCCAAGCTTTACTATTGTTGGGGGTCTATTGCTTATGGGCTCTCACATATACTCGGTTGCTGGCAATCTTACCTGCCCTCCTGATTTACTACCATGAGGGCCTAGGTGACTTATTTAAGTACTAAAGGTCTTATCCACTTTTTCTGACACCTCCCAGGAGTCAACGAGTTTAGCGTTCCTTTACTATTTACTCTTGACAACCTAACATCAATACTCATGCTCTCTTCTATACTGAGAGAAGGGCTGGGAGGTGTAAAATAACCATATCATTCTATAGAAAGGCTAAGGTACGAAACTCAACAAACTCTAATAGGCCGGAGGTAAGAGTCTCACAATTTCACAATCTTTTGTACCTTTCAGGTAATCCAACATTACCTATTGTCCCTATTTAATCCTGTATATCTACTAGATAAGCCATCATATATACTATACTCCTCACATCCTAACCCAAGGGTATAGGAAGAACCGGGGACGGTACTGGCATGTTTGTTACCTTATGAGGTCCCTGGTGCCTCGGGAAGATGCTGGGGAGGTTGAAAAGAATGCCTCTCCTTTACCCTCAGGCTGGGTTGTCCTCTATCTTTGGCACCTCGCCGGTACCCTCTCCTGCTGCTGTATCTGACTTGCGGTTGGGTGTAGTCCGTCTCCTATCAACATTATTCTAGACGGACATAACAATCAAAGCTTAGGGACTCAACCCTATACAACTCAACTCTATGGCACGATCTGAGAAGAAGGAGGGGTAGCCATACTATCATGCCTCGTAGTCTCCTGCTTATAAAATGTGGTGCACAATACATTTATAAACAAGACTCTACTAAACATTGCTTGCAGACTCCCTAAGATACGATGTTGCTCTAATACCAAGTTTGTCACGCCCCACCTTAGGAGACATGACTGGTATCTAATGCCATACTAGGACGTGGGCTGACTTGACTGGGCATATGCACCTCTGGTGTCTGCCAGCAACTCAAAACAAAGAAAACAAACTGCTATATCTCGGCTGTAAATGTAGCCTCGGGCCGAATAGCCACATAGTAAACTTGTAAAAGAAACAACTAACTTCAGCAACATAATAATAAAGGGATCCTATACGGGCCGACAAGACCATCATGTTGTCTAGTCATAACAGAAAGAAAGACAAACATTCATATACCGACTACAGCCGACGAGGCTGCTAATTGAAAGCTACACTAGGCCCCCCATGGCCAACATACAAAACACAACAAATATAAGCCCCACACGACCAACATAAACAACTAATTGAAGAATGTAGTTTGCAAGCCTCTAAGAGTGAAAATATTGATTGGGATAGGGCCCCCACCTACCCAAATGCTATACAAATAAAAGACAGGTAAACCTCTACAACCTGGCAACTCCGAAGGAAAGGAGCTGATCAATCTGCTGACTTTGAATAGCTGCTAGGAGGTCTCGAAACCTGTCTGTCTAAACCCACAGGCAAGTATGCAGCGCTCCATACGTGGACATCAGTACAATATGTACCGAATATGTAAGGCAAAAATAAAAACTGAATAGAAGCTGATAAAGAACTAAAAGTAATCATCGAGAAGGGTAGAAGTTATCCTATACACTTTTATAATCACGGCCTGCATCTAGTAGATAACTATACAAATAAGAGCGTAAGTTGTACGATTAAACACTCATAGGCTATATCTAGCAAGCAAATGTGTAAACAAGAATCTAACCTGACCCCCATAAGCCTGGAAGGTATACTTAACACAGAGATAACCTACCTGGGCCCCCATAAGCCCTGGCAGGTGCCAATCAATCTGTATACCCCTATTGGTATCCTTGAGGCCCTGCAAGTAACTGTAACTGAACATGCCTGGTGTCTTGAGACTATACTGGAGCCTTCTGAGCTCCTGTAACTAAATTTGGGCCTTTTTACCCCTGTGACTGCACCCTGAGCACACGAGGCTCTATGAAGGGTCTGTAATGCCACTACGGAGTAGAAGAAGTCCATAAGTGAATAGACTTCAATATGGCCTCATAGGCTTCTCTTTAGTCCTTTCAGAAAATATATAGATCTGTAAGCGATTCAATAGCTCCATACGCAACATAGCATCGTAGCTAATACTGTAAACAAAAGAACAGGGGAGTCTCTATGACGCTCCTAGCATTAATCATACTTAATAAACTCTTTTCCGACAAGAGATACTACGATATAGTCTCAATATATCTTGTAGTAACTAACCACCACATATATATAATCATCGTCAATGTATAGCAACTAATCATAACATATAGGATCATTATCTACTTTCAAAGGCATAGGTCGTATCACTATACGACAGGAATAACTTGCCGAAGAGATTAGCCTTAACATACCTCAAATGCCGACTTTCATTCACCCAAACAGTTTCCAACCTGAAGCCCGTGATTTCAAAAAATTGTAGCCCTTACGCTGAGAAAATATAGCTATTTTCAACAATAAGAACGACCAATAACAATATCCTTCAAAAACATGAAGTACAAATCAAACTTCATTCAATTCGGCCGAAAGCTTACCAATTCCTGAGAATTTAGAAGGTAGAAATGCTTACCTATCACTTGTAGCCGCTTAGGACTCAATTATAAGTACTTCCGACAACTTTTAATCAGTGGGGTTCCAATACTCCGAGCGAACTTCCAAGAAATAACTCCGCAGGGACGTTCCTCATAGGCCTTGAACTCGTTATTCAAGATGAATTTGCGTTTGGACGAAATTTAATTACGTAATTCTACCAAAAATCGATGGAAAGTTGAGAGGAATTATTGTAAGGGTCGAGGGTCTGATTTGGGAAATATTTTGAATGAATTAAATCCCTCACTTAAACATATATATAGGGAGGCGGTGGAGGGGAGCGCTTCGTGTGGGCCTATCGCGCCCAAGGGCTCACTGCACCGAGTGGCGCCGCGTCGCGCAGGCCCTCGCGGCCTGGCCTCCCCTGGCCTTGTCGACCCACTCGACAATGCACTCACTTGTCCTGCTATCGAGTCTTCTCCCGCACGTGCCATGCTCTAACCACTCACCGCAAGCACACGCTCACATATGCTAGTCACTAACATCTTACGTGGTGCAACAACTTGACACCTCAAAAAATATGTAAATACAGAGAAAGAGGGGTGCGAGAAAGGGAGAAGGAGGATAAAACCTAAATGCATATACAAATACAACAATACAGTTGTTGATACTGTGAAAAATATAAAAATACAGAGAGACAAAGGTGGAAATACAAAATACAATAGAGAGATGAAAATACAGTATGTAAAAAGGGAGGTGGGGAGAGAGGGAGAGAGAGAGAAAGAGAGAAAGAGAAAGAGAAAGAGAAAGAGAGAGAAAAAAAGACAGAGAGAGGCGAGAGATTTTTTTTCCTAAAAAGTATTGATACAAATCATATTTATGCAAGTTATAGCTACTAATGATAATTATAATTTAAACTATTGCTATTTATAAAATTTGTCCAATAATATAATATAAGGATCCAATATCGAATAAACTAAAAATTGAAATAAAAAAAATTATAACTCAATCTTCAAAAGTTAACTCGTGACCTATGGGCAATGGTTCTATTAAACAATATAAAAATCCCAAGTTACACCTCTATCACCAATACTGGACTCAACATCGAACAAATAAGAAACGGGAGCACTTCTTATTTTAAAAGCTAATTTTTTAACGTTGAGTTAGACCCAAAATTTATTTATTATCATGACATTAGAATAAGGTTCATCTCAATTCTTCATTTGTCCAATATTAAATTTTCATGTTATATTGTGCAATTTTAGATGTTCAGTCTCCGACATAAGAGAAATGTTAGAGTCTTATATTGGCCACTATTAAAAATAGAGATTTTTCCCACCGCAAATCAATGTGAAATTTGTATTATAAGACATGATTTTCCCACTCATTTCCAACTGAACTTGTTCCTGTGCATGGTGGGAAACAGTTTCCCACTGAAATAGTGAAAAATTTCATGATTTTTTCATGTGAAAATATTATTATTTTTTTTCCATCAATAATCAGTGGGAACAGTCACTTAATATTTTTCAGTGAAAAATCAGTAGGAAAATAATAATCTTTTAGTAGTAGGCGTGGAATATGATAATTTATTTTCTCTATGTATTCGAACAATACTTACCTCATAAATAAATTTTTGATATTAAGTTAGACGCAAATTTATTTTTATTTTCAATATTTTATGTGAAGTTAAGTTCTACACTTCATTTTGCAATGATATTCAGAAAAGCGAACACATCTTATCATTTTATTATATTAAAATGACTACAATATTTTAAACTCAAAAAGTGAAGTGAAAGTTATTAGAAGGAAACAAATAAGATATATTATTTATGATACCTAAGAAAAATAGAATAATATTTTAGTTTAAAAAATAGCTCGGGGACCTTCATAATACTCTTATATTACAAGAGGAAGTTAAGCAGCTTATGCAAGTAATAAATTGGCATGCCTGCTTATGTTCTTTAACTTCTTTTTTTAATTATTATTTATAATTATATAGAAGTATATTTTTAGTATTTTCTGTGTGGTTATATTTTAATATTTATATTTATATTATTTTTATTTTGGATAAAAATATTTGGGTGATATATATATATATATTTTAAAATGTGGAATCTATTATCTTTTATAATTGTTTATCGAGAGAATTGATATATTGACGGCCGGAAGGTGCGTATGCTTAAGTCCCTTTTATAGCATATAGGAGTATGTTTTTTGATATTTTTTGTGTTGTTGCATTTTAAGATTTTGAGTTTATATTATTTTCGTTTAGATAAAAATATCTTAATAATATGCAATAGTTCGAGAAAATGTGAAACCCTTAGTCTCTTGAGAGATCAGACAATTGATGTATTGACAGCTCGAATACATGCATTATATTAATCGGGCGTTAATTACTAGTTATTTTAGAGAATAAAATGAGAGTTTTCTGTTGGAATATTCTTGGATGAGAAACTGAATATTATTAGATGAAGTTTTTACACCTCATAACCAAATATGACTTAATCATGCAGTAAAAGAGCCTTTAATCAAAATATTATAAGAAAATTAGATATTAAAGATTAATTTAAGAAGTAGGACATTTTAGAGGAGTAAGGTAGGAACAACAAAAATTAAATATATAAAGGGATGGAATAACCGGGAAAGAAATTCAAGACATTTAAATAATGATAAGAAGTTAATAAAAAGATAGAGCCAGAATTAGAGAGAATTTACGGAAGGAAAAATGAGAATTAGTTAGGACTCAGGAAATAGTAATAAAGTTATAAAGGTAAAAAAAAAAGAGAAAAAGACATAAAATCTCTTCTAAATTTGTCCACACTGTTATAAACATATTTGTGTTGTAGTGAATGTCTATAAAGGTATTTGTATTGTACTAGATATATGTGTTTATATCATTGTGAAAGTCTATCTTTTGGAGAAAAGTTAGGAGAAATTATCCCTATAAATAGAGGGGTTCTCCTTCATTGTATTTAATCCCATCAAGAGAAATAAGAACTTCTCCCCTTCCCTCTTTCTCTATAATATTCTTGTTCTTTCTTTATTATTTCATAACACGTTATCAGCACGAGTCTAGCACTCACTTTGAAAGATTTGAGGTAAGAAAAATCAAAGTTTTCTTAGAAAGATGAAGGTTAGTATTTCTTGATATTTATGTATTTACTAATAACAATATCGATTTTGTATATGAACTTGAGGAACGACTTATTGATTCACTTGGCAATTCATGCCTCATAATTGTTCCAGAAGAACAATATTATGAAAAATATATTTGTTCCAGAAGAACAATATTGTGAAAAATATATTTATTCCAGAAGAACAATATTGTGAAAAATATATTTGTTCCAGAAGAACAATATGGTGAAAAATATACTTGTTCTAGAAGAACAATATTGCGAAAATATATTTGTTCCAGCAGAACAATATTGTGAAAATATGTAAGAGAAATCATCTATGTTATATGCATACCTCGATTTGCTCCCGAAGTAGCAATATCTTAAAAGAGGTTTTAAGCTATCATACCTTATGTGGTTAAGGCATATTTTGATGATCATGTTCCATTCCTGAAGAATGAGAAATTGAGAACTTTGATAAATGTTACAAATATAGATCTAATACAGATCTAGTCCCTGAAGGGAAATCAAAGCATCAAAAATCCATATGGATGCAATGGGTCTTGGAGATACCATTAAAAGTGAAAACAAAGCATCAAAACAAGATCGTGCTAAGGCTATGATATTTTTGCGTCATTATCTTGATGAAATTCTTAAAATTGAATATCTCACGATCAAGGATACACTTGTTTTGTGGAATAGCCTAAAAGAAAGGTATGACCACCTGAAGATGGTCATCCACCCAAAGGCACGATATGATTGGATCCATCAAGACTATAAGTCTGTTCATGAGTATAGCTCATCAACATTCAAAATTGTTTCAAAGTTGAAACTATGTGGAGAAACTATTTTGATATGATTGATATGTGCTAGTATACAAAATTAATTGAGAGCTCCGGAAGAGCTAATGTATTACTACCTGAAGGAATGAAATTGTTGTATTAAGTCTCAAAAGGAAACTTATAAGTTTCAATGACATTGAAAAAAAAAATGAGACTATAAATTATGGGAAGATCTAATATCTTCATGCTACTACAATTGAAGCGGGTTATAAATATTTATGTAAAAGATTACCCGCCGGTTTTTTTTTTAATTTGTAGTACATAAATATGGGTATGATGATGAAATCACATACTAAAGTAAACTAGAAGTTTACTGAAATAAGTTGGCATAACCGGTTGGCCATCCCGGTTCAAATGTGATGCAAAAATAATTGAGAATTCACGTGGCTATATGTTGAAAATATAAAAGATTCTTCAAGAATTCTCATGTGTTGCTTGTTCTCGTGATAGAATGATTTTGATCAGCTAAGATTGGAATTATATTTCCTGAAATTTGGGAACTTATAAAATGGTGAATATGGGCCCATTCACCTACCATGTGAACCGTTTGCTAATAGATGCATCCATGGTATGGTCACATGTGTTTTGATATCAACTTACAATTGATTTTTGTAAGGTTGTTGCTCGAATTATTAAATTAAGAGCATAGTTCCAAATTATAAAATCATGTTGATAATGTTGATTCATATCTATGTTGGTTTAGCGAAAATTGTATGCCTCCAATTAAAGCTAAATCATTGGTTATGAGAATAAAACTCTCAAATAAAATTTGGTATGAGATATGTTTATTTAACATATAGCAACACTTGAATGCATCAAGCCAACAAGGTTCTCCTATCATAATTGGTTCAGGGTCATGGACCAAATAATTCCATCTAAAATTTGAATGTGCGATATATGATTCAATTGCCCCACCATAACGCACAAAGATGGGTACCCAAATGAACCTGGGGAGTAAATGTTAGTTTTTCTAACATTAGGGGGAGAAGTGATTAGCAACTGAAAATTGAGTGTGGGATGAATTATCTAGATCCTCGGAAAAAAGAAAAAGTGAACTTAAAGTTCAAGAGATAATTCACTTGCAAAATATTGCACATCAATTGTCAGATGTATTTGCTGACTCTGTTTTATAATTCAGTTGCAAATGCTCCAATGGAAAGTCCTTGAAGGATAGAGTCTATGAGACGCCTGAAGCGTGATAGACCAAACGGTTCCAAATATAGAACTTCTTGAAGAAGTAGAGGAGCAAGTGATTAAGATGGTCATAATGATGAGGCAAGTGCTTTGAGAAAGCACCACGACATAACACTTCATAAAACTTTGGCAAAGGTTCAGGTACCTGAAAATGATGAAAAATGAAGAGATCTCAATAAGTTATGTCGCATTGGAACTGATCGTCTACGATATTTTTGATACAATATAGTGCGCAATATTGTAAAAGATTGTGAGGATCTGAATACTACATCTATTAAAGCATGCTGATGTAGGAATAATTATCAAGTGAAATGATGCGTATTGGTAAGCATAAAGCTTATTGGACCTGTAGTCCAGACACTAGAAGATGTCACGCATTTAAATACTAATGAATGCTATCACTTGATAAAATTTATATGAAAATCATGAAGGATTCAAAATGCCTGAAGCATTTACAAGTTTCTTTAAACTTGTTCATAATTCTTATATGAGGAAATCCTTGGTCCTGAAGTACCATATCTTACTATGATTGTTGCACTAATATATCTTGCTAATACTATAAGGCATAACATTCGGTTAATTTGTTAGCAAGTCTGGATCTTGTTGATTATGCTAATGCAGGGTATCTATCTGACCTACACAAAGCTCTATCTCAAACTAGCTACGTGTTCATATGTGGAGGTACTGCCATATCTTGGAGATCTATAAAGCAGTCTCTGGTAGCTGCTTCATCAAATCATGCTGATATAATAGATATTCATGAAGCAAGCCGAGAATGTGTGTGGTTGAGGTCCATGATACATCTCATTAGAGAAAAATGTGGTTTGAACTGTGACAAAGTACCCACAATTTTGTATGAAGATAATGCTGCATGCATAGCACAATTAAAGGGAGGATTCATAAAAGGAGATAGAACAAAGCACATCTCGCCAAAGTTTTTCTATACACATGAGCTCCAAAAGAATGGTGATATCAATGTGCAACAGATTCGTTCAAGTGATAATGTGGCTGATTTATTCACCAAATCTCTACCAACTGCAACTTTCAAGAAGATGGTGCACAAGATCGGGATGCAAAGATTCAAGGATGTTCTCATTAGGGGGAGTTAATACGCGCTGTACTCTTTTTTCCTTGCGAGGTTTTGTCCCACTGGGTTTTCCTTGTAAGGTTTTTAACGAGGCAGCCAAAATGCGTATTATTAGATATGTGTACTCTTTTTCCTTCACTAGATTTTTTTCCCACTGGGTTTTTCTAGTAAGGTTTTAACGAGGCACATTATCTATCAAATAGACATTCAAGGGGGAGTGTTATAAACATATTTGTGTTGTAGTGAATGTCTATAAATGTATTTGTATTGTACTAGATATATGTGTTTATATAATTGTGAAAGTCTATCTTTTGGAGAAAAGTTAGGAGAAATTATCCCTATAAATAGAGGGGTTCTCCTTCATTGTATTTAATCCCATCAAGAGAAATAAGAACTTCTCCCCTTCCCTCTTTCTCTATAATATTCTTGTTCTTTCTTTATTATTTCATAACACACACAATTTATTTTACTATTTTAATTTTATAAGTATTTGTTTATCCCCCTAAATGCATTTAAAATCTATTAAATACCACCCTAAGATAGTACTACCACTTTCACAATATGAAGTGTTTTACACTCGCCCCACGTCACTGTCACGTTATCGCCACGTTGAAAATTATTTAAATTTTAATTTTCTATTTTTTCATTTCTTTTTCTTATATTTTTATACACTAATTAATTTCTAATCCTACTTAATTCGAGAAAAATGGAGATTGTATTTCTCCATTGGTGTATTTGTTTTTCAAAAAAAATTCAATTTTTTTTAAATAAATTGAATCTTGAAAGCACAAAGTAAAAAAATTGATGAATAAGTTTACTTTTTGTGTGTGGGGGGGGGGGGGGGGGGGGAGGGGAGGGAGGGGGGTTCGTGTTGGATGGGTGAGGTGAGGTTGAAGAAGGAGAAATTGTGAAGTGGTCCGAAGAAGGAGAAAATGGGTGGGGGTTCGAATAAGAAGATAGGTCTAGGAGGAGGGGGGTGAAGAAGGAGAAAGAGGGTGGCGGGGTGGGTTGAAGAAGGAGAGAGGATTGACAAATTTGAAGAAGGAGAAGGGGGGGGGGGGGGGGTTGAAGAAGAAGATAGAGTTGGGTAGGGTTTTTTTTATTTTTATTTTTATTTTTTATTTTTTATTCTTATATAATATAAATATCAATGGACCTACCTTTTTTCTCCAATTACGCGCGTTTTTAATTTTTTTTTTTGAAATTTATTTTTCACATCAGTCTTTTGGGTGGTATTTAATAGACTTCAATTGCATTTAGGGGGTAAACAAACACTTCTAAAATTAAAGTGCTAAAATGAGTTGTGTAGACAAATTTAAGGAGATTTTATGTCTTTTCTCGGAAAAAAGAAAAGACATAAAAAAGTACTAAAAATAGTAAAAGCCTATGCATTTACTCGAAGATGAGTATAAATTGGTTTCAGAAATCGCCTCGCAAACTGAAAATAATGTTAAGCATCACTACACACACCAAAAAGGAAAAAAAAAAAAAATTATGAACTTGAGGAGGTTTATTGTGGGGGTTTAAATTAAATCTCCCCAAATTTAATCAGCAATTTGCCGCGGCAATAAGGACACGTTCTTTTCCCCCAAAATCTTTATGCGAGTTATTCTTTCCCGCTGTATTTGGTGCAGCGACATAGCCCTAACCCTAACCCCTCACTTTAATCAAACACTCTCCTCGACTTGCTCTTTCTCAAACACATGCATTTGCGTTTCATTTTCGAATATCTCCAGCGAATAACATGCATAGTGTAAATCACAGTGCTCACTAGCATTGAAGCACATGGAGTCATCGTCGTCAAGGATGACGACGACTTTACTAATCATACACTGCATCTATACATTTTTCATTTACAGAAAATCGTGTCTTTGATTATTTTCCCCCCTATTTTTTACGTTTCGTATTTTCTGTTTCAGATTTAACTCAATTTCATGGATTCAAGGTCTTCTACTATAGGTAGATATAATATAGATTCTACTTCTTCATTTGACAATTATATTTTTTAAATTTATGTATTAGATTTAGTTTCATTATACCTCAAATATTCGTCAACATCATCTAAAAAACAAAAACTCTTGCCTTTCTCAAGGTTAAATTAACACAACAATGCAGGCCTTTCTTTACAAAGTGAAAATCTACTGCCATAACGTAACACTTACTTTTTTTGTTTCTTGTTAATTAGGTTTATAGTCATTGGACATCATCATTTTACCCACAAGCTTCAACAAGTGAACATGAACATAGTAAGACATTGAATGCAAGTGCAAGAGTTGTAGATTCAGGAATGCAAGTATAAGACTAGTCTGTGGTAATTGTATTTTATCCCTATTCTTTAAGACTCTGGTAATATCATTATTGTTACGACCCTTCCAGTCATTGTAGAATAGTTAGGGCCGTAGGACCTTTGTAAAACTCTCATAGCAAAAGTAAGTTGATAAGAATTCTATATGGGATATATGGTTTTAAGAACTAAATAGTATCCATTTCGGTTGATTCTCGTGTGTTGTGTTTCCATTAAAGGTTGACCTACTGAACTAGATCTCCGTAGGAAATTATGAGACTACAAGTAAATTCGTAGCAATGTTTTATGTCTAGATACACAATTGAAAAGTGCTAGGAAGTCTAAATGAAATACTTGTGTTTTGGAATGGAAAAATGTGCAAGATTACTAACCTGCTGGTTAGCAGGAACCGCTGCGGCACTCGAATTCCCGCTGCAGCAAGACTGCCATAGAGGTCGGAGGTCCGCCACAGCAGTTAGAGAGAAAAACCATCGGGTCCATTGTGAAGAGACTCTTATCACCATAGCCGGTCCACTGCAACAGAAAATAGACCGTTGCAGCGGACGATGGGAGACAGGAAGCCTGTTTAAGTTAGAATTTTCGGGTTTTCACCCCATTATTCTAAGGCACGGAAACTGAAGAGGTTAGAGGCAATTTTTTAGGGGCAGCAAGGTTTCATCTTCCCAAGGTAAGATTTCTTGATGAATACTTCCACCTTTTAATTCTCTAACACCCTAGAATCAAAGAGTAATCATTAAAGATGGAGGAGAAAAAGCTCAGATATGCCATCGAACTTTAGAAAAAAATTTATCTATGTTATCTGTTAATAGTTAGGCTCGTTTATGCCACTATCGTTACATAAAGGGGCTATCCATGTTGTTAATTTTTAACAAATCCGATACTTGATTTTTCAATACCATTTTGCACACTTGATAATATTTAAGTGGGTCACGTTACTTATTTAGCCCATCTATTAAATTATCTATACAGCCTAAAACTACCTGCCCCATGCCCAGAAAACCCCCCCATATTTTTACCCGACCTGTCCTTATTTAACCTAATCCTTCCCCAATCAATTTTACTAATTGATAAAACACCGCTAAAGACAATCCCCCCATCCCCAATCTTCCTATACGTCTAATATGATGAAGATTTTTCAATCAAAGAAAGTCATGTGTAACTCACATGGACAAGATTATTCATACATTCCTAGGATGGGAAGAGTATGAGAAAAATCCATATGATGAAACTCATAATCCTAAAGGAATCATCCAGATGGGTCTTACAAAGAATCTACTTTCATTCGATTTATTAGAGTCATGAATATATCTCATCAGGATATGCCATCACAAGCAACAATCTCCTTTCAATATTTCCAAATTCAATCCTTCTTTCTTCTTTCTACTTTTTTCTGCCTCTCAAACAAACATAAAAATTAAGTGCTAACTTTTGTTAATTGGCTTTTTTTTGTGTGTTATTTTCGAAGACTAAAAAAAATCAGAAATCATGAAGCTCCCATCCCCATCCATGACCAACAAAAATTCCCCCCAATCCAGTCCAAAAACCCTACAGATCCAAATCCACCTTCTTATGCTTCCACAATCAATAAGGCTGCAAACCCTCAGGCTATCGGACCAAAACAAGCGAAGGAAAAAGTAACAGCAACGCAATCCACTCACAAGGGGATTTCGGCAGTAATATTCAAGGTAAAAGACTACTATGGGGTGATGGCTGAAGAGTGCAGACTCACAATCGTTGGAAAGTTCATCACACCTCGCCCCCAAATTGAAAAAATTAGGTCGCGGTTCAAGGAGCTATTTCCAGTGAAGGGATCAGCCAAAATAGGTTTTTATGACAACTATAATGTCTTCTTAGACTTTACCAAGGAGGTTGACTTCAACATTGTATGGTTTAAGAGGGTGATAGAAATTGAAGGAATGCAGATGTGGTTACAGAGATGGTCTTCTGATTTTAAGCCCGATGAAGACCTCCCTATAGCGCCGGTATGAGTTCTCCACCCAGCTATTCCCTATCATTTACATACCTGGAAATACGTCAAATAGATTGTGAGCAGTACTGGAACTCCGTTAACTCTTGACACAGCCACTAATGGTCGAACTAGACCAAGCATGGCTAAGGTTAGAGTTGAAGTAAATCTCTTGAAAAAACTTCCAGATAGTATTTGGTTTTGGAATTGAAGATGAAAATTCTCGTTTGAAAGGTTATGCTCAAAAAATAGAGTATGAAGCTATACCGAAGTACTGCATACACTGTAAGAAACTGGGGCATAACATGATAAATTGCAGAGTTTTGAAAAGGAAAAGAGCTATGGAAAAAGAAATTACTGACAAGGAGCAGATTGAAGAAAGCTCTAAAAATATTAAAGGAGATGATGTTTTGGATGGAAAGATGAATCAAAGAGAAGGAAAAAGGAAAGATAAGCAGAAGGAAGACAGAGTAGAAGCCATAAAGAGAATGGAGGATGGGCTGACTATGGCCGAGCGGATAAAGGAAAAGAAAAACAAGGAGAAAAGGAATCAGAAAAAGAAAAAATGCCTAAGAAGAAGAACAAAGTCACTATCAAAGCTGCTATGTCACACATGTCCAACAGAATAAATATGTGTAATTCTGAAAAGGAAAATACTTATACCATATAGGAACAAAGATCAATATGAAAGTGAAACAAATGGAAATCAGGGGAATGTGAATGATGAGAAGAACCATAACAATAGTGACAAGGATGATAGGGATGACACGAAGCAAAGAAGGGGAAGGAACAAAAATAGAAAAAAAGAAGGAAGAACAGTGAAAAGGTCTAGAACCTCTATCAAAGGGAAGGAACACAAACAAAATAACTCCTCTTCACCTTACAATGATTAATGCTATTTTCTAGAATATTAGAGGAGTTATATCCAAAAAGTCCATTCACAGACTCAAACTTCTTGTCAACATTAACAAAGTGGTTTTTGTAGCTATTATGGAACCTTTTGTTAATATGAACAAGATCGATGGATATAGAAATTTCTTGGTTTCCAACATTGCTTAGCTAATACTAATGGCAAAATATGGTGCTTCTAGAGCCATCTTGACCAAACCAATGTGATTGTTAATGAATATCAACATTTGTCCGTTCAATTTATGAATGGTAATAATGTTGACACTGTTGTAACTTCCATCTATGCTAAGTGCACTGTTGATGAGAGAAGAGACCTCTGCGATAGCCTAAAGAGTATCAACAATACTATTAATGGGTCATGGTATATTGGAGGAGACTTTAATGATATCATGGACCCTCAGGAGAAACAAGGAGGAAATCCCTATAGAGCGAAAAGATGTTTTGACTTCATTAGTACCATGGAGAGCCTGCAGTTTAACTAACGTTGGTTTTAATAGTTCAAGATTCACTTGGTGCAACAATAGAAGTCCTGCTAAGAGAATATGGAAGAGATTGGATAGAGTATTGATTAATGACCAATGGAGCCAAAATTTCCATACCAACACTGTCAAGCATCTTATAAGAATTGGTTCAGACCACAGACCTCTATTCTTGAAATGTTGTAATGAGGAAAAGAAATTTACCAAATACTTTAGATTCCTAAATTTATGAATAGAATGAGAAGACTTTCTTGACATAGTTCAGGATTCTTGGAATATGGAGATTACGGAAACTCTATGTGGAGGCTTCAAGGAAAACTAAAAGCACTTAGCAGGAGGAGACTGAGTCAATGGTCCAGAAACTCTATTGGAGATGTTCATGAACAAGTCAGTATATGGGAAGACAGGATTCAAGCTCTATAGGACTTTGACCTTCTTCATAAAACTGAACAAGACAGAGAGGAACTCAACAAAGGTCATGCAGAGTATATCCGCTGGCTGAATATGCAGGACTCCATTTACAGGAAAAAATCTCATATCAAATGGTTCAAAGATGGAGACTGTAATAACAAGTTTTTCCATAGTATTCTCAGAGCCAAAAGAAATAAGCTATGCATTCAAAGAATCAAGAACCACAGAGGAAATTGGGTGAAAAGGGAAGACAAAATTTCCAATGCAGCTATCAGATACTATAAAAGCATGTTTAATCTTGATCAACCTACTATCAACCAGTCCTTGATAGATTTCATTCCTCAGTTGATCAATGAAAAAGACAATGATGCTATTAGAAAGACACCGGATGAGGAAGAAATCAAAGATGCCATCTTCAGCATGAGGCCTACTAGTGCAGCTGACCCTAATGGATACAATGATAATTTCTTTCAATATTGTTGGCATATTATAAAAACTGATGTCATCAATCTTGTCATGGACTTCTTCAAAGGTAAACAACTCACTAAATTTTATACTCACACTTTTCTGGTTTTAATTCCTAAAATTGATAGCCCTGCCTCTTTCTCTGATATGCGACCTATTAGTCTTAGAAATTTTACTAATAAAATTATTTTTAAAATCATGGCTAGAAGACTTAGCCCTCTGCAAAATAGACTTATCTCTGTCAATCAGAGTGGCTTTGTCATAGGTAGGTTGATTACTGAGAATGTGATGCTTGCCCAGGAGATTGTTCATAATATTTCTAAGATCAACAAAGGTGGTAATGTTGTCATAGTATACATGGCCAGAGCCTATGACAGCTATCTTGGTCCTTTCTTGAAAATGTTCTAAAAAAATTTGGCTTCTCTGATTACTGGGTTAATCTTGTTACCAACCTTATTTTTCAATATATGGCATTATGTACTTATTAATGGGACCAGGTATGATTTTTTCATGTCAGCTCAAGGTCTTAGACAAGGTGATCCTCTATCCCCCTCTCTATTCATCTTAGTTGCTGAAGTTCCATCAAGGAGCCTTAACAGCCTCCTTCATAATGACAGCTTAATTCAATTCACTATGAGTACTAGAGGTCCTCTCATAAACCATCTAGCCTATGTTGATGACATTGTCATTTTCAGCAGTGGAAACAGTAAATCTGTCAAGTTAATCATGAGACAGATTAGGTTATATGAGAAGTGCTCTGGACAAAAAGTGAATACTAATAAAAGTTTCTTCCTTACTGATAATAAAACTTGTGCTTACAAGATCAACAGGTTGAGAAGATGCATTGGCTTTATGGAAAAGTCTTTTCCTCTAACTTACTTGGGATGCCCTATATATATATATATATGGAAAAAAAGAATTTCCTACTTTGATGACATGCTGAACAAGGTAGTGAAAAGGCTAAGTGACTGGCAAGGAAAAATACTAACATATGAAGGGAAAGTAGTGCTAATCAAGAGTGTGTTGCAAGCCCTACCTACTTATACTCTTACTTCCATTAACCCCCCCCCCAAAGGCACTATCAACTTGATACAGAAATATTTTGCCAGATTCTTTTGGGGAATTAATGGTGATAGATCCAAACAACATTGGAGGTCTTGGAAAAATCTTTGCTATCCTAAGCAAGAAGAAGGAATAGGCATCGGTAATATGCACGATATCTCTAATACATTGGCTATTAAAAGGTGGAGGAGATACATGATACATCCATCACTATGGGCAGAATTTATGAAGGCCAAATATTGCATTATAGCTCAAACTCTGAAGATAAAATGATGTTTTGGTAACTCACAAGCATAGAAATCACTTCTGAATGCCAGAGAGAAAGCAGAACCTTATATCATTTGAAAAATTAATGAAGGAGAGTGTAATCTTTGGTTGGATAATTTGACTGGAAAAGGAGCTTTGGCCTCTTTTATCCCAAGTAACAGCATGAATACAAATGATAAGGTCAGAGATTATATAGAGAATGACAGGTGGGACCTAAAAAACTCAGGAATTTATTTTCTGAACATATGGTGCAGCACATCAGCAATATTCATATTGGTCATCCTGATAAGAAGGATTATGCCATATGGAATCTCACTCAAGATGGCAAGTTTACTAATCACACGGCTTGGAATATTACCAGACCTCATAAGTTGGAAAACAAGGAGATTAATCAGGTATGGCATCAATGCCTCCCTTTTAAAATATCCTTTCTAACTTGGAGACTTCTTTTCAGGAAACTTTCTTTTAATGAGGTGGTGAACAACCTTCGAAGACAAATAAGACAAATAGAATCTACATGCTACTGCTGCATCTCTCCTGTGGATGAAACAATGCAACATGTCTTTGTAGAGGGAGAAGTTGTCAATCACATCTGGAGTTATTTTCGAAGACCTTTAGAAATCAGGCATGAGCATTGGTCTCCTAAAAGGATTATGCAGAATTGGAGAGATGGGATTCACCATAATGACATTCATAAGCTTCTACTTCAGATTTCTCCAATCTGCATTTTTTGGGAAATTTGGAAGAGCTGGACAGCATGCAAGTTTGGGGACAAAAGGAATTTTAATACTAGAAGGATGGAGACTCAAATTATGTGGACTATAAAAGCTACTATGGGGGTTGCCTATCCTAAGTGTAATTTTTTTCAGAGCAACCAGAATTGGCCACAAACTTGCCAACTGGTGGAGAAACTGAGACCTCTGATCCTGAGTAAAGTTGTTACATGGACCAAACCCACTCAAGAGAGATTCAAACTCAACAGTGATGGGAGTTTTTTGAATCAAAATTCGAGAGTAGTTATTGGAGGAATCATCATAGATAATGTAGGGGACCTGGTCATGGCAAGCAGAGGCCCAAGCTGCTAGATATAGAGTAAAATGGTGAAATCAGCACAATATCAATCAGTTGGATCTGGAACTTGACTCCATAGTCATTGCCAATATGATAAAAAAAGGAGAATATTTTGAACCTCAAGTTGAGAAAAATTATCAGTGATATTTTGGACAACCTTGACAAAGAAAACACTCAGATACATCAATGCTTTAGGGAGGCTAATCAAGTGGCAGATCTCCTGGCTAAACTGACAGCTTCTACTAGAATGGGGTCCTTTTATTTTTCTGTTCAACATCTCCCTAAAGAAGTGAAGGGTCCTTTTATTCTGGATAAACGTCAACTACCTAGCATTAGAAAGAGGTTTGAAAAGGCTAATTTTTTTGTAAGTTAGGATTTTTTTTGCCAGGAAGAGTCCTTGTAGTGTCTCACAACTCTTCCTATAAAGATTGTTATCGATGTTAACAATCTTCTTTTGGCTCTTGAGGTAAGGTCCATGTCCCCCTCCTTTTGTACTTTTTTTCAAAGAAATAGACATGGTTAAACTAAAAAAAAAATTAGCTGAGGAGGGGTTAGGCTAAATAAGGACGGGTGGAGTAAAAATGTCGGCGGATATTTTTGGGCATGGGGCAGGTAGTTTTAGGCTATATGGATAGTTTAATAGATGCGTTAAATAAATGATGTGACCTACTTAAATATAGTCACGTGTGCAAACTGGTACAAAAAATCAGGTGTTGGATCTGTTAAAAAATAATGGCATGAATAGTCTCTTTGTGTAACAACAACGACATAAACGAGCCTAAATATTAACGGATGACATAGATGAGCCTTTTCCTAAAGTACAATGGAATATATGAGTTTTTCCCAAGATGGAATTCTAGCTAAGAACCCTAGAATTAATAAAAGAAGGGCTATTTGAGTGAGAGTGGTTGGGTGTAGATTTTTAGGCCTAAAAGTTAGTAATTAACACTTTTTAGGGTGAATGTGACTACAGAACTTCATTTATGTAATAGTGTGAAACCTAGAACTCGAGGAAATTCAGACCTTTAACCTTAAGAACTGGTTTAAAGGAGTTTAGAGAAGTAAAAAAAATTTCATGAACTAGGTTGGAATGATCATTGTAAGATTGGGTTATGATAATTTAACCTTTGAATATCGAATTAGATCGTAATAGCGGGTAGAGTTGGATGGGTTAGAACTCCCAAGCCCTTGTTTGAAAAAGGTGAATGATTGAATATTATTTTACTGTTCTTTGTTTTTAAACTTTGAACCATTTGGGACGTTGAGGATAGGCAAAGCTCTTGTGGAGTAGCTTGATATTGAGTCTTTGGTTGAAGTAGGTTATGGTTTATAAGGAGTTAGACTTTATGCAATGATGTGTATGTATTATGACTTGATGAGCATATTTAAATGGTCTTTGGATAATGATTGTGATATAAAATATGGTGGTATAACTATGTTACTTGAATGAGCTCTAAATTGATTAAACTATGTAATCAAATTACTTTTTTTAAGTTAAGAACTGAAAGAAAAAAAAATAAAACAAACAAATAAGTCGAAAAAAGTACAAGTTCACCACAACTCTCTCTAAAATCTTTCTCACACGCATCTGCGGTGTATGAAATTTAAATTAAGGTGAATATTTCCTCCCTTTTAAAATAACTATTGTTTTACCAAAATAAATTTATCTAAAAATAATAATTCCTTTAGAATTTGAAGACGATAATTAATAATTGTTTTTAATTATATACTTATTTTAAATAATTATTTCTTTTAAATAATGCTTAATTTTCAAATATATTTAATAACTAAAGACAATCTAAAAATTATATCTTATATCTATTTTCTTTTTAATAATGATGAACCTAACTAAAATGATACTTATTTTAAAATAAAATATATTTAACAACATAAATACGAAATTTAAAGGATACACTATTTGAAACTACCTACTACTTCCCTCCTATGGAAAATAGGTCGGCTGAAAATTAAGTACAAAAATGTCAGGCAGCTGTTTCAAGAATTATATATGTTAGTTTTTGCAGTTGAAGATATCCTTAATTAATTTCAGTAAAAAAGAAAAAATAAAAAAGTAGCCGCCGCAGCTCTAGTTTCTTTATCCAAAAAGATCATAGCGTAGATAATAGCCCGTGACACAATTGTTAATTTATTTTGGAAAGTTTCAATGCAAGTTCTTTTTCGTCATTTTAAGCTGGCTTATTAAGCCATTTTATCATCATAATTACTCTTTGGCCCAATAAATAATTACTCCTTCAATGGTAATAGAATGTTATATATCTTTGCGAAGAATCGAGTTAAATATTAGTTTGTGGGATCATTAAATGTTATTTCACTAGTCAGATAGTATAATCACATATAAAGATAAACTACACCGTATAATGTTACAGTCTAAAATCGTACCTTGGCACAGTTGTTCCAACTCTTTTCAAAGAAGAAGTCTTAACAAGAATTTTCAAGGAACTTTTCAAGATGGAAGAAAAAGAAGATTTCTCCTTCTGTTGTTTTTTCTGTTCACTTTGGAAAACTCAGAAGCACTACTCTTATTTAAAGAACGTAAGACACTGATTTAGAAGGAGTCCTAACCATTGTGTCTTTTCATCCTTCTAATAAATTAATATATAATCAAATATATATATATATATATATTTCTGTTCACGTTGGAAAACTCAGAAGCACTACTCTTATTTAAAGAACGTAAGACACTGATTTAGAATGAGTCCTAACCATTGTGTCTTTTCATCCTTTTAATAAATTAATATATAATCAAATATATATATATATATATATATTTCTGTTCACGTTGGAAAACTCAGAAGCACTACTCTTATTTAAAGAACGTAAGACACTGATTTAGAATGAGTCCTAACCATTGTGTCTTTTCATCCTTTTAATAAATTAATATATAATCAAATATATATATATATATATATATCCGGGTTGACCCACATGAGTGACCTCAATCTAATTCTTTCATCTCCCGCTCACACATAGTGGGTCAATTCTCATTCCTATTTTGTAACATTCATACACTACGACTAGACCGTGTGACCAGTGAATACTTTGAGAATTTCATTGCTATACATCAGTTAGGAATGTATAGCATCTCGATCAATGAAACTTAGAGTAGATTATAGTATGTACCTTAGATCATTTATCACATTCATATCGCTCACAATCTCTTTCTTAAATTTGAGTTCATCATTATGTTCTTGTCTCAAAACAAACATAAAGGACCGGTCAATGTACACAACTAATATGATAATACTTAATGATCTTCCTTATATCATGATACTCTAAATCTCAACGTGATATGTTTTTCTAGAGGTGTCCCACCAGACTGAATCAAGCATGATCTCTTGGCAACATTGTAAGATAGCAAGCACCAAATTGAATTTCAAGAAACTGATTAAAGTTATGAGGGTACAATGTAAATAAAATTACTTATAATTTTCAGGGCTTCACACAATAACAAGTAGAGATTTATCGCCCTTATGAGTCATCATATGCATATATGGTATAAAATATGTACCCACAGTATCAGCTCATTTCCCATGGAGCGCATGTCTTTTAAAATAAAATATTGTGCAAATGATAGTTCAGACAAATCATTTCTAACTTTGAGTTCATAAATTTACTCAATTATTTTATTTATCAAAAACTCACATCTGGCATTGAGAACATACTAACTCATTTTAATCACATATTAAACACAAAACAAACGACATTCTTATTATAAACTTCTAGCTCTCTTTTATCATCATTATGCCAATAATTAGTTTATAATTGTCTCATCTTTATCTGTCTCTTAGACAAAAGAGGCGATTACCTGTGTGAATAGGTCAATCTTTTGTCTGTCCGACATACTTCTTATACTAAGAATTTATGTACTATCCATAAAAATATTATATGTATATGAACCAACAAGTATGGATAATTAGGCACAAACCAACATTAACTTCAACAATGTAAATTTACATGAACATGATTGAGAAAAGTTAAAAATTATTAAATACATTAGCACTTACGCAAACCTAATGACTTCATATGTCTTTCATAAGAATTGACTTCATATGTCTTTCATAAGTATCACATGCTATGGGTTTCGTTAAGGGACCTGCTATCATTTGATGTGTAGATATGTATTTCACGTTCAGTTCTTTTTGTACAATCATGTCTCTATTAAAATTATACTTAATATTAATATGTGTAGATATGTATTTCATGTTCACTTCTTTTTGTATAATCATGTCTCTAACAAAATTATACTTATTATTAATATGTTTTATTTTTTCACGGTACTTGAGATCCTTTATATAGGCTATTGCAGCTTGACTATCATAATTGATGGTCACTGACTCAATAGTGATATTATTCATGCCCAAGTATCCCATAAAATGTTTAAGCCAAACAGCTTCTTGCACAGCTGATGATAGTGCTGCGAATTCATCTTTCATTGTTGATAAAGCTATGCATGATTGCTTCTTGCTACTCCATGATATGGCGCCATTGTTAAGCAAGAATACTGAAATCACCACCATCTATCTACGATATTGAACCTGGTTCAACTAAATCACAAGTGAAAAATAATAAAGAACACGCAGATGTAACGTGAAAAACCTCCTTGCTCAAGGGAGTCCCAAAAAACACGACCTATCGAATATGATTTTATTCAACTCACGAGCAGGTTTTAGACTACAACTTTGCAATCAAAGGGACTAACTGTAGTACCTCAATCTCTACAGTTTTCTCAAACTGCAATCACCTATTCAAAGACTATAAACTCCAGTCTCTGAAGTACAACACAATCACACCAACGTAACTTGACTCAACTAACTCTAGAAGAGAAAGTTACAACTCAAAAATACAAATAACAAACTCAATCAAGACAGGATAATTCTTCTACTCTAATTCTTCGCTTACAGGAATCTGGTCCAGTGAGAGTGTTTCTTGCTATGAACAACTATTGCTTCAGAATAATCTTTTTGACGGCCAATGCAATAGCTGAATGTTCTGTGGTTGTTTATGATCATTATATAGCACCAAAGGATGTGGTTTTTTTATCAAACCTAGATTTGTTTCAAATAAGGAAAAAGAACCCTAAAAGGACTTTATTTTCTCAAACCTTTCCTTATCCAAAATAAGGAAAAAAGAGTCCCAAAAGGACTTAATTCCCTTAAGTCATATTTTTCATACCTGGTTCTTTCCTAGTCAAATACAACTTGCCTTTTGAAAAGAATCCTAAAAGGATTTGGTTTCCTTGTACGCATCTGGTTCTCTCTTCAGTCAAATACAACTTGCCTTTAGTAAAGAATCCTAAGAGGACTTGATTTTCTTGTACGCGGTGGACTTCTTCAATTCCACGTATTTTCCTTATTTGATATTTCCAGATCCAAGTCAAATTCGTAACTGCAAAACCTTCAACTGTGTAGTGAACCTGGTTCATCTATGTCAGTCATCAAAATCTTCATATAACAAATTTTTCCTTTTTGATGATGACAAATATGTATGCATATGAATGTAGTTGACACCCACGTATGCATATGAACCTGGTTCACTTTGTCAGTTGTAAAAACTTTATCAAGTACAGTCAATCATCAAAACTCTTCTAATAACAAATTCTCCCTTTTTGATGATGACAAACAATATGTATGCTCACAAATACATGTCTAGAGGTGGATTTAAGTTGTAGATCATTGTAGCTTTTGAGTTGTAGATCATTCCCTTGATAACATAAGGAATAGTCAATTGTGCCTTTAAGATATCTCAATATCCTTTTAACTGCTTTCCAGTATTGTTATCCTGGGTTAGACAAATATTTGCTAACTAACCCAACAACATAACAAATATCAAGTCTAGTACACATCATAACATACGTTAGATTTTCGATTGCATTGGCATAAAAAAACTTTTCTCATTTGTTCCTTTTCTTGTGGAGTCTGTGGGCACATCCTTCAGCTTAAAGTTTACTTTTGGAAATAGGAGTGTTTATGGGTTTGCAGTCTTGAATGTTAAAACGTTCAAGAACTTTCTTAATGTAGGGTTCTTGTGAAAGAGATAATAATCTTTTTTAACGATCTCTAAAAATTTTAACTCCAAGAATGTATGACGCTTCACCCTTGTCTTTTATCTCAAATGTAGATGATAACCACTCTTTTATTTCTTTTACATACTTAATGTCATTTGCAGTTATAAGTATGTCGTCTACATTCAATGATAAGATCACAAACTTATCTTTAGATCTACACACAATGGTATTCATGAATCATAGTAAAATCATATGATATGGTCCCTATGAAAACGTAAATACCATCTTTTATAAGGTTGTTTAAGGCCATAAATCGATCTATAAAGTGGGCATACTTTATGCTCTTTGCCTTTCTTCACAAAACCTAAAGGTTATTCTATGTAGATTTCTTCTTCTAGTTCTCCGTTGAGAAAAGCTGTTTTTACATCCATTTGATACAATTCAAGATCCAAATTAGCCACTATTGACTAAATTAACCTTATTGAAATAAAATGTACAATAGGAGAAAAAGTTTCTTCATAATCAATTCCTTCTTGTTGTGTGTACCCCTTAGCTACTAGGCGAGCTTTAAATCTCTCGATACTACCATCGTTCGTACGCTTGATTTTTAGAACCTACTTATTTTCAATAGCTTTATGGCCCATAGGTAGATCAACCAATTCTCATACATGGTTTGATTTCATTGACTCCATCTCCTCCTCCATTGCTTTTAACCATTTTTCCTTATCATGGGATGTAAGAGCCTCATTTATATTTCATGGCTCTTCTTCATCTTGTGGAGTAACTATAAATGCTTCCCCTTCGATCTCAAAACGCCGACAGAGAATTTTCGAACGACTCATTCATCGAGTTTGAGATTGATAAATTAAATTATCAATTGGTAAGTTACTCCCACTCGGACTAGCAACATCCATAGGATTCGATTCAGATGGTGTATCTGTGGAAATAGGAATGGTTCCATTGTCATCAAACCGACTCCCACTCAAATTCATTTAAATGTCTTTAGCGGAAGCGGTTTGGTCCGTAATTTCATAAAGAGACAAATCTTGACCTATCTGGCCCTATTTAGGAAAATCATTTTCAATGAGTGTAACATCATGTGATTCAGCTTCACTTATTATGTCACTGTCTTGTTCACCTATGAACACATAACCCTTAGATTGTTCAGAGTACCATATAAAGATACATTTTCTCCTCCTTGGACAAAATTTTTCATGTCAGAAAAAAGGATTATGAATAAAAGCAGCACAACCCCAAGGCTTCAAAATGTTCAAATCAGGCTTTTATTTAGTCCATAACTCATATGGCATAGATGTAACTGACTTAGAAGGGACACGATTAAGTATAAATGCAACAGTGAGCAAAGCATCACCCCAATAGGTTATAGGTAATTTTGTTTGTGTCATCATTGTCCTAATCATTTCTAACAAGGTTCTATTTCTTCACTCCACAACACTATTTTGTTGCAGAGTGTATGGAATAGCCAATTGTCTTTGAATTCTCTTTTCATCAAACAATTGTTTAAACTCATTAGTCAAATATTCTCTCCCTCGATCAGTTCTTAAAACTTTAATTTTTCTATCTAGTTGATTTTTAACTAAGTTCATAAATTTAATGAAGCAACTAAAAGCTTCAGAGAAATCAAATAGACATAACGATACCGAGTAAAGTCATCAATAAATGTGATAAAATAAATAGAATCATGTCTTGCCCTTACGTTCATTGGACCACAAATGTATGAATTAACTATAATGCAGTTTCGGATCTCATACCTTTTCCAAATGGTTTTCTTGCAGTTTTTCTAGTCAGACAATATTCGCAAATAGATAAATATATTTTGTGTACAGAGCCAAGAAGACCTTTTTTGGCTAAGCGGTTCATTCTTTGTTGACAAATATGGCCAAGCCTAGCATGTCATATATTTACATCATTTTCACAATTAGAAATAGACATAAATAGGAAAAACAACCATTATTATTATTGAAACTTTGAACAACATCCAATACAAAAAACCTATCAAAAAAGTAACCACTGCCATATTTTGTCTTGGCCAAACATATATCTAAACCATGTTCATAAAATAAAAGATTAAATTCTAACTTAATCAACATTCTGACGGAGACTAGATTTTGATGAATTGACGGGGCAAATAACAAATCATGTAGAAATAGAGTTCGACCACCATGCATTTCAAGTTTGCAGGTACCAATCCCTTTGACCTCCTCTTTGCAGTTATTTCCTATATAAACCCATTTGGATCCTTGTGGAATTCATCAAAAATCAATGAAAGCATCTCTTCCCGTCGGTATATGTTCGGTGGCTCCCGAATCTACAATCAACATAGAAAGTGATTCAGTTAAATAAGCAGAACAAGAAATATTTACATCACTATGTAAATTAATAATAAGGTCATGTACAGTTTTAGGCTCAAGATAATTACAAGCAAAGTGTCCCTTTTTCTCATAGTTGTAGTACTTGAGTTTAACCATGTTCAGCTTTTTGTTAGGAGCAGAAACATCTTTCTCTCCTTGTTGATTAATATTAGGCTTCTATGAGGTTTTACTTTTCTCCTTTTTCTGAAAAAATATGCCATACTTGCATTTTTTATCATGTCCACGTTTTGAATCAGAACTAGCCATATACGCATTTGTAGCAGCATTGTCAATCCCAAGGCGTTCTTCCTCAAGGTCTACATGACGTTTAGCATCTTCCGTAGTTTTGATGCTAAGTTCTCGGTCAAGTGCATTTTCATATTTTCCCAGCTTTGGGATAGGAATTGAATCACAGCTTGAAGTTGTTGCTCTTCGGTCAACACATGACCAGCATCTTTCAGTTCATTTACCATATTCTACATATGGAGCAGATGCTTACGCATAGTATGATCAGGACTTCTCTTATAAGTATCAAACTTAATAATAAGTGCCCTTAACTTGACAATTGAAGTATGACCAAACTTTTCTTTTAATGCGGACCACATGTCTTTAGCATTGTCATACTGTCAGAACTCTCTCATGATATCATTATCCATGTTGCTCAGCAACGTTATGCAAGCAAGAGAATTTTTCTTTTTCAAAGCTTGATAAACCTCAAGATCTCTTACATGTTGGGGTGTATTTTCATTTTTAGGAAGTGTCATAGACACATTAAGAACCTCAAGAGCATCCTGCTCTTCCAGGACATACTGATTTTGATGCTCCATATTTCATAACTATCACCGTTTAAGCTTATCACCTTTGTTAAGCTCAACGATGTTCTTTGCAGCAGTAGACATACTGATTTTGAAGAAAAAAGTATAAACTATCATGAGACAACTATTTACAATTATTGTAACCTAAGTTCATATACACAATCATTCTTAAAATATTTAACTATGTCAATATTTATTTCATATCAGGTTTGGAGTCGAAAGTTCACTAAGTTTCCAATTATCATCTGAATCTAATATGTTGTAAATCTAACATAATTAATCATTTAAGAAACACTTATCTTAAATTACATAAATTCAAGATTAATTAAAAAATAAATTCTATAATAAATATACAAATATTAAATAACAAAAATAATTTAAAGAATTAAATCATGAATTCATACAAGTCATATCACATATAAACAATCGTTGTACAAAATAAATACACATTTTCACATTATTATTTTTTTATGTGAATTGGGATAGATTTAATAAAATTTTACCGCAAGTCTTTAGGCAATAATGATATCCCTTATGGAACTATAGGTTTTTACTAGTTTTGACTTATTATTATTTCTTATAGGCAACCCAAGAGAAGGACACATGGTCTTCTGAACCTTCAAGTCAATGTACTTATTCACAAGATCTTGAACTGACTCCCTAAAAGATACCAACATATGTTGATCAAACTTATACCACGATGTATCAAGCAACTCTTTTTGAAAATCGTTAGGCAAGGAAGACCGTAAAACCATGTATTTCTTTTCTACACTTAATAAACCCTCGGCCCAAACGATTAGTTGAATTGACTTATTAATTCTCATAATGTGTTTCACAAAAAGTGGAAGATCATCATCTTGTACATCAAATTCTAGCAGCAGATTGACCAAATTGTCAATCATAGATTTCACCCTATCATTTTGTTGCTTTGTGAAAACTCGTTTAGATGTCTTTATTATCACCATGATTTTGTGCTAACACATACAAAAAATAATATGAACTGACCCCATATATATATATATATATATATATATATATATATATATATATATATATATATATATATCCACATACGTATAATAAAAAATGGTGACAATAAAGTTTTACTGTCAAGAACAGCAGATTAGTAATAGGGGTTGTCTTTGCCTTAATGTGTCACACACATATACTACGGGCTACTCAATCGACACCACTAAAGATTGTATTGTGTCATATACATAGAACCAATAATGAGAACACCAAAACAAACTCAATCTATTTGCCTATTTTTAAAAAAAAAACACTATTGACAGTAAGTACCAAAAGAAAATTCTAAGATAACAAAACAAGTTGCACTTCTTATCTTGGTGCCAAATGGCTTCGTCCCACACTAAAAACAGAAGATACTTCAATATTTATTTAAAACACGAGAATTTCCCTTGTCCAATGAGGATAAAATTTTATTAATAGTATTCATATTTATAAGAGAAACAAATGACGACAGACTAATAATAGAAAAAATTGATACAGTCACATAATCTCTTGCAATATCCAAAAAAAAAAAAAAAAAAAAAAAACTATTACGTCCTATAAGAAGAGCAGAATTTCATTGTTCATTATTAATAATGAAGAACCGAAATAAACAAGTATTCTAATAACAAGTGTGTATCCCTTAGCCTAGTCAGATTTCCCAACATATATAGCATTGTAGCTATTGAAAACTGTGTCTACTCCATTGTTCGTCAGCCTGTTTTGGTGTATCATTACATCTTTCATGAAATTCAACTTCTTCCGATAATAAGTGCAATCCTGATTTGGATTATGACTCCTGATATTTCTATTGTTTTTGATCAACACATCCTTCTTCACTTCTAATTGCCATAACAATTTTCCCACTGAAGCAATATTTCAGGTTTTACAGCCTTTAATATTTAAACCTCTAAACTTCATTGGAGCACACATTTTTGACACCTTCCTCTGCCCTTCATTGAATTTTGTATTGTTATTTGAGAGTTTAAATCCAAATGCTCTATCCCTTCCATGTTAGTTTGTTGATTCTTTTTTTATTTTGATCCAATTAAGTTGTTTAGAAAAACTAAAAAGAGTTTATCCATAACGTGGTATAGCTTTTTTAAAAATACATCAAAAGCTAAAAAGAGAAGTTGTGATTATGAGCTCGTGGACATCATTTTATACAATGTTTGCTTAATTTAAGTCCAATGATCTTGTTCATTATTAATTTAATTCCAACTAAAATGATTAAGGAAACGATTATTCTCTTAACATACGGTATTAATTTACAAAAGGTGTTTGAAAAACCAATGTTCTTTGTTCAATGAATCCTAAGAAGTCAAAGGTCCTGATTCTTGTGGACAGAAAACTTGGAATTGAAAATTCCAAAATTCTAGAGCAAATGTTCATGATTTTATTAATTCATTTATTCGTTCAATATTAATTTAATTATTAATTTAAAATTATATATATATTTTTAGATATAATAAATTTAATAAAATTAATAGTAAAAATAAAATAATATAATAGATTATTTTTATATTAAGTAAATAAAAAATAAATATTTATTTGGAGAAGTTTCAAATATTGGTCAATGAAAAATAAAAAAATAAATTATAAAAATTACATAAAATAATAAATAAAATATTTGGATAAAGATCAAACTGCGTGTATATTATATTCCTCTAACTACTGCCGATAAAATCAAGAAAATTGGCTTTTTAATCTAGGGAAAAAAAATACTCACGCAACAGCATTTATATTAAATTATAGTAATTGTTTAGCCACAATCAAAGGCAGGAGATTTCAATTTTGTGCCATCCTAAAAAGTCTATGGATTAGTATGAAATGTTCAAATAACATTATTGCTGGGGCCATCGATAACAACAAGAATCTCCCCCACTTTTTTTTTTTTTTTTTTTTAAATAAAATTAATTAGGAAAAATCTAAAACCTGCTCATTGATGATAATGATGATGGAAGACCCCGCAACTCTTTATTTATTATTATTATTACCAATGTAAAGTTGGTGGGTAAAATTATTAGAACCTCACTTTAGTACCTAACTTTTTGCAGGTTCAACAATAAAACTAAAGCAATTAAACAGATACTTGCTTTACGTGCTTTAACAGCGTTTTTCTGGCCCTTCCTACTGGAGCGTGTTCGGCACGAAGGAATATCAAGATATATATATATTTTTTAAAAGTAATTTATTTTTTTATTTGTATTTGATATATAAATAAAAAGATATAATTATAAAATATTTATATATAAGTTAAATAAATATTGAAGAAGATGAGTATGCTAAAGGACGGTGAGGACATACTCAATATGAAATATCGCCACTGGAGCTTAAATTCAAAGTACTCATCAATTCAACAATGAGAAAAATTGACAAATCTTTTCTTCCTTTCTGAAAAGAGAATGCTTTTAAAAATCAAATTACATGTTTGTTCAATCGATGAATGGCTCCTTCATCCTTATATTTGAGTCTCGTCTTACAGTTCTTAGTAGAAAAATCACAATTGTTTTAGGATAAGAATATACGACTTTGGAAAACTAAGAGGAGTATTTTTAATTACACATAATAGGACGGTTTTGAATCTATGTCCGAAGTTAAGGGACATTGTTGGACCTTTCTTTGGACCAATTTTTGTAGTGTCTTATTTATTGAACCCACATGAGCAGATTCAAAATTTGTGAGAAAAGAGAGAATGATTATAATTAGTAAAAGACCATCACTAAGAACCTCAAGGCTATTTGTCATTAAGACATTTCAAATGAAATGCTTTACAAAATATCACAATTTGTGATCATTTTTGAGTTAATTACTTCGACAATTTGGACAGTTCCCCCTGTATGTTTTGAAAAACCATAGAAGCAGACAAAGGAAAAAACTACTTTTGATAGGCTAAAACAGCCGCCATGTAATTTACCAAAAAATAAAACGTCTTTCGTACCCAAAAAAAAAAAAGTAGTTATTATTGAGTCACCAGTTCACATAAGGACAGAAATAGAGCAACTTACCAGAATGAACCAAAGTATAGGAAACAAAAGCATTGATTAACGTTAATTTACACCACTTCATTCAAAAAAAAGTAAAAACGTTAATTTACACCACCCAAAAAAGAAAAGAAAATGACAGCAGCATTAGATTTACACGAACTTTTCAGAAGAAAATGTATCCATAACTTGTAACAAAGGTTCTGTCCACACTTCAACCGCTATATTTCACATGTGTTCTCTCCATTCACTCCATCCCTTATGTTCCCCATATAATTAAGAAACACAACAAAACAAAAGTTTCAAAAATAATCCCAACAAAAAATAAATAAATACCCCCAAAAACTTAATAATAATAGTTGATATCAACCATAGAAGCCAAAAGAGAAATATATGAAAGAACAAAAGAAGACTCAGCAATCTGAGAGCTTGTTCTTGGACCTGTAAACAAGTTTCTTCTTTTTAGAACTTTGGTTGTCAAATGTGATGACCACCTTGCCTGGTTCAGTTGCCTTGTAGGTATTGCTGATCACTGTTTCATTTGCCCCAACTTTTCTTGATTTCTCTATAATAATGGTGTATCCACCTTCAGCACTGGGCACAAATTCTGCTCCATATGACACATCCCAACCTGTCACTCTTGCTTCCCAAACCAATGTGCACTTCTGCAAGATCCAACATTTTGCCACAATCATCACACAGTTCAAATTTGCTAATTGCTGGAGATATAATTATGTAAATAAAAGTATATTCTCCCTAGTAACTTAAGCTTTTTAAATGTGGCAAGAGTCCATGAAAAAGAATAGACATGCTAAGGGGCATATAAAAGTGTGTTAGTTTAAGCTTTTAAATTGGATGGTCACAGACTTGAACAAACCTAGAGGCAATATATTTCTGTAATAACAAATACTGAGCATACCTCAGTAACTGGGAATTCAATGGTGTGTTTAGAAGCTGGCTTAATGATTTCCTCTGTGGCTGGTTCAGCAGTGGTGAATTCCTGTTCACCCTCCTTGCTAAGTCCACCATATTGTGCTGGTACTTGTTCTGGGGCTATGTATCTGAATTTTCATAACATTCAAGAATCAGAATTTGCCCAATCCAAACAATATACTAAGTTGAACGTGCTGCATCAGACAGAGGGGAAAGGGGTAGATTAAAGTACTGACTTGAAAAGGGTCTCAGCAGATCTTGAAGGACCTGCAAAAACAAACTTGCTCTTGGTCCTTGTAGTGAAAGTTGCATTTATCATCCTGTAGTAAGCTGGGTACCACCATGGAACATTGATGAACACCTTCACCCCATAAAATCAAACTCCAGTTAATGTCCAAAAACCAACATCATATAACGATATAAGAAAAATATCAAGCACAAAAGATTTTATCTTTTATCCTTCTTTTCACTCTATTAAAGGGGTGATGCCTCATTAATTACAAAGTACGAATTTTGACAGGATAACATCCAAGTAAATTAACAAACAAGAACTGCACATAAATCATAGAGTTACAAGGACAGAAAGGTACCTGCTTGGCAACAAATTCAGGGTAGTTATCCTGGAGTAATAGAAGGGCACGGTTGGTGGCCTGGCGAAGCTCTTTCTTAAAAAAGAAGAGTCCGGGAGAATTCTTCAGATCAAGAACCTGAACAAAAGTGCAGATACCATCAGGGCTAAAATCAAGATTCCTGATGGACTTCTCCATGAACTGAATTCTCCATCTGAGGAATTTGGTGAGCTTCTCCTTGTCAGAAAAGGTGTTTTGGTACAATTCCTTGTCTTGGAATTCACCAAATGCATTGTAACAAACAGGGTGACCTTCTTTGTCCACACCGTGATTGTACACAACTTTTTCAAGTCCTTGACCTAAATCTTTCTCATCCAAGAGTTCATCAATTTTGAATTCTTTTCTCCATGCAACAACATTTTTCAGCATGGTGAAAGCTTCTTTCACCTTGAAATCTCTTGCTCTTAGAAACTTGAGAAGGACTACATCACTTCTCTCATCTGCTAAAAGGGGTATTCCCCATATGGATACTTCTTCTGGTGGGGGTGGGGGTGGTGGGGTACACTCTGTTTTAGGCTCCTCTACCTCCGAGGTCGGTGGCTCCTCTGCGGACACCGCCGCCGGTACTTCGACGATGGTTTCCTTGATTTCTTCGACTGCCTCCACCTTCTCCGCCGATGGCTCAGATGGTTCCGCCGCAGCCGGCGCCGGAGTTGCTTCCGCTTCTGGTGGAGTCACTTTCTCCTCGGTTTTCTCCAATTCTTTGGTTTCAACTGTCTTCTCAGTCACCGGCTCAGGTTCTTCCTCCTTCACAGGCTCAGGTGCCGCCTCGGTAACTGGCTCTGCCTCCGGTGCCTCAGCAGAGGCAGCGGCGGTAGGTACGTCTGCTTTCTTTTCATCCTCTTCCTTCGCTGGCGGCGGTGGAGGAGGAGAAGTGAATTCGTGCTTGTTAAGAGCTTCTTGAATCAACTGTTTGAATTCAGCCAATGCTTTTTGTTCAGGATTAGGGAGTTCTTCAACCTTGTTACTTTCTTCCTTAAAGGAATTGGATTCAGCGACAAGGTCCTTCTCCTTATCATCCTCAACCTTGGATTCTCCTGTGGAAGGAGCAGCATCTTTCTCCGGTGTCTCCGGCACATTTTCTGGCTCAGGTTTAGGTGTTTCCGTCACTGTAACATCAGAAACCACCACCTCGGGCGTCGTTTCTTCAGCTATTTTCTTGGTTTCTTCAGCCATTTTCTTGATTTTCCGATCAAATTTCAGATAGCCAGAAATGAAAAAGGTCTTAAAGAAGGGATTTTTGAGTGGTGGGTTTAGAGTCGTGGAGGAAGAAATGCTTAGTAATGGTGAAAATGGTGTTTGTGGTGAGGGTATATATGTTGTATATAGAACTGAATTTCGTGAGAGAGGCGAGGGGGAGAGGGGGGGTGTTAGGAAACAGTCTGTCGAGGAGTTGGAGTTGACAGCTCGTTACCCACAGAAAGAATGGGGTCCACGACAACCTCAAACACCGCTAATTCAGCCCTATAATTCGAACTTTATTTTTTCAGAGCTGTTTCAAATGTAATCATTGTGCCATGGATCTTTTGAATTACACCCTGCCTACCATTTTAATTGTCATTTTAATTTAAATAATTATTTACTTTAAGAAATTTAAATTTATATATTTTTTAATTATATTATATTCCTAACATAAAAAATGATGTATATTATTTAAGTAGAAAAATTAAACAATATATTAAGTAATAAATAAAATAATAATTTTATTATATTAATTTTAATTAATTTTTCATTCACTTTTACTTAGGCGTTCACGATTTGTTTAGAAATTAATTAAAATTAAATTAATTAAATAAAATGATAGTTATTTGGGTTTGAAGATATATTTTAATAGTCTAATAATATTTAATTTAACTTAATTTTATTAAAAATAAATCGAAGAATAAATCAAATCAAATTAATAAATTATATAAATATTTTTTATAATTATATATACAATATGTTATACTTTATAAATAATTTTAAATATTTTAATTATTTTTTCATCAAAATTTTACCTGTCTCTAGTAGGATATCAAACTTTATACTTTATGTCCATTTCTTAAAAAAAAACTTAATATTAAACCAAACTCATTTATTTAGAGAAATGATTATGAGATTTATCTTTTAAAAATTGTATTTGTTATAAATTTTATTTACTTGATTAAAATGTAGATGTTAAATCATTTTCTTGATTATAGCTCCATGATAAAATGGTAAAAATAGATAATAAGTTGAAGAAAAGATGAAAAAGACTTATCAAATCGTAGGAAAAAAATAAAAAGGAAAAAAAGATATCATTATATTTTTTAAAAATTAAACCAAATAAATAAATATGTATGATATATAGCTTGATTTGATATTAATAATTAAAAATTATATTAAATTGATTTGATTTGATTTTAAGTAAAAATTGATTCAAATCTACCTACGAATATCTTTACTTTTACTTATTTACTTGAATTTTACACGCACCTTAAGAATAATAATTAATATACATATTTTATTATAATATATATATTAATTAATATATAATCTAAAATCTTAAAAATAATTTAAAGAATAAGTAATTAATTTTTAGAGTTAAATATTAAAAATATAAATAAATTCTAAACTAGAAATTGTGCGGAGGGAGTTTTATATATTGGAATAAATTAGAAATAATTGTAGTATTTAATAATAAAAATAAAATAAGTGTAAAATAATAAAAGATATTAATTTTCTAAATTAAAAATATAAATATAAATATTCAAAATAAATTGGTCAAAATATTTTAATGAAGAAAAAAACTATTATTACAATTAAAATAGACTGCCATACATCGTGGTTGGCTTCGGTATGTAATTCAAAGAGTTTCCCTTTTACTTTTTTTCTTTTTCCTTTTGTATTATCCCGCTTCTCTCTCTTTATGAGTTAAATAGTTACCAAAAATAGAGTTAGTATTTCCTATTTTATTATAGCGATTATTTTGGTTTTTTTTCCTCATTTGTTACAAATATAATAAATATATAATATAAATTGTTAACTTATTCTTATTTAATAAAATTAATTTTTTAAAAATATGAGTATTCTTCTTTAATATTGAAATTATAGTTATAAATAAATTCAATATTTAATCTTAAATTTTAAAATACAAAAAACTAGTAATTTGGGATGAAGAAAATATGAGCCGAAGATTTATTGAAAATAATAAAAATAAAATTACATATATATCATTATTCTTAAATTTTATTATTAAAATTATATTAAATATATTTGCTATTATTTGAACGAAGAAAATATTATTTATCATATTCATATATGATTAAGCTATTTTAATTTAATAACTTCCCTTTAATGTTTGCCTTTTTTGAATTTTTGAGATTTAAAGGCCGCTATCCAGCTGTTGATACAAAAGTTAAAAAAAAATAAAAGTATAGCCCCAAAAACATCAAAAAGAGAAAGTTCTCTTCTTATCTTTTTCTTTCTTTTTGTCCTTTTCAATTTTATTTTTATCTTTTTGATGACTTTCTGGAAAAAGAAAAAAGAAAAATCTTACCCGCCTACCCGGAAATAATTTAAAGATCGCTTTCCGTAAATCTTTCATCTTTATATATAAAAAAGTAAGGGTGACAATCAGTTTCACCCCTAATTTTATTTTAAAAATTAAATTTTATTTTTAATTTTAATTAATTTTTTAAAATTTTTATTTTATATTTACATTATTAATTTTATCTTCTTTTTTTTATTTTTTAAAAATCATAACTTCTTTTTTAATTTATGTAATAATTTTTAACAAAAAAATAAATTAATTTTTAGGATAAAATAAAATGAAAAATATTAATTGAGTATATAAGTTAAAGATGTAATATAATAAAGTAAATTAGCAGAATAAAAAATTAATTTTATTACTAAATAATCAAAACTCTAATATTTATTTACACAAGTGAAAATAAAAGGTAATAATAACTGCATAAATATATCTCAATGCGCGAAATATAAAAGATTAATAAAATAAAAATAAATTTAAAAATTATTTATTTATAATGTGAATTAATTTTAAATGAAATATTCTATTAATAACAATCAAATTTTATTTATTTATATAGACAATAGAGGATAAGAAAGAGAAGAAACATAAATACACACACTTATATGTCATATATATATATACATATTTAATGCATATATTATTTTAATAAGAATAATAAAAAATAATAAATAGCATTATATTTTATAAAAAATTCATAAAAGTATTGTTCTGCTTATAATGTTAGTGAGTTTAAATAAGAAATTATAAATATTTAGGTTAAAAAATAAATATTATATATAATATTAAGAAATATTACATAAATTAAGGATTGAAAATAACAAGGATAAAACATAAATTTTAAAAAGTCAATTAGAATAAAGGAGGGAAAATGTCTACTGTTCAAAATTAAAGGGAGAGCTTGATTTTTAAAGTAAAGTGACATGAAAATAATTTTTAGCCTATATAATAATATTACGAAATTTGGATCCAATTTATTATGTTTTATTTTTATTCATTTCTTCAATATATCGTTATAAAATTCAAACCTTTACCCAAAAAATTGATTTTTTTTAATAAAAAATTAATTTTAGCATATCCTCAATTCTAAAAATTAATTAATATGGTACAAATTATTTAAAATTGTATAAGATGATCAAATTACACATTTCATGCTAATGTGGGACTCAATATCCCTCTTTCACCTACATATTTGAAGCACATACAATATAATATGAAGGTTTAACTTTAGATAAACTAAAATATTTGAAATTAAAAAAATATATTTGAAGTCTCACTCAATTTTAAAAATAGCTACGTGTATAATCATTTCTTAAAATGATACAACAATATAAAATTACACCTCCCACAAAAATAGTGTACTCAACATAGAATAAATCATGTATTTGCGTAATTTGTTTTCTTATATATGGTCTCGAGTGATTTTTATCCGTGAGTTAGTTTTTTTATAGATTAAATATATATGTAATCTTTTCGAAGCAAGCGGCTTCGCCGGTAATAGCCTCCTGAATTAGTCGAATAATTTCTTTCTAAAAATATTAAATTTATTTTTAGTTTTTATTTTGACACTTTATTTCAAATTTATTATATTTTAACCTTTCAATTCTAATTTTTATATTTTATTTAAAAATAAAATATATTATTTGATATAAAATATTCAATGAATATTAATAAATAATTTTATGAGAAGTTAAATTCTACCTGCTTCATTTCCTAACCAAAAAAAATTATTAAGTATGAATATGAACAATATTATAATAGAATTAGAATCGAGAAAAAAAAAATACATTTGAAAAACGTTGGTGAAAATTGATCTCTCCCCGTTGTCATAAGCTCATATTCAAATCCGAAGATTTTATTCCTTAATCCATTCCAGCAAAGGACCTTGTGACATGTCTGTCCTGAAGAATAAAAATGATACATAGATAAATAGCGGAAACAGATTCTCCATCTATATTTTATTTATAAAATTATATTAAATATATTATTATTATTATTATTATTATTATTATTATTATTATTATATATTGTCACGCGTAAGCTGATGGCAGTCTTTGTCATCATCAGATAACAGTCTGTGACACAATCTTTAGTTTGTTCTGGAAAATTTCCAACCAGGTTCTTTTTCGTCATTTCAAGCTGGCTTATTAAGCCATTTTGTAATCATTTTTTAAATAATTATATTTACTCTTTGACCCAATAAACAATTACTCCTTTTATGCTAATTGAATGTTATACTTTTGTGTATCAATAATAGAATTGTTAATATAAAACATATTGTAGTACTCAAGAACTAAAGAAATAAAACAAATACAAATACCTTTCTAAAATATTAAAATTGAAATAAAGTCAAAATATTACCTGTTACAACTGCATCTTGTCAATAATTGTCGAAGGAGATTGGTTTTATGCTCACTGCACTAAATAAATAAATAAAATATACATGAGATTTTTGTAGATTTATTTTTCATAATTCAAATTATAAATAGTTATGAAAGATTCTTTTTTTTTCTAATTTCTGAGAGTTTACTCGCCAAATTATTAAAATGGAATCGAAAACTAAAGTACAACAATATAACAAAACACAAGGGTTTTTAATATTAATTTTGGAAATGTTATAATTTAAGTTAAAAATAAATAAATAAACATTTCAATTCGGACAACTAAGTCTGTTGTTAAAAAAAAATACGATATATACAGATTAACTTTATTGTTTCGAGTAATTATCCAAAATATACAATTAGGGACGTGATGTACTTTCTAATGAATGAATTAGATTTGTCTTTGGACATATATTATTCACTAAATTATAGTTTAACACCATATATATTTTCTCATCTTAGTTTATTTGTCATTTAGCAAAGAATATTTTTTGAAACTCTTTAACTCCCGGAATTTGAAGTAGCATACTTTCAGAGGGGTGTATAAGAAAAATAAAAAAATATCATCAAATTGTTAATTCGTGTTAAATTGGAAAAAGAAGATTTGATTAGTGGTTTGGTTTGATATTAAAAAAAAATTGATTATAGTTGATTTATTTTAATTTTAACTAAAAATAATTAAATCGGATCAAACCAATATGATATTATATGTATAATTTTTACAAATTTTTTTATATAAAAATATTTATTTGTAATAGAATTTATAAATATTTTTTAGATTTTTTTTAATAGCTTTTAAAAATCTTTTAACATGTTATTTCAAGTTTGGACTTAGACTTTTGCATGATGTAATAAATTTCATAGCTCATAAATGTTAGTAACTCAAATAAAGTTCAAACCAAAATTAAATCAATATCAATAAAAGAAAATTTTTTTCTAGCACTAGAAATGACAATTATATTAGATATCAATAGTTTGCATTAATTTATATAGTGAAAATACAACATAACTTTTTTTTAAATATTTATTTTATATATTTAGTCATGTAATTAATACGTATTAAGCCATACGTATTTTATCATGACTTAGTACTTTTAGATTATATGATCATTTTAGTTGTGACTTATTATTGACAATATTTATTTTATGCAATTTCATTATCTCTTTTGTTGAATATTTTAATACAATGTCATCATTCATCTCATATTTTATGTCATTTTCTTAAAAAATACTTTAAGTAGATAGTTATATCTTATTAAGACTAAATATACATTTAAAGCACGAATTATATAACTTTTACGAAGACTCCATCGGAGAAAAAAACTCAAAAAACTTATAAAAATTCAAAGTTAAAAAATTTAAAATTTACCTTATAAATTAAAAAAATCCGACTTAACTAATTTACTTTAATGAAAAATCGAACAAACACGATTACCTGATCTATATATATTCTTACCTTCACGTGTGATTCATAAAATTCAACAAGCAACTAATCTTTCACGATTACTGTAATTAATATAAATATGGAAATGTTGATAAAATTTTACACATGCCAGTTGGCTTTTGTCGTACCTCTTTATCGTGATTATTGATATTGTAAAATTACATTTTATATTAATTTGTAATTTGGCGTGATAGAGGGACCCATTTTTGTCGACATCCGTTACGTAAAGCAGCTTTTATACCGTTGTAACGGTTAGTGTTCCTGTACCTCAAAACTTTGCTCTGAAACAATTGTCTTTAAAATAACTTTGATTGATTCAACTTCGATCTACTTTGATTCCCTTACTGTATATTTGACTATTTCAAACTCTATTATTACTCATAGTTTTATACACATAAGAATAATTGAATTCATATAATAAGTGCTATTTTATAAAAAATGATTGAGATTATTTTTTGTATTAATTTTTTTCAAATTAAATTTATTGTATTGAATTTGTTTAGTGTAATTTATATTTTAATTTATAAGTTATTATATAACAACAAATCTATTTACCCTGGTGTACATCTAAAAATTAACAGTTGTGATTGGATTTCAAAAAGAAAAATCATAAATTTAATTCAATTAAAAAATGCTCATTTATATAATAGTATTTGATTGAATTTATTTTTTAAAAGGAAAACTTTTGACAAGGTCAAATATACAACAATACCATGTTACCTTTATAATCTTGTTATTTTTGTAAAAGAGTGCTAATATTAAGGATAAATTAAATATGTTTGAATTAAATAAAATTTAAATATCAAAGGTTTAATGTTCTTTCGGATGAACTAACAAAATAGTATCATATAAAATAAAATAAAATAAAATGGAGTATTATTTTTCAATAATTGACCGTATGTGCAATATTTTAGAAGATATAATGTAAAGATCAAATCACTAATATCTGTAATTACCGTTAATTCAAACCATATTAGCATGTCAAAATAGGAAGCTTTTCATCACTGGGTCCCCGAAATCGATTAAGAACTAATTCAAACTTCTTTACAAGATTTTAACAACTTAATTAAAGTCTATTAGTTAACTTAGAACTGTTAATAGTTCGTGTGGCCAAAATTTTGAGGGGTTAAAAGTGCTTATTTAAAAAAAAAGGTGTTTGGCTAAATTTTTGGGAGAAAATTAGTGCTTTTAGAAAGTAGCAGAAACTGTTTTTCAGAAGCTAAAAAAAGTAGTTTCTCCCCAAAAGCATTTATTTGAAAATCACTTTTGAGAAAAATACACTTAGAAACACTTTTCAAAAGCTTAGCCAAACACTAATTGCTACTCAAAAGTGTTTTTTAAATTTATTGGCTCAACACAAACTACTTCTCAGCGAAAATACTTTTTTGATAAGCATTTTTGAAAAAACACTTCTCAAAATAAGTTGATTTTAGAAGTTTGGCCAAACAGGTTATAAGTGTTGATTTGGTCCAAAAAGATTTAAAAGATCTAAAAATAATTCTTTTATTAGTATCTTGCCTTACTTTGTTGTTGTAAAACATATAACAAGAAAAACATAGGTTAAACCAAAGCAAAACACCAGTCATTAAAATGTACAAATAATTTTGTCTTACTAGGACAAATCGAGATCTATAAATCAGCAATATTTATTTTTGATTGAGTGACGATTTTGGAACTAAGCCTAAGGACACAATTAAAATTGTCCTTAGCCTAATTAATTGACTCCCACTTTTGCTAATGACTTTAAGAATGTGCACCCTACTACATTGGTTTTGTTGGATATGTCGATAGTGATTTGAGGTTTTTTCTTTTGGGGCTATAGTGTATGTTTACTTTTGTATATGAATTTGGTTTGCTTACATTTTATATAAATTTGATCGGGTAAAAGAAAGTTACACTAGTATAATTTGACATGTTATAATATGTTAATGCTACTTATTTTTTCCGAGTTACCAGTCAACATTTCCCATAGACAATTAACTAGGGTCAGTTTGTTTAATCATTCTGAATTTAATGATAATAACATTATTAACTAGCGATTGACTTTTGATTATTGATAAATTCCTCTAGAAACTAAACAAACAACAACAATAATATATTTAGTATAATTTTATAAGTAGGGTTCGGAGAGTGATGTGTACGCACTCTTATTCCTATTTTGTATAGATAGAGAAATTATTTTCGATATACTCTCAACTCAAGTAAAACATATCAAAATTAAGTACGGAAAAGAGATACAGTAGTGGAGAAGCCAACAATAACAACGATAAATAATACGATAATTAAAAAGGCAATAGAAACAACAGGTAATAATATTTGTCAATATGGATGTGCTGAATTATTCAACCAAGATTATCCTCTATGTTATTCTAATTTGCTGTATGATTGCTGAGTTTAACCACAACGTTTAGGTAAAGTTCTTAAATTATTTTGACTTCTTTTTTTTTCACATTAAAAGCAACTATCTGCACCTACAAATTCATAGATGCTATACAAGTTATGATATTTTCAATTCCTACACTAAAATGTGCCAACAATTTCCATCTACTATGACAGCAATGTTTTTTTCTATTTTGCATTGCAAGTAAGGACCATTTTCGAACATATCTATCAATTTTCTAAGGTTTCTTCTAGTTGCAGTGAGAGTAGCTTTCAATATGACTTTGAGAGGAAATTAAAATTGACAACAAACAAATAAAATTTATTACTCTTCCTATATGACTTCTAGTGGTTAAGGGTGTGAACTTGACACCTATCCTCTTCCTAATTCATATTATATGATATTTTTATTTTTCATATTTAATTTAAATTGGATAATTTATTACATAATTAAGAACGTAATTTTTTTTGTTTGTAAATTTATTTTTATATAAATAAGTTGGATAATCAAGAAGCTATATAAAATAAGTATTATTTAATTGAAGATAATTTTGTAAAAATATTTTTTATTTTTTAAGATTGAATAAATTTTTCAAGAAGTATTTCTCAAATTAAAAATCACATAATATGGATTGGAAGGAGAAATTCTCTGTATTTCTCTATGCCCTAGTGTACATAAAGTGGCTAATTAGACACTTTGAATATTCAAACATTTTCATGATTCTCTATTTGGCATAACTACACTTTTGTTCCATTAACTATTGGTAATTTCTGATTTTTTATTTCCTGTAATGTATGGTTGGTTAAACACATTTAATTTTTAGTTAATTAAAATATTCATTTTAATCTTTTATATATGACATGATATTTAGATTATTTTGAAATTATACTACTTTCAAGTACGGAATAACAATACTATTTTAACATAATAAATTCAAGTTGATTCAGTAAGGCCGACCGCAAAAATCATTAAATGGATCAGACTTTTAGTTCTTCCTATTAAAATATTAACGGAAGACATTGTAGATGTTTGTCATAGACATAACTTCTTCTAAGACTAAAAGATCACTGGCAGAGACTCAAAGTTATAGCATATCGTGAAATTAAAGAAGCACAATGAGCAAGTGTGCTTCGTTCGTGTCTCCGACATAGTTGAATGTGATATTATGAATGCAAATTGTAGGATATCAAGTCAAGATCCGGACAACTATTTAATAGTGAATAAATTAAAAAAATATTAATTTTCATATTAGTGAATAAATCGAAATGAATGAAGAGACTTTTCTCGCTCAGTGCATTATGTATGCTCCGTTTCAACCACTAAGAGTTTTTGATAAAATCGATGAACCACGCGATCTGATTAGATGCGCAAATTGATAATTAAATATTTTATCACTGTTACACCCCGTAAGTTTCTATGTTTAACCAATGCGTGCGTACGTATGTTGAGAGTTTTGGAGTATGAAGCATGCGAGGAAGGGCTCAAGGAATGAACCTATGAGCACGTCGACGAGCGAGCAGGAGGTCGGGGCCGAAGGCTGCGCGCATTGGGGGCCACGCTGCGCTGCCCGTTTGGCGCCATGGCTGGCACATTGTGCCCGTGGCCTGGCGCGATGGGCGCCGCGCCGTGCCCCCTTCTCACCGTCTCACATATATATATGTTTAAAGTTCAAGTGTAATTCATTTTAAACATTTCCCCTAAACAGACCCTCGGCCACACGATATTTTTCTTCAATTTTTCATCCAATTTTCACCGAATTATGTTGTTAAACTCCATTTAAATGCAAATTCGTCTTCGATAATGAGTTTCGGGCCTACGAGGAACATTCCTACGGAGTTATTTCTTGAAATCTCGCTCGGATTATCGGAGTTCCGCCGAGTAAAAGTTGTAAAAATCACTTCTAATTGAGTCCTAAGCGGCTACAAGTGATAGGTAAGTGTTTCTACCTTCTAAACTCTTCAGAATTCTTAAGTTTTGGGGCCAAATTGGACAAAGTTTGATTTGTAGATTAATATGCTTAAAGGATATTGTTATTAGCTGTTTTCTAGTATTGAAAATATCTTTATTCTCTTAGCATAAGGGCTGCAAATTGGAGGAATCACCGGCGTTAAGGTTGGAACTGTTTGGGGGAATGGAAATCGACGTTTGAGATATGTTAAGGCTAACCTCTTCGGCAAGTTATTCCCATCGTATAGTGATACGGCCTATACCTTTGTAAGTAAGTTGCGAGAATGTATATTGTGATTAGCTGCTATAGATAGATTTGAGACTAAAATGTAGTATTTCGGTCGGGATTGACCCCACCTAATATAGCCTTTCGTCGACCAACCTTAGAGTTGCTAGTCGTGTCATCGCCTACGGGGCTATAGATCGCTCAGAGGAGCTATATGATGTCTGAAGGACTATATTCAGACCTACAAAGCCGTATTACAGTCCATCCACAAATGAACTTCTTTTATGCCATAACAGCATTACTGACGCTCCGTCGAGCCTTGTGAACCCAGGGTGCAGTCACCAGAGCCTAGTGGGATCAGACACAGTTACAGGAGCCTAGCGGGCTGAGTTGCAGACCTAAAGGCTAGGTAGGTTGGCTATAGTTACCTGTCGTATCATATTGACCAAGTTAGGGGTATATAGATTGAACTGTACTTGCCAGGGCTTATGGGGACCCCGACATGTTATTCTGTGTTGATTGTACCTTCAAGGCTTATGGGGGCCAGGTTAGGTTCTTGTTTGTATATTTACTTGCTATCTATACTACTGATGGTGAGGTTACTCAAGTTAAGTTCTTATCTATCTTATTGATTACTTTCAGTTCTATTTAGTCTTTATTAATGCCTTATATATTCGGTACATATTTTATTGACGCCTACCTATGGGACACTGCATACTTGCCTGTAGGTACAGACAGACGTGTTTCAGGACCTCCTTAGCTATCATCCAGGGTTAACAGATCAGTCAGCTTCTTTTCTTCGAAGTTGTCAGTTAGAAAGATTTGCTCATTTTGTTGTATAGCTTTTGGGTAGGTTGGGGCCCTGTCCCGACCACTATTTCACTCTTAGAGGCTTGCGGACTACAGTTTCTAGTTGTTGGTTATTGTTGGCCATGTGGAGCCTATGTATATTATGTTTTGTGTGTTGGCTGTGTGGGGCTTGCTTAACTATCGGTTAGCACCCTTGTCGGCTATAGTTTATATATAAATGCCTGTCTTTCTTTTGTTATGACTTAGAAAGCATGGTGGTCTTGTCGGCCCGCATAGGATCCCTTGATTATTGTGATTGCTGGGTTAGCTGTTTTTATGCAGGTTTGTTATGTGGCCTAGTCGGCCTGAAACTGTGTTTACAGCCGAGATATAGCTGTTTGTTCTCCTAATTTTAATTGCTGGCAGGTACCAGAGGTGCATATGCCCAGCTAGGTCAGCCCAGGTTCCAGGGTGGCACTAGGCGCCAGTTACACCTCCTAAGGTGGGGCGTGACAAACTTGGTATCAGAGCAACGTCGTATCCTAGGGAGTCTGTAAGCTGTGTCAAGTAGAGTCTTGTCTCTGGGTGTGTTGTGCACCACATTCTATAGGCAGAAGGCTACGAGGCATGATAGCATAGTTATCCTCCTTTCTTTTCCCAAATCGTGCTATAGAGATAAGTTGTATAGGGTTGAGTTCCTAAGCTTACGTTATTCTGCTTATCTACAGAGAAAATGTCTGACACACGACAGACTACGACTGGTTGGGAATTGGATATTGCTGCAGGAAAGAGCACTAGTAGAGTGCCACCGTCAGAGCTGGCCTGACCTGAGGGTGAGAGGAAGACATTACCTCGATCTCCCCCGCATTCTCCGCCACACCAGGAGCCCCCCAAGGCAGCCGATACGTCAGTACTACCCCTAGTTATCCCTATATCATCGGATCAGGAGGTAAGAGGTTAGCGGTGTTTATATGTTGGCTCAGATGATGAACGCTCAGTGCCAGCCAGTTGCACTTGTTGTTACTAAATCTACTGGACGACCCGGAAGTTCGAGGGTCCGAGAGTTTCTTGCCCTGAGTCCTCCGTAGTTTACGCGGACAGACTGCGGAAAGGATCCTGAGAACTTCCTGGATTAGTTACAAAGGATATTTAGGGTGATTCATGCAACGCCCACAGTGCCAGTCGAGTTGGCAGTATTTTTGCTACGAGACATAGCGGTTTTGTGGTACGAGAGTTGGGAGTCTCGAGGCAAAGATGTACCCTCTCCGACTTGGTCCAGTTTTTTAGAAGCCTTTGTAGATCACATATATTCCTCGAGATATCCGACAGGCCAGGGTGGATCAGTTCCTACACCTGGAGCAAGGCACGAGGAGCGTTCAAGAGTACGCAATGAGGTTTGACTCTTTGGCTAGATATGCGCTAGCATTTGTTGATACATGCCAGCCACCGGTTCATCAAAGGCTTGTTACAGAGTATGTGGAAACCTGTGTTACAGCTACCTTACGGGAGGATATGGACATTTCGTGCATCCAGGCTTTAGTTTAGAATATAGAAGGGATTAGACAGCATCAACGTGAGGCAGAGAGAGCGAATCAGGAGCAGCGCCGGAGGACCAGGCCCACTGACATGTAGAAAGACTTTCAAGGCAGGCCTAGGTCGTGGATATTAGGTAGGCGACCTAGACCTTCGCCTCAGCAGAAGCAGGGCGGTAGATCAGATCATTGTGGATAGCCAGGTCCCAGTGAAAGTTCGCGAGTGTCGGGTTCCCAGCAGCAGAGGGGATCAGATCAGAGCAGGCCCGTTGCATTGCGTTGTAGCATTTGCAGTCTTCAACATTTTGGAAGGTGTATATACGGTTCTACTGCTTTCTATATTTTTAGGCAAGAGGGTCAAATGATGAGGGATTGTTTGACCAGAGATCAGGGTGATCAGGACCAGCAGAACAGGTCCTCAATAGGATCACATGCTCCAACACCTTCGGCAGGGCGCAGACCCTCAATTCCAGTTGGCAAAGGTAGATCAAGGGCATCCAGTTCTAGCGTGGATCAGATCGCACTTACACTTTACCTGGACGACAGGAGTCAGAGTCACCTGATATTGTGACAGCTATGCTGGATGTTTGCTCTCACCCAACTTATGTTTTGATAGATCCAAGTTTTACCTTGTCTTACATTACTCCCCTAGTGACACGAAAATTTGGTATAACACCAAAATTGCTTCAGCGACCATTTTCGGTGTGTACACCCGTTGATGACTCTATCATTGCTAAGAGGATTTATCAGGGCTGTACAATAGAGGTTGTTGGTCTCCAGACTTTAGCAGACTTAGTGGAGCTAGAAATGATTGATTTTGATGTAATTATGAGCATGAATTGGCTAGCGCCATGTTATGCCAAGGTGGAGTGTTGGACCATGACTGTCCGATTTCACTTTCTAGGCAAGGTAGTGTGAGAATGAAAAGGCAATGCAGCTACGCCAAAAGGTAGGTTTATATCCTATCTTCGGGAGAGGAAGTTGATAGCGAAGAGCTGTATATACCATATTATTAGGGTTCAGGATATGCAGGCAGAATCCTCGACTCTTCAGTCCATTCCCGTGGTTAGTGAAATTTTTGGATGTATTTGTGAATGAGCTTCCTGGTATTCTCCCAGAGAGTGAGATCAATTTCTCTATCGACCTGCCACTAAATACGCAACTTATATCCATCCCTCCGTACCGAATGGCTCCTGCCGAGATGAAGAAATTGAAAGAACAGTTGAAAGATTTGCTAGAAAAAGGCTTTATCAGGCCTAGTGCTTCAACGTGGGGTGCGCCGGTTTTGTTTGTAAGAAAGAAAGATGGCTTCCTAATCTTAGACATATTTACACAGTCAAGTGCTATTTTATAACTAGTTTAGTCATGTTTGTCAAATTAAAAAATTACATTCTTATGTGATTTTGTATATTTATGTGCATAAATTAACCAATGTGATTAGCCCTTTTTTTGTAGGTGAAAAATGCTAAGGAGGGGTTAAATATGATGATGCACAAGCAAGGAGGAAAATTGGAAGGAGTTGGAGGAAGATCGCATGAAGATAGCATGAGATGTGAGCTGCGGGACAGGGCGCCACGCAGCACAAGCTGTACGCTGAGGTCCGTGTCACGACATGAGGCAGGCGCGCTAAGCGTCGTGCCACGCCCAGCGTCTGCGCGCGAAGAAGCAATGCCATCCGGCCCAGGAAAAACAGAGGTGCACGTTGGCTCCGTGCCACGTGAGGCCTCCTACGGGATTCCCTCTGTGTCACGCTAGGCGATGCCCAGGCCATGGCCACTCGATGTCAAATTCCAGTGGCTTGCCGCGATGCAGCCGTGCCACGCTGCCTGGTTGGCACAACTAGTGGTGTATCATGGAGGCAATTTGGGCAAGGCTATATTTTTGCATTTTTCACTTAGTATAAATTCTACACTTGGTTATTTTATTGAGATATCATGAAATATTTTTGGATAAACGGAAAGAAGCGAAGGAAGAAGGAAAGAAACTCTACCTAGGGTTCATAACTGTTCATTCTCTTTTACAATTCTTGTAAGGACATTATTTTAATCATGTTTTAAAGCAATTACGAATATGAGTGGCTAAAATCCTTCCTCTAGGGTTGAGGCCACATGATATGAATGTAAATGCTTGAATTCATTGTTGGTTTGAGTTTTAGTTGTTGTTTTGTCTTGCATTCTAAATTATTATTATTTTTATGCTTGATCACCATGAAAACAAACTTGTTAAGCTTAGGCAAAAGCTCAAAAGAGTAACCCTTGATTAGAACGAAAGAATATAGATAGCAAGTTCTTGTCTTTACGACAGGAGTCGCGATTAGGATAGAATCTATACCTAATTCGCCTTGCTTGGTTAATAAAACGAGATGATAGCAAGACACCGACTTAGATTATCACATCACCGCTCGTAGAAGTAGTTGTGAAGCTAAGCTAGGTTAAATGATTAGAGGTACGAAAGTCCATAATCAAGGGCATAAATCCCGTAAATCACATCCATAGTGTTAAATTGCTCACGAATTAGGACGTCACATCGCCGCTTAATGATGTAGGGGAGACTAGTTTGTTGTGTTTAGAGGCTCGAAAGACCATGAACACTGCATTTTAACTTTGTGAGAAAACAACTGAAATTTATATACTTGAACCACCGTGAACTGTAGCATTGCATGATTGCCAGACCTTAACTCTAGATGCTTCTTATGATTATTTCCCGACTATTTTGTGATCACCCCTAGATTTAAGTACAATTATCTTAAAATCTCTTAAATCAACACTTGTGAAAGTTAATTTAACACTTGAACTTGATTAGTCGATGAAATAGTCCAGTACCTGTGGGTTCGATATCCAGCTCTTCAGAGTCATTATATTACCTGTACGACTGCGTACGCTTGCGCGTGCGCTGGCGTGCGACACTCCCTACAAATGTACATAGATTATCAGTAGTTGAATAAAATTACTATTAAGAATAAATATCCCCTTCCAAGGATAGATGATTTATTTGATCAGGTGTAGGGGGTGAAATATTTCTCCAAGATCGACTTAAGGTCCGGGTATCATCAAGTGCGAGTCTGGGAGAAATATATTTCAAAGACAACCTTCAGGTGCAGGTATGGTCATTTTGAATTCTCGGTCATGTCCTTCGGATTGACGAATGCCCCAACAGTGTTTATGGATTTCATGAACAACATCTTCAGGCCATATTTAGATCTGTTTGTAATAGTGTTTATTGATGATATTCTGGTATATTCATGCTCAGAAGCTGAACATAGCTATCATTTGCGAACAATACTCTAGGTCCTCAGAGATCGGCAATTATACTTGAAGTTCTCAAAATGTGAGTTCTGTTTATATTTTGTATCTTTCTTGGGCCATATTGTGTCATGTGCAGGTATCCAGGTTGACTCGCAAAAAATTGAGGCAGTAAAGACTAGGGCTGGCTAGCGAGACGGGACGTCCCGGTACCGGTCCGATTCTGGGTCCCCATAGTCCTGGCTGGCCCGACTAGCATAATGGGATTGGGGGATCGGGATATAGGATGGGACGAAATTTTTTACCGGTAGTCCCGACCCGGTTCATATCGTACCAGCCTGTTTCCGTCCCAATGTGGACCATTAATTTTTAATTTTTTTTAACAATATAGCCGTTTCCAATCCCCTTAATCAGCACCCCCCCCAAGCCCCCTTTACTTTATTTTAATTTTTTTTACACCCCCTAGTTTTAGAAATTATAGTTTGGTCCTTTTTAAAAAAAACTATAAATACTCCCACATTTTCACAATTTATTCACAATTCATCTCTTCTCTTCTCTAATCTCTACTGCACACTTACTCTCTCAAATGTTATCAATTATCAATTTCTCTCAAATCTTTCTACAATCTACATTCTCTAATTCTCCAAATTCCGAAATTTATAATTTTCAAATTCAAATTGTGTTAGTTATTCAAGTTTCAAGTTTACAATTCTCAAGTTACTACTTGCTAGCTTTGCTACATCAATTTTTGAATTCCGACAATTGATTATAATCGTCTGTTTTTTACACAGACGTTTGGAACATTCGTTTCATAATCCATTCTTACTTCTGTTATTTATTTATTTTACGACTTTACGCATTTAATTTTTCTATCTTATTTATTTAAATATACTTGTGTTATATTTATTTAGTCATAATTTTAGTTGTGTTTTATTTATTTATTCATAAATTATAATATAGATTCTGGAAAAAGAATTCTGAAAAAGAAAAGGGTGTTATGGCTAAGGTTGCAGGTGCCTTGGGTATTAGTACTGGTAAAAAAAGTACAGGTTCTAGTTTTACTGCTAAAAAAATTGGTAGTTCTTCTTCAGTCCCTAGAGTTAGAATTAATAACGAAGATTTTACGAAATTTTTTAGTACTCCTATTAATATTGATTTGGATACTCCATTAGATAATGAAGTTATGAAAAGGCTTTATGGTAATTTATTAGACGAAAAATTAGATGAAGAAGTAGAAATAGAAGTAGAAGAAGAAGAATTAGATGATACACCTACTAGTCCCGTTACCGAAACTCTAACTCAGGATCTTCCTCAGTGTAAAGCTCAACTTCCCCCTTTGCATCCTACTAGGGGTAAGAATAGGGTTCAACGGGCTAAAACCTCAGCTGTTTGAAAATTTATGCATCAAAATGAGGAGCGAATGAAAGTTATTTGTAATAAGTGTAAAAAAGTATTTAAGCATGAATGCGGCGGAAGCAAAGGTGGAACTAGGGGGTTACATAGACATTTATTGCAATATTCTAAAATTGAATATTTGACGGCTAAAGAAGCCTCTAAAGTCGTCAATTGTGATGTATCTATTGGATCGGAAGGGGGTTTCAATATGATTTAAGGCCAGTCAAACCCTTCAAATCCAAATGGCCCTGTTACACAATGAAAATATGATAGGGATAGAGACCATGAAAACATCGCAAAAATGGTTGCGGTCTGTGGTTTGCCCTTTAGTTTTTTCTCTCATCCCGGATTTATTATGTATATTCAAAAAACATATAATCTTTCTTTTGAAGGTTTTTCGCGAAGCATGGTTAAACATGACATTTTTGAATTTCAAGTAAAACATGCTCATTATCTTCATTATTTATTTAGTTATTTTGATGACAGATTTTCTATTACATCTAATATGGGTCATAGTGTCAATTCCGTTGATTATTTAACTGTTACTGCACATTGGATTGATCATAATTGGAATTTACAAAAAAGAATAATAGGTTATAAAATTTGTGAGCAGAGAAAAACTGCTACATATATAGCTGCTACTATACTTGAAGTTTTACAATCTTTTGGCATTTGTGATAAAATATTGGGTATTACACTAGATAATGTTTCTTCTAATACTAGTGTTGTTAGTATGTTAAGAACTCGATTATGTCCAATTAATAATGTTGTTTTCCATGTTAGATGTGCTACTCATATATTAATTTGGTTGTACAGGATGACATTAAATTATTTGAAACTGGGTGTTCTAAAGTTGATTTAGCATGTTTTTGGATTTTTCGAATGAATGAAAGTTCTAGAATTCGTGAATTTAAGGAACTTTTTAGAATATGTGAACTTCCATATAAAAAAGTTCCAAAACATGTAAAAACTAGATGGAATTCATTATACGAAATGTTAGAAGTTGCATATATTTATAGAAGGTCTATCACTATGTTGTATAATGCTCATAATTTCGAACATGATTTGAAACTTGATGATAATGATCTGGAGGAAATAAATGAACTTAATTAATTTTTGAAATTATTTTATCAAGCAACAAAAACTTTTTATGGCATGTATTTTCCAACTATTTGTTAAGTTTTAATAAATGTATGTGCTGTTACTACTAAATTTGCTGAAAATAAAAATATAAAAAATTTGCACCGGCTATTGAAGTCATGATTGAAAAGTTTAAAAAATATTTTTTTTCTATCCCTCAAATTTATTTAACTGCTATACTTTTTAACCCAGAATATAAAGAACGAGGTACAAGAGGAGTCGTTCAAAAAATTGATGAAAATTTAGAAATAGAAGATAATGAAACTCCAAGTTTAGAATATTGTAAAAATAGTATTAGAGTGTAGGGTAAAATGATGTATGAGACTTATTGCCAGTTGTATAGTGGTAATTCCATTAATGCTCCTGGAACTTCTAGGGTCCGAGTAGATAGTACCCATGGATATGTGCAAAGTACTATTCATCTTGATTTTGATGACTATCTTTCTTCAGCTAGGAAAAATTTTACAATTTCCGCTGACGGCACACTGGACATTCTGAGTTGGTGGAGGACTCGTGGTAGAATATTTTCAATGCTTAGCAAGATGGTTCGGGACATGCTAGCTATTCAAGAATCGTCTGTTGCTTCGGAGGCCGCTTTCAGTGCGACAAGATTTCAAAGTGGAGATCATCGATATTCACTAGCAGAAGACAGCTTTGAGGCATCTATAACTTTCAGAGATTGGATCAATGCAGAGAGAAGAAATTGCGGGCTACCGAAATTAACTTCCCAACAAGAAGCTTTTTTGAATTCAGCAATTAATAGTGATGATGACATGGAAGCACAAGACCGACAACAATCTATGCCAGTGCCGGAAAATATTTCGGCTCAACAAATAGAAGAATTAGAAAGAGATTTCATAAAAATATACATATATTAGTATTATATTCAACGCTTAATTCAAATAGAACCCTTCCTAGAAGGTGGCTGCGTAGATTAGGCGCTCTACTAATATTTGTAACTTGTAATATAAATTTTTATGATATTATTTTAATTTTTAAATTTTTATATGAATAAATTTAAAGGCTTTTAGCTTTTAGCCTTAATTTTCAATTTCATTATCTGTTGTATTATATCTTAATTATTTACAAACATATCTATAAGCTATAGATACAAACAAATATTCAATAATTACTTCATATTTCAAAAATCAAAATTCAAATTTCACATTTTAAAAATTAAAATTTCAAACTTTAAGTCTTTAAGAGTTAAGACTTAAAACTTAAGACTTTAAGTCTTTATCAAACTTTATAAATTATTTTAGCCTTAAAATATTAAATTCTTAATTTCAATTTGCAATTTGTAATTTTTAAATTAATAACTAAATATTTACTTCGTATTTCAAATTTCAAACTTTAAGTTTTTAGACTTTAAGTTTAAGACTTTAAGTCTCTAACAAACTTGGAGTTTAGACTTTATTTGAATTTTTAGCATTAAATTTGTATTTCAAATTTAAAATTTTAAATTTCAAGTTCAACTTTGAACTTTGAAGTTCTTTCTTATTTATAAATTCTAATTTCTAGGTTTTTAAGTTCTAAGTTCTAACTATTAGCCTTAAAATTGAAATTTTTATTTCTAAATATAAGACTTTAAAGTATAAGACTTTAAAGTATAAGACTATACAAATTTTAAAAATATTTAAATTGTAATATTAAAAAAATTTAAAAAAATACTTTTCGTCCCATTTGTCCCATTTATCCCGTCTCGACTTTTTAATATAGTGGGACGGGACTGGACTATTGGTCTGTCCCGATTCGTCTCGCCCTGGCTACCCACCCCGGTTCCCCTCGTCCCGTCCCGTCCCATCCCGGCTCAATGCCCAGCCCTACTAAAGACATGGCCTAGACCCACGACTCCAACCGAGGTTCGTAGCTTCCTGGGGTTAGCTGGGTATTACAGAAGGTTCGTGGAAGGATTCTCTGTCTTATCAACATCATTGACAAGATTGACTCAGAAAGCAGCTAAATTCCACTAGGGAGAGGCTTGTGAGTAGAGTTTCCAGAAACTGAAAAATAGATTGACATCTGCACCAGTATTAGCCTTACTGGAAGGCTCAGAGGGTTACGCTATGTACTGTGACGCTCTAGGCGTTGGATTGGGATGTGTTCTGATGCTGCATGGAAAGGTGATTGCCTATGCTTTGAGGCAGCTAAGGAAGCACGAAAAGAATTACTCCACCCACGATTTAGAATTGGCTGCAGTTATTCATGCTTTGAAAATTTGGAGGCATTATTTATATGGTGTTCATGTAGATATCTTCATGGGTCACAAAAGCCTTCAGTATGTCTTCATGCAGAAAGAGTTGAATTCACGGCAGCGCCGTTAGCTAGAGTTGCTGAAAGACTACGCTGTGAATACCTTATATCATCCAGGGAAAGCTAATATTGTAGTCGATGCCCTTAGCGGCATTTCCATGGGCAGCCTAGCATATTTGAGGTCAGAACAACGGGAAATGGATCGAGAACTGCACCAGTTAGCCAATCTAGCAGTCTGGATAGTAGATTCGGAGGATAATGGGGTTGTGATCCAGAATATAACAATGTCATCTCTAGTTGTGGAGGTGAAGGAGAGACAATATGAGGATCCTTGTCTAGTATATCTTAGAGACAAGGTTCAGCAGGGCGAACTATCGGCCTTTGAGTTAAGGGGAGATGGTATCCTGATATAGCAGGGTTTCGCTAGCAGATTATGGTCGAGGTACATTATTCTCGTTTCTCTCTTCACCCAGGTTTGATGAAGATGTACCATGATATAAAGGAGATGTATTGGTGGCTTGGAATGAAGAATGGTGTACCAGAGTTTGTAGCACAGTGCCCTAATTGCCAGTAGGTGAAAGCTGAATATCAGAAATCTGGTGGACTAACTCAGGAGATAGCCATACCTATGTGGAAATGAGAAGCAACTAATATAGATTTTTTGTTACAGGGTTACCTCGCACCAGGCCTAAATTTGACTCCATTTGGGTCATTGTTGACAAATTGACGAAATAATCCCATTTCTTTCCAGGACTATATTTTCGGCCAAAGATTATGCTAAGTAATATAATAAGGAAATAGTCCGACTGCATAGCATCCTAGTATCTATTATTTCTGACAGAGGGACACACTTCACGACAAGATTTTGGCAGTCATTTTAGAAAGGTTTGGGGACGCAAGTTAATTTGAGTACAACTATCCGTCTCCAGACAGATGGTCAGGCAGAGCGCACCATTCAGATGTTTGAGGACATGTTACGGGCGTGCGTGCTAGACTTTGGAGAGAGTTGGGACAAGTATTTACCTTTTATTGAGTTTGCATACAATAATAGTTATCACTTTGCTATTCAAATGACGTTGTCCCCCATATGATGGTTTGAAGTAGGGAAAGCAAGGTTGGTCGGACCTGATATAATACATCAATCAAAAGAAAAGGTGAAACTTATCAGAGAGCATTTTCTAACAACCCAGAATCGTTAGGAGTCTTATTCCGATGTACGATGTAGAGACTTGGAGTTTAATATCGATAATTGGGTATTTCTTAAGATTTCTCCTATGAAGGGCGTGTTGAGGCTTGGCAGGAAGGGCAAGCTTAGCTATAGGTTCATTGGCCCATATCGGATCCTTCGAAGGATAGGTCGGGTAGCTTATGAGTTAGAACTGCCTTCAGTGTTAGAATCTGTTCATCCAGTTTTCCACGTGTCAATACTACGAAAGTGCATAGGAGACCCGTCCCAGGTTGTCCCGGATGAAGATGTTCAAGTCACTAAAGAGTTATCCTCCGAAGAGACTCCAGACGCTATACTAGATTGGCAGGTTCGGAGACTGAGGACTCAAGATGTAGCCTCCATTAAAGTCCTATAGAGGAACAGAAATATAGAAGAGATGACTTGGGAAGCCAAGGACGACATGAGGTCTAAATATCCTAACTTATTTCCGGTTTGATTCAGATTATGCAGTTGAGGTGAGATTGTTGTTCAGTCATTGTCACGTTGCTCATATTATCAGTATTGCTTAGCTATTTCACTTTTATGTTGTGGAGTAGTTGTTTGTAGCGTCTTTTGAGACGCCTATGTTGGACTTTTCTGTGTTTCAAATTTTCAGATAGTCCATATTACAGATAAGACTCAACCAAAAATTTTCCAGCAATGGTTAAAGTGAGTCTCTTAAGCTTCAATTACATTCAAGGACGATTATTCCTAAGGGGGGATGATGTTACACTCTGTAAGTTTCTATCATTTAACCGACGAGTGCGTACGCATGTTGAGAGATTTGGAGTACGCCACATGCTAGGAAGGTCTCAGAGAATGAGCCTACGAGCACGTTGTCGAGTGAGCAGGAAGCCGAAGCTGGAGGCTGGGCGCACTTGGCGCCACACCGCGTTGCCCACCCATGGCCTGGCAATATGGGTAGTGCGCCGTGCCCTCCTGCCGACGCCTCTCTCTCTCTCTCTCTCTCTCTCTCTCTCTCTCACACACACACACACACACACACACATATATATATATATGTTTAAAGTTCAAGTGTAATTCATTTTAAACATTTCCCCTAAATAGACCCTCATCCAATTCTTCTTCAACTTTCATCCAATTTTCACCGAATTACTCCGTTAAACTTCGTTTAAATGCAAACTCGTCTTGGATAACAAGTTTTAGGCCTATGAGGAATGTTCAATTGGAGTTATTTTCTTAAAATCTTGCTGGGATTATCGGAGTCCCGCCGAGTAAAAGTTGTAGAAATCACATCTAATTGAGTCCTAAGCGGCCACAAGTGATAGAGAAGTGTTTGTACCTTCTAAACTCTTCAGAATTCGTAAGTTTTGGGGCCGAATTGGACGAAGTTTGATTTGTAGATTAATATGCTTAAAGGGTATTGTTATTAGCCATTTCTTAGTATTAAGAATAGTTCATTCTCTCAGTGTAAGGGATACAAATTAGAGGAATCACCGGATTTAGGTTAGAACTGTTTGGGGGAACAAAAATCGATGTTTGAAGTATGTTAAGGCTAACCTCTTTGGCAAGTTATTTCCGTCGTATAGACCTATGCCTTTGTAAGTAAGTTGCGAGCATGTATATTGTGATTAGTTGGTATAGATAGATTTGAGACTAAAATGTAGTACTTCGATCGGGATTGACCCCACCTAATATAGCCTTTCGTCGACCAACCTCAGGGTTGCTAGCTCTGTCATTGCCTACGGGGCTATAGATTTGTTATACCCCGTAGAATTCACGGCACCTAGACGACCTATTCGCATGTTGGTTAAGCATATTTGAAGGCCATACGTGCTGGAGAAAGGCCCGGGAAAAGATCGGACGAGAATCCTGTCGAACCATCGCGGAAGGAGCCGAGGCAGAGCCCCTCCGCGATGACAGCGTGTCATGGAGGAGAGGCCTCCGTGTTGGCTCCGTGACACATTGGCCTTGTCCAGGCCCAAGTATATAAAGCCCACTTCAGTTTTAAATGATAAAAACATATTATAATTTCCAGAGAACAGAGAGCAAACACAGGAGAAGGAATAGGAACGAAGAAATTATATAATTTTCGACCGATTACGCTGCTAAACGTTGCCCAAATTCAAATTAACTTCAGATACTGAGATAGTTAGCAGTAGAGAGCATTGCTACGGATTCAGTTTCGTGAAATACGGCCGACGAATCGTCGAGCCACCGAGTTAAGGTAAGTGGAATTGCTCTAAATTAGTGTCTATGTGTTCCTAGTTGTGAAGCGAATATTTCTCCCTTCTGGGCCTCTGAAAAATAGCGAGTTTTCGACCGTCATTCGATAAGCCTAAGTTTAGGCTATAAACTATATTGAAAGTGACGTTGCTCTTTACAATAAAGTTGTATTTAGTATTAATTGACATATTTATGAATGCAGTTGGGAGAAAATAGTTGAAGTACCGGTCGAGTCTCATCCGACGGACGAATAGTCCAAGGATAAGGTATGTAAAGCTAGTTCCCTCGGCAAATTAAGTAATATCGGTACAGTATAGTAATTTGCAGGCTAGTAGAATGTTCAGAAGTCAAGTGTTACGTTTATTGTGAATGTCGATATGGTATTAGAACCATCAAGTTGTAACTTGCGTGAAACTTACTAGTATGACATAGATTCTAACACAAGTGTTAGAAACTGCTCAGTATGTGATGTGATACGAAAGGTTAAGATATTATTGTATTCAGTTGAAACTCCGTAAAGTGATGCAATATCCGTAAAGCACCTCAGAAATATAATGACAGGCTAAAATAAAGTTTAGAACGCATGTTAGGAGTAGTAAATCACGTTAATACAGAAACTCAGTATACAACATAGGTTGCAGCAGAAATACTATATTTCGTATAGCATTTGCCCCAGTACAGTCTGGAAGGAGACTATATTCATCTATACATATTTACCAGCCTCAGCACGTATTAAATACGTACAGATTACTATCATTAGTTCAGCATGTAATATATACGATACCTTACCCCTATTAGCCTCAGCATGTGAGATATGCAGACAGTATTACTAGTTGAGACCGTTGTATTGTTTGGGGTTGGACTACCTAGCATCCATGACCGCCCCAGGGTTAATAGCTGTATCGACTCGTCTGCCAGAGGACGAGGATACGTCGCTCTACGGAATGGCATGCCGTCCCCCAGGGGACGAAGATGGGATGCCAGTTTTCCCCATATTTTGCCTTGGTCGGCTTTTATACACCCCCGTCGAGTGGATACGCCCGGGTGTTGATTCAGGAGTCCTCCGGACTCAGATGTAGTTATAGTCAGGGGCTCAGCGAGCCCAAGTGCATACCCAGAGGACCGGCAGGATGCTTACGGGGTTATAGGAGATGGGATGACCGGGGTAGGGGTGTAGATTCTGTGCTGGTTGTACCTCCCGGCTTATGGGGGCCGGGTAAGGTTTGTGTGTGTCATGTTATGCCATGCTACGTTAGATACGAGTAGATCAGCAGTAGAGGGGTATGTCTCCAGGTATGACTCCTATCCCATCCAGTATAATTGAGAGAAGGTATGATTTACATTATCAGACAAGTTAATATGTTTCTTCCTACTTCAGTTTTATCAGTTACATTGTTGTTTTCAGATTTTGCTTTCAGTTATTGCTTTACATACTCAGTACCAGAGGTATTGACGCCCGGTGGGGCGCTGCATTACTTGCCTGCAGGTACTCATAGACGAGCAGGCGATACTACGTGATTCCTGTCAGCGATCGAGTATTCAGCTCCTGTCATCCGGAGACTGAATTCCAGAGGTGTAGTTCAGTTCCTTTTGTTGTATAGTACGGGTAGGTCGGGGCCCTGTCCCGATCATTTCTATTGCTATTCCTAGAGGCTTGCAGTCTGTATATATCTCCCTGTGGTCAGATGAGCCGGTCGTGTGAGGTCGTGCAGTTGTATAGCTGTTAGTACTCTTTCTTTCTTTTATGATGGTCGTGTGGGGCCACAGTTTGCCAGTAGTGGTGACCTTGTCGGTCACGTAGCTTTCTAATATTCTATGATTAAGTTACAGATAACTAGACAGCATTGTGGCCTTGTCGTCCCGCATAGGTTTCCCTGAATTGATATGTTTCTGGTCAGCTGTTAGTACAGGTACAGGAGGCTATAGGCCAATGGGCCGGGGGCTGTGTTTACAACCGTTATATAGCCCTTTGTTTCCAGAAACATGAGTTAGAGCCAGCCAGGCACCAGATGTGCCCAGGCTTAGCAGTCCAGCAGTTCAGGTCCCAGTAGGACACCAGGTGCCAGTCATACCCCCCAAGGCGGGGTGTGACAAGATTATTCAAAGGAGCTATATGATGTCTGAAAGGACTATATTCAGGCCTACAAGGTCGTATTACAGTCTATCCATGAATGGACTTCTTTTATGCCATAACTGCATTACTGACCCTCCGTCAAGCCTTGTGAGCTCAGAGTGCAGTCACAGGAGCCCAAAGGGCTCAGACACAGTTACAGGAGCCTAGCGGCCTGAGTTGCAAACCTAGAGGCCAGGTAGGTTGGCTATAGTTACCAGTCGTATCATATTAACCAGGTTAGGGGTATATAGATTGAACTGTACTTGCCAGGACTTATGGAGGCCCCGGTAGGTTATTCTGTGTTGATTGTACTTTCCAGGCTTATGGGGGCCAGGTTAGGTTCTTGTTTGTATATTTACTTGCTAGCTATACTATTGATGGTGAGGTTACTCAAGTTAAGTTCTTATCTCTCTTATTTATTACTTTCAGTTCTGTTATCAGTTCTATTTAGTCTTTATTACTACCTTACATATTCAGTACATATTGTACTGACGGCCACCTACGAGTTGCTGCATTACTTGTCTACAGGTGCGGATAGACGTATTTCAGGACCTCCTTAGCTATCATCCAAGATTAGCAGATCCGTCAGGTCCATTTCTTTGGAGTTATCAGTTAGAAAGGTTGCTCATTTTGTTGTACAGCTTTTGGATAGGTCGGGACAAGATTCCACTCTTAGAGGCTTGTGGACCACATTTCCTAGTCGTTGGTTGTTGTTGGCCGTGTGGGGCCTATATATGTTATGTTTTGTGTGTTGGCCGTGTGGAGTCTAGCTTAGTTATCGGTTAGCAGCCTTATTGGCTATAGTTTATATATAATTGTTTGTCTTTCTTCTGTTATGACTTAGACAACATGGTGGTCTTGTCAGCCCGTATAGGAACTCCCTTGATTATTGTGATTGCTGGGTTAGCTGTTTTTGTGCAGGTTTGTTGTGTGGCCTAGTCTGCCCTAGACTGTATTTATAGCCGTGATATAACTGTTTGTTTTCCTGATTTTAAGTTGCTAGCAGGCACCAGAGGTGCATATGCCCAGCTAGATCAGCCTAGAGTCCAGGATGGCACTAGGTGCCAGTTACGCCTCTCAAGATGAGACGTGACAATCACTTAATAATTTTTAGAATTTGTGAAAATTCACAAATAAATAGATAAAAGATACTGCACATATCAATTTGCCAAAGATTGAAAATCGAATATTTGTCATTGTACTTTGGATTAACTTTGGCATACAAATAATTTTGTCTACTTCAACCAAAACAATAAACTTCTTGGCATTTGGGAATAGCCCCACTTGTAATTTTTGGTACAATAGCCCCACTTGTATGGGTAACGGAGAACATAACGAATTATTATTGGACAGCTAACACTCCCCAAAAGAAATTTTCAAACTCAACTTTGATAACATCTTTGGATAGGAACTTTAATTTCTTTAGATTGTCTGGCAAAATATTCTTCCTTTTAATTTTGAACGTTATATTTGAATCATGCTAAATAATTCAATCTTTATTTGAGGGTTTACTCGAATTATATTGTTCCATCACAACGTATATATTTTTTCTTTCAAAAACAATTTATGTTACTATATTTTTTTTTAAAAGATATAAAGACAAATTCTTATCATTCTTTTAGGTCATAATTGAGACGTTCCATCTGAATTCTAACCCTTGAATTTTTTTCAAAAACAGGAAAGCTCTCATATAGTTGAGCATCTTTTTCAATGATTGGTGTTTAAAGTTGAACTAAGGAATACACAACTTCCGTCTATCCATTTTACATGTTACGTTTTTCTCTGCGTGTTTCAAAAGAAAATATTAACTAAAAGAGTAATTTGATTCAGTTATTTGTATTTACTCTTTGATCTCAATTTCATATTACTCTCTTTAATTTTTATCATATTAAATTAATCTCTCTTCATATTATTGAGTAAGGAATAAAGATAAAAATAAATAATTAATTTTTAGGTCTCATTTATTTGCATTAAATGAAGGTCTGAATCTGAATGGTTTAGACCTTAGGTCATTAATTGCGTTTGTTTTCATTAAAATTTAAACACTTATTTGGTCTGAATAAGTCTTAATCATTGAGATCTAGAACAAAGTCTTAATATCATTAAGAGATATGTCACCATCACTCTGTCCACAACCACTAGTCACCACTATTAATCACCTCTATTATCAAGACCGCCGCCATTACCATCGTCAACCACCAGCCGTACGGCCGCCGCTGCCACCAACCACCTCTATCACCATCGTCAACTACCATTACCGTCGCCAACCACCCTAAACATCACAACGACCACTGACAATTAGCATTGCTGCTAACCACTATTATCAGTCGTTACTACATGTACCATTTTCATCATTATAATTATATGCACCGCAGCCACTGCCACCTCTATCACCACTATAACTCACTACCACCACTGCGACCAATCCCTATTACCAACCACCTTCACCATAAAAAAAAGCATCGCCGCCAACTACTACCAACACATCGTCAACCACCACACATTCTTCAGCCACCACCATCAACACCGTCAACTACTAATATCAATCAACTTCACTATCACAACTATCACGTCAATCACTACAACGTCTACCTCCTCCATCATCATAACTATCACCACCACCAATACTATTAAATATCACCACCATCAATACTAGTAACTATCATCATCATAATTATTAGCCACTAGACCAATCATTATCACGATTATCACTATAAATAATCTCCACCATAACTAGAAAAGAAAACATAAATCTTTTATTTTTTTATAAGATAATAAATTTATTTTATTAAATTATATTTTTTAATATTTAATAACTTTTTATTTGAATTTTATATTTAATACATTAATAATAAATAAAGTGTGCACGTTCAAATGTCAAAAAACAAATAACTTTAATCATTCAGTATTCAGATCTAGACATAACATCTTAATCATGTATTCAAATTCAGAAGTTTTAATCTTAATGAAAACAAATGAGGCCTCAGTAAACACGACAATTAAAATAGACCGAGGAGAGTATGTGATGAGGAAAGAAATAGGAAAATTTTACAACAAAATGGACTTTTTTTATCAACAAATTAAACAATAAATTTTGTTTATAGAATAAGTGGTTGAGAATTTTTTTTTTTTTTTGTTCCAAGGACCAGCTAATCAAATCATTAAACCGCAACCACAACCACAGTGCTCATTGTTTGGCCATGTGTTATGTCCCAAAAATAAATCACGCAAAAACTATATATAGAACACACCCTTGCTGGCAAAAAAATTAGATAGAAGAGTTCATCTTTTTTCATAATAGAATAATATATGTATGTACCAAGAAAAAAAAAATCTTTCTTTTCAATTTGCAATTATGTATGAGAAAGTTGTAAATAAACAAATACTATATATCAATTAAAAGATTTAAGTATTTTGGTTTGAAAGTTGAACAATTCGTAATGATTTGAGTGTAAGGAATGAGTTCATGCAGGGGCCTATAAATGTCTCCCACTAGCACTTATTTGGTGGCACGATTAGTATAATTCTTTGCTATAATGACTTCACAATCTGTCAAGTGAAATATAAAATAAATTCTTTTTGCATTTATTTTATTTATTTGAAAGTTTGGTTTGTATATTTGAACTTAATTAAAAGGGTTAATTAGTTTTACATACATTAATTTATACCTATTATAATATAGCAGAGAATCTGTTCTTTCGGCTATCATAATAGTCTATTTCATTGAATCCGGATAAATTCAATGAAACGAAAGAAATTCAATAAACTAAAGGACTTCTCAATTTTATAAAGCGGAAATATAATTATAATTATTTGTCCTCATTTCAATTATCATATATAGTTTGATCAATCTAGTACGCTTATTCAATCTAATCATCTTTTCTGAAATCTTTTTCCTTCCGGTAGCTCTTAACAAGTTGCTTGGTTTGAAGTAGTATATTATACATTCGTTAATGAAAGCGGTTCAATTCTTATTATATGATATGATTAGGCTGATACATCGAAATTAGCTGCTAGCACAACAGGTGATACCTACCCATACTGCAGGCAAACACACAATAATATTCATAATGGTATGTAGGAAAAATGAAGAATTACAAAATTTTCTCTCTGTGTATATTTTTGTACAAAAAAACAGTATGTATATACAATCTGATGAAAACAAAAAGAATGTTCTATCTTAACTAATTCACAGCTGTGCCCTCTCCTATTGCTGTGATTCTAACAAACTTTTTTCCTGAACTAGAAATAAAAGAATTATCAAAAATATTTACAAGAAAAAATATAAACTAAAAGTATAGATGGGCCTCGTGAAGAACTTCTAAAGTTGGCCTAATTCTCTATTTCAACTGGTGTCCAAAAGCTTAGGCCCAAAATGTTGAATGAGTATCTTCTTCTTCTTCTAGCTTCTTCCTCAAGATGAAAAATGACCATGTCCAACACCCCCCCTCAAGTTGGAAGGGTAAGAACAAACCCCCAACTTTCCAAGTAAGTGACGATGAGGAAACCCAGCAACAGGTTTGGTGAAGATGTAGCTAGTTGAGAGGAAGAAGGGACATAGTGCAGAGAATGAGGCCGACAAGAAATTGTTGTTGGACAAAATGGCAATCCAACTCTACGTGCTTGGTTCGTTCGTGGAAGACGGGATTTCGAGCTATATGAATGGCAGCCTGACTATCTGAATGAAGCGGAATTGGAAGGAAGATTGAAATAGTGAGATCAGACAACAGACACACAAGCCAAGTTATTTTGGCAACGACTCGGCCCATTGAACGGTACTCTGCCTCAGCAGAAGAAAAGGAAACTAAAGGCTGCTTCTTGGATTTCTAGGATATGGGAGTTCCCCCGAAACTAATGAAATATCCACTAATCGACCGGCAAGTCTCTGGAAAAGAACTCCAATCAGAGTCGCAATAGGCCTGAAGATCAAATTGAGAAGAAGGCGTGAAAAATAAACCTAGACCTGGGTTGCCAAGAAGGTAACGAAGACAATGAATCCCAGTTTGATAATGGGGCATTCAAGGAGATTGCATGTATTGGCTAAGATGTTGAATAACAAAGGAAAGATCGGGCCATGTATGGGTCAAAAACTTGAGCTGGCCAATAAGACATCTATAAACAGTGGGATCGGGAAGAAGATCACCAAGATCAGCACGCAACTTGGTAGATGGCTAAGAGGGGAAACAACAGATTGCTTATCACGACAGTTAAACTCAGACGAGAGATCAAAGGTAAACTTTCTTTGAGTGACAATCAAACCTTGTGGTTCTCTGATTAACTCTAAACCAAAAAAATAGCGGGAAAGACCCAAATATTTGATTTGAAACTCAGAATGAAGAAAGACCTTTAAGTTAGATAGCTCAGATAAATCATCTCCAGTGACTAAAATGTCATCAACATAAACGGCTAGAATGCAAACACCATGAGCAGTCTGTTTGAAAAATAATGAGTAGTCATTTAAACAATGACTATAGCCTTTGAACTGAAGAGCTGCAGTGAGCCTCACATACCATTGTCGAGAGGCTTGCTTTAGCCTATAGAGGGATTTGTTGAGCTTGCAGACCAAATTAGGACCAGAAACCTGTAAACTAGATGGTATCTTCATATAAACATCCTCCTATAAATTTCCATGGAGGAAAGCATTGTTGATGTCCAATTGAAACAAAACCCTTCCCTTTTTAACAGAAACATCCAACAAACATCTCACGGTGGTCATTTTAACCACAGGAGAAAATGTCTCAGTATAATCGATCCCTTCCCGTTGAATATCACCACGTATGACCAAACGAGCCTTGTACCTTTCAATAGAACCATCAGCTCTATATTTAACTTTATAAACCCATTTAGAAGGCAAAGCTCTCTGCCCAAGAGGTAAAGGTACTGGATCCTAGGTGTTATTAAGATTCAAAGCCTCAAATTTCTTATTCATGGCATCCTGCCAACAAGGTTGTAAGAAAGATTGGGAAAAAGATGTAGGTTCAGGGACATGAGCAACAAAGTTTAAAAAGTTTGATTAGAATGAGACAAATCAGAAAAAAAGTAAAACAGTAGGGCTAAGTGGAGCTGCAAAACAAAAAGAAGTGACATTAGTGAAAGTGACAAAATTGCAAATATAGTCTGACAAATAAGAAGGAGGGTGAGAAACTCTAGTGGAGTGTAATGGGAGGGGCAGTAGGAGTAGGATTAGAGGATAGTGAGGGAGGAGAGAATGATGAAGAAGAGAGACGAGGTGAGTGTGTAGGTGTAGGTGGGAGAGTAGATGAATAAGGACTGGAATCAGTGTGAGGAATAGAGATGGGAGTAGGGCTAGGTAGAGAATCGGTATGAATAGGAGGAGAAGTGGGAAATAGGTTAGAATTAGTAGGAGAAGTTTCTGTAAGAGTGGAGGATGATGAAGGAGAGAAAGGGAAAATGGATTCACAGAATTTCACATCTCTAGAAATAAATATTTTGTTAGTGGTAAGGTCTAACAGCTTGTAATCTTTTTGATTGAAAGGATAACCAATAAAAACACATTTAGAAGTTTTAGAGATCAAGTTTGGATCTTGAATGAGATAGAATACTAGCATAGCAAAGATAACCAAAAATCTTGAAGGATTGATAGGAAGGAGGAGAGTGAAAAAGAACCTCATAAGGTGATTTGAAAGTAAGAACCCTTGAAGGGAATCTATTTATTAAATAAGTGGCTGTTAAGAGGCATTCCTCCCAATAATATAAAGGAAGGTGAGGTTAAAAAAATAAAGCTCTACAAGTTTCCAAGAGGTGTCTATGTTTCCTTTCTACTACACTATTTTGTTGTGGGGTAGAAACACATGTGGTTTGATGAATTATCCCTTGGGAAGGAAGGAAATGAGAATTAGACAAACTGCTCCCCAATTCCTTGGCATTGTTAGATCTGATAACCTTAACTTTCTTCTGAAATTGCCTTTCAATCAAAGCTAAAAACTGCTGTAAAACATGGAATGCATTACTCTTTGTTTTTGGCAAGTAAGTCCAAGTCCTCCTACTAAAATCATCCACAATGATTAAAAAATACGTAAAACCATCATGGGTGGCAACCTTGTAAGGACCCCAAGTGTCCACATGAATGAGATCAAAAGCTGCTTGTGTGAAAATATCACTAGAGGTAAAGGGAAATCTAGACTGCCTTGCTTTTGCACAAACATCACAAGGAAAAGTCAAACTAGACAGTGAAGAAGATTTAGGAATTTGGGAAATATTTCTCATATTAGAAATAGGCAAATGCTCCAATCTTGATGCCAAAGGCTTACATTGTCATTACTAACAATAGAAGGATGAGAAACAGCTAAAACATGAGGAGCAACATTACAAACAGATTTAGATAATAAATTGCTAGCTGAAACTGAAGTAGAAGAAACTAAAATCAGACTTGAATGGATAGGAGCTGACTTGAGAATGTAAAGTCCTTCTTGTACTTCACCAAGAACCACTGGGCTCTTCATAGAAGGGCCTTGAAAAACAACACCAAAAGAAAAGAACATTAGCATACACTGAAACTGAGTTGTGAATTTGTGAACAAACAGAAGGTTGAACTTAAAATCAGGAACAAAAAGAACAGTAGACAACACCAGATTAGGCAGAATATGAACATTTCCTCTATGTGTCACCTTAAGCTTATGAGAATTTGGTAGGTTAACATATAAAGTAGTAGATAAGGAAGTGACATCAGACAAAAGGAAAAATCAAAGGTCATGTGTTCGGAAGACCCTGAATAAAGGATCCAAGAATCAGAGGTAAGATGAGAAAAAAAAAGAAAAAGAACTGGGATTGAAATAAGGTGTGATGATACCAGCACAGTTAGCTGATGCATGGACACCATGAATTTGGTCATTTTTGTTCCCTAACCTGCATATCCTTCAGATAGTTCACTAGGTGAGATTTTTGCTCAGGGGTAAGGACTTTCCCAAATAAGGTAAGATCCCCACCAGCTGCTGAATGGAGACTGTTTGAGTCAGAAACAGATGCACCAGTAGTGTTGTGTGCTGCAACCCTTTCCTTTTTTGTCTTGGTGAACTTAAAATCAGGTGGCAAACCAATAATTCTGTAACACTTTGAGATATCATGGTTTGTCATCTTGCAGTGTGTGCAAAATAGTCCTGACTTTGATTTCTCAAACTGATTATTGAAGTTCCCTGAATTTCCTGTGAATTTGTTAGAAGGGTTGAATCTTTGATTTGTTCCAAATTTTTGATGTGACACTATAAAGGCACCATGAGAGGGGTGAGATTCCATATGCACTTCTCTTTGCTTCTTATCTTGAATAAGCAGAGAGTAGGCATGAAAAACAGATGGTAAAGGATCCATCAAAAGGATACTACTCTTAACACTAGCATAAGAACTATTAAATTCCATAAGGAACTGAATCAATCTTCCAACCTGGTGAGACTTTATGGTCTTCACTTTTCCTCCACAAATACAAGTGCAGGAACAATGGTCAAAGATTACGAGAGCATCAAGCTCATTCCATAGTTTCTTTACTTTAGTAAAATAACCTGCTATATTTGTATTACCTTGTTCTGCATCAGAAATTTCTTTTTGAAGTTGATAAAGTTGAGCACCATTACACTGTCCAAATCTAGCTGCTAACTCCTTTCATATTTCTTTTGCTTTCTTGGAATAGAGCACTGATTTAGCTATGTCCTTTGAAAGAGAGTTCAAAATCCAGAAAATTACCATGTCATTGCACCTGCTCCAACCACCATGAGAAGGATCTGTAACAGGAGGTTCAGCTAGCGTGCCATCGATCATCCCAAGCTTATTTTTGGCTGACAAGGCAATGACTAAAGCACGATCCATTCAGCATATCCTCTCCCATTAAAGGGAGAATTTAGCAGTAATATCCCTGGAGAATCATAGCGATGGATGTAGAAGGGACTAGCAGTGTCACCGTGAGTATTAGACTGAGTTCCAGTATGAATGGAAGCTGTGAATGATGGATCTGCCATTGCAGAGAAAGAGGAAACTAAGCTTGAGAATTATGGATCGAAAAAGAGCACATATTGCTCTGATACCATGTAGGAAAAATGAAGAATTAAAATTTTTCTCTCTGTGTATATTTTTGTACAAAGAAGCAGTATGTATATACAATCTGATGGTAACAAAAAGAATGTTCTATCCTAACTAATTTATAGTTGTCCCTCTCCTTTGACTGTGATTCTAACAAACTTTATTCTCTAAACTAGAAATAAAAGAATTATCAGAAATATTTACAAGACAAAATATAAACTAAAAATATAGATGGGCCTCGTGAAGAACTTCTGAAGTTGGCCCAATTCTCTATTGCAACTGGTGTCCAAAAGCTTAGGCCCAAAATGTTGAATGAGTATCTTCTTCTTCTAGCTTCTTCCTCACAGATGAAAAATGACCATGTCCAACATGGTATTTTAGAATTATTCTGAAGCTGATTCACGCTTGAAAACAACTATTTTTCTTCCATTTTGATATCATTTTACAAAAATCTATTTCTTTTTCAATCTCTTGAGCAACTTAAACATAGTTTCTTACATGAATTAACCAAGTCGAGTTCAAATGATATTGTTTTTAAAAAGGTATGTACTCCCTTTGTTCTTTTTTATTTGATAGGATAAGATTTCTATATTCTTTAAGAAAAAATTTATAAGGATTGCAATTTCACTCATATAACCCTATTAATTGGCAGATATTTTTTGAAAACATACAATAATCATTTTTTTTTCATATTCTAAAGTAATTTAAGTATTAAGGATAGAGTTGAAAAAAAATAATCAATTATTTCTTGAATTTTTAAATTAATAACTCTTTTGAACAAGTAATTTTAATATATTTATCAAGTAAAAGAAATGAAGGGAGTACTCATTTTTCTATAATCAAAATTAAATTATCAATTTTTAGAAAAGTTAGCTTGCTAATTAGCCATGTATAATTAATGCTTCTTTTCTGAAAATGTTAACATCATTTGAGAGTGAAAAAAATGAACATCCCTTGAGTGTGTTCTTTGGACTTTTCAAACAATTGTTAAGTTTTGGTCAATTTACAATTGAAGAAGATAAGTTTGATTGCTAAAAATCTCCTTCCGTCCACTTATTTAAAATAAATATTTTATTTTTACTTGTTAAGTTAAATAAATTAAAAAATAATTTAGTATTTTATATTTATTTTATCTTCATTATTAAATATTTATAATTAATTTTTTATTTTTCAATAAGCGAAATGACTTACAATAATTAAGGATAATATAATGAAATTATCTTTTTATTTATTATTTTTTAAAATATATTTTAAATTAAACATGAATAAATAAACATAAATAAAGTAATATAAGCAAGAAAGTAGCTTCTATATGAAACGAGAATATTGATATTCAACTTTTATGGTGTTGCGGTGAATTCTCGATATTATCATTATATTAAAAAAGAATTGTTGATGAAATAATTGATTGAGTAATAGTGATATCGCATTATAGCAAATTAATATGCAATTGTATAAATCGGTTCAAGTAGGGTAGAGACGTTTATTCAAACTCATTTTGATCGAAATTATACTGTTTATATATGGTTAAAGTTCATTTTTATGTATATATAATGGATATTGAACTTTCTTTATCTTAATCGTGTATTTACTTTTTCATATTTTGAATCCTTTTAGTAAAAATGATTTTTATGCAAAATGAAAATACCATATTTCAAATATAATATGATTTTATGCGTGGAAATATTTTGAAGGATAAGTGATTTGTTTTCAACATAGAAATGATATACGGACTATGCGTTAAGTGTTGCATATGAAGTTATTTAATATTATGTATATTTGAAGGAGTATTTTTTATTTTTTCTGTCTCGAAATAAGGATTTTTATAGTCCTTTTCACGTTTATTAAGAAAAATAATAAATATAAAGTAGAATATCTGCTAAGTTCCCTCTGCTTATAGATGTTTCTTGAGAATTGAGCACTTCAAAGTAAAAATTATTCTTTAATATAAGGATATAGTTGAAAATAATTATTAATTATTATCTTAAATGTCTAAAGCGATAATTATTTTAGAATAATTTTTTTCATTAAAGCAATACTTATTTTAAAATGAAAGAAATTATTAATTTTACATTATTTTTTGTATGTAAAATCATAGTTCTGTAATGGTTTTGATAGATAACTTCATCCCGTTTTATCTCAATCTTTGCCTTTTTGCCTTGGAAATTTGGATTGTATCTCAACTTTCTTTTTAAATTGATATAAAATAGCTCAAATTTAATTAATTGGCGTATAATAAAATTTTTATAATTATTAAGTTAAAATTATCTATTTGTAATAAGTTGAGAAAAAAATGGTGCAGTAATTTTTAAAAAATTATGAAGTTTTTTATTATATTGAAATTGATAATATTTTTTTAAATTTATTGCAATAGTTATATTTAATAGAAAATTAATTTTTTTTTATTGAAGTTTCAATTTTTTATAGAACAATTTGTATTTAAATATGTTTAAATATTATTTGGCCAATTTTTTATTTAAAAATATATGAATTTGCTTAAAATAAATTTATAACCTTTTCATTATTTAAGAGGAAATTGACATTATTTTTTAACCTTTATTTAATATTATATGATAATTTCTTTTCTTATAAATACACAGTTTACCAGAAGAAACTTAAAAGCTTTTCACTTTTTTATGGAAACTTAACAGATTTTTCTTTAGTTTTTTTTTGGAATGACAAATTTGTTTTATTTAACAGAGAATTCTATAGCAAATTTATTTTAAACAAGCACAATTATCTTTAAAAAGATAAAATATTTCACTTTATTGGGAATTTGAAAGTATTTTTTTTAAATTTAATATTAACGGTAATTGATTTTATGTTGTTATGAAAACATGATGGGTTGTTTAATAATTATATTGCGTGACCAATTATATTTTTAAAATTATACATGATTTATTTTATATGGGAATTGATTAATACAACATATACATACATATATATATATATATATATATATATATATATATATCAAATTTTATACGCAAAAGTACATGACGAGAAAGAAAAAAACACGCAGTATTTAAGATAATTTAAAAAAAGTTCCATGAATACAAATCTGAATAAATTTTTGAATATAAATTTGATTATAGTTGATGTATACTATAATAACATATGCATATATACATCAATTTTTTTACGTAAAAAGTACATGGAAAGAAAGAAAAAAAATTCATGAATACAAATTTGAATAAATTTTTGGATACAATTATGAATACAATCAATGTATACTATAATAACGTATACATATATACATCAAATTTTATACGTAAAAGTACATGGTGAGAAAGAAATAAACATGCAATATTTAAGATAATTAAAAAAGAAATTCTATGAATACAAATCTAAATAAAGTTTTGAATACAAATCTGATTATAGTCGATGTGTACTATAATGATGTATATGTATATACATCAATTATTATACGTAAAAGTACATGGCGATAACAAAATAAATACGCAATATTCAAGATAAATTTTAATAAGGTTCCATGAATACAAATCTGATTAATTTTTTGAAACAATTTAAGAATATAAATACCTTCAATAAATATTGAAATATACATTCAATAATTGTTAGAATGTAAAATTTATAAATGTATGAATCAAATAGATATAAAGGTAAATATTATAATATATTAGCTACTCAATATTTTTATTTATTTTAAATATATAAACATATAAATTTGATTAATTAAAATTTATGAATGTATCTAAAAGTTTTCTAATGAAACGTTAATATTGGGATCTGTTTTACGGGGCAGAATTTTTTTTTTAAAAAGTGCTTACGCAATTTTGTAGTCAACTATTCCTTTTTTAAAGGAAAAAATAATTACAGATAAACTTCTTATATATACAATTATTAAATTCCTAAATTTATGTCTATGAAAAAGCCACAATATTATTTTTTAATGTTGAGACCTAATTTAGTAATTTTTAACTATAAATTACTAATATATAAAGGCTAGAATTTTGCTAACATTTTTAAAGTTATAAAAATATCAATTTTATTTTAAACGTATACTTTTATGTCAATTCCTTTTTTGCCTTTTCAAGTCAGTCAGGCTGACGATCCATTAGGTATCGTAAGATGACCCAGTTACCTTTTTGCCTCCACATGAATTGAGCTTGGGTTACCTGATGAGCCCAATACGTAGCACTCTAATGGGCCTTAATGGTTCTTTCCCAATTTAGGATCAAAAGGAATAGAAGGGAAACTTCCATACTTATTGAGTGCGTAAAATATTTCATAATTTACAATTATTATTTAAATTATATAATTTATAATATATAGAAGGTAAATGACTTTTTCTCTTTATTTTTTGTTCAAAGTTGAGGTGTTTGTCAAGTTATTAAGAGAAGAAAAAGTGTTTTTGAGTTGAAGTAGAAATTGTTTTTGAAAAGTTGAAAAGAAAAATTTCTCTTGAAAAAATATATTTAGAAATATTTTTAAAATTTTATCTAAATACTAATTACGATTTAAAAATATTTTTAAAATTAATTAATTAAATACAATTTTAAAGTAATTTAAAAAAAATTAATTTTAAAAATTTGAACTAGTACAAACAATAAGACAAACATAATTACAGTCAAACCTCTCTATATTACTCATTCGCTATAACGATATTTCATTATAACAGTCTGATTTTTTTTTTCAGAATTATTTTTTTATGTTATATTTTATTTCTCTATAACAACATTCTGCTTATAATAGTAGTGACGTTCATTATAGAAGTACATTCTTTGTAAAATTACCCCTCTATAACAACCGTTCTCAAATATTTCGCAATAATATTCTATAAAAAATATATTATATGTGAATAAATATTTAACTATTTATGATAATCATCATTAATGTCACGCACATAGTAAATTTCAAGTACGAATATCTAACAGGAAAACATTATATTAAAATAGTATCCACCAGTTATGGTTGTAACGCCATGAGGAAAGATTTTAGTTTCTTTTACATTCATACTCTTTCTATTTTTACTGGTTAAAATGATTAACAAATATATTCCTTCTTGGTACACAAAATCATTAAACTAGATATTTGCATATTATTATTTATAACAGTTAAATAATATGTAAATATCAAATGCCAACATATATATATATAACAACACCTCACTATAATAACTATAAAATTTTCAGGCAAACTGCTGGAGATTTGATCATATATAACTAACTCCTGCTAGAAATTAGGCAAGTCCTTACGACTCGGAGCAATAGCTACTTAATTATACACTAGACTCTAAATCTATAGGTTAGTTCAAAATAATTATTATTTTAAGAATCAAAATATATTTAAATATTAATTTTATATCTATTCTTACTTAATAAATATGAAAAGTGATTAATTTAATTAAAAAATAATATTATATTGAGATTAACAAATAAATAAAAGAGAAAAAACTCAAATATGCCATCGTACTTTTAATAAAGGGTCATTCATGCCATCCGTTAATAGTTGGGCTTATTTATGTCACCGCCGTTAATCAAAGTGCCTATCGATACCATTATTTTTTTAACGGCTCCAAAAGCTGATTTTGCAATATCATTTTTTACATGTGGCATCACTTAAATGGGCCACATCACTGATTTAAAACCCACCAAATTAAAATATCCAATCAAATTAAAATAACCTGCCCCAACATTACCCAACCCAAACCCTTTTAATTCCTAACCGCAATCTATTTCTTCTTCTTCGCATCTCCTCTTTCTTCTGCTAAAAAAATTTCACAACAATGAAATGTTAGAGCTTTTTCCCTAAATAAAATAATCTAATCAAATTACTTTTTTTAACTTAAGAATTGAGAACATAAAAACTAAGACAAACAAAATAAATCAAAAAAAGTACAAGTTCACCTATCACCCTCTCTAAAATCTTTCTTCCAGACATATGCGGTTTATGAAATTTAAATTAAGGTAAATATTTCCTCCCTTTTAAAATAACTATTGTTTTAGCAAAATAAATTTGTCTAAAAATAATTGTTCCTTTAGGATTTGAAGACAATAATTAATAATTATTTTTAATTATATTCCTATTTTAAAGAACTATTTTTTTAAAATAACGCTCAATTCTAAAAAATATTTAATAAATAAGAATAATTTTAAAAATTATATCTTATATTTATTATTTTAGGTGGTGAACCAAACTAAAACAACACTTTTTTTTTAAAACTAAAAAAGTATTAACAACATGAATACGAAATTTAAAGGACACACTATTTGAAACTACCTACGACTTCCCTCCTATGGAAAATAGGTCGGCTGAAAATTAAGTACAAAAATGTCAGGCAGCTGTATCATGAATTATATATGTTTAGTTTTTGCAGTTGAAGATATCCTTAATTAATTTCAGCTTAGAAAAAAAGAAAAAGATGGCTGCCTTAGCTCTAGTTTCTTTATCCAAAAAGATCATCAAACCATTTTCTCCAACCCCTTTTTCTGAAAGAATTTGCAAGCTTTCCTTCATTGATCAATTCAATAGTACACAATATTGCCCCATCGCCTTTTTCTATCCCAACAATAAGGTATTGAAACCAAATGATATGTGCAAGGTTATTGAAAATTCCCTTTCAAAAGTCTTGGCTTCTTATTACCCTTTTGCTGGAACATTAAGGGACAATGTTCATGTCGAGTGCAACGACATTGGTGCTGATTTTTACAAAGCTCGATTCGATTGTCCCATGTCTGAAATCCTCAAAAGTCGCGACAGAAATGTCAAAGAAATAGTATTTCCCAAAGATATACCGTGGAACGTGGTTGCACCTGATGGAAAATTGGTCATGTTTCAATTTAACCAGTTTGATTGTGGAGGAATTGCTCTTAGTGTATGTGTGTCACACAAGATTGGAGATATGTGCACATTAATCAAATTTATACATGACTGGGCTGCAATTGCTCGCGATTCGGGTTCTAACTTAAATATACGTCCTCAATTTATTGGATCGTCTATTTTCCCACCCAGGAATGAACCTGTGAACGAGCCACCTCGCGAACAATGTGTAACAAAGAAGTTGAGTTTTTCAAACCGTACGCTGAAATCTCTCATCTCTGAATCTTCATCAGCAGGAATGAAAAAACCAAGTCGGGTTGAAATTCTAACAGCACTTCTTTATAAATGTGGTATGAGAGCAAATTCGAGTCGATTATTCAAGCCATCAGTGTTGTTCCAAACTGTGAATTTAAGACCTATTATACCTTTGCCAGAGGATACTCCTGGAAATTTCAGTTCTTCCCATTTCGTACCAACATATGTTGAAGAAGAAATGAAGTTGTCGAGATTGGTTAGTGAGTTAAGAAAGGGGAAAGAACAACTCTTTGATAGTATAAAAAAGTGTAATGGAGATCCTCAAGATTTGGTTTCTGCAACAATGGGATCATTTCAAGAAATAAGGGCTCTGTTCAAGGACACTGAGTTTGATCTTTATAGATGTAGCAGTTTGGTGAATTATCCACAGCATGATGTAGATTTTGGATGGGGTCAGCCTAATTTTGTAAGTATACCAGACTCTCGACTGAGAAATATTTTCCTTCTGTTTGATAACAACACAGCGGATCGTGTAGAAGCACAAGTATCGTTGGATGAAGAAAGTACAATGTCCGCGTTTTTGAGAGAGATGGAGCAGCTTCTTGAATTCCAACTTCCATCTGAAGAAGAAATTCAAATGGAAGCTCAATGTTGATTAATGCCTTCTTTCTTTCTTTTTTATTTTTCTTAGTGACAAACGCTCTAAAAAAAGATGTGGACTATGTTGTTTCCTTTTCCTCTTTTTTTTTTTTAATTTTTTTTTCAATTCGGGCACATTCCTCAATGGTGTGATGTGAAATGATGTCCGCATCAAGTTGTCGTTGTGAATTAGGCTTGTGAAGGTTATATCTCGAGCTTTGAAGATGTAACATAATTGTTGAAGTTGAAAGATGGAACGTAGTTGTTGGAGTTCTTCGTTGCATCTTCAAAGCTTTACGTACAAACTCCACGAGCCTAGTTCATGACATAAACTTGAGGATCATTGAGTTTTCTTTTTTTAATCTCACTTTAATTTTAAGTACAAGTTTCAATTGTATCATGTTCTTCCATTCCTTACTTGGAACCTCAAGAATAATTGGAGAATTTTAGCTTGGTTCTTTCATTCCTTATAATAAGAAATCTCATCTCTCTCTTATGCGCAGTTTATTTTTAATTATTTCATAACTGAAGTCACAAATTATTATACCCGCTCCATGTATAACTCTGCTTTAAAATTTATGTGTTGAACTTTGTGAACCATCAAATATTTAATATTTCATGCTAGCAATTAAAAATAGGATCACAAAGTTCAACATGATACCAAAATAGTCAGAGATCCAAGATACTGAGTTTGAACATTGCCTATTAACAAATCATTTCTCCGTGTAACCTAAGAAAAAATCATCCAACTTGCATGTGAAGGACATATTATCAACCTAAACAATAAATAAATTGTCACTTGTACATTCTAGAATCTTAACTAATTATTCTTCTTTTGTCTTTGCTCATTTTTTTCAAAAAAAAAAAAAAATTGTCGGAAAAAACTTGAGTCAACATACACAACCAATGAGTACATCTCCCTGTTCTGGCTGCTGCTTTATTCAAAATCCTTCTCAATTTTCTTCCACTAAAAAATGACTTTCATGGCAGTCCACTAAACCAGGCAATACTCCATCTTTACTTTTCCTAGTCAATGGAATTTAATTTCCACTTTCTATTTAAACATTAGTCCCAATATCCAATTACCAAAAGTGGCTATTCTCTGTAACTCATTCAATGGCCTTAAGCTCAATTAACATCTTATTTGTGTTGCTATTATGTTTCACTGTCCCAGTTAGCTGTCTTGAAAGACCTAAAGTTGCTCTTTTTGTATTTGGGGATTCATTGTTTGATCCTGGTAACAATAACTATATCAACACCACTACTGAACACCAGGCCAATTGGTGGCCATATGGTGAATCATTCTTCAAGAATCCTACTGGCAGGATTAGTGATGGCCGTCTCATCCCTGATTTTATCGGTAAGTAATTAAGAAATTTCACTCTTTATATTGTTATTACTTTTTTTATGATCGACGAGACAACTCTTTGGATTAACCACAGCCTTCGAAACTTGGGTATGATGGATTCACTCCTATACCCATCTCCACTTAAATACTGGACCTGACATACAAGTCCCTCGACCTTTTCAAGAGATATTAGATGTGGAAATTAGAAAAATAATTCTTTATTATTTAAATACAATTCCATTTTCAATTTCTAGATGTTTCTCTTTGCTAATAAGCCTTGTGATTTCTAATTTTTTTACCCTTTGCGTAGCTGAATATGCCAATCTACCATTTGTTCCATCTTACTTTCACTTTGAGCATGTCCAATCCTTTCATGGAGTGAACTTTGCATCTGGAGGCGCTGGTTGTTTAGTTGAAACCTACACTGGATACGTAAGTTGCTCTGTTTTTGTTAATCTTTTGGCAATTCTTACGTCAATATACAATAACAATAACAATAACAATAATTACGCCTTAATTCCAAGTAAATGAAAATTGGCTATATGAGTTGTTACCGTCCATGTCGCTACATTGGGAGGTTATGTTAATTTAAACATTGTCTTACGATTCTGCTTCAATTTGACAGGTTATAAACCTCAAAATGCAAGTAAGGTATTTCAAAAAAGTGAGGAAAGAATTGAAGAAGAAGCTAGGAGCCAAAGAATACAAAGAACTCCTTTCAAATGCTGTATACATCTTTAGCATTGGCAATAATGATTATTTATACCCTTTTGCATCAAATTCCAGCATTTTCTACTCATACACTCAGCAGAAATATACAGAGATGGTGATTGGCAACTTGACCACTGTTCTCAAGGTAAAAATAAATTGTTTTGGTAGCCTCAATCTCTTTGTTAAGTACTGATTTTTTTGTTTCTCGCATGACGTGGTACCTGCTTTGAGCCCGACTAATTCGAATTCAGTCTGAAAAATCCCACTTTGGGGGGTAATTAAAATGCTCCCTACAAAAAAAATATCTCAATTCTCAGGGCAAGGCATTAATCAATAGATCAGCCTCACCCTGATATGAATGATAGTCTTGGCACAATGGTAACAGTTGTCCTTGTGTGACTGGGAGGAGCTAGGTCACAAGTTCAAATTGTAATAACAACCTCTTGAAGAAATGTAAGATAAGGGTGTCTGTGGACCTATTATGGTCTACTACCCCTTAACCCAAAATCCGCGTATAGCAAAAACTTAGTGCATCGAGCTGTCCTTTATATATATCTTATATTTTCTCATATGGTTTTGTTCAAAAAGTAGCCAAGGCTAATAACCAACTTGATTTTTTTTGTTTGTAACAGGGAATATACAAGAAAGGCGGGAGAAAATTCGGCATCCTTAACTTGGCTCCTTTAGGTTGCACACCAAGTGTTAGGGCTGTTAGTTTTCTGCAAGGAGATAGGAGTGGTAAATGTGTGGAGAAAATCACAGCATTGGCAAAAATGCACAATTCACTTCTCCCAGTAAAGCTCAAGCAACTGAAGAAGAAGTTAACAGGATTTCACTATACAATATTTGATCTCTTCAATATTGCCAATGAAACAATCAACAGTCCAACAAAATATGGTATGTTCTAATTGTTTTATTTTCAACGCATTACCAATTTGGTGATACCTACTTTTTCTCTGTGTTAAAATGTGTTAGTGCTCCATTTGTTCACTTTTACTTGTCCCCCGTTTTACCCTTACTATTAACTACTTATTCCCAAATCATTTTCTAAATCCATTGAGACTATATATATTAATTAATATGATGTTATGGTAAAATAAATACTTCATTTATTATTTTTTAAAGAGAGTGTAAAGTTTATTGTGGACAAGTAAAAGTGAGCGGAGGGAGTATTATAATTTCACTATTTGATACAAGGGCAATTGCAACTTATAACACCTTTCCCGTATCTAGTCTCCAAATACATAAATTATACTTAAAAAAATGTTTTATTGTTCAATTTAGCTTCGAAATTTGGTCAAATTATTTGGCAATAAACAAGTACTAAACAAATTGAGTTAGGAGTAACACTTTTTATGTTATAGGAAAGATTAATGCATAAAAACTACAGAGCCAAATTAAAGACAAGATTGTAATATAATTTATATTCCTCTTTGATTTATGAAGGTTTTAAGACGGCAACTACAGCCTGTTGTGGCACTGGGCCTTTCCGAGGAATTGATAGTTGTGGAGGCAAAAGACAAGTGAAAGAGTTCCAATTATGTGAAAATGTGAAAGATTATTTGTTTTTCGATTCTATTCATCCCACAGAAAAAGCCTATAACCAATTTGCTAAAATGTTTTGGGATGGAGCTCCAGAGTTTATCCGTCCTTACAACCTAAAATATCTATTTCAACTTTCAGTCACTTGAGCGACAAGGACGGACAGTACTAGTGGATCAAGAATTTTGAATTTATGATGAGTTTTGAAGTTTAAAAAAAAGTAAATTATTAAATTTTAAAGAAATTATTTTCATATACTGAGTTCTGCTAAATTCATAACTAGAACTCTAACTCCGCCTGTGTGAACGGATATAACATCTTAGGTTAACAGGCCAAGAGGTGCAACATTATATATAAATAAGTATTTTTTTCACCCTTATTAGGTGACATGCTTGTATGATTTACTTATAGTGTGTTCTATTAAGGCCTTTATTTGTCTGCACATAACGGAGGTTTGAATTTGAATAGTTCAAACCTTAGGCCATTAAGTGCATTTATTTTCATTAAGATTTAAACACTTATTTGGTCTGAATAAGTCTTAATCATTAAGATGTGGAACAAAGTCTTAATATTATTAAGAGGTATATCATCACTCTGTCCACAACCACCAACTACCACCATTAATCACCTCTACCACCACCATTACCATCACCAACCACCAGCCACCACCACCACACTAACAACCACCTCTGTCACCATTGTCAACCATCACTACTGTCGCCTCACCAACCACCACTACCGTTGCCTCGCCAATCACCACTACCATCGCCAATCACCCCAGCATCACAACAACCACCACTGCTACTAACCACTATTGTTAGTCGTTACTATACATATCACTTCCATCATTATAATTATATGAACTACCGCCGCCACCACTACCACCACCATTGTCACCGTCAGCTCTATTACCACTATAACTCACTACAATCACTGCGACTAATCCCTACTATCAATCATCTTCACCATCACAAATCCGCCACCAACTACTACCTATACATTGTCAACCACCATACATTCTTCAACCACCACCATCAACACCGTCAACTACTTACATCAATCAACTTAACCATCACAACCACCACTACCAACCATCAACATCACGTCAGTCACTATAACACCTACCATTCCCATCATCATAACTGTCAAACTGTCACCACTCTAATTACTAGCCACTAACATTAATCATTATCACGACCACCACTACAAACCATCTCTATCATAACTAGCAAATAAAAATATTTTATTTTTTTAACAGATCATAAATTTATTTTATTAAATTAATATTTTTTTAATATTTAATTACTTTTTATTTGAATTGCATATTTAATATATTTATAAATAAATAAAGTATGCACATTCAGATGTTGAAACAAACAATCTTCATCATTCAGTGTTCAGATGTAGAGACAACATCTTAATCATTCAGATATGTATTCAGATTCAGACATCTTAATCTTAATGAAATAAATGAGGTGTAATTAACTTTATAGTGTAAACTTGTTTTGTTTATCTTTTAGTTCTCTTTATCCTTGTTATCTTCTTGTTAAAGAAAGATTTAGTTTTGTTAGTTTTGAAGTTTGAACATTACAGTGCAGATAATATGTCAACGTCAATCATTTGGGCTAAGAAAGGCCAGTACTCAATTTTAAACTTCTGAAATTTTAAAATTTAGATCAGTAATTTTCAACTTTAATCTTACATATTTGAATTTAATTTTAAAGCGGCTAAACATTAAATATTGTATGAATTTTGGCTATTTCTCAAGTAGCATCCTCCAAGCGGCTACGTATGCACCTGCCCCCATTTGGGCCTGATATTGGGCCGTATGTGATCCCTTCCGTTGCACACATCATTTCACAAAGCCCATTAGCCCAAAAAGAGAAATTGAAATTCTTGGTATCACATAAACCTAACTTTGTTTAGGTCATTTGCAAGATTGTTTTTACTGTGGAGTGGTCTTTAATTTTAGTTCTTAAATTTGTAATTTTTAATTTTTGCTCTTCATTATTTTAAGTAACAAAAACATGGCTGAAAATATCTCTATGAGAAAAAAAATTCCATACAAGTAAAATTTAGAAGACATAAGTTACGCCTTACGAGGTAAAATAAAAATCGCAAGACATGGCTTATTCATACAAACATATGCTGATAGAGACTAATAGCCTTTGGAAAAACAAAAGTATTTTTTTTCCTCAACTAATGCTTATTTAAAAAAGCGAGGTGTTTGACCAAATTTTTGAGAGAAAAATTAGTGTTTTGGAGAGTAGCAGAAACTGTTTTTCCGAAGTTAAAAAAGTAGCTTTTCTTCAAAAGCACATTTTAGGAATACACTTAGAAGCACTTTTAAAAAGTTTGGTCAAAACTAATTGCTGTTCAAAAGTGTGCTTAAAATTTATTTGCCAAACACAAATTTTTTCTCATCAGAAGTACTTTTTTAAAAAACACTTCTCAAAATAAGTCGATTTTAAAAGTTTGCCTCAGAAGATTATAAGTTTTCTAAATCTTTGACAAACAAGATAAAGGTATTCTAAACTTTTATCTTGCAAATGAGATACTACATAACTTATGCCGGATATGGTAACAATTCTCTAAAAAATTTTCTTGGGAGATTAGGTCACAGTTAAAGGTACTTTGGCCTACAAGTTTTTATTAGATGCGAATTAGGGACAAAACTTAAAGACCATCTACTTAAAAGACAAAAATTAAAAACTGCCCCAAGATAATGATAATTTGTGCAAATTTACATGAATACCCTTATTACTGGGTGGTCTTTAATTTTTACCCCTCAAAATTGTTGGTCTTTAGTTTTTACAGTTCGAGGCTTTAAGTAATAAAAAATATTCAAAAATGCCCTTAATAGTAAAAAAATTCACAAAGCATAAGTCCAGTTAAAGTTATGCCCCAGACATAAGTTCAATGACACAAGTTGTAACTCAAGAATAAGTTCAGTGGCACAAGTTATGCGTCAAGGCATAAGTGCAGTCACATAAGTTATTCCTAAAGGCAAAAGAAATTGAGTTCAAAGCACAAATTATGCTTTCAGTGACACAGGTTATGCTCCAAGGCAAAAGAAATTATGTCCATGACATAAGTGTAGTGACACAAGTTATGCCTGAAAGTAAAAGAAATTAAGCTCAAGGTATAAATCCAATGGTACAAGTTATGCTATCAGTTTAGTGACACAAGTTATGCCACAAAACATAAGTCCCCAGTAACAAAAATTATGCCTTAAAGCACAACTTTTCTAAAAGTCTTGTCTTGCGAATCAAATATTATAAAACTTATACCTTAAGATAAACCTTCTAAAAAACGTTTTGCTTTGCGAAATTAACTTTACCCAGTGAAGTTAGATCAAAATTAAGGAGTATTTTGATTTATAAATTTTTATTAATGAGTAAAAAAAGTAAAAATTAATGACCACAAAGTTTAAAAATAAAAATTAAAAATTATTCTAAAATAAAGACAATCCGTAAAAAAATTTGAAAACTTAGACTTTGTTGATCGCAATTCGCAAGGCCGTTTCAACTATTTTTTTTTCTTCTCTTATTAATGTACAAAATGTCAAACAAGGACCCATTCTTCCGAAAAGACAATAAAAAGAAAAGAATAGAGATAAGTCATCTCCAAATATACTTTATGTGGCAGAGAAAAAAAGAATATTTATCACACCTTAAAAATAAGGGGAAATGTAATTGATATTCTAATTAGTCGCGGAGCAAATTCTGAATTTTACTAACTGGCAAAATAATTTAGCTTAGTTATATACTTTAACTAAACAGGTCAACGTATTAATAGAACTAATTCATTCAAATCTAAAAGTGAGTACTGAAAATGAAAATTGAAATTCATAATCACCCACTGGGCTAAGTCATGAGTCTATTAAAAGATACTAACATAGAACATATATCCTCAGGACATACCCTAGAATCTTCAATCAATGTAAATATGTACGAGTTTGAGTTTTCTACCAAAAAGAAAACCGGAAAAAATTTTGGATTGAAAGTTGATCCTAACCGATAGTATTTGAAACGTGATCAACAGAATTTTTAATTAAAAGAAAGGTAGAATTTGCCTCTTTATTATGTAAACAAAATCGATTTTACTATATATATATATTTTGTGTAATCACGTTTGTAAAGATATGAGACCTGGGCCTAACTCAACCTCAAAAGCTAGCTCATGAGGGGAGGATTGCCCAAGTCCATATAAACAAACCATTAGTCCATTTCCCAACCAATGTGGGACTTTAACCAACTAACACCCCCCTTCATACCCAGGCCCGACTGGAGTGTGGACTGGGAGCCCAAACGGAATGGACGTGGCTCTGATACCATGTTAAAATATGACACCTGGGCCTAACTCAACCTCAAAAGCTAGCTCATAAGGGGAGGATTGCCCAAATTCATATAAACAAACTACCAGTCCATTCCCCAACCAATGTGAGACTTTAACCCACTCTAACACTCCCCTTCACACCCAGGCTCGACTGGAGTGTGGACTGGGAGCCCAAACGGGAATGGACCTGGCTCTGATACCATGTAAAGATATGACACCTGGGCCTAACTCAACCTCAAAAGCTAGCTCATGAGGGGAGGATTGCCCAAGTCCATATAAACAAACCATCAGTCCATTCCCCAATCAATGTGGGACTTTAACCTACTAACACCCCCCTTCACACCCAGGCCCGACTGGAGTGTGGACTGGGAGCCCAAACAGAATGGACCTGACTCTGATACCATGTAAAGATATGACACCTGGGTCTAACTCAACCTCAAAAGCTAGCTCAAGAGGGGAGGATTGCCCAAGTTCATATAAACAAACTACCAGTCCATTCCCCAACCAATGTGGGACTTTAACCCACTCTAACACTCCTCTTCACACCCAGGCCCGACTGGAGTGAGGAGTGGGAGCCCAAACGGGAATGAACCTGGCTCTGATACCATGTAAAGATATGACACCTGGGCCTAACTCAACCTCAAAAGCTAGCTCAAGAGAGGAGGATTGCCCAAGTCCATATAAACAAACCATCAACGTTGATCTTTAAAATTTAATATTGGAATGCTCTTCGATTAGAATATTTGACTTTTGTATTTAAAATTATTTTATTCATTTAATTGTTTTCCAAAAAAATTAGATAGACATATAAGTCAAGTTATTTTTAAAAATTGTGTTTACCTCTAATATATAATTTTGATATGTAAACAAGTCAAGTTAATATATTATATTATATTTCATATTTAATCAAATAATTCCGTATCAAATCAATCCACAAACAAATTCAATAATTTCTATATTTTATTATTTATTTATTCATTAATCACTACTAAAAAAATTATTATTTTCCCATTGAAATTTTTCACTAAAAAAATTTAAGTGGCTATTCCCATTGATATCGGTGGGAAAAGAAAAAATAATCGTGTTTTCACATGAAAAAATCGTGAGAATCTATTTCCCACCATGTGTTTTTTCAGTGAATGGTTTGGTGGAAAATGGATGAAAAAATCATGTTTTATAGCACAAATTTTCCATTGATTTGCGGTGGTAAAAATCTCTATGTCTAGTGGTGAATGTTGTATAAAATAAAATTGAAGCAGTGCTAAGGGAAGAATAAAAATGCATATACTCCAAATTAGAATGAAATAACAATACTAACTAGCAACAGACCATATTTGCATTTTATAGAATATGGATATTCTTGATCACGTTCCAGTAACTACTGGTTAGATCATGCAATGATCCGTCTGTCGTTATGGGAGAGAGGGAGAGGGGGAGAATAAGACCGAACACCCCTCTCTAGCTAATTGTTGGTGGAAAGGTGCATGTGGAGTAAGAGAAAAAATGACTATAAGAACTCAAAGAGAATTCCCCAAGTGCAGAGTAGTTTTCCCTTTTCAAAGGTAAAATTTTTAGTCTATTCTCTTTATTTTGATGCCCTAACCCCGTAGAATCAATAGGGGGACCTGTTGTGGTGGAAATTCTAGGTTGGAAAGTACCAGAACGATGAGAGTAAGGGAAATTGATTGGGTATTGAGGGTTGATTGATTCCTAGGTCTCTAAGCATGTAATTGTTGTTCCCTAGAGTGAATGCGATGGTGGTAGTCCATCATTCCCAGAATTGAAGACCTAGAGAATGGTAGAAGTGGAGAATTTAGTGTTAACACTGCTTGAAAGAGGGCTTGGGGAAAAGAAACCCCATGAATCGGGTTGAATGATCATGGTGGGATTAGAGTGGATGAATTACTCGTGAATAATGATTAGAACCCAATGAAGAGGGTAGAATGGGGCTAGGGTTGAATTTCCAAACCCTTGTTTACCAAAATAGTTGGTTGACTCTTTGTGAATCTTTTGTTCTTGATTTTGAACGTTCAGAAGCGTTGAGGAAAGACAAAGCTCCAGCGGAGTAACTTGAGATTTCCCGTCTTCAATCAAGATAGATTATGGTTTAACAATAGTTAGACTTTGGATAATAACATATATGTGTGTGAAATGATTTTGTGTGTATTGGTCTCCGGACATTGCTTGTTGATGTAGTCTTTTGTTGAATTCTATCATTGAATGATTAGCTATGAAATTATTATTTATGTAATGTGGAAGTTGGGTGCTAAGAGTTGTTTATATTTGCTGTATTGGTTGAAACATGATTCATGAATTGTGTGAGTAATCGAGTTAAAGGAGATAAGATGAGGTCTTCCCAAGGTCAATAAACTAAGTGGTAAAATACTGAGATGTGTAGATGAAAGTGGATAAGATGAATGTCCTAAGATGAGTGGCTTGTACCCGAGAGGAGCATCTGGCCGAACAATGATGGTTGAGTGGCTCGTGTCCGAGGGGAGCATCCGGACGAGCAGATGAGTGGGAGCGAGTACCACGCTGGTACAGTACATGAATTTCTAGAGTCCCCTGCAGGTCATGACTGGAAAGGCAGAAATAAGACCCTCTGGCATGTGTGTACATCGATGTTCATTGATTGAGTGTTCATGGTGATGTGACGGAGGCGTGTGCCCTACATATCACCATTAATTGTATTATTTGACTGAATGTAAGAAGTAAGATCGGACTGAGAATGTGAGGACCTGATTGAACTAAACATATAGTTATGTATTTTGCGCATTTGAATTGTTGATGTGTTTGTAGTGATTTGATGGTTAGATTCAGTTAAAAGGACTCTTGATGAGTTGTGAAACCTTTTGTGAATGATTCATTCTATATTCCCTGTGGTCATGACGTGTAGATTGTTTATTGATGACTATGAATGGCGTGGATGATCATAATGAATAGTATGTTGAAAAGAATTAATAGAATGGTGGGTGTGCAGTTAAGTCGAGCTACTGCCAAGGCAGTACCGCTGTTGAGGAACTTATTCCGCTGCGGCAAGACCGTGGCAGCGGTCAAGTGATCGCTGCAGCGAGGCCCAATCCAGTGAGCAGGCCGGCTAGCACCCTAAGCAAGTTTAATTTCTGAATGATTATTGTCTATTGAAATAGTGTCCTGAGGTAATTGCATATTGTTGTTTCATATATATGTATGTTATTATTTAAGGTCGGCCGATGATATCTACCAGTACAGTATTTTGTACTGATACTACTCCTACACTTCTTTTCTGAGTGCAAAATTCGATCCCAGCAGCTCATCTCGCCCTCATCTTTAAAGTAGCGATGGAGTTGTAGAAAGGTGAGTGGCTCAAGACATACTAACCGACTCTTCCGTGGCTGATGTCTCTAGTTTAGACTCTTATTGATTTTCTTGTCGTTTTCTTTCTCTTTTAGATTACTCTTAGACAAGGATATGTAGATGTCCTTGTGTACAATGACTATCAGGTTCTGGGAGTGTTTTTATAGATGATTGTTTTTGGTTCCTTTATTCATATTGATGTTTCATTAATTAACTTCATAATTTGTTTTATTTCTTTTGAATGTCGATGATTTTAGAATAAATAGTTGGGATACTTTGCTTCGCCCACTGGGGGTTAGCGTGGGTGCCAATCATGGCCAATTGGGTCGTGACAGATCAACTTTTAGTTCAGTATTTTTTTGCTCTTTTTTTTTCTTGACGAGAAACTCAACACTCATATTTATATTGATATCGATTTCGTATTTCGAGATACATGTATGTCACATATAATTTTAATTTTGAGGTAAAAGAATGATTATGATATAGAAATAGTAGTATTCATCGCAGGCATGCTGCTATAGGAATAGTTCGATTACTAATATGTACGCCTAGTATTTAGTTAAATCATACAGCTCAGCTAAATTATTTTGTTTGTTAGTAAGATTCAAAATTTACTTGACGGTCAATTAAGCGTGACTCCGTGAAAAAAATAAAATAAAGAGACTTCTCCATGTGTTTGGTACTTGGTTTTATAATAATTTGTTCTTGAAATTTGAAAAGCAATAATAATGCCTATTTTAAGAAAAGAAACTAGAGTTAGTAAGAGTACACGTTAACAACATTTGTTTAATACTCCTTTACTTGCACCCAACGGCTGCCAGTGCCAGATCAAAGTCTACTAAACAAATAGTAATTTATATTGAAATCAAATCAGCTTAGGACATGTGGCCTCCTTTCTTTGGTTCAATTGTTGTTTTAATTTTCTTTTAGGGAATATATAGGCCTCCCGTTTTTCTGAAGAATTTTTATTTTTTATTTCTTATGAACATTTATTTTTGAAGAGATAAGAAAATATTTCTGGTTCATAAAATAAAGGAGGGAAAGGAAACAAAAAATCGAAGGGAAGTTATTTTCCCCTAATATTTGAGAATGAATTATCGCAAGTTAGTTCATAGTTACTAAAATATATACTTTTTCTCTTACACTGAGAACGAACTTCGTTATTATCTCGAGCTGCTCTTTCTCTTATCTTACATATATTTACTATTTTTCTTCAAAATTTAAAAGTAAATAGACTCGTAAAAAAAATGAATCTTGGGGCTAACTCAGCCCCAAAACCTAGCAAATGAAGGGAGGATTGTCCAAGTCCATATAAAGAACCACCCATCTCATTAATCACTGATGTGCGACATTTTCATTCTTCAATAACTATAATCTAACTCATAAATAAATAAATTAAAACATCTCAACTTACAAATATTTGAAAATGATATTTCTATCTCTTGAAGATTTGAAAAATTACTTGTAAAATATCATGCCCATTAATCATGATATTATTATTATTCAAGTGATTTTAAAATTTATTATTATTCAAGTGACTATTTCTCTATGACATTTTATCTAACTCCAAATAAGTTTTTTTTTTAATTATGTCTTCTGAAAGCAAAGACGCAGCAATATGATATGAAGAACTGAATCAGAATCAATCCAAATCACATTAAAAAATATAATAGACCCAATCTCATAAGATCTCAAAATGAGTACGGCAATAAGTAGAAAATTGTCTACATTAAAGAAAGAGCTTATATTAGTTCACTGCAATAATTGATGAAGAGGCATATGCCTTTTGTGGCTCTTTTGTGGGTCATTTTAATTTTTAGTTGCTGGTGAATAATCTTTTTAGTCTGTATGTATGTTTATCAGTAATACTTTTACGTAGTAGTTAAATTAACAGCTATTAGCACATTACCACTAAATAATTATCGTTAAAAGTATTTTTTTTGGTTTTAGTAGTGAAATATATATTTAGTTTAGTTACACAAATTTATGCTTAAAATAAGGAAAATCATAATTTAAAAAAGTCAAAAGATATCAAGATATTTATTAAAAAATCATGTACAACAATAACATACTCAATGTAATTTAATATAAATGGGTCTGATTGTTAATTATAAGTCATGCAAACAATGAAAATAGCACAAACGATACAATTGTTGATTGGTGCTTAATTCCTCGTACGGAGGTAGACCGAAGAGAGGAAACCAGAGACGCCGGCGTCAATGAGGAATGCCCTGATAAAAAAAAAAAAGAAGTGAAATTGTGTTTTTTTTTGAAAAGAAATTCCGACAAATGTGAAAATCATTCGCTTTGGCATCATTTTTTTCTTCCTTTCTACCTCATCGGTAGGATTATTTTCTCTTATGATCTTCACCAATCACGCTTACATTGTCCAAAAATAGAGAATCAAGTTCCTTCCTAATCTATGTGTACAAAACTCTTTTAAACGCTTGTAGATTTAATGAAAAGGTTTTATTATTAATGACAATAACTAATTTTTTGAATAGAATTTATAATGAAAAGATAAATTCCTAACTAAAGATGATAGAAGTTTTCTTAATAATAACCTGAAATATAAATAATAAATCTAAATATACTCAAACTAAACTAACCAAAATTGCTAAGCCTTACGACTATATGCCTCCTGAAAATTAGGCTATGAACAACTAAGCCTAACTTGAATAGGTTAGGATCAAATGATGGCTTGGGGAGTGTGTCAATAATTTGGTCAGTACTATGTATATGAACAATACGAATTCTGTTCTTTTCAACATGATGACGAACAAAGTGGAAGTCATGGCAGCATGTTTAACTTTGCTATGGAGGACGGGATTTTTGCTGAGGAAAGGTTGTCGCAATAGAAAGTGGGCAATTGATGAACCGGATGGTGCAACTCTTTGAAAAAATCGGTGACCAGCAAGGGCATGGGCGACTACTCTATATTTAGACTCAGTGGAGGAGCGAGAAATAGTATTTTGTTTCTTGAAATACCAGCTAATCGAGTTGAGACCAAGGAATAGTATGTTGTCAGATGTTGAGACTCGATCATTAATATCACCATCCTAATCTGTATCTAAGTATACATGCAGATTAAAGTTATTTGTGGGAGCTACCCAGAGTCCCAACTGGTTAGTACCACGGAGATAGCGAAGAACATGTTTGACAGCCTTCCAGTGATTGTCTGTAGGCATTTGCATGAACTACGATAATTTGTTGATTGCATATGCTATGTCTGATTTGGTAAATGATAAATATTAAAGTTTGTCTAGAACTGGACGATAGCTAGTGGCATCAGTCAAGTTAACCATCAGAGAGGGTCAGTAGCTCAGAAGCACTCATAGGCGTGTGGACACTTTTGCAATCATTCATCAGTTCACCATTCAAGATGTTATTGACATAATTTGCTTACGAGAGAATCAGGCCATCAGAACTGCGCAGTATCTCAATACCGAGGAAAAATGGAAAAGTGCCCAAGTCTTTAATATAGAATTGAGATGCAAGAGATTTGATAATATGATCAATGCTGAATTGGTTAGACCATGTGATAATGATGTCATCCATATATATCAGTATAAACATAGTTTCTAATATGCCACGTCTAACGAGGAGTGATGTATCTGATTTTGTTTTGACAAATTCCATGGACCCAATGTAACCTGTCAGAGCATTGTACCAAGTCCAACGAGCTTATTTCAGACTATAAATCGCCTTTTGCAGCCCGCAGACGTGGTGTGGATAGGTAGTGTCTGCAAATCCTAGAGTTTTAGCCATGAACACCTTTTCGTTCAACAGACCTTGGAGAAAGTCATTGTTGACATCAAGTTGTTGAATATACTAGTTGCGGCGAACTACTACAAAGAGAACCATGTGAACCGTGGTAGGCTTGAAGAATGGACTAAACGTGGCATGATATTCAATACCAGGTCGCCGAGTGAATCCTTTCACAACCAGTCTGGCCTTGTACCCATCTATGAATTCATTAGCATTGCGTTTAATTCTAAAAACCACGTATAACAAATAATATTTTTAAGCGGGCTAGGAGGAAAAGTCTGATTTTTAATTAAAATATTAAATTTCTGTTTCATCACCTCAAGCCACTCGGGATATTTTTTTGCGTGTTTGAATATGGTGGGTGTGATCGTTGGACTCAAGTGGGAAAGATAATCAAAAATTTATTTTGATTTGGAGATATTATTTTGGGACCGAGTGACCGAATGATATATCATGGGAGGATAATGAGTAGGGGACTGTTGGGTAAAAATTGGAGCAACACAATGCGGAATAATACAAGAATGGTTACAAACAAAATAAAATGGGGACAAAAAATGAAAAGACAATGACACCAAGAATTTTTACGTGGAAACCCTTCTGAATAAGGGAAAAACCACGGGCCAAGAGGAGCAAAATGATATCACTATAGTAAGAAATTTTACACCGTAAGGTTCACGAGTACAACACTCAAAGTAACCACTACACACACTTCAAAAGAGATAACCCTCTTTTTACCCACACCTCACTATAATATCACTCAAGAAAAAACCTCACTCTTTATATATTTTTCTTTTCTCTTTGTTGGTGTATCTTTACGAATGAGTAGGGGGCTCCTTTTATAGGAAAAATTTGGACCAACATTCAAAGTTTACCAACCTTTGAATGTCCAACCTTTCAAAGTTCACCAACCTTTGAATGCCCAACCTTTCAAAGTTCACCAACCTTTGAATGCCCAACCTTTGAAATGTGCAGCAAAAGTTGAATTGGGGATGGACCCCACAAATCTGCCCCTCCAGTCCCATGCATCTGAAGGAGGTATCTCCATTTTCTCAGAGAGAGCTCATCCCGACAAGTTCTCTACACAGATCAAACTTGTCTTTTGGTATCACCTTGGTCAGCTTATCTGCAGGATTTTCACTTGTCTGAATTTTTTTGATATGAAACGATTCACTGTCCACTTGTCCACGAATCCAATGGTATCTGGCGTTGATGTGTTTTGTCCTTGCATAGTACATGGAGTTCTTGCTCAAGTCTATTGCACTCTAACTGTCTCAATAGACAAAATACTCCATCTGCTGTAATCCAAGTTTTTGAAGGAACCGCTTGAGCCATATCATCTCCTTGACAGCTTCTTCAGTTGTAGACAGTACGACACACTTCTGCAACTTCGATTGCCATGATATAGATCCCCCTGAAAATGTAAACAAATATCTAGTAGTGGTTTTTCTGTTATCAAGGTCACCTGCCATATCATCATCCGTATAACCCTTCAAGATTGGATCAGATCCTCCAAAACACAAGCAACTACTTATAGTGCCTCTCAGGTACCTCAGGATCCATTTGACAGCTTCCCAATGTTTTTTTCCTGGATTTTCAAGAAATTTTCTAACCACACCAACTGCGTGAGAAATGTCGGGTCTTGTACAAACCATTGCATACATCAGACTTCTGACCACGGAGGAGTGTGGAACCTTGGCCATGCTCTCTTTCTCCTCCCTTGTTGCAGGGCATATCTTATTGCTTAACTTCATGTGACCAGCAAGAGGTGTGCTAACCGGCTTAACGCTCTTCATATTGAAGCGCTCCAGTACCCATTCAAGGTATTTCTCTTGTGATAAATAAAACTTCCTTTTATTTTTGAGACGAGTGATTCTCATGCCCAAAATCTACTTAGCATGACCCAAGTCTTTCATGACAAAAGACTTAAACAACTATTTCTTCAACTCGTCAATCCTGGAAGCATTCTTGCCCACAATCAACATATCATCCATATACAACAAGAGAATGATAAAATCTTCGTCAGAAAATTTTTGTACAAACACACAGTGATCTGAAGAAGTCTTCTTGTAACCTTGCTCCTCCATAATAGATTCAAACTTCTTGTACCACTGTCTAGGAGCTTATTTCAAGCCATAGAGACTCTTCTTAAGTTTGCACATAAAATTTTCTTTACCCTTCACCTTGAAGCCTTCAGGTTGTTCCATATAAATTTCCTCCTCTAGCTCACTGTGAAGAAAAGCCGTCTTCACATCCATCTGCTCAATCTCTAAATCAAGACTAGCAGCCAAACCTAGAACTGAATGAATGGAGGTCATTTTCACAACAGGTTAAAATATTTCGTCAAAGTCAATACCCTTTCTTTGACTAAATCCCTTAACAACCAATCTAGCTTTGTATCTGGGCTTCAAGTTGTGTTCTTCAATTTTAACTTTGAACACCCACTTATTCTTCAGAGCTCTCATGCCCTTAGGCAACTTTACCAGCTCGTAAGTGTTATTTTTATGCAAAGACTTCATCTCACTTTACATGACTTCAATCCATTGGTCCTTGTGCTCATCTTCCAAGGCCTCCTCATAATATTCAGGTTCTCCCCCATCAGTGAGTAACACATACTCATCAGGAGAATATCGAGAGAAAGGAATATGCTGTCTTGTAGACCTTCTAAGTGGAATATTTGATTCTTCCACAACTTCATTAGCTGGATCAATAACAGTATCATCAACATGTTGATCCAGAGCACGATCCCGGGCATCACCATTATCATCAAGTCCACTAATATTAGGGACTTGATCAAGATTAACCATACCATCAGAGCTTGAAGATTCCAACTTCTTTGCTTTGTCAATATCTTCAATGTTCTGATTCTCCATGAAGACGATATCCCAGCTTCTCACAAGCTTCTTTTCCACTGGATCATATAGCCTGTAGCCAAACTCATCAAGGCCATAACCAATGAAGATGCACTACCTCGTTTTTGCATCTAACTTTGACCTCTCATCTTTAGGCACATGTACAAAAGCTTTGCATCCAAATACCCTTAAATAGTCATAGGAAATATCCTTCCCATACCAAACTTTATTTGGAACATCACTTTGCAAAGCAACAGTAGGGGATAGGTTTATAACATGTGCAACGGTCAATAAAGCCTCCCCCCAAAAGGAGTTCGACAACTTTGCTTCTGAGAGCAAACATCTGACTCTTTCTATCAAGGTTCTGTTCATCCTCTCAGCCAAACCATTAAGCTGAGGAGTCTTAGGAGGAGTCTTCTGGTGTATGATACCTTGAAGCTTGCAGTATTCGTCAAACGGTCCACAATATTCACCACCATTGTCAGTACAAATACACTTCAGCTTCTTTCCAGTTTCTCTCTCAACCGAAGCCTGAAAATGCTTAAAGACACCCAACACTTGGTCTTTAGTCTTCAATGCATAGACCCAGAGTTTTCTTGAACAATCATCAATAAAGGTGACAAAGTAAAGTGCACCGCCCAAAGTCCTTGTCTTCATAGGACCACATAAATCCGAATGCACCAACTCCAGCAACTCTGTCTTTCTTGAAGGAGGGTGGGACTTGAAAGAAACTCGATTTTGTTTTCCCTCCAAGCAGTGCTCACAATTTTGTGATTTAGCACTTTCAAAATCACCCAATAATTTCTTCTCGGCCAAAATATTAAGTCCTTTCTCACTAATGTGACTAAACCTCTTATGCCATAGTGATGTTGAAGAGTTATTGTTCTCAACTACATTCACCATGTTAGCACAAGTAGAAGCCGTAGTCCAGTATAAACCACGACGCTTGTTACCAAGAGCCACAACCAAGGAACCCTTAATGAGTTTCCATTTTCCATCACTATTGGTACTCACATATCCTTCATCATCCAGAACACCAACAGAAATTAGGTTCAAACGAACATCAGATGCATGTTTTACATTGTTCAAAACTAGTTTAGTTCCGATACTAGTTTCCAAACAAATTATACCAACTCCAACCACCCTGGATACAGTCTCATTACCCATACTCAAAGTTACAAAATCACCAGGAGTATAGGATGAGAACAAATCTTTCCTTGATGTCACGTGAGATGCAGCACCACTGTCCACAACCCAACTTGACTCATCACAAGTAATATTTATCAGATTCTCATCAAGGACAGTAACAAGATCTTCAGTGGTGATAGTGGCTATGTTATTTTCATTGCCATCTTCTTTCTTTTCCTCCTTGCCTTTTTCCTGCTTCCACTTTTGGCAAAACTTCTTTGTGTGCCCTTTCATCCCACAATGATATCACTTTATATTTTTAAGTTTTCCTCTGGATTTGCTTCTATAATGTTCTCTATCTTGAGAACCACGACTCTTGCTTCTCCCCCTGGAGCTAGATACTAGGACATCCATCGATGGAGAACCCTGAGACTTTCGTCTCATCTCTTCATTCAAAATACTGCTCTTGGCAAGATCCATAGAGATCACATCATCTGGAGCAGAGTTTGACAGTGAGGTTCTAAATGTTTCCCAAGAGTCTGGTAGGGAACCAAGTAGAAGCAAACCTTGGATTTCTTCATCAAACTTGATTCCCATAGAAAATAACTGGTTCATAATTCCCTGAAAGTTATTCAGGTGATCTGTCATCGGAAAACCATCGTTGTATTTCAAACTTAACATCTGCTTTATCAAGAACATTTTGTTATTACCAGTCTTCTGAGCATACAAACTTTCTAAATGCTCCCATAGGGTTCGAGCATGTGTCTCTCCAGAAATATGGTTCAACACATTGTCATCAACCCACTACCTAATAAATCCACAAACTTGTCTGTGCAACAGATTCCACTCTTCATTTGTTTTATTATCAGGCTTTACAGTGAAAAAAACTGGTTGATAAAAATTCTTGACATAAAGTAGATCTTCCATTTTCCCCTTCCAAATGGCATAATTGGTGCCATTTATAGTAACCATTCTACTTGTGTTAGCTTCCATTGTTCACCCAAAAAATACGGATAACCAAAGAAATTCTTTTATGATGTGGAAGATCAGACTGTGCTGCAACCACAGAGCATACTCAGACAGAACCTTGGCTTTGATACCAGATTATTGGGTAAAAACCGGAGCAACACAATGCGTAATAATACAAGAATGGTTACAAATAAAATAAAAATGGGACAAAAAATGGAAAGACAATGACACCAAGAATTTTTACGTGGAAACCCTTCTGAATAAGGAAAAAACCACGGGCCAAGAGGAGCAAAATGATATCACTATAGTAAGGAATTTTACACCGTATGGTTCACGAGTACAACACCTAACAAAAGAGATAACCCTCTTTTTAATCACACCTCACTATAGTATCACTCAATAAAAAACCTCACTCTTTATATATTTTTCTTTTCTCTTTGTTGGTGTATCTTTACAAATGAGCAGGGGGCTCCTTTTATAGGAAAAATTTGGACCAACATTCAAAGTTTATCAACCTTTAAATGTCCAACCTTTCAAAGTTCACCAACCTTTGAATGTCCAACCCTTGAATGTATGTAGCAAAAGTTGAATTGGGGCTGGACGACATATGTTCCACATTGGGCATGGGATATATGATCGGGGAATCCATGTTTGGTTGCTGACTTATGTTTCTTCGTTGGTAGACTAATAGGGGTTTTCTAGGGTGTGTGTGTGTGTGTGGGTGGTGTAAAGATATGACACCTGGGCCTAACTCAACCTCAAAAGCTAGCTCAAGAGGGGAGGATTGCCCAAGTCTATATAAACAAACCATCGGTCTATTCCCCAACCAATGTGGGACTTTAACCCACCTTAACACCCCCCTTCACACCCAGGCCCCACTGACGTGTGGACTAGGAGCCCAAACGGGAATGAACCTGGCTCTGATACCATGTAAAGATATGACATTTGGGCCTAACTCAACCTCAAAAGCTAGCTCATGAGGGGAGGATTGTCCAAGTCTATATACACAAACCATCGGTCCATTCCCCAACCAATGTGGGACTTTAACCCACCTTAACACCCCCCTTCACACCCAGGCCCGACTGGCGTGTGGACTAGGAGCCCAAACGGGAATGGATTTGGCTCTGATACCATGTAAAGATATGACACCTGGGCCTAACTCAACCTCAAAAGCTTGCTCATGAGGGGAGGATTGCCCAAGTCCATATAAACAAACCATCGGTGAGCCCAAACGGGAATGGACCTGGCTCTGATGCCATGTAAAGATATGACACCTGGGCCTAACTCAACCTCAAAAGCTAGCTCATGAGGGGAGGATTGCCCAAGTCCATATAAACAAACCATCGTTGCATTCCCCAACCAATGTGGGACTTTAACCCACCTTAACACGCCCCTTCACACCCAGGCCCCACTGGCGTGTGGACTAGGAGCCCAAACGGGAATGGACCTGGCTCTGATACCATGTAAAGATATGACACCTGGGCCTAACTCAACCTCAAAAGCTAGCTCATGAGGGGAGGATTGTCCAAGTCTATATAAACAAACCATCGGTCCATTCCCCAACCAAACCTTAACACCCCCCTTCACACCCAGGCCCGACTGGAGTGTGGACTGGGAGCCCAAACGGGAATGGACCTGGCTCTGATACTATGTAAAGATATGACACCTTGGCCTAACTCAACCTCAAAAGCTAGCTCAAGAGGAGAGGATTGCCCAAGTCCATATAAACAAACCATCGGTCCATTTCCCAACCAATGTGGGACTTTAACCCACCTTAACACCCAGGCCCCACTGGCGTGTGGACTAGGAGCCCAAACGGGAATGGACCTGGCTCTGATACCATGTAAAGATATGACACCTAGGCCTAACTCAACCTCAAAAGCTAGCTCATGAGGGGAGGATTGCCCAAGTCCATAGAAACAAACCATCGGTCCATTCCCCAACCAATGGACTGATGGTCCACACGCTAGTCGGGCCTGGGTGTGAAGGGGGGTGTTAAGGTGGGTTAAAGTCCCATATTGGTTGGGGAATAGACCGATGGTTTGTTTATATGGACTTGGGCAATCCTCCCCTTATGAGCTAGCTTTTGAGGTTGAGTTAGACCCAGGTGTCATATCTTTACATGGTATCAGAGCCAGGTCCATTCCCGTTTGGGCTCCTAGTCCACACGCCAGTCGGGCCTGGGTGTGAAGGGGGGTGTTAAGGTGGGTTAAAGTCCCACATTGGTTGGGGAATGGACCGATGGTTTGTTTATATGGACTTTGGCAATCCTCCCCTCATGAGCTAGCTTTTGAGGTTGAGTTAGACCCAGGTGTCATATCTTTACATGGTATCAGAGCCAAATCCATTCCCATTTGGGCTCATAGTCCACACGCCAGTCGGGCCTAGGTGTGAAGGGGGGTGTTAAGGTGGGTTAAAGTCCCACATTGGTTGGGAATGGACCGATGGTTTGTTTATATGGACTTGGGCAATCCTCCCCTCATGAGCTAGCTTTTGATGTTGAGCTAGGCCCAGGTGTCATATCTTTACAAGTGGGTGGGTGGGGGGATATAAAGGTTTGCGGAGGCGGTAGTTTTCTGTTAAGGGAGAATGTGTTGTTTGATTAGAATGTGAATTCCTGGATGGACAACATTGCCTGGGCATTGTCTAACATCAATTGGTAATATGTAGGTGGGGGCTGGGACGTGTGAGTGAGATTTGTAATAGGAGATTGAGATAGAATTAGAGTAGGAGAAGAATAGGGAAAATCCATAGGAATTTTGAAGTTCGAATTGGTCTGGGACTAGGTGAGGAATGGCGTTGGTAGCATGTTTTAGCCATAATCAACAAGTATAGGTGGGAGCAAATTTGGAAATATAGGATTTTTAATTTTTGGAAATTTGGCTAGAGTACCTGGTAACATTATATATTCCCAATTTAGGTCAGATGACTTAATTTTGAAATTGGAAAATATATTTTTGAAGGAAAAAATATTTTTAACAAATCATACATCGCTGGATGAGTATACTTTAGCAGAAGCCAAGATAGACACATGGTTAGACTTCGGTTCAAGCTTGTTTTTGGTATAAGGCTTGAGCCAAGGGTAGTATAGACAATCAAATATCCGCAGGGAGCTATAGTCAGGTGACTTATTAAATGTGCATTGGAATGGTGAGTAGTTTTCTTGGTGGAATGGGGGTAGACAATTTATGAGATAAATAGAGTGATGACATGTGAAGGACCAAAATTGAGGTGGCAGTGACATTTCATGTAAGAGATTTTGACTGCTTCGACAATATGATGATGTCATCTTTCAAGCAAGTGCTACTATTTGAGGTATGTAAGGTAGGTTGGAGAGATGTTCAATACTGTGAAGGGAGAGATACGAGTCAAGGCTTTTGTACTCTCCTCCGCCATCGGTATGGGGGGAAATTATTTTTGTGTTAAAATATTTTTTCATAAAAGAGTGAAATTTTAAAAGATTTCTTTGACTTCACTTTTGTTCTCAAGCGTATAAATCCAAGTATATTTCATATAATGATCAATAAAAATACAATAATACAACTTTTATCAAGAAATAAGACTGGCGAATTGCCCAATAAATTATTGAAAATAATTTAAAGCAGTTTGATGCTGTGCAAAGATAATTGAGAAAATGGATATTGATGAGATTTATTTTATAAGTAGGAATTACAATAATAGAGTTTGTCTCACTCATTGAATGGCAGTGAGTATTTATTTAAAATAAACCTAAAAATTCTAGAGTGCGGGTGACCCAGATGTTAATGCCAGATGGTGAGCGAAGTTGATGGGATGGGCTTGGGTTTGGACGGTAGGCCACTCGTACAGTCCATGTAGAGTTGATCGTGCACCAGCGACTTCCGCACCTGTAGATTCTTCACAACAAAGTCAAAAAGAAATAATTCAATGATTTTAAATTGTCTTGGTAAAATTTAGAGATAGATAAAAGTTTTTATTTGATGGCTAGAGCACACATCGTATGAGTTAGCTTAAAAATATTATTTGATACATTTAACAGAGTAGAACCAGTGTAAGATATGGAAAAAAAAACAAATTTCTTGGCATTGACTTCAGCCAGCCTGATCTCTTCCAACACGAGGAAAAAAAAACCTTAGTCTATACACCACTACTAATATATATATATATATATATATTTCCAACTTTAGGCAAATACAAAATTCAAACTAATATCAAACTTGTTCAGATACTCTAATGGCTTTGGTATCAAGCATGTTTCACTTGTGCATCTTTGTTTTAGTTGCACATTTTGCCACCCCAATTGTGTGTATTCGCAGCCATGAAGCTGCTCTTTTCGTGTTCGGTGATTCAGTTTTCGACCCTGGAAATAATAACTACATCAACACCACTGCTAGCTTCCAAGCAAATTATTTGCCGTATGGAGAATCATTCTTCAAGTACCCTACTGGCAGGGCCTCCAACGGACGCCTCATCCCTGATTTTATCGGTAAAAAATTAATTGCATTTTGGTCAATTGTTTGCAAAAAAAGTATTTCATTTTTGAGTTGACCCGAACACCTCGTGTAATTTATTTTTGCTAGGGACTCATGAGGTCTTATTTTTGTTGTATTTGCAGCTGAATATGCTAATTTACCATTGATTCCGCCGTATTTTGAAATTGGAAAGAAACATTTCGTTCATGGGGTGAATTTTGCTTCAGGCGGTTCTGGTTGTTTGACTGAAATCGGCCGTGGCTTTGTAAGTCACTAATTACTTTTATGTAACTCTTGTTTGAATTTGATAGTTAGATAAAATATTAGCTGGATCTTCTTCTTCTTTTTTTTTTTCTTTTTTTTTTTTTTTAATGTTGGTTTCCATTTGACAGGTTATAGATCTTAAAACACAGTTGAAATATTTCAAAAACGTGGCAGAACTGTTGAAGAAGAAGGTGGGGAAAACAGAGTCCAAACGGATCCTCTCCAATGCTGTATATATTTTTAGCACTGGCAGTAATGATTTATTTGCCCCTTTATCAGCAAATTCGACTTCCCCAGATTTCGATAGAGAATATCTACAGATTATTATGGGCAACTTGACTTCTGTTTTAAAGGTAAGAACTTAATATTGATTCAACCTCATCTTTCCTATTTCTTTTGTTGAATAGTAGTTTGGGTGTGATTAATCAATTCCAAAAGCAATTTTTATTAATATTGGATTAGTAATTTGTACTTGGTAAGGATTCAAAAGTGTTTGAAAAAGACTAGTCAAACACTTCAATTTTCTAAAATAAGCACTTTTTATAAGTAAAACACTTTTACTTTCTAAAAGATTGGCTGAATAAGATATACATAATTTTTTGTACTTTGTCATAAGAAATAATGATAAAAAAACACATTTTAATTATTACTTTTTCATGAGTTTCATATCCCAATTATGGATTGTTATGTTATATTGCCTGAACTATCACCATCTGTAAATGCAACAGGGAATTTACAAGGAAGGAGGAAGAAAATTTGTGATGCTTAATTTGGGTCCCTTAGGTTGTGTCCCTTCTATTAGGGTTCTGAACATTCAAAAAGGAGTTACAAATGGCAGTTGCATGGAGGCGGCCACAAACATGGCAAAAATGTTTAATTCAGCTCTCCCAAAAATGCTCAAACAACTAGAGAAGCAATTGCCTGGGTTTAAGTATACAATATTCAACACCTTCAAAGTATTATTAGAAAACATTGATAATCCAACAAAATATGGTATGTTCTATCTTTTCAAGCTCAAGCTCAAGTATTTTTATGTTCCATTATATATTATGCACCGTTGATTTATGTAAGAATAACTACTATAGCAAGAAGCACTAATGTACTATAGCTATCATTGTTATTTAAATGTACTATGCTAACAAAGTAGAATGTTGATTCAATGCGCAATTACACAAACTATGTAGAGAAAATACAGAGTAAAATATTTAATTGTTATATAAAGAATGTTTCCTTAGTCTTAATTCACTTATGATTTTGTTTTGTTATAGGTTTTAAGATATCAAAGACGGCTTGTTGTGGGACGGGTCCATTTCGAGGGATTTTTAGTTGTGGAGGCAAGAGGCAGGTAAAAGAGTACGAGTTATGTAAAAATGTGAAGGATTACTTGTTTTTCGACTCTGTTCATCCCACTGCACGGGCCTACCAACAATGCGCCGAATTACTGTGGAATGGAACTCGAGAGGTTGTTGCACCTTACAACCTAAAATCCTTGTTTGAACTTTCAACATAACCTGATGGAGGCATTGTTTTGTTAACGCCTACTAAAGGAAAGAAGAAGAGAAATTAGTTGGAATCATATCTCAGTCATCCTGATTGAACAAGGTTGAGAAATTAGTTGGAATCATGCAGTGTACATTTCAGTTGTATATGCAATTGGAGAAGGATTTGTGATTGAATGTCCGTTTGATTAAAGGGAAATCATAGTCATGAGATAAATACAATTTCCCTCTTTGTATGTTGTCTTACTTTGTTCTTCTACAACGACCTTTCTTTATTTGTTGTCATCCATTGCACCATTAATGGACCTTAAAAAGATGAATGTGACTATAGTTAAAAAAGTAACTACTACAAAAAAGCAAATAAAACAGTAAAGTAAGTGATGTAGGATGTTTTCGTGTGATAGCATTCACAATGACATACTTTCATTAAAGTTGACGGGCTTCAATGAAAAATCAAGAAGATGCTTCTCGTGGACGAAGTGTCCAAGGATGAGCCCAAGAAGATGCTTATCATGGAAGAAGAGCCCAAGAACGAGTCTAAGAACTGTGAAGAAGAATGGGTTAAGTGCTATATATATTTTATGGTTGGGTAATTCGCGCGAATGACCCTACTTAGAGCTGGTCTTTAAATTTCTTCCCTTAAAATAATTGGTTTTAGTTTCTACCCTTCGCAGCTTTAGCTTAAAATTTAAATGACAATAATAACCCTGGTATAGAAATATATATAAACTAAAACGCGTCTTAATTTTTCCATAACAAATTTTCGTGTATTCTCCGATGACTCTTCATCAACAACAAAAAGCTACCTTCTCCGGCTAACTTTGCACCGCCGCATCACCGCTGCCAACTGTGTTTATTGAAGTTACATAAAAAAGGGATAAATATATAAAATTTGTATTAAAAAATAGATCATAGTTAAAATATAAGAATTATTGTATAATGGATCAGATCTAATACTATAAGTGATTATATACAAGGTGAAAATATAAAATCGTTGAATAAATACTAGGCATTGTTGAGCTTGTTCTCATGATCTGATTTACCTAGATGATTAACTTTAGCCACTAAATTGTGCCTTGTGGCGTAAGTTCTCCTACTGAGTTTATACCTTGTGGTATAACTTCTGATACTCAAATAATGTGCTTTTCTGCATGCATAACTGCATACGTTATATAACTAGTGCCTTCTACCACAACTTGTGGCTTTTGCAACATGATTTCTTATGCCTTTTTTCATGCATAACTATGTGCATTCTATAACTTAGGCCTTACGTCATAACTTCTGACCTAGATTATGCCTTTTGGGGATGATTTTTTTTATAAATGCAACAACTTGCAGCTCTGTAACTTATGCCACTTGCCACTCAAATTATGCCTTTTAAGCATAATTTTTTTTATTCAAATACCTTCCCTGGAAAAAATAACTTATGCCTTCCGTCATAACTTGAGCATAGGGCACGATTTGTTTTTCTCAATGCAATATATTTCAAAAAACTCTTAAACTTACACCTTCTGCCACAACTTGTGGCTTTTGCTGCATGATTTCTTATGCCTTTTTCTACGCATAACTGTGTGCTTTCTATAACTTAGGCTTTACGTCATAACTTTTGACCTAGATTGTGCCTTTTGGGCATGAGTTTCCTTTTTTTTTTTAATGAAGTACCTTCCCGGGAAAAAATAACTTATGTCTTTCGTCATAACTTGAGAATTTGTGGCACGATTTATTTTTATAAATACAATAACTTTCAAAATACTAGAACTTAAAACTTTCTTCCAAAACTTGTGGCTTTTGCGGCATGACTTCTTATGCCTTTTTCAACGCATAGCAGTTTGCATTGCGTAAGTTACGCCTTCTACCATAACTTGTGACTTATACTGTGCCGTTTGGGCGTGATTTCTTTTTCTCATTGCAATATCTTTCAAAAAATCTAGAACTTACGTCTTCTGCAATAACTTGTGGCTTTTTGGCATGATTTAATTTTATCTTCCTACCATTTTACAAGTTATGCCTTCTGACATAAGTTGTGCATTTGATTTAAAGAAATATCAGTGTTTCTTAATCAATCAAATCTTTCTTTAAGCAGGAAATACAACTATGACAACAACCCGCATATACATAACTTTAAATGGCAAATGAAATGCAAAGTACAAGTATGTGGATCATGAGATAAAACTATTATTTGTCAAAGATGGTGTGACATTCAGAGAATTTAGGCAACAGTTAGTAAGCTCAGTAACAGAAGCAAACATATGGTTTGACACTAATGAGAAAATATCCAAAGGAATGCGCGTGAGAAATGATGGTGAGCTTAACACTTGCATGCATTTGTTAAAAAACAATAGTCATTTCAAGAATTCCCGTTTCATATTGGAGTATATTACAAGTGAGGTGCAACAGTCCATATTGCTAACAAGTAATAACACTGTTGTACAACAAAAAGAAGGAGAGCAGATAGAACAAATTGATGCACAAGTACAACTCTAGCTTACTTATGAAAAAAAATAGAGATGCAATTAGCACTTTTGGTGGGGAACTCCCTTTCCAAACTCAGACAGGAGAAAGTTCCTTAGAGATTTAACATCTACATCCAACGCAAAACCAGATCATCCAAAAGAATATACATCCAATGACATGCGAGTTGACATTATTGAAGAGATCCACTCAACTTCCTTTAGAGTCTTTCGAAGCAGAAAATTCAATGAAAGTTCAAATAATGGAACAAACTCAAGGAGAAACGTCAAATGTTAAAAAGACAATGAAGCGAAAGAGACTAAAAATTGAGACAATAATTTTGACACCAAGCTCATCATTGGATGAGATACATTTGGGGGGCTTTTTTTAAAACCAAGAATGATGTTAAGAAGTGCACGAGTAACATTGAAATCACACGACATCAATAGTACAGGACGTAAAAGTCATGCAAAAAGAGGTTTTATATCGGGTGTCTTGATAAGAACTGCATTTGGTGCTTCCACAGTTCAATGTTGAAGAATTCGAAACTTTTCAAAGTAGTTATATTTGAAAAAAGACACACATTCTTCATTGACTTCATTACCTCTGACATGAGCAACGCAACATCAAGGGTCATATGCGCCTACATAATAGAGATTGTACGTCACACACAAGAGATTACTCCCAAATTTATAAAGGAGGAAATGAGAAGCAGGTACGACTTGCACATTGGTTACCACAAGGCATGGCATTCTCTACAACATACTTATAATTTGATCAGAAGGAGACCAGAAAATAACTACAAGATGCTGCCAAAATACCTTCACATGATGAGGGAGAGGAATCCCGAAACACACATAAAATTAATATGGGCCGAAGACAACAAGTTTTTATATGCCTTTTTCGCTTATGGGGCATCAATTGATGGATGGAAATATTGCATACCAATAATGATGGTGGATGCAACATTCTTGAAGTCAAAATATCGTGGAGCGCTGTTCATAGCAGTAGCAAAGGATGGAGACAACAACATATTCCTTCTGACATTTGGAAACACAAACTTTGAGAACAATGAATTGTACAGGTGATTCTTAAGAGCATTTCCTAGGCAGGATAACATATCGATTCTCTCAAATAGCCATCTAGCAATAGTGCAAGCAATCAAGGAAGAGTATTCAGACTGCCATCATGGGATATGCATCTACTACATGGAGAAAAACTTAAAAGAGATGATTCACATCTAAAGCAATTATCACCATTTTACAATGCAACAACTACCTACAAATGAACAGATTTTACTACTTTCATGTCGTAGATACAATAAATTGACCCAAAGAATGCAAAATACTTGCAAGATGAAGCACTAGAAAGATGGGCACGTTTGTTTCACACCAACAGACATTACAACATGCTCACAATAAATAATATGGAGACAATGAATGTTGTGTTGACAAAAGCAAGAGAACTCCTAATATTGCGTGTATAGATTACATACAAAACAAACTGCAAAGTTGGTTTAATCAGAGAAGAATGGATGCAACAGGACCGTCACACAACCTAACATGTTGGACAAAAACAATTCTGATTAAAAGATAACTAAAGGCTTCAAGATTAAAGTAGGAGTTCTTTACCAACAACATTTGTGTCGGGGGAATGAATATAACTACCTATTTTTTGTATATGAGAACATCTTTCAAGATAGAGATAAAAATATTATGTTGCTCACTTTTCTATTCCTTCCCCACAGCTTGAGAATGTCACTGCAATAAAATACACCATCAAAGATGAAAGATTGCAATTTAATGTGGACCTAAAGAACATGACTTGTGACTGATAGGAATTCCAGACTGATGAGTTACCGTGCACTTATGCCATGGCAGTCATAGATAAAAGAAGTTTGCCAAAATCTAGCTACTATTCAAGCTGGTTCGAAAAGAAAATCTGGCAAGAGACGTATAAAAGAGAAATCAATTCAGTTGGGAATGAAGACTCATGGACTATTACAGAAGCCGTCATGAGAATCAACATAAAACCACCAGATATTAAGATAAATCCTGAAAGAAAACAAATAAAAAGATATCATCCAAGATGCTCACCAACACAATACACATTTAGATATGGCAGATGCAAGTTCTTTGGACATACTAGAGTGACCTGTAACCACAATCCAGCTCTGAACCCGCACGCAAGGAGATACAGAAAAAGAAAAGTTCAATAAAAAGAATTTGATGTTTTCAAATTACAGAAATGATTTGAAATCATACATTCTATGATATCCTGATGTGGGAATTTTTTATATTTAGTTTCTAACATAAAATAAGTAAACAATTCCAGCTCAGAAAGCTTCTGAAAAATGTGACAAGTCTTTACTACAATAATAAAATCTGACCTGATGGTTATACCTGAATGCTGTGACTTAAAGGCATAATATCTATGATTTTAAAAATATATATTATAAATAATTTTTGAATTGTAGTATTTGATTATATTTTACTATGTTATTAAAACTCATATTAGCATATAAAAACGAATAACTGTATAAAATGATAAACTTAACTTACAATGTTAATTAATAACAAAACTAATACCATCTATAAAGTATGCCTATTCCTAATGGGGCATAATCTGAAAAACTATAAATACACATGCATCTTCTATTGATAAAAGGAAATGATACAAAACTATATGGAACTTCCCGTCTTTTTCTTTTTTACCACTTCGCAAATTCATTTCAAAACGTAAGCGACAACTTCAACATGAAAAATAATTGGTGTAATTTGAAAAGAGTTATCCAATGGTATCACTCAATTTGTCTGCATAACTTCTATCTTATTCATTATTGGGTGAAAGTTTTTACTCTCTTTCTACAACACTAACTTCATCTGTAGCAACAACTGAAGGACTCGATCTATACTGAAATTTACATCGGCAAAAAGGCAAGTCTTAACTTAAATAAATTAAACTTGTTAAGTTTTTAAAATGTGCAACTGCGTAATTGACACTTGAATAACTATTTTGCTACTAATAACTTCGATAAAACTTGTAAAATAATAGAAAATTTTCTGATAACTTTGCATTCGTTAAAGTTAATTAAACTAAATAATGTAGCTTAATTAATTGAGTAACTTGTGCCTCTGGAGAACGATTAGATTTTTTTAACCCTACATCTACATCTTAAGCATTATGAAAATAAATTATGCTTTTCTGGCATAATATTTCGCATCTATTAAAGATAATTAGGCTAATTAATATAGAATTAAATTCGTAAATGGAAGCATAAGTTCATCAAATTTTGACTTAAAGCATGCCTTAAGGCACTTATTCTTGCCATAAGGCATAATTTTTGCAATTGGAAATCGTAAACTATCGGAATAATTTCATAACTTAAGGCATAATTTATGATTTAGAACTTAAGCCTGAATCGGCAAAATCTGACATCTAACTTGTCCTTCCAGAGCATGAATTTGATTTTTTCATCCATAAACTCCCAACATCTACATAAATATGCCTTTTGAATTAAATTGTGTCTTTATGGCATAATTTATCACTTAAATTGTTCAAAATACCGTCTTAGTGGACTAACTTATTACCTGACACATAACTTCTGATTTGTTACCAACAACAAAAAAAAACATAGATTCAAAGCCATTGTAAAAAACTAAAAATATAAAAATAAAAAACACCATTCTCATTAAAAAACATAAAAAACAGTACATTTAATTTTAAAAAACATAGATAAAATCTAGATAAGAGCAACGTGACAAGAAAAAATAAACCATCATTACCTGATTGCATAAAATGAAAATTCAGATTATCTCTTTCCACGAGACCAATGTCACGAACAAAAAACCTCCGCTCGATTGTATACAATAGGCTTAAAATCATTTTGTAACTAGTTTTTCTATTGTTAAATAATACAAATGCATCACACTCCATTTCTGGGAGGAAATGGTTAATGAAAGTTGAAAATCTATATTAAAATTAAATTAATTAGTATTAGTACAAATAAAATGCATAATAGGAATGAAATAAACTAAAGAAATTTTGGCATGTGAAAAATTTTAAACGTACTAAATTATCATGATCAATATATGATTTGGTAAGTTTTTTGGTGAAACTGTTACATTTTTAATATTGTTTAGAGAAAAAACTATTATTAATTTAATAGAAAATAAAATGTTTTTTTTGTTTGTTGCATTTTCATCAAGAACAATGTAAAAGGGTATTTATAGATCTGAAAAGATGTGTCCTAATTTCATATAGCAGAAGAATTGATTCCATCTTCAGTAATTTTTGTTATTGATATTAACAATTGAATTACGAGAAAGTAAGAAAAATGCATATTCTCTGCCTGAAAAGTACTCAATTTTTTTGGAACTGCGCATAATAAATATGAAATTATTTTTTCAACTAATAAAAATTAATGCTTTCTTTATTCAGAAATAATCACTAAGGGCATAATTTGTGTAAAATGAACTCATGCATTAAGGCGTGATTTGTTTTAACTTTTGCATTTCTGGCATAATTTTGTTTTTTTTTAAATTTCTATATTTCTTCTTTTAATATGTGCCTAAGGCATAACTTGTGCAATTGGGACTTGCAGACTTGTAAAACTTAAGCACATGCCACTTCAAAAAAAATCATCACGTTAGGGCATAACTTATATAAATGAACTCATGGATTAAGGCGTGATTTGTTTTAACTTGTGTCTGTAATGCCCGGGAAGCTTAAAATCAATATTCGGGACTTAATTCAGAAAATTTGGAAAACTGCAGAAAAGTTGCAGAACGACCAACCTGACGGGTCGTTAAGGGACCCAACGACTCGTCAGGTCAACCATGAGAAGGATTCCAAGATGATGAGTTAGTGTTTTCCAACAGATGACCCCACGAGTCGTTATTAGGCCACACGACTTGTTAAATCACTCGTTGCCAAGCCAGAGTGTTAGAATTGGAGAAGCAGACAGTGTACTTGACAGAAGGTCACTACGAGTCGTCAACAACAGTAACGACTCGTCAGGTCCTTCATTTCCAGTCTTTCTAGCCTTCTTGCCAGTGTACCTGACAGACGACATGACGAGTCGTTCCCAATTTTGACGACTCGTCATATGCCCGTCAGGAGCTGGTAGAGATTTTTCAGTGAACCTGACGAGAGGATCCAACGACTCGTTGGACCTGGTAACGAGTCGTTAGGTCACCAGTTAGGAAAACCTAACAGTTTTTTCCAGCAAATTTCTGAGGACTATTTAGTATTTTCCTATCCTCCCAGGCATTAAACCACATCGTTTTGACTTCGGTTATAGACGTTTTAATGGGGGTAATGAGTCTTTTTCCTCATTCCTCACTCAAACACTCATAAAATACACCGTAAGCTCTCTCAGGAACTCTCAGAGCAAGAACTAGGGCAGCTTTCTCCTCCTCAATTTCTCAAGATTTTCATGGGTTTTTCATCAGGTTTATGGAGTTTTAGCAAGGGGAATGTTCTTCCCTTGTGCTCCCAAGATTCTCCTCAATTTTCTCTATCAGTTTTAAGCCCTGAGTTTTTCGAGCATGAAAAGGTTTCATGGTTATTATCGTTGATTTCACTTAGAACGATGTTCATGTATATTATCGATATGATCTCTATAAATTCCCTGTCAAATCGTCGGTATTCATACAAAAAGTGAATTTAAGCCCTAACTTTTGAGTAAGGGTTTTTACTTGATAAATTCCCTCTAGTGAATGAAGAATGCTTTGGGTTGAATTCCTAGAATTTTCTTGCTATTCGTATGTGTTGAGTAAATATCTTAGGAATGATAATGACTTTTACTCAGTTGAATGAAACTCCCAAATTCTTGAAATTGCCTTATAGTATGAATTTGTTCGTGTTGTCGACATGAATGAGCTCTCTATTAGCTACTTAGAAATTCAGTTAGTTAGAACACAAAACTCTATCAGTCTAGTCTCAGTCAGAATCATATTAGTCTAGTTTCAGTCAAAATTTTAGCAACCTCAGTGTTGTCTAGAAAATATCAACTGATCAGTTTGACTCCAGTTTATTTTTGAGGTGTCAGTGGTGCCTCCCAGTTTTCAGACTCAGATTTAGATTTCAGTTATTTGGTCCATTAGGCGGTCATGACATTTAGTTATAGCTCTGACCAGCCCCAGGATCCCAGTTCAGTTATTAGTTGTTCTGTAGACGGTTATGACACTTGTAGATAAGCAGCTCTGACCAGTCTTAGAACGCAGTTCCAGATTCTGATTCGATAAGGCTCTCAGGGTACATGCATTTATTCGTCCCTGACTACTATTAGACCCCAGTTTCGAGCTATCAGCTTAGTAGTTCAGTTTAGGTTTTCTAGTGGGAATAGAACTTAGCACCGAGAGGGTTGGGGTTTCAGCGCACCCAGGTTTTCAAAACTACGTTGCCAGCATAGGAGTCAGTATTACTTGGCCTGATTGGCCCCAGATATATTTTTGTGATCACTCAGTTTATCCTTTATACCCTGACAAGGTATATTGGGTCCTACCAATGGGGTGTATACATCGGACTCCAAGTCTAGCTCACGTGGTTAAATGTCGGTTAAAGACTTTCCCTCTAGTCAGTCCAGTCCAGTAACAGAATAAGCAGATCAGTTTAGTACAGTACCTCAGATTCAGTGCTTCAGACTTAGGGTATGTCTTTGACTATCAGACAGGGTTGTCTTGACCATTTCAGATTATATCAGTAGTTCAGTTTAGTTTACTTTTCGGTCATGGCGTGTCATTTCAGTCAGACTTTATTTTCTATATGTCTCTCCCATTTACTCAGTACATTTAAAGTACTAACACATGCTTTTCATGTTGTATCATTTCATGATATAATTTTAGGTTCTCAGGTTCAGCACAGATAGTTACTCCAGTTTCAGAGCGTTCCGCTTCAGCAGATCAGAGTGTGAGTCCTCATTATTCGAGGGCCTTGTTTATTTATTTCATTTAGTTATGGTTTTGTTTAAACTTAGAGTTAGCTGGGAACCTGTCTCAGCAACTCCTTAGTAGTTGGCTTTCAGACCAGACTTGTCTTTTAGAATTCTATTTCAGATTTATTATTTACTTCTCTACTTTCAGTCTTTACATTTTTCTAAACTGATAAAGCTGTTATATATAAGTTTCGTTGTGCATGTTTACTCAGAATGTTAGTGTGTGATAGACCATGGGTTGACTTGGGGTCACTTGTGGCTCCAAGTATCGTGTTACGTTCCAAGGTGTAGGCTCGGGGCGTGACATTGTCTTTGTGGCATAATTTTATTTTTTTAAAAATCAAATATTTCTTCTTTTAATAGGTGCCATAAGGCATTATTCTTGTCATAAGGCAAGAACTTTGAAAAATCTAGAAGTTACACCTTCTGCCACAACTGGTGGCTTTTGGGCATAATTTCTTGTCCCTTTTTGCATGCACAACTGTGTGCTTCCCTCGTAAAAATAACTTATGCCTTCCATCATAACTTGAGCATTTAGGGAACTATTTCTTTTTTCTCAATGCAATATATTTTAAAAAATCTAGAACTTACGCCTTCTTCCACAACTTATAGTTTTGGGGCGTAATTTCTTGTGCCTTTTTGCAGGCACAACTGTGTGAATTATATAACTTACACCTTATGCCACAACTTGTGACCTATATTTTGCCTTTTGGGTATGATTTTTTTTAATGAAATACCTTCCCTGAAAAAAATAACTTATGTCTTTCGTCATAGCTTGAGCATTTGGGACACGATTTTTTTTGAAATACAATAACTTTGAAAAAATCTAGAACTTACTTCTTTTTCCAAAACTTGTGGCTTTTGGGCATGTTTTCAATTTGCTTTATCAATGTAATAACTTCCTATCATTTTATAACTTATGCCTTCTGACATAATTTGTGCATTTAGTTTTTAAAAATATCAGTGTTTCTTGATCAACTAAAATCTTATGCCTTTTTAAATAATTTCAAACTTTGAGGCTTAACTCCATTTTTTTCAACATAATTAAAACTTCTTATATTAATAAGTTACGCCTTCTACAATTAGTTGTGTCTTGATTTCTTTTGATTTTTTTAAATATTTAACTTTTGGTGAATGATTTCTATTTTTTTTAAATGTTGAACATACTGTAAAATTACAAAAAAATAAAAAAGTTAAATTGAAATTATATATAGCTGACAAAAACAAAACAAAAATTAAGCATATTATATATGAAATAACACATAAACACAAAAAACTTACTTAGAAGCCTGTCCTCACCTTATGCGCATTTAGTTATGTTGGTAACTATGTTTTCAGATGGTTACTCAGAATTCCCCATCCCAACTATGCAAACCTCATCAACTTCACATACCCAGTTAATCCCAACCCTACTTCACATCCTGTAACTGATCATCTATAATCAAATTTTGTGTGTGAGCATTTTGATTCCTAAACCCATTTATAATTATGCATATTCAGACTCTAATAACATTCATCTTCCTCATTTACAAGAGTTGACGAACAGTTCAATTTTGTCCATCCCTTAGCAAGAAGTTTTAAAAGACAAAATACTTGCCTACTTGAGATTTCAATTTCTTGCACGATTTCTTGTTTGCTTCAGTTTTTTAGGTTAGGAATTCAAGTGACTTGTGCAAGTTTGTTCGCACATATTTGAGCTCGACAACTTTCCGCTTGAGTTACGGGTAGTGAAAGGTAGAATCGAGGTAATTGTGAGTCGTGATTTGTGTTTGTGTGGGAGTGAAAGTCCAAAAGTGTGGGAATTAACTAGGTTAGGGTAGATTTTAAAAATCTGGGTCGAGTCGGGTCAAGTGGTTTACTTTTGCCTGTCACGACTCGTACCACAAGTCATAGGTCATTATTATACCCCGGAAGCCCAAAGATCAGACCCGGGAGTTAAAACGGAGAAAATCTTAAAAATTGGCTCCAAGCACAGAACGAGTCGTGGGATGAATCATTGGTGCAACCCACGAGTCGTGATGTGACTCGTGGGGAGGCCAGTGAGGAGTTTAGAAGTTTAAGGAAAAGGGTCCCCACAGGCGTGACAATGACTCGTGATCAGACCCCACGAGTTATGTTATGACATGTTATGAAGAATTACATAACTTGATGTTATGAAGTTACGTTATGACATGTCATGAAGAGATCATGATTTCAAAAAGAATGCATGCAAGCCCTACTCTAAGATTCTTAATGTTTATGTTATATTATGCATTGTCTTTAAATGATTTTCTTTACTTAAGTAGTTTTACTTACCTTGCACACTCGGTAGATTCCATATACTAACTGCATACTCTATGGTATATCATTTCATAATACAGGACCCGGCTCTTAGGTTCAGCCCCGCTCATAGTCAGCTTATCAGAGTTAGCGTTTGCATTGTTGGTGAGTCCTCATCTCTTAAGGACTAGACTATTCAGACTTCTTATGTGTAATTCAGTTTCAGTTTTATTGAGTTAGTTGGGGTCTTGTCCCATCAACTCGTCATGTTTAGAGGTTTTCCAGACATATGTATATACTCAGCTTCAGATTATGTTTTCTGATGTTATGTTTAAGTTAGAATTCTGCTATGAGTATATTATTAATAATCCAGTTTCTTGATTGAGTTAGATGTATGCTTATGTCATAGGTCGACTTGGGGTCTCTCGGGGCTCCTTGTCCCATGTTTACCATCCGGGCCTCCGTTCGGGTCGTGACAGTCATACTTACGACTCGTCCCCTGGACCCGTAGCTGGAGACTGAGAAAACATACCTTGGGACTTATGAGCGCATGGTACGTGTCGTACCATGAAGGTTCGATTCATACTACGACTCATAAGTCAAAATTTTTGCACTTCCATACTTAGCATAGTTCATCCTTACAATGGGTACTACGACTTGTACAATGGAGATATGGTTCGTAGTGACCAACCATAATATGAACTCATGCACCTAGACGAATCTCTGTTTCTCACCACGGACAGTACTATGAGCCATACAAGTGTCCTACGATTTGTACTGAGGCTCGTAGTACAGTCCTGTGCTGTAATTTTTTCTCATATCAGATTTTATTCACTTGCACACTGAACACACATGAGTCAAGATATTTGGGTTGCCTCCCAAGAAGTACATGATTTAACGTTGCAACATGACGTAGGTGGTTCAGTTACTCAGAATGCACCAAACTATCTTATAGGTTGCCTTCCAAGAAGTGCCTGATTTAACGTCGCGACACGATGCAAGTCTCTTGACTATTTTGACCTGCAAATATTGAAGGTGACCTCCTCCTTGTTTAGCTTGAACTTCAATTGGCCTGCCTCAACATCCACCAATGCTCTCTCAGTGGCAAGGAATGGTTGCCCCAAGATAATGGGGACCTCAAAATCAACTTCGAAATCTAGGATCACGAAATCATCCATGAAGATAAACCTATCCACCTTGACTAGCACATCAAAAAGGATCCCCACTGGCTTCTTAACTATATGATCCACCATTAATAGCCGCATTGTAGTCAGTGTGGGGGCTCCCAAGCCCAGCTATTTGAACACAACTAATGGCATCAAGTTGATGCTAGCACTTAGGTCACATAGTGCCTTTGCAAACTTAAAATCGCCAATTTTGCAGGGATGGTAAAGGCACCTAGATTTTCCTTTTTTTGTGCAAGAACCCGTGAGGCTATGGTACTGCAATGATGCAAGTTACCCACCGGCTTATAGCTCATGAACCTTTTATCTAGTCACCAGTTCCTTTATAAACTTGGGGTACTCGAACATCCGCTCCAATGCCTCTATCAATGGGATGTTTATAGACAATTATTTTAGCATTCACAAGAACTTTCGAAACTCCGAATCTTCCGCCTTCTTCTTCATCCCCTAAGGGAATGGTGGTGGTGGTTGAGGGATTGGTCTGTAAATCTGAGTTGCCCTTTTTCCTTTCCTTTATTAGCCTTAGACCCCTTTGCATCACCTGGAGCCTTAATCAACTCAGCATCACCTGTAATGTCTTGTTCAGCAATCTCATCTTTCTCATTCAGCTTGATCTCCTTCTGTCTCTCCATCTCAACTACAACTGGTAGGGGAGGGTCAACTGTGGTATTTCCACTCCTACTCATCACAACCATACAGTGACTGTCATTTTTTGAATTTTGGAATGTGTTGCTAGGAAGTGTTCTCTTCTACCTCTGATTTAGGGATGCAGACATTTGACCAAGTTGCTGCTCAATCTTCTTAATTGCTATAGCATGGGATTTAACCTTTTGGCCCATGCTAGGTATATCACCCCAAGTATCTTTCAGCTGATCATTAGTTGATTTAGCCCTTTTTAGCAACTCAACCATCATGTTCTCTAATTTTGAGGGTCAAGCATCACCCTTACAGGCCCTGGGAGGAACATAAACACCAACATTGTTGTTGCGGTAGCCATCATTCTTTCTCCACTCTCCTTCTCGCTGATTAACTCTACTCCTATCCCTATACCCATTCTTGTTGTAGTTGTCTCTATACTGGTTCCGACCTTGATTTTCGGAACCTTGGTTCCAAGTGTCCTATATAGACCCTTGGGCGTTGTCCCGAAAACCCACCACCTGGTTGTCCAAAAAGTTTGCCTTCTCCTCAAAATCTAACTGCTAAAACCCTTGCTCCTAACCTCGAGATCTAACTGCATTCACCTTCGGAGATCCAGAGCCCATAATGTGCTTCGTGCACAGGTCTAGAGATGTCCTCATGTGAGCCAATTCCTGATCACGTTCCTCCTATTTTCTGCATTGGTTTGCAGTCATCCCTATGGAATATGTACCTACATGTCTCAGCTTCCCTGGTGTGCCAGGCTGTGTTCATCTTGTTCACTCGGTCAAGTATGACAGTTGCTTGCTCCCATGAGTGACTCATCAGTGCTCCTCCTGCCACTGTATCTACTACAACCTTGGTGTTGTTGTTCAAAGACCTGTAAAAAAATTTCCAATGAATTGTCATCGGGAATTTTATGATTCGGGCACTTAGTCAGCTTCTTCTTAAATCTCAGCCAAGTCTCATGTAGTGGCTCGGTCTTCAACTGCTAGAAATTATAGATCTCATCCTTAAGATGCAACATCCTGGAAGGTAGGAAGAACTTTTCTAAGAAGGCTTGCTTTAGCTCCCTCTAGTTGGTGATGGAGTCGTTGGGCAACTCCGATAATCATAATGTGGCCTCTCCAGACAGATGGAATGGGAAGAGTCTCAATCGTATAGCATCCTGGCTTACATAGGTAACCTGTACGCCTTGCATATACCAACGAAGTTCATCAGGTGTAGATTAGCATTGTCAGCTGCGTGACCACTAAACACCCCTTTCATATTAAGCAACTGGATCATGGTGCTAGTGATATCAAACTTTGCCCTAGCATGCAAAGGTGGAGGTACAATGGCTCCTGTTAACCCGGCTCATCAACATCTGGGTCATCATCATCATAAAACTGAGGAGCATATCTTGGCCTCTATTACCCCTTCTGTGGCGGCCAACATTTACTACCTCACCGTGAGTACCCTCGACTTCCTGAAACACTGCTTGCCGAGCTAACTCAGCTTGATGAGCTTCTTCCTCCAATCATGCCTCTCTCTGCTCAGGGTTTTCCATCTTTCACAATATTCGCTCTAGCTCAAGATCAAGTGGAATAGAGGCTTTCCGCTTCGTCGAGTACTTGGCATTCACCAAATGGCAACCTATGGTTGTCAAAAATAAAAGAAAACATAAATGAGGAAATAACGAGTAAAAGTTAAACACAACAATTACTCTAAGCCTAAATTGTATTCCCCAGCAATGGAACCACTTTTGATAACAGTCAAATCACACCTCTGAAAAAATATGACATGAATGTTGTCAATAAAGAACTCAACAAAGGTTGAAATCGATTCCACAGGAAATATGGTCAGGATATATAATAATGCTAGTATTTAGACTTTTAGTTCGATTATCTCCTAATTGGGGGGGGGGGGGGTTAATGAAGTAAACATGTAACAGTATTGAAAATTTAAGTTGTTATCAACTTAATGCAATTAACTAAGGAGGTGTTCCCCATGGATTCATAACTGCTTCGGGTTTTGCACTCGTGATCTATCCTAATACTTGACTTGCAGAACTAATAACATAAGTTCATCCAAATAACTGGTTTTTCCCTATTAGATGACTATACTCAATCACGGGATTAAGTCTTATGAGCGATTTCACTTTAACCATTATCAATTTATTTCAAATTAACTATCCAACGACCGCAACTCAAGTTATACAATGAATTGTAGAATTCAAGGCTTTATTGTTCTTCTCTTTTCCTAATCTCTACCTTTCTAGGTTCAAGAAAATAGAGAAGTCCGGAAAATCTTAATGTTGCGCTCCATTAAGAAATGTTTAAGATTGAAGAGAAAACAATACAAGCATGCGTATTGGTTTAGAATCACTATATGCAAATCCTAGTTTGTTAATTCACCATGGTTCCCACAACTCTAGTTGTGGAGATTTTAGCCTCTCATAATTGTAAGAAGAGAATTATCATTCATTAAAGAAAACATAATTAAGAACTTACAATAAAGATTGAAATAAAACCCACTTGGTTATTGCAAGTTTCAACTAAGAACAAATCAAGAACAATGGAAACTAATTCCAAGAATATTCAAAAACTCAAGAAGAAACTCCAAATAGTCGAACTCTTCTCTAAGAAAGTCGTCTTCCAAGTTCGTCTTCTAACAAAAATAACCTACAAAAGTATTTATACAAATAATTAGAAACCTTTCCTAAATTAACAGAAAAAAAATGATTAACTATCGCCGCCTTCTCCTATGACTCGTAACTTGATCATACGAGTCGTAGCTTCACTCGTACAATGCCTGGTAGCTCTGAATTTGGTTAAGTCCTAGGAGTTGGTACTACTTGTACAATGCTTCTACGAGTCATACATTCCTATCGTGATCTGAACCTAAGATATCTGGCATCCTCTGAATATTTCCACGAGTATCTTGGTACGACTCATACCTTGCTCCTATGACTCGTGGTTTCCTTTAGTACCATGAGATCTTCCTCTCAACAATCTTTCTAAACTTTACCATGGCTCCTTGATACGGTTCGTAGGTATTCATCAAGGATCGTAGTGTGTAACCATACTAGGAGACAAATCCAAGTGCATCCTTTTGAAGTTCTCCACGACTCATAGTAGATGGTACAACTCATACCAAGAGTCGTAATTGGCCAATACCTTGTACATATCTTCTAAAATTTATCACGACTCACAGTACGACTTGTACCACCAAGGTACGACTCATATTGAAGTCTATACTTAGCCCAAGTTTTGCACTCTTTTTCCTTCTTTAACAAATTTCAACTCCAACACCTTATTTCCCTGAAAACAAAGCAAACATGCATCATATCAGTATAAACATATCTAAGACCATGCATATTTTCTTAGTTTTAAACGTCGAAAGTGTTGTAATCCCACAACACATCAATATGTCGCTTGGCTTAGCAGGGCTCTTCCTCATGCACGGGTGGAAGTGGTTAGCGCCAAAACCATTTTTGTGCTCTATCTTCACGGCAAGACCAGGAGAACTCACCTGATATAGTCACTGGTATGTTACGCCTCTTTTAGATAGATGTTTATGCTTTACTAGATTCAGGAGCCATACTTTCTTTCGTGAATACTTACATTGCAGTTTGGTTTGATATTAGCCCAGAAGTTCTCTCAAAACCCTTTTCAGTCTCTATACCTATTGGGGAGCAGTTACAGCTAGTCGGGTATACAGGAACTGCCCGGTCACAGTGTTACAGGATAGAGGTGTGCAAATTAACGGTTAAACTAATACCCGAACTGATAATTAAGTTATTGGATTAATGATTTGGATTATTGGTTTAACGATTTGATTATCGGTTTACTATCTCAAGTTATTTGTTATTGGTTGGGTTATCGGTTTGACCATTTTTTTTAATGGGTGAACCGATAACCTAATAAAAATTTATTAAACTACAATTTTAGACTTCAATATATAAAGTATCCTAGCAAGAAGATGAATCAGGTGTCTATGAAAAGTGAAGGGGATGTTATTCAAATCTAAATTAAGGTTGATTGCTTAGTTGCGCTAGTTCTATATGTTCTTTCTCTTTTCACCCACTTTTTTCGAGCTAAACATACTTATAACTTATGAGAATTTTTTGTGTGAGATCTTAGCGGTTAACCCGATAACCAAAACGATAACGATCAATAACCTATTAACCGATATCTTAACAGTTCTTTAACGGTTTAGCATGTTTACAAATCGATAACCGAATAAGTAAAACTGATAACTTTTAAATCCGAGCTGAATCGATTGATATGCATCCCTATTATAGGAAGTCACCACAGTTGATATAGTAGAGTTAGATATGGTCGATTTTGCCCTCATTCATGACATGGACTGGTTAAACTCTTACCATGGCTCAATTGACTATAGACTCAGAGTCGTTAGATTCTAATTTCCTAATGAACCGATCCTAGAGTGGAAGGGTAGTATTTCAGCGCTTAAGGCTCGGTTTATCACTGACCTTAAGGCTAGGAAAATAATTTCTAAGGGATACATCTATCATCTAGATAGGGCTAGGGATCCTAGTTTCGAAACCCCATCTCTTTAGTCAATTCTAGTCGTAAATGAGTTCCTAGATGTGTTTCTCGAAGATCCTCCCGGAGTCCCTACCGAGCGGGATTGACTTCGGTATAGACCTTCTTCTAGATACTCAGCCTATCTCAATTCCTCTTTACAGAATGGCTCTAGCTGAGTTTAAAGAGTTAAAAGAATAGCCGAAGGACCTTTTAGACAATGGTTTCATCAGACCCAACATCTCTCCATGGGGTGCCCCAGTCCTATTTGTGCGAAAGAAGGACGATACACTTTGAATGTGCATCGACTATCGTCAACTGAATAAGGTTAAGTCAAGAACAGTATCCTCTCCCCAGGATTGATGACTTCTTTGATCAGCTTCAAGATGCTAGCTACTTTTCAAAGATAGACCTCAGATCAGGATATATGTCATGCCCCACCTTGGGAGGCATGACTGGCACCTAATACCGTACTGGGACCTGGGCTGACCTGGCTGAGCATATGCACCTTGGTTCCTGCCAGCAACTTAAATCAACAAAACAAATTGCTATATCTCGGTTGTAAATACAACCTTGGGCTGACAAGGCCACACAGAACCTGTAAAGGAATATCAGCTAACACAACAACATGACAATAAAGGGATCCTATGCGGGTCGACAAGACCACCATGCTGTCTAGTTATAACGAAATGAAAACAGGCAGTCCTATTCATACTATAGTCGACAAGGCTGCTAACTAACTAGCTAAACTAGGCCCCATATGGCCAACACAGAAAATATAACATACATAGGCCCCACATGGCCAAAAACAACCGACAAGTGAGAAATTGTAGCCTGCAAGCCTCTAAGAGTGGAATAATGGCTGGGACAAGGCTCTGACCTACCTAAAAGCTGTACAACAAAAGAGCAAATGTTTCTAATTATCAACTCCAAAGAAAAGGAGTTGACTGCACTGCTAACTCTGGCTGATAGCTAAGAAAGTCCTGAACCACGTCTATCCACACCTGCAGGCAAGAATGCCCCAAAATGGGTGTCAGTACAATATGTACTGAATATGTAATGGAGTAATGAAAAAGACTGAATAAAACTGGTAAAAGAACTAAAAGTAAATAGTATAAAAGATAGGAGTTATAACCTCAATAGCCTCACAACCTGAAGTATAGCTAAGAAATAAGTAATACAGACAAGAACCTTACCTGGCCCCCATAAGCCGAGAAGGTATAATCAGCACAGAATAACCCACTTGGGCCCCTATAAGCCCTGGCGAGTACACTTCAATCTATATACCCTTAGCATGGTCAATATGAGTCAACGGGTAACTATAGCCAACCTACCTGGCCTCTGGATCTGCAACTGAGCCCCGCTGGGCTCTATAGCTGTGTTTGAGCCCGTTGGGCTCCTGTAACTGCACCCTGGACACACAAGGCTCAATGGAGGGTTAGTGACTCCGATACGGCATAGAAGTAGAATCCCATTCGTGGATGGACTGTAATATGGCCCTTGGGCCTGAATACAGTCATGTCAGACAACATATAGCTCCTTTTAGTGATCTATATCCCCGTAGGCGATGACACAACTAGTAATCCTGAGGTTGGTCAACGGAAGGCTATATAGGGTGGGGGTCAGTTCCAACTGAAATAATAAACTTTATCTCAAGAATATCTGTAGCAGCTAATCACAATATACATGCTTACGACTTGCTTACAAGGACATAGGCCGCATTACTATACGACGGAAATAACTTGCTGAAGAGATTAGCCTTAACATACCTCGAATGCCGATTCTCGTTTAACCGATTAGTCTCAATCGATAGCTGGCAAGTCCACCAAATTGCAACTTCTACACTGAGAGAATAAGGCTATTTTCAATACTATAAATCAGGAAATGATGATATCTTTTGATAGTCATAACTATAATTCAACAACATTTAATTTGATCAAAAACTCACAATTTCTCGAGAGTCTAGAAGGTAGAAATACTTATCTATCACCTGTAATCGCATAGAAGTTAATTAGAGGTGATTTCGGCAACTTTTGCTCAGTGGTATTCTGGTACTCCGAGCGAATTTTCAAGAAATAACTCCGCAAGGATGTTCCTTGTACGCCCAAAACTCGATATACAGGATGAATTTGCATTTGGACTGAGTTTAACTGCATAATTTGATGAAAAAAATAAGAAACCTATGCTACTCTCTCTTCTTTAGCTGAGGGAAATATTTAGAATGAAATATTTTACACTTAAACGCATATATATAGGTGGGTGGTCAGTGGCCTAGGGGCGCGGCGCTCTGCCCATCGCGCCGGCCAGGCGCTAGGCTAGTTGGCACGGCGCGGCTCCCAGTGCGTCGGGCCTCCAGTCCCAGCCTCCTACTTGCTTGATGCCATGTTCGTATATTCATCCCTCGGGCCTTTTCCGCATGCATCGTACTCCAAAAACTCTCAACATATGCATGCACGTGTCGGTTAAATGATAAAAACTTATGGGGTGTAACATCATCCCCCCTTAGAAACATTTTTCCTCAAATGTAACCTTGAGCTTAAGAGACTCGACTCCTTTAACTATTACTAGAAAAATTTCAGCAGAATATCCTCAGTAATACGGACTATCCGAAAATTTGAAATGCAGAAAAGTTCAACATAGGCGTCTCACAGGACACTATAAGCAACGAAACAATATAGCTCCACATCATAAAAGCAAATAACTCAACAATACTTATAACATAAGAACATGAAAATAGGTAAACAACTACCTCACCTCAACTGCGTAACCTGAATCAAGTATGAAATAAGTGAGGATATCTAGACCTCATGTCGTCTTCAGCTTCCCAAGTCATCTTCTCTATTTTTTTGTTCCACCATAAGACTTTAACGGAGGATACACCTTTAGTCTCAGTATATGAACCTGTCTATCTAGTATAGCAACTGAGTCTCTTCGTAGGACAACTCTTCAGTAACTTGAACATCCTTAATTGGGAAAACCTGGGACGGGTCCCCTATGCACTTCCATAGCATTAATACATGGAAGAATGGATGAACAAATTCTAGCTCTGAAGGCAGTTCTAGCTCATATGCCACTTAGCCCAGTCTTTGAAGGATTCGATACGGGCCAATGAACCTAGGGCTAAGCTTGCCCTTCTTGCCAAATCTCATCATGCCCTCATCGGTGAAACTTTGAGAAACACCCAATCATTGACATTAAACTCCAAGTATCTACGCCACACATCGGAATAAGACTTCTGACGACTCTGGGCAGCCAACAACCTCTCTTTGATGAGTTTTATCTTTTTTGCTGATTGATGTATCATATCAGGTCCGATCAATCCTATCTCCCCTACTTTGAACCATCATATGGGGGACCTGCATTTCCGCCCATATAAAATCTCATAAGGCGCCATCTAAATAGCAGAATGATAACTGTTATTATATATAAATTCAATAATGGGTAGATGCTCGTCCCAACTCCCTTCAATCTAGCACACACGCTCATAGCATATCCTCGAGAGTCTGAATGGTGCGCTCTGCCTGACCGTCTGTCTGGGGGTGGAAAGCTATACTTAAATTAAACTGCATCCCTAAACCTTTCTGAAATGACTGCCAGAATCTAGCTATGAATTATGCCCCTCTGTCAGAAATAATGGATGTTGGCACACCATATAGTCGGACTATCTCCTTGATATACAACTCAACATAGTCTTTGGCTAAAAATATAGTCCTGACTGGAAAGAAATGGGCTGACTTCATCAGTCTGTCTATGATGACCCAAATGGAGTCGAATTTACACGTGGTGCGAGGTAACCCTATCACAAAGTTCATATTAATTTCTTCCTATTTCCGCATAGGCACTGCTATCTCCTGAGTCAGTCCGCCAGGTTTCTGATGTTCAGCTTTCACCTGCTGACAATTAGGACACTGTGCCACAAATTCAGCTACACCTTTCTTCATTCCAGGCCACCAGTATATTCCTTTACTTCATGGTACATCTTTGTCGAACCTGGATGAAGAGAGTAACGAGAATAATGTACCTCTACCATGATCTGCTGGCGGAGCCTTGCTACATCTGGAATGCAAAGCCGACCCCTGAATCTTAAGACCCCATCTTCGGCTAACTCAAAGGCCGATAGTTCGCCCTGTTGAACCTTATCTCGGAGATGTACTAGGCTAGGGTCCTCGTACTGTCGCTTCTTCACCTCTATGACTAGGGATGACACTACTCTATTTTGGATTACAACCTCATTATTTTCTAAATCCACTACCCGAACTGCTAAATTGGCTAACTGGTGCAGCTCTTGAGCCATTTCTTGCTGTTCTGGCCTTAAATATGCTAAACTGCCCATGGATCTGCTGCTAAGGGCATCAGTCGCAATATTAGCCTTCCCTGGGTGATACAAGATATTCACATCATAGTCTTTCAATAATTCTAGCCAGCGACGCTGCCGCAGATTCAACTCTTTCTATATGAAGATATACTGAAGGCTTTTATGATTAGCAAAGATGTCCACATGCACACCATACAAATAATGTCTCCATATTTTCAAAGCATGAACCACTGCCGCTAACTCCAAATCATGGGTGGGGTAGTACTTTTCGTGCTTCCTTAGCTATCTCTAAGCTTAGGTAATACCTTGTCGTGTTGCATCAGAACACACCCTAATCCCACGCCTGAAGCGTCGCAGTATATAGTGTAGCCCTCTGAACCTTCTGATAAGGCTAGTACTGGCACAAATATCAACCTATTTTTCAACTCATGGAAACTCTACTCACAGGCATCGGTCCAGTGGAATTTGGCTGCTTTTTGAGTCAATCTGGTCAATGGCGCTGATAGGGCAGAAAATCCTTCCATGAACCTTTTGTAATACCTGGCTAACCCTAGAAAACTGCAAGCTTCAGTTGGAGTCGTGGGTCTAGGCCAGGTCTTTACTGCCTCAATTTTTTGTGAGTCAACCTGGATACCTGCATCCGACACAATATGGCTAAAGAAAGCTACAAAATTCAACCAGAACTCATATTTCGAGAACTTTGCATATAACTGGTGGTCTTTGAGGATCTGGAGTACCGTTCGCAAATGATTTCTGTGTTCAGCTTCAAAGCGGGAATATATTAGAACATCATCAATAAATACTATCAAAAAAAATCTAAATACGGCTTAAAGATGCTGTTCATCAAATCCATAAATACTGTTGGGGCATTTGTCAATCCGAAGTACATGACCAAAAATTCAAAATGACCATACCTGGTCCTGAAAGCTATCTTTGAATTATCTTCCTCCCGAACTCAGACCCGATGATACCCTGACCTTAAGTTGATCTTGGAGATATATTTCTCCCCCTGCAATTGGTCAAACAAATCATCTATCCTTGGAAAAGGATATTTATTCTTGATAGTAACTTTATTCAACTGTCAATAATCTATACACATTCATAGGGAGTCATATTTCTTTCTTATAAACAGAACTAACGCACCCCACGGAGAAACACTCGGCCTGATAAAGCTCTTGTCAAGCAAATCTTTCAACTACTCTTTTAATTCCCTCAGCTCGGCAGGAGCCATTCGCTATGGAGGGATGAATATAGGTTGCGTGCCTGGCGGCAAGTCGATAGAGAAGTCGATCTTATGCTCTAGAGGAATGCTAGGAAGCTCATCTAGAAACACATTTGGAAACTCACTAACCAGTGGGATGGACTGAAGAGTCAGGGATTCTACTTGCATATCTCGAACCCTAACAATTTGGTAAATACAACCCTTCGCTATCAACTTTCTCGCCCGAAGATAGGATATGAACCTACCTTTTGGCGTAGCTGCATTGCCTTTCCATTCTCGCACTATCTCCCTAGAAAGTGTAATCAGACGGTCCTGGTCCAACACTCCACATTGGCATAACATGACGCTAGCCAATCCATACCCATAGTTACATCAAAATCAATCATTCCTAGCTCCACTAAATCTGCTAAAGTCTGGCGACTGACAATCTCTACTGTACAACCCTGGTAAATTCTCTTAGTAATAACAAAGTCATCGACGGGTATAGACACCAAGAAGGGTCGCTGGAGTTAATCTGGTGAAATACCAAACTTTCAGGCCACCAATGGAGTAACATAGGACAAAGTGGAGCCCAGGACTATTAAGCATAAACAGAGTGAGAGCAAACATCCAGCATACCTGTCATAACATCTGGTGATGACTCTGATTCCTGTTGTCCCAGTAGAGCATAAGTGCGATCCTGACCACTGCTCGAACTAGATGCCCCTGATCTACCCCGGCCTCTGCCAGTTGGAGCTAAAGGCCTGGGCCTGCCAAAGACGCTAGAGCATGTGATCCGATTGTGGACCTGTTCTGGTAGTCCTGATCATCCTGACCTGTGGCTGGACAATCCCTCACCATATCACCCTCTTGTCCACAAGTATAACAAGCAGTAGAACCATACCTGCACTATCACACCCTGCCTTGGGAGGCATGACTGGCACCTGGTGCCCTACTAGGACCTGGACTGCTAGACTACTTAGCCTAAGCAGTTTTGGTGCCAGGCTGGCTCTAATTCTGGATTTATGAAAACAACGGGCTATATAACGGCTTTAAATACAGCCTCCGGCCGACAAGGCCTATAGCCACATGTAGGAATATAATAGCTACCCAGAACAACTGAACATAAGGGAACCTATGCGGGCCGACAAGGCCACCATGCTGACTAGTTATCACTGAAAAGTAGAATCAAGTGCTAAACTGATCTGTGACCGACAAGGTCACCAACTGACAACTAAACAAGTCCCCACACGGTCATCACATGCAAACTAAAAACATACACACGGCCCCACATAATCAGTACAACTAACCACAACTAATATACAATCCGCAAGCCTCTAAGAATAATAAGATGGTCGGGACAGGGCCCCGGCCTACCCATACTGTACAAACAAAAAGGGAAGTAAACCTTTAGCTATCAAGCTCCGGATGATAGGAGCTGAAGACTCTGTACGTTGGCTGGAACTATGAGGGATCTGCTCCTCGTCTATGAGTACCTGTAGGCAAGTAATGCAGTGCCCTAAGGTAGGCGTCAGTACCACTGGTATTGAGTATGCAAAGCAATAACTGAAAGAAAACAATAATACTAATAGATACTGAAGTAATAGGAGATGGGTTGAGACTGACTGAAAAGAGCGTAACTTTATTGAAGAGAGTAAGAGTCATACCTGATAACATGACAGTCTACTTTCTATCTATTAATAACTAACACAACATAGCATCCAAGAACCTTACCAGCCCCCATAAGCCATAAGGTACCAACCAGCACACAATCTATATACCCCTACCCAGGTCATACTATCCACCTAGTAACTATGAGCATCCTGCCGGCCCCCTGGGTATGCAACTTGGGCTCGCTGGGCCCTAACTATAGCTGTATCTGAGTTTGGAGGACTCCTGAAATCTATAATCTGATATCTTAAATCTGCACCCAGGGCACAAGCGCTCGACAGGGGGTGCGGTATAGTGCTGATCAGCCTGCTATGGGGAATCTGCATCCCATCTTCATCCGCTGGCGGACGGCATGCCACTCCGTAGAGTGACATATCCTCACCCTCTGGCGGGTGAGTTGACACAGCTATTAACCCTGGGGCGGTCAATGAAGCTCTAAGGGTGCCCAACACAAAACAATCATGCCTCCACAGATAACAATAGTCACATGTAATATATATACTGGATCTTATAATAATATTTATGTTCTGGTATTCTATTCAGAATCTCATATTGGAATGTACTGAATCTGATACTGAAATATATTGAATCTGTAATAATATTTCTACAATATTCTATTGGGACTTATACTGTTTTACTGAATTTCATGCTAAACACTGTATTATATTTCTAACATGCTTACTAAATTTCATACTGAACATAATATATGACTTTTGAAACACTCTGCTGAAACTCGTACTATTTTGCTATACTAGAACTACTAGTTTGCCAAAAGAAACTGGCTTTACATACCTCAACTGCCGACTTTCTGATTAACTGGTGTAGCTCGGCTAGTATTCAGCTATTTCTTCCAACTGTATTCATATTCACGAAAGAATAGAATTAATTCTACTATTATTTTGGAAAGAAACCATATTATGGCTATACCTACTGCCTATTCTTCGACTTATCGAAGAACGACCAAAAAACTCGCTATTTCTCGGGGGTCTAGAAGGGATAAATACTCACTTTAATGCTGGGAGTATATTAACACTAGTTTGGAGCAATTCCACTTACCTTAGCTCGGTGTGATGACGATTTGCCGGCCGAATTTCGCGAAACTAACTCTGCAGGAATTCTCCCGGTAGCTTTATACTTCGCTACCCGAAGTTAATTCGAGTTTGGACTGCGTTTGATGGTGTAAACGGTAAGGAAATTAAATCAAACCCTTCGTTCCCCTCTGTTTTTGTTCATTTACTGAAAATTATATGAAGGGAAAATGATTTAAAACGAAGTGGGAACCTTATATACTTGGGGCCTTTAAGTCGCATTTGTCGAATGCAATTTTATAAGTCGCATTTGTCGAATGTGATTTATAAGTCACATTTGCCTTGCGACGCTCCGACTTGGGGCTTGTCCGGTCTCTCCCCGGACCCTTTTCTCGCACGTATGATATTCTAAAATTCTTATCAACATGCGAATAGGCCAACTAAGTGTCAAAAACTTATGGGGTGTAACATGCACGTCCTAAAATGCCATCAACCGCAAATGCTACAATGCGGTATGGCGGGCCTGCTCTGATATGATCTCCTCTACTGCTGGGAATCAAATGCTCACGAGCTTTCGCCAGGACCTGACTATCCACGATGATCTAATCTACCACTCTGCTACTGCTGAAGTGAAGGTATGGGGGGCCTACCTGATATCCATGGCCTGGGTCCACCCTGAAATTTTGCCTGCATGTCACTGGGGCTGGACCTCCAATGCTACTCCTGGTTCGCTCTTTCTACCTCTTGCTACCGCTGCCTAATCCCTTTGATATTTTGAGTAAAAGCCTGAATGCGAGAAATATCTATATCCTCTTGTAAGGTAGTTGTAACATAGGTTTCCACATACTCTGGAATCAGCCTCATGATAAACTGATGTACCCTGGCTGGCATGGTATCCACAAATGCTGGCGCATACTTGGCCAAGGAGACCAACCTCATTGCATACTCTCAAACACTCATCAAATCCTATTCCAAGTGTAGAAACTGATCCACCCAGGCCTATCGGATTTCTCGGGGCAAGTAATGATCTCTACCTCAGGACCGCTCCCAACTCTCGTACCACAACACCACTATGTCTCGTAGTCGAAATACTGCCAGCTCAACTGACTCTGTGGGCGTAGCATGCATCACCCTAAAGATCTGCTGTAACTGATCCATAAAGTCCTGAGGGTCCTCTCCACGGTCTGTCCCCATGAATCGTAAAGGACTTAGAGCAAGAAACTCTTAAACCCTCAAACTTCTAAGTCCTCCAGTAGATTCAGCGACAACTGGTACCACTGGATGGTGCTGGGCGGCCATCATCTGAGCAAGCATATAAACAACGCTCCTAACCTCCTGATCTGATGGCATAGGTATAAGAATTGCTGGGGGTGGTGCTGATATGTATACTGCCCTGGGGTGCTCCTGGAGTGGCGGAGAATGCTGGGGAGACCGGGATGAAGTCTCCTTATTGCCCCCAGATCGAACTGGCTCTGACTGTGGCACTCTGCTAGTGCCCTCTCCTGCCGCGACATCCAGCTCTGGACTAGTCGTGGTCTATCGTGCATCAGACATTTCTCTGTAAATCAGTAGAATAATGTAAACTTCGGGAGTTACTCTATACAAGATAGCTCTATAGCACGACTGGAGGAGAAAGGAGGATAACCATACTATTATGCCTTGTAGCCTCCTGCATATAGAATGTGGTGCACAACGCACCCATAGACAAGACTCTACTTGACATGGCTTGAAGACTCCTTGGGATACGACCTGCTCTGATACCAAGTTTGTCATGCCCCATCTTGGGAGGCATGACTGGCACCTAACGCCATACTGGGACCTGGGCTGACCTGGCTAAGCATATGCACCTTTGGTGCTTGCCAGCAACTTAAATTAAGAAAACAAACTGCTATATCTCGGCTGTAAATACTATTGGGACTTTGAAGTTTTGATAATTGACAAGATGATGAAACAGGTGAACAAAGCTGGTCCATTGAAGTGCTTAAACAACTGTGTGATAAGATGAAAATATCTGGGAGAAAGGATGCAAAAATCTTGGAGTTGATAAGCATTAGATCATTCATATCTACATGTGCTGATTGTAAGAGTTGGAGTTTGATTAAAACACAAAGGAAGCCAAGAGATAGACTTGAAAAGGGATTCCTACTTGAAGTAGACTTCTAATGTGACTGCAAAGATGTGGAAGAATTGTATATATATAAAAGTGTGAATTCTGAGTACATGTGTGCACGGAAAAAGAGAGAAAATGGCAATTTGCCTTGGTGAGGTTGTGTCAACAAACTTGTCTAGTAAAGAGTCAAGCTAGAGTTAGCCATTCTTGTACTAGAAGTTTGTGAATTTGGTCGTGATCATTGTACTCTTGTTTTAGTAAGTTATAAACTGAAGCAAGAATAATTTGTGTTCTAGTAACTGTTGCTAGGAAGATATTGTGGTTGTTGAATTAACAGTTAGGAGTTAGAGTTTATAATTCCGTAGATTGCAAGAAGTTGCAATCAACCATTTGAAGAGGCTCTTTGAAGTTAGTGAAGTTGAAGAAAAATCCCCTGGAGTACAGGTTGTGGTTTTTCACCTTTAGAGCCGGGTGTTTTCCATGCTAAATCACTTTATCTTTTATTTACTGCTTTATTCATATAAGTGGAACACGTTTGACGACTTGGTTCATTCATAAGCAAAAAGTAGAGACAAGTCCTTAGGTCGTAACCCAACAAGTGGTATCAGAGCAGATTTATCTTAAAAGGCTAACACCTAAGATAGATCATGATGAATTCAGCACCACCTCTTGGACATTGTGAAGGACAGTCAGTCAACCACCCGACCACCACTTTTCAACGGCTCTCACTTCATTTGGTGGAAAGCTCATATGGAAAACTTCATCCAAACTGAGGATTACGAACTATGGGATGGAATTATTTCTGGACCAGTTATTCCCAGAAGATGATGGATGGAGTAGAAGTTCTGAAAGTGAGATGAATTTACAACAGATGACTTGTTGTCCCTCAAGAAAAATGCCAAGGCTAAGAATATTCTTGTGTGTGGGATGGGTCCTGATGAGTATAACCGAATTTCAAATTGCTCAACCGCAAAGCAAATATCGGATGCCCTGATCAATGCTCATGAGGGAACAAGTCAAGTCAGGAAGTTCAGAGTAGCCATGCTATTTACTGAATATGAAACTTTCAAGATGAAAGGTGAGACTCTGAAAGAGATGATAACCATACTTACTTTGTTGGTAAATGAGCTATCTTCACTAGGAAAAGTACTCACCACTGAAGAACAAGTCGATAAGGTTCTAAGGGTGCTTCCTAAGGCCAAATGGGATGTCAAAGTCACTGCTATTTGAGAGGCCAAAGACATTTCTACCATGATACTGGATGAGTTGATAGGAAATTTGAAGACATACGAGATGAATATGGATGATTCAAGGAAAGGAGAGTTAGTCAAAGATAAATCATTGGTTCTCAAGGCTTGTGATACTAACGAATCTGATGGCGATGATGAACATATTTCCTTCCTGGCTAAGAAGTTCAAAAAATTTCTCAAGAAGGAGAAAGCGTTTGACAAAAACAGTAACAAATGAAGCTCTAATGAGAAGTCTTTACCTTGTTGCTACAAGTGCAGCAAGACTGATCACCTGATCAAAGATTCTCCACTCTGGTAAACTGAGTCGAGAAAGGAAAGAGATGAAAAGGAAGCCAAGGAAAAAACAAAGAAGGAAAGCTATGCAATGATGGCTGCTTGAGGGTATGAATCCGATGAGTCAGATGCTGAAGTTGATGAAACTGCTCTCATGGCAGTAGGAGATTCTGATTGTGACTCTCAGGTATGTATCTCTAATATAAATGAACATATTCATAATGTGTCTAAAAAGAAACGGATATTAATGATGAATGATGTAATGGAAAATCTTCAGGAAGGCACCTCTGATAGAGATCAATTGTTTAATGCTCTTTCTAGTCTAAAATTTGAAATCATTGATCTAAAAAGAGGTAAAGAAGCTATTGTGAAAGAAAATCATGCTTTAAAGAAACACATAGTTGAACTTGAGTCAATAAATAAGAGCTTGAAAAAATCCTCAGATTAAAATGAGGAAATCAGTGAAAAATTGAAGAAAGTTGAGACTGAACTAAAGCAGTGTAAAACTGATTTCCTTAGTGAAAAGAAAAAGGTAAGCAAGATGAATCTGGAGGTCTCTAGTCTAAAAGGTGATCTTGAAAAGGCAAATAGGTGGACTAAATCCTTTAGGATTATAAATAATATAAGTGGAATTAGTCATAATGAAAGAGCTGGAATAGGTTTTTTTAAGAAATCTGATGTGTGGTCAACATGGTCACCCTACCATTGAATGTCCAGTTACAGTAAAAAGAAGAAATAGGAGCATCTTGTTGGCTAAAGGAATTAAAAAGAAAAATGCTAGCTGGAACAGGTCATCTAACCTATTGCCACACTGGGCAAGAAGAAACTCGATTCATCCCTTTTTCCATAAGAAAGGACCCAAGCTTGTCTGGGTTATTAAAACTAACCTCTAAGCTGTTTTGCAGGTAAGGATGAAAGGAAGCAAGCATTGGTACATGGATAGTGCTTGTTCAAGACATATGACAGGAGATAAACAAAAATTCCTTTCACTCACTCCACTAAAAGGGGGGAATGTATCCTTTGGTGATGGAAAAAAAGATATTGTTACAGGGATTGGCAGGATTGGAAGCTCAGAAAGAAGGGCATTGGAGAATGTATATCATGTTGAAGGACTAAAACATAATTTACTGAGTATATCTCAGTTGTGTGACAAAGGTAATAACGTAACCTTTACCTCTACAGATTGCAAAGTCAAAAGACTAGATACAAAAGAAATTGTACTAAGTGCAAGCAGACACAAAAATGTATATAAGGCAGACATCATGGGAATGCTTGATGCAAATTTGACTTGCCTTAGTGCAATTTATTGTGATTTCCTTCTCTGGCACAAAAGACTGGGACATGCCGGTTTGAAACAGATAAACAAACTTGCTTCAAAGGACATGGTCATAGGGTTGCCTAAGACTAAGTTCAAAAATGAAAAAAATTGTAGTGCCTGTGTGAGGGTGAAGTAGGTGAGGTCTTCATGCACATCAAAGAATCAAGTAAGTACAACTAAGTGTCTGGATCTGTTGCATATGGATCTATGTGGACATATGAGAGTAAGAAGTAGAGGTGGAAAGAGGTACATCTCTGTTATCATTGATGACTACTCCAGGTACACTTGGACTTTGTTTTTAGCCTCTAAAGATGATGCTTTTGATGTTTTCTATGTCTTTGTAAAAAGAATGGAAAAGAAATTAGGATCTTCCTTAATTTCCACAAGATCTGACCATGGAATAGAATTTGAAAATGCTAAATTTTTAGAGTTTTGTTCAGAAAATGGAATAGATCATAACTTCTCTGCTCCAAGAACACCATAGAAAAATGGAGTAGTTGAAAGGAAAAACAGGACTTTAGAGGACATGGCTAGAACCATGATGATTGCAAGTAATCTTGCAAAAAATCTGTGGGATGAAGCCATAAGCACTGCTTATTATATTTTGAATAGGTGCATGAATAGACCTTTGTTAGAAATGACTCCATATGAATTACTAAAGGGAAGGAGACCCAACATAGCTCATCTTAGAGTTTTTGGATGTAAATGCTTTATTCATAACAATGGGAAAGATAACTTGGGAAAATTTGATGCCCGGAGTGATGAGGGAATCTTCTTAGGTTATTCTCAGCATAGTAAAGCTTATAGAGTGTTGAACAAAAGAACAAACTGTGATAAAGAAAATGTGCATGTTATTTTTGATGAATCTTGTGTTATGCTTTAGACTAACATGCAGGATGAAAGTGAAAATGAAGAACATACTCAGGAACAGGTTGTTGTACCTGTTTCATCTGTGGAACAAGATAGTGGCCTACAGACAGGAGGAACAACAAGGAATGAATCTGAGTCATCGTCATTGCAACAAATCAACTCAAATACAGGAGCTTCACAAGGACTGCAGCTGAAGAGCTACAAGTATCAGGATTCCCATCCAATTGAAAATGTCCTTACAGATCTCTCTTCTGGTATTACTACCAGATCAGGCTTAAAGAATCTGTGTGCCTTCAATGCCTTTCTGTCTAAAATGGAACCTAAAAAGGTGAAGGAGGCCCTCCTTGATGAAGACTGTATTATGGCTATGCAGGAGGAACTAAATCAATTTGAAAGAAGCAAGGTTTGGCATTTGGTACCTCCACCTGAAGGAAGGACTGTAATTGGCACCAAATGGGTATTCCGGAATAAGTTAGATGAATATGGAACTGTAATAAGGAACAAGGCTAGGCTGGTGGTCCAAGGGTATAGTCAAGACGAAGGAATCGACTATGATGAGACATTTGCTCCTATTGCAAGACTTGAAGCAATCAGATTACTCATAGATTTTGCAGCCTTCAAGGAAATCACTCTTTATCAAATGGATGTGAAGAGTGCATTCCTCAATCGCTATTTGAAAGAGGAAGTTTATGTGAAACAGCCCCTAGGGTTTGAAAGCTCTGAATTTCCATACCATGTCTATAAGCTAGATAAAGCTCTATATGGGCTAAAGCAAGCTCCAAGGGCCTGGTATGAAAGACTTTCAAAATTTCTTCTGGAGCATGGATATACAAGAGGAAAGATTGAAAATACACTGTTCTAAAGAACAAAAGGTGAGGATCTGCTAATAGTGCAAGTATATGTAGATGACATCATATTTGGATCTACAAGCAGTGACATGACTCAAGAGTTTGTCATGCTCATGAATGGAGAATTTGAAATGAGCATGATGGGAGAGTTAAATTTCTTTCTTGGATTACAAATCAAGCAGTCTGCTACTGAAATTATGATACATCAGCAAAAGTATGTGAAGGAGTTGCTTAAGAAATTCAAGATGGAGTCTGCTAAAGTGATTGATACTCCTATTGCCACAGCCACAAAATTGTACCTTGATGAAACAGGTCCATCCATAGATCAGACACGGTATAGAGGTATGATTGGTTCTCTGTTATATCTCACTGCTAGTAGACCTTACATTGTTTTCAGTGTTGGCTTGTGTGCTAGATTTCAAGCAAATCCCAAGGAGTCACATCTCAGGGCTGTCAAAAGAATTCTATGATATTTGAAGGGGACACCTGATCTTGGATTATGGTATCCTAAAGGTAGTAAATTTTTCTTAGTAGGATATTCAAATGCTGATTATGCAGGATTTTTGGTGGATAGGAAAAGCACTATAGGGATGGCTCACTTTGTTGGACCATGTATGATCTCATGGTCCACAAAGAAGCAAAACTCAGTTGCCTTGTCCACTGCTGAAGCTGAGTATGTAGCAGTTGGTTCATTTTGTGCTCAATTGCTATGGATCAAGCAACAACTACTGGATTTTGGTGTTGATGTGGGATGTGTTCCAATATTATATGACAACACTAGTGCCATCAACATTGCAAAAACTCCAATTCAGCATAAAAGAACCAAACATATTAAAATAAGGCACCATTTCCTTAGAGATAATGTAGAGAAAGATCATATCTCAATTATGTTTTGTTCCACTGAAGAACAAATAGATGATATCTTCACCAAAGCACTAGGAAGGGATCTCTTTGAAAAGAACATATTACAACTGGAGATGATTAAGATTGCATAGGTCACCTTCAATGATTGGTTAGATTATGCAATTTCCTTGTGTTATTTGTATCTATGTTAATTATCCTAGAATGACACATTTAATTGTGTGTCTCAAGCCTATGATAAAATTATAATTGACAAGGGTTGGATCTTAACTTGTGCAGGGTTATCAAAGTCTCTAGAGGCAGTCATTTATCAGGTATGTTCTTTTCACTTAAATGCTCAACTTCTTAATGAGAAACAGCTATGCTTACCTGCTTCATCCCTCCATCATTATGATAACCGTCAAATCCCTCGTCTTCCCCCATAAAAAGTTGTCGCTACCATCCATTAACCATCACGTCTCCCATTGACACCCTGATCAACAGTCACATCCCACGTTTCACCTTCCTACTTTTGTCCATCTATAAAACTGAAGTTGGTTTGTGTTGTAAAGGCATCCATACCAAATTACCTTTCTCACCCTTCTCAAGAAAAAAGCTTTTAAAATGGCTTCATCTTCATCTTCTTCGACCAGTTCTTCCACAAATAACTCTGAAAAGGCAGCTTCTTCTCAAGAACTGGTGCCTCACCCTTTTAAAACATTTCCACCCACATTCCATTCAATATGTCTGATTTCGCAGCATGGAATGCCTTTAAAGCCCAATTTTCACCCTCCACAATATTTCCTCCATTTTCTACTAGGTATACCCTAAAAATCTATGATGTGTCCCCTCTTCAATCCGCACTAAATGAGGGCACTCCAATTGCAAATTTAATTCCACAAAAGGTACGCTCTACGTTAAGGAAGAAGATCAATAAACCTATGATTATTCCTGATGATGAACCCGAAAATGAGTCTGATCATGAAACACTTCCACCAACCAGTTCCACTTGCACCCCTCTCACTTGTACCCGTAAACGTCAGGAAGAAGAGCAACTTGCTCAAGCTCTTCAAAAGAGTAAAAAGAAGAAGTCTTTTACCTTTGGTGCTGGTGCAAAACAATCATCCTTCTCCAAGGATTTTTGCTTAAATCTGTTCGCAAGCCTACTGTAGTCAAGAAAATCATACCAAAACCCACAACATTTGGGTCATCACCAACTCCTCCTCAACCTCCAACATCTTAAGAGAAAAATCCTATTGAACCTACTGCTACATCTTCATCACCTACACCAAAACCCTCTTCCAAACCCACCTTCAAATCTCCTTCAACATCCACCCCTGAAGCATCCTCCAAACCTATCCCAAAACCTACCTCTAAAACCTCTTCACAACCATCCTCCAAATCTACCTCAAAACCAACCTCCAAACCAACTCCTAAAATATCCTTCAAACCCACCTCATCAGCTCCTTCTTCTTTTACAAAAACCAAATCATTGAAACGGGTTACTCGACCTAGTCCATCTATTGGTTTAGATTCAGATAACTCTGATGGGGATGTGGCTGGTGGTCTTGATACTGGTGACTTTACTAATATCCAACTATCCCACTTGGTCCATTTTCAAAAATGAGTTATTCTCAGGGGTAGAGTGGTAACTGGGTTTGGTGGTTCGAAAATGGAGGTCTTGCTTGAAAAATTGAAAGTCCCAGGTTGGTCATCCCTGTTTCTTCAGGGCGATTTTCAAAGAAAATTTGGTAAACCAGAGGTTGTTGAGTTCTATGTGAATAGGAGTGCAAATGGTTCCCGTTTCTCTTCAACTGTTAGGGGAGTTTCTCTACATTTAGTTGCTGAGGATCTTGCTCGTATCTTGGAAATTTCCATTGGTGGTTGGGATCATTATGTTAAATTTGAATGGCCACCACTGGAAAATCTACCTTCTGCTAGGGACATATGTAGGAAATTCTCAAGACAACCTGGACTTGTTCGGCATAGGCGCATTCATAAACAAGAAATGTCTCCCCTTCATCAACTCTATTTTGATGTTATTCACAAAATGATCATTCCTAGAAAGGAAAGGAGGACGGAGGCCAATTATCTTAACCTAAACTTAATGTAATTACTTGATACTGAGGTCAAGATCGACTTTCCCAGTCTTATGGTGAAACATATGCAACTGGTTCTTACCAAGGATGATAAAGGACATGCCCTTCCTTATGCCTTCTGGTTGTCTTATGCATTTGAGGACTACTCACTCCGTGTGCAGGTTTGGACCTCCCAAACTACAAAGGATGTCCTGGGTGAAGTGAAACATGTTTATTTACCCGCTTCAATGAGAAGGACTGACACTCCCTTTCAAAAGATGCGTAATGCCTTAGTTGAGAAGACTGCTGAGCTTGAAGCTGCTCGATCTTCTCATGCTTTGGAGAAAGAAGATCTTGAAGCTAAGATCACTGAGTTAGAAGGGACTCTTGCATCTAAAAGGGCCGCCAATGTTGAAATCATCAGAAGTCTCTCTCAGTTACTTCCCTCTGAACCTCCTTCTTAGAACCCCTGAGTTGCTTTCCTTATTTTGTTAATCCTACTGTCAAGGATTGGTTGTTTCTTATTTTTCAGTAGTGTATTCTTGTGTTAAGGACTTCCTGGATTAAATGAATTGCTTTTGTTATTCATTTTTCACTGCCTTGTTAATATTTTCTCTTGTTTTTAAAATGTTATCATGGTTGTCTTGAGATTGCCCCAGTGGAAATAGGGTCATTTAATATTTTAATGGCAATAATTCATGGATTTAGCTTTTCAATGATGCCAAAAGGGGGAAGAAAAATGCAAACATATTGATCATGCTTATGCAATATTTATAACCCATTTGACTAATCTGTTTCATTCGAGAGATGTCTTCTTTGCAGGAAGAATCTATGTAGAAATGGGATTGTGTTTGTCATCATCAAAAAGGGGGAATTTGTTGAAACTTTGAAGTTTTGATGATTGACAAAATGATGAAACAGGTGAATAAAGCTGGTCCATTGAAGTACTTAAACAGCTGTGTGATAAGATGAAAATATCCGGGAGCAAGGATGCAAAAATCTTGGAGTTGATAAGCATTAAATCATTCATATCTACATGTGCTGATTTGTAAGAGTTGGAGTTTCATTAAAAGACAAAGAAAGCCAAGAGATAGACTTGAAGAGGAATTCCTACTTGAAGTAGACTTCTAATGTGGCTGCAAAGAATGTGGAAGAATTGTGTATATATAGAAGTGTGAATTCTGAGTACATGTCTGCATAGAAAAACAGAGAAAATAGCAATTTGCCTTGGTGAGGTTGTGTCAACAAATTTTTCTAGTAAAGAGTCAAGCTAGAGTTAGCCATTCTTGTACTAGAAGTTTGTGATTTTTTTCGTGATCATTGTACTCTTGTTTCAGTAAGTTATAAACTGAAGCAAGAATTTGTCTTCTAGTAAGTGTTGCTAGGAAGATATTGTGGTTGTTGAATTAACGATTAGGAGTTAGAGTTTATAATTCCGTAGATTGCAAGAAGTTGTAATCAACCGTTTGAAGAGGCACTTTGAAGTTAGTGAAGTTGAAGAAAAATCCTGTGGAGTATGGGTCGTGGTTTTTCACCTTTAAAGCCGGGTGTTTTCCACGCTAAATCACTGTCTCTTTTATTTATTGCTTTATTCACATAAGTGGAACACGTTTGACGACTTGGTTCATTCATAAGCAAAAAGTAGAGACAAGTCCTTAGGTCGTGCAACCCAACAAATACAGTCTCGGGCCGACAAGGCCATGCAACACCTGTAAAGGAATAACAGCTAACCCATAAAGGGATTCTACGCAGGTCCATAAGACCACCATGTTGTTTAATTATAACAAAATGAAAACAGGCAGTGCTATTCATATTATAGCTGACAAGGCTGCTAACTAACTAGCTAAACTACGCCCCACATGGCCAAAACATAAAATATAACATACATAGGCCCCACACGGCCAACAACAACCAACAACTGAGTAACTATATCCTACAAGCTTCTAAGAGTGGAATAATGGCCGGGACAAGGCCCCGACCTACCCAAAAGCTGCACAACAAAAGAGCAAACCTTTCTAGCTATCAACTCCAGAGAAAAGGAGCTGACTGCACTGGTAACTCTTCCTGATAGCTAAGAAATTCCTAAACCACGTCTATTCGCACCCGTAGGGAAGAATGGAGCGCCCCAAAGATTGGCATCAGTACAATATGTACTGAAATATGTAAGGCAGTAATGAAAAGGACTGAATAAAATTGATAAAAGAACTGAAAGTAAACATTAGAAAGGATAGGAGTTATAACCTGAATGCCCTTACAACCTGAAGTATAGCTAACAAGTAAAGTAATAAAGACAAGAACCTTACCTGGCCCTCATAAGCTGGGAAGGTACAATCAACACAGAATAACCCACCTGGGCCCCCATAAGCCCTAACGAGTTTACTTCAATCTATATACCCCTAGCATGGTTAATATGAGTCAACGGGTAACTATAGCCAACCTACCTAGCCTCTGGATCTGCCATTGAGTCCGCTGGGCTCCTGTAGCTATGTCTGAGCCCGTTGGACTCCAATAACTGCATCCTGGGCACGCAAGTCTCGACGGAGGGTCAGTGATGTCGATACGATATAAAAGTAGAATCCCATTCATGGATGGACTGTAATATGGCCTTTGGGTCTGAATATAGTCCTATCCGACAACATATAGCTACTCTGAGAGATCTATGGCCCTATAGGCGATGGCACAGCTAGTAACCCTGAGGTTGGTCAACGGAAGGCTACATAGGGTGGGGCCAGTCCCAACTGAAATAATAAACTCTAATCTCAAGACTATCTATAGCAGCTAATCACAATATACATGCTTACGACTTGCTTACAAGGGAATAGGCCGTAATACTATATGAAAGGAATAACTTTCCGAAGAGATTAGCCTTAACATACCTCGAATGCCGATTATCGTTTAACCGATTAGTCCCAGAGGATAGCTGGCAAGTCCACCCAATTGCAACTTCTATGCTGAGAGAATAAGGCTATTTTCAATACTATAACTCGGCAAACAACGATATCTTTCGATACTTTTAACTATAATTCAACTCCATTGAATTCAATCAAAAACTCACAATTTCTCAAGAGTCTAGAAGGTAGAAATACTTATCTATCACCTGTAGTCGCGTAGAAGTCAATTAGAAGTGATTCTGACAATTTTTGCTCGATGGGATTTCGGTGCTCCGAGCGAATTTTTAAGAAATAACTCCCCAAGGACGTTCCTCGTAGGCCCAGAACTCGATATCCAGGATGAATTTTCGTTTTTATGGAGTTTAACGACGTAATTTGACGAAAAACGAAAGAAACCTACTCTACTCTCTATTATTCAGCCGAGGGAAATATTTAGAATGAAGTATTTTATACTTAAACACATATATATAAGTGGTGGGTCAGTGGACTAGGGGCGCGGTGCGACGCCCATCGCGCCAGGCTAGCTGGAGCGGGACGGCGCCTAGTGCGTCGGGCCTCCGATCCCGGCCTCCTGCTCGCTCGATGCCATGTTCATATATCATCCCCCGAGCCTTTTTCCACATGAGTCGTACTTCAAAAACTCTAACATAAGCACACACATGTCGGTTAAACAATAGAAACTTATGGGATGTAACACTATCATCAGCTTCGAGTAAGAGAATGTGACATTCCAAAGACAAACTTCAAAACTCGGTATGGTCATTACGAATTCATAGTTATGTCATTTGGACTAATGAATGCTCCTGTAGCTTTTATGGACTTGATGTATAGGATATTCAAGTAGTACCTATACATGTTCGTTATTGTCTTCATAGATGACATTTTGGTTTATTCCAAAACAGAGGAGGAACGTGCAAACCACCTAAGGATAGTTTTGCAGACTCTCAGGGATCGTCAGTTTTTTGTTAAGTTCAGCAAGTGTGAATTCTAGATGAAATAAGTGGCATTCCTTGGTCATGTTGTCCCTAGGGAGGGTATTCAAGTAGACCCTCAAAAGGTAGCGGCAGTTAAGGATTTTCCAAGAACTACTTCTCCGTCAGACATCAGGAGTTTCTTTGCCTAGCCAGTTACTACAGACAATTCATAGAAGAATTCTCCTCCATTGCCTCTCCTTTAATTATATTAACTCCAAATAAAGTGAAGTTTCAATGGTATAATGCATTTGAGAAGAGTTTTCAGGAGTTAAAGATTTGGCCCATTGCAACCCCAGTCTTGACCCTGCCAGAAGGTTCGGATAGGTTCATAATATAATGTGATGCCTCCAGAATTGGCCTTGGATATGTTCTTATGCAACATGACAGAGTTATAGCATATGCTTTCAAAGAGCTCCAAATTCATGAAAGGAACTATCCAACTCATGATCTCGAGCTGGCAGTGGTAGTATTTACCTTGAAAATTTGGAGGCACTATCTTTATGGTGTTCATGTAGATGTGTTCACTGACCACAAAAGCCTGCAATATGTGTTCATTCAGAAGGATTTGAATCTTCGCCAGAGGAGATGGCTAGAATTATTAAAAGATTATGATATGAACATGTTGTATCACTCAGGCAAAGCCAATGCAGTGGATAATGCCCTCAGAAGGTTGTCTACATGGACTGTTGCTCATGTTGAGGATGATAAGAAGGAGGTGGCAAAAGATGTTCACAAGCTAGCTTAGTTAGTATTCTGGTGGATAGATTCAGAAGAGGGTGGAGTCATAGTACAAAATGGAGCAGAGTCCTATTTTGTGATAGAGGTTAAGCCAAAGCAAGATGAGGACCCAATCCTACTTAAGTTAAACAATCCTCAATAAGGAAGTGGAAGCATTCTCCAAAAGGGGTGATGGTCTACTTCATTACCAAGGCAGATTATGTCTTCCAGATGTAGGTGATTTGAAGCAATGAATACTAATAAAAGCTCATAGCTCCACGTACTCTATCCACCCAGGTGCCACTAAGATGTACCATGATCTACGAGAAGTCTATTGGTGGAATAGAATAAAGAATGATATTGCAAAATTTGTGGCTAAGTGTCCCCAACATGTCAAGGTTGAACATCAGAGATCTGGAGGTATGACTCAAGATATCAACATTCCTACTTGGAAGTGGAAAGAAATAAACTTGAATTTTATTATAGGTCTACCTCAAACGCGCCGACAACATGGCTCAATTTGAGTGGTTGTAGACCAGATGACTAAGTCAGCACATTTTCTACTAGTTAAGACCACAGATTCAGCAGAGGATTATACTAGACTATACATCCAGGAGTTAGTTAGGATGTATGGAGTCCCTTTTTCCATCATTTCAAATAGGGGTACTTAGTCCACCTTGCACTTTTGGAAGTCTTTTTAGAAGGGACTTGGTACTCAGGTTAAGCTTAGCATAACTTTCCATCTATAGACAGATGGCTAGGCTGAGTGGACTATTCGGACTCTAGAGGATATGTTGAGGGCTTGCGTGATTGAGTTCAAGGGCAATTGGGATGATCACCTACCTCTTATCGAGTTTGCATATTATAACAGTTATCGCTCCAGTATCCAGATGGACTCGTTTGAGGCATTATATGATAGGAAGTGTAGGTCTCCTATAGGGTGGTTTGAGGTCGGTGAAGCCACTTTGATAGGGCCTAATTCAGTACATGAGGCCACACAGAAGGTTGAGCTTATCAAGGAATAGCTGAAAATAGCTCAAAGTCGTCAGAATTCATATGAAGATGTGAGGAGAAAAGTGTTGGAGTTCACTGTGGATGATTGGGTGTATCTAAAAATTTAAATTATGAAAGGGGTAATGACATTTGGGAAGAAAGTAAAACTCTGTCCCCGATATGTTGGTCCCTACAAAATCTTGAGGCATATTGGAAATGTGGCCTATGATCTGGACCTGCCTGCGGAGTTAGAATCGGTGCATCCAGTCTTTCATGTGTATCTGCTAAAGAAGTGCATGGGTAATCCAACCTCAATTGTGGATATAGAGTGTTGGTGTAAAGGATACTCTCTCCTACGAAGAGTTTCCAGTATAGATTCTGGACCGTCAGGTTTTGTAAGTTGAGGAATAAAGAGGTCGCATCAATGAATGTTCTATGGAGGAATCAGCTTGTAAGGGGAGCTACGTGGGAAGTCGAAGAAGATATGTGGCTAAATACCCTCACCTTTTCCCTTCCAACTCAGCTTCAGCATTAGGTACTAAATTCCTCCTCAGTACTCTATTCAGTTTCTTGTTAGTTTCATGATTTTTAGTTCTAATCGTGTCTTAGAATGTATCCTTATTGTATGAGATCAGTTTAGTCATGTATCTCAGTTCGGAGTCAGTTATTCCGTCAGATTTCAGCCTATAGTCTTCAGCTACGGGATTGCAACTCTTTCCATATCTTTTCAGCTTATTTAGTCTTTATTTGAGGACGAATGTTCCCAAGGGGGAGATATTGTAACACCCTAGAAATTTCTGAGACTAGCCCCTAAATTTAAAATTTGATCATGCAAAAAACTGGGAAACGTCCTCAGTACGAGTCATAATACAACTCGTGATGAGTGGTATGAGTTGTATAAGGACTCCTGGGATGAGGTTTCAGAGGGACATCATAAATTGTTCAGTAAACCACGGGTGATTCATACGAGTCTTACTAGGGTAATACGAGTCATACCATGATTCATAGTATGGGTTCAGGAGGTTGACAAGAGTTGGAAAAGAAACCATGACTGCATGTCATAATTTGTACCACCATGGTACGGATCGTACTAACCAGTCGTGAGATAAGTTTTAGAAAGTGTTAAGAAATTTTAGGAAAATCACGAACCAAGGTATGACTTGTGGTATGATTATGTGGATTGTGGTAGGCTCTCGTGGGATGAACTTTAGAGAATGGTTTAAGGTAGGGTCCCTAGATACGAGTGTTAGTACGGATGGTATGATCCTGGTACGACTCGTAGGTTGGGTCGTACCACTAAATGGGAAAATTTTTAAATGATTACCCAGGGGCAATATCCTAAGCTCCTAACTCTTAAAATATGTCGTATTAGGATCTATTGTAGGGGAATTTAGAGGATTAGTCGACCTTCTATTCTCAGTCTTTCCTAATCTCTCAAAACTTCATCGTAAGAACTCATATAGGCATTTCAAGGAAAGAACTAGGGCTTCAACTTTTTTCTCAGTATTTCAAGTGTTTTCTTTGGGAATTCTTCTACAGGTATGTGGGGATTTATCAAGGATATTCCTTCCACCCTTATGCCCCAAAATAATCGGTGAACCCTAATTTTCAAGCTTTCTAGAAATCACGGCCTAGGGTTTTCTTATAGTTATTGAACTTCCTATCTCCTTAATCTTTTAGAGTTTTCATGACTAGTTCTATGGTGTAATTACGATGTTAATATCAACTTGTAAAATGTCTATCCAGATTCTTGATTCTTGCATGATTTTGAGACTTCATTTCATGAACTATGAATGTTTCAAAAATAGTATGATCTTTCAGAGTATATATGATTTTCTCATGATTTATGTAACCATGCTTTACAGTACTATTAGCATAGTCAGTATACTAGTTAATATCAGTAATGTTAGTAGTACCAGCATTTCAGCATTTCAGTCACTAGATCTTTTAGGCTCTCAAGTCATAGATAAGTAGTTCTAATTTAGCCTTAAGACACTAGTTCAAGCTAATCAATTCAGTTAATTATACTTAGGAGTTCAGTTGGGAGTAGAACTTAGCACCAAGCGGATCAAAGTTCCAACGCACCAAGGTCCGCTAAACTACATGTCACCATAGGTATTTAGCCTGAATAGGCATCAGTTAGTGATCACACAAGCATGCCTTTAAACTCTGGCAAGGTATATTGGGTCTTATCGATGGGCCATATACATGGAATTCTACATTCAGCTCACGTGGTTATATATCGGTTAACAAGCTCTCCCATATTATAGTCCAGTCTCAGATCTCATAATATGTGCATGACCCTTAATCAGATTTTACTAGCTTGACAGTATTTTTAGATTTCAGGTTATTTATGACATTTGTACTTTTAGACAGGGTCATTTCACATTACGTCTGCATTTTTACTTATAATGACTTTATCATTATGTTTATATTTTAAATTGCATAGTTTCACATACTTAGTACATTCAAAGTACTGACGCATACTCCTGTGTTATATCGTCTTATGATATAGGCTCAGTTAGGGTGGGCATGATATGGTATATATCGAATACCATACTAAAACTAAAATTCTTGATACTATGGTTTTTACATTATGGTATGTAGTATGGTATTTGATATCGTTTTAAAATACTTTGGTATTTGATATCAATTTAGTATTTATAAAAAAAATACCGAAATACCGAATACCGTAGCAAAGTATATAGGTACATATATAATTCATACCTATTATTATTATTATAATACTAGAAAATATGTAAAATAGTATTAGTAAAAAAACTAGTTATTTAGACATCGAAACTTTGACTACTCTATCTTGATTGAAATGTTATTTTTGTGTAATAGATTCAAAGAGAAAATTATTATACATTCTTTTAAATATATTTACAATGTAAGATGTTACAATAATATGATTGTGATATTTCTTAAAAAATCAAAATCATAATTCTCTATTATCCGAGTATATGTAAGTTAAAGTTGGATAAACTATGGTTACCGATTTACCGTACCGCAAAATACCGAAACTAAACTTTAAAATATCGAATCATACCAAATTAATTTGGTATGGTAATGGTATAGTAAAAAACCAAAATCGAAATTACCATACCTAAATTTTAAATATTGTATCATACCATACCACGCCCACCCCTAGGCTCAGGCACTCAAGCTTAGCAGCGTGGTTAGTCTCTCCTTCAGATTTAGTGCAACATTATTCTATTGGTGGATCCTCATTTTTTGAGGACCGGAGCAGTTCTTTCTATGTTAATAGTATTATTTCACTTTTCCAAACTTTAGAGTTAGCTGGGGGCTTGTCCCAGCAACTCATCTATTAGTAGAGGCTTTCAGACAACGTGGTATTAGTTTCATCTTAGTATTTTCATTATTTTTTAAAACTCCAGTATTTATCAGATTTTATCAATTCTCTAAAAAGATTGTTTTGAACTTCAATAACTTCCGCTCAATTTTTTATTTAATCCTAATATGTCAATAATATGCTATATCATGGGTTAGCTTGGGGTCACTTGTGACTCTAAGTACTGTGTTGCGTCCAGGGTGTAGACTCACATCGTGATACTCATCATAGCTCAACCTCCTAGGAAAGTTGTCTGAGGGGGAAATGCTAGTGTCTTGTTGCTTGTCATTATGTCCAACACTATCTCCAATATAAGCAATCGACACAATGACAATTGGTTCAATAGACCCACCTCCAAGATCATTTTGCTCCATCATATTAACAAAACCAATACTATCACCAAAATCAGGAAGCACTGATTATTCAAATTTGGCCCTTGTCAAATATCTCTTGAGAAGTATGTGCTGCCTCTTTACGTCTACCACCAGCAGAACGTCTTCTCTTTTTGTTGATTACATCCACAACAGGTGAAGGAAAACAAACACCACCAGATTGCACAATAGTTTCATCATAACCGTGGGCCCTTTCAATTGTGAAGTGTATACCTGATTTTTTCAAAATGGAAACCAAATCATCCATGCGTTTGCTCTCACACATCTAATTTGCTAATATTTTGTCGAACTTAACCTTAAGATTTGTTTTCAAAAACTGCAAAATATAAAATACAACACAATAAGCACTTGCACTAATGTAAGAAGAAAAATAATTAATACTTATGTAATGAGAAGGAATACCTTCACACGCATTTCTAACATGAGAATATTGGAATCATTTACATGATCACTTGCGTGATCTCTTTTGCGATTCTCGTGATCTTTTCGTAATTTTTATGATAATTTTCATGATTCTCTTTCCTAAACTCGATTGAAAGAGTATTAGAAAGATCTTCAATATGCTATTAAAAAAAAAGATAAACAAAAAAATAATGAGAAAATTAAGCAAACAAAGGAAAAATTGGAAACACTAAAAAAAAGAATTACAAAAAAATAAGTTGATAAATCTCATTACATTTTGTGCATGTTGGCCAGAAAGAAACATTTTCTTCATTGTTTCATATTGTGGAGCTCTAGTAATCTTATATGAGAGCATCAAAGGTTCCTTGACATGACTAAGAATATATACATTCCTCAAATGATACTTTTTAAAAATATGAATAACCCAATAAAAAAATTCAAAAGTAAAACCAACAGTGGAATATGAACTAGGTCGTATTAATGTTCCTTTGTTAGATACACTTTTGAGAGATGTCAAAAGCTCGTTAAAATAATCATTCCTCAGTTGTACTGCTGGAACAACTCAATCTATCTAAATAGATAATATGATTCCACTTAATAGTCTTGTCATCCCTATCACCAAATAACACACGACCAAGAAGGTATATCTCAGCTACTACAACAGCTTCAATATCTTATCAATAAAGTTCTCCCCCAATATGACACTTTTAATGAAGGTACTTAATTTCTTCATAGTAACACTTTTTTTCCAGTATCATCATTGAAATACTTCTTCAAAATGTAACTCCCATCCATACTATTAGCTTTTCATAAAAAGATGGACCAGGAGCACTAATGGATAACCCAGTTACTCTACTGAACACCTCTCGATTGAAAGTAACAATGTTTCCTTTCAAATCAAAAGACATTATGGTGTTGCTATAGTTATGAACTTCAGACAACAACATACAATGCAACAAACCCAGGCCTTTTGAAAATATTAACATTCATAAAATTACCAAAAGGGTGCTCCATTAACATGTTCACCCAAACAGGACCTAAGAATGTTTCAATAAAATTTTTAAACTTCTAGTCAGTTCTGCAACTGTTAATGCATGCAAATCAGTGATCTGGATGTATATGATAATGGAGAATGGCCATAATTTACAAATACTGCAAAAAAGAATCACAACAACACACAACATCAACACAACAAACCTATAACTTCTTTAAAAATGCAACAAAAATAAACTTGTCAATAAAGTACCTTAGAAGGCAAAGTTTGCCTTCTACGACACACTTTACTTCGAAAAATTATAACAATAATAAAATAAAGTAATAACTCAAACACCAAAATACATATGCCCTAAAAAATAAAGAATACAAGTAAGAAAATAGAGAAACTAACCTTCTTTATAGGTTAGAAGCAGAATCAAAGATTAAAAACTTGTTAAGCACAAAGCGGTCACTTCAAAATTCAAAGGCAAAAACACAATGTAAAAATACCAGATGAAGAAAAAGGAAAGAATATAAAGTTTATATATAAAACAAAATTACTCCTTACAGTGAACTAAAAAAGTTAAACTTAAAATATAATCGTATCTTATGCCACCCCTGGCAAATCTTTGAAAATAAAAACATGGAGGAAATTATGCCCTAATAAAGAATTTCATGCCATTGAGGCTTAACTTGTGCAATCCGACTTGATGACTTAAGACATAACTTATCAAATGAACTCATGCCTTAAAGGCATAACTTTTTTTTACTAAAGGGATGACTAAGTACGTGCAGAGAAGCTATGCTCGAATTTAAAAAATTTAATGTAGTTGATGCTTAAATTGTGCAATTCAAAATAATGACTTATGAAATAATTTAAAAAATTAAGCTCATGCCATAAAGGCGTGCTTTCTTTTTACTAAAGGGATGGCTAAGCGCGTGCACAAAACTAAAGCACGAGCACATAAATTATGCCCTAATTAAAAAACTTTTATGCCGTTGAGGCATAATTTGTGCAACTCAAAATAATGACTTATGAAATAATTTGAACAATGGAACTCATGCCGTAAAGGAGTACATTTTTTTAAAAGGAATAACTAAACACGTGCAGAAAAATTTCATGTCTTTGAGGCGTACCTTATACAATTCAAAATAATGGCGTATGGCATAATTTGAACAACTAAACTTAGGCCTTAAAAGGTTTTTCCTTAAAGTAAAGGAAAACCTAAATATGTGAATGAAACTGAAGCTCATGCGCAGAAGTTACGCCCTAGGTAAAAAGATTCATGCCAACAAGACGTAGCTTGTGCAATTTGAAACAAGGACTTATGGCACAATTTGAACAATTAAAAGCATGCCTTGAAAGATTGATTTTTTGAAAGGCATAACTAAACAAGTGTACAAAAATTAAGCACGTGCACACAACTTATACCCTCCGAATAAAAATTCATGTCGTTGAGGCATAACTTTTGCAATTAGAAATAACGAAGTAAGGCATAACTTGTAAAACTAAACGAATGCTTTAAGGTGTGATTTATTGTATAATTGAACTAATGTATTAAGGCATGATTTGTTTTAAGGCATAACTAAATATGTGCACAAAAACTCTGATTAGAGTTCATGCCTAACAGCTTTAATTCAAGACTTTTAACATAACTTTGCCATTTGAACTCATGATTGGCAACATAAAATAGACAATTGACATATGATTTTATTGTGACAAACTTAATAAGGGACATAACATAAACAGAAGACACTATAGAAAATAATAAACCCAAAAATGCATATACAATGAAACATTTCAAAGAGCTAGCAAAAGATTCATCTATAAAAGGATTAAAATTTGCAGCAAAATTGGAATATTAATAAATATCATTTTACTTTCCCAAATCTTCTGCAGTACAACATATATCAGTTTTCACACTTAATCTTTTATCCTCAGATGGTGTAATCAAATCCCAACAAGGGACATCTTCATGGAGTTTCTTTCCCTCATCAATCTTTTAGCATTTATTACAAGTTTCACTACCGAAATTATCAACATTTGCAGACTCCAAAAGATGACCATCAACTTCCTACAAAAAACACAATATATTGTTACATATTGAAAATCTTTATCACAGTAAAATTAACAAATATTAGAAAAAAAAAGATCTAAAATTAAGTCAGGCAAAATGAACATACTGTTTTATCACCACCGAAACTAGGTGTGGTCAAATAAATAAGTCCACATTTAACTTCATGTTCTAGTTTGGCAATAATTAATGCATACTTTTCTGCATATGCTGTTGTCGCTTCTATTGTAAGGTAAGTTCAACCTGAGAAAGTGTTTTCAGTCTTTCCAAACAAATGATCTAAAACTTCAGTAGGCGTACAATAAACATCAACATTTGGGGTAGAAGTTGATTTATCCTGAATGCTGACAGCCTTTTTGGACTTTGAACAACAACTTCCCCTAACTTGCTTTCTTCATATATGAAGTAGACTCTCAACAAGATTAATAACATTACTGAATCTACTGTGCAATTCATCGACATGACACTCCATTCTTTCAAATCTACTTTCCAACTTCTATACAACATAGAAAATAATGAAAGTTGAATTAAACAAATAGAAACAACCAACAGCAAATACAATCATACAGAAATTATCATGGATAGCAAAGAACATCTAACCTTGATTTCATTGAGTATAGTAGACTGTTGGTTGGTCATTTTTTTCTAAGGCTGCATACAACACCCTTCGTAACAAAAATGCAATAATAAAAAATTTATAAACAACAAATAAAAAACACCTTTCACAATTTACAAGATGATCATAAGACTAAAAAAATAGGGATACGTACATCAACTAGGTGATCAAGTAAACTACGTGAAATCAAAGAACCAAAAGAAGAAGAAGAACATTCTAAACCAGAAGCAAATTGAAGAGGAACTGAAAAATATTGTCTTTCATGGTTTGTAGCAACAACAACACTCACTTGAAAATTCTTGAATCTCTATCATAATGGGGGGGAAATTTACAAAAAATATAAAATATAGGAGGAGAAGAAAATTAAAAAGACAAAAACAACTATCTAAAAACACACATACATGTTTCGCATGAAAGATATTATTAATTATAATTTCATATGGAGTCTGCTTCACAGGAGCCTAAGACAACATACGCGAAACTTTCCGATCCATATGATGTGAATAACCACGAAAAATAGGAAAAACCTCCAATGCCCAAACATTAAAAGCATACGAAAAACCGGATAGTATACCATCATCCATTAACTCCAAACTCTTTAAACAACCTCATAGGTGACTTTGCCAACCAGTCAAACTCAAGGCTACTACAAGGAAAAGATAATCGAAAAATATCATCATTAATTATTTTTATTAAATGATCGTTGACAAAACAAGAATCGTCACAACCCAACAACACCCTCTCTACTATGTATAACTCAACAAACCTAACAAGATCAGTAAGTTTCTCCCAAAATCCAAAAGTGTGATTACTTGACGAAAACTCAAAGAACTTCATCAAGTCAACCAACTTAATTCGTTTATTGTCTGTTTATTAGGTATTAATTTTATGTTAGGAAAACATAAGAATAACTAGGTATTCTCTGTGTTAGGTCTTTAAACCTAACTACATTTTTGGCAACTTTTCATAACTAGGTATTATTTTTATGTTTTTCTTGTTTACAATTTTCTAGTTAGGTTTATTAATTATTATTTATATAAAAGTAGGATTCAAATCACATGCTACTTGGGATAGTTTTATCCTATATATAGGAATGAATTTTGTTATTTTCTTTACAGAATATTATTAATAATTGAAAGTTTCTCTTCTCTACACCTTTGTGTGTGGCTATTTGAAATTTATCTTACAACATTACAAGAACGATTCTTTAAGAGGTAAGATTAATTCATAACTTGATATATTTGGTTCTTTTTTTAAATTAAAGAAGGTAATAAGTCTTATACTAATTATTGTCTTTAGTTTCTTCAAATTAGGGGTCTAGATCACCTTTTGATCTAAGTTGTTGAATTGACTCTATTAGTATCTAAATTATCCCTAATCCGCTAATTTTGAATATCAAGATCAAATAGCGTTCTTAGCACTTTATCTTAAAATTTGGGGATTTTATGATTCACAAGTTTCATCCATCTTTAGTTTTCTTGTCTTTAATGTTCGTATTTTCGTTTTCACATAATATACTTGAAATTTGGGGATTTTATGATTCACAAGTTTCATCCATCTTTAATTTTCTTGTCTTTAATGTTCGTATTTTCGTTTTCACATAATAAACAAATAATCCAATTCTTATCAAGTGGTATCAGAGCGGTTCTTATCAAAGTTTCGTTCTTGATAATCTTAGAAGGTTCTTGACCCAAAAAAAATCTGAATTTTTTTTATTGTAGTAGCTACAAAGGTAAGCTACATAGCAAAAAAAAAAAGAAAAGAAAATTCAATTGCTTGAGAATTAAAACATCTTCAAGAAACTTCGAATTTGATTCTTGATTTCCTACATCATAGAGGAAAATCAAGGGGGAATTTGGAAAATATAATTCTACACAAATTGGTCTTTTTTCTTGTCTCATCAAACCCAATTCATTTGGGTGTGGTAAATTCTTTTTCTTTCCATATCTTACTTCTAAAGGATTGTTACTAGTAGGGTTTATATATAAATCCTAAAGGATCCATCTAAAGATAGTAATTTGAGGAGAAAAAGGCAAGAGAGTGAGATCAATAGAAAGAGGAAAAAAAGCCAAATTGAGATATCTTTATTTCCTTTTTATATTCTTTTTGAGATGTCTCAAACAGGCAACGATGATGAATGATGAACTCACAGAGAGGCTAAATTAAGTGATCAAAATGATATCAACTTAGCTGAAGTGTGTTGTATGATGGCCACATATTTGGAGGATATGAATGTCATCGTAACTGATTTGAGGAAAAATATTTTTCATACAAGGTGTAGAATAAAGGGTAAAATTTATTGAATGATTATTGATAGTGAAAGTGATGTTAATGTGGTAAGTCAAAATGTGGTGGAGAAGTTGGAACTTATTTGCATCAAACACACTACTCTTTGTGAGCGACAATAGCAGAATGATTTTGGTGAGATTAAGGTGACTAAGCAATGCATGATTTCTATCGCCATTGGAAGGTATTCCAATAATGTTCTTTGTGATATAATTTCAATGGAAGATTGTCATGTTGTGCTTGGGCGTCCATGGCAGCTTAATAGGAATGCAATCATGATAACAAAAAGAATAAGGTTTCTTTTAAGTCAAATAGAAAAATATATATATATACTTGCATCTTTAACTTTATCCCAAGTTTATGAAGATCAGAAACATATGAGGGAAGCAATGAAAAAGTTTGAGAGAGAAAAGATTGAGAGGAGTAAGGGGATGCATGTTGACATCCCAAGAGAGGAAAAAGAAGAGGTTATGTTGTGTAAAGAGAATGAGATATCAAGTGAGGAAAAAAGTGAGATTGAGAGAAAAGAAAAGAGAGATGACCATCAGAGTAAAAAAGAGAGGGATGATCGTGAGGTAGAGAAAGAAAAATAAGAGAGTTTAAGTGAGGTTATTTCTTATTCTACATTCCTTCTTCTTCTAGTTGTTTTGACTCTCTTGTACGTACTCATGGAAAAGATTGTATTGAAGAACTATCATTGGATGATAATCCTAAGATGGTTGAAACTACATATCCTATGGATCAAGTGCATATTGATGAGAAGGATATAAATAAAGAATATTACTTTGGGTGTTTTCAAGGTAAGACTCATGGAAAGAAATTCAACAAGGCAATTGTGGATCTATTGCCAATGGGCAAGAAAAAATAGGTGATGTTATTCCTTTGCTATATAAGACCGAGTAAGATATGTATAATTGGTTTATTCACATTCTTGCTATTCCTTGAACACCTAAGGTCTTTTTAGAGGTAATGAACTACACTCTTAATTCTTATGTTGGTGATTTTATTAATTTTGAGGATTATGATATTTTGTTATATAATAAGCCATTAGTTGTAATCTCTAAGTTCAATTATAAAGTAATTCATTTCTTTTTAAAATTGAGCCTGACGTTGTTGATTATGGATCGCTACTTGCTGAAAGGAGGCGTAATGTTTGTGAGAGACTTGTGAATGAGTTAGATTATTCTTCCGCTCTTATCCTAGAGTTAATGAGTTTTTGTGTGATAGCTTGTTGGAATTTGATTCTTTTTGTAGGATGAGACATAGTACTTCAAGTCTTAGTGATTGTGAACTTAAAAGGTGTTTGCTATTAGTGATGTGGAGATACATGACTATGAGAACTTCAATGCTTATGTGCATATCCCGTATATAGAAAAATCTTTAGGAGGTGTAATTGAGGATGCTTGGTTATATCATAAAAGTGTTCAATTTGATGCATGTTTTGGGGATCTTGTGTTATCTTTGTCATGCCCATTGGAATACTTTATTGATAGCACTAAATCTAGATTGCATGTATTATTCTCTATGTCATCTAAGCGTGATTTTTGTTGTACTTGTATAAGTAGAAAATTTTTTCATTGGGTTGATGATGTCTACATGCTTTATAAGGGTGTATTTATACATGCTAATTAATTGGGTTAAGTGGACACATGGTCACTATCTTGTGTTGTTTCTACCATTATTGCTTATGATAATAGATGTTGTTTACTAGTGCAAGTATTGTTGATTTTGCGAGACTTAAATTCGAGGATGAATTATTTTCAAGAAGAGGGGAATGATAGAATCCATAGTCATACTTCCATTAAAGTTGACGGGCTTCAATAAAAAAGCAAGAAGATGCTTCTCGTGGACCAAGTGTCCAAGAATGAGTCCAAGAAGATGCTTATCATGGAAGAAGAGCTCAAGAATGAGTCCAAGAATTATGGAGAAGAATGGGCTAAGTGCTATACATATTTTATGGTTCAAGTCCAAGCCCAAATGGGAGAAGATTGGGGCCTACAAGGGACTGAAAATTCTGCTCAAAGGAAAACTTAAATTATCACCCAACTTGAGTGGAATAAAAGTCTCGTACAAGTGACTACATTTTTGGAAATTTTTTCATATTTTATTAGGATAAAAATTTAGGTATTATTTTTATGTTTTTCTAGTTTAAAGTTTTTGTAACGATTAAAAGAATTAAGCCTGGACCATTTAAGTTAAGACATCTGATTATAATACCCAACTCATTACCCCTTAACCCGTTAAACTACCTAAGTGTTAAATTATTAAATCACCTCCTCAATATCAGCAAATAGCAAACAGAGAGAGAAAAAGGGGCAGTGAAACTTTGGCATAAAAATATCGTGCTGGTTCAGCGTAAAACTGTTCAACAATGCTGCTCCCAGAAGAAAAAAATGAACGACGGAAAGAGGAGAGAAACAGAAGAGAGAAGGGAAGAAAAGAGAAAAGCTACAGAGGTAAGAATAAAATCAGTATTGTAGGAGACCAATTTCTTTCACCCCTTATTGACCGCTGCAGGTAAACACTTGACAAACATATTCATCACTAAATTCACCCTTTCTGTTGCATTAAACAATTGGGATATAGAATGGATTAAGCCTAGAATTTCTTAAAAAATTGCAACTAGGTCTAATAAATAAATAAATAAATAAATTTATAGCAGTAGCAATATAACAGTTTTTATTTTATTTACTATGCTTTTATTTTCCATAATAGTTCTACGACAAAAACTTTTAGAAGGTAGTTAGTTAGAATTAATTTTAAACAATTGAGTGGGTTCGGGAAGTATGAGTTTCTATTTTCGAAATAAATAATTTCATGAGTTCTAAGGATAAGGAATACTCAAAAATTGCACTATATTTTCTTTAGATAATTGAGCTTGCAAGGAAGCGAATTGGAGTTATTCGGCAGAAAGTACTGTGAGTGATAATTCTTCCATAAGTTGATTTTCAACTACAATATATTTTAAATTCTTTCCTGCCTTGAAAATATTTTATTTAGAAATTGACTACTTCTTGCACATGGACACGCAATAGTATGATTAAGCATTTGAAATGCATTGTATCACTCTTATCATGAGTTTGCATATTGGCTACTCTTATATATGTGTTATATATGAATTATGATATTTGTTGAATTTAAATTTGACACGAGAAAATATGAATATATGTTGCATTATAAAGAAAATATTTTGGAAAGTTAACTTTTTCAGTTTCGCCGTTATCTAACATTGGGATCGTTAGACCTGGTGAACTTTGTAGGAAAAATAAATATTGTGCAAAGATCCTCTAGAAAGGAACCTAGCTGACGGGTAGTCAAATGGCTATGGTAAATCCATAGTGTCAGAAGGTATACTCGATACTTGCATAGGATCCTCCTAATAAATATCGATATGTTTTTTTAAATCAGTTTGAACAAAGTTTTCATACATTAAGTGGTATATTGATTAGAATAAGCAATTGTTGATGGTTTATAACTGTGTGGTTTTAATATATGCTTGTCCTAAATAATGCTATGGTTAATATTATTACTCACTCAGTCAGTGTGACTGATTCCGCTCCTTCTTTCTTTTTTCCCTTACAAATAATTTAGCTGAGGATGACCTCTTGGCTTAAAAGAGAGATAGATAGAGCTGACAATTGATCCAGTAAGCCTGCACTTACTTCATGTGGGCCAATCTTTTATTTAGACTAATTTAGTATATTAGTTTAGTTAAACCCTAGAGTCTTGCTCCTTGATATGTTTTGTAAATTTGATTTTGGCTTGTGTTGATAATGTCGTGACTGGGGACTTCTAAAGTCTCATGGAAGTAACTGACTCCGTTTTTATATCCTCGTAGAGCTATTATGTTCGTATTGTACTTTGTTAGGTTCTTCTTTACTGAAGTCTAACAGGTTTGGATTTGTGGATTTCTCCCCGTAAAAAGGAAACTCTGCCGAAATTTCTGCATGAAAATAGTACAGGCTTGCTCAGTAGGCTTAGGCTTATTGAGCGCCGGTCATGCCCTAGGCGGGTCATGATAGTTTTCTAGTTAGGTTTATTAATTATTGTTTCCATAAAAATAGGATTCGAATTTCATGCTACTTGCGATAGTTTTTTCCTACATATAGGGATGAATTTTGTTATTTTCTTTACACATAAGAGCTTCTGTTCTTTACACCTTTATGTGTGGCTACTTGAAATTTATCTTACAATATTACAAGAACGATTCTTTAAGAGGTAAGATTAATTCATAACTTGATATCTTTGGTTGATTAATTCATAACTTGATATCTTTGGTTCTTATTCGTAAATTAAAGAAGGTAATTAGTCCTATACTAATTATTGTCTCTAATTTCTTTGATTTAGGGGTCTAGATCACCTTTTGATCTAAGTTCTTGAATTGAATCTATTAGTATTATAAATAACCCTAATACGCTAATTTTTGAATATGAAGATCAATTAGGGTTCTTAGCACTTCATATTGAAATTTGAAAATTTTACTCACAAGTTTCATTTATCTTTAATGTTTGTATTTTCGCTTACGCATAATATAGTTGTTTATTCAAGTAACCCAATTCTTATCAACGTGGAAACCTCGTTGTTCAAGGTAGTAAAACCACGACCTACCTTGTAGGATTTCACCAACAACTTCACTAAATCTGAGCAACAACAATTACAGACTCTAGTAATCATTTGCATTGAACTCTTAATGAAATCCTCCTTGAAGTAACTCTACGACAAGGCTACAATGCAATAACTCTATTACAACATCCTCTAACCAGCTAGCTTTAACTAGTACTCCACGACTAACTCTCGCCCTACACTCAACTAACTTTAGTTGATGTCTTCTTCTAAGACCTTAAGAAGGATTACAATGAAAGATACCTACACAACCTTCACACTGTGAAGAGTAGGTTTACACTTGAGAATAAATACACAGACTAAACAACAACCTAGACTCGAGGATAACTTCAATTGTCTATGAGCAGGTCCCTTGTTGTAGTTGAGTAGCTTTGTTCTTGTAAACACCGACGGTTTTGCAGAGAATATTTCAATGGATGATTGCAAAAACTAGATTTTATTTTTGGTCATCTCTATCCATATATGAGAGACCAAAAATCAAGAAGAAATCTCATTGGGTAGTACATTTGACATGCTGTAGCTTCACCAACTACCGCAAAAAAGTACACACTTTACAACAGTAAGCGGACTTTTCTGATATAAACTGGCCGGTGTATCAAATTTATAGCAGGGATCTGCCCTGCTATGATTCTCCTGATGAGTACACACTTTACAGTAGGAATCGGATCCCTTCATGAATTTGTGTATCATCAAAATTACAAATACAACATCTATTAAAAAATACTTACATGAACATATATTCTCAGGGCATACCCTACAATACTCAGTCATTAATGTAAATAGATATGACTGAGTTTTTTACCGAAAAGAGAAGCGAAAATAAATATTAGGCTGAAAGTTGATCCTGACCGATAGTATTTAGAATGTTATTAACAGTATTCATATTCATAAAAAAAATTAAATTTTCTCCTTTAATATGTAAAAAGATCGATATTATTAATATGTAGCTTTTTTTGTATAATCATGATCTTTAAAATTTAATATTGGAATGTTCTTCGATTAGAATATTTGACTTTATTATTTTATTCATTTCATTTTTAAAGAAAAGTTAGATAGATATATAAGTCAATTTATTTTTAAAAATTATGTTCACCACTAATACATATTTTTTATATATAAATAATCAAGTTAAAATATTATGTTTCATATTTAATCAAACAATTCCGTATCAAACCAATCCACAAACAAATTCAATGATATCGATATTTGATTTATTTATTTATGTTATAAACATATTTGTATTATAGTGAATGTCTATAAAGATATTTGTATTGTAGTGGATACATGTGTTTATATTATAGTGAAAGTCTATCTTTTGGAAAAAAGTTAGGAGAAATTATCCCTATAAATAGAGGAGTTCTCCTTCATTATATTTTATCCCATCAAGAGAAATAAGAATTTCTCTCCTTTTCTCTTTCTCTGCAATATTCTTGTTCTTTCTTTATTATTTCATAACACGTTATCAGCACGAGTCTCTACCTTGACCACTCACTTTGAAAGATCTGAGGTAAGAAAAATTAAATTTTTTTTTTCGAAAGATGTATTACTTAACCACAGGAGTGATATTCCTTTGGTGATATTGTTGCTCTACGACTCTACTGTCTCAAAATTTGAAGGTCAGGGTATTATTTTTCTCTTTCTTTTAATATGGCTAACCTTACGAAACTTGATTTCGTTGCCATTCAAAGTTGGGGCAAAAACTACCTTTCATGGATGTTGGATGCTGAAATCCATATAGATGCAATGGATCTTGTAGACACCATTAAAAGTGAAAATAAAGCATCAAATCAAGATCGTGCTAAGGCTATGATATTCTTGCGTCATCATCTTGACAAAATTCTTAAAATTGAATATCTCACGATTAAGGATCCACTTATTTTGTGGAATACCCTAAAACAAAGGTATGGCCACCTGCACCCAAAGGCATGATATGATTGAATCCATCAAGACTATAAGTCTGTTCATGAGTATAGCTCATCAACATTCGAAACTGTTTCTAAGTTGAAACTATGTGGAGAAACTATTAATGATGTTGATATAATTGAATATGTGGTAGTACACAAAATTAATTGAGAGCTCCGGAAGAGCTAATGTATTACTACCTGAAAGAATGAAATTATTGTAGTAAGTCTCAAAAGGAAACTTATAAGTTTCAAGGACATTGGAAAAAAAATTGAGACTATAAATTATGGGAAGATCTAATATCTTCATGTTACTACAATTGAAGCAGGTTATAATTATTTATGTAAAAGATTACCCGCTATTTTTTATTTGTAGTACATAAATATGGGTATGATGATGAAATCACATACGAAAGTAAACTAGAAGTTTACTGAAATAAGTTGGCATAACTGGTTGGCCATCCCGGTTCAAATGTGATGCAAAAATAATTGAGAATTCACGTGGCTATATGTTGAAGAAATAAAAGACTCTTTAAGAATTCTCTTGTGTTTCTTGTTCTCGTGATAGAATGATCTTGATCAGCTAAGATTGAAATTATATTCTCTGAAATTTTGGAACTTATAAAAAGGTGAATATGGGTCCGTTCACCTACCATGTGAACTGTTTGCTAATAGATGCATCTATGGTATGGTCAGATATGTTTTGATATCAACTTGCAATTGATTTTTGTAAGGTTGTTGCTCGAATTATTAAATTAAGAGCATAATTCCAAATTATAAAATCATGTTGATAATGCTGATTCATATCTATGTTGGTTTAGCAAAAATTGTATGATTCCAATATAGCTAAATGATTGGTTACGAGAATAAAACTCCCAAATAAAATTTTGTATGAGATATGTTTATTTAACATATAGCAACACTTGAATGCATCAAGCCAACAAGGTTTCCCCTATCACAATTGGTTCAGGATCAGGAACCAAATGATTCCATCTAAGAATTTGAATGTGCGATATATGATTCAATTGCTCCACCACAACGCACAAAGATGGGTCCCCAATGAGCTTGGGGGTAAATGTTAGTTTTTCTAATATTAGGGAGAGAAGCGATTAGCAGCCAAAAATTGAGTGTAGGATGAATTATCTAGATCCTCGGGAAAAAAAGTGAACTTAAAGTTCAATAGATAATTCACTTGCAAAATATTGAAAATCAATTGCCAGATATATTTGCTGACTCTATTTTATAATTCAGTTGGAAATGCTCCAACGAAAGGTCCTTAAAGGACAGGGTCTATGAGACGCCTGAAGCGTGATAGACCAAACGGTTCCAAATATAGAATTCCTTGAAGAAGGAGAGGAGCAAATGATTAAGATAGTCATAATGATGAGGCAAGTGCTTTAAGAAAGCACCACGACATAACACTTCATAAAACCTTGGCAAAGGTTCAGGTACCTGAAAATGATAAAAAATGAAGAGATCTCAATAAGTTATGTCGCATTGGAACTGATATCAAAATGATCGCCAACGATACCTTTGATATAATGTAGCGCTCAATATTATAAATATTGATGAGGATCTTGAATTCAAATCTGTCAAAAAGTGTGGACATATAAATGATTGGCCAATTAAAAATACGCAATTCAAGTGTAATGCCAGTGGATATAAATGAATTCTTGTAGCATAAAGATTTTTTGTAAATTCTGACATTATTATATGGATAGGTCCTCTTGTGGTGGATGCAATTATTTTGAGGTTCCTCATAAGTCTGGCAATATATGAAAAACTTGATATGTGCATAATGAAATTATTTTCATGTCTAGAGAGACTGAAGGATAGATGAAAATCCTTGAAGGATTTAAAAGAACGAGGAAATTCTTGGTCCTGAAGATATAGTCTGCTCCTACTAGGAGACATTGGAATGGGATCAAACACATAACGCGGTATCTAAAAGGGACTACTGATATGAGCTTATATTAATCTAACAATTGCAGTCCCCATCTTGTTGGTTATGTTGATGTTGGATATTTATCTGACCCACACAAAGCTCGATCTCAAACTGGCTACATGTTCATATGTGGAGGTACTGTCATATCTTGGAGATCTACAAAGCAGTCTCTCGTAGCTATTTCATCAAATCATGCTAAGATAATAGCTATTCATGAAGCAAGCCGAGAATGTGTGTGATTGAGGTCTATGATACATCTTATTAGAGAAAAATGTGGTTTAAAATATGACAAAGTACCCACAATTTTTTATGAAGATAATGCAGCATGCATAGCACAACTAAAGGAGGATTCATAAAAGGAGATAGAACGAAGCACATCTCGATAAAGTTTTTCTACACACATGAGCTCCAAAAGAATGGTAATATCAATGTGCAACAGATTCGTTCAAGTGACAATGTGGCTGATTTATTCACCAAATCTCTATCAACTGCGACTTTCAAGAAGATGGTGCAGAAGATCGGGATGCAAAGATTCAAGGATGTTCTCATTAGGGGGAGTTAATACGCGCTGTACTCTTTTTCCGTTACGAGGTTTTGTCCCACTGGGTTTTCCTTGTAAGGTTTTTAGTGAGGCAGCCAAAATGCGTATTATTAGATATGTGTACTATTTTTCCTTCACTAGATTTTTTCCCAGTGGATTTTTTTTAGTAAGGTTTTAACGAGGCACATTATCTATCAAATAGACGTTCAAGGGGGAGTGTTATAAACATATTTGTATTATAGTGAATGTCTATAAAGGTATTTGTATTGTAGTGGATACATGTGTTTATATTATAGTGAAAGTCTATCTTTTGGAGAAAAGTTATGAGAAATTATCCCTATAAATAGAGGGGTTCTCCTTCTTTGTATTTCATCCCATCAAGAGAAATAAGAACTTCTTTCCTTTTTTTTTCTCTCTACAATATTCTTGTTCTTTTTTTATTATTTCATAACAATTTATTTATTTTTATTACTATTAATGTCGTATAAAAGAAAATTGAAGCAGTGCTTAAGGGAAGTATAAAAATGCCTATAATCCAAATTAGAATAAAATAATAATAGTAACCAGCAACCGACCATATTTTTATTTTATAGAATATGGATACTGTTGACCACATTCCAGTCGGTAACGGTTAGGATAAATTTTTATAGTCTGTTTGGTCAAATTTTTGGAAGGTCAGAAGTGTTTATTTTTTTAAAAAAAATTTTATTTTAAAAAAATGAGGTGTTTGGTCTAGCTTCTAGGAGAAAATAAGTGCTTTTAGGGAGTAGAAAAGCTGTTTTTCAGAAGCTAAAAGAAGTAGTTTCTCCCTAAAAGCACTTATTTGAAAAGCACTTTTCTGAAAAATACACTTAGAAGCAGTTTTCAAAAGTTTGGTCAAACACTAATTGCTACTCAAAAGTGCTTTCTAAATTTATTGGCCAAACACAAACTGCTTCTCACCAAAAGTACTTTTTTGATAAGCACTTTTGAAAAAAGCACGTCTTAAAATAAGCTGATTTGAGAAGCTTGGCCAAACGGGCTATCAGTTTTTAGTTCAGTATTTTTTAGCTTCTTCTTCTTATTATTATTATTATTATGTTATTTATCTTATAGAAACTCAAGACTTATATTAGTTCTATTTGGCCCGGAGCATTGATTTTTCATAATGAATAGGCTAGCTCTATCTCTCAATTATCTATTCTGTGCTCGAGAAGGTCTATATTAACATCATTTTCATATTTCGAGATATGTGTACGTCTCATGTAATTATAATTTTGAGGTCAAGAATGATTATGCTATAGAAATAGTTTTTATCATTAGTACAACACATTACATATATAGTTATGAAATCTTGCTACGAATTTAAGAATTGTGGCTAGTACCTAACAACAGCTACAAAAATTTGAATTTTGTTGCTATTTACGAATTTGTAAAAAATTTTAGCTATAAAAATTAAATTAAAAAAGTAAATTTCTCATTTTTTCTATAATTACTAATAATCGTGGCAATAATTATCTAAATAACTACAAATCTATTGTTAAGATGAAATTTCATGGCTAATCGTAAGTTGTTGCCACATGATAAAAGTTACCATAGTAATAATATCCTTTTAGGTAAAATAAATTATTTGAAACAAAATTTTGTAGCTAAATAAATTATTTTGTTTCAAGTAATAAAAAATTGTGGCAATAGTTATCTTACTAGCCACTAAATTTATTGCTATGATAAAAATTTCATAGCTAATCATTAGTTGTTGTCACGTGATAATAATTTTTATAGCAATAATAACTTTTTTGCCACAATAAATTATTTGAAATAAAAATTTATAGCTAAATAAATATTTTGGCTTCATGTAATTAACAATTGTGGTAGTAGTTAAATGATAGCCACAATTTTATTGGTATAATAAATTTTCGTAGCTAATCATTGGTTTTTGCCACAAGCAAAAATTTACTATAGCAGTAATAATCTTTTAATCATAATGAATTATTTAAAATAAAATATTATAGCTAAATTAATGTATAATAACACCAACTAGTATATCATATATCAAAATTAAAAAATTACTTTTAAATTTTAAATATAATTAAATAAAAAGAATTACTCGCAAGTACAGTCTACAACTTTAGTTAACATTATTTGTCTAAGATTTTCGTTGTTTGTTCGAATTGACCTTAGTTTTTCTCTTATCTCAAAATTAATTACTTTTTCATTTTTACTTTTTTTCTTTCTTAGTTTTCATGTCAACCCGTATTTTTTATGCTCATTTTTTCTTCTTTCCAACAAATCTTTCTTACTTCTTCGTCTTTTTTTTTCCATTCTTTCTCATCCTACTATCTTATTTGATTTTTTTTTCCGTTTTTCATTCATTTATCTTCTCTTCTCTTTCACACACTTTGTCACTTCTCATTTTGAATTAAATTTGAGTTATATTTCATATTTTAATTTTTTTTAAGTTTGTTAGTTATTTTAATTTGTGTTTGATATAATTGATTCTAAACATCAAGAGGAATTCAAAACGTAAATTTGAAGTTGATTTGGGTAAAATTTTAAAAGAGGCGCAAGAAAGAAGACAGAAATCGATTTTTGTTTAATAGTGTATAATATTGTTTAATCATATATATGGATGCATAACACCTCTCATAAGTTCGTATAATATTATATACTTGATATATAATATTGTATATCGAGTTTTTAAATAGTATTATAAAAAATTAAAATTTTATATAATATTATATACCAGATGTATAATATTCTATATTGAAATTTTTAAGCAGTGCCAGAAGAAATAGTAGGCTAAGCTATTAAAAACTTAAAAGTTTTGCTACTTTGGTGCAATGTAATATTATGGGTTATACTTTTGTGCAACTATCCCTTAAATAAGTATGCATTTATATTTAAATTTGAATATTTGACTATAGCATATTTAAATAATTGTGTGCTTGTATTTATATTGGTCACTAATTATATTATTTTTAATTTATTTTTTTAATCGAAGGAGGGGATTACAAGGTGAGAATTAAACCCTCACCAATAAGGTGAAACTTCAGTAACTAATCAATTGAATTACTAAAATCATCCTTTTTTTTAAATTACATAGTGTTAAGAGAAGGAAATGTGACGCAGGCGGAGAAATTATAAAACGGAAAGTCAAACCCTTATCAACAAGGAAAAAAATTAAATAGTCAATCAACTTATCACTAATTATATTTAATTTAAATAAATATAAAGATTATTAATGAAATAGTCTAATACTATTTTAATATCTCAATATTATAAAAAAACATTATCATAAATATAATTAAATACTAGTTAATATTTTTCTATGTTTATTCTTTTTTTTTCATACTTAATTTAATTCCATATATGAAATAGTATTTATTTTATAACATCACAATAAATATCATCTATAGTAAGAATATATTCACGATTCTCTTTTTAGCCGCCACACTTTTTTCCTCTCTTTGAAGCTTATTATTCTGTTTCATAGTTTTTATAATACTAGCGCGCTTCGCGCGTGTCTCTCGTATTAATAAAAATAAAATTTTAAAAATAATATAAATATTAATATTTAACAGACGTGTATGTATAAAAATATAAGATTTAAAAAGAAAATTATAAACTTTAAGTTAATAAATGATTATGTTTAAAAATTTGATCTAAACTATTAGTTCTTTTCCTCATTTTAATTTGTTCTAATACTTATTTCAATGAACGAAACGTCGTAGAAATAATGTTTGAAAGGTGAAATATCGTTCATTCTTTCATAATCACTTAAATGCACGCACTATATGTATATTTCATGTTAATCATTACAAAAAATTGTATTACTACACTATTAGCATATCAATATAAATATTAGCATTATAAAGATGCATTGTAACACAAAGTTGCATAGTAGAATAGACCATATAGTATAAGTTATTCGTTTAAACAATTAGCACTTACAAAATCATATTGTGAGTTATTACTAACTTATTTTGACACTAATAAAATGAAATTATATCACAAACACACTTATTTTTTGTAATTGATCGTCCAAATTAAGAAAGACTCATCAAAATTAGTGAAAATAAAACTCTATTTTTAAAAAGGTAAACAAGGTGACCGATAGTTTGCTATGAGGCCTCGTACTTTAAACATTTAGTTGTAACACAATTTTAAATTTTTTATTTTATCGTTTATGAGATGATTTTTGCTCAACTTTTTTTCTTGGTCATAATCTATGTATCTAATCTAGTACCTTCACATAAATTGAAACAGAAAAATATTGTAGATTTAACTAAAGAGTGTGAATAACAAGATCACTTAATTAATTGAAATAACGTAAAATATGTTGTGTTTCTATATTATTATTATTTTCAATTGTATATTTTCTTTTTAGAAAAAGAAGAAAAAGAAGAAATTCAACGTATTAATACATCATAAAATTATACTATTTAATTTATTTTCTCTTACTGTGAGTTAATTTGTGATCGATCAATAATTAGTTAGTCCAATAAATAAAGGATTAATGTAAGTTAACAAAATTATAATTAATTTTAAAGTTTTAAATGTTAGGACTTTTAATATAGTTCAAATAAGTAAAGATTTAAAAAGAAAAATTTTAGTCAATTTTAAAATACTAAATATTGGGAGTTTTTACCTTTTATAAATAAGTAAAACTTTAATACCTGTAACTTTAATTAATTTCAAACTCCAATATGTTAGGATAATAATTTAATGATAATTATTTAAGAAAAATAGTATATGACAATTTTGTCTACAGTGATGTCTTTTAATGAAGGACAAAAGTTCAATCAACATTAATAAGTATTTTCATATTTGAAGATCTTAGAACTCACAAAGATACCAAATATATCTACAAAGAATATTTTGTTAAGTAAATAGGAATAAAATATGATGCATATATTGAATGTTATGTTAGTATGAAATCTAAAGAAATTACCAAAGATTATTCCATCAAAATTTTGTATTGCATCTTCAAACGAAATAAAATTATTTGAAAAAGTAACAGTAGAAAAGTGACTGTTGCATTCCTGAACTATAATATTATCATTGAATCCAACCTAAATCTCCTTGTTTACTCATACAAAATTAAGATTAACACCATTAAAGCGTCCATTTATGATGTAACAGATCTTATCTTGTTCTAAATATTTTTTTACACTTTTCAATATAATTATTGAAAAGTATAATATGAATTTTTGTGCGCTACAAAAAATTAAACTTTAATAGTCAATATATCTATCTATCTATATATATATATATATATATGATAAAGATAGATAAGAAAATATATAAAAATATAAAATAGAAATATAGAATATAATACGAAAAAAATTATTACATCTTTGTCAATTAACGTTATAGTCATTCGAGTGTTTTCCTTTATTTGTTTTTTATATTCTTTTACTAATCCAGCTCCAATCACTACTTTTATTATCCAATGAAAATCATATCACCTTTCATTGTTAATTGACACAATTTCATTCACGAAATCCTTTTCAAATTCCATTGCAAAATTATAATGATTTATAATTTTATAGAAAATTTATTTTATGAGATGAAGAGATTATTTTACCTGAATAGATGAAACTTGTAAATGTATGAGTAGATAAAGAATGCTTGTTACAAATAACATAAATTTTAAATCACATAATATCAATATAAAACTCAATTAAAGGAGATAACACAGTATAAATGTTAGACTCAAATAAAGATAATCTAAGTTAAATTATTTTGAATATAAATAAATAGAGCTAGAATACAATTATTATTGTCTTTTTAGAATCCACAATATAAAAATTTTTACAATGTCATTAAAAAAAATATAGATTAACACGAAAAAATACAAGATTAGAGATTGAATCAAAAGTGTTGATATAGAATAATTGTTGAATTAAATTATACAATTATAAATTTCTTTGTTGAAGAAGAATTTATAAATTAAAAAATATTTAAAAATATAAGAATATTAGAAAATTACTATGAAAAAGGAAAAAAAATATTTTTCGTTACTATAAAAAAAAAAAGGGGGGGGGGGGGATTCAAAGCAAAAAAGCAAAAAAAATAAAAATAAAAATCGGTGGACACATTTTTTCTTTTTAATTTTTTTTTTAAATTTACATTATAAATAGAGTTATTCCACGAATAGAAAACTTAATTTATTTTAAAAAATGGTAGAAAAAAAGAAAAATAAAATCAATAGAAATTATTTAATCTTTTTTAGGTTTAGACTATAAATAGAATTATGCCACAAATAGAAAATCTAATATGATAAAATAAGGTGATGGAATATTAAAAATAATTATTTTAAATAATTGTGTAAAAATAGTAATTGACAATTTTGTCTATTGCGAAATCTTTTAATGAAGGGTAAAAAGTTCAATCAACATTTTTAAGAGTCTTCACACTTTTAATATAGTATAGATATGAATGAATATAAAATATTTAATTTTTTTTATAAAATTAATGATCGTTTATGATTAATAAAAAGAATTGATTAATAAAATTAAAATATAATAAAAAGTTTAGTCACAATAAGATATAATTATAAAATCTAATTATGGATGTCACTTTTTATAGCTATGAAAAAGTGAATTTATTGTAGCCAAACCTACAACTACGTATTTAAATTTTTATGAAAAAATAATTATATTTTTTGCCGTAATAATTTATTTTTTGTGGCTGAATTGTTCCCAACGGCTGCCAGATCAAAATCTATTAAACAAATACGCACTCCTTCATTTTTATTTGTTTTATATTAATTTAATATATTTTTTAAAAATTAATAAATAAAATGATGATTTTACTATATCATTTGAATATAATAAATTTAATATTTTAAGAAATATATTGAGAAATGACATTGGTTAATAATAAGAATAAATTAAAAATTAAGTGATAGACTTATGTATTGATTTTTTTAAAATAGACAAGTAAAAAATGAGTCCGGCACAAAACCGATAAAATTATTTTAAAAAATTTCAAAACGGACACGGATTTTTTTGGGTATCCAAAAAGGACACTCATTACCTCAACAACGATGTTTTAATTTTTTTTTTTTAAAAAAAATTTATATTAAGGGAACCTCTTTGGACAACCAACGAGATTCTTTAAAATATTTTTAAAAAAAATTAAAAAACTTCGTTAACGATCCAACAAAATTCTATTAAAATAATATTTTTTTTATTCTCACGTCAAACAAAATTTAAAAAAAAAATTGAGAACCCTTCCCTTAACAATTTTTTTTTCATTTCTCCTTGTGCTGTTTTGGTGTTCCAATTTAAAAAGATTCGTTGTTAGTTGCAATATTAATTAATTAATTATGACAATAAAGTGGATAAACAATAAAATACCTTCCCTACACTCAATTACTCGATTTGAGTATACATAAAATAAGAATTAAAACAGCACAAATAAAGTTGGGGTGTTCCAAAAATAATAATTAAAACAGCACCAAACGAAATTTAAAAAAAAAAATTAATTTAAGGAACCTCGTAGGTCGTTCAATAAGATTTTTTAAATATAATTTTGTTTTAAAAAAAAATTAAAACCTCATTGTTGAGACAACGAGGTGTTTATTTTAGATAGCCAAAAAAATTAGTATCTGTTTTGAAACTTTTTAGAGAATTTTATTCGTTTTATTGCCGGATTTAGTAAAAAATAGACATTTAATATTAGTATAATGAATGTGTAATAGTGGACAGATGTAGTAATGTATATTGAAATCTAAATAAGCTAGGACTTGTGGCCTCTACTGTTTGGTTCAATTGATTTTTATCTTTTATGGAATAGGCCTCCCGTTTCACTAAAGAATGTTTTTATGTACATTTTTTTGTTTTATTTTTGAAGAGATACGAATATCTTTGTGGTGCATAAAATAAAGGAGGGAAAGGAAACAAAAATTCGAAGGGAAGGTAAAGAAAATAAATACTAAATTGGCTTCCTTTCCTTAACTTTTACCGGCGGTTCTTTAATTGAACGGATTTTTTTACTAATCATGGTTATTTTCCCGTAATATTTTAGCTAAGGGAATCAATTATCGAATATTAGTTTACAGACATTAAAAATGTCTTTTTTTCTTTACTATTTTTCAGTGGAAGGAATGATATTGTATTGATCGGGAATCATTCAATTCGGGATATCTTACTCAAACATGTTCATTTCCATACTTGTAATAAAAGAAAGCCGTTTACGCTAAAATTCATTTCTCAAAGAATAAAGTGAATGAGAAAGATAAGAAATTTGGAACCGTTAAAGCAAAAAAAGCGGATAAATAGTTGGAGAATGAAAGTCTTTTTAAAAATAAAGAAACTTGAATCCTCATGATTTTTAAAATCGACAAATTTTTCTCTTATTGTAAATTTCATTATTATTGATATAGACATATAGAACAGATTCCATTTTTAATATTCTAACTTTGTTAATATCACGAGCTGCTCTTCTCTTATCTTACCTATATGTACGTACTATTTTTCTTCGAAATTGAAAAGTAAAAAGACTCTAATCTAACTCATAAATAAAGAAATTAAAACTTCTCAACATACAAATATTTGAAAATGATATTTCTATCTTTTCAAGATTTAAAGAACTACTTGTAAATTAAAATATATACCATGCCTAATAGTCACTAATTATTATTATTATTATTATTATTATTATTATTATTCAAAGTGACTATTTCTCCGTGACATTTTATCCAACTCAAAATATTTTAAAATATGTCTTACTGAAGCAAACATGCAACAATATTGATATAAAGAAATGAATCAGAATCAATCCAAATCCGGAAAAATATAATACACCCAATCTCTTACACAGTGGTGGACATAGTTTGGGTCGATTTGAAATTTAAAATTTTAAGATATTTGGATTGAATTTTTGGATTATGAATTGGATTGCGAATTTCATTTTTAAAATTTATATTGGATATCGGATTTATTATTATGGATTTTTGGATATCCAAAAATCCAAAATTTTTTGCCTTATATGTAACCTTACTCAATTACTCATATCATAAGTGTCCAATACTAATAAGTTCAATTTTCAAAATCTAATAGATTAATACTTACGGCTCATCACAATATTAAAGCAATATAAAAAATTCTATTAAATAAATATAAAAATGTAAAATATTTTATGAGTAAATAAAATTTAATACACGGCATGGACGACGGTAGGGTCACCTCAATTCTTTTTAATTGTAGAAAGTAGGAGTGTACATAGTCCGGATTGGTTCAGGTTTTTTGAATACCAAATCAAACCAATTATATTTAGTTTTTAAATATACAAACCAAATCAAACCAATAAAACTCGCATTTTTAAACCTCGGGTTTTTTCACGTTTTTCAGATTTTTTTCAGTTTTTTTCATATTTTTTTCCCAATAACGTCTCCATATAAAACATATAACTTATACTTGAAATATTTCTTTAATTCCAGTAACATACAACTTTCTAAGGTGTTTCAAAATTAAGAAAATAACACAAAATATAAGATGAGTGATGATATTTTATTAAAATTTTCAACAAAGAAGATAATAAAATCGCATAAAATAAATATTAATAATTAATAAGTTATAATGAAAATGATCATACTCTAAAAAGTACTAAGTCATGCCAAATAAAGTACGACTAATAAATATTAATTATATAACTAAATATTTTTAAAAAATTAAGTTATTTATTTTCATAGTGTAAATTAACCTGCAAAAGTAAAGAATATATATATATATATATATATATATATATATATATATATATATATATATATATATATATAATGTCGGGTTGGTTTGGTTCGGTTCAGTTTGACTTTTTTTAGTTAAAACCAAACCAAACCAATTATGGTTGAATTTTTTTACCAACACTAAACCAAATTGAACCAAACCACTAGTCGGAGTTTTTTTTTCTTGGTTTAACTCGGATTATTGGGTTAGTGCGGTTTGTCGGTTTTGTTTGTACACCCCTAATAGAAAGTTATAAATTTCAAGAAGCAAACTATTGGGTGGATTGAGGTTGTTAATTGTTATAGACTACCTAAAAAGCTCAAAAGTCAAAATCGAAAATTCAAAAAATTCAAACTGACTAATCTGAAACCGAACATAAAAATTCAATCTAATTCGAATTTATTTGGGTTGGACTTGGATTGTATAATCCGAAAATCGAATATCCAAATCGAAATTCTCATATCCAATCCGATGTTCCAAACACCCACCCCTACTCATATGATCTCAATGGGAACTAGTTGGAGTCTTTAGTTATCCGTTGACACCAAATTGAGATGTCTAGATGTGCACTCTCAAAGTTTAAATGCTTAATTACCAGTTGAGATCAAATCTAAATACATATTTATATATTATGCCTTTTTTTTTTTACCAGGAACTCTTTAAATTACCAACTTGGCCATCCCTGTGGCTTATTATACCCTATCCAACTGAACTATTTTCAGGAGAAAAAAAAAACGAATTTCTTGGCATTGACTTCAGCCAGCCTGATCTCTTCCAACACGAGGAAAAAATAAAACTTAGTCTATACACTACTACTACTAATATATATATATATTAGGCAAATACAAAATCCAAACTAATGTCAAACTTGTTCAGATACTCTAATGGCTTTGGTATCAAGCTTGTTTCACTTGTGCATCTTTGTTTTAGTTGCACATTTTGCCACCCCAATGGTGTGTATTCGCAGCCATGAAGCTGCTCTTTTCGTGTTCGGTGATTCAGTTTTCGATCCTGGAAATAATAACTACATCAACACCACTGCTAGCTTCCAAGCAAATTATTTGCCGTATGGAGAATCATTCTTCAAGTATCCTACTGGCAGGGCCTCCAACGGACGCCTCATCCCTGATTTTATCGGTAAATTTAATTGCATTTTGGTCAATTGTTTGCAAAACAGTATTTCATTTTTGAGCTGACCTGAACAGCTCGTGTAATTTATTTTTGCTAGGGACCCATGAAATCTTATTTTTGTTGTATTTGCAGCTGAGTATGCTAATTTACCATTGATTCCGCCGTATTTTGAAATTGGGAAGAAACATTTCGTTCATGGGGTGAATTTTGCTTCAGGCGGTTCTGGTTGTTTAGCTGAAACCCGTCGTGGCTTTGTAAGTGACAATTTACTTTTATGTAATTTTTTTGAATTTGATAGTTAGATCAGTATTAGCTGGATCTTCTTTTCTTTTTTCAAAAAGATGTTGGGTTTCCATTTGACAGGTTATAGACCTTAAAACACAGTTGAAATATTTCAAAAACGTGGCAGAACTGCTGAAGAAGAAGGTGGGGAAAACAGAGTCCAAACGGATCTTCTCCAATGCTGTATATATTTTTAGCACTGGCACTAATGATTTATTTGCCAATTTAATGGCAAATTCCACTTCCCCAAATTTCGATAGAGAATATCTACAGATTATTATGGGCAATTTGACTAATGTTTTAAAGGTAATGAACTTAATATTGATTCAACCTCATCTTTCCTATTTCTTTTGTTGAATAGTAGTTTGTGTATGATTAATCAATTTGTAAAGCGACAACAAGAGTTGCTCAGATGGTAAATATCCTTCACCTTCAACCTTGAGGTTGTGACTTTGAGTCTCGCAAGGAGCAAAATGGAATAGGAGCTCTTGGGGAGGGGTTAAAAAAAATCAATTTCATGAAAAGCATTTTTGCTAATATTGGATTAGTAATTTGTACTCGATAAGGATTCAAAAGTGCTTGCTGCGCACTACTACTTAAAAATATTTATTTGTTTCTAAAAAATTAGTCAAACACTTTAATTTCCTAAAATAAGCATCTTTTATAGGTAAAATAAAACAACTTTTGACTTTCTAAAAGGTTAGCTAAACAAGATATAAATAATTCTTTGTACTTTGTTTAAAGATATAATGGTCAACAACATATTTAAACTATTACATGTTTACGAGTTTCACACCCCAATTATCTTATTACCTAAACTATCAACCGTCTGTAAATGCAATAGGGAATTTACGAGGAAGGAGGGAGAAAGTTTGTGATGCTTAATTTGGGTCCCTTAGGTTGTCTCCCTTCTATTAGGCTTCTGAACCTTCAAAAAGGAGTTACAAATGGCAGTTGCATGGAGGAAGCTGCCACAAACATGGCGAAAATGTTTAATTCAGCTCTCCCAAAAATGCTCAAACAACTAGAGAAGCAATTGCCTGGGTTTAAGTATACAATATTCAACTTCTTCAAAGTAGCAGCTGAAAGGATTGATAATCCAACAAAATATGGTATGTTCTATCTCGTCAAGCTCAAAATCAAGTATTCTTATGTTCGATTACGTATTATGCACCGTTGATTAATGTAAGAATAACTGTTATAACAAGAAGTATTAATGTACTATAGGTATCAACATGAGTCGGTACAGTTACCAACGGCATCCTTAATCAGAAGTTGCCGTTAAGAAGCATTTAACCCCAAATATAGGATTTTCTGGTGCAAATTTGGATTTAGACGGGTCCAAATGCGGGTACCAGACACCAGCTGGAAAAACTTAGAATCTGTTTGAAAAGTCATGTAATTGAATTTGAGCGTAATTAGATGTAAATTACACAATTTGTCATCTTCGGCTAGGTAATACATGGTCAACAGGAAATTGAGTGTAATTGCGAGGGAGTAATTAACTCTGCAATTCCTAAGGGGAGATGAGAATTGCAGGTAATTACAACGTCACCTTTTAATTTCTTTATTTTTATTTTTATTTTTATTTTTATTTATTTTCTTTATTTCTATTATTTTAATTTCTTTATTATTTTTATTATTTTAATTTTTTTACTTCTAAAATATTTTTTGTTTTACATTATATATCTTTTATTTCCTTTCTTCTCATTTTCCAACCTTTAATTCTTGTGATTCATGTAATTACTCATATTTTTCCATTTCTTATTTTTTTCTTCATTTAGCATAAATACATTATTATTCTAGTTTTTGAATTAACATGAATTTTCAATGTTGAATGATGTTATAGACTTGTTTTTATTTTTTATTTTTTTTGAATTATATCTACTTAAATTGTATTGGAACTTATTTTAAGTTATACTGATATTTGACATAAATGTTAGCTTTTTTTTTTCTTACTTTTGAATTAATGTTATATTTCAGTCATAATTTATCTATTTTAGTAGTATGAACTTGTTATTTCACATAACATGCCATTCATTTTTTAGTTAGAATATAATTGATAGCTTATTTTTGGTCAAATATTTAAATAATTTTATGGAATTATATTTATAATATTAATATTTTCGTCAAACATGCATTCCATGGTGTTCTTAAAAAAATATGACTTTTAGTTTTTATAATTAATTAAATTAAAATATTATTAATTTAAAAATATACATTAATTATGTTTTTCCATATTAGTTAAATATATATTTATTAACTAATATATTTTTCAGAGACAATACGTATCATAAATACCTAATTTAATATCATTTATAAATACAAAAATTTGTCAAATATTAATTTTTGATATTTAACTTTGATTTTAAAAATTTAATCTAATTGTGTAATTAAATTTGTGTAACCAAACAGTATGCTTGAAATTACACAGTAATTACATCATGACAAACAAAAAGTTAATCGTAATTATTATATTATGTAATACTAAGTTGTATTATTACTACCTTAATAATTATTCTAATTCTAATTATACGATGACTTTTCAAACAGACTGTAATAAAAAAGTAAAAAAAATAATAGGAATTGATTGATAGATTTCTTGAAACAAGGAAAAAGGAAAGGAAAGATGAAACATAAATAGTTTATAGGTTGTTTTTCTATTTTTCTTTTTCTGTTCAGTTCAAACACCGTAGCAGAAATTTCATGGCTTTGCTAATTTAAGATTCATCTAAACAAGTAGAATGTTAATTCAATGTTTCCTTATTAGTCTTCATTCACTTGTGATTTTGTTGTTTTTAGGTTTTAAGATATCAAAGACAGCTTGTTGTGGAACGGGTGTATTTCGAGGGATTTTTAGTTGTGGAGGCAAGAGACAGGTAAAAGAGTATGAGTTATGTAAAAATGTGAAAGATTACTTGTTTTTCGACTCTTTTCATCCCACAGAGCGTGCCTACCAACAATATGCCAAAGTACTGTGGAATGGAACTCCAAACGTCGTTGCACCTTACAACCTAAAATCATTTTTTGAACTTTCAACATAACCTGATGGTGGCATTGTTTTGTTAATGCCTGCTAAAGGAAAGAAGAGAAAAATGTAAAACTTGATGTTAAGGAGCTTGATCTCTACTGTTATTTTTGATCTTGTGTTCAATTTATGAAGAGTCAATCTTTAGATTTGATGAGATTTCATGATCCAAGTGGTCATGATTGGCACCCACGCTAATCCCCCGATGGGCGGACCAATACGTTCCAACTAGTTCATTCATTTCTCGACATTTATACTATAAAATAAGCATTCTTAAAAATAAAACCGGAAGTCTTGTAACAGCGAAAGACAATGCTTGCATCGTCTACCTTACATCCCCAGAAACTGAAAGTCATTATACATTAAGGACATCTACCTAACATAGTCTATGAAGAATAAAACAAGTCAATGAAATAAGCCCATGTTTGAACAAAAGACACCTACTTCAGGCGAAATTGTAGTAGCATGACAAAATCAGCTCACCCTCGGTTATCGCACAACTGCTTATAAATGAGGCCGGGAAGAGCTTCCTGGATCACAGTCTGCAGTTAGAAAAGAAGTGCAGGAGTAGCATAGTATGAAACAATGTACTGGTATACATCATCAGTTGACCTTAAATAATAACATATATACATGTGAAATAAACAACATACATTCACTAAAACAATTAGTCATAAGATAACACGAATTCTAGAACGATACAGAGTAAGGTGTTAAGCTGGCTTGCTCACTGGATTGGGCCTCGCTATAGTGGATGTGTGACCACAACAGCTGTCTCGCCATGGCAGTAAGGGTACCGCCACAACGGTATTGCATCGACAGTAACTCGACTCAGCTGTCCTCCTTTAGTTCCCCTTGGTAATTCTCAACAACCAATTCATCAATTACGTACAAGTTATACATAGCCATAATTTTAATAGTTAATGCACCATTAATCACATGGAATATACAATAGAATCCTCACAAACAATCCATCAACTCATCATGGATCCATACGTGACTTTACAAGTAATAACAAGTCATAATAACCACATCAACATTGTTATCACATATAAACTACACAAGCATGGGTTTCTGTTTCAACAAGTTGGCATACTTTCAAATCGATCTTTACTCTTTGAGTTCTATCTTGTTATCGTAACATCTATGATGTGTGTAACACCTCGGTCTTCGAAATAACTCCTTGAAGGAAAAAAGGAACTGAAGTTGCAGGTCTGGTGCAGAGGGTTGATGGTAGAACCAACGGCCCTTCATCCTAGAGATGGCCTGTTACTTGCGCCGTCGTGGCTCAATGGAGGAACTGATGGCCCGTCAGTCCAGCGATGGACCATCACATGTACCATCGTAGGCGAGTCTTTGTGTTCCTACTCAATGGAGGATCTGACAGACCATCATGAGTACGATGGCCCATCATGAATACCGATGCTAAGGGCCAGTTGGGGACCCTCCTCGAGTTAAGGATTGACGGCAAGATTGACGACCCATCACGAGTACTGTTAGGATGCACAGTTGTCTAGTTTTAGCTTGATTTTCAGGGGCAATTTCGTCATTTCTCAAGCTCCAAATCCCTAAGGTGACGTCATTTTGGGGATCCTGGTTTTACTTAGTTTATTCGTCACTTTTCTCATACACCAAGTTTGAGAAAGATCAAGGATAAGGATTCTCCATCAAGTTTCTTTCAAATCCTCTTTGGGTCTCCAAATTTGGTTGCAAGTTCATCAAACCCAGGTATGTAGGGCCATGAATGGGGATTTCTTTCACCCTCATGCCAAATTTCTTATCTAGTTCATGAATCAAGTCTCCAATTAAGTGTATTGAAATTTCTAGGGTTTTAACCCAATTCCATGCAAATATCCATGTTATATATATGGGTCAAATTCTATCATGTTTCAATTATTGATTTAAGGCCAACGTGGCAGATTTTATTCCCAATTTAATTATGTATTTATGATTTCAAATTTTATGAAACTATGCCCTATTATACATGATTTATGAAATTAAACTTATGGTCCATGATTTCAAGTATGATGAAGTAAATTATTTTTATTATTAAAATGCATGATTTTCATAAGAACCCTTCATGAATTTACAGATTTTAAAGTATGATGATTTCCTCAAGTATGCAAGGCTTTCATGAATACCAAGTTTATGATTATGGTCGACTAACGGACCTATTTTATGGCTAGCTCACGTATCTCAAGCATGTACTAAATCTCATAACTTTAACTAGCCCATGTACTTCAAGTATGTCACATAATTATGATATGAGCAATATATATATGTTTTGGGAGTAGTATTTAACACTGAGTAGACTAGAGTTTCAACACACCCAGGTATCAGAATTACATGCCGACATAGCTATGATGGGGCCCTCTACGAGAGTGCTTCCCATGCTCGTTTGAGCCACCCATTAGTGATATCACATTTTCTCATGATTCTACCCTTGGTAAGGTACAAACAACCTCTAGACTAGGGATTTACAGGTCAGGCTTCATGTATGCTCACGTGGGGTTTGTCGGTTATAAGAACCTCCTATTGTTCCTCACGTTTTCAGTCACTCAGGTTCATGACTTATGATATTATGTTTCAATAATATACTTGACCCATTGATCAGTTTATGAGTTTTACCTTATGATTTCAAGCATGAAAAGTTATATGATCTATAATTCTAAATCTTGGGTCATTATGTTCAGATTACGATGAATACCTTATGCTTATGTATACTTTGGATTTATGGATTAAAGCATAATGTCCTTTCTCTCCCGATCCTTTGATTTATATGTATGATTTTATACTTTCATTTTACTAACATGTTTACTTACCTTACATGCTTAGTACATTCTAAGTACTGATCGCATACTCTATGCTATATCGCCTCATGATATAGGTTTGGGTTATCCCTCCCAATTTCGTCACTAGCTCACACCCGCTCAGTTCAGCTCCATTCTGCTTTTGGGTAAGTCCTCATTCTCCGGGGACGTTATCAGTTTTATATTTTTACTATGTCTTTCGACTTCAGACCTAGAGGGTTAGTTGGGGGTGCTGTCCCATCAACCCATCAGATGTTCTAGAGGATTTTCAGACGACATGTATAGATGTTTTAGTGATGTTGGTTTTTATTACTCTTATGATGATATGCGTCACAGATTTCTGCTTGTGTTAGGTTCATGCTTTATTCCTCTTTAGTTTATGCTCTTGAGTTGCTATGTATATATCATGAGTTAACTTGATGCCATTCGTAGTTCTAGGTCCCGTGTCTCGATCTGGGGTCCCAACTCGGGTCGTGACAATGTGCTGGGCACACGCCTCCATCACATAACCATAATCAGTCAACACTGGACATAACTGTACACACATGCTGGAGGGTCTTATTTCTGTCCTTCCAGTCATGACCTGCAAGGGACTCTAGAAATCCATGTAATGTCCCAGCGTGGTAACCACTCCCACTCATCTGCTTATCCGGATGCTCCCCTAGGACACGAGCCTGTTATTCATAATCGCTCGCCCGGATGCTTCTCTCGGGCATGAGCTACTCATCTCAGGATAAAGCATGTTATCCACTTTCATTCTCATAATAATCAGTATGTTATCACCAAGTCAATTGATATGACTTTTGGGAGACCTCATCTTACCTCCATCAACTCAGTTATACTTACCAATCATCGATCACTTTCATGGCAATACAAAAGAACACACATAACATCTCAAAACACCCAATTTCACACAAAATAAGTAACGACATCATATCAAGATCACTTCACCAACCAAATCTAACATGTGCATTATTAGCAACAATTAGTGTCCGAGGACCAACCAAGCATGTTATCATTCCATAAAAGTACACATCACTATATAAATTCTAACTCCTTATAAAATAGTACCTACCTCAACTGGAGGATTCGAATGCCAGCTACTCTGTTGGTGCCTTGCCTTTCCTCAAAGTGTCGGAACACTCAAAATCTATGAACAACAATCACAAGAGTGCTTCATTATATATTCTTTAAATAAGGGTCTTAGGATAATGAACCCACCTAATTATCCCTAGTATTTATGATCTAGTTCCATGCCCAAGGATTAAATTATCAAAACCCAGTCCCACATTGGTCATTCCATTCTAGTTCGTGGAGTTTCCTACCCTTCTAACCCCCTTAAAGGAATTTTTAAGGTTAAAGGTTCCCACTTCATTGAGTATAGGTCTTGAAGTCTCATATACACAAAGTTATACAACACATTAGCTCTAGTTAGCGTCCATACTCATTCTTAAGTCTAGGAATCAACACCCAGCCTACTCCTTCAATTAGCCCTAGTTTCTACCAACATAGGGTTCTTTGCTTTAAAAATTCCACCATCAGAGTCCCCCCTCCCCCTTGATTCAATGGTGTTAGGGGATTAAAAGTAGAAGGAATAAGCCACAAAACCTTACCTTGGGAAGAAGAATTGCATTTCCCTTGGAAAAATCGCCCTTAGTTTCTAAAAGTTCGTGTCTTAGAGTAATGTGGTGAAAAACCTTGAAATCCCCACTTAAACCGTCTTACTGCCTCCCATTATCTGTTGCAATGGTCCTATTTCCACTACAACGGACCCGCCGTGGCGCAGAACCCTATCATGGAGGACCCAACGGCTAGTCCTCCCCTTCCATTATGGCACACCATCGACCGTCATAACGTTCTCGCTGCAGCGGAACTCTTACTATTGTAGCGGTTTCCATTAACCAGTAGCTCAAAATTTGATACACCTTTTCCCATTCCTCAACCCCAAGTCTAATTATCACTCACCCAACACTTTTCACCGTGTCCCTAGGCAAAAATAGAGTTCTCTGGACTTACTTCCCTATAACGACAGATGAATCATTACATTAGATACCAATTAAAACACCATTGGTCCCCGAATAACCAAGAAAGCAAGGAAAACTACAATACCTTATTCCACAAATAGCTGGGGTTTTCATCTCACAAGTTTGCTTTGGTCTCCCAAGTGGCTTTCTATATTGGATGATTCTTCCACTGTACCTTCACCGCGCGATCTCCTTCAATATTAACTTGCGGACCTCCCTTTCTAATTAGCCGTAGGTTCTTCCTTGTAAGACAGGTTCTCATCAAGCAGCACCGAATTCCATCAAATGATGTAAGACCCATCCCTATGATATTTCTTCAGCATGGAGACATGAAATATTGGATGCGCTTCAGAAAAACCTAGCAGCAAGGCCAGTTTATAAGCTACCTCTCCCACACACCGAAGAATTTTGAATGGTCCAATGTACCTCACGCTAAGGTTGCCCCATTTTCCAAACTGCATCACTCCCTGCATGGGGGAAACCTTGAACAAGACTTGCTCTCCCACTATAAACTCCATATCTCTCACCTTCCAATCTGCATACTGCTTTTGCCTACTTTGAGCAATCACAAGCCTTTTCTGAATCACCCTGACTTTCTTCAAGGATTCCTTTAACCAATTAGTGCCCCATGGTCTCACCTCGAACACATCGAACTAGCCTATTAGAGATCTACATTTTCCCCCATATATAGCCTCAAATAGAGTCATGCTAATGCTTCAGTAAGAGTTGTTGTTGTATGCAAACATTGCCAAAGGTAAGTACTTATCCCAATGGCCTCTAAAGTCGATCAAATAGGCCGAAAGCATGTCCTCCAACACCTGGATCATTCTCTTCGACTGTCCACCCGTCTGCGTATGAAATGTTGTGCTCAAATCCATCCTGGTACCTAGTTCAGGTTTCAAGGTCCTCCAAAAATGGGAAGAGAATTGTGTACCTCTGTCCGAGATGATCGATACTAGCACCCCCTACTACCTAACCATCCCTTTCACATACAGTTTGGCCAGCCTCTCTACATTGTAAGTCACTTGAATAGACAAGAAATGGGAAAACTTAATCGGTCTGTCAGTAATGACCTAGATAGAGTCGAACTTTCCTAATGTCTTTAGAAGGCCAACCACGAAGTCCATAACTATCCACTTTCATTTCCACTCCCGGACGGGCATTCTCTGGAGTACTCCCACATGTTTCTGAAGCTCATATTTCACCTGTTGGTAGTTTAAGCACCGGGAAACTTGCTCAATAATGTCTCCCTTCATCCTACTCCACCAATAATATCGATTCAAGTCATGATACATCTTGGTGACTCTGGGATGTATAGAGTACCTCGAGCTATGAGCTTTTGACAAGATAGTTTTGATCATCTCACCAACCTTGAGAACACATACACGCCCCCTTATCCTCAAGACCCTCGTTGCCTCCTTCATCTCCCCTCACAAGACCTAGTCACGAATCTTACTCAGCCTTGCATCCTCAAACTGCCTAGATTTTACTTCCTCTAGTAGTGACGATCTAGCCTCCACACTGGCCAATATTCCACCTGACTCCACCAACATAAGTCTCACAAGACTGTTGGCCATTGTCTGAACTTCTTTGGCCATTGGGCACCGAGAAACTTCCTAGCAGGCCAAACTACCCATACTTTTTGATTTCCGGCTCAAAGCATCTGCCACTACATTAGCTTTCCCCGGATGATACAAAATCATGATATCGTAGTCCTTAAGCAGTTTCATCTATCTCCGCTGTCTCAAGTTGAGACCTTTTTGAGAGAACATATACTGTAAACTGCGATGGTCTGTGAATGCCTCACAATGGGCCCCATACAAGTAATACCTCCATATTTTCAGGGTGATTACCATCACTGACAATTTCAAGTCAAGCGTGGGATAGTTCTTCTCATGCACTTTCAACTGTCTTGAAGCATATGGAATGACCTATCTTTCCTATATTAACACAACACCTAAGCCAGACTGTGAAGCATCACAATAAACTACAGAATCTTTACCTTCCACCGTTAGCACCAAAATTAATGTCGTGGTTAAAAAGGTTTTGAGCTTTTGAAAGCTCTCTTCACACTCCTCTAACCACTAGAATGGCACGTCCTTCTAGGTCAGCCTTGTCAGGCAATGGCTGCGAAATCCTTCACAAAACAGTGTAATAACTGGCTAGCCCCACAAAGGTATGAACCTCTATGATCATAGTAGACCTAGCCCAATTTTGGATCACACCTTCTGTGGATCTATCTTAATCCCTTCCTTGGAGACTACATGCCCCAAAAATGACACTCACTCCAATTAAAATTCACATTTAGTGAACTTTGCATATAGTTGCTTCTCCTTTAACAACCCTAATATAATGCTTAGGTGACTCTTGTGTTTTTACTTAGTCTTGGAATACATCAAAATATCATTAAGGAAAATTATTTAAAAAGAGTTTAAATAAGGTTTGAAGATACTGTTCATCAGGTTCATGAAAGCCACTGGAGCATTAGTGAGTCCAAATGACATGAATAGGAATTCATAATACCCATACCTGGTTCGAAAGGTTATATTTTGAAATATTTTCAGCACAAACTTTCAGCTGATGATAGCCCGATCGCAAATCAATCTTTGGGAATACTGCTGCACGCTGAAATAGATCAAACAAGTCATATTCAGGAAAAGGGGATATTTATTATGAATAGTTACCTTATTCAGTTGATGGTAGTCAATGCACATCCGCATGGTACCATCTTTCTTCTTCACAAACAACACAAGGGCACCCATGAAGAGACTCAGCTGAATAAACCCCTTACTAAGCAACTCCTGCAACTACTCCTTGAGTTCTCTCAACTTAGCTGGTGCTATCCTATATGGCACTATGGAAATAGGTTAGGTCCCTAGCTCGATATCTATGCAAAGATCATTGTCGTGGTCCAGTGACATGGCAGGCAAATTCGCAAAAAACACCTTTAGAAACTCACTAACTACCGGAACAAACTCTGTAGAGGGATCCTCTAAATTGGTACCCCGAATGTGGGCTAGATAAGTCGAACACCCTCGCCCTATTAATTTTCAAGTGTGAATATATGATATAAGCTTCTTAGGAGCAAGGCCACAATTTCCTTTCCACTCCAACCTAGACAACCCTGGATCACTATGGTGACTGTATGGCAATTCAAAATGGCATAGTAAGGAGACAACTAGCTCATTTCCAGGATAACATCAAAGTATATCATGTCTAAGATCATCAAGTCTACCCACGTATCATAACCTATAAAACACACCGAACAAGCACAGTAAACTCTATCCACAACCACAAAATCCCCAACGGGAGTAGAAACATAAATCAGGACATCAGGAGCATCACAAACAAGATTCAACCCCACAACAAAGTAGGAAAACAAATAGGAAAAAATAGAGCCAGGATCAAATAAAGTAGTATCCATTCTATCACATACAAGAATAGTACCTATGATAACTGCATCTAAAGCCTCTGCCTCAGGTCAATCGCAAAATGCATAGAAGTGAGCTTGATTACCTGCCTGAGACCCACCCCTACTGGACTGTGTACCCCCTTTTCTGGAATAAGTACCACCCCTTCTTGCTGAATGACCACCCTACCCAAGATGAGGTTGGTCCTTGCTGAATGCACTACCTCCCTCCCTGCTGTAGTTGGAGCTCGAGGAGTTGGGTGCAGAATAATATACCTGCCCTGTCCAAACTTGGGACACCATCTATGAATGTGTCCATACTCATCACACTCATGACATACCTTATCGAGCATTGACCTCTGGGTTGGAACAGAGGAGATAGGGTTTGCCTCGAAATCTGAGCGAACCACTTGGTGCTCCCAATTGTACCTGACGACCGCTGAATGGTCCCTGGTGGACCCCCAGCTGAACAGGGAATCCCAAGTATTCTTGGGGAATTGGAGCCCTAACAAAAGAACCACTAAAGTTATCCACCTTCCGAGCTTTCTTCTCGGTATTCCTTGCTTAACCATCTTGCTTAACCCCTTTCACATTCTTCACAAGCTCCACCACTTCCTAGAATGTCTTACCTGATGGGACCATCTGTAGAGCTGACAATTGGAGTCCTAAATTTAGGCCCTTCACAAACTGCCTGATCCTCTCCTTCTCTATGGGTAGTAATGGCAGGGCATGCCTAGACAATGAGTGAAATCGGGCCTCATATATTGCAATTGAGGAGGTTTCTGCTCAATGTTGGTAAACGCATCTCACCTCCAGTTTCACAAGGTACGAGGCACATACTTTTTCAAAAAAGTGGAGTAAAATTGAGTCCATGTTAGTGGCGGTGACCTCGCGGGTCTATACTCCACAAACGTTCTCCACTAGAACTTAGCATCTCCCATCAGCTAGAAGGTGACAAACTCCACTCCATACTTCTCCACCTCCCCTATCTTATGGAGTCTCTCGTGGTAGTCAATGATGAACTCATATGCGTCCTCCACCCCGGTGCCATAGAAAATGGGAGGCTTCATCTTTGTGAACTTCCAAAATAGATCATGCTTATCCCCCGTCATCACCGGTCCTACCACTGGCCTCAAAAATATGATGGCCTCAAAAATATCGTCCATCCGAGGAGCCACAACGGTTGTAATCTATACATCGAGTGCTATCCTACTGGAGTTGCTAGTGTTACTCCATTAACCATGAAGCCGCTAGAAAATTTAACACCCGAGCCAGTACCTTAGAGGAAGACGGAGCGACTACAACCTCTCCCCGTGTCAATACCTCTACCTCCACTGCCACTCTGTCCTGAATTGCTGGAGGTACTGGAGATTCTGACCTCTCCCCAGCGGGACCAAAAGCACGGGCCCTACCTCTGGTAGCAGCAGGCCTTCGCCAACGACCTCGACCTCGTCCCCTACCGCGAGCTACGACTGCTACTACTAGCTCTGGTGCCTTATTCCTGACTCCTCCTGTGCATGTCCTCACCATCTGTGACAGAAAGAAAGAAGTTATAAGATGCCAATTTGGATCACCAGATACCAAGTGAAATCAAATAATAGCACGAAAGAGAGAAAAAGAAGGGAGTTTTCCTAGCCTCCTGAAGATAAATAACGGATGTATCTGCACTGATCCATGAGACTCTACTAGACTCATCCTCCTACAATGAGATCGTTGAACCTAGGGATCTGATATCATCTTTCACGATCCAAGTGGCCATGATTCACATCCAACTAACCGCCCCACCTCTATGGCTGAACCAACACGTCCCGACTAGTTCATTCATTTCTCGACATTCATACTATAAAATAAGCATCCTTAAAAATAAAAGCAAATGTCTTGTAATAGTTAAAGGCAATACTTGCATCGTCTACCTACTACATCTCTAGAAACTGAAAGCCATTGTACATTAAGGACATCTACCTAACATAGTCTATAAGAAATAAAACAAGTCAATAAAATAAACCCACGCCTGAAGAAAAGACATCTACTTTAGGCGGAATTCTAGCAGCATGATAGAATCGGCTCACCCTTGGTTATCACACAACTTCTTATAATTGAGGTCGTGAAGAGATTCCTCCATCACAGTCTATACTCAAAAAAGAAGTGCAGGAATAGCATCGGTACGACACAATGTAGGCATTATTGGCTGATCTTAAATAATAACGTATATACGAGTGTGATCGATTACATAATTATGTGCCCAAGTGCTATTTTATAACTTACTTTAGTAAAGTTTGTCAATTTAAATAATTATATTCTCATGTGATTTTTAATATTTATGTGCATAAACTAACCAACATGATTAGTCTTTATTTTGTAGGTATAAAATGCTTAGGAGGGACTAAATTTGATGGTTAAGGCTTGAGGTGTGATGTGGCATGATTTTACAACACTTTTGACGCTTAAAATCAAGAAATTATGCACATGCTGGGTATGTTTATATAGGTATGATGTGTTTTGTGCTTAATGTTGCAGGAAAATAGGTTTGGGAGTGAAGTGATCGAATTAATGCTGAAAACTACTGAAAAGGTGACTGCTAGGTACTACACGAGTCGTTGGCAGGAGGCATGACTCGTTGCTTAAGGCGTAGGAAAAAGATGGATTTTTGATGATGCAAGAAAGTGTACCAGACGAGTTGAGAAAACGAATCGTTATAGAGGTCAACCGTGAAAGCTAAAATAGGAAATCGTAACAAAATGGCCAGTGTAGTTGACGACAGACATCATGAGTCGTCACATGAAGGAACGACTCGTTGGCAGATCACTGGGACCAATCGTAAGGTGCACTGAAATTTTGGAGGAATGAGACCATGAGGGACCTAACGACTCGTCCTTAGGCACGACGAGTCGTTAGGTGCCCCGTTGTCATGACAGGGTACGTTGCTGAGGATGACTGTTTTAAGCAAGGAACGACTCGTCAGAGGGGCAAACGAATCGTCAGCAAGCCCGTTGCCACTGCCGACCTGGTTTTCAGTTTTAATTAGGAATATGATTTCTTGGAACTATAAATACATAGTTTAGATTTATTTTTGAAAGACAATTTTCAGAGATGATTTTTGAAGGATTTTCAGACGATTTTTCTTACAGTTATAGAGTAATTGAGAGAGTCGATTTATTAGTTTTCAACAAGAATTTTGGTATTGATCAATTGTTCTTGATTCAAGAAACAAAAGCAACATTGAAGTTTTATTCATCTATTGTGGACTTTTTATTCAATCTACGTGGTTTTTATTCTATGATAATTTGTAAGTTGCAATTATGATTTCTTCAATATTTTGTGATTGCGATGATACAAGCATGAGTAGCTAAACCCATTAACTAGGTTTGTGGGAACCAAGATGAATTAACACACATAGGTAAAAATACTTAGTGATTCTTGAATAGGGTTTTATGCATGTATTGTTTTTCCCTTTGTTTTGATTGATTCTTGACGGTTGCAAACGTTAGGACTTGCCTTATTATTACTTATCGGACCAAGGAGGTAAAGAATGGGAAAAGGGATTATTAACGAAGATTTGAGGCTATCAACCCTCATCTAATAGCTTGAACTTGTTCGGAGATAGCTAATATGATATTAAGGGTAAGGGTCAATTAAAGTACACCCGCATACGGACCAAGTTGCGTGGTGATAATCATCTAGATAGGGGACCAACCATTTAGGTGAACCTAATTTACCAATATTGCATGTTAGACACTAGAATAGATCACTAGTGTATAGGCCTTGTGGTTATGAAAACTTGGGGAACACAATCCTAGTCAAATCGTTAATTGAATACAAACAAAATTTGATTTTAGCATTCAATAATTTTACTTTGTTTATTATTTTTTATGTTTCCCCCTTCGGAAATAAGTAACTCAATAGTAATAGTTATTCGCATTAACTTAAGTTCTTACCATATTCCCTGTGGGATCGACCTCAACCTTTGTTGGATTCTATATTTGACAATCGACCGCTTATATCTCAATTGCAAGGTGTAATTTGGGAGACATCAAATTTTAGCGTTGTTGCTGGGGAATATGGCTATGTCTTTTATTAATTGTGTTAACTTTGCTGTTGGTTATTATTTCTTTTTTTTTTTATTTTTCTTTTGTTGTTTTGTTTGCTTAACAGGTCTTAGATTTGTGCATGCCCGATACAAGAAGCCAAGGAAATCCCCTGGTTCCAATTGATCACGAACTTGAGATAATGTTAATAAACCTGAGAAGAATGGCCAACATCCAAGAGCAGGAAACCGTGGACCAAGCCACAGCAAGAATGTTGGATGAAGAGCAAGCTCGGGCTAGAGATCGTGAGTTAGCCAGAGTTGTTAAAGAGCAACATCTAGCTGCAGAATCTGAATGAGCTAGACGACCCAGAGGTCCTGAACACCAGTGACATTGATATTTTGATGAGGAAGATGATGCGAATATAGATGAAGCTGGTGCTGTTGGTGCCACTGGAGCTATAGTCCCTCCTTTCTTTGTCTGTTGGGGCAAAGTTTGACATTACTAGTACGATGATTCAACTGCTTAATATGAAGGGAATATTTGTGGGTCACGCATCTGATGATGCCCACGCTCACCTGACAAATTTCGTGGGAATATGTAAGGCATACAAGCAACCAGGGGTGAGCCAGGAAGCTATCAGACTGAGGTTATTTCCATTCTCTCTAGGGAGTGAGGCAACGATGTGGCTGGCTGAGTAGCCGAATGATTCCATCACGACTTGGGGAGAGCTTAAGAGAGCTTTTCTTGAAAGGTTCTTCCCGCCATCCAAAGCATTGAAGTTGAAGGATGAGATATATAACTTCAGATAGCTAAATTTTGAGGCACTCCACGAGACCTGGCTACGTTTCAACAAAAATCTCAAAAAGGTGCCGAATCACAAAATTCCGGATGATACATTATTGGAGATCTTTTATAGGTCTCTAAATGCCAACACCAAGACGGTGGCTGATACCGTCTCCGAAGGAACTTTTATGAGTCACACCTATGTAGAAGATGTGGAGCTTATAGAGAGGATCACCAAAACCAACCGAGCTTGGCACACTAGAGAGTCTGAGGTTCCGGTTGGTTCTTATGTTGTTGGTATGTCTACTGAACAGAGGAGAAGAGATGAAGAGCGTGATCAGGATATAGCAGAGATAAAGACTACCATGGGCTTGCTTGCCAAACACTTAATGGGAGTCAGAGTAGAAAAGGTAAATGTTGTAGGTTCTTAGGACAAGGCCTCGAGAAATGATGGTTGCGAGTCTGAGTCTGAAGAAGAAGTCAATTATTTAAATGATCAAAGGGAAGGTTTTCGGACCAACACCCAAGGGTCTAACCAAGACTCTTGGTGTAAAGGTCAAGGGAACCAAGGTTGGAACTTCTACAAAGATAACAATTACAACCAGGGCCAGTACCGAGACAATGGGGACTGGAAGAAGCGCAAGGAGTTCAAAAATGATAGAGGCGATCTGTATGTTCCACCAAGAAACCGTGAGCCAGAGTCCAGTGGTTCAAGGGTTGAGGATATGCTATCCAAAGTGCTCAAGCAGATGGAGACAATAGATAGCCACATTAAGGAGCTCCGCGCTGATATTTCTGGCTTAAACCAAAAGGTGGAGTCACATGCCGTGGAAATCAAGCAGATTGAGCAGCAGATGTGTCAGATATATGCTGCAATGAATCAAAGATAGAAAGGCACACTTCGCAGCAACACAGTACAAAATCTGAAAAATGACAGTCACTGCATGGAGGTCACTACTAGGAGCGGGAAGGCCACAGTTGATCCCCTGAGGCCAGTTGTAGTTAAAGAGTTAGACAAGCCCGTCATGACGAATGAAGATGGGGTAGCGGATTTTGAAAACCCAACTTTGGTTGGGGACTCAGAGGTGCAAACTACTCCAAGTAGAGAAAAGGAGCAAGGAGATGTCCATGGGAAGGAGAAGGAGGCACAAAGAAAACTGACAGCAATCCCTAGACCTCCTCCTCCTTATCCATAGCGCTTGAAAAAGAAAGCTGAAGATGGAAAGTATCAAAAATTTATCTCTATGCTTAAGCAGCTTTCGGTGAATATCCCATTGGTGGAGGCACTTGAGCAAATGCCCGGTTATGCCAAATTCATGAAGGACCTCGTCACCAGAAAAAGGACTGTAAGTTTGAAACCTGCCAATAATCTGCACCACTGTGGTGCCATCACCACCAGGGTTCTAGCTCAGAAGAAGAAAGACCCAGGTGTGTTTACTATACCTCGCACCATTAGGGAGGTTGAGTTTGCAATGGCACTTTGTGACTTGGGAGCTAGCATAAATCTGATGCCGCTAGCAGTGTTTAAAAAGTTAGGCTTGAGAACCCCCACACCGACTACTATGCAGTTACTGAAGCTGATAGAACAGTTAAAAATCCGGTGGGGATTTTGTTTGATGTACTAGTCAAAGTGGACAAATTCATATTCCCAGTATACTTCATGATTCTGGATTGTGAAGTCGATTATGAGGTCCCCATCATTTTGGGGCGACCATTCCTTGCAACAGGTAGAGCCCTAGTAGATGTGGAGGCAGGCCAGTTAAAATTCAGGTTGAACAAAGAAGAGGTCACCTTCAACATTAGTCGGACCATGAAACAGCCAAAGGAATTCAACACAATTTCAGCATTGGAGGATGGAGAAGAGTCACTTGACGAATTCTGAGTAGTCAAGTGACTTGCGTCTTGCTATAATGTTCACTTGACGAATTCTTAGTGGTAAAGTGACTTGCGTCTTGCTACAATGTTAAATCAGGCGATGCATGGGAGGACACCCATGGAGGTGTTTTGGTGAATTCTAAGTAGACAAAACACCCACGTCGTGCTGCGACGTTAAGTCAAGCGCTTCTTGGGAGGCAACCCAAGTTGTAAATTTAAGAAATAACTAGTGTTCACATTTGTTGATGGGTGCAGGTGAATAAGATGGAAAATCTGAAGTTGGAAACAAAAAGTGGAATTTAAGTTCTGGTGTAGAAAAATCACAGAACGAGTCGTCGTTTGACTTAATGACTCATTCAATTGATCCGTGAAGAGAACTGCAGAAAAGAGGGGAGCAACGGGCGACATAACGATTCGTGTCTTCATGAAATGAATCGTCATGTCCCCCGTCAGGTACACTGGAACAAAATCTGAATTAAAATGAAAAGGGTGAGAACGGCTCACTCAACGAATCGTTCAGAGACCAAATGAGTCGTTGAGTGACCCATCTTGAAGCTACATCAGGCCAAGGACCATGACTCACGCAACGACTAGTTTGGTTGCACCACTAGTCGTTACTTGAATCGTTAGGTCCCAGGTAAGTTCCTAACTCCAGTCACGACACGAAAGGTCTCAACGTACCATAGGCGTCATAAAAAATTAATGACCAGATCTGACCTGACCCACGATTGGAATTTGGGAAAATTTTAAATTAAATCAACAAAACCCGATTTCATGTTCACTCTCCCCATTAAACTTAAAGCCACACAAAACTTCAAATTTCCCTCTTCTCTTCTTCTTCTTCTTCACTCAAAACCCATTGACAAGATTTTCAACCTTGCACACCCAGTCACTCAAGCACACAACTGATTGCACTCCATCATTGTTCAAGCATTTGTGTGAGTAATCTTCTCCATGAAATCGAATATTGTTGCATCTGAACAAAAATTGTTGAGGACCCATGTTGTGAATGAGCTCGAATGTATTTTGATTAATATTATGTTTATCTGTGTCTCTTGATGAAAATAAACCCTAGAAAGTTTTAAATTTCGATCGTATTTCACCCAGGTTGATTTTAGATTGTAAAGATCTGTGTTTGTGGAATTGAAAATTTAGGAAGAAGATGAAGTTAAATCGTGTGAACTGAAACTCTTGAGCACGAGCTACATCACGAGTCATGGGATCACCAAACGACTCGTTGTGTAGCTCGTCCTGAGTGGAAAAATTAAGCTAATGAGGCAGTGCACTTAACCATTGCCTTTGGCAACGACTCGTTGGGACCAGTCGTCAAGTACACTGGACCAACTTGAGAGAAGACCATTCTGAGACAACGAGTGACCTCACGAGTCGTTGCCAGTGGAAATGACTCGTTTAGTCACCCGTCAGGACCACTGGGCACCAACCCAAAAATGATTTTTGTTTAATCTCATCTTGCACACTAACATTATTTCCACAGGTACAATGGCTCCCAGAGGTACACCAAAGAAGGGTCTAACCAAGAAACAAGCACCTGAGCGCAGTCAACCCTCATACCATAGACTGCGTGATGATCCATCATCCTCTGAAGAGTCGAGTGGCTCTGAGGAGGAATATGAAGTAGCGGAGGAGCAGCTAGTGAGGAGGACAACCAGGGCTAGGGCTCAACAAACTTCAACTCCGATAGCCCTGGTTGATACTCCCACTCCACTTGCAAGAGATCCGCCCAGCCGCACTGATGAGAATGCTAGGGCTGCAGCTCCACTTGTTCCCGTGGCTCCCACAGCTAGGTAAAACACAGAAAGAGTTGATGAATCACATGCCCAGTGAGGGGACTCTGATAATGAGCTGACGGAAAACTCGGACACATCAAATGAGCAACCGAAAATGTGCGGAGATGGTGTGTCCATGGCATGCGGGCTATATACAATCGAGATATCGCTCCCAATGAAAAAGGCAATCCAAAGAGGAGCATATACGAGGAGCTGAGGTTGGTCACTACAGGGCCGAAAGATCTTCTTGAGATACAAGCAGTATTTGATAAATATAAGTTCGGGTGGTTGACCAAGCCTTCAGGCAGCTACAACCCATGTTTTTTTCGAGAATTCTATACAGCGTATGCAGCCACCTTGCAGCGGTTGGCATTAGGAGGCCAGGATTGGAAGAAGAGGCCTGCATTAAATCAGGTGTTGGTGCGTGAGACTCCAGTTGACATTTCTGAGCGGACAATCTCTAGGATGCTGTATGGGCCGGATTATCAGGCTTCGATGAACACAGCAGAATTTGATCACAGACTATCTGAGCTGAAGAAAGTCAAAACTAAGAAGTTGAATAGCCAGGAGCACATCCAGTAGTACACTTGGTTGTCTCGGATTATTGCTACGAGAGGTCCACTAGTAGAATGTTTGCATGGTACAGAGTCGCAGATAACGAAGGCCACAATGAATTTTCAGGCAAAGTTTTGGTGGTTACTGGTGCGGCACAGGCTGGTACCAACCATCAATGACAATATCCTTTCACCTGACAGAGCAGCTTTGGTAGCAAGCATAATGGAGGGGTATGCCATCAACTTCCTGTGATATATTGCTGAGGAGATTCGAGAGCGGGCAATTAATGACGGCACTACCATTCCATTTCCATGTTTGATTGATAGACTTTGTCAGGAGTCAAAGGTGCCGGTACTTCCATTAGTGGACCAGAGAGTAATGGTTCAGAAGATTACTGATATTGGGTTAATTTGAGATGGTACAAACTCGGTATAGAGGGAGAGGACTCAGGCAGCTGCATCCACGGGAAAGACAATATTAGCAGAGGCATTTGGCAGTAGGATGCAGACTGATGCAACAAAGTTCGCCGAGTTGGCAGCTGAGCCTATAGAGGGCAGAGAGACAGGTAGACAGCCTGAGGCTACAGATGCAGCGGATACCTCCACACCAGCCGATGTTCCTGAGTCTTCATCTACTATAGCAGCCCCGAGACCACCAGTTGCACCTCCACGAGCCACCATAGCCGACCTAGTCATGGTTTCACAAAATTTTTTGGTTGATATGGCTAGGAGGCTAGCTAAGGCTGAGAAGTAGCAGGAACACATGGATCTATAGGTCAAAGTCTTGATGGAGCAGGTAAAGCCGTGGGTGTCAAAGGAGTCGGAGACATTATCCAGTTTAGTGCATGGGCGACTGGATTTTTGATGATGCAAGACAGTGTACCTGACGAGTTGAGGAAATGACTCATTACACTTGGTAACGAGTTGTGAGGTCAACCATGAAAGATGAAAGAGGAAATATTAATAAGTGGCCACTGTAGTTGATGACAGACATCACGAGTCATCACATGAAGGAACGACTCGTTGGCAGATCACTAGGACCAATCGTAAGGTGCACTAGAATTTTGGAGGAATGAGACAACGAGAGACCTAACGACTCGTGCTTAGGCACGACGAGTCGTTAGGTGACCCATTGCCACGACTGGGTACGTTGCCGAGGACGACTGTTTTAAGCAAGGAACGACTATAGGAATAGGAATAGGAATTCTTAGAACTATAAATACACAGTTTAGGTTTATTTTTGAAAGACGATTTTCAGAGACAATTTTTCTTACAGTTATAGAGTAATTGAGAGAGCCGATTTATTAGTTTTCAACTAGAATTTTGGTATTGATCAATTGTTCTTGATTCAAGAAACAAAAGCAACATTGAAGTTTTATTCATCTATTGTGGAGTTTTTATTCAATCTACGTTGTTTTTATTCTATGATAATTTGTAAGTTGCAATTATGATTTCTTCAATATTTTGTGATTGCGATGATACAAGCATGAGTAGCTAAACCCATTAACTAGGTTTGTGGGAACCAAGATGAATTAACACACATAGGTAAAAATACTTAGTGATTCCTTAACAGGGTTTTATGCATGTATTGTTTTTCCCTTTGTTTTGATTGATTCTTGACGGTTGCAAACGTTAGGACTTGCCTTATTATTACTTACCGACCAAGAAGGTAAAAAATGGGAAAAGGGATTAACAACGGAGATTTGAGGCTATCAACCCTCATCTAGTAGCTTAAACTTGTCCGGGGATAGCTAATCTGATATTAAGGGTAAGGATCGATTAAAGTACACCCGTATATGGACTAAGTTGCCTGGTGATAATCATCTAGATAGGGGACCAACCATTTAGGTGAACCTAACTTACCAATATTGTATGTTAAACACAGGAATAGATCACTAGTGTACAGGCCTTGTGGTTATGAAATCTTGGGGAACACACTCCTAGTCAAATAGTTAATTGAATACAAATCGAATTTGATTTTAGCATTCAGTAATTTTACTTTGTTTATTATTCTATATTTTCCCCCTTTAGAAATAAGTAACTCAATATTAATAGTTATTCGCATTAGCTTAAGTTCTTACCATATTTCCTATGGGATCGACCTCAACCTTTGCTGGGTTCTATATTTGACAATCGACCGGTTATCTCAATTGCGAGGTGTAATTTGGGCGACATCAAGGAGGAAGCTCGAAACAAATTGCAAAAGAGTCGCATGATGTCACACTAGGGTATGCACATGCCGACCACACAGCGTGCCACGCAGCACAGGCAATGCGTTAAGCAGCGTGGCACGACAAGGAAGCTGCGCGTCCAGCAGCGTGTCATGGTAGGCATCTGCCCACGCCAGGCATGCCATTCCAGTGAAGCAGCATGACAGGACTATGCCACAGCAAGCTGACCCGCGCTAAGTAGAGTGCCACGGTAGGCAAGCCGCAAGGCCATTACTAACAACATGCCAACTCCAGTAGCTGTACGCGATACCTCCGTGTCACGGAGGCAATCTATCGCGATAGGCAGCGTGACATGGAGTAGTCCCCTGGCCGGACAAATTTTGCCAATTCCCACTTACTATAAATTAAATACTTAGCTCCTAAATTCATTTATCACGAAATATCTCTGAGAAACAGTAAAGGAGCGAAGGGAGAAGTGAAAAACTCTACCTAGGGTTTATTGTTTTGCATTCTCTTTTAACTATTCTTGTAAGTACTTTGCTTGAATCATGTTTTTAAGTATTTGTATGAATATGAGTGGCTATAACCCTTTCCCTAGAGTTGAGGCTACGTAATATGATTGTAAATGCATGAATTATTCATGGTTTAAGTTTTAGTTGTTTTTTTGGTCTTATATTCTTTGATTATTAATGTTTTTATGCTTGATCACCATGAAAACAAACACGTTAAGCTTAGGTAAAAGCTCGAAAGAGTGACCCTAGGTTAGAACATAAGAATGTAGGGAGAAAGTTCTTATCTTTACGATGGTATTAGCAGTTAGGATAATCATTATACCTAATTTGCCTTGCTTGGTTATAAAACAGGATGAGCTAGACACCGACTTAGAATTGTCACATCATTGCTCGTAGAAGTAGTTGTGAAACTAAGTCCGGTTAAATGATTAGAGGTACGAAAGTCCATAATCAAGGGCACAAACTCCGTAAACCACATCCATGTATTTAAATTGCTCATGAATTAGGACGTCACATCCCCGCTCAACAATATAGGTGTGAGACTAGTTTGTTTTAGAGGCTCGAAAGACCATGAACATAGCATTTTAATTATGTGAGACAACAACTGAAATTTTCATACTCGAACCATTGTGAATTGTAGCATTGCATGATTATTAGGCCTTAACTCTAGTTGCTTCTTATATCATTTCTTGAGTATTTTGTGATCACCCCTAAACTTAATTAGAATTTCTCAAAATTTCTATAATCAACACTTGTGAAGATTAATTTTAACACTTAAACTTGATAATTCGCTGAATTGGTCCAGTCCATGTGGGTTCGACATCTGGCTCTTAAAAAGGGCCACTGTATTACTTGTACAGCCGCGTACGCTTGTGCATGTGCTGGAGTGCAAATAAGTTTTTGGCGCCGTTTACAGGGACTAGCGAAGTTTAGTAATTTTCTGTTTTGTGTGATTTTTAATTTCCTAAAGTGTTGAGAAACTTGGTCTTAGTCTGCTACAATGCAGGTAACAGATTGTCCTTGTAGAGCTGGCAATGAATAGAGAGTTGGTGGAACCATTGTTGGAACCTGAACGCCAACTGCATTTGCTCAGGAGGGAAGCTTTAGAGCGAAAGTTGAAAAGATTACAAGAGCAATTGCAACAACATCCACCGGTGGAACAAGCAGAGTTGTTACCTGATCAAATGGCAGCCCAACCAGTTCACGAAGTGGCAATACCACTAGCGACGAATGTGACCTCCAATACCCCTAAACCGGAGCCCAGAGGGAACTTTGAGCTTAAACAGAATATGGTCCAGCTATTACATTCGAGTGGCCGGTTCACTGGGATGAATCATGAGGACCCACAACAGCACTTACAGAACTTCTTGGAGATCAGTGACACCTTTGTCCCCACCGGAGTGTCAACTGATTATGTCCGACTCACACTCTTCACATTCTCATTGTTAGGAGAGGCAAAGCGGTGGTCGAAGGATGAGCCACCAAATTCCATTACTTCTTTGGACGACATAGCAGAGAAGTTCCTCATCAGATTCTTCCCTCAAGCAAGACTGCCAAACTCAGGAGTGAAATATTAAGCTTCAAGTAGAGGCCGGAGGAGAACTTATATCTGTCTTGGGAGAGATTCAAGTCATTATTGAGAGACTGCCCCCATCACCAGCTATCCAATGAGGTGCTAGCCCATACCTTTGTGGAGATTCTAGAACTACATACAAAAATCTTACTAGACTCTGCATCGGGTGGGCAAGCATTGGAGAAGACTTATGATGAGCTGTACACTCTGTTGAATAGAATTGGTCAGAGAAATCCGGAGTGGCACAGTGAATCATCAAGAGGGGCAGGAAAGAGAGCAGGGCTGATAGAAATGGATGGTGTAAATGCTTTAGCAGCACAGCTAGCTTCATTTCAACATCAGATGATGACTTAGTTCAATAAATTGAGTATGAACCAACCGCAGGGACAGGTGAATGCAATTTAGCAGACTCCCAGTTGATGTGAAATCTGTGGCAGTAATGGGCACAATGCAGAATCTTGTGGGGTCAATCCTTAATCTTGTCAAGTTTGTTGGGAATATTCAGACAAATAATTAGAATTTTGGGAAAAACTATAACAAGAATTGACAGAGCCACCCAAATTTTTCTTGGGGTGGAAATCAGAGTCAGAGCTACCAGTAACCTCAGCAGCAGCAGTATCAGCAGCACAACAGGCAGAATGATGGCTAGTTGAGCAGCAACAACATTGAGGAGATGTTGCAAAAAATTATGGCTACGCAGACCCAATTGGCGGAGAATCAAGTGAGAATGGCATCAGATTTGAATAATCAGCAGTTGGCCACCCGCAATTTAGAGAAGCTACTAGGTCAAATAGCAGCTGCTCAGCACACCAGACGTCAAGGAGGGTTACCCAGTGATACAGATACAAACCCCCGATACGTTAATGCCATTAGTCTGAGGAGTGGCAAGCAATTGACTGATGCACCACCAAAGGAAAAGAGAAATGGGGTGTAGCCTAATCTAGTCAGATAGGGTCCATCTACCGACAAGGGAGATAATCAGAATGTTGTGCAACACAATGCACAATCATCATTGCAGCAAACACAGAGGCCACCACCACCATTCCCGCAAAGTCTCAAGAAGAGCAAGGAGGAGGAATGTTTTAAAAAGTTCTTTGATATTTTCAAAGAACTTCACATAAATTTTCCCTTACTTGATATTATACAGGGAATGCCCTAGTACGCTAAGTACTTAAAAGATATGGTGGCCAACAAAGTTAGATTGGTGGATGTTCAAATGGTGGTACTGACTGAGGAGTGCAGCTACAGGGTAATGAGCAAGATACCGAAAAAATTCAAGGTCCCACGGAGTTTTACCCTCCCTATACAAATTGGTAAAGCTGAAGTGATAAGAGATCTATGTGACTTAGGGGAAGCAGTAACTCTAATGCCCCTATCTTTGTTTAACACCTTGGGGTTGGGTCAGCCGAGGCCAACAAGAGTGATGTTGCAGTTGGCAGACAAGTCTCAAGTGGCACCAGATGGAATAATTAAGGACCTTCTCATCAAAATGGGTAAGTTCATTATACCCGTTGATTCCATCATACTTGATTATAAAGTTGATGATAAGGTACCTCTGATCTTGGGACGACCATTCTTGGCCACTGGAGGAGCAATTATAAATGTAAGAGCAGGGACCCTTAAAATGAGGGTCAATGATGAAGAACTCTTCTAAGTTTACCAAGAGATCAACCTACCCACACACTACAGAGACCTTTGTAAGGTCAGTGTGTTATCAGAGGCTAAGTGTAGGGTGGCGATTCCATAGGTCCACGGTCGCAGGAAATGATCACATTTCAGCCCGAATCTGATCGAGGGCTTAAATTAGAGAAGAAGTTGGAAGAAGAGAGGGATAGAGTGGAAGCTGTTCCCTCAAAAAAAATAGAAGGAGATGGTTCTCAAAAGGGAATTCTAGTTTGAAGATGTCCTGAGAAGGATAGTGCTTGTCGTGCCGCGACGTAAAATCAAGCGCTGCTTAGGAGGCAACCCAAGGGTACCACAGGTACAATTTTATTTCCCTTTTGTTTTGATTTTGTTTATTTTTACTTGGTTATTGTTTTTGGTGGTGATTTAAGCACAGATTGAGGGGAAGTCTGAGTACCCTTGGAAGAGGAAGATAAGGAGCATGAAAGAGGATAAGTGTGGGGTCGATGACCTACTTGTGCAAAAACAAAAGAAAATATGTTGTTAGCTAGGCCTATAGGTCTCAGGGAGTATTTCTCACCCTTTTTGTATTTTTATTTAATGCTTTGTGAACATAGAATATTTTAAGTGTGGGGTGAGGGAAATTTTAAAATTTTATGCTTAATAATTTCGGGTGGAATTAGTGTTGTGTATGGTATTGTTTAATGAAAAAGTTGAGTTGAGCATAATTCACCCATCAATTGGTTTTTCTTTTCGGTTCTTTTCCGACAAGGGGGGGGGGGGAACTTTGAACCGATGAATAAAATTTTTCTTTTAGTCATAGTTAGGGACTTTTCTCGACTATGGATGAATGATGATTGTCTTGAGGAAAAATTAGTCAATAGGTTTTAATTTTTGAACCCTTAGCTGATTGATGGTTTGATGTTCTTGTTATGTGCTATATATATAATTGTGAGATGCAAGTGTTGTAAATTTTAAAGCATGTGAGCAAATGTATAACTCTGTTTGAGACACCTAGGCTCTTGAATGTGACTCGATGTGCTTAAAGCTGAATTTTGCATTCTTGTGATTGTGAGTTAAGAGTTTGCTGAATTTGTCTTGAATTGAGCATATGCTGTAAGTGTAAGGTTTTTGAATATTCCATGCTATTGTGTAGTGTCTAGAACTTTTCTGGTGTGTAAAAAAAATGAAATGAGGGATGTAGATTTTAGGAGATGATTTAGGCATTTCTTTGAATGAGCCTAATTTTTACCCCCCGCTTTACCTACCTTGAATGTCTAATCCTAGTTAGCCCCATTGAGACTTTAGCCTATTCTTTGCTAGCCACAAAATGAGCATAATTCTTTCTTTTCATTAGTCTTGAAATTGATCCAAAACGCCTAAGTGCTTAAGCGAAAATGCAAAAGAGAGTTAAGAAGTGAGAAGTGGAATAAGAAGAAAAATAGTTGTTGCTGGAGTTGAAAATAAACTAGAGGCGCACTTGCTTTAAAAAATGAATAAGGTCAGTAAGGAGTAAAAGAAGAAAAGAGTGAAAAATAAAATTAAATAAAATTGCTCAAGTACTCCTTACTAGCAGTTTGAGTGTGCCTAATGAAATAGGGAAAAAAATATGAAAATGGGAGTGAAATGAATAAGGTTGAAGTAGGAGGATGGAAATTCCCAAGGAAAGTGTGATGCATTAAAAGCGCTTAGGAAAGATAGTCACTATTACTGGCCATAATAGTACCAACCCGCCCTTAGTTTACATTACAACCCACTAAGTCCTAATTGATATTACTTTCGAACATTCCTAAATTAGTGGAGTAAAATACTAAAGGCAGGCTTATGGGTCAAACATGTCTCATGTGAATTCTTTGTGAGAGTGAGCTTAGTTCTTATTCATATACCCATGCATGTTATGATTTGAAAACATATGAGCGAAAATGGGTAACTCTCTTGTTGTGAGGGAACATGTTTGATGAAGGATAAAATTCATGTCGGATTTATTGATTGGTTAATTTGCATGAGTTTGTTGAGATTGAGAGTTGATTCTTGAGGCTAGGAAGTCTTTACATATTTATATTTGATTAAGTGTTAAATCTTGCATGCTGTATTTTTAACCTGCCATCTAAAACAATTGTTGTAGCCTTAGCTTGAATTGTCTTGCTTCAATTAACTATGTGTGAGTCTTCATGTGCATGAGATTTAAAAGAGTTGTTCGAGGACGAACAAGGCTTTAAGTGTGGGGTAGTGATCTTGGGCATAATTACGTGCCCAAGTGCTATCTTATAACTTACTTTAGTAAAGTTTGTCAATTTAATTAATTATATTCTCATGTGATTTTTAATATTTATGTGCATAAACTAACCAACATGATTAGTCTTTGTTTTGTAGGTGTAAAATGCTTAGGAGGGACTAAATATGATGGTTAAGGCTTGAGGAGGAAGCTCGGAACAAATTGCAAAAGAGTCGCACGATGTTGTACTAGGGTATGCACATGCCGAGCCACACAGTGTGCCACGCAGCACGGGCAACGCGTTAAGCAGCATGCCATGGCAAGGAAGTTGCGTGTCTAGCATCGTGTCACGACAGGCATCTGTGCGCGCCAAGCATGCCATTCCAGTAAAGTCGCGCGACAGGCCTATGCCACGACCAAGCTGCCCCACGCTAAGAAGCGTGCCACGACAGGAAACGCACAAGGACAGCGCCAACAACATGCCAACTCCAGTAGCTATACGCGATACCTCCATATCACGGAGACAATTTGCCGCAATGGGCATCGTGACACAGAGCAGTCCCATGGCCGACCAAATTTTGCCAATTCCTACTTACTATAAATTAAACACTTAGCTCCTAAATTCATTTATCACGAAATATCTCTGAGAAAAGGAGCGAAAGCAAAAGTGATGAACTCTACCTAGGATTCATTGTTTTGCATTCTCTTTTAACTATTGTTGTAAGTACTTTGCTTGAATCATATTTTAAAGTATTTGTATGAACATGAGTGGCTAAAACCCTTCCCCTAGGGTTGAGGCTACGTAATATGATTGTAAATGCATGAATTCTTCATGGTTTAAGTTTTAGTTGTTGTTTTGTTTTACATTCTTTTATTATTAATGTTTTTATGCTTGATCACCATGAAAACAAACGTGTTAAGCTTAGGTAAAAGCTCGAAAGAGTAATTCTAGTCTAGAACATAAGAATGTAGGGCAAGTTCTTATCTTTACTATGGGATTAACGATTAGGATAATCATTATACCTAATTTGCCTTGCTTGGTTATAAAACTGAATGAGCTAGACTCCGACTTAGAATTTTCACATCACCGCTCGTAGAAGTAATTGTGAAACTAAGTCCAATTAAATGATTAGAGGTACGAATGTCCATAATCAAGGGCACAAACTCCGTAAACCCCATCAATGTATTTAAATTGCTCACGAATTAGGACGTCACATCCCCGCTCAACGATGTAGGTGTGAGACTAGTTTGTTTTAGAGGCTCAAAAGACCATGAGCATAGCATTTTAATTATGTGAGACAACAACTGAAATTTTCATACTCGAACCATTGTGAATTGTAGCATTGCATGATTATTAGGCCTTAATTCTAGTTGCTTCTTATATCGTTTCTTGAGTATTTTGTAATCACCCCTAAACTTAATTAGAATTTCTCGAAAATTCTATAATCAACACTTGTGAAGATTAATTTTAACACTTGAACTTGATAATTCACTGAATTGGTCCAGTGCCTGTGGGTTCGAATCCGACTCTTAAAAAGGTCCACTGTATTACTTGTACGACTGTGTATGCTTGCGCGTGTGCTGGAGCCAAACAGGGTGAAATAAACAACATACGTTTACTGAAACAATTAGTCATCAGATAACACAAATTCTAGAGCCAAAACGAGTAAGGTGTTAAGCTAGCCTACTCACTGGATTGGGCCTCGCTGCAGTGGTGGTGTGACTGCGACAATGGTCTTTCCACGACAGTAAAGGTACCGCCGCAGCGATACTGCATACAACAATAACTTGAATCAGCTGTCCACCTTTAGTTCCCCTTTAGCAATTCTCAACAAGCAATTCATCAATTTTATAGAAGTTATACATAGCCACAATTTCAACAGTTAATTCACCACCAATCACATGGAATATACAATAGAATCCTCATAAACAATCCATCAACTCATCGTGAACTCATACGTGACTTTACAAGTAATAACAAGTCATAATAAGCACATTAACATTGCTATAACATATAAACTACACAATAAAGGATTTCAATTTCATCAGGTTCTCATACTTTTGAACCGATCCTTACTCTATGAGTTCTATCTTGGTGTAGTACCATCTGTGATATGCCAAGCACTCACCATAATCACTCAATACCGGACATCACTATACACACATGCCATAGGATCTTGTTTCTGCCCTTCCAGTCATGACTTGCAGGAAACTCTAGAAATTCATGTACTGTACCCGCTCCCACTCATCTGCTCATCTGGATGCTCCCCTCGGACACAAGCCACTCAACTATAACCGCTCGCCCGGATGCTCCCCTCGGGCACGAGCCACACATCTCAGGATAAAATATGTTATCCGTTTTCATTCTCATAATAATCAATATGTTATCACTAAGTCAATTGATATGACTTTTGGGAGGCCTCATCTTACCTTAATCAACTCAGTTATACTTATCAATCATCGATCACTTTTATGGCAATACGAAAGAATACATATAATATCTCAAAACACCCAATTTCACATAACATAAATAACAATATCATATCAAGTTCACTTCACCAACCGAATTTAACATGTGCATTGTTAACAACACTTAGTGTCCGAGGACCAACCAAGCACGTTATCATTCCACATATGTATACATCATTATATAAGATCTAACTCCTTATGAAATTGTAACCTACTTCGATTGGAAGATTCAAATGGCAATTACTCTACTGGAGCCGTACCTTTCCCAAAGCCTCAGAACGCTTTTGAAGCAGCCAACAGTGAAATGAAATACAAAGAATCTGTGGAGAGAGAGAGAGCGGCAATGACTTGCTATAGAAAACGAAGTTTAGCTATGAACAGTAAATATTTTAAAATGTAGCTATTAATAATAAATACATAACATAAGTTAGTTAGGACTTGTAAAAATTAGCATGAGCAATAAGACAGTTCAACTGTTTGGATTTTTATTAGCTTAAATAAATATTGATGAGGATATTGGCTAGAGAAAATTTGTGTATCCAGATGAAAGTTGGTCAATTGGATTTGGAAATATACGTATGAAGTTGAAATGAAGGGCCAAGAAAGTGCTTACTCTCATTTTGGCACATAAACGTGTTGACTGGATGGACAAACTGATAGAAGCAGAGCATTTCCATGTTCGTTTTAACCCAAGACAATATTGAAGAACATCTAAAATCCAAGATAATATTTTAACTAGAACAATTCTTGAATCATTAATATCGTCGAAAACACAAAGCAGGTTCATGATTTGAACATTATAAATTTGAATTCAAAATTCTACTATACTCCATTTGATTTACTAGGACAATGAAGGCATTGCACTAGGCCCCTAAATGGAGATGGTTAATTTTATCTTGAACAAGGGTGTTGAGCAATTAGTATATTATATTAAAAGTGGAAATACTTCAAATAAGAAGTTGAAATACCAATATGCCTCTTAGAAGTTGAGTAATCGATCACCATTTTGTCCTTCATAAAAAACTGATTTTCAATTATAAATTTTCATAATTATGTATCAGAAGCTCAATATGTGGGATGTAGAAGCTTTAGAGGCAATCATCCCTAGACAAACACTAGAGGAAATCATTGATATGAAGATTGGAGATGGCCACAGAGACATACCTCTCAGGAAGATTGACTCGAGTGGAAAATTCTCATGTGCGTGGGCCTTTCAAGCATTAAGACAGAGAAGAGACACTACTTCTAAATTTGATTTTGTTTGACACAAAGTAGTTCCTTTTAAAATTTCATTCCTAATGTGGAGGTTAATTGATAAAAAGCTCCTACTTGGGAATTCACTTTCCAGATTTGGCATTAGTACTAATATAGATTGTGTTTGCTACAGGATTCCAACTCAGGAGTCCTATAATCATCTATTCGCTAATGGAGAGATGGCCAAAAAGATATGGGGATAGATCTCCAGACCTCTAGGAATTGATACCAGCAGTGACAATATCAATCAAATTCTTGCAAATTGGTGGAAATCTAGAGTCAATAATGCAGTACATAGACTCTTACAAGAATTACCCCAAACATAGTTTCTTGGGCTCTGTAGAACGCAAGCAACAAGTCCATTTCCAAGGCGAGAATGTCATCTAATCCTTTTCAAGACCAAAATTTCTATTGCCAAGAAATTTAGTAGCATGGAGGATCATTGGGGCTGGATTGATGTTTGCAACATAGCCACCTCCTATAGACCAAGGTTAGTCAGCAACATGGTTATCTGAAACAAGGACAATGCAAATCTGATCCTCAACACAGATGGCAACTATAAGACAGGTTCCTGCAAGGCAGGAGCAAGTGTTATTGTTAGGAGAAGAAATGGGGATATGATAATGACCTTTGCTATCCCAACCCATTTCTCAACTAACAATTTCAGTGAACCCAAATCAGCCCTTTTTGGTATTGTCTGGTGTTGTAAACAAGGAATGATTAACTTTAAAGTGGAATTGGATTCCATGCTCATTGTACAAATGATCAAAGGCACCATCGAAATTCCTTGGAGTCTGCTCACAGACATCGATGAAATCAAAGACAAAGTTAGAGATAGACGGATAGAGGTGGGTCATTGCTATCGGGAAAGCAACTCTGTCGGGAATGCTGTAGCGAAGCACACCACCTCCCTTCATCAGAATGCCATTTACATTGATGAGCATCAGCTACCATGGGATGCTAAAAGTGCTCTGAGGATGGATAGGCTCAATTACCCTTCCTTCAGGTTCAAGGTGGCGAAACATACTTATTGGTATTTTGAACCACCATGAACGGAATCTCCTGGGTTTGGCGGTACCCCGAACCATTTTAGATAAGCTATTTTGTTAGCATCATATTTTAAGACTTAGTGTCATTACTGTTATAGAAATGGTTGGTTAGGTTCTTGTCAGACCTTCCTTTCATTTCAAGAATGTTATTTGTTTCCTGCGAGGAGGTAAGGCCAACATCCCCTCCTCTTTTTGTGTAACTTTATCAAAGAATGAATAGTGGACCCTTTGAATTTTTTAAAAAAAAAAACAAGATAAAATTGAAGAACATCTAAAATCCAAGACAATACAATTCTTCAATCTTCAATATCGTCGAAAATGCAAAGCAGGATCATGATTTGAACATTATAAGTTCAAATTCAAAACTCTACTATAGTCCATTTGATTAGGACAGTCAAAGCATTGCACTAGGCCTTAAATGGAGATGGTTAATTTTATCTTTTAACAGGATGTTGAATAATTATCTTTATCATATTACTATATAAGTGGGAAGCCCCTTGGTATAAAGTTAAATAATCGTAATACCTATTAAAAATTATATTTTTATTTTTTTTAAGAATTAAATTAATTATTTAATATTAATATATAAAATATCAGCTATTTTATTAGAAAAAATTAATAATCTTTCTTAAATTTTTAAAGAACTTAACATGGCATTTATGTGAAGTCTTTAACGTTTCTAAAGTTATACTTTTTAGTTGGTTTAAATTTCTATAACTTTAATATGTTTATGTAATTTTGATTATGTTCAAATTATTTGAATAACATTTGTTTATCGGTTATTTCTTTCAAATATTAAAGGTAATTCTTATTTTTTTTAATTAAGTGGGAAGACCCTAAATTGAAAAGTTGAATTATCAAAATACCCACTAAAAGTAAAATGACTACTTTACTCTTGTTTAAATACTATTATTTTTTACCTTTCAATATTTATTGCAAATGTGTAATTCTGTCAACGTAAATGACAGTTATAGTACAAATTATTACTAATTCCTATAAAGACTCTTAATTACTATCCAATTCGTTTCTATAATATGGATAATCTGCAGAGGCAGTGATCCGCAAAAATTTTTAAAAGAAAAAGAGTCAACTAGGATTCCTAGAATTTTAAGAGTCGTAACTATTAAAATAATGTAAAAGAACTAAATGATTCTTCTAACTAAATGGTACATGAATCAAGCTTTTTTTTTTTCTTTAATTTTAGATAAACTAATTAAAGAGCTCGAGGAGTTGCAAGTAAATTAATATTTGTCAGGTTTGAATTTGTTCTTCCACTAGCAATTTCTACTCTAATAAATGTTCTTCCTTTTTCCCTCTTTTTCTAAACTTCTACCTTTTGTTTGTAAGACTTTGTGCGGTTTATTTTACAATTTATTTATTTCTTAAATAACAAGGATCATCCTTCAAATTCTAATTCTTTGTTATGGTTTTTCTTCTTGGAATTTTTTCTACTGCTTTGTGACCAATGCAAAAGTTAAATAAAACTTGCCCAATTTAGAGTTTAGTACGCAGTAATTGTGATAGTTTATATTTCTGTGCAGGAAAATATATATGCCATCTTTGAAGTATTATAAATTGAATACATATGATGAAACAATGACCAATCCAAATAAAGTGGCATGAATGATGTTATTCAATATAGCAATGTCAATGGGCACTGTGTTACTCGATCACACAATAAACATTACAATAAGGGCTACTGTGACTTCTATGGGGGCATGATTTCTTATTCTGTTGAGTTAGATGAATATGATTAACATTAAAGTTTTTTAGACCCGAAATTCAAAGAGAAGTCTTTGAAGTAATCCCAAATATTTTATATTTCAGACATAATTATGATTTTATTCATGAGTTTTTCAAACGTTTGTACTCATTAATAATAAGCAACAAACGTGCAATGCACGTTCCTCGAGACTAGTTATACTAAAAGTGGGAACACTCAATCAAATACCAATATGCCCCTTAAAAGTTGAGTGATCATTTTGTCTTTCATAAAAAAAACTGATTTCAATTATAAATTTTCATAATTATTTATTAGAAGCACAAATCAGTTTTTTTTCTTTTCATCTTCCAAAGTAATAGAATATTATTACAATTTTTTCACATTCTCAATTTAATTCTATGTAATTATCTAATCACTATATAAGATTTGAATCAGATTTCTCTTACTTCTATTAAAAAAATTATCTTTTTTTCTAAAAATTTAATGTTTTTTCCACTTGCGGCACTTCGTTGTGCAACATGTCCCAGGTTATTTTCTTTTTTATTTTTTTCTCTCTATTTCTTCTCTTAACATTGTATATATTTACTAATGGTTGATTCATATTTCATTTGGATTCTGATATGTAATGTGTATGAGTTAACATGTATATATTAATTTTGTGTCAGAAATTCAAATTATGTAGGCTTCATATTTTTTAAAGAGACTGCAATTTTTAAAATATAATACAAATGCTTAAAGATGTGAAATATTTTCACTAATAGTCGATATTTGCTCAATTTCCAAAATTAAGTGTTGTTGACATAAAAAAAAAAATTTACTATCAAGTTGAATACTTGATACATTATAAGAATTGCATAATTGAAGTAATTAGAACATTACTTTTCAAATTCTTTTTGATAACAATTATTTAACATAATTATGCTTTGCATTGATAATAAATATTGATCAAACAAGTTCATCATTTATCTCTCTGAGCTTTCATCTTTCCCCAACAATTTTGTGCAACTCATTACATACTTATTATAATATTTTTAAAATATTTATATTAATTAATAAGAGATACACGGACAATACACTTATTTATAATTAGGATAGAAGTAAAAAAGGAGATCCCAGTTGTCGTACTCGTGATGAAATTGCAATTAAGTAGAAGCTCCAGAACATAAATTCAGCAGAGAAACGAGAAAAACAAAAAGACTTAAAGGGCACAGCAAAAGCATGCTGCAAATTAAAAATCTGAGAGATTACAAGACAAGTTTGTAATAAAAGCAGATCAGGTCAATTAATATACAACATTGGATGCCCCAGTTTACAATTTGATTAAAAAAAAAAAAGACTGCAACATCTGTATTATAAGCTGCATTAAGTTGACATTCGAATTAAAATGCAATAAACTGATTTCCACTTTCTATGATACTGCCTGCAGAGATGAGATCATCAGCATATATATGCAAGCCTTGGCACCTTCTTCATCTTCGACTAACTCAAACTGAGAACTGTATTACACTCTAATTATCGCTCCCTTGCAAAAGACTATTGCTCAATTCAGATAACGTCTCTTCCAACAATGGAACACTAGCCTTGATACGCTCAAGCTCTTGCTCCTCCACTTCCAGCAACTCAAAATCATGATGAGGCAATTCAACTCCATAATCAGCAGAAGACATCAGATCAACCAATTCTTGGGATAATTGATCATCTGTTATTGGGGGTACCAAACCCCGGAGTAGGTTGAAATACGACTGATCATTATCATCGCTTCCTTGCAAAAGAATATTACTTAATTTGGACAATGACTCTTCCAACGATGGAACACTATCCTTGGCACGTTCAAACTCTTGCTCGTCCACTTCCCGCAACTCAAACTCATTATAACCACAATAATATCCTTCTTCCAAACAGTACCCTACCATAGGCATAGGCTGATCCCCCGAAACAACATTAATATTCTCCCTGCTGATGTTGGTTATCTCCTTATGAGAATAGTAATTTTCCGATGAACATACACCAACTTGCTCTTGATAGAGACACGACCACGCCGATCCAATATTTTCCTCCTTGTCAAAAAATCCATTCATCGTGTGATGATCACCACCTGCATGCACATTAATTGCAGCACCATATCCTTCTTCTGAATTACTTATTGGGACAGTTTCATGATTTTGGGCATCAGCTCTCACATACCCTCCCAACCCTAGCATAGCCTGCTCACCTTCTGTAACAACACTAATATTGTTCTCTCCTATCTCCTGAACATCACAGTTATTATTAACGTGGCTACGGACAGCCTTCTTCTTAATGCGACACAAAACAAAGTCCTCGTGTCGAATTTGATTACGTCCTCTCAACACCTTCACTATGCTATGGCTAAGGCGATATTCTTTCATAGTCCACACTACTTTTTGATCATGGCCCAAATTCCTACCACCTTCATGATCATAATAACGGAAATTTTTCTTAAACCCTATCACTGACCCTTTATTACTCAAGACTTTTTTCGCCGCGTCCAGTCCCTTCCATGTGCCGCCACCTCCAAGTCTGTTGACGTTTTTACCTTGTGCATATTTTTTCTTTAACGGAGTAAGCAAGTAGTTGACATCGGTGGACTCCCCATCAGGAGATAAATCATGGAATATATCAGACGGCTTCTTGTTACCGTACAAGTCTAGTACTCGAATGTGAGGGGAATCGAAAGGGTTACCGCTCACAAATTTGATCAGATAGCTTATGAGTTCATCATCTATGGGGCGAAACCTGAACCCCATTCCACTACTATTACTACTACAGCTATTCATTGAAACCATAATATGTAAAAACAAAGAGAGAGCAGAAGAAGCGGACTAAAAGAGCGCTGAAAGAGAGTAACGATCAGCAATATAATATTGCTACATATATATACACAGAGAAAGAGAGATCCGAAAATAATTAGGAAAACTTTCAGATATACCGTTTTAGAATTTTAATGCTTAATTTGTTATTTTCTTTTCTTGTTACTGAAGCAACGTAACCTAATTTTATCGTTTTAAGTAACTCCCAACAAAAATATTAAGGAAACTAAGCTACTAGACCCTAGCTAATTAAGGTGATTTCGTGTAAAATTAATGAAATTCCCCAAGATTTGGATACTGTAACATACATATATACCAACTACTTATTTTTAAAATTAGTCTAACATAAATTCCACTTAAATTTAAATCGTATATATGCTGATTGAAATTTATGTAGTGATGAGCAACACATACGTAGAACCAAAACGCAACAAAATATTAAAAAAAACATAACTTCGACCATGATTGTTCAAGTGTTGCCAAGAAACGTCTTTGTCTTAAGTGAACTTGTAATAGTAAAAATCCTCTTCTAGCCTATGTCTACTAAAGTGGGTGTTAGAATGATGGAGTCACAAGCTTAGGGACTCTTAGGCAAATACTTTAAACCAAGAGACTTCTCCATAAAATATGACTGCCTAATTAATCATAATTAATAGTTTCCTTTCATTAAGAAAAGTACTTCCATATATTCATAACTAAAATTATTATCTATAATATATATTATTTACTTGAAAGACAAGATAAATAATTTATTTTCAAGTATGTTGGCCACATAATTGTTTCTAATTAAAAGCCATAATTTTTATATTCTTCCACTTGGTCCACATATTATAATCAGATAATTCTCTATGAGTGATAAACATAATAATACGGCCGTGGACTTTATTCACTCAACTCAACTGTTATGCAACAATCATTTTACCTAGAACACATTACTATATTAATTATGGCGGTCATACTCTTAATCAGATGCTTCCTTTTATATATTACAATGTCTCTAACAAAGTGGCCAATAACTTTATGAATGAGCCTAACACAAGTCATTTAGAGTCCAAGTTGATCCAATAATCACAACATAATACACAAAAATAAAAAAAATATGCACTATCATGTATAATAAAGAAATAGTAATGTCTAGACAAAATGTTAGAGCACAAAGTAAGATAAATGAGTTACCGAGCCCCATACCGGTTAATGATCCTTGAAAATATTAGCTGATTAACCTTTAGAAGATCAACAATCATCAAAATAGTACTAACATGTTCAAAAGTCACATCTTGCTTCTTGACATAGTCTCTAACTAACAAATATTTTACGTTGATGTGTTTACTTCAGTAGCCACTTTTATTATTTTAGAAAAGAATACTGCAACTGAATTATCACAAAACATTCTAAAATGGCCTTGAAATGGAATTGATAGTTTTAAGGCTCAAAATGAAATTCTTCAACCATAACATATGTGGTGTAATTTCATAGCAATGCTATAAATTCAGCTTCCATTATAGATGTTGCAACAATAGTTTGCTTAACACTTCTTCAAGACGCAACACCTCCATCAAGAAGGAAAATGTATCCAAAGTAGATTTACCACTATTTTGCATCCATCCAAATCAGAGTCTGAATATCCAATTACCTCCAATGAGTTAGAATATTTGTATGTGAACTTAAGATCCTTGGTTCCTTGCAAAATATCTCAAAATCTTTTTATTAGTTTTTCAATATATCAAAATCGGGGTTACTTTGATATCTACCAAACATTTGTACAACAAAGACTATCAGGTCTAGTGTAGACCTGTGCATACATAAGACTCCCAGCAAATGAGGCATATGGAATGACTTTTATTTTCTCGCGTTCCAATATATCTTGTGAATATTGATTCAATGAGAGTTTATCACCTTTAATGATGGGTGATGCTATAGGTGAATAATTCTTCATTTCATATATTTCCAGAATTCTTTCAATGTAGGCCCCTTGAGATATTTCAAGTAATCTTTGAGATGTATCTTTGTGAATCTCTATGCCAATGACATAGGAGTCTTCATCCATATCCTTCATTTCAAAATTCCAAACAAGAAACTATTTTTTCTCATACAACAACCGTAAATCACTATTAGCAAGTAAAATGCCATCCACATATAGGATTAGAATTAATATATTTTCTCCCACTTATCTTAAGGTATATACATTGTTCAATGATGTTCTCTGTGAATCCCAATGAAGTAATAATATTATGAAATTTAATATACCATTGGCAGGATGCTTATTTTGGTCAATAAATAGATTTATTCAATTTGCAAATAAGGTGACATTTATCCTTATCACAAAATCCTTCAGGTTGACGCGTATAGACTTCCTCAACAAGATCTCCAGTTAAGAAAGTAGTTTTTACATTCATTTGATGTAGCTCTAAATCAAAGTGAGCTACTTACGCCATGATTATTCTTAATAAATCCTTCTTAGACACTGGAGAGAAGGTTTCATGGTAATCAATGCATTTCTTTTGAGTGAAATCTTTGGCTATAAGTCTGGATTTATATTGTGCAATATTACTAGATGAGTCTCTTTTAATTTTATAAACTCATTTGGATACTATAGTACAGACTCTTTTTTGCTAATTCAATGAGATTCTAGATTTTATTTTTGACTATAGATTCCAACTCTTCTTTCATGGCATCATACCAAAGTGTGGAGTTTTCTCCGCTCATGGCTTGTGAAAATGAACATCAATCATCTTTTAGTTCAATATCATAACCAGACTCTTGGAGATATACAATATAGTTACTAAAAATTGTTGGTTTATGAACTCATGAGAATTTTTTTTACTCCCATTTGTTCAGAAACTCCTTCAATGAGTTTACGCAAAGCGGGTTGTTCTTCATGTAGCTCCTCAAATGGTGCTGGCTCTTGAACTTATTGCTCTTCAGAGAACTCATGAAAATTTATCTGATCAATAGTCAAGTTTCCAATATATAAAGGTACCGCAGATGGTTCTTTTACTTCATTCAGTTCCACCACTTGAGGCGAACCACTCCTATTTACTTCATGTTCCTTAAGAAATTTAGTATTTCTATCCTTGACAATTTTAGGAGAATGAGAAGGACAATAGAATCTAAATCCTTTAGAGTTAATGTCATAGCATATAAATAAATCACTTTTTATTTTTTCATCCATCTTCTTTATTTGTAGGTTTATAAATCCTCACCGTAATTGGACATCCCCAAATGTGTAAATGATTTGAACTAAGTTTTTATCCTTTTCATAATTCAAAAGGCGTCTTAAGAACAACTTTGGATGAAACCATTTAACATATACACTATAATTTTTAAAGCTTCATCATAAGGATAAAAGTAACCTTGATCTGCTAATATTGCTTCTTACCCTATCCATTAAGGTTCAATTCCTTCTTTCTGCCACACCATTTTGTTGTGGTGTTCCTGGCATGGTATATTGAGAAATCATACCTTCACTTTTAAGGAACTCAACAAATGAACCTTTAAGTTGTCCCTTATCTGTGTCCCTACCATAATATTCTCCATCCCTATCAGACCTTACAATTTTAATTTGAGCTCCAATTTGCTTCTCTACTTCTATTTTAAAAATATTAAAATCATCAAGTGCTTCTAATTTGTTAAATAGAAAATAAAAATACATATATCTTAAACAATCTTCTATAAATAAGATAAAAAATCTCTCACCATTCAAGTAAGGGATAGAAAAAGGCCCACAAAGTTTTGTATAATCTCGAGCGATTGAGAACTCTTGTTGGCATCTTTAGTAGATTTGTTGGTCTGTTTGCCCTGTATGCAGTCCATATATGTCCCAAAGCCAATCAAAACAAGAGTTTTTAGAACTTCATCATTAACCAACATTTTGATTCTATAAGGGAAAGGGGGCAAATATATTCCTCAACTTTGTGATTTAGAGCAAATATATCCTTCGTTAAAAAAGTGATGCAAATATGTCCCTGTCGTTTATCAAATTGGGCAAATATACCCTTCTTACTAACGAACTTTATTTTTTGAATTAAAAATTATTTATTTTTATATTTTTAAATGGGAAAAGGAGCAAATATATCCCTCAACTATGTGATTTAGAGCAAATATATCCCCCGTTAAAAAAGTGATGCAAATGTCCCTGCCATTTATCAAATGGAACAAATATACTCTTCTTGCTAACGGACTTTCTTTTTTGAATTAAAAATTATTTATTTTTATATTTTTAAATTAAAAAAGTCATGTGGCTTTAAATTAAAGAATCAATCTCTCTTCTCTCACCCTACCCAATCCATACCCGAACCCACCAAAACTCACGACCCAAACTTTAAAAAAAGAACCAAATTTAGACTAATTCTCATGTATTGCCTGAGATAAGCATCGACCCTAGGTTTTCATGTTAAAAAATGAGGCATTAAAATTGTATGTGAGGAAGAGAATGAACTGAGTTCCTATTTTTAAATTTGGGTCATGGATTTTGGTGGGTTCAGGTGTGAGTCGAGTAGGCTGAGAGAACAGAGACTGATTTTTTAATTTAAAGACATGTGGCTTTTTAAATTTAAAAATATAAAAATAAAAGAAAGTCTGTTAGCAAGAAGGGTATATTTACCCCATTTGATAAACGGCAGAAACATATTTGCATCACTTTTTTAACGAGAGATATATTTGCCCCTTTCCCATTTAAAAATATAAAAATAAATAATTTTTAATTCAGAAAAGAAAGTCTGTTAGCAAGAAAGGTATGTTTTCCCCTGATGTGTTTCCTGATGAGTTACCTGGTATTCCCCCAGAAAGGGAAATAGACTTTGCTATTGACTTGTTACCAGGCACTCAGCCGATATCAATTCCTCCCTATCGTATGGCTCCTGCAGAACTCAGAGAATTAAAAGAGCAATTGAAAGATTTATTGGATAAAGGTTTCATCAAGCCGAGTACTTCACCGTGGGGTGCGCCAGTTCTATTTGTGAGAAAGAAAGATGGCTCGCTCCGAATGTGCATAGATTATCGGTAATTAAACAAAGTTACCGTAAAGAACAAGTACCCGCTTCCCAGAATTGATGACTTATTTGATCAGTTGCAGGGAGCCAGATACTTTTCTAAGATTGACTTGCGGTCCGGATATCACCAGGTCCGAGTACGTGAAAGAGATATTCCTAAGACAGCGTTCAGGACCCGATATAGACATTTTGAATTTCTAGTTATGTCCTTCGGGTTAACGAATGCCCCAGCAGTCTTCATGGACCTGATGAACAGTATTTTCAGACCTTTCCTGGACTTGTTCGTGATAGTATTCATTGATGACATTCTGGTGTATTCTCGCTCTGAAGCAGATCACCGGACTCATTTGCGAACAGTGCTCCAGACTCTCAGGGACCGCCAGTTGTATGCTAAATTTTCTAAGTGTGAATTCTGGCTTAACTCAGTGGCCTTTTTAGGGCATATCGTGTCGGATGCTGGTATACAGGTAGACAAGCAGAAAATAGAAGCAGTTAAGTCATGGCCTAGGCCTACCACTTCGACTGAAGTTCGAAGCTTTCTGGGGTTGGCAGGATATTACAGAAGGTTCGTTGAAGGGTTCTCAACCATTGCAGCACCTCTAACTAAATTGACACAGAAAGCAGCAAAGTTTCAATGGACAGAGGCATGTGAGCAGAGCTTCCAGGAACTGAAAGACAGATTAACCTCCGCCCCAGTATTAGCATTGCCGGAAGGCACAGAAGGTTATTCAGTCTATTGCAACGCGTCAGGCGTCGGGTTAGGTTGTGTGTTGATGCAGCATGGTAGAGTAATTGCATATGCTTCCAGACAGCTGAGGAAACACGAAAAGAATTACCCTACCCACGACCTGGAATTAGCCGCAGTAATCCACGCCTTAAAGATATGGAGGCATTACCTGTACGGCGTCCATGTTGATATTTACACAGATCACAAGAGCCTACAGTACATCTTCACTCAGAGGGAGTTGAATCTACGGCAACGCCGCTGGTTGGAGCTGTTAAAAGATTATGATGTGAATATTCTATACCACCCCGGAAAAGCTAATGTTGTAGCAGACGCCCTGAGCCGTAAGTCAATGGGGAGTTTGGCGTATTTGCGACCTGAGAAGCGGAAGTTAGCCAAAGAAATTTATCAGTTAGCTGACCTAGCCGTTCGAGTAATGGAAACAGAAAATAACGGAGCGGTAATTCAGAACTCTGTTGTGTCATCATTAGTTACAGAGGTAAAAGAACGACAGTACGAGGACCCTGATTTAGTCCAGTTCAGAGATAGAATTCAGAAAGGTAAGGAGTCAGATTTCCAAATGACTGAGGATGATGTGCTACGTTGTAAGGGCCGCCTCTGTGTCCCGAATATTTCAGGGCTTCGCGGGCGGATCATGCACGAGGTATATTACGCTCGCTATTCCCTTCATCCAGGAGCGACCAAAATGTACCACCACATCAGAGACATCTATTGGTGGCCAGGTATGAAAGCTGAGATAGCCGAATTTGTATCTAGATGTTCTAACTATCAGCAGGTGAAAGCAGAGCACCAGAAATTGGGCGGTTTGACGCAAGATATAACGGTGCCTATGTGGAAATGGGAAGCGATAAACGTGGATTTTGTAACAGGGTTACCCCGTACTAGACGCAGAAATGATTCCATTTGGGTAATAGTTGACAGGCTGACAAAATCAGCTCATTTCCTGCCAGTGAGGGCTACCTTCTCAGCTGAAGATTATGCCGAATTATATATCAGAGAAATAGTTAGATTGCATAGAGTGCCAGTATCCATTATTTCAGATAGGGGAGCACAGTTCACAGCTAGATTCTGGCAGTCGTTTCAGAAAGGTTTGGGAACGCAGATTAACTTGAGCACAGCATTCCATCCTCAGACAGATGGGCAGGCTGAACGTACAATTCAGACGCTCGAAGATATGCTACGAGCGTGTGTGCTAGATTTTGGGGGTAGCTGGGATGAGCATCTTTCGTTAATTGAATTTGCTTATAATAATAGCTATCATTCAGCCATCCAGATGGCGCCTTTCGAGGCATTATACGGGCGAAAATGCAGGTCGCTGATTGGTTGGTTTGAAATAGGAGAATCAGCATTGGTTGGCCCAGACATTGTTCGGCAGTCAGAGGAAAAGATAAAGCTTATCCGAGAACGTTTACTAACTGCTCAGAGCCGCCAGAAGTCTTATGCAGACATGCGGTGCAGAAATCTAGAATTTGCGGTAAATGACTGGGTATATCTGAAAGTGTCCCCGATGAAAGGGGTGATGAGATTTGGCAAGAAAGGCAAGCTTAGCCCGAGATTCATTGGGCCATATCAGATTCAGCGAAGAATAGGCCGAGTTGCATACGAATTGAACTTGCCTCCAGAGTTAGCATCTATTCACCCAGTATTCCATGTCTCTATGTTAAGGAAGTTCGTAGGGGACCCTTCTACAGTAGTTCCAGTTCAGGATGTCCAGGTCACAGAAGAGTTAGCATATGAAGAGGTTCCCGTAGCTATCTTAGACAGACAGATCCGCAGGTTGAGGACTAAAGATGTTGCATCTGTCAAGGTGTTGTGGCGTAACAGGAACCGTGAGGAAATGACGTGGGAAGCTGAAGAAGATATGAAAGCCAGATACCCTCACCTATTTCAGGCCTAGTCAGGCGACAGGTATGTCCGTATTATTACTTATGCAGTACCTTATAGTTGTATGTGTGTGAATGAGAAAGATTGATACTTAGTAATCCAGTGGATCCTAAAATATTACGTGCAGTGCCTGTGTTGGACTTTTTTGCATTTCAGGTTTTTGCTATAGTCCATATTACAGGGGAAACTCTGCCGAAATTTTTCTAGAAAGTAAGTAACTAGTCCTCTAGATAACAGTATACATTCGAGGATGAATGTTCTTAAGGGGGGAGAATGTTATACCCTGTAGAATTCCCGGCACCTAGATGACCTATTCGCACGTTGGTTAAGCATATTTGAAAGCCATACGTGCTGGAGAAAGGCTCGGGAAAAGATCGAACGAGAAACATGTCGAACCATCGCGGAAGGAGTCGAGGCAGAGCCCCTCCGCGATGGCAGCGTGTTACGGAGGAGAGGCCTCCGCGTTGGCTTCGTGACACGTTGGCCTTGCCCAGGCCCAAGTATATAAAGCCCCACTTCGGTTTTAAATGATCAAAACACTTATAAATTTCCAGAAAACAGAGAGCAAACGCAGGAGAAGGAAAAGGAACGAAGAAATAATATAATTTTTGTCCGATTACAATGCTAAACATTGTCCAAACTCAAATTAACTCCAGATACTGAGGTATTTAGCAGCAGAGAGCATTCCTACGGATTCAGTTTCGTGAAATACGGCCGATGAATCGTCGAGCCACCGAGCTAAGGTAAGTGGAATTGCTCTAAATTAGTGTCTATGTGTTTCTAGCTGTGAAGTGAATATTTCTCCCTTCTGGACCGTTGAAAAATAATGAGTTTTCGACCGTCTTTCGATAAGCCTAAGTTTAGGCTATAAACTATATCGAAAGTGACGTTGCTCTTTACAATAAAGCTGTATTTAGTATTGATTGGCACATTTATGAATGCAGTTGGGAGAAAATAGTTGAAGTACTGGCCGAGCTTCGTCCGACAGACGAATAGTTCAAGGATAAGGTATGTAAAGTTAGTTTTCCTCGGCAAGTTAGTAATCTTGGTACAGTACAGTAATTTAAAGGCCAGTAGAATATTCAAAAGCCATGTTGACGTTTACTATGAATGATGGTATGATACTAGAAACATTATGTTATGGTCAGCGCGAAACTTGCTAGCACGAGATAGATTCTAATGTAAGTGTTAAGAACTGCACAGTATGCTCAGTATGTGATATGACACAGAATGTTAGGATATCATTGTATTCAGTTGAAACCCAGTAAAGCGATGTGATATCGGTAAGACATCTCAGAAATAGAATGATAAGTTAAAATGAAGTTAGAAAGCATATTAGAAATGGAAAATCAAGTTACTATAGAAACTCAGTATACAGCATGGTTTTCAACAGAAACACTATATCCTGTTCAGTATTAGCCCCAGAACAGTCTGGCAGGAGACTATATTCATACATGTATATATTTACCAGCCTCAACATGTATTAAATACGTACATATTACTATCACTAGTTCAGCATGTAATATATACAATACTTTACCACTACTAGCCTCAGCATGTGAGATATGCAGATAGTATTACTAGTTGAGACCGTTGTATTGTTTGGGGTTGGACTACCTAGCATCCATGACCGCCCCAGGGTTGATAGCTGTATCGACTCGTCCGCCAGAAGACGAGGATACGTCGCTCTACGGAGTGGCATGTCGTCCCACAGGGGACGAAGATGGGATGCCAGTTTTCCCTATATTGTGCCTTGGTCGGCTTTTACACACCCCCGTCGAGCGGATACGCCCGGGGTGTTGATTCAGGAGTCCTCCGGACTCAGGTACAGTTATAGTCAGGGGCTCAGCGAGCCCAAGTGCATACCCAGGGGACCGGCAGGATGCTTACAGGGTTTATAGGAGATGGGATGACCGGGGTAGGGGTGTAGATTCCGTGCTGGTTGTACCTCCCGGCTTATGGGGGCCGGGTAAGGTTTGTGTGTGCTATGTTATGTTATGCCATGTTACGTTAGATACGAGTAGATCAGCAGTAGAGTGATACGTCTCCAGGTACGACTCCTATTCCTCCCAGTATAAATGAGAGAAGGTATGACTTACATTATCAGACAGTTAAGCTAATTCTTCTTACTTCAGTTTCATCAGTTACATTGTTGTTTTTCAGATTTTGCTTTCAGTTATTGCTTTACATACTCAGTACCAGCGGTACTGACACCCGATGGGGTGCTGCATTAGTTGCCTGCAGGTACTCATAGACGAACAGGCGATACTACGTGATTCCTGTCAGCGATCGAGTATTCAGCTCCTGTCATCCGGAGACTGAATTCCAGAGGTGTATTTCAGTTTCTTTTGTTGTATAGTACGGGTAGGTCGGGGCCCTGTCCCGATTATTTCTATTGCTATTCCTAGAGGCTTGCAGTCTGTATATATTTCCCTGTGGTCAGATGAGTCGGTCGTGTGAGGCCGTGCAGTTGTATAGCTGTTAGAACTTGTGTTTCCTTTATGTTGGCCATGTGGGGCCATAGTTCGATAGTAGTGGTGACCTTGCTGGTCATGTAGCGATCCAGTACTTCATGATTAAGTTATAGATAACTAGACAGCATGGTGGCCTTGTCGGCCCGCATAGGTTTCCCTATATTGACATGTTTCTGGTCAGCTGTTAGTAGAGGAGGCTATAGGCCAATGGGCCGGGGGCTGTGTTTACAGCCGTTATATAGCCCTTTGTTTTCCAGAAATGTGAGTTAGAGCCAGCCAGGCACCAGATGTGCCCAGGCTTAGCAGTCCAGCAGTTCAGGTCCTAGTAGGGCACCAGGTGCCAGTCATACCCCCCAAAGGCGGGGTGTGACAAAGAAGATGTGCAGCCCGATGTGGTAGTTGATGAAGAGGGTGTGCAGCCTGATGTTGTAGTCGATAAGGAGGGCAGTGATGAAATACGGATGGCTGCCAGTGTCAAGGGAAAGGCACCACTGCCTAGCACCAAGCCAAAGGCAAAAAGGAAGGTTGTTCCTTCTCACAAACAGAAGGCCAAGAAAAGGAAGCCTTCTCCAGTGGTCTCTGAGGATGAAGTAAGGGCCCCTGCTGACGCCTCTTCTTCTTCATCCCCAGAGAGGGCCTTTCGTACCAAGAAGGCAAGTGTCTCTTCCAGAGCAAGGACAAATGATTCTACAGAGCTGTCCAGGGAAGCCAGGCAGCTCATCTTGCAAAATCAAAAGGTGTTAAGGGGGAGGGTATTTGACCCGGATATTTGTGATATGGAGGGCATGGCTGAGCTTGTGGAAATGGTCAACTACCAAGGTTGGCGACATCTATTTGTTCCTCCAGTCCCTGTTTTACATGAGGGTGAGGTCAGAGAGTTTTATCATGAGTTGGAATTTGCTGACAGCGGTACCAAGATATTCAGTAAGGTGAGTGGAGTCACCTTCATGATAAATGAGCAGGTGCTCAGTTCCATCCTCAAGGTACCTAATAGAGGGATCCGGTCTATTGATGGTGAATGTGTGCAAAGGCGTTTTATTTCCATGATTGTCAAGCTTGAAAAAGTCTTAGGGGAAAGGATCCTCAAGAAACAAATGAAGGGTGAGTATCAGTTGTTGTTTGAATTTGTTAATAAAGTACTTCTACCAAGGGCAGAAAGGAGGACTGTGGCAGGAATTGCAGATCTATTCCTGATGGAGGCCCTTAGCACGTTTCAGCCCATAAGCCTGGCTGGTGCGATGATAGATCACATACACAAGACAATGCATGTCAAGGATGGAAAGCATGGTCTGGCTTATGGGTTCCTGCTGAACAAGGTCTTTGAATTTTTTGGTGTAGAATGCGGGCTGGGGATAGTAGGGACAAAGAAGCAGATGTTTACTCTCTCGACGCTGGAAGAATGCGAATGTGTGATGCGACGAGGAGGTGTAAAGAGCCAATCACTAGTGTCGGACTTGATTGCCTCGCAAGAAAAGTCCAATGTGGAGATAGAACGGCTTACTGCTCTGCTTGCCCAGAAGGAGGCTGAAATAGTTCGACTGAAGGTGCATCCGGTGGAGGAACCTGGTGCCATCTCAGCCCTCAAGGAGGAGAATGAAATACTCAAGACTGAGGTTACAGCCTTGACACAGAAACTGCTTACTGCCAGTGAACCCTTCAAAGAGGAAAATGAAGCCCTGAAGGCTGAGGTCAAGGACTTGACCAAGAAACTGCTCACTGCCCATGAAACCTTCAATGATCGTATCTCAGCCCTCTTACCCAGACTATTCGACCCTAAATGATGTCCCTGCTCTATTGTCTCTCCCTCTCAAATCCCTGATTGAAGACAGTTCTTGTAAAATTCTCTTTTGTTATGCTAAGTGATAATGTAATGCTTTCCTGACTGAATGAATTTGGTTGTTCTATTGTTCTTATTGTCTAATTCTCTTGCTTTTCTTATTTTCATTCGTGTCAGTGTTACCCCAGTGGCCATGAGTTAACTCATCTATGCATTCTTGTCTTGGTTTACTATTTTTTTTTTCTTTTTTATGATGCCAAAGGGGGAATATACTAGACAGGGGGAAGGTAAATCAGGGGGAATTATGCTGACGGGGGGAACACTGTGAAGTGTGTTTTGTAAAATGTGCAAGGAAGGTTGTCATCATCAAAAAGGGGGAAATTGTTAGATTGCTGGTTTTGATGATGTCAACCCCATACAGGGACCTGATCCCTTGTGCTGGTGTGACTCATTTTTGAACTGGGCGGGAAAAACCTTTACAGCTGGAAAGGTTGCTTTTTGGCAGTGAGTTGGTGAGAGCAGCAGGGCGCAGCAGTGCAGCAGGGAAGCATAGCAGCAGCCTAGGCCAAGTAGGTCATATGTACTTGACCAATGAGAGAGTTTTCTTGTTGGGATGAACAACACTCCCTCCTTTTACCCGTTGGACAAAAATAAGATGGAAAAACAAATAGAGGCACAACCCAACAACTCTCTTATTCAGAAAAACACACCTTGACCTAAAGCTTATTCTTCTCTCTGAAAAAGGCAGCCATTGTTTCCTCGTTCGACAGCAACAATCAAAGTTAATGAGCTCAAGTTTTGAGGCTGCCATCAAAGAAGAAGAAGTGCTTTGTAACAGATAGAAACTTTGTCTTTTGTACAAGTTTGTTTTCTTGTTTTTCCAAAGGTTGTTTTCTAGTTTCTGTCGACTAGAGTTAGTTGACATTTCGGCTAGAGTTAGCCTTGTATTTCAGTTGAGTTTTAGCTGGAGTAGATGACAATGAAGTCTTGTAATAGAGGTGTTACAAGTGGGAGATTAGGAGGTTAATCTCTTAGGAGTATACTAGTTTCTGTAACCATTGTTGCTCAGATCTAGTAGAGGAGTTTGAGAAATCCTACGAGGTAGGTCGTGGTTTTTTACTTCCTGTGAGCAAGGAGGTTTTCCATGTAAATATCGTGTGTCATCTTCTTACTACGTGTGTGTGTGTGTCTCTGTTTCTGTGTAACCTGATAAAGGGACCAGGTCCGAAGTACGGTGGTCGACCCATATAACTTAACAATTTCAGTTGGCTCCATCCAGCCAGATTTACTCTGCTTATTTCATTAGTCTGGTTGTGGTGGTCTTGACGTTGTTTATATTTTCAATCCAATGACTCGAGATTATTTCGCGTTAAAGGGCTAAGTGAGTACCCAAATTTAGTCACTTATGGCTTCGAGTTCAATCCTGTGAGAATGGAGTACAAGGTGGTACAAATTTATCAAGTAGAAACTCGTGATCCTGAAAGAGGAACATGTTATTACACGTCCGAAGTGCAAGTGTATGCCCTCGAGACTGGGTCTTGGAGAAGTATAGGCTATATCAGGCTATGTTTCGGATGTGGTAATTTTGGGGTATATTTGAATGACCAGGTTCATTGGTTGGCTGGAGATGGGGATGGAAATGAATCGATTTGTTTCATTGACATGCAAGGAGAGGAGTCGGGCCAGTGGGTTTCAGATAGACAAGATGATGAGTACTCATCTCACACCTTCTCCACGGCTCCTGGATTTAACAAGGAAAACTGCCCGAATCTTCGAAGTTTGGGAGTGTTGGGAGATCATTTGTATATGTGAGAATAGCATGCAAAATCATGTTGACGTATGGGTGATGAAGGAATATGGAGCATTAAGAGTAGAATTGAAAAAATATGGTCAATTATCTCTTGAATTTTGAAACAGACAAGTATTTTGAAACAACTATTTTTAGTATACCTAGCAATTAAAATGAAACGGAGGGAATATTACTTTTGTTCGTTATCCGTTTCAAGACTTTCTATATTTGGTAATTATTTTGTTCAAACATCCAATCTAGCTTTCTGAATCATTTAAAAGCTATAGCGGAAAAGGAATCAAATAATTACGAGTTCTACCTCAGGTTTACCGTGAGCTATCGCGGAACATGTACATGCAGAAAGGATGGTTATAAAAGTAGGAACTTCAGGGTATGGGGCATTTTATAATTTGGAACTTGCTTTATTCGATCCACTATCACAAGCTAAACAAGCCAGAGAAGACTTTTTGAACTAATAAAAGAAGCAATAGTAGTATTATATACCATTGAAGCTCAATTATTTAAGTCAACCCCTCTAAGGAAGCCATTGCTATCTCTTAATGACACAAGCCTATATAATTGCGTATTAAACAAATGAAAATTTTGCATTTGTTTACATAATCCCAATTATATATAGAGTCAGCCTCTTTTTTAGGGGCCCTCTGTATTTGGTATAAATTCCATCTAAGTTCATTATCATGTCTCCCTTTGATAAGGTTTTATTGCATACAGCAGTTGACTATTGAAAACTCTATCAACTTATATAAGTAACACTTCCCCTATTCCTTTTCTTAAGTATATATCTCTTCTGCTACAATCATCACCATCTTTCTTTCCTAGGTACATTCTTGTTTTGGCTCATACACTACTTTTTATAAACTTTTTTACATTGTTAGTAAGCTAAACAAAAAAAAACAAAAAAAACCTTTTTAGTCTGCTTTTGTAATTTATGGGATAGCTTTTTGAAATTGTAGTGACTTTTCACATATTTATCCTTGCTTTGTGCCTTGACTGAACCCGTGTGTCTATATTGCATCCGCCCTTATTCTGCAGAACCAATTTTTTTAGGTGGAATCTGATATATTTGTGCAAAAAATTAGATATTGGATATATGTACATTTTAGAATTACTTTCTCAATTCTGAATCCGCCTTGCCCCATAAAAACAAACAAAAATATAGCGTAGATATATAGTTTTAAATTGCTTGTCCTTTCTTGTATGGAAATTCATGTTATTGTAATCTAATTCATCTTGCATTTGAAGGTGAATATTGGGGTCAAGAATGAGTCGTCGTGTTATTGACAATCCTGAGGAAATGGAAACGGACATATCAAGAGTCGCTTCCTCACGGAGGCATTCAGAGAACGGCTTGCCATATGTTCACAAAGTTGGAGTTCCTCCAAAATCAAACTTACTCAAGGAGATCGCTGAAACTGTGAAAGAAACTTTCTTCCATGATGATCCGTTGCGCCATTTTAAAGACCAGTCCAAGACACAGAAATTGGTACTTGGCATTCAAGCTGTTTTCCCCATTCTTGATTGGGGAAGGTCTTATAATTTGTCCAAGTTTAAAGGTGACCTTATTGCTGGACTTACTATTGCCAGTCTCTGTATCCCTCAGGTAATAACAATGTCATTTGGAAAATTTTCAGTCTTCTTTGCCCACGTTAACAAGTGTACATGTCTCAACTTGACCTTGCAGGACATTGGCTATGCAAAACTTGCAAATTTGGATCCTCAATATGGGCTATGTAAGTTAATTCTCCCCCCTGTCCCACCCACCGCAATCTTTTTCTCTTTTTTCTAATAATGGTATTGTCTGGTTTGGCTTTCACACACTTTATACTATTCAATTCTGCTAGATAGGTAATTTTGTCCACCGAACTCTTTGGTCGATTGGAAGACATCATCTAGTATTTCTGGTGGAATTTGAACTCTCATCTCTAATGGTTTTCACTAATGACGAATCTTGGGTTCAACCATAGCATTGAATTATTATATGATAAATGCGAAAACAGGACTGATGACTTTCACCTTCTTTATTGACTGTTAGGCCACATCCTTAGATGATTTATCCTCACCCTTGTTTATTACTTATCTGTCTTTCGGTGAAAGACATAACTTTTCTTCTTTCTTTATTACAGATAGTAGCTTTGTGCCTCCCTTGGTTTATGCCTTCATGGGAAGTTCAAGAGATATTGCCATAGGGCCAGTGGCTGTGGTCTCTCTCTTGCTTGGGAGTATGCTTCAGCAAGAACTTGATCCTGTTAAACAAAAACTGGAGTATCAGCGTCTTGCTTTCACTGCTACATTTTTTGCAGGCGTTACACAGATCCTTCTTGGATTTCTAAGGTTATTTCCTCTTCCTTCAGTATGCAGTAATCAGTACTCCTTTCATCCAAAAGAAAAATGGATAGAACAGTATTATATGTATGCTACACATTTTAACATGTACTGTACTGATCTCAATTCTTTTGTGTGACATTTTCTTTAATGATTTTTTAGTAGTTAATGGAGGTTGTACAATAAACTGACTTGATCCTTCTTTTTCTGTTTAATTAGGTTGGGTTTCTTGATTGACTTTCTATCTCATGCCGCCATTGTTGGCTTCATGGGTGGAGCAGCCATTACTATTAGCCTTCAACAACTGAAGGGTCTGCTTGGCATAAAGAAATTCACAAAGAAAACAGATATTGTTTCTGTTATGAGATCCGTTTTTGCTGCAGTACATCACGGGGTAAGGGAAATTCAAGACTATCAATGTATTCCTTTAACTTTTAATAGAGCTAACTGTCTTTCTCTTTGAACCAGTGGAACTGGCAGACTATTGTAATAGGAGTATCTTTCTTGGCTTTCCTTCTTGTCGCTAAGTATATAGTAAGAATCAAAGAAAATTCCTTGCCCTTTAAGTACAATTTATGCTACAATCATGGTTGTTCTGATTGCCAATTATTTCTCTGTTTGTTTTGCCTTTTATTGTTGAATAGGGAAAGAAGAACAAGAAATACTTTTGGGTGCCTGCAATTGCTCCGTTGATATCTGTTATCCTTTCAACATTCTTTGTATTTATCTTCCATGCTGAAAAATATGATGTCCAAATTGTGAGTTTTTTATATAAGAAATTATCATCTGAATGTAATTTTTCTCTTCTTGTGTCTTACATTGGGTCTTATTGTAACATCAAGGTAAGACACATCGATCGAGGGATCAATCCTCCATCAGTGAGGGAGATTTATTTCAGCGGTGAATATTTAACCAAAGGATTCAGAATTGGTGCAATTGCTGGTTTGATAGCACTAACAGTAAGTTATGCTCCCAACTCATATCTTGGGCAATCATTCTTTTGAAGAAAAGCTTATTTTTATATTACAAATTTCTCGAAATTATAGGAGGCTGTAGCAATTGGAAGAACATTTGCAGCAATGAAGGATTACCAATTGGATGGAAATAAGGAAATGGTAGCTTTGGGAACAATGAATATAGTTGGCTCAATGACATCCTGCTATGTGGCTACTGGTAGGTCAAAAAACAGAGAAAACAAGCCTACACTTATTCCTACCATAATTGATGGTGGATTTTTCTCAGTAAATTGATTGCACATGAACTTGAAATTGTTCACAGGATCCTTTTCTCGATCAGCAGTCAACTATATGGCTGGATGTCAAACGGCAGTCTCAAATATTGTCATGTCTTGTGTTGTGCTGCTAACTTTAGAACTGATCACACCATTGTTCAAATATACACCGAATGCTATACTGGCTTCCATCATCATATCTGCAGTTATCGGGTTGATAGATATTGAGGCAATGACTCTTCTGTATAAGATTGATAAGTTTGATTTCATTGCTTGCATGGGAGCCTTCTTAGGGGTGGTCTTCCAGTCTGTTGAGATAGGCCTCTTGATTGCGGTAAACAAGCTGGAAAATTCTCCTTTATGTTAATTTCTTGCATCATATTCAGGCAATTTTTCAACTTCAAGATGATGATGTATTATAGGTTGCTATATCATTTGGCAAAATCCTCCTCCAAGTTACAAGGCCTCGAATTGCTGTTCTTGGCAAGGTTCCCAGGACAACTGTTTACAGAAATATACAACAATATCCAGAAGCAACAAAGGTGCCTGGCATTCTTATTGTGAGAGTAGATTCTGCTATCTACTTTTCCAACTCCAATTACATGAGGGACAGGTACTAATTACTTCATTAACTTTTAATGATGTCGTTTTCTTAAAACCCCAGACCTAGATTCATGGTAAAAAAGTATTTTTTGCAGGATACTAAGATGGCTAACTGATGAAGAAGAAATACTGAAAGAAACTAATCAACAAAAGATCCAGTATTTGATAGTTGAGATGTCGCGTAAGTAATTCTCCAAATACATAATTCTTCGACTTTCCTTTTTCGCTGAGGTTTCAATTGAGTAGCTGAGAGTAACTGCTTCATGCTTTCTTGCAGCTGTTACTGATATAGATACTAGTGGAATTCACGCCTTAGAAGATTTGTTCAAGTCCCTCCAGAAAAGAAATGTTGAAGTAAGCTAGTAATGTATTATAAATTTTATACTTGTACAAATGTTTTCTCTGTATACAACGGGGATCTTATATTAACACTATAATTTGATGTGTTTACAGCTTGTTCTGGCAAATCCGGGGACAATGGTGATTGACAAGCTTCATGCATCTGGTTTTGCAGACATGATTGGACAAGACAAGTTTTTCCTCACTGTGGCAGATGCTGTCATGACATTTGCTCCAAAAATGGAGCCTTGAATATAGTGAGATAACAAAGTAGTTGAGATGCTTCACTAACCTGTCATTTGTTATGAGTGAAAAGAATTGATTGGTATCAAAGAATCAATCGTTTAACTGAAAAAAGTTCAAGCTGTCTATATGATGGTTGAGGGAAAATTTGTAAATTTGGTTTAGGTTAGGCTTTGTAAAGCCTTCTTTTTTTCCCTTTCTTGTATATGTATCTTTCTTTCTTTTCAATTCCATTTATCCCTCTGGCGGTGCTTCTTTCACATTCATGATTGGTGTATCAGAAATGTGTTAGAAGCTTGAGAAATTCACAATAAAGTTTTCTTCTTGTATTCCAATGATGTCTTTTGCTACCCAACAAGAAGTAAACTTAGGCACGACTTTCTTATGTAATTTTTTTAGGGTCAATAAACTCGTAATTTGATAGGTTGGATTGTTATTTTTGAACCTCGTTTATTTGATAGGGTTGGATTGTTATTTTTGAAGTTCGTTCAAGAATGAGACTTTTTAGTCGGCCAGAGTAAGTCTGTGAGCTTGAGCTAAGTGTGCCAAACCAGCCCATGAGCTAAATAAAATAGAGTAACTCCCTACTTAAAGTTACTTAAACCATCATTTTTATGGATGAAATATTGTCATCTCTTTTATGTTTTATTATGATCTATTGGCACAAAATTAGGTTAATATTTCTATTTATCTAGTTATATTATTACTCATTAACTGTTAATTTTGCTTATTAATATCTCTATTTAGTTTGAGTATACCAAAAGCTATTCAGTTTCATATACTTTATGTCCAACAAAATCATTTTCTTCTATGGTTATACCCAAGATATTTGCATAGAATGACAGTGATTTCAAATTAAAGTCATACAACCAAATTTTTACTTGAAACAAAACTTAATAACTATTATTAGGATTATTTTGTTGGCGGATTTGAGACTTGATTAGCAAGTAGTAACACTATGTAATATTATCTGGTATATGTTTATGTTTAGCATTTTTAAATTAAAATTTAAAAAGAAAAAATTTCATGGGCAAACAATATTACCAAATTAATTGCTTATATTACCACTAATTTTATGTTTACCAAAACTATCATTTTTTAATCAACTAATTTACTTGATGAATATGAATAATTGTATAATAAATCGTGATTAAACTTGGTCACTTATTCCTGATAAGTATGAATAATTGTATAACATATCCTAATTAAACTTGATCACTTAATAAATCTATACATTTTTTTCTTCTTTTTCACAAATCACAATTATGCTAAAATTACTCTCCAATTATTCTCTAACATTCAATATATAAACCTGCAAGTTTTTTCTTCTCCTTCACATATCATCATTATGCATGCTAAATTATATACTATACAATTAGAAATATAAAAAAAATTAAAATATATACATTAGAAATACAAAAAAAAACTTATAAATTGAACTCTTAATTTTAAAATAGAACAGAATATATATATTGATAATAAAAAAAATATTAACTGCCTAATTTTTTTTCTTAAAACTGTCATTCGAAAAAAAGTTAACTACTTTAATTTTTTTTCCTATTACTGCGAATACAAATAAAAAAAATACAAAAAAGTAAAAATTAACTGCTTGATTTTTTTTCCTAAAATTGCGAATACAAAAAAAAATTAATTATCTGCCTTAATTTTATTCCGTAAAAATACAATTTCTAAAAAAAATTAGCTGCTTTAGTTTTTTTCTAATATTGCGAATAAAAAAAATATTAACTATTTTATTTTTTTCCTAAAACTGTGAATACAAAAAAAAAAAAAAACTCTTTAATTATTTTTTCGTAAAACTAAGGGGGAAAAAACAAAACTACCCAAAAAAAAAATTTAACCGCTTCTTTTATTTTTTTCCTAAAACTGAAAATACAAAAAATAAAAATAAAAATATATATATAAAAAAAGTAACTGCCTTAATTTTTTCTCTTAAAATTACAATTAATAAAAAAAATTAACCGCTTTAATTTTTTTTAATACTGGGGAATAATATATATATATAAATTAGCTATTTTATTTTTTTCCTAAAATTGTGAATATATATATATATATATATATATATATATAAATTAGCTATTTTATTTTTTTCCTAAAATTGTGAATAACAAAAAAGATATGAAAATACAAAAAAAATTAACTGCTTTAATTTTTTTTTAAAAAAAATTGTGAATACAAAAAAAAAAGTTAACTGCTTTCATTTTTTTTCTTAAAATTGAAAATAGAAAAAAAGAGAGAGAGAGAAAGAGAGAGAAAATTCTGATATATTTGGTAAGTATATGTATTATTAGTAAATAGTTTTTTAAGTTTGATAGGAATAATAATTTTAGTCTAATAATTAATAGCTCATGCAATTTTTTCATTTAAATATATATATATATATATATATATATATATATATATAGTTCGAATAAATTGGATCAACCCATATTTACAACTCTAGCCGTTAACGTTTTTGTTTGTTGTGGACATGTGGACGATATGTCCTTTTGGTATGTCCCAAATTCCACTGAACTTTTCATTAAAACTGAGAAGGTACCATCAAATGCAAATGCGTTGGTGATAAGTTAATTAAGGCCTCTTTTTGCATGATAAACTAAATTATAAAAATGTAAACCGTGTGAGGGGGAGGGGAGGATGCTTGTTATTACACGTGTGAAGTTCAAGTGTACACTCTTGGCTGGACAATGTCTTGGAGAAATAGAGTATTGAGTAATGACTTAACACCAACATTCTGCCTATGGGAAGGCTCATGAGGGACTGGGGGTGGCCCAGGTCACAGTTATGATCAAATATAATGCTTGTTTGGTGGGCTTAGTTAAGACATAAAATTGCACCTTTAATATGAGTTATAAATTTTGACATGACGGTAAGCACTTGATCCTAACATATAGGCTATGTTTTGGATGTCGTAGTTTTGGGGGTATATTTGGTGGAAAGGTTCATTGGTTGGTTAGAGGTGGGGATGGAAATGAATCGATTTGTTTCATTGATATGCAGGTAGAGGAGTCGGGCCAGTGGGTTTCAGATAGGCAAGATGATGAGTACTCGTCTCACACCTTTTCCACGGCTCCTGGATTTAACAAGGAAAACTGCCTGAATCTTTGAAGTTTGGGAGTGTTGGGAGATCTTCTTTGTATATGTGACAATAGCGCGGAAAGTCATGTTGACGTATGGGTGATGAAGGATGGAGAGATGTTGTTTCGGTGGTGGGAAGACGTCTTGGTTACATATCATCCTGAGAAGAAAACTTTGACAGAAATTGAGTATTTTAATGGTAGTTTCTAGGCTTCTCAAGGTTACTTTCACTCAAGAATTTTGGAACAGGAGTTGTCCCCACACTCTAATTTCCATCAGCGGCTTTGGTATATTTTGCTAACTACAAACCAAAATCAATATAACAATAAGAGAGCAGGGGAAGTTGAAGACTAAGGAAAATAAAGGCATTGCGCAAGGCCCTTTATTTGAGATGGTTAGTTTTATCTTGAACTATGATGTTTATCAATTATATACAAATAAAAAGCAGATCCCAGTTGTCCTACTCGTGATGAAATTGTAGCAATTAACTAGAAGCTCTAGAACATAAATTCAGCAAAAGCATTGATAAGAGAACCTAATTAAGGTTGTAAAAACAGAGGAGAAATATGTGATAAAGTTATATGGGTCGACCACCATGCTCAGAACCAGGTTCTTCTATCAGGTAGCACAAAATTGACACACACACGTAAATAAAGTAATAGGAAATGTGACACACGATATTTACATGGAAAACCTCCTTACTCAAGGGAAGTAAAAAACCACGACCTACCTTGTAGGATTTCTCAAACCACTCTACTAGATCTGAGCAACAAGATTACAAACTCTAATAAGAACTAAGAGATTAACCTCCTAATCTCCCACTTGTAATAACTCTACTACAAGACTTTAACACAATGACTCTATTATCATCTACACCAGCTAAACTCTACTGGAAATACACTGCTAACTCTAGCCAAAATGTCAACTGACTCTAGCTGACAGAAACAAGAAATAAACCTTTGAAAGTAAGAAAAACAAGCTTGCACAAAAGATAAGTTTTTTTATCTATTACAACACACTCCTTACACTCTAATGGCAGCCTCAAATCTTTGAACACATTAACTTCAATCTTCACGATCAGATGAGGAACAATCGCTGCCTTTTCAGAGAGGAGAATATGCCAGGTAAAAGGTGTATTTTCTGAATGAGTGAGTTGTTAAGTTTTAAGTTTTTTTTTCACTATTTGTTGTCCAAGAGGCAAAACGAAAAAGTATTGCTCACACCAACAAGAAAACTCTCTCATTAGTCAAATACATATGACCTTCTTGACCTAGGCTGCTGCTATGTTTCGCTGCTGCACTCACCAACTCACTGCCAAAAAGCATTTTTACAACTGTAAAAGTTTCCCGCCCAGTTCAAATTAGTATCAACATCGGCACAAAGGATCTGGTCCCTGTATGGGGTTGACATTATCAAAATCAGCAATCTAACAATTTCCCCCTTTTTGATGATGACAACCAACCCTGCATATTTCACAAAACGAGCTTCACACAGTATTCCCCCTATCACCAGTATTCCCCCTGTCTAGCATCACACCAAGCCCCTAGGAGATTCACCATTCCTTATAATCAATCCTTCCCCCTGTCTACTATACTCCCTCAAAGTATCTTCCCCCTTTGGCATCATAAAAAAGAAACGACAGTAAACCAAGTCAAGAATGCAGATATATGTTAACTCATGGCCACTGGGGCAACACTAACACGAATGAAAATAAAGTAAAGCAAGAAAGTAAACAATAGGGACAATGCGACAACCAATTTCATTCAGGCAACTGAATATTACATCATCACTTAGAACTAACAAACTAGAATTAAACAAGAACTATCTACCAACATATGAGAACAAGAGTGCGGTAAGTGAAGACAACAGTCAGGGATTAGAGAGAGAGGGGGGGCAGGGGAGGGACATCATTAAGGGCCAGACAGTTTGGGTAAAAGGGCTGAGATGCGGTCATTGAAGGTTTCATGGCATGAAGCAGTTTCTTGGTCAACTCCTTGACCTCACCCTTCAGTGCTTCATTCTATTCTTTGAGGGCTAAGATGGTACCAGGTTCCTCGACCAGGTGAGCTTTCAAACAAACTATCTCAGCCTCCTTCTGGGCAAGCAGAGCAGTGAGCCTCTCAATCTCCATATTTGACTTCTCTTGAGAAGAAATCAAATCTGATACCAGCGATTGGCTCTTTACACCCCCTCATCTCATCACACACTCACATTCATCTAGTGTTGAGAGGGTGAACATCTGCTTATTGGACCCTATTATCCCTAGCCCACATTCAATATTAAAGAATTCGAAGACCCTGTTCAGCAAAAACCCGTAGGCAAGGCCGTGTTTGCCCTCCTTTACATGCATTATTTTGTGCATGTGTTCTATCATCACACCAGTCAAGTTTATGTGTTGAAACGTACTTAGGGCCTCCATCAAGAATAGGTCCGCAATCCCAGCAACTGTCATTTTTTCTGCCCGTGGGAGGAGCACCTTGTTAATAAACTCAAACAACAATTGGTACTCTCCCTTCATTTGTTTCTTCAGCACCCTTTCCCCTGTGACATTTTCAAGTTTGGCAATCAGAGAAATGAACTGTCTCCGTGCACATTCTCCATCAACAGACCGGATCCCTCGACTAGGTACCTTAAGAATGGAGCTGAGTATTTGCTCATTGATCATGAAGGTGACTCCATGCACCTTACTGAAATTAGTGTCATTTTCAGCAAATTCCAGCTTATGGTAGAACTCCCTAACCTCAACCTCATGCAAGGCAGGGACTGGAGGGACAAATAGATGTCTCCAAGCTTGGAAGTTGACCATTTCCACCAGCTCGGCCATTCCATCCATATCTACAATTTCCGAATCAAAAACTCTGCCTCTCAACATCTTTTGATTTTGCATAATGAGTTGTTTGTCCTCCCTTGACAACTCAATGGAAGATTTTGACTTTACTCTGGAAGAAGCACCAGGTCTCTTGGTCGCTGAGCCCTTCTTGGAGACAAGGAAGGGGAGTCTTCAGCAGGGGTGCTCATTTCCTCCTCCGAACCTGCTAGAGTTGGCTTTTTCTTCTTCAGAGGAACAGGTGCTTTTCCTTTTGGAATAGGTTGAGTCTTCTTTTTGCGAGAAGAAATACTTTTTCCTTTTTCTTTCGGCTTCACACTAGACATTGGTGCCTTCCCTTGGCATTGGCATCCATTTGGGGCTGATCACTATCCTCCTTGTCTACCACTACATCCGGTTGTATGTCATCCTCATCAACTACCATTTTTCTTTTTTAGTTTTCTTCTTTTTTGCCATCTGAGCCTGGCTTTCCTTCAGTGCATCAGCCATGAGCTTTCATGTGGAAGATCTGGTGTGTAGAGGATGAACCTGGTCCTTGGACAGGCTCTGAGGGGCACAAGAGCTGACCTTTCGAACTTTCCAGGCAAGTGGCCGTTCATCTTCACTGTTGTCACTCTCCTGGACATCATCTGGGTTGGAGAGTATATGCAACTCTTGGGGGGTTCCATCCCATTTTGGGGATGAAACAACAGCGGGAGGAGAGGTAGGAGGAGAGGAAGTTGAAGGAACTGGGTTTGTAGCCTTTTCTGGAGAAGGGTTTCGCTCTTGTGACTGAGGTACGGATGAAGAAAAAACAGGGGAACCCAGTTCTTGGAGAGTTTCATCTCTTATAGAACTAGCCACCACAGGTCCGGAAGGAGGGGTCCTGGTTTCGAAGAGAGAAGGGGGTATAATATTCAATGGGGGGAGGGTTGCGAGAGGAGTGGGTGAAAGAGGGTTTTCTAGGTCGGCCTCAGTTGAAGTGTCTGAAGGCCCTGACGGTTCGGAGCCTACTGTAAGAGCGATATTTAGGTCAGCTATCAGAGAAGAGGAGAGAACGGAAGGAGTGGAGAAAGGGTTCATGAAGGGAACTGATGATGGTGTGGTCTCCACTGTCTCCGGTATTGTGGGTGAAGACCCGACCTGGTTCTCGGGTTGTTTCGAGGATGAAGGAGAGTGAGATATTTTGTAAGGGAGTGGAGGAGTTTGGTTAGACGAAAATGGTGAGGGTGAGAAAAAGAGGAGGGCTTGACTACTTTTACAGAGAGGAGCTGAGAAGGTGAGAGAAGACAGGTAGCAGTTGAGGAGTTTTAAAGAGAGAGGTAGGACGTGTCTAATCAGGGAGAAGTTTAGACTGAAAAGGTGAGAGGGAAAGTCACTTTATGACCGGTTACTGAAAGAGGGAAAGCGGGAAAAACAGTTCTTAGATCATTCTCATAGTTTTATTCATAAGTGAGGAAGTAATACTGCCCTGGTAGGACCTGGTCCCCTTATGAGATTGAATAAGCTGTGCATAGTCCCTGTCTTGTCAACTTCCAGCCTTTCTCACATCCACTATGAGTGTATACCTGGGAAGGTATGGAACTGAGTTAGACATATCAATAACAAACTGGCAAGGATACCTGCATTCTAATCATAGCCAAGACAGGAGTCAAAACTTTAGAGAAAAAAATAATTCATTTTGATTAAGCCCAAGTCTTAATTTGTTTCTCTCGAACTGGTCCCTGTTCATGGATTTAGTAAAGATGTCTGCAATCTGATTTTCTGTTCTGCAAAATTCCACATGAATATTTTCCTTTTCAACATTGTCTCTCAGAAAGTGATGTCTAATGTCAATATGCTTGGTTCGCTTGTGTTGTACTGGATTCTTAGCCATGTTTAGGGCACGAGTTTTGTCACACATCAAAGGCACACATTCAGTCAAGACTCCAAAGTCCTCCAGTTGCTGCCTAATCCACAGTAATTGAGTACAACATGAAGCAGCAACCACATATTTTGCTTCAGCTGTAGAGAGTGCCACTGAATTTTGCTTCCTTGATTCCCAAGAAACCAGTGAGGGACCTAGGAAATGAGCCATTCCTGAGATTCTTTTCCTATCAACCAGGTACCCAGCATAGTCAGCATCAGAGTAGCCAACAAGTTCAAATGAACCTCCACATGGGTAGAAGAGGACTAGATCAGTGGTTCCCTTAAGGTATCTGAGAATTCTCTTAGCAACCTTCAAATGAGATTCTTTGGGACAAGCTTGAAAATGAGCACACATCCCCACACTAAATACGATATCTGGCCTGCTAGCTGTTAGGTAGAGAAGTGAACCAATGATGCCTCTGTACATGGTTTCATTCACTGGTGGATCGGGTTCATCATTGTCCAATTTAGAGGCAGTCCCTATGGGTGTATCAATCGGCTTGGCATTGTCCATATGAAATTTTGTGAGCAGATCTTTGATGTATTTCTGCTGGCTGATCATAGTTCCAGACCTATCCTGCTTGACTTGCAAACCCAGAAAGAAAATGAGCTCTCCCATCATGCTCATCTCGAATTCACTTCCCATAAGCTTTGCAAAATCCTCACATAGTGAATTGAGTGTAGCTCCAAAGATAATGTCATCAACATATACCTGAACAATGAGTAGATTTCTTCCTCTTGTCTTGAGAAAAAGAGTGTTATCATTTTTTCCTCTCTTGAACCCATTGTCAAGAAGAAACTTGGACAATCTCTCATACCAAGCTCGAGGAGCCTGCTTTAACCCATACAGTACCTTGTCCAGCTTGTACACATGGTGAGGTTGATCAATGTCTTCAAATCCCGAAGGTTGTCTCACATACACTTCTTCCTTTAAGTATCCATTCAAGAAAGCACTTTTGACATCCATTTAAAACAACTTGAATTCCATGAAGGGGGCAAAAGCAACCAGCATACGAATAGCTTCCATTCTAGCTACAAGAGCGAAGGTTTCATCATAATCAATTCCTTCCTCCTGGTTATAACCTTGGACAATCAATCGAGCCTTGTTTTTTATGGTGACTCCTTGTTCATTTAACTTGTTCTTGAAGACCCACCTGGTCCCAATAACAGTTCTATCAGATGGTCTTGGAACCAAGTGCCAGACCTTATTTCTTTTAAATTGATGTAACTCCTCCTGCATTGCATTGACCCACTCCGCATCCTTCAGAGCCTCCTTGATGTTTTTAGGCTCAATCTGGGATATGAAAGCTGATCATGCAAATGTACTTCGAGTTTTAGATCTGGTTTGCATCCCTGAGTCCAGTGGAGATATTAAATTGTCAAGAGGATAAGAGGATTTGTGCTTCCAGTTGGATCTCATTACAGAGCAATATCCTTCTTCTGAACCTGATCCCTCTTCTCGGGTGCTTTCTGCAATAGCTTTCTTCTGTGAATTTTCTTTGTTGGTGTGTTCTACTGCTTCATCTTGAATAATATGATCTCCATCCAGCAAGGACTTCTTCATTTGCTCATGCTTTTCAGATAGATCACGATCAACTGCATCTCTTTGGGTCTGCTACAGTTCTTCAAGTTCATCATCATCCACTACTTTTGTGTCCTTCAGCTTCCCGCCTTCATCAAAAATAACATGGATACTTTCCTCAACACACTGTGTCCTCTTATTATAGACTCGATATGCTTTGCTATTTGATGAATAACCCAGGAAAATTCCCTCATCACTTTTGGGATCAAATTTTCCTAAGTTGTCTTTGCCATTGTTCAGCACAAAGCATTTGCATCCAAAGACTCTAAGGTAGTTCAGCATTGGCTTCTTCTTGTTCAGCAGCTCATAGTGGGGTTTTCCCAGTAGGGCCGGATTAGACATCTGTTTACCCCATAACAAGTAGTGTTGACTGCTTCTGCCCAAAAGGACATGGCCGCACCTCCCTCTATAAGTAGGGGTTCTAGCAATATCAACAAGAGTTCGGTTTTTCCTTTCAACCACTCCATTCTGTTGTGGAGTCCTGGGAGCGGAGAAATTGTGACTGATTCCCTTAGCAGCACAAAAGGGTTCAAATTTTGCATTTTCAAATTCAGTCCCATGATCAGACCTGATCCCTGCAATGTTGCAGTTCAGCTTCACCTGAATTTGATTTGCGAATGATTCAAAGGTAGGGAATGTTTCATCCTTAGAGCGAAGAAACATTGCCAGGTATACCTTGAATAATCGTCAACAATCACAAAGATAAGCTTCTTTCCTCCACGACTTGCAATTTTTATGGGTCCACACAAGTCCATGTGCAGTAGTTCCAAGGGTCTAGAGGTGCTTACTTCCTTTTTATTTTTGAAGAGGATCTGGAATGTTTCCCCTTGACACAGGCATCACATAATTGACTCTGAGAAAATTTCACCTTGGGAAGTCCTCGAAGTAGATCCTTTGATCCTAGTTTGTTGAGTAGGACAGAGCTCACATGCCCCAGCCTCCTATGCCACAGGGTGGCTTCGTCCTTCATCACACTTAGGCAGGTAAGCCCACCATCAGTAGCTGAGTTAAGATCAGCAACATACATGCTCTTGCTGTCAGAACCACCTTCCCGGATTGAAGGTCTGTCACTGTGCATAGGTCTGAAAGAAATTTGACCTCATTTCCCTTGTCACAAATCTGAGATACACTCAGAAGACTGTATTTCAGCCCATTACAAGGAACACATCTTCTATAGCATGATCAAGTGTCTTCTCAATCTTTCCTACACCAAGAATATATCCCTTTTTACCATCTCCAAAGGAAACTGATCCTCCTTGACACGCCTTGAGTGAGAGAAAATGTTCGATTTCTCCAGTCATGTGTTTTGAGCAGCCACTATTCATGTACCATTTTTGACTGCTTTCTCTCACTTCTTCTTGCAAGGACAGATCACAGATTAGACTTGGGAACCCATTTAAGCTTGAGTTCCCAATACCTAGACAGAGGAAAAATCAAATTTCTTTTAGACCATTCAGGTAGCTTGATTCGAGACACCTTAGGACCAGGTACCCTGATGTTCACAAGGTTTTCTTGACCATTTATAGTTTTCCTTAGGGCATCTTGTCTAGAGACACAGTTAGGCTTGAGGTTACCATTTCTTCCACAGTATGTGCACAACAGGTTATCAGGGTTAGATACATATTTACTATGAGGATTGTAGGGAGGATAGATTTTTTTGTATCCAATTCCTTCACCAGTGTTGGATTTTTGACTTATCAGTTTCTCCAAGATCTGTGAGGAGGCATTCCACTTAAGAGACTTCTCAAGATCAGCCTTAAGTCGAATCACATCCTTCTTAAGTTCAGAATTTCTTTTCATTATAAGGGTGAGCTCAACTTGTGACTTCTTTAGTTCTACTTCCAATTCATTTTGAGAGTTTTTCACATCACTTCCTGTACCTTTTCAAATGATGGTGTTTTGTTCATTTACTAACCCTTGACATTTTTCTTCTAGTTCTGCTAGGCTAGTGATCAAGACTACCTTTTCTGACTCAAGTTCATCAAGACACTTGTTCAAACCTTCCTTTTTCTTTGGTGAGATCATTGAATGAATCAATTAATACACTAGCCAAAGATCTCAGCTCTTTCACATTGTAATCCTTTAAATTCTTTTTAATGTCATGAAAGGTTACCTCTTCTTCTTCATCAGTATCTGAATTTTCCATGAAGGCAAACATCATGTTGAAAGGTGAATCATCATCCTCTACAGCCATCATTGAGGCATCCTCGGGAGCTTCATCTTTTTCTGATTCATCTGATGAGTTTCCCCAGGCCGCTAGAGCTTGCTTGACCAGCTTGTCAGTTGCTACTCTCCTCTTGAATTTTTCTGGAACCCGGTCCTTCTTTCGGGCTTTGTCAGAACTGGTTCTCAGATATTCCTTGTAATCAACCTTGTGCATGGGACAGTCCTTGATGAAATGGCTTGGTTTTCCACATTTATGGCAGAGATCATTTGAGGCAAACCCCTTGTTAGTGTTTGACTTCTTAGGAAATCCACCACTGCACCTGATCATCTTCTGAAATCTCTTTGTCAAATAGGCCATGTCTTCATCGTTTTCACTAGAGCTCACTTGAGCTCTCTTGAGAGCTAGGCCTTTGTCCTTCTTCTGGTCGCCTCTACTTTGGTCCTGCTGCCTCTTGAGCTCATAGGTTTTAAGATTTCCTATGAGTTCATCTATGGTAAGAATGTCTAGATTCCTAGCCTCAGTAATAGCGTCCACCTTGCTTTCCCAAGACTTGGGAAGAACACTGAGGATCTTCTTTACCAACCTTCTTGGCTTTATCACTTCTCCTAGATAGTAGAGCTCATTGATAATGGATGTGAATCTAGTGTGCATCTCTTGAATGGATTCTCCCTCTTTCATTGAGAACATCTCATATTGAGTGGTGAGCATGTCTACTTTTGACTGTTTGACTTGGTTGGTTCCTTCATGAGTTGTTCTAAGACAGTCCCAAATCTCTTTGGCTGTCTCACAGGCTGAAATCTGATTGTATTCATCCGGACCTATGCCACAAACTAGAAGTTTCTTGGCCTTGTAGTTCTTCTCAATGAGTTTTCGATCACTGTCATTGTACTCTTTTCTCGTCTTAGGAACAAATTTAGTGGTCTCTCCTTCTGTTACTGTCTTCATGGGAACATAAGGACCATCTAGCACAACATCCCATAACTCACTGTCCTCAGCCATAATAAAATCGTTCATTCTAGTCTTCCACCATCCATAGTATTGTCCATTGAACCTAGGGGTCTGGTAGTAGACTGTCCCTCTTCCAGATTCGGTGGTGCTGCCATATTTTACAGGAATCTTTCTAGGTGTTAACCTTTTAGAAAGAACCCGCTCGGATACCAAGTGATAAGTTATATGGGTCGGCCACCGTGCTCAGAACCAGGTCCTTCTATCAGGTAGCACAGAACTGACACACGCACACGTAAATAAAGTAATAGGAAATGTGACACACGATATTTACGTGGAAACCTCCTTACTCAATGGAAGTAAAAAACCACGACCTACCTTGTAGAATTTCTCAAACCAGTCTACTAGATCTAAGCAACAAGATTACAGACTCTAGTAAAAACTAAGAGATTAACCTCCTAATCTCCCACTTGTAATAACTCTACTACAAGACTTTAACACAATGACTCCATTGTTATCTACACCAGCTAAACTCTACTAGAAATACACGGCTAACTCTAGCCAAAATGTCAACTGACTCTAGCTGAGAGAAACAAGAAATAAACCTTTGAAAGTAAGAAAAACAAGCTTGCACAAAAGACAAGTTTTTCTATCTATTACAACACACTTCTTACACTCTAATGGCAGCCTCAAATCTTTGAACACATTAACTTCAATCTTCACGATCAAATGAGGAACAATCGTTGCCTTTTCAGAGAGGAGAATATGCCAGGTGAAAGGTGTATTTTCTGAATGAGTGAGTTGTTAAGTTTTTTTTTCACTATTTGTTGTCCAAGAGGCAAAACGAAAAAGTATTGCGCACACCAACAAGAAAACTCTCTCATTGGTCAAGTACATATGACCTACTTGACCTAGGTTGCTACTATGCTTCGCTGTTGCACACTGCTGCACTCACCAACTCACTGCCAAAAAGCATTTTTACAGCTGTAAAAGTTTCCCGCCCAATTCAAATTAGTATCAACATCGGCACAAAGGATCTGGTCCCTGTATGGGGTTGACATTATCAAAACCATCAATCTAACAATACGTATACCATTTGATCCAAAAAAGATTACAAGTTAAGATAAAAGAATACATTGATCAACTCAAGATTACACAACTGATTTAATTTACACCTAGTATAATAACATTGGTTCATAACAAAAATTGTTCTAAAAAGGAATTACTCATTGGCAGTTCATGAGACATGCTGATTTGTTGATTATCTGGATTAGCAGTCATCATCATCATACTACTGCTAATTCCAACTTGATCAAACATTGGTGCTTCATCATGATCAGCTGGCAATTGTTGGGATGATTGATCATATGTTAGACTCCGGAGTAGGTTGTAATACTGATCATTATCATTGCTTCCTTGCAAAAGAATATTGCTTAATTCGGACAATGACTCTTCCAACAATGGAACACTAGCCTTGGCAAGTTCAAACTCTTGCTCGTCCACTTCCCGCAACTCAAACTCATTAATACCATCACAAATATTACTATTACTTGTAGGGACACATGAGGATGAGTACTCTATATGATCATAATTTTGATCATATTCCAAACAGTACCCTACTATAGGCATAGGTTGATCCCCTGAAACAATATTAATATTCTCCCCGCTGATGTTGGTTATCTCCTGATGAGAATTATAATTTTCTGATGAACATACACCAACTTGCTCTTGATAGAAACACGATGACGCGGATCCAATATTTTCCTCCTTGTCACAAAATCCATTCATCATGTGATGATCACCACCATGCACATTAATTGTAGCATCATATCCTTTTTCTGAATTACTTATGGGGACAGTTTCATGATTTTGGGCATCAGCTCCCACATACCCTCCTAACCCTAGCATAGCCTGCTCACCTTCTGTAACAACACTAATATTGTTCTCTCCTATCTCCTGATCATCACAGTTATTAATAACGTGGCTACGGACAGCCTTCTTCTTAATGCGACACAAAACAAAGTCTTCGTGTCGAATTTGATTACGTCCTCTCAACGCCTTCATTATGCTATGGCTAAGGCGATATTCTTTCATAGTCCACACAACTCTTTGATGATCATGACCCAAATTCCTACCATCTTCATGATCATAATAACGGAAATTTTTCTTAAACCCTATCGCTGACCCTTTATTACTCAAGACTTTTTTCGCCGCGTCCAGTCCCTTCCATGTGCCGCCACCTCCAAGTCTGTTGACGTTTTTACCTTGCGCGGATTTTTTCTTTAAGGGAGTAAACAAGTAGTTGACATCGGTGGACTCCCCATCAGGAGATAAATCATGGAATATATCAGACGGCTTCTTGTTACCGTACAAGTCTAGTACTCGAATGTGAGGGGAATCGAAAGGGTTGCCGCTCACAAATTTGATTAGATAGCTTATGAGTTCATCATCGACGGGGCGAAACCTGAACCCCATTCCACTACTACTACAGCTATTCATCGAAACCAAAATATGTAAAAACAAAGAGAGAGCAGAATTTAACGTAGCAAAATAGAGCTGAAAGAAAGTAACGATCAGCAATATAATATAGGACTACCATTCCTATATATACTATAGATATAGAGACATATATCCGCAAATAATTAGGAGAACTTCAAGATATTATTGTTTTAGAATTTTAATGCTTAATTTGCTATTTCCTTTTCTTGTTAATCAAGCAACCCGCTTTTATTGTTTCAAGAAAAACAAAAATTGGGAAACTCCCAACAAAAATATTAACTAATGGGAATTATACTTTCTTTTTTCTTTTTTTTTTTTAATCCTGTTTATTTATACATAAACTGATGGAATTTTATCCTGTGAAAAAAGGAACAGGTACTGCAAACCTTTTTTCGGACTCAAAAGAATTTGCGTCAAAGATATGGAGCTTTCAATTAATTTTATTAACCGTGAATTACGATGAATTTAAAAAGAATTATATTTGTAAAACTTTTTCCTTTCATTTCAACTGGCCCAAATAGGCCTACACTTTTGCAAACTTCAGCTAGCACTGCTCTTTCGCATTCGCCAGTTGGGCATCACAATCGTGACAACAATCAACAATTGTGGAATTCATCAACTTAGTATGAAACTTATCGAGCTCTTTGAGTCTCGACTCATACGACACCAATAAGTCTCAAATGATAAAAATAGCTTGTACTAAGTCTCAAAATATATTTGATGAATGTGATCTTGGATTTCAGTTGATTTTCAAATTCTCAACTGTTTTCATACATGGTGGTTGCACTCTCCTACTAAGTAGCTTGACCAACAAAGTCCCAAATAACCACTTCCTACTTTCCTTTGGCTGCATGTTCACATGTCAAAACTCATTCCTAAACAGCTACTCTCTTCGTTTGATTCTTATTGATAGCGTTTCATCGTACATGAGGCTTAAAAAATAAAAATAAAAAATCTGTACAAAAGATAAATGTCATGCGAAAAATCAACAATTAAATAAAAGGTGGCAAGAGTTCAATAAGTCCTTCTATATTCCGTGTTGCAGGATGTTCTTGGTGAAAGAAAAAAAGAAAATCCTTTCATATTCTTTTTTTCGACATAAAAATGTGAATTTTTATATCAACATTAAACTGTTCCAAACTATTGGAATGCGATAATATTTTTCAGATAAAACTGAAAAGATTTAAATGTATCACATAAAATGACATGAGATGATGCAATATTAAGAATGCCCTTGTCATGCCATTATTATCTGCCATCCAACAGTCTCAATCAACCATCTATGCTGCTATTCTGCATTAACCTTGTGATACCTTGAATTTACAAATCTATTTTATCTACACTGAGAGAGAGAAAATGCACTATCTTCATATAGGCTAATATAGAGAAAAGGTATAATTACCTTCTTGAATTAGGATTATATTTTTAATTATACATAATTTTTTTAGAACGTTCTATTATCTTTCTGAATTATTTTAAAATGAAATAAATACATATTTATATGTTGATGGCAAAAAGAGTGTGCTTCACTCTCTTACAGGCATGTGAGAGTCCAAAAAATAACTTAAAATTTTACTTAATATGGACATGTGTCACTTTTTAATTTGATACTTTATAATTAATTGATACACATAATTAATTAATATTAAAATTTAAACAGATATTCTTTAGATTATTTTTCTTTTCTTCTTTGTGAAATAAAGTCAATTTTTTAACTTATTTTTTTAGTAATTGATGTTACCGTTGACTGTCTTTTCTAAAAAAAAATTGATTCCGATAGCAATTTAGCAGTTGAATTAATTTTAATAAAATATTTTTAGAAAAAAATTAGTTTTTAAAAATGTTAGGGTTCAATTTATTTTTAGTGTTTAAATTATTTTATTTTGATTTTATAAAAAATAAATTTACTTTTTCAATTTATATATATTTGATTTTCTGAAAATTCTTAACTAGTACCATTATGTTACTGTTGACTTAGCCTTTAGTAACATCAATCACTTTTAAAATAAAAATAATAATAAATTTGATCATGTACTGATAATAATATTAATAAAAATTTATAGAATTTTTAAATTTAAATTAGTTATTATAGAAATATTAATACTGATAGTAATATTAAAATTATAATTTTCATAATAAATTAATATCACTTTGGGCAATCTAAATTTAATCTAATTTCTGTTATTTTTTAGTAGCGTCAATTACGAAAACAATAAAATTTGATTATATTTTATAAATAAAGAAAGAAAAACAAATCAAAATATATTTTTTAAGTTTCAATGTTAATTAATTATATGTATTAATTAATTATAAAGTATCAAATTAAAAAAATGACATGTGCATATTAATTATATTTTAAGTTATTTTTAAACTCTCATATGCCTCCAAGAGAGTGAGCACACTCTCTTTGTCATATCAACACATAGGGTATTTATTCTATTTTAAAATAACTCAAGGAATAATAGAACCTTCTAAAAGAAAAAATGTATAATTAGAAAGATGATCATAGTTCAAGGAGGTATTTATGCCTTTTCCCACTAATATACATACCATCAAACACACATGCCACTGAGCAACTCACAAGCACCTGCCAACAGGAAAAGCAGAAGGGAAATGCACCAAAATCTTCTGCTTCTGGTTTACGAAAAGGGTGTTTGTTTAGGTGTTATTCTTCCTCATGCCAAAATTTTCAACAAAAAAAAAATGACATCCAATCCGAAAGAAAATAACAAAGTGGACATTAAACCAGACACAACATGTTCAACCAATATGGTATTTCAGAAAATATTATTAAAGAACCAGGCATAGCAACATTGTACCAAAACAGAAACAAGAAAAGCAACCACCAGGGTAAAGCAAAGCCAAAACTGAAAGCTATTTAATGCTCTAATTCAATAGGTTCAAGTACATCATCTTCACACATGGAAACTCCAAGGGCAGCATTATTGTGGTGGAGATGCAATAACATGGATGATCTAGCCCGAAGCAGTTTTCTTTTGCTGGAAGACGACAGCATAAACTGGGACTATAACACCAATGGCGACTGCAGACCAGACACCAACAGTCATCTTCAGCTTCTGGTTTGACATCCTGTCCAAGTTGTACATGTGCTTTGCATGAAGGTAAAAAGGTTCATCATGTCCATGACCTCCCATTCTCCTAACGCCAGTTGAGTGGAACTCTCTCTTCACTGACCAAACAATAGATTTCAATTACCAGCAAGGTCAGACATATAAAAATCATTAACGACGGCATCCAAGCTTGATTGAAATGAACTCATCATAAAGAAATGGTGAGATGAAAAGACAAAATTAGAAATGAAATATGAGAGAAATGAAAGTTTCAAGACATGAATAGTTAACTAAATCAAGTATTAAAGAATGTTTAATAAAGGAGGGGGGAGAGCTACCAGGGAGAGTTCCTCCAATTATTAGAAGGTTAACTAATTAGTTTTAGAGTTTATAATTTAGTTGTTAAAAGCCGCTGTCCATCACTCTCCGTCCTCTTTGACATCAGTATATATTCATAGACTTGAAGCATAACTTTTTTTTTCACATAGACCTAAAGATATGTCCTCAATGCATCTCCAACAGATAGCAGTATCATTTTTATTCTTTTTTGATAATCACATGATTCAGAAAAAGAACAATACTCAGAAAATCAACTAAACCATTTTGACTATTTCATGCATCCAGGTTCTCACAATGCAAGGCTTAGGTTTGTATTGTGATCTATGGTTAATAATAGTCATCAGTATGAGTAAACCTATCAAGTAAAATATTCTTCTTGACAAATTCTTAAGATACTAAACAACTCGATAATGCAAAGCACATTTCAGAAGGTGCAGGTCCAAACACCAAAAAAGTACTTGAGATTTTGCTGATTCTTTTTGTTTTTTGGAGATCATACTAATGCTTTTTTTTTGATAATTGAGAAATGGTCTATGACTCTGGACTTACTGGACCAACTCCAACTGACTCACATGTTCGAACTTGGAAGTATAGGCCCACTCCTCTACCTTGCTCTCGCTTAACTAACTCTTGCTAGTGGTAGGGTTCAAAGTGGTGACATGCGCCCAACTCAAACATCATTTGCTATATTTTCAAGCGCTAAACCAAAGCCCTGAGGGACGCAGATAAATGCAAAATATTGATGAACCTCCTTTAAAAATTTTAGAAGCAAATAAATGAAAAGGTATTCGCATGGGCCAAAAGATACCATAAAGTTCATATGGTCTAACAAGATATATACACCCAGTTCTAGAATTCATAGCTAGCTTGAGCCTTGAGGGACTACTCTTGACCAAAATTACGTCAAAACCCTTATCTTGGAGGTAGCTGCATTCTAGCTGATAAGCAATAGTTATATGCACCAGGGCTCAACTTGGAATGTCAATGATAACACTCATACTTTTGTCCTTGCCAATAAAAAACACCAATCACCTCAAAGAGACAGAGTTAGAGCTATCAGAAGTAGATTTTTTGGATAAGTTGGAAGTACATTGTCACACAGAAAAGAGAGAAAATAAAATCCACTTGTATTTGGCATGAAACTAACAAAAAGAGATTATAAGAGAGCTTCTTCTACTATGGTGCCAATGTACTGTAAAGCAGCCAATAAGTCGAAAAATAGAACTACTAACACTAAGAACTTACATGGACCACCTTGTCAATAACCTTAAAGTTACTTGTCACCAAATTCTACAGAAGTTTACAGAGGCGATTACATAAATAGTTGATTTACCCACATATCAACAGCTAACAACCATGCATGTGACATGGATAGATATGAACTGATGTTGAGATCTAAATACTGTAAAGATAGCCCACCTGAATTTTTATTTGGTTCTATTATACAAGTCACGACCTTGAGATGTTTCAACTCATATTTTAGTCCAACATATCGCTTTAAAAGGAATAGGGCTCATTGCAGCACTGTGAAAAAGCAATCTTGCATCATCCAGGAGAAACAGAAAACATTATAGGTAAGGTATCATCTCTCTATGTGCCACAAGATCAGAGGCACAGAATTGCTATCAAATGGTGAAAAAAGTCACACTTATTTCAAGGACGGGTTGAGGGGTCACATGCCCAGCCTACCCTGCCTACCCTGCCTCCTGATATCAATCAATCAACTACTCAATCCCAAATATTTGAGGTTAACTATATACATCCTCTACATTTGATCAGCCGTATCCATGAGCATTTCATCCCAATATGCAATCTTTTGTCTTCAATTACAAATTTGAGATTCTATTTTAGACTAGATGCACTCCAAATTCATGCACTTCTAACCAAGCTAAAAAGACTACTGAAAGACACCACTTAGTGTAGGTGTGACAACAATAACTAACCGATAGTCATGAACAAAGGAGGGGAAGAGGAGGGGCGCGCGTTCCTAAGAACATTGAAATAAATCCTATTATTAGATTGATATGTCAACATATGAATATTCTATGCATCATGCTAAGCAAATGTATACATAGTGCACTGAACCTACGTGTACAATAGGGGTCACTAATACCATATGTTATCTGTATAGAGAGGCGGGACTTCAAATCAATCAAACAGATCCACAAAAAATTACTATAACAACCCAAGAAAATGTCAATTGTGCAGAGCCCAGAAAATGGGTAGATCTGAAAAGCGATAAATACCCAACAAAGGAAATCCCTAAAACCATGACAGGATGAATCAGCAGCGGAAATCTAAATCTAAATTGGCTGAAAATATCACAACAAATAAACAACAAAAAGATCAATATCGATCAGCTATGCATCGATCCCGAACTGTCTGGGATCATTTCATTCCAATACCGGTAAATCAGTTTAAAAAAACAAATAAAAATGTGATAATGAAAAAACCCAAGATTTACATCAAATTTTGAAGAGACAAAAAATACTGACCAGTTTTGGATAAAATTGATTCAGAGGAAGTGATAAGCCTGGATGCACACGACCGCAATCCGTTGTTCAACGCCATCGCCGTTCTCTGCTTCCGTTTTCCTGCTATGTATGCTGGAGCAGTTTCTCGGTTTCTATAGCGAGGGTTAAGTTAAAGTAATGATTTTGCACTTTTGGTATGCCCTATTTTATACCAGCAACAAGCAAGTTTTGTTTTCTTTATTTTATTTTTTATGATGAATTAATATATGTATTATTAATACTGTTTGATTTTACGTTACATTAGATAAATCTGAATAATTTTTTTTATTTTAAATTTTAGTATATTGATTTTTCAGAAGAATATTTTTGTCATTTTATTACTATCCTATTTTAAACTTTATAATCTATCTCACATTGTATGTGTTATAAGAATAATGTTACAATTGTAATACAAGTAATTTCAAAATTGTATAATTATAATTATAATATAAATAATTCCAAAATCGTTTATATCAAAATTTAAAAAGATTCAATAAAATATAAAATAACAAAATATTATTAAAAAAAAGGAGCAACTTTATATTTTATCCTTATTCTAATAACCCGCTTTGTTAGTGGCATAAGAGCCAAATACGTGCTTTTAACGTTTCACCATTTGTCCATTAATTTCATTTTTCACTGTGAACAAATTTGACGATATTACAATAGAAATATATTGAAACTAGAAATTAAATTAAGTGAATTACAAACTATAGTTTGAGTTTAGACCTCATCCAGACAATAATAAATATTTATAAATCATTAGCTGCTAATGTACTATTTATCATCGAGTAGTAATAATATGTTGTCAAAAATACCAACGACCTAAGGTGATTGTGTAACAATCAGAAAATTAATCCCATTTGTAATCAATGTCAGTCTTAAAAGGGACCAAAATATATTCCACTTTTTCATATTGCAAACTTTAGCTATCCAAATCAATCTGATGTTCTTCCCCACACAGAAAATGATTTTATTTTGTTCACACAAAAGTCTGTAAAAATACTTCAATTCCGAGGTACACTGCAGCTCCTACAATAACCTTAAAAAAGTCAGCAGAGGACAACATTGTGAAAGATATAAAAATTTCTGCAAACACCAATTATATCAAACAAAACGGATGACATTCTTCTGAACATGTAGCTCGGTAAACCTTTCTGTTTTGGATGGTCATCCAGTTTAATCAAGCATTTTTATTTCCTCCTCAAGAATTTTGATTACTCAACAAATGTGCTGAAACAATTTTAGAGATCATTGCCAGAAGAAGCACTGTTTGATCTAACAGCTTCAGAAGGCCCATTGCTCGTTTTGCTGATAATTCCCTTGCCAAAATAATCAGCAATTACAGAAAATCCATCCTTTGAGCTCTTAACCTGTTGGAAGAACTGGTCTGGGTTTTTGGCACTTTGCTCCAAGCTTCTCTTTGTTTCCAGAACAGCTCTGTACTCGGGAGCACACTCGGGGCACTCTTTCTCATTGTCGCCAAGGCAGCGCTGATGAAATGAGTGCATACACATGAAGTGGACAGCAGGAAGGTCGAGTGTGAATGTGCAAGCAGTACACTTGCTAAGCTGGAAAATTCTAGCATTTGTTCGTAGATCCTGGATCTCTTTTCTCATTGTTGATGATTCTTCCTGCAGAACGAGGAAAAATGATCAACATATTATATTTCTCAGTTTCATTTAAAGATCCGTAAGAACTAAGATGAAAATGAAATTAGAATTCTAGATAACCGAATATGAGGATCTGATTATTTCTATCTCAAAAAGGACAGAAAAGATAAGGGAGTAATTTTTCAAGTAGACTACCCGTTATACAGGATGATAGCTAGCAAGCTCAGAGAATAATGAGTTTAGGCAGTGGTTCAAGATGCTTGTAGCCGAGAGAAGGCAATAGAAGTCAAGCATCTAGTTTCAATGGTGAAAAAGAATTCTGGCCATGGAGAACAACCAATAGAAGACAACAGGTATTAAGTAGACATGATGCCAATAGTATAGGATGAAAGACAGCTATTCCAGCCACTCCTGGCCTACCTCCCCAAAAGAAAGAAAGAAATAAATAACAAGCAGAAGAAAAGAGTACGCAAGACTTATTGCTGAAAGGATAACTTGATCTTTGGTATCTGATGACAGTGACTTTCTAACCTTAGAATGTTATATGTGATAGTTCTATTATCTATTGAAATATCACTTGGGTAAAGGAAAATCGTGCAAGAACAATAAAACTACTATAACAACTATTGCGCCTCAGTCCCAAACTAGTGTGGAATAGTTCTGATCGGCCATATGAATCCTCACTGACCATATTCCCCATTGAAATTCTATCCGGGCTAATATCATACAAACTAAAAGGAAAGAGAATACGAACGAAAACAGTCTCCATTTTGTTGAGGCCACAAACCAGTATGTCAAATGAGATGAGATGGGAGAGAACTGGGAGTCCTTTGATATTTTCTATGTTGGGATGATCATTATCTTCACCAATATATGGAAGATACCAACAGGAGACTATGTTGCAACATGTACATCATGAAAAAGCTCAGATAAGTTAAATAGATGGTATGGCTCTATAATTTACCACACATCAAGGAAATGACTGAAAGGAAGCCATTCAAAAACCCAAGAAAATAATTCTAAAAAAAAAAAAAAAACTTTCTCCCCATAGTTATGTCACTGTACTGTAACACCCTTTTAACTCTATTAAGGAAATGACTAAAAGGAGGCAAGTTAGTCTACAAATTGCAGGTGTCCCAAATGGCACACATACAGAAGTATAAAATGGAAGTCGAACAGACAAGTACCAACCTGATACTTTTCCATAGCTCTGCGGTCTTCTTCAATCAGCTGGGACTCATGTTCTAACTTTCTAGCTATGTAATCTTTGATAACAGAGAGGGTGAGGCACGGATTTTTGGCAAGTGTCTGAAGAACCACAATGGGAGGCAAGATATCATCCCTCTCAATGTAAGTCAAAATTTCTTTGACTTCTTTTGAGCAGTCTTCTCCAAGTTCACCAAAATACTTCAACAAATCTGCCCAAAGAGAAGGATCACCTCCCTTACCCAAATCACCCAATCTCTTGCAACATGCAATCAAACCTTCATGATCATGTACCTGCATGTAGCATGCAATAACTTCTTTGTAAAGTTTCATCTTCTCATAAAGAAACAACAGCCCTTCTTTAAAGTCATTCATCTCGCATAAAATTATGGCAAGATCAACATCATATAGTGGTTGTTCTAGTTCAGAAGGCCATGCACTCTTAAGCAGGGTCAGCCCCTTCCGACGTCGCTCTTGACGACCTTTTTCATCATTTACATCTTCCTTGTTCGATATCGCCTTCCCATTAGATACTGCTTTTGAAGATTTATGTGCTAGATCATTTCCACCATTATCTATGTTAGATTGTGAAATTGATGGGAAATCTAGGTCATGAGACAAGTACAATTCCAGGAGTGTGTTATGAATTTCCACTTGAGCAGATGAATCCTTCACTTTGCTGGTATATTTTTCAAGGAACTCCAGAAGTGCATGAGGATAATGGACAAAAATGTTGAGAAAATCAATAGGAGAAGGCAACATGGAGATAAATGCACCACTTGATGCTCCCTTCTTGGGCAGCTCGGATTCCTCTGTGCAAAGCCTCATGAGTATATCAACAGTTTCAGCTGGCTTATGCTCAATAAGAATTTTTCCATACTCTTTCACTGTCGCCCCAGCTTGACTCAACTCAAGGCTGCTGATATATTGTAAAGCTTCTTCATATCTGCCTAGATCTTCAAGCAAAATTTTAAGGTACCATTCATGCCTCCCAGCTTTCTTAGCAACAGACATGGCATGCTCATGATAATTGGCAGCTCTGCATACCCTTATTGCAGTTTCAACGTCAAATTTTTGTTCTCCAACGCCATCCTCACTTTTGATGAACTCATTCAGCTTCTCAACATCTTTCAATTTGGTGTAACAATTTAATAAAAGAGTGGTATGATCTTTTGAGGCAAGCCCCTTCTCATGCAACTTTTCCAAGTAATTGGTGAGATTGTGGATTCTCTGTGCATCCAAAAATTTTTGTATGACATATGAAGGTTCTAGATGCCCAATGGTGTGTATATACTGAGCCATAGCCTCATCAAAGTCTTGTTTACTGTACAGGTGATCGCCATATTTCCTCAGCACTTCAGCAGTTGCAGCGGCATCAGCTTGCTGGCTTTGGACGAGATTTATAGCAACTGTATAAAGGTTCTTCTTGAAAAGCATATCCAATTTGCTCTCCATATCTTTCTCCCCAATGCATAAAGCAGATTTGTCCTCCAAAATAAGTATTATGTTACCCCATTCACAAAGCATCTGAGAAACTTCTTTAACCACTATACTGTGGGCAATTAACCGGTTCTTCAGATCATAAACATTGAAAGTATTCTTTCCAGTTCTTTGATCTGCAAAAACACACAACAGGTATCCACGAAACCACCCAAGGAATTTCTTCTCTCCTTCAAAGGCCCAACAAGGACCACGACCATCAACTTCATAGAAATATATTGCCTCAGGCCGACCAATAATGAATTCCTATAAGAGGATAATATCAATGACAGGAAAAAAATGAAATTCCCAGTAAAAAGGAAAGAAGATAAGAAAGAGCACTTCAATGAGCACACACCGATCGATCAGTCATTGCAACACTAGTTACACTAGATCCAATTTGATCAAGAGTCTGCCGGGTAGGTGTTTGAGTATGCATGTTGAACAAGTTCACTGTATTTGGAGTAACAGCAAACAGCTGAAGCACCTGACCGTCCACTCTGAACCCCAGACCCGTGATGGAGGATTGGCTTTTGTCTGAATGATTCTCCACCTGAAGCTTAAAGCGCTTGATGCGTTCACGGGCTATATCTCCTTGAATGCAATAGATGGACCCATTGTCCAGCCCTATAACTATGAGTAATAGTGGTGGAGCCTCTTCCAGAACCAAAAACGATGTAATCTGCAGTTATATGTTTTGCTCTTCCATTACTTAATCGAATGTTATGCAATAAAAGAAAAGGTACACAACTAGATAAGAAAGAAGAAACTGTATAGATACTAATATACACCTTTGCTTCGGGGAACTGGTTGGTAAATATTCGCAGTATTTGAATACAATCTGGACTTGATGTACTTGTTCCCTCAGGCTGCATCTTGTCAAGATCAAAAATTTTAAGACAAACAACTGGGGGCTGGGAAGCTATTTGCTCATCTTCTCCAACGGTCACTAAGAAGTTCCTTTGCTAGTTAACAAAGAAAGAGGAACGCTAAAGTCAGTGCATTCTGCATTATCAACTTTAAATAAGCATACTCTCAGAATTTAGTACTTTCTGGGTTTTAATTCAAATTCTGTTTATTTTCACAATCTAAACACGAGATGTCATAATACAAATAAAGCAAAACAAAAAACCAAAAAAGAAAAAAGAGTATAGTTCTGTGGAGGCATGTGCATCCGGTGTTCTTCCATAAAAACTATATTGTTGTCAATAAAAAGATAATTGAGAAACAACACTATCAATGCAACCACCCATCCAACTCATTAAGCAACTGAATTAAAAGAAAATTGCCGTATTTCTAGTGAGTTAGAAGTTGAAATTTCAACTTCACATCTTTTCATACTTCACATCTGACATGATACCTTTAGCTCCCAAACATAAGGAAACCTCCACAAATAACCAAAACTCCAGCTAATTAAAACAAAATACTCAACAGAAACAAATTCCTAACAGCATTTATTCCAACCCAAGTTCAGAGTTGAATTCCAGAAAGCCAAAACACAGTTGATCAACTATCTACATAAATTACTTTTCAACAAGCAGAATGAAGCAATCAATAATATATCAGCTTCGCCTGAATACCAAACCAGCAGGGATCCATTATACGGATCTTCCGTATCCATTTCACTCTATTTGGACCCATGTTATTGAAACACTAAAAGAATATGTCTTCTAATAGAGTTTTATAATCTTACACTTGTCCATATACTAACATACAAGGTCTCTACCCAAACTGAAAATACTCCTAACAAACATCAACACCCAATACAAATGTAATGGCAACAACTAAACCCTCAAGCCCTAACTTCCATTGTGTTCTGTTCTTAACAATGTCCACATTGTACTTCCATTCCACTTTGTTTTGCACTATTTCCTTATTAGTCCACTTCAAAAATAATGACACCTTTCTATATTTCCTCAATGAGAAGTTTTTATAGCCAACAAATGTTATGATACCTTTAAGACCACAATTTTCAAAAGTCTTATAGCCACACAAAATATTCTAAAAGTGTTCATTTCTTTCTTAAACTTCTAAGTCCAGTCAAACTATGCCAAACAACTTAGTGAGTAACAACTAAGGAGAAACATGAAAAAAAATAAAGAAATATTATACCTTGAGCTGTTGGAGGAAGAGGACAGAGGAAGAATGAGCTTGGAAACCATAATTGAACTTCAATCCTCGATCCAATAACGAAGCAGTGCCGTCATCACAACCCAAGACAATCCTTCCTTTACCGCTGGAACAACATTGGATCTTGCCCGCTATATCATCTGGGACTTTCCCAGAGAACTTCTCCTCAAAGAATTCAAACTTCCTCCATTGGTACATCCTTTTCTTGCTGACACCCACTCAGAGGAAGATTGGACTAGCCCTTCGCCGCTGCTCAGCCAGACCCACTACTTTCAACTCGAACTAAAATAGTTAGAAATATTGTACATATATGAAATTGCGAATTCACTGATTATGAATCCCGAATTTGCATATATTGTTGCAGTATATAGCTAATAATTCAAGCTTTTTTTTCTTTGCAATTACGTTATATGATAAAGGATTGAGACGACCCTTTTGGTTCTTTGATGAAATTATATTTTGACCAGATTGCTTGGTTTCTTGGCATGAGATTGATCTAATATAATGAAAAGGTTCATGACAGGATGGAAAGCTGAAGAATGATACTGAATTGGATTTGTCGGGTCACTTTTGTACCCGTTTCTGCCTGTTTTCTAGCGTCCGTTTGTGCAAATTTTTTGAAAGAAGTGAGGTTTTTCCTTCTTTTTTATTTTGGAAAATAGCGTTTATTTTAGAATTTGGGAATTCTTTTAAGAAAATGTCGATTAAAAAAAAACTATTCATAAAATGTTCGCACTAATAAAAATAAAAAATTATTATAGTTCAATTGATTGACTATTAAATTTTCACTTTGTTAGTAAGGATTTAATTTGCGTTCTTGTAATCCTCTCTCTATTTTCAAAGACATATCCAAAATTTAAACTTTATATATTCAATATTTTAAGATTCTAGCATTGAACCTATTATAGTTATAAAGTTATGGTTCATATTTACTATTTATTATAATATTAATAAATTTATATACCTAAATTTATGTTCCGCATTAAAAATTATGAGTTAAATGAACTCATACCTATAATAGTACATCCGCCCTTGCCCATTGCCCCCACCTCAATTTTTTTTAAAAGACTAATAAAAACTAACACGTGTTTGTGTAAGTTTTTTCAAGAAATTTTGTCAATTAAGAAATGGTTTTTTGAATAAGTGAATTTTAAAGTTGATTTTCAGAGACAAAGTGTTCTTCCACTCATAGTCATAGAACAGTCACAAGTCTTCAAAAAACAATAGTTATTGCACAAACTTATTTTTCCAAATGGTAGACTGATAAAGTTTTAGAGAGAGGTGATTAGATTAAAAAAAACATGTGCAACTTATTAAGAACATGATTTTAGATAGAAAAATATGGAGATCAAAGATTAGAGTAGAAGGTTCGTACACAGTCGAGCATGTCTAGTTTATTTTTCAGTTTTATCGGTATTACTCTCCTATTTTCTTATAATACTATTATCTTATTCATTGATTTTAGCATTATCAGTTATTTACTTACTTCGGTTAACGTGTTATTTGTTGTTAATATTGTTCTCTTCTTCTTTGTATTTGCCTTACATATTTGTTGTTGATATGCTTCAGTTAAGCCAATAATGTATCGAAAACAGACTTTCTATCTTCACAAGGTAGGGAATCCTAAAGCAAGAATCACCATGATACCTACCACAATTAGAACACTTCGAATATAGACCTGACTGATATAAGTTGTTACTATTTCTTTGCATCTGTTGTTGACCATGTCTAGCTGGATAACCATTCCTAGAAGACTGCACCACCAACTCTGACTGTGTAGGCTTGGACCGTCCACGATGATATCCATTCTTGCCCTTATATAGAGTACCATTAGACGCACTCATGTTACATGCCTTTTTGCTTTCTCACTTAATTCTTTCCATTTCTAAATAAGACTCATAATGGAGAGCAGTGTCAACTATATTTGAATAGGTACCACCTCGCATATCTCGTATCACAAGACCACGATAATGATGCTCAAGTCCATCCATGAATCATCTCACCTTCTCTCTCGGGTCTTCAACTAAAAATAAAATATATCTAGATAAGTCAGTGAACTTAGCCTCATACTTGGTAACAGTCATAGCTCCTTGATGCAAGTTATTGAATTGACGTCTCATGTCATATTATTTGCTCAATAGAATGAACCTGTCCTTAAATATTGTTGAAAACTCTGACCAAGTGATATGCGGTAACCCTGCTTGGCTACCTCTCTTTGAAGTCCACCATGCCTGTGCAGACCCTAAGAACAGGAAAGTGGTAAATTCCACACCACGAGTCTCCTTCATCCGCAATGTAGTTAGTATCTTTTCACAATAATCAAGAAACTTCTGAGGCTCAATAGAAGTGGGTGTCGCATCGAACTCTGATGGCTTAAGATTCATGAAATTCTTAAGATCTTTGGATTACCCAGTAGTTGCAACTGAATGAACAACCGACTGAGGGGTCAACTGAGGTGTTTGTGCAGCTGCAACATTCAACTGACCTTATGTTTGCGTTCGTGAAGTAGTCTGAGAAACTAGAAGTCCACTATGATTAGACACCAATGCCTCTAACATATTCAATAATCTAATCACTGCATCTGCAGGAAAATCAACAGTAAGTACCATAGCTAGCAATGTCGACGGAGCATTTCAAACAACCTGTTCTTGCATGCGCTCTGGAGCAACAACTTGGGTTTGACCCCCATCCATAACTTCAGGCTGAGGATTAGCTTGTGTCTTAGTCTAATGAACCCCAACTTGACTACCACCCAGGTAGTACCATGTCCCGCACCACCTCCAACAGGTGCCTTTGATCAACTAGCAGATGAAGATGTGTGTTTCTTAGCCATTTGCGAAATAATTATTTCAAGATTAAACTTGATTCAACTCAACGTAACATACGAATAAAGAATGAAAGAAGAAAAAATATCCTACATGCTCAGTAGCCTCAAGGTCATAATTATGGGCACCTACATACCCATGAACAAGATTTATAAACATTTCTCCAAGATCTGGGACTTAAAGCCTAAGTTCTGATACCAACTTTATCACATTTCAAAATACCCCTTAATCGTGACTAGCACCCGCAAACACCACCCATCGGGTGAACTAATTTTTCATGTACTTATCCATTAATATAAGCATTGAGAGCAAATATGTGTAAGCCTAAATGCATTAATAATCATTAAAAGTGAAGTAATTATTCAACCAAAATCATATATCAATTTATGAAAACAAACAATCGCTTAAATAATATATCTCTAACTCAAATCCCACACTAAGACCATGAAGCATCTAATAGAGCTACATGAGTTCAGCTATCAGGCATGCAAACCCCAAGAAAGAAGATATATTTTATAAAATAGATAGAGTTGAAACGACTATTTCCACGAATCAATGCAAAGGCTCACGTCAGCAACAAAATCTACACGAACAGACTCGTCAGCCACTAGTCTCACCATCTACAATAGTATCTGCACAAACAGGTAGATAATGAGTGAGTTATATATAAATATAATCCAGTAATATCCTTGATCCGCCACTTTAATTCACCTGAAACAAGATCTAGAAAATACAATGTACTTACACGATGAGCACAAAAATATCCTTCACAAATTAATACTCAATAAAGTCCAAAAAAATGATCAACAAGAACACTATATATCTCAACACAATCAACACTTAGGACTTGTCATACGACAGTGAAAGAGATCAACCTAGCACCCCAGCTAATACTCGATAACATATATAATACCCTAATATACTACGACAACATGTACAAGACCTCTAACATATTACACCAGCATAGGTATGCCCCTAACATATTACGGCAACGCATGTATGCCCCTAGTAGCTATATCACGACAGCGAAGGAAGAATAGCCAACGCCCCAACGCTATGGTATGAGACCACGCTACACCATAAATTAATAATTAAATAATTTTAATATTCTTCTCAAAAGTAACATATATGTGGCTGGTCAAAGACCACCAATTCTTTCAAGCACACACTTATCCCAACACATGGACCAGGCAGACAAGACATATTTTAAAGCAAGTTTGAAAAGCAAGAACCAAAACTTAAAGTCTCACTTACCTCGAATTCACAACTCAGACACGCTTTTCGATAAATTAGAACTATGCTCTCAGGTTTTGGATCACCTAAAAATTTATAATTGCAATGTCATTAAATAGGTATAGGAAATTATATTTCTGAGAATAATGACCATGGAATCTAACTTAGCAAAGTTGAATGACTTTTGAAAGATAACAAAGTTGAATGACTTTTGGAAGACGATAAAGTTGAGTGACTTTTGAAAAACAACAAAGTTGAGTGACTACGATGACTAATTACTCAAAATTGAGTCACCATCTAAGCTTTTAACTCTAGTATGGGATATTTGAATAAAGTTTGTGATTAAATTAAAGATTTAGATTGGAATCTCATCTTCTCCATCCTCTAAAATAAACAAGAAACATTACTTCAACTCTTCTTTAGTATCCCAAGTAACAAGAAAATTCAATTGCTGTTGAAGAAAAGAAACACCAATGCCTTTAGAAATTCTTCTTTCTGCCATATATATCATCCCCTCTCCATATTCCAAAATGCAATTGCTGTTGAAGAAAAGAAACATCAATGCCTTTAGAATTTCTTCTTTCTGCCATATATATCATCCCCTCTCCATATTCCAAAATGCAATTGCTGTTGAAGAAAAGAAACACCAATGTCTTGAAAATGCACAATTCCTGTAGAAGAAAAGAGACACCAATGACTTGCTCATTGAATGTCACTTCTGAACTTAGCATGTCAATAACAACTAATAGAGTCATTAATTGAAAATATCTAAGATTCGAATCACAAGTCTAATGCAATAGCATCTTGTTTACTCCTAAGTTAATGATTTAAAATAACAAAGTTAATGATTTAAAATAACACTTGAATCTATATTTGAAGTTCAAGAGCATGCAAATTATAGAGACCAAATATTAGATTCTTGATACTTAATACCTTACTAATAATAATAGAAATAATGAACAGGAACAGGAACAGTACTAAAACATAAAGTAATAAGTGAAAGAGACTAGGGCTATTGAATTAAGGGTGATAAGAAATTTTCAAAATTAGAAAAAAGTGACACGAGTCTTAAGTATTGAGTAGAGAAGACAATTTTAAGATTAGTGTTAATGACACTAATTTTAAAACCCTTAAGTTTTTATTATTTACACAAAACCCCTATCTCCCCCTACCCCTATTCATCCATCCTCTCCCCATGCCACCCCACCCCCTCCTCCTCACCCCCCTCCTCCAGCCGTCATCATCCCCCTTCCTCCTCCATTGCCTCTTTCTCCAGTACCACCTCCTCCATTGCCACTTTCTCCGCCACTATCACTATCTCCTCCACCGCCACCACCACCACCTACTCCTCCTCCGCCGCCGCCGCCACCACCACCACCTCCTCTATTGCCATCACCACCAATAACAATAAACTTCGCCACTATCACTACCTTTGCCTTCTCTATTGTTATCACCACCACCTCGTTTTCCACTTTATTTTTCTCACTTTCCGTCCTTCACCTTCTGCCAGAAAATCAAACAACTGTCGAAATTATTGCAACAACTGTAACAATTATTTGATTTGCTGCAACAACTAAGCTGGAGTTGTTGCAACAACTTTAACAATTATTTGAGTTGTTGAAACAACTATGTTAAAGTTGTTGTAACAACTTCGACAGTTGCTGCAACAACTTCGACAGTTGTTTGAGTTGTTGCAACAGATCAAACAATTATTGAAGTTGTTGCAACAACTGTCAAAATTGTTTGGTTTTCTGCAGATTATTTTTAATGGCTAGAAAAGAAAAATATTCTCAAACTCACAACCAAAAAAAACTTGTAAAAATAAGAGGAAAAAAGAGAAGAATAAAATAACGCAATAAAAAAGATGAACGCAGCGGTGGCGATGACGATGGCGACGACGACAGCTATAGCAACATAGAAGAAGAAGAAGAAGAAGAAGAAGAAGAAGAAGAAGAAGAAGAAGAAGAAGAAGAGAAAAATTTGGAGAGAGAATAGAAAGAGTAAAAATAAGTGATATGAAAAGATAAAGGAAAGAGAGAAAATTCAAATTTTGAAATTGAAAATTTAGGAGGAAACTTCTTCTAAAGTTCTGAAAATTTTAATTTATACTCTAAAATTTTTAATCACTCTAATCAGATCCACTTTTTAATTAATGATAGTTGGCCAAGTCAATGTCATTTTTTTTTAATTTCAAGACTTTTTTGTCACCCTCAACTCATTCTCACAAGAAACTAAGTAGATCTTATTGAGAAATTCTCGTCGCAACTGTCAGGAAACATCATGGAAGAATAATAGCTTGCGTGCTTGAGTAACAACTATGAGTATAATATTGTGTTGTGGTGAAAATAATAGATGAGTTACAAGTAAGGGGTAGGGATGTATTTTAATAACTCAGAAACCTTAGTAACATCTTGCATATTTTAAACCCCTCATAATAATTATTATCTGCATGTTGAAACTGTTACATATGTGATTGAGCAACCATTGGAGTGAATTCCGGATTATCCAGAAATGGTTACTGATGGAGTTTATCTGGACCAGTCACTGCTGAATATATCATAAATATCACTACTTTGGAGCTGAGTTAGCTAGCATAATGCACGGGGTCTGAGGTGAATTGATATCGTAGATAGGATGAGATCATGTACCTTGACCGGCGATATCCCCGTTGAGTTGGATCTAACTAGACTCCACCAATCACGTGTCATCCTCTGATTCGTCCACCTATTGAATTTGTATTTTGACCAATACATATCTTAAAGATTAAATCCACTAACACTCATGAACCTCTACAGATTTATTTCTGAATATAAAATTTGCGGGGCATTCCTGACTGTAATGAAAATATCCACTAATATCAACTAAACTGAAAAACGCTAGCTACCTCTAGGAAGAATCTATTGAAAAAATAAACTTGTTCACATTATTTAATATGTTCACATTATATTTAATTTAGTTCATGAACTGGTAGATTAATGTATTAGGAGATACATGAATTGGTGGAAAATTCTAGATTAGTCTAGTGAGTTCATACTCATGTATTTGGAGGATGTGAAGTGTGAAATTATTAATTGTGATACATATATGCTAGGCTAGATACATGGATGAATTCACCTATAAATATTCATGTAATCTAGCCATTTGAAAATAAGTCAAGTTGAAAAGAAAACCATTTTTCCTCCATTTCTCTTCTAGTGAGTTTTAAGTGTTACTCCCTCTGTTTCATTTTAATTACTAGGATAAGATTTGCACACCCATTAAGAAAAAATTAATAGGGATGGTAATTTGACTAATATAACCCTATTAATTTTTTGAAAACATACAAAATAATAATTTTTTTCATATTTTAGAATGACTTAAAGTACTGAGGGTAGAATTGGAAAGACAAGGTGAATTATCTCTTGAATTTTAAAACTAGCAAGTATTTTGAAACGCCTTTTTTAGCATACCTAGCAATTAAAATGGAACGAAGGGAGTATTTGTGTTGTATTGCTCTCTCAAATTTTCAACATTTGGTATCAGAACCTAGGTGTATTTGAGAGACAACAAAACATAGAGAGAAAATAACTAACAGCAGTGGAATTCCATTCCAAGTTTCGATGCTCACTAAAGAAAATTATGGAAGTTGATGCATCAAAATGAAGGCTTTACTTGGAGCCTATGATATCTGAGAAATTATGGAGAGCGGAATTGATGGAGAAGATGATGCCACTGCCACAAAGAAGAAATACAAAAGGCACTCACACTCATCTATCAAAATTTGGATGAAAAGATGTTCAAGAAGGTTGCAAATGCAACTAACTCCAAGCAAGCACGGGATATTCTTCAAACTCCCTTTAAAGGTTTGGACAAGGTGAAAAATATTCATCTCTAAACCTTAAAAGGAGAATTGAATCACTGCAAATGAAGGAACCCGAATCAATTTTGAATTATATTTCAAGAGACTTGGCGATTGTCAATCAAATGAAGAGATATGGTGAAGAGTGGAATGATGATAGGGTCGTAACAAACATATACTACGATCCTTAGATTCGAAATTTAATCATATTGTTGTTTCCATTGAAGAGTCCAAGGAGTTAGACACTTTGACCATAAAAGAACTCACGGGTTCTTTGCAAGCATATGAAGAAAAGTTGAATAAATCGAAACAAGAGTCGGTTGAACAAGTTTTGCAAGCAAAACTTTCTTCGAAGGGGAAAGGTGAAAGATGTGGCTCACAACAAAGAGCTCGTGAGCGTGGAAGAGGTCGTGATAGAGGAGGAAAAGGTGGTAGTCAACCTCTGACCAAAGAAAACAGAAGTCAAGGCTCCAACTAAGGAAAAGGCCACGGAAGAGGTAGAGGATGAAGGTCAAACCAAGAAAGGTATGACAAATCAAATATTGAATGTTATACTTGTCATAAATATGGTCATTTTTTTTGGGAAAATAAAAGTAATTTGGAGGAGATAAATAATTTTGTGGAGAACAAATATGAAGATGAAGATGACACCTTACTCATGGCATGTAAAGAAGAAGAAAGTGTAGAAAGAAAGAAATGGTACCTTGATTTCAGAGCAAGCAACCATATTTGCAGTAAGAAACATTTATTTGTGGAGCTTAAGGAATTTATTGGGGGCAACATCACTCTTGGAGACTCTTCAGAAGTTCAAGTCAAAGGAAAAGATACGATTTTAATTCGTTTGAAAGATAGAAGTCATCAATTAATTATTTCCAATGTCATGTATATACCGAAAATGAAAAGTAATATTCTGAGTTTGAAAAAACTTTTGAAAAAAACTTATGATATTTATTTGAAAGATAAAAAGTTGGCTATGAAAGATGAAAATGGGAGATTGTTAGCCAAAGTTTCTATGGCTAAAAATAAAATATTTGTTTTGAATCTTCAAAGTGATGTACCAACATGCTTATTTTCATATGTTAAAGATTTATTTGGGCTTTAGAAAATGAGATTGGGCCGTTTGAATTTTGATAGATTAAGGTTAATGAAAAAGAAAAATATGGTGAAAGGGTTGCCAACCATTAACCATCCTAATCAGCTTTGCGAAGAATGTCTTTTTGGCAAGTAGTCAAGAAAAAGCTTTCCCAAAGAGTCATTGACAAAGGTACGGAGTCCTTTAGAGTTGACTCTTATAGATGTGTGCGAACCTATCAAGCCAACCTCACTTGGTAAAAGTAATTATTTCCTTCTCTTTATTGATGATTATTCTCAAAAAACTTGAGTATATTTTTTAAAACAAAAATCTGAGATTTTTGAAAACTTTAAAAATTTTAAGAGCATGGTGGAAAAATATAATGGCTACCAATAAAGTTACTTTGGTCCGATAATGGTGGAGAACTCATTTCAAATGAATTCAAGGTTTTTTTTTGAAAAAAATAAAATTTGTCATTTCTTGACCATTCTAAGATCGCCTCACAAAAATGGCGAAGTGGAGAGGAAGAATCGGAATATTCTCAACATGGCAAAAAGTATGTTGAAGAGCAAAAATATGCCAAAGGAGTTTTGGGCTGAAGCAGTTGCTTGTGTTGTGTATTTATCAAATCGGCGTCATACCAAAAGTGTTCGTGGCAAAACACTGCAAGAGGCTTGGAGTGATTTTAAACCAAAAGTTGCTCACTTGTGAGTGTTTGGAAGCATTGCTTATGCACATGTGTCAAAAATGAAGAGATCTAAGCTTGATGAAAAATGTGAGAGGTATATTTTCATTGGCTATGCGCAAAGATCTAAAGGTTATAAGTTATATAACCCAAGAAATGGCAAGGTTACCAAAAGCAGAGATGTTGAAGTTGATGAAGATAGTGCTTGTGAATGGAAATCTAAAGAGAAAGATTATTCTTTTAGTCCATTTCTTGATGATGAACATGATGAAGAAGTTATGGAGCAACCTACTATACTGCCTAAAATACCTCCACCGCAAGTTCAAGAAGTTGGGGAATCAAGTTCAAGCAGTGTATCTTGAAAGTCTAGAAGTCTTCGAGACTTGTATGACGCAACGGAAGAAGTAACAGAAAATTTGAGTAATTTAACTCATTTTTATTTATTGGTGAACAATGAGCCTGTAAGTTATGAAGATGTTGTCGGTAACCCAAAATGAAAAGATGCGATGGATGAAAAAATCAAGAATCAAGAAGAATGACACTTAGGAGTTTGCAAAGCTTCCAAAAGGAAAAAGCACCATTAGAGTCAAATGGATTTACAAGCTAAAGAAAAATTTCAAAGGAGAAGTAGAGAGATACAAAGCAAGATTGGTATCGAAGAAGGAGGTAGATCTTGTGCTTGTAAAATCTCAAGACCAAGTTGCAAACATTTTCACCAAGCTGCAAACATTTTCACCAAGCCGCTGAAGATTGATACTTTTCAGAAGTTGCGGATAGCTCTTGGAGTAGTGAATCAAGTTTAAGAGGAGATGTTGAGAAAATGAACTTATTCACATTATATTTAATTTAGTTCATGAACTAGTAGATTAATGTATTAGGAGATATATGAATTGGGGGAAAATCCCAGATTAGTCTAGTGAGTTCTTATTCATGTACTTGGAGGATGTGAAGTGTAAAATTATTAATAGTGATACATGTATGCTAGACTAGTTACATGGATAAATTTTCACCTATATATAGTCATGTAATCTAGCCATTTGAAAACAAATCAAGTTGAATAGAAAATCATCTTTTCTTCATTTTTCTTCTAGTTAGTTTTAAGTGTTATTTGTATTGCTCTCCCAAATTTCCAACAGAATCAATGAAGCTCGCCAAATGCATCTATGGAACCCCGATTTAACTACGTGCCTCGTCATCTGCAGTCAACTCTCAACACTTTGCCGCAAGAAGTAGACAAACCAAGCAGGCTAAGTACTAGTGATAGGGTACCCATAAGTCTGGTTGACAACTCCCAAAGTTGATGAGTAAAATCCCTTTTTAAGCTAATTAAATATAATAAAATGTGATAACGTAATACAAGCAGTTCATATAAATTTGTAAGCTGAAACTAAATATGAAATATGAGTTATATTCTGAAGCTAGTTTTTATCTAAAAATTCTGTTATGAATGTTTAATAAATAATTTCCTGCATACATGAGATTTGACAATACACACGGAGGAGTGTCAACTTATCTCCTACCGTGAATAATAGCACCTGACCGCACACAATAGCACCTGCAAATGTAGGGGTAGCTAACCTAGTCTTTGGCGGCACCACACTTGGGGAAGTTGGCTACTTCTCCTATGCTAAATATAATCACATTTATTTGAGTCTGAACTGAATCTGAGTAATACAAGCAATTACACACACAATAAATAATTAAATCACCTCATGCAAATTACTTACTTTATTATATTGTGAGTTGTCTATATAAGCATGCGTAGCTAGTTTCTTTTCGAATTTCACACTGAAATCTATATAGCTTACCATCTGAATTCATGAAACTGGTGCTTATTTGAACATACAAACACGTAAAGTTAAATTATAATACATTTAGGTAATTCCTCAAACACGCAGTATGAATTTTCTTGTCAAGTTCCTAACTTAGGAGAGTACATGCCTCAACTGAGTGTTTAAGTTCTCTTTTAACCCGTGCACTTAAACTGTTTGATATTTACAATTATGTAATGTGGCCATATTTTTGGTTACATTAGAAAGCATTTTGGAGATATTAATTTGTAATAGACATGTGCCTAATAAAAAATTCTTGGTAGAGAAAATTTCTTGGTGCCAAAATTTGGCTCACGGGAGATTATTTTGATCATTTCTCTTTTTATTTTTATCCAACTTGGAGCCCAAGTTTTGCTCCTATAAAGAGAGACCACTTCTTCTCATTTGGAACACACCAACAAATTCAAGAGTCTTTCATTCTCTTATCTTCTTCCTCCTCCTCTTTTATTTTAGAGTATTTTGTAAGAGAGTTAGTGTTGGGAAACACTTGTGTGAACCCTTTTTTTGTAGTGATCTTGTGAGGTTATTCTCTTGGGGTATTTGGGATATTAGAGCATTTACTCTAATTTTATGCTCTCTTACTGTTGTTGGTATGGTAAAATCGCTCCTCTCCGCCTATGAACTAGGTCACATTGACCAAACCACGTTAAATTTATGCCTTTTTTATTTGCTTCAATTGTTGCTATTATCAATTTAATATTGTCTTTGTTATTGCAATTATAAAATTATTTGCTAAATTTTGCAATACCTGAATTCTCGATCCCTAACAAATTGGTATCAGAGCCGAATCTAACCAGGTTAATTTCAATAGCCAAAATGACTGTAACAAAGACTTATTGAGAAACTTGACCGAAGTGCAAACTTTGAAATGTGACAATTAAATATGGAAGCTATCCTGATTTAGGATGGCCTAGATGTGGCGGTGGAAGAAAAGGCGAAGAAGCCAGAAAATATGTCGGTTTCGCAATTTGCATTATAAAAAAAAAAAGCAAAATCATGTATCATTCTAAACCTCTCAAATTAGGTTTTACGTGAAGTATCTACAGAAATCACAGTCAAATACATATGGGAAAAATAAAACCCCTGTATATGAAGGGGACATTGGAAAATAGGCTTTACCTAAAGCAAAAGCTTTACACATTTCGTATGGTTGAAGGTACTTCTATACTCTCATATCTTGATGCATTTGATTCAATTCTTATGGATTTGAGTAATATAGATGTTGAAATCAACTATGAAAATCAAGCCGTGTTATTACTTATTTTCTTATCCCAATCATTTAAGCACATAAGAGATACTATGCTTTACGAAAAGGATAATATATATCACCTATAGGGAAATCAAATCTATCTTAAAATCAAAAGAACAGATAGATAGAGATATTATTGGGGAAAGTAGTAGTACCCATGGGGAAGGATTGTTTGTAAAAAGAGATCCAATAAGAAAGAATCAAGTAGTGAGAAGTTTAAATCAAGGTCAAAGTCTAGATACAGAAATGTAGTGTGCAAATATTGTCACAAGAAAGGTCATGTTATTTCTGAATTCTATAAGTTAAAAAAAAAGCATAAGGAAAAGAAAAATGAGCACCAAAATACCGACCCCGTTGAAGCAAGTGTAGTTGCTGATGAGACTGAGGGAATAATATTTTTAGCTACTACTAGTAGTTTTAAATCTAACAATGAGTGGGTTTTGGATTTAGGTTATTCTTATCAGATGTGTCCCACTATATATTTGTTTACCAAATATGAATATGTTGGAGGTGGAGTTGTCTTGATGAGCAATAATACTCCCTGCAAAGTCATTGGTAAAGGTACAATTTGAATCAGAATGCACGATAACGTGGTGAGAACTCTCACCGATGTTAGATATGTTCCTGACTTAAAGAAGGATTTTGGATTTGGGTTGTTCTTATCATATGTGTCCCAGTAGATATTTGTTTACCACATACGAATATGTTGGAGGTGGAGTTGTCTTGATGGGCAGTAATACTCCCTGCAAAATCATTGGTAAAGGTACAATTCGAATAAGAATGCACGATAACGTGGTGAGAACTCTCACCGATGTTAGATATGTTCCTGACTTAAAGAAAAATCTCATCTCTTTGGGTACTCTAGAATCTCTTGGGTGCAAATACATAGGTGAATTTGGATTTCTGAAATGTCACACCCCGCCTTGAGGGGTATGACTGGCACCTGGTGCCCTACTGGGACCTCAACTGCTGGACTGCTAAGCCTGGGTACATCTGGTGCCTAGCTGGCTCTAACTCATATCTCTGGAAACAAAGGGCTATATAACGGCCGTAAACACAGCCCCCGGCCCATTGGCCTATAGCCTCCTGCACTTGTACTAGCAGCTGACCAGAAACATATCTATTCAGGGAAACCTATGCGGGCTGACAAGGCCACCATGCTGTCTAGTTATCTGTAACTCAACAATAACATACTAGAAGGCTACGTGACCGGCAAGGTCACCACTACTGTCAACTTATGGCCCCACACGGCCAACATAAAAGAAGCAAAAGTACTAATAGCTAACAACTGCACGGCCTCACACGACCGGCTCATCTGACCAAAGGGAGATATATACAGACTGCAAGCCTCTAGGAACAGCAATAGAAATGATCGGGACAGGGCTCCGACCTACCCATACTATACAACAAAGGAAACTGGAATACACCTCTGGAATTCAGTCTCCGGATGACAGGAGCTGAATACTCGATCGCTGATAGGAATCACGTGGTATCGCCTGCTCGTCTGCGAGTACCTGCAGGCAAGTAATGCAGCACCCCACCGGGCGTCAGTACCGCTGGTACTGAGTATGTAAAGCAATAACTGAAAGAAACATCTGAAAACGATAATATAACTGATGAAACTGAAGTAGAGAGAATAGATTAACTGTCTGATAATGTAAATCATACCTTATCTCAATCTTTACTGGAAGGAAATAGGAGTCATACCTGGAGATATATCCCTCTACTGCTGATCTACTCGTATCTAACGTAACATGGCATAACATGAAATAGCATAACATGGCACACACAAACCTTACCCGGCCCCCATAAGCCGGGAGGTACAACCAGCACAGAATCTACACCCCTACCCCGGTCATCCCATCTCCTATAATGGCTGTAAGCATCCCGCCAGTCCCCTGGGTATGCACTTGGGCTCGCTGAGCCCCTGACTATAACTGTACCTGAGTCCGAAGGACTCCTGAATCAACACCCGGGCGTATCCGCTCGACGGGGGTGTATAAAAGCCGACCAAGGCAAAATATGGGGAAGCTGGCATCCCATCTTCGTCCCCTGGGGGACGGCATGCCACTCCGTAGAGCGACGTATCCTCGTCCTCTGGCGGACGAGTCGATACAGCTATTAACCCTGGGGCGGTCATGGATGCTAGGTAATCCAACCCCAAACAATACAACGGTCTCAACTAGTAATACTGTCTGCATATCTCACATGCTGAGGCTAATAGGGGTAAAGTATCATATACATTACATGCTGAACTAATGATAGTAATCTGTACGTATTCAATACGTGCTGAGACTGGTAAATATATATATATATATGAATGTAGTCTCCTGCCAAACTGTACCGGGGCAAATGCTATACAAGATAGTGTTTCTGCTGAAAACTATGTTGTTTACTGAGTTTCTGTATTAACATGATTTACTATTCCTAACATGCGTTCTAAACTTTATTTTAGCCTGCCATTCTATTTCTGGAGTGCTTTACGGATATTGCATCACTTTACGGGTTTCAACTAAATACAATAATATCTTAACATTTCATATTACATCACGTACTGAGCATACTGGGCAGTTTATAACACTTGTATTAGAATCTATGTCGTACTAGTAAGTTTCACGCAAGTTACAACCCAATGCTTCTCATATCGTATCAACATTCACAATAAACGTAACATTTGACTTCTGAACATTCTACTGGCCTGTAAATCACTGTACTGTACCGATATTACTTAACTTGCCCAGGGAACTAGCTTTACATACCTTATCCTTGAACTATTCGTCTGTCGGACGAGGCTCGGCCGGTACTTCAACTGTTTTCTCCCAACTGCATTCATAAATATGTCAATCAATACTAAATACAACTTTATTTCAAAAGGCAACGTCACTTTCGATATAGTTTATAGCCTAAACTTAGGCTTATCGAAAGACGGCCAGAAACTCGCTATTTTTCAGAGGTCCAGAAGGGAGAAATATTCAGTTCACAGCTAGGAACACATAGACACTAGTTTAAAGCAATTCCACTTACCTTAGCTCGGTGGCTCGATGATTCGTCGGCCGTATTTTATGAAACTGAATCCGTAGGAATGCTCTCTGCTGCTAAATACCTCAGTATCTGGAGTTAATTTGAGTTTGGGCAACGTTCGGCAGCGTAATCGGACGATAATATATTACCTTCCTTCGTCCCTCTCTGCCCTCTGCGTTTTCTGGAAATTTTCATAAGTTTTTATCATTTAAAACCGAAGTGGGGCTTTATATACTTGGGCCTAGACAAGGCCAACGTGTCACGGAGCCAAAGCGGAGGCTCCTCCTCCGTGACACGCTGCCATCGCGGAGGGGCTCTGCCTCGGCTCCTTCCGCGATGGTTCGACAGGCTTCTCGTCCGATCTTTCCCCGGGCATTTCTCTAGCACGTATGGCCTTCAAATATGCTTAACCAATGTGCGAATAGGTCATCTAGGTGCCGGGAATTCTACGGGGTATAACATGAAAACCCCCTTAAGAACATTCGTCCTCGAATGTACACTGTTATCTAGAGGACTACTTACTTTACTTCCTAGAAATATTTCGGCAGAGTTTCCCCTGTAATATGGACTATCACAAAAACTTGAAATGCAGAAAAGTCCAATACAGGTACTGTACACAATATTTTAAGATCTACTGAATGGCTAGGTATCAATCTTTCTCACTTATACATACACAACCATAAGATACTACATAGCAATAATACGGACATACCTGTCGCCTAACTGGGCCTGAAATAGGTGAGGATATCTGGTCCTCATATCTTCCTCCGCTTCCCAAGTCATCTTCTCTCGGTTCTTGTTACGCCTCAATACCTTGATAGACGTAATATCTTTAGTCCTCAATCTGCGAATCTGTCTGTTTAAGATAGTTATTGGAACCTCTTCATAGGCCAGCTTTTTCGTAACCTGAATATTCTGGACTGGGACTGCTCTGGACGGGTTTCCTATGTATTTCCTCAGCATAGATACATGAAAGACCGAACGAACGGATTCTAATTCTGGAGGCAAATTCAACTCATATGCCCCTCGGCATGTCCTTCAACGAATCCGACAAGGCCCAACAAACCTCGGCTGAGCTTACTTTTCTTGGCGGGCCTCACTACCTCTTTCGTTGGGGATACTTCAGAAATACCCAATCATACACATCAAACTCCAATTTTCTGCGCCGCACATCTGCATATGATTTCTGGCGGCTCTATGCAGTCAGTAAGCATTCTTCGGATAAGCTTTACCTTTTCCTTTGACTGCTGAACAATGTCTGGGCCAACCAATACTGATTCTCCGATTTCAAACACCGTTCGGTGATCTGCATTTTCGCTTGTATAATGCCTCAAAAGGCGCTATCTGGATGGCTGAATGATAGCTATTATTGTAGGTAAATTCAATTAACGGTAAAGGCTCACTTTGGCTACTACCGAAATCTAGCACACACGCTCGCAACATGTGTTCAAGCGTCTGAATTGTGCGCTCAGCCTGCTCGTCTGTTTAAGGATGAAATGTTGTGCTCAAGTTAATCTACGTTTCCAGACCTCTGCCAAAATCTAGCTGTAAACTGTGCTCCCCTATCTGAAATAATGGATACCGGCATTCCATGCAATCTAACTATTTTTCTGATAGATAATTCGGCATAATCCTCAGCCGGGAAGGTAGCTTTCACTGGCAGGAAATGAGCTGATTTTGTCAGCCTGTCAACTATTACCCAAATAGATTCATTTCCGTGTCTGGTACGGGGTAATCCTACCACAAAATCCATATTCACTGCTTCTCATCTCCAGAGAGGCACAACTATGTCCTAAGTTAACCCGCCTGGTTTCTAATGTTCTGTCTTCACCTGTTGGCAGTTAGGACACTGGGCTACAAATTCAGCAATTTCTCTTCTCATACCTGGCCACCAGTAGTTTTCTTTGATATCATGGCACATTTTCGTCGCGCCTGGGTGGAGAGAATAGCGGGTGTAATGCGCCTCGCTTATAAGCTGCTGGCGATGTCCCCAAAATATCTGGAACACAAATGCTTCATCCTCGGTTATCTGAAAATATGTCACCTCTCCTTACTGAACCTTATGTTCAAATTGAACCTGGCTAGGGCTTTTATACTGCCGTTCCTTTACTTCCACCACTAACGACAACACTGCGACATTCTGTGTTATCGCTCTGTTATCTTTTATTTCTGCTATGTGACCGGCTAAACCGGCTAACTAGTGTAATTCTCGGATCTATTCCCACTGTTCCGGCTGCAAGTATGCCAACTCCCCATAGGTTTACGGCTAAGGGCAGCTGCTACCATATTAGCCCTTCCTGGGTGATACAAAATTTTCACTCTTTAAGGCATAAACTACTGCAGCTAACTCCAGGTCACGGGTAAGATAATTCTCTTCACGTTTCTCCAACTGCCTGAAAGCATAAGCTATTACTTTACCATGCTACATCAACCCTCTGTACCTTCTGGCGATACTAACACTGGAGCTAATGTTAACCTGACTTTTAACTCTTGGAAGTTCTGCTCACACGCCTCAGCCTACTGGAACTTTACGGCCTTCTGTGTCAATTTAGTCAGAGGTGCTGCTAAGGTGGAAAATCCTTCCACAAACCCTCTGTAATACCCGGCTAGCCGCAGGGATTGCATACTTCAATCGGAGTGGTAGGTCTAGGCTATGTCTTCACTGTTTCGATTTTTCTGTGTATCTATCTGTACACCAGCCTCCGACACAATGTGACCAAAAAGGCTACTAAACTCAACTAAAATTCACATTTACAAAAATTGACATATAACTGACAGTCATACTGGTTTATTATACTGGAGAATCTGACAAGTAGGCTACCGGTATAACTAGAGCTTATCTGGCCTTCTGGCCGCATGCTAAGGCTACTTGTTGCTAAAGTAACCTTGAACGACTATCTGCACACCATGCGCCCGTATCTGGTCAGGGGGTCCTGATATTGACCATGACCTCTAATGATCTGGCTGCATAACCTTAAATAACTGAATAGTCGGGTTGAATGACCCGAATGTGGCAGTAGTCTAACAATGCTCTAACTGTTCTACTTGAGTACTTATAGTTCATGCATACTGTAGACTTGTGGGCATCTAATTGCTTTGTTATTTTGCTTGAACCACTATAAGGCTGAGCTTAATCAAACTTACTCCAAGGCGATCAATCTCTGGATCTTCACGGGGAGTCTGCTGATCTCCTGGTTTTAATAAACATTGTGCTAGCAGGGTACTATCAATTTCTTACGCCTTGTGTGTATCCACTTGGATTTATACTGCTATTCTGGGGAATTCTCGGTCTTATGAGCTATTCTGTAAATACTGGCCTTTTCTTAGGGCTCTGTATCTAAATATCTTACGAGAACCAGCTGAAGTACTAGTCTGTCGCTGACTACTGATGTGGACCCTTCTTTGGGGTACCCACGGGTATTCTGACTGGGGCGGCCGGCTGACTTATGGGGTGTTTCACATAATAACTGCTAGGTTGACTAAGGCCGACTCTCACCTACAAGGCTGGGAAAATGATGTACGACCACTTAACATACTAGAACAATTCTGGTATTGCTAATCTCTGAAATTTGCCTATTCGGCCTCTAATCCTGATTCTAGCATATGCACTAATGTTACCGATCTTCAGGAATGCTTCCCTGCTAATGCAGGCGCCAGCTGGTCGGTAGACCGTCTAACTACGCCCTTATCATCTAATCATCTAGCTTAGGCTATTAACTCTGGTAAGCTCCTAGAGCCTAGATCTGACAACAACACATAAATCTATTAATCTAATAACTGAGAACTGAGATAGTTTCTGTGACTTCATACGTAACTTACACTTAATCCGACCTTTCTCTTCTTCTTTTCTTTCTTTCTTCTCCCTCTTTCTTCTCTTTTTTTTTTGGGCAAGAGGGTGTCCTGCAATGCAATTTGTATATGCTTTCTATTACTAATCAGCATTTGTGATTGTAGCCCTTATAGGCAGCCACTCACAGCATATCTATTATCTGTATATATATATATATCAATAGCTACGTACAATATGTACTGAGTTCTGCGGTAATATATAATCTCTGACATGCTCTGCTGAATCTCATATCATACATGATACATTGCTTCTTACAGCCTAATAATATTTCCTGCCCTGACTTATCATCTCATTGCATTGTCACCCCATTCTGAAGTAACAAACATAAACACTCTAGTTATTGTCTGCTATTTGAAATTCCGCCACTCCTGCGATGTGGGGTCAACGTTCGAATCTTGTGGCCTTACTTGGCTTATATTAAGAGCCCATGACTATCTGCTGGGCCTTATCTCTAGGCTACACGAGATTAGAATTGTTGTATCGGTAACTTCTTAACTTTTCCATAGCGGACATACTGTGGTATTCTGAACCGCAATCCTACTGTCAGCCCGAAGCTTAATCCTTAAAACGATACTCTATTAATCTGGGGGGGGGGTAACCCTGATTTCCCCACAAAATCTGGCATTCCTGCTTCTTCCTCTCATCTTACTTAAGCTGAACTCTGGGGTTCAAGGTACCTGCCTTTCGTTGCTAATGAGATTACTAATCAAGCCTCGGCCTATACTTCTTCTGGCTTATATTCAGGCCCATCTGATTCACATGAACTCTATATCTTTCGATGTCACAACTGGATCATAACTATAATCTTACAGGTATGTCTTACTATCTGTTAGCATATATGGCGGACTTGGCCTTTTTCTGACTCAAACTTGACTATTATTAGGCATTTATCACTAATAAGTCTTTTAACCCTGCTTCGGGTAAGCTAACGGTCTTACTTTCTCTACTGGCTTAAAGGCTTATTGTCATAAGGGTCTGCACAACTTACGTAATCCTAGGGGCTCTTTACATTTTCTAATACTTACTAGGATCAATCAGCCCATCTTTACTTACCGCTGGATTTGGCAACCCCATCTCAAGTCTTATGCCCCTTTACTATACTGGCATCAAAATCAGGAGGTAGGAATTGTAACAGCCCAGGTCGCCGCTTGTAGATATTGTCCGCTTTGGGGCTCGCCCCTCATGGTTTTAAAACGCGTCTACAATGTAGAGGTATCCAAGCACTTTTAAAGCACTCTTCGTTCCCCTCCACCACCGATGTGGGATTTGCCTAAGTAAACCAGGCGTTACGTATCGCCGTCCCTGGTTACCCCCCGTAGGGACTCAGCGTCCTCGCTGAGGTTTGCCCCACCACCGGCCGGCACCGGCTCTGATACCACTATAACAGCCCAGGTCGCCGCTTGTAGATATTGTCCGCTTTGGGGCTCGCCCCTCACGGTTTTAAAACGCGTCTACAATACCAGGGACGACGATACGTAACGCCTGGTTTACTTAGGCAAATCCCACATCGGTGGTGGAGGGGAACGAAGAGTGCTTTAAAAGTGCTTGGATACCTCTACATTGTAGACGCGTTTTAAAACCGTGAGGGGCGAGCCCCAAAGCAGACAATATCTACAAGCGGCGACCTGGGCTGTTACAGTGGTATCAGAGCCGGTGCCGGCCGGTGGTGGGGAAAACCTCAGCGAGGACGCTGAGTCCCTACGGGGGGTAACCAGGGACGGCGATACGTAACGCCTGGTTTACTTAGGCAAATCCCACATCGGTGGTGGAGGGGAACGAAGAGTGCTTTAAAAGTGCTTGGATACCTCTACATTGTAGACGCGTTTTAAAACCGTGAGGGGCGAGCCCCAAAGCGGACAATATCTACAAGCGGCGACCTGGGCTGTTACAGTGGTATCAAAGCCGGTGCCGGCCGGTGGTGGGGCAAACCTCAGCGAGGACGCTGAGTCCCTACGGGGGGTAACCAGGGACGGCGATACGTAACGCCTGGTTTACTTAGGCAAATCCCACATCGGTGGTGGAGGGGAACGAAGAGTGCTTTAAAAGTGCTTGGATACCTCTACATTGTAGACGCGTTTTAAAACCGTGAGGGGCGAGCCCCAAAGCTGACAATATCTACAAGCGGCGACCTGGGCTGTTACAGGAATAGCCCTTTTCTTATTGCAACAAATAAAAGCATTTAACTATACCATATCCAAAAACATGTATTTGGGATTCCTGTATTTCCCCCTCTTTCTTATACTTACCTGGTGGTATGACCTTGTCTGTAATCTTAATCAGATCTTATATGGGTAATAAATAAATCAACCCATATGCACATTACATTCCTGACTTCCTATTATAACGTTATTGACATATACTGGGGATGATACCAATAAAAGAGATAACATTTGGAGGTCCCTGTTACCTCCTCCTGCTGCTGTAGTTACCCTATAACTGGCTAATGCCTTCTCCTGTTGTCATATCTGATCTTCTGCCTGTAGTAGGGTAATGCTGATCTACCTTTGTATCTGTAATCAAAGAATACGGTAAGTTTTTAGGGACTCAACCCTATACTGTAATGCTCTAAAGCAAGACTGACTGAGAAGGAAGGGTAACCATCCTATCATGCCTCGCAGCCTCCTGCCTATAGAATGTGGTGCACAACACATCCATAGACAAGACTCTACTTCGCACGGCTTGCAGACTCCCTGGGATACGACCTGCTCTGTTACCAAGTTTGTCACACCCCGCCTTGGGGGGTATGACTGGCACCTGGTGCCCTACTGGGACCTCAACTGCTGGACTGCTAAGCCTGGGCACATCTGGTGTCTGGCTGGCTCTAACTCATATCTCTGGAAACAAAGGGCTATATAACGGCTGTAAACACAGCCCCCGGCCCATTGGCCTATAGCCTCCTGCACCTGTACTAACAGCTGACCAGAAACATATATATTCAGGGAAACCTATGCGGGCCGACAAGGCCACCATGCTGTCTAGTTATCTGTAACTCAGCAATAACATACTAGAAGGCTACGTGACCGGCAAGGTCACCACTACTGTCAACTTATGGCCCCACACGGCCAACATAAAAGAAGCAAAAGTACTAATAGCTAACAACTGCACGGCCTCACACGACCGGCTCATCTGACCACAGGGAGATATATACAGACTGCAAGCCTCTAGGAACAGCAATAGAAATAATCGGGTCAGGGCCCCGACCTACCAGTACTATACAACAAAGGAAACTGGAATACACCTCTGGAATTCAGTCTCCGGATGACAGGAGCTGAATACTCGATCGCTGATAGGAATCACGTGGTATCGCCTGCTCGTCTGCGAGTACCTGCAGGCAAGTAATGCAGCACCCCACCGGGCGTCAGTACCGCTGGTACTGAGTATGTAAAGCAATAACTGAAAGAAACATCTGAAAACGATAATATAACTGATGACGGCATGCCACTCCGTAGAGCGACGTATCCTCGTCCTCTGGCGGACGAGTCGATACAGCTATTAACCCTGGGGCGGTCATGGATGCTAGGTAATCCAACCCCAAACAATACAACGGTCTCAACTAGTAATACTATCTGCATATCTCACATGCTGAGGCTAATAGGGGTAAAGTATCGTATACATTACATGCTGAACTAATGATAGTAATCTGTACGTATTCAATACGTGCTGAGACTGGTAAATATATATATATATGAATGTAGTCTCCTGCCAAACTGTACCGGGGCAAATGCTATACAAGATAGTGTTTCTGCTGAAAACTATGTTGTTTACTGAGTTTCTGTATTAACATGATTTACTATTCCTAACATGCGTTCTAAACTTTATTTTAGCCTGCCATTCTATTTCTGGAGTGCTTTACGGATATTGCATCACTTTACGGGGTTTCAACTAAATACAATAATATCTTAACATTTCATATTACATCACGTACTGAGCATACTGGGCAGTTTATAACACTTGTGTTAGAATCTATGTCGTACTAGTAAGTTTCATGCAAGTTACAACCCAATGCTTCTCATATCGTATCAACATTCACAATAAACGTAACATTTGACTTCTGAACATTCTACTGGCCTGTAAATCACTGTACTGTACCGATATTACTTAACTTGCCCAGGGAACTAGCTTTACATACCTTATCCTTGAACTATTCGTCTGTCGGACGAGGCTCGGCCGGTACTTCAACTGTTTTCTCCCAACTGCATTCATAAATATGTCAATCAATACTAAATACAACTTTATTTCAAAAGGCAACGTCACTTTCGATATAGTTTATAGCCTAAACTTAGGCTTATCGAAAGACGGCCAGAAACTCGCTATTTTTCAGAGGTCCAGAAGGGAGAAATATTTACTTCACAGCTAGGAACACATAGACACTAGTTTAGAGCAATTCCACTTACCTTAGCTCGGTGGCTCGACGATTCGTCGGCCGTATTTTATGAAACTGAATCCGTAGGAATGCTCTCTGCTGCTAAATACCTCAGTATCTGGAGTTAATTTGAGTTTGGGCAACGTTCGGCAGCGTAATCGGACGATAATATATTACCTTCCTTCGTCCCTCTCTGCCCTCTGCGTTTTCTGGAAATTTTCATAAGTTTTTATCATTTAAAACTGAAGTGGGGCTTTATATAATTGGGCCTGGACAAGGCCAACGTGTCACGGAGCCAACGCGGAGGCTCCTCCTCCGTGACACGCTGCCATCGCGGAGGGGCTCTGCCTCGGCTCCTTCCGCGATGGTTCGACAGGCTTCTCGTCCGATCTTTCCCCGGGCCTTTCTCTAGCACGTATGGCCTTCAAATATGCTTAATCAACGTGCGAATAGGTCATCTAGGTGCCGGAAATTCTACGGGGTATAACATGAAAATCTCTCTAAGTGCTCTTGTAATTATGAAAGCACGCAGATGTGGTACATTTTACACTCTATTGGAATCCACTGTTACAGGTGCTGCTGTAGTTTCTACTCAATCTGATTCTTACATCACCAAATTATGGCACATGCGATTGGGGCATATGAGTGAGAAAGGTCTTTCCATCCTCAATAAAAGAGATCTCTTGTATGGACAAAGTACTGAAAACATATGGAGTTCTGCGAATATTGTGTGTTCAGGAAGCAGAAAAGAGTCATCTTCAAATCTCTAGAAATTCATCGACCAAAAGGTACTTTGGATTACATTCATTCAAATCTTTGGGGTCCTTCTCGTACCCCATCAAAAGGTGGTGTCAGGTATATGTTAACTTTCATTGATGATTTTTTAAGAAAAGTTGGGTCTATTTCCTGAAAAATAAAAGTGATGTTTTTCTAACTTTCAAATAATGGAAAGTTTTGATTGAGAAACAAACAGGAAAACATGTCAAGAGGCTTAGGACATATAATGGCTTGGAATTTTGTAATAATGAGTTCACGAATTTTGCAAAAATGAAGAAATTGCTCGACATTACACTGTGAGAATGACTCCTCAACAAAATAGTATTGCAGAAAGGATGAATGGAACTCTTTTAGAAAGAGCTCGTTGCATGATCTCAAATGCTAGGTTGACATATAATTTTTGAGCAGAAGTTATCTCTACTGCTTGTTACATTGTTAATCATGCTCCTTCTGCACCTTTGAACTTTAAGACTCCGAAGGAAATATGGTCAGGTACACCTGCTAATTATTCTAACTTAAAATTATTTGGTCGTCCTGCGTACATGCATGTGAATGATGGAAAATTAGAGTTAAGAGCTAAAAAATGTATTTTTCTTAAATATGCATTTGCGGTGAAAGGATACAAACTTTGGTGTCCTGATTTCAAGTCACCAAAATTTTTAATTAGCAGAGATGTAACCTTTGATAAATCCTCAATGATACATCCCAAAAAAGAGTTTTCTAATTCTTGTAACAAAATTAAAGAGTAGGGTATACATGAGCAGGTGGAGGTTGAGCTTGACATTCCTTCTGAGCCAAACTCATCAACTGTGGAACAAAATACAGTTGAAACTCTACAAACTGAAGCTCCAGAAGTTGGGCCAAAAGTTGTGACTTTTGAAGTTGAACCAGATGAGTATTCCATAGCCATACATAGACCAAGGAGACAAATTCAAAAACCAGGAAGGTATGGAGATTATGTTGCATTTGCTTTTTCTGTTGCACAAGAAACTAAAAAAATTGGAGAACCATTAAGTTATACAGAAGCAGTTTCTGGTGCTGATTCAGTAAAGTGATTGATTGCAATGAATGAAGAAATTGAGTCTCTCTACAAGAATGGTACTTGGTCTCTTGTGAAACTGCCATCAAGAAAAAGAATTGTTGGTTTCAAAATAGATCTTCAAGAAAAAGGATAAAATTCCAAGGGTTCAAGCTGCAAGGTATAAGGCACGATTAGTTGCAAAGGGCTATAGTCAGGTACAAGGAGTTGATTTTAATGACATTTTCTCTGTTGTTGTTAAACATAGCTCTATTCGTGTATTGCTTGCTTTAGTTGTCATGTATGATTTGGAATTAGAACAGCTTGATGTTAAGACAATTTTCTTACATGGAAAACTTGAGGAACAAATATACATGCAACAACTTGAAGGATTTGAAATTGAAGGAAAAGAAAATCTTGCTTGCTTGTTAAAGAAATCCTTATACGGATTAAAGCAGTCTCCAAGATAATGTTACAAGAGGTTTGATTCCTTTATATTGGGCTATGGTTATTCGAGGAGCATGTATGATAGTTGTGTTTACTTCCGGAAGTTAAATGATGGTTCATTTGTTCACTTAATGTCATATGTTGATGACATGCTCATTGCTGTTAAGGATTTGACAGAAATTCACAATTTGAAAAATCAGCTGAAAAGTGATTTTGAAATGAAAGATTTGGGAGAAGCTAAGAAAATCCTTTTCAGGGAGATCAAAAGAGATCGAGGAGCCAACAAGTTATTCCTCACCCAGAAGAAGTACTTGGAGAAGGTCTTGGAGAGGCTTGGCGTGAAAGATGCTAAACCAGTTAGTACTCCTCCTGCTGCTCATTTCAAGTTATCAGTTGCTAAATTACTGCAGTCAGAGGAAGAAGAGAGGTATATGTCACAGGTACTATATTCCAGTGCAATTGGCAGTATAATATATGCAAAGGTGTGTACACGTCCAGATATTTCACAAACAGTTAGTATTGTAAGTCAATATATAGCTTATCCTGGTAAAACACATTGGCAGGCTGTGAAATGGATTCTCAGATACTTGCGAGGTACTTCGAACCCATGTTTGGAGTTTAGGAGAAATACTAACACTTTGGTTGGTTTTTGTAGACTCAGATTATATAGGCGATCTTGACAAAAGAAGATTACTAACAGGCTACGTATTTTGCAGCAATGGTTGCACTATATGTTGGAAAGCTACATTACAACATGTAGTAGCTTTATCTACTACTGAACCAGAATATATGGTAGTGACTGAAGCGATCAAAGAAGCCTTATAGTTGAAGGGTCTATTTGCTGGACTCAGCTTACACTAAGGTGGTATTATCATTTTCTGTGATAGTCAAAGTGTCATTCACTTCACTAAGATCAGATGTATCATGAGAGAAAACGAAGCATATTGATATCAAGAATCATTTCATTCGGAAAACCATTGCTGAAGGAAAAGTCTTTGTTCAGGAAATCAACACTTTATGAAGTCTCTTCTAGTTGGCAAGTTCAAGCTCAGCTTTGACTTGATTGTTGTTTATGAACAATGATTTAGTCCATATGAGCTTTTGCGGAGAAGGTGAAGCATATTTACTAATTCATCCAAAAATAGGCTAAGGTGGGATTTGTAATGTGGTCATATTTTTTTCTATATTAGAAAGTATTTTGGAGATATTAATTTATATAGGCATGTGCCTAATAGAAAACTCTTGGTAGAAAAAATTTCTTGGTGCCAAAGTTTGGCTCATGTGGAGGAGATTATTTTGATCATTTCTTTTTTTATTTTTGTCCAACTTAGAGCCCAAGTTTTGCTCCTATAAAAGGAGACCACTTCTTCTAATTTGGAACACACCAACAAATTCAAGAGTCTTTCATTCTCTTGTCTTCTTTCTCCTCCTTTATTTTAGAGTATTTTGTAAGAGAATTAGTGTTGGAAAACACTTATGTGAACCCTTTATTTAGAGTGACCTTGTGAAGTTTTTCTCTTAAGGTATTTGGGATGTTAGGGTATTTATTCTAATTGTGTACTCTCTTTTATACTCTTGTTGGTATAGTGAAATTGCTACTTCCCGCCTGTGGACTATGTCACACTGATTGAACCACATTAAATTTGTGTCTTTTTAATTTGCTTTAATTATTGTTATTATCAACTTACTATTGTCTTTGTCATTGTCATTATTCATTGTTTGCTAAATTCCAAGATACTCAAATTTTCGATCCCTAACAAATTTAGCAGTTAAAAACTGTTAACTTATCCTTCCTCATCTTATAAAAAAATTTCTACGTTCTAACATTGTTGTTAATGGCTTGTCATTTAGTGGGGGAGGCAAAATTTTTATTCTGGGGGTTCGAGATATTTAGAAGTAAATAAATGAAATTATAATATGAAAAGTAAAGTCGAAGGGCGCTTGCAAAAATTTAACCCGCCTTATCATGATCTTTTAACATTTCTTCGAACCCTTCTTACAAATTATTATTATTTTTTTTTACTTTACTTTCTAGTGTCCTACTTTATTTTAAACTTTCTATTTTTTCTTTCAAATTATTAGTCCCATCCCCTAAAAAAAATTAAGGTTTTTAAAAATATGTAAGTATTAAATTACTAATAATATAATATATATTTAGTACTCAATAATAATAAAAATATAAAAATAAAAAGTATTGCACAAAAGTAATATGAATATGTTGAATGATAAAAATATAGTTGAAAAGAACGAGCTATGTAACTCGATAAAATAATCTGTAAAATTTAATAAAATACAAGCATTTTATATATGTAAAACTAGTCAGATATAAAATACTTTGAACAAGCATGACATAGAAAGTATAAAGAGAGATATGCATATTATTTTTTTCTTCGTTGAGAAGTGCGTTAACATTGAAAATCGATTAAAACTTATATATATCTAGCTAGGGCTTTAAACTAGTACTAAGAGCATAAAAAAAGAGAGAATTGAAATATTTTTATCATTTCAACTATTTTAAAATTTTGTATAAAATATTCTAGACTCAATATTTATATTTGGGCAAAATAATATATAACTAAATATTAAGTAAATAAAAAATATATAAAATTGCTCATTTCAAGGAATGATAAAGGCCAAAATTTTGTCTTTTTCTCATTTATTATTTTTATCCTTTTATCCTTTTTCTTTTTTTTTTGTTTTGTATTTTTCTCATTTATTATTTTTAGTAATTTATTTTCTTTTATTCTTTATTATAGATATCGTTTGCTAATTTTATTATTATTTGTTTCCTATTTTTTATTTTGCTTTCTTTTTTTTCATTTTTTATCTTAATTCTTTTTCCTTTTTTTTTTCCTTTTTTTGGGTTAGTTTTTTTTAAATAATTAGATTATGACTTTTTTTATTATCATTTTTTTTAATAGCAATTAATGAACATTGACAAAACTATCCGGTTCCTTTCTTCCCAATAATTAATGTTATTCTTCTTTGTTCTCTTTTTTTCTTGACGTTTTATATTCTCCTTTTGTTAATTTTTTCTCTTTCTTTATTTTTCTCCAGTTGCCTCTTTTTTTATTTTTGTTTTTCTCTTGTTATCTTCTTTTTTATTTCGTTTTATCTTATTTTTTAATTTTTTTAATAATACTTTGTCAGTATATGATATATACTACGTGAGCATCATAGAGGACAAAAATGTGTCTTATTGAAGCATGTCTCAATGATACCATGACAGTATATAAATATACTGTGATGTTATCATAGAGAACTAAGGAGTGTTTCACTGAAAAATTGAAGCAAACTTGTAACACCCCAAAAGTTCCTAAGACTAGACCCCAGATATGAAGTATGAACCAGCAAAAAGATTAAAAATTTCCCTCAGTACGAGCCTTAGTATGACTCGTAGCATGAAGGTATGAACCGTACCAAGACTCGTAGAAAGGAGTCCAATGAAGTCAGCAAATTTCTCCAAGAAACCATGACAGAATCCCACGACTCGTACCAAGATTGTACGAGTCATAATGAAAGGTCATAGGAAGGAGTTCAGAGAAATGTTCAGAGAATTTTGGGTAACCACAAGCCATGGTACGACCCGTGGTAAGGTTGTACAGGTAATGGTATGACTCCGTAGGACGAACTTCAGAGAGTAACCAATATGATTTCAAGTGGTATACGAGCCCTTGTATGGACTGTAGTATCATGGTACAGATCATACCATGCACTCGTAGGAGGGAGGATCAGAGAGGTGGAAATTGGTCCAGCCTACTACGGATGGTCACCACGAGTCGTGGTATAGGCTGTTAGGTCTGGATGGGCAGTTTTTCAAATAAATTTTTAGGGGTATTTTCATAACTTCTTGTTATTTTAATTGCTAAATTACATAGTATTGGGCTAATTTGGAAAGGAATTTAGGGGATTAGTCGATCATTCCCTCCCATTCTCTCCTAAGTTCTCAAGACCAGACCGTAGAAGTTCAAGTTTCTTCCTCAAATTTCAGTATTCAAGCTTCTATTTAAGGGATTTTCTTCCTTAGGTATGTGGGGCTTCAACAAAGGTCTTCTTCTACCCCTGTGTCCCAAAATTTTTAGCAAACCCTAGCTTTGAAGTTTTCTATAGGATATGATTTAAGGTTTTCTTTTAATTGTTGAATTTCCCTATCTTCTCTATGACCATGCTTTACATAATTAGAATTACTATATAACCATGATAGTATATTTAGCAATACAGTATCTTTCACATGATCTCGAATTTCACATGGTTTATCATAGAATTTACTCACAAATTAGCAGTATCTTCAATTCACATGAATTGTCAAAGTATACATGATATTCTCAAGAATGATGCATTTATGCTTTACAATATTTCTAGCATTCACAGTATCCTCAGTAACAATAGTATTATCAGAAATTAGTATATACTGTTTTATCAAAAATAACAACAGTAATTATCAGTATTCTAGTTTTATCAGTTTATCAGGTCCTTTAGACTCTCAGGACACTTTCAGATAAGTAGTTCTGACTTAGTCTTAGGATATCAGTTGTGAGCTATCAGTATATATGTATATAGTTATGTCTTCAGTTGAGATTAGTACTTAGCACCAAGTGGATCGGGGGTTCAGCGCACCTAGGTTCCCAGAACTACCTGCCACCATAGGTCATTAGCTCACATGGGCCTCAATTTAGTGATCAAACAGTTATGCTTTTATACTCTAGCAAGGTATATTGGGTCCTATCTATGGGGCATATACATCAAACTCCACGTCTAGCTTACGTGATTATATGTCAGTTAATAGGCTCTCCCACAGTAAGTTACAGTCAGTCTTAGTCTCAGTTTCTTTTTTTTTTCAAACACATGAGCATGGCCCTTGAACCAGTTTTACTATCATTTACAGTATTTTCATATTTGCATGTTACTTTCAGTATTTATGCATCAAGATAGGGTCATTGTAGGTCAGCTTAGTTATATCTTCAGATTTTACTAGTATGACTATGTTTTCAGTTGCACATCTCACATGCTTAGTACATTCAAAGTACTAACCGCATACTCTCTATGTTATATCATTTTATGATATAAGCTCAGGTACCCAACTCAGCATCGCGGCTAGACTTCCTCCGGCGATACTCACCAGTAGTTAGTGGTGAGTCCACATCATCTGATGGCCGGAGCATCTTTTTCTCATTTCATTTGTTTGTCAATTGTAGTTTTCAAACTTGGAGTTAGTTGGGGACTTGTCCCAGCAGCTCATCAGTTTTTAAAAGGCTTTCAGACAAAGTGTATTAGTCTTAGCTTTATATTCTCAGTGTTCTTCAGACTTCAGTATTTATCAGATATTATCTTCTCATAAAAGAATATTTTATTCACAGATAGCTTCCATTTAAGATTTCTTACAAGTTACAATATGTTAGAATTATGTTATGTCATATGTTAGCTTGGGGTCACTAGTGGCTTTAGGCATCGTGCCGCGTTTAAGGTGTAGATTCGGGTTGTGACAAGACCTCAATGACACCATGACAGTATATAGATATAATGTAATGGCATCATAGAAGACTAAGGCGTCTTACTAAAGGATTGAAGCAAACCTCAATGATACCATGATAGTATATAGATATACTATGATGATATCATGGAGGACTGAGAAGTGTCTCACTTAAGAAGTGTCTCACTTAAGAAGTGAAGCAGACCTCAATGATACTATGATAATATATAGATATACTGTGATAGTATCATGGAGGATTGAGGAATCTAACTGAAGGACTAAAGCAAACCTCAATGATACCATACCAGTATACAAATATACTATGATGGTATCATAGAGGACTAAGGAGTGTCTCATTAAAGGTTGAAGCAAACCTCAATGATACCGTGATTGGTACAAAGATATATTGTGATGGTATTGTTGAAGATTGAGAAGTTTCTCATTGAAAGACCGAAGCAGATCTTAATGATATCATGCTAGTACATGTGTGTATATATATATATATATATAGACACAAACACACACACACACTATGATGGATATCATGGGGACTGAGGAGTGTCTCACTGAAGAATTGAAAGAGACCTCAATAATACCATGACAATATATATATATATATATATATATATATACTGTGATGGTATTATGAATGACTTAGGAGTCTCACTGAAGGAGTGAAACAAACCTTAATGATATCATCCAATATATAAATATATTGTGACGGTATCATATAGAGGACTGAAGGGTGTCTCCCTGAAAGACCGAAGCAAACCTCAATGATGTCATGACAATATATAGATAAACTGTGATAGTATCATTGAAGACTAAGAAGTTTCTCACTGAAAGACCGAAGCGGATCTTAATGATATCATACTAGTATATAAATATACTATGATGGTATCATGGAGGACTGAAAAATATCTTATTGAAGGACTGAAACAGACCTCAATGAAAATGACCAAAAATTAGAAAAGAAGAACAAATAAAAAGAGCAAAAATAATAAATGAAAAAAAATTATGGAGAAAAACAATAAATAAAATTAGAAAAAACAAAAAGTAAATAAAATAAAAAAGGATAAGAAAACAGAAAAATTTAAAACGGAGCAAAATTTAATAATGAAATTAGATTATGGTTAAAAAAATAAAAAATAATATGATTTGAGAAAAAAAGGAACGAAAAAAGGAGAAAGGATAAAGAATATAGAAAAAACGAGAAAAAAAAAAGTAGCAAAATTTAAAAAAAATGAACAAGGAGAAAAAACAAAACAAATCAAGAAAAGAAATGAGCTAAAATTGAGCATTAAATCAGATTATGATGAAAAAAATAAATAGAAATGATTTGAAAAAAGATAGATGAACAAAAATTTTATAAAAAATATATATATTTTGTTAATTTTGATTTTAATAAATAAACTAGTGATTTTTAGTATTCTTTATAAGTTACTTTTTGTTGTATTCAAATTATTTAAGTTTTAATATTTTTATTAGTCTAAGATAGTTAGCTATTATATTTATTTTTATATTTAAAAAGTAAAATAAAAAGAATAAAAAAAGATTAAAAAATAATAACAAAAACTTAAACTAACTTAAAAAGAAATAAAGAAATTAAAGAAAGAGAGAGATAAAGAAATAAAGTAATACTTTCATAGTGATGGTTAAGAGAGATAAAAGAGAAAAAGCTAGCATGACATTAGCGTGAAAAATAAACAAACGAAATGGACATTTTATGTAATCTTTTTGGGGGGCATCAAATAAAGGGGTATTCTCATGTAAATACTTTATTTTTTATGGGCACCTATATTATTTTTCCAAAAAATAAGTATGAGCGGGAATTAAACCTGTGACGTCCCATGACGCCAACGCACAGATGAACCCCTTGACCATTGGGTTACACCTTTTCATATTGCTGAGTGGGTTCATATATATATATATATAATATCCAAATTTGACTTTATATATACAATATAATTTTTCGGTCGAGGTGGTTTGGCTCTCATTCCCACCTAGACCCTCCCCCCCTATTGTCATTACTCCCTATACTTAAATTTATCAATAAATTCTATATTTTTCATACATCATAAAGACACCAACTTAAATAATAGAAAGTAATAGAAATTTAGCCACCTTTATTCGTCGGACATTTTAGTCATCTTTAAAATAACATTAAATAACTCAGTCAGCCACTCCAAACCTGCTTTGTCTGTGCTTTTCCAAAACTCCATCGAAATCTTATTTGGTCCGGTCGCTCTATCCCTGTTCATCCTATGCATAACACCCTTAACTTTCTCGACCTTAATACACCTACAGTAACCAAAATCTCGCCGACTCTATGAGTTCTCTAAATCACCAAACATAATGTCCTTGTCCCCTTCTTCGTATCAAAGTTTATGAAAGTAAGTCTATCATCTTCGTCTAATGTGGGTCTCTGCCACTAACATTAAGTCTATCATCTTTGTCTAATGTGGGTTTCTGCCACTAACACTTTACCTTCCTCATCTTTGATGCACTTTAATTGATTCAGATCTAGAGCCTTCTTCTCTCTCGCCTTGGTGAGCCCGTAAAACTTTTTATCTCCGCCTTTGTCCCCTATTTATAGATACAAATTCGAAAGTTGTGTTTTTGCTGTCATAACCGCTAACTTTGCCTCCTTCTCCATTGCCTTATACCTTTCTTATTCGTCTGCTTCTCCTTCTCTTTATTGCTCTCTACCAATTTTGCATAAACAACCTTCTTTGCTTCTAGTTTTTCCTTAGACTTCTTAATTCTACCTCTAATCTCCTCGATGTCCACCAAAGTTACCCCTAGAAACCCTTAGCACCTCTCTAGTTGCTCCCTTAATGCAACTAGTCGTGCTATCCCACATGTTGTTTGTATCTCCACTCCCCCAAGCCTCCTTCACTATTAACCTCTCCCCCAACTCCTAGGATCGAGTAGGGGCCAAGTCACCCCATTTGATCCTCAGGCGCTTATACGAAGTCCTCTTCTTCCCCTCACTCTTAATCTCCAAGTCCATCGCCAAGAGCTTATGTTGGGTAAGAGATTCTCACTCGGGATAACCTCACAGTCCCTACAAAGGCCTTTATCAGTCTTTCTAAGGAGTAAGTAATCTATCTTAGTTCTGGCCACCACACTATAAAAGGTAACTAAGTGGACCTCCTTTTTTCGGAAAGCACGAATTAGCTATCACTAACTCAAAAACTTTAAGAAAAATCCAAAAGTGAAGCTCCTCCTCCAGTTCTAACCCCATAATCAAAACTTCCATGCACATCTTCAAAAACACTAGGGGTTAACCCGATGTGACCATTGAATTTCTGCCAAGGAAAAGCTTCTTGAATTGTGGTATACCCCTTTCCACCTCGTCCAAATCCTCCCAGAAGTGCTTCTTGGCCTCCTTATCCAAGCCCACTTATGACACGTAAGCACTAATAATATTCAAAGTAAGCCCTCTAATGACTAGCTTAACCGTCATCACCCTGTCATTGATCCTCCTAACCTCCACCACTTGCTTCCTTAGATCTCCAGCTACTAAAATGCCTACTCCATTCCTATCCCTCAAGTCTCCTGAGTACCACAACTTAAACCCGTCCACATCCCGAGCCTTGGTTCATACCTATTTTTTCTCCTGGACATAAGTTATATTAATTTTCCTCTTCTTGAGAATCTTCACTAGTTCTATGGACTTACCTGTCAATGTCTCAATGTTCCAAGTCCCTACTCTCAGCCCAGAGGACCCCTTAACCCACTTACTACTCTTGCTCCTCACCCCTGCCCTGACCAAAGACATGACCTCAGTCCAACATTATAAAGTAGATGCAAAAAAAACAATAAAAAACTAAAATATATACTAACTAGTAAAGCCCATAAGCAAAAAGAAATAATAATATAATAAAGAAGAGAAGGTTATCTCAAAGAAGGTTGACTTAAAACTATGATTTAAACATTAACAGAAAGACAGAACATGCTTGTCAAGGAGCTAGAAGTAGAACTAAGGAGGGTGAACGACAAGATGATGAGGGTTAAAAAACGGTTTGGGAGAACTTGGACGAGGTTGTGAGGGTTATCCCGCATACCGATAAGCTATTCATCGGAGGAGTTTTAAATGTCCACATCAAGACAACTTTGAGGGGTTATGTTGATGTACATGACACTTTTGATTTTGGGGACAGAAATGAAGGAGGAGTTTTGCTTTTGGACTTTGTTAATACTTTTGATTTGGCGATAGTTAATTTGAGTTTTCCAAAGAAGGAAGGCCATTGGATGGTCTTCCGTAGTTTGGTAGCTAACACTCAGATAGATTACTTCCTCTTTAGAAAGTATGATAGTCTGAGAGAAGCCTATGTAAGGACTACAAGGTTATCCCTAGTGAATATCTTACAACCCAGCATAAGCTCTTGGCAATGGATTTAGAGATTAAGAGAAAGAGAAAGAAGAGGGCTTTGTATGACCTACCAAGGATCAAATAGGGTGGCTTGACCCCTGCCATAGATCAGGAGATGGGAGAGAAATTGATGGAAATGGGGGCTTAAGGGAGTACGGCGGATGCAAACAGTATGTGGGATAAGTCAACTAAATGCAATAGGGAAGTAGCTAGAGAGGTGTTGGGGGTTCTCGAGGGGTAACGTTGGTGAACATCAAGTGGATTAGTGGTGGAATGGAGCAGTCCAAGGAAAAGTGAAAACCACGAAGGTTGCTTATAAGGAGTTGGTGGAACGTAAAAATGAGGAGGAAAAAAGCACAAATAGGGAGAGGTATAAGGAGGCGAAGAAGGAAGCTAAGTTAGCGGTTATGGCGGCTAAAACAACTTGAATGCCTGTATGAAGAACTATTGGACAAAAGAGGGGATAAAAAATTGTATAGGATTGCTAAGGCGAGAGAGAGGAGGGCCCAAGATCTAGACCAAGTAGAGTGTATAAAAGACGAGGAAGGAAAAGTATTGGTGGAAGAGGCACACATTAGACGAATATGGAAGATACACCTCCATAAACTCTTGAATTAAGGGAGGCATGAACATTGTGTTTGGCGATTTAGAGCACTCTGAGAGTCATCGAAATTTTAGGTATTGTAGAGGTATAAAATTTGAGGAGGTTAATCATAAGATGAGAAAGAGGAACAATCGCGCCAAATAAGATCCCGATAGAATTTTACAAGAGCAAATGTAAAGAGGTATGGAGTAGCTAACTGAGTTGTTTAGCTTCATTTTTGGGACATAAAAATTGCCCAAAGAATGGAGGTGGAGTACAAAGATCCCATTGTACAAGAACAAGGGTGATATTAAGAATTGTAACAACTATAGAAATATCAAGTTGTTGAGCCACATTATTAATGTTCGGGAGAGGGTGATGGAGATGAGGGTGAGAAAAGGGTGTGTCTTCACCGAAAACCAATTTGGATTCATGTTGGGGCGTGCACTCTAAAAAGTCATTCATCTAGTAGGGAGATTGATTGAGTAGTATAAGGAGAGGAAGAGGATTTTACATATGATGTTCATTGACCTAGAAAAATATATGACAATCTTTAGGGGGTTTCTATAGATATGTTTGGAGTCTAGAGTTGTACATGTAGTTTATATTAAGGAAATTAAGGACATATATGATGGATCCATAACCCGAGTGAGGATAATGGGAGGAGTCTCGGAACACTTTCTAGTCGTGACGGGGTTGCACCAGAATTCAGCTCTTAGCCCATTTTTTTTGCCTTGGTGATGGATGATCTGATGCATATATCCAAGGGGAGGTGTCATGGTGTATACTATTTGCAAATGACATAGTGTTGATTGACGAGACTCGCGGCGGAGTTAATGATATACCAGAGGTTTGGAGATAGACCTAGAGTCTAAAGGGTTTAGGTTGAACAAGATCAAGACAGAGTATTTGGAGTGCAAGTTTAGTGATGTAACTCACAAGAAAAATTTGAAAGTGAATATCGATAGACAAGTAATCTCCAAGAAACGAAGTTTCAAGTATCTTGGGTCAATAATCCAAAGAAATAAGAGATTGACGATGATGTTACATATTGTATTGGAGCAGTTGGATAAAGTGGAGGCTCGCATCTGGTGTCTTGTATGATAAGAATGTGTCACCAAGACTTAAAGGTAAATTTTAGAAAGTGGTTTTCAGACCAACCATGTTGTATGGGGCGGAGTTTGCCAGTCAAGAACTCGCACATCCAGAAGATGAAAGTAGTAGAAATGAGGATGTTGAGATGGATGTGTGGGCATATTAGGAGGTATAGGATTAGGAATGAAGATATTTGGGACAAGGTGGGAGTGGTCCCCATGTTGGACAAGATGATGGAGGCGAAGCTGAAATGATTCGAGCATGTGAAAAGGAGATTAACAGATGCCCGGTAAGGAGGTGTGAGAGGTTGACTATGGAGGATATGAGAAGAGGTAGAGATAGACTAAAGAATTATTGGAGAGAGGTGATTAGACGAGATATGACACACTTGCAACTTATCGAGGACATGACCCTAGATAGGAAGATATGGAGGTCGAGTGTTAGAGTAGAAGCTTAATAGATAGTCGAGCGATGTCTAGTCTACTTTATCAGTATTGTTATTATTACTCACATACTATTTTGTTCTTCAGTTTTATTATTATAGGTTGTTTTCTTTTTCGCAACTACCGTATTATGTATTGTTGCTACTGTTCTCTTGTGTTTTATCTTCAGCATAACTGCTTTACTACTGTATTTTCCTTTCCATACTTGATTTTATTATCTTTACTTGAGTTGAGGGTCTATCAAAAATAGTATCTCTACCTTCACAAAGTAAAGGTAAGGTTGTGTACACACCACCCTCCCCAGAGTCCAGTTGTGGAATTCAATGGATATGTGGTTGTTATTACCTATGGCAACATCTAGAAATATTTTTTTTCTCTTTAAGGATCAAACCATCGATACATAACTTGAGATGATTAACAATTTCTTCTTCTGTAGCATCTATTAACCTGTTTATGCGCTTGTCCACTCAATTATTCCCAGTTAGTGCAGAAAAAGAATTCAAGACCTTAAGGGCTAAAGGAAGACCTTCAGCATAATGCACTATTAGTATGAGGGTTATACAAACTCTCTATCAGGAATCACTTTCTGAAAAACATGCCTGTTAAAGAGTTGGAGAGCTTCATTGGTAGATAGCAAACCATCCTCGTATAACTGGTCATGCTTAGAAATCAAATGGATGTCTTTGGTTGTTGTTATGATTTTGCTGCCATTACCAAAACAATCAAAATTTCCAACTAAGTATTCTAGTTGGTCTCTGTTATCCCCATCATCAAAAACAATTACAACCTTCCTAAAATGAAGCCTGGCCTTTATCATATTAGTTCCTTCAAAGACACTCACTATATTTAGATAATTTAGCTTCAAGATTCGTGACCTCAGAGTTATCTTCGTGCATCCTGTGTTTCATGTATCACTCTTGAAGAAGTATTTGAGTGATCCAGCCCTAGTTGTCCCGGTGGACAGTGTTGGTGCAAAAGACAGCCTTAGTTGTGAGGAGGTTCTGGTGGAAATATTGGATCGTCAGGTTCGAAGGTTAAGGAACAAGGAAGTAGCTTCTGTTAACGTGTTATGGAGGAATCAACATGTTGAAGGAGCTACATGGAAAGCCGAAGCGGATATGATGGCTAGATACCGGCTCAGTTCCAACTTGAGGTATCAGTTTTTGCCCTGAAAACTCTATTTAGTTTTCATGTTCAGTTCATGTGTTCAGGTTTTTTTAATGTATATTGTTCGCGTGATTTGTGGGGTATATAAAACGACACGCAAGTGCACGTGGTCGAACAAGTAGTAAAGTGGCTTTAGTAAGCCAAGTATCGATCCCACAGGGACTGGGATGAAGTGCAATTTGCTCAAATGTACTATATTTTAATTCTAAAAATGCAGACAACAGTGTAACCAAGAGTTTGATATTTTGTTTTATAATTACTATGCTAAAGCTAAAACAGTTATCTACTTTGAGTCTGAACTATGAATGAGAGCATGCTGAGGTTAAACAAACATGTAATGAAATTAATTATCATCATAATTTGGTTAATCTTTTCCTCCAGTTGCTAGCCAAGAACTATTGCCAAGAGATTAAAACTCTCGTATTTAACCTCACTTAAGAATCATGAACCATCCACCTACATTTCTGTGATTAAATGCAATTCATGTTCTAGCCATACAAACCCGGTTCCTAAATTGACTAATACGACTTTCAGGTATATTTCTATCCTGAAAGTAAATCAATTCCCAATTTTCCCAAATCAAGTAAAGATCATATCCTATTAATTCACAACTTTCCAATTTCTTGCTCTCTCGAGTGAAACCGGACTTTTTAGATATACATTAACGTAGGCCACACATTAATGCAGTAAGAACAAGAATTAATAGAACAACATGGAAGAAAAGATGAAAAAACCAAAGAATCAATGATCACATTTCATCACAATTGTTCATAACCTCAGCAAGAAGAGGATTTAGCCACTCATTTGTGGATTAAACATCTTTAAATGAGTGTTAATCATACAAGCAATTGAATTCAAGAAGAAAGAAAGAGAGAAAAACCCTGATATTTTCGTCCCCTCAACTGCCTGTAACCCACGTTCTTGCTCCACCAAGTCAGAATATTGAAGAATGAACCTAAGTGTTCTATTTATACTAGTGGGAATTTTTCCCGGAATAACAAGCAACGTGTCACGGAGTGCATCGTGGAGCACTGCCTCCGTGACACGCTACGGACGCGGACCTTCACTGGAACTGGGGGTCCAGGAATTAAAGCCCAATGTGGCACGGCGTGCAACGCGGAGCCAAGCCACCGTGCCACCGACCGGACGCGGACCCTCTCTGGAATTTGGGCGAAATTCCCTATCCAGGCAGAAGGCCTCCACGATGGCAGCGTGACATGGCTCCATCGCGGAGCCCCTTTAATTCATGCTGTCCAATGTCTTGTACCTTGCTCGCATCCAAGTCCAACCCCGATATCCTCCAACATGCATTTTAGCTTCCCGAAATTACATTTTACCTGCAAAACAATGCTAATCATGTTGGTTAGTATAAATTCACATTTTATTACCAATTACATGAGAATGTATACACATTGATAGATAAACAAGGTGAAAATGGTACTTTTGAGTATCACTTGGGCATATAAATTTGCCCAAGATCATATATGGATGTGTATGTGAATCATGAAATTAATTCACTATGTAGTTTGAATCGAAGATAGTCATTCCGTTAGTTTTGAACTTAAATGATCAGTATTTGAGTATAATGACTGCATGTCTCTATTTTTTTGTATGTTTTCAACATTCAAGGACGAACGTTCCCAAGGGGGAGATATTGTAATACCCCGGAAGTGCCCAAGATTATACCTGGGATTTTAAAATGGAGTTGGCTGAAATTGGAAAAAATTTTCACAGAATGGACGACCCAACGGATCGTTGGTCCAACCAACGAACCATTGGAAGCAGTCATGGGAAGTTTTGGTCTGGTGCTAGTGGGTAATGACGGGTGAAGTAACGACCCGTTGTTTGATACAACGAGTCATTGTTGTGAGTCGTGGTGAGAACTGGGGTTCAACATTTGGAGAAATAACGGGTCATCCCACGACTCATCGTGAGGAGTAACAGGTCGTGGTCATCAGTTGTTAGATGGGAATAGCTATATTCTCTAGTCTACCTAACGACAGGAAACCACGACTCGTCGGAGGATGTAAAGAGTTGTGGTGAGGCTCGTTAGAAGGATCAGTGCAGGACCTGGAAGGAGGAAGCAACGGACGATGTGACGATCTGTGGTATGAAAGGATGATTCATCCTGTCGAGTTGTGAGGACGAATTTGAGATCAGGAATTTTGATAGTGTAGATGACAGATGGATACCATGAGTCGCGGTATCCTCCAATGACCCGGTAGTACGTCCGTTAGTTCGCCAGTACAGATTTTTCAGGGTGTTTCATTAAGGGTATTTTCATCATTTCTACACTCTAAGGTACTAAACTACGTCGTTTTAAGTTATTTTCTGAGTGTATTAAGATAGGTTAAGCCCTTCTAACCTATTCACAACCCATGCATGCAAAGTTAGAAAATTGAGAAGGTGATCAAGCTAGTCTTCAAGGCTTTCTTCATCAATTTCCATTGGGCTTTCAAGGAGTGGTGAGATTTGATTTTCCCCAGGTATGCAGGGTTATGAATTGGTGTTTTCGTTCACACTCATGCCCAATCTCTCCTAATTCATGAAGTTTGATCAAAAATCTTATGGAGTTTTAATTTAAATCTTGTGGAATTCTAATGATCTATCAATGGGTTATTATCTTTCGTGATTTACATCGTATTTTATGAATTATGATCAGATTCTACAACTGTTTTGATTATAAATTTATGATTTCGATTTCTACTAAATTAAGCCTAATTATGCATGTCTTATGATGAATCGACTTATGATCTTTACTTCAATTGTTGATTTTCATAAATCCATGATGTTTATGATTTGTAATATGGATTTATTAAAATGCCCATTATGAATTGATGATTTACAAAGTCTATATATGATTTATAAGTATGCATGAATCTCATGATTTTACTAATTATGTTTTGGCCGACTCACGGGCCTTGCCCTCATGGCTAGTTCACGTATTTACAAGCATGTTTATGATTATCATGATTTAACTAGCCTATGAATCTCATGCATATTATACTATGAGCACTATATATGTTTTGGGAGTAGTATTTAACACCGAATAGGTTCGGGGCCTAGGTTTTGCTCCGAATCTCAGAACTATGTGCCACCGCTAGGACATGATGGGACTTCCCTTGTGATTGTCCCCATTTTCCCAAATGGGCCCTTTCATGTGTGATATCACTCCCTTCATGGTTCTATCCTTGGCAAGGTACGAATACCCTCCCCACTAGGGATTTACAGGTCGGGCTCTATGTGTGCTCATAATGGGGTATATCGGTTATAAGAATCTCCCGTTGTTCCTCATGATTTATGTATATTTATGATTATGTATATTGGCTCAAGTCATGTTCAATAAAGCTTTTCTCTTGTGATTATGATTACGACTGAATTACAAATGTTTTAAAAACCTTGAGCCTTATGTTATCGTATGCTACTTATGTTATGAGCATGTTGTTCCACTCTTATGATCATTTATGAGCTTTTATATATATTTTAAATGTCCGTTTTACTTACCTTGCATACTCGGCACATTCCACGTAATGACCGCATATTCTACGTTGTATCATTTCATGATACAGGACCTGACTCTCAGGCTCAACCCCGTCAGTAGTCCATTTCAGAGTTTAGCATCCAGCCTTTTGGTGAGTCCTCATTCTCCAAGAGCCATATGTTCAGATATTGATGTTCCTTTGGTTTTAGTTTTTTGCCGGGTTAGTTGGGGATGTTGTCCCATCAACCCATCTGATATGATAGGGGCTTTTAGACTAATTGTAGTGTTCAGCTGTTATGTATTTTAGTACGTTCCATTTGTCATGCTATGCTATGTCATGTTTATGTTTCCACTATATCGTCATGTTAAATATTCCTCTTTAATAATACGGATCTAGATGAATGTTCATGCCATGGGTCGACTTGGAGTCTCTCGGGGATCCTTGTCCCGTGTTATGATCTGAGTCTATGTTCGGGTCGTGACATATAAGGAGGCGAAAAAGGAAGCTAAGTTAGCAGTTATGGCGGCTAAAACAACTTAAACACATGTATGAAGAACTACAAGACAAAAGAGGGGATAAGAAATCGTATAGGATCGCTAAGGCGAGAGAGAGGAGGGCCCAAGACCTGGACCAAGTGGAGTGCATAAAAGACGAGAAAGGAAAAGTATTGGTGGAAGAGGCACACATTAGATGAATATGGAAGACATAACTCCATAAACTCTTGAATGAAGAGGGGGCATGAACATTGTGTTTGGCGATTTAGAGCACTCTGAGAGTCATCAAGATTTTGGATTTGTAGGGGTATAAAGTTTGAGGAGGTTATTCATAAAATGAGAAAGAGGAAGGCGATCGGGCCAAATAAGATCCCGATAAAATTTTAGAAGAGCACAGGTAATGAGGTATAGAGTAGTTAACTGAGTTGTTTAACGTCATTTTTAGGACATCAGAATTGCCCGAAGAATGGAGGTGGAGTACAAAGATCCGATTATACAAGAACAAGGATGATATTAAGAATTGTAACAACTATAGAAATATCAAGTTGTTGAGCCACATTATGAAAGTTCGGGAGAAGGTGATGGAGATGAGGGTGAGAAAATGGTGTCTTCACCAAAAACCAATTTGGATTCATATAGGGGCGTGCACCTTGAAAAGTCATTCATCTAGTAGGGAGATTGATTGAGCAGTATAGGGAGTGGAAAAGGGTTTTGCATATGGTGTTCATTGACCTAGAAAAAAATATATGACAGTCTTTAGGGGGTTTCTATGGATATGGTTGGAGTCTGGAGTTGTACATGTAGTTTACATTAAGGCGATTAAGGACATGTATGATGGAGCCATAACCCGAGTAAGGACAATGGTAGGAGACTCGAAACACTTTCTAGTCGGGATGGGGTTGCATCAGAATTCATGGTGATGGATGATCTGACGCGATATATCCAAAGGGAGGTGTCATGGTGTATACTATTTGCAAATGACATAGTATTGATTGACGAGACTCCGACGGAGTTAACGATATACCCGAGGTTTAGAGACAGACTCGGAGTCTAAAGGGTTTAGATTGAGCAAGATCAAGACAGAGTATTTAGAGTGCAAATTTAGTGATGTAACTCACTAGACAAATTTGGAAGTGAAGATTGATACACAAGTAATCTCCAAGAAATGAAGTTTCAAGTATCTTGGGTCAATAATCCAAAGAAATGGGAGATTGACGATGATGTTACACATTGTATTGGAGTGGTTGGATGAAGTGGAGGCTCGCATTCGGTGTCTTGTATGATAGGAGTGTATCACCAAGACTTAAAGGTAAACTTTATAAAGTTGTTGTTACATCAGCTATGTTGTAGGGGCCGGAGTTTGCCGGTCAAGAACTCGCACATCCAGAAGATGAAGAATGATGGAGGCGAAGCTGAAATAATTTGGGCATGTGAAGAGGAGATGAACAGATGCCCGGTAAGGAGATGTGAGAGGTTGATTATGGCAGATATGAGAAGAGGTAGAGATAGACTGAAGAAGTATTGGAGAGAGCTGATTAGACGAGATATGACACACTTATAACTTATTGAAGACATGACCATAGATAGGAAGATATGGAGGTCGAGTGTTAGAGTAGAAGCTTAATAGATAGCTGAGCAATGTCTAGTCTCCTTTATCAGATTGTTATTATTACTCACATACTATTTTGTTCTTCAATTTTATTATTATATGTTGTTTTCTTTGTCGCGACTATCGTATTATCTGTTGTTGCTATTGTTCTCTTTTCTTTTATCTTAAGCATAACTGCTTCACTACTGTATTTTCCTTTCCACACTTGATTTTATTATCTTTACTTGAGTTGAGGGTCTATCAAAAATAGTTTCTCTACCTACAAAAAGTAGAGGTAAGACTGTGTATACACCACCCTTCCCAGAGCCCAATTGTAGGATTACACTGGATATATGGTTGTTATTATCTATGGCAACATCTAGAAATATTTTTTTCTCTTTAAGGATCAAACCATCGAGACTTAACTTAAGATGATTAACAATTTCTTCTTCTGTAGCATCTATTAACCTGTTTATGCGCTTGTTCACTCAATTATCCCTGGTTGGTGGAAAAAAAGAATTCAAGACCTTAAGGGCTAAAGGAAGACCTTCAGCATAATGCACTACTGTTATGAGAGTTATACAAACTCTCTATCAGGAATGATCACTTTCTGAAAAACATGCCTATTAAAGAGTTGGAAAGCTTCATTGGTAGATAGCAAACCGACCTCGTATGACTGGTCATGCTTAGAAAGCAAATAGATGTCTCTAGTTGTTGTTATGATTTTGCTGCAATTACCAAAATAATCAAAATTTCCAACTAAGTATTCTAGTAGGTCTCTGTTATCCACATCATCAAAGACAACTACAACCTTCCTAAAATGAAGCCCGGCTTTTTATCACATTAGTTCCTTCAAAGACACTCACTATATTTAGATAATTTAGCTTCAAGATTTGTGAAAGAAGTGTATTTTGCAAGCTTTCCAGCTTCTTTGAGACTTCTCTGATATTTGCTAATAAACAAGACCCTTCAGATTGACCAGAGATCACGTCAAAAGTCTCTCTTGCAATTGGTGGTCTAAAGCCATAATGAGACCGCTTTAACTATTTCAGAAAAGAACTTTTTATATATTTTTGTTTGAAGAAATATTTTTTTTAACTTTTTGAGATGCAAAGTTATTAATTTTTTTTATAATTGATTTTTCTAATAGTTCCTTTCAATTTATAATATATATAGTTAGTCTATTTATAACTTGTTTGGTCAAGCTTTCGGGAAGTGAAAAATAGTTATTTTAGAGAGTTGAAATTTTTGGTCAAGCTTTTAGAAAAAAACAAAATACTTTTGATTAGTAGTAGTAGAAGTTAATTTTTAGAAGCAAAAAAATAGTTTTTCCCCGTTAGCACTTCTGGTATCATGGCCGAGAACAAATTGCTGTACTGATATTGGCAAAAATATTTTTAAAAGTGATTAGCCAAATACAAACTGCTATTCTACACAAGTATTTTTTCAAAAAGCACTTTTCAAAATAAACAGATAATAGAAACTCCGCCAAACAGTCTATTAATCTCCCGTGAGTCGTTGTTGATCTTAGATAAGATTTTATTAATTTTAATTTTGAAAACTTTTTTTAAAATATGCAACTGCTACATGAATTGTTAGCATTATTCTATAATCAATATATGCATTTGGAAAACATTCGAGTCCTTTTATTTGATTGAGTATATTTGTTAAAATATTATCTTCTACTTGTACCACGTCCCTTAACACTTTTAATTTGAAAAAATAGTCTTAACTATCAATATTTGAGTAACATTATGTTTTAAGGAATTTTCATGGTTAAGACATTGTATTTTTTATACTCTCATCATCCAGTGATCTTAATTTTTTACCACTAAATAGATAATCAAAAATATTTTCATATGCTTCGAGTTGTTCAAAACTATTTTGAATTTCTTTTTCTTTTTAATGAAAAAAATTGTACTTCTTACTTTAAATACTTTTCTTTAAAGAAAATTATAAATCTACTAATTAGTGAAAAATGGAGCCCCTATTTTGGGACCTAAAGCCCTTGCCTTTCATGCTTCACCCAGGAGCCGGCACCAGAACAAACACCTCCAGATCCAACCTTCAATAATGACTTCACTCTAGGCACTTGGGGGTCAATTCCAACTAGATTTTTTTCACCAGTTGATGAAACCAGATAGTCTACACAATCTAAAATGTGATTGACTATTAGTTCCTGTGATGAGTAAAAAGAGTTAAGATTTTAGACATTACAAGAAAAAAGAAACTTGAGGCAAGGAAGTTTCAAGAGTATCCAATGGGAGTGTATGTATTGCAAACAAAAAGGATTGTTGGGAAGGGACCAAACACCAAAAGTAGAGTCTTCTTAGGCCTCTCCGCTTTCTTATATTCAAGTTGTTCTCACAATGTTTATTACTAAGTGATGTCTCACTCTAGTCATAATTTGCAATTGAATTGCATATAAGCACATACACACAGATTCAACACTGACTTTATACTTGCTGCTTCAGTCAGAGCCTACCTTTTGAAAATCAGCAGTGCCCTGCTTGGCAAAAGTAATACCAAAACTATTTGTTTGATTTCTTACATCTGAAGTATCAACGTAATCCGAATCTGACCCTTATGTGTGTACCTTCACCTCTAAAACTCATAAAGATACTTTTCAGGCCGATTTACCTGAGTAGTAAAGCATGGGAAACTTTGGGAGCTCATTAATCCGAGAGTTTCCCCTTAAAGAGTGTTCTGGGGAAGGAACAAAATGAAGAGTTGTTGACTTGAGACTTCATCAAACATAAAGCAAGACTGAGTGAAAAACGTAACAAAAATGCTTTGAAAAATAAATAGCATTTAAAGAAAAGAGTAAAGTAAATATAAAATAATAAATTATTTATATTTTTTTTAAATTAGACAAAATAAAAATAAATGATCTACTAACACATAAAAATATACACAAAAACTTTAAATAACATTTTGTTTTAATATTTAAAATAAATTTCTATTTTTACTTAACTACCTTAGTTCCATGTATTTTTCTCCTTTCTAAACAAGGTGTGTAAATAAAAAATTTCAATAAAAATATTCATCCATTTAAAATTTCATAAAATTGAATACATGAATGTTTTTTTACTTATAATTTTAATTTATATTTTATTAATAATATTTTAGTATATTTTGTTATAGATATACCTTTTATTTTTCAAATTAAATAACAAGTATTCTGATAAAAACTAAATATTTGTGCAACATTTTCGTAGCATAAAGGTGAGCATTAAAATAATTTTTAAAAAATAGTGGAGATGAACAATTCGTACGAAACATCTTACCCCTCCGGTAGCTCAAAAGAATTGACCTGTTGACTCTGTTCCTTGGTTTTGTCAATGGATGATTGATTGTGTCGTATCTTTCTTATCTCATTAGTTTTTGCTTTAAATCTTCTCTCTCTTCGTTAGATTTCCCCATGGATTCGCGGAATGAATTGAACCAAAAATGGAAATATGATGCCTTTTTGAGCTTTAGAGGGGAAGATACCCGCAACAACTTTGTTGCCCATCTCCACAAACGGATGGAAGAGAGAGAGGAGTCAACGTATTCAAAGATGATGAAAAACTTGAAAGAGGAAGACCCATTTCTACAGAACTGTTGAAAGCCATGGAAGAATCAAGAATTGCAATTATCGTCTTCTCCGAGAACTATTCTTCGTCAGAATGGTGCTTGGAGGAACTCACCAAGATTATGGAGTGTGTTGAAAAGAAGGGACAGGAAGCTATCCCAATATTCTACAATGTTGACCCATCAGATGTACGCACGCAAAGTAATAGCGTTGCTACAGCATTGACTAAACACGAGGTAGATCTCAAGGGTAGTGATTTGGGGAAGGTGCAGAGGTGGAAAGACGCTCTCCGTAAAGCAGCCAATATAGCTGGATGGGATGTTGGTAAAACTGCTAATAGGTAAGTAAACAAAAGTCTAATTTATTGCAAGTGCTAGAGGGCGGGGTGAATTGTAAATTTTTACTATTTCAGTGGACTACTTAGTAGTGATAAGCACACAGTAATATAAGGTAAAGCAAATACGTAGCAGAATCTATTATGATTCTCAGAATTTTTATACTGGTTTTGAATCGCGAGTCCTCTTGGGTTGCAAGAAGGTTTTCTTTAAGTTCTTTGAATGTGTTCTTGTGTACAGTATCGAGAGCTTAGTTGCTCGGATTCTTCACAATCCTTGCCGCACCCGTGTACCGAGAATGATAGATTAATTGGGTATTTGATTTGATATTTGGGTTTATGTCATATATATATACACACACAAGAATGCTTAAATATTAGGGGTTTATAAAGAATTAAATTTTATTAGTTTTAGTTCAATAACTTTAATTAACTGAAATACATACTTTGTGTTTTGTAATATACATTTATTGGCCGTATCTGAGCACCCGCATCTGCACTTGAATCCATATTCCCAAATCCTAAAATTTATGTGATGAAGAATCCGACCTCTACATCCACACCTGCGTGGAATACCCACATCCGAGTCTGAACAACATAGCTTGAGAGTGTATTTCCTATGCATACACTAACATTTTCTTTGTACTGTAGTAATACAGTGCCTCGTCAAAATAATATTTTTCTCTCTTTTGGATACACAGTAAGTCGATTAGAATTACAATGCTTATGAAGAGTAAAACAAAGAACTTCGAGAATAGTTAAGATGAATGTATGTGTTTTGTTCTTCCTTTTGTGGCTCTTAAATATACTTCGTGCTTGATGTCTTGACTTCCACAGAGGAAGGCAACTCAAGAGATTTGATCATTGGCAAATAATTTGATTGATTCTCTTTCCAAGAATAAGGTTGGAGCTTGATTGATTGCTGATTTGCTTTGATGCTGCTTTCCTTTGATGGTGTCGATTCTTCATATCTTCCTTTAATCCAATATCACGATCTCGTCGATCTTCCTTGGGGTGTATCTTCTTCTGATTTTGTGTCCTTGATACTTGTCATTTATTTATCTACTGATGTGGTCTGGTTAATCTTCTTTGCTTCTTGCCTGATTGTTTCTTCCTTGATTCATGCCTGGGAAAGCCTTGTAGATTTTGTTAGTTATGCCTGGGAAAGCCTTGTAGATTTCCTTCCTTGATTTCAGTGGTCTTCATTAATTGTGTCTGACTTTTCGTTGGAGTAAGTCGACTTTCCTTATTTATCTGCTTCCCTTGTTTGTTTGCAAACTTGATTTTCCTTTTTGTTATTGATGACTTGTCCTTCCATATGTAGCTGCTGCTTCCTTTTCTTGTATCTGTTTATTGTTCCTGAACATTTAACACATTTGATTAGTCATCATTAAAATCTAAACCCTAACATCTATGAGTTTTGAATCTTATCGCCATCATCAATTTGAAAAATCCGTTACAGTGTTGTCACATACCTAAATATTGTTGTTCAAGATAATGGAAAAGCCAAGCTAAACCCAAAGAGCTATCAAACTGATTAAAAGGCCAATCTGTAGTTTGGTTTGTCATCATTAATTCTGCTGGTTGACTACTTGTGAAGTTGTATTAACACAAAACGACTTACAGAGGGTGAGGACTGTATATATGTGATATCTTATTTATGTGTGAAAGAGATGTTGAAAATGTAGACTATCTTTTCATACCCCATCTTGTAGCATCTCAAATATGGACGATGCCTAAGACTGTCAAGAAACTATTGGTATGCTTGGAAAGGAAAGGGACTTAGTAGCAAATTAAAAAAGTTTTTGGAATTGATCCCAACATGCTTTTGGTGGGTTATTTAGATAGAAAGAAATCAAAGATATTTCAAGAGTAAATCATTGTCTATCTCTATGCTTAAGTTTAAATGCATATCTTTGTTAGCTTTTTCATGTAAGATAGAGAATATCTATGATGCTGGTTATATGAGAGACCTCCACGAGGTAGGGGTAAGGTCTGCGTACACTCTACCCTCCCCTGACCGTGCTTATGGCATTACACTTGGTATGTTGTTGTTTTGCTGGTTATATGAGAGAGCTTCTCAGCTCTTTGCAGAGTTATAACGGAGTTTGAGCTTTCTGTAACCTCTATAATTTACATATACAGCACAACTTACTGATTTTATTAATCAGCTTTTTATTTAATGATCTAAAGAAAAGGTTTGAAGAGTCTAGAGTAGAAAAGAACTCACAAACAGCAAATAAACATTTTCTTCACAGAAGAACTTACTATTAAACTTGAGTGAGCACTTTGAAAGTGTTTCTTGACCCAATGGTTAACGATCATACTGATTCAAATGTGTTAAACTTGCTATTACGAAGTTAGATTGTGTTGATATTGACCTCTCGCTTCTTTGCTAAAAGTACAATATACGTAATATCATGTGCTCATTAGCCCAATTACTAAATTAGTCTATCTGCTTTGGCACCAGTAGAGTGGCAGGCACAGCTGACTATCTGTCTGGAATAATCGTGCTTTATCTTTTAAATTTCTTTTTTCTTATTCAGAATTTAAAGCTAGGAAACCAATGTTATGCCTTTTAAAAGCAGGACTTGTTTCACATGTCAACATCTATCTCTACTCAATTATTTTTACTCCTAGAAAACACAACTTAAATTGCATTAAGCTGACTACATAATGATGAAAATCTGGTTTGAATTGAATCTTGTTTGGACAAAGTATGATCTCTGTTCAAAATGAGAATGAAAATGTTTGTATGTTCTAATCTGAAAGATGGGTGGCACAAAGGACAGCTAAGAGCCGAAACATTAACTGGATTTCGTGTTAATTAAACTATCTTGTTTCTTTGCACTTTTTGTACAAGTTTCAGAGAAAAACTACATTGAATATGGGTTCTGGTTAGCATTGAATATATTTCAGTACCTTTCTTATTAGTTATTATATTTTTGCTTAGCACAGGAATGAAGCAGAATGTATTGACCGGATTATAAACAAGAAATTTCAAAATCTGCACCACACAGTTTCAGCTAATGAGAAGTATTTAGTGGGAATCGAATCTCGTACTAGTGGAGTGGAATCGTTGTTGAAAGTTGGATTAGGTGGTGTTCATTTTGTGGGAATGTGGGGGATGGGTGGCGTGGGGAAGACAACAGTAGCAAGAAAACTCTTTGACAAGATTTCTAATCAGTTTCAAGGGTCTTGTTTTCTTGCAAATGTCAGAGAAGATTCAAAGAAGCACGGGATGAAACACTTGCAAAAGACACTTCTTTCAAGAATCCTAAACGAAAAATCTATGAATATAACAAGTTTCTATGAAGGAGCTGACATGATAAAAAGAAAGCTTCGTCTCAGGAAGGTTTTAATTGTTTTTGATGACGTGGATGATGGCCACCAGTTGGAGTATTTAGTTGGAAAGCATGATTGGTTTGGTGATGGCAGTAGAATCATTACAACAACCAGAAATGCAGATTTACTTCGTTGGCACGACGAGTTATATTCTGTCCCTGAATTGGCTAAATGTGAGGCTCTTGAACTTTTTAGTTGGCACGCCTTTCAGAGAAGGACTCCGGATAAAGAGTTTTTTAAACTCTCCAAGTCTGTAGTAGATTATGCTAAAGGCTTACCCTTAGCTCTTACGGTCTTGGGTTCTTTTCTCTACAAAAGAGGCATAACTGACTGGAGAAGTGCATTGGATAGACTCAAAGATACTGGATACGAAGAAATTGTTAAGCATCTCAGCTTAAGTCTAGATGGATTGGCCTATGAAGACAAGAATATATTTCTTGATATTGCATGCTTCTTCAGGGGAAAACGAAGAGATGACGTGATATCAATACTAAATAGTTTTGGCTTCAAATCAGAGATTGGAATGGATGTCCTTACTAAAAAGTCACTTATTTATATTTCAGAAGGAACGGTTGAGATGCATGATTTGATTGAACAAATGGGTCAGCAAGTGGCACGTGATGTTGATCTGGACAAACCATGGAATCATAGTCGAATATGGCATGAAAAAGATATAGAAACTGTTTTTTCCACAAATCAGGTATGCATGTCCTCTAATCATTTTGAGGATGCTTGACATTTGTCATTCTCCTTTTCATTCATTTGGGATTCCTAAATATTAGACAATAGACGTCGAGTTGTACAACATTTTAGGGCTAGAACATTTTTCTTTATCTGAACTTCATGTTATGGGCTGTTTTCTTAATTAAATCAATTGCAACATCTTGGCAACAAGCATGGTGTTGTAACTCTGAATGCGCATGTTCCTGCTATTTTGCATGCATGCGTCTCTCATTTGTTTTGAGTGTTAACATCTCCTGACAATAAATAAAAACAAAGTAAAATTAATGTGCATTTTGTGTGTTATCACAATTCAACTCTACAAATTTTAGTGAGTTTCGTCATATGATTTTTCTTTTTGATAAGTAATTAAAGATTTTATAAATACTTGCACTAAGCCAGTGCCAGAAAACATAATTACAGATTGTGCAGATCCTCTATTGCATCTAGGACTGCATCTTCATCATGTACAATAACCATGCACTAGAAAGCTAGCAAAAATATGAATCTTTGTTTAAGGCTGTGTATGTTCCTTCTGTTGCCTTAAAAAATTCTGCTATTTCTTTCAAGCCATACGGTCCACCAAATGGCTTGAGAAATGGCATTCCAAGTCTTTCGTGATTTCCTGCACAACCTGATAAGAATATAGGGTTACTTGAAAGTGCAAGAAAATAATACAGAAGTGAAAATATGAAAGATTAAAGACAAGAAAATAAAGATAGGTGAAATTTGAAAATAAAATCCCCAAATTTCGAAATTAAGTGTTAAGAATGCTAATTGTTCTTAGTGTTTAAAAATTAGTGGATTAAAGCTAATTATGATACTAATAGAGTCAATTCAAGAACTTAGATCAAAAGGTGGTCTAGACCTCTATTTTAAAGAAATTAGAGACTTTAATTAATATAAGATTAATTACCTTCTTTAATTTACGAATAAGAATCAAAGATATCAAGTTAAGAATTAATCTTACCTCTTAAAAGATCGGTCTTATAAGGTTGTAAAGAATGTTTGGAGCAGCTTTCGAAGGATGTGATAAAATCGTGTTCGACCTTTTCCTGAAGATAGACTAGAAGAGGAAATTATTTAGCCAAGAAAAGGAAGCAACGAGGAAGGAATCTGGTAACAATACAGTCTCAAAGGAGGTGAGAAATTTGATTTTCCATATGAACTTCAAAGATGGTGAGCCGAGAAATAGGGGGAGAATAACACTATAATCTCATAAATGATGATCATGATAGTTTGGTGGAATGTTAGGGGGCTATTAGCGAGAATAAGAGGAGGCTAATTAGAAGTCAAATCCAACAGTGGGGGACGGATATCTATGTTCTTGTGGAAACAAAACTAGAAGAAGCAGAATCTCATATTATTAGGCAACTATGGGCTAACAGATGGCTACGAGAATTGCATCTCAGTGCAATAGGAAAAAGTGGTGGGATAGTAATATTATGGGATAAAAGACACTGGAAAGGGGAGCTAGTGGAGGCTAATGGGCAATCAATCACTTGCAAGTTCGAGGGGATTTCTCAGAATCTTAACTGGGTGCTCAGTGCAGTATATGCTAATTGTAACAAAGCTGATACGAGAGAATTATGGAATGAACTGACAGCCATAAGAAGTAGATGTTCAGAATCATGGGTAGTCTGCGGTGACTTCAATGTCACAAGATTTCCCAGTGAGATCAAGGTGTCACAGAATTTCATCTGCAATGTCTGAATATACTGATTGGATCAATGAAATGGAATTGTTTGATCCTCCTTTATTTGGGGGATCCTTCACGTGGAGAAGAGGGGAAAGCTCAGAGACAGCAGCTAGATTAGACACATTCCTTTACTCACATCAGTGGATGAGTCCTTTTCTCAAATAAAACAAAGTGTGCTTCTCAAATTAGGCTCTGATCACAACCTTGTTAAGCTAACATGTGGTGAGCTGAACATAAAAAAGTCATACTTCAAATTTGAACAATGGTGGATGCAGGTAGAAGGATTCAAAGATAAGGTTAGGGACTGGTGGACATCTTTCCTGGTCAGTGGGACTCCTTCATTTTTATTGGCTACCAAGCTAAGATTATTGAAAGGAAAATTAAAGCAATGGGGACTAGATAATAGGGTAAACTGGAAAGAAAAGAAGAGGGAAGTTCTAAACCAGCTTACCAGTTTAGAAGAATTGCAAGAACAAAGGGCTCTTAATGAAGATGAACTCCACCAAAAAATGCACTTGTCAAAGGAATTTGAAGAAGTTTCCAGAAATGAAGAAACATCATGGAAGCATAGATCTAGAGTATAATGGCTGAAACTGGGTGATAGGAATACCAAATACTTCCACAGAATGGCTACAACACACAAAAGATTCAACACAATTGAAAAACTAGTAGTGGAAGGGTTGGAGGTGACTGAACCAGAGGACATAAAAAGTGAAGATGTCAACTTCTATAAAAAGTTGTACAAGGAACCAGATTAGTGGAGGCCAAATCTCACTTTACATGGAACTGAATGCACCAACATGGAGGAGAGAGAATGGCTAGAGAGACAGTTTGAGGAGGATGAAGTACTTGAAGTTTTGAAAATGTGTGCAAGGGATAGAAGGTTTTCCTGTGAGCTTTTATCAGGATTTCTGGGAAGTAATCAAGGAAGATGCCATCAGCTCTATTAAGCATTTTCATGAGTACCAAGTTTTTGACAGAAGCCTAAATGCTACATATATTGCATTGATCCCTAAAAGACAGGGGCAGCAGAACTCATAGACTTTAGACCAATAAGTCTTATTGGTGGCATCTACAAGATAATCGCAAAGCTATTGGCAGAGAGGCTAAAATAGTGATCAGTAAGCTAGTGAGCAAACATCAAATGATGTTCATCAAAGGGAGACAGATCATGGATGCTGTACTTATAGCCAGTGAGTGTGTGGATTCAAGACCTAGGGGTGATGAGCCTGGTATACTATGCACACTAGACATTGGAAAAGCTTATGATCATGTCAACTGGGAATTCCTCTTAAACATTCTTCATCAAATGGGTTTTGGACAAAGATGGTTATAATGGATTGGCTTATGTATTAAAACTGTTAGGTTCTCAATCCTAGTAAATGGAGAATCTGCTGGTTTTTTTTTCCTTCAGAAAGAGATCTTAGACATAGACAGGGGGATCCTCTCTCTCCTTTTCTCTTTATATTAGTCATGGAGGGTCTCAATAACATGATGGGGATAGCCATGCAGAACAAGGCTTCAAAATTGGCACTCAGCCTGTGGAAAACCTTCAAAAAAGTCACTTAATATATGTTGATGACACAATTGTATTTTGTGAAGCCAAGGAGGACCAAATAAGAATGATCAGAATGATTCTAGTAGTATTTGAAGGAGTCTCTGGTCTAGCAGTAAACCGGACAAAGAGTAGCCTGTTTCCAATAAAAGAAGTCACGCATATGCAATGCCTGGCAGTTATTTTGGGGTGTAAAATTGAAGAGTTACCAATGGTATATTTGGGGATGCTATTGGGTAACAAACACAAAGAATTAGTGATTTGGGATAGAATTATTGAGAAAACAGAAAAGATATTAGCTAACTGGAAGGGTCAATATCTCTCACTAGGAGGCAGGAAAACTTTGATTAATTCTATCTTGGTTCCCTGCCAACATATGTCATGTCCCTTTTCCCTCTACTATCACAGGTAGAAGAAAGAATAGACAAATTGAGAAGAGATTTTTTATGGCTGGAAAATAAAGAGGGCAAAGGAATACATTTAGTCAATTGGCAAGTTGCAAAACTTATAAAAAGGGATGGTGGTTTGGGGATAACTTGGGGATACAAAACAAATGCTTGCTTACCAAATGGTTATGGAGATTAAGTTCAGAAGAGAATGCCTTGTGGAAAGAAGTAATATCCAGGAAGTATGGACAAAGAGAACATTGGTGCTCCAATGTGGTGAATAGCACCTATGGAGTCTTAGTTTGGAGAACTCTCAGAAACTTGTGGTACCAACTAGCTAGGGATGTCACTTACAAAGTGGGAAGTGGATCTCACATCAAGTTTTGGAAAGACTTGTAGATTGGGCAGGAGTCTTTAATGACATCTTTTCCTTAAGTAACTGTCCAGAAGGGAAAATAGATGAAATGTGGACTCCTTAAGGGTGGAATTTGGAATTCAGAAGACTTTTGAATGATTGGGAGATACAGAGAGCAGCGGAATTACGGGAAACGCTAGATGGATTCAAGGGCACAAACACTGAAGCAGATGCAATGCAATGAAAGCATAATAAGGATGGTAAATTCTCAGTGAAGAGAATATACAACAGAAAAGTAAAGGAACTCTCAAGTTGCAGTGAAGGTTCATGGAGGCAAGTATGGGAGAGCTCTGTACCAGTCAAGGTGAAATACTTTACATGGTTGGTGATAAGAAAGGCACGCCTCACACACGAAAAGCTTCAAAAAAGGGGCTTCCAGATAGCATCATGGTGCTCATTGCTCGCTATTCAATGAAACAGAAGAGAATAATAGCCATCTATTTCTTCATTGCAAGGTCACTACACAGATATGGGCTATGTTCCTCAAGCTCACACACACTGAATGGTCAATGCCAGAACACCCAGCTTATCTCCTCAGCTGCTGGACCGGGGGGGGGGGGGGGGGGGCGGGGGGGAAGAGCCAAAAGACGTGGTGGAAGATGATCCCACCTTGCATTTGGTGGTCAGTTTGGACAGAAAGAAACAGAAGATGTTTTGATAACACAACCAACTCAATACAATATATAAAATAGAACTGTATGAGAACTTTTTATTTTTGGTGCAGAGAAGAGCACATAGAAGATATTAGACAGATTGTAGATTTCATAGGCTCTTTATAGCCATTATAAAGAATTTTTGTTGGTAGTTTGTGTCAGAAGATGTAAACTTTTGGCTGGTAGCCAGCATGGCCTAATGCTGAGGAATACAACATTACCTTTATTTAAAAAAAAAAAAGTGAAACTCTCAATTGATAATAATGTTGTCTAATGAATATAACAAAATCCACTCCTATATATAGGGAAAACCTATCTTAAATAGCATGGGGTTCGAATCCTGCATTTATGAAAATAATAAATACTAAAACCTAACTAGGAATCTTTTAATTAGGAAATCTATAAAAATAATATTAAAACTCTTCCCTAAAGAAATAAGGAAAAGTCGAAATATAGAACTAGAAACACACCCCTATTTTGATCCAATGTGAATCAAACCCCTTTTGGGGTGAGATTTCAGGCCATTTCTGGGAAGAATTTCATCCCTCATGTGGGCTTGATATTCAGCTTGGGGCTTCATGTGGGCTCAATCTTTCTCCTTTTGGACTTGGACTTGAACCATGAAATATATATAGCACGTAGCCCATTCTTCTTTACAATTCTTGGACTTATTTTTGAGCTCTTATTCCATGATTAGCATCTTCTTTATTTTCCGTTGAACCCATCAACTTTAATGGAATATGCCACCATGGATGCTATCACAACCCCTCTTTTTTCCAGGATTACAATAGCTCAAAAATGGATTTTTTGCATGGTCTAAGACATGGCAAATATTGCTAAAGACATGGCAAATATTGCTAAAAACATGCATCACAACTGACTAGTAACTCTACAATGCAAGAAGAGGTGGCCAACACACGCTTGGCACCTACTGCAAAGCTACAATCCCCTCTTTTGGATGTTGGAATGAGTGAGACAAGCTTCCCTAGCCACAACCAAGTGAAGCAAGAGACTTTTAAAGGAGCCTTGCTAAACTAGATCTTTTTCCAAGGCCAAGAAACCCTGTCGTTGCTTGATTCCGACAAACTGTAGCAACTCCTGACTTTAAAGAGACCTGTGGAATGTCCCTTCCATCTGATCGATTTTATTTTATTATAGCCCAAAATTATGTTGCTAAGCAGCTAAAACAAAAGACATAATCTTTCCACTTCCCAGACATTTAAGTTCCTTCTAAAAAAGAGATTCCAGCCTTGCGTTGAATAAAATTCATCAATTACCCCGTTGTGCTGCAAAGAGAAAATATGTGTCTGTTCATTTTAATTATCTTATTGGAAGTACAGCTTAGTAAGCACTTTCTTTACTCTTTGTATATAGTGAATTAGTGATGTCAATTTGCTCTTACTTTCTAAGTAATTCTTCGTACTCCCTCTGTCCCAAATTATGTGATCCTTTTTTAGTCAGTCCCAAAAAGAATGACACATTTTTATATTTAGAAACAATTTAACTTGAAAATACCCAGTTCACCCTTAATGAGATGATTTTGTAGCCACACAAACATCTATGACTTGTTTTAGACCACAAGATTCAAAAGTCTTTTCTTTTTTCTTAAACCGTGCTAAGTCAAACTACATCACATAAATTGGAATGGAGGGAGTAGTATCTTTTTTCAGTAATATTGTTATTTGTCTAAGAACTAATTTGACTGGTGCCATTTGGTACTCTTTTGAGAAGAACATTTTTCTTGTAAATTAGATTGTTGCAAAATCTTATCCCTCTTAGAAGAAAATTTAGTGAGGAATAACAGTTGAAGCATGATATAGGATTTATAGAATTAGATGTACTATATTTTAAGTTGTATGGAAACCTATCCTTTGATAAGTTTCACTATAGCTTTCTTGTTTGTTGTTTGACAATTCTTAAATGCTATCCTACATGGAGAACTTTTGAATGAATTTTCAGCTTCCATGTATGCACGTAACACTCAAGTTGAAGAAGCGAGTAAATTTTAGGTTTTTTGTAAAGAGCTTTTTCTAATGTAGGGGCATAGAATCTTCAGTTCATTGGAGATCTTTGGTTAGGAAATAACTGAGTAATATGATAATAGAAAGCAATATCCAATAAATTCAGAAAACTATTTGATTGAACTCCAAATTGAAGCCAGATGTAAATCAGTCGGTGTTTCCTTAACGCCATTATTCTTTTGTCAAAGGAGAATAAGAGCTTACTCTTTGATGTGAATTCCGGCTTAGATAGTTCTTTTCTTTTTTTTTTTTCAGTGGACAGACTCGATTAAAGGCATAATGGTTCCAATTGGCTCAGACCAACTTATATGCAAGTGGAGCAAAGCTTTCAGAAATATGCCTTGTCTTAGGCTACTCATTGTCAAAGGGGAGGAAGTCCGACATTATGAACCAGTTTCTGACACTATCGAATATCTCCCCAATAGCTTGAAATGGCTTGATTGGTCTTACTACAGTTTTGAATCTTTACCAGCAAGTTTTCAACCACGAAACCTTGTTGGGCTCAACATGACTTTTAGTTCTCTTGTTAAAATTTGCAAGGCACCAAAGGTATTGGTTTATCTCTTCCGTAACAGTATCTTGAGCATTGAATTTCCTTTTACAGAAAAATAGTTAGTGAAATCTCACTGTTTCTATTCTTCCTCTTTATTATAAACAGGCATTTAACAAGTTGACAGTTCTCAAATTAAGTTTTTCAGAACATTTACTCCAAACACCCAACTTTTCTGAGATTCCAAATCTGCAGAGAATTATACTGAAAAGTTGTTTAAGCTTGGTTGAGGTTCATCCATCCATTGGCAATCTCAAAAAGCTTATTTCTCTGAACATGAAGAACTGTAGAAATCTCAAGTTCTTACTTAGCAGTATTCAAATGGAATCTCTTGAGAGCCTCAACCTGTCTGGTTGTGAGAAATTAGAAGCTTTTCCAGAAATTCAGGGGAGTATGGAATTACTATCAGAGCTTATTTTGGGATGTACTGCAATTCGGGAACTGCCATCATCAATAGGACGGCTATTTGGCATCAGCTTGCTTGATTTGCATTCATGTGAAAATCTTGTAAGTCTTCCAGCCAGTGTTAGCAAGATGAGAAAACTGAAAGTTTTGATTCTTAAAGGCTGCTCAAATCTGGCCACTTTTCCAGAAAGCCTGGGTGATTTAGAAGAGTTGGAGGAGCTCTATGCTGGAAACACTGCCATTTGGCAACTACCAGATTCTATAGAAAAGTTAAGCAAACTTAAAATCTTATCATTAAAAAGTAGACGGGGGATAAAGTTTCAATTTGCTACAGGTATGATATTCCCTTGTGCATTTCATGGTTTGAAGGAATTGAAAAGTTTGGATCTCAGTGGATGCAATTTATCTGGTGATGAGATTAATGCTCTTACGTGCTTGACTACTTTAGTAGAACTAAATCTGAGCAGAAATAAGTTTATTTACCTACCTGATAGCATCAGTCAACTTTATCGACTTCGATATCTCAACATAACACACTGTCATGAACTTAAGAAACTTCCCAAACTTCCTCGAAGTATAAAGGAATTGTATGCGGAAGATTTTCTGTCCAAACAAAGTATTCTAGCTCTGACAATATACCCGACCTTGCATTTGGTCTCATTCACCAACTATAGTTTTAATCATCAACACTATATAGAAAAGAGTAATGATAACTCTGTTTTGGATCAGATTCTCAGCTTGTTTCTTTCAGACAGTATAAGTGATTGGAGGACTTACTCTATTATCTTTCCTGAGAGTGCAATCCCTACATGGTTTAAACATCAGAGTATTGAGGAAAAAATCTTGCTTAAACTGCCTCAGGATTGGTATGATAATATGTTCGAGGGCTTTGCTATATGCTGTGTCACTTGCATGGGGGCAGGTGTCCACGATCCTGATTCAGGGTTATCTGGGAAGTTTGACCATACTTTCATCAAAGCCAAATTGATATGCAATAATCATCCAGAAGAGCTTAAAGTGCTGGAGAAAGAATGTAAAGTCAGTACCACGTCTAGAAATTATAGCTGGTGTGTTTGCTTTGCCTACATACCATTGCAGTCTTTGCTGCAGTTGTCTGACACAGAAGTTAGAGACTTTAACAGGTATGGCCTATTCGAGGCATCTATCCAAAGGAAAATGACGAGGCAATGGGGAGTTCATTTGATTTACAAGTCTGAAAGACAATTTTTCAAGAGCAGAACTGAGAAAGGGTTGCTTGCCAAGAAGTTGAGTCAACTCAAGCCAAGGCAAGTCAAAGTGAGAATTGTTCGATCAGAAACAAAATCATTTAAAAAAGTAGTTGAAGAATATGCCAACTGCAGACCCCTTTCTAAGTGATGACCCTATGGCACCTACGCTTGAGGCCAGACTGAAGTAGTTCCACACTGGTGTCTGCTGGTGTCTTGAAGTGATTGCCAAGAGGTCAAATTTAAGGTAACTCGATAAATGCTTATTATTTCTAATGTAAAATTAGATTTTTCAAGTACATTAGATTTTGAATGCGATGAAGAATTAGGTTAAATAGATATTAAAGAATTAGGCAAAACAATAATTAAATTAATAAGTTACCTGTAGGCTTAATTTTAAATAAGACACTAATATGTGAAAACTAAAAGGTTAATGGAAATATAAGTTGCATAAACTAAAAACTAAATTTGAATAAGGAGTAGCCATGGAAAATGTTATGGAAAATAAGGTGCCCCTAGGGAAAGCTTTGAATAAACTCTGCCTTGCACAAGACATCTGATCTTAGTGATAAAAGGATGTTCAATGTGCAATAGTTGCTATCTGTGTAAAGAGAAACTAGAAAGTATCTGTTGAATTTTAAGAGAATGTGTCTAGTTTCATGTGTGGAAAAATATTATATATTCTCTAGGATATCTTGGGATATTTTGCTTTTTAATTAATAGAATATTTACTTATCTTATTAGATATAGAGAGTGATTATCGATCGTGCCGTAAATAGCTTAAGACTCCTTTATAAGCAGTTCCATTTCAATACTATTCATTAGATAATATGGTATCAACTATCAAAGTCTTTAGGATCTTAGTAGAGATTTAAGTAGCTTCCGCCTTTTAGAAGGAGGCCTTACATGGCCGTCCCAACCAATTTTTATTCTTTCTTTCCTCTTTCGGTGGCAGGTGCCACTTCTCTCTCCAGCAACCAGCACCATTCCTCTATGACAATCGGAGCCTTTGTCCTTGTTTTGTCAATTCAAGTTATGTTGATGATTTCCGGGAGATTTACAACACCATACTTCCTTTGGTGGCTAAGAATAGGTTCGTTTCCCTATTTGGTGCAAGAATCATTTTCTGTCATTGTGCATTTCCTTTGAAGCCAAAGCAAGTTATGCTACTATTTGTCTACCTTTTTATCATCGTTCATGGAATGCCGGGCATCTCTTAACTGCTGAATTTTTCCCGTTTTCTTCTATTTTATTACCTGCCTGATTGTGCTTTTGCTAGGGGTTTAGATTCTTGTTTAGCATACTGACACCAACTATTGGGTCATTTTTGGTTCTAATTTTGTTGTCTGGTTGGTGTTTCAGTTTGCATGACGTATCCCTTATCTCAGGAAGAAATTGATAAACACATTAGTTCCATTTAGAAATGAATTTTAAGCAGTACAATATTCTACCTGAATTTGCTTATTTGTTTGATGTTATATAGTTATCACGTGAATTAGCATCAGTTGTGCCCCTAGTGTGTTGGTCTGGTGGTAAGAGTGCACCAGGTGATGTGTGTGCTAGACACATGTCACAAATCTGAACCCTGCCACAATAAAAAAACCTAACATTTAAGTGGAGAAGGGAAGAGGAGTTGGCCCATTATCCCCAAAGTTTTGGTTCGTGCGTCACTGGCCTGGAGGATTTATTGGTTATCAAAAAAGAAAAAAAGGAATTAGCTTTAGCCGTAAAAACTTTGCATGCTTATTTTGATCACAAAGGTAAATTTTGTATCAATAAAACAGCTCTAAGATTGTGCTGATTATTATAGAGTATGTATATTTTTCATTCATTTTGATACAAGTATATGATGATTATAGTGTTTGTGTTGGCAAATTGTAATTTTAAGACCAACCAGATTCTGTACAGTAATATGACTTGATGTTGCGCTGTTTAGGAGTCCACTATAAGATTCACATTGCATCAACTGTAGTTCTGAAGGAAACCATGACCACAGCTATAAGGTTTGACATAACATCAAGTGACGAGGAAAACAGAAGAGCCTAGATATCATGTTAATCTTTAGTTCCACGTCTGGAAAGAGGGTGCAATTTTATACCTGCTTTGAGAGCTTGTGCTAAAATTATTCTAAAAGTCACTGCAGTTAATTTCATGCCATATGTTACTTTGGAGTTTATGATAACATAAAGAAATGAAAATACAAACCCCACCCCGCGTGCCACTTACCAAAGAAGGAGATTGTTCTTGTTCTTCTATAATATAGAACAGTCAATGATTGTGTACCATATGAATTCAAGAGCAACCTGCAGATCCATAGGGACCAAAAATCTGAAGAAAGGATGAGAAGCTTCTTTGTACCGTGAAAGGAAAGTACGGTCAGAGATTCTCCAACAAAAGGCATAACAGTTGGGATATTTGAAAGTGATCTTGAATCCGGAAAAGCATTTCAGATTTCTGACAGATTAACATAATATAAGGCTTATTATCCATGTAATATACAATTGCTAAGGGAACAGGAAAAAAAAAAAACATTAGGGAATGACTTTTTGAGGTTCAGTACTGAGAATAAGAACAAAGATCCCTGAAGGGTCACTTGAAATAGTTGAGGGAGAGTGCTAACTGTTTAATGCAGGATGCAGAAAATTAGTTTTTCTTTTTTTAAATGTATATGGGTACAATTATCTCCGCTCTCAATGTGCCAGTATGTACAACAAAAAAGACTTCTGAGTGGTCTTCAGTAAAGTAAGGAGTCTAGAAAGTCCGCAAAAGTATTTACATCACAATCAGTGCTTGTTACACCAAGAATACAAAAAATGTGAGGCGCTAACGTTTGAAAAGTTAGAAGAAGGAAAAATATTATTGATCAGTCCTTGAATGAGACCAGAACCCGTTTCTGAAGAAGTAGCAGCATGTATGATGTGTCTTCAAGATCTGATGAACACCCAATAATGTATTCAATTTAGCAATGGATGTCCATCCTGTAAATCTCTTCTTTCCTAATAAAGATGGGTTAGAAGAGTTGGAACATTAGTCACAAATGCGAAAATTACTTTTGTCAGTCAAAAGCCCCAAAACTATTAAAGGCAGCTACTATCAATTAATAGGTTTATGGTTGAGTTTATAATATGCTCTGCCGTCTGCAGTATAATAGAATCTTTCTTCTCTATCTCTTTTACATTTCCACTTTGTACCTTCTTCCTATCCATAGCTCATAACATTCTCTCTTTATCTAAAAAAAAAAGTTGCCAATTGCGCGCACACTCGTACATGGATTTCATCAAAACCAAATTGATATGCAAAGATTATTTCTAGGAACTTAAATTGGTCATGGAGAATAAATGTAAAAATGGGCACAGCTTCATGCATTTACAGTTGCTATCTGTGTATTGTATATATTCCATGCCATTTTCTGTGGCAGGCTTCTCTGAGACAAGAACAAAATAAAATAAAACAGAACAAGTATTAATTAACAAATGAAAAAGTGTCCAAAATATCTCTAACGTATGAAAATGTCTCATAAAAAATACCTCATCTATCTATTGATTTAAAAATACCTTAATTTTTTTTAATTCAAAAATATTTTAAACTAACACCCTAAATTTAATAATTTTTTTCAATTTATAAAAATTTCGCGTGGCTTATTATGATTGCAACAAATAACTAACTGCATGGGTTGAAAATGAAAGTACTACATCAGGATACAATAACAAAAATTAGCACTCTCTTCCTTTAATATTAAAAATAAATATTTTTTTACGTGTTCATTTTTTAGTTGAGATTATCGCATATAATTAAAAAAGACAACATAATTTTACTATTTAATAGATGAATAAAAATATTGAAAAAATATTTTTCCAAAATTAGTTACAATAACAATTTAATGAGATTATTAATAAGAAAACAAGTTCTGTCATGCCATTATTTTATAATTTCCTGACATGATATCTCATCAACACCATATAAAAATTATTATTGTCATAAACATTTTGATGCATTATGGAAGCTACTGATAAATGGAAACTTCATTGGTAGCTCAAAATTGTACCTACTCACTAAATTATGTCACAAGAATTTGAATTCTTGATATTAATTATCCTTCAACTTACATCAGCGAAATTGTCTTGTAATTAACTTCCACATACACTAATGTATTTTAGAATATATATGAATATATGAATTGAAAAAAAAAAAAAAGGAAAAAGAAACATTTCATATGCACTTTGTAGGACGGTTCACTTTAAAGAAGTAAAGCTTCTTGAGGAATATTTATGTTGATGTTCCTCGACTTTTAAATTAGAGGTTTTGAGTTTAAGTTTTAAATTTTGAAGAAAATTTAGCTGGAAGCATTATCATCATAATAAATCTTGCAATATGCAATTTAAATTAATCAAATTTTAATATGAATACTGAATACCAAATAAAAAATACTAAAAAAATTATATTTTACGTTTTTTAATCTCTATTTCATCGACAAAATTTGTTACTCACATACTAGCTATAAGTAGGGAAAGCTAGCATGACAAGTATGGATTCGATAAGACATAATAAGTTTATGAGATATTTATTGAATATGTGCATATAATAAATTTTAGAAGTCATAAACCTCAGATATCAGCTCTGACAAATATGAAATATGTAGTGACAGAATTAAAATTTTTTCTAGCAGAATTTAAAATATAAAAATAAATATACACAAAAGGTCAAAAGAACTTAACATCTATTATATATATATATATATATAATATAAATTCTATTTTTTTGGCAATTAAATTCGGATAAATTCCTTGCGGTATCCTAACTTCACCACGAGGAACATGTTAAACTCCAACAAGCGATTAGTAATATAAATTAATTCTTTTGGTAGACGGTTGCAACATGCCTTAAATAATAGGTCAAATACATACACAATCCCTTAAACTTGCTTTTATTTTTTATTTTGGCACTCCATCTTAACCTTGTTCCATTTTAACCCTCAAATTCTTTTTTTTTTTTTGTTTCATTCAAACACAAAATATTATTTTTTATGCTTCGATTATTTTTATTTATACTCTTCAACTATAATTTTGTACTTTAAAAATCGACGGAAGTCTATTAATTTTCGTAATAATAAAAATATAAAATCGAGGACGTCCATCCCTTTTTTTTAAAGAAAATAATTTTTTAAATAGTTTTTGCACATTTTTGCAAAAGAAAAATAACTGATGAACATACATCAATTTTCTTAAAGTTCGTCATTGTTTTTTTAAAAAAATCATTGACAACCCAACATAGTCTGTTTGTCACGCCCCAACTTGGGAGGCATGACTGGCATCTGGTGCCCTACTAGGACCTAAACTGCTGAGCTGACTGAGCCTAAGCACTTCTAGTGCAGGGCTGACTCTAACTCTAGAATCAAGAAAACAACGGGCTATATAGCGGCTATAGATACAATCCCCGGCCGACAAGGCCTATAGCCATCTGTGAAAATAAACAGCTAACCAGAGATGAACGAACATAGGGAGTCCTATGCAGGCCGACAAGGCCTCCATGATATCTAGTTATAACTGTAGAGTAAAATCAGATACTAAACTGAGTTATGACCGACAAGGCCATCAATCAACAGCTACACAAGGCCCCACACGGCCAACACACATAATCTAAATCACATACGGCCCCACACAGCCGATATCATCTAACCACAGGGAAGTAATGCAATCTGCAAGCCTCTAGAAGTAATAAGATGGTCGGAACAGGGCCCCGACCTACCCATACTGTACAACAAAAGAAATAAACCTCTATCACATAAGCTCCGGAAGAAATGAGCTGATGGCTCTGTACGGCTGACTGGAACTACGAGAGACCTGCTCCTCGTCTATCTGCACCTGCAGGCAAGTAATGCAGCGCCCCAAAAGATGGCGTTAGTACCACAAGTACTGAGTATGTAAAGCAATAACTATAAATGACTGAAAGTAAGAAATGGAACTGACAATAACTGAAGTAAAGGAAACAGACTAAAAATGACTGAAGTAGTGAAATCAGGACTAAACATAACTGTGACAAGGAGGGTAGGGGTCATACCTGACAAACAAGGCGTTCTACTGTCTAACTATCAGTAACTAAAGCAACATAAACCTTACCTGGCCCCCATAAGCCGGAAGGTACAATCAACATAGAACAACTCACCTGGGCCCTCATTATCCCTAGTGAGTACACCTCAACCTATATACCCCTATCTAAGTCATACTGAGTCAACTACCATCTATAAGCATCCTGCCGATCCCCTGGGTCTACAACTGGCCCGCTGGGCCCCTGACTATAGCTGTACCTGAGTCCGGAGGACTCCTGATATCTACACCCCGGGCGTAAGCGCTCGGCGGGGGTGTGTATAGGCCAACCACGGCAAATATGAGGATCTGGATCCCCATCTTCGTCCCTTGCGGATGGCATGCCGCTCCGTAGAGCGACGTATCCTCGCCCCTGGCGGACGAGTCGACACAGCTATTAACCCTGGGCGGTCACGGAAGCTATACAGGTAATCCAGCCCAAAACAATACAATTACAAGTCTCAACTGATAACAACAACTACACATGATAACATACTCCTGACATGCTTTACTGAGATTCATACTGGATTACTATGCTGAAGAAACTAACTTGCTGAAAGAAAATGCCTTAACATACCTCGTTCGTTGTTTACTAATTAACTGGCGAGTTTCGGCTCATGTTAAACTGCCCTTCTCAACTGAAATCGTGTTACTGGAAAGATAGGACTAGTTTTAACACTAAATTCAGCAAAAAGGAAAACTTTATATATAAATATTAACTATATTTCTAATTAAACAGAACACGGTCGAAACCTCGTTATTTCTCAAAAGTCTAGAAGGGAGAATTGCTTACCTTAAGGCTGGGATCGTATTGACACTAGTTTGGGGAAATTCCAACAACTTTGGCTCGGCGGGACGACGATTCGCCGGGCGAATTTCACGAAACTAACTCAGTTGAAATGCTCCCTACAGCCTTATACTTTGATACCCGAAGTTAATTTGAATTTGGACGGCGTTTAGCGGCGTAATCGGATGAAAATTATATATTCCCCTCGTCTCTATTCACTGTTGGTCGAGTTATTTATGAAAATTAACATAAAGTTTAGGGTGAGGCCTATATATACTTGAAGCAGGATGCAAGGCAACGTGGCACGTTGGCCAACGCGTCATTTCAGCTCCGTGCCACGTTGGCTAACGTGGAGGACCAGGCTCCGTGCCACTTTGCCCCTCTGGGTAACTTGGTTTGGCCTCCTCTCGCGAAATCCCAACTTGACACTCGTTCGGCCTTTCCCCGGGCCCTTTCCTCGTACATATGACACTCTAAAACTCTCAACCAACATGCGAATAGGCCGACTAAACACTAGAAACTTACGGGGTGTAACATCCTTCCCCCCTTAAGAACATTCGTCCTCGAATGTTAACTTCTTCTTGCAACAACTTTAACTTGCAATTACTTATTCTGGAAAAATTTCGGCAGAGTATCTCCTGTAATAGGGACTATCTAAAAACCCTGAAACGCAGAAAAGTCCAATACAGGTACTCCACACAAGACTATGACATTCATTTCACAATAGACTAAAGTCAATTATTCCACATATACGAATATATAATGCAACTTATGAAACAACAATAACAACATACCTCTGGCTGCACAATCTGACTAAGGCTGAAACAACTAAGGATATCTGGTTTTCATATCGTCTTCTGCCTCCCAGGCCATCTCCTCTCAGTTCTTATTTCACCATAACACTTTAACAGAAGCAACATCTTTAGTTTTTAGTCTGCGGATCTGCCGGTCTAGTATGGCTACTGGAGCTTCTTCATAAGCTAACTCATCAGTGACTTGGATGTCTTGGACTGGAACAATCCGGGAGGGATCTCCTATACACTTCCTCAGCATTGATATGTGAAAAACAGGATGAACGGATTCTAATTCTGGAGGTAAATCCAATTCATAAGCCACCTGGCCTATCCTTCGGCGAATCTGATAAGGCCCAATAAACCTCGGGCTGAGCTTGCCTTTCTTATCAAATCTCATCACACCCTTCATCGGTGAAACCTTCAGGAATACCCCGTCATCCACATTAAATTCTAAGTTCCTTCGCCGCACATCAGCATACGATTTCTAGCGGCTCTGAGCAGTCGGCAGACGTTCCCTGATAAGCTTTACTTTCTCTTCTGACTGACGAATAATGTCTGGCCCAATCAATGCCGATTCTCCTACCTCAAACCAACCAGCTAGAGATCTGCACTTCCGCCCATACAATTCTTTATAAGGCGCCATCTGAATTGTTGAATGATAACTGTTATTATAGGCAAATTCAATAAGCGGTACATGTTCATCCCAGCTGCCACACGCCCGTAACATATCCTCGAGCGTCTGGATTGTACGTTCTGCCTGCCCGTCTATCTGAGGATGGAAGGTTGTGCTCAGGTTAACCTGTGTCCCCAGGCACCTCTGAAAAGATTGCCAAAACTTAGCTGTAAATTGCGCCCCTCTGTCAGAGATAATTGACAGCGGAACACCATGCAACCGAACTATTTCTCTAATATATAGCTCAACATAGTCTTCGGCTGAAAAGGTAGCCCTTACTGGCAGAAAGTGAGCTGATTTTGTCAACCTGTCAATAATTACCCAGATAGAGTCATATTTACACCTGGTACGAGGTAACCCTACTACGAAATTCATATTAACTTCCTCCCATTTCCATAAAGGCACGACTATATCCTGTGTCAGTACACCTGGTTTCTGATGTTCAGCTTTCACTTGTTGGCAATTGGGACATTGAGCTATGAATTCTGCTATCCCCTTTTTCATTCCCGGCCACCAGTAAATCTCTTTTACATTATGGTACATCTTTGTTGAACCTGGATGGAGAGAGTAACGGGCATAGTGTACCTCGCCCATAATTTGCTGGCGAAGCCCTGCCACGTCTGGAATGCAGAGGCGACCCCTATATCTCAAAACTCCGTCCTCGGTTACTTGGAAATCTGTTACCTCCCCTCGCTAGACCCTGTTTCTGAGTTGAACCAGGCTAGGATCTTCATACTGCCGTTCTTTCACTTTCACAACCAATGATGACACTGCAGTATTCTGGATTACTGCTCCATTGTCTTCTGATTCTACTATACGAACGGCTAAACTAGCTAGTTGATGCAATTCTCGAGCCAATTCTTACTGCTCGGGCTGTAAATATGCCAAGCTTCGCATGGCTTTACGGATAAGGGCATCTGCTACAACATTGGCCCTTCCCGAGTGATATAAAATATTCACATCACAATCGTTTAACAGCTCCAACCTGCGACGCTGCCGCAGATTCAACTCTTTCTGGGTGAAAATATACTACAGGCTTTTGTGATCAGTGAAAATATCTACGTGGACACCATACAGGTAATGTCTCCATATTTTCAAGGCATGAATCACTGCGGCTAACTCCAGGTCATGGGTAGGGTAGTTCTTCTCATGCTTCCTCAACTGCCTGGAAGCATAGGCAATCACCTTACCATGTTGCATCAAAACACATCCTAACCCAACGCCCGAAGCATCACAATAGACTGTATAACCCTCTGTTCCTTCTGGCAACGCTAGCACTAGTGTTGATGTCAATTTGTCCTTCAGTTCCTAAAAGCTCTGCTCACATGCCTCAGTCCAATGGAATTTCACTGCTTTCTGTGTCAGTTTGGTTAATGGTGCTGCTAAAGTGGAAAATCCTTCCACGAACCTTTTGTAATACTCGACTAACCCCAGGAAACTACGTACTTCCATTAGAGTGGTAGGTCTAGGCCATGTTTTCACTACCTCTATCTTTTGCGTATCTACCTGTATACCAACATCTGAAACAATATGGCCCAAGAAGGCTACTGAATTCAGCCAAAATTCACATTTATAAAATTTTGCATATAGCTGGCGATCTCTGAGAATCTGGAGCACTGTCTGTAGATGATCCTGGTGATCTGCCTCTGAGCGGGAATCTACCAGAATATCATCGATAAATACTATCACGAACAAGTCCAGGTATGGTCTGAAAATATTGTTCATCAGGTCCATGAACACTGCTGAGGCGTTTGTCAGTCCGAAGGACATGACTAGAAATTCAAAGTGGCCATATCTGGTCCTGAAGACAGTCTTTGGGATATCTCTTTCACGAACCCGGACCTGATGATATCCTGATCTTAAGTCGATCTTTGAAAAATACCTCGCTCCCTGTAGCTGATCAAACAAATCGTCTATTCTGGGAAGCGGGTACTTATTCTTGATAGTGACTTTATTCAGTTGCCGATAATCTATACACATACGATGGGAGTCGTCCTTCTTCCTCACGAACAGAACTGACGCACCCCATGGTGAGGTACTCGGCCTGATAAAGCCCTTGCCTAGCGAATCCTTTAATTGTTCCTTTAGTTCTCTGAGTTCAGCAGGAGCCATCCGACATGGAGGAATAGATATAGGTTGAGTGCATGGTAATAGATCGATTGCAAAATCAATTTCCCTTTCTGGGAGAATACCAGGAACCTCATCTGGAAATACGTCGGGAAATTCATTAACCACTGGAATAGACTGAAGGGTTGGAGGCTCTGCCCGAATATCCTAAACTCTGACAATATGATAAATGCACCATTTTGCTATCAATTTCTTCGCCCAAAGATAGGAAATAAACCTACCTTTTGGCGTGGCTGTACTATCTTTCCACTCCCGTACTGCCTCCCCTGGAAAGTGGAATCGAACAATATTGGTCCAACATTTGACATTGGCATAGCATGGAGCTAACCAATCCATACCCATAATAGCATCAGAATCAACCATTTCCAGTTCTATCAAGTTTGCGGTAGTCTGACGACTGGCAACCTCTACTGTACACCCCCGATAGACCCTTCTGGCTATAATAGAGTCACCAACGGGTGTAGACACTGAGAAAGGTCGCCGAAGCAATTCCGGCATAATGCTAAACTTTCGAGCCACTAACGGTGTAACATAGGACAAGGTGGATCCTGGATCTATCAACACATAAGCAGGATGAGAGCAAATGTTCAGCATACCTGTCACAACATCTAGGGACGACTCTGACTCCTGTCGCCCCAGTAGTGCATAAGCACGGTCTGGGCCGGCACCTGAACTGGAGGCCCCTGATCTGCCTCGGCCTCTGCCAGCTGAAACTGAGGGCCTACGCCCTGCCGGGGATGCTGGAGCTCGTGATCCTGCCGAGGACCTATATTGTCGATCTTGGTCACCCTGACCCCTAGCTGGACAATTCCTCATCTGATGACCCTCCTATCCACAAATGACATATGTTGTGGAGCCATACCTGCATGCTCTAGAGTGGCGTCGACTGCAAATAGGGCAAAGTGGTATTGTAAACCCACTCTGCTCCACTCCCCTCTGTTGTTGTGAACCTACTGCCCGCGAACCTTCGTCGGGCTCTGGCTGCCCTCGGCGACTAAATCTGCTCCTTTGCCACTGTGGTGGAGGCGGGGGTCTGGGCGGCCTATCTGATAATAATGGCCTAGGTCCTCCTCGGGACTCCTTATGTAATTCATCCGGTCTATCCTGCTGCGCTGCTCCTGACTTGTTCTCCTAATCTCCCGTTGCCGCTGTCTGATACCCTCAATATTCTGAGCAAAAGCCTGCACACGGGCGATATCCATTTCCTCTCGTAGTGTAGCTGTGATGCAGGTCTCAACATATTTCGGGTTCAGCCCCATAATAAAGCGGTGTACCATGGCTGGCATTGTGTCCACAAAGTCTAGCGCATATCGAGCCAAGGAATCAAACCGCATGGCATATTCCCGAACACTCATCGACCCCTGCTCCAAGTGTAGGAACTGATCAACCCGGGCCCGTTGAATCTCCCGCGGTAGGTAATGATCCAATAAAGCCTCTGAGAAGCTGGGCCATGTCGGAGGGGAAACATCTCTCCCTCGGGACCTCGCCCAACTCTCATACCACAATACAACAATGTCCCATAGCCGGAATACCGCTAACTCAACTGACTCTGTGGGTGTAGCATACATCACCCTGAAAATCCTCTGCATCTGATCTAAGAAGTCCTGAGGGTCCTCGGTCCGATTTGTCCCTATGAATTGCGGGGGACTTAGTGCTAGGAACTCTCGGACCCTCGAACTACGCGGCCCTCCTAATGATTCTGCAACTGTAGATGGCACTGACTAGCGCTGAGCATCCATCATCTGTGCTAGCATAACCATCGCGCTCCTGACCTCCTAGTCGGATAGTACGGGTATAGAAATTGCCGGAGGTGGTGCGGTCACACCGACCGTCCCAAGCAGATCCTGACGTGGTGGAGACTGCTGGGGAGGTCGAGATGATGCCTCCGTATCGTCCTCAGATCGGGCCGATTCTGACCGAGGTTGAGGCACCCTACTGGTGCCCTCTCCTGCTGCTACATCTAACCTCCTGCCTGTCGTAGGGTGTCGCTGATCCGACATCTCTCTGTAAACAAAAGAGTATAATGAGCTTAGGGACTCAACCCTATACTGTATCGCTCTATAGCACGACTGAATAAGAATAAAGAGTAACCATTCTATCATGTCTTTCAGCCTCCTGCCTATAGTATGTGGTGCACAACACATCCATAGACAAGACTCTACTTAGCACGACTTGCAGACTCCCTTAGATACGACCTACTCTGATACCAAGTTTGTCACGCCCCACCTTGGGAGGCATGACTGACATCTGGTGCCCTACTAGGACCTGAATTGTTGAGCTGACTAAGCCTAAGCACTTTTGGTGCAGGGCGGATTCTAACTCTAGAATCAAGAAAACAACGGGCTATATAGCGGTTGTAAATACAACCCCCGGCCGACAAGGCCTATAGCCACCTGTGAAAATAAACAACTAACCAGAGACGAACGAACATAGGGAGTTCTATGCAGGCCGACAAGGCCTCCATGATATCTAGTTATAATTGTAGAGTAAAATCAGATACTAAACTAAGCTATGACCGACAAGGCCATCAATCAATAGCTACACAAGGCCCCACACGGCCAACACACATAATCTAAATCACATACGGGCCCACACGACCGATATCATCTAACCACAGGGAAGTAATGCAATTTGCAAGCCTCTAGGAGTAATAAGATGGTCGGAACAGGCCCCGACCTACCCATACTGTACAATAAAAGAAATAAACCTCTATCACACAAGCTCCGGAAGAAAAGAGTTGATGGCTCTGTACGGCTAACTGGAACTACGAGGGACCTGCTCCTCATCTATCTGCACCTGCAGGAAAGTAATGCAGCGCCCCAAAAGAGGGCGTCAGTACCACAGGTACTGAGTATGTAAAGCAATAACTGTAAATGACTGAAAGTAAGAAATAGAACTGACAATAACTGAAGTAAAGGAAACAGACTGAAAATGACTGAAGTAGTGAAATCAGGACTAAACATAACTGTGATAAGGAGGGTAGGGGTCATACCTGACAAACGAGGCGTCCTACTGTCTAACTATCAGTAACTAAAGCAATATAAACCTTACCTGGCCCCCATAAGCCGGAAGGTACAATTAGCACTGAACAACCCACCTGGGCCCCCATTAGCCCTAGTGAGTACACCTCAATCTATATACCCTATCCAGGTCATACTGAGTCAACTACCATCTATAAGCATCCTGCTGATCCCCTGAGACTGCAACTGGGCCCGCTGGGCCCGTGACTGTAGTTGTACCTGAGTCTGGAGGACACATGATATCTACACTCGGGGCGTAAGCGCTCGGCGGGTGTGTGTATAGGCCAGCCACGACAAATATGATGATCTGGATCCCCATCTTCGTCCCTTGTGGTTGCTTACTTTAAGCCTGGGATCGTATTGACACTAGTTTTGGGCAATTCCAACAACTTTAGCTCGGCGGGATGACGATTCGCCGAGCGAATTTCACGAAACTAACTCCGTTGAAATGCTCCCCGCAGCCTTATACTTTGATAGCCGAAGTTAATTTGAATTTTGACGGCGTTTAGCGGCGTAATTGGATGAAAATTATATATTCCCCTTGTCTCTATTCACTGTTGGTCGAGTTATTTATGAAAATTAACATAAAGTCTAGGGTGAGGCCTATATATACTTGAAGCAGGATGCAAGGCAACATGGCACGTTGGCCAACGCGTCGTTCCAGCTTCGTGCCACGTTGGCTAACGCGGAGGACCAGGCTCCGTGCCACTTTGCCCCTCTGGGCAGCTTGGTTCGGCCTCCTCTCACGAAATCCCAACTTGACACTTGTTCGGCCTTTCCCCGGGCCCTTTCCTCGTACATATGACACTCTAAAACTCTCAACCAACATGCGAATAGGCCGACTAAACGCTAGAAACTTACGGGGTGTAACATCGTTATATTTTAGTGTTTTTTAGTAGTGTTATTAGCAATGGACTGGAGTTTTTCAATGGTAACATAATGTTATTAGTTAAGAATTTTTAAAAATCAAATATGTATGAATTTAAACAATATATTTATTTTTTAGAAAATAAAAATAATACTTTAAACATTAAAAACAAATTGAAACCCTAACATTTCTAAAAAGTAAATTTTTCAAAAAATAGCTTGTTAAGATTAATTCAATCACTAAATTTGGCATCAGAATTTGAAAAAAAAATAAAGTCAACATTAACGTTAATTACCAAAAAAAATTGACTTTTTTCACAAAGAAAGAAAGAAAAATAATTTAGAAAATATTTGCTTAAAATTTTTAATGTTAATTAATTATGTATACTAATTAATTATAAAGTATCCAATTAAAAAATGATATGTATTCATATTAATCAAATTTTAAGGTTTTTTTTTCCTTTCACATGCCTACAAGAGAGTGAGCACACTCGCTTTGTCAACTCAACAGATAAGAGTGTATTTATTTCATTTTAATATAGTTCAGGAGGGTAATAGGGCTCTTTAAAAGAAAATATGTGTGATTAAAAATATAACCATAGTTGAAGAGGGTAAATATACATTTTTCCATAATAAGTTGTAACATGACACAGACAGGGCTGGTTCTAGGGGTGGACATGGTACAATATGGTACGATATTTAAAACTTCGGTATGGTAATTTCGGTATTCGATTTTTAAAATATTATATCATTACCATACCAAATTAATTTGGTATGGTTCAGTATTTTAAAGTTCAGTTTCGGTATTTTGCGGTATGGTAAATCGGTAACCACAGTTCATTTGGCTTCGACATACATATAGTTATACAATAGAGAATTATTACTTTGGCTTTTCAAGAAATATCACGATTATATCATACTAACATCTTACATTGTAAATATATTATAAAAAATTATAAACAAATTCCTTCTTGAATCTATTACACAAAAAAAGAATATTTCAATTAAGATAGAGTAGTCAAAGTTCCGATGTTTAAATAACTAATTTTGTACTAATACTATTTTATATATTTATAAGTATTATAATATAATATGTATGAATTATATATATACATATATACTTCGGTATGATATTTGATATTTCGATTTTTTTTTTAAATACCAAATATCATACCATATACCAAAATATTTTTAAAACTATACCAAATACCATGTCATATACCATAATATCAAAATCGCGATATCAAAAATTTCAATTTCGATATAATATTCGGTATATATCATACCATGTTCACCTCTAGCTGGTTCATCTGATAACTATACTCCAAAATTACTCCAAAATTTGTAAAACTATTTTAGTTTCTACCCAATATTGATTGCTTGTCTTCCCTTTATTTAAAAAGTACATACATAATTAAACATTCTCTTAGGAGTGGAAAAACAAAAACAAAATTCAAAAGAGAAATGGGTCCCCAAGCTTTTCAAAAATGCATTTTACCCCTACAATATCTAGTAGATTTCCTTGTTTTTTTTTTCTTTTCATAATTGGGCCCAACCAATTATGAACATTAAAAAGATAAAACAAACTAATGGACCTACTAGGGCACATGTTATTCATTCATCCACCTACCAATTTCTATCCAAAATCAATTCCATAATAATAATAATAATAATAATAATAATTTTCTTCATTTCCTATTTTAAAACTTAATGGAGAAAAAGTTCAAATATGTCATCGAACTTTTAAAAATGGCTCAGTTATATCATTCGTTAATAATTAGACTTATTTATGCCATTGTCGTGACACATTTGGTTCATTCGTGCCACTAATTATTAATGGAACTCTACTACTATCAGATTTTGCCACGTGGCATTATCTAAGTCTTTCATTACTTACCAGACCCCGCCCTTTTTACGAGCGGCATATGTGAGTCATTTCTGAAAGTTCAGTGGCATATGCTTCCTCTACCCAAAATATGTAATTGATTTGAAACACGAGGGTCAAAATATTTAAATAAATTTGATTTAAAATAAAATTATATATTTAATAACTATGCAAAAAATTATAAATCAACATGTTTAATGTTTTATAAAAATTTTGATAAAATTATAATTAAAGAAAAAACAATTTAACCTTTTACTATCACCTTCACATAAAATAAAATAAAGAAGATATAACAAACAACCCATCGTCACCCCTTTATTGTTATTATTATTTTTTTGGGGGGAGGGGGACCCCTTTTAGTTTCATTCATTATCCAAAGAAAGATAGTAGGACAAAATATATGGATCTTTAGGTGAAAAAGCTTATCCAAAAGGGTTGACACACACACAAACACAAACACAAATTTATTTCACAATCCTTTTCATTTAAGAGTAAAAAAAGCAGAAGCATCCAACTTTAGTAGGTATGAGTAACATGGGCTCGGCTCTTCGGCCCTTTTTATGGGCCATGTTCTAGGATTGAAAAATGTCCTCTTATCCATTTCATTGTTTCATCTCAACCATGAATTTTGTCATTTGGTGGTTGCTTAAAATTATATTGGTATTATTAATATATTAATTAGTTATGAAATTTTTTTATATTATTTTACATAGAATTGATTATTCATATATAAGTTATTCCACCATTTTATCATACATAAATAATGCATAGATTTTCTCACAACTTATACATGCATTAATTATACGAGTTTCTAAATTACATATCAAATACTGTATTAATTTTAGACACGAATAACTCATCTCCTAACCAAGTACCAAATATAATATCGTATGCAAAATTTAATATATATCTGCACAGCTTACCTCCAAACCAACTATCAAACTAACCTTTTATATTCATATTATAGGTGGCAGATGAGCGGGTTGAGCTGAATTTGGGTGGGTCAAAATGCCTGAGTTAGTAAATGACCTGCCCAAAAGTTACTTGGGCTGAAAGGAATTGTGATGAAATGAGCTAAAATGCGGGTCATTACCCAACCCGTCCAACTCTAATTAAGTTTTAATTGCTTTATTTATTCTTTTATAATCTTTTAATAACTTAAAAAAATTAATATTTCTCTTTACTGTGACTAAATATAACATATTAAGTAAAATAAAATATATTTTGGCAAGATTTCTCATGAATCAATTTGGCTAAATATTAGCCCAAACTTTGATAAATTAAAATGAGTTGGGCTGAAATGGACTGAACAAATAAATGAGCGGGTCAATTATCAGCCCAGACCTGAATATAAATTGAACAAATTATGATCTCATGGATTGATTTTTCCGACTCTAATTCACATACAATCATGTCCCTTCTTCACTTCATCATCAATAAAATCTCAAAAGCTTAAAAATGGTACAATTTCTTTATCCCCTTGAAGTATCTTTTGTATACACAACCTTTATAGTAATGAAACTTGCAAATTAGCCCTTCTTTTGTCATTAAAGTTGTAGGAAGAGTCCAACAAGTCCTTATCACCATTATATATCTATAACCCTTTTGAGATATCACAATATTAAGAAGAGCAAAAGTATATTTATACCAATTTTCTGGAAGGCTAAAAGTGCTCATTTTTTTAAAAAAGTACCTATTTTTAAAAAATGAGGTGTTTGACCAAGCTTTTGAGAGAAAATAAGTGCTTTTAGGGAGCAGCAGAAGCTGTTTTTCAGAAGCTAAAAAAAGTAGCTTCTTCCCAAAAGCACTTTTGTTAAAAATACACTTAAAAGCACTTTTCAAAAGCTTGGCCAAACACTAATTGTTGCTCAAAAGTGTTTTATAAATTTATTGGTCAAACACAAACTGCTTCTCACCAAAAATACTTTTTTAATAAGCACTTTTAAAAAAAATACTTCTCAAAATAAGGTGATTTGAGAAGTTTGGCCAAACAAGCTACTAGTTACTTAAATATGCATGTCTTGTAAAGCAACTTGCTCTTGTATATTTTGTTTTGTTTGGATTTGGTCCCTCTTGTATATGGAAAAAAAGAACTCGACCCTTCATGTTTTGTTTTGCTCAGAGTTAGTCCCTCATATTTTTCCAATAAATTAAATTAAGACCTATTTATTTTTGTTAAAGATTAAGCCGTATGACTATAAATGAATATATATATATATATTTAAAATATTTGAATTTGGGTTAAAATTATTTTCACCCCCAATTTTGCTTTAAAAATCAAATTCCCCCTTCAACTTTAAACAATAGACATTCTCCATTCTTTATTCTAATTGACTTTTTAAAATACCTGATTTACCCTTGTTATTTTTAATCCTCCATTTATATAATACTTTTTTTTATATTATATATATATATAATATAATATTTATTTTTAGTCTACATATTTATAGTTTCTTATTGACATTCACTAACATTATAAGTAGGACAATACTTCTATGAATTTTTCATAAAATCTAATGCTATTTAATATTTATTATTATTATTATTAAAATATTATATGGATTAAATGTATATACATGTATGTGCATGCATGTCTGTGTGTATTTATGTTTCTCCTCTTTCTTATCCTCTATTGTTTATATAAGTAAATAAAATTTGATTGTTATTAATAGAATATTTTCATAAATTTTAGTTTAAAATTAATTTGCATTATAAATAAATAATTTTAAAATTTATCTTTATTTATTAATTTTTTTTATATTTTATGCATTGAGATATATTTATAAAATTGCTATTACCATTTATTTTCACTTGTATAAATAAATATTAGAGTTTTTATTATTATTAATAAAATTATTTTTTTTATTCTACAAATTTACTTTATTATAAAACGTCATTAACTTATATATTCAATTAGTTTTTAAATTTTATTTTGTCCCAAAAGTTAATATTTATTTATTTTATTAAAAAAAATTTACATAGATTTTTTAAAAAATTATAATTTTAAATAAGTAAAAAGAAGAAGACAAAGTTGATAATGTAAGGGTAAAATAGATATTTTAAATAATCAATTAGGATAAAGAGCAAAGAATATCTATTGTTCAAAGTTGAGGGGAAAATTTAATTTTTAAAGTAAAATTATTTTACCCATTTAAATTTAAATACACATGAATATTAAGATGTCTAATTAAAATTTAAATAATTAACAATTAAGATGGTTTGTTTTCTCATATAAATATGTAAAAGTTATTTTTATTAAAACATTAACCAATTTAAAGTTTATATAAAATATTAATTAATGTAATACTATACGAACAAAGATATTTTAAAAAATTATATAGTGGTTAATTGTGATGATGACTAACCATGACTATTATCGGTAGTAGCGAATTGTGATACACTGATAATGGGGTATAGATGTCGTATTTGTAAATTTTTTTGTTGAATAAATAACATCTTATTGATATTAAAATTTTATTATAGAGTTTAATTATTCAATTCTATTCAAACTTGTTAAGTGCTAATAAAATTTAAGTATTTAAATTAATAATTAAGATCTGATTGATTATGACTCAGATCTTTATTCAGTGCAAGCAAATAAGATATTGTGTAATAAGCTTATTTAATTTTTTTTGCCTTTAAATAAACACAGGGACTGTAAAATTAGAAGTGTATAAATATCTTGTAAATTTGTTTTTATTATTTTCTATCTCAATTCATGTGACACAGTTAGAATTTTAAGAGTCAATTAAAATTTTTTTATTAAAAAATTTTGATATGATTTTCAAATATTCTATTAAGTATTTTTTAAATATATAAATTTTATTTTTAAAAAATTAAAAACTTTGTATTCATATTCACAATTAAAATTAATAATTAAATTTTGAAATTTTCACTATACCATATAAGTTAAGAGGAGAGTATCATACAAGAATTTTATGTAATTATGTAATCCTTTGAGTGTGGAAGTAAAATTATCTTTAATGAGAAACCCCCACCCCCTCCCCCAAAACCCCACCATTTAACACCCAAAAAGAAGAAGTAAAATTAAACCATATTGACATGAATAAATTATTAGAGAGGTAGTAGACCCCAGGAATTGATGAGAAGAGACATTGGTAGTTGTAATATCTAAGCTCACTTGCTTACCAGCCACTGCCTATCTATCTGTCCTTTACTTAATGTGTCTCTGTCTTCTCTCTTTTCATTTGTCTTTGTTTTCTTTTTTCTTTTTTCCCACTAATGTTTAATATTTTGTTTTAGTGCGGATTAGATTTGAATTTATATTAAAAAATTTTTTATATTAAATTAAAAGTATTTTATTTTATATTTAGAAGCTCGAATTCGAAATATCTTTTGATAATCATGTATATAATCATTCAGTGCAAGTGATGAACCTTTGCCAACTTTTTATCATTTATTCTGGATAGTTGCCTTCATACGAGTTATGAACATTTTAGGTTTAGCAAGAATGGCTCTCTTTTTGAATTAAAATACACATTTTAAAAAATATATATAATTGGGTTGATCTGTTAATATTGAAGAGGGGAAAAATTAAAAATAAGGAAAGGTCAACATTATTAATCCAATATGATAAGAAGACCATTATGTTAGTAAGCAATTTCAATAATATAACCAAAATATTTTCGATGTTTAGTGAAAAACTTTATGAGTTGAGGCGTATGACCAAAAATTTCTTTTTACGCGTTTCATAAAAAATCAATTTAAATTTTTTTTTTTATTATTTTACTTGTCTCTCTAATAAATTACATTTTATTTAAGAATAAATTAAATTAATTTTATTTTAAAAACACTTAATATTAAAAATAAAATAAAATAAAAATAATTTATAGTTTTATTTTAATTTTATAAAATAACAAGTAAATTAAAATAAAGTATTTTTAGTAATGTCTTACGACTATTATAAAACGGAGGGAGTAATATTATCTGAACTTCAACCAACATATAAATTATAATAAGTCATTGAAGTGAACAAATATTCTTTGCCAAACGTTTGTGTAAATCATATAAAGATATTGAATTTTGAGAAAAGGTCGGTAAAAGATTAATGCTGACCCCACATTATGTTTAAAATATTAGTTTATAAAATAATCAAACTACGTGTTATTAGTGAAAGAATTGGTAGGATAGAAATCAGAAGTAGCAAATATAATAGTGTAGGTGTAGATTGACACTCAAAAGTTGTTTGTCAAAGTTAAAAATGATGATTTCATTTGACGAAGACGGAAAATATTAAAAATAACTAACATTTATAACCTTTATTTTGTTATGGTCAATAATGGATATGATGAAATTGACTCCATCTATATCACAATATATCTCCTTTTTTTCCCCAAAAATAATAATAATAATAATAAAGTTTCTATCACATGATGTTTTTCTGTAATTAGGTGGTGACCTAATTGGTATTATCCTGTTTTTGTTTACATAAGCAAGGTTAATGATAACGATTAATTATACGAAACATCCATTAACTTCTATGTGTACACATCACATTATTTATATTGAGAAAAAATTGATTGAAACAGTCTAAAAGAAAAAGGAAAAAAAAAATACACATACTCAATCAACAGAAATTAATAATTTCTTAAAAACCTTATAGAAAGCTGCAAAAGACTTGCGTTCATGAAATGCTATAGGCGTCAGGGAAAATTACATTTTGATGTTCTTCGGGAAAAATATTGATATGTTTTAGTTTATATTTTTAATTTGTTATTTGATTTAGTTTATATTTATATGTAAATATCTTCTACACTTTTGTGTAAAGTTGATACATTAAGTGTGACACCTTCCCCCTCAAATAATATGTTGTATAATATTATATAAACTGAAAATATGATTATGTGATGTAATATTTTTTATTAAGTTGTATATTTTTAAAAATTTCTCCATATTAAACAAAACTGATTGAAATTGTCTAAAATGAAATACCTATATGTATACAATCACTCTTGAGAAATAATGTCTTAAAATGTGGTGCAAAATACTAAAATATTTTTTAACATAGTTCGATTTTCTATATTAAAAGGCACATATTTTGAATGGAATTAAGACTCAAGTATTTATTTATTTTTTATGTATCTGAAGGTCCCAAACAATTGTACGATCACATATGATTCTACACGTTAGTAATATACTAACACAACTAATTAATTGTACGGTCAAACCATAGAAAGAGTCATGGAATTATAATATTATTTGAAAATTGTTTAAATCATACAACTGAGGGCTTTATACTTTTAATTTCTTGGTATAAGCTATTGTGAATTGAAATAATCGTATGTCGGAGTGATTTATAAAATTTGGACTAGCAAAGATTTTTTTGAGCCGCGCAAAAATTGGCTATCAAGTGCAAAGGTACAAAGAAATTTGATTGTAAGATTCACCAGGTCACGCTTAGATGAAACAACATGCTATTGAATAATTTAAATTCAGGGTGCATTTGGTATAAAATGTTTTTTAATTTTTATTATATTTTAATCGGTCAAATATTTAAAAAAATAAATAAATTTCATAAATGACGCCAACACTTATTATCTCCTCCCAATAATCTGATACACTCCACCTCCATCCCCACACCCCTATCTCCAGCTCCGGTCTTAACCTCATATACTGCAGTGTTTGAATAAATTATATACTAATGTCTTTAAATTATAATATTTTTTATTTACTAATTAATTGAAAATTATAAATAAAAAATTATTTTTTTCTTAAAAAATATTTCCTTTCATAACAAACACACCCTTAGAGTTGATATTACTTCTACAGAGCAGGGTAAACATGTTGCTTGCCCATTTAATTGTGTCCCCTTCCACTCAAATATCTCACAATCACAAGGTGGAGCAAATTGTCAAGCATCTCTTAAGCTTTTGACTAAAGAATTAGACAATAAATCATTTTGCTAGTAACTGTACTAGTACTATTTATGATGAAATTTAGTTAATTAGGTGATTACTTGTAGAACCAGGAAAAGCATAAGGGAATTTCTCTTTTCTCTAATATAATGGCCACTTAATTTGAACAACTATACGCAGAGTGCAATAGCTAGCCATATATTAATACAGTGGATGTTGAAAGTCGCAGATTGAATAAAGAGGACTTTTAGGTAGGCAAAAAACAAATTATACTAATAATGGGAAAAATGACTCAACAGATAAGACATATAATACTAAAAAGGTTAAGCTCGTGAAAGTAGTTTCTAAGATGGAAAATAAAAAAGGTGGATTGACTCTGTCGTGACAATTCAAATTGATTTTTTTTTTTGGTAATTAAATATTTTATTATCAAAGTAAGAAATACAATGCAAAAAACCAGCCTATGTCACAAACTAGGCCAACTCAATCGCAGCAACCTACACCCTAGAATTTAGGAAATACACAATCAAGGATAATAGTCTAATTCTAAGACCTTTGCCTGCAACTTGGGCTTCAAACTAGTAAGATAGACAACCTCTTGTATACACAATCTGATCAGCTTGTCTGGGCATAATACAACCTCTTGAAACAGCCTACGATTTCTCTCCAACCAGAGGTGGTATACACAAGCTATCAGGGACATTCGGAGTATGTATGCCATTGTTGAATTACCTTTAGTATGTTGTAGTATCCACTCTATTTCTATCTCTCATTTGGCCAGATACCTAGATATTTTCTGCCACACCAGCAAACTATACCATATAGTAGAGCATAGGAGCATTCGAAAAACAAATGATCCCTGCACTCTGGAGCTATTTGGCACAATGGACATCTCTCATTCACTGACAGTCCCCATTTCACCAACCTGTCGTAAGTGTATAATTTGTTTGCACCACTAACCCTAACAAGAATATCCATTTTGGCGTACCATAGTAGTTGCACACCAGCTTTTTTCACCTAACTTTCGAAAAATTTTCAAGCAGTATCTTGTAGAGCTTCCTGATAGAAAACTGCCCCATGTCATCAAACTCCTTAACAACCTTATCTTACTAATATATTTTTTAGCTTTGAAAACTTTCTACAATAGCCACGATGCTTCCTATGGCATGACATCCCAAATCTGTTGCCCTTTAATATAGTAAGTATCAACCCATTGGACCCATAACTTATCTTTCTTCCTACTTAGATTCCAAAGTAATTTGCATATTGCAGCCTTATTCCAAATTGATAATTCAACCATGTTTACCCTTCACCCCCCAAGCAGTAATAGGTCTACACTGTTTCTCCCAGGCTATGAAAGCTTTCTAGAGATTTCTGCACTGTCTGTCCATAAGAACCTTTTGTAAAGGGCTTTCATTAGTTGGATCATTCTCCTAGGCAGGACAAACATTTGGAACCGGAATGTCTGGATTGAGAACTGAACCTTTTGATTAACTGCAATCTTCTTGAATGGGAGAGGTATTTGGTAGTCCAAGAGGTAAAATTCTTCCTATGATATTCTCCACCAAAGGCTGACATTGAACTATGAATAACCTCTTAACACTTAGAGGAATTCCCAAGTATCTAAAAGGCATGTCACTTTTAATAAACCCTAGATTATGCAGTATCTGCTACTGGACATCCCGAGCACACCACCAAAGTAAACACTACTTTTACTAGCATTTTCTTTGAGGCCTGATGCTACAGAGAATTGAGAATAGCATTGATGCAACAACACAACAGAATTTGTCACGACCCAGACGTACACCCGGATCGTAGACACGGGACCAGGAGCCCCGAGAGACCCTAAGTCGACCCATGGAATGAGCATACATCTAATTCAATCACATGAGCGGAAGACTTAACATAAAGAGCAAAATCATAACACAACATAAGTCTTCTGATAAGCCTCTAAACATGAAAGGCGAATTGATGAGAAAACTCCCCAACTAATCCAACATTTAAAAACTGAAGAAATAACATAGAATGTGAACATGTAGCCCTCGGAACATGAGGACTCACCAAATGCACAGAGAGCAAGTCTGAATCTAGCTACAGGTGAGGATGAGCCTGAGAATTGGGACCTGTATCATGAAAGATACAACATAGAAAGTATGTGGTCAGTATGTGGAATGTAACGAGTATGCAAGGTAAGTAAAATGGACATTTAAAACATGTATAAAAATCCATAAGTGATCATAAGAGTAGGGCGTAATGCTCGTATCATAAATCATCATAACATATCATACAACTTAAGATTTTCAAAACATTCATAACATAACATAGTCATAATCATAAGAGAAGAGCTTTACTTAACTTGACTTGAGCCAACTATATAATCATGAGGAATGGTAGGAGATTCTCTTAACCGACATACCCATATGAGCACACATGAAGCCCGACTTGTAACCCTAGTCGGGAGGGTGTTCGTACCTTGCCAAGGGTAGAACCATGAAGGTGTGATATCACCATGAAAAGGGTCATATGGTCCATGGACTAACATGAAAAGGGGTCCCAACATACCTACGGTGGCACGTAGTTCATGAGATCCGGGGCTTAACTTGATCCCTGAACCTACTCGGTGTTCGATACTACTCCTAAAACATATATAGTGCTCATAATAACACATTCATGAGTTCATGGGCTAGTTAAATCATGATAATCGTAAGCATGTTTGAACATATAAGGACTAGCCATGACTCGAGGCCCGTGTGTCGGCCAAAAACATATTTCATGATTAATAAGATTCATACATACTTGTAGATCATGTACATAGCTTGAGTTTCATAAAATCATAATGGGTAGTAAAATAAATTTATAATTTAAAACATAATTCATATTGGGCTTGTAAAGAACATCAATGGAGAAAAATAGCTGATAATTCGATTCATCATGGGGCATGCATAATTGAGCTTACTTGCTTAGAAAATCAAAATCAACAATATTATAGTCGATTTAGACTCAAAGATGATTGAAATCCATAGATTATGATAATATTTCAAAATCACAAAATCCACAATTTAAATCATTAGAATTTATATAATCAAATATAAAACCCCATGAGTTTTTGATAAATTTTAAGTAAAATCATAGAGTAGGAGCATGGGTGTGGAATAATTCACCCATTGATGACCTTACATACCTAGAAACACTTGATTCTTAATCTTTCTTGAAAGCCCAAGATAGAATTTAGAGAAATTGGGGAAGAACACCTTGAATCACCTTTTAGACTCCTCTCCATACTCTTGCATGCATGAATAAGGCTTAACATAGACTAATCCCCCTTAAAATACCCTATTCAGATCCTAAAACGACATAGTTTAGGCCTTAGGAATTTAGAAATTAGGAGAACACCCTTACTAAAAACACAAGAATTTCTAGTTGCCAGTCCCCACGAGGGACCTCACGAGTCGTTGCAAGGGGTCACGACTCGTGGCCTGAATCCATCATGTTCACTTCCCAACTCACTTAGGGGAACCCACGAGGGACCCCACGAATTGTGATGGCTGACCACGACTCGTGGTCACCACCCGTGACCCCCACTGCCCAAAAATCCTGACCAACCATACACCTTAGCCCACGGGTGACCTCACGAGTCATGAGGTCTGGAAAACACTCGTGGTCAAGCCCGTGGCCTCCTACACCTGATCTTGTCATCCTTGTTGACCACGAGTCACCTCACGACTCATGGTCACTCCCCATGACTTACCTCACGGGTCGTCCTGTGACCTGGTGCGAATTTCCAATTTTTTTTCGTTTTGACTGTCAGGTCTGATCATTGGGTTCTCGGGGTATAACAGAATTAGTGTCCCCCCTGCAAAACAATAACAAGTTATTAGCAAATCCAAGTTGGATAATTTTCAACTTGGCACACTTGGGATGGTATTTGAACTGTTTCTTAGTCTCTAGTTCTTTCAATATTCTTATTAAATACTCCATGGCAATCCCAAAAAGATAAGGTGGAATAGGATTACCCTTTCTAAGCTCCTTCTTTGCATCAAATGGTATAGTAGGACAACTATTTATGACAATAGAATAAGACACTATTTTTATGCAAGTCGTAATCCACTGCACAAATTTAGTTGGAAAGTGTAAGGAAATGAACATCTGCTCTATAAAAATCCATTCAACATAATCATAGGCTTTCTAAATATAAATCTTCAACATACACCTGGGAGAAATTCCTTTCCTATCATACCCTTTGACAAATTCATGGCTCAATACTATATTGTCAGTAATTACTCTCCCAGGAACAAATGATGCCTGACTAGAGTCAATAATTGTATCCATCACAGTCTTTATTCTATGTGTAAGCACCTTGAAAATTATCTTGTACATTGTATTACAACAAGAGATAGGCCTATACTCCTTGATGTTTGAGGGATTCCTTATTTTAGGAACTAAGGTCACACTAGTGCAATTAATAGGTTTAAACACATTGCTCGAGTCAAAGAAGTCCAAAACAACAGAGATCATTTCCTCCCCTATCACATTCCAGGCTCTTTGAAAGAAGCAAACGTTCATTCCATCACATCCTGGAGTCTTATTCCCATCTATATCCTTCATAGCATCAAACAACTCAACTTTAGATATTGGTTTAATAAGCTCCACTTGTTGTGCTCTACTCAGCCTCTTACCCAGATTCATAACCCTAGGATCAATAACAAGCAACATCCCTGTTGTTGTACCCAAAAGCTCTTTATAAAACTAAATGATTTTCTGCTGCACCTTAATTTCAGTAGTCAGTTGCTTACCTTCCAGTGATATAAGAGACCTGATTTTGTTGTGAGCTTGTTTATTCTTCAAGCTAGCAAAAAAAAAAATACTTGGTATTAACATCCCCTGCTTTAAGGCAGTGCATTCTTGACTTCTATATAATAATGCTTTCCTCAATAAGTATCCACTTCTCAACTTGTCTTCTAAGGTCCTTCTTTGTCTCAACCAGCCCCATATGTTGACTCACACTCCTCATCTGGCTTTATGTGTGTTCCAGCTCCGCTCTAATTGAACTGATCTTAATATGAATGCTATTAAACTCTTGGGCGTTCAATACCTTCAATCCTTTCTTCATCCGTTTCAACTTATACTATACTCTTTGCATAAGCCTAATATGGTCTGTAGGGGCTTGCCAAACCTCATGAACAATCTGTAAAAACCTGTCATGTTCAACCAATATGTTTAGAAACTTAAAAGGTTTCTTCTGTAAATTACAACTTCCACCTTGAGTGCATATGGAGAGTGATCAAAACATAGAGGGTCCATCACCATGCCTTCCAAGTGAGGGAACTTCTGTATCCAATCAACATTGACTATGGCTCTATATATCTTGCCATACATATGACCATTCGACCAAGTATATCTCCTACTCATAGACTTCAGTGCAGCCAGACTATTATCTTGAACAAAATTATGAAAATCTCTCACCTCTCCTTCTTGTACAGGATTATCCATGACCCTATCCTTAACCTTTAGAATAGTGTTAAAATCCCCCAACAGTATCCTTGGGCCATGAACCTGAGGTACCAACCCATTGATCTCCCTTCACATATTAGCACTATCAAATAATGTGTGTAATTCATAAACTGTTGTCAGATGAAATTTCATATTGGAGCTATATACCTCTGTACTGCCATGTATGAACTGGTCATGCATTCTAGTAGGAACAAAGTTAACAAAATTGCCATTCCAAATGATCCAGTCCTACCCCTGTCCTCTGCGTTATAGTTGGCACACCATGTTCATTGGTTTGTTACCTTCTAAACTATACTCTAAGCAAATTGCTACTGAACTTTATGCTCCAAAATAACTATCAAACATACTTTATTTTTAATTAAGAAGACACTTAGCTCCTTCTGCTTATAAACTTTATTGAGACCCCTAATATTCAAAGCTACTATATTCATGTAACAATACTAGCAGTACCACCACTCCCACCACTATCCTCAAACACCCCCTGAACACCCTCCATTTTAGGCTATTGACCAGGATCATCTAGCATGCTAAAGCTATTTGTAATATCTATACAACCCACATCTAAAGTTGTAGTTCTACTATTGATAGAAGATTTTCCCTATGCTTCCCTCCATCCTTATGTTGCCTGATCCTTATTCAATGCTGGAAAATCATCCTGCGATTGAATATCAACTAGTACCTCAGGCTTCAAATATGGAACCCCTTTCCTTAGCCAAACCTTACCTCCTAATGGTTTCTTCTTATCTATTCTCAGCTCCTTCAGTAAATAATTATGTCCCACCATCAAACATTCAGTACAATAGTCAGGCATCCACTCATATTCTAGTGCTTAGAGTATGTTGTTTCCTATCAAGGTCCTGGACTGTGATCTCTGTAGGTTGGGGCTGAGTAACATTTATCTCAATAAGCATATGAGCATATGAAATTCGTTCAATAGTTATCGTGCATTCATCTGCACACAATGGATTCCCAAGAGCACTACTAATCCTACTTAGCGAGCCTTTACTTCAACACTTCAAAGGTAGATTCGGAAAACACATTGTAACACCCCGAAATTTTTCTAGACCAAATTCAGACGTTGCATGAAAATGCACCCAGAAAACCAGAAATTTTTCTGTCTCAAACGACCCCCACAATGAACCGTTGGTGGAACTAATGGACCGTTGTAAGTGGTCGTGATTAGTAGAAGCCTTCCTTCGAGGGGAAACAATGAGACATAGGACGACCCGTTGTTCCTAACAATAAGTCGTCCTGTCATTCGTTGAATCCCAAGTTCAGAGGTCTACTGGACATTTCCCTGAGACAACGAGATGTAACAACGACCCCTTGTTTCTACCAACGAGCCGTTGCCACCAACCGTCATTCAGTTCTAGAACCCAGCAGTGTGAACCACGAGGGGATACAATACCAACGAGTCATTGTTATCACTCATTGTCCTCGTGCCCTGTTTTCTTACCAATTGCAACGGGAGGTATCAACTGCCCGTTGTTACTTCCAATGGATCATTGTACCTAACCGTGGGCTACCCTTGTAAATTTAGTTTCTGAACCCAGAAACCACGGCTGGATTCAATGGGCCGTCGTTTTGACCAACGACCCGTCCTGAGGCTCGTTGGTTCCTGTCGGCTAGATTTCAGTTTCAGTTCCCAGGGTTACTTTTGATATTTCCCACCTTTTAAATCCCTAAATCGTGTCATTTTGGGTTCATATAGGGGGAAGTTAAAGGGCTAGAATGACCTTTTTATTCATTCCTCTCAACTTCCCTCAAGAATAGTGCGTAGAAACTCTGATAGAAGCATAGAGCAAGAGCAAGGGTTGATTTTCATCTCAGTTCTTCTCAGGGATTTTCACCAGGGTTTCTTCTTAGACGGTCATGACAGTCCAGTTATATAGCTCTGACTAGCTCCAAGGCCCCAATTCAGTAATTAATTTATTCCTTAGACGGTTACGACTCTTCGAGATAAGCAGCTCTGACTAGTTTTAGAACTTAGTTTCCAAATATTGTCTTATAAGACGCTCAGGCAACTCTCTGACAATATCCTTGGGTCAGTACAGTCTTGGTCCCCAGTATCGAGCTATCCGCTTGTTAGTAGTAGCAGTAATAGGATTATCCAGTGGGAGTAGGATTTAGCACCGAAAGGGCCGGGGTTCCAGCGCACCCAGGTTCCAGAACTATGTTGCCAGCGTAGGATATATATTTACTTGTCCTCATGCCCCCCCCCTCTGACAGTGATTCTCATAGTCTATGCCTTTATATCCTAGCAAGGTATATTGGGTCCTACCGGTGGGGTGCATATATCAAACTCCATGTCTAGCTCATGTGGTTATATGTTGGTTAAAGCCTCTCCCACTAGTCAGTATAGTTACTCTCAAATTCTTCAGTCCAGATCAGTTCAGTGCAGTACTTCAAAATTAGGACATGTCTATGGCCATCAGTTAGGGTCACTTTTGACCCTATCAGTTTTATACTAGTTGTATCAGTTTTCAGCATTTCAGTTGGTCATTTCATGTCGCATCAGTTCAGTTACCAGTTCTATATTGTTATTCATGTTTCTCTCACTTACTCAGTACATTCAAAGTATTGATGCATACTTTTATGCGGTATCGTTTCATGATACAGCTGCAGGTTCTCAGACTCAGCACCGCTAGACGCCGCAGTTCAGATTCTCCACCCTAGCAGTTCATGTGTGAGTCCTCATTATCCGGGGGAATTATTTCTTTCTTTCAGTCATTTATTAGTTTCAGTTAGACTTAGAGTTAACTGGGGGCTTGTCCCAGCAACTCCTCAGTTAGATGGCTTTCAGACAGACATGATTTTTCAGATTTATCAGTAGTACTCAAGTGTTTTGAACTTTATGTTTTCAGACTTGTCTTTCATAAATATTTTTATGATATTATTTAAATATTTTGCTGTGCATGTTTACTCAGAATTCTAGTGAATGATAGACCAGAGGTTGAATTGGGATCACTTGTGGCTTGAAGTACCGTGTTACGTCCAAGGTGTAGACTCGGGGCATGACAAACTTGGTATCAGAGCACTAGTTTTAGAGTATCCTTAGAATGTCTGAAAGCCACATCGAGTAGAGTCCTTTTCATAGGTGTGAAGCACGCCACACTTATGACAAAGAGGCTACAATATGTTATTAGTAAAATCTCCTTTTGTTCATATTCTTTATCATGCGGTAAATTTCAACTCCAGAAATGCCCTTCTAATTCGTGCTCTGTTTCATTTCAGTGAACCATGCCTCCCAGATGCGTTAGCGGAAGAAGGGCCGGTAATGCCAACATACCTGCCCCACCAGCCCCGACAGCTCCTCAAGATGATTCGGTTTCTACCGCTGAGTTTAGAGAGGCCATTCAGTTACTGGCTCAAACCGTGACCAACCAGGTGAATCAACAGGTTGTGTTGTTGAACACGAACGGGTTTGCAGCTGCTGCAAGGGTGCGGGACTTCACCCGTATGAACCCTCTATCGATTCAGGGATCTAAAGTGGGGGAAAACCCCAAGAATTTATAGATGAGGTCAGGAAGATTACCTATATTATGGGTGTCAGCTCTTCTGAGAGTGCTGATCTGGCTACCTACCTGCTTAAAAGGGTAGCCCAGGTTTGGTATGAGTAGTGGAAGGAGGGGCGGCTGGCGGAAGCAAGACCAATGGAGTGGGAGGAGTTCCACAGCTTTCCTGGACAGATTTTTCCCTCAAAAGCTGAGGGAGGCTAAGATGACAGAATTTATGAACTTGCGACAAGGAAACAGGACAGTGGAGGAGTATGCTCTGGAGTTTACCAGGCTATCAAAGTATGCTCTAGAGATGGTAGCCGAGCCAAGGGATTGCCTGATGAAGTTCATTAATGGAGTATCTAATCTGGTCCTCATGGAGTGTAGAAGGGCGATGCTGATAAAGGATATGAACCTTTCTAGCTTGATTGTTTATGCCCAGCAAATTGAGGCTGAAAAGCTGAAGGATATGGAGAGAAAGAAAAAACGGGCAAGAACTGGCCATTCAGATTTTGGCCATCAGAGATCTAACTATGGTAGCCGCCCATAGAAGCAACAACAGAGTGCCCCAACACCTAGTTCAGATAATGCCCCAACCTTTCGGTCCCGCTAAGATTGCAGAAGTTGTTTATCTAACACTCAATCTTAGGCTCACAATGCAGGGAACAGGTATCCATTTTGCCCCAAGTGTGAGAAGAATCATCATGGAGAGTGTCTACCGGGCAAAGAGGGTTGTTTTGGATGTGGACAGCTTGGGCACCGACTCAGAGAGTGCCCGTCAGCAGGGCGAGGGAGATCACAATCCACTACCTCAGCAGCTCCAGTGGGCCAAACAGCTCAGCAGGCCAGCTTATCAGGTATAGATGGCGGTCAGCTCCAGAATCTTTTCTATGCTCTATATTCTCGTTAGGATCAAGAAAGCTTACTTGACGTAGTTACTGGTATGTTACGTCTCTTCCATCTAGACGTATATGCCCTTTTAGATCCAGGAGCTACTCTTTCATTTGTGACTCCATATACAGTGGTTCAGTTTAATATAAGTTCAGAGGTCCTCTCAGAACCATTCTCAGTCTCCACCCTAGTTGGCGAGTCAGTTAGAGCCAGCCGGGTGTATAGAAACTGCCAGTCTCAGTCCTGAGTAAAGTAATTCCAGCTGATCTCGTAGAGCTAGACATGGTCGAATTCGACCTTATACTCAGCATGGATTAGTTATATTTCTGCTATGCCTCAGTCGACTGCAAAACTAGAGTTGTCAAATTTTAGTTTTCAAATGAACCAGCGTTAGAATGGTCGGGCAGCAGCTCAGCACCTAAGGGTAGGTTTATTTATTTCCTTAAGGCCCAGAAACTCATTTCCAAAGGATGTCTATACCATCTGGTTCGGGTCAAGAATTCCAACACTGAGACCCCAGCCATTCAGTCAGTTCCAATTGTCAGAGAGTTCCCAAATGTGTTTCCTGAGAATCTTCCCCGAGTTTCCCCTAAACGGGAGATAGACTTCGCAATAGATCTCCTCCCAGACACTCAGCCCATCTCAATCCCTCTTTACAGAATGGCTCCAACTATGCTTATGGAGCTGATGGAGCAGTTAAAAGATCTTCTTGATAAGGGTTTTATCAGACCCAACATCTCTCCCTAGGGAGCTCTAGTGCTATTCATGCGTAAGAAAGATGGTACCCTCAGAATGTGCATAGATTACTGTCAGCTGAACAAGGTCATAATTAAAAATAAGTACCTTGTGCCCAGAATTGACGATCTGTTTGACCAACTTCAGGGAGCCAGTTGTTTCTCCAAGATTGATCTCAGGTCAGAGTACCATCAGTTTAAGAGTTAGGGAGTGTGACATACCAAAAACAGCATTCAGAACTCGATATGGTCACTACGAGTTTGTGGTGATGTCCTTTCGGTTAACGAACGCCCCAGCAGCCTTCATGGATTTGATGAATAGAGTCTTCAAGCAGTACCTGTATATGTTTGTCATTGTATTTATCGACGACATTCCGGTGTACTCCAGAAATGAGGAAAAGCATGCCAATCACCTAAGGTTAGCATTACAGACCCTCAGAGATAGCTAGTTATTCGCCAAGTTCAGCAAGTGTGAGTTCTGATTGAAGTCTGTGACTTTCTTGGGTCATGTAGTCTCAGGTGAGGGGATACAAGTAGATCCTCATAAGATAGCAGCAATGAAGGATTGGCCTAGACCTACCTCTCCTACTGAAGTCAGGAGTTTCTTGGGCTTAGCAGGTTATTACCAACGTATGTGGAAGGTTTCTCCTCCATAGCATCTCTTCTGACCAAGCTAACCCAGAAGAAGGTGAAATTCGGTGGTCGGATGAGTGTGAGAAGAGTTTCTAGGAGTTGAAGACTCTACTCACTACTACTCCAGTGTTAATCTTGCCAGAAGGATCATATGGGTTGGTTGTTTATTGTGACGCCTCCAGAGTTGGACTCGATTGCGTTCTGATGCAATGGGGCAAAGTGATAGCTTACACCTCCAGACAGATCAAAATTCATGAGAAGAATTATTCAACTCATGACTTGGAGTTGGTAGTGGTGGTATTCGCGTTAAAAATATGGAGGCATTACTTGTATGGGGCTCACGTGGATGTGTTCACAGATCACAAGAGCCTTCAGTATGTGTTCAGCCAGAAGGACCTAAACCTGCATCAAAGACGGTTGTTGGAGCTGCTAAAGGATTATGACATGAGTGTGTTGTATCACCCGGGTAAGGCTAATGTGGTGGATGACGCCCTAAGCAGACGGTCTGTGGGAAGTGTGGCTCACATTGAGGAAGACAAGAGGGAGCTAGCGAAAAGAAGTTCATAGGCTAGCCCGGTTAGGGGTGCAGTTGGTGGATTCAGCTAAAGGTGGCGTGGTAATGCAAACCGGGTCAGATTCATCCTTGGTAGTTGAAGTCAAATCCAGACAAGATGAGGATCCCATTTTACATAAGCTTAAGGAAGTAGTCATCAGAAAAGAGATAGAAGCTTTCTTCCAAGGGGGAGATGGGGTGCTCCGTTACCAGGGCAGGTTGTGTGTGCCGGATGTTGGTAAGTTGAGACAGTAGATACTGGCTGAGGCACACAGCTCGAGATACTCTATTCACCCTGGTGCTACAAAAATATACCGCGACTTGCGGGATATTTACTGGAGAAATGGCATGAAAAGGGATATCGCTGAATATGTAGCACAGTGCCTGAACTGCCAGCAAGTCAAGGTAGAACACCATAGACCTGGAGGCATGACTCAAGATATCAATATACCCACATGGAGGTGGGAAGAAGTAAATATGGACTTCACAGGTCTACCCCGGACTCGGCGGCAGCATGACTCAATCTGGGTGGTAGTAGATCAGGTGACTAAGTCAGCTCACTTCCTCCCAGTTAAAACCACACACTCAGCTGAGGACTATGCCGAACTTTATATTCGGGAGCTAGTCAGACTTCATGGGGTGCCCTTATCCATTATCTCCGATAGAGGTACTCAATTCACCTCTCACTTCTGGAAGTCTTTTCAGAAAGGACTAGGTACCTAGGTCAAGCTCAGCACAACCTTTCACCCGCAGATCGATGGACAAGCTGAGCGGACCATTCAGACCCTAGAAGATATGCTAAGAGCGTGTACAATTGATTTTAAGGGTAATTGAGATGACCATTTGCCTCTTATCGAGTTTGCGTACAACAACAACTACCATTCCAGCATCCATATGGCCCCATTTGAAGCATTGTATGGTAGAAGGTGTAGATCTCCTATAGGGTGGTTTGAAGTTGGTGAAGCTACCCTGATAGGACCAGACTCAGTACATGGGGAAATGCAGAAAGTACAGCTCATCTGAGAGAGGTTGAAAACAGCTCAGAGCCGTCAGAAATCTTATGTCGATGTGCGAAGAATAGAATTGGAGTTTTCAGTTGATGACTAGGTATCTTAAAAATTTCACCCATGAAAGGGGTGATGAGGTTTGGAAAAAAGGGAAAGCTAAGTTCAAGATATGTGGGACCCTACAGGATTCTGAGGCGGATTGGTAAGGTAGCTTACGAGTTGGAGTTACCTTCAGAGTTAGCAGCTGTGCACCCAGTCTTCCACGTGTCACTACTGAAGAAGTGTATTGGTGATCCAACTTCAGTAGTGCCATTGGACAGTGTGGGGATAAAGGATAGTCTCACATATGAGGAGGTACCGGTCCATATCCGTGACCGTCAGGTTCGTAAGCTGAGGAATAAGGAGATAATATCAGTCAAGGTCCTTTGGAGAAACCAGCAAGTTGAGGGAGCCACATGGAAAACAGAAGCAGACATGATGGCGAGATACCCTCACTTGTTCTCTTCCAGTTCAGTTCCAGAATCAGGTACTAAATCCCTTCTCAGCCCTCTACTCGGTTTCGTACTCATCAGCTCTATTTAGATTTCCCATGAGCATCCTAGTTGCATCAACTTAATTAGTATGGTTAAGTCAGTCTGGAGTCAGTTACTCCTTCAGAAAATAGTTCATAGTCTCAATTTTTGAAATCGCAACTCTTTTCCTAGTTTTGGTCTTCATTCGAGTACGAATGATCCCAATGGGAAGATATTGTAACACCCTAAAATTTTTCTATACCAAATTCAGACGTTGCATGAAAAATCATAGGAAATCAGAAATTTTTATGTCTTAGACGACCCCCACAACGAACCGTTGGTGGAACCAACAGACCGTTGTAAGTAGTCGTGATTAGTAGCAGCCTTCCTTCGAGGGGAAACAATGAGACATAGGATGACCCATTGTTCCTAACAACGAGCTATCCTGTCGTTATCGCGCCCCATTTTCCTCGCAGAAAGTGAGATTCAACATGTGACAACTCTCTTAGGATTTAAAAGAGTGAAGAGTCGCCACCTAATGATTTAAGGTGCGTTAGGGCACCGTACTAACCTAAGGGACTATTTTACTAGCCTAAGTCACCAGAGTCGGGCAAGGGTTTAGATTACCTCAAAAAGAAGGTGTTAGGCATCTTTCGAGGTCTACAAATGTGATTTTCCGTCGGATTCTTTAATTATGTGGGGTATTTACTAAGCCAACAAATAAGATTGATTTTAACTTTTCTTACGTGAAACCAATTAAATGAACTATGTGATAAAAATAATAATGTTGTCACGCCCCGCCTTGGGAGGCATGACTAGCACCTGGTGCCCTACTAGGACCTGGACTGCTGGACTAGCTGAGCCTAAGCACTTCTGGTGCCAGGCTGGCTCCAACTTTGGATTCAAGAAAACGACGGGCTATATAACGGCTGTAACTACAGCCTCCGGCCGACTAGGCCTGAGCCACCTGTAAGAAAAAAATAGCTACCCAGAACAACTGAATCAATAGGGAACCTATTCGGGCCGACAAGGCCACCATGTTGTCTAGTTATTTCTGAATCAAGAAAACAGGTGTTAAACTGCTACGTGACCAACAAGATCACCACTACCAACTGAATAAGGCCCCACACGGCCATCATAAACAAACTAAAACATGCACACGACCTCACACGACCGGTACAGCTAACCACAGGGAATATACAATCTGCAAGCCTCTAAGAATACTGATAAGAGGGTCGGGACAGGGCCCCGGCCTACCCGTATTGTACAACAAAAGAGAAATAAACCTCTAGTTGTCAAGCTCTGGATGACAAGAGCTGATGACTCTGTGTGCTGGCTGGAATTACGAGGGATCGGCTCCTCGTCTATGAGTACCTGCAAGCAAGTAATGCAGCGCCCTCAAACGGGCGTCAGTACCACTGGTACCGAGTATGCAAAGCAAAACTGAACATAACTAAAGATAAACAGTATACTGGTAGTTGATCACGGGCAAAAATAGCATGCCCGAGATACACTTTACGACTTAAATTAGTCTTGTTTATCTAAGTTATTGTATACATTTTCATGTAATTTTATATGAAGTGAAGATATGTGCTAACCAACATGATTAGCCTTTATTTTGTACATTTTGATGACTTTTGAGTAACTAATCCATGAGTTGGTGAAGTAGAGGCTTGGAAACGGAATTAACACGCGAACGTCGGCAAAGAGGAGGCACAAAACAGCCCACCGGCGCGTCGGCAACGTGCCACGGCAGGCAGGCTGATCACAACAGCCCACCTGCACGTTGGCAACGTGCCACGGCAGGTTGGCTGCACGACCAAGAGGTGCCAACGCGCTGCCCAAGCAGCGTGACACGCTGCCAACGCGGCAGGGTGCTGCCGGGGCCAATTTCGGGTGAATTCCAGAGAGCCTTCGCGTTAGTGGCGTGTCACGGAGGCAGCGCTCCACGATGCACTCTGTGACACGTTGCTTGTTATTCCGGAAAAAAGTCCTACAACTATAAATATCACACTTAGGTTTTATTTGAGAATTCAGACTTGGTGGAGCAAGGACGTGGGTTACAGGCAGTTGAGGGACGAAAAGTTCAGGGTTTTTTCTCTCTTTCTTTCTTCTTTAATTCAATTGTTTGTATGATTAACACTCGTTTTATGATGATTAATCCACAAATGAGTGGCTAATTCCTCTCCTTGCTGAGGTTATGAACAATTGTGATGAAATTTGATTATTGATTATCTGGTTTTTCATCTTTTCTTCCATGTTGTTCTATTAATTCTTATTCTTACTGCATTGGTGTGTGGCCTACATTAATGTACATCTAAAAAGTCCGGTTTCACTCGAGAAGGCACGAAATTTGAAAGTTGTGAATTAATAGGATATGTTCTTTACTTGATTTGGGAAAATTGGGTCTTGATTTGCTTTCAGGATAGAAATATACCTGAAAGTCGTATTAGTCAATTTAGGAACCGGAATCGTATGGCTAGGACATGAATTGCATGTGATCACAGAAATGTAGACGGATGGTTCATGATTCTTAAGTGAGGTTAAATACGAGAGTTTTAATCTCTTGGCAATTGTTCTTGGCTAGCAACAAGAAGAAAAGATTAACAAATTTATGAGGATAATCAGTTTCATTAGATGTTCGTTTAACCTCAGCATGCTTTCATTCATAGTTCAGATTCAAAGTAGATAATTGTTCTTAGTTTTAGTATAAAAATTTATAAAACAAACTATTAACTTTTTGGTTACGTTGTTGTCGGCATATTTTGAAGTAAAATATAGTATACTTGAGCAAATTGCAACTAATCCAAGTCTCTATGGGATCGATACTTGGCTTACTAAAGCCACTTACTACTTGTTCGACCACGTGCACTTGCGTGTCGGTTTTATAACCCAAAACCACCCGAACAGTAGTTACTGAAATGACAGAGGATAGCTAAAACTATCTGGAATAGCAGAATCTATACCGAGCTTAACTGTACTATAAAGAAGATAAGAATCACATCTGTCAATGCGGCGTCCTGCTATTTATCAGCTTAATAAGTAACACATATATATATATAGCATACAAGAACCTATACCAGCCCCCATAAGCCGAAAGGTGCCAATCAACACGCAACTATATACCCCTACCCGGGTCGCCATCCAAAAATAAATTTACTTTACTCACCTAATAACTACGAGCACCCCGCCGGCTCTCTGGGTATGCAGCTTGGGCTCTCTAGGCCCCTGACTATAACTATATCTGAGTCCGGAGGACTCATGTAACTGTAATCTGAGATCTGTATCTGTAATTTGTAATCTGTGCCCTGGGCGCAAGCGCTCGACAGGGTATGCTATAATGCTGATCAGCCTGCTATGAGGAATGTTGCATCCCATCTTCGTCCTACTACGGACGGCATGCCACTCCTTGGAGTGACGTATCCTCACCCTCTGACGGGCGAGTAGACACAGCTATTAACCCTGGGGCGGCAAGGAAGCTCTAAGGGTGCCCACATAAAACAATCAGGTCTCTACAAACAACAATAATCACATATAACGTGTATATTAAATCTGATAACACTGTTCAGTTCTGACATTCCGTTTCAAACCTCTTACTGAATTAAAATGAATCTGGTACTGGGTCTGAAATAATATCTCGCTGTTTGATACTAATTTACTGACTTTTATTCTTAATACGGCATAATAATACCAAACATATTTACCGAATTCACTCTGAGCTTAATACTCGACTTCTGGAACTTTCTTCTAGAAGTTATTCTATTTTACTATACTAGAATTACTAACTTGCCGAAGAAACTGGCTTCACATACCTTAGTTACTGACATCTTGGCTAATTGGCGTAACTCGACCAATATCCAGCTATTTCTTCCAACTGCTTTCATATTCATAGCAATCAGAACTAAATTCATCAATATTCTGGAAGAAAATACTACTTTGAATATATATATATATCCCAAACTTTGACTTATCGAAAAACAACCGAAAACTCGCTATTTCTCAGAAGTCCAAAAGGGAGAAATACTCACTTTAGGACTAGGAGTATATTGACACTAATTTGGAGCAATTCCACTTACCTTAGCTCGGCGGGTCGTCACTTCGCCGGACGATTCTTACGAAACTAACTCCGCAGGAATGTTCTCTGCAACTTTATACTTCGGTATTCAGAGTTAATTTGAGTTTGGACTGCATTTGACGGCGTAATCAGACGAATATTTATCAAAACCCTTCTTCCCTTACCGTTTCTATTCGTTCTGGAAATTTAAAAGTGGAGGAAATGAATTTTAAAACGAAGTGGAGCTTTATATAGTTGGGCCTGGACACCCCCCTCCGTGGCACGTTGCCATCGCGGAGGGGGTCTGCCTGGCCTCCTCTTGCGATGGTTCGATGCGGCGCTTTCCCGGTCTTCCCCCGGGCCTTTTTCTAGCATGTATGGCATTTTACAACTCTTAACCAACATGCGAATAGGCCATCTAAATGTCAAAAATTTACGGGGTATAACAAATGTGTTCAAATAGCATTGTAATAAATGAAATCAAATAAAGTGAGAAAGACATAATGCAAGGAATATAATTTATCTGAATAATGATTAACAAGCAAAGACAAATAATAAAATAAATACTACTTCGAAGAAACAATGACAAAACGAATAAATGAAAATTCTAAAGATTGGACCGAACCTCAAAGAGGCGCCTACGTATCCCTGAAGGGAATCAAGTCGAATGTAGTTCTGCACAAAATGAGGGGAGGGTTGTTTTATCCTAACGGGATCATCCCGTGCGACTAAAATAATATTTCGCAACCTATTTAGGTTGCTCAAATTATTCAGCGGGCACAGACTATCATTTCCCACTACTCACCTAAATAATTTGTTATTAATCCTAAAGCGCTCTATGTGAAGGAGAACTAATGCCCTAACAAGTGCTTACCCGTCCCAACCTAATGTCCAAGAGGCAATGAACTACTAAATTTGAATTTTGGGTCTAGAACTCTTAAGTTTTAAGGGGGTGATTAACATCAAATAAGTAAATATAAAGAACGAGCACACAAGGTTTCAAGCTGCCTCTATGCAAAATAAACCTATAACATGAATTCTAAATGTATGAATAGATCCTATGTTCATGATTTCTAAACATGCGAGCTGATCCTATGAACATGATTTCTATGAATAAATCCTATATACATGATTCCTACTGCAAAAATCAATTTAAGTGCACAGCATGCTATAGAACCCTATTAGAAAAAGTTTCTAACGGTGTAGACAGATCAAAATAAGGACGGGATTAATAATGCCAGGATATCAGAAAAATGCAGCATATTGAGTATATGAGTCTAGGAATATCTCCCTTAAGTAGGGATTCTATGATTCAAATATTGCATTAAAAAAAATCTCTATAGACAGGGTTTTCTAATGGCAAGTAGCTAGTTAAACATAGGCATGATGCAACAAAGACAAAATATTCATGACTTATAGTTGGGTTTAATCCTATAAACATAGCGGCTGATTATCTATTCTCATGTTTATAGAAACATGCTTTATATTACTTAACTAGCTCCTATAGTCATGATTTCAATAATAAGACTGAGTTATCACAAATATATTCTTATAGACAGAATCTAATTATACAAATATAGGCGTGATATTTTAATGTAATGAACCCTAAAGTCATGATTTCTAATGCATACAGACATATCACAAATTATGAATCGTGGAGGCAGGTTTCTTGATATGAATCATATATACGAAAGGAGACAAGTTAAAGAATTTATTATCAGTTTCCTATAGACATGATATCTAAATTACTGGATTAAACATCAAATAGGTAACTATATTCTGTTGACATGATTCCTATCACGGTTGCTTAAACATATTAAACGGATAGTAAGATCCTATAGTCGTGATATCTAGCCTTGTAAGATTAAGCCTATTTAATGGGTAGTTAAATCCTATAGACATAATATCTAGCAGTTGATTATATGAACAAATCCTATTAGCGGATTTTCTAAGTGGTTAATATGCTGAAACACAAATAAACTAGAGATGTGGTGAGATAAGTGTGCTAGCTAAAGGGGAAAAGGGAGAGGAACTGCGGAAACAAAACTTAAGCATATATTCCCCCCCCCCCTCAAAATAATAACCCTTTTTCACTATGTACATCGTTTATACATCATTACAAATGCTTAAAGAAATGATAACAATAATAATCATAATAAACGAATAAATTTCTCTACAGCTTCTCGACCCTATACCTAACCCGGACGAGTTTTTCGTACCTCCTGCTCTTTTGGAAAATACAAAACAAATACTACAACAGGAATATGAATGAACTAAAGATACTAGGACAAATATGACCGGTTTAATTAAGAGTAGAATTCTCATGAATACTTTCAATAAATTACAAACAATTATTGCTAGACATGGTTGCCTATGTGAGTATAGTAAAAAATGCCCGAATATCAAAGAGCACAAACAACAAAGTTCTAAACAACACAAATTTGCAATAATAACTTCTGAAATATAAACTAACCGGTTAGGAGTAAATAGAGAATAAACAGCAATGAAGATTAGATCAACTAGAGGAGAATCAGAGAACTAGTGGTGTTTTAATAATCATGAAAAGAAAAGGCAAGGTTGTATCCCTCTCCCCCCGCTTCAATAGAGAAAGAGCCTTGCTTATATAGCCATCTAGTTGGAGAAATTAAAGAAACAGGGAAAATATTCTCAAGAGGGAATTAGGGGATCCTTTTTCTTTAATTAAACACAGCTAAAATCAGTTAAGGAAAGAGATCAATCAATTACCATGGTTTTCCTTAAATAAACAATTAGCATAAGACCGATAATAATTTAACATAAATAGAACATGTAGCCAACTATTCTGATCAATTAGAGGAAAAGGTAAACTGGTCTATCAATTGCCATAATTTGAAATAAGCAACAGTCTAAACACGTAGATGGAAAGGAACACCAATCAAAAGAATATTGAGTTATCATGTTCATTTGGGTGCAAAGCTGTCACAATATTATACAGATTAAAATCTAAAACTGCCACAATTAACCAATAAATAAATCATTCTAATTAACACTCGTAACTGAAAAAGAGAATTAAATTATACAAAGTAACCAAGTAGATGTGTCCTGATTCTAAAGAAACATAACGAGCACATACTAAGGAATAGTATATTTAATTCTTAAAAAAACTAATACAAGCATATTTAACTCTAATATATAATTCTAATATGTAAAATATGGTTGTAAAATTAATTTTAACAAATCAAGCACATGTGAGAACATATAATTTGAATATGTAAAACAGAGATATGTAATTAATCTATTGAAATAAGCAAGGGGAGTTTGGGGTGCCGGAGATGTCTAGAGATGGGGCTGATGGCGGTTCGTTGGTTTCTGGGCATTTGGTGGAGAAGGAAGAAAAAAGGAAGAGAGGCGGTGGTCACTGGCTGATAGGAGGGAGAGAGGGGCGAAATGGTGAGAGAGAGAAGGAGGGTGAGGAAGAGAAGGAAACTTGGTCTAGCGGTTTTTGCTGGTGGTTGCTGCTCGATAGTGCTGTTGCCGGCCGAGGTGGTGGTTTCTCGATTCTGGCGGGAAGATGAAGAGGAAAATGCGGTGGAAGAGAGGGGAAGGTATTGCCGCAGGTCAGGTCGTCGGACATAGTGGTGGCGCAGTGGAGAAGATGAACGGAGAAGGAAAGTGGAGGAAAATAGGGGGTTGTGCGGCGCTGGCTGATTTGAGTGGTGGCGAGAGTTGAGTGAGGGTGGTCGGCGGCTAGGGTGAGGAAGAGATGTGCGTCGCCGGAGATGAAATGAAAAGAAAAAAAAGGGGAGAACAAAAGAAAATCCGATGGCCGAAGTCCGCCGGAAAATATGGAGAGGGAGAAACATAGGGAGCGGCTGTGTGGTGATAGAGAGAGGGAAAAAAATGAGATTTTAATCCCTGATTTTGTGGGGGTAATTGGTTATTAAAAGAAATGGGGTAGGGTTAATATGAGCCGTTAGATTAGATTAAATGAACGGATAGGATTAATCCTTAGGTTCTGGGTTGGTTCATGGGTTATGGAGCGGGTCGCGGGTGGATTATATGGATAGGATTAGATTGAAATTGAATTGAATTAAAAAGTAGCTAGATTTGGTAAACAAATAGGCTAAAATTGATAAATTTAGGCAGAAAGTGGCTAGAATTTAAACAAATTGGACGAAATTGAATAGAAAGTGGCTAAAATTTAAATAAATTGGAGAAAAATTGAATTAGCTGCTATTAAATTAATAAAAACACTATACTTGTAAAAATAAATTAATAAAGAGTTTAATTTACCACACTTGTAAATAAATTGATAAATAGATAATATAATAATTTAATTTACAAAGATATAAATATTATTGTCAATATAAATAAGTTATAAATTTGAGTAGACTCATGTAAATATTCTATAGTTAATAAGATATTATATTTTATAAATAAATCAATGCCTAGAATATATAATTAATTTATCAAAAGTTATATAAACTTTATTACCAACATAAATAATTTATAAATTCAAGTAATATTATTATGCAAATAATTTATAAAATTAAGTAAAATTATGTAAATATTATCATGTAAATAGTTTATAAAAGTTAAGCAAAAACATATATTCTAAAGTAAGAGCTTGTTTTATTAAAGGTATGTATATCAACACGAAATACTACATATGGCTTAATTACGTAATATCAAAATTAATGAATTAAAATAAATATAAAATAAATGATTTGAAATAATTATGTAGTTTGAAATAATTATGCAAGAGTTGGGATAATCAATTATTTAAAAAATTATGAATGCAAGCAGAACTTATACGTAATAAGATGACTAAAAAAAATAAACATATATAAGCAGTTTATGCAAGTTGTCGGGAGGTCAAAATTGGGTGTCAACAGTTGTCCGTTGAATCCTGAGTTCAGAGGCTTATTGGACCTTTCCCTCAGACAACGAAATGTAACAACGGCCTGTTGTTTCTACAAATGAGCCATTGCTATCAACCGTCATTCATTTCCAGAACCCAGCAGTGTGAACCACGAGGGGATACAACGGCTTGTTAGTTCTACCAATGAGTCATTGTTATCACTCATTGTCCCCATGCCCTGTTTTCTTACCAGTTCCAACGGGAGGTATCAACAATCCGTTGTTACTTCCAACGGACCGTTATACCTAACCGTGGGTCACCCTTGTAAATTTAGTTTTTGAACCCAGAAACCATGGCTGGATGGATTCAACGGGCCGTCGTTTTTGACCAACGACCCATCCTGAGGCCCGATTGTCTCTGTCGTCCAGATTTCAGTTTCAGTTCCCAGGGTTACTTTTGTAATTTCCCACCTTTTTAATTCCTAAACCGTGTCATTTTGGGTTTTTATGGGGGGAAGTTAAAGGGATAGAACGACCTTTTTATTCATTCCTCTCAACTTCCCTCAAGAACAGTGCGTAGAAACTCTGACAGAAAGCATAGAGCAGGAGCAAGGGTTGATTTTCTTCTCAGTTCTTCTCAGAGATTTTCACCAGGGTTTCTTCTACAGGTATGTAGGAATTCATCAAGGAGATTGTTCTTCCCTTGCGTCCCCCAAAACTCTCTCTCTATTCACTTTCAGCCCTAGTCCTGAGATTGCGAATTTAAAAATATTGCTATTGCTCTTTGATTATTTCATGTGGAATCCTATCCTAGGTTAATTGTAGCTATTTTACACTAGTTTGTAACTAAAATGATGTTTGTTCCATCAATTTAGAAATTCAGCCCTAGCTTTTGATAAATCAGAAATTAAAATCCGGTTCAAGCTTTGAATTCTTGAGAATTTCTCGCCCTCCAGCACATTCGGAGCAACATAAGATAGTTCCATACCTCTGGTACTTAGTCTATTGTCAGTGATCAAACTCAACCATTTCGTATCCTCTAGAGGCGTCTGCATCGCAAGCTTCCATTTATCGTGACCAGCATGTTCATCCTTTAGGTCCCCTCCACTGCCTTGATTACCCGTCAGAGCTAACTTGGTTCCAATTGACTCCAGAGTGACCTGATTTAGAACCAATGGCGCAACATTCACCATTGACAGTATCAGTTTCAAGATCTATTGCTTTGTCCTTTTTCCTTATATCCATAGTTATAGACTTAGAGTTTGCAACTCTCTCCCACTAATCCTGTTGGAATTCCTCAAGCCGTATCTTTCATGGTCGTCTCCTTCCCATCTCCGACAAACGCATAGAATAGCAGTTACGCTAACCTATATCAAGCGGAGAAAGAATTTTTGTTAGTTTCTATTGATTTACTTTATATATATAGCAACATTATTGTAAAGAAATTTACATTATCAGTATGATTAAATATATTATAGTAGCATTGTTATTGATCTGCCTAATTTTTTAAGTTTTAATTCAACTTATTATAAATAAGTAATTATGATTATGTATACTTAAAGTAATTTGACGCATCTATATATAAAAATTAAATTTATTTATTTAGTAGCTAAAGCCTCCGATTATTTAAAGAAAGTTTGGGAAGTAAAAATTCATTGAAAGGCCAGGAGGAAAAGAAAAAGAAGAAGATTCATTTGAATTTGTTTATTACATAGATAGTTTGTAAAGTTTACCTTTTAATTAAATGACAGAGTGATAATATCTCAAAAAATGGAACTAGTAGAAAGGTATACATTTGTAGGTGATAAATGGGCGGGTTGGGCTGAATTTGGACGGGTTGAAATGGGTTGAGTTAATAAATGGGCGGGTTACTGACCCCCAAAAGTTACTTGAGCTGAAACAGATTGGGGTAAAATGGGCTAAAATGCAAGTCATAACAACCCGCCCAACTCTAGTTAAGTTTTAATGGATTTATTTATTCTTTTATAATCTTTTGATAACTTATATAATTAATATTTTTCTTTATTTTGACTAAATATTATGTATTAAATAAAATAACATATTTTTCTAAAATTGTTTTGGCAAGATTTCTCATGAATCAATTTGGACTAGATATTATCCCAAACTTTGATGAATTGAAATGAGTTGGGTTGAATTAGGCTGAACTAATAAATGAATGAGTCAATTATCAGCTCAAACTTGAGCAAGTTGGGTAAATTATAATCTTATGAGCTGATTTTGCTCCTTCTAGGTGTAATGATAGTTGACAATTTAAATTGCAAATAGGCTAAGAACATGGGTGATGTGTTTTCCATTTTTTTGAATAAAATTTTGACCTATTACTCGTGAATAGGAGTATACAAAGCAAACTAAAAAATCGTACTAATATGATAATTCGAGTCAAACTTTAAAAAAATGTGACTAGTGATTTGGTTCGATTCGGTTTGATGTTTGAAAAAGAATACCCGATCGTAATTGGTTTGGTTTGATTTTAACTAAAAAAACCAAATCGAACCAAACCAAGACATTATATGTATATAATTTTTATAAATGTTTTTATGTAATTTATAAATACTTATTAAATTTTTTCATAATTTTTGTCTTTTAACACATTGTTTCAAGGTTGGACTTAGAATTTTGAATGATCCAATAATTAAATTTTTTAAAATAAATCCCAATTGCATCAAACTTTCATTTCGTAGATGCATGTTACTAATCTAAATAAATTTCAATCCAAAATTAAATCAATATTAATGTGTCATGCCCCACCTTGGGAGGCATGACTAACATCTAATGCCATACTGGACTCTAAGTTGACATAGCTGGACATATACACTTCTGGGGCATACCAGCAAATCGCAATCAAGAAAAAAACTAAGTATATCTCGTCTTAAACATAACCCTAAGCCGACAAGGCCGTAATATAAACACCTGCGCAAAATCAACTGACCCAACGGTACGCAGTAATAATATCATTCTATGCGGACCGACAAGAACACCATGCTGTCTAAGTCAGACCAAAAGCAAGACAAGCGCATATATACATATATATATATATAAGCCAACAGGGCTGCCAACTAGTAAAACAACTAGGCCCACACAGCCAACAACGCATGTCTAACAAAACCTGTAGTCTGCAAGCCCCTAAAGAGTAAGATATTAGTTGGGAAAGGGCCCCAGACTACCCAAAACTATGCATCAAAAGACAGGCAAACCTCTAATGTATGGCAGCTCCGGAGGAAGGGAGATGACCAGTCTGCTGAATCTGAACAGCTACTAAGGAGGTCTTGAAATCTGTCTGTCAGAACCTGCAGGCAAGTATGCAGCGCCCCATGCATGGCGTCAGTACAATTTGTACTGAATATGTAAGGTAGTAATAACAAACAGAATAGAAGCTGAGAGAGGAATTGAAAGTAATCAGCAATAAGGGTCAGAAGTAAACCTATATGACCTCACAAATATATACTGTAAAATTGCAGGTAATATTCAAACAAGCACCTAACCTGGTCCCCATAAGCCTGGAGGTACAAACAACACAGAATAACCTACCTGGGCCTCCATAAGCCTCGGCAAGTACAAATCAATCTATGTACTTCTATTTGTACCTTTGTAGCCCCACAAGCAAGCTATAACTAACATACTCGTCTTCTGAGATTGTATTCGAGCATTCTAGGCTCCTGTGTCTGTGTTTGAGCCTTCTAGGCTCCTGTAACTATATCTGAGCCTTCTGGGCTCCTGTAATTGCACCCCAAGAACACAAAGCTGTATTGAGGGTCAGTGATGCCACTACGACATAAGAAAAGTTCATAAGTGAATAGACTTCAATATGGCTCTGCAGGCCTCAATCTGGTTCTTCTAGATGTCATATAGCTCCTACCAGCAACCTGTAGCCCCATAGGCAGGTGTACTTCGACTTAGCCCTTCTAGGCAACATGTACGTGGGCCTTTACATTAATAGACAAAGGCGTTGGCCCCATGTTTGACAGCTGATAATCACTATTAGGATATCACATAGTCTATCAGATTATCTCATATTAATTTTTTCATAAATAATGTGTAAACCTTATCCTATAAAATAAAAAGAAACAGACGAAGTACATACCAAAAAAAACAGGATAATGGTAGGAGGGAAAAGTAGTTTCTGGGTATGCTAACAACTAGCGTGGTTTCCTGAGTGACCTACATGACAAGTTGTAAGTCGTATGAAGCTTATAGGTCAGTGGTAATAGTAGTTCATCTAAACACCTACCACCAAGTTTATTAGAAAATCTTGGTGCCACTAACTAGAAGGTAAGACTGTATTACCGTGATTCTAGCCCTATAGGCGTCAAGGTACACCAAATGCCTGTAGTCGAGCTTTACTATATATATATAGGCGTCAAAATAGAAAGTTATATCGCCAAGTTGCGCCCTATTTTGCCCAATTTAACAAAGTAAGCTCAACAGCTAACCACAGCCTCTATGGCCTCGGTACGGTAGCAAAACCTCACTAGCCCCTCTAGACAGCAATAAAATAAATGGGTAATCTCTATGTCGCTTCTAGCGAGAGGCAAAGCTAAATATAGTCAATTTCGACAAAAGATACTACACTACAACATCAATTCATCTCGTAGAAGCTAACCACAATATACATAAACACGAACTACTATGAGAGCACAAGTGGTATCAACTATACGATGAGAATAACTTACTGAAAGAGGATAGAATTAACATACCTCAATTGCCAAACTATGCTCTACCAATCCTTCTTTGATTAAGAACTCGTAATCCCCCGTATCTTAGCTCATATGTCAAGGAAATAGGGCTATTCTATTTCAAAAAGTAGGCCAGCAACATCATCACGCAAAACACAATGGCAACAAGTCACAATGAGTTCAATTTGGCAAAATCTTACGAATTCTTATAGATTAGAAGGGTAGAAGTACTTACTATCACTTGTACACGTACTAGTATTAGATAGAGATGATTTCTATGAATTCTACTTGTTAGGGCTCCATCAAACTAAGCCAATTTCAAAGATTTAACTCCGTAGATACGTTCTTCGTAGCTTTGAGATTCATTACCCAAGAAAAATTTGTGATCGGAGATGATTTGATAGCTCAATTTGCCCTCAATTTGATGAAAATCTAGAGAGAAAAATCTCTAGGCCGCTACTCACTTTTTAGGAAATAATTAAAATGATATTACACATCACACAACTTATATATATAGGAGGTGATGGCAGGGATCCACGGCACACCTTCCATAGCAGAGGATCAGGGGCACGACGCGACGCTCGTTGCGTGGGAGAGAGTTCCGCGACGCGACGCCCAATGTGGCCTGCCTCCGGTCTTCTTCCACCTGCTCGCTTAATGACACACTCACGCGTTCCACCTTCGACCCCTCTCCCGCATGTGCCACACTCTAAAAACTCTTGGCATACACACGCACACATCAGTTAGATAATGAAAACTTACGGGATGTAACACTATTCCCCCCTTAGGTAAATTCGTCCTCGAATGTGATTCAATCTTAAGAGACTCAATTCTTAGGTATCGCCAGAAAATTTTTGGCAGAGTCTCCTCTGTAATATGACTATCTGGAAACCTGAAACGCAGAAAAGTCTAACATAGGCGTCTCATAGGATGCTACAAACAGCTATACAACATAGCTCCAAAACAATTCAGTGAGCAACCAGCAACAATGATAAAAAAAGCAACAAACAATATTTGAGTAACTATCTCACCTCAATCATAATTATCTGAGTCGGTGTGCTTATCGTCATAGAGTCTGAAACAAATGAGAGTATCTAGACCTTATGTCGTCTTCTACTTCCCAATTCATTTCTACTACATTTTTATTCCTCCATAAGACTTTAGTATAAGCTACATCTTTGGTCCTCAATCTGCGGACCTGACGATCTAGTATAACAATTGGAGTCTTCTTGTAGGACAACTCCTTTGTGATCTGAACATCCTCGACTGGGACAACCCGAGAAGGGTCTCCTATGCACTTGCGTAGCATCGATACATGAAAGACTGGATGAACAGATTCTAGCCCCAAAGGCAATTCTAATTCATAAGCCATTTGGCCTATCTTCTCGAGGATTCAGTATGGCCCAATGAATCCACAGCTAAGCTTGCCTTTCTTGCCAAATCTCGTAATTCCCTTCATAGACGAGACTTTCAAAAATACCCAGTCATCAACATCAAACTCTAAGTCCCTATGCCGCATATCGAAATAGGACTTCTGACGATTCTAGGATATCAATAAACGCTCTCTAATGAGCTTAACTTTCTCTTTAGACTGATGTATCAGGTCATATCCAATCAACTCTAACTCACCTACTTCAAACCATCCTATGGGGGACCTGTATTTTCACCATACAAAGCCTCGTAAGACGCCATCTTAATGGTAAAAGGGTAACAATTATTATATACAAACTCAATAAGAGGTAGGTGATCATCCCTACTACCTCTGAAGTCTAGCACACACGCCCGTAACATATCTTCTAGCATCTGAATCGTGCGCTCAGCTTGACCATCTTTCTGGGGATGAAAGGTTGTACTCAAGTTAATCTACATCCCCAAACCTTTCTGAAATAATTTCCAGAATCTTGTTGTAAATTATGCCCCTCTGTCAGAGATGATAGACATTGGAACACCATGCGGTCGGACTATCTCTTTAATATACAATTAATCTTTAGTTGAAAATGTAGGCCTGACTAGCAAGAAATTGGCTGATTTAGTCAGCCTGACAACAATGACCCAAATAGAATTAAATTTACGCCTGGTACGAGGTAAACCTGTAACAAAATCCATATTGATTGCTTCTCATTTCCACATAGGCATGACTGTCTCCTGAGTCAGCCTGCTCGGCTTCTGATGTTTGGCTTTTACCAGCTGGAAATTAGGATATTGTGCTACAAACTCAGCAATATCTTTCTTCATCCCATGCCACCATTAGATCTCTTTTATATCATGGTATATTTTTGTCAAACCCGGATGAAGAGAATAACGGGAATAATGTACCTCTGCCATAATCTACTGGCGAAGCTCTGCCACATCTGAAACACAGAGTCGACCTTTGAATATCAAGACTTTGTCCCCTGTTATGTCAAAGGCCAAAAACAGTTCCTGCTGAGCCTTGCCTCTGAGCTGTAATAGGCTAGGGTCTTTGTACTGTCGTTCTTTCACCTCAATAATTAGAGATAACACTGTAGTATTTTGGATCACAACCCCACTATCATGTGAGTCCATCAATCGGACTCCTAAACTAGCCAGTTGATGCAACTCTCGAGTTAATTCCCTTTTTTTTTGGTCTCAAGTATGATAAGCTACCCATGGATCTGCGATCAAGGACATCGACTACAATATTAGCCTTCTCTAGGTGATACAAGATATTTATGTCGTAGTCTATCAGCAACTCAAGCCAGTGATGTTTCTGCAAGTTTAACTCCTTCCGCTTAAAAATATACCAGAGGATCTTGTGATCAGTAAATATGTCTACATGAACACCATATAAATAATGTCTCCAGATCTTCAATGCATGTACAACTGCAGCCAACTCTAAATCATGGGTTGGGTAATTCTTTTTATGCTTCCTCAATTGCCTCGAAGCATAGGCAGTCACCTTACCGTGCTGCATCTGAACACACCCTAACATAATGCCTGAAGCATCACAATAAACAGCATAGCCCTCTAAGCCCTCTGGTAAGGCTAGTACTGGTGCAGTCGTCAACCTATCTTTTAATTCCTAGAAACTCTGCTCACAAGCAGCGGTCCACTGGAATTTAGCTTCCTTTTAGCTACGTCAATGGCGTTGATAGGACAGAGAATCCTTCCATAAATCCCCAGAAAGCTGCAAACTTTGGTTGGAGTTGTGGATCTAGGCTAAGTCTTTACAACATGTATTTTTTGTGAGTCTACCTGGATGCCGGTATTTGACACAATGTGGCCCAAGAAAGCCACATAATTCAAACAGAACTCGCATTTAGAAAACTTGGCATATAACTCATGATCTCTATGTCACGCCCCACCTTGGGAGGCATGACTGGCACCTAGTGCCTACTAGGATCTGAACTGACTTAACTAAGCGTAGGAGCACCTGGTGAAGGCTTTCTCCTCAAATCAAGAAAAAAATGGGTTATATCTCGGCTGTAAATGCAACCTCCGACCGACAAGGTCGTATAGCCACCTGTAAATAAAAACTGCTAACCAACAACAGGCAATAGAAGGAATCCTATGCAGGTTGACAAGGCCACCATGTTGTTTAGTTATAACAGAAATGAAGACAAACTACTATCCTAGGCCCCACACGGCCAACATATGAAACATAACTGATTAAGTCCCCACACCGCCAACATACAACTAACTAACTGACGACTGTAGTCTGCAAGCCTCTAAGAGTACAAATAGTGGGCAGGACAGGACCTCGGCCTACCCCAAGATTCTATACAACTGAAATACAGAAATCTCTATAACCTGGCAACTCCGAATGAAAGGAGCTGACCAACCTGTGACTTTGAACAGCTGCTACTGAAGATCCTGAACCCTGTCTGTCTAAACCTGCAGGCAAGTAATGCAACTCCCCATAATTAGGTGTCAGTACAATATGTACCAGATATGTAAGGCAGTAAATAGGCTGAATGAAAGCTGTGAAATACTGAAAGTGAGTAGGAAGGAGAGGTAGAAAGATTAACCTGTAAGCTAGCTTATTTGTAATCTGCGTCTAGCAAACACTACACATATATAAGCGATGATCACACAATCATATATTCACCAGCTAAATCTAGAAGACAAGAATAAAATCAAGAACCTCACCTGGTCCCATAAGATTGGAAGGTACAACCAGCACAGAATAACCCACCCGGGGGCCCATAAGCCCTGGTGAGTACACTTCAATCTATATACCCCTAACCATGTTTCTATGACTGTACTGGTGCTATAGCCAACCTACCAGTCCCCTGGGTATGCAATTGAGCCCACTTGGCCCCTGGTCTGTAGCTGTGTCTGAGTCCGGTGGACTCATGATATCTGATATTTGTATCCCAGGCACCAGGGTCGCGGTGTATAGAGACAACCACGACATATAATACCATGGAATAGACTGTATAAGGACCTGGGACCCCATCTTCGTCCATCGCGGACTGCATGCCGCTCTTTGGAGCAACGCCATCTCGCCCCTGGCGGGCGTCGACACAGCTAGTAACCTGGCGTGTTCATGGATGGCTCCTAAGTGAGGGAAACCCCAAGCAAGGTGTTGTACTAACATCACAATCTAGCCACTCAAAAGGCGTGACTGGCCTTCTAGGCCTAACGCCACCGCTGCTCGCCCCCTAGGATAGTTTGTAAAGCTTTTAACAGGCACGCCGTGCACCTGTATTTGATCAGAGGATCCTGATAGTGATCATGATCTCTAATAGTCTGAACTGAATAGGGCGATATCTGGAATGGTCCAACACAACTCTCTATGTGTCCTACCCGAACATCTATATCTCATAATAACTGCGGGGTCGTGAATGACTAAATACTCAGTTCCTCTGCTCAAGACAACTGTAGGGCTGGTACTGGACGAATATGCTTTTGAGTTATCGTCCCTAATCCTCCATGGGAAGTTTACTAACATCCTTAGCCTGTGGGAAGTACTGTACTAACATGGTATGTACTAGTGCCTTAGACCTCATCTTGGTCTAATCGGATCTTATATTACTTTTCTGAGTGATTCTTAACCTTATAGGCAAGTTTATATAGACTTAGCCACTCCTGGCGATCTGTACCTGAGTACCTTATAAGGACTGGCTGGGGCGTTGGTCTGGCCTCTAACTATTAATAAGGTCCCCTTTCTTATGGTACCACGGGTCTATTTGACCTGGATGACTGGACTGGCTTTCTGGTGATCTATAGGATGATGCTAGGTCAACTGGGACTGACAATTACTGATAGTAGCTAACTAGATGGCAGGCTGCCACTCAGCTCACTAGACAACCCTAGGCTGCCGACTCTATGTATGGCCTTCCTATCTGAATTTTTGGCCCTGGAAGTAAAGGGTATGCCAACGGCCTCTAGGCATGCTGTTCTGGCCACACAGGCGCCAAACTAGTAGTTATATCGCCCAGTCGTGCCTATACTATTCAACTCACTACCCCATAACTATTCACGAGCTTCTAAGATCTGGGCCTGGCAATTAAACATACAATTCTACTAACACAATGAACTGGAGAATGGAAGAGTTTCTATGACGCTTCTAGCATGTGTCACACTTAACATGTTCCTGTTCAACAAGGATACTGCTATATAATCCATATACGTTTTCTAGCAACTAACTAGAACTTATGTAACTGTAATTTACGGATAGAAGCTAATCATAGCGTCTCTGATCTCTATATACCAGCAACAACTAATTACAACATGTCTAATCACAATCTAATAGTAGCAGCCATCTACAACATATGAAATCGTCATTTCTGTTCTGGAACATAAGTCGTCACACTATATGACAAGTACACTTGTTGAGGGTTAAACCTTACATACCTTGATTGTCGTTTCCTGAATAGCCAACGAGTTTCAACTTGTATTCGCCAGCTCTCGTTAGCTGTAACCTTTATATTGGGAGAAAGAGACGAATTTCAATACCAAATTCGGCGTAAAACGATAACTTTTAATACCTATATTGACTATACTTCAACATAACTGAACACGGACGAAGACGTATTATTTTTCAAGAGTTCAAAAGGGAGAAAGGCTTACTTGAAGCCCGTGATCGTATAGAAATCGGTTTGAAGCAATTCGGGCAACATTGTCTTGGCGGGGTTACGATTCATTGGGCGAATATCACAAAAATAACTCCGTAGTAATGTTTCCTGCGGGCTCAAACTTCGATACCCGAAGTTAATTTAAATTTGGACGGCATTTGATAGTGTAATCGGACAAAAATCAGTTGAAATCTTTGTTTTCCCCTCTCTCTGGCCGAATGTGATTATTGGGGCTTTATATAGTTATTGAGGCGGTGGGCAGGGGTGTGCCTCATGCCTCCCATTGAGGCTACCACCCTGGTGCGCCGCGCCTCCCATTGAGGCAGTAGGCCTGGCCCCCCGCGCCTCTCAAAGCACTAGCAGGTTTGGCGCCCCACACTGGCCAGCGCACTGCTGGCTGGCGCGTCGCGCTGGCCCTATGCGCACTGGTCTCGTTCGACCCCGCTTCCGAGGCTTTCTCCATACGCGTCAAGGTCTTCTTACTTGTCACCAATCTACGTGTACGCCTACCAACCGTTAACATTTTACGGGGTGTAACACTTTAAGCACCAAGAGTACTACTCACAGATGATCTCTATGTTTAGCTTCTGAACATGAGTATACCAGGATATCATCAATAAATACTATTATGAACAAATCTAAGAATGGCCTGAAGATGTTGTTCATCAAGTCTATAAACACTGTTGGGCGTTTGTCAATCCGAAGGACATCACCAAGAACTCAAAGTGATCATATCTGGTTCTAAAAGTTATTTTCGAAATATCTTTCTCTCGAACTTGTACCTGGTGGTACCCTGATCTCAGATCAATCTTTGAGAAGTATTTTGCCCTCTACAGTTGATCAAACAAATCGTCTATTCTTGAAAGAGGATATCTATTCTTAAAAGTAACTTTATTCAGCTGCCGATAATGTATACACATTCGTAGTGAGCCATCTTTCTTTTTTATGAATAATACTGGCGTACCCCATGGTGAAGCACCATGGCCTAATGAATCCTTTATCTAACAACTCTTTCAGCTGATCTTTCAATTCCTTCAGCTGGGCAGGAGCTATTCTGTATAGAGGAATAGATATGGGTTATGTATCTGGTATCTTATCAATGGAGAAGTCAATTTCCTGTTCTGGGGGAATATCAGGAAGCTCATCTGGAAATACATCTGCAAACTCACTAACCACCAGAATAAACTGAAAGAGTCGAGGATTTTTCCTGCACATCCCGAGCTCTAACGGTATGATAAATACAATCCTTCACAATTAGCTTCCTTGCTTGGAGATACGATATGAACCTACATTTTTGCGTAGCTGTATTGCCTTTTCATTCCCGCACTATCTCTCCTGAGAAGTGGAATCGGACAGTCTTTGTCCAGCACTCAACATTGGCATAACATGATGCTATCCAATCCATGCCTATAATCACATCAAGATCAATCATTTCTAGCTCTACTAAGTCTACAGAGGTTTGGCGCCCAACAATCTCCACCATACAACCTTGATAAATTCTCCTGGTGACAATAGATCCACCAACAGGTGTAGACACAGAAAATGATCGCTGGAGTAACTCTGGTACTATAGAAAACTTTCGTGCCACTAGTGGAGTAACATAGGACAAGGTAGAGCATGGATCTATCAAAGCATAAACCAAGTAGGAGTAAACATTCAATATACCTATCACAACATCTGGCGACGACTCAGAATCCTGTCGCGCTACTAATGCATAAGTGCGATTCGGACCGCTGCAAAAACTAGATGCCCCTGATCTACCTTTTCCCCTGCCTGTTGTAGCTGAGGGCCTACGCTCGGTAGAAGGTACTGGAGTATGTGACCCTGTTGAGGACCTACTCTATTGGTCTCGATCACTTTGATCTCTAGTCAGACAATCTCTCATCATGTGACCCTCCTGCCCACAAGAATACCAAGTAGTGGAGCCATATTTTCATCTCCCAAAGTTTCGCCTACTGCAAGTACTACAACGTGGTACAGCTGGCCTCATTTGATCTGGGCCTCTCTGCTGCTGTGAGCCTGACGCTCACAAACTCTCACCGAGAACTGACTGTCCAAGACGATCTGATCTACTGCCCTGTCACTACTGCGGTGAGGGCCTAGGTGTCCTACCTGACAAACAAGGCCTGGGCTTACCCTAAAATTCTGCCTGAAAATCAGCAGGTCTAGCCCTCCGATGCTTCTCCTGATCTGCCCTTTCGGCATCGTGTTGATGCTGTCTGATTTCCTCTATATTCTGAGCAAAGGCCTAAATTCGCGAGATATTCATATCCTCTCATAATGTAATTGTAATACAGGTCCACATACTCTGGTGCAAGACCTACTATAAATCGATGTACCCTAGCTGACATAGTATCAACAAAGGATGGCGCATATCTAGCCAAGAAATCAAACCTCAATACGTACTCTATAACGCTCATCCTGCCCTGTTCCAGGTGTAAGAACTGCTCTATTCTGGCCTATCAAATCTCTCTAGGAAAGTAATGATATATGAAGCTTAAGAGAAACTGGGCCATATGGGTGAAGGTGCGTCGCTGCCTCTAGACCTTTCCCAACTCTCGTACCACAAACCGCTATATCTCATAGTCGGAACACTGCTGGCTCAACTTACTTTGTGGATGAAGCATGCATGACCCTGAATATCCTCTATAACTGATCTATAAAGTTCTAAGGGTCCTCTATACGGTCTGTCCCTATAAACTGTTGAGGACTTAAGGCAAGAAATCGCGAACCCTCGAACGTCTGGGTCCCTCAGTAAGCTCGGCAACAACTGATACTACTGGTTGGCGCTGAGCAGCCAACATATATACTGCACTTCTGACATGCTGATCTGAAGGTGTAGGAAGAACTGGAAGTGGTGTTGGTACTTTTGTTGCCCTAGGAGGTTCCTGGTGCCATGGAGGATGTTGGGGAGATCGAGAAGGTGTCTCCCTTTCGCCCTCAGACTTGGCTATCTCCAACTGGGGCACCCTACTAGTACCCTCCCTTGTTGTCGTATCCAGCTCTCGGCTTGCTATAGTCTGTCTTATATCAAACATCTATGTAGATAGATATAACAATATAAGTTTAGGGACTCAACCCTACACAACTCAGCTCTATAGCACGATCTGAGAAGAAGGAGGGGTAATCATACAATCATGCCTCGTAGCTTCCTGTTTATAAAATGTGATGCACAACACATTTATAAACAAGACTCTACTAGACATGACTTGTAGATTTCCTAGGATACGACATTGCTCTGATACCAAGTTTGTCACGCTCCATCTTGGGAGGTGTAACTGGCACCTAATGCCACACTGGACGCTGAGCTGACCTAGCTGGACATATACACTTCTAAGGCATACCAGCAAACCGCAATCAAGAAAACAACTAAGTATATCTCGGCTTAAACATAGACCTAGGCTGATAAAGCCGTAATATAAACACCTGTGCGAAATTAGCTGACCCAACAGTACACAATAATAATATCATCCTATGTGGGCCGACAAGACCACCATGTTGTCTAAGTCAAACAAAAAGCAAGACACGCGCATATATACTTATATACAAGCCAACAGAACTGCCAACTAGCAAAACAACTAGGCTCACACGACCAAAAACACATGTCTAACAAAATCTGTAGTCTGCAAGCCCATAAAGAATAAGATATTGGTCGGGACAGGGCCCCGGCCTACCCAAAATTATACATTAAAAGACACGCAAACCTCTAATGTATGGCAACTCTAGAGAAAAGGGAGCTGACCAGTCTGCTGAATCTGAACAACTACTAAGGAGGTCGCGAAACCTGTATCTTAGCTCATACGCTAAGGAAATAGGGCTATTCTATTTCAAGAAGTACGCCAGCAACATCATCACGCAAAACACAAGGGCAACAAGTCACAACGAGTTCAATTCGGCAAAATCTTATGAATTCTTATAGATTAGAAGGGTAGAAGTACTTACTATTACTTGTAGACGTACTAGTCTTAGATAGAGATGATTTCTACAACTTCTACTCACTAGGGATCCATCAAATCGAGCCAATTTCAAAGATTCAACTCCATTGATACGTTCTTCGTAACCCTGGAATTCATTACCCAAGAAGAATTTGTGATCGTAGATTATTTGGTAGCTTAATTTGCCCTCAATTTGATGAAAATCTAGAGAGAAAAATCGCTAGGTCGTTGCTCACTTTTTAGGAAATAATTAATATGAATTACACATCACACAACTTACATATGTATGGGAGGCGGTGGAAAGGGTCCGCGGTGCACCTCCCATAGCGGAGGATCAAGGGCGCGACATGCCGCTCCTTGCGTGGGAGGGAGGTTCGCAATGCGGCGCCCAACGCGTCCTGCCTCCAGTCTCTTTCCATACGCTCGCTCGACGACGCATTCACGCCTTCCATCTTCGACCCCTCTCCCGCATGTGCCACACTCTAAAAACTCTCAGCATGCGCACACACACATCGGTTAGACAATGAAAACTTACGGGGTGTAACATCATGCTAATAAAAGAAATAATTTCAACACTAGGAATGACAATAATATTATATATCTATTTTTTAACTTTGCATTGATTAATTTATATAGTGATAACACATTACTTAATTTTTTTAAAAATATTTAGTTATATAATTAATACTTATTAGCTGCACTTAGTTTGACGTGACTTAGTATTTTTAGAGTATGATTATTTTCATTATGACTTATTAATTAATAATATTTATTTTATGCCATTTCATTATTTTTTTGATTGAATATTTTAGTACAATGTCATCGATTTCATTATTTTTTTGATTGAATATTTTAGTACAATGTCAATACTCGTCTCATATTTTATGTTTTTTTTTTTAAATTAAGAAATACTTTATATATTTGTATGTTACTAGAATTAGAGAAATATTTCAAGTATAGTTTATAATTTTTTGTATGAAGACTTTATTGGGAAAAATAATCCGGAAACATTAGAGAAGATCGAAAAACCCGAAGTTGAAAAACCTGACTTTTAATGATTTGATTTATAGATTTAAAAACCCACTATAATTAATTTAGTTTGATATTTAAAAAAGTCGAACCAACCCGAAATATGTACACCTCTACTCGTAAATCATTATTTGTGTAAAATTTACATATAGATCCAGTCAAATAAATTATTCATATTTTTTATTTTATAAATATTTAATAATATTATAATATTTTATTTCTTGAATTTCGTATTCAATTAAATTATAATACATGAATTAAGACAAAGGAATATCAAGTTTTAGCCAGCTCTTTAGAAGGAAGAAAAAAAGGTCAGAAGCAAGATACTAATGATATGACATTAGCCACACCTAAAGGTTAACATCACAGAAGTCTTCTAAGAGGAAAAAAAACAAATGGATTCATAGCTGTGAAAATCAGAAATTAGAACTTAACTAGCACAAAGTAGTACTTAGAAGCAAAAGGATACAATTTTCGGTAAGAAAATCAAAATATAAAGAAATAAGGCTACGAAGTATATTATGAAAATACATAATATTTTTTTTAAACTTATTTATATAATATGTAATATTTCGATAAAAATATATCAGTTCAACAAGAATAGTTATGTCACTGATGTGATGATTGATATTTTTCCATCAATTTAGCATGAGATAAATATTAAATTTGAGTCCAAAAAAAAAATAAAATTTTTTAATAGAAAAAATACTAATTTTTTTATATTATATTTATTTTATGCAAATTTAAATTAGTTGCGAGCTACACCGACTAATTAAATGGAAAAAAGAAGTTAGGAACAAATTAAAAGGAAAAAGGAAATCAGAGCCTCATCACATGGGAAGAGAGTCTTATCTTACATCAATAAGTGTGTTGTTTCTTTTCCACAAAATGACGCCGCAAAGTAGTGCATGAGAGAGGTTAGGTAGATAAGAAAACAAAGACTATCGAAGAACAAAATGACAGTTGGAAATAGTGTTATTGGGACAGACAGGATTCAGATTTTGAAATTTGTAAATTTTTATTTATTTTTAAATTAAAAAGAAAGAAAATAAAAATTTTTGTGGTGGTTAGTAGATTTGAATTCTTGATCAAGAGGATAACAAGACTTAAAAATCTTTCTTTCTATCATTCAATCAACAACACACATTTTTAATTAGTTTCCAAGTAATATGTTTTCATATATTTACTAAAAATTTTAATACAAATACGCGATTCACGTAAAAATTAAGAATTTTCGAAAACCTCCGAACAATACACTACCTCCTCCCTGTGATTGGTACACATTCATATAACCTTCCATGAGTCTACTCTACGAAATTCCGAGCTAATTAGAACAGAACTTTGTGATAACGAATACAATTAAACAAAAAACAAAAAAAAAGAAAGTGAAAAATATGGCTGTAAAAGAGAGAGAGAGCATGTGATTGCATTTGCGAATATAATGAGAAAATGGAAGTTTGAGTGTTGATTACAACAATACGATAAAAATAAAGCATTAAAAGAATAAACTTAATTGGCCCCCTAACGTGCTTTCTTCTTCTGTTCTGATGATAGGTTTTTTCTTCTTTCTTCCTAAATGCATGCACATGCACATTCTTATTCTTCTAAGCTAACTTACGTATACTCTTTTTTCTTTTTAATTTATCTCTTCACTCTCTGTCTTATTTCTTTATCTAAAAAGAAATTATTTATATTTTTTTATTATTAAATTAATTTAAGATTTTGTTTTTACGGCACAACCTGATCACATTCAAGATGGTTTAGCTATGTTTTTTTTTTTTTTCTTTTTTAGTGAACCGTATAACATATAAGTAAGAGTTGAATTGATGATTAACAAAATTATTGACAATTTGAATACGTGTATAGGGTAGATCAATCAGAGGTAAGTATTCAGATGAGGAAAACAGATTTTAGTTTAACATGAAGGGTGGTTCAACTGTTTCGGCACCAAATTTATCCCAACTTAATATTTTATTTTTAACATAAAATATTTTTTTTTAAAAATTATGTAAAAAATTCACAAAATTTTTAACAAATATTACATATGAAATTCATAATTTTTAAAGTACAACGAATTCAATATTAAGAACCTAAAAAATTAAATTCTATCAAAATAAAATCCTGGAACGTAACTACCTTTGTTTAGTTATATAAGCACATATTCTTTAGAAATTTCCGCCGTTTGTGCTTTTTTTGGAAATGCCAAGCTTTGCCTCTTGGCTGGTTCATATTTTCTGAGGAAATGATCAAAATGATCCTTTATACATATACACATATTCAAAATAATTTTTAATATATAAAAAAGTGATTATTTTAATTCTATTTATATTTATATATATAGCGTAATTGAAACAATTCTTAATATATAAGGCTGGTTAAACTTAATAGAATGCTTGATATATATCGTTATCTTTAAGGTTTAGAATTAAAATTATTATTATTTTGTAAATATGTATAATATATATAAAGGACTAAAATCCAATCCCCATATATATTAAGGACTATTTTGATAATTTTCTCAAAAAAATATGGACCAGGCTGGAGGCAAAGCTTGTTATTTCCAACTGGACTTACTTAAAAAAGAAGTTTTTTTTATTTGGCTGACCTATTAAAAATAGGACTTAGGAATGAAGAATCCCATACTTGCACTGTGTTAGCACATGACCATGCCTTATATCCCACCTACCTTTAACTAACACATTGTTTTCTTCTTCAATTTTCTTTTCTTTTCTTTTTCCTTTCCTTATCTTTTTTCTTTTCTTTTTTCTTTTTAAAACTAACTTTAATCCACAGATTGGGCTACCTACCTTCCAAACATGTCACATGTTCTTTCCTTTTTTTTAATTTCCTTTTGCCTTTTTGTTGAACTTCTTTTGTCTCTAGAAGCACATTGTGTACAAAGCTTAACAACCCAACAAATAAAAGTACTAACTGGTCCTTTGATATGTTAGCATTAGAAAAAATAATGAATGCAATTAACTTATGTAATATTAATATAATTTTTTTAATGTATAATATTAGTTATATATTTTACTTTGACATTAGGCTATGTATAATTAATACATAAGAAATTATGATATTATTAATGTAATGGGTTTTAATACATGCATTAGCATAGTTAAAGACATAATTATCCTTCAAAACTTTAATTTTATCACATTCTTTCTATTTTATTTGTGGAGGATATTTTCTAAATAAATAATTGTTTTTAGAAATTATGCAATAAATGTTATATTTAACGCATCAAATCAAATAATGCATAAGAAATAATCTCAACATAACTAGCATAACTAATACAAGTATTACACAAGTTTTACTAATATACCCTATTCAGTATTATTCTTATACATTTTTTAGGGAGTTATATATATATATATATATTCTTGTTTCATTTGTTTGGATATCTATAAAGAAAATAGAAGGAAGATTCCCTTATTTGGCACTCAATCCAAACAAAGCTCAAATCTCACACAACCAACATAGTATTATTATTATTCTGTTATAGTGAGTTGGTTGTGTTATTAGGTGGAGGAAAATCCGCCATTCTTTCTGGAACCTTAATATAAAGCACTGGATTCCCCAACAAACACATTTAATAGTTTAATTAATGTACTATATTAGTACATTTAAAACAAACATTTGACAGCTTAACCATTGGCCAAACACCACTTGATCCAATTCCAATGCTACTTTTTATTTTTTTTAAAAATCTTTCCGTTTTTTTCCCATTAGATGATTTAAAAAGCAAAACCAAAAATTGAAAGCTATAGTCTCACAAGAACTAACATCTCGATAAGTGATATACGTGTATATATTCATCTTGGATGGATTAATAATATCTTTGTCTCAGTTTACGTGATATTTTTTAAAATTTATTTAAAATTAAAAAAATATTTTTATATATTTTATCTATTCATTATACTAAAAATAAATATTTATTTTTACTTGTTTAGTTTAAAAGATCAAAAGATAATTTATTATTTAGTTTTTAATTTATTCATATTATTAATTATAGTCATCTATCAATTGCATTCTTCAAAATATAGAATTTATTATACACAAAGGGTGATACAACAAAACTATCATTTATTTATTGTTTCTTAAGTGTGTGTCAAGTCAACACAAGACAAGTAAAAATGGACATAAGAAGTATTTAGAAATAATTTAATTTTAAAATTTATCTTTTACCCTTAATAAGATGATTTACAGTCACATAAATATATTTAAAACTTATTTTGGATCCTATATTTTAAAACCTTCCCTTTTTTTCTTAAATTTCGTACCTATTCAAATTGTGTTACATAAATTAGAACAGAGAAAGTACATTCACTGTGATAACATTCATTTGTGCTTTATGCCTTGAATTCAATATTCGTCTGCTTCATATTAATTGTTAGGATAAGATTTGCATAATCATTAAAAAAATATTTAATAGGGATAGTAATTTGATCAATTTAGTCCAATTAATTTTTTTGAAAACATATAATAATAATTCTTTTCACAATTTTAAAATGACTTTAACTATTAAGGGTAGAATTGAAAAAACATGATCAATTATCTCTTGAATTTTGAAACTAGCAAGTATTTTGAAACAACTATTTTTAGTATACCTAGCAATTAAAATGAAAGGTAATACTTATTTATTTTTTAAAAAAAAAGTATCTTTATTATTTCGCCGTTTTAAAATAAGTGGTATTTTTAACTTGGGCATAACCCCTAACAAACTACTCATTTATAGAAAGTAAAACACATTTTTACTAACTTATCCATAACAAATACCTTGGAAAAAAAAGAAAAATATAGGTAGCTCTTTAGTAGTCTATAAATCTCTCTTTATTTAAATACTAATAAAATTTAAAGAACATTATTAATACCTTCTTGATAATGTGAAATAACACTTATCTTAAAATAAAATAAAATAAAACAAAATATCACTTATTTTTATAATAGCGAGATTATAAATTTTGTAATTATATATTATTCTGTCCAGATTGTTAAAAGTGTTTTTATACAATTTTGTTTCTTCATATACTTTTTCGCATTTTAATCTTTGCATCTTAATTCGTTTTAGTCTTGAGACTTGTGTACCTAACCCCATATTTGATAAAACATCGCACTAGTGCCTCTACCTTTTGAAACATTCAATAAAATTCGAACTCATACATGTCGAGATACAAATAAATAAATAAAAATAAAAATAAAAAGTCGAAAAACCCCATGATTTTGGGGGGTTCATTTTTTGCACGAGTCTTCTATCTAATTAGATGAATTATCAGACTCGATAAAAATAAATGTATATTTAGAGGTGTAAGATTTATAATTTATATTAAAATTAGTAGATTTTTTTAACACATTATATATTTAATCGATCAAAAATAATTTCTTTATTTTTATACGATAGGGATAGAGTTGCGTACGCACTGTCCTCTTCAGATCTCACTAGTGGGATTATACTAGGTATATTGTTATTGTATTAGTTATATATTTGGCCAATCAAATTAAAATAATTATATTAGCTAACAAATATACAAAATATATATTATTTTATATCAAAAATATTATATATATATATATAGAGAGAGAGAGTGAGTTTAATAATATATAAAAAAACTATATATATTTATTGACTATTATTTTAATGCGTTGCTTTCCCCCGATCTTATAAATAATTAAGAATTAAGCAAGAAACTATTAATTCAGCTGACTTTTCTTTTTGGCTCATAAATTTGTATCCACTACCTACCTGACCATTTACCAAACTATTATTATGTACACATTATATATATATATATATATATATATATATATATATATATATATATATATATATATATATACATACATGCATGCAAATTAAAGCTGATAAAATCAGGTGCTTTTTATTAGTCAAAATTAGAATCTATCTGCAAGATGAATTTCTCCGGACAAGATTTGGTTGGGTCGAATCTTGTTAATTTAAAAAAAAATTAAAAAATGAACTTTTGCAAAGAAGAAAAATGAAACATTCCTTTAGATAAAAATGATGCTATTATTGTTTTCTAACTTAGATTGATATTATAATATATTATCAAATTGAACTACAGTATATGTGATTTTTTTTTCTTTTAAGTTATACGAAAAAAATTAAATATTTTGACTTTCTTACATGGAAAAATTTCATCTCCTAAGAGGATGAGAATAGAAGTAAACTCTATGAAATGGACTCTTGTGATGAAATGGACCAAGAAAAAGTAAATAATGCGGTTTTCCACATTGAATTTGTGGGGAAAAAGTGTCTTTTGCCCAAACCAGAGAGACAATTATTGTGATACACTACGTAGGAAAACACGACCAAAAAAATTGCTAGGTGAAATTAGTATAAGTTATTGAAAAAGAAATACTCAATTATTATACGATATGGAATCCCAAAAGCAGAACCAAAAAGAAAGGTTAAGATTCCAATTTTGAAATACTAATTTTTGGATTCAATAGTACTATTTTAGAGTTCTTATTTTTCTCACAATCTTACGAAAATATTTATTTTAATCAAAAGTTTATCAAAAATAATATTTTTATTCAATAAAAATAAAATTTATGCATATTCTACCATCAGACTTTACTTGTGAAATTGTACTAAAATATGTTAATTATTTTGTTATCATAATTATTTTTTTATGAAATTATGCTTACAAAATCTTTTAAAGATTGATTTCAATATGAAAATATATTTTAAATTAACGACTATATATGAATCTAAAGTAAAAGAGAAATTAAATACGCTAAAATTGGAAAATTAAGTACATGTTCCATTTCATACTGTGGTAAGTTGTTGCAACAAATGTACTACTACAAAGGTTTCTGAGCGGTTGATTACAATTAGAAGGCAAAAAAATTAATATCTAAACCTAAAAAATAAAATATTCACTTATCACAAAATGGTTTTTTTTTTCTTAAAAAAAAATATAAAAATTTAGTACTTAATTATCCAAAAAGGTCAGCAATATCTGTAAAATCCAGATGTGTTTTTGCAGTTACCACGACACTGACCACCGCTTTGAAATCCAATTTGCCAACACAAACAAACTGTTTTGCCCACCATCTCCGCCGCCGGTGGCGCCACCATCTGCGGTGGAGATGCTGCGGCGGCCAAGAAGTTGTATGAGGCCGTTGACTCAGCTGAAGAAATATGATCAGTATGTAACGGCAACCCAATTGAAAGTTCAAGATTTATCATCACTTGTGAGGATTTTTGTGGAACAATTTCTAGGGGCTTTGTTTCCTCGGTAGTACCACTGTTGCATTTTGTTTCATCGTATGATGATGACGTGGCAATGATAATATTGGGTTTTTGGTCGATGTTGTTTTTGAAATCCATGCTGATGTTTTTGGTCGCGGTGGTGGAGATGGTGGTGTTGACAGCGGCGGTGGTGGTGGAGATGGCGGCAGCATTCAGTGGACGGTGAGTTTGAGGATCAATGCCGCGGCTGATGAGTTTTCGCTTAATGTGTGTATTCCAATAATTTTTAATTTCGTTATCGGTTCTTCCGGGCAATCTTCCGGCTATAACTGACCATCTGAAAAGAAAGTATAAAAATAATGAAATTAGAAAAAAAAAATCAAATAAGAAGAAGAAGAGTGAAAAAGTTACTAAATATTGGAATACAATCAATGAGATTAATAGTTAGAGAAAATAACAAAAAAAAAAAAATACAAAACTGTTTTGAATGAAAACTTTTAAGTCCTTGTTTGGTAGTAAGAAACTTTTGATTCATTGTTTTGTCGAAAGAAATTCTAGAAATTCCGCCAACTGATTACTTTTTGTCACATCTTTGAAAACTAATAATTATATTAGAGTTTTAATTTTCATAAATAAAATTTAAAATTTTGAAATTGAGGACAACAATTATTTATCAACTATCAGGGTTGAAAAATCACTATTTTGTGAAATTTACCCAAATTAACAGTTTTCTACCTGTTTGCCATCACCAAGTATTTCAATTTAGTTTAAAACAAAGCTTTAATTTGATTTTTTTTTTGCTCAATAATAATAGTAATTAAAAAGGACGACTTTAGAATCTCAAGATTTTGTAGGTTTTGGTATTCCAAGAAACAGAGACGTCCTTCCCCACTTGTTGAAAAAATTTACTATAACCACTTCCTCTCTAGAACATCTAGGATCTTGTTTTATAAGTTCTTAATGTGGTCCCAAATTGGCCTAAAAAAAATTAATGATAAATTCACTTTCTATTCCATTTTGCACACATTTTTCCCAATCAGCCAAACAGAGCGAACACATAAAAATCTAATATATCTGATACTATTACTTATAATAAGTAAACCAAAAAAGAAAAGAAAAAAAAAACAGAAAAGATGGTATATACATACTTGTTTCCAAGCAAACTGTGGAGTTTGATGATCAATTCATCTTCTTCTTCTGTAAAATTCCCTCTTTTGAGATCCGGCCTTAGATAATTTATCCATCTCAATCTGCAGCTCTTTCCACATCTTTGCAATCCTAAAATATTCAAAAAAACAAAAAAACCCATAAATAATCACAAAAATTTACAAAATATCAAGAAAAATGAAAAAAAAGTCTCAAATCTTTGAGATCTTTTTCCCCACAAACACCAAAACCATAATTTTTTTTCTTATTTCTAGATAGGTTGAGCCCTGATCAGGCTATTATGTAGTAGCAGATCCAAAAATTAGATCCTCCTAGTTCCAATTATGAGTTAAAAATTTTACTGCCCTAATTAGGATATCGAGATAGAATTTTCATATATCATATACCTGATAAATCCGGTATGGAAAGGGTTAGTGGGGAAAAAGGAGTTGTTACCTGCAGCTTTAGGGAGAGAACGCCAGCAACCTTCACCATGAGCACGGATGTAGTTGATGAGGCGTTGGTCTTCTTCTTTAGTCCATGCTCCTTTATTTGTATGTGCTTTTTCACAACAAGGTGAACGTCCCATATTGCTTTTTATTTTTCTTTTTCTTTTTCCCCTTTCCTTTCCTTCCTCGATCTCTTTAAGTTTTCAGTTTTGAGGTAGCTACAAATATATACTAATACAGAACAAAAAAAAAAAAAAAGTAAAGCAAAGAGTTTGATGATAAATAAGTAGCCCCAAGTAGACCTTGTCTCTTTCACTATTTTTATCTTGTTGATAAGACTAAAACTGTTTGGTACCTTTTAGTCAAGTTTCTCTCTAATGGAGATGGAGGAAAAGGGGAATTATAGAAAGATATATATATATCTTGTGGGGTTGTGGTGGGGTAGGCCTAAAGTGTTAGGTAGGAGGTGTGGGGTAAAGCTTTTAATTTGCCTATTGGAAATAGACTTTGGAACTATTCCCTTTTGCAAAACTGATGGGGTTTTTCTTTTTATTTTTACTCTTTGCCGTTTTAATTTAATATAAATTTTAAAAATATATTTTATAATTTTAAATATATTATATAAAAATAAAATAAAATAACTATTTTTTAAAAATATTTTTTTCTTAAAACAGATTATTAAAACCTACTCCCTTCATTTCAAAATAAATGATGTTCTAATCTTTTTAGTTTTATTTCAAAGTAAGTGTTGTTTTACATAATTAAGAAGATATTAATGATATTTTTTTAATTTTATTTTTATTTAAATATAAAAAATTTTATATATTCAAAAAAATATTAAAAAATTATATTTTTTTTAATATTTATTAAAAATAAATAAATAAAATATATATTTTATATAAAAATAAATAATTTTAAAAATATATATATATTTAAATTAAAAATATCATTTATTTTAAAACAATGAAAATCTAAATTAAAATGAAGGAAACAGTTCTTTGTTGGAGTTGAGAGAGGGGTGGGGTTGGGGGGTCGGGTGGTGGGGGGTGTTAGGCGAACAACAGGTAAGAAACCAGATTTAAAATTGTTAAGTGTAGAAAAGATATTGGTTGTGAATATGGAGAATTTTACTAAGTAGACCTATAAATAATACATGATAGAAAAAAAAAGACCTATAATAATATATAAAGTCTGCTATGACAATTTTAATATATAATATTTTTTTATTTCAATTTATAGGAAAATATTTAAGGTATGTGAAATTATTTTCAAAAAATTTTTAGTCTTAAAACAAATTGTTGACATTTTTATGCTTATAATCATCTTATTAAAAAATTTTAAAAAATAAATAAATAACTAGATATTTTTTAAAATAGACTAAAAAACATATAACTCATAAATCGAAAGAAATAGTAATAGCTTATTATAACTTATTAAATTATTTTAATAGTTTAAAAGATATTATAACAATAACAATAATATATCTAGTATAAATCTATCACGTGAGATTTGAAAATAGTAGGTATACACAAATTTTATTCATATTTTTAGAAGATAGAAAGATTGTTTTAAAAATAATCTTAACTCAAAAATATTATAAATAATTAAATAATATTTTATATCCTAATATATGATATAGTTTAAACAATAAAAAATTTTAAAAAAATAAAAAAAATATTGCAAGGTTTCAAAATTATTTCTTAAAATAAATAAAAAAAGGAGACTTTTATGAATTCATATAAATAAAATATTAATAGTATTAAATAAAAAATATATAAATAAGAAAAAAAAACGAAAAACATTTTATATAAATCGGAAGGGAAGGAATATTAATAGGATAAATGGTTATGTAGATAAACAAATATAGATTACTTGAAGGTTGTATATACATCCTCCACTTGCAAAGAAAAAGTGGTGAAGAAAAGAAAAGTGATCAAATTGGTAAGGAAGGTAAAGAGAGAGGATTGGATTTGTGGTTAGGTAGATTTTCTTTTATGTTGAGTTGTCTAGTGGGTCCCTATATGTTACTATCTTCTCTTTTCATCTGTGGTCCCACTTATACATTATTTTCACTTGCACTAATCTTGCCACGTGGACCGTACATGTGGTAGTCTGGAGTTGTCCCACAAATAGATTATTGACTAATTTCAAAATAAATCCGTGGAGGATGTTAATTCATTGTATTTTTTTTAACATGCGATTTTCATATCGCGATTTAAAATTTTAATATGAAATTAATATTTGAATATATAATTTTATCTTATAATTTTAAATTTTGAGATAAAATTTTAAATTCTTGAAAAAATTTGATTTGAGATTTCAAATCATGAGATGAAAATTTTCAAATATAAAATTTAACCCATAAGTTTATATTTTGTAAAAGAAACCCACTATTTTAGATATACCAACTATATTTATCAAATAATTATTTAATAAATGATAACTTTCGCCAACTATTATATTGGACATAAATAGTTTGTCAACCTTTCTTGATACTACGTGAGAGGATTATATTAAAGAGTAATACACTACAAGTCATGTTTAATTTTATTTTTTATTGAACTAAAGTTCGATTCTTAAGTTATATATTTTTTAGAATGGCTTTGTGATAGTGTATTATATTTTATTATGAACTTTTACTTATTTGATAAGATTGTATAAGAATTTGAGCAATTTCAATAGTTTTTATAACTCATGGGGTTCTTCTGTTCATGAAAAAAAAATATAACTTAAAAAATTTCAGATTGCATGTCCAAACAAAACTTCAAACTTCATCTCATATCATGATTTCATCTCGTCTGGTCAAACGGACCCATATTGTCAGATTGTTTTGATCACGAATTAAATTATTTTGGATTATAATTTTTAAATTAATTTTTTTATATTTTTAATTAGATAAAGTATTAATTTAATTCTAAATTTACTTTTGAATTATTTTATTTTATCATGTCAATCAAATCATTTCTTTTACATTTTAAAGGCATGTTTGATATGAGAAAATAAGAATAAATAATATTGAAATTAATTTTTGAATGAGTTTATTTTATATTTGGTTAGAATTAAAGTTTGAGATTAATTATTTCGGGGTTATAATGTTATATTTATCTCATATTGCGGGTGGGATAACAATTACGAGAATTAATTAATCTCGGGATAATTTATTTCGAGATAGCTTATTTCCAACCGAACAACCCCTAAATGTTATGAATATAATGGATGAGAATAGGAATGGATTATCCATTTAATTCACATACATAAATTTGCTTACATTTAAATGTATCTATACAATATATATCATTATCCTTTTCATTATTGTATTTGATGGTGTATTTTTGTAACTATAAATAGAGCACTTTGGCTCGTGGATTAGACATTTAATAGCAGAAAAGTTATCTCCTCCTTTTTATATTTCTTATTTAATATTGTTCTACATTACTCATATTTTACAATATGTTATCAACGCGAATCTCTAACCTATTGAGATCTTCTTAAACAAGGATTATCTTCTGCCTTACAGTTAGTCAATTGTTTGTCCTATTCAGGTACACATCTCTATGTTTATAATACCTCTAATAGTACCTTCGTAAGTCTTTGATTTTTAATTTAATTGATACATACATGACTTGCTTTAGATATTATTGTAATACTTGTATTGGTATGATAACCAATATGTTTCAAGTTTAAATTATAATGTTATCATATGTCCACCAACTTATATATAATTCTAAATTAAATTCTACGGGAATATGAGAACATGCTAGTTAGAATACTATTTGTGGTTATTGTTTGTGTCATAAAGAAGAAGAATATTAAATAGACTTATAACTCTTTACTCTTACAAACTTTGAACGTTAATTTATTTCCTATAAATCGTGGATGGATACATCCAATATTAATGAAATAGTACTTTTATAGTTGTATGCTATATATAATAATTATAATAATTCTTCTTTCATGTCATTATGATTATAAGTTGTGTGCCAAGTAAAAGTATATTATAACACTTTTAATTAATTAATTTCACATAAGTTTTTATAATGTTTACCATAATTAATTGGTGAATTTATTAACAATTATAATTTTAATATTTCATGAGTTTACATATTTTTATGAATTTGTATATTTCAGCATGTATTTTATTTTCTACTCATGTTATATTTTATTTATTTAAAATATTATTTACTATTTATTATAGATAAATAAAAATCATTAAATTAATTCAACTATTTTATATGATAGTTTTTTAATATGTCGAATTTATCAAAGTTTGAATTCATGGCACTTGATATTTCTAGACAGAACTATTTGTTATGGGTACTTGATTTTCCGTTGCCGTCATCTTGATTAAGGATTAAAATATGAATATTTAACTTTAAAAAATTCATTTGAATTATGAACTAGTTTGAACGAAAGGTATGACCACCTAAAGGCCATGGTATTACCAAGAGCTCGTTATGAGTGGATCCACGTATAACTTCAAGATTTTAAAACCGTAATTGAGTATAATTTCTGTTGTATTCAGAATAACTTCCCAATTGAAATTATGTGAGAAAACTATAAATGATGAGATCGTGCTGGAAAACACACACTTACTACTTTTCATGCTTCAAATGTGATATTACAACAGCAATACCATGAAAAGAGTTTTTAGAAATATTATGAGTTGATCTCATATCTTTTGGTGGCTGAGCAACATAATTTCCTTTTAATGAAAAATCATAAAATCTGTTCCGCTGGATCTGCTCCATTCCCAGAAGTAAATGTGGTAGCAAAAAATCAAAAGTCTGAAGATAGACTGAATAATAATTAGGGCCGTATGAATGTAAATAGAAGTGGCAAGAGACAAAATAATAATCTTCGTGGTGGCAGACATAATAAACAAGAGAATAATAAGGGTTCTCAAAATAATTCTTCAAAAGGCAAAAGCAATATTTGTCATCGATGTAGCATGAAAGGACAGTGAGCACAGAGTTGTCATACACCTGAACATTTTGTCAAACTATATCAATCCTCCATCAAAAGAAAGAATAACAAAGTGGAGACTCACTCTATCTTTCAAAATGATGTTGAGGTGGACCGTATGAATAATTATAATAAAATTGAGACCAATCTCTCGAATAAAGATGATGATTATGAAGGTCTTCCTGGTATAACTCATTTAGAAGTTGGCGACTTCTTTGAGGATCATGACTGAAGACTTGCTAATGGGGAATGAACCATAATAAATATTGTCTCATGAATTTCAACTAGTTTATGTTTTTTCATAAAGCATATTTTTTTGTTACTTTCAACATTTCTAATATGATTCTTATAATATTCTATGTCATTGTAAGCTTTTAAAATTTCTAATAAATAACTTCATGTTTTATAGAAAATATGGATACTCTTCATTCTTTAGTTGGCCGCATAAATAAAGAGAAAGATATATGTCTTCTGGATAGTGCAACAACACACATCATATTAAAAGACAAGAGATATCTCTCTTATTGGATTATAAAATAAGCCAATGTTATAACAATTAATTGAGGGCTCTGAAAGAGCGACCTTATCTCTACCTAGAGGAACTGCATTGACTATCAATGATGCACTATATTGTAGTAGGTCTCAAAAACACATGTTGAGTTTCAACGATATTCGTCAAAATGGATACCATGTAGAGACCACCAGTGAAGGAAAGGAAGAATACATTTATATTACTACAATATAAGTGGAAAGAAAATATATACATAAAAAATTACCCTCATTTTCCGCCGGCCTATACTACATCAGTGTTAGTATAGTTGAATCACATGTCATAGTATAATAATTTTATTATTTGGCGTAACCAATTGGGTCTTCCTAGTTTTAATACGATATAAAAAATAGTTGAGAACTCACATGGACATACATTGAAGAACTAGAAGATTCTTCAATTTAAGGAATTCAATTGTGTTGCTTGTTCCTAAAGGAAATTGGTTATTAGACCATCAGCAGTAAAATCTAGGATTGAATCCCCTGCATTTATGGAATGAAAAAGCTACCCTTAAACTATTGGATTTGGTACAAAAATATCCTCTGTTAATCTTTCCGCTCTAAAATAACCTCCCCCCCTCCCCCCCCCCCCCCGATCAACCTATTTGGCTCTGCAATGCCCTTACTCGCTAATGGTCAATAATTAAATATTTGTTAAATATTTTATTTATTACGTGAAATCTCTGATTGGTTGATTTTCTAATTAATCTAATTAAAACAAATTTAACTAAAACCTACTCAAATCCGATACTCGACTCACCTATTTCTACTCGACCCATTATATCCAACCCAAATAATTCACCTAGATAAGAGAAATTAATATCTGGGCATAAGGGATTCGTCTTCTTCTTCCTCTCTCTTCATCCTCTTCAGGTTCCACATTTTCCGACCTTATATTCTCATGGGATGCAGGAGGCAAGCACCAGAATATAGTAACAGATATCATTTTCACCATTACTACTTGATTAGTTTCACCGATTTTCATGGCACCAGATCGAATGCAATCCACATGTTCTATTAGCGTTTGTCATTTGATCTCTTTTTCCCCAACCATTTTCATAGTATCATTGAAATCAAATTGGTAGCAACAAACCTAAAGTTTTCTTAAGAATAAACTTTGTCGTTCAGACATTGGCACGTCCTTGAGCATTGGAAGGGTCTCAATTGTTCCCGACACCGAAACTGCTGCTGATATCACTGTTTGCTGCATTGAATTGTTCATCATTCCAGCTCCGGCTCCGGTGGCTCTAAAAGCTTGGTTCACCACCACATTAGATGTTGAAACCGACCTAGAACTCTGATTACCTGATGAAGCAAACTCAAAATCCGAATTTGGATAGAAACAGGTAGATTGAGTATCGGGTTTGGATAGATTTTAGTTAAAATAGTTTTAATTAGATTGATTAAAAAATTAACCAATCAGAGAGTGCCACGTAATAAATAAAATACTTAATAAATATTTCATTATTGGTCGTCAGCAAGTAAGGACATTACATAGCCAATAGGTTGACGGCATGGGTATTTAGAGCGGAAAGGTTAATAGAGGGTATTTTTGTACTAAATCTAATAGTTCAAAGGTAGTTTTGACTCTTTTCCATTTCTGAAACATATACATGGTGATATATATAGGATCATTCATCCTTCATGTAGATCATTCAAGTATTATATGATTTTGAGAGATACATCTACAAGGTGATCATATGTATGTTTATTATCAACCCGTAATATGACATTTGCAAGGTTCTTGACCCAAATAATAAGATTAAATGTACCATTTCTAAATTATATAATTAGAGAATTTGTCTTGATAATGCGGTGAGTTTACATCTCCAACTTTTAATAATTATTATGTGGAAACTAGAATAACAATTGAGCATTATGTGACTCTCATTTCATACTCAAAATGGTCTAGCAGAATCATTAAGCGGCTCCAGTAGATAGCTAGACCGTTGCTTATAAAAACAAAAGTTTTCATTTCCGTGTGGGGACATGCCATTTTGCATGCAGCTGCGCTTATACGCATAATGCCAGCAATTTATCATAAAAACTCCCCATTATAATTATTGTCTTTTGGTCAAGAACCGAATAATTTTCCATCTTAGAAGTGTTGGTTGTGCGGTATATGTTCCAATTGTTTCACCTAAATGCAAAAAGATGGGAACCCAAAGAAGATTAAGAATATATGCTGGTTATGAATCTCTATTTATTACCAAATATCTGAAACCCATGACAGAAGACTTGTTTACAACTAGATTTGCTAATTGTCACTTTGATGAGTCAGTTTTTCCAATATTAGGGGGAGAAATTAAGAAGAAATAAAAGGAGATAGACTGGAGCGTATTGTCACTGTCTCATTTGGATCCTCATACAAATCAGCATGAATAAAAAGTTGAAAAGATCATTTATTTATAAAATACTGCAAATCAATTGCTAGATGCGTTTACTAACCTTCCAAGGGTTACTAAATTACATATTCCATCTGCAAATGCTCCAAGTCAAGTTGATGTCTTGAGTCTAAAACATGCATGAAGTGTGGTAGACCTGTCGATTTGAAAGACAAAATTCCTCAAGAAAGGAAAGGAACAAATGATCAAGCTGATCAAAGAGACGAAGTTACTCATGAAGAGCCCGGAGGCATAATAATTGATAAGACCTCGTCAAAAGAATTTCAAGTTCCTAAAAAATATAATAATGAAGAAATCTCAATAAGCTATGTTTACCTGGAAACGAGATAGAATCGAAATGATGTTTATATTGATAATTCATTTGCATATAATGTTCTATTGAAGTTATGCAAGAAGATGAGGATCTTGAATCGAAGTCTATTGATGAATATAGAAAGAGGAACAACTGGTTGAAATAGAAAGTCGCAATTGAAGCATAATTAGCTTTACTTGAAAAACGTAAAGTTTTTAAACCTATAGTGTCAATACCTGAAAGGGTAAAGCCAGTGGGGTATAAATAGGTCTTTGTGCAAAAACATAATGAGAAAAACAAAGTCGTTCATTATAAAGCACGGCTTATGGCACAAGAATTTTTGCAAAGATTTGGTGTTGATTGTACGGATACGTATTGTCTCATAGTGAAAGCAATCACTTTGAGATATCTGATAAGTCTAGCGGTGTATGAAAATATTGACATGCGCTTGATGGATGCTTTCACAGCCTATTTATATGGCTCACTAGTTAACAAAATTTTTATGAAGATTCCTGAAGGACTCAAAATCCCTGAAGCATACAAAGGCTCTGAAGAAACTTGTTTAGTGAAGCTTTAGAAATCCTTATATAGATTGAAACAATTAGGAAGAATGTGGTACAATCACCTTAATGAGTATTTGCTAAAAGAAGGGTAGAAAAATGATCTTAGTTGTCCTTGTATTTTTGTTAGAAGGTCTGCAACTGAATTTGTCATATAGATATTTATGTTGATAATTTAAATATTATTGGAACTATTGAAGAATAAAGGCACTACAATATTTGAAAAAAAGTGTTTGAAATGAAAGATCTTGGAAAGTTAAATTTTGTCTTGACCTACAGATTGATCATTTAAAAATTAAAATATTTTTTCATCAGTCTATGTACCAAAAAGATACTAAAGCGATTCTACATGGATATAACACATCCATTGAACACTCCGATGTTTGTGAGATCACTTGATATCAATAAAGATCCATTCCAACCTCAAGAGGAAGATGAAGAACTCGTTAATAATGAAACTTTATATTTAGAGCAATTGGGACATTAATGTATCTTTCTAAAAATAGAAGATCAAATATAGCTTTTGCAGTGAGCTCATTATCAAGATTCAGTTCCTCATCAACAAAAAGGTATTGAAACGGTGTTAAACATAATTTTAGATACCTCCGAGTAACTATTAATAGGACATCACTTTATTCTAATGATTTCAATTCACAAATGATTGGTTATGTAAATGCAAGTTATTTGTTTGATCCACATAAAACTTGATCTCAAACAGGTCATCTATTTACCTGTGGAGATACAATTATATCATGACGATCAATAAAATAAATTCTAGCTGCTACATCTTCAAATCATGCTGAAATAATAGTCATTAACGAAGCCAGTTGAGAATGTATATGGTTGAGAATAATGACTCAACATGTTCTATAAATATGTGATCTTTCTTTGAAAGCAAAGACTCCAACAGTTATATTATTAAGGCAATTTAATTTCTCAAAATTTATTTAATTTATGTTAAAAATTAGGAAAAATTACATAATATAGCACAAATAAGATAATATTTATAAGTTATGGCCACAATTGCAAATAATTATAATATCTAGCTATATTTTAATTAATTGACTATTTTTTTGTATTTACTAGCAAATAAGAAAAAAATCTCTTAATCTCTCTCCAATCTAACAAATAAGAAAGAAATCTCTTAATTTCACTCCAGACTCGCTTGTCTCTCTTCTTTCTCTCCCTCATCTTTGTCCTCCCTCCCTCCTTCACCTCTCTCCTCCATCTCTCTTTCGCTGCTTCTCTCCCCTCTCCTGTTCTCTCTCTCTCCCTCTTTTTCTCTCTCTCTCCCTCTCTCTTTTTTGTGTTATTTTTTTGTATTTTTTGTATCATGAATGATACAATTGATATAGGAGGGAATAAATCTACATGATACAAGAGTGAATGAATATAATTTAAATTAGAGCGAATGGATACAACATAAATGTACATATTAATACAATAAATACAATCATTTGATATCTCAAAAAATATAAAAATACAAAGAGAGGTGAAAATACTGCATACAAAGAGATAGAGGATACAACCTAAATATGTGTATGAATACAACAAATACAATTGTCTAACACCTCAAAAAGTATAGAAATACAAATACAAAAGGGTGAAAATACAAATACAAAAGGGTGAAAATACAAATATAGAGAGTAGTGAAAAAATATTATACAACGATAAAGAAAGAGAGAGAGAGAGAGAGAGAGAGAGAGAGAGAGAGAGAGAGAGAGAGAGAGAGAGAGGGTGAGAGAGAGATAAGGGCGAGATATGAAAAAGAGAGAGGAGAGATGAAAGAGGGAGAGAGAGATAGAGAGAGAAAAAGAGAGATATGAAAGATCATGTATTAATTATAGCATGATATTTGGTAATTTACCATTTTAAAAAGATAGTATTTCATATTTAACTCAACACGTTGATTAGTATATTTGGTCTATTTCAAATATTCCGTAATTTTTAAAACTACTCATGAGTTACAATAAAAAAATTAACAGCAATTTAAATTGCTGATAAAGAGAAGTTGAATCGATTTAATTGGTAAAATTTTGAATAAATAGTGTGCCAGTTTGTCTGACTAAATACTTCAAGGAAAGTAATGTAACCTGGAGCAAGTTAGGAAAAGTAATTTCTATTTTATGGAAAACTAATTGTGAGGTATAGTACAAATCTTTTATATATGATAAATTAGGAGTTTTGATTATTGTTATTTTAGTATCTAACTATTGCCCACCCTTTAGTTGGGAGTGTGTTATAATTTCAAATTTGAACTAATTTTTAGATTTAAGTTACACTGAAGAGTCTAATCTTCACATGACATCATATATACTCAGGTACTTTTTTGTTTGGGCCCCAAAGTTATATTGCTTATGCTCCAATAGGGCCTAAGCATGAAAGAAAGTGTTAGAGGGGTCATTTGCAAGAATACCCTATTTTGGGGCAGTTTTTAGGAAAAATTACATTATATATCATCTAAGATAATATTATTAAATTTAACATACCTTTTAACTTCTTACTTAATTTAGCTCAATGTCTATATAAAGTAAAATTTACTTTTCATCTGTTAGCTCAATAATAAAAAATACTAATTTCTTCTTCCAATTTCATTTTTCATCCCCCAATTTCTGTTTGCTTCTCTTTTGTTTCTTCTTCTTTCTTTCTTTTTTTGTTTCTTTTGCTGCTTCTTCGTTGTTCTTTCTTTTCTGCTTTTTCATTCTTATTTCTTTTTAGTTTTTCTGCTTTTTTTTTCTTTTTCTATGGCAATTTTTTTTTTTGCTTCTTATTTCATAATTTTTGTAATCAACTTTGTAGAGATTATGTGTAAATTTAATTTTTTTTAAAAGGATATGTGTAAATTTTATAGATATGTCACTACAAAAATATATTTGGGTATTACATTGTTGATGTATAATGTATTTGATGTGATTATGAATTTTATATTTTCATACTTAAAAATTGATTGAGCACATACTCATATTTATCATTACACGTTTAAATATTAATTGTTAGGTGAATTAAATTGAAAAATTCAAAACTCCATTGTTGGAGTTCTTAAAAACTAAAATTCACAATTGGATTTTAAATTTGTTGAAAATTTTAACAAATTGATGATTGTGATTCATTGGTGGTGTCATTTCGAAGTAGTTGTTAAAATTTGATGAAGAATTAAGTGTTGCTTCTTTAATTTCTTGGTCTTTTTATTTTGTTGATTTGAAATAGTATTGCATAAAAAAATATAAACTAGTTATTCATAGTGGATTAATCGATAATATATCAATTTTGTATGAGTTTGTATAATTTTATATAACTATATAAAAGTGTGTGTAAATACTTTTTATACACTATTATCAATTTTTATACGTTTTTATATAAAGTTAATATATTATCCACAGTGAATGTATAATATTGTATAATATTATATAACATTTTATATCGAGTTTTTAAACATTATTGTAAAAGAAAAAAAATAAAATTTTTGTATAATATTGTATAACGATGTATATTATTGTATACCGAATTTATTTTGGGCTATAGAATTGCAAAGTATGTTTAGGGATATATTTTTGCAATGTAAGTTTGATAATTGTATATTTTTGTTATTTTTTCTTTTTAATTTTTGTTTCTCAAATTTGTGGTCTTTAATTTTTGCTCTTTAATTAGCACGTTAATTAATAAAAATATGATCGACGATACCCTTAATATATATTGAAAAAATAAAAAAAAATTGCAAAACACAAGTTATGCCCTTACATGTCATAATTTATTCATCCAAACTTATGTTGATAGAGGCAAAGTTCTATAAACATTTGTCGTACAAGATAAAGGTTCTCTAAACTTTTGTAAAAAATTCGTAAGGCATAACTTATTCATACGATCTTATGCTGATAGAGGATAAGTTTTCTAAACTTTTTTCTTGTGAACGAGATACTGCACAACTTGTGCCGGACAAGACAAAAGTTCTCAAAATTTTTGTCTTATAAAATTAGGTCATAGTTAAGGATATTTTGATCCTCACATTTTCATTAAATGAGAAGAAAAATAAAAATAAATTAAAGACTATCAATTTGAGGAATAAAAATTAAAGATCAATCCGGAATAGGGGCAGTTTGCGTAAAAATTTAGTGTTAGAGTAGCCTAGAGTCCCATGGTTATATGAACTTGGGCAATCCTTCTCCTATGAGATAACTTTTGGGGTTTATAAGTTAGGTCGTATTGCCAACATCCTTTCCTGTTTGGTCCCCTAAGTTATACTGTCCAAGCTCCAGTTGGGTCTAGAAATAAAGGGGGAGGGAGTAATAGAGTGAGTTAAAATTTCACATTAATTGGGGAATGATATGATAGTCAACTTATATGGACTTGGGAAAACTTTCCATACCGAGTTAGCTTTTGAGGTTTAGTTTTAATTAAGCCCAAGAATCATATTTTCACATGGTTTCAAAGCCAAGTTCATTTTTGTTTGGCCGTCCAATTTTTATTGTCCATGCTCTAGTTCGGATAGGGCATGAAGGGGAAGGGATATTAGAATGGGTTAAACTCCCATATTGATTGGGGAATAAACTGGTGTTCTACTTATATGAACTTGAGCAAATATCTCTCTATGAGCTATATTTTAGAGTTGAGTTAGCCTCTATCTTCACATGGTCCAATAGCATGCAGGTCCTTCCTGTTTAGGTCCCCAAGTTATAATGTCCATACTCCAATTGGGTCTGGACATGAATAGTGGGGATAGTGTTAGAGTAGGTTAGAGTATCACATTAGTTTAAAAAATAAACTGGTAATCTGCGTATATAGACTTAGACAAAGATCCCCCAGGTCCTTCCCTGTTTTAGCCCTTAAGTTATATTGTCAACGCTCTAATTGGACATAAGCATAAAGAGATGAGGGCTAGAGTGGGTTAATATTATGCATTGATTGGGGAATAAAACTGTCACGTCCTAATCTTGGGAGACGCAACTGGCACCTAATGTCGCACTGGACCCTAAGTCGATCTAGCTGGACATGTACGGTTCTGGTGCACACCAACAATACATAAATCAAATAATCAAACAATTATATCTCGACTTAAAGAAACCCTTAGCCGGAAATGCCATAATACAATAACCTTCACATAAATTCAACTGACCTAATAGTTCACAATAGCAATATAATCCTATATGGCCGATGAGACTACTATGCTATCAAATATCACAAATTTCTATGCGGATCGACAAACACACCATGGTATCTAAGATCATCTAAGCTAAAAGTAAGCATATATAAATACAAATCCATCAAGGGTGTCAATCTGTGTCATGACCCAAACGACCGTGATTGGCACCTACCCTAACTCCCTAGTGGGTGAATCAATGATTCTTAATAATTACCCCGAAAACAAACATTCAAAGAAAATAATAACCTTAAAATTAAATAAAATTACAGGATTCAATTAAAATTGGCTAAGTCAACCGAAAGAAAACCAATAAAATCCGACTGCACTTCCCAGAATCCGATTGTCATTGCACTTCAGACGTCTAACAAAATTCTAAGAATGTTTATAATAAAAAAGAAGTAAAACTGTAAGTGTGCGGAAGAGAGACATCTTCAAAAAAGGAGTAGAACAACCCATTCTGCGTCGCTCACCTTTCATTATTCAATCTTTGCTCTAAAGGTGAGATCGTAATGAACTTTCTGGGTCAGTTTCTGCACTCAAAAAAGAAGTACAGGAGTAGCGCCAGTACGAAATACAGTACTGGTAGGCATCATCAGCGACCTTATATAATAACATATAAGAATGCAAACAACAACATGAAACCAGTTTAGAACACCATTCAAATACACATTACATAATTAGGAAATTCAACTCTGCTCAGATGCAACTGGCCTACTCACTAGATTAGGTTCTTCGCTACAGCGGTACTGCCCTGGGCAGTAGCTCAACTTAGCTGCAGTTAATTATTTCACCAACTATTCGCAACATCATATCATCTCATTCATTCAGAAACATAAAAGTTACCACATCTGACACATGAAAAGCTGCATAACCACATGCAATATAGAATAATTCATAACAACGATGGCACAATTGCCATTCTAGTTTCCATTTAACTCTATCAACATCAAGACTCCCAATTTTCCCACGTTTAGATAACAACACATGATAACAATCTCAACTCAGCCAAGTAACACTTATTTGTTACAATTTCTAACATTTGTACAGTGCCTCATAGAATAGAACAACAGATCGAGTAGAGATATGCCGGGCACACACCTCCGCCATATCACTACAACACTCCAACACTAACCTCGATGTACACACATGCTAGAGGGTCATATTTCTGTCCTTCTAGTCATGACCTGCAAGGGACTCTAGAAATTTATGTACTGTACCGGCGTGGTACCAACTCCTACTCATACGCTCGTCCGGATGCTCCCCTTGGACATGAGCCACTCAAACAATAATGCTCGCCCGGATGCTCCCCTCAGGCAAGATCTTCTCATCTTAGAACATTCTCATTATCCTTATTCATTCTCATGGTAATTATCTCATAGCCGAGTTCGTCATCATAACATTTAGGAGATCACAATCTACCTCTCCTACTCATATAATTAATCCGTTCATCATTGATTCAATGGCAATACAAAAGAAAACACTTAACAGTTCAACACAATTTCACCTCGATTCGGTGGCAACAACATATCAAATTTATTTCAATAATTAAATTTTAATAGGGCAATCATCACCGCAAATAATGTTCAAAGACCTACGCAACACATTATCATTCACAAATATACAGATTATTATGTAAAGTATAACTCCTCTAAATTATAACCCACCTTGGTTTGGGAGGGTCCGAATAGCAATTACTTTGCTCGAGCTTTGCCCTTCCTCAATGCCTTCGAACGTTCAAAGTTTAAACATAAAAATATAACATGATTTAGCACCCTATCACCCACACAATAATCTTGGACACCCCAAACTCACCCTTTTTAAGGAAATTTTAAGAGTAAACCCCATTTCTATCTATTTCTAAGTCTGAATTTTCACATGAACCACGCTCTTTAACAACTACACCTTGGGGAATAATCATTGCTCCCCGTTGAACTCAAAGTCAAACCGCCATTAGTTCCCCATGATATAGCTCTAGTCTATCAACTAAGGTTTCTTTTCTAGAAAATCACCATTAAAGGTTCTCCTTGATTCCTAGATGTTACATAATCAATCATAGTGGTAGAAATTCAAGAATCTTACCTTGAGAAGGAAATTCTACTGCTCTGGAGGGGGGGGGGGTCGCCTTCAGTCCTTGAGGTTTCGTGCTTTGAAAATAGTGGGGTATAACCTCAGAAATTTCACTTAAACCCACTTTTTGATTCCCGTCGTCCACTGCAGCGGTCGCCTTTCCATTGCAGCGGACCCGCTACGACAGTTAGGAAGCCGCTACAGTGGATCCGATGGTTATTCCCCTAGTCCGTTACGGCGAATTTCGACTGTTACCACGGACTCACTGCGTAAGAAATTCTACCGCTACAACGGTCCTCCGAAACTAGTAGCTCCCCCCAAATTATCAATTTTTACTAGCTCACTACACAACACTTTTCTAACTATTTTCTAGCCCTGTTAGAGTTTTCTGAGTCGGTTTCCCCTTGTAAATACGAATCATTACAACCTGACAATATAAAAGATAGATCCAACCACGTACATCTATGCGATCGATAGTCTGCAAGCCTATAAGAGTAGATACTTGGCCGAGATAGGGCCCCAACCTATTCATCAACTGAACAACATAAGTCTAGCAAACCTCTTAAATATGGAAACTCCAAAAGGAAGAAGCTAGCCGAATTGTTGAGACTGAATTGATATAATGAGAAGGTCCCTACACATATCTGTCAGGACCTGCAAGCAAGAATATAGTACCCCCAGACTTGGGGCTTCAGTACAATAATGCACCGAGTATGTAAAATAATAATAATAAGTTAGAACTGAAGCTAATATTGTAAGTACTGAAAGTAATCATCTAGGGAAGAAAAAGATAACCTAAACGCTCTTATCTGTATATACTGTCCAATATACAAATAATAATCAGACAACAACCTACCCAAGCCTCCATAATCCTTAGCAAGTACAAATAACAAACATTGACCTACAACACGCATAAGTCCTGACAGGTGCAATTCAATCTATATACTCTTATTGATAGTACTCTGGCCCCATAGATAAGCTGTAACTGTATCTTAACTCTTGAGAATACTTGGCTCCTGAATCTGTATCTTGAGCCTTCTGGGATCATGTATCTGTATCTTGAGCCTTCTGGCTCCTATAGATGCACTTCTAGCACACAAGGCTATATTAAGGGTTAGTAATGCCAACTTAGGCATAAAGAAAGGCATAACTGAATAGACTTCAATATTGCTCTACGGGCCTTAATATAGTCTTTCTAGACATTTAAAAGCTCTTATAAGCATAATATATCTCTATAGGCAAGGTACGCTTTGTCAATGACCCTTCTAGGCAATCTGTAAATAGGCACCTATATATCTATTGCCCCAAGGAATAAGCTCAAATACTAACAGCTGACAAGATAGCCAATAAAGGTATCACACAATATCATAATATATCAACAGGTGTTGTGTCTTTTTAAGCGACCTGCACGATAATTCGTACATTATACCGAACTATAAAATCGCTAACAACAGGATGAAGCATCCTGCAGCTATTCACCATAGTCTCATAAAATTCCACAACAACTAATACCACAAAGGTAGTCAACATGACACTAAATATAGACACTCTAAATGGATAACAATATACTAGTAGCATGTAAGCGAGCAATTTAACTATAAGCGATCAATTTGTATGATTTCTATGCTTTAATATGATTAAAGGGCTGCTAATAATAAGATATACTCTAAGAATCTAACAACAATAGCCTTATAGGAAACCACAATGACTATCCACCTGAAGGTAGTATTATATAGCTCCAAAGGGTATCCTGATACACCAAAGGCGAGCTATATATATTTATAGATGTCACAATCACTTGGTTTGCATGCCAAATTAGCTACCAATATCGATAAGTTGTATTAAGAATCTAAACACAATCCCACAAGGCATCATCAGGGCAACAACCTAACAATAGCCTATTAAGTAACAATTCAATTATACGATAAGTTCTATGTCACTTTCAAACGAGGAAGAAACTAAACAAAAATATTTCCGACAAGGGAAGCTCACACACACATATATACACTACTCCAACAGCTAACTAATAATAACTAACATGGTTATGATTGCTACAACGATAAACAATAAGTTATATATCAACTATACAACGAAGGAATCTTGCCGAAGAAGGTTAGCCTTTAACATACCTCATAAATAATTCGATAGCTCAACTATCCTTTAATCAATCCTCCCAATAATTAGACTCAACACATAATCAAAATATCCACAACTCAATGGCCACCTAAAACAGTTCACAATATAACAAACGAAAAAAATTTCTAACATCGATAGTCGTTTCAATGTATAGTGTATAATTTTCGAATTAATGATAGAGGGAGGTGTAGAATCCCTTATCTTCCATTAGACAGACATAAACAGTATAGAACTTGAATACCCACAAGCTGCCTCTTCAGATATACGACAAACGAAGCCAAAATCAACGGACGTACTAGTTGACTAGCTCGACGTTCTAGGCTCAAATCTTAGCTTGGACTGATCTTTCTCTTCAATTTTATCAAGATTCTATGAATTCCTAAATGGCATCAAGCTTCTCACTTCTGAAAATGGAGGAAATGAAGTAAATTTGAAGAAGATGAAATTATATATATTTTCACCAATATTGGCCCCGCCTCCAAATGCCTCCTTGCGCAGTCTCGTAAATTCACGAATATCTCTCTATTCTGAAGTCATCTCGGTAAATAATTTAATGCATTTGAAACTAGACTCATAAAACTTCAATTTGATAGGTAATATAAATCCTAACTCCTTATAGATTAGGAGAAAAACTCTAAGATATTTGACCCAATTTTCAAAGAATTTATGAAAGTAATTTGCGATTACTTTTGCAATTTTTATTTTACAACTTGCTTGATTTCAAATTTTAACATATAACCATTGAGTGATTTGAATACCTCATAACATATCCTTTTTATCGTATTAAGCATTCTTAGTCCTATCTCGAAAGTACGAGTTTATTGCATAAATTATACGGGGTGTTATAAAAATGGTGGTCTACTTATAGGGGCTAGGATGATCCTCATTGTTAGAGTCTCACAATAATTTGGATGGATTAATGGTCTGTCTAAACTTGATCAAACTTCGGCTTGTAAATTAGCTTTTGGAGTTGAGTTAGACTAAGCATCATATTTTTGCATTTTCTTTCGATGATCACTTGCATACAAATTTTATGTATTTTTTTAATGTGGAATTTTATTAATGAGAAGAAAATAGAATAGTGTAAATTTTGATCATATGTCTACAAGAATTTTTATTATCTAAATAATTTTAATAAAAAAACATCAAGTATTTTAGCCCAAGTATCAAGTATCCTGACTAGAAATCATAGATTCGTCTATCATAAATTGTTATATAAGAATATATCTTTTTCAAGTTGCCATACTGTTGTCTTTGCTCCAAGATTTGTGCAAAGCAAAATCTGCAGCAGGATGAGGCAATGATCCATCTATGAATCTTGCCTTATTCCTGGTAGTGAGTGCAATTATCACACTTTGTTTTTCCATCAGTGATGCTTTTTTCTTCGAAACCACAATTTATCAAAAGCATTCCTAGAGAGATGGCGAGATGGAGTAAGTATGAGAAACATCAACAACCTCTCCAACTGCTAGTTGCGTACCACCAGGTGCTACAACATCAAAATTTGCAGCTATCGTTGTTGATAAAAGGAGACTAATGCACAGAAAAAAATAGAAAAAGGTACGGTTTATAAAATCCGCTCTGATACCATGAAAGAAGTAAAAGAAGAAAAAATTATTTTTAATATTTTCTGTATATTTTCAATATTTGTTCCGTGCCTAATATATAGAATGAGAATGTAACTACCTATACACTTGACATGTTCATATTTGTTTTCTAATTAATAACAAAATATACCACTGTAAAATAAAAAGAACATATTTTATTTACAGAATGAAAAAGAATCTAAGAAAAAATTAGAAAGGTTCGTGTGAACCGTGTGAAGGAAAGAAAATTTCTGTAATTTTGTAGTTTTTTTCCACGTGTCTTTTGCTATTTTTGGCTTAATTATCTTGAGAAAATCTGAAGCCCATATTCTCTTCTCATGAGTTGGGTCTTCTGTCTTCTTCTCTGTCGAAGACTATTTCTCTTCTTGCTTCACAATCAAGTCCTCTTTCTTCTGCTCAATGAAATTCTATCCATGACTATGAAAATTTTCTCCAAACTAAAAAAGTAATTATCATTTGAATAATTTTAATTAGAACATATCAAGTATCTTGGCCCAAATATCTAATATCCTGACCAAAAATTATAGATTCATCTATTATAAGTAGGGATGGCAGTGGAGCGAGGCGGGGCGGGGCGGGGCGAATTTTAGGTTGTGTGGGTGCGGAGCGGGTTGAAATAATTTTTTTAAAAACTGATGTGGGGGGCAGCTTGCAGGTTTATGCGGGTCTACTCGGGTTTAATAGTAATCTTTTTCAAAAATATTTTTTTATTCTTGACACAATAAAACTCTTATTTCAGAAATATGTTTTATTTGATTATCATTCTCTAAGAATTTATTTATCTAGTTTTCTCCCATCTAAATTCTCATTTCTTTTTCTCTTATGGTTTGACATTAAGAGCATGCTCGGTTGATCAAGAAAAATATTTTCTTTAAGAAAACAAGTTTCTTGAAAATAAGAAAAATGACTTCCCTAATAAAAGTAGGAAAAACATGTCATTTACAACCATCCTCATAGTTTTGTCTTAGACTCTACATGTAAATATTTTTTACTTGTATAACGAACATAAGAAAATAACTAAGAAAAAACTTATTTTCCTAGAAAATGTTTTCTTGAAAAATATTTTTCATGGATAACATTTTCCTTCATACCAAATACACCCTAATATTTAAAAGCATGGATAGTGAATTTAAATTATTTAGCAGTAAAAATATTATGTTAGTAGAAATTATGCATCAGTGATTTTTTTTAAAAAAAAATATAAATCAATTTTTTTTAAAAAAATTAACAAATTATGTGGTGCAGGTTTATACGGAGCAGGGCGGGGCGGGACGGAAGGGGGAGGGTTGAAAATATCAAATTATGCTATTCAGGGCGGAAGGAAACAGATTAAAATTCTTGAGAATTTCCCCCACAACCGCACCGCACCCGCCCTATTGCCATTCCTAATTATAAATTGTTACATATAGAGTGTATCTTGTTTCAAGTTGTGCCGTCTCTAATTACTAGTTAGTAATAATAATGATGGGTAAATTGTGACTTGGTTATAAATAAAAGGCGATGAATTTTTTTATCAAAGGCAACAAATAAATATGATGAGGAATCGAGAAGACCACTATTGTAGAATTGAGTCAAAATTAGGGAGAAAAGAGAGTAGAGTTGAGGAATTTATGTGGCAAGGAAGCCGGCCATCTTTCTAGATTACTAGCCATTTGAGCCAAGGATGTAGTGCCAGCAGCTACTGCCAAAAAATTGTTGTACTTTATTGCCTCTTTGGATACTTCCTAATTATCTCATATCCAATTCTTCTATTATAGCTACTAGTAGAAGCAGTATTTCTATCCTATAAATACTTCCTCAAGTCAAACATATCTTCATAGCTCAGATACTAATTGTAAGCAAGTATGGCTACTAGCAAAGTTGGTATCCTTACTCTCCTCTTTCTCTATGGTATGTGTCTTTTAATTACCCAATACATATTATCTTTCTTTTCATTCCATAAGAAGCATATTTAGCACCAAATAGTTGTTACTCAGGATGTTCCGTTTCTTTTTACTTATCACATTTCACATTTTTAAGAGTCAAACTAATAATGAATGTCTCTCTATTTATTGTGTTTGAAACAGTGATGTTGCTAATTGGAAACAGTGTGGAAGCAGACAAGTTTTGTCCCCAGAATTGTGATGGTAGAGTGGCTTTTATGACTTGTCCATTTTCAGGGCCTAATAATAAGAAGTCTTTTCCAAAATGTATCAACTGCTGTGGAGCATCCAAAGGCTGCAAACTTTTCCGTAAAGATGGTTCCTTAATATGTACAGGAACCTAATTTAATTAATCACCTTTTCCAGACTTAATCTTAAAAATAATATAATCAAAATTCAATGATAATGGTGGTATTTTCCACTCTTTGTATAATTAGCATTATTTCTCCTTTGATTACAATTGTGTGGCAGTTTTCTTTCAAACCAATACTGTAAATGCTAGTCTGACCCATTCCGCTGCTAAACGGGCTGAAGGCCCCTAGACTACATTAATTTCAAGATATCCTACGTCATTCTCAAATCAATAAATAAAATTTTAAAAAATGTAAAATAGATATTCAAACTTGAAATTTAACAATATTTATAATTATGACTAAATCGTTAATTTTATGACAATATGTCAAAATTTGATAATATCCAAAACTCATTCTAAAAAGAGAAGCGGTAGTTACAAATATAATTCGAATTTTAAGTTGTTCAGAGTCGATCCACAGATAACTATTTTAGTTAAATTTTTGTATCACCAAAAATATCAATTTAATAAATTCTCCATGGTATAATATTTTGAATTATTTTTATATTACGAACAAAAAATAAATAACAGGAGCAATAAAATTATTAAGTAAATGAAATGAGTTTCTTACGATATATTAAGAGGCCTAGGATAATAATTCTCCAAATGTTAGAATTAATTCTTAACGTGTTAACTATTATTTCGCCAATCTATTTTTTATCAATCGTGAATTTTTTCTTACCACAAATATCTTCCGATCAAGTCTAGTAATTTTCTAGAGCTATACTCTCGAACTAAGTACTTCGGCTAACAATTTAGGTTATTCATTGAATCACGTCAAAGTTTCGTTATCTCTAAACCCCTTTAGTCTAAGTATTAATTTGTTAAACACTTTAAAGTGATATTGTTCAACTAAAGCCTAATCTCACAGTCTTTCTCAAGTAATGCAAGATATAGTGGCTCTGATAATCGATGGCCCTTCTATTAACAACAATAAATATGTGGTTGAACAATTAGAGAAAGACAACTCAATTATACTTAAACACAATTACAGATTTGTCCAACAAAAGGTTCTATCAAATTCCTATAGAGGAAATCTAATTATTCATAATATTGTATAAGAACACGGAATAGAATTCGGTTATGGACAATTAAAGGAATATTAGAAATTAGAACTCCAAGTTCTCATCACTTCTATTCGTTATGTGTTTTTGCCTCCAAAATTAGTGTGTATCCTTTTAAAAGACATTTCTTGGGGTATATATATATATATAACGATCTAGGTTGTGTAGGAGCTCGTTCAAGCCCATCCAAAGTCAAACAGGAAAATTGAAGTTGCACTCTTGTAGGCTCGCGATGTGAAGAGGAGGTTCAGCAGCTGCATGCTGTGGGAGACGTCTTTCACAGGACTTCACTGTTTCGCCAAATTGATAACACCCCTGGCACGCTTGCCTAGCTCGCCAAGCGAGCAGGTTGGCCTCATCCCATTTCATCCGCTTTAATATGTTTCTTTTGGCAGGTTGGCCTCTTCCCCTTTCATCCCTTTTAATATAGTTTTCTTACTTCAATGTCATGCCAATATATTCCTTTTTTTGCTCGTTTCCATCTAATACATATACGAGGCTATATAACATCTTGAAATATAGACTTTTTAAGCTAAATATATGACCCGTGAAATTAGAAAAACACCTTGAAAATTAAAGAGAGGAAGGTTGAAGAATTCTGGTGGGAAGAAAGTTGGCAGGCCGCCGGCTTTTGAAAAATGGCCATGTTGTGTCTTCACTACGTTGTTTCTTTTGAAATAATCATTTAGCTTTCTTCCAATAAAATGATTTTTATATATATATAGATTATAGACGTCTGTATGTACATTAAATTAATTGTTTCTTCTTTTTTAATTCCCTTCTACCAGTTTTTAAGTTTTCTAACACTGTAAAAGCTATTTGTTGTACTTTATTGCCTGTATACTTCCTAACCTCACATCACTCTTTCCGTGTGGTACGGCTTTAAACTTAATTATGGTCCATAAATTATGATTTTGATCTAGATAATGATTTCTGGTTAAGCATATAGAAACATATTTATCCTTAAATTAATTGATAATTTGATATATGCAATTTTGATTCCTCTCATGGTGTATATCTTCTTCGCAAACTTAATGTCACAGAGACCAAAATTAAAATATATCAATAACTGTGGGACCAAATGTATAATTAATTTAGATTCTTGAAATACGTACGAGCAACGTGTTAAATGTTACTCTCTTCATTTCAAAATAAGTTATGCTTTCAATTTGAGCACATCCCTTAAGAATGCTTTTTATTTCTAGACAGAAAAATGTAATTTTACCCACTTACCCATAATAAATATCTTGAAAAAGATGTAACTCTTTAATATTTTCTTGATTATGTAAAACTTTCTCCACTTAAATAAGAGCAAAATTAGAAGAACATCATTAATGTCTTCTTGATTATGTAAAACACCGCTTATTTTAAAACAAAATCAAAAGGCCAAAACATCACTTATTTTGAAACGGATGGAATAATACATTACTTTTTTTGTTTTAAAATAAATAGTGTTTTAATTTTTCAATTTTATTTCAAAATAAGTAGTGTTTTTATATATCAAGAAGACATTAATGATGTTCTTTCAATTTTACTCTCATTTATATAGAGAGAGTTTAAATAATTAAGAAAATACTAAAGAATTACTATATCTTTTCAAGATATTTATTAAGGGTAACTGAATAAAAATATATTTTTTTTAGAAATAAATAATTTTCTATGTATGCCCAAATAAAAAACAACGTTTATTTTAAAAGAAGGGGAATACAATTATTTGGTTTATATATACCAAGAGAGAACTTATCGAGCATAGTAAAATCAACATATTTTCTTTAATATAAAGAAATTATTGAATCTCTTTGAAATAAGATTTAGCTCCAGGTATAGCGGTAAAAGTGGCTCAAAAAATTACTTTAGGCCGGAAGTTCGAATTTTAGTGTCAGTCAGAATTCCCGACTCCACCATTGCAGGAATATAAAGCTGTTGTGCAAGCTAATTTTCTTTAGTTACAAATTTTTAATTTTAGGGAAATTAATTTTACTGTTGTATCTTTGATACACATCATATATTATTGATCCTCTTTAATTAATCTTATAGAGAATTTTATGAATCTGTTTATCAAGAAATTGATACAATTATATTTATAGTGCAGTTAAAAATACATAGTATGTTATGACCTATGAATTCAATATTTACACAAGTTAATAAGATAAATATTAATATGATTAACGTATGAATGTTATGAAATAATAAAGCAAGAGAAAGAATATTGTAGAGAAGGAGAGAAATTCTTATTTCTCTTGATGGGATGAAATATAATGAAGGAGAACCCCTCTATTTTATAGGGACAATTCCTCCTAACTTTTCTCCAAAAGATAGACTTTCACTATAATATAAACACATGTATCCACTACAATACAAATACTTTATATACATTCACTATAATACAAATACATTTATAATTGTAACACCCCGTAAAATGTTAACGGTTGATAGGCTACACGTGGATTGATGACGAGTAAGAAGAGCTTGACGCGTATGGAGAAAGCCTCAGAAGCGGGGTCGGACGGTACCAGTGTGCACAGGGCCAGCGCGACGCGTCAGCCAGCAGTTCACTGGCCAGCACGGGGTGCAAGGCCTGCTGGCGCTTTGAGAGGCGCGGGGCGCCAGGCCTGCTGCCTCAATGGGAGGCGCGACGCGCCGGGGTGACAGCCTCAATGGGAGGCGCGAGGCACACCCCTGCCCACCGCCTCAATAACTATATAAAACCCCTCTTTTCAATTAAAGGTCATTTCCAATAATCACATTCGGCCAAAGAGAGGGGAAAACAAAGATTTCAACTTTACGCTACCAAATGCCTTCCAAATTCAAATTAACTTCGGGTATCGAAGTTTAAGGCTACAAAAACATTACTACGGAGTTATTTTCACGAAATTCGCTTGGCGAATCGTAACCCCGCAGAGCCAAAGTTGTCAGAATTGCTCCAAACTGATTTCTATATGATCACAGGCTTCAAGTAAGCATTTCTCCCTTCTGAACTCTCGATAAATAATATGTTTTCGGTCGTGTTCCGTTAATTTTAAGTATAGTCAATATTGGTATTAAAAGTTATCCTTTTACATCGAATTTGGTATTGAGATTCATCTCTTTCTCCCAGTATAACGGTTATAGATGAAGAGAGTTGGCGAATACAAGTTGAAACTCGTCAGTTATTCAGGAAACGACAATCGAGGTATGTAAGGCTTAACCCTCAGCAAGTATACTCGTCGTACAATGTCACGACTTATGTTTCAGAACAGAAATGACGATTTCATATGTTGTAGATAGATGCTACCATTTGATTGTGACTAGACATATTGTAATTAGCTGTTGCTGGTATACAGAGATCAGACACGCTGTGATTAGCTGCTATCCGTAGATTGTGGTTACATAAGTTATGGTTAGCTGCTAGAAAACGTATAGGGATTTTATTAGAATTCTATGTTTTTTGCCAGGCCTAGATCTTAGGAGCTTGCGAGAGTTATCGAGCTTGAGCTAGTAAGTTGAGCAGCATGGGCGCAGTTAGGCGGTTTAACTACCAGTTTGGCGTTTGTATTGTCAGGAAAGCACACATAGAGGCCATTGGCGTACCGTTATGCCCCAGGGCCAGAAATTCAGATAGGAAGGTCATACTTTAGAATCAGCAGCCTAGGGTTGTCTACTGAATTAAGTAACACCCTGTCATCTAGTTAGCTACTACCAGTAATTGTCAGTCCCGGTTGACTTAGCATTCATCCTACAGATCACCCCGGAAGCCAGTCCAGTCGTCTAGGTTAAATAGACCCGTGGGTACCCTAAGGAAGGGGACCTTACTAGCAGATAAAGGTAAGGCCAACACCCCAGCCTGTTCTTAGAAGATACTCAGGTACAGATGGCCGTAAGCGGCTAAGTCTAGGTAGATTTATTTTTAAGATTAGTAATCACCCAGAAAAGTCATATAAGATGGGACCAGACCAAAATAGGTTCTAAAGCACTACTCTCAAGCTAAGAATATCAGTAGGCTGCCTGTGGAGGGTTAGGGGCCGATCGCCCAAAAGCTTGTTCAGTCAGTAACAACCCTACCGTCGTTCCAAGTAGAGGCGCCAAGTAACTAGTTATCCGTGACCCCACAGTTACTTATGAGTTATAGTTGTCCGAGTAGGACATTCAAAATATTGTTAGGTCACTCCAGATCTCGCCTTATTCAGTACAAACTATTAGAAATCATGATCACTATCAAGATCCCCTGATTAGATACAGGTGCACGGTGTGCCTACTAGCAGCCTTACAGACTATCCTAGGGGACGAGCAGTGTAGCGTTGGGCCCAGAAGGCCAGATACGCCTTTTGAGTGACTAGATTGAGATTTCAACACAGCACCTTAGTCGGGGTTGCCATCACTTAGGAGCCTTCCATGACCACCCCAAGGTTACTAGCTTTGTCGATGCCCGCTAGGGGCGGGATGACGTCGCTCTACAGAGCGGTATGCCGTCCACGAGGAACGAAGATGGGGTCTCAAGTCCTCATATGCCATTGTTGGCTCTATACACCCCCGTTGAGCCTGGTGCCAGGGGTGTAGATATCAGGAGTCCACTGGACTCAGACACAGCAATAATTCAGGGTACAAGTGAGCCCAGTTGTAGACCCAAGTGACCGGTAGGTTGACTACAGTACCAGTGGAGTCATAGAAACCTGGATAGGGGTATATAGATTGAGATATGCTCGCCAGGGCTTTTGGGGGCCTAAACGAGTTATTCTGTGTTGGTTGTACCTTCCGGCTTATGGGGACCAGGTGAGGTTCTTGTTTGTATTCTTGTCTTCTAGTTATAGTTTATGAATGCGTAATTATACAGTTTTAGCTTACGTACATGTAGTGTTGGTTAGAAGTAGATTACGAATCAGTAGGCATACAGGTTAATCTCTCTGCCTCTCCTTTCTACTCACTTTCAATATTTCATAGCTTTCATTCAGCCTATTTAGTGCCTTACATTTCGGTACATATTGTACTAACGCCCAAATATGGAGCGCTGTATTACTTGCCTGCAGGTTTAGACAGACAGGGTTCAGAATCTTCAGTAGCAGTTGTTCAGAGTCGCAGTTGGGTCAGCTCCTTTCATTCAGAGTTGTCAGGTTGTAGAGATTTATGTATTTCAGTTGTACATCAGTTTGGGGTAGGCCGGGGCCCTGTACCGACCACTATTTGTACTCTTAGAGGCTTGCAGACTACAGTCGTCAGTTAGTTAGTTGTATGTTGGCCGTGTGGGGCCCTAATTAGTTATGTTTCGTATGTTGACCATGTGGGGCCTAGGATAGTAGTTTGTCTTTATTTCTATTATAACTAGACAGCATGGTGGCCTTGTCGGCCCGCATAGGATCCCTTCTATCGCCTGTTGTTGGTTAGCTGTTTTTGTTTACAAGTGGCTATATGGCCTTATCGGTCGGAGACTGTATTTACAGCTGAGATATAGCTCATTGTTTTCTTGATGTGGGTCGTAGGCTAGCACCAGATGTGCATAAGCCTAGCCAGATCAATTAGTTTCCAGTGTGGCACCAGGTGCCAGTCATGCCTCCCCAGGTGGGGCGTGACAATAACACTCCCCCTTAATTATTTATTCGATAGATAATGTGTCTCGTGAAAACCTTACTAGAAAAAAAAGAGTACACATATCTAATAATATGCATTTTGAATGCCTCATTAAAAACCTTACAAGGAAAACCCAGTGGGACAAAACCTCATGAGGAAAAAAGAGTACAACACATGTTAACTCCCCCTAATGAGAACATCCTAGAATCTTTGCATCTCGATCTTGTGGTCCATCTTCTTGAAAGTTGCAGTTGGTAGAGATTAGTGAATAAATCAGTTATACTGTCACTTGAACGAATCTGTTGCACGTTAATATCACCATCCTTTTGGAGCTCATGTGTGTAGAAGAACTTTGGCAAGATGTGCTTCGTTCTATCTCCTTTTATGAATCCTCCTTTTAGTTGTGCTATGTATGCTGCATTATCTTCATATAAAATTGCGGGTACTTTGTCACATTTCAAACCACATTTTTCTCCAATGAGATGTATCATGGACCTCAACCACACACATTCTCGGCTTGCTTCATGAATAGCTATTATCTCAGCATGATTTGATGAAGTAGCTACGAGAGACTGCTTTGTAGATCTCCAAGATATGGCAGTACCTCCACATATGAACACGTAGCCAGTTTGAGATCGAGCTTTGTGTGGGTAAGATAAATACCCTGCATTGGCATGACCAACAAGATCGGGATTGCAATTGTTAGAATAAAATAAGCCCATATCGGTAGTCCTTTTTAGATACCGCATTATATGTTTGATCCCATTCCAATGGCTCCTAGTAGGAGCATAATTATACCTTGCTAACATATTAACCGAAAAGGCTATATCAGGTCTTGTAGTGTTAGCAAGATACATTAGTGCACCAATTGCACTAAGATATGGTACTTCAGGATCAAGAATTTCCTCATTCTTTTCTTGAGGTCAGAATGGATCCTTATTCACATCAAGTGATCGAATAACCATCGTAGTACTTAATGGATGTGCACCGTCCATATAAAACCTTTTTAACATCTTTTTTGTATAGGTAGATTGATGAACAAAGACACCATTTTTCAAATGCTCAATTTGCAATTCAAGACATAATTTTGTATTTCCAAGGTCTTTCATCTCAAATTCCTTCTTTAAATAATCAATTGCCTTTTGAAGCTCTATTGGAGTTCCAATAAGGTTTATGTCATCTACATAAACAACAAGTATGACAAACTCCGATGTTGTTTTCTTTATAAAAACACATAGGAAAATTTCATCATTTATATAACCTTCTTTAGATAAATATTCACTAAGACGGTTATACCACATGCGTCCAGATTGCTTCAAACCATACAATGATCTTTTCAATCTAGTTAAATACATTTTCTGAGACTTTGAACGATATGATTCAGGCATTTTAAATCCTTCAAAAATTTTCATGTATATATCATTATCAAGTGATCCATATAGATAGACTGTAACCATATCCATCAAATGCATTTCAAGCCTCTCATGGACAGTGAAACTAATAAGACAACGCAATGTTATTGCATCCATAACTGGTGAGTATGTCTCTTCATAGTCGACACCAGGCCTTTGTGAAAATCCTTGTGCAACAAGGCGTGTTTTGTACCTTTGTACTTCATTTTTCTCATTGTACAAAGATCCATTTATAGCAAACAGGTTTAATACCATTAGGTGTTTTGAGTTATAGGTCCAAGAACTTCACGCTTGACAAGTAAATTCAATTCTGATTGAATTGCTTCTTGCCATTTTGGCCAATCATTTCTTTGTCGACATTCTGTGACAGATTGAGGTTCAAGATCCTCACTGTCTTGCATGATTTTTATTGCAACATTATATGCAAATACATAATCCACCACTATTTTTGATCGATTAATTCCAACATCACATGAATTTATGGATAGTTCCTCATTTTCTTGAGTCTCGGGCTCATTGTTCCTTCATGGATATCAAAATTGCTCAAGTCTTGAACTTCCATATGTGGTTCTTTCGTAGTGTCATCTTGACCATTTATTTTTCTTTTTCTACGATTTCGATCCTTAAAACCAATGGTTTACCACGCTTTAGGCGTGCTTTGGACTCATTAGCTATGACACTAGTAGATGGTCCTTCAGGGACATCTATTCGAATTGGGACATTCTCTGTAGGAATATGTGATTTAGTAATTCTTTTCAAATTTAATGCGTCTGGCATTTGAATAATCTTTTGTACTTCTTGCTCAAATATTCCGTCTGGCATTTGAATAATGCGTCTGGCATTTGATTTTCTGCAGGTGAATAATCTTTTGTACTTCTTGCTCACAAATAGAAGCACGTGGATCAAGATGAGATAGTGATGGATTTTTTCATAAAATTTCTCTGTTGATTTCACTATTTGCTCCCCCTAATTTTGGCAAAACTCTCATCAAACCAACAATCTACAAATCGAGCAGTAAACATATCTCCAGTTAACGGTTCAAGGTAGAGAATAATGAAGGGTGATTCAAACCCAACATAAATTCCTAACCTTCTTTGGGGGCCCATCTTTGTGCAATGTGGTGGTGCTACATGCACATATACAACACATCCAAAAATTCTCAAATGAGATATATTAGGTTCTTGACCCAAAACCAATTGCAACAGAGAAAATTTTATGATTATTTGTCGGTCTGAGACGAATAAGTGTTGCAGCATGCAAAATTACAAGACCCCAAACAGAAGCGGCCAGCCTAGCTTTCATGAGTAATGGTCTTGCTCTCAACTGCAGACGTTTAATTAATGACAAGGCCACTTTGAGTGTGAACATGAGCTACAGGATATTCAACTTTTATCCCAATTGATAAGAAATAATCATTAAATGTTTGGGATGAAAACTCTGCAGTATTATCAAGGCGATTAGACTTAATCTGATTATCAAGAAATTGTGTCTGTAATCATATTATTTGTGCCAATAATTTTGTAAATGCCAGGTTGCGAGATGATAATAGGCACACATGAGACCATCTAGAAGAAGCATTTATTAGGACCATGAAGTATCTAAACGACCCACTAGGTGGGTGGATAGGTCCACAAATATCCCCATGTATACGCTCCAAGAATGCAGGGGACTCAGTCTCAACCTTTATTGGTGATGGTCTCACAATTAACTTTCCTTGATAACAAGAACTACAAGAAAATTCACCATTTGAAAGAATCTTCAAGTTCTTTAATGGATGCCCATTTGAATTTTCTATAATTCATCTCATCATTATAGATCTAGAATGTCCCAGACGATCATGTCAAAGTACGAAAGTATTGGAATTAGTAAACTTCTGGTTTACTATAGAATGTGCCTCAATTGCACTAATTTTTATCCAATATAAGCCAGAAGGATAAAGCAAAGAACTTTTCTATAATACATGTCTGCCCAGAGACATTCTTGGTGATACCAAGATATTCAAGATTCATCTCATCCATTGTGTTGATATGATAACCATTTTCACGGATATATTTAAAACTCAATAAATTTCTCCGAAACGTAGGAGAAAAATATGACATTATTTATGATGAGTTTAGTTCTCTTAGGCAAGATTATAATGGCTTTCTCAAAGCCTTCAATCAAATTGGTACTACCAGATATCGTAGTAACATTTATCTTGCTCATGTTTAAGTGAGAAAAATATCGTATGTGTTGTCTAGGATCAATCAAACAAATATCTTCATAATTTGACAACTTGCTTTGAGAATTATCCATATCTTCAAATAGAATGACGAAATAAGATAAATATGTATTAAGGATTTGTATAAAATAAAAACTAAATAATATAACAAATTAATAACTATCTTCTAATAAATAGTTAACAAATTAGATTATCCATATATCTCCCAACCCTTTTAAGAGCCATTTGCTTCTCTTATTACGTTGTATGCTAACATTATAGTTAATTAACAAACAAATAAATAAGTAAGTAATTAAATAGGCTTAGTGGAACCGATCGTAATATTCATTTCAACAAACTTTGTTTATAGAGAATCTTTGATGAAACTGACCCTCAAAAAAGTTAAATAGCAATACTAATAAACTTGTAATTAATTATTAAATTAAAGGCGGTCTGTCCTTTTTCTTTCTTTTTTCGTGCAGCAATAAGCTATAAAATAGCAAGAGTTTATTAATGTTATTAAAAACTAATTTCAATAATATAACTAAACTAATTAACACAAAAATTAAAAGATTAGTACTCATGTAGATAGAAAATTAAGTTATTTGGGCCCTGGAGGACTGACAGGTCGCACTGCTAGTTTTCGGACCAGTTGTTTCATGCTTCTCATGCTTTTCTTTTTCCTTTTGATGGTTTTTTTCTTTGAAGAATGATTACAACCAGGAACATGATTTCTTTCTTGACCATGATCACGATCACGACCGCGTCCACATCCACGACCAGAGCCATGACCTTTTCCACGCCTAGCATGGTGAACGTACACCTCATTCACTTCAGGGAGTGGTGTAGATCCAGTAGGTCGATTCTCGTAATTTTTAATTAACAAATTATTATTTTGTTCATCCACGAGAAAATGAGAAATCAGTTTAGAATACTTCGTGAAACCTTTCTCTAGATATTGTTGCTGTAAAACCACATTCGAGGCATGAAAGGTAGAGAGCGTTTTTTCCATCATATCGGCATCATTAATAGTCTCTCCACATAGTTTCAATTGAGAAACAATTTTGAACGTGATAGAGTTATACTCATGAACAGACTTATAGTCTTGAAATCTCAGATGTATCCAATCATATCGTGCCTTTGGATGGATGACCATCTTCAGGTGGTCATATCTTTCTTTTAGGCTATTCCACAAAATAAGTGGATCCTTAATCGTGAGATATTCGATTTTCAAAATTTCGTCAATATGATGACGCAAGAATATCATAGCCTTAGCACGACTTTGGTTTGATGCTCTATTTTCAGTTTTAATGGTGTCTCCAAGACTCATTGCATCCAAATGGATTTCAGCATCTAACACCCATGAAAGGTAGTTCTTGCCCGAACTTTGAAGGGCAACGAACTCAAGTTTCGTAAGATTAGCCATATTAAAAGAAAGAGGGAGAAAAAATATATATAATCCCTTAGCCTTTAAATTTTAAGACGGTAGAGTCTCGTGTTGATAACGTGTTATGAAATAATAAAGCAAGAGGAAGAATATTATAGAGAAATAGAGAAGGAGAGAAGTTCTTATTTCTCTTGATGAGATGAAATACAATGAAGGAGAAGCCCTCTATTTATAGGGACAATTCCTCCTAACTTTTCTCCAAAAAAATAGACTTTCACTATAATATAAATACATGTATCCACTACAATACAAATACTTTTATAGACATTCACTATAATACAAATACATTTATAACAATGAAAAATATATAAAGCTGCTAATTTATTTATAGTCTCCGTATCTCAATTGTATGAATATGTTCTTAGTCAGCTTTCGTAAGTGAAAGAAGGAAAGAGAGATTTTATGAGAGCAAATAATAAAGTGTATTGCATTCTATATTTCATTAACTGAGTTTCGATAAGTAAATAACGCTACTAATTATAGATATTAGCTGGAGGACATACTAATCAATGAAAGGGCTCCACATAGGCCATATAGTATATTGTCCAAAGACACCCTTATTTCCACATGTACAGTACCAACATGTGTCAGCTAAGAATTTTGTATGATCTTACCTACATGTAACTACACCTTTCATTGCAACTTCTAGTCTCAAATTATGATACCAGCTCATAAATCATTGCTTTTTCTTAACAATCTCACCTGACTCATTCTCCTATCGGGCCTTCTTAGCTTTAGATGATGATTCTAAATATGACTATCTAAATATAAAACTTACCTACCTTTTCTTTAATAAATTCTACATCTTCTCATCAACAACATCTTACCTTCACATGATATCATTTTATTCCCACCACGCGTACAATATAATTTAGCCCTAATACAAAATCTATATATGCAAGATCCCTCAACATTTTCATAAAAATACAAGTATATCATATGCGAGGGTGTTTGATCGGATGCTAAAACGTAAAGATAACTACAAAAGGAGCAATACTGACAAAACGCGAAAGGACTCATTCGTTATAGACTAAAAAGCCACCGTCATTTTTGCTTCCACGTAACATTATTATCTGAATACTTGTCATCTTTTAGAAGTATATGCTAATGACTCATCTAACTCAAATAATAATACTACCAAATATAGATAGTTTGGTTTAAACAAGCCACCGCTGAGCATAGTCCCTTTTATGTTAATTTATCTGACATATTTAATTACATAATAAATTTTATAAAGAAATTTTATTTTAAAAAAGTTGTAATGTTAAATAAATTATAAATATTTCATTTGATTATTGAATGAATATTTTATTAAGAATAAATGAAATGTTACCTTAAAAAAAATATTTTTTTTTAAAAAAAAAAATCGGCTGATGAGAAATAAGATACATAAATTGAGATAAACGGTGCAGGAAGCATTGACGTGATACCATCTAGACAACTATCGGCATTGTCTAAATTTAGAATGAAACATCACCACAAGTTCTCTTATTCCTATTTTAAAATTTTCCTATTTCTTGATTTAATTTTGTTAGTAACAATGGTTCACTATAAATAACTAAATATAGAATAACATCCAAATTCCAAAATGCAAATTAAAAGTAAATAAGAGCATAACTCTGTGGAGGCAATCAATCATGGGTATTCACCGAGTTGCTTTCCTTGCTCTCCTCCTTTTGTCCGGTAATAAACTCTTTATTCTCCCTAAGAAAATTGTATAGTGAATCGATCTATTTAAGAATTAACATGATTGCGTTTAATGGTAGGATCAGTTTTACTAGGAATTAGTAAAGTGGAATCCGCAGATGGAAAGGCTTGTCCTCGGAATTGCGATCCAGATGTAGCTTACATGGTTTGCCCATCAAGTGGACACAGGATAATCAAACAAGTATGTGTCAACTGTTGCTCAGCAAGGAAAGGTTGCAAGCTTTTCCGTAAAAATGGATCTGTAAAATGTACTGGAACTTGATTAGTATTAGTTAAGCTTAGAAGGGCCACTATTTTAAATATTTGTGCAATAAGGCTTGAGCCTATATATGCTAGCTCCTACTCTCTCATCATATGTAATTATTCTGGTATTTGCCATTCCTAGAGTTTTTAATTAAGCATTACAACACATGAATATCGTCGATATTCTTATATTATGGAAACTGTTAAGACATTGTAAACTCAGAACAAAGCAACCAAGGACTAAGACCAAATATGAACTCTACTTCTTATTTAATTTGCATAATATTAAAATATATTTATACACTTTTAGAAATAGATTAATTATAAATACAGTAAAATAAACAGGTAGACTAGTGCTAAATTGAGGAGGAGTTGGATGCTTCGATTTCTTGTTCATTGTTTTAATATTTCTTATATAAAATAAAATTTTCTTATAAAAATAAAAATATAAAATTAAAAGTAAATTCATAAAAAACTACAAAATCAATCATTCCGGTGCAGATTCACCTTGGCAACAGCAGCATCTATAGTGTAGTTCATAACTGGTATAATTTTATTGAGAAACCAATTTTCCAGCTCAATTAAATAAATTTCAGTAAATGCATCGCGTCTGACAGTAAAATAATAATAGGGAGTAGTATGAGATTTCAAGCTTTTGGATGAACTGTCCCTATCTTTAATCATTTTAATTTTTACTTTTCAAATTTATAATTTTTAATTTTATTTATATTATTTATTTGATTAAAATTGTGGGTTCAAAGTACCCTTAATTATGACCTAATTTCGCTGCTGCAAAACTAATTTTGCAAGACAAAATTATTTAGAAAATATTTATCTTGAGACATCAGTTCTATAGTATCTTATTCGCACGAAGAATTTTTGTCTTGGGTCATAACTTGTATCTCTAAACTTGTGTTCTGTGGCATAACTTGTGCTATTTATTTATGTCTTGGGGTATAATTTGTGCCTTGAGCTTAATTTCTTTTGCATTCAAGTATAACTTGTGTCACTACATCTATACCTTGTGGCAAAACTTATGTTTTGGGCAAAAATTTATTTTGTCTGCATAACTTGTGTCACTATACCTATGCATTGGGGCAAAACTTATGCCTTGACCATAGTTTGTTTTGTTTTAATGTATAACTAGCATCATTAAACTTATGTCTTGAGGCATAATCTGTATGATTAAACTTATATCTGGGATATAATTTTAACTGATCTTTTACTTTATATATATTTTTTGTTTTTTCATTGTTATAAGGCATTTTCAATTTTTTTTGTTATTTAAATTTTAAAAGGTAAAATATTGAAGGCCAACAATGTGAGGGGCAAACCCCAAAAGTCAAACTACGAACATTTGTGCGAGTGACCCATTAGATTTTACGTGTAGGAGTTAGCAAAAGGGCCAGGTTGGGCCGGCAATACATGGCCCAGACAAGAGCGGTTCTAAGCCCAAATCCTTTCAGCACTGTCTAAAACTTTTTTTTTTGGTTCTTATTAAAGTTTCACCTAATAACAATTCATGTAGCTTGAGTGAATTCCTAAAAGAATTTTGAATAGAAATATAAATTACCAGTTTACTGAGAAGCTTCTAAGTAATTTTATAAGTTGACTAACTTTTTCCAGCTCCCTAATAGAAGCTTATTCCTGGAATGGCAAGTTCCATGACGCGTTACAGATCACATGACGCAGGCCTTCTTACATAAATTGTTTAAGAGTGTGGTTGGTACAAAGGAAAATACTTTTAAAAAAAATAAGTAAAGTTTTTTTTATTTGATAGTAAAAAAATATAAAAATATTTATATATAATCTAGATAAATAGTATCAAAAATATGGGGTGGAAAGTGAGTGGTAGGGGGTTTAGGGTGGTGGGAATGGGGGCAGGGACGGATCTACAATAGCGGATGTGAGTTTCCGAAAACCCACACCCGATATCGTAAATCTTATAACTATATTGAAAATATTTTAAAGTTATAATTATCGTCAAATGGAAACCAATAACCAAAAGAGACCTTTGATGTGGTGGTAATAAATGGCACTGAGGGTCTACTTTTACCGGATTATTAGAGATCAATCCCATTGGATGTGTTTTATTTTTTAAAAAAAGTTTATTTTTTCACGCTTTCTTTCTTTTTTAAAAAAATAATAATAATAAAATCAACTAAAAAAGAAATAAGTTAATATCACATATTAATTTTATTTATTGAAACCTACAAACTTAAAATTTTGGATTCGCCTCTGAATAGGGGTTAAAATGAGATGTATTGAAAGGTGAGGATGAAGAGCCCGTTTGGTTTAGCTGGGAAAAAATGACTTTTAAAAATAAATGTTTAAGTGATGAAGTTTATTTTATAAATAAGCAGTTATGTGTTTTGATAAAAGTGCTGAAGCTAAAAAAAATTATTGATGTGTTTGGTACAAATGGCTGAAATGCCCTTAAAGCTGTTAACTCTATAAAACGCGAATTACTGTGGTATTTTTATTTCTAAAATAATTAAAATTTAAATTAATTTATATATATTTTTTATTTTTATTATAAACTAATTATTTAAGTTATTTTTAAATTTTAAAATATATAATTTGAATAAGATTAGGCAAATGTCCCTTTTACTTTTTATCAGGAGTGTAGTTCCTTCTTTTATTTGTAAAATCAAATATAATAACTTAAATGAATTAATACTACCTCAATATTTTCTCTTCTTCTTTTCAGATTTTTAATTATTTTTTTCTAATATGCACAAGAAAATAAAATTTTGTCAAAGATTTGAGTGAAGGTATTACTGGAATTAGGAAAATATTATGGGGATAAAAGGGTAAATAGTTTGGTCAAACTTGAATGACTTAAAAGCCAAAAAATAAAAAGTTGGTATCTACCAACTTTTAATTTTTGACTTTTTTAAAGCACTTAAAAAAAATTTAAACACTTCTTGGTAAAAGCAAACACTATAAAAAGTTAAAAAGTGTTTAAAAGCTGATTTGATCAACTTTTAAGCTAAACCAAACACCCTCGAGGTTAGGTTAACTGTTAAGATGAGGTGTGTTGGAAGGTAGGAAGGACACAATCAATGTAAAATATCAATTGTAAAACTTAATTTTTCTACAGGAAGAACACAATCAATGTAAAATGTCAATTGTGAAACTTAATTTTTCTACTTTCACTAAAAAAATAATTTTCCTCATTAATTTTTAAGAAACTTATTTTTTTAAAAAAAATATTTTTCAAAAAATTTTAACCAATCAAATTTGAAAAACTTAAAAAATATTTCAAAAACCACGCTAAGTTGTGACTCAATACAAATATTTTTAATACCAGAAAGTTTGTTTATCTAAAATAATAATAATTATTTTTAACATATACTAATAGTAACCTTTTTTTTGGTTCTTTTTTGGTTGACTTGTACGACCAACATCCATAGTTGTTTCGCACTATTTCATGAGTTGTGACCACTTATTTAATTAAATTGAGGTATACACTAACTACTTTTTTTTGACTTCTACAACCTAATGGTAATGAATATGACCAGTGAGATGGAAAGATAGAAAACACTTCCTCGAAATAGGTTCTATACGCATGAATTTAAATTAGTCGAACTTCAATATAAATATTATATAATGAATAAGGAAAAAAATGAAGTGTTGACCCAAAAGTAACAATAGGGGTAATGTTTATTAGGAAAGGAGTACTTTTGACCAAAAGTAACAGTATGTATATTTTTGGATTAAATTATTAACAGCAGGATATTTTTGGATCAAAACATCGATAGCAAGGGCATTCTTGAACCAGACTATTACCGGAGGACAATTTTATTCAATTTAGCATAATTTAAAGACATTTCTGACCCTTTTACCTATATTAACTGATGGAAAAGGCTCTATTACAACAGAACACATACTGCTACAAAGGTAAAGGTCTATTAAGAGTTCAAGTTTTACGCACGGAAGATTTAAAAAATATTTATGCAATCAAATCTTATTAGTAATAAATCTTTATTTTTTTAAATAAATCTACTAATCAAAATGATAAAGGACTAAATCTCAGTAGATCGTGACAACAAAGATATTACCCTTTCACTTATTTAAACGGTCGGTCTTTGATATATTTGAGAAATAAATACATTTTTGGAATGAAACAAAGTCATCAGATGTTCGTGTTTTTTTTTTTTTTTCGATCATTCATCTGCTATAAACAGGTTGATAGTAACTTAGGAGAGGCATCATCACAAGTTCTGTTCTTTTTCTTAATATATATAGACCAAAGGAAATAGGATATAACTCAGGACAAAACATGGCTACTCTTGATTGTGCTTGTATGTATATACTGTCATCCATGCTTATGAAGTGAAATGATTTTTTGTAATGTCAATTTGTGTTTTGTTTGCTTATAAGTTACTTGAAATATAGAACGAAAGGTAGACGCAGAGGATTTAAGTTATATACATTCATATATATTGATAATGAAATGCATTAATTATTATATTGTCTGTGTACTTAACGGGTCATAGCAAGTTATTTTCTAAGAAAATTAACTTACATATACTGATTGTTTAAAAACAATTTCTATGAAAAGATAAGTAAATATCCTAATAAGAAAGATTAGTAATCTGAAAAGAGAGGTTAACAAACTTGCTAAAACAAGCTAAAATACATTCATAATATAATGTACAAAAATTTTACACTACCATCTGTACTTGAGATCAACAATCGCTTGTGATGCTCACAATGACAGAATTACTAAGAGATGACAAATACAACATTTTTGCTTGTACAAGCTTTGCTTATATTGTCGGTCCCAAACTCAGATAAAAGAAAGGATTGCGGTAGGCTGACAGCCAACATAAAACTAATTAATTTCATGATGTATCCTCAAAATACAGATACAAAGATACGGAAAATACGATAAAAGATGTGGTTGAGCATCAAACAGAAATCAAGAGGGACATACATTTGAATTTACACACAAACATTAGCAATACCCCACACATTAGCAATACCCCACAACACATAGGCAAATTCAGTCACAAAGAAGCTAGCTCCCTGCAAAGTTAACGTGTTGCATACAAACTGTGATAAAGCTAATGAGCGACATAGGGTGTGGGCCGTGGCCATATAGAATGAAGGATGATTTGTGAATATATCTTACTGCTGTGTATCAGAGCATTGCTCATGGCAAACCACGAAGAAGACGAGACTGCGCTCTGTGGAGACAATAGGGCAATGAGTCGCATAGGAAGTCCAAGGCAAGTAAAAGAGATAAGTACCTTCCTTATTCCAGCCAGCGAAGGACTTACATATGAAAAGACTGAAGGTTCGAGCACCGGCCAACTTGACGAACAACTCACTTATGCAGAGGCTGGCATGGTGGCCTTGAACCGACGCATTGAGGTTCTTGAAAGCAACCTTTCTTCTCTTGAGAGCGTTGCTCTTGCGGGGCTAGACGAAGCCAAAGAAAATGTCTTGGAGCAAGCGGAGGAGCACAAGGAGGGGCTAACAAACCTTGAGCTTAAGCTCACGGAGGCGCTGTCCACATTGCAAGGGCAAGTTGAAGCCCTTAGGCAGCAGGTAGAAGCAGTCAAGAGCATCGGTGGAGGCGCTGGGCCGGCCACGATGTGGTAAGCTCGCATAGAGGCTCCTAAACCCAAGGAGTTCAAGGGGAAACACAACGCTTAGGATGTAGAAAACTTCATCTGACAGCTAGACTGTTATTTTGAGAACATGGGCATCATTGATGAATCTACCAAGGTCAGGACAGTGGCCATGTACCTGACCGACACGGCCATACTATGGTGGCGGCGAAAGAAAGCAGACATGGATAGAGGGGCATGTGCCATAGCCGATTGGGAGCAGTTCAAGGAGGAACTCAAGTGGCAGTTCTACCCCCAAATATGGTGCATGAGGCCCGTCGGAAGTTGAAGCAGCTCAAGCATACGTCCACCATCCGCGAGTACGTAAGGGAGTTCACCAAGCTCACCCTACAGATCCCAAATTTGACAAGTGAAGATATGTTGTTTTACTTCTTGAATGGCCTCCAAAATTGAGCCAAACAAGAGCTACATCGACGCCAGGTGAGGGTCGTGGACGAGGCCATAGTAGCAACCGAGTCCTTGACAGATTTTCGATCCGAAAGTACCAAAGCAAAGGAGAGCGCCTGGAGGCAGGTTGCTGCCAAGGTGGAAAGGTGCTGGACAAAGGCAAGTCTATGTCCAATCGGGGGTCGTGACGGCAAAGACAACCACAACCAGTCATCACAATTTCGTAAGAACTATGAGGAGCGGAAGAAGGGGGTTAGTCACCGAGATGGCTGCTATTTGTGCGGTGACCCCTCTCATATGTATCGAAGCTACCCAAAGTTGGGAAAACTTGGAGCTATGATTTGACTTCATCACTGGTCCAGTAGCAATAACATAATATTACCACTAGCATATTATTAGCAGTCCCACATCATTGGCATTGACATAAGATGTGTAGACAGACTGCACAATTTCAATTAAAAAAACTACTAACCTCAAGCTCAAACTAGTCTGAGCGGAATGCAGAACCTTCGATATAACAATAAATAAAGACAGCCCTTATATCATAAAGAAATGGTTTAGCCCCTGGAGATAAAAGAGCAACTTAAACTTACTACATTAAAGACCAAGCGGTATCTGTGACCAAATGAGTAATATATATATTCAAAGGTTACACAATTAGATGAACTGAAGTCATGTTGCACAAGCAGCATGCTGGGCATCGAATAACTATATGTTGCTACCAGAAACTTTCTGATCTTTGATGCCAAGAGATAATCCTGATGTATGATTAAATTGTTCCCTTGTCATAAAAACTGAATGTGGTTGCTGGTATGGTAGGCTCAAGCTTGATTCCAAAATCTGGTGTGGAGGTGCCGCGTTGTCTTTTGTAAATGCTGCACTTGTGCCCACTCTTTGTTTCTTTGATGACCTCTCACCTTTAGGGCTCTCCATTGGTGAAGTTTCTTGGTAATCAGAGTCTGGACTGAGAGGCTCATGAGGTGAGGAGAATGATTCGTCCATAGAAAGGCTCTTGGTTAGGGCATGTGCTTTTACAGGCTTATCAGCGTGAGGAGACTCAGATGATGGTGCAGGAGTCCCTGGATCAGTTCTGTTATCAGATTCTGGGCCATTGTCGCCAGTTGGAGGAGCAGAGACCCCAGAACCAGGAACTTCTGAAAGAACTCCACTGAGCCGCTGTTGTTCTTCGATTATCTTCTTCAAATACTTACCTTGGGCTTCTATTCTAAGTTGTAACTGTTTCTGGACCTGTTAATGTTAAGACAAAAAGGGGTGGTTACCATTTACACACAAGCATATAACTTTTACAGGACTTGATTAATTGGGAGTCCTTCATGCAGGACAGTATGCTTACCAAGCTCAAAGTAAAAATGAATTTAATTTATTCCAAGTGAATTCCGATCCATTTCATAAAGAATGGTCAATTAATCACGTGCTTTTGGGGAAACAATAGATAAATTCTGTCAGTTACTACGAAATGTACTTGAGCATAATGAAGCTAGTCTATAACATATGAACACTTCGTTTGTTAGCTGCTGATGCGCATGTCCAACAGTCTGCCTGAAAATGGTCAGACATATGGGAGTTTTGATCCCATAACATAGAATATAGTTAACCTTTCTGCTACATATTTTGCATTATTCCTCTCATTTAGAAAGAAAAAAAAAACATATTTTGCATGATTCCTCTTCTTCTTAGTAGCTTCAAACCACTGACCTAATGGAAGGGCTAGTATCTCCACCACTAGAAAACAAGGAAAGTTGGTATACTTTCTGTTACATTATTACACTTCATCTACAATGCAAGGATTGGTGCATATCACGCTAGTACAATTTTTCTGCTTTCATGACTAGCATGGATATTAGACCACATTTTAAGAGACTCAACATACTCAGAGTCTCAGAGATACATTTAAATTTTCTTGAGACAAGATAAGTAAATGATGAAAAAAGATTCTTGCAGGTCTTTGTTTAAGCATCAAGTTGAAAACAAAAGGTTAAAACAAATGCTAGAAAGTGATGGTTATCATTTGCTTATTGTTTTTGCAACTTTTAAAAGACTGTTTTCTCATATGACAAGAGAAGCAACATTCTTGCTACACAAGCAGCAAAAATAAACTCTCCACCACCATCTTTTACCTGTCAATTAAATACTTCATGGGGACTATAATCATACCAATTATCTAAAAAGCATTAAAGAACTTACCTCCAGTTGCTCATGCAATCTCTTTTGCACCTCCATCTGCAGCTTCAGAGCCGTAGTGATTTCTACTCCTCTGTCAACAAACAATTTTCTCTCAGGTCAAATCTTTAAGATCCTAAAAAATCAAACCACTTAGATTTTTTCGAACAAAGACTGTCTAAATGGTCATGTTAGAGTACAAGACTAGTGCAGATGCATTCTCAGTTGGTGAGCATTCAAAAGAAATCTACACAAGCAACAAGGAAAATCTACTCACGATGAACCCTCCAAACTTGAAAGCATATCTCTTGGTTCTTTCTTATCAGAGTTTTTCCCTTGCAATCACAAGAGGAAGCCGCATCAGTAAGTTAGCATTACTGGAGCAGAACCAACCTCAGCACATTTTCAAATAATTAAGCTACGTTCAAAATATAGGGAGTAAATGACCATGAGGATTTTGAATTCCATCAGAACCTACCATCAGATGAGGAATCTGGAAGATATTTAGCAAGTCGATATTTCTGAATCAACAGGAAAATAACAAGTCAGTTACAAGCACACATTCCCAAAAGATGAGTTGTAAACATGGTGAATGTATACCTGTAAATGGCTTTTTACATGGTAAATGGTTAGCCCTTGTACACCCATGACTCTAAGAACGCCTTTTGGTGTAGCTCCTGAATCATAGAAAAGAATCTTAGAATTTTTTATCAAAAGGAAAGGTAATTTTATGAATGAAGAGTACCAAGGAGGTACAGAAAAAGTACAAGTGGTCCTAACAGGACAGCAGTTACAGTATCAAGGCTTCCAAGAAATCCAAAAGAAAAGGTGGATTTTCTAGCATACTGCCCCTAACCACATGTATGCACAAGGAGATACTGGATATTTTTGTACACACCTCAAAGAGTAATTACTCCCTCTGTCCTTTTTTTTTCTTTTGTATCATTGTTTGACTGGTATGGAGTATAAGATAGTTTGACTTATATATATAATATATATATATATAAAAGTAGTAGTTACAGTGGAATAAATGTTATATAACAGCTGATAATTTAGTTTGAAAGAGAAATCACCAAAATTAAACCTTAAATTTTGATAACTTAAATAAAAATGAATTCTAGAAACTTGAAGTACAACATAAAGTAGTAATACTTTTAGTTGAATTGTCAGACGTTCTGGGACATTCAGAAAAGGAAAAAGTGTAAATATGAATTAGGAAAAGGTTATATAAACATACAAATGAAACTTATAGCACCTCGAAAATTCACCATAGTTCGATTATATATCTCTAATTCCAATGATTAAAATAAAGCTGTCATTTCCTTTTTCCCACCGATGTGTTGCATAAAGCCAAGGCTTGAGCAAATATATGGAACGATAAACAATAGTGGGTTCATGTGAAAGTTGACCCCCCTGATTCTTGGGAGCACGATTGCATTTATGTAGCAGTCTACCGTCGGTTATTTATGATTTGTATATGCTTGTGCGCAAGCGTCTTAGTGCACCTGAGTTAGCGGCAAAGTCAATTTTTTAGTTAAGGGTGTTTAAGAATATATATATATAAAATAATATTTGACCTAAATACATTGTGTATTTTGCTGGAGAAGGGTGTTCAACTGACCGCCATTCAGCATACACAGCTAGGGCCCCCCACCCGACTATAATGGTCCCAACTATTTCAAAAGGTAGCATCCTAAGACACTCCGACATAGCTGTTGTGGTCCATAGGAAAAAGAGAGGGGTTTTGTGGGTCGGTTTTGGGGTTGGGGGGTGGGGGTAACTGACCAAAGTGGAAGTCCAGAAACTTACTATCCGGGCCACCAAGTTGTGCTACTGCATCAACAAATCGTTCATGAAGCTCATTGGTCCAACGGAGACGTTGCTTCGAGGCAAGACTAGGATTGTTGTTGCTTCCACTGATCGGGTCCACTGTGCCGCCACCACAGTCTAATGACTGACTATTGACAGCAGCATTCTTGTGGACTAAGCTTGAACTGGGAACGCCTTTGGGCTGATACATTTCATTTATCTACAAAAAATAATGAAGCATTCATAAAATAGAGACTTCAAAAGTACAAGAAGAATTTCAAAAGCAAAACAAATAAAAGAGCATTACTTCCTGAAATTCAATACACAGAAGCAAAAGATCTAGTCCACTTGAAATTGCTCCAATTTTCCTTGATTCCATGTTAAAATATTGTCACCAGATACCTCTTTTTACATTTATTATAACAATTTTCTGACCACCTAATTCTCCTATGCCTTAGTTAACTCATCATTTACTAAAGTTGACTTGTCACCAGATACCTCTTTTTACATTTATTATAACAATTCTCTGACCACCTAATTCTCCCATGCCTTAGTTAACTCATCATTTACTAAAGTTGACTTAACCATCGAAATATTCGATTTTACAGGGTTGAACCCACATGGAACTCTGCGGTGGCTCAAGCACCAATTGCTTCTGACGGGGATTTATATGTTTAGAAAGGCAAGAAAGGCTGAAATATGAGTGAGCAGCCAAAGACTCAAAAGGTTAGCGGGTACATGGTTAATAAGGCAGATGATGCAGCTATGTATTTCATCGTGCTGCAGGATTAAATCTCCCCCCAAGCAATTTGTCTTTTTCAGCTGATGCTTTTTATTTCTTTTTCTTTTTACTTATTAGTTTTCCTTTTTAGTTAACTCATCATTTACTAAAGTTGACTTAACCATCGAAATATTCAATTTTACAGGGTTGAACCCACATGGAACTCTACGGTGGCTCGAGCACCAATTGCTTTTGACGGGGATTTATATGTTTAGAAAGGCAAGAAAGGCTGAAACATGAGTGAGCAGCCAAAGACTCAAAAAGATCAGCGGGTACATGGTTAATAAGGAAGATGATGCAGCTATGTATTTCATCGTGCTGCAGGATTAAATCTCCCCTCGAGCAATTTGTCTTTTTCAGCTGATGCTTTTTATTTTCTTTTCTTTTTACTTATTAGTTTTCCTTTTTAGTTTTTCATTTCTATTTTTACTTTCTTCCCAAATTTCCAGACCCACTCTACTCTAAAACAAATACACCTTTTTTTCTTTTTCCCCGTCTATGAGAAACAGCTTCTTCCTCAACAAACTCCTTCTACCTCCTCTGTTACTCTTTTTCCCTGATGATACTTCAACTTTCTTCTTATCCCTCACGGTGGTCTCAACAGTTGGCTTTTCGGCCGAGGTAATTGCCCCTTCCTCTAATTTTTTTGTTTGACTTCTGAGACTGAGAGACCAATTAAATGTAGTTCAAATCGTTTTTTGTAAATTTAGGAACTTTCAAGTTTAGTTAATCTAAAGCTTATAATTTTGTGATGGATTTTGATTTTGGAAATAAATTCAGTGTGAGCAATGATGATACTGTTTATGTTTTTAAGGTATGTAAATGCCACGGACAATTGCAAAAAGATCTTTTTAACTATAATATTAATTATAGGTTACATGTCAAATATTTTCACCATCAAATTTCAAATAGTATCCCGCTAATACTTTGTGCCTATAGCAACTCTAGTAAAGCCAGTGGAGAATCCATGACTTTAAAATCCTAAGTCCAACACTGTTGCTATCTGACTTTGCCCTTGTACTCCTAAATTGACAAGTTGTAGTGTACAAGTACAACATTCCCTAGTGTCAACAACAATAATAACTATGACTCAACTTGAAACTAGTTGAGGTCTCCTATGTGAATGTTATATGCCGATTGTAATCGTAAATAGACACGGGTATAACAGTCCAATTTAGAAGATATAAGGGGTACAATAGTCATTTAGATAGTTGAGAGATAGTTTGTTGATAAGGCTGTTAAGGGGTCGTTAAAAGATGGTTACCGAATTTTAATGATATACTACTTGTATAAGGGGCCTTTTTGGTCTTCTTTAATGAAATTTATTACTTTAGAAAAAAATGACGGTAATGGTATAAGCTAGCTCATTAAACTGTAAAGTTCATTCATGATCAGATCAATAATATTCTCTCCCCGTCTTTTCTCCCGCCTTACTCCATCTTGTGTAGCTCAATTCAGAAGCTAATCTTTTTCTTCTTAGCTTCTTAGGACTGCACTTCAGTGCTCTTCAGCGAGCACGCTCATTTTGCTCTACATATCTATTTCATTTAACTAGTAAATTGAGAAACTGGAGATTTTTTGAAACTAACACTCCCAGGTTTCAATGAGCTAAATTTATATATTAGGACTACCAATTTCACCAGCTGGTCAAGTCACCCCTGGTATCATATATTACATTTCAGTTTAACACAAATTTATGCTGATGAGCCTTTCACTTTCTTCTCCGAAATCAAGTCTTGAAATGAAATGAGACCGAACAGTATGTGAATGAATTTAGAGAAATTCATATCCAGGCACTAAATTAGTTTGAAATTGAGGCGTATGGATTGTTGTAGTTGTAGAAGATACAAGAACAACAACCCCAAATTTCAATATGTGAAATTCACAAAGTTACAATCACCCTTGTTATATCACCAGCTATTTAATTTAACTCAACTTGTAGCAAACATTACATTTCAGCTCATAGCACAGTTACTGCTGGTAACTTTCCTCTCCAAAGCTTCAAAGGAAAAAGTAGTCAACTCAAGTCATCTTCCGTGACCCTAAATTACACGTCTAAACCCCACATAATTCATCGAATTAAAACATAAAAACTCAATCTTCAAACTTCTCCACTACAAACCACACCACAAAATCAAGAAATTGACCGAACAGAAAAAAAAAAAATAGGATCAGAAAATTGAGAAACACCAACAAAAGAGATCACAGAAAAAGATTAATTTCTTAAGATACAAGCTTCTTACAGTGATGATAGCAGATACTTCTTCCTCGATGCGATCCTCGAATTCCTCACTCCTTCAGTACAAAGCCATTTTTTGAATTTGTTGAACTTTATTGAGGAAAGAATTTTATTACAGGAAAAACTTAAAGGGGCTCAAAGTAAATAAACTTAAAACTGACCGCGGGCAGGATCAACTGACCGCGGAGAGTGCCCCAGCAGAGAACGACGTTGTTTAATTAGCCTGGGCCGGCCCGGAATCTACTTTGTAATATTCCGGCACATTGTTATCACGACTCATTTTAATAAGTCCTCCTTTAGCAAATTTTGGATTTTTCTTGATTGGAATTGCCTTTTTTTTTTTTGGACCGCTCTTCTCTCTGATGTTTTTCTTTCTGTTTGTATTCTTAGTTTTGACGATTGACAAATTAGTAAGGAGACTGACCAAATTCACAATATTGTAATTTCTAGAGGGACCCGGTTCATTTGAATCTGATGGTCAAGTGTACAACTGTAAAGTATACTTTATGCGCAGTGGTTGGTGGAGCTGCAACAGAGTCGCTGCAGTACAACCAATGGAATCTCTCCTATGTTTTTGTGTTTCATATATAGGCATAAAGATGACAAGCAAAAACCTAGTTTTTGCATTCAACAAAAAGGTGATCTATTCTCTGCAAAAGCCGTCGGTGTTCTTGGAGATTCAAAGCCTAATTAACAACAAGGGACGTGCTTGTGATCAACTAAAGTTGTTTTCTAGTTCTTGTTGCTTTTGGTCTTTGTAATATGTTCTTTAAGTATAAACCTACTCTTCATTTGTGAAGCTTGCGTAGGTGCCTTTACAAAGTTTTCTTGTGTTCATTAGAAAAGATGTCCACTAGAAGTAGTTGGTTGTAGGGCTAGAGTTAGCCGAGGTTGTATCAGCTAGAGTTAGCTGGTTAGTGTTGTTAGCAATAGAGTTATTGCTTTGAAACCTTGTAATCGAGTTGTTGCAAGGAGGGGCGGATTAAGAGTTTAATCCTATAGATTACAAAAGTCTTTAATCAATGTTGCTCGAGCTTAGTAAAGTTGTTGATAAATTCTATGTAGTAGATTGTGGTTTTACTCCCTTGAGCAAGGAGGTTTCCACGTAAACATCATATGTTATTTACTTTTACCGCTTTAGTTGTCCATTGTCTAACGGTCAAAGGACTTGCTCACTTGATTAGTGGTGGACTCATACAAGTCAACAATTAGTATCAGAGCGGGGCTTCCTAAAAGGCTAACACCTAGGAAGGATCTTGAATGAAAATGGTTGTTCCATCAAATCTCGAGGAAGGACAATCAACTACAAGGCCACCTCATTTCAGTGGCCAATACTATGGTTAGTGAAAAACTCGAATGCACGACTTTATTATGGCTGAAGACAGTGAACTTTGAGACATCATTTGTGATAGACCCTATGTTTCCATGAAGACAGTCTCTAAAGGGAAAACCTCTACCTCGATAACTAAAACCAGGAAAGAGTATGTAAAGGATGATAGGAAAAGAATCGAAAAGAACTACTAGGCTAAGAAGTTGTTGCTTGTTAGTGTGTGGAATAGGACATGAAAAATACAATAAGATCTCAACTTGTGAATCAATCAAGGAGATCTGGGACTATCCGAGAACTGCTCATGAAGGGACCAGCCAGGTCAAGTAGTCCAAAGTAGATATGCTAACTACTTAATATGAGATATTCACTATAAAGGAAGATGAATCCATTTAAGAATGCACACTAGGTTCACTTTTATCACCAATGAACTTCACTGTCTTGGTGAAGTTATTATTAAGCCCAGCAAGCTCATTCGAAAGATTCTCAACATCTTGCCCAAGTTTCGAAAAAGTAAAGATGATGCTATTACTGAGCTCGAGATCTTTAATCCTTTACCATGGATGAATTACTAGGGAATATGAAGACTCATGAACTCAAGAAGCAACAAGACTTTAGTAGGAAGGAGCCCAAGACAGAGAAAGTGTAGATCTTAAGGTTGCCAAAGCAAACTCTAGTGAAGAAGATGAGGATATGATCTATCTCACTAGAAGGTTTCAAAATGTTGTCAGAGGAAATGGAGGATTTCCCAGGAAAGGAAATACTATCAGGTTCTCAACTGGAAATGACTTATGCCACAAGTGCGGAAAATCTAGTCACTTTATCAAAGATTATCCACTGCACAAATTCGAGTACAAAAATTATGCTAAAAATAGTGCTAAAAAAGGAATAAGAAAGGACCGTATCCCTGACAATCTCAAAAGAAGAGTAACTATAGACCATGTTGTCAAACAAACCCTAGCTGCCTTGGAAGACTCATATAGTGAACCAGATTTGTCTGAAAATCTTGAAGATGCCTCGATGATGGTGATTGAAGATGGAGATTCAACATTCAACTCACTATTTGCTCTTATGGTAAAATCTGATGATGAAGATAATGAAGAGGTAATATAACCTTCTTGGACATTAAAAAGAATCTTAAGGATTGTTCGTTGAAAGAGTTACGATCTTTAGCTAATATGTTAATAGATGCATTTTGTGACTTCACTAAAGAGAAGGAATCTTTGAATAAAAATGTTGATGAATATGAAACTGAGAAAACTGTCATGACAACTCAATTCACTAAGTTAGAAGAAAAGTATAGTTTGTTGTCATATGAGAATCTTGCATTGCATGACAAATTAAAGGTAGTGTCTCATTGTGGTGAAAAAGGAAAAGGTAAAGGCAGTAATCTCCAAGTTGAGCTAGAAGAGAAGTTGAAAAAAATCTCAATCGGACCTTACAGACACTCTATAGAGAAATAGGGAACTGGAGAGGGACCTGGTTAGGATCAAAGCTGATCTTGAAAAGTCTCTCCAACGGACAACTTTATCCCAAGTCTTAACCATTTTGACAAATCAAAGATCTAATAAAGGTAAAGGACTTGGTTATCGAAAGACAAATACTCCTTACAATCCTCACAACAAATATGCGTCTTGACTCCAACAACTGGTTGTGCACTCGTTGTGGAAAAAATTGTCACTTTAAGAGTACATGCACAGCCAGACTCTCTGTTGTGACCAAACATCTAAATGTGTCTAAGACTAAAAAAAGAATGAGGGTACCTGGTCCCGTTTCTAAAAAGACCAGATTACCAACATGGACTAAGAGGAGTCTAATCTTTTCTTTGTCTCGATTTTTTGGAACTCAAGCTAAAATGGGTTCCTAAATCTAACAAGTAATTTTCTGTGCAGGTAAGAGTGAGAGCGAGCAATCAAAGTTGATTCATAAATAGTGGTTGCTCAATGAACATGATAGGTAGAATGAAAGATTTCCTCTCACTCAAAGACTTTCAAGAAGAAAGTGTCTCCTTCGAAAATGGAAAGAAAGGGTACACTCTTGGTATTAAAGAGATTGAAAAAACCCTTGCTCATGCTATAGAGAATGTGTACTGTGTAAATGGGTTGAAGTATGGTCTACTGAGTGTTTTCCAAATCTATGATAAAGGGAATAAACTGAAGTTTTTGACTACTTCATGTATTTTGACAAGTTTACAATCAGGAGAAATTATCCTGATAGCAAAAAGTGCAAGAGCGTATATGTTGCTAATCTGAGTTCAATATCTGATGATAATCTTACATGTCTCAATGTTGTAGATGATGATGCTGCTTTATGGCACAGAAGGTTGGTACATGTTAGTTCCTTTCTCCTCAACAAGCTAGTCTCCAAGGATTTGGTCTGCGGTACTCAAATTAAAGTTTGCAGAAAATAAGATATGTGATTCGTGCATGAAAGGAAAGCAGACCAGGTCCTCCTTCAAGTAAAAGAAGCAAGCAAGCACTTCAATACCCTTAGAGCTGCTTCATATGGATATTTGTGGACTGGTGAGAGTTTTCAGTCGAGGTGGAATAAAATACATCCTAGTCATAGTTGATGACTACTCCAGATTCACCTAGACGATGTTCTTAAGATCAAAAGATAAAATTTTTACTATATTTGAGTCATTTAATAATCAAATACAAGTTAAGTTAGACAACAAAATTGTGGGAATCAGGTCAAACCGTGGCAAGAAATTTGAAAATGCAAATTTAATGAGTTTTGCACTGAAAAAGAAATCACTCACAACTTCTTAGCTCCTAAAACCCCTAAAAATGGGGTTGTGGAGATGAAGAATAGGAAACTGATGGGTATTGTTAGAACTATGTTGATTGATGGAGGAGTTACTAAGAACTTCTAGGCTGAGGTAATTAACACTTCTTGTTATATGATAAACAGATGCTTGATCAGGTCCTTGCTTGAGAAGACCCCATATAAGCTGCTGAACAATAAGAAACTTAAGTTGAACTATCTTCATGCATTTGGGTGCAAACGTTTTGTGCTGAATAATAGGAAAGAAGATTTAGAAAAGTACGATCCCAAGAGTGATGAAGGTATCTCTTTGGGATACTTCTCCCCTAGCAAAGCTTAAAGGATCTATAACAAGAGGACACAATATGTTGAAGAAAGTGTCCATATAATATTTGATCAATCTGGCAATCTAAGAAACAAAGAAAGCATGGATTGTGATGAGCTAAAAAAATTATCGCACATTCAAAGAAATGCTCTTGATGGTGGAGATATCGATGATCTAGTCAAAATAGATGACAATAAGGAGTCCTCTCCTATGTCTTTGGGATTAGGTGGAGAACTAGGTCCCCCAAGCAATGAAAATCGAAGAAATAATCTCGAAAATCAGCCCATGGATGCAGTCCTAGAAGATTAGCCAAATGAAGGACCTCGTACCTCAAAATGTCAATCAATTGTGAGGATTTCAAATTGTAAGCACAAATCCTCACACCCTTTGGACAATCTCATTTCCCCACTGGATTCAGGCATGCAAACCAAGTCCAAGTCCAGAATCATGTTTTCTTTCTCAACCTTTATATCACAAGTTGAACTTAAAAATATCAAAGAGGGCCTAAAGAATGTAGAATGGGTCAATGTTATGGAGGAAGAACTTCATCAATTTGAAAGAAATAGAGTATGACACTTGTTCCCTAGACCTGCAAACAAAACTGTCATAGGGACCAGGTGGGATTTTAAAAATAAGCTGGATAAACAAGAAATAACTATAACAAATAAAGCAAGAATAATAGTTCAAGAATACAATCAGGAGGAACGCATAGATTATGATGAAACTTTCACTCTAGTTGCTAGAATGGAGGCAATCAGAATTTTAATTGTTTTTTTCTCTTTCATGGATTTAAGTTTTTCCTAATGGATGTAAAAAGGGCTTTCCTAAATGAGTATTTAAGAGAAGATGCTTATGTTAAGCAGCCCCCAACTTTGAGGACATTGATCGTGCTCATCATGTGTACAAATTGGACAAGGCATTGTATGGTCTAGAGCAAGCACCAAGGGCATAATATGAAAGACTATCCAAATTTCTTTTGGACAATGGGTTCAAGAAAGGGAAAGTTGGAAACACCCTTTTCTTGAAGACCAGAGGAAGAAATCTGTTGATTGTTCAAGTCTGTGTCGATGATATTATCTTTAGAGCCACTCTTGACTCTTAGTGTGAGGAATTTGCCAAGCTTATGGAGAGTAAGTTTAAGATGAGCATGATGGGAAAGTTGAACTTCTTTCTTGGGTTGCAAGTGAATTAGGTTCATAATGAAACCATGATAAGACAACAGAAATACATCAAGAATCTTCTAAAGCGGTTTCATATGGACAGTGACAAGTCAATTGACACTCCTATTGGCACATCTTCAAAACTAGACATTGATGAACCCAGTCTCCCTGTGAATGAGACCACGTTCAGATGAATCATTGGGTCTTCCCTATTTGACAACTAGTAGGCCCGATATTGTCTTTAGTATGGAAATGTGTGCACGATTTCAAGCTTATCCTAAAGAATCCCATCTTAAAGGTGCAAAGAGAATTCTCAAGTACCTCAAAGGGACTCCTAATCTAGTCCTCTTCTCTCCCTATGTTGATAACTTTGATTTGGTTGGTTATGTTGATACTAATTACACAGGTACCTGGTTGATAGGATAAGTACCTACAGAATGGCTCACTTTCTTGGATCTTCCTTGATCCCATGGGGAACCAGGAAACAAAACTTTGTGGCTCTCTCCACAGCTGAAGTTGAATATGTAGCAGCTACATCATGTTGTACTCAACTCCTATGAATAAAGCAGCAATTGAAAGATTTTGGAATCATTTTTTATTGTGTGCACTACTTTGTGATGACACTAGTGCACTTAACATGGAAAAGAATCCTTTCCAACACAAGAGAACCAAAAACATTGACATCAGGCATCACTTTTTGAGAGACAATATTGAGAAAGAAAACATTCAGATGGAGTTCTGCCAAATTGAGGACCAAATAGGTGATATTTTTACAAAGACTCTAAGTAGGGACCAATTCGAAAGGAATTAGTTGAAGTTGGGGCTTATCAAGATGAACTAGCTCTCTCTCTCTCTATCAACCCCTCCAAAACTCCTCCTTCTTGGCTAGGATTAGGCTGCAGGTATCCAGGTGTGTGTCTATTAAACTAGGTCTAACTCACTCTCATATCTTAATAGGTATACACACATGGTAAGCAAGGGAGAAGAAAGAGGGGAGCTGGGACAAATAATTGAGCAACAGAGTTCAGAACATCAGAGGAGGGTCCTAGTCCCCTCTCACAAGTTAGTATACATCTTACATGTTAGTATCAGTTAAACACAGACCTTCTTAACTAATCCACTGTTGTTAGGGGTATTCATTTATTTTAAGTTGAAAACTGAAAAGAAACAATAGCAAACTTAATGCTTCACCACGTACTGCACAAGCACATTTTCACTTTATAGCCCATATGTTGAACACATGCTACTGCATCATATGAAATGAGGAGATAACTTAAAGCAGCCATATGATATGCAATGTCTTACATAATATGGTTGTTTGGGGAAGAGTGGTGGAGATATTACTTATGAAAGTATTTTTAGGAATTCTTAGGCAATGCCACATAGGAAGATTTGTTCCTGCCTCTTTGAAACATTGTCATGTCATTTGAAACCCAATTATCATTTTCTTCTCCTGACTCGACATGTTGCTTCCCTTTTTAAACACTCTCATCCCAACCATTCTTCTCACTTTACCTTCTTTTCTAAAAATTTCCTTATTCTCTTAACTCAAAAACTCATCTGCTCCACCTATTAGTACTCCCTCTTTCAATCATATCTCAACCTTTATCCCTATAAAATCTCCAGGACTCACTGTCCAAGAAACCCCCTACACTCTCCTAGTATTATTTCATCTCCTCCATTTGTCGTTTTTCAAAATCCTTTTTCAGAAATCCCTTATTCCTCCTCAAATGGAAGATATATCAGTTCATATCCTATACTTAAGACTCTTCTAATGTTTCGACTAACACCTTTTCCCTTTCTCTCTCAGCGGTGGAAGAAGTCCGCTTTGATTCCTTTGTGGGACCAAAGGAGAAGGTCCTTATTGAAGGTGGCTCCTCTGATGCCCAGAACCAAACCCCCAAAATTAGTCATTTGACTCTCTACAACCTGTTCCCTCGCCTGTTCTTGAATGCGAGAAAGAGTTAATGCTTGAAAGCATGATATCTGAGAGCTCAGTAAATCACTTATTTGAGAGATATTTGCTTGAAGAAAGAGGGCAATCCTCAAATATCTTGTTATAGGGGATCAACTAATACTGCAAAGCCTTACTCAAATGGCTCTAGGGGAGTCTAGGATCAACAATATAGAAAAAATTGATGAAGCCCCCTCTCCATCTCACAATCTTGGATCTTCGGTACCCTCTTCCTCTCCTAAATTAGATGATACACCTGGTGGTATGAATATTTAATCGGGTGTAGAGGAACCTGATGAGTTAAGTGAGGATGATCAGCCTCTTTCTTGGAAGGTCAGGAAACTCACCTTAAAAAATCTGCCAATCCAATCAGGGGGTCAAACCATCTAGCACTAAGGTAAGTGCTAAGAAGGCTATGGAGGAAGTATTAAAGGAAAACCAAGCAAAGACTGCTAGAAACAAAGTTGAAAAGGAGAGTTGTAGTTAAGGAAGAAGTACAACTTGAAAATGTACTCGATCTTGAGGGAGGAGAAACTGAAAAAATGTTGATGATGACGTTGCGCTAGGAGTCATGTTGCAATGTGAAAAATTACTATCTCAATCCTTCACTAGTCGAAGAATACAAAAAGTTGGGACCAAGTTGGCAGAGAAAGTCCCCCAAAAAAGCATCCTTGCAAGGACCAGAAGGATCGGAACCAAAGGGAAACTCTTGCAGAAAAGGAACCTGAACTCGATGTGGTTGCCAAATCATCCAAGCCAAAGAAAATAAAGGTAGAAGAAGGATCAATAATGGTAGGACCTGGTACCCCTTCCAAGTAGAAGGTCACTGCCAAGTCTCTCACTCAAGAAGAGAGGCAAACAATTTTGCTGACCCAGAAGATTCACAGAGAACGTGTTTTTACCATGAGATTGCTAACCTAAAAAGGATGGTGGACTTGATTCAGATGGTAACGTACCAGAATTAGAGTCATCTACTTGCCTCTGTAGTCCCAAATCTTTATGAAAAGGAGGTGCGAGAGTTTTATCATGAAGTAGTTTTTATAGATGGAGGCATAAAATTAAGTACCAAAGTGAATGGGGTTGAGATAACCCTTGATGAAAATATGCTTGGGCAGATTATAGAGGTACCCATTGAAGGGATTAGGTCAGTGGAAGACTAGTGTACTTCCAAAAAATTCATGTGGAGAATCTGAATGTTGAGAGGCTCTTCAAGAAGCAACTGAAGGGGGAATATTGATCAGTGTTTGAATTTTTCAACATGGTTGTTCTTCCTTAGACTGAAAAATGCACCATTGCAAGTATTATAGATCTATTTCTCATAGAAGTCCTCAGCACTTTCAAGGCTATCAGTCTCCTTTCAATCATGATTGAATATATGCACAAGGTGATGACTGTAAAAGATGGCAAGTACAGTTTGGCCTATGGGTTCCTCCCTAATCGCGCCTTTGATTTATTTAAGTTTTTCCTATGAAAAAGGAATTTCGGGGAACAATAAACAGATGTTCGCCCTCACCGCCTTGAAAAAATGTGAGTGTCTCCGAAGGAAAGGTGGTGTAGGGTCTCAATCTATCATCTCCAACCTCATCTCTACCCAAGAGAAGTCCAATGTTGAGATGGAGAGATTGACAGGGTTACTGGCCCAAAGGGATGCCAAGATTTCTTGTTTAAAGGCTGCACTGCAGGCAGCATCCGCTGCACCTGTTGAGGAACCTGATTCCATGGCAGCTCTTCGACATGAAAATGAACAGTTGAAAGCGAAAGTGGGGGGTTTGACCCAAAAACTCTTGCAAGCTCATGAGGCTGCTCATGAGAAAATGGCTATGCTGCTTCAGAAGTTATCTGGTCTCTCATCCTGACCCTTCCTACCCCCTTCAAAAATTATTCATTTTTTTTGCCTCTAAATCTCCTCATTTTTGTATTTCCCCTACCCTATCTCAGTGGTTTCTTTGTGGCAGCCCCAAACTGTTTCTCTTTACTTTTATTTGTAATGCTTGTGATGCTAATACTAAATGAATATTGAACTTGTTGTATCTTATTTCTACTGTTCTCTTACTCTTTGTTATCTTTTACTTATTCATGTTAGTGTTGCCCCAGTGGCCATGAGTTAACCTTGTGCGATTTACGATCTACTTGATTTATTGTTCATCCTTTTTTATGATGCCAAAAGGGGAAAGTATTGTGGTGATTGAGTGAGAGGAAGGTATAAAGGTAGATAAAGGAAGGGAGGACAATTTCTATTTAGTGAAGGGACCTGGTAGGGAGTAACATCATAGACAGGGGCAACAAGCAGACAGGAGAACAAGCTGTGATGCTTAAGATGTTGGTGACAGGGGAAGTTTTTGATAAGCTTATGAGTATTAGTTTGTCATCATCAAAAAGAAAAAAATATTGTATTCTTGATTTTGATAATCGACAAATTGGTAAGGGAATCAAGTTCACAACATTATAGTTCTTGGAGGGACCCGGTTCATTTGAATTCGATGGTCAAGTGTATAGTTGTAAAGTGTGTTTTTTGCGCAATGATTGGTGGAGCTGCAACAGAGCCACTACAGTACAATTAAACTTATCCAATGAAATCTCTCATAGGTTTTTGTCTTTCATATATATGCATAGATATGACAAGAAAAAATATAATTTCTGCATTCAACAAAAAGGTGATTTATTCTTTATAAAAGTTGTCCGCGTTCTTGAAGATTCAAATCCATCAACAACAAGGGGTCTGCTCCTGATCAATTGAAGTTGTCTTCTAGTTCTTGTTGTTTTTGATCTTTGTAATATGTTATTTAAGTGTAAACTTACTCTTCATTTGTGAATCTTGCATAGTTGCTGTTACACCCCGTAAATTCCCGACATATAGATGGCCTATTCGCGTGTTGGTTAAGAGTATTTGAAAACCATACATGCTAGAAAAAAGCCCGGGGAAAGATCGGACAAGTGCCAAGTCGGCGCGTCGCAAGGCAAAATGCGACTTATAAATTGCATTCCAGGAATGCAACTTATAAATCGCATTCCAGGAATGCGTCTTATAAGTCCCAATTATATAAAGCCTCCAACTTCGATTTTTCATTAAAGTTTCTTATAATTTCCAACGAAAAACAGAGGGTAAGCAGAGAGAAAGAGGAACAAGGATTATTTGATAATTTCCTTCTGATTACGCTGTCAAACGCGGTCCAAACTCGAATTAACCTCAGGTACCGAGGTATTTAGCAGTAGGGAGCATTCCTACGAATTTTGTTTCGCAAAATACGGCCGACGAATTGTCGAGCTACCGAGCTAAGGTAAGTAAAATTGCTCCAAACTAGTGTCTATGTGCTCCTAGCTGTGAAGTGAATACTTCTCCTTTCTGGACTTCTGAAAAATAGCGAGTTTTCGAACGTCTTTCGATAAGCCTAAGTTTAGGCTACAATTATATCAAAAGTGACGTCGTTCTTTAGAATAAAGCTATATTTAGTATTAATTAGCGTATACATAAATGCGGTTGGGAGAAATAGCTGGAGTATTGACCGAGCCTCGTCCGACAGACGGATAACTCGAGGTTAAGGTATGTAAAGCTAGTTCCTTCGGCAAGTTAGTAGCTTTAGCCTAGTATAGTACAATAAACTCCGTAGTAGAATCCTGGAGTTGAATGTTAAGTATTGTGCAAAGTTCAGTAAACCTAGTTTGCGTTGTTATATCGTATTCAGTCTGAAAGTTAGAAGAGCACGCGCCTGAGGGCAAGTTAGTATTTCAGATTTAGTATAGCCTATTACGTGATTAGCAAGCATGTAGTAGAATAACAGAAACAGATTTTTCATAATAAAAGTCAGTAAAGAAAGATCAGATAGACAGACAGTTATGGCTACAGATTAGCCATTCAGACAGATAGTATCATGGCTACAGATTAGCCATACAGTTAAACAGAGATTACAGAATCAGTATAATTATTAAGAATCAGTTTAGTGTAGAGACAGATCAGAATAAGAAGTTAGATTTCAGATAGTCTTTTCAGTTATACATGCTTGCTATTTATATGTGCTATTTGCTTGTTGAGACCTGCTATGGCATGTGGGTGTCCCTTTAGCATCCCCACCGCCCCTGGGTTATAGCTGTGTCGATACCAGATTCAGATATCGCCACCAACTGGGCGATGCAGTCCGCCTAGAGGACGATGATGGCCGACCACCATGATAATACGGTCCAGACCACCCTGCTTGCAGGGGTAGTTCAGTTTACTCTGCGCAGAGCCAGATTACCCTGTTTACAGGGGTAGATTACTCTGTGTGCGCTTGTGGCCGGGGACAGTTTCAGATACAGATTTTTATAAATTACCCTGTTGCGTGCTTGCACCCAAGGGCAGTTTTAATTACCACCCCATGTGCACTTGCGCCCAGAGGCAGGAGTCTTCGGACTCAGACACAGTTTATTGTCAGAGGCCAAGGCCTGAGCTACGTACCCAAAGGGAACGGTAGGAGGAGCTCACAGTTATCAGATGAGTGGAGTGACTTATTTTTGGTTGGTTTAGACCCGGGTAGGGGTAAATAGATTGTGTGTTGGTTGGCACCTTCCGGCTTATGGGGGTCGGTCAGGTATTGTGTGTATTTATATGTATACCTATATGTGCTATTAGATGCTGATAGACAGTATGACGGCACGGCATCAGGTACGCTCAGTTTAGATATAGAATAATTAAACTCTCGCCAGTTATTCTCAGCTAGATAGATTCAGCTACTTCCTCCTTATATGTCATGTTACTGTTGTTATTCATTTCAGTTGTGTATTTCAGTTACTTTACATGCTCAGTACCTGTGGTACTGACGCCCAGTGGGGCGCTGCATTACTTGCCTGCAGGTACTCATAGACGAGGAGGCGATCTCTCGTGATTTCAGTCAGCTATTAAGTCATCGGCTCCTGTCATCCGGAGCTTGATATTTTAGAGGTTTATATCATTTCATTTTTGTTGTACAGTACGGGTAGGTCGGGGCCCTGTCCCGATCATTTCTATTGTTACTCATAGAGGCTTGCAGATTGTATATATTCATATCCCTTTGGTTAGTTGTGCCGGTCGAGTGAGGCCGTGCGTTTGTTTAGCATTGTTGATCATGTTGGCTGTGTGGGGCCATAGTCTGATAGTAGTGGTGATCTTGTCGGTCACGTAGTATTCTATTCTTAAGTTACAGATAACTAGACAACATGGTGGCCTTGTCGGCCCGCATAGGTTCCTTGTTATGAGAATGTTTCTGGTTAGCTGTTATTACAGGTACAGGTGGCTATAGGCCGGTTGGCCGGAGGCTGTGTTTACAGCCGTTATATAGCCCTTTGTTTCCAGAAATTTAAGTTAGAGCTAGCCAGGCACCAGATGTGCTTAGGCTCACCAGTTAGCAGTCCAGGTCCTACTGGGGCACTAGGTGCCAGTCATACCCTCCAAGGCGGGGTGTGACAAACTTGGTATCAGAGCAGGTCGTGTCCCAGGGAGTCTGCAAGCCGTGCTAAGTAGAGTCTTGTCTATGAATGTGTTGTGCACCACATACTATAGGCAGGAGGCTGCGAGGCATGATAGGATGGTTACCCTTCCTTCTCAGTCAGTCGTGCTTTAGAGCGGTACAGTATAGTGTTGAGTCCCTAAAAATTTACCGTATTCTTTGATTACAGATACAAAGACAGATTAGCATTACCCTATCACAGGCAAAAGATCAGATATAGCAACAGAAGAGGGCATCAATCGGTTACATGATAACTACAGCAGTAGGAGGAGGTACCAGAGACCTCCCAGTGTGATACCTTTATCGGTACTATTCCCAGTATACATTGATAACGTCAGAATAGTAAGTCAGAAGTATAATGTACATACGAGTTGACTTATTTATTAGATATATAAGATCTGGTTAAGATATCAGACAATATCAGACTATCAGATAAGTGGGAAAAAAAAAGAAAGAGAGGAAAATGCAGGGTTCCCATATCCGTCTTTTCAGATGTAGTATAGTTCCATGCCTTCGTATTATAGCAATAAGAAAAGGGTATTCCCACCTCTTGACCTGATTCAGCTTAAAGACTATATTCCGTAAGGGGCATAAGATTTGAGGTGAGGTTGCCAAATCAAGCAGTAAGTGTTAGAAAGTATAAAGAGCCCCTATGATTACGTGAGTAGTGCACACCCTTATGATAATAAGCCAGTAGAGAAAGTAAGACTGTTAGCTCACCTGAAGCAGGGGTAAAAGACCTGTCAGTAATGAATGCCTAGTAATAGTCAAATTTGAGTCAGAAAAAGGCCAAGTCCATCATATACGCTAATAGACAGTAAGATATACCTGCAAGATTATAGATATGATTCAGTTGTGATATCGAAAGGGTGAGAGGTCATGTGAATCAGATAGGTCTGACTGCAAGTCGGGGGAAGTATGAACTGATACTTGACCAGTAATCTTATTAACAATGAAAAGCAGGGACCTTGAACCCCAGAGTTCAGCTTAAGCAAGATGAGGGGAAGAAGCAGGAATGTCAGATTTTGTGGGAAAATTAGGATTACCCCCGGATTGATAGAATATCGTATTAAGGATTAAGCCTCGGGCTGACAGTAAGATTGTGGTTCAGAATACCGCAGTATGTCCGCTTATGGAGAAGTTAAGAAATTACCGATACAACAATTCTAATCTAGTGTGGCCTAGAGATAAGGCCCAGCAGACAGTCATGGGCTCTCAATATAATGCCAAGTAAGGCCACAAGGCTCGGGTGTGGACCCACATTGTAAGAGTGGCGGAATGCCAATAGCAGGCCATGATCAAGCTCATATGTTGTTACATCTAGAATGGGATGAAAGTCTAAGGAAATGATAAGTGAGGGCAGGAGATATTATTAGACCGTAGAAGCAGTATATCATGTACGGTATGAGACTCAGCAGAGCATGTCAGAGATTATGTATCACCACAGAATTCAGTACGTATTGTACGTAGCTATTGATATATATATATATATACAGATAATAGATATGCTGTGAGTAGCTGCCTATAGGGGTTACAATCACAGATGCTGATTAGTACTAGAAAGCATGTACCAATTGCACTGCAGGACCCCCTTGCCAAAAAAAAGAAAGAAAGTAAAGAAGAGAAGAAAAGAGAAAAGGAAAGGAGAAGAGAAAGGGCAGGTTAAGTGTGAATTACGTATGAAGTCATAGAAACTATCTCAGTTCTCAGTTATTAAGTTAATAGACTTATGTGTTGTTGTCAGATCTAGGTTCTAGAAGCTTACCAGAGTTAATGGCCTGAATCAGATGGCTAGATAATAAGAGCACAGTTAGACGGTCTAACGACTAGCTGGCGCTTGTATTAGCAGGGAAGCATCCCTAAAAATCAATAGCATTATCGCATATGCCAGAACCAGAATTTTTCCAGTATGTTAAGTGGTCGTACATCATTTTCCCAGCCTTGTAGGTGAGAGTCGACCTTAGTCAACCTAGCAATTATTACGTGGAACACCCCGCAAGTTAGCCAGCCGTCTGAGTCAGACAAGCCCGTAGGCACCCCAAGAAAGGGTCCACATCAGTAGTCAGTGACAGACTAGTACTTCAGCTGGTTCTCGTAAGGTATTCAGATACAAAGCCCTAGCAGAAGTCCAGTCTTTACGGAGTGGCTCATAAGATCGAGAATTTCCTAGAATAGCAGTATAAACCCAAGTGGATACGCACAAGGTGCGCAGACGGTCATCCAGGTTATCCCAGCAACAAGTAGCCTTAGCATGCGGCCATAAGACCAGATAAGCTCTAGCTATACCGGTAAATTACCTGTCAGTTTCTCCGGCGTGATAAGCCAGTATGACCGTCAATTATATGCCAAACTCTCTAAATATGAATATGTTGTGTCAGTCAAGAAGAGAAAATGAAGTAGAAAATGCCCTTAGCTACAAATCCGTTAGGAGTTTGGCGTACTTCTAGCCGAACAACGGGGTCTATCCAGAGAAATACCCCAATTGGTCAATTTAGCCATTTGTATGATAGAAAGGAAGGACAACAGAGCGGTAATTCCGAACACTGCCGTGTCGTCATTAGTTGTGGAGGTAAAGGAACGGCAATATGAGGAACTTGACTTGGTCCAGCTTAAGGACAGAATTCAGCAAGGTAAAGCGCCAGATCTTCAGATAACGTGATGTTATGTAAAGGTTGCCTCCGTGTTCCAGATGTTTCAGGGCTCCGCCAGCAGATTATGAATGAGGTACATTACGCCCGTTATTCTCTCCACCCTGGCGCGATAAAAATGTACCATGATATCAAAGCAAACTACTGGTGGCCGGGTATGAAAAGAGAAATTGCTGAATTTATAGCCTAGTGTCCTAACTGCCAACAGGTGAAAGCAGAACACCAGAAACCAGGCGGGTTGACTCAGGACATAGCTGTACCTCTCTGGAAATGGGAAGCAGTAAATATGGATTTCGTGGTAGGATAACCCATACTAGATGTAGACACGATCCTATCTGGGTAATAGTTGACAGGCTGGCAAAATCAGCTCATTTCCTGCCAGTAAGAACTACTTTCTCGGCCGAAGATTATGCGGAGTTGTATATCCGAGAGATAGTCAGATTGCACGGAGTGCCAGTATCCATTATTTCAGACAGAGGAGCGCAGTTCACGGCTAGATTTTGGCAATCATTCCAGAAGGGACTGGGAACACAGATTAATCTGAGCACTACTTTCCACCCTCAGACAGACGGACAGGCTGAGCGCACTATTCAGACGCTCGAGGATATGCTGCGAGCGTGTGTGCTAGACTTTGGTGGTAGCTGGATGAGCATTTGCCACTGATAGAATTTGCTTATAATAATAGCTATCACTCGGCTATTCAGATGGCACCTTTCGAGGCTTTATACGGGCGAAAGTGCAGATCGCCGGTTGGTTGGTTCGAAATAGGGGAATCAGCAATAATTGGGCCAGACATTGTTCAGCAGTCAGAAGAGAAAGTAAAGCTTATCAGAGAACGCCTATTGACTGCACAGAGTCGCCAAAAATCATATGTGGACGTACGGCGCAGAGACCTAAGTTTAATGTGAATGACTGGGTATTTCTGAAAGTATCTCCGATGAAAGGGGTGATGAGATTCGGCGAGAAGGGTAAGCTCAGTCCAAGGTTTGTTGGGCCTTATCAGATTCGCCGGAGGATAGGCCGAGTAGCATATGAGTTGAACTTGCCTCCAGAGCTAGAGTCCGTTCATCCCGTCTTTCATGTGTCTATGCTGAGGAAATGCATAGGAGACCCATCCAGAACAGTCCCAGTCCAGGATATCCAGGTTACAGAAGAGCTGGCCTACGAAGAGGTTCCAGTAGCCATCTAAGGATATCGTGTCTGTCAAGGTTTGTGGCATAACAGGAACCGAGAGGAGATGACGTGGGAGGCTGAAGAAGATATGAAAGCTAGATATCCTCGCCTGTTCCAGGACTAGTCAGGCGACAGGTACGTCCATATTATTACTTATGCAGTATCTTATGGTTGTATATATATAAATGAGAAAGATTGATGTTTAGTTATCGAATGAATCTTATAGTATCGTGTGGAGTACCTGTATTGAACTTTTCTGTGTTTCAGGATTTTGGGATAATCCAGATTACAGGGGAAACTCTGCCGAAATTTTCCTAAGAATAAGTTAAGCTAATTGAGTAGTCCTCTATACAGCAGTTTACATTCGAGGACGAATATTCTTAAGGGGGAGAATGTTACACCCCGTAAATTTCCGGCATATAGATGGCCTATTCGCGTGTTGGTTAAGAGTATTTGAAAACCATACATGCTAGAAAAAGGCCCGGGGAAATATCGGACAAGCGCCAAGTTGGCGCATCGCAAGGCAAAATGCGACTTATAAATTGCATTCCAGGAATGCAACTTATAAATCGCATTCTAGGAATGCAACTTATAAATCCCAATTATATAAAGCCTCCAACTTCGATTTTTCATTAAAGTTTCTTATAATTTCCAGTGAAAAACAGAGGGTAAGCAGAGAGAAAGAGGAACGAGGATTATTTGATAATTTCCTTCCGATTACGCTGTCAAACGCGGTCCAAACTCGAGTTAACCTCAGGTACCGAGGTATTTAGCAGCAGGGAGCATTCCTACGGATTTTGTTTCGCGAAATACGGCCGACGAATCGTCGAGCTACCGAGCTAAGGTTAGTAGAATTGCTCCAAACTAGTGTCTATGTGCTCCTAGCTGTGAAGTGAATACTTCTCCCTTCTGGACTTCTGAAAAATAGCGAGTTTTCGACCGTCTTTCGATAAGCCTAAGTTTAGGCTACAATTATATCGAAAGTGACGTCGTTCTTTAGAATAAAGCTATATTTAGTATTAATTAGCGTATACATAAATGCAGTTGGGAGAAATAGATGGAGTATTGACTGAGCCTCGTCCGACAGACGGATAACTCAAGGTTAAGGTATAGTAAAGCTAGTTCCTTCGGCAAGTTAATAGCTTTAGCCTTGTATAGTACAATAAACTCCATAGTAGAATTCCCGGAGTTAAATGTTAAGTATTGTGCAAAGTTCAGTAAATCTAGTTTGCGTTGTTATATAGTATTCAGTCTAAAAGTTAGAAGAGCACGCGCCCGAGGGCAAGTTAGTATTTCAGATTCAGTATAGCCTATTACGTGATTAGCAAGCATGTAGTAGAATAACAGAAACAAATTTTTCATAATAAAAGTCAGTAAAGAAAGATCAGATAGACAGACAGTTATGGCTGCAGATTAGCCATTCAGACAAATAGTATCATGGCTACAGATTAGTCGTACAATTAAACAGAGATTACAGAATCAGTATAATTAGTAAGAATCAGTTCAGTGTAGAGACAGATCAGAATAAGAAGTTAGATTTCAGATAGTCTTTTCAGTTATACATGCTTGCTATTTATATGTGCTATTTGTTTGTTGAGACCTGCTATGGCATGTGGGTGTCCCTTTAGCATCCCCACCGCCCCTGGGTTATAGCTGTGTCGATACCAGATTCAGATACCGCCACCAGCTGGGCGATGTCATCCGTCTAGAGGACGATGATGGCCGACCACCATGATAATACGGTCCAGACCACCCTGCTTGCAGGGGTAGTTCAGTTTACTCTGCGCAGAGCCAGATTACTCTGTTTACAGGGGTAGATTACTCTGCGTGCGCTTGTGGCCGGGGGCAGTTTCAGATACAGATTTTTATAAATTACCCTGTTGCGTGCTTGCACCCAGGGGCAGTTTTAATTACCACCCCGTGTGCACTTGCGCCCAGAGGCAGGAGTCTTCGGACTCAGACACAATTTATTGTCAGAGGCCAAGGCCTGAGAACGTACCCAAGGGGACCGGTAGGAGGAGCTCACAGTTATCAGATGAGTGGAGTGACTTATTTTTGGTTGGTTTAGACCCGGGTAGGGGTAAATAGATTGTGTGTTGGTTGGCACCTTCCGGCTTATGGGGGTCGGTCAGGTATTGTGTGTATTTATATGTATACCTATATGTGCTATTAGATGCTGATAGACAGTAGGACGGCACGGCATCAGGTACGCTCAGTTTAGATATAGAATAATTAAACTCTCGCCAGTTATTCTCAGCTAGATAGACTCAGTTACTTCCTCCTTATATGTCATGTTACTGTTGTTATTCATTTCAGTTGTGTATTTCAGTTACTTTACATGCTCAGTACCTGTGGTACTGACGCCTAGTAGGGCGCTGCATTACTTGCCTGCAGGTACTCATAGACGAGGAGGCGATCTCTCATGATTTCAGTCAGCTATTAAGTCATCGGCTCCTGTCATCCGGAGCTTGATATTTCAGAGGTTTATATCATTTCATTTTTGTTGTACAGTACAGGTAGGTCGGGGCCCTGTCCCGATCATTTCTATTGTTACTCATAGAGGCTTGAAGATTGTATATATTCATATCCCTGTGGTTAGTTGTGCCGGTCGAGTGAGGCGGTGCATTTATTTAGCATTGTTGATCATGTTGGCTGTGTGGGGCCATAGTCTGATAGTAGTGGTGATCTTGCCGGTCACGTAGTATTCTATTCTTAAGTTACAGATAACTAGACAGCATGGTGGCCTTGTCGGCCCAAATAGGTTCCTTGTTATGAGAATGTTTCTGGTTAGCTGTTATTACAAGTACAGGTGGCTATAGGCCGGTTGGCTGGAGGCTGTGTTTACAGCCGTTATATAGCCCTTTGTTTCCAGAAATTTGAGTTAGAACTAGCCAGGCACCAGATGTGCTTAGGCTCACTAGTTAGCAGTCCAGGTCCTACTAGGGCACTAGGTGCCAGTCATACCCTCCAAGGCGGGGTGTGACAGTTGCCTTCACAAAGTCTTCTTATGTTCATTAGAAAAGGTTTCAAATAAAGATAGTTGGTTGTAGGACTAGAACTAGACGAGGTTGTATCAGCTAGAGTTAGCTTGTTAGTATTGTTTGCAATAAAGCTATTACTTTGAAACCTTGTAATAAAGTTGTTGCAAGGAGCGGTGGATTAAGAGTTTAATCTTATGGATTACAAGAGTCTGTAATCAATGTTGCTTGAGGGTAGTGAAGTTGTTGATAAATCCTACGTGGTAGGTCGTGGTTTTACTCACTTGAGCAAGGAGGTTTCCAACTAAACATCCTATGAGATTTACCTTTACTGCTTTAGTTGTCCATAATCTGATTATTTGTCGTTAAAAGTCAAAGGACCTGGTCCATTGACTAGTGGTTGACTCATAGAAGCCAAAACTTTCATTTGGTATTTTTGTTTTATTTTTTGCTTTTTCTTATAAGATATTTTGGAAACGGGACTACTCTCCCTTCCTATTCGCACACTTTTTGACACATTACATTGTTTACATCATATTAAATAATATACAATTTAAAGAGTTACAAATTAAAGTAAAGTCTTAATACATATTCAACCTCTTAAACTTGTGGAGATATTTCCTTTAAATATTTGAACCAAGTCATATTTTGATGGAACATCTTAATTCCTAATAAAGTGTTTCAATTAGATATTATTTAATTCAAAATTTTAAAAATTCCTTGCACGTATTTTAATTCATCTATTAGATAGTTATGTTAATCACATAAAATATTTCATCTCTTTTAATTATATGCATCAACCTCAAGTCGAAAACATTTGAGAATTTACGACTTATTAAAGTGAACGAGTATAATTAAAAGAAATGACATATTTTACGTGATTAATTTAACTTCCAAAATAGATGAATGAGAATACATGCAAAAAAAATTTCAAATTTTGAATCAAAAATATCTAATTTGAACAGTTTATTAGAAGTTGAGATATTCAATTGGAACAAAGTTTAGTTCGAGTGTCTAAATGAATATCCTAATAAATTGAAACAGTGGATTATGTATTAAGCCTAAAGTAAAAGTACATATTATTTAATCACAAATAAGTGATAAAAGCATGCGCGCACACTAGATGAGAAAAGGCCTATTTACGGGCCCAATATTGCAAGTTTAATTTATTTATTTTTGGATAAAATTATTCAATTCTTGTTATTTCATTTAAGCACATAATGAACAAAAATAAGGTTCTTCATTTATACTTTTTAATAAATAAGTTTTTCTAATTTATCAAACTAAGTAATAATTTATAATATATTAAATTCAACTAACTTAAAAGGATTACATATTTTATTGCTTATTATTCCAGCATCTACGCAGCATTAAATTCAAACACTAAATTGAACATTTAATTTAAGTGACATGTTTTTTACATTTTATATTTAAGCATTTAGATAATAGATTAAAAAAATGTAAGTATCATATGTATTAATAAAAACTTTAAAGAATACTAATATGTGATTATAGAAGATGAAAAGAAAAAAAAATGATTGCTTTAACTTATGTCTCGTATATACTTGCTAGAGTTTAAGAAGTCAAGTATACCTTTACTTTTGAGGATATATATGTGTGTGTGAATATGAATATTGTATCTGTACATTAGTTAATTATTTTTACTTTATTATATTTGTATATTAGTCTATATATATGAATATTATCTCATTTTCTTTTTTTTTAATCAAATATTTTGGGTACTTATATATTTATGGTCACTGGTATATTTTCTACTTTACTAACATAAACTCATTTGAGGATCGCTTTTGCCTTTAATTGTACCAAACTAGCGCAACATCAATATGTTTGTAATTTTTGAAAGAAAGTGTGTGATGTTGTAAGCACCATTTTTAGTCAGCTAAAAAATAGAAAAATTTATTGATATAAAGTTTTATTGCATATATCACATTAAGGAGGTTTGTTAACTACAAAGAATTCTCCAAACTAACATATTTTTTTCTTCATTTTATAGGCTTTCAAGGCAATGATGCACTTATAAAAAAATTATTCAAAGAAGGAAAAAATCACCTAATTATGACAAGCAAAGACTTTGAGTTTGATAACAATAAAGTAGAAAAATATTTGGAAATGACGAGGACTTTCTTTGAAATATCCTCATGCTTAATTTCTTTCTTCACTATAAAATTTCATTCTTTTTTACTTAAATTCAATTTTCAATTGTTAAAAAAAAGGTATTTCAATTGTGAAGGTCGTATCGTATAACTTTAAGTATTATATTAGTCTTAATCATCTTCTTTTACTTATATCTTTTTATATGACTAGCCTATTAATTATAATACATTTTGTTTTAAAATATAATTTATTTTCTTATTTGTACTGTTATATGCTTTCTATAGATGAAGATGAAGAAATCTATATATATATGAAAGAAGGTTAAGAAGAGGTGATGTGGCATACTTCTAAAGCCAAGAATGATATTTATCTTTTTTCTCAAATTTGTGACATTTTTCTTATTTTTATGATTTATTAAAAAATCTAAAACTTATATTTTTAATTATATTATCTTAATTATTCATTTACTTTTTAGTTTAAAAATCCAAAAAATCATTGTTATTAATTTAGTGATTATTCATTATGCAATAAAATAACATAATAATATGACACCTCTCTTTGTCCCACATTTATATTTATCTTTTTTCTCAAATTTTTGATATTTTTTCTACTTTTTTCTATTTATGTATCATATTAAAAAATTTAAAACTCACTTTAATTATAATTTTCTAATTACAACTTCCTCCTTTACTCTTCTTTACTCCTCATCTCTAATTCGATTTCAGAAACCCAAAAGATTATTAACAATTCTCTTAGTAATTCCACTTTGAATGACTATTCTATGTATTTAATCTCAATGGAATGAGTTTTCATATCTTAATTTTGTATCCACACAACCGATCAAGCATCTTCATACATGGTAAGAAATTCGTATACCTTTATTTTATGAAGTTTTTTATTTTTGACTGTCCTTTATATTTGAGTTAATTTTTTTTTGTCAATTACTTATTAACTCGGTTAGCACTGTCATAAAACTTGATTTATTTGAATATTATGTTGCGGAAACCTTTATTTTATTTTATTTTGGTTGTTTTTAGTTATCTTATATTGTTAGTATGTAAGTTAGTTTTGGTATGCAAGTGAGTTTTGCTATGCAAATTTTTTATTTGGTTGGATAATTATTTTTGCATTTATTTATTTTATTTTTTGTTTTTTTCTGAAAATATATTGATGTTGATTATATAATTTTTCATTTTTTACCTTTCTGATCTTTTTCTTTTTTATTAATTCAATTAATATAATATGTTTGTGTTGTTTTATGGGGATAATTCAAAAAATATAATTGAGCATAATATAAAATGTTGATCTTTTCTTTTCGTATAATCCTGAGGGTCTCTTTTCCTTATATTCTTGGTCATGAGGTTGCAGTGTTTTCATGACCTTTTAATTTTAAGTTTTATCTTTCTTTAATGCTACCAATTAGCATTTGTCAAAAGACCTTTCCGTTAGAATATTACTTCAACATTCGCAGGGTGGTAGACAATATTAATAAAGACGTGATTGAGGTTTATATGTCGGAGTCCAAAAATTACAAGTTTAATTTGAAGGAGATAAATTATCCCAAAACGTACTTAATGTCAAATAAGGATGATATGATTAATGGTAAATTAATTAACTTGAATTAGAGCCCAAATTTTAGTGATATTATATAGATTGATATATATGAAAAGTTTCAAAATAAAACAAAAAAGAAAAGGAGATGAAGATAATTTATATGATGCTAGAAATGAGTAATTAGATTTTCTTTTGCACCTTAAGAATAGAAGACAGCCAAGTAATATTATGAAATGAGCTATAAGTTGTAAAATTATTTCTCAAAATGAATACTCTGACTTATCTTTTTTTTTTTCAAATTAATTGCTTAATTTATTTTTAAATTTCTAATAGTATGTAAAAGTAGTTAATACATTCAAAGTCTCAAAATTCACTCTCAATTTAAGAAAATTCTTAATTAATGCTCTTAATTTTTTATTTTACCCTTTCAAAATTATTGTAATTCTTTTTTGGCTTTTCCTAGATTCTCTTACTTTATTTATATTTATTTAGTTTCTGTGAGAGTAATTATTATATGTAAAAAATGAAAATTTCATTGTACATCATTAATTAACAAAGTAATAAAGAAAAAATATCTTTAAATTAATCAAGTTAGGAAAAGGGAAAAATATTCTTCTCCACTCTGATGCTAACAAGCTTAATTGTTCAAGAGAAATCAATTTTTCTTATAAAAGGTATAATATTATTAACTCTCTATTAAAAAAAATAAAGTGTTAATAATACAACATATTAAAACTCAAAGTCTAAATTATATGAATTTGTATATTAAAATAATTTTAATATTTTAAAATATCTTTTCTACATAAAATAAGATTCTTAAGAACTGCGCGAAGTGCGGTCGAGTTCTCTAGTATAATAATATGATATGATAAATATATAAATATGATATGATATGATAAAATATTAATATTTAATTATATATAAATTAAATTTTAATTTAGTGGAGGGGCAAAATGGTAATATAACTTTCAACTTAGGGGCTTCCCACTTATGTAATAACTAGTTTCTGGACACATGTTTCGCACGGGTATATCCACATTAAATAATTAAATATAAAGTTGAGATAAATGTAAATTCAAAATGATTGAACTGGCGTTTTGGTTACCTTAGTTTACTAATCATGCTTTAATGATGATTAAGTATAAAGCGTGACAAGATCACCTAAATAAAATGAAAACAAAAAAAAAATTCAACATTTATGCAAAAAAGTGCAAGAATTACATAAATACAAGTTACCATGATGGGCATAAATATAAGTCACGCGCCAAGAGTAAATTTAAAATCTGTAGGTTTGAGACTGCTTCTATCAAGTTTATGGACATATCATACAAACCCAAAATGCCAACAATAACAAAACAAGAAGGTAAATAAGAAAGTATTTGAAAAACTATCAAAAAGAAGAAGAAATAATGCAACAACTTCATATTACCTATTAAAAGGTGTAGAGTATGATCATGACACAAAAACATATATTTGTCATATTGAGTCTGCTTAATGGTACAGATCTTCATTAGAGGATTGTGTATAAATATTATTGTAACCGGTAGAAACTTAGAAGATGAAACAATTGAAAGGTGAAAAGGTAGTATATGAAATAATAATTTAAAAAAATATAAAAGTGTAATCTACAATAATTACTGGCAGGTGAACAATGCTCCTCATTTATTCGGTTCAATGAATGACTTTATTCGTTTCTTTTTGTTTTAATGAATATATATATATATATATATATATATATATATATATATATATATAATATTTAATGATAAAATATTACTATTTAATTAGATATTTTATATATTTTAATTTACTACAGGGACAAAATGGTAATCCAACTTTTAAGATAAGGATTTTCCACTTTTAGTTTAATATAACAATAATAAGAATAATTATTATTTATTTATATATTATTATTATCATCATTACTATTATTATTTATTATTTTTATTTATTTATTATTTATATTTATATTTATTTATTTATTATTATTAATTTTTTTTATTATTATTATTTATTTATTTTAGCTTTTTTACTTTTTGGCATAAAAATAAATATATAAGATATTTGATGGTAAAATATTACTATTTAATTAAATATTTTTATATATTTTAATTTACTAAAGGGGCAAATTGGTAATCCAACTTTTAATATAAGGATTTTTCACTTTTAGTATAATAATAATAATATTATTATTATTATTATATTACTTTTTATTATTATTTATTATTTATATTTATTTATTATCATTATTATTATTTATATTTATTATTATTATTATTATTATTATGTATTTTAACTTTTCATTTTTTGGCTTTCCACTTATATAATAATAAATATATAAATATGATATGATATGATAAAATATTAATATTTAATGATGTATTAATTAAATTTTAATTAGTAAAGGGGCAAAATGGTAATCTAACTTTCGATTTAGGGGCTTCCCACTTAGCTTCCCACTTATATAATAATATATGATATGATTATGCTTAACAAATGGAACAAAAATTAATATTATAATATAAACAATAAAAAGTAAAAGAGTTTGCATAGAATATGTACTCTAGAAACACGCATGGAATAAGATTTTTTGTGGATCTTGAAAAAAAATGAAGATTCTTCTAAAATTTTATTTTAACTATTCATGCTATAATTATAATTTTGCCCTTAAATGAAGTTAGATTTTCAAAAATGCTATCAGTCAACCTTGTTATGACTCTTCTATATAATAAAAATACATATTTATATTTATATATATTTATTAATTTAATATAAATATCAAATGTGATTGATAAATCTTGTTCCTTCCATTACTATTTTGTCACATAAAGATGGTATTCTTCTCTATTTGTAAATTATTTAATCAATTTATTCTTATTTTATTTTTAATGACATGACTTGTTCGTAATAAATTAACATAAATTCACCTTTTTATGAGGAGAGAAATATAAAAAGGAAACTCTTTTAAGTCTTATCGGTTACCACATCTTATTTAATTGTTGATAGTAAAAATAATTTTTATACTTTACACCTATTTAGCGAATGCATATTATATAAGGAATAATACACAAAATATTTCATAAAAATAAATTAATTATTTTTGTATACTAATTTCATTAATAATCATTTGAGAAAAATAATTACTCCAAATACCTTCTTTGCACGTTGAAGCAGCTCTTTTTTTTTTTAATTGTCTTTATTATCTTTACCCTTTTATTTATTGCTTTGTCCTTTTCTTATTTATTAGTTTTATCCTTTTATTTTTTTTATCCTTTGTCAGAGGTATTATCTGATAACATTTTTATAATTTGTTCCTTACTTTTTCTTTTCTTTTCTTTTCTTTATTTTTAATTATTTTCCTCTTGATTCTTTTTACTTTTTTTTGTTAGCTGATCTTTTTTTGAATTTATTTTGTCTCTTTCTATATTTTTTATTTTTCAAAAACAAAAAAAAATGAAATACAAAAATGAACTAATTATTCTATATTAGTCAAAAAAATATATCACTAGATTACAAAAAAAAGAAATTAAAAAAATATTAAAGTCCGCTAGTTCATTTATTTTTATAATTTTTTTTTGCTTTTTCAAATGAAAACAAAACTTATATCTAAAATATGACTCTTTCTTTTGTAATTATTTTTATAAAAATTAACTTGGTAAAACTTATATATGAATTAAAATATCAAAATTAAGTGTAAATTCTATGATACCATGTCAGTATATGATATATACCATGTGGGTATCATAGAGGATTGAGATGTACCTCACTGATGGATCAAAGCAGACCTGAATGATACCATGTCAATATATAAGTATACTATGTTGATATCATGGAGGACTGAAAAGTGTCTCATTGAAGGACGAAAGCATACCTCGATGACACCATGTCAGTATATAGATATATTGTGATGGTATCATGGAGGACTGAGGAGTTTTATTGAAGGATTGAAGCAGACCTCAATGATATCGTGTCAGTATATAAATATATTGTGATGGTATTATTGAGGACTGAAGTAGACCTTGATGATACCATAACAGTACATAGATATATTGTGATGACATCATTGAGAACTAAGGATTTTCTCACTAAAAGATTGAAACAGACCTTAATGATAACAGTATATGGATATATTATGATGACATAATTGAGAACTGAGAATTTTCTCACTAAAGGACAAAAGTAGACCTTAATGATTCCATGTTCGTATATAGATATACTATGATAGTATCATGGAGGACTAAAGAGTGTCTCATTGAAGGACTGAAGTATTCCTCCATGATTTCATATCAGTATATAGATATACTGTGATGGTATCATGGAGGACTAATGAGTGTCTCATTGAAGTAGTGAAACAATCTTCCATGATACCATGCTAGTAGATAGATATATTAACATAATATCAACGAGGACTAAAGAGTGTTCACTGGAGGATTGAAGGAAACCTCAATGATACTATGACAGTATATAGATATATTGTGATGACATCATTGAGGACTGAGGATTTTATCACTAAAGGACTGAAGTAAACCTTAATAATTTTATGTCAGTATATATATAAACTATGATGGTATCATGAGGACTAAAAAGTGTCTCATTGAAGGACTGAAGTAGTCCTCCATGATACTATGTCAGTATATAGATATACTGTGATGACATCATTGATGATTGGGGATTTTCTCAGTAAAGGACTGAAGCAAACCTTAATGATTCCATGTCAGTATATAAATATACTATGTTGGTATCATGGAGGATTGAAGAGTGTTTCGTTGAAGGACTGAAGTAGTCCTCCATGATACCATGTCAGTATATAAATATACTGTGATGGTATCATCGAGTACTGAAGAGTGTCTCACTGAAAGACTAAAGTAGTCCTCCATGATACCGTGCCAGTATATAGATATACTATGATGACATTATTTAGGACTGAGGATTTTCTCAGTAAAGGACTAAAGCAAACCTTAATGATTCCATGTCAGTATATAGATATTCTATGATGGTATCATGGAGGACTGAAGAGTCTCTCATTGAAGGACTGAAGTAGTCCTCCATGATACCATGTTAGTATATAGATATATTGTGATGGTATCATAGAGTACTGAAGAGTGTCTCATTGAAAGACTAAAGTAGTCCTCCATGATACCATGCTAGTATATAGATATACTATGATGGTATCATGGAGGACTAAAGAGTGTTCACTGGAGGATTGAAGGAGACCTCAATGAAATCAAAAAATTAAAAAAGAAGAATAAAGAAAAAGAACAAAAAAAAAATTAAAGAAGAATGAAATTAGATTATGGATAAAAAATAAAAAATAAAAAAAGAATAAGATAAAATTTAAAAAAAAATAAGAAATAAATAAAATAAAAAAAGAAAAGAAAAATAAAAATAAGAAAGAAAGGAATCAAATTTGAGAGTGAAATTAGATTATGATTTTAAAAAAAGGAAAAATATAATTTGAAAAAAAAATTGAACAAAATAAGAGAGAAAAGATAAAGAATAAAGAAACATGAGAAAAAAAAAAAGAAACGGAGTAGAGAAATAAAAAATTGAATAAGGGAAAAAAAATAATAAAGAAGCTAAATTTGAGCATGAAATTAGATTATGGTGAAAAAATAAAAAATAATAATTTGAAAGTAAATATGTATTTAAATTTTTTTAATAAATAATCTAGTGATTTTAGTATTTTTTTAAATTTCTTCTTGTTGTAATCAAATTATTTAGTTTTTCTATATTTATTAGCCTAAATATAGTTAGCTACTGCATTTATCTTTTTATTAAAAAAGTGAAATAAAAAAATAAAAAGAAAAGATCAAAAAATAGTAACAAAAATTTTAATTAATTTAAAAAGGAATAAATTAAAGAAAGAGAAAAAAAAAAGTAATACCATGATAGTGACAGTCAAGAGATAAAAAAAGAAAAAGTACAGTGACGTCATCCCAAAAAAAACAAATAAAATAAGTATTTTGTATAATTATTTTGAAAATATCAAAATAAAGAGACATTATCGTATAAATATTTTACTTTTCATAAACGCTTATTATATATTATGTGTTCAGTCCAGCATCAAGACATAAAATGACACGATAAAAATATCATATATGTAATAAAGAATTCAAACTTCAGATTTCTAGAATTTTGATCCATAATCAACTCTAGTTTAATATTTATGTACATATATATTGACTAGGAAACATAGTACATGCTACACCATTAAGGCGTTTTTTATATAAAAATATGTATATAACTTTATAAGAATTGGTAAAGTTATTATTATAAAGCTAAATAATAAAATTGAATAATCAAATAAGTCTATTTGGATATATTATAAATTATAGGTGAAAATAAAATAAATAAAAATAAATAAATAAATAAATATTCAGATTAACGCGCAGATATCTCGCTTTCTTTAATGAGATTCAAGTCCACTGCAGTAACACTCTTGTCTTGTCCCCTTTAGGATAGAATTATTGAAATACAGGTTGTTGGGATTTATGTAGTTTTGATGATTGAAAAAGTCGATGAAACAGGTCAGCCAAGTTGTTCCAAGGAAGTATAAAATTTACTGTCAAAAGAAGCTAACATAGCAGCAGTAAATATTCAAATAGAGATAAGCTGCATGTATCAAAAGATGGTTAAGCCACGTCACACAATATCAGTAAAAATAAACACGTACGAAATTGAAGTGTTGGAGTTCTACTACAACACTAAAGAAGCAAAGAGTTTGACTTGAAGAAGGACTCTCACTTAAAGTAGAACTCTAAGTCAAGAAGAGTTTGATTTGATGGGCAGTTCAAAGTGAAGAACAACTCTCTTAAGAGTTGTACATGTGTTGATTTGTAAGAATTGAAATTTGATTAAAATACAAAGGAAGCCAAGAGATAGACTTGAAGAAGGACTCCTACTTGGAGTAGACTTCTAAGACGGGCAAAGGTTGTTGCTACAAAGAGATTGAAAGAGAAAAGAACTCTTTGAAGAGTTGTGTATATATAAAAGTGGGACTTCTTAAAGCAACATGTGCGCTCACAAAGAGAGAAAAATTAAATATGTAAAGTGTGAGATTTTGCACCATTTGGAGTGTGAAGAAATTCAATTGACGAACTTGGTCCTAGTAAAGTAATAGGTTAGAGTTAGCAATCTTGTACTAGGAGTTAGTCATTGAGTTGTAATTGATGTAATCTTAATTCAGTGAGTTATAAACTGGATTAAAAGGATTTTGTCTTCAACTAGAGTATACTAGGAGACGTTGGGAACACATTCCTAGGGAGGAGTGTGAACAACTAAGAATTAGAGTTTATAATTCCTTTAGGTTACAAGTGTTGTAATCTACTGTTTGAAGAGGCTCTTTGAAGTTAGTGTATTTGAAGAAAATTCTATGGAGTTACAGGACGTGGTTTTTCACCTTTTGAGTCGGGTGTTTTCCACGTAAAAATACTGTGTTTTTTACTTACCGTTTTACTACATTGTTGAAATACGTCAGACGACCTGTTTCAATCGTAGGTAATAAGCTAACGTAAATAAGTAAAAACGTGGTCGTACAACCTTAACAATTGGCAAGAGCAGGTTTATCTTAAAAGGTTAACACCCAAGATAGATCATGATGAATTCTGCACCACCCATTGGACACTGTGAAGGGCAGTCAACCACTCGATCACCTCTTTTTAACGGATCACACTTCATTTGGTGGAAGGCTCGTATGGAGAATTTTATCCAGGCTGAAGACTATGAGCTGTGGGATAGGATCAATACCGGACCTGTCATTCCTAAGAAGATGATGGATGGATTCGAAGTTCTAAAAGTAAAGTCTGAATTTACTGTAGATGACTTGTTGGCTCTCAAAAAAAATGCCAAAGCTAAGAACATCCTTGTATGTGGGTTGGGTCCTAGTGAGTACAACCGGATTTCAAATTGCTCAACAACAAAACAAATATGGGATACTTTGATCAATGCTCATGAAGGAACAAGTCAGTTCAGGAAGTTAAGAGTTGCTATGCTATTCACTGAATATGAAACATTCAAAATGAAGGAAAGTGAATCTTGGCAAGAAATGATCTCAAAACTTACATCACTAGTGAATGAATTATCCTCTCTGGGAAAGGTGCTCACCATTGAATAACAAGTTGACAAAGTTTTAAGGGTCCTTCCTAAGGCTAAATGGGATGTCAAAGTTAATGTGATAAGGGAAACTAAAGATATCTCTACCATGACTCTTGATGAGTTAGTAGGGAACTTGAAGACTTATGAGATGAACATGGATGACCTTATGAATGACAATGGATTCAAAGAAAATTCACTGGCTTTAAAAGTTTCTGACAGTAATGAGTCTGATATTAATGATGATCAAATAGAATTTCTAGCAAAAAAATTTAAGTAAGTTCCTCAAGAAAGAGAAGGGCTATGACAAGAAAGGAACATGTATCAAAAAGGGTTCCAATGAGAAGTCTCCAACAACTTTCTACAAATGCTACAAAACAGATCATATGATTAAAGATTGTCCACTCTGGAAAATTGAGTGGAGAAAAGAGAGGGTTGAAAAGAAGAGAGATGAAAAGGAAAAGAAAAAGGGGAAATATGCAATGATGGCTGCATGAGGATCTGACACTGATGATTCTGATGCAAAAATTGATGAAACTATATTCATGGCTCTAGGGGACTCTGATCTTGATGAAGGAGACAAGAATTCTGAGGTAAGTATCTCTGACTTGAATAAAAACGTGCATACTCTGTCTAAAATAAAACTTATTTTTATGATGAATGTTTTAATGGATAAACTCCAGAAAGTCACTTCAGACAGGGATCGTCTTTTTAATGCTCTTGCTAGCTTAAAATTTGAGTTCATTGATCTTAAAAATGACAAGGATATTACTGATAAAGAAAACAGTTCCTTAAAGGAATAGGTTAACCAACTTGAGTCTGCAAATCAAGTACTCAAAAATGAAAGCTCGAAAGAATCCTTTTTTCAAAAGGAATGGATGAGTGAGAATCTGAAAAAGGTTGAGTCTGATCTCAAGCACTGTAAAGATGATTACTTCTGTGAAAAAGAAAAGGTAAGAAAAATGGTTTTGGAAGTATCTAGGTTAAAACTTGATCTTGATAAAGTTAGTAAGTTGATCAAGTCATCTAGAATTTTAAACAATCTAAGTAGAAGAGTTCACAATGAAAGGTCTAGGATAGCTTTTCATAAAGAAATAAATGTCACTGAAGATGTGTGTTAATTGTGTGGTAAAAGTGATCATCCTACTACCGAATGTCCAGTTGCAGCTAGGAGAGAAACAGGTGTTCTTTGCTGACGAAAGGAAATAAGCTAAAAATTATTCATAGGAACAGGTCTAACAACCTGTTGCCATACTGGGCAAGAAGAAATTTGATTCACCCTTTTAATCACAAAAAAGGACCAAAACTTGTCTGGGTTCCTAAAACTAATCGCTAAGTTGTTTTTCAGGTGAGAGTAAAAGGGAGCAAGCATTGGTACATGGATAGTGCTTTTTCAAAATACATAACTAAAGACAAACAAAAATTCCTTTCACTTACTCCACTAAAAAGGGGGAATGTATCCTTTGCAAATGAAAAAAAAGGGTTGCAAGGTGAAAAGGTTGAATACAAAGGAAATTATTCTAAGCGTAAGCAGACACAAAAATGTGCACAAGGCAGATATCATGAAATTGTAGAGTGCAAGTCTGACTTGTCTTAGTACAATGGACTTGGGCATGCTAGTTTGAAACAGTTGAATAAACTTACTTCAAAGGACATGGTTATAGGTTTGCCTAAAATTAAGTTCAAAATGACAAAGTTTATAGTGCCTGTGTAAGGGGGAAGCAAGTAAGATTCTCATTTAAATCAAAGAATCAAGTAAACACAAACAGGTATCTTGACCTGTTGCATATGGATTTTTTATGGACACATGAAGGATGAAAGTGAAACTGATGAACATACTCAGGAACAGGTTGCATTACCTGTTTCAACTATTGAACAAAGTGTGGACTCATTGACAAGGGAAATATTAAATATGGAAGATGCTATAGAGATTTATACTCCCATTGCCACTGCCACTAAAATGAACCTTGATGAAGCAGATTCATCCATGGATTTGAGGAGCAGATTGCTGATAGAGTTGAGGAGAAAATTATGTTTTCATGAGATTGATATCTGATTGTTTTGAAGATAGCCCCAGTGGCTATAAGTAAGATGTTTAGCGTCTCAAATTGACTTTTCAATGATGCCAAAATGGGGAAGAATATAGGTTGGGCAACGTTTATAATCCATATGACTGACATGTTTCAATCAAGTGTTTCATCTCTTGACTCTACAGGTAGATATCATTGAGGGCACAGGTGCAAGGCGTTTGTCATCATCAAAAAGGGAGAATTTGTTGGGATCTATGTAGTTTTGATGATTGACAAAGTCGATGAAACAGGTCAGCCAAGTTGTTCCAAGGAAGTATAAAATTTACTGTCAAAAGAAGCTGACATGGCAGCAGTAAATATTCAAATAGAGATAAGAAACACGTATCAAAAGATGGTTAAGCCACGTCACACAATATCAGTAAAATAAATATGTGCTAAATTGAAGTGTTGGAGTTCTACTACAACACTAAAGAAGCAAAGAGTTTGACTCGAAGAAGGACTCTCACTTGAAGTAGAACTCTAAGTCAAGAAGAGTTTGATTTGATGGGCAGTTCAAAGTGAAGAACAACTCTCTGAAGAGTTGTACATGTGTTGATTTGTAAGAATTGGAGTTTAATTAAAACACAAAGGAAGCCAAGAGATAGACTTGAAGAAGGACTCATACTTGGAGTAGACCTCTAAGACGGGCAAAAGTTGTTGCTATAAAGAGATTGAAAGAGAAAAGAACTCTATGAAGAGTTGTGTATATATAGAAGTAGGACTTCTCAAAGCAACTTGTGTACTCACAAAGAGAGAAAAACGAAATATGTAAAGTGTGAGATTTGCACCATTTGGAGTGTGAAGAAATTCAATTAACGAACTTGGTCCTAGTAAAGTATAGGCTAGAGTTAGCAATCTTGTACTAGGAGTTAGTCATTGAGTTGTAATTGATGTAATCTTAATTCAGTGAGTTATAAACTGGATTAAAAGGATTTTGTCTTCAACTAGAGTATACTAGGAGACGTTGAGAACACATTCCTAGGGAGGAGTGTGAACAACTAAGAATTAGAGTTTATAATTCCTTTAGGTTACAAGTGTTGTAATCTACTGTTTGAAGAGGCTCTTTGAAGTTAGTGTATTTGAAGAAAATTCTGTGGAGGTACAGGACGTGGTTTTTCACCTTTTGAGTTGGGTGTTTTTCACATAAAAATACTGTGTTCTTTACTTACCGTTTTACTGCATTGTTGAAATACGTCTGGCGACTTGTTTCAATCGTAGGCAATAAGCTAATGTAAATAAGTAAAATTGTGGTCGTGCAGCCTTAACTCAGGCACACGCTGTGGAAATAAAAAATTCAGGATCATACTAGAATGTAATATAGACAACACATAAACACAGATTTTAATCAAATATAAAATCGATATTTATCTCTTAAAGCGTGACCAAGAATCAATCCTCTTGAAGCTATCACACAAATTATCAAATGTGTTCACCAGGTCTACGATCTTCTGCAATAGCTTCAAAAATCTCCGAGGAGGAAATACTTGTGTGGGCAAGTACTGCTTCTCAGAAAGGCCAAAAGTTCTTCATCATCTTCCAGGGAGGAAGAGAATCCTATTTATAACCATGTTTTAGGGTGTAAAACCCTAGTCCCAAAACATATAGGATTCTTTCTCTGCAAGTAATTGTAGAACTTTACTTCTAGAAGACCAGTTTATTTTTTTTAACCAAAATCTTGTAGGATTTGACTAATAGGAAAAATTTAATTTTTTCCTATTTGAGTTCATTAATTAATCAGGCGTAGTAGGGACTGTAGATTTAATTAGTAAGGCTTTCAACTATGGTATTAATTCACAAAATGATTGAATAACCTATCATAATAAATTATAGATTATTCCACTAAAAATCCGTAATTGCACTCCTCTGTATAATTTCAAAATCGTTCATTAAATCTTATTTAACCCCCATGTTAAGATTACAGATACCAATCAATCGAATTAAATTTTTGGCTATTTATTTTATTAATTAATTTAATCATTTATTCAAACGCCGGATACAAAATTCACCTACAAGGTTTTCACATGAAAACTTATAAGTAATCATAAAGGGATATCATCAATCTCAAGGTCGAGACATGGAACCATTAACTGATTATTATTTCACAAATGTCCTTTGCCATCATCCAAACTATTAGGAACATCTTAACTCACGAAAGATCGAGTTTCAGCCTTTGATAGATCAAAACAATAAACAAATTACATTGATCATAATAATTATATCAAGATTAAGAGTATAAGTCAATTTAATGATCTAGAGAATTTATTTTATAAAGTCAGATAAAATACTTATCTCTACTTGGTCCATTCAATACATACAAAATGTACTAGCACAAGAAGTTGGAAGTATACCATTCCCATAATCATGATAAATTATATTTAATCTTGTGCTACAATCGTACCTGTCACACCCCGCCTTGGGGGGTATGACTGGCACCTGGTGCCCTACTAGGACCTGAACTGCTGGACTGCTAAGCCTGGATACATCTGGTGCCTGGCTGGCTCTAACTCACATTTCTGGAAACAAAGGGCTATATAACGGCTGTAAACACAGCCCCCGGCCCATTAGCCTATAGCCTCCTGTACCAGTACTAACAGCTGACCAGAAACATGTCAATATAGGGAAATCTATGCGGGCCGACAAGGCCACCATGCTGTCTAGTTATCTATAACTTAACCATGAAGTACTGGATAGCTACGTGACCGGAAAGGTCACCACTACTGTCGAACTATGGCCCCATGTTCGGTGCTTTGTGGGGTATATAAACCGACACGCAAGTGCACGTAGTCAAACAAGTAGTAAGTGGCTTAAGTAAGCCAAGTATCGATCCAAGGAGACTCTGGATAAGTAAAAATTGCTTAAGTATACTATATTCTATCTTACTTCTGTATATGCTGACAACAACGTAACCAACAATTGAAAAGTTTGTTTTATAAATTGTGTACTAAAACTACTAACAATTATCTACTTTGAATTTAAACTATGGTTATGAGCATGCCAAGGTTAAGAACATGTAATGAACTTGATTATAATCATAAATTGGTTAATCTTTCTCTTCCAGTTGCTAGCCAAGAACATTAGCCAAGAGATTAAAACTCTCGTATTTAATGTCACTTAAGAATCATAAACCATCCGTCTACATTTCTATGATCAAATGCAATTCATGACCTAGCAATACAATTCCGGTTCCTAAATTGACTAATACGGCTTTCAAGTATACTTCTATCAGGAAAGCACATCAAAACCCAATTTTCCCAAATCAAGTTAAGAACAATACCCTATTAATTCACAACTTTCCAATTTCGTGCTCTCTCGAGTGAGATCAGACTTTTTAGATATACATTCATGTCGGCCACACACCAATGCAGTAGAAACAAGAATTAATAGAACAACATGGAAGAAGAAGATGAAAAATCATATAATTTAATAATCAAAATTCATCACAAATGTTCATAACTTTAGCAAGGAAGGGAATTAGCCACTCATTTGTGGATTAATCATCCTAAAACAAGTGTTAATCATACAAACAATTGATTGAAAGAAGAAAGAAAGAGAGAAAAACCCTGAGCTTTTTCGTCCCTCAACTGCCTGTAACCCACGTCCTTGCTCCACCAAGTCTGAATTTTGAAAAATAAACCTAAGTGTGCTATTTATAGTAGTAGGACTCTTTCCCGGAATAACAAGCAACGTGTCACGGAGTGCATCGCGGAGCACGGCCTCCGTGACACGCTACGGACGCGGAAGCCCTCTGGAAATCACCCGAAATTAGCCCGGGCAGCCCCCTGCCGCGTTGGCAGCGTGTCACGCTGCTTGAGCAGCGCGTTGGCAGCCCTTGGTCGCGGAGGCCACCTGCCGTGGCACGTTGCCAACGCGCAGGCGGGCTGTTGTGAGCGGCCTGCCTGCCGTGGCACCTTGTCGACGCGCCGGTGGGCTGTTTTGTGCCTCCTCTTTGCCGACGTTCGCGTGTTGATTCTGTTTCCAAGCCTCTACCTCACCAACTCATGGATTAATTGCTCAAAAGTCATCAAAACCTACAAAACAAAGGCTAATCATATTGGTTAACACATATCTTTACTTTATCTAAAATTACATGAAAATATATACAATAATCTTAGATAAACAAGACTAATTTAAGTCGTAAAGCGTATCTCGGGCATATATTTTTGCCCGTGATCACCCCACACGGCCAACATAAAGGAAACACAAGTACTAGCAGCTATACAACTGCACGGCCTCACACGACCGGCTCATCTGACCACAGGGAAATATATACAGACTGCAAGCCTCTAAGAATAACAATAGAAATGATCGGGACAGGGCCCCGACCTACCCGTACTATACAACAAAAGAAAATGAAATACACCTCTGGAATTCAGTCTCCGGATTACAGGAGCTGAATACTCGATCGCTGACAGGAATCACGCGGTATCGCCTGCTCGTCTATGAGTACCTGCAGGCAAGTAATGCAGCGCCCCACCGGGCATCAGTACCGCTGGTACTGAGTATGTAAAGCAATAACTGAAAGAAATATCTGAAAACAACAATATAACTGATGAAACTGAAGTAGGAAGGAATAGATTAACTGTTTGATGATGTAAGTCATACCTTTTCTTAATTATACTGGAAGGAGCAGGAGTCATACCTGAGGATTTATCGTTCTACTATCGATCTATTATAACACGGCACAACATATCATAACATACATAGCACACACAAACCTTACCCGGCCCCCATAAGCCGGGAGGTACAACCAACGCGCAATCTATACCCCTACCCCGGTCGTCCCATCTCCTATAATAACTATAAGCATCCTGCCGGTCCCCTGGGTATGCACTTGGGCTCGCTGAGCCCCTGACTATAACCGTACCTGATTCCGGAGGACTCCTGAATCAACACCCCGGGCGTATCCGCTCGACGGAGGTGTATAAGGGCCTACCAAGGCACAATATGGGGAAAACTGGCATCCCATCTTCGTCCCCTGTGGGACGGCATGCCACTCTGTAGAGCGACGTATCCTCGTCCTCTGGCGGACGAGTCGATACAGCTATTAACCCTGGGGCGGTCATGGATGCTAGGTAATCCAACCCCAAGACAATACAGTGGTCTCAACTAGTAATACTATCTGCATATACCACATACTGAAGCTAATGATAATAAAGTGTTTGTACATACTATATGTTGAACTAGTGATAGTAATATGTACGTATTTAATACATGCTGAGACTGATAATAATATATATATATATATATAATCTTCTGCCATACTGTACTGAGTCTAATGCTGAACATGATATAGTATTTCTGCTGAAAACTATGTTGTATACTGAGTTTCTATAGTAACCTGATTTACTATTCCTAACATGCTTTCCAACTTCATTTTAACTTATCATTCTATTTCTGAGATGTCTTACAGATACTACATTGCTCTGCTGGGTTTCAACTGAATACAATGATATCCTAACATTCTGTGTCAGATCACATAGTGAGCATGCTGTGGAATTCCTAATACTCATATTAGAATCTATATCGCGCCAGCAAGTTTCGCGCAAGTTATAACCTGATGCTTCTAACATCGTACCAACATTCGTAATAGACATAATACATGGCTTCTGACATTCTATTGGCCTTTAAATTACTGTACTGTCCCGAGATTACTAGCTTGCCGAGGGAACTAGCTCTACATACCTTATCCTCGAACTATCCGTCTGTCGGACGAGGCTCAGCCGGTACTTCAACTATTTCCTCCCAACTGCATTCATAAATATGTCAATTAATACTAAATACAGCTTTATTGTAAAGAGCAACGTCACTTTCGATATAGTTTATAGCCTAAACTTAGGCTTATCGAAAGACGGTCGAAAACTCGCTATTTTTCAGCGGTCCAGAAGGGAGAAATATTCACTTCACAGCTAGGAACACATAGACACTAATTTAGAGCAATTCCACTTACCTTAGCTCGGTAGCTCGACGATTCGTCGGCCGTATTTCACGAAACTAAATCCGTAGGAATGCTCTCTGCTGCTAAATACCTCGGTATCTGAGGTTAATTTGAGTTTGGACAACGTTTAGCAGCGTAATCGGACGAAAATTATATTACTTCTTCGTTCCTTTCCCTTCTCCTGCGTTTTCCTCTCTATTTCTGGAATTTTTATAAGTGTTTAATCATTTAAAACCGAAGTGGGGCTTTATATACTTGGGCCTGGACAAGGCCAACGTGTCACGGAGCCAACGCGGAGGCTTCACCTCCGTGACACGCTGCCATCGCGGAGGGGCTCTGCCTCGGCTCCTTCCGCGATGGTTCGATAGGTTTCTCATCCGATCTTTTCCCGGGCCTTTCTCTAGCACGTATGGCCTTCAAATATGCTTAACCAACGTGCGAATAGGTCATTTAGGTGCCAGAAATTCTACGGGGTATAACAGTACCGATAAATTTGTCCAATTTTCATCTCAGATTGTGAACATATATAAACTTTATGCTTATAAGAACCGATGATTTAATCTTCCGTGTATAAACTAAACTCTATACACTAAATAATCTACTATATAAGTAAATGACACGTCGTCTTATATATGATCTATTTAAACCTTTATTAAAATTGAATAAACAATTGTTCTATAATAAAATACTATATCTAAACGCATGGTTAATAGTATATATCCCAACAACAATAGCTCAATAATGTCGTAGAACTCAAATAATTCAAATTAGTTGTAGAGTCCAAAGCTCCACCAAAAGAACATCCTTCAATTTAAAATCACTCTCTTTTTGTATAGTGAATTAGTTGAAGACTTATAATATTTTTTTCTTTGTCTCAACATTCTCTTTCACTACACTAACCTCAATATATAAACACAATATAATACTTCTCATCTATTTTCTATTTTTTTGTGTAGTATTTCTTTCACAAGTAAATGTCAAGAAAGTGGATAGTTATTTGAGGTATAGTAGGGTAAATTGTAAGAGATAATCAGGAGAACATGCTATAGTGAAATGATATCACTTTTCTCCACTTTATGCTTACTAGTTATCATGCACTTTAATATTAAAATGCATAAACACCAACATTCCCACTCATTTTAATATTGAAACAAGAGAATTCACCAATTTAGCGGAAGGGAGACTATTATGCGTAATGAAGGTGTGCTCTGTATTGAATCTTTACTTAGTAAAATAACAATCTTTAGTTCAGACACAATAATGATCTCAGACGTGAACTATGACTGCTTAAAAAAAATAAAATATCACTGCTTATATATGATAATAGTCAAAATATTGATATAAACTTTATTAGCCGACATATTACGACATTGCGCTATCTTGATTTTAAAATGCATAAACACCACCGCCTACTAGCTAGATCCAACAATTTAATGTGACTATAAGAAAGACATGCTAATATGATGCTGTCAAGATGTTAAACATTTTTCAGTCACTAAAGCTGGTATGAGGCAATTATATTTTGGTACTTTATTAGATAACTTAATCTTATTTTGATGGAGTAGGAGAACCAAATGGTTTTATTTAAAAATTAATGAAAACCCTAATTTAAGGTTGATTCGATCTATCTAACATGAACGGTGTTGTTTATGTATAATGATCCCTTCTTCCAATTGTTTATTTTATGCACTTCCAAATCTACCTTATTGCATCTCTTCTCCATACATAAAATTATCTCTCATGTGCACTTCCCATTTTATTGGTAATTCTTTAATTAGAGAATCTCATTAGTGACAAAAAAAATTATTTAGAGAATCTCATTCTAAGCATTAATTTAATGGAATTGTCAAGAAGAATATATTTTTTAATTACTTGTTATTTTATTTTATTTCTAGTAACTGTTTAAATAATTACTCTCTTTGTTTTAATTTTTGTAAAACCATTTAATTTGATATAAAATTTAATTAAAAAATGAAGATTTTTTATTTATAATCTAAAATAAATTTTAAATATTTATCATATTTTATTATATAAGTGGAAAGTCCCATAGTTGAAAGTTGAATTACGAATTTATCACTATTATAAATTAAAATATTATAATTAATTATATATTAAATAATAATATTTTAATTACTCGAAGGTCCAATTTAATATATAAAATTCAATGTACTGTCCATAAAACTTCTCTATTTCATTTTTCTTGCGTTTTTCTTAAGAAGAAAAAACTAAATTATTCTTTTTAAATATTTATTTTCTTCCTTTTGAAAGTAATGACGGAATGTTATACTTCTAATTAATATAGAAGTTAAAAATGTATTTTTTTCCCATTAATGAGAAGTTGAAATGAATTCAATTAATTAAGCCAGAAATATGAAAGAGTTTTAACCATTACACTTTGAAGCTACTATATAAAAACACTTATGATGATTAGTCATTCAACATATGCTTCTGGCCGCAAGTGGATAAAATTTTCAGCAATATTCTCATTAAGTCTAGATTATTCAGTTTAATTTGCTTGATCCATTTGAATGATGATCTTTTTTCTTTAATGTTGGTGCTAGAAATGGTATAATTTCACGTAAAGAAATAAATTTATTGTATATATGTGATTTGGTGTCGGATGATGATAAATTCTCATTACTTTTAGATGTTGTAATAAAAGCTTTTTTTTGTTATGTTAATACTATTAATTACAATTTGTTCTAGAAAATCATATTGCCTCATCTTTTTGTTCATTTTTCTAATCTTGATTTTATTATTGTTTTTAATTAGTTTCTTGATCAGGGATTTTATCAACGGTTTCAGATTATTTAGAATATTTAGCTTTAAATAACTTGAAAAATTAAATAATTCAGGACTTGGTATATTTTTATTAGTTGTTGATGATAGTGTATTTTTACTTATAGACTATTAAGCGTAATTTGAATATGTCTCATTTCGAGTCTTATATATCTGTATCGAAGGACGGGAAAAAATTATCGACGTTGAAAGAAGAAACAATTTGGTGAGTTAATTAAATTTAAAATTAATTAATTAATAATTAATTTAATTTTTATGCGATACACGCGCAATACGCATGTCCAAAAACTAGTATAACTATAAATCATTTTATTAGCTATAAAAAGAGAAGCTGCCTTCTCCTCTTAGGGAGATATCTTGCTTTGTATCTTGTGAGAAGAAACAAGAAAAAAGAAAAAGGAAAAAAAGAGAATTTGTGTGCTAATATATTAAAATAATCATTTTCTTTAGTTTTATTTCTGAAGGTTTCAATGACACTTATATTTTGTATTTGTATTAGAAAAAATCAATAAGTACGTACAAAATTTAATTCAGAATTCAATTATTCACTTTTGGGATCCTTATCTTAAAATCCAAGCCTCACAAAATTTAAATTTCAGATTTATCTCTATTAATTAGCATTTTTAATGGTACTATAAGACATGTTTCAGTGATATTATCCATGTATATGTCGTGGAACATTACTAAAAATAGAGATTTTTTTTATCACAGATCAATAAAAAATTTATATTATAAAATATGATTTTTCCACTCATTTTCCACCGAATCAATTCAATGGGAAAACACATGATGGAAAACAGATTCTCACTGAAGTAGTAGGAAACTTTATAATTTTTTCATGTGAAAACACTATTATTTTTTTTATTCCCACCGATATTAATAAGAATAGCCACTTACTATTTTTTGGTGGAAAATTTCAATGAGAAAATAGTAATTTTTTAGTAATGGAAAAACCAAGAATATTATCAAATACAAGGAAATTTTTTAAATATATATTTTTTTTAAAAACAACAACTTATATATATATATATATATATATATATATATATATATATATATATATATATGAATAAAGAATATCTTTTTGTCCTATTTACATATTATAATTTTTCAATAAAAAGGTTATATTGCCCTTTACATCACTCTGCCTCTGTCCTGCATGTATATATGTATATATTCTTGTGGAGAAAATTCTACATTTAATCAAATCCTTAATGAGGAAGCGATGAGATTCCCATTAAGTTAATCGGGCTGCGAACGCAATGGGACTAGCTAGGCTTCCTGAAAAGTCAGCTCGATCCGGGATCAACATAGGTCCTATAAATATTTATCTTGTAAGTCACAAAATATTTTTCATCTTCTCTTGTTTTTTTATCTTAAGATAATATTTTTTTTGTTATGTATTAAATATAAAAAAATAAATAAGAAACTGACTTTATTTTTTACAAAAAATATTTTTTTTTAAAAATTATTCTTCATGAAAAATATTTACCTCCGAATCGAACACATGCAGCCGGAATATCCACATTACAAACAAAGAGCTTCAAGAGAAAATGAAACTTAAAGCTATACAGTTTTCACGTTAGCAATTGTGAGATCACTACACTGATGTGGTATAATTTTGTATGGGAACACACTTCTAGTTATATGGAGATAATTAAAATGATGGTCCATTCTTTACAGGTTCTACTCGTCATTTTTATGATAGGTTAAAGTTGTAATCATTCCCATGAAAAGAGTGATTTAGTTTCAGTTAAATTTATAAGGTGTTTGATTTTCAATTCACACCGTAAAAGTGGTTATTTGTGAAAATTTGGACGGACCTGCTACCCTGGCCCCTGCTTCAAAGAAGGGATTAGAGCCCTCGTACTGAGATTCTTTAACGGGCCGAACGTTATTTAAGCAGGTCCTTTTGGGCTTTAATACCCTTGCCCAGGAAATGGTACTGTCGGTCCTGGCCCATTCTTTGATGATTGATAGTATATTTATAAGGGAGTTTATGCTTTATAGCCGCCCATCAAATATTAGGCGAAATTTTATTCAATATCTGATACTCATATTAAGGTCCAATTAAATACGAATTCGTATCTTTAGCGAGCAGTCAAATGTGTACTTTTCCCTTTATAATGGCCCATATCTTTGAACAATACGATACTCTTTTTAGTTTAGTTTTTCACGCGGTGTTCGATCTTCGTATTGGAACTGATTATCATCCATGGTAGAGTTCAATTTTTGGGAACAGTGCTCCTAATAAGTTTTTTTCCATTACAAGAGCTCAAACCCGACATATTTACTTGAGGATTGGGAATCATTCATACCAAATCCAAAAATTAAATAAATTTAGATTGTATTGGATTTTTTAAGTTTGATTTCGGATTAATTGATTTGGATTTTTACAATTTTCGATTTTGACTTTTGAGCTTTTTAGGTAGATCATAACAATTAACGACCTCAATCTATCTAATAGTTTGCACCTTGAAATCTATAACTTTCTAAAATTAACAAGAATTGAGATGACTCTATTGTCTATGTCGTGTATTAAACTTTACTTACTCATGAAATATTTTATATTTTTATATTTGATTAATAAAATATTTCATATTGATTTGATATTATAATGGGTCGTATAGGTATTAACCTATTGGATCTTAAAAATTGAACTTATTCGTATCGGACACATGATATGAGTAATTGAGTAGAGTTAAATAAAAAGTATAAAAATTTTGAATTTTTGAATATCCAGAAATCCATAATACTAATTCTAATATCCAATCCAAAATCCATAAATTCTAAAAATAAAATTTGAAATTCAATATAAAATCCAAAAATTCAACCCAAATATTCAAAAAATTTGAATTGACCCAAATTATCATACTCCTATAAATGTTAGGTTTCTTAATATTAGCATTGACAAAGTCATTTTGATTGTTTATTAGTCTTCATCCATGTATTTAATTTCTAGTTATTACTATGTCATTGCCAATCTAGGTAAAAATATTATTTAAGTGTCAAATTGGTCTGATGTGGAAGAACAAAGGAACTGTTTGGATAAACATAATGAGATAGATGAATAGATTTAATTTATATTGTTGAATTACATGTATTATATATGTGCAACATTTAAACACAAACAGCAGCCCATGAGGTGGTTAATTATTTTAAACTAATTTTATGTATGTTCTTTAGTATTTCTTCCTTCCCCCTCCCCCTCCCCCCCAGTTGATATAAAAGAGCAGCCCTTGAGGCGTCTATTTGAGTTTGTGTGTATATTGAAAGTGTTTAATTTATTATATAGTATGATATGATAATTATAATGCATGTTATTGAATAGAGTTTAAACTCTTATTTAATTAAGAAGTGGAGATGATGAGACCTTTGAATTTATGATAATTTATTATGGTGCATGAAATTTAAATGCAATTATATTCTTTTAATTTTATTTAATTTTAGAAAGTATTGATCCTGATTACGCTGAGTATATTATTGTTGTCTCGAACTAACATATTAAAAAGTTTAAGTTATTTCTTGGATGGAAAAGGAGTGACCAAAACAATGATGGTTTGGTCTCTTGTAATTAAAAATTTGTACGCTACAATAACGCTTTGCGTATAAAATATGAGTATGATAGTTAGCAAGTTTTTAGAAAATTCTGTTACCTTTTTTTTACCTTTTCAAAATAAGATCTTGTGCCTTCATCACATTTGAAAAATTGTATTAAAAAAAGAAGAAGATATAATATGTTCATTATATTCATAAAATAAAAATAAATTTACTTCAAGTATGCAGAAGTTGTAAGTTTAGTCCTAGTTACAGAAATTAAATATATTATGAACTAACTTTATCTAAGAATTAGTTTATCATGAAAGTGAAAGTAGGGAAAAACTTGGTTTTAGATGTTGACATATAAGTAAAAATTACAAATTCCCAGGAAAAAAAAGATAAAAGAAAGAAAAAAAATTGAAATCATAATTTACTTATTTCATAAAAAAAATTTTAAAGTCAAAATATTGAAATGTTCAAATAGTTTGGGGCAGAAAACTAATCCATAAAAAGAACCAACAAATTGTACACGAAGTTTCATAAATTCAAAGTGAGAATTTTCAAATTTCAATTTTGCTTAAATTTCAATTGTTAATAAGCCAAGACCATTGACCAATTGATTAATCTAACTTGCCATCTTTATAGGGGTCGAAGGATTTTAAATATTTTCTTTATTTATTAAATTAAAACAGTCTTTGTGTTTGAATTATTTTAGAAAAATATAGTCATTAATTTGAAAGAACAGTGAGAAATATCTGAATTCTGAAAAAAAGAATTGGAGTTATTTTCTAAAAGTAATGTTAGTTTGGTTTCCAGATCAAGTAAAATTGCTTTTGTTAGTAATCAAATAAGTTGTATACGAACCTTTTATAAGTAGAAAAAAAATTATTTCGCAAACCGTTTATGATAATGATTTTAAATTTTTATACATCGTTATTGTAAATAATTAGTTTATTTGGAATGAATTCCTATTTATTTTTCTTAGTAATGGTAACGAAGGTATGTCAAAGGAAGCTAGCTCGGGCCTTTTTCATAACATCAGATTCTTTAAAAGTTCTTTATAGGTAAGTCTCTTTAAAATGTGAAATTCGAAAATAATTTTAAAAATAAGAAACGTTATCTTCTATAATAAGTAAAGATAAATCAGTTGATATAAAAATTATTTATATTATCGACGTATATTACTTTAATATTAGGATTAATGAGTTCATAACTACTGGTGATTTAATTCGAGGGGAACATATCAAGCTTTAGACGCCTTAACACAAGATTGATTTCATTACTTTGTCAACAAGTGTAATTGTCTAATCCTTTGTTAGAATCATGGAGTTAAATCTGGTCCACATATGATGATATGAAACTTTTCATCAAGATAATGTTTTTCCAATAGACCTTTTGGAAAAACAATGTATTTTAAATCTTTCCTCTATAGCTATAACAAAATAGTACTCAGTAAACAAATTCGATTTTCACGATCTGTCAGTTCATACTGATAATCTGTATATTTTTTAAACTGATAATATAGATAACTTATTAACTTATCAATTTATAACAAGAAAGACTAGTGCCAATCGAGTTTTTCGAAAACCAAAAATAATTGCTCTTTGGTTTTCACAAAGCTAGAGTAATGAATATTGCCAAAAAAATCATTTCCTAAAAAATCAACCCAAACAAAATACTATTTTCAAAAGAAATTTCTAAAATCTATCGAGTTGCCTCCAAGCATAAAAGTTTCTTTTGAACCGGTTCAAAGTCTCTTTAATTTGGTTATCCAATATTTATTAGAGTAAAATAGGATCATAAAAGATCACCACTCTCCGCATTCGTTATTTTCGATGATTGTGCACTAGACCATTTCTAGTCCCGAACTAACACAACAATACTGTGTACGACGAGCGACTATGTGCACTAGATCATTTTTAACCCGAGGCCAACACTGTAATACTGATGTCACCATCCAAGGCACGATGGACACAAAGACGATGGGTGCTTATGATATCATAGATACAATCCGGATAGAATCATACTCAATATAAACTGAGAAGCCCAAGACAAGACTCAAATACCATATCTTGCAATATAATATATCTTAACATTAAGAAATAATCTAGCTAATAGGGTTGAATAGATGGATAAAAGTTGATTTTCTCAATTTATTAAGGTGAAACAAATGTGAAAGGCTATTATTAGGACCACACTTTATTTTTCCATAAGTAAGAAAAATTCATGGGTTCTAATTTCTCAAATTGATTACTTGGGTGGTATTGATCTGGATGATTTGACTATTCTTCTTTTATGGTCTTACAATATTTCTTTTTCATTACAATTTGCAGCCAAGTGTAAACCTTTCACACACATGTTGATTATACAAAGTTCAACCAAACAAGTAGCTCCTCACACATTATAAATAGAAGGGGTTTTGCAATTTCATTTTCCATAACTCAAACTAAACAAAATCTCAAGCAATATGAAGATTACTTGGTTTTCCTTTCTTTTTGTACTTCTTGTTTTCTCATCAGCTCCATGGGCAGCATTAGCTGATAATCATGAAGAATTCATTCAATGTCTATCTCATAGTAACCAAACATCCTCCTCCATTTACACCCCGAAAAACTCTTCTTTTTCATCAATCCTTCAATTCTCCATACAAAACCTAAGGTTCAACACAAGTGAAACTCCTAAACCTCTTGTGATTGTCACCCCAGTGAGTGAATCCGAGGTCCAACGAGTCATTCTTTGTGCTAAGAAAACCGGAATGCACGTTAGGGTTCGTGGTGCAGGACACGACTATGAAGGCCTTTCTTATGTCTCCGAGGTTCCTTTCGTTATAGTTGATCTTATTAACCTTAGAACAATCAATGTTAATGTCGATGACAAGAGTGCATGGGTTGAAGCTGGATCAACTATTGGCGAACTCTATTATAGAATTGCGGAGAAAAGCAAAACCCTAGGGTTTCCGGCTGGTGTTTGTCCAACGGTTGGTGTGGGTGGACATTTTAGTGGAGGTGGTTATGGTGTTATGCTGAGAAAATATGGTCTAGCAGCTGATAACATTGTAGATGCACGATTGATCGATGCGAATGGAAGAATTCTTGATAGGGATTCTATGGGGGAAGATCTATTTTGGGCAATTAGAGGAGGTGGAGGTAATAGCTTTGGACTTGTTCTTGCATGGAAGGTTAAATTGGTAGATGTTCCCGAGAAAGTAACTGTTTTCACACTTGACAAGACATTGGAACAAAATGCCACTAATCTTGTTCATAAGTGGCAATATGTTGCTCCAAGATTCCATGAAGATTTGTTCATTAGGATCTTGGTTAGTAGAGTGAACTCAAGTGATCAAGGTGGTAACGACAAACAAACAGTTGTAGCTTCATTCAATTCCATATTCCTCGGAGGAATCGATCGATTACTTCCCATCATGCAAGAAAATTTCCCTGAATTAGGGTTGAGAAGAGAAGATTGCACTGAAATGAGCTGGATAGAGTCTATAATGTACTTTGCAGGATTCCCAAGAGATGAATCTCTTGATGTCTTGCTAAGTAGGGTTCAAATCTCAACGCGTTATTTCAAGGCAAAATCAGACTACGTGTATCAGCCAATCTCAAAGGGAGGTCTCGAAGGAATTTGGAGATTGTTCTTTAAAGATGAAGCTAAATCAGCACAAGTGATCTTGAGTCCATATGGTGGGAGGATGGATGAGATTTCTCCATCCGCTATCCCGTTCCCCCATAGAGCTGGGAATTTATACAAAATCCAACATTTGGTGTATTGGGATGAAGAAGGTGACGAGGTAGCTGAGAGGCATATAAGTTGGATAAGAAGGCTCTATTCTTACATGGCTCCTTTTGTTTCTAAGTTTCCAAGAGCTGCTTATATCAACTATAGGGATCTTGATATTGGAGTGAACAACATCAATGGATATACAAGCTATGTCCAAGCTAAGGTTTGGGGGATTAAGTATTTCAAGAATAATTTTGATAGGTTGGTTCATGTTAAGACTAAGGTGGATCCTTCAAATTTCTTTAGGAATGAACAAAGCATTCCTTCACTTACTTGGTGGAAGAACAAAGGTGAATGAGGTTATGATGGAAGAAGAAATAATTATAAAAAATTCTATACATGTTATTTAATTTATTAAGTACATATATAGTTTCTCTTCTTTGATTGTATAATAAAGGTTCATGCATATGAGTATATAGGTTTTATGTAATTTGCTTGTTCTTTCAAATTATTGTATTTTATGGATTGAATAATAAAAGGTTGTTTAATTTATTTTTATGGTTTTATTCCTTATATATCGATGTTTTTCCTCAATATTAAATTATTGCAAGCAATTTGTTGAAACACGATTGGGAGTGTCTCTATTTTTCTTATTATAACATTGGCCCCGTTGTAGTTTTAATGTAATGACTTACAAAATTAAACTTAAAACCATTTATATTAGCTTAATTATCAAAGATTTATATGAAGTTTACTGAAAGTGATATGGCCGGCTTTAATCAAGTAACGTGCTCTAGTACTTATAGGTAAATTAAACTTTGATTCGATACGTTATTTGGTGATATCATATTGAAGTGCAGTCGGTTATATTATAATTTTAATTTTTTTCCTCTAATTATGTCTATTTTTTGATATAAAGGCACGATACAATGAAAGATCAACAAGTAATTAAAAGACATCAAAAAAGCTAATTGACACAACTAAAAGACATATTTGCCAAGGAATTAGAATTCATTGCACCCCAAACAAATGGAGAACCAAGACGTATTGTTACTGATACATTTGTGCCTTCTCTTTTCAGATTCTAATATTTTGTGAACAAATCTAGTGCTATGTAGTAGTAAATAATAACTAGGAAGTTGTAAGATGTGGTCTTATTTGGCATGTGCTAAAATTGTTTGGTCATATATTTTTCTTTTAGAGTTAAAGTTTGATTATGTGATAGAGAAAATTTGATTATTTGTTATTTTTTTTATTATTCTACTTGGAGTTCAAGTTTTGCTCCTATAAAAGGAGTGTCATTTCTTCATTCCAAGAACACACCAACAAATTCTAGAGTCTTTCATTCTCTTGTCTTCTTTCCTCTCCTCCTTTATTTAGAGTATTTTGTAAGATAGATAGTGTTGGGAACACTTGTCTGAACCCTTTTTTTTGGAGTGATCTTGTGAGGTTATTCTCTTGGGGTATTTGGGATATTGGAATATTTACTCTAATTCTGTACTCTCTTTTGTACTCTTGTTGGTTTAGTGAAATTGCTCCACTCCACCTGTGGACTAGGTCACACTGACTGAACCACATTAAATTTTTGTCTTCTTTATTTGCTTTAGTTGTTGTTATTATGAACTTACTATTGTCTTTGTTATTGTCAGTATAACATTGTTTGGCTAAATTCTGCAATATCGGGGTTCTCGATCCCTAACAAATTGGTATCAGAGTCAGATCTAACCAGGTTAACTTAAATAGCCAAAAATAACTGTAACAAAGACTTATGTTGAGAAATTTGACCGAAGTGCAAACTTCAAAATATGGCAATTAAAGATGGAAGCTATCCTAATTCAGGATAGCCTAGATGTGGCGCTAGAAGAAATGGAGAAGAAGCCAGAAAATATGACGGATTCGGAGTTTGCCATCATAGACAAAAAGGCAAAGTCATGTATCATTCTAAATCTCTCAAATTAGGTTTTACGTGAAGTATCTGTAGAAACTACAGCCAAAGGCATGTGGAAAAAATTTAAAACCCTGTATATGAAAAGGATAGTGGAAAATAGATTTTACTTGAAGCAAAAGCTTTACATATTTTGTATGGGTGAAGGTACTTCGATACTCTCACATTTTGATGCATTTGATTCAATTTTTATGAATTTGCGTAATATAGATGTTGAAGTTAACGATGAAGATCAAGCTGTGTTATTACTTATTTCCTTACCCCCAGTCATTTAAGCATATAAGAGATACTATGCTTTATGGAAAGGATAATATCTCTTATAGGGAAATCAAATCTATCTTAAAATCAAAAAAATAAATAGATAGAGATATTACTGGGGAAAATAATAGTACCTATAGGTTAGGATTATTTGTAAGAGGTAAATCCAATAAGAAAGAATCAAATAGTGAGAGGTCTAAATCAAGGTCAAAGTCTAGATACAGAAATGTAGTATGCAAACATTGTCACAAGAAAGGTCTTATTATTTTCAAATGTTATAAGTTAAAATATAAAGAAAAGCATAAGAAAAAGAAAAATGAGCACCAAAATACTGACCCCGCTAAAGCAAGTGTAGTTGCAATGAGACTGAGGGAATAATATTTTTAGCTACTAATAGTAGTTTTAAATCTAACGATGAGTGGATTTTAGATTCAGGTTGTTCTTTCCATATATGTCCCAATAGGAATTTGTTTACCACACACGAATCTGTTGGAGGTGGAGTTATCTTGATGAGCAACAATGCTCCCTACAAAGTTATTGGTAAAGGTACAATTCAAATCAGAGTGCATGTTGGTGTGGTGAAGAACTCTCACCGATGTTAGGTATGTTCCTGACGTAAAGAAAAATCTCATCTCTTTGTGCACTCTAAAATCTCTTGGGTGCAAATACACAAGTGAAGATGGAGTTTTGAAAGCCTCTCTAGGTGCTCTTGTGATCATGAAAGCACGCAGATATGGTACGTTGTACACTTTATTGGGATGCACTGTTGTAGGTGCTGTTGTACGTAGTTTCTACTTCAAATCAATCTGATTCTGATATCACTAAACAGTGGCATATGCAAATGGGGCATATGAGTGAGAAAGGTCTTTCAATCCTCAGCAAAAGAGGTCTCTTGTGTGGAAAAAGTATTAGAAGTATGGAGTTCTACAAACATTGTGTGTTCAGAAAGTAGAAAAGAGTCAGCTTCAAATCTCCAGCAATTCATCGAACAAAAGGTACTTTGGATTACATTCATTCAGATCTTTAAGGTCCTTCTCGTACCCCATCAAAAAGTGGTGCTAGGTATATATTAACTTTTATTGATGATTATTCAAGAAAAGTTTGGGTTTATTTTCTGAAAAATAAAAGTGATGTTTTCTTAACTTTGAAACAATGAAAAGTTTTGATTGAGAAACAAACAGGAAAACAGGTCAAGCGACTTTGAACAAATAATGGCTTGAAATTTTGTAATGATGAGTTCAACGAATTTTACAAAAATGAAGAAATTGCTCGACATCGTACTATGAGGATGATTCCTCAGCAAAATGGTGTTTCATAAAGGATGAACATAACTCTTTTAGGAAAAAGCTCGTTCCATGATCTCAAATGTTGGGTTGACAAATGCTTTTTAGGCAGAGGCTATATCTACAACTTGTTACATTGTCAACCATGCTCCTTCTACACCTTTGAACTTTAAGGCTTCGAAGGAAATATAGTCAGGTACTCCTGCTAATTATTCTAACTTAAAAATTTTTGGTTGTCCTGCGTACATGCATGTGAATGATGGAAAATTAGAGCCAATGGCTAAAAATTATATTTTTCTTAGATATGCATCTGGGTGAAAGGATACAGACTTTGGTATCCTGATTAGGCCTAAGCATATTTTGGTTCAAACCGAGAAAACCGATCGAACTGAATTTTTTTAAATTTAAATTTTGATTTTTTGATTTTTTCGGTCGACTTCAATTTTAGATATAATAATTTCAGTTATTCGGTTAGATTTTCGATTTGTGAATAACTTAATTCGGTTAACCGAATTAACCGAAATATACTACCCACTGAATACCAATACTAGTTTACCCAGCGACCCGCTGATCCCAGACCCTATTCTCTAATTAAAAATACACCCGCCCCAGCCCACTATTGCCCAAGCCCAATAAATCTATCGTATTCTATAATATGTATTCAGTATTCACTCGATTCTTTCACTTTACGAGCTATAGCTACGATTATAAGAAGTAAGAACAATGAAGAGTAAAAAGAATTAGCTTTTAATTTAATATGTCAAACTGCAGCACAGGGCCTCAGGCAAAAGGTGTTCTTCCATTTCTTTTTAAATGGGGTTTGGTGTCTGGGCAAGTCACAAGTGGGCAGTGGCAGTGGCTAGCTGCTGCTTGCTGGGTGCTGCTACTGTGATGCAGCGTTGCAGGCTGCTCTGTGTGTAATTATGTGTCCAGCTTGTAAAATCAAAAATCGAAAATAAATTAACCAAAATTGAAAAACCAAATCGAATTTAAATTATTTCAGTTCAATTTTGGTTATTAATTTTACAAATCGAAAAAATCAAATCGAATTTCTCAAACCAAACTGAACTGACCGAACACCCATCGCTAGTTCTGATCCTAAGTCACCAAAATTTGTAATTAGTAGAAATGTAACCTTTGATGAATCATCTATGTTACATCCCAGAAAAGAGTCTTCTAGTTCTTTTAACAAGAATAAAGAGCAGGGTATACATGAGCAGATGGAGGTTGAGCTACGCATTCCTTCTGAGTCAAACTCATCAAATGTGGAACAAAATATAGTTGAAAAATCAAAAACTGAAGCTCCAGAAGTTGAGACAGAAGTTGTGACTTCTAAAGTTGAACCAAATGAGTATTCCATAGCCACACATAGACCAAGGAGACAAATTCAAAAACCAGGAAGAAATGGAGATTATGTTGCATTTGCTTTTTCAGTTGCACAGGAAACTGAAGAAATTAGAGAACCATCAAATTATTCAAAGCAGTTTCTGGTGCCGATTCAGCCAAGTGGCTAATTGCAATGAATGAAGAAATTGAATCTCTCTACAAGAATGGTACTTGGTCTCTTGTGAAGAAAGAATTTGCCACGCCCCACCCTAGGAGGCATGAATGGCACCTGGTGCCCCACTAGGATCTGAACTGACTAAACTAAGTTGTGCCCTTCTGTTGTAGGCTTACTTCTCAATTCAAGAAAACAACGGGCTATAACTCGGCTGTAAATACAACCTCCGGTCGACAAGGCCTTATAGCCACCTGTAATAGAAAACCAGCTAGCCAGAAACAACTACAACAGGGAATCCTATGCAGGCTAACAAGGCCACCATGATATCTAGCTATAACTGAAACATAAATCATACCGCTATTACTATTCTATAGTCGACAAGGCCACTACAAGACAACTAAGCAAGGCCTCACACGACCATCACACGTACTAAACTATCTATGGGCCCCACACGGCTAAACACAACTATCCACAGGGAATCTGGATAAATCTGCAAGCTTCTAAAAGTGATATAATGGTCGGGACAAGGCCCTGACCTACCCATAAATTGTATAATCAAAAGAGTAAACCTTCTAAATACAGGCTCCAGAAGAAAGGAGCTGACTTCTCTAGTGATGCTGGCTGAAAGCTACGAGGGATCTGCTCCTCATCTATCCGCACCTAATGGCAAGTAATGCAGCGCCCCAGAAGGGCATCAGTACAATATGTACCGAATATGTAAGACAGTAACTGTAAATAACTTGAATAAACTGAGATGGAACAGAAAGTAACCGAAGTAAAAGAGAAGGGATACCACCTGAATAGCTAAACTCCCTGATGTTTAATCTATCAATAACTAATACAAGCAAGAACCTTATCTGGCCCCCATAAGTCGTAAGGTACAATCAGCACAGAATAACCCACCTGGAGCTCCCATACTCCCTGGCAAGTACACTTCAATCTACATACCCCTAATAAGGTCACACTGAGTCAACTACTAGCTATAGCCGTCCTACTAATCCCCTGGGTCTGCAACTGAGCTTGCTCGGCCCCTAACTGTAATTGTGTTTGAGTCCGGTGGACTTTTGATATCTGCACCCCGGGCACCAGGCTCGATGGAGGTGTGTAGAGCCAACCACGACATATAATATCTCACCCATAGAATGGACTGTATGAGGACCTAGGACCCCATCTTCATTCCTCGTGGACGACATACCGCACCGTAGAGCGATGTCATCTCGCCCCTGGCGGGCATCGACACAACTAATAATACTAAGGTCGGTCATGAAGGCTATACAGGCATAACTCATCCCAAACTAAACATGGATTACTAGTTCCAGCTAATAACAACAGTTAATCGTAATAGACATGCTTCTAGGATTCAAACTGAGTGATAATACTAAAGAAACTAACTTGCCGAAGGAAATTGCCTTAACATACCTCGTTTGCCGATTATCAACTAGCTGGTGAGTTTCAGTTCGTATCCAACTGCTTTTCTCAACTGCAATCGTATTACTGGAAGAATGAGGCTAATTTCAGTACTAAATTCAGCAAAACAACAACTTTTAATATTAATTATTGACTATACTTCAACTGAATGAAACACGGCCGAAAATGTATAACTTCCCGAGAGTTCAGAAGGGAGAAATGCTTACTTCAAGCCTGTGGTCGTATTGACACTAGTTTGGAGCAATTTCAACCACTTTAGCTCGGGGGGGTTACGATTCGCCGGGCGAATTCGTGAAAATAACTCCGTAGCAATGCTCCCTGCAGCCTTAAACTTCAATACCCGAAGTTAATTTAGATTTGGACAACGTTTGGCAGTGAAAATGGAAGAAATTAACTTGAGTTCCTCGTGTTCTCTCCTCTCTGGTCGTTTATATATATGGAAAATAAAATCAAATGGGACAAGGGCTTATATATCTACTTGGGGCGGTGGAACGGGGTCCATGGCACGGACCCTGTTGTGCCAATTCAGGGCCGTGTCACGGAGCCCATCGCGGAGGAGCATGGTCTGTGACACGTTGCCCTTCTGGGTAGCTCATCCGGCTTGCTACTTTGAAATTCCGATTTCGTAGTCGTTCGACCTTTTCCCGGCCCCTTTCTCATACGTATTGTACTCTAAAACTCTTAACTAATGTTCGAATAGGCCGAATAACCGCTAAAAACTTAAAGGGTGTAACATCCCTCCCACTTAGAAACATTCATCCTCGAATGTTAACTTTAGCTTACAGGAGCCTTATCCCGTTTAACCATTTATCCTGGAAAAATTTCAGCAGAGTCTCCCCTTTAATATGGACGATCTGAACATCATGAAACGCAGAAAAGTCCAACACTGGTACTTTGCACAACGCTATAGAAACTGTTTCACAACAAGGCTAGAGTACACTACACCAGATATATACAACACAAATCATAAAACAACAACTGAATCACTAAAGGTACCTTAACTGCATGGTCTAAGCTAAGCCTGGAACAAATGAGGATATCTGGACCTCATATCATCTTCAGCTTCCCAAGTCATCTCTTTTTTATTTCTGTTTCTCCATAATACCTTAATAGAAGCGACATCCTTAGTTCTCAACCCGCGAACCTATCGATCCAATATAGCTACTGGAACCTCTTCATAGGCTAACTCCTCAGTGACTTGGAAGTCCTCAACTGGCACAATTCGGGATGATACCCCATGCATTTCTGTAGCATCGGCACATGAAAGACCGGATGAACATATTCTAATTCTGAAGGTAGATCTAACTCATATGCCACCTGACCTATTCTCCGGAAGATTTGATACGGCCCAATAAACCTTGGGCTAAGCTTACCCTTTTTAACAAACCTCATCATGCCTTTCATTGGTGAGACTTTCAGAAATACCCAGTCACCTACACTGAACTCTAGGTTTCTACGTCGTACATCAGCGTAAGATTTCTGACAGCTCTGTGCTGTCAGCAGACATTCTCTGATAAGCTTTACTTTCTCTTCTGACTGGTGGATCATGTCTGGTCCAATTAACTATTATTCTCCAACCTTGAACCAACAAACTGGGGACCTGCATTTTCGCCCGTATAAGGCCTCACAAGGTGCCATCTGAATTGCTGAATGATAATTGTTATTGTAAGCAAACTCAATAAGGGGTAAATGTTCCTCCCAACTGCCCCCGAAGTCTAGCACGCACACCCGTAACATATCCTCGAGCGCATGAATTGTACGCTCTGCCTGCCTATCTGTCTGAGGATGGAATGCCGTACTCCGATTAACTTGGGTTCCCAAACCTCTCTGGAAAGACTGCCAGAACCTAACTATGAATTGTGCTCCCCTGTCAGAAATGATAGATACTGGGACACCATATAATCTGACTACCTCCCTGATGTACAGCTCGGCATAATCCTCAGCTGAGAAAGTGGTCCTGACTGGCAGAAAGTGAGCTGATTTTGTCAACCTGTCAACTATCACCCAGATAGAATTAAATTTGCGTCTAGTACGGGGTAATCCTGTCAAATAATCCATGTTTACTACCTCCCATTTCGACATGGGTCCTGCTATTTCCATTGTCAATCCACCGAGTTTCTGATGTTCTGCTTTCACCTGCTGACAATTAGGGCAATGCGCTACAAATTCTGCCACGCTCTTTTTCATTCTCGGCCACCAGTAAATCTCTTTTATGTCATGATACATCTTTGTAGAACCTGGGTGCAAAGAATATCAGGAGTAATGTACCTCTGCCATGATCTACTGGCGAAGTCCTGCAACCTCTGGAACGCAGAGGCGACCCCTACATCTCAGAATCCCTTCTCCGGTTACCTCGAAAGTTGATACTTCCCCCTTTTGTACCTTATCTCTGAGTTGTGCTAAATGAGTATCTTCATACTACCGTTCCTTTACCTCCACTACCAGGGACGATACTGCTATATTCTGGATCTTGCTCCATTGGCACCTGAATCTATTACTCGGACAACTAAGTTGGCTAACCGGTGCAACTCCCGAGCCATTTCCCGCTGCTCCGGCCTTAGGTATGCCAAACTCCCCATGGATCTGCGGCTGAGGGCATCTGCCATAATATTAGTTTTCCTTGGATGATACAAAATATTCACGTCATAATCCTTCAGCAATTCTAACCAGCGACGCTGCCGCAGATTCAACTCTTTCTATGTGAAGATATACTGGAGGCTCTTATGATCAGTAAAGATGTCCACGTACACTCCATACAGATAATGTCTCTAGATCTTTAAGGCATGAACTACCGCCGCTAACTCCAAGTCGTGAGTGGGATAATTCTTTTCATGCTTCCTCAACTGCCTCGAAGCATAAGCAATTACCTTACCATGTTGCATCAAGAAACATCCTAATCCAATGCCTGAAGCATCACAATATACTGCATAACCCTCTAAGCCTTCTGCCAACACTAGGACTGGTGCCGATGTCAATCTATTTTTTAGTTCCTGGAAGCTCTGTTCACACGTTTCCGTCCAGTGAAATTTAGCTGCTTTCTGGGTTAACTTGGTCATAGGTGCTGCTAAGGTGGAAAACCCTTCTACAAATCTTCTGTAATACCCAGCTAACCCCAGAAAACTGCGCACCTCAATCGGAGTGGTAGATCTAGGCTATGTTTTTACTGCTTCAATTTTCTGCGAGTCTACCTGAATGCCAGCATCTTATACAATGTGGCCCAAAAAGGCCACTGAATTCAGCAAAAATTCACATTTAGAAAACTTCGCATACAGCTGGCGACTCTTGAGAATCTGGAGCACTGTTCGTAAATGATCTCGGTGATCTGCCTCTGAACGGGAATACACCAGGATATCATCGATAAACACTATCACAAATAAGTCCAGATACGGTCTAAAGATGTTGTTCATCAGATCCATGAACACTGCTGGAGCATTCATCAACCCGAAGGACATGACTAAAAATTCGAAGTGGCCATACCTGGTCTTGAAAGTGATTTTCGGAACATCCTTCTCTCGAACCCGGACCTTGTGATATCTAGACCTTAGATCAACTTTTGATAAATACTTCGCCCCTTGTAATTAATCAAACAAATCATCTATTCTGGGAAGTGGGTACTTGTTCTTGATGGTGACTTTGTTTAACTGACGGTAGTCTATACACATGCGAAGGGAGCCATCTTTTTTTCTCACAAACAAGATTGGAGCACCCCACGGTGAAGTACTCGGCCTAATGAAGCCCTTATCTAACAGGTCCTTCAACTGTTCCTTCAATTCTCTGAGCTCGGTAGGAACCATTCGGTACGGAGGAATGGAAATCGGCTGAGTGTCTGGTAATAAGTCGATGGTAAAGTCAATTTTCCATTTTGGAGGAATACCAGGAAGTTCATCTGGGAAGACATTTGTAAATTCATTGACTACTGGAATGGACTGAAGAGTTGGGGATTCTGCCTGCAGATCCTGAACCCTGACAATGTGATAAATGCAACCCTTTGCTATCAATTTCTTCGCCTGAAGATAGGATATAAACCTACCTTTTGGCGTAGCTGCATTGCCTTTCCACTCTCGTATCACCTCCCCTAGGAAGTGGAATCGAACCATCTTGGTCCAACATTCTACATTGGCATAACAAGGTGCTAGACAATCCATATCCATAATGGCATCAAAATCAATCATGTCTAATTCCACCAGGTCAGTGAAAGTATGACGACCCACAACCTCTACCGTGCAACCTTGGTAAATCCTTTTCGCTATAATCGAATCACTAACGGGTGTAGACACTGAAAAAGGTCGCTGAAGCAGTTCTAGCATAATATCGAACTTCTAAGCCACTAATGGCCTGGCATAGGACAAAGTGGAACCTGGATCTATCAAAACATAAACAGAATGAGAGAAAATATTCAGCATACATGTCACTACATCTGGCGACGGCTCTGACTCCTGTCGCCCTAGTAAAGCATAAGTGCGATCTGGACCGGTGCACGAACTAGATGCCCCTGGTCTGCCTCAGCCTCTGCCGGCTGGAGCTGAGGGTCTACGCCCTGCTAGAGATTCTAGGGCATATGACCCTACTGAAGCTCTGTCCTGTCGGTCTCGATCACTTTGACCCCTGGCTGGACAGTCTCTCATTCGATAACCCTCCTATCCACAGGTATAACATGTTGTGGAACCATACCTGCATGCCCCAAAATGACGTCGACTGCAAATAGGACAAAATGGCACGGTGAATCTGCTCTGCTCCACTCCACTCTGCTGCTGTGAACCTACTAATCGTGAGCTCTCACCGGGTCCTGACTACCCCCAACGACCAGATCCACTCCCCTGCTGCTGTTGTGGGGGAGGGGGGTCTAGGTGGTCTGCCTAAAAATCATGGCCTGGGTCCACCCTGGGACTCCACCTGCATATCACTAGGTATGGCCCTGCGGCGCTGCTCCTGATTTTCCCTCCTTATCTCACGTTGCCGTTGGTTGATTATTCTGAGCAAAAGCATGAACACGGGTAATATCCATGTCCTCTTGCAGAGTGGCCATAATACAGGTCTCCACATATTCTGGATTCAGCCCTATAATAAATTGATACACTCTAGCCTGCATGGTATCTACAAAAGCTGGTGCATATCGGGCCAAGGAGTCGAAACTCATAGCGTACTCCGGGACACTCATCGACCCCTACTCTAGATGTAGAAACTGGTCAACCCGGGCCTGTCAAATTTTCCGTGGCAAGTAATGTTCCAGAAAGTCCTCTGAAAAACTGGACCAAGTCGGAGGGGAAACACCTCTCCCTCGGGACCTCTCCCAACTCTCGTACCACAGTACTGCGATGTGCCGGAATACCACTAACTCAACCGATTCTGCAGGTGTGGCATGCATCACCCTAAAAATCCGCTGCATCTGATCCAATAAATCTTGAGGGTCCTCCTCTCGGTCCGTCCTGGTAAATTACGGGGGACTCAATGCGAGAAACTCTTGGACCCTCGAACTACCAGGTTCTCCTGAATACTCTGCGACCACGGGTGCCACTGGCTGATGTTGTGCAGCCATCATCTAAGCTAACATAACAATAGCACTCTTAACCTCCTGATCCGATAGCACTGGTATACGGACTGTTGGAGGTGGTGCTGAAACATCTGCCACCCTGGGTGACTCATGAAGGGGAAGGGACTACTGGGGAGGCTGAGATGAAGCCTCCCTATCACCCTCAGATCGGGCTGACTCTAACAGGGGCACTCGGCTAGTGCCCTCTCCTGTTGCAACATCCAATCTCTTGCCAATCGCGGGGTGTCGCGGGTCTACCATTCCTCTATAGATAAAAGAATATGGTAATCTTAGAGACTCAACCCTATACGGTATAGCTCTATAGCACGACTGAATAAGAAGAAAAAGTAATCATCCTATCATGCCTCGCAGCCTCCTGCCTATAGAATATGGTGCACAACACATCCATAAACAAGACTCTACTTATCACGGCTTGCAGACTCCCTGGGATACGACCTGCTCTGATGCCAAGTTTGTCATGCCCCACCTTGGGAGGCATGACTGACACCTGGTGCCCTACTAGGATCTGAACTGACTAAGCTAAGCTGCACACTCTTGGTGCAGGCTTACTTTTTCAATCAAGAAAACAACGGGCTATAACTAGGCTATAAATACAACCTCTGGCCGACAAGGCCTTATAGCCACCTATAAAAGAAAACCAGCTAGCCAGAAACAACTACAACAGGGAATCCTATATGGGCCGACAAGGCTACCATAATATCTATTTATAACTGAAACATAAATCATACCACTATTACTACTCTATAGCCGACAAGGCCACTACAAGTCAACTAAGCAAGGCCTCACACGGCCATCACACGTACTAAACGATATATGGGCCCCACACGGACAACAAAAACTATCCATAGAGAATCTGGACAATCTACAAGCCTCTAGGAGTGATATAATGATCGGGACAGGGCCCCGACCTACCCATAAACTGTACAATCAAAAGAGTAAACCTTCCAAATACAGGCTCTGAAAGAAAGGAGCTGACTGTTCTGGTGATATTGTTCAAAAGCTACGAGGGATCTGTTCCTCGTCTATCTGCACCTGCAGGCAAGTAATGCAGTGCCCTAGAAGGGCATCAGTACAATATGTACCGAATATGTAAGACCGTAACTGTAAATAACTTGAATAAACTGAGATGGAACTGAAAGTAACCGAAGGAAAAGAGAAGGGATACCACCTGAATAACTGAAATCCCTGATGTTTAATCTCTCAATAACTAATACAAGCAAGAACCTTACCTGGCCCCCATAAGCCGAGTCAGCACAGAATAACCCACCTAGGGCTCCCATACACCCTGGCGAGTACACTTCAATCTACATACCCCTAATAAGGTCACACTAAGTCAACTATTGGCTGTATCCATCCTACCAATCCTCTGGGTCTGCAATTGAGCCCACTCGGCCCCTGACTATAACTGTTTTTAAGTCCAGTAGACTTCTGATATCTGTACCCGGGCACCAGGCTCGACGGGGGTGTGTAGAACCAACCACGACATATAATAGCCCACCCATAGAATGGATTGTATGAGGATCTGGGACCCCATCTTCGTCCCTCGCGGATGGCATACCGCTCCATAGAGCGACGTCATCTCACCCCTGACAGGCGTCAACACTGCTAATAACCCTAGGTTCGGTCGTGAAGGCTATACAGGCATAACCCATCCCAAACTAAACATGGATTACTAGTTCCAGCTAATAACAACAGTTAATCGCAATAGACATGCTTTTGATATTCTTACTGGGATTCAAATTAAGTGATAATGCTAAAGAAACTAACTTACCGAAGGAAATTGCCTTAACATACCTCGTTTACCTATTATCGACTAGCTAGTGAGTTTCAGTTCGTATCCAACTGCTTTTCTCAACTGCAATCGTATTACTGGAAGAATGAGGCTAATTTCAGTACTAAATTCGGCAAAACAATAACTTTTAATACTAATTATTGACTATACTTCAACTGAACGAAAAATGGTTGAAAACGTATAACTTCCCGAAAGTTCAGAAAGGAGAAATGCTTACTTCAAGCCTGTGATCGTATTGACACTAGTTTGAAGCAATTCCAACCACTTTAGCTCGCCGGGATTACGATTCGCCGGGCGAATTTCGTGAAAATAACTCCGTAGCAATGCTCCCTGCAGCCTTAAACTTCAATACCTGAAGTTAATTTAGATTTGGACAACGTTTGGCAGCGAAAACGGAAGAAATTAACTTGAGTTCCTCGTGTTCTCTCCTCTTTGGTCGTTTATATATATGGAAAATGAAATCAAATGGGACAAGGGCTTATATATATACTTGGGGTCGTGGCACAGGGGTCGTGGCACGGATCCTGTCATGCCAATTCAGGGCGGTGTCACAGAGCCCATCATGGAGGAGCATGGTCCATGACATATTGCCCTTCTGGGTAGCTCGTCCGGCCTGCTACTTTGAAATCCTGATTCTGTACTTGTTCGACCTTTCCTCGGCCCCTTTCTCGTACCTATTGTACTCTAAAATCCTTAACTAACGTACGAATAGGCCGACTAACCACTAGAAACTTACGGAGTGTAACAGAATTGTTGGTTGCAAATGGGCCTTCAAGAAAAAGGATGAAAATCCAAGGGTTGAAGCTGCAAGGTATAAGACACGATTAGTTGCAAAGGGCTATAGTCAGGTACAATGAGTTGATTTTAATGATATTTTCTCACATGTTATTAAACATAACTATATTCTTGTCTTGCTTGCTTTGATTGCCATATATGATTTAGAATTAAAACAGCTTGATGTTAAGACAACTTTCTTACATGGCGAACTTGAGGAACAAATATACATCCATCAACCTGAAGGATTTGAAATTGAAGGAAAAGAAGATCATGTTTGCTTGTTGAAGAAATTCTTATACGGATTAAAGTAGTCTCCAAGATAATGATACAAAAGGTTTGATTCCTTTATGTTGGGTTATGGTTATTTGAAGAGCATATATGATAGTTGTGTTTACTTCCAAAAATTAAATGATCGTTCATTTGTTTACTTATTGCTATATGTTGATGACATGCTCATTACTACTAAGAATTTGACAGAAATTCACAATTTGAAAAACCAGCTGAAAGTGAATTTGAAAAATTTAGAAGCAGCTAAGAAAATCTTTGGCATGGATATCAAAAGAGATCAAGGAGCCAACAGACTATTCCTAACCCAGAAGAAGTACTTGGAGAAGGTCTTGGAGAGGTTTCGCATGAAAGATGTTAAACCAGTTAGTACTCCTCTTACTACACATTTCAAGTTATCAGCTACTCAATCACCATAATCAGAGGAAGAAGAGAGGCATATGGCACAGGTACCATATTCCAGTGCAGTTGGCAGTATGATGTATGCAATGGTGTGTACACATCCAGATATTTCACAAGCAGTTAGTGTTATAAGTCAGTGTATGGCTTATCCTAGTAAAACACATTGGCAGGCTGTGAAATGAATTCTCAGATACTTGCGAGGTACTTCAAATGCATGTTTGGAGTCTGGGAGAAATACTAACACTTTGGTTGGTTTTGTAGATTCAGATTATGCAGACGATCTTGACAAAAGAAGATCACTGACATGCTATGTATTTTGCATTGGTGGTTACGCTATCAGTTGGAAAGCTACATTACAACATGTAGTAGCTTTATCTACTACTGAAGCAGAATATATGGCAGTGACTGAGGTGATCAAAGAAGCCTTATAGTTGAAGGGTCTATTTGCTGAACTCAGCTTACACCAAGGTGGTATTACCATTTTCTGTGATAGTTAAAGTGCCAATCTCTTGACTAAAAATCAGATGTATCATGAGAGGACGAAAAATATTGATATCAAGTATCACTTCATTCGGGAAACCACTGCTGAAGGTAAAGTCTCTGTTTAGAAGATCAACACTAGAGACAATCCTGCCAACATGCTTACGAAGCCTTTTCTAGTTGGCAAGTTCAAGCTTTGCTTGAACTTGATTGATATTTATGAACAGTGATTTAGCCTATATGGGCTTTTGTGAAGAAGGTGGAGCATATTTACTATATCAGTCAAAATTAGTCCAAAGTGGAGATTGGTAAGATGTAGCCTTATTTGGCATGTGCCAAAATTATTTGGTCGCATATTTTTTCTTAGAGCCAAAATTTGGTTATGTGATAAAGAAAATTTGATCATTTGTTATTTTCTTTATTATTCTACTTGGAGCCCAAATTTTGCTCCTATAAAAGGAGTGTCATTTCTTCATTCCAAGAACGCACCAACAAATTCAAGAGTCTTTCATTCTCTTGTTTCTTTCTTCTCTTCCTTTATTTTAGAGTATTTTATAAGAGAGTTAGTGTTGGGAAACACTTGTGTGAATCCTTTCTTTGGAGTGATCTTGTGAGGTTATTCTCTTGGGGTATTTGGGATATTGGAGTATTGATATAGTGAAATTGCTCCTCTCCGCCTGTGGACTAGGTTACACTGACCAAACTACGTTAAATTTGTGTCTTCTTTATAAGCTTTAATTGTTGTTATTATCAACTTAGTATTATATTTGTTGTTGTCATTATAACATTATTTGACTAAATTCCATAATACCTGAATTTTTGAGTCCTAACAGAAATATTACCCCTCGCTACAATAATTGTCAACATGTTATCACTTTGAATATTTGATTAGAAGCCAACAAAATGAAAAGAGGAAAATCAAATGATCATCTCCTCTGTTAGCATCTCTAGATATATACGTTTGTGGGTTGTTTATGTTTAGTCTTTAATTTTCTCTTTGGGCTTGTACTGATGGGTCAGTTGATGTATAGGCCAGTTATAATTTATAATTGACCTTTTATTTCGTAAATAATTCGGTATTTCAGAAAGGGAAAATAATATAAATATACAATTATAGAGTAATAATTACAAGAAATATCAATAGTTTTATGTTTTCAAATATAGCAAACAAATATTTACCTAAACTATCAGATTTGGTTTTTAAAAAATGAATGATTATTTAAAAATTTCAAGAATCACACATGTACATTAACTGTTGCATTCCATATATTTTTCAGTTACTGCACTAGTGCGTTTTTTTTTTTTTTTTGCGAGATCGCGTAAGTGTTTCTTCATTGTTCATATTTACTGTCACTATTGCGCGTTTTCAAATCAAACTGCCCGTCGCGCGGCTAATTTAAAACAAGCCAATTATTTTTTTGGTCCTCTATCTTAAATATTTAATTATAACTCCGTATTTCTTTGTTGGGTTAATCATTGATAATTTGTTTATATGTTGGTATATCTTATTTGTTGAAATTTGATTTTAGAGCTGTTTATTGCATATGTTTATAGTTTGGATTTATAATTTGTTTAGAATTTGGTATTACATATTTTTAGAAAATGGTATTTTTATTTCTTTATCTTATGTTGATTTGTTTTTTGAGCTTTTATATAATGTAATATTGTTATCAATATTAGTGGTTCAATTGTTTGTAAAATGGTTAGAACTTGGTAATACAGTATATTTTTTTTGAAAATAAATTTTGCTTTATGAATCTGTATTTTGTTTGTTGATTTATTGATTGACAAGTTGATTATATATTGGTATAGATTATAGTTAATATTTTGATTTTAAAGTTATTTACTGTTATATCTGTTATTTGTATTATACTTGAGAGTTATAAATGTTTAGAAATTGGTATTAAATGTCTAGATCCTTCAAACCAACTTATCAACATAAACTAACATTATATAAACCACAAAAATATATCAACATATCAACATAAGACTAAAAAAATTAAAAGAACGTGTATAAAAATATTTAGTATCAATTTCTAAATATTTATAAATTTCAACTATAATACAAATAACAAATATGGCAGTAAATGACTTGAAAACGAATCTTTTAACCTTAATCTATACCAATATGTAATCAACTTGTCAACCAATAAATCAACAAACAAAATACAGATTCATAAAACAAAATTTATTTCTAAAAAAATAATGCATTATCAATTTCTAACTATTTAGCAAATATTTGAACCACTAATCTTGATAACAATATTACATTATATAAAACTCAAAGAAAAATAAAAAATAAATCAACATAAGACAAAAAAAATGAAAAAAATTGAATTTTATCGAATATGAAGCTTAGGAGAAGATGGACTCTTTGTTTGATGAAGGTTTAGAAGTTGATGATTTGGAGAAGACAACCTCTTCGTTAGTTAAAAGTTTAGAAGTTAATGAAGAAGAATAGTTATTGCAGAAGGAAATAAATTAGTTTAGAAGAGATAATAATCACACTCCTGATTTGATTTGATGTGCAGTAAATATTTTTCATAAATATCTATGCTATAAAAAAGTAAAAATATTTTTTTAACTGTATTAGGAGAGAAAAATCACACTCCTAATTTGATTTGATGTGCAATAAATATTTTTCATAAATATCTGTGCTATAAAAATGAAAAATATTTTTTTAACCGTATTAGGAGAGAGAAAAAATCACACTCCTAATTTGATTTGATGTGCAGTAAATATTTCTCATAAATATTTATGCTATAAAAAAGAAAAAATATTTTTTTAACCATATTACATGATAGTAAAAGTAACTACCTTATACCACAATATTAATATATTTATAAATTAATTGTTACTTTAGTAAATAAATCAAAGTGTTGGTATAACTTGTAATTAAAAGTCTTATAATATTATTTTATATAATTTTCTCTTTCGAAAATACCAAATATCAAATGATACAAATATCTCATATAGAATCCGAATTTAAATATCGTACGTAATTTTAAAATTTTAATTCCTAATATAGAATTACCGAATGACAAATTATCAAAATTTTCAATTCGATTCAATAATTTAATTTTCAATATTTTATGATCAGCCCTAATTGTGAGAGTATATTTCAAATTTCAAATTATATTCACCAGGAAGCAATAAATGAGTTGGGTTACAGTAAAAATATATTTTCTATAAGATATTTAGAAGTACCTTTACGTAGTACAAGAGTGCTTATAGTACAAAGTCAACCAGTATTTATAAAATGTTAGAAGAGTCAAGGCAGTTAGTAAAAGCGGTATAATATTGATACTGAACGGATTTAAGACAATAACAAATTTATCAGTAAGAAAACTGTGTTATGGCCAACATTCTTTTAATTATTTTAATTAATCAAGTGTTCTTATTATTTACACTCTTTAATTAAATTTATATTATTTTTTTTATTTTAATTTATGTGAAGGTGTTTGATTAAACATATAGATTAAGAATAAAAAAAAAAATTGTATCGAAATCATCTCATAAAGGGTCAAAATAAAAATTTTAAACTAATGTTATAACTAAATACTTAAAGTATGAAGTCTCATAGCAAACTGTCATTTACTTTTTTAACCTTTTAAAAATAGAGTTTTGTTTTTACTAATTTTGATAATAAATTTTTTTGAGCTGAAATCATCTTATAAAGAATAAAATAAAAAGTTTAAAATTAAGTTGTTGCTAAATATTTAAAGTATAAAACACCATAACAAAATGTCGTTCACCCTTTTACCCTTTTTAAATAGAGCTTACACTTGCAAAATAGTAATTTAATTACTTTTTTAATATTTAAAATTTTAAAATTAATTAAATTTTATATATTAAATTCTTTCTTATTTTATATATAGAAAATTTTAATATTTATAAATTTAAAAGGCATTAAGATGTGCAAAATAATCTTATGTTTAGGACTTTTGAAAATACAATTAAAAAAAGGGCATTCTGATGCACAAAACATCCCGCATTAATAGGGTCTTTTAAGTGTGATATAAACAACTTACCATAATGCAAACATTAGCGGTTATTTTAACTAATTTTGATGAGTCTTTCTTAGTTTGGTGGCATAACAATTCCTTAATAATCAATTACAAAAATAATTTTCTAAGTGTTAGTTGTTTAAACGAATAACTTATACTATATGTTCTAATCTACTATACAATTTTATATTACAATGTGTCTTTATAATGCTAAATGTTAATCTATTAATAGTGTATAGTAATACAAATTTTTTATAACATGAAATATACATATAATGCATGTATTTAAGTGCTCATGTTAAAATGAATGACTTTTTTATCATTCAATCAAATATTATTTTTTACGATGCTTTGGTTTAATAAAGCAACTATTAGAACAAATTGAAGAAAAAATTATTAGATTAAATCAAACTCTTAATCATGATCATTTATTAAATTGACATTTATAATTTTTTTTAAAATTCTTATATTATTAAATAAATACATCTATTAAATATTATTTATACTATTTTTAAAAATTTATAAAAAATACGCAGGAGGTGCATACATTAAAACGAGTAACTAAAATAGTGTGATGGCCTAAATGAATTAAGTGGCCACGCCCATATTGCCAAATATTGGCTTCTACGTGTAACAAAACAAAAAGAAAAAAGAAGAAAAGAAAAGAGAATTTAAATTTTAAAAAAAAAAAAGGGCAAGCGGTAACCTAAAACAATTAAAACTAGGGGCAACATTCGTTTCACCCAGTTTCCTGCAACTTTAACGCACCTTCTGTTTCGGCTACATTCTGCCATTAACGCAGCAGGTAATAATCTCTTTATTTCTCTTTTACTTTTATTTTCTCCTTATTAAAATATATATTTTATTATAAAAATAATTAATTCTTACTTGCAAATAAATTGGAGCTTGAGCAGTGAATAAAGTTTTACTTTGATAAAAATGATAATTTTGAAAAAAGTGATGAGTTAAGTTGAAAAAAATAATATATATACATATATACGCTATGAGGGGATTTGATGAGTTAATCAAGACTAACTAATATTTTAAATTGAATTCCAAGTGAAATTTTCTTAAGACCAAAGAATTGTGAATAAAGTTAAATTCTTTAAGTTTGTACTGATGTAAATTGAACCCAATTATTATGTAGATTGAATTGTTGATTATTATTGGGAAGTATAAAAGTTAACCTTATTGTCTTTACTAAAGTTCTTTCCTCACAAAGTTATGCCCACAAAGTGTTTAATGAAATATTGGATTTAATTGGAGCGAGTGAGCTCACATTATCCATATTTTATTTGAGTTAAGCATTACCTGTTATCAGTTATGAAAACAGTGTTCTTTTAAACTTTCAAAGTCACATCTCTGTATTCATAGTTATTCATGAAATTATGTAAGTTTGAAGTTCTCTGTATACTTGACATGAAATGTAAAGATTTGATATATATTTTGTTTTGCTTCAAAAGTGAAGAACGTTATAATGTGATTTAAGTGTCACACAATATGTTTGAGTTAAAAGCCTAAAGATTGTAAAGCTAAAGAATTAAAATCAAACCTTAATGAAATGGTAACGTATAAAGGGTTACTAATTTTGTCATAATAAGGCTCAAAATAGATGGTGACCGTACAAAGGGTTACAAGCAGTCGTACAAAGAGTTGCTAATATTTCATAATGAGGCACAAAAAATTTGGTAGTCGAATAAAGAGCTACGAGTAGCCGTATAAAAGATTACTAATTGCCCACTGGGTGTAACTAAAAAAAAATTTAGTTGATTGCAACTATCTAAAAGATAAAGAAAAAAATGTACTTCACTAAGAAATTTCTAGTGGTGATTGCTTAAATGTGATATTATTTGCATGAGTTTTTATGAATTGTCTCATTTTAGAGATTATGTTATTTTAGACATGTTTACTTAAACCTCGTTTTAATCTTAGTGAAGGGGGTGTTGAGACTCTGGATTATACTGACGTTCTCTTTTGGGAACCTGCGTTGGTCTGCGGTACAACGTAGGGGCCGGTTTTGTAGACGAGCAGACTACAAGCTAGAGATTTCTCATTTTCCATGCTTTTGGTAGCTCCACTTCTTGCTCTCGATGGGGATATATATATTCTTATTTAAGTTATTACTTTTATATAGTCACTATCTTCAGTTTAGAAGCTTCATAGACAGTCTTAGAATTAGGGTTATGTTTTCACATCATTCATATGTTGTACGATGATATAAAAGTGCATAAACACATTTAAATACACTTTTCAGAATATTTACTTAAGTTTGAGATCCAAATATTATATTTACTTTTCAAAGAATTGTATTGGGACACATTTTTTTTTATTTGAATAAGAACACATAGAAAGCCAGAATGATCTGCTCGGTCAAGATAAGGCACCGGGTGCCAGTCACGACTTGATCAGAAATCAAGTCGTGACACATGGTGTATATGTCCAATGGATCTAGGGGTATATATCTCACGTATCTTCAATTTTATAATTTTATTAAGAAAATAAGCAAAAGTAATGTATTCAATAATTCTACAAATAAATTCAAATAAATCATCAATAATATAGTAAGAAATATTATAATTATTATTTGAGACTAGATAACAATAACAAAATGATAATAATTGAGATAATCTTTAAAATAAAATCATCATTCACTTCATCATTAGTCTCCACATTTACTAGTCCTTACCGTCAACTAATATTTGCACTGATTATTATTTATTTATTTATATATTTTGAAAAAGAAGAAGGATAAAAAGTGTAAGAATGATGAGAAAACATCGATAAGTTGCATAAAACTTATAATGTTATAAAATCTCTATCGCATCAATTTCAGACATAATCATCTAAAAACCTATTTATGACAATGACATTTCTATGAGAGTTGCTTTCTTTATTTATATATTTTAGGAAAAATCACTTCTACATAAAACACAATAGCATAAAGTATAAATGTCATTACACTAATAATAAAAAATGTGTTTGGTGGAAAAAATACTTTTAAAATAGTTAAATTCAAATGTAACATTCGGGCTGCGTAAACTTTTATGCCGGAGATTTACATTTTTATGACCAAAATTTATGTTTTTACACTACGAACTTACATTTTAAATTCTAAAATAAATATTTTATAAATCTATGCCTTTCATTTATATTTCAAATTATTTGTAAACGCTCCACTCCTAGACTCATCCTAAGCTTAAACTTGAAATGGCCTTCTGAAATTCTACCGTTAGAGTTATTGTTAATATATATATTTTAATTAATCAATTTATTATATTTAAAATAATATAATAAAATTATTATTTTTAAAAAATAAATTAAAATTTAAGATTGAATAAAGAAAAAAAGAAGAATTAAAAGCTGCCGAATGGAGATTTAGGAATCGAATATGTAGCAGCCATGAGTATCATCGTCAGTGCCACGATTCCTGTACGTAGTAGTTTTGATGGTTTTAAGTTTCAACATATTCACAAGAAAGTGGTGACTTATATTCCCAAAGCGTCCACATCCCCTTAACAAAACCCAATCGTCATTCGTCACCCATCCGGCTGAAATATCCAAAAGCAAAATTTGTGTAAGTGCCTTCAATTAATGCATTGAATTTAGTTCATCATAGGAAAAGAGCCAAGTATATAACCAAAACCCTCAAATTTGACTTCACTTGTTATTTTTACACGCCTTCAATTTTAAAATAAATGATATTTTAAATTTTTAAATTTTTAAATTTTATTTTAAAATAAATAATATTTTACATAATTAAAGAAGATATTAATAATATTCTTTTAATTTATTCTTATTTAAATAATTTTCTTTTCCATAATCAATAAAATATTAAAGAATTACATCATTTTAAAAGTAATTATTAAAAATAAATTGGTAAAAATATATTTTACTTTTTATGAACGAATAGTTTTCTTAAGAGACGTACACAAGCTAAAAACCCTACTTATTTTGAAATAAGTTATAACTTCATGAATGAATAAAATTTGTGTATGAAAACTTTCATAACGGCGGGGTAAATATGACCCAATAATATGACGAAGGGTAAACATAGCCAATTTTCAAAAGTAGCGGGGTAAATTTGACCCTTTTCCCTTTTTAAAATATTCCATTTATTTTTTTTGTACGTCTATAGCTACTGAAACTAACTCCCTCGCCTTTACTAACGCAACTTATGGATAGGAAATTAAATATCGCAAAGTTAATACACACGATAAAGATGGTAAAATTTTATAACTTTAATTTGAATGATCTTATGCATTATAAAATCAAGAGAAAATTTAGCACAATAAATAAAAAGAGCTTCCAAAGGGATTTACATGCATGATGAGACAATGTACTGCCTCAAACAAAAAGAACTCTAAAAATATTAATAAAAATTAATGTGATATAAGTCATAGATTTTAATGAGGTAACTAAAATTATATTTTATATAACTCATTTTAAATGACATTAATTGGTGATAAAATAATAAACATTTGCATATAATTTCATAAATTATATGTATTTATTTTATCAATAAAAAAGTTATAGCCTTCTGTAACTAATTTAATATATAAGTAAATAAAATAATGCATTTTAAGAAGATAAGAATTGTTTTTGTTTTATAAATATGTCATTAAGTTAATTTTCATATTGAAATAACATAATTTAAAAAAGATAAATTTTAAGACAATTTATTATTAGTTGAAAATTATTCATGGATCACTAAAGGATGTGAAGTAACAGATGAGTCTGCTTCTCTGAAGATCTCGATTTTAAGTTGTGCGTATAAAAATATTTTTGGTAAAGAGCATTTTCCTAAAATAGGCAGTACGCGACACAAATTCTAATTAATCACATTTTTGTATGAAACCATACATCTAATGAAAAATTAAATTATAAATTAATCATGAAATAAGTGAATTTATTTATTTTATTATAATATTTAACTTATCTTATTTTAACATTATAAATATTTTTTTATATATCATTAGACCTGATAATAACAAATTCTTTATTTTATAGTGTAATATTATTTATATAAAGTTATTATATTATTTAAGAATACAAAATATAATATTCTAATATAATATGAACAAAAAATATTGCTTAAATCAATTTTTGAGTTTTTAATAAATCATAATTTAAAATTACTTTTAAATATATGAAAGTTTATAATTTATAATTAGTTTCAAATAAAAATGAATACCTTTTAAATTCTTTTAAAATATTATTTTATTATTATAATTATTTTTTGCAATAATTAAATATGCAACTAAGCATTAATTATTAATTTTATATTTTTATAGATAATTAAATTTCACTCCATAAGAAAAATCATGATGAGAAAATGTGAGGTTCATGTAAGATGTCCCATCATTTGGGATACGTTTGGCATTTAAAAATATATGCTTAATTGTTTTATCATTAAAAATTAGTCATCAAGATTCAAGCTTGAGGCAATGACAAATAAACAAACAATAAATATTTTTTTTAAGAAAATAACTATAATGCCCTTGGTCGTCTATCTTTTCATATTTCTATATAATAGAAATATCACTTTTATAAATGATGATTATAAAAATTATAATTATTTTAAAAATATTATATAGATATAAATTATTTAAAGTTTTATTTTTTAAATTATATTTTATATAATTTTTATTTCTCTAAAATATTTATTTTAGTTAAATATAAATAAAAAATTATATAGTTGATATAAGAATTTAAATACACAAAATATCATAAAATATTACTATTTTCTCCATTTTTTTTTTCAAAAATTTTAAAAATCTTCTCTTCTTCATATTTGTTCTTTTAAAAATATTAAGAATTTTTCTCTTCGTATTTATTTTTTCAAAAATTTCAAGAATCCCTCTTTCTTTTCTATTTTTGTTTTCCAAAAATTTCTCTCTCTTCCTCATATTTATTTTTTTTTTAAATTTCAAAAATCCCTCTTTTCTTCTTCATTTTTATCTGTTTTTCAAGAATCTCTCTCTTCTCCATTTTTAATTTTTTAAAAATCTCTCCACCGTCACTATTATTCTACCTTCGTTTTAAAATAAGTGATGTTTTAACCTTTTGATTTTATTTCAAAATAAGTGGTATTTTACGTAATCAAGAAGACATTAATGATTTTCTTTCAATTTTATCCTTATTTAAATGGAGAGAACTTTATATAACCAAGAAAATACGAAAAAGTTACATTATTTTCTAAATATTTATTAATTGCCTGTTTGGCCAAACTTCTTGGAGGTCAAAAATGCTTATTTTTCCTAAAAAACACTGATTTTAAAAAATGAGGTGTTTGGCCAAGCATTCGAGAGAAAATAAGTGATTTTAGTGAGTAGTAGAAGCTGTTTTTCAGAAGCTTAAAAAAGTAGCTTCTCCCAAACACACTTATTTGAAAATCACTTTTGTGAAAAATACACTTAGAGGTGCTTTTCAAAAGTTTGGCCAAACACTAATTGTTGTTCAAAATGCTTTTTAAATTTATTGGTCAAACACAAACGGCTTCTCACCAAAAGTATTTTTTTGATAAACACTTTTGGAAAAAGCAATTCTCAAAATAAGCTGATTTGAGAAGCTTGGCTAAATATATTATAAGCGTGAGTGCATAAAAATATATTTTTACTTTCTAAGAATGAGTAGTTTTCTTAAGGGTTGTACCCAAACTAAAACCACCACTTATTTTAAAACGGAGGCAGTATATTTTTAGAAACTTAATAAAAATTTAAAATTGACATATAGTATACAATATATAAATAATATTATAAATAATGTATTTGCTTCTTCATATATCTAGTATATGAATACAATAATGCATGCTCAAATATATATATATATATATATATATATATATATATATATATATATAATAGATAGTATTTGAATATAATATACATAAGAAAAATATTATATATAGTATATATCAGTTATCATATAATAATAATATTATATACGGTATATGTTATATAGTAATGAAATATTTATAGTGTCTGATATTAATGATTTCCTAATTAAAAAGTAAGAATAAAGAATTAATATGAAATAATTTTATTAAATATTAAATATTTTTATATTTAATCTTTTTTAATTATAAAAGAAATAATTAATTTCTTATTTATAAAAACAATATCATATTTAAGATATTTATTTCTTTACTTATTTATAAAATATATATTGTATATTATGTAATTTAAAAAATTATTATAAATTTTGTAAGTGTTATTTTAAAAAGTTGATTTATGTAACCTCCCTATATTATTATAGATGGTAATTCACGCACTGAAAAAAATAAAACGGAGAAATATTTAACAAGTTCTTTTATAAATTTTTAGTATGAAAATTTTCATTTTTATATGCTATAAGGATATCATTTTACATATAGAATATTTTTAAAAAGTTATTAATTTTTAATTTAAAATGATAAAAAATAAGACATCTTATTGTTTTTTAAAAAATACACTGCTGAGATATATTTGTGGATAACATCATTTTGTAGCACGCCGCTATAGAATTCTCCAGAATCTGTATTTTTAATTATTCTTCGGATTGGGTATCAGAAAATTAAAACTTTGTGAAAAGATTATGGATAAAAATCATTTTACGTCTCTAACTTTACTTTAAAAAATAAATGGCTCCTCCAATATTGAACGATGGACATTTTCATTTTTTTATCTCAAGTTTCAATCATTGATCCATAATTTTAGATTAGTTGAGTTATTATTGAAGGGTAAAATGAAATTTCACTCATATTATTAATTAATTAATTAGTTGGTGCCCTAACTAATCATACATAATTTTACTCCGTTAATTAATTCCAACGTCTTTCTGCCGTGTTCAGAGAACCTTTCACCTTTGTAACCATGTGATCTTAGCCCTAATTTACAAATTAATAAATCTTGATAGGATTAAATATTAGATCTATTTTCAAAACCTCTAGATATTTATGACGTCTACTGCATCCGACGAGAAGCTGGATAATACTGCAGCGATGCTATTTGGACTGCCGTCGGAGCTATAATTAGTTGGTGATGTCGTGTGCTTCACAAGTGTTATTTCTCGATATCTGTTTTTCGCTTGCGACTCTGACTCCACTTCAGATTATACCAATTGATAGAGTCTTACCTGTCGAATCCAACAACGGATTGACGAAGAAAGCTTCTTAGGCCTTCAGTAAGTTGGGAGTTTATTGTGTAACGACGAAGATTCCAAACTTAGGGATGAATTGTAGTAGCATGAAAATGGACGAAGATTCAAATTATAGAGTTGCATCAAAAGAAAAGATATAATATTAGATTGACATTATTGTAAATGTAAAATTTGTCCACTGAATATATACTTTTCTCTTGTAGAAATCAAAGTTGTGCAACTTTTTTGGTGAATTGATGAGAAATTAGTCCATGATCAGTGTTCATGGCTTCCAAGTTATTGGAGAAAATCCCCGAGATTGAAGGCAAATTGGATGTGCACGAAAATGTAGAGAAGCATAGTCAAGAGTAGTTTGTCGAAGAACAAAAGATGAAGACATATTAAGCTTTTTTATATTGCAAAAAGCTTGCCAAATTGAAGCTTACATTGAGAAGCTGAATGAGCAAGAAGGAAAAACGAGACAACTTGAAGATGAGAATAAAAAATAGTAAAAGGAAAAATGAAGATCACAAAGCCTTGTCGGAATTCATTTGGTTATTAGTTTTGTTCGCTTATATTGTTGGTAACATGTAAATTGTGAAGTGAAATCTCAAAGGATGACCATATGTAGTTGATGCAGGAAAGGAATATGTACCATTTTGTTAGTTATGTGAAATGAGCGAGTAATGGGTGTTGAGGTTATATTTTCAGAATCGCCTTTAATAATATCTGAGTTTGTCTATTTATCTTCTTTACTTTTATTTATATTCATTTTCTTTCTATTTATGCGGATTCTTACAAAAAATAAAATAACGAGATAACAGCTTTACAAAGTATAATCACGTTTAAAGGATGAAGGCGATATCCACGCTCATACATTTGCAACAAATGAAGCAGACATTGACATATATTGTAGAGATGCGGTTGACATAAGGATTGAATGCTCTGGTTAATAAGGTGAGAAGAGTAAGATGCACAGAAGTAGCTTCACATTTGGGTAATTTGTTCATAGGATCCAAAAGACAAGTTTGTTGTTTTTTAATAATAGTGTTCTGTTTTGAAAAAGATTTATAACATTGTATTTGGAGAGCCAAATATAAGCTTTAGAATTTGTGTAAGAGATGCAGCTAATAAATTATGTTTATACAGAAAAAAATAATCTCAACCAAGTGAAACTTAGAAGTTAGAATCATGTCCATTTGGATCTATAATCCAGTATCTCTTTCGTGCAGTAGCAGAGTTTAAGCACACAACTTAATAGCAACAAATCCTTATAGGTTTTGAAAAAGAAAATAGTGAGACGGCCAACATCAGTGCAAACACATCAAAAAGGACCAACATCGCCAAAATCGCATTGGAATATACTAGAACGCACCACCGGACAGTTTAACAGAACCTGCATTAGGAAAAAAAAGTTAACTTTCACATAATCGCACCAGCATAATAAAGCGATAAAGCTTAAGCTAGAATAAATAAATGTAAAGTTCAAGAACTCAATACAACAACCACATACCCCGTGTAATGTCACAAAGTGGGGTGTAGGGAGGATAGAGCGTACGCCCCTCGACACAAAGATAAATTACAGGCACAGACTAGTATATTAAAAAAAATCTAAAAAGGATCAATCTTACTTGCACATTCATGATGATTAAGAAGTCTTCCCAGTCACGTGTATCTTTTTTTCAAGAAGCCGTTGAGCCTAATTAAATCCATGTTCATGTTGAGATTGCTATATTTTCACGATAGTTACCGCCACCGACATCTACACAGTCAAAGCACATGCCAACCTTAAGATTGCTTGTAATCACTATAGTTATCAGCCACGAGCCATGTAATTGTATGTTATTGAAAAAAGAGTTGGGTAATGCAAAGTCTCCCCTCGGTAAAAGGTCCTTACTGAGGTGATACCAACAGAATTTTCAAGCTAAACAAGTCGTCTAAAAGGCGATCTCAAGCAGAATGTCACAAAAGCATTACTCATGACCAAAAAAACTATATAAGATTAAAGGAGAAAAGGAAGGAAAATCAATCAGAGTGGACGGTCTTTAGAAGAGATATTTTTTCTTCTTGGATAAGTAGGTATCTGAAAGAGATAATTTACAGGAGTAAAAATAAATGGATGAACATGCTCATCTTAAAAAACATTCGATCATGAAAAAAAATTTCAACATACTACTTTCGGCGGGCAGAACAGAGTGCCAGCCACCAAAGCAACAAAATGAAAGATTAAACAACTGTTGCTGGGAATTAAAATATCAAAGTCTAAATTGAATGATAAAAAACAAAAAAGAAGCAATAAACTTACTACTGAAGTTCGCCAACATTTGTAGTTGATGTTTTCTTTCGACACAATCTACTATTATGCCCAATTTCATGAATATTTTACAAGTGCAATGAATTGATCTCTTTTTTGTTGGTTGTTAATATGATTCCCTTCTCCTTTTCTTTGGTTTTCTACCTATTTTCTTCTCCATTTTCTCATTAGGGTGCACAACAGGGTGATCTACAACTGGCCATTTGCTCTAATCCGGTACCGGATTAATCTTTCTACAATAAGTCTTCACATAAAATTCTTTAGTCAATAAAGGATGAACAAATTTTATAGGTTCCTCTCTAATATGATTCATACAACGTAGAGCATGTCGGCATGGCACTCCACTTATTTGCCATTCTCAGCATTGACATGACATGTTATTTAAATTCACCACATAATTTTTCAAGTCATGCACTTCAAACAAGTGTTCATTAGCCCTGAAACAAAACAACTTTCTCCCCTCCTTTTGATTTCTAGTAATTCTCTCTCATTTTGGTTGGAATCAGAGTGTCCAAAGAAAAAGCTTTTTCGTACCTCTGTTGGAATCTAGTCATAGTTTTTTCTTCTAATCCATTCCAATAAAGTAAGAATTGGTTTCTCTCTAGCTTTTACCACAAAAGCATTGATAGACTCTGTCATGTTATTTGTAAAATGATCACTTTTTACATATTCATCAAATTTATGCCTTGTCCAACTCTCAAGTGATTCTTTGCAGTCATGCAACAATCAGTTATAAACAGGATCGCTTATTTCTTTCATCTCATTCATAATTTTCCAAAAGTCATGCTCATTATAAGCCTTAGTTGCTGCCTAAAGGAGTTGTCTTAATTTTGGACCAGGATATTTAACCTTAAAATTGTTACAAAGTGCCTTGCACAAAACCTATGGTTGGCCGTTGGAAAAAAAAATTTCATAGCATTCTTGAGCCCTTTCTGCCTATAACTCATAAATGTAATGCCTCCAATATCTCCTATAGAAGTAGACAAGCAATCAAGAAAATACTCCCATGTCGGCCCATCCTCCTTAGCAATCATGACTGCTATGGAAAAAATACCTGAATTTGCATTAAGTGAAATGGCAATAAGTAATTGACCCTTAAATGGGCCCTTCAAGAAACAAGCATCAATACCAATAAAGGGTTGCAACCACTAATAAAGCTGTGACTCTGAGTTTCAAAGCTAATGTAAAAGTTCTCAAGGATTGAGTTGCATCTAGGATTTCAGAGATCTAAATTAATGCACTTCAACTTTATAAAAACACCCGGATTAGTCTCTTTCAGGATAGCTATATATTGTGGTATTTTGACATAACTTTTTTCATGATCTCTAGCCGCTAATTCTTTAGCAATTTTGACAGCTCTGATTAATTTTTGAGTGTTAACATCAAGTCCGTGCTTTTCCTTTAGTGAAACATAAAGCTTATCGATAGACATGTCATAGTCGGCTTTGAAATCTGACTCAAATTGTTTAGTAATCCATCTCGAACTTTCTCAACAATCTTTCATATTTTTGACGCATGTATGCGATCCACTTAACTGTTTGATCTCAAAAGTTATTTCATCATTGTAAAGGGAAGAACGAATCCTCCATGCACAACCATTATCTTTACAAACAACGACGAGCCTGATCTTATCATTTTTAAGCTTCTTAACAGGAAAACCTTCTTGTCGGACAAATTCTTGCATAACTAGTCTAAAATGATTCACATCATTGAATATGTGCTCCTCCTTAAGCACAACAATCTCCTTCTTCAATTTCTCATCATATGTATATTTAAAAATCTCACCTTGCATTTTGTCACTTACTTTTGTCATTGGATGCTCAATTGATTTATCATTATCACTAACTCCTTCAAATAGATCATTTTCATCAGATTCATAATATGATAAACCATCTTCACTATCGTTTCTATCTGAATGAACCTCCACATTCCCAACCACATGTTCATCTTCATCATCAGTCCACTGGAAATTTTCGCCCTCAATTTCATTAACCTTTTCATCCATTATGCTTAAACGCATATCGATTTCTTTCTTTCCCAAATCCTTGTACATACCAAATAATATTTTTAAATCAGTATCATCAACCAATTTCATTGTGACACCAGTTTCCGGATGAATAACTTCAAAGAAAATTATTTTTGCCAACCAAGTAGAGGAACCTCCAACTATAACATTGTGAGCATCTTCCAATAGATTTGATATTCCATACTGATTATTATCAACATTGAAAATATGATAACATTCTCTAAGACAATGCACTGATAGGTTAAATAACATCCCTGAGAATGACAACAGTAGCCAATACATTAAATATATTTGATCTTTTCATAAATAAAGTAAAGAATATAAGACTAATAAAAGTTTCGCACATGTATACTAATAAAAGCTTCGCTTTGGAATTTCATTATGCCTTCATGAAAAAAATTGTAATGCTTGCCAAATCTTTAGAGAGATTAACCAAATTTTCTTTACAATAAAAGAAAGCTCACCAAAAAGAGAGGAAAAAATAAAGTTTAGTATTATCAGATGCTTATGCTAAAGTATAATAGGACTTAAAGATCGATCGTCGTCTTTGTACCGATTGCACAAAAGACTCCATCAACTTCCTAATATGATAAACCAATTACATTATACACAACCAAGTAAAACATGAATATAATTTATAATAAATGTTATAGCAATTCGGACAAATAAGATGTCAATGCACAGGAAACAAACAAAATTATTGAGTCATCTCTAACTTTCAAACCTTTTTCAGTATTTAAGTACAATAAGGTACATGACGTGTTCATGAAAAGCAACACATAATTGTAGTGAAAGTAAAAAAGATGTAGAGTTTTCTTACTGTGGCATAGTTCTCTGAATAGTAAAATTGAAGTTAAGAGTTATTTGGGTGCCTATTGTAAATAATTATTTACAAGGGTTTGAAAGATTCTCTGAAAATAAGAAGGATTATTTAGGTTAAGGGAGAAGTATTGAACACAACAGAGAGACGTTAGAATTAATTAACAGAGGAAAATTATGTATGATTAATTAGGGAACCAACTAATTAATTAATTAATAATATAAGTAAAATTCAGTTTTACCCCTTTGATTATCGGTCAACTAATTTAAAGTTATCGATCAATGGTCGGAAGTTGAGTAAAATGATGAAAGTGTCGATTGTTCAATGTTGGAGGAGGTATTTGATTTTTAAGGTAAAGTTGAAGGACTAAAACAATTTTTACCCAAAAAATATCAATCTCCGTAGATGGTTTTTTCTTAAGTTCAAGATAGTATCGACCTCCGATATGATTTTTCCAAAAATTGACCTCCTTATATTGATTTTCTGAATTAATTTTTATTATCTTTTTTTAAGGCAGAATATGGAAGACGCTTTTAAACTTGACGTGTTTTTTTTTAAATTCTCCTAAATTATTAGTAGTCTTGATTATCTTTATAAACTTAATCTGAGAGTCTTTAATCCCCTGCACCATCTCATCCTAAGAGAGTGAGATACACTTTCTTGTCATGTAGACTTTTTATTCATGTGTCATTTTAAAAACTATCTTTTTAATTTTTAGATTTAATTCTTTAATTAGTAAAAAAAAAAAAACTTTTCTAGAACTCTACTTTTTAAGCAAACAAAGAAATTATTTTTGCTAAAAATAATAAATTTATAATTAACTTTTTTCTTTTAACAGATTTTCCCGAATAAAAAAATTTACTATTGAAATAGATAGTCATTATATCCAAGTAAAATATAATAAATATTATATAGTTGAAGCTTTATTATCATGCTAAAAAAATTTATTTCACTAAAAATAAAGAAGCTCTAACTGAATTTTTTTTCTCACTACAAGAAATTAGGCCTAGGATGACATTTTATAAATGTCGTATTAAGTGATATAAGTGTCGCAAAATCCCTTAGCAACATTTATTTTACACTAAATAAAAATCTATATTTTACACTTATAAATGTTGTATTAAGTGATATAAATGTCGTATTTAGTCAATACCTTTTTTGTTTTATTTTTATGTACTATAAAAATCAAATCTATTACCATATTTATTCATATAATTTGAATAAACAAGTCATACGCTAAAAAAATTGAATATAACAAAATAATAACAAATTATCTTTTTAAAAATCTCATAACACCACTAAATAATGATTCTCAAAGAATATATATTTTTCTCCTTACTACTAAAAAGTCACTATTTTTTTATTAAAATTTTTCACCAAAAAAAAATATTAAGTGATTATTCCCACCGATATCAGTAGAAAAAAAATAGTGTTTTCACATGAAAAAATCATGAAGTTTTTCACTATTTCAGTGTGAATTTGTTTCCATCATGTATTTTCCCAGTGAACTGGTTCGGTGGAAAATGGGTGAAAGAATCACGTTTTATAACACAAATTTCCCATTGATTTGTGGTGAAAAAAATCTATATTTCTAGTAGTCCCTATTAAGCTAAGAATGCTAACTATAAATAAACTCTAATCTAATGTTTACCGGTGACTATAAGAACAATGACACTCGACGTCGATCAAACTGTAGAAAGAAACTCGGTAAAATTTATCACAAATTTTTTTCTTGAAATTTTCTGTAATTTGGGTCAAATGTCTCGAAGTTTGTCTCCCAATATATAAGGAGTTAGGGAGCCTACGACCTATCAAATTAAAGTTTTATGAGTCTATCTTCCAACGCATTAAATCATTCATCAATATGACTTTGGAGTAGAGAGATATTTGCATTTTCGTGAGATCGCACAAGCAAGCATGTCAAAAATGGCTTAGGCGGTGGAGGACTATATAAGTCCATTCGATCGGTTATTCCACGTCTAATTTTCATTTTTGGAAATTTCCATGAAGTAAAAACTCTCTCAAGTCCTTTCCATGGTTTTATAAGGGTTTGGAGGCTAGAAATCTAATTCAAGTGAGTTTTGGTGTCGGGAATCTAGAATTCACCTTAGAACTCATATAGCGGCGTTATTTTCAAGTTTCCTTGTGGATGTTTCATGGAGTTTATAATATTTCTTCCATGTTGAGTTTAGTTTTCTAAGGTTGGTTTTGAAGTTGTTGTTGATGGTAGGTTGTCACCTTAGCTTTCTCACCTTCAAATTCTTAAGAACTAGCCGATAAACATTGTTTTGTATTGTTTCTCTTTTTCAGTTTCTTGTAGCAGTTTGTTGCTGGTTGTTTAAGCTGATATTAAGAAGTATCTTGGTAAGCTTAAGGAGTGAAAGTTCGGTTGTCTTGCGTTCGTTGGATTCTAAGATATGGTTAGGCCGTTTCTTCCCTTTTTTCGGCATGATTTCCATAAGGTTTGAGCTAGTATTGTTGTCGTGTATACGAGCTGTGTTTTGGTGTCTTAAAATGTGTTGGCATACTCTTAGTTGAGCTACTGGTTGTGTATGATATGTGTATGTATGTTTTTGTAAGATTGGGTTAGATTCATGTGTCGGTTGGCACGTTGTCGAGTCAAACAACCCTTAGAAATGGTTGATGTCACGTGTTGGCCAACGTCGGTCATAAGTCGGTTGGGGGCTGCTAAGACCTTTATATGTGAATGTTGCTTGTGAATTTTGTGATTGTGTTATGGGGTGTGTGTGTGTGTATGTCTCGAGGCTCTTGGGATTCGTGTATACCCAATGCTTAGAGTAGGTTCGACCGCGGGATTTAGTCCAAGGGGTAGAACAATTGGCTTATGGTCGAGTTGAGCTTGCCCCCCATAGGGCCGTTATGAGATATACAAGACCTATGGGGCGGTACATGCCTTCATAGCACTGTATATGTCTATTCTAGGTCTTCCTGGGATTGCGAAAGGTTCTCCCGGATAGAATGAGCTCTGCTAACTGTGCGCAGCCGAGAGAAAGTCCGACAGTGCTTGATAATTGATATTGTTTGATGTGATTATCCTTGAATTATTGATTGACACTATGAGATGGTTTGAGGCCGACCATATAGCCCAGGTAAGTGAGTTTTCAGGTGGGTTTCTGAGGTTATCGTTCTATCTCCGGTTAGCTATTTATCGACTCTGGACTCTTGTCTTATTATTTCGTTTCATACTCGATACGTTGTATATTGTCATTTTATTGCCTATGCCTTTTATATGCATCTTATGGGATGTTGAGTTGTCGAACCTTAACGGTTTTGGCCTATGTTTTATATTTGGTTGCTGCATATGCTCGTATCAAAAGTGGTACCAGGTGCCAATCACGCCTTCCCGAATTGTGCTGTGACAGTCTTGGTATCAGAGTAGTTCGTCCTAGGGAGTCTAATAAGTCATGTCTAGTAGAGTCTTGTTTATGTGTGTGTTGCGCATTGTACTTATAGACAGGAAGCTACAGAGCATTTAGGATGGTTACCCTTCTTTCTGAATCAAATCGTGTGTTGAGTCTAAAGTTTTAGGAATCGAGTCTAGACTTATGTTTATTGAATTATGCAGGAAATGCCTATAACTCATAGAATGATGATCGGGCAGTGGTTGGATGTTTCTATGAGTAAGGGTACTAGCATGGTACCCCTATAGAGACAGACCCATATTAGGCTCAAGATGAGGCCGTCATACCATCACCAAAATCGCTATACCCAGCTAGAGATTTTCCAAGGGCTGAACAGGCCCCGAAGGCTGCAGCACCTCCAGTATCTCCCCTAGTTGGGACAGATCAGTATTTAAGGGCTGCGATACAATTGTTGGCCAGAGTAGTGGCGGGACAGTTAGAGATTGGTACACAGCCAGGTGTAGGGTATGGAGAGCGATATAGGAGTTTCAGGACTCGAGAGTTCATAGCTTTGAATCCTCCAGAGTTCTCTAGGACACAGGTAAATGTGGACCTGCAGGACTATGTGGATCAGTTTTATTGCATCCTCCGAGTCATGCATGCTACTTCTATTAAGGATGCAGAGTTGGCGGCGTTTAGGTTGCGCGAGGTGGCGCTGTTTTGGTATAAAGGTTGGGAGTGCCTCGAGGGGTCGGGATGAACCTCCGGTCAAGTGGGCTGATTTTGTTGACTCATTTCTGGATTAGTATCTGCCTTTGGAGGTTCGATATGATACGGAAGAATAGTTTTTACGCTTAGAGCAGGGAGATATGAGTGTGCGGGAGTATGGACTTCGATTTGATTCACTAGCCCTATATGCTCCTTCTTTGTTAGCACTATGCGAGCTAGGATATATCAGTTTGTGAATGGGTTGTTTCGGGAATATGTGCAATGTTGTGAGGTCACCGCTATAGAGGTGGGTGTGAGTATAACACGTATACAGGCACTGGCGTACAGTTTGGAAGATGATAATTTAAAGCAGCTAGATCAAGAGCGGGCTGAGAGGGAGCAATGAAAGAGAACGAAGCCTACAAATTTCCAGAATGGGTCACGGGGTATCTCTAGGCCACTGTATCAGGGGGATCCATCTGGACATCCGACACTGGCAGCATCAGGTACAGAACCTAGTCATGGTACCCCATTGGAGTTGGAACAATGACAATCTAGAAGGATGGCACCACCATCGTGGAGGGTGTGCGGTAGGAGTCATGTGGGGCAATGTAGAAGGGAGTTGATTACTTGTTACACTTGCGGTCTTATGGGTCATAAGTTTATGAATTACACCCAAAGACAGTGGGGTGGGGTGGCACGATCGACAAGGACCGCTGTAGGATCATCCACACCAGCAGGGTTGATGAAGGATGTATTTACGCATTTATTAACCATATTTTGCCCATACTTAGCTATATTTTGAGAATAAATTGTATGTGATTTCTTGTGTTTTATGATATATTTGTGAAAAAGAGCTAACACACATGATTAAATGTTTTAAGGTATTAAAGTAATGTATTTGGGCTTAATTTTGGCTAAAAACAGCAAGAATGGCAAAACGGTATTGACGAAACGAGTATAATAGAAGTTAGCACTGCACTGACACACCAAGGCAAGGGCCTGAGCGTCGCACATGTTATACCCCGTAGGATTCCCGGCACTTAGATGACCTATTCACACGTTGGTTAAGCATATTTGAAGGCCATACGTGCTAGAGAAAGGCTCGGGAAAACGATCGGACGAGAAACCTGTCGAACCATCGCGGAAGGAGCCGAGGCAGAGCCCCTCCGCGATGGCAGCGTGTCACGGAGGTGGAGCCTCCGCGTTGGCTCCATGACACGTTGGCCTTGTCCAGGCCCAAGTATATAAAGCCCCACTTCGGTTTTAAATCATATAAACTTATAAATTTCCAGTGAAACAGAGAGGAAACATCAGAGAAGAGAAAAGAACGAAGGGGGTAATATAATTTTCATCCGATTACGCTGCTAAACGTTGTCCAAACTCAAATTAACCCCAGATACTGAGGTATTTAGCAGCAGAGAGCATTCCTACGGATTTAGTTTCGTGAAATACGGCCGATGAATCGTCGAGCTACCGAGCTAAGGTAAGTAGAATTGCTCCAAACTAGTGTCTATGTGTTCCTAGCTGTGAAGTGAATATTTCTCCCTTCTGGACCTCTGAAAAATAGCAAGTTTTCGACCGTCTTTTAATAAGCCTAAATTTTAGGCTATAAATTATTTCGAAAGTGACGTTGTTCTTTAAAATAAAGCTATATTTAGTATTAATTGTCATATTTATGAATGCAGTTGGGAGAAATAGTTGAAGTATTTGCCGAGCCTCGTCCGACAGACGGATAGTTCGAGGATAAGGTATGTAAAGCTAGTTTCCTCGGCAAGTTAATAAATCTCGGTATAGTAAAGCAATTCAAAGGCCAGTAGAATATTCAGAAGTCATGTGTTGTGTTTATTACGAATGTTGATACGATATTAGAAGCATCAGGTTATAATTAGCACGAAACTTGTTAGCACAATATAGATTCTAATACAAGTGTTAGGAACTGCACAGCATGCTCAGTATATGATATAGTACAAAATGTCAGGATATTATCGTATTCAGTTGAAACCCAGTAAAACAATGTAATATCTGTAAGGCATCTCAGAAATAGAATGATAGGTTAAAAATAAAGCTTAGGAAGCATGTCAGAAATAGTAAATCATGTTATTACAGAAACTCAGTATACAGTACAGTATGGGAGAAGATTATATTTGTACATATACACTATTATCAGTCTCAGCATGACTTAAGTACATACATATCGCTATCACTAGTTCAGCATACAGTAGACATAGATACATTATAATTATTAGCTTCAGCATGAGATATATGTAGATAGTATTACTAGTTGAGACCATTGTATTGTCTTGGGGTTGGATTACCTAGCATCCCTGACCGCCCCAGGGTTAATAGCTGTATCGACTCGTCCGCCAGAGGACGAGGATACGTCGACCTAAGGAATGGAATGCCGTCCCACAGGGGACGAAAATGGGATGCCAGTTTTCCCCATATTGTGCCTTGGTCGGCCCTTACACACCCCTTCGAGCGGATACGCCCGGGTGTTGATTCAGGAGTCCTCCGGACTCAGATGCAGTTATAGTCAGGGGCTCAGCGAGCCCAAGTGCATACCCAGGGGACCGGCAGGATGCTTACAGCGATTATAGGATATGGGATGACCGGGGTAGGGGTATAGATTCTGTGCTGGTTGTACCTCCCGGCTTATGGGGGCCGGGTAAGGTTTGTGTGTGCTATATTATGTTATGTTATGTTATGCCATGTTACATTAGACACGAGTAGTTCGGTAGTAGAACGATACGTCTCCAGGTATGACTCCTACTCCTTCCAGTACAATTAAGAGAAGGTATGATTTACATTATCAGACAGTTAATCTATTCCCTCCTACTTCAGTTTCATCAGTTGTATTGTTGTTTTCAGATATTTCCTTCAGTTATTGCTTTACATACTCAGTACCAGTGGTACTGACGCCCGGTAGGGCGCTGCATTACTTGCCTGCAGGTACTTATAGACGAGCAGGTGATACCTCGTGATTCCTGTCAGCGATCGAGTATTCAGCTCCTGTCATCCGGAGACTGAATCCCAGAGGTGTATTTCATTTCCTTTTGTTGTACAATACGGGTAGGTCGGGTCCCTGTCCCGATCATTTCTATTGCTATTCCTAGAGGCTTGCAGTCTGTATATATTTCCCTGTTGTCAGTTGAGCCGGTCGTGTGAGGCCATGCAGTCGTATAGCTGTTAGTACTTTTATCTCTTTTATGTTGGCCGTGTGGGGCCATAGTTTGACAGTAGTGGTGACCTTGTCGGTCACGTAGCTTTCCAGTATTTCATTGTCAAGTTATAGATAACTAGACAGCATGGTAGCCTTGTCGGCCCGCATAGGTTTCCCTATATTGAATATGTTCTGGTTAACTGTCATGACAGGTACGGGAGGCTATAGGCCAATGGGACGGGGGCTGTGTTTACAGCCGTTATATAGCCCTTTGTTTCCAGAAATGTGGGTTAGATCCAGCCAGGCACCAGATGTGCCCAGGCTCAGCAGTCTAGCAGTTCAGGTCCTAGTAGGGCACCAGGTGCCAGTCATACCCCCCAAGGCGGGGTGTGACAGCACAGGACTTACCTGTGCCTTTAGTAGTGTGACGTGCTAGACTAGGTGGTGCTATGAGGGGCGCGGCGTACCACATATGTCCAGATGGCCAGGATTCCAATCCCAGTTCGACTAGCAACAGAAGCTACAAAACCTAATTCAAATCCAAGAAGGAACAATAAAGGCTTAATCTATTATTTTAAATATCATTTATTCCAGGTCTTAGGCTTCATTGTCATATTGTGCACTTGGAATTTTTATATTTAAGTGTTGCACAATTCATACTTTATGAATTTGTATAATAGCATAGTTGAATATTTTTTGGAAACTCATCAAGTTCTTGTGACTCAATATAGCTTTGGAGATTTTGTTAACAAGTTTATATTACCGTAAGTATTTCATTATGAACTCTTCTACATCTTTCATTTTTCTTCTCATAAACATGAGCGGCTAAATCTCTTAGGCTAGGGTTGTGGGAACCATGATGGAGCAACTAAAGTAGGCATAATAAAATAGTGATTCTTGAATGGTGAATTGGGTGGATTGTTATTTTCGTCGTCTTAATGCTTTTCTCGTATCTTCAACTTGCCCAACCAAGGAGGTTGAAGTTAGAAAAGAAAATAACAATAACAATTTGAAACTACCAACCTCATCTAAATTAACTTGAGCTCTAACTGAAAATAGTTAAGTTAAGACTTATTGTCACGACCCGAGTCTATACCCTGGATGGGACACGGTACTTGGTGCCAAAAGTGACCCCAAGATAATCTATGATCTATCATTACACTGGTAAACTAAGTATATAAGCAGACGCTTTAAATAAATAAAACCCTTTAAGAACACCGATTTGACAAGAGTCAATACATCTGAAAAAAATAATATGAAATATCTGTGTCTACGTCTGAAAGTCAAATACTAAAAGATGAGTTGTTTGGAAAAGTCGCTAGCTAGTTCTAAAATCTGACTGTAAAGAAATAACTGAAAGTAAATATCATCCTCGGAGGATGAGGACTCACCAAATATTCTTGTTGATATCATCTGAGGGAACTACTGACGATGCTGGGACTGAGAACCTGTGCCTATATCATGATACGATACAACATAGAAGGTATGCATCAGTACTTTGAATGTACTGAGTAAGTGAGAGATATAATAAGCATGAAAGAACAAGTAACTGAACTGAAAATACATGAAATGACCAATTGAAATACTGAAATTTGATACAACTGAAATATAAATGATATGGTCAATAATGACCCTGGCTGATGGTCATAGAAATTTCCTGGATCTGAGACACTGAGCTGAGCTAAACTGAACTGAACTGAATTGAAGTGAACTGACTAGTGGGAAAGTCTATAACCGACATATAACCACGTGAGCTAAACGTGAAGTTCGATGCATACGCCCCATCGATAGGACTCAATATACCTTGTCAAGGTCTAAAGGCATGAATTGGTGGTCACAAATCTGGGGCCCGATGGGCCAAGTAACCTATGGTGGCAACTTAGTTTTGGTAACCTGGGTGAGCTGGAACCCGGGCCCTCTCGGTGCTAAGTCCTACTCCCACTAGATAGTCCTAACATTACTACTAAGCTGATAGCTCGAAGATAGGTCCAAGATTAAGTCAGGAATACTTATTTGGAAGTTCCCTGAGAGTCTTATCGGACCAGATAACTATAACTGGTGTTCTAAGACTGGCCAGAGATACTTATTTGGAAGCGTCGTAACCGTCTATAGAACTAATTGATACCTAATAATTGAGAACAGATAACTGGGAGGCATTACTGACAACTCAAGAACTGACTATAGTCAAACTGATCAGCTGACATTACTGAAAGATACTGAAGATATTAACATCATGACTGAAACTGAGCTAACATGCAACTGCCTGAGCATTTAACTGATAATAATAACATGAAATTTCCAGCACTGATAGAGTCAAGCAACATTATATCTATACAACTATGCAGGACCCTAGTTACTACACTTAACGAATTAGGGCTAAAGTCACTTTTCAGGAAAACAAGTATCAATATGATTATTAGATAGTGAAAATATAGTAACAAACAGTATAAAAAACATTTCACATGATTTAATTAGAACATGACCGAAAAATTTCTCTAATATGAAAGTCTCAGGGCTTAGAACTGATAAGAAAATTTAGATAAATTTTGGGGCACAAGGGAAGGACAATTCCCCTGCTAAATTCTCACATACCTGGTGAAAGATTCCAGAGAAAATTCTTGAGAAAATCTGAGAAGAAAAGTCGAAACCCTTGTCCTGCTTTGTGCTTCCTGACTGAACCTTTACGTTCTGACTTTGAGAGAATGAGAGGAATGAAGAGGGAACGTCGTTCAACCCCTTTAATTCTCTCTAAAACATGCTCAAAATGGCAGGTTTAAAGATAAACTTCTAGGAAGTTACTAAAATAACCCTGGGAGAAAATCTGAAAAACTTCCTCATAAGGGACCAATAGGTCACACAACGAGTCATTGGTTGACACCACGACTCGTTGGGACCATTCGTTGGTCCTGGGCCTAGAATTTGGCTCATTGGAAATTGGCAACAAGGGGGACCACGACTCGTTGGATGAACCAACGGATTGTTGGTAACTCCCGTGGCCACTGGCAGGGACTTGAACAGAACACTGGACCCCCTTCTCTAACGGGTCACACCACGACTCGTTGGTTGATCCAACGATTCGTTACCTTCTCTCGTCCTGGCTATTGGAATCCATGAAGGATTTTGGGCCTTGTCACCACGGATGGATACAACAACTTGTTGTGCGATACAACGGGTCGTTGTTGCCACTCGTTGTAACTGAAGGAGTTGGTCAAAAATACCTGGGAGCCCCAACTAACGAGTCATTATATAAAGCGACGACTCATCGTTTAACTCATGGTTTCCTGGAAAAGGATTAACTAGGTTCTGAGCTGGGAATGCAACGAGTGACAGGACGATTCATTGCTCCTCACAACGGATCGTTCCATGTCCCGTTGGTTCCCGAAGAACATCTGACAGGGCTAACCACGACCCAAACAATAGGTGGTTACTGTTGACAATGACTCATTGTCTCGGTCGTTCTGAGAAATTTTTTTTGGTTTTCCCCTGGTTTTTTCATGCAATATCTGAGTTTAGTCTAGAAAAGTTTCAGGGTGTTACACTTATAGCGAGGGAAAAATATACACACTTTGAGTTCGAGAGGAGATAAGTGAAATTCATCTATGTAGGTCGAGAGACGTTAGATGAACTTAATCGTCAGTCTTACACAAAATTCACCAGGATAGATTACTAATAAAAGTATACTAAGTTATAAAATCATGGAAAACACAATTCTAGTTTTGCCTTGATAATTTGATAAACAACTCAATCTTTGTTAGAATTATTTTCTTCTTTTTATTTGCAAACCCCCCTTCCGTAATATTGACTATAAGTTAGTTAATTCATCGTTAACGTATTGTTTCTTTCCTATTCCCTGTGGGATTGCCCCAACCTAGTTGGGTTACCATATTTGATAGCGACCACTTTATACTTCAATTACAAGGTCTAATTTGGGCATGAACAAATTTTGATGTCGTTTCAAGGGAATAAGTGTTGAAACAGTTAATTGGTGGCTAAACTTGACTGGTAATCTTTATTTCATTATTTACGTTTTTATTTTCTTTTTGTGTTATAGCAGGGCAGTATGGAAAACCCTGTGGTACAAATTGATCTCCCACTGTAGGAGATGATGTAGGCGTAAAGAGATAAAGTTGCGCACCAAGCAGAGGAAGCTCGACTAGGTGAAATAGCTAGGAGAGCTGAGGCTATGAATTTTGCTGCCACCTTGGCAGAGAGGAATAGACAAAATCCTCCTCGTCATCATGGACATAATGATGTATGCAATGTGCTCTCGAGGGGGAGTTTGAGCAAGAGGAAGTTGGATACAGGGGAGCCATTGTTCCACCCCGATTGCCAGCGAATGCGAAATTCGATGTGATTAGCACTATGATGTAGTTGCTAAGCATGAAAGGGTTGTTCAATGGTTTGTCCAGCGATGATCCAAGCCAGCATCAGATAAATTTCACCGGTATCTGCAATGCCTACAGACTACCTGGAGTTTCTCAAGAGGCTATTAGGCTCTTCTTATTTTCATTCTCATTAGCTGGAGAAGCGACTTTGTGGCTGAACGTGCTTCCAGACGAGTTTATCATTACTTGGGCAAAGTTGACTGCAGCTTTCTTGGAGAGATTCTTCCCACCCTCATGGATGATTCAGTTGAGGGATGAAATTAATAACTTTAGACAATTACCCTGGAAAGCTCTGCATGAGGCATGGTTAAGGTTTAAGAAGAAATTAAAACAGTGTCCTAGTCACAAGATTCCTCAGTAAGTCCTTTTGGAGTTATTCTATAGGTCATTGAGTGCCTCGAATAAAGCTGTGGCAGATGGTATAGCAAAGAGGTCCATGATGAGCCATACTTTTGTAGAAGCCAGTGAAATATTGGATAAATTGAATAAGACCAATAGGACATGGTACACCAGAGAATCTAAGGCCACTGCAGTATACTACTTTAGAGAAATGACAGCAGAGCAACGCCAAGACATGGACCATCTTAAGACCCAGTTGGAATTGATCACCAAACATCTCACCATGCTGAATACACAAAGGGTGCATACGATGAATGCACAAGATAAGGAACCCAGGTATGAAGATCAATACCCTGAGGCTGAAAAGGAAGCAAATTTTGTAAACAATCAGGGAGAGTTCTGGGCTAACACCCAAGGGTCTAACCAAGATGGTTACCGTCAAGGCAAAGGAAATCAAGGTCGGAACTACTATGGGAACAATAGCTATGATCGATCTAGGCCTGGAGATAGAGACCAAGGTCAATGGAGGAACAAAGATGCCCCCAAGAATGATAGGAGTGAAGTTTATGTCCCTCCAAGAGTAAGAGAGCCTACTATGAACGACTCTGGGATCGAAAAAGTTAGAAGATATGATGAATTATATGATGAAAAAGGTTGAAACTATCGAGATAAGAGTAAAAGAGATGAGAGGTGAAATTTCAAGCTTGATTCAATTGGTTGACTCACATTTGGCCTCTATAAAACAGTTAGAGCAGTAGGCGGTAAAAATCTCGGTCGCATTAAATCAAAGGCAAAAGGGAACTTTTCCAAATGATACCTTTCCAAACCCTCAAAATAAGGGTCATTACATGTGACCATGAGACGGATAGGTATCTTGATGAAGTCTGAGTAATCAAGATACCTGCGTCATGCCGACGTTAACCAAGCGCTACTTAGGAGACAAACCAATATAATTTTAATTTTTTAGTATATTTGTTCAAGTGTGCAGGAGTTAAGGTGTAATACACAAAAAGGAGTTTTGAGCATAAAAGCTGAAAAAGAGGCGCAAGTACCGCGTAGGGCCCAGCATCGCACAAAGCAGCATGAGGCATAGTGCCTAGCACCACACGAAGTGCCATGACGTGCAGTGTCTGCCACCTGTGGAGCGCTGCGTCGCACAGGGGCTGCCAAGAGGGAAGGTGCACGGGTCACGGGTCAAACCCGACCCAAGTGGTTGTTTTAAAAGCAAAAACCTAATTTTTTCATCTCATTCTCACCCTAAGTGCGCCGCGCACCCCATTCTCTCTCAAATTTTTCTCCAAAAACTTTATCTTTATCACGAATTCCTCAAAACTTTTTCCCTCACATCATAAAAGAAAACATTTTTCTTGAAATTACTCCAACAATGGCACCAAAACCTAGTAAGGGGAAGAGAGTGGCTTCTTTAAGCCATGATTCTAAGAGGTTAGGGAGAACTTATGAAGAGCAAAATGAGGTTGTGATCTTACCACAACAACCATTAAGGTGTTTTGGGCCCATATAAGTAGAGAGGCTACGATTTCGTACAAAATTATTTGTGCTTTTTTGGTGCCTGGGAAGCACGTGACTCATGTTATGAGGGAGAGACTGTGTCTTGTATATGCGTTGATGACTGAGATGCCTATTAATGCTGGTATAATTATAAAGGATGTGCTGAGGAGAGCAAGGGTGAAAAAGAGGAAAAGGTTTAGTTTTGGGGGTCTTTTGACCCGATTCCTGAGAGGGCATCAAGTTGAGGAGGAGGAGGTAGTGGATTATAGGCCTAGGTATAACCCGAAGGAGATAGATGTGACAAAGACTACGGATCCTGAGGGCATAAATGGCCTGGTCCTATCCATTAGTGAGTGTCATGCAAGATTTGATAATATGTTGATTCATTTATACGACATACAAATGCTGCAGTTGAGAATGAATGGTCTGACGGAGGAGCAGCTACAATAGCTCAACATAGACTACCCCTTGAGTGAGCATTCGAGGGCTCTCTGCAGAGTTGGGGCTGAATTTGATGAGCCTCTAGATGATGATGGTTCCACAGATAAGGAGCAGGCTAGAGTCGATTCTGACTTAGAGTCTAGTGATGAGGATGATTCTGAGATGGGGGAAGCTGCTCTTGCCCCCATAGATGATGAGGACTAGAGGCTCAGGGAGTTCTTTTTTCACTCTTTTACTTATGCTTATTATTTCAGTACTAAGGACGGCATTACCAATTAAGTGTGGAGTGGGAGAAATTTTTTTTATTACACCATGCATGCTTTCATTGCTAAATTTGTATATGATGGGCCTAATTTTTTGTGATTCATGACTTACTGTTAACTTGTAGTAATTTTTTGAATTTTTTATTTGATGTTTAATTTTTATTTTGGTTCCTCCGATTTTTTATTTTCGGTATTTTTTCGGTGGATAGTCCCTTAGAACTATTAATGGGTCTAGATTGTTTTTAGTTTTTTAGTCATAGAATTATGAATTGTCCTCCTGATGGATGGATGGATGACAAGCATCTTAAGGAAGAATTAGTCATTAGGAGTGCAAGAACTTGGAACCTTACAAATGCTAGGTGCTTCATTTAGGTATCATTGAGACTTTGTGAAATTCATTCAAAAATGCATGGAAAAGGTAGAAACACGTAGACTTTTGAAACTTCCTATGCTTGAAAAATTGGGCTTAATTATGTTATGCATGCAATATAGATATATGTGTGTTGTGTAATCATGATTGCTATTGTTGAGCCATTCGTGCCATTGTGTGAGTGAGAAATTTTGGTATACTCCATGCTTGCAAATTGATGTCTAGAACTTGCCCGTGTGTGTGCAAAATAAAATGAGGATGTTGAATCTAGAAAGTGATATATGCACTTCTTTGATAGCCTATTTGTATCATATTTTACCTACCTTGATTGTAATTATTCTAGTTAGCTATTTTGAGCCTAAGCTTATTCTTTTGATAGTCATATTACAAGCTTAATCCCTTTTTGTTCTATTGACCTTTATTTGATCCAAATAACTCCTAGAGCACTTTAATTGATATTTTTTGCATAAAAGGAGCACAAGTGGAGAAAAGAAGGGGGAAAAGCTAAAAGTGTGAAAATTAGAAGAAAAGAAGAGGGTGAAATTTGCTAAACAAGGAGAGTAAAGTAGTGGGGAAAGAAAAAGAGGAAAAACTTTGAAAAATTTTGAATAAATCAAGAATGAAAGAAAAAAATATTTGTGAATGAGCTTAATGTGAAAAATTTCCTACTAGTCACCTAAGTTGTAAATTGAAAAGGAGGTATAAAGAAAAAAATAGGAGAATGAAAAATGTGCTAAAAAAGTGAAAGGGTTGTGAAATATTAAAGTGCTTAGGGAGATCAGTTACTATCTTGGCCAAATAGTTCCTACCCGTCCCTTAGCCTACTTTACAACTAAGTTAAGTCCTAATTGATCCTTAATTTGATGTACTATATTAGTGGAGTAATTACACTAAGAGAAACTCTATGGGTCTTCTTTTGCATGCATATTGAGTTCTTTGGGAGAGTGAGCGAAAATTATTTATTTATGCCAAGTTAATATTTTTATATATCTTGAGTGTGAAAGGACAACCCTCCAAATGGTGAAGGCACATAACGGTAATAATTTGGTGAATCTTGATTGCTAAATTGCATATGATTCATGTTGGCCCAAATATATCTTGTTGAGTTTGTTCTAGAAGCTAAGTGATTTCAAACTTTGACATTTAAATGTTGATCATATATGCATGTGGAATGAATTATTGGAGATTTATTGATTTCTCTAATGATCCTAAGTGTAAGCAGACCTGTTCGTAGGGTGAATTTTATGATTAAATTGGAGAAGGGAAGTAGTAGATTGTTCGAGGATAAACAACAGTTTAAGTATGGAGTGGTGATGAAGGGAGTATTTACGCATTTATTAGCCATATTTTTTCCATAATTAGCTATGTTTCGAGAATAAATTGTGTGTGTTTTCATGTGTTTTATGATATATTTGTGAAAAAGTGTTAACGCACATGATTAGATGCTTTCAGGTATTAAAGTGATGAATTTGAACTTAATTGTGGCTAAAAAGAGCAAGAATGGCAACACAGGATCGACGAAACGAGTATAATAGAAGTTAGCACCGCAGTGACACGCCAAGGCAAGGGTAAACATCTTGCGTTCGTTGGATTCTAAGGTATGGTTAGGCCGTGTCTTCCCTTTTTTCGGCATGATTTCCATAAGGTTTGAGCTAGTATTATTGTCGTGTATATGATATGCGTTGTGGTGTCTTAGAAACGTGTTGACATACTCTTGGTTGAGCTATTGGTTATGTATGATATGTGTATGTATGTTGTCGTAAGGTTGGGTTAGAATCGTGTATCGGTTGGCACGTCCTCGAGTCGAACAACCCTTAGAAACGGTTGATGTCACGTGTCGGCCGATGTCAGTTGTAAGTCGGTTGGAGGCTTCCTAAGACCTTTATATGTGAATGTTGATTGTGAATTTTATGATTGCGTGATGTTGTTTGACTGTGTGTCAAGGCCCTTGAAATTTGTGGATACCCAATGCTGAGAGTAGATCCGATTGCGGTGTTGAGTCCAAGGGGTAGAATAATTGGCTTATGATCGAGCTGAGCTTGCCTCCCATAGGGCCATTTTGAGACATGCAAGACCTATGGGGAGGCACATGCCTCTATAGCATCATATATATCTGTTCTGAGCCTTCCTGGGATTGCAATTGGTTCCCCCGGATAGAATGAGCTCTTCTAACTGTGCGCAGCTGAGAGAGGGTCCGGCAGTGCTTGATTGTTGATATTGTTGATGTGATTATCCTTGCATTATTGATTGACACTATGTGATAGTTTGAGGTCGACCATATGCCCCAAGTAAGTGAGTTGTCAGTTGGGCTTCTGAGGTTATCGTTCTATCTCCGTATAGCTGTTTGTCGACTCTGGACTCTTGTCTTATTATCGCCTTTCATACTCGGTACGTTGTGTATTGACGCCCTAGTCGGGGCGCTGCATTTATGCTTGCAAGTCTTGATCGTTAGGCTGATTGAGGTCCCTATGCTTGAGCTGAGTTCCAACTGACATCGATACGCTCTAGTTCATTCAGAGATGCCCTTTTGATTTTGAATACATATTGGGTAGTTCGGGCCTTGTCCCGATCAGTATTTGTTAACTCATTAGAGGCTCATAGACATGACCTGATAGGTTGAGGGGTGGTGTTTTTCCTTGTATATGTATTTTGGTGTGTTGGCAACCTAGTCGACCATTGTATATTGTCGTTTTGTTGCCTATGCCTTGTATACGAGTCTTGTGGGATGTTGAGTTGTCGAACCTTGACGGTTCTGGCCTATGTTTTATATTTGGTTGTTGCATTTACTCGTATCAGGAGTGGCACCAAATGCCAGTCACGCCTCTCTGGATTGGGGTGTGACACTAACTAACAAACTAATCGACTATTAACACATGAAATTCAAGAAAAGAAAACGAAAACAGAAAAGAAAAAGGTGAGGTGTGAGGAAAAGTTGCCGCAGATTAGAGAAGGGGTGTTCCTAGTTTTATTTTGGGTTGGGGATTAGTATTTAATTAGCTGATTATAAAATTTTTAGGGGGGAGAGTTAACTTTTAGGGATATTTTCAAATTTTTGAGATATTTTGGATCGAAGGAAAAAGAAAATTTTCTTTTAAAGTTACGTAGAAGGAAAGAAAACTGCTCTTGTTATAGAAGTTCATATTTCAAATTTTCTTTTCTTCAATTGTTAGTAATAATAATAAAGAGGACTACAATTAGAATATTGTTCTTACAAAAACTATTACTTTAATAAGAGCTTAAATAAAAAAAATTAAAAATAAATAGAATAAATATGATTATTGATCTGACATCTAAATTTTGCTTTAAAATACATACAAATTCAAAAAAAAAAAATATATATATATATATATAACGATATAAAAAAATATTTTTTATATAACAAAACGAAAAGGAATTATATATACTAGAATTAACAAATTGCAGAAATCTATAACCGTCATAAATCATATGTATTTATGTCGATCTATAAACCTCCACAATAAAACTATCACAAAAAAGTATTTTGTATTTGTTAAAACAAACGTCACAAAATGAATTAATATTCGTTAATATTATCCGTAATTGCACTTATTCTAATACTAGTTACTCCTAAAAAGTCATATGCTCAATAGGTTTTTTTCTTATTGATAGAAATATTTAATAGTTCTATTATAAGTGTGTACTTTAATTTTAACTAACTTAAGCAAATAATTTAGCTACAATTTTAGTTCCAAATTTATTTGGTATATATTATATAATTGCTACTCTTTAACATTGGTGTAATAAATGTCGGTAATTACCGACAAATCATATAACGTTTGAAATACATGTCATAATATTTTTGGTATTTGTTTCAAATTTTATTGTTTTAATGATATTTTACGTTAAATGTCATTATTTTAACGATATTTTGTGCTAAATGGTGTTGTTTTTATGATATTTTGTATCACATGTCATTATTTACGATTTTTTTCATAAATATTGAGAATTTTCCTTCGACATTTATTTCAAATGTCACTAAATAAATATCGTCATATCTACGCTTTCTTGTAGTGTCTTGCTCTAGACTGGCCTAAAAGAAAATAATAGTGATTGCATCTTAACAAGAATTAAAAAAATTACACAATTTCAACTCTATTGTTGGGATTAAATTATTTTTTTATGTGAGTAAAAATAACGGAATTTAATTTTTTTAGTTGATTTAGGTTTGAAAAGAGAATACACAATTTGCAATAAATAGCATTTGATATTAAAAAGTAGACAGTTGAACTTTATTATTTTATTAAAAAATTAATTTCTTTTAAAAACATAATAGAGTTTGAATAAATTTTTTTAAATTGATCTAAAAATAAAAATAAATAACTGAAAATTGATTTTTAATTTTTTTCTTCACACTCTCTTTGCCATATTACCACTTAAAGAGTTAAAAACTATTGAATAGATAAATTTAGAATGTTAACTAAAATTACTAATAATTTAGGAGAGATTTAAAAAAACACATTAAATTTGTGGAGGCATCCAGATATTTTGCTTTTTAAAGTAGCACCTTAGAAAAGACAGATTTTAAAAAAAAGTACATCAAATTTAGGGACATTCAGGTATTCTCTTTTTAGCACCTCAGAAACCACCATGAAGGCATGAATACATGACTAGGACTCTTTGCGCTTATTTGGCTGTTGTATCAATAATTTAATCTAAATGCAAGCCCTCAAAATTGATTTGAAATGGTGCCTCGATCATGATTTTAACAACGTTATATAATAAAATCTGATTCCCTAATGATCATTTAAATGTTCAAAAAATCTAATCAACACCTCTTAGCAGATTATATTCAAGAAGAAAGGCAATTCGAGTGCCCATTTTTTAGCTAGTAAAGTATCAGATTTGTATGGGAGAAATGGGATTGAGGACATGTGACATTATTATTACGTCTTAAGTAGAGTTTTGAGACTGCGAGACTTAAGATCTTGAGGAACGGTCTTTTTTTAAATAGCGACGTGGAGTTGCCATCTCGTACATAACAATCGGGTAATCATCGCTCCTAATGACATAACATAAAGGACAAATAGGGGATAAGAGTATTAAGTGGTTCAGGTGCGCGGACGAGCTGGTACAGATCTGAGCCAAACAAAAATATTAGTTGGCTCCAACGGATTGGACGCGTTTAGGGTGCAGTACTTTAGAGCTTTAGTGGTGTTTTATTGACTTAAGTCTTAACCCTGTAGTATATAAGTCGTCGACCTCCTTTTATAAAAAGTTTTTTGTAAAAAAATTCAGACTTTACTCTCTCTCTAGCAAATATATCGGCAATACACTATTTTCTTAGGCTCCAGGCGGTTTTCTCTGTACTGTCTTGAACTTGATTAAGTCATCTTGGATCGTTATATTGAGTCAGAAGCTAAAATATCCGATATGTTCGCGGTTACTTCGGATACGTCTAGATTCATTCTCTTTACTTTATTCTCGCTTATTTACATGTGTTCTAATTATTATGCATCACCCATTAATACCTCATTGGAAGTTCCAATGAGGTATATCTATTTATATATTTTTATTTAAATTACACAAATGAAAATTTGATGCATTATAATACCTCGTTCAACATTGAATAAGATATTTTATTTGGTTAATATGATTTTTAAATGTTCGATGTAAAAATTTATAACTATATTATTGCTTAATTATTTGACGCCGAATTTTAACTATTGCTATATTCTAAAATCAAGAAATAACAAAAAGTTAATCCGAGAATAATAATTGACAGAAATTTTTATGTGTTTATTTTTAAAAGTGAAAATAAGTTAATGAATTTGAATTTAAAAATAAGTGTACTTAATTTTTATTAAATAATATTTAAAATCTATCCTAATAAGTCATATGTCTTTTTTAAATTAAAAAAAAATTATTAAATTTAAAGTGTTAGTTTAGAAAGTTAATTTAAAATATTCTTGAAGTTAAAAAATAATTAAAAATATTTTAAATCAAATAAATAAATAAAAACATATTTATAAATCCATAGATTAAAGATATTTTTCAGTCATTTTCCGTACTTTATACTTGTTTATACGGCATAAATATCACCCCCTTAAAACTCAAAAGGTAAAGAAGAAAATCCTTCTTCAGGGGGAACATTCCAGAACAAGCATATTACAGTTATGGCACTTGTTCTATTTTTACAGCAAAGATCAGAAAAGAGACACGTAGAATTCCAAAAACCCCATGCAACATGTACACGTATTCATCTCATCTCCACCCCCCTTATAACGTGGGCACTCCCAATTTAACTTCCTCATTCAAATCCCCAAATTCCCTCTTTCCACCGTGCCGTCTCTCTACTTTTTTCCACAAAGGAAAAAAAAAAAAAAAAAGGCAAAGATGATGAATGTTTTTGCCATTTCTCTTGTACTCACCACACTTGTCACAGCAGGGGTCCTTTCTCCAAATCCGGAGAAGAAAGAAGATGTTATAGTCAAAGAAGGACATATGGTTGTAGTTGTCGAGTATGAGCCAACAGATGGACACACCAAGGTCTCAATTTCCCCACAAGAAACAGAGCAAAAATCAAAAACAGGATTCCTTTCAGATGTCAAAGATAAATCATCAGAAAAAACAGAGGAAGTTACAGACAAAATCAAAGAAAAAGGTGGGTTTCATAGTCTGAATCCTAAGGAACTTGTTTGTGATGCCTTTGGAAAGTGTAAACATAGGATAGCAAGTGCACTTGAAGGGACAAAAGACTCTGTTTCTGAAAAAGCCCATGATGCTGCTGAAAAGATGCATGAAATTGAAGAAGAGGCAAAAGAGGCTGTTGGTACTGCTTACGAGAAAGTGAAAGATACAGTGGCTGGCAAAGCCCATGAGGCTTCAGAAAAGGCCAGTGAATTGAAAGAAAAAGCCAAAGAATCTGTTGGCAAGAAAGTGGATGAAGTCAAAGAAGGAGCTAAAGAGACTGCTGAGAAAGTGAAAGTAAAAGCAGTTGACACAACAGAGACGCTGAAACATCATCTGATGAGGAATGCTTCGGAAGATCTTGATATCGTAGAATCAAAGGTGAAAGAAGATGCAGAGAGGCTAAAAGTGGAAGGCAGAAGGGACTATCACGTTGTTCGCAGGTTCTTTTCTGATTTGTCAGCATACATCTTCTCAGCCAAGAGCTTTCGGTCTCTAATGGGGATGATCCATTTGCTGGGATTTGCATTGTGTTATGGGGTGTGTTTTTGGGTGACATTCATATCGAGTAATATCTTGGCAAGGTCTTTGCCGAAGCAGCAATTTGCTATGATACAGAGCAAGATTTACCCTGTTTACTTCAAGACTCTTTTGTACGGCGTTTCCGCAGCGTTTTTGGGCCATTACTTGAGCCAGAGACATCGATATTACACGAATTGGACAGAAACAATCCAGGGTCTCATTTTTCTGGCATCATTCGCTATGATCATGTTCAATTCCTTCTGCTTGGAACCTCGAGCCACTAAGGTATAATTGCAGCAACTTCCTCTGTTTTTTCCCCTGATTATGTAGAAATATGATCAAAATTAACCACTGGATCAAACTATGATTTATGTGGGCAGTCAAACCTATTTCTCGATTTACATTTTGGGGTTGCATATATTGGTAAATCCCACTTCTGTGGGACGAGGGAATTATACTTGGTAATCTTTCCGTCGTAAGCTAGTCTCTTTCCTCTCTATATATCTAAACGTTTCGTAGTTGAAATTTTGCAGGTGATGAGGGAGAGAATGAAACTGGAGAAAGAGGAAGGGAAAGGGAAAGATGTATTTGACATGGAACCAAGCATTTCAAGTGTGGATGCTTTAAAGGATCCAACTGGGGCTAGAACAGGCAAACAAGCAACTCATGGACCTCTTGAAACCCAACAAGAGTTGTCGGAGGGAGCAGAAAGAATGAGACCACAAGTTGAGAGACTGAGTCAGAGGCTAAAGAAGCTGAATGTGATCTCATCAGTTCTGAATGTACTCACGCTAATGGCTCTTAGTTATCACCTTGCCTACCTCAGCCAACTCGTCCATTCCAGCAGTTACTAACAACACCATATGACACCAACGAAGCCATCTTGTTTGTAATTATTTGCCATACTTTTAGCCTTTAGAATTTTACTTCTAGCCATAGTGAATACTCTTTTCCATTTATTTTACTCGTCTTTGTGGTATTTTCATTTCGTTTGCTCGTCTTTTAAGAAATTATTTATTCAAAAACTATTTAATTTGGTAATATTTATTCTATTATTTCATAAATTAGTTCTTCGTCAATTGTGCAATCGAGCGAGGCGAAAGAAGCAATATAATTAACTATGGTATTGGCAAGTGTTACCATTAATTTGATAACATATCTTTATATTTTACGTTTTGAATTTATACTAATTTGCAATCGGAAGAAGTAAATTGCAAGTTAGTGTGATGAGTAGAGATAAGTGAAAAAGACTTCCTAAAGAAAGAATTTTCAGTTCAAGCGTATATTTTTGAAACATCAATAATATATTTATTTTGATAATTGATTTGTCCTGAGATAAGTATAATTAATTGTTTGATTGAAATAATAATTACGTGTAAAAGTATTCGTAAGGGGTGTCTATATATCGCGAGAAATAGATATTAAGGTAGTAAAGTATTTTTATATAGTAAAGTATAAGGTCAAGTCGAGTGTATATTGAGAATTAATTATTATAATTTTAAAATATAATACTTATATTTTATTAATTATAATTAATTAATAATATTGTTAGAAATATAAATAAGTGACTGTAATTATGGTGTAATATTTTTGAATTTATCATATATATACTATTATGAAAAAGTTATAGTTTATAATATATACTTGCATTTCGGTTCGTGACAGAGAACAGACAGTAAGTGAACGTATTTCTGTTCATTTTTACAACAAAAATTATTTCAAATTAGTATACCATAATAAAATATAAACATTATAAATATTTAATTAAGATTATTGATTCAATTCTTAAAATTATGTAAAATTTAATATGTAATATTTATATTTAATTATAAAGACTAATTAATATTGCTAGAAATATAGTTACTTATGGGGTGATTATTTCAATTTAATATATACAGTGTTGTAAAAAAACTAATATAATTTAAACATATATTAGAATGTTTTCTATAATACATTAGCAGCACATAATTTTAGGAGGTAACACTTGCATTTAACTAATTTATAATAGATTAATTAATATTTTTAGATTAAAAAAATATTATGAAAATTTATTATAAAATCACTAATTATGGTGATATATTTATTTAAATGAGATATTGTTATGAAAAAATTAATATAATTTATAATATATATTAGAATATTTTATATAACATCAACAATACTTAATTTAAATTTAAATGAGATACTGTTATGAAAAGTTAGTTTAATTTATAATATATAGATTACAATATTTTCTATAATATATCAGCAATACATAATTTGAATTTACGTAATACTTGCATTTAACTAATTACAATCATTTAATTCGTATTACTATACAAGGAAAGATTAGTAAAACATGAAATTAAGGTAAGTGGCCTATTGAGAACTAGTCACTTGACACTTTTACAGTAAAAAAGTATTTTAGATTATTATATTATAATGAAATATAAACATTATAAATATTAATTAAGATTATTAATTTGATTTCTGAAGTTATGAATTTCAACACGTAATACTCATATTTAACTAATTATAATCAATTAATTAGTCTTGCTAGAAATATAAATAGGTGACTTATGACGTATTATATTTGAATTTAATATATATGATGTTATGAAAAAGTTAATATAATTTATAATATATATTAGAGTATTTCCTATAATACATCAGCACCACATAATTTTCAAACGTAATGCTTGTGTTTAACTAATTATAATAAATTAATTAGTATTTATAGACAAGAAAATATTATAAAAATTTATTATAAAATCACTAATTATGACGTGATATATTTTAAATGAGATACTGTTATGAAAAGTTAGTATAATTTATAATATATTGATTATAATATTTTCTATAATACATCAACAACATGTAATTTGAATTTAAATGAGATACTATTATTAAAAGTTAGTTGTATTTATAATATATAGATTACAATATTTTCTATAATACATCAACAACACATAATTTGAGGACGTAATACTTGCATTTAACTAATTATAATCATTCAACTGGTATTATTATACAAGAAAAGATTGTGAAAATCTATTACGTACTTCGAACTAATTATGTTGTAATGTATAAAAAGTTAATATAATTTATAATAGGGATTAGAATATTTCCTGTAATACATCAACATCACATAATTGTAGGACGTAATACTTGCATTTAACTAATTATAATCATGTAATTAGTATTACTATATGAAGAAAGATTGCGAAAATTTATTGCTCAGAGATAATTACGATGTGATGTATTTGAATTTAAATCAAATATTGTTATAATTTTAGGACGCAATACTTGCTTTTAACTAATTATAATAATTTGAATTTAAATTAAAATACTGCTATAAAAAATTGATATAATTTATAATATGAATTAGAATATTTTCTGTAATTAGAGACATCAACTACACATAATTTTAAGACGTGATACTTGCATTTAACTAATTATATATTTATTAGTTCGATTCCAATAAATTATGCCACTTGATTGTGGTGAAAATCAATTAACTGTACTTGAGTTTAATAATATATAGATAATTACACGTCAACTTATTAAATATATTTAAAATGAGTATTGCAACACATGAATACCAGTTGTAAATTTTTGTATAATTGAGAATCTTAAGAATATGTATAAAATTCAAGCACGGTAATGTAAGAATTTTTTTTCTAAAAAAGCCAAGCATATATAGTTGAGTAGAGTAAGTAATATCTTCAATTACACCAATTTTAACTTATAAATTATTTGTATTAGAATATGAAAATTGTTGATTCAGTAAAATGGAGGTGACCTAAATAAAAGAAAGGATATTTAGAAGTTTTATCGAATGTGTGTAGAGAGCGAGAGAAAGAAAGAGAAACAAAAAGAGAGAGAGGAAGAGAGAGAGGGGAGAAGGAGGGGAAAGATGAGGCGAGGCAAAGAGGGAGAGAGAAGACGGGCGAGATTGAAAGAGTAAGGAAAGAAATATTAGAAAAAAATAACGTGTAACTTTATGAATATAGCTATCAATAATATATAAATAAAAAAATATTTACTATATTATATAATTTTCCTTTCTTTAATAGGCTGACTAAAAACATTTAAGATCCCTTTTTTTCTTTCTAAGAAGAGCTCATTCAATTCAATTGAAGTTTTATGTTTATTGCCATTTTCTTGTTCAAGAGCAAACGATAACTTCATTAAAAGACAAAACTAGAAAAAGGAGGACATTCTTGATTTTAAATAAAATAACATTTTCATTAATGAAAAAGGCTAATACAAGAACAAAATGAAGATAGATATCCCATAGGAGGAGAACAACTGTTTTTCTAAATAATTAATTGCTATTTCCAGCTTTTATTGTTGAAGTTTGAGCAGCTCTTTTAGCTTGATTTGCCTCATCAATTTTAATTTTTTTCATGTTTAAATGAGTACTAAAATTAGGTGTATCATTCTTGTTTATATGATTCACTATTTTTGGATCCTCCGAGCATGCAAATAGGAGCAATTCCATCTCTTTCTTCTCATTCTCAACTCTTATCTTCCTTATTTCTTCATCCATGATTGTATTGCAAATTTGATGTCCATGTTTAGCACTATTTAACTTTATGGGTTCAAGATATAGAATTTTAGGATAAATACTATAAAAATGCCTAAAAAGTGAGGCCAGTACCGACGGACATGGCCGATTTTTTGAGCAAAATCAATGTACTCACATACATCAGAATTTGACTTGTTGGAATTGTATGTGAGTACATTGATTTTCTTTAAAATATATATAATTTTATAATTTTTGCACGAGAAAAATCAACCCAATCCATTGAATTTTTAAAAAATAATTAAAAAATAAAAATAAAAATAAATATCGACGGATTGGATCGATCTTCCCTCGATTTTGATAATCTTTCTAGTAGTAAAACCTCAAGGTACTATACAATAGTAATTGAATCAAATACGAGTATCTATATCAATATATATTTAAAAGGTATCAAAACCACCAAAAATTACTTATATCCAATAAATATCACCACTGCAATTATACCCAACGAGTTATCATATTTTAAAAATGATTAATAGTCACATTTTTAGGTAACACTTTTAAATAATCCACCTTCTATATAATAAACTAACAACCATTAAAAGTTTCATCATTATGCCTTCGTATTGAGCAGTTAGGACTTAAAATACGGTAACTTTCTTCTGTGCTTTTATCATTAGGAGATAAGGATGCTTCCTTTGGTTGATTACCAGAGAGCCATAGATACCGTGACCAGCAAAATCAAAGAAGAATAAGAAACACTCCCTTTGATCTTTTATGTACTAATTATTGAGTACAATAGTCCATAAGTCAGTGAAGCACAATAAAAAATATTTAAATGATTAAATGGGTTTCACAACTTTTAAGGAACAGGAAAAGGAGTCCTCATTTAATGGAAAGGAAGTAAGGAACAAAGGGTTAAGGGTCTCATGTGCTTATGTGCTACAAACTAGTGCTAACAACTAAGCAAGAGGACTAAATAGGAACCTAAAACTCTAATTTATTGAAAATGCAAGGGGTTGAAGTATCGTACTCGGATCTTGTGCGTGGAATTGAAATAAGCTCAGCATTTCAACCACTGAACCCATGGCCTCTTTTGGTTTACAGGTTCATAGACTGATATATATCCAAATTTCCGTTGATTTTCTACAACATCGATTTTTGTCGAAAGTTATGAGTTCAATTAAATCTGTCCTTATTATGCTGGATCCGCCCCTGGTGGTAGTAATCTCTAGTTAATTTTAGCTATTTCACTAACTTTTTCCTTGATATATATATATATATATATAGAGAGAGAGAGAGAGTGTGTATGCTTAATTATTTTAAATCAGACAAAAAGAAATAAAGACGGTAGTAACAAATTAATTCACAGTCCTTTTTCCGTGTGAAAATAATCTTAGGAAAAATGTTAATAGTGTAAATGCAATATCAATTTAGCATCTAACAAAGTTACTATAAATTTAAAACTTAGAAATATGAAGAAAAAAAATCAAGGAAATAGAAATTCTTAGATTTAGATTTGGATTTGGATTTGATCTGATTGATTGATATATTTCTTAGACCAAATTTATTTTAAAATTCGAGTTGATTTTTTGTGCAATCTGGCAAAGCACCTGCGAAATGCAAGTCCTCACCTGCGAATTGCACCTACGTGCCGCGGGTCCTCACCTAGAAAACGCAGGTGCAACGCAAGTCAATCTGAAATATTTTGGTTATCATTCCGAACGACACTATTTGAACAGTTATTTTCACACCATTTTCCTTCAGTTCTTTGGCTATAAATAAAGGTCTTTTGCCTTCATTATTTCTGATAGAAAATCATCGAACATTTTGCATATTTATTAACAAACAAAATAGAGTCTACTGTGTGATTTGTTACTGCTCTTAGAGTTCACCAAAATTTTTGGTGTTTGAGGTACTACTATACCATTAACAGGTATATCTGTTTTATACTGGGAGGAAGTAACCCAAAACCTCGAATACAGTGAGGGGATTAAATTCTTTAAGGACACACAGTGAATTCAGTGGTCTCGAATATTAACAAGATTATTTTTTGTTTTAATTATTCGAACACAGGAGAACAACAAGCTTAAGGAATATAATTTTTTCTTTGTTTAAAATTTCGTGTTATCTATTTTCTAGTTTTGGATACTAAAACCTTTCTGGTTTTCTACTTCACTGTTGGAGATTGAAATCTTCGAATTTTCTACTCCGGTTGATAACTCGGTTTGAAGATATTAAAAACTTCACCAATTATTCAGTTCATTTCTGTCTAAGTTTTTCGATTTGAAGAAATAGAATCTTCATCAATTGCTAACTTTTGTTAGTATTAATGAACAGATATGACAGAAACAAATGGCCCCATGCTTGCCTCTACAAGCAATGTAGTCTCCTCCACCCGTGTTGTGCCAACACCGGCTCCGACAGAAAAGTCCAAAAAATTTGTTGCATTGACTTCAAATGCTGGCAGCTAGCCATGTTGAGTCTGCAGAAGCTCATTAAGGAGGATATTCCGGTTATGCTGGAATCAACTCTAAAAAATGAACAGTTCTTAATTACTGAGCTTGGAAGCATTTAGATTTTTTGTGCAAGAACTATCCGGAGGATGATCTGTATAACGTATACAGTAACGTGCAGACTTTTAAAGAACTCTGGGATGCGCTAGAGAAGAAGTACAAAACAGAGGATGCCTGACTAAAGAAATTTATTGCAGCCAAATTTCTGGACTACAAGATGATAGACAGCAAGCCTGTTATCACACAACTCCAAGAGTTGCACGTGATAATTCATGATCTCTTTGCTGAAGGTATATTTCAAATTAATGCTCTTATCAAAAGTATTAACTATGGTGCTAATTATAAGTTTTTCATTAAAAGTTTGGTCATCAATGAAGCTTTTCAAGTTGCATCCATGATTGAAAAGCTACCTCATTCATGGAGAGACTTTAAGAATTATTTGAAGTACAAGCGCAAGGAGATGAAGTTTGAAAATCTAATTATTTGATTGAGAATCGAAGAAGATAATAAAGCTGTTGAAAGGAAGGTACGGGGAAACTCAATAATTATGGGGGCAAATAATGTTGAGACTGTTCCAACTAATCTGAAAAAAAAAAGAAGAAGAAGCCTTCTGTACCCAAGAATTATCCTAGCAAGAAGAACTTCAAAGGAAACTGCCACAATTGTGGAAAGATTAGACACAAGGCTACTGAATGTCGTGCTCCAAAAAAAGAAAGAAAGAGGATCAAGCTAACATGGTTGAAGGAACCATGGAGATTGATGAGTTGTGTGCTATGGTGAGTGAATGCAACCTAGTGGGAAGCCTAACGGAGTGGTGGCTTGACTCTAGAGCCACTCGACATGTCTGTACTGTCAGAGAAGCATTTGCTTCCTATGCCTCTGTTGGACCCGATGAGACCATGTATATGGGAAACTCTACTACAGCCACAATTGAAGGCTATAGGAAAATATTTCTGAAAATAACATTCGGCAAGGTGGTGACTCTGAATAGTATATGTCATGTTTCAGAAATGAGGAAGAACTTAGTTTCTGCTGAACTTCTTATCAAGAACGGATTTAAGTGCGTTCTTGTTTTAAATCAAACTGTAATAAAGTAAGAATGATGTGTTTGTAGGAAAATGTTACCTAACTGATGGCCTTTTCAAATTGAATGTAATTATTGCTCAAAGCAATAAAATTTTCAATTTCTTTTTACTTGTTTGAGTTAAATAATTTATGACATTCACATTTGAGACATGTCAACTATAAAATTTTGAGCGACTAATTTACCTAATCGTGATGTACAAGTTAAGTGCTATTACTATTTATTAAATGTTAATTTGGACAGGCAAAGTATTAATTCTAAAGGAGGTTTCGATAAGAGCTATGTTGGCAACAACTTTCCACGTGGGTCCATGGCAAGAGCTACTAGTGAATGCTATTATATAACTTGCCATATGTTGATTGCATATCAAGAGCAAATTAATTATAATAAGTAAAGTTAAGCAGCGTGGAACCCATTTTCCATAAAGGGAGTAGCACTTAAGGTTCCTCTCCATTAGATAGAGAATTGTAGATAGATATTTGAGTTCCTCTATGCTGAGGCATGAATGCAAAAAAATGAATTTGAGGCTTCTCAATACTTCGGTATCGCTGGTTCGTCCTCCTAGCTTCTCAACAATTTAGTTATTTGTGACTCATGGTATTAGCACAAAAAACATTGAAGATTAACATCCCAAAGGAAAGATCGACTCATCATAATTTTTCAGAATTAGAAAGTAAGGTATGTTAAGGCTAGTCTCTTTTGGCAAGTTATTCTTGTTGTATAGTTGATACGAGTTGTATCTCCATAGTAGTTTATGATTGTATGTGTCGTCGTTAGATGCTACGAGACAAATTGAGGTTATAACATAGTATCCCTTGTCGGGAGGTTTGTATTCAGTTTTGATTATCGCCAGAAGCGGGGAAGGGATTCCCTATTCAGTTATTTACCAGTTAAGGGAACTAGTAAGCATTTTGTTTCCATATTGAGGCCGAAGAGGCCTGAGGATAGCTGTTAGCATACTTTGTTAAGTCAAGCAACATAGGGGCATAGTTGGTGATACAATGTACTGTTCTATGCCTATATATATATATACACAATAGAGCTCACTTACAAATCATTGGCGTATCTTGATGCCTACAGGACTAGAATCATGATAGAATGACCTTAATTTCCAGTCATTAGCACCAAGGTTGCCAAAGGGATCGGGTGGTATCTATTTAGGGGAACTACCTATTGTTAGCGATCGTAAAGCTTCCTTCCATTTACAAATACAGCTACAGGATCCCAGACGGCTCAGATACAATTACAGGAGTCTCGACGGCTCAGATACAGTTACAGGAACCCAGATGGCTCAGACACGGTCACAGGAGCCCAAATGGCTCAGACACAGTCACAGGAGCCCAGAAGGCTCGGTCACAGCTTCAAAGGCCAAGTATACCTTAGTTACAGCTTGCCTATGGGCCTATAGTGGTATAGATAGGAAGAGTATTGATTGCCTGCACTTGCCAGGGCTTATGGGGGCTCAGGTAGGTTATTTTGTGTTGTTTGTACCTTCCAGGATTATAGGGGCCAGGTTAGGTTCTTGTTTGTGCATTACTTGTTAGCTATAGTCCATATTGTTAGGTTAACTTCTAGCCCTTATTACTGATTACTTCTAGTTCCTTATCAGTTTTCATCAAGATATTATTTACTGCCTTACATAGTCGGTACATATTGTATTGACGCCCACACATGGGGCGCTGCATACTTGCCTGCAGGTTCAGACAAATAGGGCTCGAGACCGTCTTAGTAGCTGTTTAGATCCAGTAGATTGGCTATCTCCTTTCTTCTGGAGTTTCCAGACGCTTAAGGCTTGATTATCTTTTGTTGTATAGTTTTAGGTAGGCCAGAGCCCTATCCTAACCAATATTTTACTCTTAGAGGCTTGCATACTATAGTTTATAGGTTAGTTATGTGTTATTGGCCGTGTGGGGCCTATATGTGATATTATATGTATTGTTGGTCATGTGGGGCCCAAATATGTTATCTTTTAGGAGCATGGTGGTCTTGTTAGCCCCCTATAGGATGATTTTGTTGTTGTTGTTGGGTTAGCTGTTTTACTGTTGGTATTGAGTAGTGGTTTTGTCAACCCAAGAATGTGTTTACAGCCGAGATATAGCTATTTATTTTCTTGATTATGTGCTGCTGGCATACACCAGAAGTGTAGATGTCCAGTCAGGTTAGCTGAGAGTCTAGTGTGGCATGAGGTGCCAGTTACGCCTCCCAAGGTAGGGCGTGACACTTGCGTAAAATGATCAATTTGAAATTATTGCCATAGTTTGAATGCAATTAATCAAAATGTCAAATTTGTGTTGAATCTAAATATGTTAAACATCCTTATAAGTTAATTGAAAGGAATTCAAGTCCCTTAGACTTAATTCACACAGATATTTATGACATGAAGTCAATACCATCTCGTGGTGAAAATAAGTATTTCATAACTTTTATTGATGATAGTATGTGATACTATTACATTTAATTACTCAAAAGTCAAGACGAAACAATTGAAGCATTCAAGCAATATAAAAGTGAAGTTAAAACACAACTTAACAAAAAGGTCAAAATATTAAGGAGTGATAGGGCGACAAATATGAATTTCCTTTTGAAGAATTGTGTTTGGAATATAACATTATTCGTCAAACAACTTCCCCTTACTCAGCACAATCTAACGAAATTGCGGAAAGGAAAACTACGACATTAAAGGAGATGATGAATGCCTTATTAGTAAGTTCTGCTTTACCCCAGAACTTATGAGGGGAAGCTATCCTTAGGCTAGCAGAATACTCAATCGAGTGCCCCATAACAAAACACAATCCATTCCATATAAAAAAGAAAAATAAAGAAAGTATAACCTTGAATACTTGAAAGTGTAGGGGTGTTTGGCTAAGGTACAAGTTTCTAAACCCAGAAGAGTTAAGATAGGACCTAAAACCGTTGATCATGTTTTCATAGAATATGCTACAAATAGTAAAGCATATCGATTTCTGGTTCATAAATCAGAAAATCCTGACATTTATGTTAATACTGTAATGGAATTAGACAATACTGAATTTTTTGAACATATATATCCGTATAAATAGAAATGTGAGTCATCTAGTGAAGGATCTAAACGACCTCGGAAAGAGATAAAAGAAATTATCCCTAATGAGGAGAATTCAAGACGTAGCAAACGTCAAAGGACTTCTACTTCCTTTGGACTAGATTTTTTAACATTTTTGTTGAAAAATAAGCCTCGAACTTTTCAAGAAGTTATGACTTCTTCAAAAGCTCAATATTGAAAAGAGGCAGTCAATAGTGAAATTGAATCCATAATAAATAACCATACATGGGAATTGATTGATCTTCCTCCAGGAAAAAACCTTTAGGTTGCAAATGGATTTTCAAAAGGAAAGTTAAAGTTGATGACACTATTGATAAATACAAACCAAGACTTGTAGTCAAAGGGTTTAGACAAAAAGAAGATCTTGATTACTTTGATACATACTCACCGGTAATCAGAATTACATCCATTCTGGTGTTAATAGCGTTAGCTGCCTTATACGGTCTTGAAATCCATCGAATTGATGTGAAAACAACCTTCTTAAGTGAAGATTTGAATGAAGAAATTTACATGAAACAACCTGAAGGGTTTGTAGTTCCTGAAAATGAAAAGAAGGTGTGCCGACTTGTAAAGTCTTTGTACGGACTAAAACAAGTGCCCAAACAATGGCATGCAAAATTTAATTAGACAATATTGTCAAATGATTTCAAGATTAATGAGTGTGATAAATGTGTTTACATTAAGAACACTGAAAAATAAGTAGTCATTGTTTACCTATATATGGATGACATGTAGATAATGAGTAACAATATTGCTAACATAAATGCTACCAAACATATGCTTGCTAGTAAGTTTGAAATGAAAGATTTAGGAGTTGCTGATTTGATATTGGGTATTAAGATCTACAAAACTCCTCACGGTCTAGCATTTTCTTAGTCTTATTAAATCCAAACAATAATTGAAAAATTTAAGTATTTGGATTTCAAAATTACAAAGACACCAATTGATGTGAGCCTTTCTCTTCCTAAGAACAAAGGTGAAAGTAAATTCAATTGCAGAATATTGAAAAGTCTGATATACGTCATGAATTATACACAACTAGATATAGCTTGTGCGATAAGTAAACTTAGTCGATACATAAATAATCATGATCAGAGTCATTGGATAGCTATAAAATGAGTTTTGGGGTATTTAAAACATACTCAAAACTTTGCTTTGCATTACAACAAGTATCCAGCAGTTGTTGAAGGATATTGTGATACAAATTAGATCACCAGGTCAACTGAAACTAAATTCACAAGAGGATATGTTTTTACCATCGATGGAGGAGCAGTGTCTTGGAAGTCATCCAAACAGATATGTATTTCTCGCTTTACAATGGAGTCCGAATTCATAATTTTAGACAAGGCTGGTGAAGAAGCTGAATGACTCAGGAATTTTCTAGAAGACATTCCATTCTGGCCCGAATCGTTGGATTCAATATGTATACATTGTGATAGCCAAGCGGCAATCGGAAGGGCTGGGAGTGCAATGTATAATGGAAAGTTTCGTCTACGACGAAGACACAACACCGTTAGACAACTACTCTCTAGTGGAATTATCACAATTGACTATGTAAAGTCAAGAGATAAAGTGTCGGATCCACTTACAAAAGGCCTAACTAGAGAGGCGGTTGAAAGATCATAAAAGAGAATGGGACTATGATCAAGGACAGGTCATCGTGACGGTAACTCTAACTAGAAGACTGGAGATCCCAAGATCTATGTTCAAGAAGATCAAACAAAGTCATTGATGACGGTTCAACATTGTCAAAATAACTTTTGGTCCATTCTCGTGATGAGATAATATTCAGTAACAAGGACAAAGATTTAAGGTTTTTTAATGATTTCTAAGTTTGACACGAGGTATGTCAAATGATGTATCTACGGTATAACACATTTAGGAATCACCTATGTAAGTGTGAAGTGTAAGCCTCTTTAAGGAGAATTCTGTAAGGCCAATTCTCTACACACTTATGAAATCAAACAGTGTTCATGGTTTAAACGAACAAAATAATGAGAACCTACAACGGTTAAAGGATTAATTGTGTGACTTATGTTGTCTAGGTATACACCAAAGCTCAACAATTCAAAGATATCAAATCTACCAATAATCGAGTATATCCGATATATGTTCACTACGAAAAGTTCAAAGGGAAATCTACTTATTCAGATGCAATTAATTCTTACTTACGAATCATACAGTTTTTTCATGCATTACATTTTTCATATAGCCATTCCCTATTCACGTGGGGGGTTGTTGGAGTTAAGTGTTGGGTGTGAATTGGGAAATGGAGAAAAATAAATTGGAGGGAAGAGAAAAGTTGATGCTTATATTAAAAAACATATCTTCTAGCTTAATAAAGAGTTGAGAAGAAAGTCTCCCCTCATGCCGGCGTCATTGCTCGGCTCAGTTTCGACGTCGAATTTAGATTTGAATTTAATCAAATGATTTGATTGATTGATATATTTTTTAGATAAAATTTATTTTAAAATCCGAGTTGACTTTTCGCGCAATCTGGCAGAGCACCTGCGAAATACAGGTGCCACGCATAAGTAGAACTTCCTGGAAGGACTCTGCTTGGACCTGCATTGCACCTGCATGCTGTGGGTCTTCACCTGCGAAATGTAGGTGCCACTGCAAAAGCAAGGAAAAAATTCTGCTTGGACCTACATTGCATCTGTGTGCCGTGGGTCCTCACCTGCGAAACGCAAGTGTAGCGCAAGTCAAGACAAAATGTTTTCTTTCCAACGGTTGTCATTCCGAAGAGACACCATTTGAACAGTTAGTTTCACACCATTTCACTTCAATTTTTTAGCTATAAATAAAGGCATTTTGCCTTCATTTCTGATATAAAATTTTTGAATATTCTGTATATTTTTTAACAAACAAAATAGAGTCTATTGTGTGATTTGTTACTGCTCTTAGAGTTTGCTGAAATTTTTGGTGTTTGAGGTAATGCTACACCATTAACAGGTATATCCATTTTATTTTGAGAGGAAATAATTCAAAAGCTCAAGTAAAATGAGGAAATTAAATTTTTTAAGAATACATAATGAATTTTATGATCTTAAATATTAGTAAAATTATTTTTTATTTTAATTATTCGAACAGAGGAGACCAACAACTCTTAGAATTCTTATTTTTTTCCCCCACTTTTCAATTACTTAAGATTTGTTTATTAAATAAAAGTGAATTGGATTGAACAGTTGTGCATAGTGATGAATTAAGTTCGTAGAGGAGACAAAAAGTTTATTTAATTATTTATATTTATATATTATAAAAATCCAAATATTATCACGCTAAATGTTGATCGATGAAGATATCTTTAAAATGTTAATCAAATTTTACGCCTCAATATATACACAAATATATAGGGTGATTAAATTAAAATTATTATATTTAAAAGCAATTAATAAATAATAAATGAAATAATAATAAATAAAAGAAAACCAAAAAATTATGAGATTCAACAAATTTTATTTTTTGCTTAGTCCTTGATCAACGCAACCAACCCAACTTCTTTTTACTCCAAAAATACATGTATAAAACTAAAACAACATTCAGACGACTTAAAAAAAATAAAAAGACAAATAAGAGACATATTTAAATATATCGATGAAAATTTTCTATTTATAAAAATAAAATGTGCCTCCCCCCATCCCTCCCCCTTTCCCTTTTTTTTTTTTTGGTATTAATTGGTTCGGTATCATTTCAAGAATTGATGCCATAAAGATTTGGAGTTAATATTTTAAAAAATCACTCAATTTTAAGAATTTAAGTTAAAAAGTCATTGAATTTTGATTTGTATCAATAAAATCACTTTAATTATTTTTTTCTTGCAGAAAATTACTCAACTAAATATATCATAAACAAAAATCTTATATGATAAAATAATTAAAAAAATTTATACCATGTAAATATAAATACTACATAAATAATTTTTTTTAAAAAATCTCATTTCTTATATCCAATCCACCCATTCACACATCAAATTAAATTTCATCTAAAATCATGCAAACTAGGTATTTTTAATTTATACTATATGTATGATAAAGTAGTAGTTATATACCTTTGATAAAATTAATTAGCTCGTAAAAAGTATGCATATATGTTATTTTTAACCTAAAAGTTAAGTTGAAATTATCAGGCTTTTCTCCAATTCTTTTGCCCACATTATACCATATGAAAAATTATTAACTATATGGATTCAATAACTGTATTTGTTTCTAGAAGTTTGACTAAAATGTAAACATTTACTCATTTGCTATTTTTTATAATCAAGGGTGAAAGAAATATTCAAATATTTTTTGTACAAATTAGGTGAAATGTATACATAAAAGTTCATTCCGATGACTTACTCTGTTTAAATATCTCACATACTTTTTACGAGTCAATTTCATCAAAAATCATGTTGTCTTATACTTTAGTAATAACATATACGATAGTTAATTTTAATAAATATAAAGAATTAAAGAAACACAATTATATATTTAAAAGACTATCCTAAATCAAGCAACTAACTAAAAGAATTATCTGTGTTATTAGTATCATTGTTATCTTTAGATGTTTTTACGAGTCAATTACATTAAAGATCACGTAATCTTATGTTTTAATACTAACATATACGGTACCTGTGAAAAGATTTTAGATGAAACTCAATTTGATATGTTGGTGGGTGGATTGGGTATAAGAACTGATCTTTTTAATTTTTTTTATTTATTTATGGAATTCATATTTATATGGCATAATAAAATTAAATTATTTTATCACGTAAATTTTTTTTTTAATGATATATTTAGATAAATAATTTAATAAGAAAAAAAATATAAATTAAATAATTTTATTAATACAAATCAAAATTCAATAACTTTATATAAATTATTATAGTTGAATGAACTCGTGAGCTATTAATTCTAAAGATTTGTTACAGGCGTTGCCAAAGAAAAAGAAGATTTGTCTTCCTTAAATCATGAATTTTCCACATTGATATTATTTGCTCTAACATTAAGAATCTTGTCAAATTTAACATATACAGTCGCCCTTAATCTTGTCTAAGTTAGAAAATTTCTAAACGGTTGAAATGATGCTTATGGAGATGAAAAGATTAATCCTCGTTATAATAGTCTTTTGTTATGATAACATTTCACTAATCTGATTTTCTTCAGAATTAATTATTCATATTATATTTTACTTCTCTATAGTAACATTCTACTTATAATAGCAGTAACATTCAATATAACAGTATATTCTTTATAAAATTACTTCTCTATAACAGTCATACTCAAATATAATGCAATAATAATATTTTATAAGAAACATATTATGTATAAAAATAAAATTTAAAATATTTATGATAATCATCAATAATGTCATACGCGCATATAGTAAATTTTAAGTATGAATATCTAAAAGAAAAAATTATATTTAAATAGTGCCACTAGTGATGGTCATAATTTCACGAGAAAAGAATACTGCCTACTGGTATATTCGCCTTTTTTTATATTCATACTTTTTCTATTTTTCTGATTAAATTAATTAACAAATACCTTCTATCTTTATAATACACAAAATTATTAAACTAGATTTTTCTATATCTTTATTTATAAAAGCTAAAATGTAAATATCGAATGTCAGTACTACATATGTATAACAATACGTCACTATAGCAGCCATAAAATTTTCACACAAGTGTTATTACTATAATTAGGTTTGACCGTAGTGGGTGAACACAATCATTTTTGGTGACCAAAATGTCAATAGTCCTTCGGCCTAGTAACTTTTTTTTGTTTTCGTTTTTTGAGATTTTTACGCTACATAACAAACCACAGAGTTCATATTAAAAAAACTGTTTATTTTATTTTTTAATAATTTTTAACTCGTAAAATAAACAAGTATAATTAAGTGTAATTATAGTGTATAATCAATGTATTTAGCAGTGATAACTACAACCTACTAAAATTAGGCAGCAGAAAATTTTCTAGCAGGCTGACTAAAAATATTAAAATCCCTTTTTTCCTTTCTAAGGAGAGCTCAGTCAATTGAAATTGAAGTTTATATATATTGTCATTTCCTTATTCAAGAGAAAATGATTACTCCGTTAAAAGATGTACAAATGAAAACTAGGAAAAACAAGGGCATTCTTGATACTATATAAAGATTACTTAAAGGCTAATACAAGAAAAAAAAATAAAGATAGATATCCCATTTCTAACAGTTGCGTGAGCTGAGGACATAGACTAAGCTAAGCAATACTTAATCTCTTCTATTTTCTTTGCTTATACCTAACACTTGAGCAAAGTGTAACGAGACTAGAAAAAACTTTTTCTTAAATCATCAATTGCTATTTTCACCTTCCATAGTTGAATTTTGAGAAGCTCTTTTAACTTGAATTGCCTCATCAACTTCCTTTTTTATCATGTTTAGATAAGTAACAAAATCAAGCATATCATTCCTGCGAATATGATTCACTTTTTCTGAATCCTGAAAGCATGCAAATAGCAGCAATTCCATCTCTTTCTTCCTATTCTTATCCATGTTTAATTTGTAATGCAAATTTTACATCCATGTCTTGCACTATTTATAGGTAAATGAAGTTATCTATCATATGGTAGTGATCTCTACTATTTTTTGCTACTTCACTAATTCTTTTCTTGTTATATACAATTTGTTTGATTTTTTTTTTAAATAGTCTAAAACGGAATAAAGACGTTACTAACAAATTAATTCACAGGCCTTTCGCGGCGTGAAAAGAATCGTTCAAGAAATGCTAATAGTGCAAATTGAATACCAATTTAGCGTCTAATAAAGTTACTATAAATTTAAGATGTAGAAATATGAAGGAAAAAAAAATCAAATAAGTTACTATATATAGGACTAAATTAGTCCTATATATATATATATAGGACTAAATTAGTCCTATATATATATATATATATATATATATATATATATATATATATATATATATATATATATATATATGATATAAATAAAAGCTATTGTGTTGCTAAAAATTCGTATTTGAGACTCTGCACAAATAAAGTGACTTTGTCGTTGCTTATATGCAGTTAATAATAATATGTTGCTTATTTTACTTTTATAATATTAATTTGATATGGAAAAATTAATTAGAGTTGTTAGTTAACTTAATTTGATAACGTGAAAAAATTATCATGTTCAAATAGCAAATAAAAAAATACTATTACTATAACATATAAATATTATTTATAATAATAATTAAAAAAAAATGATATGAGAGTCTCTTAAAAATAATACTTTTTTCTTACACAAGGTATGTGTACAAAAACGGATACAAAATCTCAAATACGAATTTTTGCAACACAAATAGCTATATATATATATATATATATATATATTAGAAGTTTCACTAGAAAATTATAAATTTAATTTTTTTATGAATTAAATTTAAAATTATTATATAATTCATAAATTTTCAATTCCAAAATTATTTTATTTGGTTACCCTCCACAGCTTCATAGATGTGTGTTGCAAAGTGAGGATGTTCGTTATATATATTTATATATAACAGACTAATTTAATCGGATATATGAATTTTGACAATATTTAATTTTAACGTTATAAAAAGGGATATAACAAATTAATTTAATCTGCTAAGTTTATTTTGATATCAATTTTAAAAAATAACTTATTTTTATATTTATTAAATTATTATAACTTATTTTGATTCCGATTTCCAAACGGATCTGCTTAAATAACGTCTGGCCCGTTAAAAAATCTGTACGAGGGCTCTAACCCCTTCTTTTGAGGCATGGGCCAGGGCCGCTCGAGGTCCGCACAGATTCTGACAAATAGCCACTTTTACAGGTGTGAATTGAAAATCAAACACCTTTTAAAATTAACTGAAATTAAATCACTTTTTTTAACCTATCATAAAAATGACGAGTAGAAGTTGTAAAGAATGGACCACCATTTAAATTATCTTGATTGCAACTAGAAGTGTGTTCTCGTACAAAATTATACCTACATAAGTAGTGATCTTACAATTGCTAAGGTGAAAGCTGTATAGCTTAGTTGGACAAGTGAAGTTGTAATTAAGTTTATTTTCTCTTTAAGCTCTTCGCTTGTAATGTTGACATTTAGGGTGCGTGTGTTAAAGTTTGAAAAGTTACTGTGTAATTGAAATTAATATAATTATTAGAGTAGTAATTACATAACTTAATAATTACTCGGTATAGTAATTATGATGACCCATTTGTTTGTCATGATGTAATTACAGTATAATTACAAGCATACTATTTAGTTGTACAACTGTAATTACACAGTTAAATTAAATTTTAAAATAAAAATTAATTATCAAATATTAGTAGTTGATAAATATGTGACTTTATAAATAATATTAAATTAGATATTTAAGATATATATTGTCTCTGAAAAAAATATTAATTAATAAATATATATTTTAAACTAATATTATAAAAATAATTGATTTATATTTTTAAATTAACAATATTTTAATTTAATTAATTATAAAAACTAAAAGTCATATTTATTAAGAACATCATGAAATGTTTGTTTGATAAAAATAGTAATATTATAAATAAAATGTCATAAAATTATTCAAATATTTGACAAAAAATAATCTATCAATTCTAACTAAAAAATGAATAACATGCAATGTGTAATAAGTCAATACTACTAAAGTAAATAAATTAAAATAAAAAATATAACAAAAATTTAAAATTAAGAAAAAGAGTTGACATAATACTCTTTTATTAAATTCAAACATAACTTAAAATAAGTTGCAATATAACTTAAGTAAATATAATTCAAAAGAAAAGAAAAATATAAGTCTATGACATCCTTCAACAATGAAATTATACTTTAATTCAAAAATTAGAATAACAATGCATTTATATTAAATGAAGAAAAAAAATAAAAAATTACGAGTAATTACATGGAATCACAAAAAGTAAAGGTGGGGAAATGAGAAGAAAGGAAATAAAAGATAAATAATGTAAAAAAGAATATTTAAAAATAAAAAATTAAAATTAAAATTAAAATTAAAATAATTAAAAAGTGATCTTTTAATTACACAGCGTAATTACTTGCAATTCTCACCTCATCCTTGGAAATTGGAGAGTGTAATTACTCCCTTCCAATTACATCCAGTTCCCTGCTGATCATGTAATTACCTGGCCAAGCAAACAGGTCAAACTGTGTAATTACACTCAAATCCAATTCCCAAGTGGCTTTTCAAACAGGCTCAAAGAATATCTTCTTTCTTAAAAAAAATTACTTTTGTAGAAAAAGAAGTGAGTTTCTTACTTATTTTCTTACGTTTAATACGTAAACAAAAAATATTATCTTAAGATGATAAAATAAGAGAAGATAAAAAAATTTGTGTGACTTGCAAGATAAATGTTTATAGAACCTATGTTGATTCCGTAGAAAATAATAGAAGATGAAAAAATTTGTGTGACTTGCAAGATAAATGTTTATAGAACCTATGTTGATCTCGAATCGAGCTAACCTTTTTGGAAGCTTAACTATAGGCCTATCGCGTTCACAACCTGATTAACTTAGTGAGTATCTTATTGCCTCCTCGATAATGATTTGATTAAATGCAGAATTTACTCCACAAGAAGAACGCTCTCTCTCTCTCTCTCTCTCTCCCTCTCTCTCTCTCTCTATATATATATATACATATATACAGGGACGGAGGTAGAGTGGTGTAAGAGATTGGAATTCAATTGAAACTCTTTTTGAAAAATTATAATACGTAGATAGCGACAAAAATAAATTCTTTTTTTCATATATATATATATAAAAGCTGTTGATTTTTTTTTGAACTCCCTTGCATTTCATAATATTCCTGGCTTTCCACTGCATATACATGGATGATATCATTGTGATTGACTTCTCTTTTAGTATCATTAGAAATGGTAAATAGAGTCAGATTTAGGATCTGATCGTCATGAAGTTTGAATTTTAAAATAGTGATCTCAAATATAAATAACTGAATTTAAATTGAAATGATTTATAATCATACAAATATTTAAGATTTATTTGAGATTTAAAATTTATTTATTTTTTAAATTAAATTTTATGCCAAATTTAATAATCTTACAAAAATTAAGACGAAGAGAGTAATTATTTAAGCAATTAATAGAAATAAAATAAAATAAAAAATAATTAAAAAATGTATTCTTCTTGACAACTCCATTAAATTAAAGCTAAGAATGAGATTCTGTAAATAATTTGTTTTCTCACTAATGAGATTCTCTAATTAAAGAATTACCAATAAAATGGGAAGTGCATATGAGAGAGAATTTTATGTATGGAGAAGAGATGCAATAAAGTGAATTTGGAAGTGCTCAAAATAAACAATTGGAAGAAGGGATCATTATATATAAATAACACCGTTCATGTTAGACAGATCGAATCAACCTTAAATTAGGGTTTTCATTAATTTTTAAATAAAATCATTTGGTTCTCCTACTCCATCAAAACAAGATTAATTAAGTTATGTAATAAAGTCGAAAAAATTTATATAATGCTAGCTTTAGTGACTGAAAAATGTTTTAACATCTTGACAGCACCATATTAGCATGTCTTTCTTATAGTCACATTAAGTTGTTGGATGCACTTTGTGGGAGTGTTTATGTATTTTAAATTGGGATAACATAAGGCCATAGTGTGTTGAATAATAAGGTTTATGTCAATATCTTAATTATTATATATATAAGCGGTGATATTTTATTTATTCTGATCAGTCATAGTGCAAGTCTGAGACTACTATTGACTTTGGACTAAATGTTATTGTTTTAATAAGTAAAGGTTCAATGTAGAGCACACCTTCATTACTCATAATAGTCTCCATTCAGCTAAATTGGTGAATTCTCTTATTTCAATATTAAAATGAACAGGGGAATGTTAGTGTTTATGGATTTTTAATATTAAAGTGCATGATAATTAGTGGCATAAAGTGGAGAAAGTGGTATCATTTCACTATAGCTTGTCCTCCTCATTATCTCCTACTAATTACCCTACTATACCTCAAATATCTATCCAATTTCTTGACATTTACTTGTAAAAGAAATCATATGCCTATATAAATGATGTTTTTTTTTGGTGTTAGATAGAAGAAAAATAAATGAGAAGTATTATATTATTTTTATATATTGAGGCTAGTATAGTGAAAGAGAGAGTTGAGACAAAGGAAAAATGTTGTAAGTCTTCAACTAACTCATTATACAAAAAGAGAGCAATTTTATATTGAAGGAAGGTGTTCTTTTGGTGGAGTTTTGGACTCTTCAACTAATTCGAAGTTTTTGAGTTATACGACATTACTGAGCTGTTGTATCCTGAAGGGGACAAATCAAAAGTATTAATATAACGATCAGTCCGACCGTTATAGCACCCAGGCGACATAGACGTGAAAATTTTTTAAATTTTTTTTGGGTCTGGGTCATGTTCTCCAAAGGAGTGCTTATTTGATCGATAAATTTGAATTGGGCTAACTTAAAATTTGGTGAGGCGCAGGGCCGCAGTGGCGGACTGATTCTGCTGTAAAGAGAATGCTGCAACGGATGACCCCTAGTTGCAGTGGGCGATGTGGACCATAACTACGTAATTCTATCTAGGTTTGAATTTAAAAACCTATTTTCATAATGTTTGGGGAATAAAAACGCCTAAAAATAAAAATTGAGATTTCTAACAAAGAGAAAGATAAGGTGGCTAGAGAGGGGAAGGACTTCACTATCCGCCACAATAATTCTCTACAAGAACCCAGAACTCGAGGCAAACACGCAGCCCGTGGTTTTTCTTGACAGCAGCTTGGCGCACAGATAGGCTATGGCTTACCCTTGCGTTATATTTGATTAGCGATTCATATATATGTGTATGATTGGTGTGTTGTCGATAGGTAAAACGAAAATCATCATGCTAATGACAACTAGTTCAAATTATAGTTCATAACTAGTAAGAGAGGAAAGTAATATGGGAAAGATGACAAAGAAGAGAGAGAGAGTTATTGTATTATTCAATCATGTGGGTACGAATAGTCTTGATCCTAGACTGTTAGATTTTCGCTTTAGGTGAAAGCTCCGAAAGGATACTTCTAAGGTATGCTCCCGAATAAGGTGACTAGAGCATAATTATAAGTGTATGTGTTCGTATAGTTCATGTTTCATGTTGGTCGATGAGTTAATGATTCAAATGTGAGAGTCTATATGTTTGTAATCCTTGTATTACGTGTTAAATTAATTGTTGCTCCATGTGAAAGAAAGATAAATTGACGGTAGAGCTTGATTAATTAAATATATGCATTTGTTGAGTTGATAAGCCGACTGTGAAAACTACTACAAGGGAAATCTAAGGGGGAGAGCTTGGTCGAGGTACTGCCTATGAAGCACCGCTGTAGTGGTACTATAACCACTATAGCGAGAGTGCTGCTGTGGCAGTAACCTTGCCGCAGCGAGGCCTAATCCAGCTAGCAGGACAACCTATACATCTCTCAGAATAATTCTAGAAATAGGGTGACGCAATGAATAATTATTTTCATGAAATGGTTTTCGGACAATAATTGTGTTAGAAATAGTAGAGACTAATTCTTGTTGTTGAATATATGTTGTTAAGTAGATTGGAATGTGATAAATATTTCTAGAACAGGGAGTGGAGTATGTGGTAACTGATTGAGAATATAGGAAATGTGTTGAGACAAAAAGTAAGCATCCCGATGAGCGAATTGGTGCTATTGAGCAGGGGTGTGAGTATTTGAAATATGAGTGGCTCGTGCCTGAGGTGAGCATCCGAGCAAGCAACATGTTATGAGTACACAGACAGGTATGGTGCGGTGTTCATACGGCTGGGTGTATAGGTATGAGTACACAGACAGATATAAAATAATGTTCATACAGCTGAGTGTACAATACAAGGATTTCTAGAGTCCCCTGTAGGTCATGACTGGAAGAGCAAAGATAAGACCCTCTGCCATGTGTGTACATGTATGCATATGTGAGACAAATGTGTGATAGAGGTACAAATATATAGATGTGATATGTGATATATTGACATGATTCGGATATGATATGAGAGATATGAATGTGAGGTAATATATGATGATATGAATATGGTGCAGAGGTGTACAGAGAGAGATTAAGAAGGTGCAGATATATGCTTACATCCGTATTCCTTTGGGAGCATGACACCATTAGTATGATTAATACTTTCTTAGTTGATTACTTGATTGTGTTACATGATGATTGTTGTTAAATGTATGATTGACGGTGTTACCCGTGATTCGTGGGTGATTTCCTGATTTGACAACGTCTAATATAGTCGAACTAAGTTGATTCAGGTTATTAATGCTTGTACTGGATTGATCCTGACTGTTGGGGTAGCTCCACTAATAGGTGTAGAGCTGAGAGTTACAACAGGTGGCATGATTCATCGAATGTTAGTGATGACTAAATAAAAGGTAATCGACATAAATAAAAATATCGCGGAGTAGTTGAATGAATAGGGAATGAATAAAAAGGGTTTTAACTAATGAAATTTGGATTAGAGAATGGGTAACGGGATTATAGTTTTAAAAGAAGGAGTTGAAAGAGAGATGTGTCAGTAATGTCAAGCTACTGTTTAAGTGGGCTATCGCCACAACGGGTGTATTTGCACGATCACGTGGTTGTGGCAGCGAGCAAGGTACCTCCGCAGTGAGATAAAGGTACCAGTATTGAAACTGAGAAATTGAGGAATTAACTGATAAGTTGAATAAAGAAATTGTAGTGCATGCAAATGTATGTATATGTATTGGGGTTTTATGGTGTGCTTAAATGGGGAACTAATAAATATTGATTTAGCTATGTGTATGTTTATTGTGGATGGTAAGGTTAGTTAATCACATATTAATTATATACCATAGAGTGAAATAATTCGAGTCGTTCGATAATGTCTACTAGTACATGTGGTATACTGATACTACTTTGCTACACCTTTTTGAGTGTAGGTTGTGACAGGAGAGTTGCAGTTTCAGATTGATGAAGGCGATACTCAGCATTAGCTTCCGCATTTCATCTATGGGTGAAGCTGTGTCTTTTAATTTTCAGTATTCTAAATAGAGAAATAGAGCTCTTGTACCTATTAGGCTAGATCTCGAGAGAGTCAAGGTTTTGGAGGAAGATTTTTATTGACATTTTATAAACATTGTTGAATTATGTAAATTAATGAAAATTGCAAGTATTTTATTTTTGTGTTAAAAAAAGAACCTCCCATTGAACTAGAGTTGTAGGTGCTCACATGGTCCGCCCATTTAGGTCGTGTCAAGTTGGTATCAGAGCGTCTAGGTTACCAGTCTCACAAGTACAAGAGTAATGTTGAGTAGACTCCTGCGGATTGGTGTGTAGAGGTTCACATCTAATCTTTGGGAAGCTATGAGGCATTTAGGAAGTCTTTTCTAATGCTGTCGTTCGCCTTGGGTTGAGCCCAATTGGTATCTGAAAGATTTCGATTGGTATCTGGTGACGTGAGTTATAGGGAAATATGAGATAAATTGGTAGGTGAAGGCTAGAGATGGTGAATTGACTTTGTTGACTAAAGGGATCATGAATCCTTATAGGTGTTCTGCTTAGCGAGTTTCATAGCAGCGAAGGGTGTCTCGCTACATGCACTCGCTACAGTGAGGAAGGGACTACTACGGTGGGTTCATTGCAGTAGAAGGGAGATCGCTGCAGCGGACGGTGCCAGGCAGAATCGAAAATCCCCTATTTTTGAAGACAACATCAGATATGTCAACTATGACAAAAACAAGCAATGCGAATATGGGTAAAACAATTACAGGATGTAAATAAAAGGGGCCAAAAATAGGGCCATTATCTGAGAATGCCAAATGGGCATCTGCACACTAACGGGAAATAAGTAGCATCATCCAAAAACAAATAAAAGAAAAGAGTGAGAATTATCATACATGCCCCAAACAGGGGAAACCCAAATCAAGTATCTAAAAAAGGAGTAGGGAAGGGAGTAACACCACAGTCATGATCACTAGAGGTCTCGTCACTGCCGTTGCTGAGGCCCCCAGCCACCTTGCGAACTAGCTGAGGAAGGAGAATTCTGGCAGGTCCACTCTAGTCACCTGGGGGGTCTTGGATCTGCGACAAAAGGATCTTCAGGATCTTTTTGATCCCCTTCCACATGCGGATAAAGTGCTTGTCCTTGGAACGCCGATTCCTCTTCTCCCTCTCTAAGTTCGCTCTGAGCTCTACGTAGGCCTGGGTCAAGTTGGCAATCGCCCCCCTACACCCCCTCTGGATCCAAAGCAGCTGCCCTAAATATTTGGCCATCTGAAGGAGGTCTGGGAAACTCTCCCAACAGCTCTCGCATGGCGGCCATCTCTGACTCAATCTGATCAAAGGGACCCACTGGCTTGAAAGTGCTGGCCCAACCATCCCCATCGTAAGAAATAGACTTCCTCTTCTTTCTACCCCTCCCCGCTGCATCCTTTACCCTCAAAGGATCAAAGAGCGCATCTCAGGCCATAATGACGTCCTCGGCCTCCCAGTGTACCTTGGACCGGGTACAAAGCAGAGTAACGAGAGAAGGAAAGGGCAGACCAGTGATGGCCTTAGATGAGAAGTACCTCCACTCCTCCAATATCTGCGACCCCACATTTACCTACACCTCGCTCAAAATACAGACCACCACCAAAGTGCGGATGTAGGTCACATTGGTGACATTAATGGATGGATGAATCCTACAAGACACTAAGGTCAGCCATCTCTGGGCTTCGATCGTGAAATGGGTACCCTGAATACCGATCCGGGTGACACCCCAATGGGATGAGTTTCTGTGCTTATCTACTATTAGGGTATACACAAGCCACCGCCCATTTTCATCCACGTCCCGGACCCTCAGCTCATCCTCCTATCACGCCCCGAGTCTACACCCTAGACGGAACACGGAACTTGAAGCCACAAGTGACCCCAAATCAACCTCTGGTCTATCATACACAGGTATTCTGAGTAAAACAAATATAGCAGAAGCTTTGAAATAATAGCATAAAAGCATTTATGAAAATAAAACGAAATCATAAAGTTTAAGAACATCCGAAGTCCGAAATTTATTCTGTGTCTGAAATCCCTCTAACTGATGAGTTGCTGGGATAAGCCCCCAGCTAACCCTAAGTCTAGCTAAAAATAATGAACTACTGAAAGAAATGAAATAAGACCCTTGAATAATGAGGACTCACACTTCAACTGCTGAGGTGGAGGATCTGAACCGCGGCGACTAACGGTGCTGAGTCTGAGAACCTTCAACTGTATCATGAAAAGATACGGCATAAAAGTATACATCAGTACTTTGAATGTACTGAGTAAGTGGAAGAAAACATAACTGAATATAAATTCTGAACTGAAATGACATGCAATGACCAATAAGTAAACTGAACTGAACTACTAAAGTAACTGATATGGTCAAGATGACCCTGTCTGATGGTCAAAGACATGTTCTAAGTCTAAGAGTTCTGATTCTGAAATGTTGCTGCCCTGAACTGGACTAAACTGATAGAACCAGAACTGAACTGAGCTGCTTATTCTGAAACTAGACTGAACTGACTAGTGGGAGAGCCTGTAACCGACATATAACCACGTCAGCTATACATGGAGTCTAATGTATACACCCCATCGGTAGGACCCAATATACCTTGCCAGGGTATAAAAGCATGAACTGGGTGATCACAAGAGTTTGGGGCCAATCAGGCCAAGTAATACTGTAACCTGCGCTGGCAACGTAGTTTTGGGAACCCGGGTGCACTGGAACCCCAGCCTGCAGATGCTATGTCCTACTCCCACTGGAAAACCTAAAATGAACTACTAAGATAATAGCTCGATACTGGGGTCTAAGACTAGTCAGGGACATATAACTAAAAGTACCGTGAGAGTCTTGTTGGACCAGATTCTGAAACTGGGTTCTAGACTGGTCAGAGCTGCTTATCTAGAAGCATCGTAACTTTTTAAGAACGAACCGTAATTTGAACTGGGGTCTTGAGGCTAGTCAAAGCGATATATCTAAAATGTCATGACCACCTAATGGATCAATAAACTGGATTCTGAATCTGATTATAATAACTGGGAGGCACCGTTGATACCTCAGGAAAAGACTGAAGTCAAACTGATCAGTTGACAAGTTGTGACTAATTCTGAAGAGGTTCTACGTTCTAACTGAACTAAACTACTAAGCAGCTAATAAAGAACTTAACTCATTTGATGTGATGTAGGTTTAAAGCACTTTTGACTCTCAAAACTAAGAAAATAGCATGGACTTAGGTGTATTTATGTGGATATGAGGTACTTTTTCTTTTGTTATAGGATAAACAGGTGTTGGAACTGAAAATTTCAAAAGATAGCTTAATAAGTGCAAAATGAGCAATAAGAGCAGACCACAATACGGACCGTAGGAAGGACCTACGAGTCATACTGGTGGCCGTGAGAAGTTGCTGAAAGTTAAGGCTGAGCAGATGTGAACCACGAGTCCCAGTACGATTCGTAGCAGGCCTGTACGAGTCATGATAAAATCCAGAGGAATTGGATCTGAGTCTGGCTCCTGCTACGAGAAGAAAGTATGACCCGTAATGTCACACCCCACCTTGGGGGGTATGACGGGCACCTGGTGCCTACTAGACTCTGGCTCTATTTCAAGAAATGAACCGGCTATATACAGCCCCCGGCCGATTAGGCCTATAGCCACCTGCAATACACAACAGCTAACCAGAACAATGACACTATAATCTGAAACAACTGCTATCCACATTTGTGGCCGACAAGGTCACTAACTATAACCAGAAGAAGGCCCCACGCGGCCAACATCAACAACTAAACACATATATACATGCACGGCCCCACACGACCGGCTCCACGATCACAGGAAATGTCAGACTGCAAGCCTCTAGGAAGTAATAATAGAATGGTCGGGATAGGGCCCCGACCTACCCAAACTATAATAAAAAAGGAAATAGGAACAACCTCCGACTGTCTAGCTCCGGAGGATAGGAGCTGATAACTCTGCTGACTGGATCACGAGGGATCGACTCCTCGTCTATGTGTACCTGCAGGCAAGCAATGCAGCGCCCCATGGGCGTCAGTACCATAGGTACTGAGCATGTAAAGCAAACTAAAATATACAACTGAAATGGATAGCAACAATAACATACATATAAGCAGGAAGTAGCTGAGTCTATATGGCTGAGGATAACTGGGGAGAGTTTACCTATTCTGCAACTAAACTGGGCGTACCTGACGACGTGTCATCCTACTGTTTATCAGTATCTAATAACACATATAGATATACATATAAATACACACAATACCTGACCGACCCCCATAAGCCGGAAGGTGCCAACCAACAGAACAATCTATTTACCCCTACCCGGGTCTAAACCAACCAAAAATAAGTCACTCCACTCATCTCATAACTGTGAGCTCCTCCTACCGGCCCCCTTGGGTACGTAGCTCAGGCTTTGGCCTCTGACAATAAACTGTGTCTGAGTCCTAAAACTCCTGCCTCTGGGTGCAAGCACTCACGGGGTAATCTGCTGCTGTATCTATGACTGAAACTGCCCCTGGGTGCAAGCACACAACAGGGTAATTTTATAAAAATCTGTATCTGAAACTGCCCCGGGCCACAAGCGCACACAGAGTAATCTGCCCCTGTAAACAGGGTAATCTGGCTCTACGCAGAGTAAACTGAATCGCCCCTGCAAGCAGGGTAATCTAGACCGTATTATTATGGTGGTCGGCCATCATCGTCCTCTAGGCGGACGACATCGCCCAGTTGGTGGCGGTATCTGAATCTGGTATCAACACAGTTATAACCCAGGGGCGGTGGGGATGCTAAAGGATGCCCACATGCCATAACAAGTCTCAACATGCAAAACACATACACAACAAGCATGCTCAAATGAAAAATACTAATCCTATTCTCTTCTTTTATTTCAAGGTCAGTCCGTATTAAACAACTGATGCTATATTCTGTTTTACACTGTTTCTGATTGCTGGGCTAACTGCTACCTGGCCTTTATCTGTTATCTGATTATTGTTACCCGTGATCTGAAGCTATATTAGTTTCTAGAACCATATCTATTTCTGGAGCTACATCTGTATCTGGAGCTATTTCTATATCTGATTACTGATCTGATTACATCTGGATATAACTCAATAACATAGGACCTGCCATCTATAACTGGATATAGCTCAATAACATAAGATGTGCCATCTATTACCGGATATAGTCTCAACAAATGTAATACATATTATCATGTAATCTCGCTAACTCATTATACTGCTTTTACAACTTCCATTTTGGGTATTACGTAAGAACATGCTGAACTACTAGCGGATACCACATTACTATCTGAAATCATCTGACTATCTGTTATTCTAATTATTGTATGATACGTAATGATATACTAGCATGCTTGCTAGAAATTATACTAAAATCGTTCCTGTACGCTGGGTATCTGTTAATAGCCTTTACTCTAATTATTTTCTAGACTATACTTCCTGGCTTGCCGAAAGAATAGCTTCACATACCTGGTTTCTGAGTACCCGAATGACCGATGTGATTTCCGTCGGTACTTCTGCTGTTTCTTCCAACTACATTCATATACATGTCAATTAGAACTAAATACATTAATATCCGGGAGAAATTATCACTTTTGATATATATTTATCCCAAACTTCAACCTTTCGGAAAATGGTCAAAAACTCGTTATTTCTCGATAGTCCAGAAGGGATAAATGCTCACTACAAAGCTAGGAACACATTGGTACTAATTTAAAGCAATTCTATTTAATTTACCTCGGTAGCACGACGTTTCGCCGGCCAAATTTCACGAAACCAACTCCGTAGGATTGCTCTCTGCAGCTTTATACCTCGGTATCTAAGCTGGAATGGAGTTTAGACCGCGTTTCGAAGCGTAATCGAAAGGAAAATATATATAATTGATGTGGGTTTGCCTTAACATGGATACCCTCCGTTTTTCCAAGTTTATATTGATGAAGATGGAAAAAAACCGACTTTGCTAATTTTTTTTTTCTTTCCTAAAATACTTAATCAACATACCATTATGCTATTTATTCATTTAAAATTTACGGGGTGTAACACGTAAGATGAAGGTACAAGTCGTACTATTCTAGTTGTGATGAACTTCAGAAAAACTTCAAAATCTCTGATTCAAAGTACGGGAGCTCAGTACGAGTCGTGAGTTGATGGTACGAGTCGTACCCAGATCCAACACTTAGCCAGAATTTAGCTAGCTGAGATTGTACGAGAGTAAGCTACGGGTCATAGGAGCATGCTACGGATCGTAGGTCGAGTCATGGAACTGGTGGCGATAGATATGGAAATTCACCCTGTTGGCTTAGGAAAAGGATTCTTGTATCTATATAAATATGTTTTAGGTTTTATTTTTATAGAGTCAGTTTGATAGTTTTAGAGAGTAGAAACCTTGAGAGAGAGAGAATTGAGCTGGTCTTAACTTGTGATCAACCTGTTCTTGAATTCATCTTGTTCTTGCTACTTGTTTTTCAAGATTTTTGTGGAGTAATTGAAGGAAGTGTTTTTCTCAATCATTATTGTAAGTATTATTTTTATTCTTAATCATGAATGCAAATCACAACCTTGAAACTATGAGAGGCTAAAACCTCCATAGCTAGGGTTGTGGGAACCATGGTGAATTAACAAGCTAGGGTCACACAAAGTGATCTTAAAACCAATACAAACGCTTATATTGTATTCTCTTCATGCTTAAACATTTCTTAATGGTGCGCAACGTTAGGAAGTGCCCAAATTCTTTACTTGCTTTGATCGAAGAGGTAGAGATTAGGAAAAGAGAATTACAACGGAGCCTTGATTTTGATGATCATTGTATTAACTTGAGTTGTGGTCGCATAATAGTTAAATATGGAACTTAGTAATAACGGATAGTTTGAAACCACTCATGAGACTTGGTCGAGTAATAGAGTATAGTCATTCAATAGGGGCTGGTTGGTCGTTTGAATGAACCTAAGTCATCAGTTCTACAAGTAAGTATTGGTGATAATCACGAGTGCAAACCCAAAGCAGTTATGAACCCATGGGGAACAGAAACCTAGCTATCCTTTGATATTGACTTAACATCAGAATTTTGATATATTTTCTATTATTATTGATTTTCTTTAGAATCCCCCTATTTTGAAGTAACTACCTTACAAGTTTAGTTACCGGCTATAATCCAGTCTCCCTATACCTTGTGGGATCGACCCCAACCTCTAGTTGGGTTCTTTATTGACAATGTACGCTTCTCACTTCAGTAAGAGATATGGTCTGAGCGTTATCATCATATCAACAATACAAGAATTCCATAATATGGCAAAATCTCAAGAATTAAAGAAATCTCATCTAATAAGGCTAAAATTATTCTTATCAATGGAATGTTTTCTCATCATATATATATAATAAGAATTACAAAGAAATTCAGCCCAAAACATGCTTCATTCACTAGATGGGATTTAATAAGCAAATAATCTTCACTGAAGAATTTAGGGCTTTAATTCTCTTTTGTACGAACATTGACAATTTAATTAGGATTGATGAAGATTATATGAACAATAAACATGGATATTATTCCAGATGAAATTAACGAAATATAATATGAAATTTATTCGTATAAGGAAATTCAGGGCTAAAACTAATAGAGAAACTATAGGAGGATTTTGGGGGACACAAGGGAAGGATAATTCCCTTGTTGAATTCCCACATACCTGACTAAAAATCTCCCTGAGAAGAAGACTTGAACTGCTGCAATGGAGAAAACCCTTAGGTTTGCTCTGAAAGTTCTTGAGAGACTTGTCGATATTTTTTTGAGAATGAACGTGGGAATAAGAGGAGGAACCATTCAAACCCTCTAATATCCCTAGAATTTTACTTAAAACGGTGTAGTTTAGGGATTAAATAGGTAGGAGATTACAAAAATATCCCTGGGCAAAAATTTGAAGTCTGGTTGACTGGGTCCCAACGGGTCACTCTACGAGTGGTTGGTTGGGACCACGACTCTTTAGGTCTACTACCTAAAAATCACTGAAGTCCTCATGGGGGACATAACGACTCTTTATAACTAGCCACGAATCGTGATGTCGCTCGTCAAGTACACTGGACAACAATCATCCGGGGCTGGTAATAGGGAACATCACGAAGTGACCACGACTCGTGGTCACCATCTGTCAATCTCACTGCTTCGACTCTAAGTTACCTGACCCCGGCCTGACCACGAGTGACCTAACGGGTCATGGTGACTAACCAAGACTCGTGAGGTCTTCCTTTGGATACACTGCCTCTCCCTTATCTTACCTCAATCCTCCTTCCCACGACTGACCTAATGAGTCGTTAGGTCTCTTAACGACCCATTAGGTGAGTCATTCTGTGACAATTTTTGCAGATTTTTAAATTTTCTTATTTAAGTCCCAAATCTAGTCTTTGAGTTTTCGAGGCATTACAATATCTCTCCCTTGGAAAAATTTGTCCTCGAATGTTAGAAAATACACAGGAAAGCAAAAAATACAATCATAACTTTAAAATACTGTTCATTTGACTTCAAAACTGTGAGAATGACTACCTCTACTTCAAAATACATGGCTAAACTAAATTTACCTTTCATGCATACATTCAAAAATATAAAAGAGAGTTGAACACCTGAACTGAATCATGAAAGCTAAATTGAGTTCTAGGGCCAAAACTAATATCTCAAGCTGTGATAGAGCCGGTAGAGAACAGATACGGATATTTGGCCATCATATATGTTTCGACCTCCCACGTAGCTCCCTCAACCTGGTGATTTCTCCATAAGAATTTGACTGAAGCTATTTCCTTGTTTCTCAGCTTGCGAACCTGACGGTCAAGGATCTGTACTTGTACTTCCTCATATGAGAGACTATCTTTTATTCCTACACTGTCCAACGGCACAACTGATGTTGGATCTCCAATGCACTTCTTCAAAAGTGACACATGGAAAACTGGGTGTACAACTGCTAGTTTTGAAGGTAATTCTAGCTCATAGGCTACATTGCTGATACGCCTCAAAATTCTATAAGGTCCCACAAATATCGGACTGAGCTTCCCCTTCTTTCCAAACCTCATCACCCCTTTCATGGGTGAAATTTTTAGGTAAACCCATTCATCAACTGCAAACTCCAACTCTCTCCTCCGTACATCTTTATAAGACTTCTGGCGGCTCTGAGCAGTTTTCAATCTTTCTCGGATGAGTTGAACCTTCTATATTGCCTCGTGAACTAAGTTTGGCCCTATCAAGGTAGCTTTACCAACCTCAAACCACCCTATAGGAGATCTACACCTCATACCATATAATGCTTCAAATGGAGCCATCTGAATGCTACAGTGATAGTTGTTGTTGTACGCAAACTCGATAAGAGGAAAATGGTCATCCCAATTACCCTTAAAATCGATAACACATGCTCTCAACATGTATTCTAGGGTCTAAATAGTCTGCACAGCTTGCCCATCTGTCTGCAGGCGAAAAGCTGTGCTGAGCTTGACCTGAGTGCCAAGTCCCTTCTGAAAAGACTTTCAGAATGGGAGGTGAACTGGGTACCCCTGTCTGAAATAATGGCCAATGGCACCCCATGAAGTCTAACCAACTCGCAAATATAAAGTGTATCATAGTCCTCAGCGGATTCTGTGGTTTTAACTGGGAGGAAATGTGTTGACTTAGTCATCCGGTCTACTACTACCTAGATTGAGTCATGTTGTCGACGAGTCTGAGGTAGACTCGTAATGAATTCCATGTTTACTTCTTCCCACTTCCATGTAGGTATGCTGATGTCCTAGGTCATACCTCCTAGTCTCTGGTATTCTACTTGACTTGCTGGCAGTTCGGGCACTTAGTTACGAATTCAGCGGTATCTCTTTTCATGTTGTTCCACCAGTAAACATCCTATAAATCACAATACATCTTAGTAGCACCAGGGTGAATGGAATATCTAGAACTGTGCGCTTCAACCAATATCTGTTGTCTCAACTCACCGACATCCGATACACACAACCTGTCCTGGTAACGGAGTACCCATCTCCCCCTTGGGAGAAAGCTTCTATTTATTTTCTGAGAACTGCTCCCTTAAGCTTAAGTAAGATAGGATCCTCATCCTGTTTGGACTTGACTTCAACTACCAAGGATGAATCCGACCTGCTTTGCATTACCACACCACCTTCGGCTGAATCCACCAACTGCACCCCTACTCGAGCTAGTCTGTGAACATGCTTCGCAAGCTCCTCCTTTCCTTCCTCAAAGTGATCCACACTCCCTATAGACCATCTTCTTAGGGCATCTGCCACCATATTGGCTTTACTTGGGTGATACGACATGCTCATGTCATAGTCCTTTAGCAACTCCAACCACCTTCTCTGACGCAAATTTAGATCCTTCTGATTCAGCACGTACTAAGGATTCTTATGATCTATAAACCCGTCTACGTGTTTTCCATATAAGTAATGCCTCCATATTTTTAGTGCAAACACCACCACTTCCAACTCCAAGTCATGAGTTGGATAGTTATTCTCATGAATTTTGAGTTGTCTGGAGGCGTAGGCTATCATTTTGCCCTACTACATCAAAAAGCATCCGAGTTCGACTCTGGAAGCATCATAATAAACAACCAATCCATCTGTTCCTTCTAGCAGGGTCAAAACTAGAGCAGTAGTGAGTCGAGTCTTCAACTCCTAGAAACTCTTCTCACACTCGTCCTATCACTAAAATTTCACTTTCTTCTGAGTTAACATAGTCAAAGGAGTGCTATAGATGAGAAACCTTCCACAAACCGTCGGTAATAACCCGCCAAACCCAGGAAACTCCTGATTTCCGTAGAAGAGGTAGGTAGGGGTCAATCTTTCACGGCTGCTATCTTATGAGGGTCTGCTTGTATTCCTTCACCTAAGACCACATGACCTAAGAAGCTCTCGAACTTTAACCAGAATTCGCACTTGTTGAACTTGGCAAACAACTGGCAGTCTCTGAGTGTCTGCAATGCTAATCTTAGGTGATTCGCATACTCTTCCTCATTTCTAGAGTATACTAGAATATCATTGATAAATACAATGAATAACATATCCAGATACTTCTTGAAGACTCTATTCATCAAGTCCTTGAAGGTTGCTGGGGCGTTTGTTAGCCCGAAAGATATCACCACAAATTCGTAGTGACCATATCGAGTTCTGAGTATTGTTTTCGGTATGTCACACTCTCTGACCCTTAGCTGATGATACCCTGACTGGAGATTGATTTTTGAGAAACAACTGGCTCCCTGAAGTTGGTCAAATAGGTCGCCAATTTTGGGTAGGGGATACTTGTTCTTGACTATGACTTTGTTCAACTGACGGTAATCTATGCACATTCTGAGGGTGTCATCCTTCTTACACACGAATAACACTGGAGCACCCCAGGGAGAGATACTGAGTCTGATAAAACCCTTGTCAGGAAGATCTTTTAACTGCTCCTTCAACTCCTTAAGCTCAGCTGGAGCCATTCTATAAGGAGGGATGGAGATGGGTTGAGTATCTGGGAGAAGGTCTATCCCGAAGTCTATTTCTCGTTCAGGGGAAACTCGGGGAAGATCCTTAAGAATACATCTGGGAACTCACTGACTATTGGAACTGACTGGATAATTGGGGTCTCAAAGTTGGAGTCCTTGACCCGAACTAGATGATAGATACATCCCTTGGAGATGAGTTTCTAGGACTTAAGGTAGGAAATAAACCTACCCTTAGGCGCTGAACTACTGCCCATCCCATTCTAACACTGGTTCATTTGGAAACTGGAACTTGACAACTCTAGTTCTGCAATTAACTAAGGTATAGCAGGAGTGTAACTAATCCATGCCAAGGATAACGTCAAAATCAACCATATCTAACTCTATGAGGTCAGTTGGGATGACTTTATTTAGGACTAAGACTGGGCAGTTTCTATACACCCGGCTGACTCTAACTGACTCCCCAACTGGGGTGGAGACTGAGAATGGTTCTGAGAGGACCTCCGGACTGATATTGAACTATACTGCTATGTAGGGAGTCACGAATAAAAGAGTGGCTCTTATATCTAGGAGGGAATACATGTCTAGATGAAAGAGACGTAACATATCTGTGACTACGTCAGGTGAACTTTCCTAATCCTGACAGGAAGACAAAGCATAGAAACGGTTTTGGCGCTGACCGCCATCCGTACCTGATGTGTTTTCCTGCTGGGCTGATCGACCTACTGGAGCTGATGAAGTGGTGGATTGTGATCTCCCTCGCCTGGCTGATGGGAACTCCTTGAGCCGATGTTTGAGCTGTCCATAACCGAAACAACCCTATCGACCCTGAAGGCATTCTCCCAGGTGATTCTTGCCACACTTGGGACAAGCTGGATACCTATTCTTGGTACTGTGGGTCTGAGAATGAGTGCCAGATGACCCACCCCTCCGATCCTGGTGGGACCAAAAGGTTGGGGCGCTGGCTGAACTGGGTGCTGGGGCTCTTTGCTGCTGTTGTTGCTGCAGTGGGCGACTACTACCGCTAGACCTCTAATGGCCGTAATCTAACTAGCCATTCCTTGCTTGTTTTTTCTTTCGCTCCATATCCTTCAGCTTTTTTGCCTCAATCTGCTTGGTATAGACAATCAAGCTGGAGAGTTCCATATCTTTAATCAACATCGCTGTCCTGCACTTCTTGAGGACTAGATTCGACATCCCGTTCACAAATTTCAACATGCGAGCCCTTGGATCGGCTACCATCTCTGGAGCGTACTTAGCCAGTCTAGTAAACTCCAGAGCATACTCCTCCACAGTTCTGTTGCCCTGTCTAAAATTCATAAACTCCGCCATCTTTGCCTCCCTCAACTCCCGAGGGAAAAATCTTTCCAAGAAAGCTGTGTGAAACTCATCCCACTACACTAGTCCTTCTCCCGCTGGCCACCCCTTTTTCCACTGGTCATACCAGACCTGAGCTACCCTTTTTAGCTAGTAGGAAGCTAGGTTATCACTTTCAGAGGAGCTAACACCCATAATACGGGTAATCTTCTTGACCTCATCCACGAACTCTTAGAGATCCTCCCCTACTTTGGATTCCTGAAAAGATGGAGGGTTTATATGGGTGAAGTCCCACACCCTCGCAGCTGCTGCAGAACCGTTGGTGTTCATCGACACCACCTGCTGGTTCACCTGGTTGGTGACTATTTGGGCCAGCAGTTGAATGGCCGCCTTGAATTCGGTCGTAGACACTGAATCATCTTAAGGGGCTACCGGGCTGGTGGACTAGGTCTATGGGCGTTACCAACCTTTCTTCCGCTACCACGTCTGGGAGGCATGATTCATTGAAACGAAATGTAGCATGAGTTAAAAGGATGTTTCTGTAATTGAACTTTAACGCATGATAATGAGTATAAACAAAAGAGAGTTTTCCTAATAACATCTCGTAGCCTCCTTGTCATAAGTGTGACACTCTTCACACCCATGAAAAGGACTCTACTCGATGCGGCTTTCAGACATTCCAAGGATACTCTAAACCTAGTACTCTGATACTAAATTTGTCACGCCCTGAGTCTACATCCTGGACGGAACACGGTACTTGAAGCCACAAGTGACCCCAAGTCAACCCTAGTATATCATACACTGGTATTCTAAGTAAAACAAATATAGCGGAAGCTTTGAAATAATAGCATAAAAGCATTTATGAAAATAAAACTGAAATCATAAAGTTTAAGAAAATCTTAAGTCCAAAATTTATTTTGTGTCTGAAAGCCCTCTAACTGATGAGTTGTTGGGACAAGCCCCCAACTAACTCTAAGTCTAGCTAAAAATAATGAACTACTGAAAGAAATGAAATAAGACCCTCGAATGATGAGGACTCACACTTACACTGCTGAGGTGGAGGATCTGAACCGCGATGACTAACGGTGCTGAGTCTAAGAATCTACAACTGTATCATGAAATAATACAGCATAAATGTATGCATCAGTACTTTGAATGTAATGAGTAAGTGGGAGAAAACATAACCGAATATAAAGTCTGAACTGAAATAACATGCAATGACCAACAAGTAAAATGAACTGAACTACTGAAGTAACTGATATGGTCAAGATGACCCTGTCTGATGGTCAAAGACATGTTCTAAGTCTGAGAGTTCTGATTCTGAAATGCTGCACTGAACTAGACTAAACTGATAGAATCGAAACCGAACTGAGCTTCTTATTATGAAACTGGACTTGACTGACTAGTGGGAGAGCCTGTAACCGACATATAAGCACGTGAGCTAGACGTGGAGTCCGATGTATACACCCCATCTGTAGGACCAAATATACCTTGCAAGGTTATAAAGGCATAAACTGGGTGATCATAAGAGTCTGGGCCAATTAGGCCAAGTAATACTGTAATCTACGCTAGCAACGTAGTTATGGGAACCTGGGTATGCTGGAACCTTGGCCCACTCGGTGCTAAGTCCTTCTCCCACTGAAAAACCTAAACTGAACTACTAGGCTGATAGGTCGAAACTGGGGTGCAAGACTAGTCAGGGACATATAACTGAAAGTACCCTAAGAGTCATGTCGGACCAGATTCTGAAACTGGGTTTTAAACAGGTCAGAGCTGCTTATCTAAAAGCGTCGTAACCGTCTAAGAACGAACTGTAATCTGAACTGTGTTCCTAAGGCTAGTCAGAGCGATATATCTAAAATGTCATGACCATCTAATGGGCCAATAAACTAGATTTTTGAATCTGATTCTGATAACTGGGAGGCACCACTGACACCTCAGGAAAAGACTGAAGTCAAACTGATCAATTGACAAGTTGTGACTAGTTCTGAAGAGGTTCTACGTTCTAACTGAACTGAACTACTACGTAGCTAATAGAGAACTCAACCCATTCCAACAACACAGGAATTTCATAATATGGCAAAATCTCAAGAATTAAAAAAACCTCATCTAACAAGACTAAAATTATTCTTATTAATGGAATATTTGCTCTTCATATATATATATATATATATATATATATATATATATATATATAGTAGGAATTACAAGGAAATTCAGCCCAAAACATGCTTCATTCACTAGATGGGATTTAATAAGCAACTAATCTTCAGTAAAGAATTTAGGGCTTTAATTCTATTTTTTTAAGAACATCGACAATTTAATTAGGACTGATGAAGATTATATGAACAATGAACATGGATATTATTCCAGATGAAATTAACGAAATATAACATGAAATTTATCGGTATTCAGAAACTCAGGGCTAAAACTGATAGAGAAACTATTGGAGGATTTTGGGGGACATAAGGAAAGGACAATTCCCTTGTTGAATTTCCACATAGCTGACTAAAAATCTCCCGAAGAAGAAGACTTGAACTTCAACAATGGAGGAAAACCCTAGGCTTTCTCTGAAAGTTCTTGAGAGACTTGTCGATATTTTTCTAAGAATAAACGTGGGAAAAAGGGGAGGAACCATTCAAACATCCCTGAAATTTTTCCTAAAATGACGTAGTTTAGAGATTAAATAGGTAGGAGATTACAAAAATATCCCTGGTAAAAATTTGAAGTCTGGTCGACTAGGTCCTATCGGGTCACTCAACGAGTGGTTGATTTGGACCACGACTCGTTGGGACCTCCCGTTAGGTATACTACCTGAAAATCACTAAAGTCCTCATGGGGGACATAACGACTCATTATAATTGGCCACGACTCGTGACGTCGCTCGTCAAGTACACTGGACAATAATCATCCGGGGCTGGTAATGGGGAACCTCACGACCCGTCATTAGTGACCACGACTTGTGGTCACCATCCGTCAATCTCACTACTTTGACTCTAAGTTACCTGACCCCGGCCTGACCACGAGTGACCTAACAGGTCGTGGCGACTAACCACGACTCGTGAGGTCTTCTGTTGGGTACACCGCCTCTCCCTTATCTTACCTCAATCCTCCTTCCCATAACTGACCTAATGAGTCGTTAAGTTTCTCAACGACCCATTAGGTGAGTCATTCTGTGACAATTTCTAAAAATTTCCAAATTTTCTAATTTAAGTGCCGGATCTAGTCTTTGAGTTTTCGGGGCATTACACCTCCGAAGTCTTATGCAGACGTGCGGCGCAGAAATCTAGAATTTGCGGTAAATGACTGGGTATATCTGAAAGTGTCTCCGATGAAAGGGGTAATGAGGTCTGGCAAGAAAGGCAAGCTTAGCCCGAGATTCATTGGGCCATATCAGATTCGGCGAAGAATAGGCCGAGTTGCATACGAATTGAACTTGCCTCCAGAGTTAGCATCTGTTCACCCAGTATTCCATGTCTCTATGTTGAGGAAGTTCGTAGGGGACCCTTCTACAGTAGTTCCAGTTCAGGATATCCAGGTCACAGAAGAGTTAGCATATGAAGAGGTTCCCGTAGCTATCTTAGACAGACAGATTCGCAGGTTGAGGACTAAAGATGTTGCATCTGTCAAAGTATTGTGGCGTAATAGGAACCGTGAGGAAATGCACCTATTTCAGGCCTAGTCAGGCGACAGGTATGTCCGTATTATTACTTATACAGTACCTTATAGTTGTATGTGTGTGAATGAGGAAGATTGATACTTAGTTATCCAGTGGATCCTAAAATATTACGTGCAGTGCCTGTGTTGGACTTTTCTGCATTTCAGGTTTTTGCTATAGTCCATATTACAGGGGAAACTCTACCGAAATTTTTCTAGAAAATAAAGTAAGTAGTCCTCTAGATAACAGTGTACATTCGAGGACGAATGTTCTTAAGGGGGGGAGAATGTTATACCCCGTAGAATTCACGGCACCTAGACGACCTGTTCGCACGTTGGTTAAGCATATTTGAAGGCCATACGTGCTGGAGAAAGGCTCGGGAAAAGATCGGACGAGGAACCTGTCGAACCATCGCGGAAGGAGCCGAGGCAGAGCCCCTCCGCGATGGCAGCGTGTCACGGAGGAGAGGCCTCCGCGTTGGCTCCGTGACACGTTGGCCTTGTCCAGGCCTAAGTATATAAAGCCCCACTTCGGGTTAATTCATTAAAACACTTAGGAAATTTCCAGGAAACAGAGAGAGAAATCAGAGAAAGGAGAGGAAACGAAGGGGGTGATATAATTTGCGTCTGATTACGCTGCTAAACGTTGTCCAAACTCAAATTAACTCCAGATACTGAGGTATTTAGCAGCAGAGAGCATTCCTACGGATTCAGTTTCGTGAAATACGACCGACGAATCGTCGAGCCACCGAGCTAAGGTAAGTGGAATTGCTCTAAATTAGTGTCTGTGTTCCTAGCTGTGAAGTGAATATTTCTCCCTTCTGGACCTCTGAAAAATAGCGAGTTTTTGGCCGTCTTTCGATAAGCCTAAGTTTAGGCTATAAACTATATCGAAAGCGACGTTGCCTTTTAAAGTAAATCTGTATTTAATATTAATTGACATATTTATGAATGCAGTTGGGAGAAAATAGTTGAAGTACCGGCCGAGTCTCGTTCGACAGACGAATAGTTCAAGGATAAGGTATGTAAAGCTAGTTTCCTCGGCAAGTTAATAATCTTGGTACAATACAGTAATTTAAAGGCCAGTAGAATATTCAGAAGCCATGTATGATGTTTATTACGAATGTTGCTACGATATTAGAAACATCATGTTATGATCAGCGCGAGACTTGCTAGCACGATATAGATTTTGATGTAAGTGTTAGGGACTGCACAACATGCTCAGTATGTGATGTGACACAGAATGTTAGGATATCATTGTACTTAGTTGAAACCCAGTAAAGCAATGTAAAATCTATAAGACATTTCAGAAATAGAACGATAAGTTAAAGTGAAGCTAGAAAGCATATTAGAACTAGTAAATCATGTTACTATAGAAACTCAGTACACAACATAGTTTCAGCAGAAAGACTATATACTGTTCAGTATTAGCCCCAGAACAATCTGGCAGGAGACTATATTCATACATATATATATTTGCCAGCCTCAGCACGTATTAAATACGTACATATTACTACTACTAGTTCAGCATATAATATACACAATATTTTACCACTATTAGCCTCAGCATGTGAGATATGCAGATAGTATTACTAGTTGAGACCGTTGTATTGTTTGGGGTTGGACTACCTAGCATCCATGACCGCCCCAGGATTGATAGCTGTATCGACTCGTCCGCCAGAGGATGAGGATACGTCGCTCTACGGAGTGGCATGCCGTCCCACAGGGGACGAAGATGGGATGCCAGTTTTCCCCATATTATGCCTTGGTCGGCTTTTACACACCCCTGTCGAGCGGATACGCCCGGGTGTTGATTCAAGAGTCCTTCGGACTCAGGTACAGTTATAGTCAGGGGCTCAGCGAGCCCAAGTGCATACCCAGGGGACCGACGGGATGCTTATAGCTATTATAGGAGATGGGATGACCGGGGTAGGGGTATAGATTTTGTGCTGGTTGTACCTCCCGGCTTATGGGGGCCGGGTAAGGTTTGTGTGTGCTATATATGTTATGATATGTTATACCGTGTTACAGTAGATACGGGTAGATCGACAGTAGAATGATAAATCCACAGGTACGACTCCTACTCCTTCCAATATAACTGAGAGAAGGTATGACTTACATTATCAGATAGTTAATCTATTTCTTCCTACTTCAGTTTCATCAGTTACATTGTTGTTTTCAAATTTCGCTTTCAGTTATTGCTTTACATACTCAGTACCAGTGGTACTGACGCCCGTTGGGGCGCTGCATTACTTGCCTGCAGGTACTCATAGACGAGCAGGCGATACTACGTGATTCCTGTCAGTGATCGAGTATTCAGCTCCTGTCATCCGGAGACTGAATTCCAGAGGTGTATTTCAGTTTCTTTGTTGTATAGTACGGGTAGGTCGGGGCCCTGTCCTGATCATTTCTATTGCTATTCCTAGAGGCTTGCAGTTTGTATATGTTTCCCTGTGGTCAGATGAGCCGGTCGTGTGAGGCCGTGCAGTTGTTAGCTGTTAGTACTTCTGTTTCTTTTATGTTGGCCGTGTGGGGCCATAGTTCGACAGTCGTGGTGACCTTGCCGGTCACGTAGCTATCCAGTACTTCAGGGTTGAGTTATAGATAACTAGACAGCATGGTGGCCTTGTCGGCCCGTATAGGTTTCCCTATATTGATATGCTTCTGGTCAGCTGCTAGTACAGGTATAGGAGGCTATAGGCCAATGGGCCGGGGGCTGTGTTTACAGCCGTTATATAGCCCTTTGTTTCCAGAAATATGAGTTAGAGCCAGCCAGGCACCAGATATGCCCAGGCTTAACAGTCCAGCAGTTCAGGTCCTAGTAGGGCACCAGGTGCCAGTCATACCCCCCAAGGCGGGGTGTGACAAACTTGGTATCAGAGCAGGTCGTGTCCCAGGGAGTCTGCAAGCCGTGCTAAGTAGAGTCTTGTCTATGGATGTGTTGTGCACCACATACTATAGGCAGGAGGCTGCGAGGCATGATAGGATGGTTACCCTTCCTTCTCAGTCAGTCGTGCTTTAGAGAGGTACAGTATAGGGTTGAGTCCTTAAAAACTTACCGTATTCTTTGATTACAGATACAAAGGCAGATCAGCATTATCCTATCACAGGCAGAAGATCAGATATAGCAACAGAAGAGGGCATCAGCCAGTTACATGATAACTACAGCAGCAGGAGGAGGTACCAGAGACCTCCCAGCGTGATACCTTTATCAGTACTATTTCCCAGTATACGTTGATAACGTCAGAATAGGAAGCCAGAAGTATAATGTACATTTGAGTTGACTTATTTATTAGATATATAAGATCGGGTTAAGATATCAGACAATATCAGACTATCAGATAAGTGAAAAAAAAAAAGAAAAGAAAGAGAGGAAAATGCAGGGTTCCCATATCCGTCTTTTCAGATGTAGTAAAGTTCCATGTCTTCGTATTATAGCAATAAAAAAAGGGTATTCCCACCTCTTCACCTGATTCAGCTTAAAGACTATATTCCGTAAGGGGCATAAGACTTGGGGTGAGGTTGCCAAATCAAGCAGTAAGTGTTAGAAAGTATAAAGAGCCCCTATGATTACGTGAGTAGTGCAGACCCTTATGATAATAAGCCAGTAGAGAAAGTAAGACTGTTAGCTTACCCGAAGTAGGGGTAAAAGACCTGTCAGTAATGAATGCCTAGTAATAGTCAAATTTGAGACAGAAAAAGGCCAAGTCCGCCATATATACTAATAGACAGTAAGATATACCTGCAAGATTATAGATATGATTCAGTTGCGATATCGAAAAGGTGAGAGGTCATGTGAATCAGATAGGTCTGACTGCAAGTCAGGGGAAGTATGAATTGATACTTGACCAGTAATATTATTAACAATAAAAAGCAGGTACCTTGAACCCCAGAGTTCAGCTTAAGCAAGATGAGGGGAAGAAGCAGGAATGTCAAATTTTGTGGGGAAATTAGGATTACCCCCGGATTGATAGAATATCGTATTAAGGATTAAGCCTCGGGCTGACAGTAAGATTTTGGTCCAGAGTGTTGCAGTATGTTCGCTTATGGGGAAGTTAAGAAATGACCGATACAGCGAATTTAATCTAGTGTGGCCTAGAGATAAGGCCCAGCAGACAGTCATGGGCTCTCAATATATGTCAAGTAAGGCCATAAGATTCGAACGTTGACCCCACATCGCAAGAGTGGCGGAATTTCAAACAGCAAACAATAACTAAAGTGTTTATGTTTGTCACTTTCAGAATGGGGTGACAATACAATGAAATGTTAAGAGAAGGCAGGAGGTATTATTAGACCATAGAAGCAGTATATCATGTACAATATGAAATTTAGCAAAGTGTGTCAGAGATTACGTATCACTACAGAATTCGGTATGTATTGTACGTATTTATTAATATATATCTGTGCAGATAATAAATATGCTGTGAGCAGCTGCTAATAGGGGTTACAATCACACAGATGCATATTAGTGCTGGGAAGTATATATAAATTGCATTGCAGGACCCCTTGCCAAAAATAAAAAGAGAAAAGAAGGGGCAAGTTAAGTGTGAATTACGTATGAAGTCATAGAAACTATCTCAGTTCTCAGTTATTAAGTTAATAGATTTATGTGTTGTTTCCAGATCTAGGCTCTAGGAGCTTATCAGAGTTAATGGCCTAAACCAGATGACTAGATGATAAGGGCGCAGTTAGACGGTCTACCGACCAGCTGGCGCCTGCATTAGCAGGGAAGCATCCCTGAAGATCGGTAACAGTAGTATATGTGCTAGAACCAGGATTAGAGGCCGAATAGGCAAATTTTAGAAATTAGCAATACCAGAATTGTTCTAGTATGTTAAGGGGTCGTACGTCATGTTTCCAGCCCTGTAGGTGAGAGTCGGCCTTAACCAACCTAGCAGTTATTATGTGGAACACCCCATAAGACAGCCGGCCATCCCAGTCAGAATACCCGTGGGTACCCCAAGGAAGAGTCCACATCAGTAGTCGGTGACAGACTAGTACTTCAGCTGGTTCTCGTAAGATATTCAGATACAGAGCCCTAGCAGAAGGCCAATATTTACAGAATAGCTCATAAGACCGAGAATTCCCCAGAATAGCAGTATAAATCCAAGTGGATACACACAAGGCGTAAGAAATTGATAGTACCCTGCTAGCACAGTGTTTATTAAGACCAGGAGATCAGTAGACTCCCCGTGAAGATCCAGAGATTGATCGCGTGGGAGTAAGTTTGATTAAGCCCAGCCTTACAATGGTTCAAGCAAAATAACAAAGCAATTAGATGCCCACAAGTCTGCAGTTATGCATGAACTATAAGTACTCAAGTAGAACAGTTAGAGCATTGTTAGACTACTGCCACATTCGGGTCATTCAACCCGACTATTCAGTTATTTAAGGTTATGCAGCCAGATCGTTAGAGGTCATGATCAATATCAGGATCCTCTGATCAGATAAAGGCACAAGGTGCACAGACGGTCGTTCAGGTTACCTTAGCAACAGGTAGCCTTAGCATACGGCCAGAAGGCCAGATAAGCTCTAGTTATACCGGTGGATTACTTGTCAGATTCTCCGGTATAATAAACCAGTATGACCGTTAGCTATATGCCAATTCTTTGTAAATGTGAATTTTTAGTTGAGTTTAGTAGCCTTTTTGGTCACATTGTGTCGGAGGCTGGTGTACAGATAGATATACAGAAAATCAAAATAGTGAAGACATAGCTTAGACCTACCACTCCGATCGAAGTACGCAATCCCTACGGTTAGCCGGGTACTGCAGAGGGTTTGTGGAAGGATTTTCCACCTTAGTAGCACCTCTGACTAAATTGACACAGAAGGCAGCAAAGTTCCAGTAGACTGAGGCGTGTGAGCAGAACTTCTAAGAGTTAAAAGCCAGGTTAACATCAGCTCCAGTGTTATTATTGCCAGGGGATACAGAGGGTTGGTGCAGCATAATAAAGTAATAGCTTATGCTTTCAGGAAGTTGAAGAAACGTGAAAAGAATTATCTTACCCATGACCTGGAGTTAGCTGCAGTAGTTTATGCCTTAAAGAGCGATAATACAGAATGTCGCAGTGTTGTCGTTAGTGGTGGAAGTAAAGGAACGACAGTATGGAGACCCTAGCCAGGTTCAACTTGAACACAAAGTTCAGTAAGGAGAGGTGACATATTTTCAGATAACCGGGGATGAAGTGTGGCGATGTAAAGGCCGCATTCGTGTTCCAGATATTTTGGGGCTTCGCCAGCAGATTATGAGGGAGGCGCATTACGCCCGCTATTCTCTCCGCCCAGGCGCGACGAAGATGTACCATGATATCAAAAAAAAAAAACCACTGGTAGCCAGGTATGAAAAGAGAAATTGCTGAATTTGTAGCTTAGTGTCCTAACTGCCAACAGCTGAAAGTAGAACATCAGGAACCAGGCGGTTTGACCCAGGACATAGCTGTGCCTCTCTGGAGATGGGAAGCAGTAAACATGGACTTTGTAGCAGGATTACCCCGTACCAGGCATAGACACGATTCAATTTGAGTAATTTTTGAAAGACTGACGAAATCAGCCCATTTCCTGTCAATAAAAGCTACTTTCTCTTCCTAAGATTATGCCAAATTGTATATGAGAGAAATAGTTAGATTACACGATGTTTCAGTATCTATTATCTCTGATAGAGGAGCACAGTTGAAGGTTAGATTCTGGCAGTCGTTCCAGAAGGGTTTGGGAACGCAGATCAACTTGAGCACAGCATTCCACCCTCAGACAGATGGGCAGGCTGAGCGGACTATCCAAACGCTCGAAGATACGCTACGAGCGTGTGTGCTAGATTTTGAGGGTAGCAGCATCTTTCGTTAATTGAATTTACTCATAATAACAGTTATCATTCAGCCATCCAGATGGAGCCTTTTGAGGCATTGTACAGGCGAAAATGCAGATCACCAAATGGTTAGTTTGAAATAGGAGAGTTAGTGTCGGTTAACGTAGACATTGTTCGGCAGTCAGAGGAGAAGATAAAGCTTATTCGAGAACGTTTACTGACTGCTCAAAGCCACCAGAAGTCTTATGCAGACGTGCGGCGCAGAAATCTAGAATTTGCGGTAAATGACTGGGTATATCTGAAAGTGTCTCCGATGAAAGGGGTAATGAGGTCTGGCAAGAAAGGCAAGCTTAGCCCGAGATTCATTGGGCCCTATCAGATTCGGCGAAGAATAAGCCGAGTTGCATACGAATTGAACTTGCCTCCAGAGTTAGCATCTGTTCACCCAGTATTCCATGTCTCTATGTTGAGGAAGTTCGTAGGGGACCCTTCTACAGTAGTTCCAGTTCAGGATATCCAGGTCACAGAAGAGTTAGCATATGAAGAGGTTCCCGTAGCTATCTTAGACAGACAGATTCGCAGGTTGAGGACTAAAGATGTTGCATCTGTCAAAGTATTGTGGCGTAACAGGGACCGTGAGGAAATGCCGTGGGAAGCTGAAGAAGATATGAAAGCCAGATACCCTCACCTATTTCAGGCCTAGTCAGGCGACAGGTATGTCCGTATTATTACTTATACAGTACCTTATAGTTGTATGTGTGTGAATGAGGAAGATTGATACTTAGTTATCCAGTGGATCCTAAAATATTACGTGCAGTGCCTGTGTTGGACTTTTCTGCATTTCAGGTTTTTGCTATAGTCCATATTACAGGGGAAACTCTGCCGAAATTTTTCTAGAAAATAAAGTAAGTAGTCCTCTAGATAACAGTGTACATTCGAGGACGAATGTTCTTAAGGGGGGGAGAATGTTATACCCCGTATAATTCCCAGCACCTAGACGACCTGTTCGCACGTTGGTTAAGCATATTTGAAGGCCATACGTGCTGGAGAAAGGCTCGGGAAAAGATCGGACGAGGAACCTGTCGAACCATCGCGGAAGGAGCCGAGGCAGAGCCCCTCCGCGATGGCAGCGTGTCATGGAGGAGAGGCCTCCACGTTGGCTCCATGACACGTTGGCCTTGTCCAGACCCAAGTATATAAAGCCCCACTTCGAGTTAATTCATTAAAACACTTAGGAAATTTCCAGGAAACAGAGAGAGAAATCAGAGAAAGGAGAGGAAACGAAGGGGGCGATATAATTTGCGTCCGATTACGCTGCTAAACGTTGTCCTAACTCAAATTAACTCCAGATACTGAGGTATTTAGCAGCAGAGAGCATTCCTACGGATTCAGTTTCGTGAAATACCACCGACGAATCGTCGAGCCACCGAGTTAAGGTAAGTGGAATTGCTCTAAATTAGTGTCTATGTGTTCCTAGCTGTGAAGTGAATATTTCTCCCTTCTGGACCTCTGAAAAATAACGAGTTTTTGGCCGTCTTTCGATAAGCCTAAGTTTAGGCTATAAACTATATCGAAAGCGACGTTGCCTTTTAAAGTAAAGCTGTATTTAATATTAATTGACATATTTATGAATGCAGTTGGGAGAAAATAGTTGAAGTACCGGCCGATTCTCGTTCGACAGACGAATAGTTCAAGGATAAGGTATGTAAAGCTAGTTTCCTCGGCAAGTTAGTAATCTTGGTACAGTACAGTAATTTAAAGGCCAGTAGAATATTCAGAAGCCATGTATGATGTTTATTACGAATGTTGCTACGATATTAGAAACATCATGTTATGATCAGCGAGAGACTTGCTAGCACGATATAGATTTTGATGTAAGTGTTAGGGACTGCACAACATGCTCAGTATGTGATGTGACACAGAATGTTAGGATATCATTGTACTTAATTGAAACCCAGTAAAGCAATGTAAAATCTATAAGACATTTCAGAAATAGAACGATAAGTTAAAGTGAAGCTAGAAAGCATATTAGAACTAGTAAATCATGTTACTATAGAAACTCAGTACACAACATAGTTTCAGCAGAAAGACTATATCCTGTTCAGTATTAGCCCCAGAACAGTCTGGCAGGAGACTATATTCATACATATATATATTTGCCAGCCTCAGCACGTATTAAATACGTACATATTACTACTACTAGTTCAGCATATAATATACACAATATTTTACCACTATTAGCCTCAGCATGTGAGATATGCAGATAGTATTACTAGTTGAGACCGTTGTATTGTTTGGGGTTGGACTACCTAGCATCCATGACCGCCCCAGGGTTGATAGCTGTATCGACTCGTCCGCCAGAGGACGAGGATACGTCGCTCTACGGAGTGGCATGCCATCCCACAGGGGACGAAGATGGGATGCCAGTTTTCCCCATATTATGCCTTGGTCGGCTTTTACACACCCCTGTCGAGCGGATACGCCCGGGTGTTGATTCAAGAGTCCTTCGGACTCAGGTACAGTTATAGTCAGGGGCTCAGCGAGCCCAAGTGCATACCCAGGGGACCGACGGGATGCTTATAGCTATTATAGGAGATGGGATGACCGGGGTAGGGGTATAGATTCTGTGCTGATTATACCTCCCGGCTTATGGGGGCCGGGTAAGGTTTGTGTGTGCTATATATGTTATGATATGTTATACCGTGTTACAGTAGATACGGGTAGATCGACAGTAGAATGATAAATCCGCAGGTACGACTCCTACTCCTTCCAATATAACTGAGAGAAGGTATGACTTACATTATCAGACAGTTAATCTATTTCTTCCTACTTCAGTTTCATCAGTTACATTGTTGTTTTCAGATTTCTCTTTCAGTTATTGCTTTACATACTCAGTACCAGTGGTACTGACGCCCAGTGGGGCGCTGCATTACTTGCCTGCAGGTACTTATAGACGAGCAGGCGATACTACGTGATTCCTGTCAGCGATCGAGTATTCAGCTCCTGTCATCCGGAGACTGAATTCCAGAGGTGTATTTCAGTTTCTTTGTTGTATAGTACGGGTAGGTCGGGGCTCTGTCCCGATCATTTCTATTGCTATTCCTAGAGGCTTGCAGTCTGTATATGTTTCCCTGTGGTCAGATGAGCCGGTCGTGTGAGGCCGTGCAGTTGTTAGCTGTTAGTACTTCTGTTTCTTTTATGTTGGCCGTGTGGGGCCATAGTTCGACAGTAGTGGTGACCTTGCCGGTCACGTAGCTATCCAGTACTTCAGGGTTGAGTTATAGATAACTAGACAGCATGGTGGCCTTGTCGGCCCGTATAGGTTTCCCTATATTGATATGCTTCTGGTCAGCTGCTAGTACAGGTACATGAGGCTATAGGCCAATGGGCCGGGGGCTGTGTTTACAGCCGTTATATAGCCCTTTGTTTCCAGAAATATGAGTTAGAGCCAGCCAGGCACCAGATATGCCCAGGCTTAACAGTCCAGCAGTTCAGGTCCTAGTAGGGCACCAGGTGCCAGTCATACCCCCCAAGGCGGGGTGTGACAATTCCAGACTACGATGGGAAGGTTATTGTAAAACTCCCTCACCCAAGCCTCATTGACTTTACAGGGCTCTTTAACCAGAGGCCCCACCCAACTCCTGGAGGCAAGCATAAAACTCCGACGCCTTTTCCATCACATCCTGCGTTATGAAACCTCTCTCGTGTATCAGACCCTTGGCTGCCTACTCATTGTGCCGGAATTGACACTGGTTAATCATAAACCGAATGTAGTCAGAAATGTGGCTTTTTCTTCTACTAGAAGATATGGTTATAAGACCCTGTATAAAATAAGTGTGTTAGGAAGAGATCAAAACCAACAAGAGGAAGAAACTTGAAAGCAGAAATAAAGAACAGGGGAGCGGCTCACTGCCTGGGACTAACTGTTGTGGCGAACAAAGACCCGCTGCAGCGAGTCTGCATTAGCAAGGTGGGACCGCTATGACAGGTCTGCTACAGCAATGAAGACCCACTGCAGCAGACATCTTCTTCCCCAGCAGACCTCCGACCCCAACAATAGAGGTCGAGATTCCAACCCCTATTTTTCTCTAATTTAGGTACAAATCGAGCAAGGGGTAGACTTACCCATGCCCTATCAACCATTTTCCACCTTGATAAAGTCTGGATTCAATCCCTAAAGGCCCGGAGAAACCGAATCATCACCCTACCTAAACTCCATCATCATTCAAGCAAACAACTACATGAATTCAGTTATGAACATGCAAAGAACGATAGGGAACACTTGGGAACGTAAATGACAGCAGCATCCTTAGAGAATCTAGTCATTAGTCAAAAATAAAACCCACCCCATCACCCCATTATCAACCCAAATTCAATCATATAGACTTGTACTTAGCAACCACGTAGTGTAAATACTCTATAAAATGATGAGAGCAAAGATTACTTGAGAAAAATCAACAAAATTGCCTGAAGGTTGAGAGGATTTGCACAAGTTTAAAGTAAAAAAATGAGAATGAACTCAAAAACTGTCGTCTGGCCTTTAAAACTGACTTTTGTTCCGCTGCAACAGATCGATTGCGGTTGCAGCGGCACAGCTGTGACGAAAAATGAGATGCTGCAGCAGACGGGTCTAAATAGTAACATTTCAAATTCTGTCGTGGGTCAGTCACATTATAAAGTTCCGATTTAAAAGAAGATTCATAGAATGGCGGCATCTAGGAGTCACATAGGCCGCAAGTAAATGTTGTAAGTCACAAATGAGAAATTTGGAAGGCTCGGGGTCAGACGGCTCGAGCCAACACAAAGTTGGCAAATAGAGGTAAGTTGCACAAAGATGCCTTCATGCTATAATATAAGGGAAATGGTGTGGTGGAAGTTATTTGTGGCTTGATGTTAGGCATATTCTTATACCCATTTTCTATACTTTTACCCATCTTTTACTGTATTATAATACGTTTATCCATATGAAATGCATGAATTCATGAATGTATATGTTAAATGAGCTAACAAGTATTTTTAGATGGTTTTAGCAGGTAACATATAAAAAAAGATTCAAAAATGGTCCAAGGTGTGAAGAAAGAAGAATTCGAAAAAGTTGGCCTGGTGAGATAGCTGGCATGGCGCGCCAGCCACCAAACTTTAGAGGAAAAACGTGCTCAAGTTAGTGCTATGGATGGTGCAGCACGCCATAGCTCAAACTTTAGAAGAATTTTGATCAACACCTTGGCGAATTTAGTGGCACGGCGCGCCAGAGGAGTTTCGGACTTGGAAAAATTTTCTAACACTCTAGTGCATTGGCAGAAGCGGCGTGCCATTTCCCATATTTACAGAATTTTGACTAACACCTTGGAGAGATGGCTGGTGCGGCACGCCAAAGACCAAACTTCAGAGGAAATTCAAGCCAAGTGTGGCGAGATGAGTGGTGCGACGCGTCAGGGCCTATTCAAGGCAGATTTTTTAAATCTAAAAGTTGAACCACTTGAGGGCAAAAGAGTCATTTGTTACCAAGCTTATAAATACTTAGTCTAAGAATTTTTTAGGCATATTTCAGCAGATTGACCAAATTGTACGTAGTCTTTGTTGACACCCAATTTTGACCGACCTGCGCTTCAATATGCTGCTTATATATGTATATATTTGTTTATATATTTTGTGCAAATATTTGACTTATTTTTGTATTTATAAAATAATTTATAATCATAATATTGCGAAAATCATTTCAAATTATATATATATGACCTATATTAATTTTAAGTTTTGATATTAAAAAATTACATCGTGCATCATATATTTCGTTTTAATATGCGCCCTTATTTTGAAATATATTCTTTATTTAATACATTATTTTACCTAATTTTAATAAGTTTTATAAATTTATTTGACTAATAATATTACTCTAATATATAAATTATTTAGGTTAATAATGTGATTTTTATAATATTCGATAATTTAATTTTTTATTTTCTTTAGTCATTTATTTATTCATAAATATAATATTTTAATTATATGATAAGTATATTTAAATTTAGAATTTATTTATTAGTGATAATATTTATATGATTTTTTTATAATTATTTTATATCTATTTATTAAATTATTTTTAAGTGTAGTATATTTATTAACTTAATAGCAGCTAAATCCAATTTCAATCAATTCATTTAAATTCTAGCCATCTTTCCATTCAATTCATTCAATTTATTTCAAATCTGGCCACTTTCTATTCAATTCGTTTTCAATTTTAGCCACTTTTGATCCACTGTGGCTACAATTTAAATTAAATTTCAGCCAAATTAATATTTACCCATTTTCCTATCCGCGACCCGCACTCCATAACCCGCGACCCGACCCAAACATACTAATTAAATCCTAGCCGTTCATTTTTCTTTAATCCTACGGTCTAGATTAAACCCTACCTACATTCCCTCTTTCTCACCTACCCTAGCAGCCTTCTCCTCTCCCTTTCCCCTCTCCTTCACCTACCTCCTTCCTCTCTCTTCTCTTTCTTCTCCTCTCCCTTTCCACCATTAACGCCGACCTTCCCTTCCCCAAATCCGCCGGCGTCGCATCATCTTCTCCCCTTCTTTTCCATCTTCCTCTCTTTCTCCCTCTCATCTCCGGCCGGCCGGACAACTATCGCCGGAAAAACACCAAACCGCCATAACTTCCGGCGAACAACAACACTACCAAGCTGCCGTCGGCAACAGCTCCCTCTCTCCCTAGCCGCCGAATCTCCCTCTCATCTCCGGCCGGCCGGACAACTATCGCCGGAAAAACACCAAACCGCCATAACTTCCGGCGAACAACAACACTACCAAGCTGCCGTCGGCAACAGCTCCCTCTCTCCCTAGCCGCCGAATCTCCCTCTCTCCCTCTCCATCTTCCTCTTCTCCCAACCTCCATAAGCTCCGGCGATCTCCTTCTTCCCTCTTCCCATCGCGGGCCACCACCATAATCTCCATTAATTCCGGCCAAACAACAAAGCCGCCACCATCCACTTTTTCCTCTCCTCCCTCTCTTCTCGCTAAAAAAAAAAAACGGCCGCCGAATAGCCGCCGGAAAATTCCCGTCGCTCCGGTTACAGTCCGATCGGACATATCTCAGATCTGTCCGTAAATTATTTATTCATTTATTATTTATTTTATTTTTATTTTTATTTTTTGTTTTGCTGTTTATATATATATATATATATATATATATATGCATATAATATGTATAACATAGGTATATCAGTATATATGATATAATATAGGTGTAATATATAATATATAATATAGAAATATATATGTGTGTATAATTATCTACTGTTTTTCTTTTCTGTCCATCTATATATAATAGAAACGTATACATAATATTTATATAGTATAATATATGTATGTAAGTAGTATATACAGTTATCCTTCTGCTTCATAATATATATGGCTAATGTATCATTCTGTTATTGTTATTGATTGTGGTGTTATTGTTATTATTATTGTTATTATTATTATTATTATTACTATTATTATTATTATAGTTATTATTATTATTATTATTATTATTTTTATTATTATTATCATTTATTTGTGTAGTGGTGACAAAATGATTACCATTATAGGATACTTTTTTTTAGTGGTAGCATGATTATTAGTTTATCATAATGGTTAATTATTTTGTTTCTACTTTATTTTGAAATAATAGGGCCCATTGGTTTTTATCTTGACTTTTTCGGAAAGTGCTTTTAGCTTTTCAGCTTTTGTTTTTTTTGGAATTAAGTTCTCTTTAAAAGGGATAGAAAACCCCAAACAAAAAAAACAAAAAAAAAAAGACTTGGGGAGGAGAACACTTAGAGAGAATAATTTATTTATTTTTATAATACTGCTTTGCTTCTAAAAAATTCTTCATCCTTCTTCCACCTCAATACGAGCACTGCTCGGAATCCTCGAGATTCTCGTGATCTTGACGTGTTGAGTGTGAGTAACAATCGCGGTATCCATGATGTTTGATTTTCTTTCGCCTTCGTCATTTACTGTTTGAGATTGTTTTGCATCTACGGAGTACTAACCTTTAAACAGGTATCATCTTAATCTGGCATTCATTCGGGATGAAAGGAGGCTACCGGAATTTCTTTGATGTTATTTATTTTACTCTGTCGTGATTATTAATTCTATTTTATGTTTGTAATATTTGTAATATAAACTCATGATAGTGAAAAAGGGGTTTGGGGGTGGGGATTGAGATGTTTTAGTTGTTTATTTATTTATTTATTTATTTTTAATAATAGCTTCACCTAGAATGCATGTTCATAGGATTTTAATAATATAAGCAACAATAGAAATCATGCCTATAGGATTTAATTTTAATAATAAGATACAACACTAGAGTTCATGACTATAGGTTTTTATATTGGAAGCATGTTTAATTACTTATTCTAGTGGAGGCTTATGTGAAACCTTTTGTGCTTCTTTTATTATCTGCTAAGTGTTTGACATTAATCTTTTTTTTTAACAGCCTTAGGATTTTAGGTCCTAAAATCCAAAGTAGTAGTCCAAATGCCTCTTGGAAATTAAGTTTGGGACGGGTAGACAAAATACTAGGCCGCTAGTCATTTTCATCTAGAAGCGTTGTAGGGTAATAATTAACTAGGTGGGTAGACGGGAGATGATGAAACAGACAGGCTATTGCTGATTTCACGTATGAAGCGCATATTTGTTTTGTAAATACAAAGCAACCTATTACTCCCATCTTTTCTAAATTCATTTTTTCTAAGAAGCTTTAAATATTTTAAAATTATCATTGTTATGTTCAAATATTGATATATTTTCATCTAAAAAAAAAAATTTGTTAAAAATATATAATATATACGATTTTCTTAAAATGATTTTTTCTCAAGTTATACATATATATATATATTATTCTCTTCAAACTATCTTGATTTTAAAAATAGAATAGAAGGGAGTAGTATCGAATTGGGCCCGTTTTCAGCCTTGTCAAAACCTGATCCCACTAAGTTTTATATTTTAGTTTCTGCTAATTTAGTATTTAAGTTAGTATTCTATTTATGTTTAATAATCCATCGACTTTATGTGATCACTTAGTTAATACCCCCATTTAATGAGTACGGCCGGGAACCACATTTGTGGACCTCGAAAGGTGCCTAACACCTTCCTTTTGAGGTAATTTAAGCCCTTACCCAACTCTGGTCGACTTAGGTAACAAATTAGCTTAGAATGGTGCCCTAACGCACCTTAATTCGTTAGGTGGCGACTCTTCTTTTCCACCCTTAAGAGTCCTCGATGTCGAATCCCGCTTTGCCCGCGAGGGGAAAAATGGGGCGCGACAGTCTTTTTGGAGGAGAGACAAAAAGTCCCTTTTCTTCTAGGTTTTTCTTCTTTACTTTATCTTTGTTGATTTGAATGATGATTTCTTGGGTTTTACACTTAAACATGAGTGCATAAACTCCTGTTCTGGGGTTTTGGCCATGGCTGATGATTGTAGTTTGATTTTTCGGTTATGCTAGACTTTCAATTCTTCTTTAAAGATTATTTATGCTTACTAGTTTTCATTGTTTATTCGTTAGACTGATCATCTTGCCAATATAATTTGTTGGCTCTTGGTTAAACTTGAAATGTAACTAAGAGGGTTAAAAGAAAGCATAAAATAGGTCTCAATTATCTTGTTCAAGTAGTTCAAGAGTTTATTTCATTGCTGAGGATAGGGATATACCCTGCAATCCTATTTAGTTGAAATAAGTATCATCAACTGTCATCTCATATTTCTCCTGCAACCATAGAAATATAGGTGTTAGAGTTCATGAGATAGTTCTTGCATATTCGAGAGAATAGTAAGAAATGGATTAGTAACTTACGACTAGCAGTCTTAGAAGAAAGTTGTCTAGTGTATTCGAACCTTATAACTCAACTTGAAATAAAAAGTGTCAAGACCCTGAATTTCTATCATCATTTAAATTACAAATACTTTGAAAAAGACTCTAGTTTATTTATCTAATTTACATTTCAAGTTAGTAGAATTATCCAAAAATTATTTTTTTTCATTTTTAATTATGTTTACTTGAATAGTGAAATAAAGTTACGACTTAAGCAATTAATCTATCAAGTCTCTGTGGGTACGATATCGAGACTTCATCATCTTATATTACTTGACAATCACATGAGCTTGGCGACATCAGGGATAGGAAACGATGTTAAGTTATACTAGAGACCACTAAAAACCCCAACCCAATTAAAAATTCATTCGAGGACGGACGAATTTTTAATTACTATCTGATGTAATGATCCATTCGACCATTATAGCACCCGGGCGACATAGACGTGAAAATTTTAAAAAATTTGTGAGTCTGGATCGTGTTCTCCAAAGGAGTGCTTATTTGATCGATAAATTTGAATTGTGCTAAGTTAAAATTTGGTAGGCCCAGGTGCAAGGCCGCATTGGCCGACTCATTTTGCTATAATAGAATCACTGCAATGGGCAATGCGGATCAGAACTCTGTAATTTTGTCCAGGTTTGGATTAAAAACCTATTTTCATGAGGTTTCGGGAATAAAAACACAGTAAAAAATTTGAAATTTCTAACAAAGAGATAGGTAAAATGGCTAGAGAGGGCAAGGAATTCACCATCCGCCATGATAATTCTCTCAAGAACCCAAAACTCGAGGCAAGCATGCAGCCCGTGGTTTTTCTTGACGGCATCTTGGCGCCACGTAGGCTATGGCTTAATTTTGCGCTATACTTTGATTAGTGATTCATATATTTGTGTATGGTTGGTGTATTGTCGATAGTTAAAACGAAAATCATCAAATTATAGTTCGTAATTAGTAAGAGAGGGAAGTAATATGGGAAAGATAAGAAAGAAGAGAGAGAGTTATTGTATTATGCAATCACATGGGTGAAAAGGCTTGATCCTAGACTGTTAGATTTTCACTTTAGATGGAAGGTCCGAAGAGCTAGTTCTAAGGTCTGATCTCGAATAAGGTGACTAGAGCATAATTATAGGTGTATGTGTTTGTATGGTTCATGCATTCATGTTGGTCGATGAGTTAACGATTCAATTGTGAGAGTTTATATATTTGTAATCCTTGTGTTACATGCTGAATCAATTGTTTCTCCGTGTAAAAGAAGGACAAATTGATGGTAGAGCTTGATTATATATTTGCATCTGTTGAGTTGATAAGCTGACTACGAAAATTGCTACAAGGGAAATCTAAGAGGGACAACTTGGTCGAGGTACTGCCTACGCAGTATAGCTGCAGCGATACTATAACCGTTGTAGTGAGACCACAACCGCGACAGTAACCTTGTTGCAACGAGGCTTAATACAGTGAGCAGACCAACCTATACCTCGCTTTAAATAATTCTAGAAATAGGTTGACACAATGAATAATTATTTTTATGAAATGGTCTTCAGAAACAATTGTGTTAGAAATAGTAGGGACTAATTCTTGTTGTTGAATGTATACTGTAAAGTGGATTGAAATGTGATAAATGTTTCTGGAATGGGGAGTGGAGTATGTGGTAACTGATTGAGAATATTAGGAAATGTGTTGAGACAAAAAAGTGAGCATCCCAATGAGCGATTTGGTGCTATTGAGAAGGGGTATGAGTACTTGGAATATGAGTGACTCATACCCGAGATGAGCATCTGGGCGAGCAACATATTGTAAGTACACAAACAGGTATGATACGACATTCATACGGCTGGGTGTACAAGTATGAGTACACAGAAAGGTATGACACAGTATTTATACGGCTAGGTGTACAGGTATAAGTACATAGACAGGTATGAAATAATGTTCATACAGTTGGGTGTAGAGTACATGAATTTCTAGAGTCCGCTGCAGGTCAGGACTGGAAGGGAAAAGATAAAACCCTATGACATATGTGTACAAATATGCATATGTGGGACAGATGTGTGACATATATACAAATGTGCGACAGAGGTACAAATATACAGATATAATACGTGATATATCGATATGATTCGAACATATGTGAGAGACACGAATGTGAGAGGTAATATATGATGATATAAAGATGGTCTAGAGGTGTACAGAGAGAGATTAAGATGGTGCAGATACATCCTCGTATTCCTGGGCGAGCATGGCTCTGTTAGTATGATTGAATGCTTTCTTAGTTGATTACTTGATTGTGTTACATGATGATTGTTGATAAATGTATGATTGACGGGGTTACCCGTGATTCGTGGATGATTGTCTAATTTGAAAAAGTCTAATATAGTTGAGCTAAGTTGATTTGGGTTTATTAATGCTTGTACTGGGCTGATCCTAACCATGGGGGTGGTTCCACTAGTAGGTGTAGAGCTGTTACAACAGAAGACATGGTTCATTGAATGTTAGTGATGACCAAATAAAAGATAACCGACATCAGTAAAAATATCGCGAAGTAGTTGAATGAATAGGGAAAGAATAAAAAAAGTTTAGCTAATGAAATTTGGATTAGACATTGGGTAACGAGATTATAGTCTTAAATGGAGGAGTTGAAGGAGAGACATATCAGTAATGTCGAGCTACTTTTTAAGTGGGTTATCGCCGTAGCGAGCGTGTTTCTGTGGCCACGGTGTTGCGGAAACGGGCAAGGTACCAATGCACTGAGACAACGGTACTAATCTTGAAACTGAGAAATTGAAGAATTAATTGATATGTTGAAAAGGAAAATTGTACTGCATGTAAATATATGTATATGTATTGGTGTTTTATGGGGTGCTTAAATGGGGAACTAATTGAGATATAGATTTAGTTGTGTGTATGTTTATTATGGATGAAGGTTAGTTAATCTCATATTAATTATATACCATTGCGTAAACTAATTTGAGTCGGTCAATGATACCTACCAGTATGTGTGTTGTACTGATACTACCTTGCTGCATCTTTTTGAGTGTATGTTGTGGTAGGAGAGTTGTAGTTTCATGATTGATGAATGCGATACTCAGCATCAGCTTCCGCATTTCATCCATAAGCGAAGCTGTGTCTTTGAATTGTTAGTATTCTAAATAGAGTTCTTATACCTGTCTAGACTAGATTTGGAGAGAGTCAAGGTTTTGGAGGAAAATTTTTATTGACATTTTCTACATTATTGAATTATGTAAATTAATGAAAATTGTAAGTATTTTATTTCTGTGTTTAAAAAAGGGTCCTCCTATCGAACTAGAGTCGATGTAGGTGCCTGCATGATCTGCCTATTTGGGTGTCAATTATTGCTGCAACGGTAAAAATTATACCACGATGGACTTGAATTTCCTTAAAGAGAGCGAGATATCCGCGCTTTAATCTAAATATTTATTTATTTTATTTTCAACCATAACTTACGATATATTCAAATAGATTTATTTGATTATTCAATTTTATTATTTAGCTTTGTAATAATAACTTTACCAATTCTTATAAATTATCTACATATTTTTATATAAAAAACGCCTTAATACATACATATCAAATTAGAGTTGATTATTGATCATAATTCTAGAAATTACTGAAGTTTGAATTCTTTATCACATATATAATATTTTTATCGTGCCATTTTATGTCTTGACGCAGGACTGGACACACAATAGGTGCAGAGTATCAAAATTATCCTTACTATCAACAATTAAATAAGATATGGTAACTGGTGAGAGTTCCCTTATTTCTCTCCTCATAAAAAGATGAATTTATGTTAATTTATTACCAACAAGTCATGTTATTAAAAATAAAATTAGAATAAAGTGATTAAATAATTTACAAATAGAGAAGAATGGCCATCTTCCTGTGACAAAATAGTAATGGAAGGAACAAGACTTACCGACCGCCTTCGATATTTATATTAAATTAATAAATATAAAATATTTATTTTGTATATATATTTTTATTTATTTATGATTAAATAATATGTACTTTCACTTTAGGCTTAATACATATCCAACTGTTTCAACTTATTAGAATATTTATTTACAAATTTAGACTAAGCTTTGTACCAATTGAACATCTCAATTTTTAATAAGTTGTTTAAATTAGATACTTTCGATTCAAATGTTGGAGAATTTTTTGCGTGTATTCTCATTCGTCTATTTGAAAGTTAAGTTAATCATGTAAAATATGTCATTTCTTTTAATTATACATATTCACTTTAATAAATCTTAAAACCCCAAATATTTTCTACTTGAGGTTGATGCATATAATTAAAAGAGATGACATATTTTATGTGATTAGCTTAACTATCTAATAGATGAATAAAAATACGTGCAACTTTTTTTAAAAATTTGAATTAAAAATAATTGACTGAAATACTTTATTAGGAGTTGAGATGTTCCATCAAAACATGACTTGATTCAAACGTTTAAATGAAATTACCCGACAAGTTTAAGAGGCTGAATATGTATTAAGTCTATTTTAGTTTGTTAACTCTTTAAATTTTATATTATTTGATATGATGTAAACAATGTCATGCAATCAGAAATTTCAAATGAAAGTGTGCCAATGGGAAGGAAGCAGAGATGAATTTAAAATTTTGAGGTTCCGGGTGGCACACTAAGATAACTGGGTCGATTTGTCCAATTTTAAACTTGGGTTCGAATGCAACTTTTCAATTTATATACACTACTATCAAATATATATAACCCGATATTAAAAATTTTGAAGCACTCAATTTTTTTTTTTTGTGAGGCTTTGTTTTTCTAAAACTTTGAAAAAAAAATTGTCAGAAATATGAACCTGTGTAAACTATCTACTATCGTTACCTCAATATATTCATACTCCATTACCTATTATGTGTTGTTGTGGATCTATAATCGAAAATAAAAAATTATTGTCTCAATTCTGACATCATCATTTAACTCGGACTTTAATAAAAAATCAAAGTAATTCTTAAATTTTAAAGCTGTAAGATTATCCACGTCCATCATATTAAAAAGTTTTAATCTTTTTAAATATTTTACTATTCAAACATATATTTTTTACTATTAATGTAATTTTTAAAATTTAATACTCATTGATATGAGGATAGAATGTATTTAAAAACTAGTACTAAAATAAAAGGAGAAAGTAAAAGGAATCAAAAAATAACTAAACCAAAAAAGATAAAGTTACGAAAACTTAACAAAAAATAGCAAGAAATCAAAAGGCAAAATAATCAGGTAGCAAGGCAAGAATCGAACATGAGTCTCTTGGGTTGAACATGTTGACTTTTGCCCGTGGCACTGAACACTTTGATAATACTCTAGGTGGAACACTTTATAATTATTTGATTTCTTATATACATGTTGTACCTTTAGTTTTGATGATAGATAAATTATGGAGGAACCAGATCCTTCTAGATCCCTGATAGTCGCGTGCAATCGGTACAAAGTTTACCACTGTAAAATATTCTATCTCTACAGAGGTTGGTGAGACTGCAGCAGTACTGCAGCAGTACTGCAGCAGAGTAGCAGAAAGTCAGTTGTACTCAACCAATGAGATTGCACCTAGGTTTGAGTCTCTAATACTTATTCATAAAGAAGACAAGTTTGAAAATATAGTTTTTGCATTTCAAGAAATTGTAAAATTCTTTAGCAAAAGTTGCTGGGCTCACCAAGAATAAAGTTGTTTAACAATAACAAGGACCTGTTCCCAGTCAACTGAAGTCATCTTTTAGTCTAGGTTGTTGTTTAGTCTTTGTGCTTATTCTTAAGTGTAAACCTACTCTTCACTGCGTGAAGCTTATGTAGGTTTGTGGAATAGGTCTTGATGAATATAATAGGATCTCGGTTTGTGAGTCAGCCAAAGAAATTTGGGACTTCCTTAGGATTGCTCATGAAGGTACCAGTCAGGTCAAATAGTCCAAGGTAGACATGTTGACAACCCAGTACGATATGTTCTCTATGAACAAAGGTGAATCTATCCAGGAGATGCATATCAGGTTCACCTCCATCACCAATGAGTTCTATTTCCTTGGAGAAGTGATAAAATCAAGCAGGCTGGTTAGAAAAATTCTTAGCATTCATCCCAAATCTCGGGAAAGTAAGGTCGATGCAATAACTGAAACTAGAAATCTTGAAACCCTCATGATCGATGAACTTATAGGAAATATGAAGACGCATGAGCTCAAAAAATAATAATACCGAATCAGAAAGGAGCCAAAAAAGAATAAAGGCCTAACTCTTAAGGCTGCACAAGCTGATTCCAATGTTGAAGACGAAGATTGGCTTATCTAACGAGAAGGTTTCAGAAGGTCATTAGAAGGAATAGAGGTTTTTAAAGAAGAGAAAATTGAAATAGATTCTCCAATGAAAATGAACTTTGCCATAAATGTGGGAAGCTAGGTCACTTCATCAAAGACTACCTACAACATAAAGTTGATTAGAAGGACTATGTGAAGAACAATATTGACAAAGACAGAAAGAAGGATCGGGTCCCTGTTCGGTTTAAAAAAAGAGTAGTTGCATACCATGTGGTTAAAGAAGCTCTTGCTACATGGGGAGACTCATCTGGCGAATAAAAAATTGGTGAGGATCTCAAGGATGCATCGATGATGGTAATAAAAGATAATAATTCACCATTCAACTTAATATTTGCATTCATGGCTAAGTCAAAGGAAGATGATGATAAAAAGGAAAGAGCGAAAGGGAGTAGTCAGAGCTGATTTATGGATAGTAATTGCCCATAGCACATGATAGGAAGAATGAAAGATTTTCTCTCACTCAAGGCATTTCAAGGTGGAAGTGTCTCTTATGGTAACGGTAAGAAAGGGTCCATACTAGGCATTGGTAAGATTAGTAAAACCCTTGCACATGCAATAGAAAATGTCTATTATGTAAATAGGTTAGAGTACAATTTGTTGAGTGTGTATCAAATTTTAGATAAAAGAAATGAAGTTAGGTTTTTTGTTCACTTCATGCACTATGACCAATCTCTAATTTGGAGAAGTGATTCTGGTAGCAAAAAAGTGCAAGAGCATGTATGTTTCTAACCTTGGTTCCATATCTGGTTATGATCTCACATGTCTATGCCCTGTAGAAGATGATACTGCCTATGGCACGGAAGGCATGTCAGCTCATCTCTTCTCAACAAGCTAGTGTCCAAGGAACTGGTTCGTGGTTTGCCTAAATTAAAGTTTGCTGAAAACAAGATCTGTGATGCATGTGTGATAGGGAAGCAAACCAGGTCCTATTTTAAGAAAAAGAAGGAAGTGAGCACTTCTAGGCCCTTAGAATTGCTTTACATAGATCTGTGTGGACTAGTGAAGATTGCAAGTTGAGGTGGAAAGAAGTTTATTCTAGTCATTGTTGATGACTACTCCAGATTCACATGGACAATGTTCCTATGTTCTAATGATGAGAATTTTCTTGTATTTGAGTCCTTTGCAAATCAAATACATGTTGAAAAGCAAGATTATGTGGATCAGGTTAGACCACGGTATTGAATCTGAAAATACAAAATTCAATGAGTTTTGTGTAGCAAAAGGAATTAGTCACAATTTTCTCAGCTCCTAGGACTTTTCAACAAAATGGAGTTGTAGAAAGGAAGAACAAATATTGCCAAAACCTTGCTGATTGATAGAGGAATCACAAAGACATTCTGGGCAAAAGTAGTTAACATTTCGTGTTGTGTGGTCAACATATGCTTGATCAGGTCCCTGCTTAAAAAGACGCTTTATAAATTGCTGAACAAGAAAAAGGCAACGCTGAACTATCTTCGTGTATTTGGTTGTAAGTGCTTTGGCCTGAATAATGGTAAGGAGAACTTAGGAAAGTTCGATCCCAAAGGTGATGAAGGGATCTTCTTGGGCTATTCATCAAAAAACAAAGCTTACAATGTGTTGAAGAAAGTGTCAATGTGATTTTTAATGAATCCGACGAAGTAAGCAATAAGGAGAAGTTGAATGATGCTGAGCTAGATGACCTGTTGCAGATTCAAAGAGATTCTCTAGATAGTGAGACTCCTGAAGATTTAATCAAGGTAGATGAAGATAAAGAACCAACTCCCGAAGTGGTAGGACCAGGTGGAGAACAAAGTCCCATAGGTAATGAAGGTTAAGACACTATTCTTGAAGATCAACGGGAAATTGATACACCAAAGAATCGGCCAGATGGGGGACCTTACAAGGTCAATTTGTAGTGGGGGGCTCAAACTGGAAGCACAGATCCTCACATCCTCTGAAAAATTTGTTATCTCCATTGGACACTGGCATGCATACCAGGTCTAAATCAAGAAACATGTTTACCTTCTTAGCATTCATATCTTAGATCGAGCCCAAGAATATCAAGGAGGCCCTAACATATGCAGAATGGGCCAATGCCATGCAGAAAGAACTTCATAAGTTTGAGAGAAACAAAGTATGACACTTGGTTCCTAGCCTTCAAACAGAACTGTCACAGGGACTGATCTTGGGCAGATTTATATGCCCAAGTGATACTCAAACGTATCATTTTCGTCTTGTTTATTGTGCAATGTGTATACATTTTCATGTAATTGGTAATAAAATGTGAATTTATACTAACCAACATGATTAGCATTGTTTTGTAGGTAAAACATGATTTTGAGGAGCTAAAATGCATGTTGGAACAATATCAGAGTTGGACTTGGATGTGAGCACGGAAAAGACATTGGAATGCACAATGTAAAGGGGCTCCGCGATGGAGCCGTGCCACGCTACCATCGCGGAGGCATACTGCATGGAGGATGAATTAATTTGGCAATTTCCAGTGAAGCCTCGCGACAGCTCCGTGGCACGGAGGCAAGCCTCCGTGTTGCATGTCGTGCCACATTGAGGCTATATTCCCGGACCCTGGATTTTCAGAAAGGGTTCGCGTCCACGCCGTGTCACGGAGGCAGTGCTCCGCGTTGGCCTCCGTGACACGTTGCTTGTTATTCCGGGAAAAATTCCCACTAGTATAAATAGAACACTTAGGCTTATTTTTAAAAAATTCAGACTTGGTGGAGCAAGGACGTGGGTTACAGGCAGTTGAGGGACGAAAAAGCTAAGGGTTTTTCTCTCTTTCTTTCTTCTTTCAATCAATTGTTTGTATGATTAACACTTGTTTTAGGATGATTAATCCACAAATGAGTGGTTAATTCTCTTCCTTGCTGAGGTTATGAACAATGGTGATGAATTCTGATTATTGAATTGTATGGTTTTTCATCATCTTCTTCTATGTTGTTCTATTAATTCTTGTTTCTACTGCATTAGTGTGTGGCCGGCATTAATGTACATCTAAAAAGTCCTATTTCACTCGAGAGAGCACGAAATTAGAAAGTTGTGAATTAATAGGGTATTGTTCTTAACTTGATTTGGAAAAATTGGGTTTTGATGTGCTTTCCTGATAGAAATATACTTGAAAGCCTTATTAGTCAATTTAGGAACCGGAATTGTATTGCTAGGTCATAAATTGCATTTGATCACAGAAATGTAGACGGATGGTTTATGATTCTTAAGTGAGATTAAATACGAGAGTTTTAATCTCTTGGCTAATGTTCTTGGCTAGCAACTAGAAGAGAAGAATAACCGAATTATGATGATAATCAAGTTCATTACTTGTTCTTAACCTTGGCATGCTCATATCCATAGTTTCAATTCAAAGTAAATATTTGTTAATAGTTTTAGTATATAATTTATAAACAAAAATTATTTAACTTTTGGTTACGTTGTTGTCAGCATAATTAGAAGTAAGCTAGAATATAGTATACTTAAGCAATTTTACTTATCCAGAGTCTCCTTAGTTCGATACTTGGCTTACTTAGCCACTTTATTACTTGTTTGACCACGTGCACTTGCGTGTCGGTTTTAACCCCTACCACAGCACCGGACAAGTTTTTGGCGCCGTTGCCGGGGAGACTAGGCAATTGGTGAAATTGTGTTAAGTGTAAATTTACTGTATTTTTGTTTTATTTTCTTAAGTGTTGACAACTTGGTCTTAGCCTGTATTTTGCAGACTTGATTTCTGTGAACACTGGCAAAGTACAAGGAGCTGGTGGAATCTTATACAGAGCCTGAACGTGAATTTCATAGTAAACGCAAAGAAGCTCTACAAAAGAAGCTCCAGTTGCTCAGACAGACTATAATGGAGAAACAAAATCCACCGGTTGTGAGGGCAGTGTTAGTGCCCGACGAAGCAGCAGCAAGGCCGGTTCGCGAGGTGGCAATCCCACATGCCAACAATGTACATTCAAGTATCCACAAACCAGAGCCTGGAGGGAGATTTGAATTAAAGCAGAATATGGTGCAACTTTTGCACACAAGCGGGCAATTTACCGGTCTCCCTCATGAAGACCCACAACAACATCTCCAGAATTTTTTGGAGATAAGTGATACTTATATACCCGCTGGAGTGTCACCTGATTATGTTCGGCTCACCCTATTCCCGTTTTTCTTACTTGGTGAAGCCAAGAGGTGGTTAAAAGCTGAACCACCAAATTCTATATCAACGTGGGATGATCTAGCATGAAAGTTCTTGATAAAAATTTTTCCCTCTGGTAAAACAGCCAGACTTAGAAGTCAAATTCTAAGTTTCAAACAGAGGGAGGGAAAAAATTTATATCAAGCCTGGGAAAGATTTAAATCCATGTTGCGGGACTGTCCTCATCATCATCAGTCCAATGAGGTGTTGGTGCACACATTTATTGAGGGTTTGGAACCCCATACTAAAATTTTGTTAGACTCAGCAGCTGGAGGGCAAGCGCTGGAAAAGACTTATGAGGAGCTGTACACTTTGCTCAATCGAATTTCACAGGGCAATCCAGAATGGAATGCAGATTCATCTCGAGGTGGAGCAAGGAAAGCAGCAGGAGTTCTTGAAGTGGATGGATTTACAGCTATCGCTACATAGATAGCTGCCTTGCAGAATCAGTTGAACAACCACTTCAGCAATATGAATTTGAACCAGCCTTCAGCTTCAGTCAATGCGGTCCAGCAAATGTGGTGTGAAGTGTGTGGTAGTAGTGAGCATTCAGCTGAGTGCTGTGGAGCAAACCCAGATTCTGTTAACTTTGTGGGCAATGCACAAAGAAATCAGCAGCAGTTTGGTAGCGGCTACAACTCAAATTGGAGGAACCATCCAAATTTTTCATGGGGTAGCAACAACCAACAAGGCCAAAGTTCGGGTTAGGGTATGCACAGGAATAAGGAGGGCAACAGAACTACCAATCTCAATTCAGAAATCACAATGCCCCTCCTCCACCACCATCACCTACCATTGAGAAAATGTTCAAGACCATGATCACTAATCAGGCGCAATTGCAGGCTGACTATGTTAAATTGGCAGCCGAAGTGAAGAATAATCAATTAGCGACCAAGGCTCTTGAGTATCAATTTGGGAAATTTGCTAGTGCCCAAAACACAAGACCCAGAGGAGGACTGCCTAGCGACACGGATCCTAATCCAAAGCAGGTAAATGCGGTGACCACAAGGAGTGGTTTGCAGCTAAAGGAGGTGGAACCGGAGAGATCACCTCAAAAGTCAGGAGCAGCAGATGTTGAGGAAGAACAAAGTTCGGATAGGGGGAAGACCAAAGAAGCAGAATCAGAAAGGCCTCCACCCCCGTTCCCTCAACGACTTAAGAAACACAAGGAGGAGGCGTGTTTCAAGAAATTTATGGAGGTGCTTAAATAGGTACATGTTAATTTACCTCTTGTTGATGTCTTGCAGGGAGTGCCAAAATATGCTAAATATATTAAAGACATCGTGGCCAACAAAAGTCATCTGACTGAGTATGCCACGGTAGCTTTGACGGAGGAATGCACTTCTCGGATCCAAAATAGACTGCCTACGAAGCTAAAAGAACCTGGAAGCTTTAGTATCCAGCTGACTATTGGGCAGAGTATCCGAGCTCGTGGATTGTGTGACTTGGGGGCGAGCATAAATCTGATGCCATCTTCGGTATTCAGAAAGTTGGGTCTAGGGAGTCCTAGACCTACAACCGTAATCTTGCAGCTAGCAGACAGATCCTTAGCTAGGCCGGATGACATTGTTGAGGATGTGCTTGTGCAAGTGGGCTCCCTCATTTTTCCGGTCGATTTTATTGTTCTGGATTTTGAACCAGACGCTGAAGTCCCATTTATTTTGGGACGACCCTTTTTGGCAATCGGAAAAGCATTAATTGACGTGGCTGCGGGTCAACTTACAATGCGAGCACATGAAAAGGTAGAGGTGTTCGATATGTACAAAGCACCCAAGCTCCCGATGGTAAATGAAGAACTCTCGGTGATCAATGTAATTGATCATGGGAATGCTAAGCACATGAGTGATTCCCGAGAGTTGATGGGACGACCACCAGATAAAGGTGAGCACTACTGGGGGGAGGACAATGATCGTGAAAAATCGTCCATCACCCTAGTGGATAACTGAGCATAAAGGACGTCGAGCCGCGACGGTAAACCAGGCGCTGCACGGGAGGCAACCCGTGAAAAATATTTTTTTTTCTTTTGTTTAGTAAAGTGTAAATAGTTTTTATTTTTATTTTTCTTTTCTTGAGTTAGTACAAATTTTTCGTTTTAGTTAGTATATTTTTCATTTTAGTTAGGGAAATCTATTAATCTAACCAATTTTGTTTAGTAAGGTGATTTTCAGGTCAACCGGAGAAAAATATGCATGGAATCGGGAAGGAAAAGGCAAGTTATGAAAAAAATGAATAAAATGAAGAGACAGAGCACTGGGGCGATGGCTCCGTGTCACGGAGGAAGGGCTCCGCGTTACCCTCCGTGACACGTTGAGGTTAAATTTGGATTTTTTTAAAAAATTCCAGTGAGCCATCGCGTTAGCTCCGTGTCACGGAGGAGGGGCTCCGCGTTACCCTCCGTGACACGTTGCCCTATATTTTGTGACGGGTCACACCGGGTTGCCGGGTGACCCGCGTATTTCCTTCATTTTAAACCCCGAATTTTTGCCCTTTTTCCCCATTTCCTCTCTTCTCCGCGACCAAACACCTAAGTTCCCTCTCCCAACCAACGTGCCACACTACTAAGCCAACCATTTGTCAAGTTTCTTCGGTTATTCAACTTAAAGGTATGTTTTCCTCGTTTCTCTCAAGTTTTTGGCGATTTTAGTCGAATTTGAGCATGGGAGGTGAGATAAATCACCCTAATTAGCAATTTAGCATGAAATTGAATTATTCTTTGATTGATAAATGTTCGGAATGTTGTAATTAGCGTTTGAACTTGTTGATTGCGTGAATGATTCGAATTTGATTGTAAAATTGATTTCTAGGGCTGGGGTTGTTAAAATCGAATCGGGTAACTTGGTAGATTGGTGAATTATATGCCGTGGTGTGTTTGTGAATTGAGATAAGTCGTTGTAAATATTGTTTGAAGGTAATAGACGACGAATTCTCTGTTTTTGGGAAAATGTAAAAATGGTTCAAATTGGTTTGGTTATTTGGATTCGTATGTATATAGAATTTTTGTCGTTGTTTTTGTTTGTTGTTTTCGTTGCTAAGTGCGATGGTTGAATTGCTAGCGATGGTAGGATTGGGATTAGCTGTATGAAGTCTGAGTAGTACGCTAAAGTTATACTGTCGAAATTTTTTTGTGAACGCACTAAGCATAAATTGTATAGTTGTTTGTGTTTAGGTTGTAAATAAAGTGATCCTTATCGTAGTATCGCAAGAGTAGCTAAGGACTAAGTGTGGGGTAAACTTAGTTTAACCCGACCTTAGCCGAAGCTAATATGCATTTAGCTTGACATGGTGCTTGTTTATGTGTATTGACAGGTACAATGGCGAGTAGGCAGGATAAGGGTAAAGGTGCTACTACTTCAGGCACCGGGAGAAAACGCATGAGATTGGGCACTGCAGTCCCAGCTGCACCAGCTGTTCTGCGCGGCCAACGCCGCCAATACGGAACGAGGTGGGTGACCGATGAAGGGAAGAAGTGGTACGCTAAACATAAGGAGAATAAGTACTTCCCTGAGGAGCATATTGCACGGGAACCACTAGCACAAGAGTTCCCCAGTATTGTGCAGAGAATCGAGGCAGCTGGGCTCAGCTTCATATTTCAGGAGCCCAAGGAGTACAACCTACATTTAGTCCGGGAGTTCTATGCAAATTGGAACCCGGCCATCAGAAGCCACACAATAAAAATCAGAGGGCAGATTGTCACTCTGGAACCCCAGAAATTAAATGCCATCATTGGAGCGCGGGACACAGACGCCCACGTTCTCCGCCAGCTGAACATCACCCCACCATACGCCGATATCAGACGCACTTTGTGTGGGGCTCGATCCACAGCCCGATGGAGCAGACATAAGGAGAGGGGTTACCATCAGACTCTGCCGTATTCTCAAATGAACAGGGAGGCAAGAATTTGGCTGAAAATAGTTTGTTCGTGCCTGATCTCGGGGGTGCACATGACTGATGTGACCCGGGACCGTGTGTGCCTGGTGTATACCCTGATGAAAGGGCTAGAGATTAATGTTGGGGCGGTTATCATATCCACCATAAAGAGAGCCCGACTACACCAGGGCCACAGGTATGGGTTCGGCGGACTCATCACCACCTTTCTCCGGGGCCTCGACATCGAGGAAGAGGCTTTGGACTACATCCCGCAGTTGGAGCGGAGGGCCCTTGATGTGACCAAAACCAAGGCCCCCGACACCACACACGGGCCAGTGTTGACACTGGGCGAGCGACATGCTCGTGACGATCAGTACATGGCACGGATGTTTGGTATGCAAATGCTTCAGCTCCGGATTGGTGGGAGACCAGCCACGGAGGATGAGTTATGGCAGCTGGAGCTGGATTACCCATTTGGCGAGAACGCCAGAGCTTTGTGCCGAGTGGGGCCAGCCTTCATTGAGCCCACTGACGATGATGTCCCCACGGACGAGGAGACACGTCGGGAGGACTCCGATGTGGAGTCCGATGACGACGATGGAGGTGACTCGGACATGGGCGATGAGGCAGCAGCACCGGATGAAGAAGTCGAATATTTCGACTGATCAGGGAGTTCCACCACCCGAATTTTTTGTGCTTTTTAATTTTTGTGAACACTGGGGACAGTGTTCGATTTAAGTGTGGGGTGGGGAGTAGCTAGGTGCTGCGACTGGGCTGATTTGCTGTATGTTCTTCCTTTGTTTTGTATGTATGTTTATGTTTCCCTATGGTTGTGAGTGCAAACTGATTTGTATGTGTATCTGTACATATTTTTGTGGTAATTGATGTGTGTTGTGAAAGGTTGTGGTTGCCAGTGTAAATATTTTGTAAATTTTGTAAATTTTTTTTTTCTATCGAAATGATCGATATTTTTAAAATTTTTGCGAAAATATTTTGTACATAGTAAAATATTTTGTAAATATTTTTCCATCGAAATGATCGATGTTTTGCAAAAAAATTTTAATTTTTATTTTTGGGTTTCTCGGAGTTTGTTTTTGGTTCTTTTACCGAGAATAGTCCCATTGAACCGATGCCATAGTTAGTGATCGTTCCCTATGATGGATGGATGACGACCGTCTTAAGGGAAATGTAGTCGGTAGGAGTAGTGATTTTAATTAGTTTTCAGTTTTTTTTCTTTGGTGGATTGCATCACTGAACCTGTAGTTACTATATGGTTGTGAAATTTTGGTTGCGTGTTGTAACTGATATTCAAAATGTAAAAGTGATTCGTATGAAAGCATGCAATTTTGTAAATATGTTGAGTTACCTAGGCTGTAGAATTCGATTCGGTGTGATTGAGGCTTAATTTTTGAATTCATGTAATTGGCTAATTAAAGAGTCTGTGAATGCATCTTGAATCGAGCATGTGCATAAAGTGTGAAGTGAGGTATTGTTATTCCATGCTATTGTGAAGTGTCTAGAACTTGCCTGGTGTGTGTACAAAACGAAATGAAGGAGGTGTAGTGTTAGAAAGGATGTAGGCATTTCTTTGTTTTAACCGTGAGTTTTTTTTTTCTTCCTTGTCGTACTCTCATTTTTATGTGACTGTATACCCTAGTCAGCCCGTTGAGCCTTTAGCCGATTCTTTCTTTCTTTTGTCCAAAATTGTATAAACTAAGCTTTATTCCTTCTTTTCATGAGCCGTAAAGTCTATACAAAACTCTTAAGCGCTTAAGAAGAACAGAAAAATTTTCCCAAAGTGTCAAAGAGTGAGAATAATGGAAAGAAAAAGAAAAAAAGAGGTTGAAGAGGCACTTTTTATAATGAAATGACAATGAAGGTGCATGAAAAACCTTTGTGTCATGTCAAGTGTGTTTGGTGAAATGGGCCATATGAAAGTAAACCAGCATGAATGGGATGATGAAAAAAGAAAAGAGAGAAACAATGTTCATGAGTTGATGGGAATGTGTTGAAAAGGCGCTTAAGGATGCTAGTGACTATTATTGGCTAATCCGATATATACTAGTTCCATAGCCTCCATTACAACCCATTAAAGTCCTACGTGATCTTACATTGCATTTCTTTATATTAGTGGAGTAATACACTAAGGGCAAGCCTATGGGTCATGACATGATGCATGTGAATTCTTTTGGGAGAGAGAGTGAAATTAATTTTACATGCCCCTACTTGAATGTTTGTGTGTTGCATGAAAAAAAAGGGGGAAGATTCTCTTGAGTTGTGAAGGCACATGCTTGATGAAAGATTGATTTTCGTGTCGGATATCTTGATTAGCTGATTTGCATGAGTTTGCCGATATCGAGGGTCGATTCTTAAAGTCTAGGAAGTCTTGATATATTAAAGGTCATTGCATTGTTAAGACCATGCATGTTTTCTTGATGATTTGCAAAAAATTGAATAATCGGTATGACCGTAGCGTAAATTGTCGCACCATAGTGGCGAGGTTGGGATGTAATTTGCATGAGTTGTGTATGTGTTGTTCGAGGACGAACAAGGATTTAAGTGTGGGGTAAGTGATCTTGGGCAGATTTATATGCCCAAGTGATACTCAAACGTATCATTTTCGTCTTGTTTATTGTCCAATGTGTATACATTTTCATGTAATTGGTAATAAAATGTGAATTTATACTAACCAACATGATTAGCATTGTTTTGTAGGTAAAACATGATTTTGAGGAGCTAAAATGCATGTTGGAACAATATCGGAGTTGGACTTGGATGCGAGCACGGAAAAGACATTGGAATGCACAATGTAAAGGGGCTCCGCGATGGAGCCGTGCCACGCTACCATCGCGGAGGCACACTGCATGGAGGATGAATTAATTTGGCAATTTCCAGTGAAGCCTCGCGACAGCTCCGTGGCACGGAGGCAAGCCTCCGCGTTGCATGTCGTGCCACGTTGAGGCTATATTCCCGGACCCTGGATTTCCAGAAAGGGTCCGCGTCCACGCCGTGTCACGGAGGCAGTGCTACGCGTTGGCCTCCGTGACACGTTGCTTGTTATTCCGAAAAAAATTCCCACTAGTATAAATAGAAAACTTAGGCTTATTTTTAAAAAATTTAGACTTGGTGGAGCAAGGACGTGGGTTACAGGCAGTTGAGGGACGAAAAAGCTAAGGGTTTTTCTCTCTTTCTTTCTTCTTTCAATCAATTGTTTGTATGATTAACACTTGTTTTAGGATGATTAATCCACAAATGAGTGGCTAATTCTCTTCCTTGCTGAGGTTATGAACAATGGTGATGAATTCTGTTTATTGAATTGTATGGTTTTTCATCTTCTTCTTCTATGTTGTTCTATTAATTCTTGTTTCTACTGCATTAGTGTGTGGCCGACATTAATGTATATCTAAAAAGTCCGATTTCACTCGAGAGAGCACGAAATTGGAAAGTTGTGAATTAATAGGGTATTGTTCTTAACTTGATTTGGGAAAATTGGGTTTTGATGTGCTTTCCTGATAGAAATATACTTGAAAGCCGTATTAGTCAATTTAGGAACCGGAATTGTATTGCTAGGTCATAAATTGCATTTGATCACAGAAATGTAGACGGATGGTTTATGATTCTTAAGTGAGATTAAATACGAGAGTTTTAATCTCTTGGCTAATGTTCTTGGCTAGCAACTAGAAGAGAAGAATAACCGAATTATGATGATAATCAAGTTCATTACTTGTTCTTAACCTTGGCATGCTCATATCCATAGTTTCAATTCAAAGTAAATATTTGTTAATAGTTTTAGTATATAATTTATGAACAAAAATTATTTAACTTTTGGTTACGTTGTTGTCAGCATAATTAGAAGTAAGCTAGAATATAGTATACTTAAGCAATTTTACTTATCCAGAGTCTCCTTGGTTCGATACTTGGCTTACTTAGCCACTTTATTACTTGTTTGACCATGTGCACTTGCGTGTCGGTTTTAACCCCTACCACAGTACCGGACAGGGACTAGGTGGGTTTTAAGGGATAAAATGGATGAACAAAGAGTTATTATAAGAAACAAGGCAAGATTGGTAGTCCAAGGATACAATCAGGAGGAAGGCATAGACTATGATGAGACCTTCGCACCTGTTGCTAGACTGAAGGCTATTAGAATGTTGATTGCCTTTGCATCTTTTATGAAATTCGGGTTGTTCCAAATGGATGTTAAAAGTGTATTTCTTAATGGTTACCTGAAGGAAGATGTCACAACCCGATTTTACACCCTAAACGCGATATGAAACTTAGGACCACAAGTGACCCCAAACAAACCCATGGTAAAACATACTTCTACTAAAACTGATCTATTAAAATAATCATAGCAAAGCGAAAGTTGACAAAAGAAATAAACTAATACAAAATAATGACAAAAGCTAAACAAAATCTATAATCAAAACTATAATTACTGTCTGAAAGCCTTCTAAAAAGAACTAATGAGTTGCTAGGACAAGCCCCCTGCTAATTCTAATGTCTGAAACTAATAAAGGCAAAACAACTGAAAATGGAACTCTAGCCCTCGGCAGATGAGGACTCACCGCTGAAGTTGCTGAAAAACATCGAGTGACTAGCTATGGTGCTGAGACTGGGTACCTGAGCCTATATCATAAAACGATATAGCATAGAAAGTATGCGTCAGTACTTCGAATGTACCGAGTATACGAGAAGAAACTAAGGTATACATATACTGAGTAATTGTAAGTTGAACTGAATACTGTAAAATAGACTGAAATCTAAAGAAACTACACTGAACTGAAAATTATAACTGAACTATACTGTCCTGAGGGAGAAATTATAACTGAAATATAACCACGTGAGCTAAACATAGAGTCTGATGTATACTCCCCATCAGAGAAGGCCCACTGTACCTTGCCAGGATATAGTGGTTGAACTGAGTGATCACTGTCTAGAGCCCATTAGGGCTAATAACCTATGGTGGCAACGTAGTTCTGGGAACCTAGGTGCGCTGAACCCCGGTCTGCTCCGTGCTAAGTTCTACTCCTACTGAAAATCCTAAATGTGTCTAACTGTGCTGATAGATCGAAACTGATATCCTAAGACTTAAGTCAAAACTACTTATCTGAAAGTGTTCTGAGAGTCTAAGAATCTGAAAGAAACTATGTTGTAAGATTTGTCAGAGCTGCTTTATTTAAAAGTGTCGTAACAATATAAAGAACATCTAATAAACTGGTAAACTGATACTACTGAGGTTACTGAATTCCTCAAAAGACTGACAAGAAGTCAAACTGATCAGATGATATTTCTGGAGAATACTGAGTATACTGAGTATTGACTGAAATTCTGAGACTGAACGTACTAAAAGTTAACTTTCTGTGCATGTATCTATTATAACTTTCATAATTCGAGTAAGCATTATCATACAATATAGCATCCATATCTGAGTTCGGAATCATGCAAGTTTTACTTGAAATCATGATAAAGATCAAGACTAAGAAAGCAAACCGTATAAATAAAACCAGGGCATGAATTTCAGCTAGGAATAATCATATAAATTTAGGGAATTAACAAGATTTAAGGAGTTTCTTTAACTAACTAAAAACCCTAGCTTCAAATATTCTACAGGGCTAGAATTTATAAAGTTTTTCTGAAATTAAATTCGGACACAAGGGAGAAAGAAAACCCTTGTTGAAGTCACACATGCCTGAAGGAGAAACCCTGAGAACTTTACTTGGAGAATCTGAGAGAAATTGGATGCCCTAACTTTTGCTTGGAAATAGTTATCTGTGTTCTACATTCTGAATCTGTGAGCCTGAAAGAGAATGAGAGGAAAGAGTAGCTCAATCTCCTTAATTCCCCTCTAAACGCACTCAAAATGATGTAGTTGGGGAACTAAAATAGCTAGAAGTTACAAAAATACCCCTGAGTAACTACTTCAACATCTGCCCATTCAGGTCCAACGGATCACACAACGAGTCGTTGGTTGAGACCACGACTCATTGGGACCTTTCGTTGGTCCTGGATCTAAAAATTTAGTTTCTGGACTTCAATCAACAGATAGAAAGGACGATCCATTAGGTGATACAACGGGTCATTGAATCCTGTCGTGGCCACTGGAAAAGCTTTGATAGACTATGGACTTCTCACAATGGGTGAATAGAACGACTCGTTAAAGGATACAATGGGTCATCTAAACCAGTCGTTGCCACTGGAGAACTTGCATAGTTTCTGGATCTCTCCTAACAAGATGTACCAATGATAAGTTAGACGATACACGTAGTGTATCCACCCCTTACTGTTGTTGTGCTCTTGCATGGTTTCTGATTCTCACCTAATGGTTCAATAGGACGGGTCGTCGTTTCCTCCTATGACTCATCACTGGGCTCGTTGGTTCTGGTAAAGATTTGACAAACTTCTGGGTTGATACCAATGGCCAAAAGAATGACTCGTTACTATAACCAATGGGTCATCGTATTGCTCGTTGGACCTAGAGATCAAATTCATCAAGGAAACTAACGACATTCTAAGGGGCCATTGTTTTTTATAATGGCTAGTCTGATGAGCCGTTTTGAGGAAATTTTTTGGGTTCTGCTGGTTTTGCATTTCAAGTCTGGGATTTGATCTAAAATACATCTGGGGTGTTACAAAAGACGTCTACGTGAAGCAGACTCCAGGGTTTGAAGATATTGATAATCCACATCATGTGTACAAGTTGGACAAGACATTGTATAGGTTGAAGCAAGCACCAAGGGCTCGGTATGAAAGACCATCAAAATTTCTTTTAGACAATATATTCAAGAGAGGGAAAATTGATAACACTCTCTTTTTAAAGTCTAGAGGAAAAATCTGCTCATTCTCATGTTTATATAGATGATATCATTTTCAAAGCAACTCTTGACTCCTTGTGTGAAGAATTTGCCAAGCTCTCGGAAGTGAGTTTAAAATGCGCATGATGGAAGAGTTGAACTTCTTCTTAGGTATGCAAGTAAAACAGATTCAATATGGTACTATGATTATCCAGCAAAAGTACATCAAGGAGCTTCTGACAAGATTTCATATGGACAATGCCAAGACAATTGATACTCCTATTGGTATCTCCGTAAAATTGGATACTGATAACCCTGGTCACCCAGTGGATGAGACTATGTACAGAGGAATCATTGGGTCCCTCTTGTATCTGACAGCTAGCAGATCGACATAGTTTTTAGTGTGGTAATGTGTGCTCATTTTCAAGCTTATCCCAAGGAGTCCCATCTCAAGACTACCAAGAGGATTCTTAGATATCTCAAAGGAACTTCTGATCTTGTACTCTTCCATTCCTCCGGTAACACTTTTGATTTAATTAACTATACTGATGTTGATTATGCAGGATACCTGATTGATAGAAAGAGCACTTCGGGAATGGCTCATTTCCTTGTTCCTCACTGATCTTTTGGGAGTCAAGAAAGAAAAATTCAAAAGCTCTCTCCATGGTTGAGGATGAATCTATAGCTACTGCTTCATGTTGTACTCAAACTGCTTTGGATAATGCAGCAGTTGGAAGATTTTGGAATTCTATCTGAATGTGTGTCTTTACTGTGTGACAAAAAAAGTGCTCTCAACAACGTGAAAAATCCAGTCCAACACAAGAGGACCAAACACATTGATATCAGGCATCATTTATTGAGGGACAACGTTGAGAAAGGGAATATATGTATGGAGTTTTACAAAACTAAAGATCAAATTGTTGATATCTTGACAAAACCCTTGAGCAAGGACTAGTTTGAGAAGAACCGACTAAAGCTAGGATTTATAAAGATGAACTAGTCACCCATTTTCTCCCTTTCTCTCACTTTTTGAAATCTTCCTTTTTTAGTTGTGACTAGACTACAGGTATCTGAGTGAGTGTCTTTCAAATCATGTCTAGCTCAACTCCATATCTTAATAGGTATACACGCATGGTAGGTAAGGGAGAGGCTAGGGTGAAGGCAGGACAGATGTTGGAGCAATATGATTCAGAAGCGGGACCAGGTCCCCCTCACAGGTTAGTATTATAATTACTACTTGCGAAAGTTCATTTAAAATTGTTGGGAACTACCACATAGAATAACTGTTCCCGCACTTCTGTATCAATTGTCATGTCTTTGAACCGAACCGTTACCTCTCTTCCCTGATACGACACGTTGTATCTCTTTTTATAAATAACCGCATCTCAACCATTGCTCTCACTTCTCTCTCTCTTGCTAAATCCTCTCAGATATAAAAGCCTCCAAAACCCTCATTTTTTAAACTCATCCGCTCCCTTTATCAATCTTATCCATCATGTCTCTTCCCTTATCCCCTACAAAATCCCTAGTGTCTTTGTCTCAGGCAACACCCCTTCAGATCGTCCTCCCTTACATCGTCACTGACTTCTCCAGATTTTGAAAACCCATTCTCAGGAACTCCTACTTCTACATCTTTTTTTCCAATGGAGGACTCGTCCATTCGGGCTCTATATGTCGATCCCTCAAGTGCTCCAGTCAACCCTATAACCCCTCAAGCTTCTACGACGGGAAAAGCCTAATTTGATTTATAATAGGGAGACGAAAGAGACAACGGGTCAACTGGAGTATGTTGTATCTTCTTCCCGACCTGGTCCCCCAAATCTATCTCCGATTGCAAAGAAGTGCCTACATCAGAGAAAATAGTGTTGAAAACCTCTTTTACTTACCTGTTTGATGGAGATCTGCTCGAGGAGAAAAGGAAATCCTCTAATACTCTTGCATATGGGGACCAACTAATTGTTTAGAGCCTAACTCAGATGGCTTTGGGTGAGTCAAGGGTAAGAAGCAGTGGAAAAGACATTGAATCTTCCTCTTCCACTCCTACACTTGAGTCTCCCGTTTTGGCTCCTAGTTCAAAATGGGACGGAACCCCAGGAGGATTAAACCTATATGTTTGTCATCATCAAGAAGGAAAGAATTATTGTACCCTTGGTTTTGATAATAGACAAACCATAGAGGGACCAGATCCTTTCAGATCCCTGATAGTCGTATGCAACCAATGACAGACTTTACAACTGTAGAGTGTACTATCTCTGCAATGGTTGGTAGGACTGCAACAGTACTGCAGCAGAGACATAGTAGAGTGGCAGAAGGTCAATTATACTTATTCAATGAGATTACACCTAGGTTTGAGTCTATAATACTTATCTATAGAGAAAACAAGTTTGAAAACCTAGTTTTTGCATTTCAAGAAATTGTGAAATTCTTTAGCAAAAGCCGCAGTTCTCACCAAGAACAAAGTTGCTCAACAACAAAAAGGACACGCTCTCAGTCAACTGAAGTCATCTTCTAGTCTAGGTTGTTGTTTAGTCTTTGTGTTTATTCTTAAGTGTAAACCTACTCTTCACTGCGTGAAGCTTGTGTAGGTATCTTTCATTTGTAATCAATTCTGAGTTCTTAGAAGGAGACATCAATTAGAGGTAGTTGAGTGTAGGCCTAGAGTTAGCCACGGAGTACCAGTTAGAGCTAACTGGTTAGAGTATGTTGCAATATAGTTATTGTGTTGTAGCCTTGTTTTAGAGTTACCGCAAGGAAGGGTTGGATTAAGAGCTTAATTCCCATGGATTACAAGAGTCTGTAATTTTAGTTGTTAAATCATAGTGAAGTTGTTGCTAAATCATAGTGAAGTTGTTGGTGAAATCCTACGAGGTAGGTCGTGGTTTTACTCTCTTGAGTAAGGAGGGTTCCACATAAATATTCTGCGTCATCTACGTTACTGTTTTATTTATTTTTCTATTATGATTACTGTTGATCCCTCGACTAGTGGTGAACTCTTACAAGTTAACAATATACATATATGTTTATATAGAGTATTATTGAGGTGTTTGGATGCCGTGGCACCCCAACACTTACCCATAGATCTGCCCCGTAAGAGAGTAAAATATCTTATAAGAAAAAGCAAAAAATAAAACAAAAAAACACCAAGTTGGAAAATGAAAGAAAAGCATTGGAGAGAAGAGTGGTCCAGAAAACAAAAAGGCAATTACAATCAAGAAAAATCCAAAATTCGCAAAAGGAGGACTATATTAAAATGAGTCATGATCACAATGTGCCGGAATATTACAAAGTAGATTCCGGGCCGGCCCAGGCTAATTAAACAACAATGTCTTTCTCCGCTGGGGCACTCTCTGCGGTCAGTTGATCCTGCCCGCGGTCAGTTTTAAGTTTATTTACTTTGAGCCCCTTAGTTTTCCCTGTAATAGATTTTTTTCCTCAATAAAGTTCAACAAATTCAAAAAATCGCTTTGTGCTGAAGGAGTGAGGAATTCGAGGATCGCATCGAGGAAGAAGTATCTGCTATCATCACTGTAAGAAGCTTGTATCTTAAGAAATTAATCTTTTTCTGTGATCTCGTTTGTTGGCGTTTCTCAATTTTCTGATCCTATTTTTTTTCCCTGTTTGGTCAATTTCTTGATTTTGTGGTGTGTTGTGTAGTGGAGGTTTGAAGATTGAGTTTTTATGTTTTAATTCGATGAATTATGTGGGGTTTAGATGTGTAATTTAGGGTTATTGTTGATGAGTTGACTACTTTTTCGTTTGATGCTTTGGAGAGGAAAGTTACAAGCAGTAGCTGTATTATGAGCTGAAATGTAATGTTTGATACAAGGGTTGAGTTAAAATAAATGGCTGGTGATATAACAACTGTGATTATAACTTTGTCAATTTCACATAATGGAATTTGGGGTTGTAGTTCTTGTATCTACTACAGCTACAACAATCAATACGCCTCAATTTCAAACTAATTTAGTGCCTGGATATGAATTTCTCTAAATTCATTCCATCTGTTCGGGCTCATTTCATTTCAATACTCATTTTCGGAGAAGAAGGCGAAAGGGCTCATCAGCATAAATTTGTGTTAAACTGAAATGCAATATATGATACAAGAGGTGACTTGACCAGCTGGTGAAATCACTAGTCCTAATATATAAATTTAGCTCATTTGAAACCTGGAATTGTTAGTTTTGAAGAATCTCTAGTTTCTAAATTTACTAGTTAAATGAAATAGATATGTAGAGCAAAATGAGCGTGTCCACTGAAGTGCAGTCCTATGAAGCTAGGAAGAAAAAGATTAGCTTCTGAATTGAGCTACACAGATGGAGTAAGGTGAAAGAGGGGGAGAGAATATTATTGATCTGATCATGAATGAGCTTTATAGTGTAATGAGCTAGCTTATACTATTAACCTCATTGTTTTGATAAAGTAATAAATTTCATTAAAGAAGGGCAAAAGCCCCTTATACAAGTAACATATCTTTAACCTCTGTTAACCATCTTCTAACAACCCTTAACAGCCTTATTAACAAACTATCTCTCAACTAGCTAAATGACTATTGTATATGAATTTCTCTCAATTTCAAACTAATTTAGTGCCTGGATATGAATTTCTCTAAATTCATTCCATCTGTTCGGGCTCATTTCATTTCAATACTCATTTTCGGAGAAGAAGGCGAAAGGGCTCATCAGCATAAATTTGTGTTAAACTGAAATGCAATATATGATACAAGAGGTGACTTGACCAGCTGGTGAAATCACTAGTCCTAATATATAAATTTAGCTCATTTGAAACCTGGAATTGTTAGTTTTGAAGAATCTCTAGTTTCTAAATTTACTAGTTAAATGAAATAGATATGTAGAGCAAAATGAGCGTGTCCACTGAAGTGCAGTCCTATGAAGCTAGGAAGAAAAAGATTAGCTTCTGAATTGAGCTACACAGATGGAGTAAGGTGAAAGAGGGGGAGAGAATATTATTGATCTGATCATGAATGAGCTTTATAGTGTAATGAGCTAGCTTATACTATTAACCTCATTGTTTTGATAAAGTAATAAATTTCATTAAAGAAGGGCAAAAGCCCCTTATACAAGTAACATATCTTTAACCTCTGTTAACCATCTTCTAACAACCCTTAACAGCCTTATTAACAAACTATCTCTCAACTAGCTAAATGACTATTGTACCCCTTATATCTTCTTAATTTGACTATTATACCCGTGTCTATTTACAATTACAATCAGCATATAGCATTCAGATAGGCGACCTCAACTTGTTTCGAATTGAGTCATAGTTAGTATTATTGTTGAAACTAGGGAATGTAGTACTTGTACACTAATACTTGTCAATTTTGGAGTCCAAGGGCGAAGTCAGATGAACAGTGGTGGACTCAGGATTTTAAAGTCACGGATTCTCTACTGGCTTTACTAGAGTTTCTATAGGCACAAAGTATTAGCGGGCAAATATTTGAAATTTGATGGTGAAAATATTTGACATGTAACCTATAATTAATATTATAGCTAAAAAGATCTTTTTGCAATTGTCTGTGGCGTTTACATATCTTAAAAACATAAATAGTATCATCATTGCTTACAGTGAATTTATTTCCAAAATCAAAATTCCTCGCAAAATTAGTAGCTTTAGATTAACTTAACTTGAAAGTTCCTAAATTTACAAAAAACGATTTGAACTACATTTAATTGGTCTTTTAGTCTCAGAAGTCAAATAAAAAAATTAGAGGAAGGGGCAATCACCTCCGCGGAAAAGCCAACTGTTGAGATCACCGAGAGGGATAAGAAGCAAGTTGAAGTTTCGCCAGGGAAAAAGAGCTTTCACAGAGGAGGAAGAAGGAGTTTGTTGAGTAAGAAGCATTTTCTCATAGAAATGAAAAAAGAAACAAAAGACGTTTTTGTTTTGGAGCGGAGTGGGTCTGGAAATTTGGGAAGAGAGTAAAAATAGAATGAGAAACTAAAAAGGAAAACTAATAAATAAAAAGAAAGGGAAATAAAAAGCATCAGCTGGAAAAGACAAATTGCTGGAGGGGAGATTTAATCCTGCAGCACGACGAAATACATAGCTGCATCATCTGCCTTATTAACCATGTACCCACTGACCTTTTGATTCTTTGGCTGCTCACTCGTATTTCAGCATTTCTTGCCTTTATAAACATATAAATCCCCGTCAAAAGCAATTGGTCTCTAGCCACCGCAGAGTTCCATGTGGGTCCAACCCTGTACAATTGAATACTTTGATGGTTAAGTCAATTTTAGTAAATGATGAGTTAACTAAGGTATAGGAGAATTAGTTGGTCAGAGAATTGTTATATTAAATGTAAAAAGAGGTAACTGGTGACAATATTTTTCACATGGAATCAAGGAAAATCAGAGCAATTTCAAGAGGACTAGATCTTTTGCTTCTGTGTATTGAATTTAGGAAGTAATGCTCTTTTATTTGTTTTTCTTTTGAAATTCTTGTAGTACTTTTTGAAGTCTCTGTTTTTATGAATGCTTCATAATTTTTGTAGATAAATGAAATGTATCAGCCCAAAGGCGTTCCCAGTTCAAGCTTAGTCCACAAGAATGCTGCTGTCAATAGTCAGTCATTAGACTGTGGTGGCGGCACTATGGACCCGATCAATGGAAGCAACAACAATCCTAGTCTTGCCTCAAAGCAACGTCTGCGTTGGACCAATGAGCTTCATGAACGATTTGTTGATGCTGTAGCACAACTTGGTGGCCCGGATAGTAAGTCTCTGGACTTCCACTTTGGTCAGAAACCCCCCCCCACCCCCCACCCCCACCCCCAAAAAACCCCTCTCTCTTTCCTATGGACCACCACAACTATGTCAGAGTGTCTTAGGATGCCACCTTTTGAAACAGTTGGGACCATTATAGTCGGGTGCAGGGCCCTAGCTGCGTATGCCAAATGGCGGTCAGTTGAACACCTTTCTCCGGCAAAATACACAATGTATTTAGGTCAAATATTATTTTTTGTACACATATATTCTTAAACACCCTTAACAAAAATTTTGACATCGTGGCTAACTCAGGTGCAAAAAGACGCTTGCGCACAAGTATATACAAATCATAAATATCCGAGGATAGATTGCTACGTGAATGCAACTGTGCTCCCAAGAATCAGGGGGGTCAACTTTCACTTGACCCCACTACTGGTTATCATTCCATATATTTGCTCAAGCCTTAGCTTAATACAACATATCTGGGAAAAAGGAAGTGACAGCTTTATTTTAATCTTTGGAATTGGAGATATATAATCGAACTATGGTGAATTTGCAAGGTGCTATACGTTTCAATTTATATGTATATAACCTCTGATTTTCCATTAGTTGATCATTAATTATCTAGATTTGACAACTGTAATAATTAATACACCTACTCCTAATTCATATTTACACTTCTTCCTTTTCTGAATGACCCAGAACGTCTGACAATTCAACTAAAAGTATTACTACTTTGTGTTATACTTCAAGTTTCTAGAATTCATATTTATTTAAGTTATCAAAATTTAAAGTTTAATTTTCATGATTTCTCTTTCAAACTAAATTCTCAGCTGTTATATAACATTTAGTCCACTGTAACTACAACTTACATATAATATATAAGTCAAACTATCTTATACTCCGTAGCAGTCAAACAATGTTACAAAAAAAATAATAAAAAGGATGAAGGGAGTAATTACTCTTTGAGGCGTGTACAAAAGTATCCAGTATCTCCTTGTGTTTACATGTGGTGTAGGGGCAGTATGCTAGAAAATCCAGCTTTTCTTTTGGATTTTTTGGAAGCCTTGATACTGTAACTGCTTTCCTGTTAGGACCACTTGTACTTTTTCTGTACCTCCTTGGTACTCTTCACTAATGAAATTACCTTTCCTTATAATAAAAATTCTAAGATTCTTTTCTATGGTTCAGGAGCTACCCCGAAAGGCGTTCTTAGAGTCATGGGTGTACAAGGGCTAACCATTTACCATGTAAAAAGCCACTTACAGGTATATATTCGCCATGTGTGTACAACTCATCTTTTGGAGATGTGTGCTTGTAACTGACTTGCATTTATTTTCCTGTTGATTCAGAAATATCGACTTGCTAAATATCTTCCAGATTCCTCATCTGATGGTAGGTTCTGCTGGAATTCAAAATCCTCATGGTCGTTTACTCCTTATATTTGGAACGTAGCTTAATTATTTGAAAATGTGCGGAGGTTGATTCTGCTCCAGTAATGCTAACTTACTGACGCGGCTTCCTCTTGTGATTGCAAGGGAAAAACTCTGATAAGAAAGAACCAAGAGATATGCTTTCAAGTTTGGATGGTTCATCGTGAGTAGATTTTCCTTATTGCTTGTGTAGATCTCTTTTGAATGCGCACCAACTGAGAATGCATCTGCACTAGTCGTGTACTCTAACATGACCATTTGGACAGTCTTTGTTTGAGAAATACTAAGTGGTTTGTATTTTTTAGGATCTTAAATATTTGACCTGAGAGAGAATTGTTTGTTGACAGAGGAGTAGAAATCACTACGGCGCTGAAGCTGCAGATGGAGGTGCAAAAGAGATTGCATGAGCAACTGGAGGTATGTTCTTTTAATGTTTTTTAGATAATTGGTGTGATTATAATCCCCAGGAAGTATTTAATTGTCAGGTAAAGGGTGGTGGAGGAGAGTTTACTTTTGCTGCTTGTGTAGCAAGAATGTTGCTTCTCTTGTCCTATGGGATAATAGTCTTTCAAAAGTTGCAAAAACAATAAGCAAATGATAACCATCACCTTCTAGTTTTTGCTTTAACCTTTTGTTTTCAACATGCCGCTTAAAGAAAGACCTGCAAGAATCTTTTTTCATCATTTACTTAATCTTGTCTCAAGAAAATTTAAATGTATCTCTGAGACTCTGATTATGTTGAGTCTCTTAAAATGTGGGCTTGTATCCATGCTAGTCATGAAAGCAGAGCAATTGTACTAGCGTGATATGCACTAATCCTTGCGTTGTTAGATGAAATGGAATAATGTAACAGAAAGTATACCAACTTTCCTTGTTTTCTAGTGGTGGAGATACTAACCCCTCCATTAGGTCAATGGTTTGAAGCTATTAAGAAGAAGAGGAATGATGCAAAATATGTTCTTTTTAAAATGAGAAGAATAATGCCAAAAATATAACAGAAAGGTTATCTTTTTGTGTAGATTAACTATATTCTATGTTATAGGATCAAAACTCCCATATGTCTGACCATTTTCAGGCAGACTGTTGAAGATGCGCATTGGCAGCGAACAAAGGAAGTGTTCATTTATTATAGACTAGCTCCATTATGCTCAAATACATTTCATCGTAACTGACAGAATTTATCTATTGTTTCACCAAAAGCACGTGATTAATTGATCATTCTTTATGAAATGGATCGGAATTCGCTTGGAATAAATTAAATTTATCTTTACTTTACTTCTCCTGAGTTTGGTAAGCATACTATCCTGCATGAAGGACTCCCGTTAATCAAGTCATGCAAAAGTTTTATGCTTGTGTGTAAGTGGTGACCACAGTTTTTTTTTTTCTTAACATCAACAGGTTCAGAAACAGTTACAACTTAGAATAGAAGCCCAAGGTAAGTATTTGAAGAAGATAATCGAAGAACAACAGCGGCTCAGTGGAGTTCTTTCAGAAGTTCCTGGTTCTGGGGTCTCTGCTCCTCCAACTGGCGACAATGGCCCAGAATCTGATAACAGAACTGATCCAGGGACTCCTGCACCATCATCTGAGTCTCCTCATTCTGATAAGCCAGTAAAAGCACATGCCCTAACCAAGAGCCTTTCTATGGATGAATCATTCTCCTCACCTCATGAGCCTCTCAGTCCAGACTCTGATTACCAAGAAACTTCACCAATGGAGAGCCCTAAAGGTGAGACGTCATCAAAGAAACAAAGAGTGGGCACAAGTGCAGCATTTACAAAAGACAACGCGGCACTTCCACACCAGATTTTCGAATCAAGCTTGAGCCCACCATACCAGCAACCACATTCAGTTTTTATGACAAGGGACCAATTTAATCATACATCAGGATTATCTCTTGGCATCGAAGATCAGAAAGTTTCTGGTAGCAACATATAGTTAGTTATTCGATGCCCAGCATGCTGCTTGTGCAACATGACTTCAGTTCATCTAATTGTGTAACCTTTGAATATATATATTACTCATTTGGTCACAGATACCGCTTGGTCTTTAATGTAGTAGGTTTAAGTTGCTCTTTTATCTCCAGGGGCTAAACCATATCTTTATGAAATATAGGGGCTGTTTTTATTCTTCTTATATCGAAGGTTCTGCATTCCGCTAGTTTTTATTTTTTTTTATTTTTTTTTAATTGAAAGTCTGCAGTCTGTCTGCACAGCTTATGTCAATGCCAATGATGTGGGACTGCTAATGATATGCCGGTGGTAATATTATGTCATTGCTGCGGGATCAGTGACAAAGTCGGGAATTTCACGGTGTTCAATGTATAATAAGTAATTTTTGCCTTAATAAATACAGCAGTAGAGTATTCAACTGATCATCCTTCACTCTATGTAGCCACGCTCTATGCCGCTCATTATCTTTATCACAGTTTGTATGCAACACCTCAAAGTTGCAGGTAGCTAGCTTCTTTGTGACTGAATCTGCCTATGTGTTGTGGGGTAGTCTTGATGTTTAGTGTAAATTCAAATGTATATTCCTTTTGTTTTCTGCTTGATGCTCACCACATCTTTTATTGTATTTTTCATATCTTTGTATCTGTACGTATTTGGAGAATACATCATAAGATTAACTAATTTTATGTTGGTTGTCAGCTTACTACAACCTTTTTCTTTTATACGGACTTGAGACCGACAAGGTAAGCAAGCTCATCCAACCAAAATTGTTATATTTGTCATCTCTTAGTAACTCTGCCAATGTGAGCGTCACAAGTAATGATTGTCGATCTCAAGTGGAGATGAAGGAGGAGGATCATGACAGGTGTGACAATTGATCACAACTAGCATAGAAGAAGTCTTAACTATGATGTGAAGCTTCACTCAGTAATGGATAAGATTATTGCAACTTTTTTAGCTCTTGGAAAAGCTTAGTCAAGTAATGTCACACAGTACAGATCACCTGAGGAGCATATAACCTCAGGCCTTATTACATAGTAAATATTTAGTAGCCTTCCAAGTAATGATCAGTTCCAGTACAAATGCACAACCATGTTATGAATTAAACTTCCACACTAAAAATACTTACCTACTTCAAATGTTTACACCAAACTAATAAAATTAATCATAATTGTTAAAAAGTTTTAAGTGACAATAAATCATTGTGTAGTGATAAATGTGTATGTAAAAGACAAATGACTTACCTTCATTGATTTGATGCAAATGCTTGGTGCGGGTAAATTAAAGAATAATAGTCATGTTATGCCCTGAGTTATATCCAATTTCGTCATTTAATCAAAGCAATAACAAAGTATCACTTTTAGTTTAGTATATATCAAGAAAAGAACACAACTTGTGATGATGCCTCTCTGAAAATTTAAGCTGGGTGAACAAAAATCAGGAAGAAGTGTATGTATATATAGGACGTATATTTCAATGTATTGTAGTTTAAGAATTAGTGAAATGGCTTACCAATTACAAAAGGAGGAGAGCAAGGAAAACAACTTTGTTAATAGTCATATTGTTTTACTACTTTGTGCATATAGAGCATGTTATACTATTCTACCTGTTTATAGAACATGATTAATGATCTAAAGAGGTTGTTAAAACACACACACACACAAACACACAAACTCAAACATCTCATGACTTCGTTTCATTCCAAAAATCTATTTATTTCTCAAAAGTATCAAGTTACAGACAACTTAAACCAATTCATAGAAAAAAAATAAAAATTTATTAATTCCATCCACGCATAAAACTTGAAACTCTTAGTAGACCTTTAACTGTTATCGTAGAATGTGATCTGTTGTTATATTTGTGTGGCCTTTTCCATCAATACATTAAAATCCACAGCTGCAAATGGCTTTTGAAATTCAGAAAAAAGGGGAAATTTACGAGCTGCGAAGTATTCAGCAAATTGTTGGGAAATGCAGAGTAACAATAAAAATAGTCAAAGTCAAATAATAGAGATAAAATAGAAAAATAATAACACCAAAAATTTTACGTGAAAACCCTTTTGAATAAGAAAAAAAATCACGGGTCAAGAGGAGCAACTACCATCACTATAGCAAGAAATTTTACACTGTGTAGGCCTGAGTAAAATGCTACAAAGACCACTACTTACTTAATAAAAGAAATAACCCTCTTTTGATTTTTCACCTTACCAAAATATCGCTTACATTCTATTTTTCTTCACACTCTATTTTATTACACAATCTATGGTATACCTCGCTCTCTCTGTTCTAATATTCAAATATATTTATCTGAGATTTTGTGTATATACAAATGAATCGAAACTCTCCATTTATAGTAGTTGAATGTTGCTATTGACATCACCGATGACATCATCACCAAAGAAATAGAAGTCCAAATTGCTATTTAGCTGGATGGAAAATTTATAGGCATTGTCATATCTTTGAAATCTTGTCAAAAAGGAAGAAAAACATCAGCCTGCTCTATCTTTGAAATCTTGCCGTAAGGAAGAAATCATCTCCCTCAAACATCCTTGCCATATCAAATTCTATTTGGAGCATCACTTTGCAAAGCAACAACAGAACAACGGTCAATAAAGCCTCACCCTAAAAGAAGTTCAACAACTTTACTTCAGAAAGCAAACATCTAACTCTTTCCATCAACGTCCTGTTCATCCTCTCTGCCGGCCCATTATGTTGAGGAGTCTTAGGAGCAGTCTTTTGATGTTTGATACCCTGTTGCTTGCAGTATTTGTCAAACGGTTCACAATATTTATCACCGTTATTAGTAAGAATATATTTCAGCTTCTTTCCTGTTTCTTACTCAACTGAAACCTGAAACTGCTTAAAGATACCTAATACTTGGTCTTTAGTCTTTAAAACATAGACTCAAGGTTTTCTTGAGCAGTCACCAATGAAAGTAACAACATAGAGTGCACCATCCAAAGTCTTTGTTTTCTATAGACCACATAAATTTGAAGACACCAACTCAAGCAACTCTGTCTTTCTTGAAGGAGAATGAAACTTGAATGAAACTCTATTTTATTTTCCAGCCAAGCAGTGCTCACATTTTTCTAATTTAGCACTTTCAAAATCTGACAAAATTTTTTTCTTGGCGAGAACATTAATTCCTTTCTCACTAATGTGGCTAAGTGTACCGCCCCACCAGTAAATCCATTAAATTTTCCGCATTTTTCCAACTCAACGGATGAGCCGAGCCCAAGTATTCAGACCAACAAGCTGCCCATAGCAAGAGCCAAAGGCAGGGCAACACAACACCTTGGAGCTGCCCAAAACGCATGCCTGACACGCCTGCAAAAGCATGCCTGCGCGCCTGACATGGCTTGCCTGCACGCGTGACGCAGCATGCCTGACTCTGCCTGCAGGACTGACATAGCGTGCCTGACATTGCCTGCCACAGCCGCCTGACACTGCCTGCCACACCAATCATGCCAGCATGCCTGACTTGCCTGCTTCAGCCACATTGACACAACCATTTGGCACGTAGTGTAGGGACTTGTATGTAGTATAAATAGGCCTCAAGGGGCAGCCATTGTAATCAGCTTCCAATCTTCACACTTTCAGATTTGTTAATACTTAGTGGAGTAAAAAGGGCTCTTTGGCCTCAACATCTTGTCTTCCTTGCTTTACTTCTTGCCTTTAACTTGCCATCCGATCCTTAGCACATTTTGTGCCTCATAAGCAACAAGAGGACTGAAGCTTGAGTAGAAGTTAGCCAACTTAAGCTGTCCCCATGGCCTTTGAAAAACTAAGCCCGTGACAAAGTGGTATCAGAGCATCGCTAATGGCAAACCGCGAAAAAGAAGTAGCTGCATTTCTAGGAGACAACCAGGGCATCGAGCCCCAAAAGAAGTCCAAGTCTAGCCGGAGGGACAAGAGCCGGGGAAGGGATCCCTCCGTTGCACCAATCAGTGAAGGACTTACACATGAGGAAGCTGAAGGTTCGGGCACTGGCCAGCTCAACGAACGAGTCACTCATGCCGAAGCTGGCATGGCGGCCTTGAACCGACGTATAGAGGTTCTTGAAGGAAACTTCTCTTCTCTTGAGAATGTAGCCCTTGAGGGGCTAGATGAAGTAAAAGACAACATCTTGGAGCAGGAAGAGGAGCACAAGGAGGGGCTGACAAGCCTAGAGCAGAGGCTCATGGAGGCTCTGGCCGTGCTGCAGGGGCAGGTTGACACCCTTAGGCAGCAAGTAGAGGCGGCTAAAGGCGTCGGGGGAGGCGCCGGACCAGCCACAGTGCGGGAGACCCGTATAGACGCTCCTAATCCCAAGGAGTTCAAAGGTGAACGTAGTGCTCAAGACGTTGAAAACTTCATTTGGCAACTGGAAAGCTACTTCGAGAATGTTGGCATTGAAAGCGAATCTGCCAAGGTTCGGACAGCGGCCATGTACCTGACCGATACTGCCATGTTATGGTGGCGGCGAAAGAAGGCAGACATAGACCGAGGATCTTGTGTTATAGCCGACTGGGCGCAGTTCAAGGAGGAGCTCAAACGGTAGTTTTACCCGCAAAATGTTGTGCATGAGGCCCGTCGGAAATTGAGGGAACTCAAGCAAAATTCTACCATCTGTGAATATGTGAAAGAATTCACCAAGATCACCCTCCAAATACCGAATTTGACCAGTGAAGATTTGTTGTTCTATTTCTTGGATGGCCTCCAGAATTGGGCCAAATAAGAGTTGCACCGGCGCCAAGTCAAAGACGTAGATGAGGCCATTGTAGCAGCCGAGTCTTTGACAGATTTCCGCTCAGAAAGCACCAGGGCTAAAGAGGGCGCTCGACGGCAGGTTGCTACCAAGGCAGAACGAGGAGAGAGGGACAGAGGCAAGTCTACCGCCAATCGGGGTCGTGACGGCAAAGGCGACCGCAACCAATCATCTCAATTCCGCAAAGACTATGAGGAGCAGAAGAAGGGAGTCAACCACCGTGACGGGTCTTATTTGTGTGGGGAATCCTCTCACATGTACAGAAACTGCCCGAAGTTAGGAAGACTTGGGGCCATGACAGCAGCAGACAAGCAATCAGCTCACACATGTCCGCCAGCCATGGCCGAGACCAGCGGACGGAAGGAACAAGGGGGCAGAGCTGCCCAAGGAAAAGACAAGGCATTGGGCTTGTTCAATCACATGACCTTGTTCAACCACATGACCCTTGCCGCCATATCAGCCCAGCCGCCTCGTGTGAGGCCACGGGAATCCTTATTCATAGACGCTTGGGTGAACAGCAAGCCGGTCCGCATCATGGTGGACACTGGAGCAACTCACAATTTCGTGACGGAGGCGAAGGCTAGGGAGCTGGAGCTCACTTTCATCTCTAGCGACACACTGCTGAAAACGGTCAATGTCCTCCCCACTCAGGTAAACGGATTTGCTCCCAATGTTCTCATTTCTCTAGGAGCTTGGCATGGCAGGACCAACTTCACTGTGGAACCCATGGACGTGTTCGACATCATGCTGGGGTTAGATTTCTGGTACGAAATAAATGCCTTCATTTCACCCCATCTCAACCAGCTGCACATCAGCGACCAAGGAGGCTCCTGCATAGTGCCGCTAGTCCGTGTGCCCCAAAAAGGCATGCAATTGTCAGCCATGCAACTGTGCAAGGGATTCAAGAAAGGAGAGCCAACCTTCCTTGCCACTGTTGTGGAAGTACCAGCAAGCCCTGAGGCAGAACCTATCCCAGTATGCATTCAACATGTCCTAACAGAGCACGAGGACATCATGCCGACAGAACTCCCAAAGAGTCTGCCTCCCCGCCGGAAGGTTGACCACCAGATCGAGCTAATTCCAGGAGCCAAGCCACCTGCCATGTCCCCCTACCACATGGCACCCTCAGAGCTGGAAGAGTTGAGGAGGCAGCTGACTGAACTTCTAGAGGCAAGGCATATTCGTCCCTCCAAGGCACCTTTTGGCGCCCCGATAATGTTCCAGAAGAAGAAAGAAGGGACATTGCGGCTGTGCATCGACTACCGGGCTCTCAATAAGGTGACAGTGAAAAACAAGTATCTGATACCCTTGATTGCAGACTTATTTGACCGCTTGGGGCAGGCCAAGGTCTTCTCGAAAATGGACCTGAGGAAGGGCTACTATCAGGTCCGCATCGCCGAGGGAGACGAGCCAAAGACCACCTGCGTCACTCGATATGGGGCCTTCAAATGGCTTGTCATGCCGTTCGGACTTACTAATGCCCCTGCCACTTTCTGCACTCTCATGAACCGGATATTCCATCCCTTCTTAGACAGGTTTGTGGTCATTTATCTTGACGACATTGTGGTTTACAGCAACAGCATGGAGGAGCATGTAGAGCACCTCCGACAGGTTTTCCAAGTATTGAGGGAAAACGAACTGTACGTCAAGAGGGACAAGTGTACATTCGCTCAGCCCTGCGTGCAATTTCTTGGCCACACCATCTTGCAGGAAGAAATCAGAATGGACCACGATAAGGTGGATGCGATAAGGGACTGGGAGGCACCAACCCGAGTAACCGAACTTCGATCATTTCTTGGTCTCACCAACTATTACCGGCGGTTCATTACAGGTTACTCAAAAATAGCTGCACCTCTCACCGATCTATTGAAGAAGGGCCGGGAATGGAAATGGGACAGTTCATGCCAAGAGGCTTTTGAGGAGCTAAAAACTGCCATCACAAAGGAACCAGTCGTTTCTCTGCCCGACTTCAGCAAAGCTTTTGAGGTCCATGCAGACGCGTCGGATTATGCTATTGGTGGCGTCCTGATGCAAGAGGGCCACCCTATTGCTTTCGAGAGTCGAAAGCTGAACGAAGCAGAACGGCTGTACACTGTCCATGAGAAAGAGATGACGGCCATAGTCCACTGTCTAAAGACTTGGCGTCACTATTTGCTGGGCTCCCACTTCACCGTCAAGACTGACAACGTGGCCACAAGCTATTTTTAGTCACAACCGAAGTTGACACCCAAGCAGGCCCGTTGGCAAGATTTTTTGGCTGAATTTGACTTCACCTTGGAATATAAGCCAGATCGAACTAATGTTGTTGTAGATGCCCTAAGCCGGAAGGCAGTCTTGGCACCCCTTGTTAGCACAAACAGCAGCAGCATTTTGGGCACAATCAAGGAGGGAATGCAGCACGATCCAGTGGCAAAGCAGCTTCTTGCCTTGGCCAGTCAAGGCAAAACAAAGAAGTTTTAGGAAGAAGAGGGCCTGCTGTATACTACCGGTAGGCAGGTCTATGTGCCGAAGTGGGCCAATTTGAGGTGCCTCCTAATTAAGGAGGGACATGATACTGCCTGGGCAGGGCATCCGGGACAGAAGAGGACTTTGGCGCTGCTGGAGGCAGCGTACTACTCGCCGCACATGCGGGACGACGTTGGAAGTTATGTCCGCACCTGCCTCATATGCCAGCAAGACAAGACCTAAAGCAAGGTACCGGATGGGTTACTACAGCCACTGCCTGTAGCTGAACGACCATGGGACAGCGTCACCATGGACTTCATCACATGCTTGCCAAATTCCGAGGGGTTTGGCACTATCATGGTTGTGGTGGATAGATTTTCCAAATACGCTACTTTCACGGCAGCCACAGCTAGTTGTAAATCCCAGGAGGCAGCAAGGCTATTCTTGCGGGATGTAGTCAAGTATTGGGGAGTGCCGAAGCACATCATCAGCGATCGAGACCCCCGATTCACAGGAGCTTTCTGAAAAGAATTGTTCAAACTACTGGGGTCTGAATTGCACTTCTCCACCAGCTTTCACCCGCAGACTGATGGCCAAACGGAGCGGGTTAACTGCCTTCTTGAGTGCTATCTGAGGCACTTTGTCAGCGCCAACCAGAAGGATTGGGCAAAGCTGCTTGATACAGCCCAATTCTCATACAATTTGCAGAGAAGTGAAGCCACAGGTAAGAGCCCATTCGAACTTGCAACAGGACAGCAGCCTAATACCCCACAATCCTTGCCTGTCAATGCCGGACTGCGGAATCCCGATGCCTATCACTTGGCCAAGGCGTGGGAAGAACAGGTAGATATGGCAAGGTCCTACTTGGACAAGGCAGCCCGAAAAATGAAAAAGTTCGCCGATAGGAAGCGTCGGCCAGTGCACTACCAGATTGGGGACAAGGTGATGGTCAAACTTAACCCGCGACAGTTTAAGTCCCTGCGTGGAGCCAACCAGAATCTTATTAGGCATTATGAGGGTCCGTTTGAGATTGTTGCCAAGGTGGGCAAGATTTCTTACAAGCTAAACATGCCGCCTCACTTGAAAATATATCCAGTCTTCCATGCCAGTCAACTAAAACCATATCATGAGGACAAGAAAGACGTGGAATGGGGCTGGACGGGTCGTCAACAGATTTTTATCACTCCAGCAGCCACTGAAAAACAGATTGAGGCTATTCTTGACCACCAGCTGATTTGGGGCAAAGGTTGGGGCAACTCAAGTTCCCAATTTCTTGTGCACTGGAAGGGACAGTCACCGGAAGAGGCCTCGTGGGAAAAATTCGAAGACTTGTGGCAGTTTAAGGATGAGGTCCACAAGTACTTGCAGATGTATGGCGCCGCGGTCGTCGCCAACTCAGGTGGGGGAGAGTGTACCGCCCCGCCAGCAAATCCATTAAATTTGCCGCATTTTTCCAACTCAACGGCTGAGCCGAGCCCAAGTATTCAGACCAACAAGCTGCCCATAGCAAGAGCCAAAGGCAGGGTAACACAGCACCTTGGAGCTGCCCAAAACGCATGTCTGACACGCCTGCAAAAGCATGCCTGCGCGCCTGACATGGCCTGCCTGCACGCCTGACGCAGCATGCCTGACTCTGCCTGCAGGACTGACATAGCGTGCCTGACATTGCCTGCCACAGCCGCCTGACAACTGCCTGACACTGCCTGCCACACCAATTATGCCAGCATGCCTGACTTTCCTACTTCAGCCACATTGACACAGCCATTTGGCACGTAGTGTAGGGACTTGTATGTAGTATAAATAGGCCTCAAGGGGCAGCCATTGTAATTAGCTTCCAATCTTCACACTTTCAGATTTGTTAATACTTAGTGGAGTAAAAAGGGCTCTTTGGCCTCAACATCTTGTCTTCCTTGCTTTACTTCTTGCCTTTAACTTGCCATCCGATCCTTAGCACATTTTGTGCCTCATAAGCAACAAGAGGACTGAAGCTTGAGTAGAAGTTAGCCAACTTAAGCTGTCCCCACGGCCTTTGAAAAACTAAGCCCGTGACATAAGCCTCTTATGCCATAACACTGAAGAGTTATCACTTTCAACTGTATTTACCATATCGACACAAGTAGAATTCGAGCCCAGTATAGACCACAACGCTTATTAAAAGCCACAATCAAGGAACCCTTAGTTTCCATTTTCCACCACCATTGGTACTAATATACCCCTCATCATCCAGAACACCAACAGAGATTAAGTGCAAACGAACATTAGGTGCATGTTTTACATTATTCAAAACTAGTTTAGTTCCAATATTAGTTTTTAAATAAATTGTATCAATACCAGCCACCCTAGATACCGTCTCATTACTCATACTCAAGATTTCAAAATGACCTGGACTATATATGAGAAAAAAATCCTTCCTTGATATCATGTGAGATGCGGCACCAGTGTCCACAACCTAGCTTGACTCATCACAAGCAATATTTATCAGATTTGCATCAAGAACGATAAACAAGATCTTCAGTGGTGATGATGGCTACGCAATTTTTATTGTCATATTCTTTCTTTTCCTCCCGGTCTCTATTCTCGTTCTTCAACTTTCGAAACTTCTTTGCATACCCTTCAACCTACAATGATAGCATTCAATATCCTTAAGTCTGCCTCTGAATTTACTTCTATTATATTTTTTATTATGAAAACCATGATTTTTGTTTCTCCCCCTAGATGCAGTCACTAGGACATCCGACGAGGAGGAACCTCGAGACGTTCTTCTCATCTCTTCATTCAAAACGCTGCTCTTGGCAAGACCCATATAGATCATAACATCCGAAGCAAAATTTGATAATGAAGTTATAAATTTCCCAAGAGTCTAGCAGGGAATCAAGTAAAAACAAGCCTTGAATTTCTTCATCAAACTTAATTGTCATAACAAATAACTAGTTCATGAGCACCTGAAAGTTATTTAGATGATATGTCATTAGAGAACCATCATGATATTCTTAAACTCAACATCTGCTTTATGTCAATATCTTATTATTTCCAGTCTTCCAAGCATACAAACTTTCAAAGACGATGCTATCATAGGGTCTGAGCATGTGTCTCCCCGAAAATATGATTAAACACATTATCGTCAATCCATTGCCTAATAAAGTCGTAAATCTATCTGTGTGACATATTCCACTCTTCATCATTTTTATCATTAGGGTTTTTATTGGCAAAGATTGGTTGATAAAAATTTTTAACATAAAGTAGATCTTTCATTTTTCCCTTTCAAATGACGTAATTGATGCCATTCAAAGTAATCATTCTACTTGTGTTAGCTCCCATTGTTTTTCAAAAAAAATAAAATTCAAATCATAGCTATGATACCAGTTTGTTGAAAAATGCGGAGCAACAACAAAAATAGTCACAATCAAACAATAGAGATAAAATGAAAAAATAATGACACCAAGAATTTTACATGAAAACCCTTTTGAATAAGAAAAAAATCACGGGCCAAGAGGAGCAACTGATATCACTATAGCAAGAAATTTTACATTGTGTAGGCCTGAGTAAAATGTTACAAAGACCACTATGCACTTAAAAGAAATAACCCTCTTTTAATTTTTTTACATTACTAAAATATCGCTCACACTCTATTTTTGTTCACAGACTATTTTATTTCACAATCTATGGTATACCTCACTCTCTCTGTTGTAATACTCAGATATATTTATCTGAGATTTTGTGGACATATAAATGAGTCCAAACTCTCCATTTATAGTAGCTGCATGTTGCTACTGATGTCATTGATGATATCATCACCAAAGAAATAGAAGTCCAAATTGCTATTTAAGCAGATGGACAAATCTATAGACATTGCCATATTTTTGAAATCTTGCCAAAAAGAGAGAAAAATATCAGTCTTCCATATCTTTGAAATCTTGCCAAAAGGAAAAAATCATCTCCCTCAAATCATGGGCTAGACCCTACACAAATTAATAGTATCAAATGGGCAGGTTAAGCTGAAATTGAGCAGTTAAAATAGATTGGGTTAACAAAATGGGTTGGGCTAAAATCATCCAAAAGCTACTTGGGATGAAATTAATTGAGCTAAAATGAGCTAAAAATGAATTGGATCATGACCCGCCTAATTTGACTCAATCTTTTTGAATGGTCTACTTTTTCCTTATCTCACCCTTTACTTAGGTTCATCTCTCTCCTAACCCCGACTCTATCTCGGGATTTGACCTTGACTCGAGATTCGAGCCCTTATTAACTTCCCCAATCTGAGATTAAGACCTAAACTCAACATAATCTTGACCAGAGACTTGAGAACCGAACCTCAATTCGAAACTCCGGAATAAGCTAGAGACTTGACCCAAAATCCAATATGAAAATTGCAACCCAACTTCAATTTGGCATTACTAAAAAGTTATAAAAAAGAAAAAGAAAACTAACCCCAGAAAGTTGGTATTTATTCTCTTTAAATTTATATTTTTGTGGAAAAAACCAGACCTCCCGAGGCCTTTCTTATTATTATTTGGCAAAGAGATCTCTCAAGGTCGATTTTATACCAAAAAAAATAATAATAAATAAATAAACTAATAAAAAACTGACCTACCTAGGTCGAGTTTTACCAAAAAATTAAGAAAATTGACCTCAAGAGGTCGATTTGCATTTTTTTTGTTTTTTGGCGCTAAGAGAATAGAATTTCAAAGGTTGTAATTGTTTTAAAAAAATAAAAATATAGTTTTAAAAAAATCGACCTCCGAAGGCCTGCTTGCATTTTTTTCAATCTTTTGATGTTAGTTTTTGAAAGTTTTCAGTAGTGCGAGACCCGGGCTGATCTAGGACTCGAGACTCAATCGGGCCACAATCTGAAAGCAGAGCTCCCACGAATAAAAAAATAAAAGTAAATCTCAAATAATAAATATAAATTAAAATTAATTCTAAATATGAATTAAAACTAGGCTAGTATTGAGCTAAATCAAAGATCAATTTAAAATGAGTTATGTTGATTTGGCTAAAATCAACCAAATATAAAATTATCTTATACACAACCCCTAAATATTAGATGGGCTGTCAATTTTGAATTATATTTGATACCTTACGATAAATCATTTAAATAGTAAATAAAGAATATAAATATTGAGTTTATATGAATTCAATTATTAAAACTCTGATAACTAATTACGAACTCATAATTTCGTAGGCATAACGTGTTCAATAGTAAAAACCTAAAAATAACTCATCCAATCTGCAAGTACTCATCATTCAATTGACAAAAAGCTATTTTTTCTAATTTTAACCATTAACCATCTCTAATTTTAAGAAAATTTTGAGAAAAAGCAAAACTATGATATTAATAAATTACCCTTTAATAAATATTTTTAATTGAGGGGTGTGACTTCATTTATTTTGAAATGAATAAAGTATGTTTTAATCATTTTTTTTCTGTCAAGATCTTTTAATCCATGTATTACTAGTTACAAGGCAAAAGTGTCTTATTATACACAAAGAGGTTTAATAAATTGAATTTCAAAACATGATGATTTAAGTGAAAGACCAACAAGTTTGGCAGCTATAGAAGTATATATATGGCCTACCTTGAGAGTGATAAGCGGTATTGACTCGAGGGCATATTAGTATTGAGACATGGCTAAAGTTGTTATGAAATAATAAAGAAAAAATAAGAATATTATAGAGAAAGAGAGTAAGAGAGAAGTTTTTATTTCTTTTGATGGGATGAAATATAATGAAGGAAAACCCCTCTATTTATAGGGATAATTTCTCCTAACTTTTCTCCTAAAGATAGACTTTCACAATGATATAAACACATGTATCCACTACAATACAAATATTTTTATAGACATTCACTATAACACAAATATGTTTATAACCCCCCCCCCCCCCCCCCCTTGAATGTCTATTTGATAGATAATGTGCCTCGTTAAAACCTTACTAAAAAAAACTCAGTGGGAAAAAATCTAGTGAAGGAAAAGAGTACACATATCTAATAATACGCATTTTTGGCTGCCTCATTAAAAACCTTACAAGGAAAACCCAGTGGGACAAAACCTTGTAAGGAAAAAAGAGTACAGCACGTATTAACTCCCCCTAATTAGAACATTCTTGAATCTTTGCATCCCGATCTTGTATAACATCTTCTTAAAAGTTGCAGTTGGTAGAGATTTGGTGAATAAATCAACCACATTATCACTTGAACGAATCTGTTGCACGTTAATATCACCATTCTTTTGGAGCTCATGTGTGTAGAAGAACTTTAGCAAGATGTGCTTCATGTATCTCCTTTTATGAATCCTCCTTTTAGTTGTGCTATGCATGCTGCATTATCTTCATTTAAAATTGTGGGTAATTTGTCACATTTCAAACTACATTTTTCTCTAATGATATGTATCATGGACCTCAACCAAACACATTCTCGGTTTTCTTCATGAATAGTTATTATCTCAACATGATTTGATGAAGTAGCTACGAGAGACTGCTTTGTAGATCTCCAAGATATGGCAGTACCTCCACATATGAACACGTAACCAGTTTGAGATCGAGTTTTGTGTGGGTCAGATAAATACCCAACATCAGCATAACCAACAAGATCAGGATTGCAATTGTTAGAATAATATAAGCTCATATCGGTAGTCCCTTTTAGATACCGCATTATGTGTTTGATCCCATTCTAATGTCTCCTAGTAGGAGCAGACTATATCTTCAGGACCAAGAATTTCCTCATTCTTTTAAATCCTTCAAGGATTTTCATATATCCTTCAGTCTCTCTAGACATGAAAATAATTTCATTATGCGCATATCAAGTTTTTCATATATTGCCAGACCTATGAGTAATCTCAAAAGAATTGCATCCACCACAAGAGGAACTCTCCATATAATAATGTCACAATTTACGAAAAAATTTTATGCCACAAGAATCCATTTATATCCACTGGTATTATACTTGAATTGCGTATTTTTAATTGGCCAATCATTTATCTGTCCATACTTTTTGACAGATTTGAATTCAAGATCCTCGTCAATATTTATAATATTGAGCGCTACATTATATCAAAGGTATTGTCGATGATCATTTTGATATCAATTTCAATGCGACATAACTTATTGAGATCTCTTCATTTTTCGTCATTTTCAGGTACCTAAACCTTTGCCAAGGTTTTATGAAGTGTTATGTCGTGGTGCTTTCTTAAAGCACTTGCCTCATCATTATGACCATCTTAATCATTTGCTCCTCTCCTTCTTCAAGGAGTTCTATATTTGAAACCGTTTGGTCTATCACGCTTCAGGCGTCTCATAGACCATGTCCTTCAAGGACTTTTCATTGGAGCATTTGCAACTGAATTATAAAATAGAGTTAACAAATATATCTGGCAATTGATTTGCAATATTTTGCAAGTGAATTATCTATTGAACTTTAAGTTCACTTTTTTTTTTCGAGAATCTTGATAATTCATCCCACACTCAATTTTCAGCTGCTAATCACTTCTCCCCCTAATGTTAGAAAAACTAACATTTACCCCCGGATCCATCTTTGTGCGTTGTGGTGGAGCAATTGAATCATATATCACACATTCAAATTTTTAGATGCAATTATTTGGTTCTTGACCCTGGACCAATTGTGATAGGGGAAACCTTGTTGGCTTGATGCATTCAAGTGTTGTTATATGTTAAATAAACATATTTCAAACTAAATTTTATTTGGGAGTTTTATTCTCATAACCAATGATTTAGCTATAATTGGAGGCATACAATTTTTGCTAAACCAACATAGATATGAATTAATATTATCAACATGATTTTATAATTTGGAACTATGCTCTTAATTTAATAATTCGAGAAACAACCTTACAAAAATCAATTGCAAGTTGATATCAAAACACATGTGACCATACCATAGATGCATCTATTAGCAAACGGTTCACATGGTAGGTGAACGGACCCATATTCATCCTTTTATAAGTTCCAAAATTTAAGGGAATATAATTTCAATCTTAGCTGATCAAGATCATTCTATCACGAGAACAAGCAACACAAGAGAATTCTTGAAGAATTTTTTATTTCTTCAACATATAGCCACGTGAATTCTCAATTATTTTTGCATCACATTTGAACCAGGATGGCCAACCAGTTATGCCAACTTATTTAAGTAAACTTCTAGTTTACTTTCGTTTGTGATTTCATCATCATACCCATATTTATGTACTACAAATAAAAAAAACAGCGGGTAATCTTTTACATAAATATTTATAACCCGCTTCAATTGTAGTAGCATAAAGATATTAGATCTTCCCATAATTTATAGTCTCAATTTTTTTTCAATGTCCTTGAAACTTATAAGTTTCCTTTTGAGACTTACTACAATAATTTCATTCCTTCAGGTAATAATACATTAACTCTTCCGGAGCTCTCAATTAATTCTGTGTACTACCACATATTCAATCATATCAACATCATTAATAGTTTCTCCACATAGTTTCAACTTTGAAATAATTTTGAATGTTGATGAGCTATACTCATGAACAAACTTATAGTCTTGATGGATCCAATCATATCGTGCTTTTGGGTGGATGACCATCTTCAGGTGGTCATACCTTTATTTTAGGCTATTCCACAAAACAAGTGGATCCTTAATCGTGAGATATTCAATTTTAAGAATTTCGTCAAGATGATGACGCAAGAATATCATAGCCTTAGTATGATCTTGATTTGATGCTTTATTTTCACTTTTAATGGTGTCTCCAAGACCCATTGCATCTATATGAATTTCAGCTTCCAACACCCATGAAAAGTAGTTTTTGCCCGAACTTTGAAGGGCAACGAAATCAAGTTTCGTAAGGTTAGCCATATTAAAGGAAAGAGAAAAATAATACATTGGCCTTCAAATTTTGAGATAGTAGAGTCGTAGAGCAACAATATCACCAAAGGAATATCACTCCTGTGGTTAAGTAATACATCTTTTGAAAAAAAAAATTACGTGTTATGAAGTAATAAAGAAAGAACAAGAATATTATAGGGAAAGAGAGAAGGAGAGAAATTCTTATTTCTCTTGATGGGATGAAATACAATGAAGGAGAATCCCTCTATTTATAGGAATAATTTCTCCTAACTTTTCTCCTAAAGATAGACTTTCACAATGATATAAACACATGTATCCACTACAATACAAATATTTTTATAGACATTCACTATAACACAAATATGTTTATAAGAAAAAGTAAAATTTTGCAAGAATTAATTAATTCTTCCACTGTGAACATTATGATACACAAATTGGAGTAGATACTGATGTGGCTGCTAGGTCCCACTCCTTGCTGACTCACCTAGAGAATAGTTGGTTACATTTAATCATTTTAGCTTAATTTCCATTTCGGGTATTTTTATTTAATTGATAATTCAATTTCTTCGATATAAATTACAACTTGTAATAGAGATCACACACTTTTGGAATGTAAAACTACTAATTTCTATCTTCCTCATTACTTCTCTCAATTCCGCTCTCTTCTTCCTCCGCTCTTCCCCTGTTTTCTCCTATAATTCTCTCGATACCACAGTTTGGTATCAATTAGTAACAAATAAGTTTCCACCATGGCTCCACACAAGGGTACTGACGCGCAAACAGTAAACCTTATCCTAATGTGCAGGAACAGTTGGAAGATCTAGCCGCTCAACAAGCATATCTGAGAGCTTTGATGGAGCAAAAGAATAGGGAATTACGTGAAGACATGGATTGCGGGAAACATAAGCTAATGCCGGTGCTCAAATCCTCGCCGGATGGCGTCCAGTTGAATCAGCATTCCACATGCAATGCATATTCCTTATCGGGCAAGGAACATGTATTGTAATCTGGTCCAGGAATTCTAGGTTCAAATCCCTTCCATGCTCAACCTAATCGAGTCCATAACTTGTTGTTTCCTCATTTTAATGGCATTAATTTTAAAGCATGATTATATAGTATTGAGCAATACTTTTATGTGGATAAGACTCCCATTACGCAGAGAGTCAAGTTGGTAGCTATGAAGCTCTGGTTTGGCACCAGTCATACCTGAAATGCAGGGCAACTCCTGTGTTACCTACTTTGGATAAATACTTGGCTGCTCCGACTGAAACCTGTGGGAATGATTTCTCTAATCCTATGCTAGAGTTGAACCAATTGAAACAAATCGAAACTGTGAGAGAATTCCAATTTGCTTTTGATAGATTGCTAGCTCAATGGAACCTATCCACTGACCAAGCTATCTCCTATTTCTTAGGAGGCTTAAGAGAGAAGTTGGTTAATCCTATCATGACGCATGATCCCCAGACCCTTCCTAAAACTTACAGATTAGCTCGATTGGCTGAAGCCACTATAGTAGCTAATCAAAGAGCTATGAGGAGCTCCTTTAACACCTTGGCTGCAACCAGAAAATTAGATCTTTATTTGCATCAGAACAACGCTCAGGTGCATACACCTAGCCCTTCCTATAGATTGGCATTACCACCCGGCCTAGTCATAATGTCAATAGAACAAGGAGGACAATTTCACCAGCTGAAATGCAAGCTAAAAGAGCTTAGGATATATGCTACTTCTGTGATGGGAAGTATACTAAAGGACATAAACGTGTGCTGATTAAGCAACTATTTGTGTTGGAGTTAGAGGATACAGAAGATGAAGGTCTAGAAGAGGTAATAGTGGACGTTGAAGATGCATCTATGAGTTTGAAGAAAGATCAGGAGCTGCATCAGAAAATCCTATAATATCACTGTATGCTTTAAGTGGTATAGAAGGTGCTCAAACTATCCATGTGATTGGATATAAAAATCAGAGACCATTACATATTCTTCTAGATGGTGGAAGCACTCACAATTTCAGTAATGTGGAAACATAAGGAACTGAAATGTCAAGTAGATTCTTCTAAAGTTAGTTATGTGAGTTTGAAAAGAAATTCAATGGAGGACACCACTGGTGTAGTAAGAGGCTTCCAATGGATGTTGCAGGGCACCACTTATGCCTCAGATTTGATTGTCTTCCTTGTGGGAAGATATGATATTATGTTGGGGGCGTTGTAGATGAAGATTTTAGGGCCAGTGACTATGAATTTTAATGAATTGACTATGTCCTTTAATTATTAAAGACGGTTCCACTTCCTCAAGGGAGTATATGAAGGCTGCAAGCTGTCTAGTTCTAAGGCTGTGAATAAAATTACAAAGGAGGGAGTATCAACTGTTCATGTTGGAGGTCAGGAGTACTAAGTCAAGAGGAAACTTGCTTGATCAGTTATATAATCTACAGATGGCCACAAACGCAGACATTTAAAGGTCTTTAGGGGTATTACTAGATCAGTATCAGAAGCTATATGAGGAACCAACTACATTACCTCCAACTAAGGGACCCTTTGACCATAGCATTTTTTTACAAACCGACTCTAAAGCTGTAAACATAATGTTGACCGTAATATTCTCAAATTGTTTTAATGATGACAACTAACAAAAGATTTTCGTTGTAGGGAACGAAGAAAACCAACTAGAAGCTGCAGCAGATATCAATCAATGGTGATTTGAATCTAGAAAGAGCACAAAAAGATTGAATATCCAAAATACCTATCTCTGCAGAAAATTCATGGCATTGGACAAATATCAAGAAAGGAAGCTGAAGCCCTCAAAGGAAAGAAATATGTTGATGCACAAATCAAGGGGAGAAAATCATTCCATCATCCAAAGCATTCAAGGAAGAAAACCAAAATATGTTGATGTACAAATCAAGGGAAGAAAATCATTCCATCATCCAAAGCATTCAAGGAAGGAAATCAAAATTGGAGCATACCCTTATCAAAAGGAAGAAAGCATTGCTGCAAGATCACTCGTCAACCAATAAAGAAAGAAAATCAATCAACCTCCATAGAAGATCTCAATCATATATTCTCATCACATGTGATTGAGGCAAATCCTTTGGGTTACCCTAAAGAGCTCGTCACGATCAAAGGAATTGATCTTACTGTCTTTAAAAATCCTATAAAGATCCAAAGAAGAATTGAGAAGAGTATGCAACTTCACTTGATCAAGCTATATTATTCCTCTTCTTACCAAATCACTATAATCTTGTAATAGTTATTAATAAGAACAAAAGAAAGATTAGTCAGATTGATATACAAGTTGAGGCTGTGACAAAGTTCTAGTATACTGATTCAAACTCACCAAGCTGTGGTGGGTTGAAACTTTTCTCATTGTAACCAACTTCTAATAGCTCTAAAGGAACTCTTTGTAACCCAAGGGGACTGGACTAGGCACCACCCTGATGATCCGAACCAGTATAAGAATCTATGGGTCACTTTTATTATTGCTTAATTATTAAATCTTCTACTTAGTACTAACTACTTGTCTACAGGTGCTAGTCGACTTGAGGTATCTAACAGTTGACTGACTCTTAATTTTTAAATTCACTCCCCCTCTTTAATTATCAATTGGTATAAGAGTAGGTCTCACTCATATTGCTTAACCGCAAAGTGGGAAAAAGATTAAATGGCATCATATCAATTTCAGGAGCAATTTTGCAAGATGGAAACTCATCATCAAGACCTTCCTACTTCAATGGACAACACTACTCTCACTGGAAAGAAAAATTTAAGATCTTTGTTCAAGCAAACGACTTCCAAGCATGTGTGGTGATAAAGAAGGGACCAAAACCCCATCCCAGGAGTAACAGACGCTACCAAAACAGACGTAGAAACCTTTGAATTTACAAAATACCAACAAGAGGTAATTCAAACTAACGCCTGAGCTATAAGTCTGTTGTATTATGCAGTTAGTGGATCTAAGTTTGGCAAAATCTCGACATGTGACACTACAAAGGAGATATGGGACAAACTTGAAGTAATTTATGAAGGAACCACAAAAGTGAAGGAAGCAGGGATAAATGCTTTAGTCAATGAATATGAACTATTCAAAATGACTAATGAAGAAAATATTGAATCCACGTTCTCTCGATTCAACAAAATCATTGGAGAACTAAAATCACTTGGTATGGTATATCCAAAAAGTATGCAAGTCAGAAAACTCCTCAGAAGTCTACCTAAATCCTGGGAAACAAAAGCAATAATTCTTGAAGATGGAGATCTGGAGAAATCAACCTATGATGAACTCAGAGGAAACTTGATGGCCTATAAATAAAATCACTTCAACAGGTATTCAAAGGAAGAAAAAAAGAAGGCAGCAGCTTTCAATGCTGCAATAAATGAGAGTGAAAACGAAGAAGAAGAAGAAGAAGAAGAAGAAAAAAGCAGTGAAGGGCTAGCTCTTATTAATAGAGGAGTCAAATCCATCTTATGACAAAGAAAACAGAGACCTCAAACGGGATATCGTAACTCTGAAAATCAAAAGAATGATGAGAGATGTTATCACTGTGAAAAATTAGGGCATATAAAATCCAACTGTACGAAACTGAAGAAAAAAAATTTAGGAGATCAAATAATTCGAAATCCATGGTAGACTGGAGTGACGAAGATACATCAGAAGTAAAACAAGAAGAGACTGCCAACATCTGTGTCATGGCTCTTGGTGAATCTAGCGAGGTAAGATCTAACCTATGTGAGAAATGTGAAAATTTACAAAATTCTCTTGACCTTGTTGCAGATGAATTACAAAAATTGATTGATAAATATAATAAGCTAGCTAAAGAGAAAAAAGATTAGCAAATTTTTCTTGAAGCAAGTCAAATTGAAGTAGACTTACTTGAAGAAGAACTAGGAGACCTTCAAATGCAATTAAACAGTATAAATAAGTCTCCCAGTCATAGCTCAGATAGCTTACTTCATTTTTCTAATATAAACTCTCACTCTCATGAGTCTTCCTCTAATAGTTTCTTTTCTACGAAATTCTTTGTACACATGTTTTTCATGTGGAAATGTTGCCCACAAATATTTCAATTGTAGGTTCAACACATTAAATTCTGTAAAATGGATCTGGAGAAGAAAAGATCAAGATCCTAAAGTGACTTAAAATAACTACGAAGAACCCAAGAAAGTTTGGGTACCTAAGGAAAATTAATTCATCTGTTTTGTAGGAACAATCCAAGAGATCTTACTAAAAAGGTATGTGGGTAATTGATAGCGATGTTTCAGGCACATAACGGAGAAGAAAGAAAACTTCTCTTCAGTAATAAAAATAGATAGAGGGGAGGTCAGGTTTGGAGACAATGCAAAAGGAGATGTAGTTGGAGTCCGCTCCATTACTATCAGTCCTTCATGCAATCTAATTGAAGTTATCTAGTAGACGGGCTTAAACATAATCTTCTAAGCAGCAGTCAACTATGTGACTCTGGGTTTGATGTCCTGTTCAATGCCATAAAATGCACCATCAGCAATCCTGAGAAGAACATCACTCTTATTGGTGACAGAATTGAAAATATCTATGTTCTCAATAATGTGGACTTACCCACTCTTACTTGTCTTACTGCTATTGCTAATGATCCTTGCATTTGAAATAGAAAATTAGGTCATGCTAGCATGCACACCATTGAAAATCTTTCAAAATTAGATTTGGTCATTAGACTGCCTAAACTAAATTTTTCTAAAATCCAGCTATGTGATGCATGTCAATTAAGTAAATAGACTCGTTTATCCTTCAAAAACAAAGATATTGTCGGCACCTCTAAACCCCTTCAATTGTTGCACATGGACCTTTTTGGACCCACTAGAACTGCTAACATTAGAGGTAAAAGATATATTTTTTTTATTGTTGATGATTTCTCACGATTTACTTAGATTATGTTTTTAGCTCACAAGGATGAAGCTTTTTCAAACTTTAAAATTTTCTATAAGAAGGTTCAACAGGAGAAGGAATATTTCATTTCTACTATTCACAGTATCATGGTCGAGAATTCAAAAATAAAATTTTTGAAGACTTCTGCAACCAACAGGGATATATTCAAAACTTCTCAACACCTTGGTCTCCTCAGTAGAATGGCGTAGTAGAAAGGAAAAATCATTCCCTCCAAGACACTGCAAGAACCATGCTCATTAAACAAAGTCTCCCTGGTCATTTTTGGGCAGAAGCTGAAAGTTCTGCATGCCACATACTTAACAGATGTTTGATCAGACCCATTTTGAAGAAGACTCCATATGAATTACGTAAAGGTAAGAAGCCTAACATCAGCTACTTTCATCCTTTTGGATGTAAATGCTTCATTCACAACAATGGAAAGAATAATTTTGAAAAATTCGATCCTCGAAGTGATGAAGGTATATTTCTTGGTTACTCTCCTTCAAGAAAATCTTACAGAGTTTTTAATAAAAGATCCTTATCTGTTAAAGAATCTGTTCATGTAGTATTTAATGATTCTAACCCATCTCCTAGCATCATTGAGCATGATTCAGGTGAAGACTCCAGTCACATCATTCCTGATATTTAAAACTCTAAAATTGTTTCCTGCCAAAGTGACTCTATTTTATCCCCTAAAATTGAAGAAAAAAAGCTCCTGTCGACTAATATTTAAAACACTCCTCGAGAATGGAGGAGTGAAGAAAGTTTCCCAAATGATTTTATCATTGGAGATATAAAGGAAAAAATATAGACCAAATCATCTCTCAAACACCAATCATCACTGACTCTTGTCTCCCAATTTGAGCCAAAACGTATTGATGAGGCCCTAAGTGATGAATCCTGGATACATTCCATGAAAGAAGAATTAGATCAATTTGAAAGAAGTAAGGTATGATCACTGTTTCAAAGACCGAAAAATGTCTCAGTAGTTGGGACAAAATGGATCCTCAGGAATAAGCTAAATGAGAAGGGTAAGTTCATCAAAAACAAGGCAAGGTTAGTTGCTCAAGGGTACTCACAACAAGAAGGTATCGATTACAATAAAACTTATGCTCCTGTATCTCGACTAGAATCCATTCGAATCTTACTTGCATATGCTTCTTTTAAATGTTTTAAACTTTTTCAAATGGATATCAAGAGTGCTTTTTTAAATGGTTTCTTAAAGGAATAAGTTTTAATAAAACAACCCCCAGATTTTGAAAATCCTTCTTGCTTGAATACATTTTCAAACTTTTAAAATCTCTTTATGATTTCAAACAAGCCCCTAAAGCTTAATATGAGCGATTAAGTTCATTCTTTATCAACAACAACTTTCAAAGAGGAAAGATTGACAAATCTTATTTATCCAACGTTCTTCTTCAAATATTTTGTTTATTCAAATATATATTGATGATATTATATTTGGTAGTTTTAATCCTTTACTTTGCAAGAAGTTCGCAGATTTAATGAAAGGAGAGTTCGAAATGAGCATTATGGGAGAACTAACATTCTTCCTGTCACACCCCGCCTTGGGGGTATGACTGGCACCTGGTGCCCTAGTAGGACATGGACTGCTAACTGGTGAGCCTAAGCACCGGTGGTGCCTGGCTAGATCTAACTCAGATTTCTGGAAACAAAGGGCTATATAACGGCTGTAAACACAGCCTCCGGCCAACTGGCCTATAGCCACCTGTACCTGTAATAACAGCTAACCAGAAACATACTTGAACAAGGAACCTATGTGGGCCGACAAGGCCACCATGCTGTCTAGTTATCTGAAACTTCAACACAAGACTACTGTAAAACTACGTGACCGGCAAGGTCACCACTACTGTCAAACCAAGGCCTCACACGGCCAACATAAACTGAAATACTAAACAGCTATAACAAAATGCACGGCCTCACACAACCGGCTCAACTGACCACAGGGAGATAATATATACAATCTGCAAGCCTCTAAGAGTAACAATAGAAATGATTGGGACAGGGCCCCGACCTACCCGTACTGTACATAAAAGGAAAAGAGCTACACCTCTGGAAATTAGACTCCGGATGACGGGAGCTGAATACTCAGTAGCTGGCTGGAATCACGAGGGATCGCCTCCTCGTCTATGAGTAACTGCAGGCAAGTAATACAGCGCCCCACCGGGCGTCAGTACCGCTGGTACTGAGTATGCAAAGCAACTGAAATAATATAGCTGAAACAACTGAATATAAATAGCATATCTAGAAAATTGGTATGGCAGAAGATAACTGAATATGAAGGAACTAGTAAAACTAAATCATGCTTTCTGTACTGATAAGGCGGAGGCGTACCTGTAAACGCGACGGCCTGCTGTCTAGTAACTAGTATATAACATATAAATAGATATACAAGTAGCAAGCAAGAGCCAATACCAACCCCCATAAGCCGGATGGCACCAAGCAAGCAAACAATCTATATACCCCTACCCGGGTCAAAACCAGCCAAAAGTAAGTCACTCCACTCATCTGCTCACTTCGGAGCTCCTCTACCGGCCCCCTGGGTCTCCGGCTCGGGCCATGGCCTCCGATATAAGCAACCGTGTCTGGGTCCGGAGGACTCCTGTGTAGACAGTAACAGATAGGGTCTGGATCCCTGGACACAAAACTCAACAGGGCTATCTGGAACCGGAGCTACACCTATAATAACTGAATGTACAGACAGTAACAGATAGGGTCTGGTTCCCTGGACACAAAACTCAACAGGGCTATCTGAAACCGGAGCTGCACCTGTAATGCTGATCAGACTGCTATGGGGAAAGCTTCATCCCATCTTCGTCCAAGCTGGGGATGGCATGCCACTCCTCGGAGTGACGTATAACCCAACTGCTCAGTGGGCGACACGATTACCAACCCAGGGGCGGCGAGGACGCTCAATAAGGTGCCCTCACGCCACAACAAGTCTCAACAAACAAATAGCACATATAAATAGCAAGCATGTATAACTGAAAAGGACTATCTGAAATCTGATTTCTTATTCTGATCTGTTTCTGTACTAAACTGATTCTTTACTGATTATACTGATTCTAAAATCTTTATTCAACTGTTTGGCTAATCTGTAGCCGGGATACTATCTGTCTGAATGGCTAATCTATAGCCACAAACTGTCTGTCTATCTGATTTTACTTTATTAGCCTTTATTCTGAAAATCGGTGTCTTTTTATTCTACAACATGCTTGCTAATCATACAACAAGCTATACTGAATCTGGAATGCTAACTCGCCCTCTGGCGCATGCTTTACTAACTTTCGGACTGAATACGCTACGGCAACACAACTCAGAATCTATTAGACTTACTAAATTCTCGACATTCAACTCCGAGAGTTTCAATTACGGAGTTTACTAGGATTTACAAAGCTAAATCTTACTAACTTGCCGAAGAACAACTTCACATACCTAATTTCTGAGTACCCGACTGACCGATGTGATTTCCGTCAGTACTTCTGCTGTTTCTCCCAACTAAATTCATATACATATCAATTAGAACTAAATATATTAATATCCGAGAGAAATTATCACTTTTGATATATATATATTTATCCCAACTTCAACCTTTTGAAAAACGGTCGAAAACTCATTATTTCTCGATAGTACAGAAGGGATAAATGCTCACTGCAACGCTAGGAACACATTGGTACTAATTTAAAGCAATTTTATTTACTTTACCTCGGTAGCACGACGTTTCGCCGGCCAAATTTCAAGAAACTAATTCCGTAGGATTGCTCTCTGCAGCTTTATACCTCTGTATCTAAGCCGGAACGGAGTTTAGACCATGTTTCGTCACGTAATTGGAAGGAAATTGTATATAATTGTCATGGGTTTGCCTTTCTTGCGTATACCCTCTGTTTGTTGGTGATTTCATTGATAAAAATGGAGGAAAACCGACTTTTATAATTTTTTATTTATTTATTTATATTTTTTTTGGCTAAATCCCTTAACCAACATGTCATTAGGATATTTATTCATTTAAAATTTACAGGGTGTAACATCCTCCCCCCCCCATAAGAACATTCGTCCTCGAATGACATTCTGTCTAGAGGACTTCTCAACTTACTCAACTTGTTTCTAGAAAAAATTTCGGCAGGGTTTCCCCTGTATTATGGACTATCTCAAAAACCTGAAATACAGAAAAGTCCACTACAGGTACTGCATACAATACTTTAAGATTCATTTGACAGCTACACATCAATCTTTCTCATTTATACATATACGACCATAAGGTACTGTATAAGTACTGATACGGACATACCTGTCGCCTGACTAGGCTTGGAATAAGTGAGGATATCTAGCTTTCATATCTTCCTCCGCCTCCCACGTCATCTCCTCTCGATTCCTATTACGCTACAATTGTTATACCCCGTAGAATTTTCGGCACCTAAATGACCTATTCGCACGTTGGTTAAGCATATTTGAAAGCCATACGTGCTAAAGAAAGGCCCGGGAAAAGATCGAACGAGAAACCTGTCGAACCATCGCGGAAGAAGCCGAGGCAGAGCCCCTCCGCGATGGCAGCGTGTCACGGAGGTGGAGCCTCCGCGTTGGCTCCGTGACACATTGGCCTTGTCCAGGCCCAAGTATATAAAGCCCCACTTCGGTTTTAACTCATTATAAACTTATGAAATTTCCAGAAAACAGAGTAAGCTATCAGAGAAGGGAAATAGAACGAAGAAGGTAATATAATTTTCGTCCGATTACGCTGCTAAACGTTGTCCAAACTCAAATTAACCTCAGATACCGAGGTATTTAGCAGCAGAGAGCATTCCTACGGATTTAGTTTCGTGAAATATGGCCGACGAATCGTCGAGCTACCGAGCTAAGGTAAGTGGAATTGCTCTAAATTAGTGTCTATGTGTTCCTAGCACTGAAGTGAATATTTCTCCCTTCTGGACCGCTGAAAAATAGCGAGTTTTCGACCGTCTTTCGATAAGCCTAAGTTTAGGCTATAAACTATATCGAAAGTGACGTTGCTCTTTACAATAAAGCTGTATTTAGTATTGATTGATATATTTATGAATGCAGTTGGGAGAAAAGTGTTGAAGTACTGGCCGAGCATCGTCCGACAGCCGGATAGTTCGAGGATAAGGTATGTAAAGATAATTCCCTCGACAAGTTAGTAATCTTGGTACAGTACAGTAATTTAAAGGCCAGTAGAATATTCAGAAGCCACGTATGATGTTTACTACGAATGATGGTACGATATTAGAAACATCATGTTATGATCAGCGCGAGACTTGCTAGCACGATATAGATTCTAATATAAGTGTTAGGAACTGCACAGCATGCTCAGTAAGTGATGTGACACAGAATGTTAGGATATCATTGTATTCAGTTGAAACCCAGTAAAGCAATGTAATATCTGTAAGACATCTCAGAAATAGAACGATAAGTTAAAGTGAAGTTAGAAAGCATATTAGGACTAGTAAATCATGTTACTATAGAAACTCAGTATACAGCATAGTTTCAGCCGAAAGACTATATCTTGTTCAGCATTAGCCCCAGTACAGTCTGGCAGAAGACTATATTTGTACATATATACTATTACCAGCCTCAGTATGCATTAAGTACGTACATATTACTATCGCTAGCTCAGTATATAGTATATACAAATACTTTACCACTATTAGCTTCAATATGTGGGACATGCAGATAGTATTACTAGTTGAGACTGTTGTATGGTTTGGGGTTGGACTACCTAGCATCCATGACCGCCCAGGGTTGATAGCTGTATCAACTTGTCCGCCAGAGGACGAGGATACGTCGCTCTACGGAGTGGCATGCCGTCCCACAGGGGACGAAGATGGGATGCCAGTTTTCCCCATATTTGTGCCTTGATCGGCCCTTACACACCCCTGTCGAGCGGATACGCCCGGGTGTTAATTCAGGAGTCCTCCGGACTCAGATGCAGTTATAGTCAGGGGCTCAGCGAGCCCAAGTGCATACCTAGGGGACCGACGGGATGCTTATAGCTATTATAGGAGATGGGATGACCGGGGTAGGGGTATGGATTCTGTGCTGGTTGTACCTCCCGGCTTATGGGGGCCGAGTAAGGTTTGTGTGTGCTATGTTATGTTATGTTATGTTATGCCATGTTATGTTAGATACGAGTAGATCAGCAGTAGAAGGATACGTCTCCAGGTATGACTCCTACTCCTTCCAGTATAATTGAGAGAAGGTATGACTTACATTATCAGACAGTTAATCTATTTCTCTCTACTTCAGTTTCATCAGTTATATTATTGCTTTACATACTTAGTACCAGTGGTTTTGACGCCCGGTGGGGCGCTGCATTACTTGCCTGCAGGTACTCATAGACGAGCAGGCGATACCACGTGATTTCTGTCAGCGATTGAGTATTCAGCTCCTGTAATCCGGAGACTGAACTCCAGAGGTGTATTTCATTTTCTTTTGTTGTATAGTACGGGTAGGTCGGGGCCCTGTCCCGATCATTTCTATTGTTATTCTTAGAGGCTTGCAGTCTGTATATATTTCCCTGTGGTCAGATGAGCCGGTCGTGTGAGGCCATGCAGTTGTATAGCTGTTAGAACTTGTGTTTCCTTTATGTTGGCCGTGTGGGGCCATAGTTCGACAGTAGTGGTGACCTTGCCGGTCACGTAGCTATCCAGTACTTCATGGTTAAGTTATAGATAACTAGACAGCATGGTGCCCTTGTCGGCCCGCATAGGTTTCCCTATATTGACATGTTTCTGGACAGCTGTTAGTACAGGTATAGGAGGCTATAGGCCAATGGGCCGGGGGCTGTGTTTACAGCCGTTATATAGCCCTTTGTTTCCAGAAATGTGAGTTAGAGCCAGCCAGGCACCAGATGTGCCCAAGCTTAGCAGTCCAGCAGTTCAGGTCCTAGTAGGGCACCAGGTGCCAGTCATACCCCCCAAGGCGGGGTGTGACACATACGATAGGGAGGAATTGATATCGGCTGAGTGCCTGGTAACAAGTCAATAGCAAAGTCTATTTCCCTTTCTGGGGGAATACCAGGTAACTCATCTGGGAATACATCAGGGAATTCATTTACCACTGGAACAGACTGGAGCGTCGGAAATTCTGCTTGGACATCCTGGACTCTGACCAGATGGTAAATACATTCCTTAGATATCAACTTTCTCGCCTGAAGGTAGGAAATAAACCTACCTTTTGGCGTAGCGGTGCTGCCCTTCCATTCTCGCACTGCTTCTCCTGGGAAGTGGAATCGGACCGTCTTGGTCCAACATTCAACATTGGCAAAACACGGTACTAACCCATTATGGCATCGAAGTCTATCATTTCTAACTCGACCAGATCTACTGTGGTCTGACGGTCAGCAACCTCTACTGTACACCCGCGGTAGATTCGATTAGCTGTGATAGAGTCACCGACGGGCGTGGATACTAAAAAGGGCTACTGCAAAAATTCTGGTGCAATACTAAACTTTCGTGCCACAAATGGAGTAATGTAGGACAAAGTAGACCCTGGATCAATCAACACATAAGCAGGGTGTGAGCAGATAGTTAGCATACCTGTCACAACATCAGGTGACGCTTCTGAATCTTGCCTCCTTGGTAAGGCATATGTGCGGCTTGGACCCGCACCTGTACTGGAGGCCTCTGATCTGCCCCGACCCCTACCTGCTGAAACTAAGGGCCTGCGCCCAGTCGAGGATGCCGTGGCTCGTGACCCTGCAGATGCCCTATCCTGTCTATCTCGGTCCTCTCGGCCTCTGGCTGGGCAATCTTTCATCAAATGGCCTTCTTGGCCACAATTATAACATGCGGTGGAGCCATATCTGTATGCTCCAGGATGGCGTCGACTGCATATAGGGCAAAGTGGTGGGGTATACCTACTCTACTCCGCCCTCCTCTGTAATGGTGAATCTGCCATCTGCGAGCCTCTACCAGTCTCTGACTGCCCTCTGCGGCTGAATCTACCCCCCTGCGACTGTGGCGGAGGCGGGGACCTGGGTGGCCTGTCTAACAATCGTGGCCTGGGTCCTCCCCGGACCTCCCTCTATAACTCAACTGGCCTGTCCCGGCGACGCTGCTCCTGATTGACCCTTCTGATCTCCCGATGTTGCTGTCTGATGCCCTCAATATTCTAGGCAAATGCCTGAACTCGAGCAGTGTCCATGTCCTCTCGCAGTGTGGCCGTAATACAAGTCTCAACATATTCTGGATTCAACCCCATGATAAAGCGGTGTACTTTGGATGCCATGGTATCAACAAAGGCTGGTGCATATCGAGCCAAAGAATCAAACCGCAAGGAGTATTCCCGAACACTCATGGCCCCCTGCTCCAGATGTAGGAACTGGTCTACCCGAGCCTGTCGAATCTCCCGCGGCAAATAGTGATCCAGAAAAGCTCCTGAAAAGCTGGACCAGGTGGGAGGGGAAACATCACTCCCTCGGGACCTTTCCCAGCTTTCATACCATAACACGGCGATGTCCCATAACCGAAATGCTGCCAACTCAACTGATTCTATAGGAATGGCATGCATAACCCTGAAGATTCTTTGCATTTGATCCAGAAAATCCTGAGGGTCCTCTGTCCGGTCCGTACCTGTAAACTGTGGGGGATTCAAAGCTAAGAACTCTCGGACCCTCGAACTACCGGGCCCTCCTGATGACTCCGCAACTGTAGATGGCATTGGCTGACGCTGAGCAGCCATCATCTGTGCTAACATAACTACAGCACTCCTAACCTCCTGGTCGGAAGGTGTCGGTATAGGGACTACTGGAGGTAGTGTCGCCCCAAGTGGCTCCTGACGTGGTGGAGACTGCTGAGAAGGCTGGGAGATGCCTCTGTAGTGCCCTCTGATCGGGCTGTTTCTAAATGAGGGTGAGGCATCCTACTGGTGCCTTCCCCTGCTGCAATATCTAAACTCCGGCCTGTGATAGGATGTCGCTGGTCTGACATTATCTGTAACCAAAGAATATAGTAAGCTTTTAGGGACTCAACCCTATATTGTACCGCTCTACAGCACGACTGAATAAGAACAAAAGACAACCATCCTATCATGCCTTGCAGCCTCCTACCCATAGTATGTGGTGCACAACACATCCATGGACAGGACTCTACTTAGCACGGCTTGCAGACTCCCTGGGATACGACCTACTCTGATACCAAGTTTGTTACACCCCGCCTTGGGGGGTATGACTGGCACCTGGTGCCCTACTAGGACCTGAACTGCTGGACTGCTAAGTCTGGGCACATCTGGTGTCTGGCTGGCTCTAACTCACATTTCAAGAAACAAAGGGCTATATAACGGCTGTAAACACAGCCCCCGGCCCATTGGCCTATAGCCTCCTGTACCTGTACTAACAGCTGGCCAGAAACATGTCAATATAGGGAAACCTATGCGGGCTGACAAGGCCACCATGCTGTCTAGTTATCTATAACTTAACCATGAAGTACTGGATAGCTACGTGACCGGCAAGGTCAGCACTACTGTCGAACTATGGCCCCACATGGCCAACATAAAGGAAACACAAGTTCTAACAGCTATACAACTGCACGGCCTCACACGACCGGCTCATCTGACCACAGGGAAATATATACAGACTGCAAGCCTCTAAGAATAACAATAGAAATGATCGGGACAGGGCCCCGACCTACCCGTACTATACAACAAAAGAAAATGAAATACACCTCTGGAGTTCAGTCTCCGGATTACAGAAGCTGAATACTCGATCGCTGACAGAAATCATGTGGTATCGCCTGCTCGTCTATGAGTACCTGCAGGCAAGTAATGCAGCACCCCACCGGGCGTCAGTACCACTGGTACTGAGTATGTAAAGCAATAATATAACTGATGAAACTGAAGTAGAGAGAAATAGATTAACTGTCTGATAATGTAAGTCATACCTTCTCTCAATTATACTGGAAGGAGTAGGAGTCATACCTGGAGACGTATCCTTCTACTGCTGATCTACTCGTATCTAACATAACATGGCATAACATAACATAACATAACATAGCACACACAAACCTTACCCGGCCCCCATAAGCCGGGAGGTACAACCAGCACAGAATCTATACCCCTACCCCGGTCATCCCATCTCCTAAAATAGTTATAAGCATCCCGCCGGTCCCCTGGGTAAGCACTTGGGCTCGCTGAGCCCCTGACTATAACTGCATCTGAGTCCGGAGGACTCCTGAATCAACACCCGGGCGTATCCGCTCGACAGGGGTGTGTAAGGGCCGATCAAGGCACAAATATGGGGAAAACTGGCATCCCATCTTCGTCCCCTATGGGACGGCATGCCACTCCGTAGAGCGACGTATCCTCGTCCTCTGGCGGATGAGTCGATACAGCTATCAACCCTGGGCGGTCATGGATGCTAGGTAGTCCAACCCCAAACCATACAACAGTCTCAACTAGTAATACTATCTGCATGTCCCACATACTGAAGCTAATAGTGGTAAAGTATTTGTATATACTATATGCTGAGCTAGCGATAGTAATATGTACGTACTTAATGCATGCTGAGGCTGGTAATAGTATATATGTACAAATATAGTCTTCTGCCAGACTATACTGGGGCTAATGCTGAACAAGATATAGTCTTTCTGCTGAAACTATGTTGTATACTGAGTTTCTATAGTAACATGATTTACTAGTCCTAATATGCTTTCTAACTTCACTTTAACTTATCGTTCTATTTCTGAGATGTCTTACAGATATTACATTGCTTTACTGGGTTTCAACTGAATACAATGATATCCTAACATTCTGTGTCACATCACTTACTGAGCATGTTGTGCAGTTCCTAACACTTATATTAGAATCTATATTGTGCTATCAAGTCTCGCGCTGATCATAACATGATGTTTCTAATATCGTACCATCATTCATAGTAAACATCATACATGGCTTCTGAATATTCTACTGGCCTTTAAATTACTGTACTGTACCAAGATTACTAACTTGCCGTGGGAACTAGCTTTACATACCTTATCCTCGAACTATCCGGCTGTCGGACGAGGCTCGGCCAGTACTTCAACTATTTTCTCCCAACTGCATTCATAAATATGTCAATCAATACTAAATACAGCTTTATTGTAAAGAGCAACGTCACTTTCGATATAGTTTATACCCTAAACTTAGGCTTATCGAAAGACGGTCGAAAACTCGCTATTTTTCAGCGGTCCAGAAGGGAGAAATATTCACTTCACAGCTAGGAACACATAGACACTAATTTAGAGCAATTCCACTTACCTTAGCTCGGTAGCTCAACGATTCGTCGGTCGTATTTAACGAAACTAAATCCGTAGGAATGCTCTCTGCTGCTAAATACCTCGGTATCTGAGGTTAATTTGAGTTTGGACAACGTTTAGCAGCGTAATCGGACGAAAATTATATTACCTTCTTCGTTCTATTTCCCTTCTCTGATGGTTTACTCTGTTTCTGGAATTTTATAAGGGTTTAATCATTTAAAACCGAAGTGGGGCTTTATATACTTGGGCCTGGACAAGGCCAACGTGTCACGGAGCCAACGCGGAGGCTCCACCTCCATGACACGCTGCCATCGCGGAGGGGCTCTGCCTCGGCTCCTTCCGCGATGGTTCGACAGGTTTCTCGTCCGATCTTTTTCCGGTCCTTTCTTTAGCACGTATGGCTTTCAAATATGCTTAACCAACGTGCGAATAGGTCATTTAGGTGCCAAAAATTCTACGGGGTATAACAGTATGGCTCCTAAAGAACTCAGAGAATTAAAAGAGCAGTTGAAAGATTTATTGGATAAAGGTTTCATCAGGCCGAGTACTTCACCGTGGGGTGCGCCAGTTTTATTTGTGAGGAAGAAAGATGGCTCGCTCCAAATGTGCATAGATTATCGGCAATTAAACAAAGTTACAGTAAAGAACAAGTACCCGCTCCCCAGAATTGATGACTTATTTGATCAGTTGCAGGGAGCCAGATACTTTTCTAAGATTGACTTGCGGTCTGGATATCACCAGGTCCGAGTACGTGAGAGAGATATTCCTAAGACAGCGTTCAGGACCCGATATGGACATTTTGAATTTCTAGTCATGTCCTTCGGGTCAACGAATGCCCCGGCAGTCTTCATGGACCTGATGAACAGTATTTTCAGACCTTTCCTGGACTTGTTCGTGATAGTATTCATTGATGACATTCTGGTGTATTCTCGCTCTGAAGCAGATCACCGGACTCATTTGCGGACAGTGCTCCAGATTCTCAGGGACCGCCAGTTGTATGCTAAATTTTCTAAGTGTGAATTTTGGCTTAGCTCAGTGGCCTTTTTAGGGCATATCGTGTCGGATACTGGTATACAGGTAGACAAGCAGAAAATAGAAGCAGTTAAGTCATGGCCTAGGCCTACCACTCCGACTGAAGTTCGTAGCTTTCTGGGGTTGGCAGGATATTACAGGATGTTCGTTGAAGGGTTTTCGACCATTGCGGCACCTCTAACCAAATTGACACAAAAAGCAGCAAAGTTTCAATGGACAGAGGCATGCGAGCAGAGCTTCCAGGAACTGAAAGGCAGAATAACCTCCGCCCCAGTGTTAGCATTGCCAGAGGGGACAGAAGGTTATTCAGTGTACTGCGACGCATCAGGCGTCGGGTTAGGTTGTGTGTTGATGCAGCATGGTAGAGTAATTGCATATGCTTCCAGACAGCTGAGGAAACACGAAAAGAATTACCCTACCCACGACTTGGAATTGGCCGCAGTAATCCACGCCTTAAAGATGTGGAGGCATTACCTGTACGGTGTCCATGTTGATATTTACACAGATCATAAGAGCCTACAGTACATCTTCACTCAGAGGGAGTTGAATATACGGCAACGCCGCTGGTTGGAGCTGTTAAAAGATTATGATGTGAATATTCTATACCACCCCGGAAAAGATAATGTTGTAGCAGATGCCCTGAGCCGTAAGTCAATGGGGAGTTTGGCGTATTTGCGACCTGAGAAACGGAAGTTAGCCAAAGAAATTCATCAGCTAGCTGGTTTAGCCGTTCGATTAATGGAAACAGAAAATAATAGAGCAGTAATTCAGAATTCTGCTGTGTCGTCATTAGTTACAGAGGTAAAAGAACGACAGTACGAGGACTCTGATTTAGTCCAGCTCAGAGATAGAATTCAGAGAGGTAAGGAGTCAGATTTTCAGATAACTGAGGATGATGTGCTACGCTGTCAGGGCCGCCTTTGTGTCCCGAATGTTTCAGGGCTTCGTGGGCGGATCATGCATGAGGTACATTACGCTCGCTATTCCCTCCATCCAGGAGCGACGAAAATGTACCACGACATCAGAGACATCTACTGGTGGCCAGGTATGAAAGCTGAGATCGCTGAATTTGTATCTAGATGTTCTAACTGTCAGCAGGTGAAAGCGGAGCACCAGAAGCCGGGCGGTTTGAAGCAGGATATAACGGTGCCTATGTGGAAATGGGAAGCGATAAATATGGATTTTGTAACAGGATTACCCCGTACCAGACGCAGAAATGATTCCATTAGGGTAATAGTTGACAGGCTGACAAAATCAGCTCATTTCCTGCCAGTGAAGGCTACCTTCTCGGCTGAGGATTATGCCGAATTATATATCAGAGAAATAGTTAGATTACATGGAGTGCCGATGTCCATCATTTCAGATAGAGGAGTGCAGTTTACAGCTAGATTCTGGCAGTCGTTTCAGAGGGGTTTGGGAACACAGATTAATTTGAGCACAGCATTCCACCCTCAGACAGATGGGCAGGCTGAGCGGACTATCAAAACGCTCGAAGATATGTTGCGAGCGTGTGTATTAGATTTTGGGGGTAATTGGGATGAGCATCTTTCGTTGATTGAATTTGCTTATAATAACAGTTATCATTCAGCTATCCAGATGGCGCCTTTCGAGGCATTATACGGGCGAAAATGTAGATCGCCGGTGGGCTGGTTTGAAGTGGGGGAATCAGCATTGGTTGGCCCAGACATTGTTCGGCAGTCAGAGGAAAAGATAAAGCTTATCCGAGAACGTTTACTGACTGCTCAGAGCCGCCAGAAGTCTTATGCAGATATGCGGCGCAGAAATCTAGAATTTGCGGTAAATGACTGGGTATATCTGAAAGTGTCTCCGATGAAAGGGGTAATGAGATTTGGAAAGAAAGGAAAGCTTAGCCCGAGATTCATTGGGCCATATCAGATTCGGCGAAGAATAGGCCGAGTTGCATACGAATTGAACTTGCCTCCGGAGTTAGCATCTGTTCACCCAGTATTCCATGTATCTATGTTGAGGAAGTTCGTAGGAGACCCTTCCACAGTTGTTCCCGTTCAGGACGTCCAGGTCACAGAAGAGTTAGCATATGAAGAGGTTCCCGTAGCTATCTTAGACAGACAGATTCGCAGGTTGAGGACTAAAGATGTTGCGTCTGTCAAAGTATTGTGGCGTAACAGAAACCGTGAGGAAATGACGTGGGAAGCTGAAGAAGATATGAAAGCCAGATACCCTCACCTATTTCAGGCCTAGTCAGGCGACAGGTATGTCCGTATTATTACTTATGCAGTACCTTATAGTTGTATGTGTGTGAATGAGAAGGATTGATACTTAGTTATCCAGTGGATCTTAAAATATTGCGTGCAGTACCTGTGTTGAACTTTTCTGCATTTCAGGTTTTTGCAATTGTCCATATTACAGGGGAAACTCTACCGAAATATTTCTAGAAAGTAAGTTAAGTAGTCCTCCAGATACCAGTGTACATTCGCGGACGAATGTTCTTAAGGGGGGGAGAATGTTATACCCCGTAGAATTTTCGGCACCTAAATGACCTATTCGCACGTTGGTTAAGCATATTGGAAAGCGATACGTGCTAAAGAAAGGCCCGGGAAAAGATCGGATGAGAAACCTGTCGAACCATCGCGGAAGGAGCCGAGGCAGAGCCCCTCCGCGATGGCAGCATGTCACGGAGGTGGAGCCTCCGCGTTGGCTCCGTGACACGTTGGCCTTGTCCAGGCCCAAGTATATAAAGCCCCACTTCAGTTTTAACTCATTATAAACTTATGAAATTTCCAGAAAACAGAGTAAGCTATCAGAGAAGGGAAATAGAACGAAGAAGGTAATATAATTTTCGTCCGATTACGCTGCTAAACGTTGCCCAAACTCAAATTAACCTCAGATACCGAGGTATTTAGCAGCAGAGAGCATTCCTACGGATTTAGTTTCGTGAAATATGGCCGACAAATCGTCGAGCTACCGAGCTAAGGTAAGTGGAATTGCTCTAAATTAGTGTCTATGTGTTCCTAGCACTGAAGTGAATATTTCTCCCTTCTGGACCGCTGAAAAATAGCGAGTTTTCGACCGTCTTTCGATAAGCCTAAGTTTAGACTATAAACTATATCGAAAGTGACGTTGCTCTTTACAATAAAGCTGTATTTAGTATTGATTGATATATTTATGAATGCAGTTGGGAGAAAATAGTTGAAGTACTGGCCGAGCCTCGTCCGACAGCCGGATAGTTCGAGGATAAGGTATGTAAAGCTAGTTCCCTCGGCAAGTTAGTAATCTTGGTACAGTACAGTAATTTAAAGGCCAGTAGAATATTCAGAAGCCACGTATGATGTTTACTACGAATGATGGTACGATATTAGAAACATCATGTTATGATCAGCGCGAGACTTGCTAGCACGATATAGATTCTAATATAAGTGTTAGGAACTGCACAGCGTGCTCAGTATGTGATGTGACACAGAATGTTAGGATATCATTGTATTCAGTTGAAACCCAGTAAAGCAATGTAATATCTGTAAGACATCTCAGAAATAGAACGATAAGTTAAAGTGAAGTTAGAAAGCATATTAGGACTAGTAAATCATGTTACTATAGAAACTCAGTATACAACATAGTTTCAGCCGAAAGACTATATCTTGTTCAGCATTAGCCCCAGTACAGTCTGGCAGAAGACTATATTTGTACATATATACTATTACCAGCCTCAGTATGCATTAAGTACGTACATATTACTATCGCTAGCTCAGTATATAGTATATACAAATACTTTACCACTATTAGCTTCAATATGTGGGACATGCAGATAGTATTACTAGTTGAGACTGTTGTATGGTTTGGGGTTGGACTACCTAGCATCCATGACCGCCCAGGGTTGATAGCTGTATCGACTCGTCCGCCAGAGGACGAGGATACGTCGCTCTACGGAGTGGCATGCCATCCCACAGGGGACGAAGATGGGATGCCAGTTTTCCCCATATTTGTGCCTTGATCGGCCCTTACACACCCCTGTCGAGCGGATACGCCCGGGTGTTAATTCAGGAGTCCTCCGGACTCAGATGCGGTTATAGTCAGGGGCTCAGCGAGCCCAAGTGCATACCCAGGGGACCGACGGGATGCTTATAGCTATTATAGGAGATGGGATGACCGGGGTAGGGGTATGGATTCTGTGTTGGTTGTACCTCCCGGCTTATGGGGGCCGGGTAAGGTTTGTGTGTGCTATGTTATGTTATGTTATGTTATGCCATGCTACGTTAGATACGAGTAGATCAGCAGTAGAACGATACGTCTCCAGGTATGACTCCTACTCCTTCCAGTATAATTGAGAGAAGGTAAGACTTACATTATCAGACAGTTAATCTATTTCTCTCTACTTCAGTTTCATCAGTTATATTATTGTTTTCAGATATTTCTTTCAGTTATTGCTTTACATACTCAGTACCAGCGGTACTGACGCCCGGTGGGGAGCTGCATTACTTGCCTGCAGGTACTCATAGACGAGCAGGCGATACCACGTGATTTCTGTCAGCGATCGAGTATTCAGCTCCTGTAATCCAGAGACTGAATTCCAGAGGTGTATTTCATTTTCTTTTGTTGTATAGTACGGGTAGTCGGGGCCCTGTCCCGATCATTTCTATTGTTATTCTTAGAGGCTTGCAGTCTGTATATATTTCCTTGTGGTCAGATGAGCCGGTCGTGTGAGGCCGTGCAGTTGTATAGCTGTTAGAACTTGTGTTTCCTTTATGTTGGTCGTGTGGGGCCATATTTCGACAGTAGTGGTGACCTTTTCGGTCACGTAGCTATCCAGTACTTCATGGTTAAGTTATAGATAACTAGACAGCATGGTGGCCTTGTCGGCCCGCATAGGTTTCCCTATTTTGACATGTTTCTGGTCAGCTGTTAGTACAGGTACATGAGGCTATAGGCCAATGAGCCTGGGGCTGTGTTTACAGCCGTTATATAGCCCTTTGTTTCCAGAAATGTGAGCTAGAGCCAGCCAAGCACCAGATGTGCCCAGGCTTAGCAGTCCAGCAGTTCAGGTCCTAGTAGGGCACCAGGTGCCAGTCATACCCCCCAAGGTGGGGTGTGACAAACAATACTTTGACAGACGCAATATCTTTAGTCCTCAATCTACGAATCTGCCTATCTAGGATAGCTACTGGAACCTCTTCATAGGCCAGTTATTCTGTAACCTGGACATCCTGGACTGCGACTACTCTGGATGGGTCTCCTATGCATTTCCTCAGCATGGATACATGAAAGACTGGATGAACGGATTCTAATTCTTGAGGCAAGTTCAACTCAAATGCTACTCGGCCTATCCTTCGACGAATCTGATAAGGCCCAACAAATCTTGGACTGAGTTTACCTTTCTTGCCGAATCTCATCACCCCTTTCATCGGAGATACTTTCAGAAATACCCAGTCATTTACATCAAACTCCAGGTCTCTACGCCGCACATCTGCATATGACTTCTGGCGGCTCTATGCAATCAGTAGGCGTTCCCTGATAAGCTTCACCTTCTCCTCTGACTGTCGAATTATGTCTGGCCCGATCAACGCTGACTCCCCTATTTCAAACCATCCAATTGGCGATCTATACTTTCGCCCGTATAATGCCTCGAAAGGCGCCATCTGAATAGCCGAGTGATAGTTATTATTATAAGCAAACTCAATTAGGGGCAAATTCTCATCCCAATTACCACCGAAATCCAACACACACGCTCGTAGCATGTCCTCGAGCGTCTGAATAGTGCGCTCAGCCTGTCCATCTGTCTGAGGGTGGAATGTTGTGCTCAAATTAATCTGCGTTCCCAAACTCCTCTGAAACGACTGCCAAAATCTAGCTGTAAACTGTGCTCCTCTATCTGAAATAATGGATACTGGTACTCCATGTAACCTGACTATTTCTCGGATATACAACTCCGCGTAATCTTCGGCCGAGAAGGTAGTTCTTACCGGCAAGAAATGAGTTGATTTTGTCAATCTGTCAACTATCACCCATATAGAGTCATGTCTATGTTTAGTACGGGGTAATCCTGCTATAAAATCCATATTCACTGCTTACCATTTCCAGAGAGGCACAGCTATGTCCTGAGTCAAACCGCCTGGTTTCTGATGTTCTGCTTTCACCTGTTGGCAGTTAGGACACTGGGCTACAAATTCAGCAATTTCTCTTTTCACACCTGGCCACCAGTAGTTTTCCTTGATGTCATGGTACATTTTCGTCGCACCGGGGTGAAGAGAATAATGGGCGTAATGTACCTCATTCATAATCTGCTGGCGGAGCCTTGAAACATCTGAAACACAGAGGCGGCCTTTACATAACAGCACTTCTCACTCAGTTATCTGAAAATCCGGCGCTTTACCCTGCTGGATTCTGTCTTTGAGCTGGATCAGGTCAGGATCTTCATATTGCCGTTCTTTCACTTCCACAACTAATGATGACACGACGGTGTTCTGAATCACCGCTTTACCATCCTCTGTTTCTGCTACACAAACGGCTAGGCTAGCTAACTGATGTATCTCCCTGACCAATTCCCGCTGCTCGGGCTGCAAATACGCCAAACTCCCCATGGACTTACAACTGAGAGCATCTGCTACAACATTGGCTTTTCCCGGGTGGTACAGAATATTCACGTCATAATGCTTTAACAGCTCCAACCAGCGATGTTGCCGTAGATTCAACTCTCTCTGAAGTGAAGATATACTGTAGGCTCTTGTGATCTGTATAAATATCAACATGGACGCCATACAAGTAATGTCTCCACATTTTCAAGACGTGGATCACTGCGGCTAACTCCAGGTCGTGGGTAGGGTAATTCTTTTCATGTTTCCTCAGCTGTCTGGAAGCATATGCAATCACTTTACCATGCTGCATCAACACACAACCTAACCCAACACCTGATGCGTCGCAATACACTGAATAACCCTTTGTACCTTCCGGCAATGCTAGCACTGGGGCGGAGGTTAATCTTTCTTTTAACTCCTGGAAGCTCTGCTCACATGCCTCTGTCCACTGAAACTTCGCTGCTTTCTGTGTCAGTTTAGTCAGAGGTGCCGCTATAGTAGAGAATCCTTCAACAAACCTCCTGTAATAACCTGCTAATCCCAGAAAACTACGGACTTCAGTCGGAGTGGTAGGCCTAGGCCATGATTTGACTGCTTCTATTTTCTGCTTGTCAACCTGTATAACAGCATCCGACACAATATGCCCTAGGAAGGCTACTGAATTAAGCCAGAACTCGCACTTGGAGAATTTAGCTTATAACTGGCGGTCCCTGAGGATCTGGAGCACTGTCCGCAAATGAGTCCGGTGATCTGCTTCAGAGCGAGAATACACCAGAATGTCATCAATGAATACTATTACGAACAAGTCCAGGTATGGTCTGAAAATACTATTCATCAGGTCCATGAATACTGCTGGGGCATTCGTCAACCCGAAGGACATAACTAGAAATTCAAAGTGCCCATATCGGGTCCTGAACGCCGTTTTAGGAATATCCCTTTCACGTACCCGAACCTGATGATATCCGGACCGCAAATCAATCTTGGAGAAGTATCTGGCTCCCTGTAATTGATCAAATAAATCATCTATTCTGGGGAGCGGGTACTTGTTCTTTACCGTCACTTTGTTCAACTGCCGATAATCATATACATACGGAGCGAGCCATCTTTCTTTCTCACAAATAGAATTGGCGCACCCCATGGTGAAGTACTCGGCCGGATGAAACCTTTGTCTAGAAAATCTTTCAGTTGCTCCTTTAATTCTCTGAGTTCTGCAGGAGTCATACGGTAGGGAGGAATTGATATAGGCTGAGTGCCTGGTAACAAATCAATAGCAAAATCTATTTCCCTTTCTGGGGGAAGACCAGGTAACTCGTCTGGAAACACATCAGGGAACTCGTTCACCACCGGAACAGACTGGAGTGTCGGAGATTCTGCTCGAACATCCTGAACTCTGACTAGGTGGTAAATACATCCCTTAGTTATCAATTTCCTCGCCTGAAAGTAGGAAATAAACCAACCTTTTGGCGTAGCTGTGCTGCCTTTCCACTCCCGCACTACCTCTCCTGGAAAGTGGAATCGGACCGTCTTGGTCCAACATTCAACATTGGCGTAGCACGGCACTAGCCAATCCATACCCATTATGGCATCGAAGTCTATCATTTATAGCTCTACCAGATCTACTGTAGTCTGCCGATTAGCAACCTCTACTGAACACCCTCGGTAAATTCTGCTAGCTACAATAGAGTCACCGACGGGCGTGCATACTGAAACGGGCTGCTGTAATAATTCTGGTGTAATACTGAACTTTCGTGCCACAAATGGGGTAATATATGACAGAGTGGATCCTGGATCAATCAATACGTAAGCAGGGCATGAACAGATAGTCATCATACCTGTCACTACATCTGGCGACATCTCTGAGTCGTGTCTCCCTGGTAGTGCATAAGTACGGCTTGAGCCCGTACCTGAACTGGAAGCTCCTGATCTCCCTCGACCTCTACCTACTGAACCTGAAGGCCCACGCCCCGCTGAGACTGCTGGGGCTCGTGGCCCTGCGGATCCCCTGTCCTGGCTGTCTCTACTCCCCTGACCTCTAGTCGGACAATCTCTCATCCGATGCCCCTCCTGTCCGCAAATATAACACCCAGTGGAGCCAAATCTACAAGCTCCGGCGTGAGGTCGGCCGCAATTAGGGCATGGTGGGGGTGTAAATCGGCTCTACTCTCCCCTTCTCTGCTGCGGGGACTCCACTGTTCTGAAACTGCCACTGGGCTCTGACTGCCCTCTACGAACATATCTACCTCGCTGCTGTTGCTGTGGTGGAGGTAGGGGTCTAGGGGGCCTGTCTGATAGTCGTGGCCTGGGTCCTCTCTAAGCTTCCCTTTGTATTTCATCTGGTATGTCTCTGCGACGCTGTTCCTGACTGGTCTGTCTACTACTCTACTGCCGTTGTCTAAGACCCTCTATGGTCTAAGCAAAAGCTTGTACTCGAGCAATGTCCATATCCTCTCGCAACGTCGCCTTCATACATGCCTCAGTATACTCCGGATTCATACCCATGATAAATCTGTGAACTCTCGCTGGCATGGTATCAACAAATGCTGGAGCATAACAGGCTAAGGAGTCAAACTGTAAAGCATACTCACGTACACTCCTCGCCCCCTGCTCTAGGTGCAGAAACTGGTCCATCCGGGCCTGCCGGATCTCTCGTGGCAAATAATGATCTAGAAAGGCCTCCGAGAAGCTGGTCCAGGTCGGAGGGGTAACATCTCTCCCTCGAGACCTTTCCCAACTCTCATACCACAATATAGCTATATCCCGTAATCGGAACACTGCCAGCTCAACAGACTCTGAAGGGGTCACATGCATAACTCAGAATATCCTCTGCATCTGATCTAGAAAGTCCTGGGGGTCCTCTGCCTGATCTGACCCTGTAAACTGCGGGGGACCCAGTGCCAAAAATTCCCTGACCCTGGAACTACCTGACCCACCTGAAGGCTCTGCTGCCATAGGTGGCACTGACTGGCGTTGTGTGGCCATCATTTGTGCCAACATAACTACAGCGCTACGAACCTCTTGATCTGACGGCAAAGGCACAGGAGCTATCGGGGGCGGTGTAGTGCCCAACGGCTCCTGATGTGAAGGGGACTGCTAAGAGGGCTGTGATGAAGCCTCTATATCACCCTCAGATCGGGCTGACTCTGACTGAAGCTGAGGCATCCTGCTGGTGCCCTCTCCTGCTGTTGTGTCTAATCTCCTGCCTGTGGTAGGGTGTCGCTGATCTGTCATTCTTATCTGTAGACAAAGAATACGATAAGTTTTAGGGACTCGACCCTATACTGTACTGTGTTATGGCACGACCGAGTATGAAAGAAGAGTAACCATCCTATTATGCCTCCCAGCCTCCTGCCTATAGTATGTGGTGCACAACACACCCATAGACAAGACTCTACTTAGCACGGCTTGCAGACTCCCTGGGACACGACCTGCTCTGATACCAAGTTTGTCACACCCCGCCCTGGGGGGTATGACTGGCACCTGGTGCCCTAGTAGGACCTGGACTGCTAACTGGTGAGCCTAAGCACCGGTGGCGCCTGGCTAGCTCTAACTCAGATTTCTGGAAACAAAGGGTTATATAACGACTGTAAACACAGCCTCTGGCCAACTGGCCTATAGCCACCTGTACCTGTAATAACAGCTAACCAGAAACATACTTGAACAAGGAACCTATGCGGGCCGACAAGGTCACCATGCTGTCTAGTTATCTGAAACTTCAACACAAGACTACTGTAAAACTACGTGACCGGCAAGGTCACCACTACTGTCAAACCAAGGCCTCACACGGCCAACATAAACTGAAATGCTAAACAGCTATAACAAACTGCACGGCCTCACACGACCGGCTCAACTGACCACAGGGAGATAATATATACAATCTGCAAGCCTCTAAGAGTAACAATAGAAATGATCAGGACAGGGCCCCGACCTACCCGTACTGTACATAAAAGGAAAAAAGCTACACCTCTGGAAATCAGACTCCGGATGACGGGAGCTGAATACTCAGTAGCTTGCTGGAATCATGAGGGATCGCCTCCTCGTCTATGAGTACCTGCAGGCAAGTAATACAGCGCCCCACCGGGCGTCAGTACCGCTGGTACTGAGTATGCAAAGCAACTGAAATAATATAGCTGAAACAACTGAATATAAATAGCATATATAGCAAATTGGTATGGCAGGAGATAACTGAATACGAAGGAACTGGTAAAACTGAATCATGCTTTCTGTACTGATAAGGCGGAGGCGTACCTGTAAACGCGACGGCCTGCTGTCTAGTAACTAGTATATAACACATAAATAGATATACAAGTAGCAAGCAAGAGCCAATACCAACCCCCATAAGTCGGATGGCACCAAGCAAGCAAACAATCTATATACCCCTACCCGGGTCAAAACCAGCCAAAAGTAAGTCACTCCACTCATCTACTCACTTCGGAGCTCCTCTACCAGCCCCCTGGGTCTCCGGCTCGGGCCATGGCCTCCGATATAAGCAACCGTATCTGGGTCCGGAGGACTCCTGTGTAGACAGTAACAGATAGGGTCTGGATCCCTGGACACAAAACTCAATAGGGCTATCTGGAATCGGAGCTACACCTATAATAACTGAATGTACAGACAGTAACAGATAGGGTCTGGTTCCCTGGACACAAAACTCAACAGGGCTATCTGAAACCGGAGCTGCACCTGTAATGCTGATCAGACTGCTATGGGGAAAGCTTCATCCCATCTTCGTCCAAGCTGGGGACGGCATGCCACTCCTCGAAGTGACGTATAACCCACCTGCTCAGTGGGCGACATGATTACCAACCCAGGGGCGGTGAGGACGCTCAATAAGGTGCCCCCACGCCACAACAAGTCTCAACAAACAAATAACACATATAAATAGCAAGCATGTATAACTGAAAAGGACTATCTGAAATCTGATTTCTTATTCTGATCTGTTTTTGTACTAAACTGATTCTGTATTGATTATACTGATTCTGAAATCTTTATTTAACTATTTGGCTAATCTGTAGTCGGGATACTATCTGTCTGAATGGCTAATCTGTAGCCACAAACTGTCTGTCTAGCTGATTTTACTTTATTAGCTTTTATTCTGAAAATCGGTGTCTTTTTATTCTACAACATGCTTGCTAATCATACAACAAGCTATACTGAATCTGGAATGCTAACTCGCCCTCTGGCGCATGCTTTACTAACTTTCGGACTGAATACGCTACAGCAACACAACTCAGAATCTATTAGACTTACTAAATTCTCGACATTCAACTCCGAGAGTTTCAATTATAGAGTTTACTAGGATTTACAAAGCTAAAGCTTACTAACTTGCCGAAGAACAACTTCACATACCTGGTTTCTGAGTACCCGACTGACCGATGTGATTTCCGTCAGTACTTCTGCTGTTTCTCCCAACTACATTCATATACATATCAATTAGAACTAAATACATTAATATCTGGGAGAAATTATCACTTTTGATATATATATTTATCCCAACTTCAACCTTTCGAAAAACGGTCGAAAACTCGTTATTTCTCTATAGTCCAGAAGGGATAAATGCTCACTGCAATACTAGGAACACATTGGTACTAATTTAAAGCAATTTTATTTACTTTACCTCGGTAGCACGACGTTTCGCCGGCCAAATTTCACGAAACTAACTCCGTAGGATTGCTCTCTGCAGCTTTATACCTCTGTATCTAAGCCGAAACGGAGTTTAGACCGCGTTTCGTCGCGTAATTGGAAGGAAATTGTATATAATTGTCGTGGGTTTGCCTTTCCTGCGTATACCCTCTGTTTTTTGGTGATTTTATTGATAAAAATGGAGGAAAACCGACTTTTATATTTATTTATTTATTTTGCTAAATCCCTTAACCAACATGTCATTAGGATATTTATTCATTTAAAATTTACGGGGTGTAACACTTCATAGGTTTACAGATTTGATAGTCAACTGAAGGTACCTTCATAAGCCAAATAAAATACACAAAAGAGTTGATCAAAAAGTTAAGACTTGAGAAGGGAAAAGCAGTCAGTACTCCTATGAGTCCTTCAACATGCCTTGAGAATGACACATGATCAGGAAAGGATGTACATGAGAAACAATATTGTGGCATGATTGGATCCTTATTGGACCTCACGGTCAGTCGGCCAAAAATTATGTTCAGCGTATGCAAATGTTCTCGCTTTCAGTCGACTCCCAAGCAGTCTCATCTAACTATTGTCAAACGAATTATTCGATATCTTATTGGAACTCAAGATTTTGTCCTATGGTATCCTCACTCTAATCATTTTGACTTAATTTGAAACTCAGATGCAGATTTTGCAGGTGACCAAGGTGATAGGAAAAGCATCAGCGGGACTTGCCAAATTCTTGGTGAAGCTCTTACCTCCTGACATAGCAAGAAATAAAGCTCTATGGCATTATCAACCACATAGGCGGAATATCTAGCACTTGGTAGTTGTGGTACTCAATTATTATGCATGAAATATCAACTACTTGATTATGATTTCAATTACGATAGTGTGCCTATTTTGTGTGATAACACGAGTGTTATAAATCTTTCGACATACACTGTGCATCATTCTAGAGCCAAGTATATAGATATCAAACATCATTTTATCAGAGATCATATTGAAAATGGTGATTTTTTGCTGGAATTTGTTGCTTTTGAGAATCAATTAGCAGACATTTTTACTAAATCTCTTTTAGAAGAAAGATTCTACTTCTTAAGAAATTGCTTAGGAGTTATTTCCCTTCATTAATTTATACCTCTCTATAATTACTCTTTGATTTAAAATTTACTTTCATGCCTTAACTGAATTTTATTATTTATGTACACCTATATTTATGGTATGCTTGTATGTTTTTTAAGTGATCATAATGATTACTTTTGGTATATGTGCTCTAGTCCCTGACATAATTAGCACGACTGTTCGTGCTTATTAATCACTCGTCTTTTCATTCTGACCCTCGATTTTCCTCCCTGAACAGTCGCTTCGTCTCCTTGTTCACCTTCATATTCTCCTTCAGTATCACTCTCTACTCATTCTTTCTCTCTTTACAGAGTCCTCCAATGGATAAATCTCCTAAAAACCCTCATCGTTCCTCCAAACGTCTCAAAAGCCCATCCACCTCTTCTTCTCCGGTGGAAATATTTGACTCTTCCAGTGATGATTCTATGAACCTTCCTCCTCCAAAACCAAAAAGCCTTGCTCCAAAAAGCCCAAGTCTGCATCCTCGATCGAATTCAATCTTGAAGATTTACAACTTTTCTGGGGCTGTGGAGAAAATTTTAAATTCATTGCTTTCAAAGACATACCTTTTGCTCATGGACGGCTCATATGTCTTGATCAGTTGAAAAAATCTCATTGCTCTGTAAGTCATTACTTTTCTTTCCAAAAATTGGACAATCTCTTTTTACTGTGTGATAATGAGATTTTTGAAGAACCCGTCAGACTTTTCTTTGCAAATATAAGGGTTTTCAATGATAGTGGTGAACTTGATCAGTTGAAAAAATCTCATTGCTCTGTAAGTCATTACTTCTCTTTCCAAAAATTGGACAATCTCTTTTTACTGTGTGATAATGAGATTTTTGAAGAACCCGTCAGACTTTTCTTTGCAAATATAAGGGTTTTCAATGATAGTGGTGAACTTGATCAGTTGAAAAAATCTCATTGCTCTGTAAGTCATTACTTCTCTTTCCAAAAATTGGACAATTTCTTTTTACTGTGTGATAATGAGATTTTTGAAGAACCCGTCAGACTTTTCTTTGCAAATATGAGGGTTTTCAATGATAGTAATGAACTTGAAACCTTGATTTTGGGTAGTCAAATTATGCTCAGTCAATTTCTGTTTGAAAAGGTTTTCAATACAAAGTTTTCTGGCAGTATACCCTTCTTTAATGGATTATGGCTTGATGATTTAAGGTTTCCTTGGATGATGCAAAGTTTCTTATTACTTAAGAAGGATCTACTGTCACTGCTTTCGATCCCTCCACTATCTATTTTGAAAATATAATTCTTGCTCACATTGTTACCACCACTCTTTTACCCAAAAAGGGATCCCTAAGTACTTTGTCTAGCAGAGACATTTTCTTGGCTTACTACCTTTTAAGGAAGATCAAGATCAAGATCAACTAGGTTGACTGGTTCCTTGGCTATATGATGAAAAGCTGTCAAGATTCTGGTGGAAATAGCAGTCTACCATATGGAATGATGATTTCGCGCATTTTGAAGGCAAGTGGCATAGATTCATCAATACCCTACAAAAGAAGTTTCTTTCACCTATGACAATCGTGCATTTGCTAGCATGGGATACATTCTATCAGATGAAAAATGACACAAGAAGGTTAGGTTCAAACCAAAGTTGAAGGCGACTGTTGATAAACCTCTCTCTGAAGTTACCCTCAAATATTGTTCAGTCTCTCCCTCTAGAGAATCACTTTAAAGATGCTGAGGAAATCAAAGCAAGTTTGAGTGCAGTAGTCAGTGACCTGCACAAAATTCAATCCTCTCTATCTCAGGTAGCTTTTGCAACAACCAATTCAGGTGAGGAGATTACCAAGATCAAGAGTCAACTCACGCTTCTGCAGCATGAGGAAGTAAAGTTCTTCAATCCAGTGCTGAAGCAAGTCGATTCTGGTGCTGCTCGAGCCGAAGTCTCCAACGATGAACTTGTTTTTGCCGTCCAGAACTCTCATGCTTTCCTTTTCAAAAGTATTGAAAAATCTTATCATTTCTTCTCTAGCGTATCACTAACACCCTTAAGTACTTATAGGGTAGATCTTAAACTGCTCATGTATGTTGATGAATTCCTTGCCCATGCTATGGGCCTTCTCTCGCTTTCCTTGTTTTGTCAGTATTCCTTTTTGATGATAAAAGGGAAGAAATACTGTGTTTTGGGTTGTTATTCTGACCTTTTTAATTGTCCTCTTTGGAAAATGTTGATGAATGGTTGCTTATAACTGTTCCTTTTGGTAAATGCTGATGAATGATTGCTTATCTATGTTATTTCTATGATTGATTATCTATGTTATTTCTTTATGCTTATTTAATAGCTCTCTATAGTAGACATGTGTTTGTATTTTTTGTGTTCTCTAGTCCCTCAAGATAGGGGGAGTATCACCAAGTGAGGGGGAGCCTTTTTATATTTCTTGGCTGTGTTGAAAAACTCTCTGGATCCTAAAGTCTGGAGGAATATCACCAAGTGAGGGGGAGCCATGCTCAACAAGGAGTTGACTCACATCACTTAAGGGAAGTAAACACCTCTGTAACTCCCTCAGTTTTCATCATCAAAAAGGAGGAGATTATTGACTGTAATATTCCTCAAATTATTTTAATGATGAAAACTAACAAAAAAATTCATTGTAGGAAACAAAGAAAATCAAATAAAAGCTGCAGCAGATATCAATCAATGAGTGTTCTAAATCTAGCAAGAGCACGAAAAGATTGAATATCCAAAATACCTATTTCGATAAAAATTCATGGCATTGAATAAATATCAAGAAAGGAAGTTGAAGCCCTCAAAGAAAAGAAATATGTTGATGTATAAATCAAGTGGAGAAAATCATTCCATCATCCATAGCATTCAAGGAAGGAAATCAAAATATGCTAATATACAAATCAAGGGGAGAAAATCATTACATCATCCAAAGCATTCAAGGAAGGAAATCAAATTGGAGCATACCCTCGTCAAAAGAAGAAAGCATCGCTGCAAGATCACTCGTCAGCCAATAAAGAAAGGAAATCAATCAACCTCCATTGAAGATTTCAATCACATATGTGATTGAGGCAAATCTTGTGGGTTAACCTAAAGAGCTCATCAATATCAAAGGCATTGATTTTGTTGTCTTTCAAAACCCTATAAAGATCCAAAGAAGAATTGAGAAGAGTACGCAACTTCACTTGATCAAGCTATACTATTCCTCTTCTTACCAAATCACGGTAATCTTGCAATAGTTATTAGTGAGAACAAAAGAAAGATTAGTTAGGTTGATATACAAGTTGAGGCTGTGACAAAGTTCTAGTTTATTGATTCAAACTCACCAAGCAGTGGTGGGTTGAAGCTTTCCTCATTTTAATCAAATTCTAAGAGCTCTAAAGGAACCTTTTGTAACCCAAGGGGACTGGACTAGGCACCACCCTGGTGGAGGAACTAGTATAAAAATCTCTATGTCACTTTTATTATTGCTTAATTATTAAATCTTCTGCTTAGTACTAACTACTTGTCTGTAGGTGCTAGTCTACTTAAGGTGTCTAACAGTTGACTAACTCTTAATTTTTAAATTCACCTCTCCCCCTCTCCCCTATCCCTCTTTAGTTATTACATAAGGCCTTATAGGTAACCCTCCGTGAAGAAGAATACCATTGAAAAGCTTATTTAAGACATATTGCAACAAGAGCGTTGCACGTGTTCCAGAACTAGTATTATTATATCTGCGGGAAGCCCCTTAGTGCAAAATTAGCTTACCATAATGCCCATTAAAAATTAAACTCTTACGTCCTTTAAGAATTAAATTAATCATTTAACATTAATATACAATATATATATATATATATATATATATATATATATATATATATATATATATATATATATATATATATTCCTGAATTTTTAAAGAACTTAATATGGCATTTATGTGAAGTCTTTAACATTTCTAAAGTTATACTTTTCAAGTTGGTCCAAATTCCTATAACTTTTATATGTTTATGTTATTTTAATTATGTTCAAATTATTTGAATGACATTTGTTGTCAATTATATCTTCCATTTATTAAAGGTAATTATTTTTTCTAATTATGTGGGATGACCCTAAATTGAAAAGTTGAATTACCAAAATATCCATTAAAAGTAAAATCACTATTTATCCTTGTTTAAACACTATTCAGTGCCTTCTAATATTTATTACAAATGTGTAATCCTGTCAACATAAATGACTATTATAGTACAAATTATTATTAATTGCTATAATTACTATCCAATTCGTTTCTATAATATGGATAATTTACAGAGACAGTGATCCAAAAGAATTTTTAAAAGAATAAGAGTCAATTTGGATACCGATAATTTTAAGAGTCATAACTACTAAAATAATGAAAACTAAATGATTCTTCTAATTAGATGGGTACATGAATCAAGCTTTTTTCCTTTAATTTTAAACAAACTAAGGAATTTGAAGAGTTGCAATTAAATCAATATATACAAGGTTTGAATTTGTTCTTCCACTAGCAATTTCTACTCTTCTGGTAGATTTCCTTCCTTTCTCCCTCTTTTCCCAATCTTCTATTTTTTGTTTGTAAGATTGTGCAGTTTATTTTATCAATTACGTATTTCTGTAAATTAGAAAGGATCATCCTTCAAATTTTAATTTTTTATCATTATTTCTTCTTGAAATTTTTTGCTACTGTTTTATAAATTGTACAAAAGTTAAATAAAACTTGCCCAATTTAGAGTTTAGTACGTAGTAATTGTGATAGTTTCTGTTTTTGTGCAGTGAAATATGTCATCTTTGAAGTATTATAAATCAGACACAAATGATGAGACACTGTCCAACCCAAATAGAGTGGCATGAGTGGTGTTATTCGAAATAGCCATGTCGATGGATACTGTGTTACTCGATCATATAACGAACATTACAATAAGGTCTACTATGACTTCTATGGGGCATGATTTCTTATTTTGTTGAGTTAGATGAATATAATCAACATTAAATTTTTTTTTAGGAGCGAAATTTGAAGGGAGGTCTTGAAGTTATCCCAAATATTTTATATTTCAAAAACAAATATGATATAATTCATAAGTTTTTTAAATATTTGTACTCATTAATGATGAGAAACAAATGTGTTGTGCACATTTTCCAAGACTAGTATATACATAGAGAGATAAGTTTTCTTTTCTTATTAAAAAAAAATTAAACCTACTATTAAAGTTTAGCTTTAGGCCACCAAATTTATTGAGTCGCCCTATGAATAATCCAGAAAAAAGATGAAGAGCCCTCAGCAATAACACTCAGAATTATTGCATATCCAAAATCATCCACTTCCCTCATAGCATCGTATCTGACTTATGATTATGAAGATGTGAACTCATAACTCGAAGCCAGGTTCATAGCCTAAAGCCGCGTAGGAAGGAAGAGAAGTCAAATCCATATCACGAAGTTCATATAAGATCCCGTTAATTGCAATCATCTTATAGCCGATATGTGTAACAAAAAAGTATAATTAGAGCATTTCTATTAGATAATATATTATAGGGCTCAAGTGAAAGTCATTTCATTGGGATGATATGTATTCTAATTATTGCTTATAAATATTTGAATTGTTCACTTGTAAAGGGATTTGATATTTTATAATACAAGGCTATATATCTATATTCTTGCTCCCTAAGCTCTTACTTTACTTATTCATCAAAGGAAATCTATTAAGAACATTCATACCAGATTTCTTGAATCCGAAAATTACAAAGCTATAATCGAAATCAGAACTGGGACAACAACTCATTGATTTACTATTTAATCTGCTTATTTAATTATACTTTTGCTCTCATACGTCTAATAAATAACATATTTATTGCTTAAGTTTATTTTATAAGTTAAATTAAATTATGTGTTTTTGATCTCATAACAAATTTAATTACATCTATTTTTAAATTGGATAAATATTATATCATCAAAGTATTTAGCAATGATGCCTGCAACCCACTAAAATTAGGCACGTGAAATTTTTTTTTAGCAAGCTGACTAAAAACATTAAGATCCCTTTTTTTCCTTTTTTAAGAGGAGCTCATTCAATTGAAATTGAAGTTTATATTTATTGTCATTTTCTTGTTCAAGAGCAAATGATAATTGCATTAAAAGAAAGACAAAATGAAAACTAGAAAAAGGAGGACATATATTCTTGATTTTAGATTTAAAAAAAAATAACATTTTCATTAATAGCAAAGGCTAATACAAGAATAAAATAGAGATATGTAGATATCCTATTTCAAGAAAAAGAGAAACTTTATTTTTTAAAATCATCGATCAATTGCTACTTTCACCTTTCATTGTGGAATTTTGAGCAGCTATTTTAACCTGAATTGCCTCGTCAACTTCCTTTCTTTTCATGTTTAGATAAGTAATAAAATCAGGTGTATCATTCTTGTTTATCTGATTCACTCTTTCTGGATCTTCCAAGCATGCAAATAGGAGCAATTCCATCTCTTTCTTCCTATTCTCATCCATGTTTAATTTGTAACGCAAATTTTACATCCATGTCTAGCACTATTTATAGGCAAATGAATGAACTTACTGTATGATATGATAGTAATCTCTTCTTTCCTTTTTTTGCTACTTCACTAATTTTTTTTCTTGTTATATACAATTTTTCGATTTTTTCTTAAATTGACTAAAAAGGAATAAAGTTAAGTAACGAATTAATTCACAATTTTTTCGCGGTGTGAAAACAATCTTTGAGGAAATGATAATAGTGCAAATTAAATACCAATTTAGCGTCTAACAAAGTCACTACAAATTTAAGACGCACTAGTATTAGGACACGTGCCTTGCACGTGTATACTTAAAATCCATCATTACTTAATATGCAACAAAAAATATTATTTATATGTTATACATATTTTAAAATATTAAATCTATAGCATATAAAAAAAAAGACAAATAACACCACATCGTAATAATTATATGTTAAATCATATTTGTTGTCTGTTCATTTTTAAAAAATATAACTATAATACACTATAAAAAACAAATTAACAAATGAAAATCCTAAAATCAATATTTCAGAGAACCCAACCTCTGAAACATACTTTAACACCAACCTTATGTTTCATGTTTTAATGATTCTTTTTATTCATATCAATCTCTCTTCTTTTTTTTTCTTCCTTTTTTGCTGCAACATATTATTTTATATTCTCAAGAGGGGGAAAAAGAGAAACGACAAATGAAATAAATTATAATGGAGCAGTATCGCATGTGTATTTAGTCATAATTAATATTTTAATCGAGTGAATGCAATTTGTGTACAATAATAACCTCATAAAAGTAAAAATGACAAATAATAAAATTAAGAGCCAAAACTTTTCTCTTTCTCTCTCTCTCTCTCTATATATATATATAGGATTGCTTGGTTGGGTTATCACGAGATGCAGTTCAGTTAAAAAGATAACTGTCAGTCTGTCTAGCCCATTTAGTAACAATATCTCCTCCCGCTTGACCGCTCTAATAGAATGAATTGAAATATATCATTTCAGTGGTTTAAGCACAAAATCTATTTGTAGAATCTAATAGAAAAGATCTGCATCTTATTAAGGGGGAAGAGGTTCCCAAAGATTGTGGAGGATTGGGTAGGCGCTAAGCTATATATATATGGCTTACTAAATAACATAAAATTATAGTTATAAATCCCCTAAAAATTTATACATAGTAAAAATATCTGAAAATAAAGTGCTTAATAATTACAAGAATTAAAAAATAAAAAATAGAAGAAAATTGCACCACACGAAAATCACAGCAATGGAGAAGCAGCTCACTCTGTTTTGACTACTTTTGAGGAATTATCCTCGTAGGATCAAGAAATCATGTTGCCATTTATAAATGTGTAGGGGAATTTTGTTACTACTTATCCACTTCTTTTTTGTAACTTCTTGGTGGCCTTTGAGATTCATTCTTGATTATTGATAATGAGAATGGAATGTGACTTTTATTTTTAAGTTTAATAGAAAATATAATTAGCATTCAGTAAATTGGTTGGGCATTTGAAATTCACTGTGAATTTTGAAGGATTTGAGATAAATGATATTCATTATATACGTACTTAATAGAGTAGTGGAAAAGACTCAACGATATTATTATTATTTAGTTAAAAGACTTTTGAATTTTCAATATTATATTTTTTTAATTTTTTAATTTCAATAGGGGGTAAAATCGTGATTCAAATTTTAACTTTAAGGATTCCCACTTATATAATAATATGAAAGAAAAAACATCAAATAAGAAAATATAAATTCTACTAATTAGTCAATGAAAAGGGAGATTATACGTAACTTTGATAATGTTGTGGGTAAATTTTAATTGAATTTAAATCAATAAGCAATTCGGGTTATATTAAATTCAAGATATATTGATTCAAATAAATATTATGAATTAATATAAGTGGATTAATTGTTTAAATTTAATAAATATGAATTTAATTAATTGTTTAATTTTATTGGGTTAGTCGTTGATTTGGGCTATAAATGATGAGTTCACTTTATTGAGCCCAAGATGTCATCTTATCCTAGATGTCAAACTACGTGTCATGCCAAGTCAAATAAAAGAGCCAATAAGATCATGTCACATGTCAAAATGACACAACATGCTTAGTCAAATCAAAAGCTAATTAAAATATGTCACGTGTACAAGTGACATATTCCGGGCAATCAAATATTGTCATGTCAGCTTAAATCTGATCATTGAAAGAAGTTCGTCCTTGTTACAACTCTTCAATCCAACAACTATAAATAGTAGTCATATAATTCAGAAAAGGGACCTGAATTCCAACAAGAAGCCAGAGAGCTTATGAGTCAAACGTGACAGATTTGCCAGAGAGCTTATGAGTCAAACGTGACAGATTTGCCAGAGAAAGCTCGTGGATCAAACGCGTCAAATTTCTCTACAAGCATTCAAGAACTCAAGTATTTCTCTACAAATTTCAGAGATCAAGACAAAGATTCAAGAACAAACTTCAAGCCCTTGAATTTAAGTACAAATTAAGATCAAGACTATCAGATTCAAGACAAAACTCAAAAGCTCTTTGAGTTCAAGCACAAATCAAGATTAAATCCACCAAATTCAAGATCAAACTCAAAAGCCCGTAAATTTATATTCGAAGAGAAAAATTGGAGAATTCATACAGATTACAAATTGTAATACTCATATTTGATATAAAAAACTACAATTGTTATGATATTTTTCCATCATGATTATTATTTTCTCAATACAAATTTTATTCTATACAAATGTAATTGTGAAACTTTTAATTGTTAAAATTCTTTTTTTTTTCCACTTATCAATTACTTATGATTTACTTATCCTTTCAAAATAAAAAATTGGATCGAATTGAATAATTGTGCATATTGATAGATTAAGTTCGTAAAAGAGATGAAAAATCAATTCAATCATGATCTATATCTAAATTTATCTATCTTTATATCTCTCTACAATATTTTAAAAGTAAAAACCTTATAATTAAAAGTTGAATTATGAATATATTCTTTAAAAGTTGTTTGACATTTTTATCTTTTAATAACTAATTAAATTATTCTTTCAGAATCAATTTAATTAGATTTTAATACTTGCTTTGGTATTAAGTAAATTTGTGTACATTATATGCACCTAAACTAATTCAAAACATTTTTCATAGTTAATGATTTAATTTCAATAGCTGACTTTGGCAATTCTCATTCGCTCATATTTTTAATTTCATGACTTTACTGAGTCTAATTCAATAAAGTTTATTGAATGCTAAAAATTGTTTGGCTTGTGGAGGCCTGATTAATTAGGCCCGTTAGAAACCCTAATAATCCTAATCTATTTCTATAAATAGATAGCTTGTACTTGTAATCTAGACACCACAAGAGAGAGAGTAATAAAATTCCTCCTAGTTGCAGTTGTGGACTAGGTCGTGAGACCGAACCACGTAAATTCTTGTGTGTCGTTTGTGTTCCGTTTTTCTCTATTTTCTGGCAGTTAATTTGTGTGTGTGTTTATTGTTGTTATTCCGTTGTCCTAACAATTGGTATCAGAGCGAGGTTATACACACGAAAAAAATTAGCGAGAAGACCCAAAAAAAAAAAAAAAAACCAATTTTTTTTCAGATCGAGCAAGAAAAAAAAAACAGAAACCAGTCGTGCAGGTCTCCGTTCAGCCGTTCAGTCGTACCGTCGCCGTCACGAGCAGCAGATCTGAACAGCCTCGAGCGCGCAGCACCGGAGAAAGAGAAACTCGCAGTCGTCGGCAGGTACTGTTCACCGGCAGAAAGTTTTTCAATTGGTTTTTTTTTTGTTGTTGTTGGTCCGAGTTGCTTTGTTGGTGCGTATTGGTTTTGTCATTGAATTTCTGACGAAGTTACCAAGATCTGAGATCAGTTGTACCGGGTACCTCATCTAGTCGTTTGAGATGGCAGAAGATGGGAAGTATCGAGTTGAAAAGTTTGATGGTGCAGATTTCAGTTGGTGGAAAATGCAAATTGAGGATTTGCTGGTTCAGAAGGAGTTAGACATGGTATTGGGTGACAAGCCAGAAAAGATGTCTGATGCAGAGTGGGCAGGTTTGGATCGGAAAGCCATGGCGGTTATCCGACTCTCGTTGACCAAGAATGTTGCGTTTAACATTCTGAAGGAGAAGACAGTGAAAGGTGTCATGGAAGCGCTGTCTAACATGTACGAGAAGCCATCTGCAGCAAACAAGGTCTTTCTGATTAGAGAATTGGTGAACACAAAAATGAAGGAAGACAGTTTAGTTACCGAGCACATAAATACAATGAATTCAATCTTAGCCAGACTTACGTCAGTGGGCATTAAGTTCGATGATGAAGTTCAAGCCTTACTACTGCTATCGTCATTACCTGACAGTTGGTCCGGAATGGTTACAGCAGTTACCAGTTCAGCGGGACCCGATGGATTCACTTTTGAGAAGATTCGTGATCTCATTCTAGGCGAGGATGTCAGAAGAAGGAGTTCTGGGGAATCATCGAGTGAATTGCTAAATGTCAGCAGAGGAAGGAGAAATAGCAGAGGTAGTGGGAGCAGGAACAGAAGAAGGAGTCAGTCGAAGACTCAGGATCGCTCAGATGTAACGTGTTGGACGTGCAAAGAGGTGGGGCATTTCAGGAATCAATGCCCGAATAATAAACAAGTTAACATTGCAGGAGACTGTGCTCATAATGATCTCTTGATATGTAGCGTGGAGAGCAGTGTGGATTCCTGGGTCATGGATTTTGGTGCTTCATTTCATGCTACCCACAGCAGTGAAGCATTGCAGAATCTGAAAGAAGGGGATTTTGGAAAGGTAAGACTAGCAAACAATAAAGTTCTTGATGTAACGGGCATGGGTGACATGATTCTGAAAACTTCAGTCGGTTCGTGGACTTTAAAGGATGTCCGAGTGATTCCAAGCTTGAAGAAACGGTTGATTTCTGTTGGGCAGTTGGATGATGAGGGACACGATGTTAAGTTCGGAAACGAGCAGTGGAAGGTGATGAAGGGGAACTTGGTCATAGCTCGAGGAAAGAAACGGAGTTCGCTGTATATGGTCTATTTACCATCAGAGGGAGTGACTGTCCCAGATCAGAAGAGAAACAAAATCCGGTTCACAGAGTCTCGTGGGCATAAGAAGGTTCGTTTTGCAGGAGATAAACCCAGAGCCACAGGTCAAATTCAGGTTGAACGTGCTTGGAAAGGTTCAGGTAAACCAGTCAGGGGTTCTCGTGGCAGTGGGAGCATCGGCAGTCAACTAGTTAAAACTTCAGCCAGAGTTACCAGACAGTGGGTTAAGAGAACCAGTGTTCCAGCTGTCAAAGTCTCTCCGGATGATTACCTGCTAACTATGGAGAGTGTTGTTTGTTCTCAGAGTATCCCAGGATTCGGCAGTTCGTGCAAGTGGGAGTCGGTAGGGACAGAGGACGAGTCAGGGGCAGTTTTAGCCGTGACTGATGTTGGAGCTTGGGAAGCTTCAACGGGCCTTCAGGTTAACTGATGAAAAGGCCGCTGCAACCAGGAAGATGAGGAGGAGATTACAGACGTACAAGTGCTCACAGTGGATGGCAGTTGAAGATTATCATGCCTCCAAGTGGGAGATTGTTGGGCTTGTGGAGGCCTGATTAATTAGGCCCGTTAGAAACCCTAATAACCCTAATCTATTTCTATAAATAGATAGCTTGTACTTGTAATCTAGACACCACAAGAGAGAGAGTAATAAAATTCCTCCTAGTTGCAGTTGTGGACTAGGTCGTGAGACCGAACCACGTAAATTCTTGTGTGTCGTTTGTGTTCCGTTTTTCTCTATTTTCTCGCAGTTAATTTGTGTGTGTGTGTTTATTGTTGTTATTCCGTTGTCCCAACAAAAATATCTATAATACAATATAGAAAATAATATCTTCTGTTCAAAACACACTATCGATGTTTTATAGATAATTTAAAGATGAATGGTGGATATGTGATTTAATAAATCCTATTAAATGCTAAATAATTGCTATAGAAAACAATTATCGTGAAATAAGTTCATAACAGCTTATGGATTTGTAGACGTTGGCAAATTCTTTGTTTTCCATCATTTGTCAATTAATAATGATCATGATTTTATATTAAATTCTGCTCATTAAGCATCTTATATAAATAAATATTAAGAATATATCTAACCTTCAACTTTGAAAGAAACAAACTCACAAGATATGTAACAATATCTGTCAGTGTTTTCATTCTGCTTGCTCATTTTTTTCTGAATATCAATCCAACATGAAATTGTGCTTCAATTTCTTAATTGATTTATTCAATTTCTTTCTGTTTTATGTGCCAAAATTACTAAAAACATGATTTGTTACATGTGCATGCCTGATATTTTATGCTAAATTCTACTTAAATAGTAAAAGTAAACTTATAATTTGTTTTTATGCCTTATTTTGAAGCTCACTGTGCTTTTTGTTCATGTTGAAATTGATATTTTTCTAGATTTTTTTTTTAAATATCAAAAAGAACATAAAATAAAGATAAAAATGACCCTTTTTTCTCCTTTTTATTATGTTGTTTGTGTATTGGTTGAGACAGGATTATTGTGTCGACATCGACATTTTCTTTTTCCTTATTCAAATATATTAGAAGCAATTGTACTTAAGTGTAAAATATTTTATTGGCTTTTGAGGAAAAACACATTTGCCAAAAAAGCATCTTCTTTTTACTATACATAAATAATTATAATACTTATTATTTTTCATAACTCTTTCATTCATAATTTATTTTGAAGTTTAAATTTGATTTTAATATTATTTTCTTAACAGGCTATTTGAAACAATTTTACATCTTTATAGTTTTAAATTTTAAACTATTGAATAATATAATTATACATGTTGTCAACCAAAGTGTGACATGGTAATACGATTTTAATATAACTCAATTTATAAATACTATTTATTTGATACTCGTCTGCAATGCACATGTCAAACACTTGTTCATAAATGAACACATACTGTTTTCAACACACACACATAGTTGGACAATTTTGAAGGAACATATATGTATGTTAACTTAACTTTTATCTTTGGCCGAAAAAAAACAAAAAATATAAAGTAATTTCTTTTTATTTCCTTTTGGCCTCAATTCCAAAAAAAGGAAAAAAAATAAAACACAAGTGCTTCCTCTCCTTCTTTTATTGTCTATTACAAATATTCATTTTAAAATAATTATCAATTTAAAATTTTAAATAATAAATAATTATTTTTTTCAACTCAATCCTTTATAATAAGTTATCCTAAAATATAAAAAAAACAGTTATTATTATTATATATTTTTAAAAAATATCAATTAATTAATAAAATTAATTTTTTGTTAAAAAATATACAAGCCTTATCCTATTAAATGAAAACAAAACAGAACAAATACTACTTAGTAGCAGTAGTATTTTTATATCAACTAGGCAATATTTTAAGCTTTTTCCCATGTCCTACATTCCGTTGATTATGATACTTTAAAACAACTCATTTGTTTCCTCTTCCCACTTATTTTAGGGGTAACATTTGAATCCTTCAAATAGCAATATATTAAGTTCGTTTTTTTGTCTCTTGATCTTATATATGTTCTTAAAATCATTAAGATATAGCATTAAAATATCTTTCAAAAATAACCTTGTTAACCCCTCCCTACATTATCATCGCTAATCATCACCATCAATTATCTCGATGATTAGTCATCAGCATCTAACTAACACGATCCATCGCCATCATTCAATCACCACAAGCTATTAGTGTGACATAACCACTACCACCAGTCACCTCTACCGTACCAACTATCGACATTATCACCGGCTAACACCTCACAACCGTGGCGAACAGGCAAGCTACCGCCGCCGACTTTCTGAGAGGGCTTCATTGAACAACAATTTTACAAAAAACTACAAGAATTCAGCTTTTCTAGAGTATTTTGTTTATTATATTAAGATGAATTTTTTTTTAAATAATTGTGATGTTCGAACCGACTTGCCTGCACCTCAAAACAATCACAGGCATCAGATAACTGTATTCATCAGAACTACAACAAACAAGAAAAAATCACTTAGTATTTCTATCTCTGTTGAAATTTGAACCAGAGACCTCATAATCACTGGTCATACCAGAGGATGCTATTTCCTGATATTAAGATGAAACATTCAATTGTTGCGGAAAAAGTCTATCCCATCAAAATGTCCAAATATGGATGTAATATCTTACTACCTCCGTTTCATTTTAATTACTAGATATACTAAAAATAGATGTTTCAAAATACTTGCTAATTTTAGAATTCAAAAAATGATTGATCATACTTTTTCCAATTCTACTCTTAATACTTAAAGTCATTCTAAAATGTAAAAAAAATTATTGTTACATGTTTACAAAAAGTACCATCTATTAATAGAGTTATATTAGTTTAATTGTAATCTCTATTAATTTTTTCTTAATAGGTGTACAAAATCTTATATGAAACAGAAAGGGAGTAATATTCAAATATGTTTTTAGATTCGGACACCTCACACCTCAATTTTAAAATTTAGAAGAAAAAAAAAGAAAGGTATTCATTGGACCACGTCTCCCAAACAGGATGTTTTCAAGTCGTAATGTACTGTACTCACTTCTTTATAATAGCTTGCATTCTGAAGATTTGATCAATCATTAGCTTCTTGTATATGTTGCTGGCAGAATAATGGAAAAATAACAAACAAGATTCAACAAAAAGTACAAAACAACACTCTTTTTCTGAAACAACAGAAAATTGCTTTAGAATGTCAGATGTAACACAAACTAAAATAGATCATTTCCTTTCAGTGAATGTTTTATTATGCAATGACACACGCCCTCCCCCTCCTTTCATTGCCTCGTCAAATACAGGTATTCATTTCATCAAGATAAACCTCAACTCTAAGCCTTTACTCTTGAGAAATCTTCCATGGAACACACAATAATGAGTGTCATGCGAATACTTCTTGATTATGTCACATAATCAATGTAGTATCGCGTGTCGCTCATTATTGTTACAAAAGCTTATAAAATGAAGCATAAAGAGTTGTGATAATTGAAGAAACGAAGCAAGATGTAAAACTAAATATGGATTTAAGTGAAAACACCGACTTTGTAAAGATTTTTTGCACCACCAGAGCCTATTATAGCAGGTATTTTACCATTATTTCCAGGTTATCAATCAATACTTTTATAAAAGTTACCTGTAGATATCTTTTTAGAGTGACCTGATTGGGTAAATACTTTTTTGCACAGTCGGTGTGCAGCAGCATTTCATCTTTCACAATCCAGAGAGCGAAAATTAGCCTAATGTCAGTTTTCCATGCAATTACCACTGGTTTCTCAATGCCAGTTATGTGCTACATATTTTTGATTCATATCTAGCAAGAGAGAGCAAGTATCTAAAATCAATGTTGTAATGCCTTTATTATGTTTTTATCAAATAAGAAGACTACTCACCGGAGCAAAGAGTGAATATACCAGGCAATCGGTCCCTGCAACAGCTGTTTATATTTTACTATGAGCATATGTATATGGGGATGTTGCCTTTTCTCCACAGCACAGAAGGATAATATACATGCTACCACATTATAATTTCTCCAGCTCTTCCTCACTTCCCAAGCAGACATAATGTATGAAGACCTGCTTTTTTCCAGCAGATAACACTAACTACTAATTCAAGTTCTGCATATGCAACTAATACTAGAAAGGTTGCTCCCTCATTCAATTTCTCTCATTACTAGACCTGCAATGAGCTTTTTTCCCAATCTACACGTCAGTTGCTTCCATAATGTATACATGAACAAATGATTTTCATATAGGTTTATAATTAATATGTATAGAATGTTACGATGCGTCGTATGTCATTTCTACTAGAAACTTACACTTTCTATTGACAAGACATACTTGCACTTTCACCAGATTACTAAATGGAGAATAACTTAAGTATAGACTCAAACTTTTCCACCATCAAGATCACTTCACAATAATGTCTATTTGTGCATGTGACCGGAAGGATACAATTGACCTGTCATATTATCAGTCTTTCCTGAGGCAGAGGAGGTGAAGTCTTCTTTTACTTTTCATTTTTTTTTTCTTTTGGGGCGTACTCAAGACCTCCAAGTACATTACTAGGAACTTGACCATTAGACGCATCTCAAAAGCAGAGGCAGATTTATTTGGTAGATTATGGTGCATGTAAACTCATGGTCTCTTTGGTATTTTATCTACATATTTTTTAGAATTGCTAATATATTATTTGCTGGCTCCTGTGCTCCAAGGTTGAATAGTGCACTTGGTTGAATATTGAGTTATCTACCTAGAGGAATAAGGAATCAACTCCTGCTTAATGCATTTTTTCCTCTTTTTTAGGTGCGTCCATGTTCTAGCAATTTTAGATCCGTCTCTGCTCAAAAGTGTTCATGCTTAACAGGCATTGCTCAATATGTACAATCAGCAGATAAGAATATATTCTTAAGCAGTCTCCTAAACCTCAAAGGATAACAAGGTAAATGTCGATAAGGTCTTCAGATCAACAGTCAATACGTTCAGCCCTCTAAATTTTTTAAAACCCAAGTACATTTTTTTAATAAAGCAACTGAACCTCGTTAAACCAGTGACTAATAAATAATCATAATCAAAATCAATCCTGTATTATCAACAATGTGAAATGCAAAGTCAAAGAAATGAAAGATTCCAAAAGGCCCATTTTGTGCAGAGAAAGCTGGACTAATAATACCGCACCTTCAGTTCAATAAAAGTATCTATATGGACTTCATAAACATGCAAGTATTGGTAATGCAGCATCTGAACGCTGAATACTAGAAGTACAAAATACCCCAACCTGTTATCATGGAAAGAGTAAGTCTCCCAGTAAAAAGAATCAAAAAAGATATTGCCTTTACAAGAGATCCAACTATTAAAACTCACACTGGTGCAACAATATTTATTGATTTAATTTTGGTTTCAACATGACAGGTCTACAAATCATGATTACATCTTCAAAAAGTGAAGTGTTTCTGCTGCAGAAATTTGACTAATAAGCAAATTAACACTAAATATACAACATGATACAATTACACCAGAAAAGAGTACAACCTAAATTTAATACCAAAAAGCCGAAGCTGATTCTGGATTCTAAAGTAGCAAAGCTCTTGCGAATTCCATTAATATCTACACATGAAGAAGAAGAGGATATAGAGGAATAAATTACCATGTCTAAACTGCATGTATCTAAGCAAACTATTGCCTATATACTCTAGTGGAACTCTCTTGTTCTCATTATTGATCTTTCATTGAGCACGTGCATTTCTTCTGATGCTCCGTAAGTTCCTGCAGGATTAGATTTCTAAAATGAAACCCACCCTTGGAAAGAAGTGTGACGATCCAGTGCTACGACTTTTAACTACATGCTTCATTAGACCAGTAACCACCATTAATCAAATCATGTGGCATAACTATATTAAAAGATCTCATAAAGTAATAACTCGAATATAATTAATCAGAAACTGGAAGCAATTTCTTTGCAGAAACAGAACAGGATAAAGGAAACCAGCTAAGAAACTGTTGGGCTTGACTCACTTTTTCTGCTAATGTACAGAAGCGAGGAGCCAACTGGTTGTTGTTTCTGAGGTTATTGACAGAAGAGATTTGACTACGCCACTTAATTTCTTTTTGTCCAAGTTATTTTTCTTTTTGTCTAATGCACTTCCTTTTCCAGTGAGTTTCGGAATATTCGATCACCGGAATGGATACATGAATTACCTGAATCTGCTGCTGCAGAAACTTGACGTATTCGACTGCTTCTTCCAACATGTCGGCTGTGTTGGTTTGCTGTGGATGGGAAAACTCAATGTGAGTCATGAATTGAATGAAGTACAATAAGAACAGTACAGCAACTAGCAATGAATCAGTCAATCTATTTGCAGCTAAGTTCACTGTAAAGTGGTGCAAGCATTGAGATACTTTCTAGTTCACTCCAAATCTGCCGAGATTTATTATCTTTTTATCACAAAACTTAGTTTTACCAGTTCATTCTTAATCAAAGAAAATCAAATATTACCACCAAAATATCACATTATTGAAAGATAGCTTTTCTTCTTTGTTCTGTACCTTCTTAACTGCTGATCCTCATTAACCAAATAAATGACATCTTGTCCAGCACAACAATATCCAAAATGAGCAAAGCACTGTTTCTTAGTGAAGTCAAAACACTAAAGATCCCGTAGACATGATATAAGAATTAGGGATAAATCAGGACATCAGCCAAATTAATATTGAGGTCTAAAAGAAGTTCAACAGCACCAAGCTCAACAAACAATATAGCAGTGAAAAGGAGAGAGAGAGAAAGAGAGAAGAGTAAGAGAGATTGAGATAATAAAGAGGGGGTGTTGTACTACTCAAACTCTTGGATACTTTTAGAAGCCAAATCTAAGCTACTGTATTCTCCAACCTCGAATGTCTGTCAATGGAAGGACATTTTAGACTACTACTCAAAATCTGACATATTTTGGTATACATTCAGAAGGAAAAAGACATTTTAGTGTGCATTCTATAAAGAAGCAGGAAATTGCTCTCTTTGCTCTTGCTATGACAAGAACTCATACTTTTTATAGAGTTGATAATGATTCATTTATACACTTGGAATAAACATATATGGATTCTTAAACCCAGATTTAAATTATATATCAAATCAAGATGTATTTGGTGATATTAGCGGTCATTGCTCAAGGTTAAGCACTTGATCCATTAGATAAAAACTCGTTTTTTATAATGACACATGTATACACCTAGAAACAATAACATATATGGAACTTTAACAATGACTTTAGATTATAGATCATGGAATCAATACCTACTTGTGATATAAGTGGTCATTGCCTAAGGTTAAGCAATTGATCTATTGGTTCCCTTTTTTTTTTTTTTGACTTTGTGGAGGAAGATAACATCTATTGATTGGATTTTTTGAAGTGTGGGAATGTGTTGTTGCTTAAATCCAGCTTTCATTTCAACCAACATAGTAATTGATGTTTGACCAAAATACTTATTCTGAATGATACTCTAACCGTACTTTTTGGCACACCCGACATGTTCATCGTAGTGAAGAACATATCTAACATATCAAACAACAAAGTGAACTTCTAAAATATCTAACCAATCAATAAATCTAGTTTGCCTAAGATCTGGCCCTTACTTCAACTGGCAGCAAGAGGGTTGAGATTTGACAAAATCGAGATTGGAGCTTTGTTTTAGCAAAAACTCAATTTTTTATGTTAAATGCCTATTGTGAGTTCATCACAAATGGCTTGGCATAAGCAAAAGGAGACATTCATAGAGGATAGACAGAATCTTTCTTATCTCTTACAATTTCTAAAGATTTGACAGACTCTAGTGATGGTCGAACTTTGGTGAATAGGTAAGAACTTATCTCTCAAATGGCGAGTATTACATTGACCATAATCAATACAATAGAAAATGGCAAACCATTTGAGAGGGACTCACTAGTATTAAATAAGCATTGGCTTTTTACCTAATTAAAACTTGGATGATTTGTTCTTAGAATTTTAATAATCATCTTTAAGATTGAATAATGTTATTGTTAGGATCAAGTGTTTATCATTATACCAAAAGTTATAGCTGATAGGAAGGAAGCAACTTTATTTCTTAACTAAGCCCACCAAGCAAGCGTCATGTTCAATCATGACTCCGACTCGAGCCCCCTAGCCTCCTCGTGGGCCTTGCCATAGGCAGAATGTTGGCGTTACCCAACAATCCCCTCCCAACACCTGCCTCATGGAGCATGTTGCTCTTGGGAATCAAATCCATGACCTTGACTCTGATACCACTTGTTAGGATCAAGCGTTTATCAGATAGTAAGGGCGCAACTTTATTTCTTAACTAAGCCCACCAAGCAAGCGTCATGTTTGATCATGACTCCGACCCGGGGCCCCCAGCCTCCTCGTGGTCCTTGCCATAGGCAGAATGTTGGCGTTACCCAACAGTTATATAAAATCAGCTGTCGGCAAAACTGGATTTCAATGCCACAAAATATGTTTTGTCCTCATAGATGCTTCTCTTCATGCATTCGGTAGACTCACCCATCAAGACCATTGATGTCATAAAGAAGTTGATTATCAATTTCAGATTAAAGGTGGGTGTCTTGTTCATCATTTTTCCTGTAGAGGGAGACATGATAGAAGTGTGAAAATAATAGGTGTCAAATCCCTCAAACTAGCACAAGTCAAAGCCCTCATGAAATTGCTATTCATGCATAACATTGAAAGATGTACAAGGAGCTCCTTTAAATAACTTACCTTGTCCATATTTGGCACCAGTTCCTGAAGCTTCCTAATTCTGTCACTTATACGCGTTCGACGAACCTTGCACAAGAGAAGTACAAGTGCAACCTTATTAGACTAATGATTGGTTCATTTAAATTGCCTATAACCCAGGTAATTACAAGTAAAAAGAGAGAAAGGAAAAAAAATGCTTTACCCGCTCCGCAATGCTGCGAGGATGGGTAGCACAACCACGTTTTGCTCGAACCTTACAAGGCACCAAATCATCCATGAGCTTCTCCATTTCAGCATCCAGTGACCCACCAGAACCACGTAACTGCCCACTTGGCTCTCCCTTCTACACCACCCAACAATGGGTTCAACCATAAGTATGTAAATATTAATAAAAACAATAGAGATTCAGGAGGGAAAAAAAGTCAGATCATCCACACATTAGACAGACTTGCTTCAAAGTTTATGCACAACTGTTTCCAACAACTACTGGTTGTTAGTGTCACTAGCTGGGAGTATAATTTCTCATTACTAATTTTAAGGAACCAATTTTATTATACTTGCAACTTTGGATATATTTGCAGAACAAATAAAAGACTTGAAGATCAAATCGGACATAAAGAATAAAAAGAAAAGAAACATATAGAAAGACTGACAGTCTGCACATAGGTCCAGACAACACAATCATCTGTATATATTTCAGAAACCTAGGAACATCTTCCTCCGAGTAGAAAGATGACCTTACTTCCACAGGCAAAATATGCTTTCAACTATCTCATTAAATAGACATAAAACCCAAACAAAGGGTAGACAACCCTTTTTAAGGAAAGTCAAGTCACGTACTCATCTAGAATGAGATGAATATTTAAGACAGTGTTAATTTACGAACATTTATAAGTAAAAATCATTACTTCTCAAGGTTGAAATTAACTTTGACCTAAAAAAATTCAAGCTCATTTTAGGAAAGCAAGGTAGTATGCTAAGCATCTTATACGTGGTCGACGAATACGCACATGAAAACAGCAAGAAGTTGCAAGCAAAAGATGCAGGAAAGCACAAAAGGATCAAAACAAATATTAGCTCTTCAAAGAACTAAAATCCAAATGATTAGCATAAATTCTTGAAATATATCCAAGCAGACAGAGATCGAGGGTTCAAGTCACCTCCCACCCCCACCCCAAACACTCTCTTACAAAATATTTCTGTGCACTTGCCTCAAAAAGAAATAATAACCCGCATTCAAGGACAATAAAAGTTCAAACTTTTGGGTAAGGTGGTAAACTGTATACTAACCAACTGGGATGATAATTTTCTGGGGGAACTTTCTGAATCACCCTCTCGTGCTCGCTTAGCGGACGGAGAAACATCAACGGATGAAGAAAGATAGTCCAAACTGGACGGAATTCCATAGCTTGAGAAGTAACCATCAGAGCTGATATGTGAAAGAAACTCCGCCGGAGAACTATTCTGCCGGAGGAAATTGCTACTACCACCGGATTCAAACAGACCCGGATCGCCAGCGAACCTAGTAGCGGCGCCGGTTTCCGGTTTAAGCTCCGGCAGCTTCTGAGTTGATGGGTGGGGTGGTGGTTTATTGGGTGAGTGTAAAATGGGAGAAGAAGGGTTAAGAACGACTTCGTTCTCAGTGTCGGATTCAAGAAGTGCTTCTAACCATGTCGCCGGAGCTGAACGGAACCGGGAAAGTCCACCGCCTCCAGCACCGACAGTTCCACGTTGCATCGGCAAAATTTTCCGGCAAAAGGTTTCTTTTTTTCCGTTCAGGTGAACTTTTTGTTGTTCTTTTCAGAGTTCTTTTCTTTTTTTTTTTTGTTTTTAAAAAATAAAAAAGGTGAGCTAAAGAAGAAGACTAGAAGCCTCGGTTATATGTAAATTATATTGTTATCTGTTGGTAAAGCGTATATAGGTATAGAAATGGAATGTTTCCTTTGAATTGAGTTTCTATGGAGAAAATAGTAGACAAAGTATTCTCCATCCTAACAAGAGTGATACTTTTAAATGTGATTAAGCTACTTTTTAGTTTATTTATTCTATTTTAATTTAATTCAAAAAAATTTAAAAAATATATAATTTTAAACTAAAAATATATAAAATATATTATAATTTTTTTAATTTTATAATTATAAACCTATTACATGTTAAAATTTAAAAGTTATCAATAAAAGAGGGAAAAAAAATTTTAAGCGAATTAAAAATTAAATAAATTAAAATAATAGATAATAATTTTTAACTTTTTATTAACCTATAGATATCATTTTGATAAATAAAGAAGGCGTTTAGCCATAAATTTTAAATATTTTTTATTTTATTTGAATTTATAGTGTTGAAATTGAAGACGGAGTTATGTTTTATTATATTTTTAATAAAGAAAATATTTTAAAATAATATTCATGTTTGAATATATTTAAATATAAATTTAAAATTAAAATACAATTTCATATTAAATTTAAATTATTTCAAAAAATAAAAAATTGATCTAGCTTAATATAATTTTTTTAGAAAAAAACTTATCTTGCAAGAGTTAAAATTATTTTGGTGGCTAAATTGATGTTTGGTTTGTAAAAGAAAACATATTCAATTTATCATAAGTCGAATTGAAACAAAATTAAAATGGTTATCGTGCTTATGATTTTCTCAACAAACAAAAAATAGCTAGAAAAAGACTCATTCATTCATAATTTTTATATAACTTTAAATATATTGTTGCGATAATAGTAATTTTTTAAAGTGAAATCGTAAAGAAGAATATGTACAGCAATATACCAAGTAATATTACCTTTGCTTTAGATTAAAAAAATATCCAGCAATATATTCAAATAATTTTACCGTCACTTTAAAATTAAAAAAATTCTATTATCATGTTGTTTTATCTTGCATTTTTATAAAAAATTATTTTTATAATTTTTTGAACATATTACAATAACTTTATTAGTTATATTAAAATTTTCTTTTAAATTTTAAAATTTTTGATATAATTTCTGTGAATTTTTTAAAACTTTTCTCTCAATATTTGATACTGTTCGTTTGAAAAATCACTTTTAGAGATAAAGTTTTTAATTGATTCTTACAAAAAATTATTTTACTCTCGTAACTCAAATTTTAGATCTTTATTCAGATACGTATGTAGCTTTAAACGTGTAAGTTTAATTAAATTTATAATTTTTAATGTGCGATATAAATTTATATAAAATTAAATATTTTATAATATATATATATATATATATATATATATTTAATATTTTATAAATTATAATCTTTCTAGTAATAATACCGTAGAAAGATATATTTTAAAATTAAAATAATTTCACTTTGAAGACGCTGCGTAGTTATACGTATCGAAAGAGTGTTTAGAAAAGTATGCGTGTGTTTTGATGAATTGCGGCGATGCAACGTCATTTGAGGTCTACGCTGTGCTATACAAAGCCAAAACGCAAAAAAAGCGCGTGAATGCACAGCCAACCACAGAGGGGACCCTTTTATGTGGAAGATATCTGCTTAAATTTATAAGCACTTTAGTGTACTTAATTATAAAACAAGTACTTATAGATCAAAATCCTAAATTGATCGACTCTTATTTATTATTTTACAGTTTATCAGTTAAAGTTTTTTTAAATATAATTTATAAATATTTTTTTGTTTAATCTATTTATTTATGATTTTAATTCCTAACATTTGTTATAATTTTTATTTTATTTTATTTTTGTTATTCAATTTTTTTAGGTAAAAATATTTTTAAATTTATATTTTATAACTAACTTAAAGGATATTTTAATTAAAAAGTATTTGAAAATATTTTTTGAGCAAATACTTTCAAGTGTATGAATTTTTATTGAAGGGGCGAAAAGTCTCAATTCGTGCTCATTATCTGTTTGACTAGTATAAAAGAAAGTAATTTGAGTATGTAGATGAATCTTGAATAAGAGTGAGGTGATTTATTTCTTATTATATCTAAATATTTATATTTAATTTCAATATTTTAATTTAAAAATATAATTACTTATTTCTAAAATTAACTTTAGTAAGTAATAGCGCGTTAGTCAAACTTTCAAAGTTTACTTATTTTAAAATGTATTTTTCATCAGAATTATATTTTTAAAAAGTAATAATTTATGTCTAGCTAATTAATCTGAAAAAGCATTTTGACAATATTAGAGTAGCAAGCCAAGACTCTGAAAATTCTTTTAAAGAAAAATTATTTTAAATTTTTTATAAAAAAAATAAAACAATTTCTGTGACTACGCAAAGATTACTTATCTTTTTCTAAAAGTTTAATAAAAAAATATTAAATCTCTAAATTAATTATTTTTAACTTCCTAAAACAAGCTTAATAAGTTTAACTCGGTCTAAGCATATGATTATCAGGATAATGACACAACATAATAAGTAACAAAAAGGCTTATCTGAATTTTGTGGCAGAGGAAGGTGTATAGGTTCCAAATTTAGCGGGATTCGCGTGGGTAGAGCGCGTGGGATATATTCCGCAAAAATAAGTTCAACCTTTTGTTTGTCAATTTCTAGCTGTATATAACTCCATTGAAAATTGTGACCAAAAATTGAATGAATGAAAGGCAGTTCACCTTTCACCCTGGCCACAAATTAAAGAGGAAAACGGGGAGCAGCTTAGCCTTTAAGAGTAGTAATGTAATGAATATATTATATATTATATATTATATAGAAAGAAATATTTTAGTGGACGTGAGTGATCCTTTCATGTTGTTCTTCATTATCTCCATTTGTTTTTATTTGAGGATGTTGAATATCCAGTACTTTAAACTAGTATTAATTTCACTTATATAGTACATCAGTGATGATGAAAAATAAACAGTTGAAAAGAGAGTTTCAAATCAAACTAAGCTAAAACATGAAACGCCACTAGATTTGAGCTTTCGAAATAAGTTATGCTATAGAATTTACGTTTTAGGGCATAATTTTTATCTCGAATTTTTTTTTTTTATGTTTAGGCATAATTTGTGTCACTATACTTATGCCTTGGGGCAATAATTTGTGCTTTTGACATAATTTATGTCACTAAACTTATGCTCTAAGGCATAACCTGTGTCATTGAACTTATGCATGGGGCATTACTTTAACTGAACTTGTGTCTTGTGAATTTTTTTTTCTATTAAAGACATTTTTGACTTTCTTTTATTACTTCAAGTTTTGAAGGGTAAAAATTAAAGACCAGCTATTTTGAGGGGCAAAAGTTAAAGATCACCCCATGCATTTGTGTGAGTGACCCTTCTGATGAAAAAAGTACACAAACTATCCTATAAAGGTGTAATACCCCACAGTGAATGCCAACGGGCCTAGTGAGAAATCGTGTTTTGCGGGCTAATTTTTCATTTTACGTTGCCTGAAAGGGGAATAATAAGAATAAAAAATTGCCCAATCGACGTCGGCCTGGGGGCTAATCGACAACACATCAGCAGGGGAGCTGCGTGCATAGGCAAACACATCGGCAGGGAAACACGTGTGCAGGCGTGCACGTCGGCAATCTATTTAAGTCATATTTTTAGCCAGAATTCATTTTCACTTTTTTTTCCTAAATTTAGGTCATCCCCAAGCTCTTTTTCATGGTGTATCCATCTCCAAGATAAGAGATCAAATATTTAGGCCTGGTTCCATCATAATTCAAGCTAGGAAAGTATTTCTCATGTCGAAAGCTACGTGAAAATGTTGGTTTTATAAGTTTTCATCGTGTTTGAGATATTGAAGTGGTGTAATAGCTTGTAAAACTTGAGAATGACGTGAATAACGTGAGATAAGCTCCCTACACAACACTCCAATCGTGTGTGTGTGTGTGTGTGTGTATATATTGTATCTTACTGATTTTCATTATTTTTCTAACCACAAGATGGTGATAGAAAGTCATGATTTCGAAAAACATATGTTATGAGATAAAATGATATAAGAAGAAGAAAGACAGCTAACTAGACACAAATTGATTGAAATTAGCAATCTTGTGAAGGCACAAGGACCTCAAATTCACAAATCAAGTAGCACCTAGTTCTAGAAAGACCTCAAGGGAGATGATCTACCCTTGCAACCCTTCTTTCCACACAAGAAACAATCCAAAACTAGACAAGTTCTCTCTACACTCAAAATAACATATCAAATTCCAAGTCATGAAAAATTCTACCGCTCAAATCAAATAAACTACTATTTATACTAAGTAAAGGAAAAGGAAAAATTATTACAAATATGTCCTTAATGAATGAGAGTCTTATTTTGGTGGTCTTCCTTTTTCTTGAAAATCAAGATTGGCCAAATTACACAACTAGCCATTTGTTCCCTTCTTTTAGCCAACTTGTGCTCCTTCATTCCCCCAAGCTATGATCCAAGCATGGGCCCCTTTGGATCGCATCATAAAATGATGTACATAAGAAGGTTGGATCGTGAGAAGTAGGTGCGCCACTCTTTAGACAAGCGTACAAAAGTTGTTATTGAGACGATGTGAAGTACACCTTGAAATGATGCCTCAGAAGCTCATTGCTTTTTCGAGATGTATATTTGTTATTGTTGGTTGGTTGTAGCTGTTGTAGTATATCGAATTTCATGTTTTCATGAGTATATAACGTTGGCTGGTCGTTTATGGACGACGTTAACGCCTTATTATTTGGCTATGGTATGTTTCTTTTTAGTCATAATAGAACGCATTCCACGTAATTATAGTAGTATGATTGAGCCTTGTATTCTCCCTACAACTCCAACAGAACTTGTGTTGAAAGGTATGTTAAGGCTTTACATATTTAGCATGACTCCTTTTTAATAGGAACTCAAAGCTTGAGAAGCATTATAATAGAATATTTGTTCCTTGAATCTCATTAGAAGTCTCTCTGTTGACTATGTTATGTTGATAATCTTCGTACTTAACCTAGTGAGCCCATTTTGGCAAACCTTGTTGCCAAAGTAAATGAAAAAATGGTCCTAGTTACCTAAGGCTAAGGAGCGGCATATAACTACTAAAATGACTATCGCCTAAATGAGGCAAGTAAGCATGGTTAGAAGGATTGATTATGCCAAAAGATGAAGGTATACGCTAATACGTCTCGTCCTATATTGTACGATTATCGTTCCCTCCATTCTTGCTATCATATTAGCATCCCTTATAATAGTATAATAGGCTAAGAGTCAGACAATCTCAGTGTCAAGTTGGTCAATGTTGGCCAGGCAGTCAGGCAGTCCCCAGTATCGGTCGGCAGTAAGTCGGCCAAGCAAGTTGCGCAACCTTAATGTTAGTTAGCTAGCCACAGGCTATTAGCGAGTTCATAACGTATGTCTTTCTGATTATGTGTAGAGTTGTCAGAGATATAGATCAAACACTAAGTTAGCTATTTGCACTCATAATATGCATTATTTATACCCCGAACTATAATCGGGTGGCTGAGGGTTATACATTCGTTATATACACCACTGATTGGGCAATGTTACAGATATACACTCCCTTGGCATATCCGCGCGGGTGATGACTATTATTATGCCTATATGGCTTATTTACATTACTATGAGATATCCAGTGGGCAATAGACATTTGACATACATATGCATATATAGTATTTAGACCGAGTCCAAAGGTTAGTTTCAGGTAAGTTTTACTTGTTATTGTGCACCTGCAATGACTTTCAGTGTACAAAGGTGACCCTTATTGTTCAATTATTATTGTTATTATTGCTTTTTCATGTTGTTATATCTGTCCTACATGCTCGGTATATTATTTCGTACTGATATCTCATTGTCTGAGGGCATTGCATTCATGCATGCAGGTTCAGATAGAGCTCCCGACAGACCTACCTAATAGGAGTACATTTAGCTCAACTGCAGTTAGTAAGATCCATGTGTTTCGAAGTTGACGATCGAGTATCCCTCTTATTCTACTGTACAGATGTATAAACTTGATGTTTGGGGCAGGGTGGGGTCCTGTCCCACCAAATTATCAGTTGTACTCTTGTAGAGGCTTATATGTGTGTGTGTCTGTGTATGTGTGTGTGTGATACTCTGAAAGCCCTAAGATCAGACCTAGGAGTTAAAACGGAAAAGACAGAAATTTCTACACCAGGTCACAGGATGAGTCGTCTAGTGACTCGTCAGGAACCCCACGAGTCATTAAGTGACGTGGAGAAAGGCTTGAAGTTGGTTGAAAATTTGGGAATTTAAGTGACCACGGGTGTGACCACGAGTCATGGTCAACACCACGAGTCATCATGTGAGCCATGGATGAAGAAAAAATTGAAAGTACACCTAACGGATCATCACCACGACTCGTCAGGTACACCACGATATGTGGTGTTCCCCGTGGTGACCCCCAGGGGGAATTTTGGCAGTGAAGGTGACAGGAAGTGACCACGAGTCGTGGTTACCAGTAACGATCCGTTAAGTCTCTCGTGGTGACCAGTGAAGATGGAGTCTAGTGAATACGATGATTTGCAGACCACGAGTCGTGGTCCAAGGCAACGACTCATCCAGTCCCTCATTGGGACTGGCAGTCTATTTTTTTCTGCGAGTTTAGTAAGGATTTTTCCTTAATTCCTATGTTTCTAAAGCCTAAACTACGTCGTTTTAAGCCCAGAATAGAGTGTATTAAGCTGGGTTAAGTCATTCTAGCCTATTCAAAACTCATGCATGCAAGTCTAAGGGTTTAGAGAGTGATCAAGCATAGTTCATCAAGGTTCTTCCTCAATTCTTCTTTGGGCAATCAAGAAAGTGTGAAAATCAGGTCTATTCAGGTATGTAAGGCAATGAATAGGTGAAATAGTCCAACCCATGCCCAATTCCCTCTCAATTCATGAAAATTCTAATTGTTAAATCTATGAAGTATTTGCCTAATGTATGAATTCTCTAAGTATCGATCATGGGTACGATCCAAGCATGTTCCTAATGTTGTTTTATGTTCTATTGGCAGATTTTATGACTATTTTAAATATAAGCTTATAGATTTAATTTTTAAATCCAATTATGCCCAATTATGAATGTTTATGAAAAGTCAAGCTATGATTTCATTATGATCTTGATCTTAATTAGCCCAATTGTGATTTGTGCTTTATGATTCGATTTCTCTCAAGTACTTATCATGGATTTATGAAATGTCAAGTTTATACATGTTTACAAGTATGCATCAATTTCATAATTTATGGATTTATGACTCTTGGCCGATTCATGGGCCCTTGTTCATGGCTAAATATGTATTTTAAATGGAGATCAATGATGTTATTATTTATTTGTCCATGAACTTCATGAATGATGTTACGGTTACTAAACGAGCCTAATATGCATGTTTTGGGAGCAGTGTCTAGCACCGAGTAGCCCGGCGTTTAAAGGACTACGCCGGTGTCTCAGAACTACGTGCCATCGTAGGTTTATGTATATATATATTCCAATATTAATGGATCCCCTCTTCGTGATATCACATACTGAACGTCCCTTGCCTGGCAAGCCTGGAACGACTCTGCCCACTTGAGTGAGATAGTTGGGGCATCATGTAGGCTCTACCATGATGATGTAGGTTATGATGAGTCCTCCCATTGTTTATCATGATTTATGCATGGTTATGTTTATGCACTTTGTCTCAATTCATGTTTAATAAAGTTTTCTCTTATGATAATGATTATGAATGATTTTCGAATGTTTGAAAACCTTGATCCTTATGTTTACATTATGATAATTACGTTATGAGCATGTCGTCCTACTCTTATGAACTATTATGTATTTTAACAATCCGTTTTGACTTACCTTGCATACTCGGTACATTCCACGTACTGACCACATACTCTATGCTGTATCATTTTATGATACAGGCTCCGATATCTAGACTGAGTCTCGCTGCTAGACAGATTCTCAGCTTTAGTACTTCCCGCTCAGAGTTGGTGAGTCCTAATCATGCAAGAGCCCTTTTATTTGTTTATGTTCTATAATTTCGGTTTTCAGACTATAGTGAGTTAGTTGGGTTCCTGTCCCATATACTCATCGGTTTAGACGCTTTTCGGACATAGCGTGTATTCAGCGTTGGACTCATATATATATTCAGATGTTAAGCTTTGTTTAGACTTCCCCTATGTTATTTATGATTATCTTCCGCTTATCTATGATTGAGTTAGACGTATGTTCATGTCATGGGTCGACTTGGAGCCTCTCGGGTTTCTTGTCCCATGTATCGATTCGAGCCTATGTTCGGATCGAAACAATATATATATAAATATATAGTGGCTTTATTGGCCCTGATGATAGTATTGACAGTTTATGGCCTTGTCGATCCTTTTTTGTTGTATATACGTGTTAGCCAGGTAATCACCCAGAAGGCTATTATATTATTTGTATGGTGACATATTGTGGCCTTGTTGACCCATTTGAGTCACGGACTATCTACAGATGTTATATGTGGTACACTCGGACTAATAGGCACCGAGTGCCAACCACGTCTCCTGAGGTTGGGATATGACAAAAGACAAACTAATTAGTCTGATTTGCTCGCTCCGTTACTAAATTTGACAATATCCATTCGGCCCAAACTAATTACCCTGATATCCACATTTATTCTGAAGCCCTTTTGCTTAAGCGACCCTTTCCTTAGACAACCCATTCAAACTTAACTGGTGTGACAGTTGTTCACTAAGTTTTCGCACGTTGCTTTAATTGTCCATTCACAGCGATTTGATATTAGAAAAAATCACAGTTTGCTACTTCATTTTCATCAACCAAATAACCTCATTAACGGATATATGCATCTTCGTTCTTCCTTTTTCCCTGTGAACGTATGTGTTCTTTCAATTTAATACATTTGGATTTTGAAAGTTATATGAAAATAGAATAATGTCAAATATTTTGAAACTTCTTAAAATAGAAAAGTTAAATTACGAAAATGAAACCTTCCCTAATGTTTTCCTTACAAAGGGGATTTGATGAATTAAAGGGTTTATTTCGTCAGTAAGGTTGTTTATGTTGGAGGGGAATTGGGTCGGGTTAAATAATCCGAGCAGATTTAAATTATAACTCGGTATTTAAAATTGAGGATGAATTTTTAATTGGGGTAAATATGTGCAAAAGTAACAATAGAAGTATAATTGAACTGATATTCAAATAGACGGGTATATTTAAACTATTTTAGATAATACAGGGGTATACTTTGCCCTTTTCCAGGAAAAAAAGAATCTATAAAGGGTCTTTGAAGATATCCATGTAATAATACATAGCTTCGTGAAATTTGATCATCAATGTATCCAAAGATACAATGCTAGTTCTGGTCCATGTAAATTTATAGCTTCATCTGTCTAATGTTCACTCACAGTATATGATGAACATCGCCATGGTGATTAATTCTATGAAAGAGTAACCTCTCTTGTGCAGTGTCATGCACTTAATCACATTTGATATTTCTGAAAATCCTCCTGACGAACAAATTAGAGCCGAGATACCCTACAGCACCTGGAGTTTCCACAACATCAAGCAAGAAACAATGATCAAGTCAAAACTCGAGTTGATGACGGAGAAAAGAGGTCAAGGATGGATGTATGATCTCAATATACAGATGTACCACAATGCAAATGAAACTAAGAGCTTACCACATAGGATACCGACACCAAGGCAGAACATAAGAGTGTAGCCAAAGTAAAAGCTGGTCTGGAAGAGACCAGACATCCCCGTCTTTGCAAGATAGTAATATATAGCATATAGGTAGACATATAGAGCGGTGGAGGCAGCCGTGAAGAATGAAGTCCATTGCCAATGATAGTTCTCCGCGTTCAGCAAATAGTATGTTCCTACGATTGTCACACAAACAGTGACAATGATCAGAACAATGAACACAAGGAGCATGAATCCATACACATAGTAATGCACCTGTCAAGAATATTGTCAAAGTGGTTAGTAGATGAACTCTTTTGAATCTCCAGCAATATAGAGTAAAAATTAACCACATCTATGCACAACTGACAAGAAAGTAGTAATTTTCAGTGACATGTAAGACAGTCTTCACCTGATTTATGCTACATATAATGTGTCGAGTTAATTGCAAGACAATATCTGGCTTCCAGCCTCATAGAACAAATGACTAAAAGAGTTGAGATATCCTGTCCATACATGTCGATAAATGCTTTTTGAGAAAAATGTGCTTTGACGGAAAGTAAATCAGCATCTTAAACGACAACAAGATTGTGCAACTGGCACATGTTATACAAAGCTGACTCAATTGACAAAAACATTAAACGGTTCAAGTTAATTTCATGACAATGGCTGCAAGTTACCAACATATAAGCAGGGGTGCTTCTAAAATGTCCCGTATATGAATATAATGTCCAGCATGGCACGCATTGGACATTATAATTCTAGGACATTCAACACTCTAGGTTTATTTTCACTGTTTGATAAATAAATTTTACATGCCCTAAATGTGTCTTTGCTCTTCACTAAAATTAATATTTTCAAGCCAATATATATATTTGCCTTTTCAGTTTTCTTCCTTTGGAAAAGAGGCCAAGTAAGCAACAAGAACCTTTTCATGTATGGACCCCAAATTACTAAAGAAGGAGAAATTAGAAGAAGGTGGAGGATAAAGCATCTATTGCTAAAGAATCTAACTAAATGATTACTCATATGCACCTGTTTGCACTTGTTCATGCTTCTTGCTAAAATGAGTCTAAAATATTGCTAAAAAAGATACAATGAACAAACAGTGCGTAAAAAGTATCTCAAAATATGTTTTTCTAGATACCGAAAAGAATAATTACCATGTAGGTCCAGAAGGAAGAGAAGATGAAATACATCTCAATAAAAATGCTTGCAAAGGGCAGAAGACCCCCCACCACAGAAATTACAGATGGTGTAAGGTACCATTTCTTCTCAGGGATAGGACGAGGGATATTCTTAACACGGCATGGATTGTTTGGCGCACCACTCCAGTTTCTTCCGACAACAGTACCAAGGAGGGCCAGGGGCAATGAGATAAAAGCCCAAATAACAAAAACAACGACGATTGTCCCGAGGGGAATAGCAGCTATGGATCCATAAAATATGGCAATGGTGTTGAGAATGAACCCTATCCCAAAGCACAAAAAGGGGAAAAGTGATGCTGTAAGAACCATTGACTTTATCCAGTTTTCACCTGAAAGATTCCAAGAGAAAAAAAAATCAATAGATAAATGATCCATCTGCTACACAGGCAAATTTGATTATGATAACCTACTGCTACACAAGGAACAACTAATGAGACATCAGGGAGAAGAGCATATACCAGCGTTACGAGAATACAGTCCACCACTCACATATCCCGAGATGAATGATGTAAGAGCATAACATACAATAAAGGTTGTAATAATTGCTCCTCTCCTAAGCCATACAAAATTGCAGCAGATAAATAATTACTGAAGCACTAGAAAAGAACGAGAAGCACTATAAATGCAGTAGTGCTGGTCATATAATCAGAATATAGGACACACCCAGCCAGTTTGACACAATTAGGGATCTATGTAGTAGTTAGTATTCAAATAGAAAATGATCAACATAATTAATTACAAAGAACACAACGTGGCGCTGATGCAGATAAGGGGACAGGGGCGGATTTATTTTTACCAGACAGGTGTCACGTGACACTGCTTCGTCGAATTATTTTACTAAATATACATATATATAAATAATAAAAAATGAAAATATAAGGTATAAATACTAAAAGGACACTACTTATTTACAAAGTTGTGCATTGGTTTGATGGTTAGGCACTCCCTCTTTCATGTAGAAGGTCATGGGTTCAAGCTCACTTAGCTTATGAAGAATTCTGCGTATGCCACTGTAAGGGGATGAAGATCACTTGGTTGTTGGGGGCAGAAACCTAATGGGCCAATGAACAGAAGAACTGTAGTATCTAATCTCTAGAACCACAACTTTCACATCTGGTATGTATAATGAGTAGCACAGGTTGCAAACATACCTCATGTACATCTTTCGAAGATAGGCAGATATAATGACAAGGAGAACAAGTGTTGCAAGCTGAGCACCAGTTCCAACAACTGCTGAAAGCAGAGCCAGATTTTGTGGAGGCCGGAAGACATCACCATGGACAAGTTTCCAACCAGACTCTTCAATTACATCCCTTTCCTATACAAGAAGTCAACCAACCAAACACCCCAAATTAGTAATTTTTCAATAAGGATATGCCATTGGACATAGATTCATGCAAATACTTAATTAATTGGAAGAAAAAGCTTTACCAGAGTCTCCATATCGTCATTTTCACGAGCATATTTTGCATAATCATTGCGAAGAGTGCGCATCAAAATCATGGACACTAATCCAGTGAGGAAAATTACCATCATGATAGAATTGAAAATAGAGAACCAATGAATCTGCAAAAGGAGTAAGACAACTGCCTAAAATTTTAATCTTCTTTCTAATTAGTAATTTGCTTCAAAGAAAACCAGAAAGATAACTGAATTTTAATAAAACACTTTGCAGAAACACTTTTGGGGCCAAAAGTATCTCTTTTAACAACAACTACTACTCCTCAATCTCTCTTAAGTTAAACATATTTAGAATAGAAGGAAACATGGATTTCTCTACTAGACACAATTTCAGTTCAGAAAAGAGCTACTTCTTGTGGTCTAGACCTCCATTAGATCCACAAGTTGACAGAGCATAAAACTGCAGTAACCTCTTTTTTTTTTCTTTTTCTTTTTTGCCATTATGTGAGTCAGCAAGTGCATGGTACGGATTATCTGTGGTACCACATGCTAGCCTATCATCAATAAACAGTGTCAAGGAATTCTAAATGTTGATAAAGCATAATCATACTCCCACTAAAAGCTTCCACTTAAGTACCTAATACAATAGGCTGGTAAATTGGTATGTACCTCATTCTCAAAGAAGTAGTAATTCAGGTAAATGTTGAAACGCTGTGCATAACCAACGTTTGTCGGGGACCATTTAACAGAATATGTCATGTCCAAGACCCTTCCTTCCTCCAATGGCTTTGGGATCTCTTGAGTCAGGTTGACGTAAATGATCTAATGGAGTGAGAATACAGTTAGATTATCAGCACTAAGTTGCAGATCATTGATATGCCACAAGGCATTAAGAACTAAAAACAAAATGGCTACCTGGTCTCTATTGTACGTAATATGAAACATCTTGTGTGTGTACAGTATATGCTTGGAATCTCCATATCTTTCATAATGCAGCTCGCCTACAAAACCTGAATTTCCCTTATACCAAGTGAGTTTTTATTTATGTTACAACTGTACATGGTAATTAGAAACATTTAGAGACAAACTAGGTAAGAACATACCCCATATTGGCAAATCATCTGAAGTCAGGAAGGCAGGAACAAGTCATAACCCAAAAAAGAGGCGATAACAAGAGAAAGTGTAGAAATTAGTACACTTTAAATAGCAGATATATGTGTAACTGTTGAAAAGAATTGACAGCATCATAGAGATGTCATGAAGCACTGTACCCATAAAAAATTCAAACCAATACGAGTTGTCAATTGCATACTTAAATTGCGCTATTTTTGATGCATCCAATTTAAGTTCACAAATTGATCTTTTCTCCACATCTCCTGTTGAAAGAAAATGGATAATAGTAAAAAGAAGTGTTTCAAAGCATACAAACTCCATTGTGAAAAGTTGAAGAACACACTCTTAAATTTTATGTCAATTCGGCTATCAATAAGATGGTTTCCTCCAAGAACCTCGCCGAGGCCACCCTGCTTGTGATCACCATCCGCAGGACGACAATATGGAAGGCTATAAAAACTGTAGGTCTCTTGTGGATTATTATATGGTGCAGCTTTGTTTACCCATAGAGTGACAGTATCATTTTCTTGATACTGCAGCAAACAGCAGAAAGTCATGCACCAATCAGATAATTCATAAACAAGATTCTATGCACAATAATATTAGTGGTCGTTTGGTAGAGTGTATAAGAATAATGCTGAATAAGGTGTACTAGTAATGCTTGCATTGGTAATGCTGGTATTAGTTATGCTTGCATTAGTTATGTTGAGGTTATTTCTTATGCAGTCTTTGGTTTAGTGTGTTAAAAATAACATTCATTGAATAATTTATTTAAAAAAATTATTTATTTATAAAAATACCCTCCACAAATAAGATAGAAAGAGTGTGAAAAAGGTTTCAAGGGACAATTATATCTTTAACCATGCTAATGCATGCATTAACAACCATTGCATTACTAATACCATGGTTTAAATAGAGTGTATAACTAATGAAAGCATTAGTTATACATAGATTGAAAAAGTGTACCAAACAAGATATTAATAATACACAAAGTTAATGCTTGCATTATTTTTTATAATGCACTCTACCAAACGACCACTTAGTGTTTAAACAAACTTAAGAATGACTGATTAGACTCTAGAAATCACACCAAGATTCATCATGAAGGGTGTAGGAAGTGATGAAATGAGGTATATAGGTAGCAAGACGAGAGATCAGAGTAAGTAGGTGGTTGGCCATAGATTCCAATTATCTTTCACTTTATTTGGAATTTATAGAATTGGTATCAAAGATGTTGGTATACTTTTTACAAAGAATATTTGGAAGTACTTAAACATCTTCCAAAGTGAAAAAAGAGTTGAAAAACCACTTCAAGGTGGATTTGAAATTTTCATGCCCAATCACTAATTTTCAAATAAAGTGAAAATTATTCCCCAAAAAAGTGAATAATTCTTATGGCCAAACAGCCCCTAAATGCACTAAAAATTCATTTTATTTAGAGTTTGTCATTCAAATTAAGCTATGTAACTTTTTCCGTCAGTCCACCAAAGATATAATATTTTTTTAAAAATAGTGAAAAATATATTAACTTGAAAGAGTTCAATTTTGTATGTGAAATACTGGAGTGCTTTTGATTTTGTAAAATCAATAACGATCTTTTCAACAGAGAAACAGCTTAAGAAAGGCACCAAAGAAATCTGCATCAGAAAAAAAGATATTTGCTTTCCCAAGCACTACATGTAAGGTTTTTGCAATGTGACTTTGAAAAGAATATTTTTTGTGTAGATAATTCTTTTTTCTTTTTCTTTTTTTAGAATATACTATGGTCTACCATGGCTGTAGCCCCCTCCCATATGCCAATCGCAATGACCTTTTACTGACATAAACATATATTGTTGACAATGTTGAGGAAGTGGATGTACTCCATGATATTGGTTAAAGCAAGGATTTGTTCGGTTCACAGACAACAAAGTACAATACATAAGCCAAAGCAAGTCATAGAACTGGTTCAAGATCCGCAAAGTACAGCTCAAGTAGTATCTTTATTAGCCAGAAGAAATTAGTCTCCATTGGCATCATTCAAAGAACGAATTTAGATGGATGGATATTGTAGCTTAAAGTATTAGGTCATTGGGGAATAATCAATATCCTTTTAATGTCGAATCACATCAACTAAAGTATTTGGTTATTGGGGAATTATCAATATCTAACATCAACTAAGACAGAAATAAAGAATCGGGTTGAACTCTTCTTTGATATATGGTAATAGCCGAATGATGAATGGAAAGAATTCCATAGTATGATGTCGGTGGACTTCTTATAAGGCTTGGACAATCCTTCTCTCTTTGATCTAGCTTTTGAAGTGTGAGTTAGGCTCCAGACCTAATTTGACATGTTATCAGAGCACGTGACTGGACAGTGGAATCCGGATAAAAGAATGTCGAAATGTGCATCGTGAGAGAGGGTGATGCCTCAATCACACACAAGTTAAGAGTTGACTATATGAATTCTCTATACTCCTTCTGTCCCAATTTGTATGATACATTTTTCTTTTTAGTCGGTCTCAAAAAAAAATAACACATTTCTATATTTAGTAATAATTTAACAGTCACACAAATATCAATTATTTATTTTACACCACAAGTTTCAAAAGTTGACACATATTTCTTTTAACTCGGTACCCAATCAATCTACATCACATCAATTGGGATGGAGGGGAGTATCTATTTATTAACCATTTAGACATACGCAAATAACATTCATTTTGCAAGCGAACCCAGGAAGGAAAATCCATCAAATTTGAATACTAAATTGTTCATTCTACTTGTAAGAGTTTCAAGATTGTACCTTGGCAATAGCGGGGCATGCTAAGAAAACAGAACAGATGATAAAAATGGAGAGGAAATGGAAGGCGGAGGGCATCCCTCTGAGCTGCTGGAACAGTGTCGTGTCTGAAAAACAACAGAAGACAGAGAATGATAAACCTCCTAATGAGCTTGTGTTGTGTTTTTCAGAGTTTGTCTTGTGTCTGTTTTGTGTATTTCGGAGTTTGTGTTTGCTGTTTGCTTTGAGAAACAGAGAAAGTGAGAGGAAAGTGTGGCAACTCTATTTCCACTGTCCTTTGTCTATGGATCGGATTTTTTGTGACCGAAGACTTTGACTTTTGAGTGCTCATAATTCATGACGACTTCAAATCTCCTCAACAAATTTGGGGCGGCTCTCATAAATTATTTTTTTGGAGATTTATTTTTATAGTCCATTAATCATGATAGTACACGAAAATAGATCATAAATCTAAATTCAGTATAAGAAAAAAAAGCCCTTTTCATACTAATTTTCAGAATCCCAGGTGGCCTAAATTATTTACCCGGCTGCTCCCATTTTATTACACGTGAATCTCTTTTTTTTTTTTTTCTTTCATTTATTGTTTTTATTTATTATTTTTATCTTTTTATTTTTTTCTTCTTTTTTTTTATCCTTTCATTTATTTTTTTTATTTTTTTATTTTTTCTTTTTCGTTTCATTTATTAGTTTTGAATTTTACTTATCTATTATTTTTATTCTTTTATCTCATTTTATCATTTATTATTGATATCATTTGCTAACTTTTTTATTATTTATTTTCTATTTTTTAGTTTTGTTTTGTTTTCTTCTTCTTCTTTTCTTTTTGTTTTTTTTTCTCTTAAGTTTTTGTCTTTGGTTAGTTTAGCTTCTTTCTTTCTTTCTTTTTTTTGCTCCTTTCTCTATTTTAATTTTTTAAAATAAAAATATAAATTAATAATTTTTAGACGAATAAAATATAAAAATTTAAATACTTATACTATGACTTTTTTTTGTTGTCTCTTTTTATTTCTCCTTTTGGCTCCTTTTTTGTTTTTGATTTTTCTTGTTAGATTTTTTTTGTTTTGTCTAAATTTTTTTTTTCATTTCTTTTATTTATTTTATGATACCCTGTCAGTATATGATATATACCATAAGGGTATCATAAAGGTCTGAAAAGTATCTCATTGAAGTAAACATCAATATATACTGTGATAGTATCATGGAGGACTGAGGAGTTTCACTGAATGACTAAAACAAACCTCAATGATATCATGCTAGTATATAAGTACATGGTGATTGTATTATAGAAGATCAAGGAGTGTCTCATTGAAGGACTAAAGCAAACCTCAATGATATCATGCTAGTATATAAGTACGTGGTGATTGTATTATAGAAGATCAAGGAGTGTCTCATTGAAGGACTAAAGCAAACCTCAATATATCATGATAACAAATAGATATATTATGATGGTATAAGTGAGGACTGAAACAAACTTCAATGATATCATGATAGTATATAGATATACCGTGATGGTATCATTAAAGACTACGGAGTTTCTCACTGAAAAACTGAAGCAGACCTTAATGATATCATGCTAGTATATAGGTATATTATGATGGTATCACAGAGGACTGAGGAGTACCTCATTGAAGGACTGAAAAAGACCTCAATGATACCACAATTTTATATAGGTATATTGTGATGGTATCATGGAGGGCTGAGGAGTGCCTTGTTGGAAAATTGAAGCAGACCTCAATTATACCGTGGCAGTATATAGATATATTGTGATAGTATTATGAAAGACTGAGGAGTCTCACTAAAGGACTGAAACAAACATTAGTGATACTATACCAGTATATAAAAATGTTGTGATGGTATCATAGAGAACAGAGGAATGTTTCACTGAAGGACTGAAGCAAACCTCAATGATACCATGACAGTATATAAATATATTGTGATGGTGTCATTGAAAACTGAGAAGTTTCTCACTAAAAGACCAAAGAGACGTTAATGATATCATGCTACTATATAGATATACTATGATGGTATCATGTAGGACAGATGAGTGTCTCAGTGAAGGACAAAAGAAGACCTCAATGATACTATGATAGTATAGATATATTGTGATCGTATCATTAACGACTGAAGCAAATTGAATGATACCATGACATTATATAAGTATGTTGTGATAGTATCATAGAGGACTGAGGAGTATCTCACTGAAGGACTAAAGAAAACCTCAATGATACCATGACAATATATAGATATATTATGATGGTATAAGTACTAAAATAGACCTAAATGATGTCATGACAGTATATAGATATACTGTGATGATATCATTAAATACTATGAAGTTTCTCACTGAAAGATTGAAGCAGATTGTGATGACATCATGCTAGTATATAGATATACTATGATGGTATCATGGAGGATTAAGGAGTATTTCGCTGAAGGATTGAAAAAGACCTCAATGATACTATAATATTATATAGGTATACTGTGATGGTATCATGGAGGCTGAGGAGTGTTTTATTGAAGAATTGAAGCAGACCTCAATGATACCATGACAGTATATAGATATATTGTGATGGTATCATGGAGGAGTGAGGAGTCTTACTGAAGGACTGAAGCAAATCTCATTGATACCACACCAGTATATAGATATACTATGATAGTATCATTGAGGATTAAAGCAGACCTAAATGATATCATGACAATATATAGACATATTATGATTGTATCACTAAGGACTGAGGATTTTCTCCCTAAAGGACTGAAGTCGACCTTAATGATTCTATGCTGGTATATAGATATACTATGATGGTATCATGAAGGACTGAAGAGTGTCTTATTGAAGGGCTGAAACAGTCCTGCATGATACCATGCCAGTATATAGATATTCTGTGATGGTATCATGGAGTACTAAAGGTGCTTCATTGAAAGACTGAAGTAGTCCTCCATGATACCATGTCATTATATAGATATATTGTGATGGTATTATGGAGGACTAAAGAGTGTTCAATAGAGAACACCATAATAAAATTAAAAAAAATTAAAAAAAAAGAATAAAAAATCCAAATAAATGAAATTAGATTATGAAAAAAAAAGATGAAAAAAAAGAAAATAAAAACAGAAAAAAGAAGAAGAAAGGAATCAAATTTGAGAGTGAAATTAGATTACATGTGAAAATAAATAAGGAATAATATAATTTGAGAAAAAAACTTAACAAAATAAGAATTAAAAAAATGAGAAAAAAAGGAGTACAGAAATAAAAAATTAAACAATGAAAAAATATTAGCCGAATTTGAGGATGAAATTAGATTATGGTGAAAAAAACAAGAATAATGATTTGAAAAGAAAATAATTTTTATGGAAAAAATAATTTTTTTTACAAATATATTTTTTATTAATTTTAATTTTAATAAATAAGCTAGTGATTTTAGTATTTTTTATTTATTACTTCTTTTTGTAATCAAATTATTTTTTTTTATATTTTTATTAGTCTAAATATATTTAGATACTATACTTATTTTTAAATTAAAAAAGTAAAATGAAAAAGCAAAAAGAAAGATAAAAAAATGGTAACAAAAATTTAAATTAATGTCACGCCCCGCCTTGGGGGGTATGACTGGCACCTGGTGCCCTGGTAGGATCTAGACTGTTAACTGGTGAGCCTAGGCACAACTGGTGCCTGGCTAGCTCTAACTCAGATTTTTGGAAACAACGGGCTATATAACGACTGTAAACACAGCCTCCGGCCAACTGGCCTATAGCCACCTGTACCTGTAATAACAGCTAACCAGAAACATGTCAATGTAAGGGAGCCTATGCGGGCCGACAAGGCCACCATGCTGTCTAGTTATCTGTAACTCAACACAAGACTACTGTAAGACTACGTGACCGACAAGGTCACCACTACTGTCAAACTAAGGCCTCACACGACCAACATAAACTGAAATGCTAGACAGCTATAACAAACTGCACGGCCTCACACGACCGGCTCAACTGACCACAGGGAAATATATACAAACTGCAAGCCTCTAGGAATACTGATAAAATGGTCGGGACAGAGCCCCAACCTACCCGTACTATACAACAAAAGAAAATGAAATACACCTCTGAATATCAGGCTCCGGAGGACAGGAGCTGATGACTCTGCGCTGGCTAGGATCACGAGGGATCGGCTCCTCGTTTGTGAGTACCTGCAGGCAAGTAGTGCAGTGCCCCAAGCGGGCGTCAGTACCACTGGTATTGAGCATGTAAAGCAACTGAAATGCACAACTGAAATGAATAACAACAGTAACATGACACAGAAATAGGAAGTAGCTGAGTCTATCTAGCTGAGAATAACGGGGGAGAGTTTAATTATTCTATAACTAAACTGAGCGTACCTGATACCGTGCCGTCCTGCTGTCTATCAGTATCTAATAGCACATATAGGTATACATATAAATACACACAATACCTGACCGACCCCCATAAGCCGGAAGGTGCCAACCAACACACAATCTATTTACCCCTACCCGGGTCTAAACCAACCAAAAATAAGTCACTCCACTCATCTGATAACTGTGAGCTCCTCCTACCGGTCCCCTTGGGTACGTAGCTCAGGCCTTGGCCTCTGACAATAAACTGTGTCTGAGTCCGAAGACTCCTGCCTCTGGGCGCAAGTGCACACGGGGTAGTCTGCTGCTGTATCTGTAACTGAAACTGCCCCTGGGTGCAAGCACGCAACAGGGTAATTTTATAAAAATCTGTATCTGAAATTGCCCCCGGCCACAAGCGCACACAGAGTAATCTGCCCCTGTAAACAGGGTAATCTGGCTCTGCGCAGAGTAAACTGAACTACCCCTGCAAGCAGGGTGGTCTGGACCGTATTATCATGGTGGTCGGCCATCATCGTCCTCTAGGCGGACGGCATCGCCCAGCTGGTGGCGGTATCTAAATCGGGTATCGACACAGCTATAACCCAGGGGCGGTGGGGATGCTAAAGGGACACCCACATGCCACAGCAAGTCTCAACAAACAAATAGCACATATAAATAGCAAGCATGTATAACTGAAAGACTATCTGAAATCTAACTTCTTATTCTGATCTGTCTCTACACTGAACTGATTCTTACTAATTATACTGATTCTGTAATCTTTGTTTAACTGTACGGCTAATCTGTAGCCATGATACTATCTGTCTGAATGGCTAATCTGTAGCCATAACTGTCTGTCTATCTGATCTTTCTTTACGGACTTTTATTATGAAAAATATGTTTCTTTTATTCTACTACATGCTTGCTAATCACGTAATAGGCTATACTGAATCTGAAATACTAACTTGCCCTCGGGCGCATGCTCTTCTAACTTTCAGACTGAATACTATATAACAACACAAACTAGGTTTACTGAACTTTGCACAATACTTAACATTCAACTCCGGGAATTCTACTACGGATTTTATTGTACTATACAAGGCTAAAGCTACTAACGTGGTCGAAGGAACTAGCTTTACATACCTTAACCTCGGGTTATCCGTCTGTCGGACGAGGCTCGGTCAATACTCCAGCTATTTCTCCCAACTGCATTCATATATACGTCAATTAATACTAAATATAACTTCATTCTGAAGAACAACGTCACTTTCAATAAAATTATAGCCTAAACTTAGGCTTATCGAAAGACGGTCGAAAACTTGCTATTTTTCAAAAGTCCAGAAGGGAGAAGTATTCACTTCACAGCTAGGAGCACATAGACACTAGTTTGGAGCAATTCCACTTACCTTAGCCCGGTAGCACGACGATTTGCCGACCGTATTTTGCGAAACAAAAACCGTAGGAATGCTCCCTGCTGCTAAATACCTCGGTACCTGAGGTTAATTCGAGTTTGGACCGCGTTTGGCGGCGTAATCGGATGAATTTTAGTAGGAGATCTTCGTTTTCCCTTTCTCTCTGATTACTCTCTGTTTTCTACTGGAAATTATAAGGAATTTGAATAAAAAACTGAAGTGGGGGTTATATATAATGGACACTATAAATCGCATTCATGGAATGCGATTTATAAGTCGCATTCCTCAAATGCGATTTATAAGTTGCATTTTGCCGACTTGGCGCTTGTACAATCTTTTCCCGGGCCTTTTTCTAGCATGTATGGCTTCCAAATATGCTCGACCAACGCACGAATAGGTCATCTAGGTGCCGGGAATCCTACGGGGTATAACAATTAAAAAGAGAGAGAGAGAAAAAGAAATAACGTAATATCATGATACTGACAGTTAAGAGACAAAAAGAAAAAAAGTGCAGTGTTAACGTTAACCTGAAAAAAATTTATCAAAATTGGGTATTCTGTGTAATTATTCGGGGGCATCAATGTAAAGGGGCATTCTCATGTAAATACTTTGCTTTTTATGGGCAACTATGTAAGTTTTCCTACTTTTATTACCAGTTAGGATAACCCGGACTTCGCTCGGGCCCAATATAAATAACATTATATTGTGTATTATATATTGTGTAGCGGATAAGCTAAAAATAGTTATCTGAAATTATTTTGTTATTTTTGAAGTTCAAAATAAAAGTACTTATTTTTACTCAATCTAGCTGTAATAGTTATTATTTTTGAACATTACAAACACTTTAATTATGAATACAATATCCCACATGATCAATGCACATGAGAAAATAAGTAATGCCCACAAATTCAGAAAATTACTATGTTTTAAAATGTATGAAATTAATAAATAATGCCCTGTATTTTTAAATTTTTTTTACCTTTAGAGAACACACCGAAAAATACATGAAATGGCCAAATTACTCTTACGGTGATAAGCATGCATGTTGACGAAGACGAGCTTGCTCACCTTTATTAGATAGTAAAAAAATAAATAATGTCCACAAATTTTAAAAATTGCTATTTAAAATGTGTGGAGTTACTAAGTAATGCCCCATATTTTTTTTATATATATTTTTACTTTTAAAAAACACATCAAAAATATATGAAATGACCAAAATACTGTTATCGTGATAAGCAGACACGTTGACGAAGACGTGCTTGCTATTTACGCTTATTGGCAATTAATATGAAACTATTTAAAGAGGAGTATTCTACTAAAGAAGTTTTTATAGGATTATATTTTCTTAACTCAAATTACAATTGATTTTGATTATAGAAAATAATGTGAAGTGTTTGTTATGAGAAAAAAGTACGTGTAGAAAATATTTTTTTGAAAATTAATTGATTTTTTTGTATTTGTCATTTTTTTTGAGTAATTTTTTAAACATTACCATTGACAATCAAAAAGAGCATCACACATGAGGAGCATATGAAGTCACATTCTTCTTAACTAAAACTGTGAGTATCAAATCTCAAAACAAAAAACTGTAATTACATATATAAACAATGCAAGAACCCGCAATATCTATGTGTTCTCTTATATATGTCTGGTTCGGTCAATCTGTGTAGCAAGTAGCAACTCTTATTCAATCTGCTTCACTGATTATTCGGTATGTACACAAATCTGCTTGAATAATCTCCGGTTTCTGGCCCTCCAAGTACGATAGATCACGGCTTCTAAAACTGCAGCAATAATCTCTTTTTTAATCTTCTTCTAGTGCTTCTTAGGCCTGAGCATATTTCGGTTCAAACTACAAAAATTGACCAAACTAAATTTTTTAAATTTTGATTTTGATTGTTCTATCAGTTTTAGTTTTACATTTAATAATTTTAGTTATTTGATTTGATTTTGATTTTTGATTAACTAAATTCGATTAACCAAAATAACCGAGTCGACTGAAATACCTGGCCACTAGTCCACCACCCACTGATAGGCTAATACTACCCAGTGTCCCAGACTCCCAGCCCACTATTTATTCACTACAGGTCTACAGCCTACACTACAGGAGCCTTAATTTCCTAAACACTAAACTCACGATTTCACGGAGACAAAGGGTAGAACTACAAAAGCAGTGAAGATTCTTCACCGAAGAAGAAGAAATGAAGCAAAAACACGGTCAGGTTGAAGGCTCGCAGGCCCGCCGGCACCGCAACACTTCATCTTCCTCACTCAAGCGGTATATCTCTGGATCTTAATTACTCACTTCGTCTTCCTCTCTCTGATGCATTGCTGGATGCCTAGCGAATGAAACTTAAGTCTCTTTTAACCTTTTGCAATACCCTTTTTGGGATTTTATGAAAGTTTCATTCGATTAGATATTGATATATTAATATTTCAATGGCCATGGCTTGTTGCTGGTGCTGGGGGTTGACCTGCTGCTGGTGTCTGATTGCGGTGTGCTGGAGGCATGTGCCCAGTTTGTAAACTTGAAAATAAAAAATAAATAAATCGAACTAAAATTAGAAAAATTAAACTGAACCAAAATTATTTCAGTTCAATTTTGATTATTAATTTTACAAATCGAAAATTGAAAAAAGTAAATCGAACGCCCCACCCCTAGTGCTTCCTTCTAATATTTATTCCCCAGCATTTGTTTCACAGTCCCAGGGTGAATACGCACACCAGCCAAATACATGAATGCATCTCGCACAGTTGTTACCCAAGAGCAATGAGAAAGCGGGTGCTGGGTAATTTTCAATACTTGCGCGTCACATAGGCAACAGTGAGGAACTGACACTGGGATATGCATCCTGAGTAATCTGTCCTTGGTGAGAAGTCGCTCATATACATCTAACCCAGTGATGAAGCCACTGCGTTCCAAATGAGATCAGCATTTTCCAGCTTACTTTAATTGAACATCAATAATGGCCATGTAGCTTCTTGTAATCTGTAGTACGGGTATACCTCCCCTTGTCATACCAATCACGCATGTCTTCCTTAAGCGAGTTTAGTTTCTTCCAGTATCAGTTGCATTAATGTTGAGGAGGATGGTGATCCCATATACTGGTAACAGTCTTCATATAGATGCCTTCAAAAGTAATATGTCTATGTCAGTTCTTCGCTGTCTAAGATTATAGTATGTTTCAAGTTTGAGTTGTTCGTCTGTTAAAGTTGTAAGTGAATGGGGTTTAAAATGTTGTGAGATAATCTGCTTCGTACCTGGTGTGGACGTTAGAATATTAAAATAATTTGTACCTAATACGAAAGAACGGGTATGATTTATTAATAAAAATAACAAATATATAATTTTAATATTGTATTTCACAATTATCCTTTTTCTTAATTGATTTATTAATAAAAATAACAAATATATAATTTGAAATAATAAATAATTAAATATTAAAAATATATAAATTTAATCAAATAAAATTATTATTGAATAAAAAATAAAATATGGTGATGGTAGAAATGATTTATAGGATGGTGATGGTGATGGTTAATATTAGTGGCTAGAATAATGACGATGATAGTTATAATGGTGAAGGTGGTTGGTGTTATAGTGACTGACACAATGGTGGCGATTGGTTGTGGCGGTTATGGTTGTGATAGTGGAGTTGATTGATGTTAGTAGTTGCCAACATTAGTGGTGGTGGTAGACTATGTATTGATGGTAATTGACGGTAGTGCCAATTGTGATGGTGGAGGTGGTTGACAGTGATGATTGGTTGTAGTGGTGATAGTGACGATGACGGTGACAATGATGGTAGTGGCAATTGATATAATTATAATGATGGTGATGGTATGTGTAGTAGCGACTAACAATAGTTATTGACAACAATGGTGATTATCAATAGTGGTTATAATGACAAAGGTAGTTGGTGGTGATGACTAGTGGTTAACGACAGTATGATGGTTGACAAATAGTGGTAATGGTTGTGACAAAAGAGGTGATTAGTGATGGTGACTAAATAATTATGGATAGGATAATGGAAAATTATTCACACAAAAATATTTTTTTAATGATTTTAAGACTATGTTCAAGATCTAAATGATTAAAATCTATTCAAACCAAATAAGTGTTTAAATCTTAATGTATATAAATGTACTTAAGGGTCGTGGTAGGGTGAATAAGAATAGTATATTAGTAATGGTGGAACTAGTAATGCAGAGATTAGTTACGGTGACATTATTTCTTATTTACCGTTTGGTTTGATGTAATTATAAATAACAAGCATTGCATAATTTCTCGAAAAAATATTTATTTATAAAAATGCCCTCCACATTCTTTAGCTTTGTCCACTTTCAGAAGCAATTATAACTTTAACTATACTAATACATGCATTCATAGCTTTAATATTACTAATATTATAATTAGTTATAAATAAGATAAAAAAATATACCGAATAAAAAATTAACTATATCAAAACTAATACATACGTCATACATTACTAGCTCTAATCCTTGATGCTAAGTTTTTTTAAAAAAAATTATTATTATCAAATCACTCTTCTATTTGATAATCTTATTATAGATCAGTAATAAATATTATTTTCACTCTCCAACGAACGCCATGATCGAACCAAAGGAACTGCCAAAAAAGCAAAATATTACTACTTGACAAGCTAAACGACAACCGTTTATATGTAGCGGCCCTGTGATATTTCTCATGGAACCACACAGCTTGAACCCAATCTGTGGTGTTGAATCTTGGTCATCTCCATGGCCACCGGAGTCACCATCTCCGACGCCGAAACCCCATTTCTCGGCGACGTGGTTGACGGCTCCGTTGACTATAAGAGTCGTCCGGTGACACGATCCAAATCCGGTGGGTGGAGATCCGCATCCTTCATCATAGGTAATAATACTAAATATCCATATGCAATTGTCACTGATTTTAACACGGATCTGCGATCTTAGCATCTGCGTTGTCTTCAAATATGGATTATTATCATTGATATTCAATGGTTTCTGCAATTTTAGCAGCTGGGTTGTATTAAAATGGTGTGAAATTAGCCGACTTCAACTAATTTGGCACTGAAACATAGCGGTTATAGTCGTGTAATTGTCTCTAATTTTCATGTCTATCTACAATTTTAGCATCCGGCTGTCTTCAAAATTGTTCTGTTTTCGACCAACTCTCACATACTTTCTATTTATTTCCAAGTTGGGTTATCTTGCAATTTGATCTATTCCAACCAAGTTTCATTGATTTTCAATCGTCAATTTTACCTGCTAGCTTGTCTTAAAAATTGTTTCCCCACCAAACGAAATGAGCCTTGTTCAAATGGAGCGAGATGATATGAAGAATGCATATAGTCGGTCCCAGCTAATTGGGAATCCAGGCGTTGTTATTGTTGTAGCAGTAGTTGTCGCCGATTTTCAATTCTCTCTCCAATTTTTGCAGTTGGGCTGTCTTAAAAGTGATTCTTTACCAATTGTCGCTGATTTTCAATTTTTCTCCAATTTTAGCAGCTGGGTTGTCTTAAAAATTGATCTTATTTCGAATTTGCTGATTTTCAAAATCTATCTACAATTTAGCAGTTGGGTTTGGAACTTGATTATTTTCTTCTGGTTATAGGTGTGGAGGTTGCAGAGAGATTTGCATATTATGGGATAAGTTCCAACTTAATAAGCTACCTAACTGGGCCACTAGGCCAATCAGTTGCGACAGCAGCGGAGAATGTAAACGCTTGGAGTGGAACAGCATCCCTTCTTCCACTGTTGGGTGCATTTATCGCTGACTCATATCTCGGTCGATATCGGACCATTATCATCTCCTCTTTGCTCTACATCCTGGTCAGTACCCAGTTCAGGCTTTTGTTTTGACATGCTTGTATCGTTTTTCCCCCCACTTATGGTAAAATAGGTTGTGGAAGTGCTTTGTTGATAGGCTTTGACCCTCTTGGCCGAGGGGGATCACAATTTTAAGTCGATGGCAGTAGAGTACTGAACCAGTTCCTTTCTTGTGACAATGGGCGCATGCAATTATAGACACACATAAGTTCAAATCCCAGTGATGGTAAGAAAGAATAGGTTTTTTCTTTCCATCTATCCAAGACTTGGGAGGTAGCAAGTACTCCGTGAAATTAGTCGAGGTACCCACAAACTGGCCTTGACACTATCGTTATTTTAAAGAAAAAAGTACACGCACACATACATACATAGGTGAAGCGGAAGTAGTGGGTTTGCCAATACATGCTGTGCATGCAATGAATTCGCCTATGCTGTTGGGACTTGGTTGAGATAAAACAGTGTTCTTAGAAAATCAGGATAAAAGCCGCTAATTGAAAGATTGAGCTTTAGGGCCTAAGTTCTGTTTGCTTTTCTGGACATTTGGTAGTTGATTATCATTGACATTTAACTGAATAGATGAATTTGTACTAGGTAGAGTTTCGGTGTGATTAGGTTGTTTTGATTCATGGATTAATGATGACCAGACTTTAGAGGCTTTAGTACATTGTCCTGCTTTCTTTAGAGAAACATTATTAACAAGTTGTGTGATGTTCCCGAACATCACTTACAGATTTTTATTATTGAGGAGTACATGAATGAATGCTAGAACTATATGTACTTCTGTCATGCATCTTCATAGGTACTGTATTACTAGAAAGGCAACCATAGACTATCCTGCAGGCTGCAGGTATATCCTTGATAATATTTGTACTTGAAAGAGTAAAGTCCTCAGTTTGGGTCTTCTACTGCTGCAGCCCGTAGCTTAGCCTTATTCATATCCTATTGTTGGATATCTAGAGATTCAGTGAAAACAAGTATTAGCTACTCTGAAGATGGAGAAATTGGGGAGGTACATAGCGTATAATGTAAGTAAAATAGAAATGTGGACTTCATGCATCCAAGAATGTGGCCTAGTAGTCAATGAGGTGGACGCAAACCTTAGAGACTAGGGTTCAAATGCCACCAGAGACAAGAAACATTAGTCGATTTCTTTCCATCTAGGTCTTGGTGGGTAGAGTCTACCGGTACATATGATGGTGGGAGGTAGCAGTATCCGATGGAATAGTTGAGGTGTGCACAAACTGGCCCAAACACCACAATTATCAAGAAGAAAAAAAGAAGTGTGTGATTCATGCTATTATTGGGGCATGTTTACCGTAATACCTGTTTTGGACACAGTATTACTCTAATATACCTGTTAATGCGAAACGAGCCTACAATAATTTGACTGTGACTATTAAAAGCTTCTGGCAGCATTTTGAATAGAAGGAGCTCTGGACTTGAATTTGATATTCTAAAGTTTCCTCTTTTTGAACCAACATATATATATATATCAGAGCGAATAAACACTTAGGCTGCTGTTGCTCCTCGTCCCACAATTTTCTCCTCTAAGGGGTTTTATGTTTTTTCCCCCTAAAGGGTTCTTATGGTTCAGAGACTAATAATGCATGGATTATAATGTAGGGATTAATAATGCACGAATAACAATGCTGTGATTATTATACGGCTACTATTTCTTGTACAATGTATAGTTTAAAATATGTGTTTTATTTATTTTCTTAAAAAATGTTTGTTTAAATGAGGGTTATTTTGGTCACTTAGTTGTTTTAATCCATGTAATACTAATTTCATATTCTTATTTCTACCTTCTATCCCGCAAAGAATAATACATAGATTCCTGCATAACTGATGCAAGTATTATTTATGTTATCAATAAAAAGGATACCAAACAGTGTATAAGTAATGTTGAACTTTATGCAAGTGAAAAAAATGTAACCAAAATCGTATTGCTTATGCAGGTATTATAGCTCCATATACTTGAAACCAAATGAGCACTAAAAGTATGGCTCCATTTATACTTTCCTAATACCGAGTAGTCTTAAACCATAGCGAGAATAATTCAACACAAAGTTTCTGTTCTATTGCTTGATTTGTTTAGAAATTAGAAAATTCCATAGGTGAAATTTTCTAAGGAGAGCCTTAATGATGGCATGATATATGAACAAGTATGCCTCTCATTATTGACTGAAAGTACTGTCTTCTTTCTGCATTAGCAAGTAAAACATTTTTTCGTTTGTTGAACTGCAGGGACTCGGCTTCTTGACACTTTCAACTTTCCTTCCTTTCAATTATTCTGAATGCCAAGATACTGCAACATGTCCTCCTCCCAAGTTCCAAATTATTTTCTTCTTTTTTTCCTTGTATCTAGTAGCTATTGGACAGGGAGGGCACAAGCCTTGTGTACAAGCTTTTGGAGCGGACCAATTTGATGCTCAAGACCCAGAGGAAAGTAAAGCTAAAAGCTCATTCTTCAATTGGTGGTATTTTGGAATGTGTGGTGGGCTTTTGTTGACCCTCTGGATATTGAACTACATCCAAGACAACCTCAGCTGGGGTCTGGGATTTGGAATTCCCTGTATTGTCATGGGTCTCGCACTTGTTGTGTTCTTGCTTGGAAGCTTCACTTATCGGTTTCGCCAAAACAGTGATGTAAAGAACCCATTTCTGAGAATTGGTAATGTTTTTATTAATGCAGCTAGGAATTGGCAAACAACCGCTTCAGCTATATCAGTGGAACAAGAAGTTCAGGGAATTCTGCCTCATGAAGGTTCTGAACAATTCAAGTGAGTGTAGGTTTGCTTGATTTTTCTAATTGGATGAGTAATAGTTGTTGATCTTTCGATCATCTACTTCTGATGATCATTTGAAGGATAAATACTACAGTTCTGCAATAGCTTAGAAAGGAAAAAGTTTCTGGAATGTTTTCTCTACTGGGGTTTGATTTTCTTAAGAGTTAAAAGGATCTAGGGACTGGATTTAAAGAATTTTAGACTGCATAGTCTTAAGCTTGCTATTAAATGTAGAAGCCAATGCATGTATGGACACTCCAATTTTATTATGGGATACTATTAGCCATTTAAATGAATTATTTCTGTATAAAAGAAGTTGTTCTTTAATCAAGTGCATTAAAAGAATCTCATTTTATTGGTATAAATCTTTATTAAACACAGGTTCCTCAACAAAGCGTTGCTTGCACCCGATGGTTCCAAGGAAAATGGGGAAGTTTGTAGTATCAGCGAGGTTGAAGAGGCTAAGGCTATTCTTAGGTTGATTCCGATATGGACAACATGTTTGGTATATGCTATTGTGTTTTCACAGTCATCCACTTTATTCACCAAGCAAGGTGCAACTTTGGACAGATCTCTCGGTTCAAATTTTGAAGTCCCTGCTGCCTCATTACAATCTTTCATTAGCCTCTCTGTTGTCGTTTTTATTCCTATATATGACCGTATTTTGGTTCCCGTTGCAAGAGCTATAACGAGGAAACCATCAGGCATAACAATGCTCCAAAGAATTGGAACTGGGATTTTCTTGTCTATACTTTCCATGGTGATTGCAGCTATAATCGAGAAGAAACGTCTCCAAACTGCTATAGAACACGGGCTGGTTGACATGCCAAAGGCAACAGTTCCCATGAGCATTTGCTGGTTAATACCTCAGTATCTACTATTTGGTATTTCCGATGTATTCACCATGGTTGGTCTGCAGGAGTTCTTCTACGATCAGGTGCCAGTCGAGTTGAAAAGTATAGGCCTGTCTCTCTACCTCAGCATTTTTGGCATAGGGAGCTTCTTGAGCAGTTTCCTTATCTCTGTTATTGAAAACATCACTGGTAAAGATGGTGGGACCAGTTGGTTTTCAGACAACTTGAATCGGGCACATCTGGATTACTTCTATTGGGTTCTTTCTGTACTCAGTACTATCGCATTCACTGCGTACTTGTATTTTTCAAGATCTTATATATACAATAAGTCGAGTTCTCTCTAAGATGTATGGTGTACTTATGTAGGATACATTTAGCATGGAGAAGTCGATGGTGCAACAGTGTTAAGGTCTTCTCTGTGCTGTAGTGTAGTGATATTCTTGTTAAAGAACACCTTGTGCCGGCAGATGGCATAGATATCCATAAACTGCAGGCTCAGGTGCATGTGTTACTATTGTTGGATGTGTATGTGTCCTATAAGGTGAGAGATTTAGACTGTTAGTTCATTAGATAAAATTATGCAATGGTTTGTTGATCATCTAATTGTTCGAAATTTACAAAATACTGTGTGTATGCACATGTTTTATGTGGTGTAATTGTAATTTCAGAGTACTGTCACCTTAAAATAATTTAGCGCTTGAAAAACCATTTAACAAGAGCAATGTTGGGATATTTCCTTTCGAAGTAATTGAGAACCCAAGTGCATCTTAAACCACACTCTGAAACTACTTATTCTAGTAAAAAAGTTAATGGTCATACCTAATCTATTATGTTTTCGTGAGTTTCATACCTCAAATGTCTATTATTTCCTTTTTCTATTTAAATTAAGTTTAGGTGTGTTTTTGATCATTAATTCGTAGTAAAAATTACACCAATGGCAAACTTCAGTTTAAATTTCAGTAGAATATTAATTCATTGGAATAAAAACATCTCTTACCGCAGTTAAATCAAACATTACACTAGAAACTATGTCAAATTGATTGCAAGGCCAACAGTAACAGAGAAACCCTTCGCCAAGAAGATGATATTTGGTTGGAAACTGAACAAGAGAATAGGTTCTTGTATATGAAAAACGACTGGTATCAAAGCTAAGTGCCCCCATGCTACCCCTATATGGGGTTGCAACATCCACGTCTGGATCTGATCTAATTGCTCAGCAAGACTCTATGGTCACAAAATAAGCCCAAGAACCACATACATGATTCTCTCAGTGAATCAGTCACTGCTCTGACCTTACCATATGGCCTGCAGCCGCTCTGGAACTAGCTTGTGTTTTATTTTTCTTTCCTTGCAGCAGCTTTGCATTTGGTGTTTTCTTTTGCTTTCACCGTAGCAATCCCTGACCCTTTTTGCTCGCAGAAGTAGCTACTATTGTTGTTGGTATGTGAACTGGTTGAGCATCCATGTATTGCATCCTCAAAATACATGGTTGGAGAAACTTTGTAATCACCGAGGCAACTCAAAGAGGAGAACGAGAACAGCTGACTATGTTATAAGTCATACTAAGATAACACAATGTATGATTGAAAAAGCTTGCATGTAAGCCCCTTTGTAGATAGGATCGAGTTCGTAGCACACTTCCAGTATCTATGACAGGTGAAAGCACGGAATAGGTGAATGATATAATTCACAAATATCTGACCGTAAAGGACATGATTTCAGAAATTCTGTGAATCTGTCGGGTCTAACTGATGCAAGAATCACAATTTCTGCTTTAGCAAACAAAATTATCATTTGAATCTTCATCGAGGAGGTTTAGTGAAGCTTTAAAAGATCCCAAGCAGTAGGTCCTTAATGAAGCTCAATGCCATATTCTCATTCTTTAACTAATTGCTAGTGTTCTTGGCACCTTGCAGCTTATGCTTAAACCAACCCTAAGAAATAGATAAGGTGTTTATGAATAGATCGCTACGAAGACCACAGCTGACTGTATATCCACCAGGGGAACAGAAATGTTGTGAACTTATAACATTGATGCTTTAAAGAACCAATGCTAAAGCCAATAGCTAGCTATCAGTCAATTCCTAATCACCTCGAAACAGCAGTCTGTTTCTCTGGAACGTTATCTCTCCTATTGAACATCTCGGAAACTCGACGGAGCATTACTTCAGACAATGAGAGGGCTATCCCATTTATAAGTTACAAGAAGAGCATGCTTTCTAAAATCTAACCACTGACACACAGTTATGAGAAACGGACATCAAAAGATCTCAAGCTATGATCATTCTAGAAATAAAGTTTTCACTGCTAATCCTAGTGCCAATGTCTTCACCAGACAGTATTCCTTGTGCAAAAACCTAGTAATCAGGTTTTTAAAAATCAAACAATCACCAAGCGTGTTTTTTCTTTTTCTTTAAACGTAGAAGGCAGAAAAAGCTTGTTTTTGTTCATTTCTTTTGAAACTTCGGTTTTAGGTGAGGACAACATATGATGCCTGACATGATTATTTCCAGCAAATGAGTTATCCTATGACCGGAGGGGTGAGCCATTTCATCAAATTTTTGAGAAGGGCCCAATATCGTATTTGATGGTCGGCACTCAGCATGGCAATAGGCATTGTTTCTAAGAGGCAAAAATTGAAAGAGAAATATCATTCGATTTGTCTATTCTCAAAAAGAGAAATAAGCAAAGTTCTGTCATTGAGTGACAAATGGAAAATCTATGGGAAGTTACAATCCCAAAATGGAAAATTTATGGGAAGTTACAATTCCTACCATGGAACGGAATAGTGCACCTACACTTCTTCATCAACGTTGTTTTTTTGACCCCGAAGGCCGAGAGCCAAAAGGACCGACAATGATTACCATCTCTACGCAAATTCTTCTTTTCAAGGTCTAATAATGGTGGCAAGGCTGACTGCAGCGAAATAAAGGTGACTGTAAAAGTACAAAGAGATACAGACAAAGAGGGAAAGTTTTATTAATCTCAATATGACTTCCCTAATCAAATGAACATTCAATGGCATATACAATTGAAATATACATTGTGTGATTCTAACTAATGTTTCAACTTTATTCAACCAAGTACTTATATATGAAGTCATATCATCAAATCTGAAGATTTACTCTTCAGAAATCGAACACTAAAGGGACAGAGGAAAAAGTAGAGATCTAGATCTTTTATAGCATCAAGATTCACATTCTTTTTTCTTCTTATTTCCTATAATATGAACTAACAAAACAGTCTCATTCCAGCACTGCCTCCATCAGGTTATGTTGAAAGTTCAAAAAATGATTTTAGATTGTAAGGTGCAACAACGTCTGGAGTTCCATTCCACAGTACTTTGGCATATTGTTGGTAGGCACGCTCAGTGGGATGAAAAGAGTCGAAAAACAAGTAATCTTTCACTTTTTTACATAACTTGTATTCTTTTACTTGCCTCTTGCCTCCGCAACTATAAATCCCTCGAAATGGACCAGTTCCACAACAAGCCCTCTTTGATGTCTTAAAACCTAAACAAAGCAAAAATTATAAGTAAATTAAGACTATGGGAACATTCTTTAGATAATAATTAAACATTTTACTTTGTATTTTCTTTACATGGTCAGTATAATTGCATTATGATATGAGCATTATACCAACACGTGATTTAATCTTATTACTCCTTAGATTTAAGTCCAACGTTCTATTCCGTGAGCTGGGCAATAAATTTTTTGACACACTGCAGACATGAGATGGAAAAGACAGACAAAGAAACAACCCATACTACTTATAACCATATTAGCTATGCCAACGTAAACCAACAGTGCTCGAACGCAAAGAGACTAGACGTTGAGTTTGATGAGATAAAACATACCATATTTTGTTGGATTATCAATGCTTTCTGCAAATACTTTGAACAAGTTGAATAATGTATACTTAAATCCAGGCAATTTCTTCTCCAGTTGTTTGAGCATTTCTGGAAGAGCCGAATTATGCATTTTCGTCAAGTTTGTGATCTCCTCAATGAAATTACCATTCTTAACTCCTTTTTGAACATTAAGAGCGCGAATATTAGGGAGACGACCTATGGCGACCATATTAAGCATGACAAATTTTCTCCCTCCTTCCTTGTAAATTCCCTGCTGCATTAAAACACAAAGAATTAGCCTAGCAGTATAAGTGACAAATGGACGGGTTAGGCTGAATTTGGGAAGGGAGGATCAAAATGGGTTGAGTTAATAAATAATATGCCCAAATGTTACCTGGGATGAAATGAGTTGCGTTGAAATGGGCTAAAATGCGGGTCATAACACAATTCGCACAACTCTAATTAAATTTTAATTGCTATGACTAAATATAATACATTAAATAAAATAAAAGTCTTTTTGAAAATATTTTGACAAGATTTCTCATAAATCAATTTGGGTTAGATATCAGCCTAAATTTTGATGAATTGAGCTGAAATGGGTTGAACTAGCAAATGAGCGGGTCAATTATCAACCCAAACTTGAACAAATTGGGTAGATTATAAATCTCATGAGCTGATTTTACCGCTTCTAGTCTAGCTCTTCTCTAGCCAAAGCTCAACATAAAACATGTAATAACAAAACACTTGAATTCGACAAACAAAAGAATTTATACAGACAAGTTTTAATTTGTCATTTATTTTCACAGAAAAAAAGAAAGTAACAATATCTGATATCATCCAAGATAAATTAATTTACCATTTACTGTGGTCAAAGCCATTTGTGTCATTAATATCAAATACTTAAAATAGATAAAAGTGGTAAAACTATACGAAAAAAAAATTAGGTTGAATGAATAAGTTCATTACCTTCAGAACAGATGTCAAATTGCCCATAATCATTTGTAGATATTCCCTCTCAGGATACGAATTAGTAGTGGAATTTGTTGACAAAGGAGCCAAGTAATCGTTAGCGCCAGTGCTAAAAATATATACAGCATTGGAGAGGATCTGTTTGGACTCTGTTTTCCCCACCTTCTTCTTCAACAATTTTACGACTTTTCTGAAATATTTCAACTGTGTATTAAGATCTACAACCTGTCAAATGCAATCAAACTTCAGAGGTCCATAAACAAGTCTTGCTAATACTAACTAACTTGCACATAATTGACATAGAAGAAATTGTAGTTACATAAAACCAATTATATCAAAGACTTCCACTCTATATTGATTTAACAATCAAATTCAAACATGAATTACTTTAAACTAATTCAAAGAAAATGTCACTCACAAAGCCACGATGAGTTTCGACCAAACAACCAGCACCGCCTGATGCAAAGTTTACCCCGTGAACGAAATGTTGCTTGCCAATTTCAAAATACGAAGGAATCAACGGCAAATTAGCATATTCAGCTGCAAATACAACAACAAAATCCAAGTTTCATCACTTAATGCCTTCATAATAATAAAATAATTCTTGTAGATCCATTGCCATCTAAGTTTTTAAGATGACTATACAATAATCTCCCTTTTCCATTTGTGGAAAGTCACTTAACTTGCTTTTGCATAACATAGTTGATCAATTAGTCTTTTCCTTTAATAGGCTGAAAGTTATTTTCGGTTAAAACACTCAGAGAAGTTTACTGATAAGTGGATTTTTTAAACAGAAATACTAAATTTTTGTCTAAACTACTGGGTTCTGCCAAATTTGTAACTAGAACTCTAACTCCGCCCCTGTTCAGAACACTTGTCAAATAAAATTTACCGATAAAATCAGGGATAAGACGTCCATCGGAGAATCTGCCGGTAGGATACTTGAAGAATGATTCTCCATATGGCTGCCAATTTGCTTGGAACTCAGTAGTGGTGTTGATGTAGTTATTGTTTCCAGGATCAAACAACGAATCACCGAACACGAAAAGGGCAGCTTGAGGTCTTTCATGGCTGCTAGTACACAAAATTGGGTGAATAAGAAATGCAACCAAAACAAAGATGCAGAAGTGAAACAAGCTTGAGTTCAAAGCCATTGGAATACTTGAACAAGCTTAAGAAAAAAATAATTGGAGATATATCCCAGTGGAATAAAAGTGTCTGCTGAGTGGATTGATTGGTATAAAATTCCATTTTTCCTATTAGTGAAAATAATTGAGTCGGGGACTGTCCCATTTGTAGCTTTAAAAAAAATTTGTTTGTGGAAGAGGTCATTTTTGGACGTATTATATATCTTTTCGCCAGAATAAGAAAGAGACAAGATAGAGACAGGATCCATCCATAGGGTGACAGAATGATATTAAAAAAAGAAAAAGATGTAATTAAAAAGTAAAAGAATCTTATCCATTCCACTGTATCCTCAATAATACATGTTATTAGTTTTCATGTTTTCAAAGTATTGTAGCGATGGCGCAATGACAGACGACTACAGAAACAAAGTGGCTGCAGAACAAGAAGAAGGTAAGAGATGCGCATAAAGATCGGATGTTTTATTAATCTCAATCACTTCCCTAATCAAACATTACTATTACAAATCCTTCTCCAGCTCAGTGGGATGAACAGAGTTGAAAATCAACGATGCATAGTAGATAATCGACCATAAAAATATTTGATTTTTGAGTTCGATGAGAGAGAACATACCATATTTTGTGGCAGCTTCCTCCATGCAACTGCCATTTGTAACTCCTTTTTCAAGGTTCAGAATCCTAATAGAAGGGATACAACCTAAGGGACCCACATTAAGCATCACAAACTTTCTCCCTACTTCCTCGTAAATTCCCTGTTGCATTTACGGATGGTTGATAGTACAGGTAATAAAACAGAATAAGTGATAATTGGGATGTGAAAATGTAATAGCTTAAATATGTTTTTGATCATTATCTCTTTAAACAAATTACGGAGAGTTATTTATATCTTGTTTAGTCAATTTTTTAGACATCAAATAAAGTCTGATTATTTTATCAAAATAACAACTTTAACTCTACATGGAAGTGACAGTTTGGTTAAATTAATTGAAATAAGTTATAAAATTTTCAGTTGAAAATTATCTTATATCCATAGATATGAATTATTTTTTAGTTTTATTTGGTTTACTATGGATATATGAATTATTTTTTAGTTTTATTTGGTTTACTAGTCTAATAAAGTTAAGCAAATTTTGTGCATGAGTTGCAATCTCTACCCACATGAAAATTTAGAATTTACTTAAAATCGGTATTTACATAATTCACTTTTGATGGTTTATACTTCATGACTTATGTATGTGTATCCTTGTTTTACAGTTTACGTAGCTTTTCCTATTGCTATCTTTGATCAAAATGCTCAAATTCTAATGTTATCTGGTGATAGCTTTACTGAATGAAAGGAGAAAATCCTTCTCACTTTAGGACACTCAGACCTGGATCTGGTACTTCGTGCGGAAGAACCACCTCGCCATGGAATCAAGTATGTCAAAGGTTAAGGCTTTCTATAAGCAGTGGGAACGATTCTATCTTTTGAGCTTAATGCTCATAAGATATAATATAAACCACAGCATTAAGTGTTCTATCCCTAACAATAATAAGGTCAAAACATACAAGAAGATATTAATGAACAATTTATAAGTTTTGACAAGGAGTTAGCCAGCACCTTTATGAAGAGTCTCTCAAGTATGACATTTGATAGAAGTCATACAGTACTCGAACACATTATGGAGATGAGAGACATTGCTGCTACGATCAAGTCTCTTGAGATTAGTATGTCTGCATCATTTGTTGTGCATTTAATGCTCAACTCTCTTCCTGCGGAATATGGTCTATTCAAGTTATCTTACAACACACATAAAGATAAATGGTCAATTAATGAACTTTTGACCATATGTGTTCAAGAAGAGAAGGGGTTGAAACATGAGATACCTGAAAATATAAATTTGATAATTCATCATAAGAGAAATGCAAATGGAGGCAAAAGTACTCCCATGAAGAAGAAAGATAATTTAGATAAAAATTCTTGTTGTTTCTGCAGAAATAAGGGACATTGGAAGAAAGATTGCCTGAAATACAAGGAATGACTTGAGAAGAAAGGTAATTTTACCTTTGTATATTATGAAATAATTTCACTAGTATCTTTGATTATACATTATGGATCGATTCTGGTTCTACAATTCACATTACTAAAATCATGAAGGATTTTTTAACTCTAAGAAAGCTAGTGAGAAGTGAGCAAAATATTTATTCTGACAATAGAACATCATCACATGTGAAAAGCGTAAGGACTTATAAACTATTTTAAAAGATGATTTGCAATTAGATTTAGAAAACACTTTTTATGTTCCATCGTATTCTAGAAATTTAATTTCTATTTCAAGACTATCAATTGCTGGTTATGATTTCAATTTTCTTTATTCCTCAGTAAAACTTTTAAAAGGAAATAAAGTTATTGATTTAGAAATTTAGATTAAAACTTTATTTAAATTTGAGCTATACCCTATAATTTAACGTAATATTTTAACTCTGCATAATAAAAAAGTTGTTACTAAGTGATTTATTATCAATGAGAACTCATCAAGTCTTTGGCACAAAAGATTGGGACACATCTCTGTTGAAAAAAAAAAAGATTAGTTAATGATGGAGTTCTACAAGCTCTTGATTTTTCCGACTTTTAAACTTGTGTGGACCACGTAAAGGCAAAGCAGGCCAATAAATCTACTAAAGATGTCAAAATAGGTTATCAATTGCTTGAGATCATAGATATAGATATTTGTGGACCTTTTCCTGCCTCTTACTTGGATGGTGAAAAATATTTGATCTCATTTATTGACTACTATTCAAGATATATGTATTTCTTGTGTTTAACAAATTAGAAGCACTTGTTGCTTTTAAAATTTTCAAAACAGAAGTAGAGAAACAAGTTGGAGCTCAGATCAAAATTGTAAGGTCTGATAGGATATTATGGTAGGTATACAAATAAGAGACAAGTTAAAGGTCCATTTGCTAAGTTCCTTGAAAGTGAATATATAATTGCTCAATATATCATGCTAGGAATACCACAATAAAATGGTGAGGCAGAAAAAAAAAAGAACCAAACATCAATAGATAAGGTAAGAAGGATGATCGATAAATCAAGTTTATCTTTATCTTTATGGAGTGAAGCTTTAAAAATCACTGTGTATATCTTAAATAAGGTTCCACCCAGGGCTGGCCCCAAGACTTCTTTTGAATTATGAAAAAAATAAAAGCCTAGATTAAGTCATTTATCACATTTGGGGATGTCCAACAGAGGTGAGTGTTTATAACCCATAAGTAAAAAAGTTGAGTGAAAGAAAAAAAAAGTATTTTTATAGGCTATGCGATTAACTCTAAAGGATTTAAGTTTTGTTGTCCTTCTCATTATCCTAAAATTGTTGAGGCTAGAAATGCTAAATTTCTTGAGGAACATGAAGTAAGTGAGAGTGACTTGACTCAAATGGTGAAACTGAAAGAAGTAAGGGAACCACCTGTGGTACCTTTATATGTTAGAAACTTAAATATTGATTAGACAAATTCTTATGAATTCTCTGAAGAGCAACAAGTTCAAGAGCCACAACCACTTGAGGAGCCACATCAAGAACAACCCGATTTGCTCGAATCCATTAAAGGAGTGTCTGAACAAGTGAAAGTCAAAATATTCTCAAGAGTTCATAAACTAGCAATTTCTAGTGATTATGTTGTATATCTCCAAAAGTTTGAATATGATATTAGACTAAAAGATGATCCACACTTATTTTCACAAGTTATGAGTGGAGAAAACTCCATACTTTGGTATGATGCCTTTAAAGAAGAGTTGTAATCTATGACCAAAAATAAAGTATGAAATCTTATTGAATTACCATAAAGAGTATTTACTAGGGGATCCAAATGTGTTTATAAAACTAAAAGAGACCCATATGATAATTTTGAATGATATAAAGCTAGAGTTATAGTCAAGGATTTCACTCAAAAGGAAGGAGTTGATTATCATAAAATCTTCTCTCTAATGTCTAAGAAGGATTCATTAAGAATAATCATGGAAATAGTAGCTCACTTTGATTTAGAGCTACATCAAATGAATGTGAAAATAATATTCTTAAATGGAGATCTTGAAGAGGAGATCTACATGCGTCAGTCTGAAGGATTTTATGACAAAGATCAAAGTCATCTTGTTTGCAAGTTGCATAAATTCATTTATGAATTAAAACTGGCTTTCCACTAATGGTATATTAAATTTCATGATGTTGTTTCTTCATTCAAATTTACGAAGAATACTATGATCAATGTATATATCTCTAGGTTAGTGGGAGCAAATATATTTCTATTCCTATATGTGGATGATATTTTACTTGCTAGTATCTAGTGATTTGAAAGTGTTGCATGAGATGAAATAGTTTCTTATCCAGAATATTGAAATGAAGGATATAGGTGAAATATTCTATGTCATTGGCATAGAGATTCAAGGATATAGGTATCAAAGATCGCTTGGACTATCTCAAAGAGTTTATATTAAAAGAATTCTAGGAAGATACAGAATAAAGAATTGTTCACCTATAACAGCATCCATCATTAAAGGTGGTAAATCTCATTAAATCAATATTCAAAAAATGCATTGGAACAAGAGCAAATAAAAGGCATTCCATGTGCTTCTCTTGTTGGGCGCCTTATGTATGCACATGTTTTCACCAGACCTGATATTGCCTTAGAAGTAGAAATATTTGACAGATATCAAAATAATCTTGGTCTTGATCATTGAAAAGCTGGTATAAGGGTTTTGAGATATTTTCAAGAAACCAAGGATCTTAAGCTCACATACAAATATTCTGACTCATTGGAGGTAATTGAATATACAGACTCTGATTTAGGTGGATGCAAAGATAGTGGTAATCTACTTCTGGATATATTTTTTTTACTAGAGATGTTGTGACTTGGAGAAGTATTAAGCAAATTAATCATTGTTGCAATATCCGCATTGAAAGTTGAATTCGTAGCACGCTATGAAACTATTACAAGCTTTATGATTGAAGAATTTATTTCGGGATTTACAACTATTGATTTCATTTTAAGACCATTAAGAATGTTTTGTGATAATTCAGATGTATATTCTTTTCTAAGAATAATAAAAGTGGCAGCCGAGTAAGCACATCGACATAAAATATTTAATAATTACAGAATATGTCAAGAAGCAAGATATGAGTTTTGAACATGTTATTACTACTTTGATGATTATTGATTTCTATTTTACTAAAGGTTTACTGGCTAATATTTTCAATGATCATGTAACTCGTATGGGGTTTGGTAACTCATTTTAGTCTTGTTTTGTACTCTACATTGTCTAGGCATTATCGTTTCTTTGATATTCATGATGGTGCACATTTAGATTTTCATGTATTATGTTGTGATTATTGGATCAATAAAGTTGGACTCTGAATGATTTATATTAATCTCATTTATAAATTTGTTGGACTCTGAATGACCTATATCATCTCATTTATAAATTTATTGGACACTTTGTTAGAATATATTATACATTATAATATAATGAAAGAAAGTGTTTGATTAAGAGTATGAACGCCATGATTAGTGTAGAAACATGTTCTAGTTAAAGCGATTGTTGCATAATAGTTTAGTTGAGTGGATAAAATCCATAGCTATAATTACTATGCTTGTCATTCATAAAGGATTATATGATTAAAATATGTGGACCAAGTGGGAGAACGTAAGAATAAATATTTCTTTTAGAGATAAATGTGACCCACATATTAAGTAATAAATTATTTATTTTTTCTTTCATGTACATAATCTACATGACATATAATATTTTTGGTTATCCATATTTGAAAATTTCATTGATGGAAGAAAACTATTAATTATGAACACCTATAGCAATCATATTTTATGGAGAAGTCTCTGGGGCTAAAATTTTTTCCTAACTCTAACCTACCTATAAATACGTCTATGACTACACCAGTCTGATTTATCTTTTGATAAACATAAGCTAGAAGACTCCTAAGTTTGTGGTATAAGTCGGTTCTTGCTCAATTTTTTTTTTACCTACACTTGAACAATTTTAACTGAAGATACATTCCTATTTAATTCTTTATTGTATTTTGATTCTACGTATGAATTTAAATCAACAGTGTCTAATTTAATATCCACTTTGCGATTTTCTTTCGGATTGGATGTCATTATTTTGTTGTTGAAAATTTTGACTTGGGGAAGAATGACACCTAAACAAAGACCCTATTCGTAAATCAGAAGCAGAAGATTTTGGCGCATTTTTCTTGTTGCCAGGTGCTTGTGAGTTCTTCAATGACATGTGTGTTTTGATGGTAGTAATTTCTCGTCAGATACGTTACACGTATATTTTAAATTATTTTGTATTTTGAATAACCACATAAGATGTTTGATGCATGCTTTTGATTCATAAGAAAAGATAAACTAAATATTGAAGTATAAGTTTTAAAAATTGATGAATGTACAACTTGTATTTTTAGTGATTTCATAATTGAGCTCAAAATGATTGGATATAGTTCAAACATACAAAGATGAACCGTCGTGTCTAAGTACATTTGTAGTTAGATTTGTTTTGATCGATGAGGTACAAATAAACATATAATCTAGTATATCTCACCCAAAAAACAGTTGTCTATTGAGAAGAGAAAAATGTGAAATTAAGAAATTGAAGCATGATATACAAATAAACATTAAAATATTTCTATTTTGTTTTTCTGATACATTCTTCTTCTTCTTCACTTATTTTTGTCAAAGAGTTAAAGAAGTTCTTTATAGTTTTATTGAGGGAAAGAGTGAAATTTTATTTTTGGGTTGCATAAAATACAATATTTATTTCAATAAGCATTTTTCTTTGTTTTTCATATAAAACTTTTTGACTTAAATTTTAAACCCTCGATTCAGTAATTGTTTCGTGAACCTTTATTACTTATAATTAAAGATAACAAAGATGGAGTTGCTGAAAATAAATAAGATACTATGTGTCTCCATCTATTATCATTTTTTTCATTTTCAATATTACATTATTGAAGTCAGCGACGTATCTATAGGTCGGGACATGAATCCATGTTCATATTTTTAATTATATTAGTACTTTCTCGGTTTCATTTTAGTTGTTACGATAAAATTTACATATTCATTAAGAAAAAATTAATAGGGATTGCAATTTGACTAATATAACACTATTAATTAATATGGTACTTTTTGAAAATATACAATAATAATTTTTTTCACATTTTAGAATGAATTTAAAAAATATGGTCAATTATCTCTTGAGTTTTGAAATTAACAAGTATTTAAAAAAAAAACTATTTTTAATATACCTAACAGTTAAAATAAAATGAAGAGAGTAGTATATTTTAAAAATAAACCCTGTCTATATATAATAATATTATATTTTGAAGAACTATTTAAATCTGTATGCATGCAGCCAAGCTCAAAAAATTCTATGGTATAATATTGATTGAATGCATCTTTACAAATAAACTAAAATGTACGAGAGGATGGTATGTACGCAACCTTACCTCTAGCATTTTTCTTTTAAAAATAGAATACTTCCTTCTTCTCTTTTAGTGCTTTTGGTTTGAACCATTATTACTTTGTAAATAAAACTAAAGTATAATTAGGAGGGTGATATGATGATGATGTATATTAGCCTATATGAAGATTGTGTATTTTCTCCCTGTTGGTGTACATAAATAGATTTGTAAATTCAAGGATCAGAAAGATAATACAGAATAGTAGCATAGATGGATGATTGAGAGTTTGAGACTGTTGGATGGCAGATAATATATAGTGGCATGACAAGGGCGGCATTTTTAATACTCCATCGTCTCATTTTATATAATATATTTATCTTTTCAGTCTATCTGAAAAACATTATCATATTTCAATAGTTGAAAATTGTTTAATCTATCATTTTCAGTTTATTATTAATGACGTGACTTATTAGAACCGATTGATATAAAAATTCACTTTATTAGAACCAATTGATATAAAAATTCACTTTTTATGTGAAAAAAAAAGATTATGAGGACTTCTTTTTTCTTTCATAAAAAATGTTGGGCAACATTAAATATGAAAGGACCTTTTTTTTAAAGCCATACACGCTGGTAAGAGGCCCTAGGGTGTTGGGTGGTTTGGTCAGACCCCTACCATGTCTATTCCTTTTGAGCAACAAAAAAGGATCGGAGGGGGCATGAACCTAACCTCCTTAATACAAGAGAATGGGAGGCCCAATCTAATAGCAAAAGTACATGAGACGAGGGTTATTTGTAAATACTAAGTCCTCTCATGTAGCTCGGAATTACAAAATAAAGAAATTGGCTTTGTCCACCTTGCTTCTCACTCTAGGTAACTGCCAATTATCAAGATGAAAAGCTCCTTTGGCTCTTCTAGGTATATCCTGATAGTTTTTTGTAAAAAGTATTGTTACCACTAATATCAGCTTCCTTCGCGAGAATATCTGCCACCTTGTTGGTTTCTCGGTAGCAATGTTGGATATTAAAGTCAGATTGCTCCAAGGTGTTGACTGCTTCCCTTATAATATTCTTTAATCTGAGGTTGTTAGGTGTTCTTTGCATTTAGCATATTCACAATAATCTGAGAGTCAAGCTCTAGACATATGTTTCCATTATGAGGCTTGAACCATGTTACGTAGTTCTTGATAACCATAGGTCTCCACGTCTCAATCTCCTTGCAAATGTTGTCCCAGGGCCATTTGAAAGAGCATCTCGGGCAGGATTTAGTAATTGCATCATTGATGGTCCAATTAATATGATATTCCATGTTCCTCACATAATATCTATCCTTATCTCCATATTTGCAAGGGCTCCAGCTCTTCCATATTTCCCAACAGATTGCGAGAGGGACAATAGTGAGAATAAGTTTATGCACATTGTTTTTTAGAGTAACATCCCTTCATCTTTTGAAAACCATTCTGATGGACCAGTTTCTGTGACTAATACCCAGAGGAGCACTGAAAAGATTCCAGAAATGTGTAGCGAATTTTAAAATAAGATTACCCAGTAATACTAGGTTGTGTTGTATTTATGAGAAACAAAAGAGCAGGGGGACTTAGAGCCTTACCTCTCATTACAACGCTAGGTGCACGAAACACCTCAAAATCCAGAATAGAGTCCTATCAACGAACTCTTCTCTAAAACAATGAGTCACCTGGGCATTAGACTAATCCATAATCCTGATAATATTGTCGATGATCTGCTTGAGTTTGTAGTTCTTGTTGCTTCTATTCTTCACCATATTTACAATGACCATGGAGTCTAGTTTGAGAATGAAATTAGTTAAGCCTTGTTGGCTACACCATTTCCCACCAAACTCTGCTGCCAATGCTTTGGCCATGTTGTTGCTAGTATATATTACTGGGATTGAAAATGCCATCACCATCTCTCCATTCCTGTCCCTTGCTATCCCTCTAATTCCAGCTCTTCCTGTTTCCAACAGAAAACTTCCATCAGTATTAACTTTAATATTCTCCGTCTGAGGTGTCCTCCATTTGACTTGAGTCTATTTTTGAATCGGTTTGATTCATTCTGTAATATCACAAAAATTAGTCCACTCATTAATTGAATTAAGAGGGGGAAATTTTTTCGAAATTATATTCCTAGTGCACCATGTCCTTTCGAAGAACATTGTGGTATTATGAAATTTCTTTTATGTGCCATATCGACAAGCACATCTTTGTTTCCACAACTCGTAGCATATGAAGATGGGTGTGATGTAAAATATTCATTGATGGACCTTGTTTTTTGGTTTACTGTCCCACAACTTATTGACACTACAAAAAATGCCGAAAAAAATGAGGGCCAATACCGACGGACAGGGTCGGTTTTTTGAGCAAAATCAGCGCACTTATCACCGTCGAAATTTGGCTCATCAAATTGTGAAACCGATGGACAGGGTCGGTTAAAACTGAGGGACAACCGACCCAGTCCACCAAAATAAAAAATAAGAAAAAATTAAAAAAATCGAGGGACAAAGTAGGTTTGTCCGTTGGTTTTTCAGAAATATATAGAAAAAAAATTGCTATTTCAAATCGAATTCAGGTATTTACTATGATATTAGACAATTCTACCACTGGACTATACATACTCTTTGATGAAATCTTTCTTTCATTTTTATTTATACTCGTCAACTGTAATTTAGCACTTCAAAAATTGACGCAATTTCTCGATTTTTATTAAAAAATAATAAAAAATCAAGGGACTCCCTCGGTTTTCTTTTCAAACCACAAAAGACTACAGTACGTGTTTACCCAAAAGAATTTAGATCTACGTCAGAAAAGGTGGTTGGAACTTTTGACGATTATGATATGAGTATCCTCTACCATCCGGGCAAGGCTAATGAAAATAATTTTCTCAGATTTTTACACGAGAAAAAATCGACGGACAATCTATTCTGTCCGTCAGTTTTTTTAAAACTAATTAAAAAAATAAAAATAAAAATAAAAACAGACGGACTGAATCGGTTTTCCCTCGATTTTTTAGACCGGCTCTGTCCATCAGTTTTTTACCCTCGATTTTGATAATATTTTTAGTAGTGTTAAAACACTTATAAGAGGTTCATTGTTATGAGTAATCGTAAGAGGGTTTCCAATAGTGTTCCAAGAAAACAGGCTGCCTTGCTATCAACGAACACATGCTGTAATGTCTCAAGTTGGGCAATCCTGCAGCAAAAACAAGATAGATTTTTGTTAGTTTCAAACCTGTTTAACGTATATTTAAAAAGCAATTCTTTTTAATAATTCTCCAAGTTAAAAAGAAATTTTTAAAAGGGACTTTAGAGTGCCAAATCCTGTTCATGAACTCATGTTTAGGCTTCCGAGTTCTAAAGATATCCCAGGCAGCCTTGTTGGTGAAAAGAACATTGTCAGTAGTATTCCACACTGGATAGTCATTGACATCCTTGTTACCTATGTGAATCCTTGTTATATGATTTGTCAGCTGACCAGAGATTATAAGATTCAAATTGTCAAAATTTCAGCCACCATTAATAGTGAATTGCTTCACATCGAGTTTTGCTCTTCTTCCAGGCCTAGGGATCAACTTAGCTAGAGCACCTTTGCCTGTCCAATTATCCCACCAAAAACTAGAGTTTCCAGATTCAATATTTCAAGTGATGTTGGACTTAGCCTTGTCTCTAATCCTAAAAATAGTTTTTCAGGCATGAGAGTCAAAAGGTGCAATGCGTTTAGAGACAGGATGAGATCTTTTACAATGCTTGGCTTTTAAAAAAGTTGCCCAGAGTGATGTGTGAGTCCTGAACCACCACCATCTCTTTAATCTGAAAGATTTTGCAATATCTTTCAATTTCCTCACCCCTGTTCCCCTTTATCCTTAGGAATGTATAGGTTCTCCCAAGATGACCAATGATATTTGTCTTTGCCTTCTTTTTTCCCCCCAAAGAAAGTTATTAAAGTGTTTTTCAATAAGCGTCAGGGTTCCTTTTGGTGGATTCAGAGCAGAAAGAGTGTAGGTAGGCATAACTTGTAGAACACTCTTGGTAAGTCCCATCTTTCCATAATATGACAATATTTTTCCCTGCCATCCATTGAGGGTTTTGATGATCTTATTAACCATGCCCTCAAAATAGTATTATTTCTTCTTGCTAAGGTATATAGGATATCACAAGTAGGTGAATGGAAAAATTTTATCCATAAATCCAGAAGCATATCTCATCCTATTGATTTTACTGGCAGTAGTATTAGGAGCAGTAATGAAGAAACTTTTTCTTTGATTAACTTTATGGCCAAATGCTTTTTCATATCTCCTCACTTGTTTCTAAACAAGTCTGATTGATCTGGTATTGCCACCTGTCAAAATGATAATATTATCAGCATAAGACAAGTGGCTAATGATGCCATTTGATGTATTCGTACTGAAATGAGTAAAGTTCTTATTGTCATTGAGACTGTTAGAAGCCTCGATAACACTTTAACACCAATAATGAATAAGAAAGGGGAAAGAGGGTCTCCCTGTTTAAGACCCTGGGGAGAAGAGAAAAAACGAGTCCTTGTCCCATTAATAATAATAGAGTACCACACAACTGATAAGAGCCTTCAAATAGTCCAAATACTCCTCATAAAAGCCAAATTTCCTCATGATAGCCATTAGAAAATTTCATGACATCCTATCGTAGGCATTGGCCATGTATGATTTGATGATCATGTTGCCTCTTGTGTTGTCATGTTTAATCCCTTGGGTTAGCTCATGGGCCAGAAGGACATTCTCATTAATCATGGCCTGCCTTTGACAAAGACACTTTGGTTATTAGAAATAATCTTATCCAGCAAAGATTTAAGCCTCCTTGAAAGAATTTGGTGATGATTTTGGAAGAGAAATTAGTAAGGCTAATAGGTATGAGGTCTGAGAAGGTAGAAGGTGATTCAATCTTAGGGATAAGAACAAGGCAGGTATGGGAGAAAAACTTAGTAAGCTTTCTTCCTTTGAAGAAGTCTTGAACAAAGTTTTGAATGTCATGCTTGATAACCTCCCACCACTTGTTATAAAAGGTTCCATGGTATCCATATGGACCGATAGAGCTATCTTAGCTCATGCTAAAAATAACACATTTAATCTCTTCTAAATCTAGAATACTGGTAAATCTAGCATTTTCCCCCTCTGAAATGACACTATGAATGCTCTCTAGGATGTTATTATTCAAAAATTGATGGTGGAGGTTGAACAACTTTCTGTAGTGCTGTATGGCGGCCCCGCTAATTTCCTCATCCCCTTGGAACCTATTCTCTCAATGATATTTGATTCTGTGAAGTTGAAATCTCTTTCTCCTTTCTCTGATCAAGCCGTGGAAATATTTTGTGTTGAAGTATTCCTCTTCAAACCACTTTGTCTTAGCCTTCTATCTGAGGAGCTTCTCCTGGATGCCCAACCATTTTATATATTCTGTCAGACCTCTTTTAAGATCTTCCCTACATTGATCACTATTGTGAAGATATTCAGCTCTTCCAAAACCAATACCTTTGCTTCCCACTCATTAACATGGTCAAAAACATTCCTAATAACATCCTTGGACCACTAAGTCAGTTTCTTGCTAAAATTATTCAACTTTTGTTGTACAATCCATATAGAGTTTTCATGGATCTAAGTGTTCCAGGATTCTTCCACTACCTACATAAAAGAAGGCTGATCAGTTCAAAATTCAAGGAATTTAAAGTATTTAATACATCCTGGTAAGTCCTTCTGACAATTGATAAGCAATGGTCAGTGGTCAGAGCCCGTCTACACAAGATGTCTAACTACATTGGTGTTGAAGAACTGAGTCCATTCATCATTGACAAAAACTCTATCAAGCCTCTTCCAGATTCTTTTACTGGGCCTTCTGTTATTACACTAGGTGAATCTAGGTCTAACAAAGCCCAGGTCAGTAACTTCACAGTTACTCATGCAGTTGCTGAATTCTAACCTCTTAGTCATCCTATGAGGGGTTCGCCCCATTTTTTCATCAGGGCTCAAGATGACGTTAAAGTCACACCCAATACACCATGGTCCATAAACTAATTGATAAACCTCTTCTAAGCTAAGCCATAGATCTCTTTTTTCAACTGCTGTGCATTTAGCATATATTGTAGTGACATTGAAAGTATCAGTTATTGAGCCTGAGTGAAGTTTGATAGTCATTTGTTGAGCATTATTATCAATAATGATAGTGCTGAAGTTGTCTTTCTAGAAAAATCATATTTTGCCATTGGCATTGGAAATACAGTGTTGAAGATTCAAAAACTTCATGTAAGAGTTGATCTTGTTCATACTGACAAAAGGTTCTAGTACGGCCACTAATTCCACTTTGTTGATATAGATAAGTTTCTTGAGTCTATGAACGACTTTTTTTAGATTTGACACCCCCTAATGTTCTAGAAGATTGCACTAATCATAAATATATTGAGATGGGGCTAATTTGTGCTTCCCCCTATAGTGGGATAATTTTCCTTGGCTTTATGTTTCTTTCCATTTTTCCTATTTCTGTTTCTCCCTTTCTTAACTAGTAAGAAACCTTCCGTGTCTTCTATCTTTGAGCCTTTGCAGTTTGGAGGGTTACCAATCACCCAAGCAGTGATAATTTTTCCATCAGGAGAAGATTCTATATTTTGCGTGGTTGTGTTCTTGATCTTTTGCTGTTTTCTAGTTTCTGGAGGAGTGCTAAAGTTCAGGTCCACTACCAATTTAAGCTCAAGTGACGCTTTAGCTTCAGAAGGGATTGAGGACGATACTTCCTCCTGCTCCTGATTTTCCACAGGATTGGTCAAGATATGATCTTTCATCTGTTTTGTCTTGCTGTGGATATCACTAGATTCCTGTACCATCTCATTGTTGTCGTGTTCATGTTGTTGGGATCCAATGTTGCTACCCCTATCGTTGTCTCTATTCTTTAGAACATTACAGACATCCTCCATGTTGTCTTCTCCAATATTACTCCTTTCCATATTGTTAGTATCAACATCAATGTCATTCTCCCCTCTATTTTGTATTTCCAAATATAATTTGGTAACCAAATCAACTCCACTCACCCATGTGTCCTGTTCTTGATGCTTGCTATGCTTTGAATCTAGAATCAAGAACCCAGAATTTTGCTTTCTAGTAACTAGATCGTTTTCCTGCTCCATTCTATTCACTTATTTATTCTCTCTTCTCCTTCGCTTTTTTTGGTTTTTTGGCTTGAAGAGTAGTCTTAAACGTTACAGTAGTTCTTTTCTTAGGACTTTTCTATCATTTTGCTTTCTTTTCATTCTTATCCCCATAGTAACCTCAATATCTGTACCAACAGCTGCTACATCATTCTTGGTAGGATTCTCAGCAATCTACTCACCATTATCCTTACAAATATCTTGTGGTTGCTGTTAATGATTGGTCCCAAAATTCTTTTCATCTTGTGATCCTCTGTTGCTGCTACTATTAACACCTTTTTTATTGCTAAACTCCTTTTCTTTAATCCCCTTGACCATTTTTATCATTAGACATATGCTTAGTATTAGCTTCTGGGGCGTCGTCTTCCTTGGAGTTATTAGGTTTCATCTCAGCCTCTTTCAATTCAGCAACTTTTTTCCTTTATAAGGAACGACAATCAACCATTATGTGTCCAAGTTATTTGCAAAATCTGTAGTATTTTGGGATGCCCTCATACTCAAGTTTCTGAGTATATCCCCTAAGAGGGGAATCCTCATTTTCAAAACCAACCCAAATCACATCAGGTTTCAGTAGGTCGATTTTTGACTCTCACCTTCGCCATGCTAGGTCGGGTTTCGCCTCTAGTAACATTGTCCATTTCCAGAGGCTTACCCACCCTGATCACCAATTTCTTAATATCATTCCACGTATGTAAATGAAATGGTAAGGAAGGAAACAGAACCCATATTGGAGCAATTGGAAGATCCTCCTCCGGCTTAAAGTCCGGCAACCACATTTGTAGCCACATCTATTAGCCATCGATGGTGAGGATCCTTTTGTACCAAAATGAGTTAAAATCCTCGTCATTAGAGAAGTCAATGAAGACATTAAAATTTTCAAAAATATCAATTTTAGCCGAGACCTTAACTGGAATTGTCTCTTTGAAATTTGATCGAATTCGATCAATTTGAGGTCTTGGCTTGAGAAATCTTCCTAGAATCGTAAGTCTACACTCAGCTGCCATGAAACCATAGTAGTCGAAGGGTTTAAAGATGACCACCAACTACCATTATGTGTGGTTTGTCTAGCTAGCACAACTTCTCTTTCATGGCGCACCGAGGGCTGGGCTGAGCTAGGTTTGGTAGTCACAGAGTTGGCATAAGAAGTTTCCCTAGCAATTCCTTCCTTTGATGTGTCCCCCGATGTAAAGGCATTGATTTGCCCTTTTAGACGTGCCGTAAGGGCGTCATTCGGTGGGTCCATCGGAGAGGGCGTGGGTTACAACAGCTCAACCTTTGAGATCTGTTAGTGAGAGAGAGAAAGAAAGAGCCGTATGGTATTTTCGGGCGATGAGTAGCGACTTCACCACCCAAATAAGTATGTTGCATACTGTCTATGACTGGGGTCTGGCAACACTTACGACTTGAGTTTTTGTCAATGCCAAATCTTCTAATTAGGTTCTCATCAAAAGGGAGTTGAGCAAGACACAACCTCCATGCCAAAAAGAATATTTTGAAAGGGATGCATGCAATTGTGCCAAAGGTGACAAAAACCGTCACTATGAGATAGTCTGGTAATCTGTTTCGCAAAGGTGTTGGAGTAGTGGCCCGTACTAGAGTCATTCCACATAGGGTAGTTATCCATATTAACGTTTCCAATCTCGACACCCTCAATGAGATAGTCTATTAAGAAGTCGTGACTCCAGATGGACTTTATCCAAGTCCCAAGCACTGGGGGTGTTCATGATTTGGGGAAAAACCAAACCAAATCGCAGACCAAACCAAATCGATTAAAAAAATTGATATTTGATTTGGTTTTAAATTTTAAAAATCGATGATATTTGATTTGATTTTGGTTTTACTAAAAAAATGAAGAAATAACCAAACCAAACAGATAAATTTTATACGTAAATTTATAATTATTTGAATATATGTTAGTAGTTTTTCATAAATAATTATAAATATTTTATATCTTTTAATCATTAATTTGGTTTTAGTAGACTTTATTTCACATGTACTACAACACTTTTAAATTTTATTACTTAAAAAATATGTCCAAACCTAATACTCTAAGTTTAATTGTTTATATGTGGTGTGACATATTATCGATTTTTTAATTTTCTTTTATTAAGACATTCATCTACTCTTTAATCATTTGTCTCTTTGATTTTTGAAGGGTTGACCATTCTATATAAAGTTGTATATTATTTCTGTATGGATATTAGACATGCGAAATGGAAAAAACTTTACATTTATGCAACTTAAATATGCTAACACTTTGGAATAGTGTTGAAAAATAATAGAAGATTCAGATACATTCATCTCGTGATAGTAGAGACAAATTTATTGATTCCTAATGTTCACTTGAAATAATTATCTCATATCTTTATTTTTTTACTATTATTAATTTATCATTAGCTAGTTATAAACCGAAAAACTAAACTAAACCGAACTAAACCGATAAGAACCAAACCGATGATTATTTATTTTATTTGGTTTGATTTGGTTTTAGAAATTTAAAAGCCGACTAAATTAATTTGATTTTGATTTTAGATTAAAATCGACCCAAACCAAACCATGAACAGCCCTACCAAGCACCATCAATTAAATACTCACTGACAGTAGTGTGTCTGTTAGGCTGAGGATCAGGAAGCAGATTGACCAAAGCACCTTCTTCTGACCAATTATTCCACCACATGTTGCTTGTGCCGGAGTTGACCTTCCAAACATGTTAGATTCAGCTTTCTCCCTGATCCGAGTCAAATGCTTCCAGAGTCCAGACATGTGAGTTACCAGGCATCCATTTTTCTTTTTGCAACAATATGAGATCTACTATCATATTTGGCATTGATAAAAGACCCCCACAAAGATGTTTGAGTCCTTAATCTCCACCATCTTTTCATAGCTAAGGTGTTGCTGATCTCCTCTATTACATACTCATATTGTTGTTTTGATGATTGACAAAAAGTGTTGTAGATGGCTGTGGCATGATAACATGGATCAGGTACAATCTTCTGTGCAGTAAGCTGATATGGATAACTAGGTATTATTCTGATATACAGGTGGCATACATTGACTTTAGTCAACATGATACGTGCATAGAGTACGGGTGACGAAGGGAGTCCTTGTGCCGCAATTAAAAGGAAACACAACTGGACTCCAACAAGGAAATAACTATTAGAGAATCCTATTTGAAGAGAATAAGGAAAGGAGAAATCCAATTGATTGCGGGCAAGAAAAGAAGAAAGCCCAACAAGAATCAAGAATCAAGGCGGCCAAGAGAGGCTTATAAACAGGACTTTGTAATAGAGATTTTTCTTCTTCTTTTTCACGACAGTTGAGTATTTTGCAACAAGAAAGATAAAAGTTTTTCTTTACAACTGTCAAATATTGTGAGAGAGAGTTATCAGTGATTTTTGTTCTTAGGTGAGAAGAAGGTTTCTAACTCGATCTGTGAGTTGAGAAATTGTGTTACTGGTAGAGCTAGTTAGTGGAGTTTGAGGTACTAGAGTTAGTCCCTTTGATTGCAGAGTTGTAATCTAAAACTTGCTCGTCAGTTGAATAAAACCTTAGGTGCTAGGTCGTGTTTTTGTTACTTCCTTGAGTAAGGAGGTTTTTCACGTTATATTAGTGTGTTCTTTACTGTTGTTTCTTGTGTGTGCGATATAATTGAACCAAGTTCCATATAGTAAATCACTTGTGGTGATTTCAATTGGTATCAGATCGGAGTTTTTCGGCAAAGGCTTATACCTTGAAAAATCAAATCATGGCAGCACCACCAATAGCTCAGGAGGGACAATCAACTACAAGACCACCCTTGTTCAATGTGCACTACTATGAGTGGTGGAAGAATCGCATGATGGACTTTCTTATAGGTGAAGATCACAACCTGTGGAATGTAGTGTTGGATGGACCTACCATTCCCATGAAATTGGCTGAAGACGGAAAAACACAAATACCAAAAGGAAGATTGGAGTACACGAAGGAAGAAATATTAGCAGTTGAGATCAATGCAAAGGCAAAGAAGATTCTGGTTTATGGACTTGGTCTTGATGAATACAATCGAATCTCTTCTTGCACTAGTGCAAAGGAAATCTGGGATGCCCTCCAGACTGCTCATGAAGGAACAAGTCAAGTGAAGAAGTCAAAAATTGACATACTAAATCGTCAGTATGAGTTGTTTAGAATAAAGGAGGGGGAATCTATTCACGATATGCATACCAGATTTTCATCTATTATTAACGAGATGTACTGGTTAGATGAAGTCATCCCAACACATAAGATGGTAAGAAAGCTTCTAAGTGTTCTTCCTGAATCCTGGAAAAGCAAAGTGGAAGCGATTTTTGAGGCAAGAGATCTTGATACTTTGACTATGGATTATCTGATAGGAAACTTGAAGACCTATGAACTCAAGAAATCCCAAGAAAAGGAACTCTGTAGTTCTCATAAAGAAAAGAACCTGGTTCTCAAGACCACAGTCGAAGACGACAACATGGCTCTGCTTACTCGAAGATTCCAACGAATTATTAAGAAAGGGTTTAATGCTCAAAGGAAGAATGCTTCAAATCATTTGACAAAAATCTTCGAGATCAGACCTGTCACAAATGTGGTGAATCTGGACACTTTATGAAGGATTTCCCTCAATGGGAGCTAGAACACAAGCGAAATCTGGGCGAAAAATCTAAGGATGTAAAAAGGGATCAATTCCAGATTCTCAATAAAAGACTTACCACAAAAGAAGCAGATAGCATAGTGAAGCGAGCTCTGGCTGCTACAGGAGATACTTCGAGTGAAGAATCTGAAGGAACCACTGAACAAGATGACTGCTCTCTCTTGGCTATGGATGATTCGAATGATGAAGATGTGCTGGCTCTCATGGTTGAAGTGGAGTGAGATAGTGAAGACGATAAAAGCGAGGTAAGTTTTTTGGAACTTAGTTCAAAAATAAAAACTTATTCTCAAAAGAAGCTGGCATCATTATCACTTGTTCTCATAGATGAATTGAACACTATGTCCATTGAAAAAGAACAGATAATGAATGCATTCGCATCTCTAAAACAAGAAAATAAAACCTAGAATAAGAGAAGAAGGGGTTGTTAAAAAGGGCTGATGAATGTGTGAAAATTCTCAAAGAAAACCAGGAGAAAAGTGAAACTATAAAGAAACTCATCTTTGAATCACAAATACTGAATGCTGAAGTTCAGAGACTTCACAAGACCTTGAATATAAACAGAGCTGAATTAGAAAGAGCCTTAAAATGGACAAAATCTTCTGAATTTCTATATTCTATAAATGAAAAGCAATCTAGAAAAAGGCAAGGATTGAGATACAATGATAGAACACATGGTTCAAATGACAAATTCAAAATGCATAATACTTTTCGTTCTCACTGTGGGTTGACAGGACATGATGTAGAGCATTGCTTAATCAAGCAAAAAGACACAAAGAAGAATTTTGACTATGAAAAACCAAAGATAATGACCAGTGAATACAAAAGAAAAACCTTGAAAATTAATAGAAAAATAATTTTGCCACACTGGGCTAAAAGAGATTTAATTCATCCATTTAGAAATGGAAAGGGTCCCAAGCTTGTCTGGGTGCCCAAATCTAACCTTTGACTAGTTTTGTAGGGAAAAGTGAGAGGAAAGAAAGGAACCTGGTACATGGACAGCGCATGCTCCAGGCATATGACAGGAATAGTGAAAAACCTTCTCTCACTCACAAGTCACAAAGGTGGAAGTGTAGCCTTTGAAAATGAAAAAAGGGTGAAATCATTGGAATAGGAAAGGTTTGAAGATCTATGACACAAGCAATTGACGACGTGTATTATGTGAAGGGTCTGAAACATAATTTGCTGAGTATCTCTCAAATGTGTGATAAAGGCAATTCTGTCTTATTTACATCAGCAGATTGCAAGGTTACCAGTCTGAATAGAGGGAAACTGGTCCTCAAAGGGCAGATGTATAAATATGTGTACAAGAAAAATATTATGGATCCTATGAGAGGAACTTTCTTGCCTTAATGGATAGTTCCATGCTCTGGCACAGGCGCATGGGTCATGCTAGCTTCTCTCATCTCAACAAGCTTGTAGAAAAGGAACTGGTTCTAGGTCTTCCCAAAATTAAGTTCAAAGACAATTTAATTTGTGATGCTTGTGCAAAAGAAAACATGTAAGATCATCTTTCAATTCGAAAAAAGGTAGTCAGCACTACCAGGTGCCTACAACTTATTCATATGGACCTGTGTGGTCCAATGAGGGTAACAAGCAGAGGAGGAAAACAATATGTGTTTGTTATTGTAGACGACTATACCAGGTTCACATGGACACTGTTTTTAGCCTCCAAAGATGAAACTTTTGATGCGCTCTTAATATTTGCCAAAAGGATTCAGAAGAAACTAAATCAGGTACTGGGAAGCATTAGATCAGATCATGGAACTGAGTTCGATAATTTAAAATTTCTTGAATACTATGCAGACTCAGGTATTGACCATAATTTCTCAGCAACAAGATCCCCACAGCAAAATGGAGTAGTAGAAAGAAAGAATAGAACCTTGGAGGATATGGCAAGAACTATGTCAATTGCAAGTGGACTACCTCAAGGATATTGGGCTGAGGCAGTAAACACAACCTGCTACTTAATAAAAAGATGTATGATCAGACCACCCTTAGACAAAACTCCTTACGAGTTGCTAAAGGGAAGAAAGTCAAATCTGACACATCTCAAAGCATTTGGGTGCAAGTGTTTCATACATAACAATGGCAAGGATGCCCTAAAAAAATTTGATGCAAGGAGTGATGAAGACATCTTTCTTGGCTACTCCTTACACAGTAAGGCCTATAAAGTTCTAAACAAAAGAACAAACTTTGTTGAAGAAAGTGTCCATGTGATTTTTGATGAACAGAGGAAAGTATACAATGAGAGTGTTGTTGAGGACATAGAGGAGATTGGTATGGCACCACGTACAAACCCTGAGGGGGAACCTGGTACACAAAATGAAGGTACTCATGATGGAATGTCAAACACATTTGTAGAGAAAGGAACCAGTGCTGATGCAGAGCCAAGTGATGTAGCAAAAGCACCAGAACTCACAACTAATCTGGACACCTTAGGAGATGAACCCGATTCTTCTCAGACAACAGAACAGTAAGAGATGAAAGCAGGTCACTGGAAGCATAAAAGTTCTCATCCTATTCAGAATATACTTTCTCCGTTAGACACAGGAATACGGACCCATTCTAGATTAAGAAGCATGTATGCATTTTCCAGCTTACTTATCAATGATAGAGCCAAATAATGTTAAGGAAGCTTTGCAAGATACAGATTGGATCATGGCCATGCAGGAAGAATTGGAACAATTTGAGCAGAGTAAAGTATGGAACTTGGTTCCTCGACCTGACAACAGAACAGTTATAGGAACCATATGGGTCTTCAGAAATAAACTTGACGATCAAGGAGTCATTGTCAGAAATAAGGCCAGATTAGTTGTCCAAGGATACAATCAAGAAGAAGGCATTAATTATGATGAAACATTTGCTCCTGTAGCATGGATAGAAGCCATAATAATACTCATTGCCTATGCCATCTACACGAGATTCAAATTATTCCAGATGGATGTTAAGAGTGCCTTCGTAAATGGGCTATTGCAGGAAGAAGTTTATGTGAAGCAGCCTCCACGCTTTGAGAATCATGAGTTTTCTAATTATGTGTACAAGATAAATAAAGCCTTGTATGGACTTAAACAAGCCCCAAGAGCATGGTATGACAGACTTTCAAACTTTCTCTTTGGCCATGGGTACAATAGAGGAAAGATCGACAAAACCCTCTTCTTGAGAAGACAAGGTAAAAACATTCTTATTGTTCAAATTTATGTTGATGACATTATTTTTGGTGCCACAAGTCTGGTGCTATGTGAAGAATTTTTAAAGCTTATGAACAACGAGTTTGAAATGAGCATGATGGGAGAGTTGAACTACTTTTTGGGACTACAGATAAATCAAACCAAAGAAGGAACTTCAATTCATCAATAGAAGTACATCAAGGAGCTTCTGACAAAGTATGACATGGAGAACTCCAAAGTAAATGATACCTCCATTGCAACTACCACTCGATTAGATGCTGATGAACCTGGTCCAAGAGTTGAGGAAACCAAGTACAGAGGAATGATTGGGTCTTTATTATATCTGACAACCAGTAGACCAGACATTATTTTCAGTGTGGGCCTATGTGCAAGATTCCAAACTAATCCAAATGAATCCCATCTGAAAGCAGTGAAACGTATTCTGAGATATCTTAAAGGAACAATGGACCTGATTCTTTGGCATCCATGCAGTGATTCCTTCAAACTCATTAGTTATGCAGATGCAGATTCTATTAGATTCTTGGTTGACAGAAAAAGCACATCTAAAATGTCACACTTCTTGGGACCATGCTTCATATCTTGGGCAACCAAGAAACAAAATTCAGTAGCTCTATCTACAGCAGAAGCTGAGTATGTTGCAGCTGCATCGTGTTGTACTCAAGTATTATGGATCAAGCAGCAATTAGAAGATTATTGGATAAACATGGGTACTATACCCATCCTGTGTGACAATATTACTACTACAAACATGGCAAAGAACCCGGTTCACCACAAAAGAACAAAGCACGTTGATGTGCGTCACCACTTTTTTAGAGACAATGTAGAGAAAGGTCACATCCTAATGAAATTTTGCAAGACTGAGGATCAGGTGTCTGACATATTCACCAAGGCCTTGGGAATAGATGCCTTTAATAAAATACATGTGGAACTTGGCCTCCTTCGACTCACCTAAAATCTGTATTTCTTGATTTTTTTTCTTTTTCTTCATCTTTTGACTCGAAAAGAAATTTATGTTTATGCTTATTTGGTATTTTGTGTTTTGAATTTAAACCCAGTCTTGTTCCTTTTAGTAGGATCACACCTCAGGCAGGCTTCAATGAGGGTACAGGTAGGAATGATGTGACTCTTACTTTCCAAAGTGTTGAATATCAGGTCACATACAAGAATAGATCAAATCACTGCTTTATCTTCTAACAGGCCAATGGTATGTACCTGTACTCTTTCATATATGTTGAAATTACTAATAGCACATCAGTCAATCTCAAAATTGAACCTGGTCCATATTTTCTTTGTATTTTTAGGTCTCTCTCTCTCTTAAAATAATTAAAAAAATGGAGAATCATTACTTTTCGCTTTTCCCGACGAATTTCTGACAACCGTCATTCTTGAACACGGTTTCTCTCACCCACGTCCCATTCCCATTACTTCTCCACCTCTTCCCCTTCCCTAGGAACTCCTACTTATAGCTCCTAGGCCTGCAATCATTTCTTTTGTCCTCCTTCTTTTGTCTTTTCACCAAAGTTTTCTTTCTCTCTTTTCTTTGTTCGTTAACCTCTCTTCTTCGTCACCGCGCCCTGCTATGGAGTCTTCTTCTTCCACCCCCATGTTTCCCCTACCTCTACTCAAGGGGAATCTCGGCCACTACCTGATACACAATCCATTTCTGATACTAAGATTGAACGTGCCAAGGCTAGTGTTTCATCGTTGGAAGAGTCATTGTCCAAATTAAGTAATATTCTTTTGCAAGGAAGCGATAATAATGATCAGTCGTATTTCAACCTACTCCGGGGTTTGGTACCCCCAATAACAGATGATCAATCATCCCAAGAATTGCTTGATCTGATGTCTTCTGCTGATTATGGAGTTGAATTGCCTCATCATGATTTTGAGTTGCTGGAAGTGGAGGAGCAAGAGCTTGAGCGTATCAAGGCTAGTGTTCCATTGTTGGAAGAGACGTTATCTGAATTGAGCAATAGTCTTTTGCAAGGGAGCGATAATTAGAGTGTGATACAGTTCTCAGTTTGAGTTAGTCGAAGATGAAGAAGGTGCCAAGGCTAGCATATATGCTGATGATCTCATCTTTGGAGGCAGTATCATACAAAGTGGAAATCAGTTTATTGCATTTTAATTAGCGTCAATGTAATACAGATGTTGCAGTCTTTTTTTGATCAAACTGTAAACTATATAATGATATAGGGCATCCAATGTTATATATTAATTGACCTCTTTTTTTATTGCAAACTTGTATTATACTCTTCTCAGATTATTTGCAGCATGCTTTAGCTGTGGCCTTAGTCTCTCTTTTATTTTTCCCCCTCATTTCTCTGCAGAATTTATGTTTTGGGGCTTCTAATTAATTGCAATTTCATCATGAGTTTCCGCATTGTTGTTATGACATATACAAAGACGATCTCCCAACACTCCCAAACTTGAAGATTCTGGAAATTTTCCTTGTTAAATCCGAGAGCCGTGGAAAAGGTGTGAGATGAGTTGTATTCATCATCTTGCCTATCTGAAACCCACTGGCCCGACTCCTCTTCCTGCATATCAATGAAACAAATTGAATTCATTTCCATCCCCATCTCTAACCAATCAATGAACCTTTCCGTTCAAATATATCCCAAAACTACCGCATCCAAAACATAGCCTGACATAGCCATATACTTCTCCAAGACCCTGTCCAGCCAGAGTATAGACTTGAACTTCGGACGTGTAATAAATTGGTTGGCCCATTTAATAGTAATACGACTCCTATAACCTAAATTGCAGTTCCTATAGGGACGACGTAGCACCTAATTTTTTCGTGTCACCTAACGACTACCCCTAAAAAAATTACATAAGAGAGTCGTGCCTAAGTTTCCTTCTTGTTGGGTTGCAAAAGACATCATCGGAATACAACAAGAAAATGTATTTTGAATTTCTCAAGCTTCTAACACATTTCTGATACACCAAACATTGAATGTGAAAGAAACACCGCCAGACGGATATACGGAGTTGAAAAGAAAGAAAGATACATATGTGAGAAAGGGAAAAAAAAGGCCTTACAATGCTGAACCAAAATCAGATTTACAAACTTCCCCTCAACCATCATATAGACAGTTTGAACTTTTTTCAGTTAAACGATTGATTCTTTGGTACCAAACAATTTTTTTCCACTCTAACAAATGACGGGTTAATAAAGCATCTCAAGTACTGTGTTGTCTCAATATATTCAAGGCTCCATTTTTGGAGCAAATGTCATGACAGCATCTGCCACAGTGAGGAAAAACTTGTCTTGTCCAATCATGTCTGCAAAACCAGATGCATGAAGCTTGTCAATCACCATTGTCCCCGGATTTGCCAGAACAAGCTGTAAACACATCAAAGTGTAATATCAATATACAATCCCTGTTTCATACAGAGAAAACATCGGTACACGTATAAAATTTATAATATACTACTAGCTTACTTCAACATTTCTTTTCTGGAGGGACTTGAACAAATCTTCTAATGCGTGAATTCCACTAGTATCTATATCAGTAACAGCTGCAAGAAAGCATGAGGCAAGTTACTCTCAGCTAAACCTCAGCAAGAAAGGAAAGTCGAAGAATTATGTATTTGGAGAATTACTTACGCGACATCTCAACAATCAAATACTGGATCTTTTGTTGATTAGTTTCTTTCAGTATTTCTTCTTCATCAGTTAGCCATCTTAGTATCCTGCAAAGAATACTTTTTTAACATGAATCTAGATCTGGGGTTTCAAGAAAACGACATCATTAAAAGCTAATGAAGTAATTAGTACCTGTCCCTCATGTAATTGGAGTTGGAAAAGTAGATAGCAGAATCAACTCTCACAATAAGAATGCCAGGGACCTTTGTTGCTTCTGGATATTGTTGTATATTTCTGTAAACAGTTGTCCTGGGAACCTTGCCAAGAACAACAATCCGAGGCCTTGTAACTTGGAGGAGGATTTTGCCAAATGATATAGCAACCTATAATACATCATCATCTTGAAGTTGAAAAAATTCCTGAATATGATGCAAGAAATTAACATAAAGGAGAATTTTCTAGCTTGTTTACCGCGATCAAGAGGCCTATCTCAACAGACTGGAAGACCACCCCTAAGAATGCTCCCATGCAAGCAACGAAATCAAACTTATCAATCTTATACAGAAGAGTCATTGCCTCGATATCTATCAACCCGATAACTGCAGATATGATGATGGAAGCCAGTATAGCATTCGGTGTATATTTGAACAATGGTGTGATGAGTTCTAAAGTTAGCAACACAACACAAGACATGACAATATTTGAGACTGCCGTTTGGCATCCAGCCATATAGTTGACTGCTGATCGAGAAAAGGATCCTGCGAACAATTTCAAGTTCATGTGCAATCAATTTACTGAGAAAAATCCACCATCAATTATGGTAGAAGTAAGTATAGGCTTGTTTTCTCTATTTTTTGACCTACCAGTAGCCACATAGCAGGATGTCATTGAGCCAACTATATTCATTGTTCCCAAAGCTACCATTTCCTTGTTTCCATCCAATTGGTAATCCTTCATTGCTGCAAATGTTCTTCCAATTGCTACAGCCTCCTATAATTTCGAGAAATTCGTGATATAAAAATAAGCTTTTCTTCAAAAGAATGATTGTCCGAGAAACTAGTTTGGGAGCATAACTTACCGTTAGTGCTATCAAACCAGCAATTGCTCCAATTCTGAATCCTTTGGTTAAATATTCACCACTGAAATAAATCTCCCTCACTGATGGAGGATTGATCCCTCGATCGATGTGTCTTACCTTGATGTCACAATAAGACCCAATGTAAGACACAAGAAGAGAAAAAATCACATTCAGATGATAATTTCTTATATCAAAAACTCACAATTTGGACATCATGTTTTTCAGCATGGAATATAAATACAAAGAATGTTGAAAGGATAACAGATATCAACGGAGCAATTGCAGGCACCCAAAAGTATTTCTTGTTCTTCTTTCCCTGTTCAACAATAAAAGGCAAAACAAACAGAGAAATAATTGGCAATCAGAACAACCATGATTGTAGCATAAGTTGTACTTAAAGGGCATGTAGTTTGTTTTGATTCTTACGATATACTTAGCGACTAGAAGGAAAGCCAAGAAAGATACTCCTATTACAATAGTCTGCCAGTTCCACTGGTTCAAAGAGAAAGATAGTTAGCTCTATTAAAAGTTAAAGGAATACATTGAGATTCTTGAATTTCCCTTACCCCGTGATGCACTGCAGCAAAAACGGATCTCATAACAGAAATAATATCTGTTTTCTTTGTGAATTTCTTTATGCCAAGCAGACCCTTCAGTTGTTGAAGGCTGATAGTAATGGCTGCTCCACCCATGAAGCCAACAATGGCAGCATGAGATAGAAAGTCAATCAAGAAACCCAACCTAATTAAAGAGAAAAAGAAGGATCAAGTCAGTTTATTCTACAAGCTCCATTAGCTACTAAAAAATCATTAAAAAAGATGTCACATGAAAGAATTGAGATCAGAACAGTACATGTTAAAGTGTGTAGCATACATTTAGTGCTGTTCTATCCAATTTTCTTTTGGATGAAAAGAGTAGTGATTATTGCATAATGAGGGAAGAGGAAATAACCTAAAAAATCCAAGAAGGATCTGTGTAATGCCTGCAAAAAATGTAGCAGTGAAAGCAAGACGTTGATACTCCAGTTTTTGTTTAACAGGATCAAGTTCTTGCTGAAGCATACTCCCAAGCAAGAGAGAAACCACAGCCACTGGGCCTATGGCAATATCTCGTGAACTTCCCATGAAGGCATAAACCAAGGGCGGCACAAAGCTACTGTCTGTAGTAAAGAAAGAAGAAAAGTTATGTCTTTCACCTAAAGGCAGATAAGTAATAAACAAGGTTGCTAGCGGTCAATAAAGAAGGTGAAAGTCAACAGCCCTGTTGTCACATTTATCATATAATAATTCAATATTTTCAACATGAGAAAAAGACATATATATGTGAAAACACATTAAAATTTTGAACCTATATTTTATAAAATTGATGTGTTCAATGCTATGGTTGAACCCGAGATTCGTCATTAGTGAAAACCATTAGAGATGAGGGTTCAAGTTCCACCAGAGACAAAAAATACTAGATGATGTCTTTCAGTCGACCAAAGAGTTGGCGGACAAAATTACCCATTTAGCCGAACTAAATAGTATAAAGTGTGTGAAAGCTAAACTAGACAACACTATATTAGAAAAAGAGAAAAAGATTGGGGTGGGTGGGATGGGGGGAGAATTAACTTACATAGCCCATATTGAGGATCCAAATTTGCAAGTCTTGCATAGCCAATGTCCTGCAAGGTCAAGTAGAGACATGTACACTAGTTAACATGGGCAAAGGAAGACTGAAATTTTTTCCAAATGACATTGTTATTACCTGAGGGATACAGAGACTGGCTATAGTAAGCCCAGAAATAAGGTCACCTTTAAACTTGGACAAATTATAAGACCTTCCCCATTCAAGAATGGGGAAAACAGCTTGAATGCCGAGTACCAATTTCTTTGTCTTAGATTGTTCCTTAAAGTGGCGCAATGGATCATCATGGAAGAAAGTTTCTTTCACAGTTTCAGTGATCTCCTTGAGTAAGTTTGATTTTGGAGGAACTCCAACTTTGTGAACATATGGCAAGCCGTTCTCCGAATGCCTCCGCGAGGAATCGACTCTTGATATGTCCGTCTCCATTTCCTCAGGATTGTCAATAACACGACGACTCATTCTTGCTCACAATATTCACACCTTCATATGCAAGACGAATTAGATTACGATAACATCAATATCCATACAAGAAAGGACAAGCAAGTAACAATGTAAAATAATTTATAAAAAGTAGCGTATGAGCCAAAATGTACCAGAGTGTACCTAGGAAAGAAAGATGGTGATGATTGTAGCAGAAGAGATATATACTTGAGAAAAGAAACAAGGGAAGTGTTACTTATATAAGTTGATAGAGTTTTCAAATGTCAACTGTTATATGCAACAAAACCTTTTCAAAGGGAGACATGATAATGAACTTAGATGGAATTTATACCAAATACAAAGGGCCCCTAAAAAAGGGCTGACTCTAGAATTTATATTATGTAAACAAATGCAAATTTTCATTTGTTTAATACACAAATATATAAACTTGTGTCATTAAGAGATAGCAATGGCTTCCCTAGAGGGGTTGACTCAAATAATTGAGCTTCAATGGTATATAATACTACTACTATTGCTTTCAAGTTTTATTTATTCCCTTCTTTTATTAGTTCAAAGTCTTCTCTCTGGCTTCCCTAGCTTGTGACAGTGGATTGAATAAAGTAACTTCTGGTTGCCACACCCTATGCCATTAGACGTGCTTACAAATTATAAAATGCCCAATCCCCTGGAGTTCCTACCTTTCTTCTCATAATTTTTTTAATTCAATTTCTGGGTATTAATTTTTATTTATTTTTAATATAAAATTCAATTATAGTTGAGTGATTTTTTAATTTTGAATATGATTTTATCCGAATTTTTCTATTCTTTGTTTGGTTGGTTAACTTGACTTCTCCTCGTTAGTGATATTTTGATTCCACGTGGCAACGTTTTACTTGGACTATGTATTCAATATAATTTTACCTCATACATCAAGCAAATATAATGCGCCTCGGAACGAACAATATATTTCCCTATCAAACAACTCCCTTTCAGGCTTAATTTCTAAATATTAATCTCGTGATATAATACATATGATGTGTCCTTGATCTCGCTATAAATTCAATTGTACTCTATTTTAGTAAACAATTAGTATAATGTCCAAAAGGTGGTTACCTAAAAGATCTAGATCTATAACAGCTTTCAATTCTCCAATATATGATGTAACTTATTCTTCTATAGAATTTCATGAAAAGTTTAGAGAGATTGAAAGAAAATTATTTGCATTTTCCAACAAAATTGGCCGATTTATTTTTGTCAAAAAAGACCTCATTTAGAATGACCGGGACCAATGGATTCGTTAGCTTTTATTAGTTCTAGATTCAAACATTTATTTTTTCTAATTTATTGCTAAATTGAATCACAAAAGTTATTGTTTCATAAACCAACAAAGTTGTTGGTTTAGTATTAAAAATAAATGAAAATTGATAAATCAGAAATCAAATTAAAAGAATTTCTGGAAAAAAAAATAGAGATGAAACTTATTCTGATTTTGGATGAGCGGATTGTCTATAAGAAATAAGTTTTATTTAATTTTATTTATTTGTGAGGTCCATATTTACATGCCATAAACAAATAATTTATTTTAACATATCAAATTATTTTATGATAAATCTAATTGAGTGAGTTTTTAAGAAAAATATGCTATGTTGAGTGATTTTGTTGATACAAAAGAAATTTTAATGACTTTACTATTTAAATTGTGATACTTAAATTATCTTTTGAGATATTAACTCGGATGACAGGTAAATGAGACATCTTCCCACCACTGAAACAACATCTCTCCATCTGGGAAAACTTTCAAGACTTGTATCATTTGGTAGCAAATCCAATTGTATTCTGGGGTTAATGTTTATCACAACTTCGTTCCTCCATGTACTTAGCTTGGTGCTCCTTATTCCTTCGTCACCCATACGTCAACATGATTTTCTGATTTTTGTGATAGTCTTGAGAGAATATCTTCCATTATTGAGAGAGGTAGATTCATCATCATGGTTGTTCTTTCAATATCACTCATTGTTCGATGTGGAATTTGCTCTATGGTTTTCTTTTGTGCTTATAAAGCTAAAGTAGTGCTTAATAAAGTTGGACAATTATATTCTACGTTTTGAATTGTATATTCTTTGACCATATTTGGAATACTACAATATCCTGCAGTTACTGCAATATATAAATGTAGAAGCAATTCTAAATTATATTGATTAAATATACTCCATGAAAATTTGTAAAAAGTTGTTCATAATAATTATAATATGAAGTTGATTAATAAGTATCTTATATATGCTCGGAACGGAGGTACATTATGATTTACGGGTTCGGATAAATTTAATGGCGGCTTTGGCTTGAAACTTATATAACAAATAGTACTTGCAGCAGAAATAGAAAATAAGAAAGATGATGAGTCCACATCGGGTGTCAATAATATGTCGTTGGCATTTTTACTAATAACAAGAATTGTGTCAAATGCGAAATTTACAGTTGAAATTTTTGACGGGTCAGGACATTTCGGGTTGTGGCAATGCAAGGTTCTTGATGTCCTTTTTCAACAAGGACTAAATATTGTCAAAGTAGATACAAAACCAAACAGTGTAGGTGAAGAAGATTGGAAGATTATCAACCGTTTTGCTTATGGTACCATTCAATCTTACCTTGCAAGCGAACAAAAGTATCTATACACAAAGAAAACTTTTGCACGTAAATTGTGAAATACATTGGAGGACAAATTCTTGAAGAAAAACAGTCAAAATAAATTTTACATGAAAAAAAGATTATTAAGCTTTACATATGTTCTACCCCAATGACGATTATATCACCAACTTTTATAAGTTGGCGACATATTTGTGAAATATGGATGTGACTCCCGATGAGTAGCATCTCGAAACTACTATACTTCATGAGAATAATGAAGTATCTCTCAAAGAAGTTTGTTTTACTTTATATAGCTATAAACAAAGAAAAAGAGAGGGGGAAAAAAAAGAGTAGAGAAGAGAAGCACCGGTCCTAAGAAGCCATTCTCAAAACCAGATACGGACGAAGAAAGAAAGATCAAAATCAAGATTCAAACCTAGCAAAAATAAATGTTTCTTTTGGTGAGAAAAAAGGCACTGGAAGAAAGACTGTCCAAAGTTGAAAAACAAGGCCAAATCTAACAATGGGAAGGATATCATGGATTCAAAATATAATTGATTCTGACGACTTTGATTTCTCACTAGTTACAACAGAGCCATCCAAATTATCTAATGCATGGTTGATGGACTTAGCATGTGGCTATAATGTATCCCAATTGGGACTGGTTCACTGATTTACAAGAAGGAGAATATAAAGTTATTCACACCGCAAATAACAATTATATTACTGCATATGATATTGGTTCAATCCGATTAAGAAATCATGATGTAGAGCAAAACATTATCAGGTGTTCAATACATAGCGAATTTGAAGAAAAATCTCATTTTTGTCGGGCTCTAGATTCAAAGGGGTTCAAAGTCATAGCAGGTAATGGGGTAATGAGAATATGCTCCGGCGCACTGGTGGTAATGAAGGCTCCAAAAAATAATAGAATGTAGCACTATCAAGGTAGTACATTTATTAGGACATCGATAGTAACATCCGGTGATGACAAAGAGACAGAAATGAAAAGGCTATGGCATATGCACTAGGAACATGCTGGAGAAAAATCCTTAAGAACTTTATTAAATCAAGGATTGTTAAAAGGAGTAAAGACTTGCAACTTGAAATTATGTGAGCATTATGTCTAGGGAAACTAGACAAGTATTGAATTTGAAATAGCTATCCATAATACTAAAGGTATTTCGGTTTATGTTCACTCTGATGTTTGGGGGTGCTTCTAAAATACCTTTATTAGGTGGAAAACACGATTTTATTACCTTTATTGATGACTTTTTTTCAAGAGTGTGGGCATATACGATGAAACTAAAGGTAAAGTATTGAGAATTTTCTCAAATGAAAGGAAATGATAGAACTCAAACTATCAGTAAGATCAAGTGTCCTTGTATAGAAAATGACGAAGAATACAAAAATGATCTGTCAAGAGAATTTGTGAAGATAATGATATCGTTAGACATTTCACCATTAGAAATACACCACAACAGACTGGAGTGACAGAACACATGAAATGGACTTTATTGGAGAAGATCTAGTGTATCTTTTCCAATGCTGGCTTATGCAAAGAATTTTGGGGAGGCAATAGCATATGCATGCCACCTCATTAATCATCTACCATCTGTCACTATTAGTGGCAAGACACCATTAGAAAAATGGTATGGAAAACCTACTGAAGATTATGGTTCTTTATATGCATTTAGCTCAATTACATATTATCATGAGAGAGTCAAAATTGAATCCGAGAGTAAAGAAAGCTATATTTATGCGGATTACTTCTGGAGTCCAAGGGTACCACTTATGGTACCAAAAGACAAGAAAAATATATTCAGCAGGGATGTTACTTTTGATTAATCTACATTGACAAATAAGGTAATAATTGAAGATATAAAATAAACTAGTGGTGCTTCAAAGCAGATGAAATTTGAGGAAAAATTAATTTTGCCAACATAGGGAGCAAACAAGGAAACAACAAAAGATTTTTCTCTAGAAGAAGAGTCAGTTGAGGGTGAGATTCCAACTCAAGAACCTTAACCACAACTTAAATCAATAGCAACCAGCAAGTCAAAAAGAACAATAAAAAAACTTGCTCGTCTTATGGATATGGTGGCTTGCACAACCTCAATTGTAGCTGGTGGTATCCCTACCACTTATAAGATGCAGTTCAAAGTTCAAAGAAGATAAGTGGAGAATTGTCATGGATGAAGAAATATGGTCCCTTAATCAGAATCGCACATAGAAATTGGCCAATCTCCTGAAGTGCGAGAAAGCAATTAGGTGCAAATGGGTATATGCAAGGAAAGAAGAATTTTCCAATCAACAAGATATTCTCTACAAAGCAAAATTGGCGGTCAAAGAATAGTCTTAAAAAAAGAAAATTAATTATAATAAGGTATTTTCTCCAGTCGTGAAACACTCCTCCATTAGAGTTTTATTGGCTTTAGTAGCACAGTTAAATTTGAAGCTAGTTCAGTTGGATATAAAAATTGTGTGTTTACATGGAGACTTGGAAGAAAAAATCTATATTTCTTAGCCAGAAGGATTCAAAGTTGTTGGAGGGGAAAATATGATGTGAAAACTTGAAAAATCATTGTACGAAGTGGAATAATATTCTAAACAATGGTACAAATGATTTGACAAGTTTATGTTATGGCAAAAGTAAAAAAGAAGCAAATACAATTATTGTGTGTATTTGAGAAAGCTTAAAGACGGATCCTTTATATATGCTCCTATATGTTGATTGCTTCCAAAAGCCAAAAAGAAATTTAGAAGTTAAAGATTAAACTAAGAAAGGAGTTTGAGGTGAAAATTTGAATGAGACTAAGAGAATTCTTGGCATAAAGATAAAAAGAAATAGACATTCAAAATTTTTTTTAGTTATCCCATAAAGAGTACTTGAAAAGGGTACTAGATCAATCTTATATTAATGAGAAAATACAGTCAGTTAGCACTCCGCTTGCTTTTTATTTTAAGCTTAGTGATAGTATGTCCCCAAATGATAAAGATGAACGAGAATATATATCGAGAGTAGCATATCTGAATGTTGTTGGTAGCTTGATGTGTGCAATGGTTTGCATAAGACCTAATAATTCACATGCTATGGGAGTTTTACTTAGGTATATGAATAATTTTGAAAAGGAGCATTGATAAGCTGTGAAATGGATTTTATGGTATATTCATAATACTGTAGATATTGGGTTGGTTTCTGAGCAGGAAGATAGTCAATATCTGAATGGATGTTGTAACTCAGATTATGTAGATGACTTAGACAAATGAAGATCAACTACTAGTTATGTTTTCACTTTTGCAAACATATTAGTTAGTTGGAAGTCTACTTTACAATTAATAGTTGCTTTTTCTATCACTAAGGCAGAGTATATGGCAATTATAGAGGCTATGAAGGAGACAACTTGGTTTCAAAGGGTTGCTTAGAAAGCTTGGTATTGGATAAGAAAGCATCATTATATTTTGTGATAGTCAAAATGCTATCTTATTAGCAAAGAACCAAGTTTATAATGCAAGGATGAAGTACATCGACGTTCGATATCATTTTGTATGATACATTATAAAAGAAGGTGGAGTCATGATACAAAAAATTTGAACTATAGAAATCATGTCGATATGCTGACAAAAGTAGTGATTGCGGTCAAGTTTCAATATTATTTGAACTAGATCAACAATGTTGAACATTAAAGATTGAGGTTGAAGACACAATTAAAAATTATTTCTAAGAGAAATTAAAAATGGGGAATCTTGCCAAGGTGGAGATTTGTTAAATTTGACAATATTCTACGTGAACTTGTGTGAACATTTGAAAGACATAATCTTTATTTAGCATGAAATGTCAACGTAATAAATTTATAGTAAAAATTTTGACAATCATTAAATGGTTTCACATGTTACAAGCTTGAAATTTACATATATAATGATGCCATTAATAACATCAAAAAGAGCAGTTCGTTTCCATAAATAGGTAGCTCTTGGTTAATTTGTAACACTCTTCTCATTTGACTTCTCTATCTTCTAAGGCTTTTGTTCCTTCTTTTTTCTCTTGTAGTATTCCACTTGTATTCTTTTAGAGTGAAATAACAGTTTGGTTGGTTGTGTCCGAGGATTAGGCAGAAAATAAAATTTTGCAGAACCTCATAAATCTCTGATGTTCTTTATTTATTATTTTCTCGTTTATTATTTAGTAGTTGCATTTAGATATAGTGTAGTGATTTAATCACTCTATATATATTTGGATTCTGCAATAACTATAACATCCGAATCATAGCTTGACATAGCGTATACTTCTCCAAGGCCCTGCCCGGCCAAAAGTGTACACATTGCAAGAAATTGGACTTTTAGCGGCAACAAAAGTCTCTACTAAAATTCCAAATGTCTCTCAACAGTTTTTTTGTGGTGACCTCTGTGTTGTAGTAATTACTTCCATAACTGAAAGTCATTATTGGCGACTACAGAGAGTCGCTGCTAAAAATTGGTAACTAAAAGACGCTACTAATAATACTCTCTCCGTTCATCTTTTTTCGTTCTATATTGACTTGATACGCCTCTTAATAAATAATAAATAGAATAATAATTTTAGTATATTACTCTTTGGATATAATAAATTTAATATTTTGAAAAATACATTGAGAGATGATTATATTTAATAAAATAAGGGTATATTATGAACTAAATGGTATATTATCTCTTGATTTTCTAAATTGGACAACTTAAAATAAATATTTATTTTTAGTACGGTAGATAAGTAAAAATGGACGAACAAAGTAGTAACTTTTGTGGCAACAAAAATCACTACTAAAAATATCTTTTAGTGGCAACTATTTAGTCTTTGGTTGCAACTAAAGTAGCTACTAACAATACCTTTTAGTGGCAACTTCTTTAGGCTTTTGCGGCAACTAAAGTTTCGATTACTTCATAAGACTACCCAAGAAGGGTTGTTATTGAGTCACAAGGTTTCTGAGGTTAAGGTTATATACATCACAGTATGAGCATGCATGATTGCAGTATGTTACTTTCAGTCCACGTTTCGGATATGCCTATAGGCAAAGATATTATATTAGTTTTTGGTGGCAAATTCGTTTTAGTGGAGACTTATTTAGTTTTTGTGGTGACTACAGTCACCTTTTAGTGGCGGTAGATTTTGTCTATTTGGCGATTAAAGTTGCTGCTAACGGTAACTTTTAGCGGCGACTCTTTTAGGCTATTTGTGGCGAATATGTCGCGACTATTGGAGCTTTCAGTGGCGACGGATTTAGTCTATTCGTGGCGACGGATTTAGTCTATTCGTGGCGACTGAAGTTGAATGATAACGTTTAGTGGCGACCCTTTTAGGTTATTCGTGGCGACTAAGTCACTCGTAATGACAATTTTAGTGGCAACATCTTTTGGCCTTTGCGGCGACTAAAGTTGCGAATAATGACTCCTTTTAGTGGCGATCAATTCAGGCTATTCGTAGCGAATATGTTGCGCTAATAATTGCTTTTAGAGGCGACATATTCAGAACCAATACATGATTTTCTTTTAGTCTTTCTAGGGGCTTCCCGAGCCATTAGTGAATACCACTCTGGAAGGGCTAGAATTCTAACCTTGTATTAGGACATCAATATAACACTATCATCAATACTGATCTCATCAAGAAGAAAATTGTTAGGCTTGTTATCCAGGAACTTGTTCAGAAATACCGTTGTAGAGACTCAATAGAAGCTATTCTAACAAATGGAATTAAATGGGTTGGCAGAGGAATCTTTACTCGTGGCGAGTATGTTGCGACTAATAATTGCTTTAGTGGCTAGAAATTTAGTCCATCCGTAACGACTAATTATGCTACTAATGGTTACTTTTAGTGGCGACTCATTTAGACTATTCATGTCGATAATAGTGGCGACTAAATGACATTTTTTTGTGGCGGCTACTAATGTAATTCGAGGCGAGTAAAGTCGCAACTAATGATATCAATTAGTTGCGACTCTTTGGCTATTTGTGGAGACTAAAGTTCTATTTGGCAATTCATGGCGACTAAAGTTGCAACAAAATATAGTATTTAGCTATTTGTGACTAAAGTTGAACTATACATACTTTTGGTGGCGACTTATTTAGGTATTTGGGGCGAGTAAAGTTGCAACAAAGTATACTTTTTTGAGCCATGAACGCAAATTCATGGACTGTCCTTTTTCATGTGTATTTTTGTGCCGGTTTTTTTAAATTTGATTATGGGTCTAGTCATGAGCGTTACTCACCATTACTATTACTAACATTTTTATTAAAACCTTTTGAGATCGTGAAACTCAAATTCATGGATGTAATATTTCTTTATGTATTAACAGGCATGTTAATATTCATGAAATCCAAGTTCAAAACTCGTAAGTATAGCCGTGTCATTTAGTTGTACAATAACAGTGAAATTTTAGCCATCAAATCCGATAATTATCGTGAGTCTGTAGTGAACATTTTTTTATGGGAAAACATATTATTAAGTAATGTTGGGATCATAAAAAGAATATTTTTTGGGGAAAAAAAAAACGATGTGGTATAGAAGCAGTCTAGTAGTAGATGTAATATAATACATCTACCAACCATATTCAGCCGATTTTATACTTTGTACTGTCATTCTGAAAACTAGCACGGTCTTCGATTCATATTTTACGAGTTTTAAATGCATAAATGACTGTTGTTTATTATTAATTATTTAGTGAACTCATGCTTGTGGGGACGGGTGGGTATGGGTTGCACTAGTTTAATGCTATATCTTAAGTCAAACAATAAGTTTTCAATGATTTCATGTTTATAATGAATTATTCATTTGAAGCTACCACATATTTGCCAATTTTTTTTAATCGACTAAATGTATATTTATTTATAAACATGGTCAAACTAGTCGTATACAAATGGTATACTAAAAGATAAAGAATCTATAGAATATGATTCTCTACGAACTCCGCTCAATCATCTATGCAACAAGAAACATTGTGTTTACACCAAAAAAAAACTAAGGGAGCGGAGACTACTTTTCAACTGTGAGAAACTCGAATTTATCCACATTAAAATAAGTGGAACTACATTCCAAGTCCTTCGTCTCTTTCAACCGTGAGAAACTCGAATTTATCCACATTAAAATAAGTGGAACTACATTCCAAGTCCTTCGTCTCTTCCGTGTTTTCAATTAAACATCAAATCTTTCACAGTTTTTGACATTGCCCAATGGAATGTCAAACAACCTATGCATATCCCACCATAACCTCACGGTTAGCTCACAATGTAGGAGAAGATGTTCTACGTCCTCACCCGCCTCCTTATCAACACGTAAAACCTTTTGCTTTCTAAGATTTTTTTACTATCAAAATTACCTCTTTCACTTTCATACATAATTTCTCCCCAACTGTTAATAACCTTATTTATCTTATGAAAAAAAAAATTCAGAATTCTAAAACAATTTCAGCCCAAGCTTCACTCGCTTAGCTTTAAGCCCCTAATGAAGCTTTGCATATAGCAAGGACTAATCAATCATATGCGTACGTCAGTAATCAAATGCTAGTATAACAAAACCACATTAATGAAGGTACCTTTGAAAAGTGTTAAAATGCTACTTTCATAGGCCTTAGCTCCCAAAAAGAATAGAATAGAATAGAATAGAATAGTTGAGATCAAAGACTTCACAATTCTATAAGTTTGATTAGAAACATTTATAAAATCATAGCTTAAGGTATTAGTTGTACGACTTAATTAAGTTGGTGTTTAGCAAGCTGATTTTTTGAAATCGGAATGCATTCATTAAAAGGCGCAGATTCGAGATGTTGCCTTAATTACAATATAAATGTTTGGATATATTTAAGAAAAGGGAAGCCTGGAATGATATGTAGAGCTAGAGAAGCACTTTTACCATGCCAATTGTCCTTTTCTATTGAACATTTTGAGGCGGATTAGGGATAAGTGGATAAAATAGATCATCTTGTATTTCTTCTACCAAATGAGGACAGCGAAACTAAGATGATTTGAACATGTGAAGTAGAAGAGGCAGATGCGCCAGTTAGGAGATTTGAGAGGTTGGCGATAGCATGAGTTAGGAGAGGTAGAGATACGTCGAAAAAAGAACTAGAGAGGGTGATTAGACAAGACATAGCACAACTTCAGCTTACTGAAGATATGGTTTTAGATAGGAATGAAGGTATAGAGATCGAGGATTAGGGTAGAAGATTAGTAGGTAGCCGAGCGTTATTGCGCTTTGGGTGGGTGGAGCAAGGGGTTATTATTAGTAGTATTTAGTAATGGTGTAGTTTTTTATTTTTCAATATTTTATTATCTATTGTGTCATCTGCTTTGTATCTTGATTTTTTTTGTTGTCATTTTTTCTTGCAATTTTACTTTGAAAACTTCTCTTATGACTTTTACTGGCAACTAAAAGTCGCCACTGAAATTTGACTTTTTCAACAGAAAAAAAAAACTATGCTAATAATTTTTTGGTTACAACTTAATTTGCTAAATCAATATATATGTATATTTCTAATTTTCTATCAATATTATTACAGAATCACCCAAAGTGCTTCTCCATTCAAATATTATAAATAATTCAGCCACTAAAAAGTCAATTAAATATGTATTGCTACTACACAATAGTACCTTTGAACTTCTCGATTGATCTCATTTTCGAATATTTAACAATATTGTCTCTGTTACGAGGAAAAAAACACAACTATCATTTTTATAATCTAATGCTAATAGAAAAAGAAACGATCTCAGATTTTCAATATGAATTTTAATTTTTTATATTATATTTACCGTTTGTATCAAAAATAATTTTTATTTCTCAAATTTCGTGTACGATCAAATGCTGACAATAAAAATAGACAAAGAGAGTAGTGATTTCGGCCTAACTTATTATGATTTTTGATATGTTTGATATCCCTGAGAGAACACAATTACCTTGGCTATTAGTATACAGGAGAATTGCATATAAGTATAATTCACACACATATATATGTAATAGTTTAATTTTAACTTTGTAAATTTGTGGCCCAAAAATAATTGCTTTCGTTTTGAAAAATAGAGTACTGTTTGTTTTTCTTTTATTTTGCAGATATTCAAGCATAAAAAGTTGGATGATTTTCCATTCTTCTCCAAATTAGTATATATTTTTATTTCAGCTACAAAAAAACAGAGTCATAAAAATTGCAACTCAAAAATCTTAAAATTTTTTCTTCTCTAAATTTCAAATAGTATAAATCATAAATAAAAAGTGAAAAAATTGCTGCAACTTCGTGCTTTGGCAGAAAAATCAACAAGGAAAGTCAACTTATACATAGATTGTTCGAAAAGAAAATAAGAAAACACATAAAAATAGTTTTTAACTTTACATGTACAATACATATATAATGATGTATAAATTTACATAAAATTGTATATGAAATGTATAATAATATATATCAAAAAAATAAGAAGAAAAATTAATATTGTATAATTGTGTTTGCGCACACGATATACAACATTATACACTCATTGTAGTTTTATATAATGTTGTATATCAAAATGGAATTTCATCTTTAGCTTCGTTTTTCAACTACTATGCTTCCAAAAATCAACATTTATCAAACGCAATTAATCCAGCATTATAGATTTAAGTTACTACAAGTTTTTTAAACAATTTTAAACTTCATTCAATCAGTTTAGAGTAAAAATTTTCAAACTTGAGTTGAACTTTGAGCTTCAAAACTCCATCAAGCATAAAAATAATTTTTTTATGTCGATTAACATTTGGATGAAAAAACTTGAGAATCAAACTTGGATGCGCTTAAATGCATATCAGAAAACAAAATACATTATGCTACTCTATATACATGTGATTTTATCACAAAGATGCTTCAAATTTAATATTTCATAAATAGAGAGATAGGGATGTGGGAAGGACAGAAGACTTGCATCTTCACATTGAAATATTCCTAAAGCAGATCGTTGAAAAGAGAGTGGAGGAAATTTGCTTACTTAGGCTTCTTCAATGGAGTCTGAGAGGCAGAAGCACAAGGGAGAATCGCTGGAAAAAAGGGGAAATAGAAATAGGTTTTTAATGTTGGACTATGGAATAAAGTGGAGTCAAATTAAGAAAACAAGTAAAAACATGAGCCAATTTAATAGCATTGTACTGGGGCAACTAAAATAATAGGAAAAAGTTTTACAAATGCTGCTAAAAATTCGTAATCCAAAGTTGACAAAATTAATTGGAAGTTCACGTATCTTTAACTCTGATCATATCATGAAAATTGTATGAGATCACGTCTACCATATATGGATTAAAGATGCAAATTTAACTAAGATCTATTCATTTTTTCTAAATTATAAAATTAAAGTCTTGCAATTCCTATTCATTTTTGGAATTAGTTATTTCGTTTCCCTTTTCAATGTAATATTTTCTTGGAAACTAGAAATACAAACAGAATTGCAATGAGTTATTAATTGTTCTTACAGTTTCCAAATCTTGGGGAATTTGATATGGAAATACCCCAAATTAGGGTCTAGTAGCTTAGTTTCCTTAAATTTTTCTTGAACAAATAAAAGCGGCGCGGTTGCTTGATTAACAAGAAAAGGAAATAACAAATCAAGCATTAAAATTCTAAAACGGTAATATTTGAAATCTTATTGGCTAGATTTATTTCCTACTAATATTTTGACACGCTCACCTCTCTCTATATATATATATGCAATGATATTAATTCCTACATTGTATTTACTCTGTTTCTACTTCCACTCACTTGGTACGTAGCTAGGGTTAACTTCTTCTTCTTCTTTCTACTTGCGTTTGTTCTTATTTTTACATATTTTGGTTTCGATGAATAGCTGTAGTAGTAGTGGAATGGGGTTCAGGTTTCGCCCCTTAGATGATGAACTCATTAGCTATCTGATCAAATTTGTGAGCGGTAACCCTTTCGATTCCCCTCACATTCGAGTACTAGACTTGTACGGTAACAAGAAGCCGTCTGATATATTCCATGATTTATCTCCTGATGGGGAGTCCACCGATGTCAACTACTTGCTTACTCCGTTAAAGAAAAAATATGCACAAGGTAAAAACGTCAACAGACTTGGAGGTGGCGGCACATGGAAGGGACTGGACGCGGCGAAAAAAGTCTTGAGTAATAAAGGGTCAGTGATAGGGTTTAAGAAAAATTTACGTTATTATGATCATGAAGATGGTAGGAATTTGGGCCATGATCAAAAAGTAGTGTGGACTATGAAAGAATATCGCCTTAGCCATAGCATAGTGAAGGTGTTGAGAGGACGTAATCAAATTCGACACGAGGACTTTGTTTTGTGTCGCATTAAGAAGAGGGCTGTCCGTAGCCACGTTATTAATAACTGTGATGTTCAGGAGATAGGAGAGAACAATATTAGTGTTGTTACAGAAGGTGAGCAGGCTATGCTAGGGTTAGGAGGGTATGTGAGAGCTGATGTCCAAAATCATGAAACTGTCCCAATAAGTAATTCACAAGAAGGATATGGTGCTGCAATTAATGTGCATGCAGGTGGTGATCATCACATGATGAATGGATTTTGTGACAAGGAGGAAAATATTGGATCCACGTCCTCGTGTCTGTATCAAGAGCAAGTTGGTGTATGTTCATCAGAAAATTACTATTCTCATCAGGAGATAACCAACATCAGCAGGGAGAATATTAATGTTGTTTCGGGGGATCAGCCTATGCCTATGGTAGGGTACTGTTTGGAAGAAGGATATTATTGTGGTTATAATGAGTTTGAGTTGCGGGAAGTGGACGAGCAAGAGTTTGAACGTGCCAAGGCTAGTGTTCCATTGTTGGAAGAGTCATTGTCCGAATTGAGTAATATTCTTTTGCAAGGAAGCGATGATAATGATCAGTCGTATTTCAACCTACTCCGGGGTCTAACATATGATCAATCATCCCAACAATTGCCTGATCATCACTCTTCTGCTGATTATGGAGTTGAATTGCCTCATCATGAGTTTGAGTTGCTGGAAGTGGACGAGCAAGAGTTTGAACGTGCCAAGGCTAGTGTTCCAATGTTGGAAGAGTCATTGTCCGAATTAAGCAATATTCTTTTGCAAGAAAGCAATGATAATGATCAGTATTACAACCTACTCCGGGGTCTAACATATGATCAATCATCCCAACAATTGCCAGCTGATCGTGATGAAGCACCAATGTCTGATCAACTTGGAATTAGCAGTAGTGTGATGATGATGACTACTAATCAAGATAATCAACAAATCAGCATGTCTCATGAGCTGCCAATGAGTAATTCCTTTTTAAAACAATTTTTGTTATGAAGCAATGTTATTATACTAAATGGACATTAAATCAGTTGTGTAATCTTGAGTTGATCAATGTATTCTTTTATCTTAACTTGTAATCTTTTTTTGATCAAATAGTATACATAGTTCTCCTCAGTTTTTACAACCTTAATTAGCTTCTCTTATCAATGCTTTTGCTGAATTTATGTTTGATATCTTAGAGTAAATAGAAATGCATCTACATTTAATAACGGCACAACTGGTATCTCCTTTCTATATAATTGCTCAACACCATTCATCCAGTGGTTAGAGCGCAACACGTGATGTATGAGTTAAGCGTACGCCACATTTTTAACCTGGATCTCCCGTAGACACAGGCATGGTATTAAATGGAAAAGAATAAAGGAACGAGTCTGACTATTCAGTGAGTTTGATCCTTATGCCACTTGCCGTCGGGGTTTTCTGGTTAAAAATTTCAAAGTCTATTATTTACCGAATTTCGATCTTCCGCCACTTTGACATTCACCGAGTGTCAATATAATCAATTACAAACCTTATATATATAGCTAGTTGTAATATTATATATTTTCTTTATCTTAATCTGTTGACTAATTGCCTGCCTGTGGACAGCTAAAATGAATTGACTTCGAGGATATATACAGGTGTTGCAGACTTCCAGTCCTTTAGTTTCCCAAATAAAATGTTAATTCAACAGGCATACATCCTTTTTTCTGTACTATATGTATACATCATCTCAAATATCAGCAGTATATAAATTAAATGAAGACTCTTCAAATTATTACAAATAAATTCCTTGCTGCCTAAAAGAAATTTGTCGCCTGTATGTGTATATATACTTTACGTAGCCATTAAAGTATAAATATTGCTCCAATTATTAGAACAATCAAATTGCAATAAGATCAAGGTTACGTCGAAGATGAGGTATGTTGGAGGATAAAGAGAACACAACTAATATGCAATGTCATTTATGAAATTTATTTTTTTTATTTTTTTCATTTTTAAAAGAATTTATTTTTTTAAAAAAAATATTTTTAAAAAAAATTTGATCAATCAAACATAAAAAAAAAAAATTAGAATGAAAAATATCTTCTGCAGAACACACCCTTAATAGTGAGAATAGAAGAAGAGCAGAAAATTTGCTTTTGTTGTCCTTCATTCTTCCAATAATTCTGAATTGTATATTAAAGGAGGGTATTATTTGAGCAATAGCCCTGCAGGTATCAGTTATATATATACACAAAGATCCATATGTATATCTAATAACTTTCCAAATTCTGTTACAAAACATTAATGAATGTACGTAGCTTAACTAACTTAAAATTTTGAATTGTAGCTTTAATAATAATATATTCAATATAATTTAGTTGAGTTATAGCTTTAATAATAATATATTCAATATAATATTACTAGTAAAATAATAATGTGTTTCAGCTGAAGAATAACTTTACCAAAATTTGAGAAAGATAAGGCTGACAACAAAAAATCAAGAGATTCCCACCTTCTTTTTGGCCCTGATGCTACTGGCTGTGCAAGTGGTAAGATTCAATAATTGGAATTTTTTTTTTTGTCCTGAATTTTTGAAGGAATCAGTTTAGCTGAAAGACCTCTTATATATTCTTGCTGTAGATATATTTAAAAGAGATGACAACCTCAACTTATTTGAAAGAAAAAAAAAAACATATAGACAGTTGTTAAACCAGGTCAGCACTTGTTTGGTAATTAAGCACCAAAAGAAATTATTTTTTTTTAAAAACAAAATCTTTTGCTCTTATTATTTTATAGAGTTAATTATTTTTGGTGAAATAATTATTAAGACCTTCATTGAAATTTTGGTTCCTAATATCCCACTCCCAAGTGGTTTGGCACATAACACAAAAAGGCAATGATGGTGGGAGACAGAGAAGCAGAAATCCATTGACAACAAGGGGGGAAAGGTAGCTCAAGAATAGCTTATCCTAAAATTTAAATTGGATCATTTTTCTCCTTGTAACTTGGATAATTAATTAGTTCATGAAAAATCAATGACAATGATGTTTTTTGGACCGTCTGTTTGAATTTTTTCTTTTGTCTGCTTGGTACAAAAATTTTAAGAAAAATAATAAATTTTCTGATTTTTAATTTAAAATATGAGAAATGTACGAAAATATTTTCAAATTTTTTATAACCTTAAGTACACCACGTATATATGTTAGAATTAAAAAGTCATTAATATTTTTTTTAACAAATTAAAAGAAATAGGACAAATAAATTTTTTTTAAAAAAACAGAGTAATTTTAAAGAATATTCTACGTTTATCCTTTTGGCAAAACAAAAAAGTAGAAGAAAAAGAAAACTGTTATAAATTTATTTGTATTATAGTGAATGTCTATAAACGTATTTGTATTGTAGTGGATACATGTGTTTATATTATAGTGAAAGTCTATATTTTGGAGAAAAGTTAGGAAGAATTGCCCCTATGAATAGAGAGGTTCTCTTTCATTGTATTTCATTCCATCAAGAGAAATAAGAACTTCTTTCTTTCTCTATAATATTTTTGTTCTTTCTTTATTATTTCATAACACGTTATTAGCACGAGTCTCTGCCTTAAGCACTTACTTTGAAAGATCTGAGGCCAAGATATTATTTTTCTCTTTCTTTTAATATGGCTAACCTTACGAAACTTGATTTCATTGCCCTTCAAAGTTCGGACATGAACTACCTTTCATGGGTGTTGGATGCTGAAATCCATATGGATGCAATGGATCTTGGAGACACCATTAAAAGTGAAAACAAAGCATCAAATTAAGATCGTGCTAAGGCTATGATATTCTTGCGTCATCATCTTGACGAAATTCTTAAAATTGAATATCTCACGATTAAGGATCCACTTGTTTTGTGGAATAGCCTAAAGAAAGGTATGACCATCTGAAGATGGTCATACACCCAATGGCACGATATGATTGGATCCATCACGACTATAAGTCTAAGTATTGCTCATCAACATTCAAAATTATTTCTAAGTTGAAACTATGTGGAGAAACTATTAATGATTTTGATATGATTGAATATGTGGTAGTACACAAAATTAATTGAGAGCTTCGGAAGAGCTAATGTATTACTACTTGAAGGAATGAAATTATTGTAGTAAGTCTCAAAAGGAACAATAATTTCAAAAGGAAACTTATAAGTTTCAAGGACATTGAAAAAATTGAGACTATAAATTATGGGAAGATCTAATATTTTCATGCTACTACAATTGAAGCGGGTTATAAATATTTATGTAAAAGACTACCCGCTGTTTTTTTTATTTGTAGTATATAAATATGGGTATTGTTGACACCCAATTTTAACCGACCTTCCCCTTAATATGCTGCTTATATATGTATATATTTATTTATTTATTTTACGCAAAAATTTGACTTACTTTTGTATTTATAAAATAATTTATTATCAAAATATTGCGAAAATTATTTCAAGTTATATATATATGATTTATATTAATTTTAAGTTTTGATATTAAATAATTACATCGTACATAATGTATTTCGTTTTAATATGCGCCCACCTAATTTTACTAAGTTTTACAAATTTATTTGACTAGTAATATTACTCTAATTTATAAATTATTTATGTTAATAATATGATTTTTATAATATTTGATAACTTAATTTTATTCTTTGGTCTTTAAATTATTTATAAATATAATAATTTAATTATATGATATTTACATAAGTATAGTTAAATGTAGAATTTATTCATTAATAATAATATTTATATGATTTTCTTATAATTTAAACTATTTTATTATCTATCTATTAAATTATTTAAAAGTGCAGTATATTTATTAATTTAATAGCAGCTAAATCTAATTTCATCCAATTTATTTAAATTATAGCCATTTTCTATTCAATTTTGTTCAATTTATTTCAAATCTGGCCACTTTCTATTCAATTTATGTCACTTTTAGCCCCTTTTGATCAATTATGGCTACTATTTAAATTCAATTTCAACCATCCATTTAATTAACCCATTTGTCTTAATTCGGGTGACCCACTTAAATCCGGAATCCGACCCAAACATGCATTTAATCTCATCCATCCATCCATTTTGATCCAACGACCCTAATTAATTCTACCCCTTTTTCCTTATTTAATTACCACACACCCCAAAACCCTGAAGACTTTTCATTTTCCCTCATATCCCTTACTCTAGCCGCCGCCTACCTCCCTCAATCCCTCTCCCATCGCCAGAACTCCCTCTCCGGCGACCACCAGTCACCTCCTCCGGCGAGCATGCCACCGATTTCCCTCTACCCTCCATAACTTCCGGCGGAACTCCTCCTCTACTCTCACAACAGCCGCACCCAAACCCCGTCGTTTCCCGTCTTCCTCCCTCTTCCCTTCGGCCGAACAACACCACCACCATACCTCCATAATTTTCGGCAACAAAACCCAACCGGTCACCTTCTCTCCTCCGACAACACCACCGGCGAAACGCACCACCAGTAAAACGGCCGCATCACCACCGTCCACCGAACAGCAGCCCTTGATGGCAGCATCCTTCTCTACCCTCTTCCCACAGCCGCTGGATTTTCACCCTCAAACTCCCCCATTTCCCGTCGTTTTTGTTTTTTCGGCCGACCACCAACCCCATTTTTTCCGGCGACCGCGTCGCCGGAAACCAACACCAACAGCAGCAGACCCCACTGGCCCTTCTCTAATCTCATCCTCTTTTTTATTTTATGTGGGTTTATGGGCACAAATTTGATTGTTTCCGTTTAGTGTTGCATCTGATGCTTCTTTCACGGCTAGTTCTTGTTTGGTTCTGTTTGCTTTGCACATCATAAAGTGAAGTTAGAGTTTCCCTTAATGTTAGATTTATTTACAACGTTGCTTCACTTGGGTAATTATTTTACAAAGAACTGAGTTTTCCTCTTAATTCTGATAGCTGAACAACCTCCTTTAAAATGTTAACTGGTAATGACGATTATTGTTAGTGTCATTCATAAAAATCTATAGTTGTCTGTACTTTGTACAATTAGTCTCAGTTATTTCATTATAGAATGGGCATTTGGAAGGAAGGTGTTATGTGACAGATTCAAAATTTCACAATAGTCAGCATTTGAGTATTCATGGTATATTATTATTATTTCTTTGAATGGATTCTGAACGCCCTTTATGCGATATTAGTGAATATTTGATTTATTTTTGTACAATGTTGATGTCTTAAAGAATGATCATATGACAAAGATTGTGGCATGATTTTGTGATAGTCTGTCGACGTTAATTATGACAGTCTTGGAATTATTTGCAAATACCTAATTAGTAGTTGCTCATGTTTGAATGAATTATGAAAGAATTTATTTCACATGTCTTGCCTTCATTTAAAGATAAATTTATATAATTGATGCTTGTTTTCCTTAATTAATTCAGTATTTATTTAATTTTACGAAAATAGCTTTATTTTCAAATATTGATTCGATCCTTTTATAGGAAAATAATATCATTTGATTAACTTTTGAGATTATTTTGCTTCCTCTGTTTCCTTAATTCACTTTGTTACTTGGTCAAATGATTGATTTTTGCTCCCTTTAATTATTTTAGTATCCGTTAATTATGGTAAAATAAAGATTTTCCTTAAAATATCTTGATATGATCTCATTAGTTAAGGTAACTAATTTATTTCATGATTTCTTCTTATTATTTCTTCCCTTTTTTACTCTCTTTGATTGAGATTGTATTATGAATTTAGTACTATATAATGACCCTCTCCTCCTTTTAAAGAGAGGAGGAAGAACACGGACAGAGTGAGAAATATACAATTATTTTTACAAGTATTGCTAGGGCTCTGTTCTTTCAAAATTCTTTATTCTTTGTTCTTCTCCCCACCTCAATACGAGCACTGCTCGGAATTCTCGAGATTCCCGTGATCTTGACGTATTGAGTGCGGGTAACAATTGTGGTATCCATGATCTTTTGATTTTCTTTTGCTTTTGTTAATTACCGATTATTGTTGTATCTATGATTGTACTAACCTTTAAGCAGGTATCGTCTTATACCAGCATTCATCAGAGAGTTGCCGGGATGAAAGGAGGCTACTGGAGTTACTTATTGTTATTTATTTTAATGTCGTAGTTATTCATTCTATTTTATTCTTTTGTAATATTTGTAATATAAACAATAATAATAGTGGAAAAGGGTTTGGGGGTGGGGATTGTATTTTTCCTTACTGTTTTTCTTTACTGCTAATCCCACTTAGAAAAGCATGCATTTAGGAATAACGTAAAAATCATATGAACATTAGAAATCATGCCTGTAGGAGCGTACTTCTTGTTTAACTGTCACATTAGGTTATGCCTATTTCAAATCGGTATTTCTTTCATACTAAAATTCACCAATTGTTCCATATTGTTAAAAAGTAATCCCTAGGTAAATCGCATTATATGCTGTATAAATAAAGTTTTTGACATTTTTGCACTAGAGACTTTATTTTATAGGATTTACATAGAAATCATGCCTCTAAGTTAAGATATTAATTTATTTAAATATTACTTGTTTCAATATTACATTATAGTTGCTTATTTTAAACTGGCAATACCTTTATTTTATTCTCATTAATCTGCATTTTTTGCACTCATTTTTTTAGGCTAGTATTATGTTTCATTTCATTAGATTTGCAATTCTGAATCTGTTTTGAAATTAGCTCCATTTTTACATTAAACTTTATTTTTCTTTAACTCACGATTTTGCATTTATGGGCGCTATACATAAAGTCATCGTATTTGCATTAGAGATTATGTTTGTAGAATTCACTTCTTCTCTTAGAAATCATATTCCTAGGTAATAAAGAGGCCTATTTGAAACCCCTTTGATGTTAATTGTTAGTTTGAATTCTACTTACTTGTTTGACATTAATCTCTTTTAACAAAACCTAAGAATTTTAGACCCTAAAATCCCATTTAGTAGTCCATCGCCTCTTGGACATTAGGATTGGGACGGGTAGGCACTTGTTAGGGCGTTAGTCTTTTCCATTTAAACTACTTAGGCTTAATAATAATTAAAATAATTAGGTGGGTAGACGGGATATGATGAAATAGACAGGCTATTGTTGACTTCACGTATGAAGCGCATATCAGCTTTGTAAATACAAAGCAATCTATTACTCCCATCTTTTCTAAATACATATTTTTTTAAAAGAGCTTTCAAAGATTTTAAAATTTCTTTTATTATGTTGAAATATTGATATATTTTCATTAAAAGGAAGTTTTGTTAAAAATATAATATATACATATACATGATTTTCTAAAAATGCACATTTTTTACTCAAGTTATATATATATATATATATATATATATATGTTATTCTCTTCAAACTATCTTGATTTTAAAAATGGAATAGAAGGGAGTAATATCGCATTTGGCCCATTTTCAGCCTTGTCAAAACCTGATCCCACTCTTAATTTTAGGTTTATAATTTGTTAATTTAGTACTTGTGTTAGTATTTTATTTAGGCCTAATAATTCATCGACTTTATTTGATCACGTAGATAAATCCCCCATTTAATGAGTACGGCCGGGAACCACCTTTGTGGACCTCGAAAGGTGCCTAACACCTTCCTTTCGAGGTAATTAAAGCCCTTACCCGAACTCTGGTAACTTAGGTTACAAATTAGCTTAGAATGGTGCCCTAACGCACCTTTAATTCGTTAGGTGGCGACTCTCTTATTCAACCCTAAAGAGACGTCAATGTTGGGTCCCGCCTTTCCGCGAGGGAAAAATGGGGCGCGACAGGTATGATGATGAAATCACATACGAAAGTAAACTAGAAATTTACTTAAATAAGTTGGCATAACTGGTTGGCCATCTCGGTTCAAATGTGATACAAAAATAATTGAGAATTCACGTGGCTATATGTTGAAGAAATAAAAGATTCTTCAAGAATTCTCTTGTGTTGCTTGTTCTCGTGATAGAATGATCTTCATCAGCTAAGATTGGAATTATATTTCCTGAAATTTTGGAACTTACAAAAGGGTGAATATGGGCCCGTTCACCTACCATGTGAACCGTTTGCTAATAGATGCATCTATGATATGGTCACATATGTTTTGATATCAACTTGCAATTGCTTTTTGTAAGGTTGTTGCTCGAATTATTTAATTAAGAGCATAGTTCCAAATTATTAAATCATGTTAGTAATGTTGATTCATATCTATGTTGGTTTAGCAAAAATTGTATGCCTCCAATTATAGCTAAATCATTGGTTATGAGAATAAAACTTCCAAATAAAATTTGGTATAAGATATGTTTATTTAACATATAGCAACACTTGAATGCATCAAGCCAACAAGGTTTCCCCTATCACAATTGATTCAGGGTCAGGAACCAAATAATTCCATCTAAAAATTTGAATGTGCGATATATGATTCAATTGCTCCACCACAACGCACAAAGATGGTCCCCAAATGAGCTTGGGTGGTAAATGTTAGTTTTTCTAACATTGGGGGGAGAAGTGATTAACAGCTGAAAATTGAGTGTGGAATTAATTATCTAGATCCTCGAGAAAAAAGTGAACTTGAAGTTCAATAGATAATTCACTTGCAAAATATTGCAAAATATTGCAAATCAATTGCCAAATATATTTGCTAATTCTATTTTATAATTCAGTTGCTAATGCTCCAATGAAAGGTCCTTGAAGGACAGGGTCTATGAGACGCCTGAAGCGTGGTATACCAAACGGTTCCAAATATAGAACTCCTTGAAGAAGGAGAGGAGCAAATGATTAAGATGGTCATAATGATGAGGCAAGTGCTTTAAGAAAACACCACGATATAACACTTCATAAAACCTTGGCAAAGGTTCAGGTACCTGAAAATGACGAAAAATGAAGAGATCTCAATAAGTTATGTCGCATTGAAACTGATATCAAAATGATCTCGACGATACCTTTGATATAATGTAGCGCTCGATATTATAAATATTGACGAGGATCTTGAATTCAAATATGTCAAAAAGTATGGACAGATAAATGATTGGCCAATTAAAAATACGCAATTCAAGTATAATGTCAATGGATATAAATAGATTCTTGTGGCATAAGGATTTTTCGTAAATTCTGACATTATTATATGGAGAGGTCCTCTTGTGGTGGATGCAATTATTTTGAGGTTCCTCATAAGTCTGGCAATATATGAAAAACTTGATATGCGCATAATGAAATTATTTTCATGTCTAGAGAGACTGAACGATATATGAAAATCCTTGAAGGATTTAAAAGAACGAGGAAATTCTTGGTCTTGAAGATATAGTCTGCTCCTACTAGGAGACATTGGAATGGGATCAAACACATAATGCGGTATCTAAAAGGGACTATCGATATGAGCTTATATTATTCTAACAATTGCAGTCCCGATCTTGTTGGTTATGCTGATGTTGGGTATTTATCTGACCCACACAAAGCTCGATCTCAAACTGGCTACGTGTTCATATGTGGAGATACTGTCATATCTTGGAGATCTACAAAGCAGTCTCTCGTAGCTACTTCATCAAATCATGTTGATATAATAGTTATTCATAAAGCAAATCGAGAATGTGTGTGGTTGAGGTCCATGATACATCTCATTAGAGAAAAATGTGGTTTGAAATGTGACAAATTACCCACAATTTTATATGAAGATAATGCAGCATGCATAACACAACTAAAAGGAGGATTCATAAAAGGAGATAGAAGAAGCACATCCTGCCAAAGTTCTTCTACACACATGAGCTCCAAAAGAATGGTGATATTAACGTGTAATAGATTCATTCAAGTGATAATGTGGCTAATTTATTCACCAAATCTCTACCAACTGCAACTTTCAAGAAGATGGTGCACAAGATCGGGATGCAAAGATTCAAGGATGTTCTAATTAGGGGGAGTTAATACACGTTGTACTCTTTTTTCCTTACGAGGTTTTGTCCCACTAGGTTTTCCTTATAAGGTTTTTAATGAGGCAGCCAAAATGCGTATTATTAGATATGTGTACTCTTTTTCCTTCACTAGATTTTTTCCCACTAGATTTTTTCTAGTAAGGTTTTAACGAGGCACATTATCTATCAAATAGACATTCAAGGGTGAGGGTTATAAATGTATTTGTATTATAGTGAATGTCTATAAAAGTATTTGTATTGTAGTGGATACATGTGTTTATATTATAGTGAAAGTCTATATTTTGGAGAAAAGATAGGAGGAATTGTCCCTATAAATAGAAGGGTTCTCCTTCATTGTATTTCATCTCATCAAGAGAAATAAGAACTTCTCTCTTTCTCTATAATATTCTTGTTCTTTCTTTATTATTTCATAACAAAAATAATATACATCTGAAACTTTCTCTAGTCACATATTGCGCATTTAACGCTTTCGAATTTTTGAAATTGGATTTATACTTTATCGACTTATTTCATATCGTGGTTGTCTTTTACAAGTTCTTTGTGAGAAAATGACAAAAATTGGCCCTTATCTTTGCTAACAGATCGAAAATAGCCCCTTAAGTATCCATTGAACGGTTTTGGTCTTTTAAATTTATTAGAAGTGAACACTTTTGAATTCTGTACAAAATTTATTAAAACTTTGATTGTTAAATTTAATCAAAGCTACAAATTAAAAAAATAAAAAGATCAAAAATATTACTAACTTATGAGAAATGGTTCATAAATATTTTTTTTTTCATCTTTTGGTTTAAAAATACCCTCAACTTTTAATTTTGGCTCAAGAATACCCTTTCCCTTTCACTTTTGGTCTAAAACTGTCCTCAACCTTGAAAATTTAATATTTAAAGGTTTGAAATTTTATTTTTTTACTTTTTATTTTAGAAACTAATAAAATCGATATAATTTACAAATACAATTAAAAATTTTAAAATTTCAAAAATATTATTTTTAATATATATTTTCATCATTAAAAATATTATTCTCTTGATAATCTTGTATAAAATGGAGAAGAAGTACTAACATCTAGGATAATGTATCAACTTTATTTTATTTTTAATTAGTGAAGATGCATATATTTTGAGACTTTAAATTTAAATTATTTTTTAAATCTTTTTATGAGATTAAGAAATGAGTGCAACAATTAAATATTATTCAAATATTAAATATTATTATAAGTATATAACTGTTATTCATTATAAAAATAAATAAATATATATATATATATATATATTAAAATAATATTATCATTATTATTATTATTATTGATAAATTTGATCATACATACACTACTAAAGACGGAAATGGAAGAAATTAGTAAATAATTAAAAATAAGTACTATGTTAGTCTGAGTACAAATAATAGCAAGCACTTTTAGTAATAAATAAATTGAAAAAGGGTCAAAAAGATCTGTAACATATTTCTAGCTAAGTATTTAATATTAAAACAAAGAAAGTATCAAAATTTAAAATAGAAAATTCTTATTTTTATATATAAGAGATCGTCATTTTTACATATAAAGTGTCTAGAAATACCGTCAACCTTGAAAATGTTAGCATTTCTTCTCCATTTTATACAAGATTATCAAGAGAATAATATTTTTAATGATAAAAATATATATTAAAAAAATATTTTAAACTTTTTTATCGTATGTGTAAATTATGTTGACTTTATTAATTCCTAAAATAAAAATTAAAGAAAATAAAATTTCAAACCTTTAAATATTAAATTTTCAAGGTTGAGGGTAGTTTTGACCAAAAGGTAGAAGGGGAGGGGTATTCTTGAGCCGAAACTAAAGGTTGAGGGTATTTTTAGACCAAAAATGTGGAAGGAAGGTATTTATGAGTCATTTCTCATATATAGAGGTATTTTTGGCCCTTTTCCCTAAAAAAAATAATCAGGAACATCAGAAATTTAATTTTCATCAAATTTTCAGAAATCGTAATATAAGAAACTACACCAGACAAAAGATTAACATAAATTGTGCCTCAAAGAGTTACACCAGACTCTTAATAGATTAAAGAAATAACATAAGCTACAAAACTTATACAGTCAAACCTCATTGTAGTGGCAGTATTCATCTAAAAATTTTATGGCTGCTATAGTAAGGTATGGTTTATGTATATATACTGATATTTGACATTTAGATCTCATTTAGTTGTTATAAATAAAAATATATAAAAATCTAATTTAATAATTTTGTGTACTATGCAAGATAGAATACATTTGTTAATCAATTTAACCAAATAATAGAGCGTGTGAATGTAAAAAAAAAAAAAACAAGCACCGACAGCCTTTCCTCATAAAGTTACGTTCATAATTGGTGGACACTATTTTATTTTTTTTCTTTTAGATATTCGTACTTGAAATTTACTATGTGTCTGATACTAATGACAATTATTATAAATATTTTAATATTTATTTCTATATATAATATTTTTCTTAAAAATTTATATTGCACAATATTTGAGTATGATTATTATAAAGAGGTAATTTTACAAAGAATGTACTACTATACTTGGCATCACTACTATTATAGATAGAATGTTGCTATAAAGAAGTAAATATAGCATGAAAAATCGATCCTGAAGAAAATTAAACTGTTATAATGAAACATTGTTATAATGAGGTTTGTGTTATGAAATAATAAAGCAAGAGGAAGAATATTGTAGAGAAAGAGAGAAGGAGAGAAGTTCTTATTTCTCTTGATTGGATGAAAAACAATGAAGGAGAATAATTTCTCCTAACGTTTCTCCTAAAGATAGACTTTCACAATGATATAAACGCATCTATCCACTACAATACAAATACTTTTATAGACATTCACTATAATACAAATATATTTATAACACCCCCCCTTGAATGTCTATTTGATAGATAATGTGCCTCGTTAAAACCTTACTAGAAAAAACCCAGTGGAAAAAAATCTAGTGAGGGAAAAAGAGTACACATATCTAATAATACACATTTTGGTTGCCTCATTAAAAACCTTACAAGGAAAACCCAGTGGGACAAAACCTCGTAAGGGAAAAAGAGTACAGCGCGTATTAACTCCACCTATTGAGAACATCCTTGAATCTTTGCATCCCGATCTTCTGCACCATCTTATTGAAAGTTGCAGTTGGTAGAGATTTGGTGAATAAATCAGCCACATTATCACTTGAAAGAATCTGTTGCACATTGATATCACCATTCTTTTGGAGCTCATGTGTGTAGAAAAACTTTGGCGAGATGTGCTTCGTTCTATCTCCTTTTATGAATCCTCCCTTTAGTTATGCTATGCATGCTGCATTATCTATATATTAAATTATGGGTAATTTGTCACATTTCAAACCACATTTTTCTCTAATGAGATGTATCATGAACCTTAACCACACACATTCTTGGCTTACTTCATGAATAACTATTATCTCAACATGATTTGATGAAGTAGCTACGAGAGACTGCTTTGTAGATCTCCAAGATATGGCAGTACCTCCACATATGAACACGTAGCCAGTTTGAGATCGAGCTTTGTGTGGGTCAGATAAATACACAATATCAGCATAACCAACAAGATTGGGACTGCAATTGTTAGAATAATATAAGCTCATATCGGTAGTCCCTTTTAGATACCGCATTATGTGTTTGATCCCATTCCAATGTCTCCTAATAGGAGCAGACTATACCTTGCAAACAAATTAACTGAAAGGCTATATCAGGTTTTGTAGTATTAGCAAGATACATTAGTGCACCAATTGCACTAAGATATGGTACTTCAAGACCAAGAATTTCCTCGTTCTTTTAAATCCTTCAAGAATTTTCATATATCCTTCAGTCTCTCTAGACATGAAAATAATTTCATTGTGCGCATATCAAGTTTTTCATATATTACTAGACTTATGAGGAACCTCAAAATAATTGTATCCACCACAAGAGGACCTCTCCATATAAACAATCTTTATGCCACAAGAATCCATTTATATCCACTAGCATTATACTTGAATTGCGTATTTTTAATTGGCCAATCATTTATCTGTCCATACTTTTTGACAGATTTGAATTCAAGATCCTCGTCAATATTTATAATATTGAGCGCTACATTATATCAATGGTATCGTCGACGATCATTATGATATCAGTTCCAATGCGACATAACTTATTGAGATCTCTTCATTTTTCGTCATTTTCAGGTACTTGAACCTTTGCCAAGGTTTTATGAAGTGTTATGTCGTGGTGCTTTCTAAAAGTACTTGTCTCATCATTATGACCATCTTAATTATTTGTTCCTCTCCTTTTTCAAGGAGTTCTATATTTGGAACCGTTTGGTCTATCACGCTTCAGGCGTCTCATAGACCCTGTCCTTCAAGGACCTTTCGTTGGAGCATTTGCAAATGAATTACAAAATAGAGTTAGCAAATACATCTGGCAATTGATTTGCAATATTTTGCAAGTGAATTATCTATTGAACTTTAAGTTCACTTTTTTTTTCGAGGATCTAGATAATTCATCTCACACTTAATTTTCAGCTGCTAATCACTTCTCCCCCTAATGTTAGAAAAACTAACATTTACCCCCAAGCTCATTTGGAGACCCATCTTTGTGCGTTGTGGTGGAGCAATTGAATCATATATCGCACATTCAAATTTTTAGATGGAATTATTTGGTTCCTGACCCTGAACCAATTGTGATAGGGGAAACCTTGTTGGCTTGATGCATTCAAGTGTTGCTATATGTTAAATAAATATATCTCACACCAAATTTTATTTGGGAGTTTTATTCTCATAACCAATGATTTAGCTATAATTGGAGGCATACAGTTTTGCTAAACCAACATAGATATGAATCAACATTATCAACATGATTTTATAGTTTGGAACTGTTCTCTTAACTTAATAATTCGAGCAACAACCTTACAAAAATCAATTGCAAGTTGATATTAAAACACATGTGACCATTCCATAGATGCATCTATTAGCAAACGGTTCATATGGTAGGTGAATGCGCCCATATTCATCCTTTTATAAGTTCCAAAATTTCAGGGAATATAATTTCAATCTTAGTTGATCAAGATCATTCTATCATGAGAACAAGCAACACAAGAGAATTCTTGAAGAATCTTTTATTTCTTCAACATATAGCCACATAAATTCTCAATTATTTTTGCATCACATTTGAACCGGGATGGCCAACCAGTTATGCCAACTTATTTCAGTAAACTTCTAGTTTACTTTCGTATGTGATTTCATCATCATACCCATATTTATGTTCTACAAATAAAAAAAAATGGCGGGTAATCTTTTACATAAATATTTATAACCCGCTTCAATTGTAGTAGCATGATGATATTAGATCTTTCCATAATTTATAGTCTCATTTTCTTTCAATGTCCTTGAAACTTATAAGTTTCCTTTTGAGACTTACTACAACAATTTCATTCCTTCAGGTAGTAATACATTAGCTCTTCCGGAGCTCTCAATTAATTTTGTATACTACCACATATTCAATCATATCAAAATAGTTTCTCCACATAGTTTCAACTTTGAAACAATTTTGAATGTTGATGAGCTATACTCATGAACAGACTTATAGTCTTGATGGATCCAATCATATCGTGCCTTTGGGTGGATGACCATCTTCAGGTGGTCATACCTTTCTTTTAGGTTATTCCACAAAACAAGTGGATCCTTAATCGTGAGATATTCAATTTTAAGAATTTCGTCAAGATGATGACGCAAGAATATCATAACCTTAGCACGATATTGATTTGATGTTTTGTTTTCACTTTTAATGGTGTCTCCAAGACCCATTGCATCCATATGAATTTTTGATGTTTTGTTTTCACTTTTAATGGTGTCTCCAAGACCCATTGCATCCATATGGATTTCAGCATCCAACACCCATGAAAGGTAGTTCTTGCCCGAACTTTGAAGGGCAACGAAATCAAGTTTCGTAAGGTTAGCCATATTAAAAGAAAAAAATAATAATACCTTGGCCTTCAAATTTTGAGACAATAGAGTCGTGGAGCAACGGTATCACCAAAGAAATATCACTCCTGTGGTTAAGTAATATATCTTTCGAAAAAGAAATTTTAATTTTTCTTACCTCAGATTTTTCAAAGTGAATGCTCAAGGCAGAGACTCGTGCTGATAACGTGTTATGAAATAATAAAGCAAGAGGAAGAATATTGTAGAGAAAGAGAGAAGGAGAGAAGTTCTTATTTCTCTTGATTGGATGAAATACAATGAAAGAGAACCCCTCTATCTATAGGGATAATTTCTCCTAAAGATAGACTTTCACAATGATATAAGCACATGTATCCACTACAATACAAATACTTTTATAGACATTCACTATAATACAAATATGTTTATAACAGTTTGACTGTTTTGAATTTCCGTGAAATATTTTTTATTTCCACAATTTCAATTAAATTTAATAATCAGATTTTTAGTAAGTATCGTGCGACAACTAAAAATGTTCATTTTTAACGAATTTAAAGAACTATAACTACTCAATTAATAAGTAAGGAAACATATACCACCAAAAACAAGAGATCATTGAGTTTTAAGTGAAATTTTAAAGGACTAGGTGCATGAAGCTCCTAGCATATTCACCTAACAAAATAGAATCTTTCCAATTCCAAATATCACCAATGGCCAATGTCACAAGTCATTAGTCTTGCAATTAACAGTACCCTCAAATATCTCTACTTGTGACATTGACACATTCAACTTATAGTGTCACTAAATTTTGGCCTTCCACTCGACATGTCATTTATCTTGCATTTCACATCCTAAAATATTTCTACTGTCATTATTGGCATATTCAGCCTAGTGGTACTGTATGGCTTCTCTTAATTTAATTATCATGATTATGACAATTCAAGTGCTAACATGTGTATTTTATAAATACTAGAGCATGGATAAAGAATTGAGAACCAATCAAAATTAAAAAGAACAGCTTGTCCATACTGCTATTTGAATGCAAACATAGAAGAACACAGTCAATTATTTGATACTAATAAAGATATATAATTAACCAATATTTATATATATATCTCTCTCAATTATGTACAGCTTGGAAGGCAAGGAAAGGAGGACCTTTTGGAGAAGACTTGACTCCACCAAATTATCATGAACATTTTAGTGATACATTATTATATATATCATGCATTTTGTTTTGTTATTGTTCCTAAATGAATTCAATCAACCATTTATTTCAATCCAAAAGCCAGTATATCTCACCGTTTGCCCACCCAAAAAATGCCATTAAAATGAAACAAGAGAAAAGGAAAAAATAAATAAGAAATAAATGATTCAGATTCACTAGCTTTTATCTTTTTTGCTCCTAATGATGCAAATTCAGTGAGCAACCACCTCTTGTCACCTATGTCGACAAAGTTAGCCCGTGAATGGTTGAAAAAGTAGCGGTAAAAGAAGGGTGACAATTGATAGGATTAGAATTTAGACATTGATAAAGATTTGAAAGAACATATCAAAGGCCCTAAAGTCCGCTACATTTTGTAGGTATTTCTAAATTAATTTTTTTCATTGGTACCTCCCTGAAGTTGATATAGATTTACACATGCATTAAGTGCTTATACAGACAATATGTTTCTATCTTTTATCTAAACTCTATGTATTTTCCTTATTAATTTTTAACCGCTAAGAGTAAATAATTTGATTAGTTGAAAATTATTAGTGTGAACCATGTTAAGTGCAATTGCAAACTATTGGACTAATACAACTCCGGTTTCAAAAAGAAAGAAACTGTAATAAAAATGAGTGAAGAAAACACTGAAAATAAAATATTTACAATGACCATTCTCTCCTAACTACATTAAAAAGGAAAAAAAGCATCAAGAATTAATCCAAAAGGAATCAATGTTGGAGTTATGACTGGGAATCTTTGTGGTTTTCATCACCACTATCACTACCTTGTGGCTGATTTTGATGATGATGTTGCTCCAAATTCATTCCCAAATCAATCCCACTACCCCTACTGTTATTATACGCATTCATGGATGCCAACATTCCCATGTTGGTCTCTGTGACACCCAACCCCAGCTGCTGAACCGGCTGTGGCTGCTGCAAAAACATTGATCCTAGCTGAACCGGACTGAACCGGCCACCTCCCGGTAACTCGAAACCGCCAATTCTCTGCATGGTTGATGAGGTGCCCGGTAGCATCCAGAAGGTGTTTCCGACGTTACCGGCCGCCGGTGCAACCGCCCACATGGCTGGAGCCGGTATGTAGCTAGAGGGGTTTGATGAACCTGGTTTTGATTCTTGATCCGGTTCGTGACTTTGAACTACCGTTCTTTCCGGTTTAGCTGATGACGACGGTGAGGCTGCTCCAGTGGCATCTTCTCTGTATCTCTTTTTCATGAAATTCTCATCCGGGTCTTGCCCAAAACTGTTCCCGGAAAGCTGGTGGTGGAAACTGAGCATAGTGGTGGTGGCGCCGCCGTGGACGAAAAGCGGCGCGGATTTCGACGGCGGGGCTGAAATTGTAGTCCCACTGCTGCGTAAAGACACGTTAAGGGTTGAGAAATTTGCCGGAATCGTACCTGTTCCCGTTGCAGCTATAATTGACGGTTCAGCTTGTTGCAAAAGCCACTCTATAGTTTCGCCATCAGACTTGTGACCCAATTCCTTGGTGAGCTGAAAAACTCTGGCGGCGCATAAAGCCGGCATTCGGATGCGCCGGCCGCGACCGTCTACCTTTGTATGACGGTCCTTGGATGGCTTCTTAACAACTTTGGTAGAAATTGAGTTGTTATTATTGTCGATATTGTTATCGTTATTGCTGCCACCGTCTTGGTTTTTGCTATGTGACTCTCTAAATTCCATCTTGGAAAAGAAAGTTTGAAAGAGAGGGCTATAGATGGGTGGGGGATTGGGTGGGTGGTGGAGTGGGGTGAGGGGAAGGGCCTAACAAAGATTTCCTTGATATTTGAAGATTTTACCCAATTGGCTACTGAAGAATTGGGAACACAGCAAGAAAGGAAGAGAAAAGAAAGAGAACAGCTAGGAAAAAGAGGAAAGAAATGAAATCAAGTTTGTTGGTGCAAGTAGTGCAAAAAAGTCTTTTGAGCCAAAACAGAACTACAAGTGGAAGTAAGTAGTGGGGTTTCCCTTTTTCTTCACTTTAATTCTACTTTGTGGAATTGGCTGATGGAAAGGAAGAAGAGAAGAAGAAGAGTAGGTGTGGGTGCCTACTAAAAGAGAATCAGTATAAGTGTAGCTGGTGAAGGAGGGGTGGGGTAGGGAGGGGTGTGGGGCTAAAAAAAGGGGAGGGGTTGGGGGGTCCAGTTTCAAACTGAGTGGTGGCAGGGGCAGGTGGGGGACCTGTAAAGTTAAGAAGAAAGCAGTGATAAATTTTTGCAGAAGCTAATAAGGGAAAGCCCACTCGTGGGGTCTCTTTGTTAGCAATGTTATCATCACTCGTCCACAATTATTTTTCCTTGCTTCCCGACCCCATGGACCTCACATTAATTTGAACTTTTACCCTATAAAATTTACTTTTTAAAAAAAATTAATATAAAAAATTAAATTAGAATTATATTCAATTCATCATAACTTTTATTTATACGTAGTTATTCCAGAATCGAATAGAGTTCAAATTTTGTCATAACTATTTTTAATTTATTGAATTTAAGCATAGTCCGAACGTTCGACTACAGAAGCCACTCATCTCGTGAGGAGATCCTTTGGAGTTGCTTACAGGTCTGAGGTGTACCGATGGCATACATTGTGCTGATTAAGGATATGTATGTATGATGGAGTCAAGACTTTGGTGAAGACAGTGGGAGGAGACTCAGAGCACTTCCCAATCTTGATGAAGTTGCACAAGAAATTAGCACTTAGCCTATTTTATTGTCTTGGTGATAAATACATTGACGCGAGGGATTCATGGAGAGGTGTCATTGTGTATATTATTTGCAAATGACATAGTTCTGGTTGACGAGACTCGCGGCGGCGTAAACTCTAATGTTGGAGGTTTGGAGACAAACCTTGGAGTCTAAAGGGTTTAAGTTGAGCAGGACCAAGATAGAATATTTGAAGTGTAAATTTAGTGACGTGATGCATGAAGATAATATGGAGGTGATGTTGGATACACAAGTTATCCAAAAGAGAGAAAGTTTCAAGTACCTTGGGTTTATTATCCAAGAAAGTGGAGAGATCGACGAGTATGTTGCTCACCGTGGTATTGGTGCATGATGGATAAAATGGAGGCTCGCATCCGATGTCTTGTGTGGTAAGAAGATGCCAGCAAAGCTTAAAGGCAAGTTCTATAGAGTGGTGGTTAGACCGACTATGTTGTATGGAGCAGAGTGCTAACCAATTAAAAACTCTCATGTGCAGAAGATGAAGGTTGCAGAGAGATGTTACGAGGGATGTGTGGGAATACTAGGATTAGAAACAAAGATATTCGGGCCAAGTGGAGTGGTTGTGGTGGAGGAAAAAATGCATGAGGCAAGACTGAGGTGGTTCGGACATGTGAAGAGGAGGTGTCCGAGTGCCCAGTGCGGAGATGCGAGATATTGACTATGGATGATTTTAGTAGAGGTAGAGGTAGATCGAAGAAGCAATGGGGAGAGATGATTAGAAAGGATATGATGCAATTACAGCTTACCAAGGACTTGACCTTAGATAGGAAGTTGTGGAGTGCACGGATTAAGGTAGCAGAGTAGTAGGTTGCAGTGTGTTGGATTGGTTTTTCACCCTAAGTAGTAGGCCTAGTATTACCCTTATAGTTGCTTGTCTTTCGATTTCTGTTAGCAACTATTGTAACTTGTATCTTGGTTAGTGGATTGTTGTGTAGTTTGATGTTGTTACTAGTTGTTGTTTTGTTATACTATGTTGTCTCCTTCCTTGGGACCGTTTTTCTATAAGCCGAGGGTATATTGAAAACAGTCTCTCTACCTCTGAGGTGGAGGTAAAGTCTGCATACATTCTACCCTTCCCAAACCTCACTTTGTGAGATTACACTGGATTATTGTCATTATTGAATTTAAAATTATTTGTATATATTTAATAATTTTTTAACATGTATACAAAATGTGAGTCAAAATTAGTCGGTGCTCATACGTTCACACGTTCAACATATCTTAACTTTTTATATCTACCCTTGAATGTTATTAGTATGAATTAATCTTATATAATTATTAATGCTAAAGAAAATTATATTATTAATATATAAAAGTTATTACTGTAGCATTTAATGTTGCTTTTATTATTTTTATTGTTGACAAGTTTAATAATCTGATTTATGCACTCAAAGAATATCAAGTTAAGGTTTAGCTTTTTAAAAATATAAAATTTATAATTTTAAAAAATAAGATAAATTACTTATTATAACAAATAAAAGTAACCTAATAATATAAAGAAGAAAGGATTTAACAGGTTTCAACATAGCTAAAGGATTTAACAGGTTTCAACATAGCTACTTAAAATATGATATACTATATAAATAATTACTGAACAGCAATATCTTCGATGATACATGGATATAAATTTAAAATTTAAATAAATGAATGCGTAATACAATTATATTTGTGATTTCTCTTCTGATAATGGATTCGAAATACAGTATATAAATATAATTTGTGAAATTATTTTAACTTGTATTTATATAACTCAAGTCAAATTAAAACAGCAAACATATGATGATCAAATAGCCTGTCATACAATGATAACAGCAAGACTTAGTTATATTGCTCTTTTTTTTTTTTTTTGGATTAAATGTTATATTGTTGATATTATATATGGTAACATTATCTAAATAGAGGTCGAGTCAGAAATTCTAATAAAAATTTTGAAACAGAAAAAAATATTGTTGAATCTGTCTTTATTTTTTAATAAGTTGATTCAGAATTATATATAAATAAAATTGTTTATATTTTCTTTACGCGGTATAACTTTTCATGACACGTGGCTCTGCCACTATATTCAGGTCCAACCGATGACCCTTTAAATTAACCCTACTTGTCTATTTGTTGTTTGTGTGTAAACACACATGTATGCATCTATACAACTTTAATGCAGTAACATGGTAACTTTTTTCGTTTCAAATTTCCTTTATTTTTTTTATTCGTTTAAAATAAATTATTTTTTAATTTTAATTTTTATATGATATATTTAGAATTATCAAATTAAAAAAATATTTTAATATATTTTTAATTTAAACTTATAATTTTTTAAATATTATTAACGAGGACTGAATTTCTACATGTGTTTGCGACCACAAAATCTGAAAAACAAAGTAACTCTTCTTTGATGCTGATGTGACATTATTATTGTATCTGTCACAGAGCAAAATTTACCACCACTTTGTCCCTCACCATAGATTAAAAAAAAACCTGAGATAAAAGAAGTGCATGGTAACAATTTACTTCCAAGTTACACTAATACTATAAAATTTTCATGCATTTATTAGTAAACAACAAATTAACATTATTTAATCAACTATAGCTAATTTTGTCTGTACACATATTTCCTTAACTCAATAAAGATGATAAACAAATTGCAAGGCCTACTAAAATAATTTCTCCGCCTCATAAAGTAAATATAATATATGTGTATATTTAAAGGTGTCTCAAAATTTGAACATGATGAAAGAATCAGTAATACATCAATTACTAATGATAAAATTTGGTGTTGGCTTAAATGCGATCGATGGATTCAATGTGTTCCTGATTAATTGATTTGTGAGAATGAAAGAATCAAATAGAATTTATGGATTTACAAATTAGAATGGGAAGGAAATACAAACTGTTGTAGCCAATACTCGACTCAAGAGTCCAGATGCCTAATCCAACAGATATGTTTTAGAGATTTTTTATTTTAATATATAATAGTTTTCAACGTTTTACACATATAAGTTTTTTTGAAGTTAATTAATTTACTTATAAAATTATATTAAATATATTAATAAAAATAATAACAGGGTAAACTTCAATATAAGAAAAATTATACTGATCAGTATATATACAAGTTTATAGCAGTCCATGAATCAACCACCCACCACATCTTCACTCTCAGCTCAACTGACATTCAACATTAAGAAAGGTCGGAGAAAGTGGCCCAAAGAAATAATGTTAGGTGCGGAGCTAGAAGACTACGTATGACTTTAGTTAAATTTAATTAATAATTTTATTTTTTAAAATAAATTTATTAAATATATATAAATTAACTTCAAAACTCTAATTACTAATATCTGTATTATATCTCTATCTTAAAATTAAAAAATCATTAAATTCAAATCTCGAGTTTACCTCTAAATACTATCCTGAAGAGTTAAAATGAATGAAAACAGAGGAGTAAAGTTGTTATTTTTGTGGTGAGGGTTAAGGGATAGACAGATGTATATATAAACTGAAATAGTATAAACAAATAATAAATAGATTTAAGATATGTGCAGTGACAGTTTAAATTATTCGGACACAATTAACGTAATTTAACCGATTATAATAATTTTTTGTTATATATATTTTTTTTTACTTAAATTATCATATCAAATTTATTTTAAAATTACATAAAAAAAAATTCTATAAATATATTTCATATGATAATATAAAAACTTTTAAATATTTCCCATATATAAAAAACTTAGAACTCGTCAATATATAAGAATTGGATTCATTGAAGAAAAGGTTTGAAAGGGAAGACAGCTCAGGTGAAAGCATCTAATGGTAACAAGGAAACACAGCTCATCACAACTCTAACCCCACTACCCTTACCTAACTTTTTATTACTATAAGGAATCGATTTTGTACCAGGAATAAGGGATAGTAAATTTTGAAAATATAAAATTATTTTATTTTGTAGTTAATTAGAAATATTACTTAATCTCAAAATTAATCATCTCATTATTTATATTATAGTGATTGGATAAGTTATTTCATATATAAAGTGAGATAATTAATCTCATAAAATATCTCAATTCATAAAATAACTTTATTTATCCCTAGCAAACAACCCCTAGATCTTTTAAGACTAATTATGGAGTACTTATCATTTTTCTTTTTCATTAAGTGATAATTTTATTGTTACCTTGCAGAATTTAAAACCACTAATTAATACAGCACCTAGCCACTCACTCCAACTCATCCCATTTATACATGTGGCTTGTTCCCACTCCATTCTAAAATAAGCGTCATTTTAATTAAAAAATTAATTATTAATTATTATTACTTTAAAAATTTAAAACAAAAAATAATTATTATTTTCAACCATATCTCTAATTAAAGAACTATTAATGCTCAATTGTCCCCAAAAAAAAAAATTTTAACATTTAATATTACTTTGGTGTATTTATTTGCAATTGCTTGCTAAAACAAAGTGGTTGATTCCAGGATCTCTAACATTCTTTTAAAAGATGTTTCATGCAACATGTGACTTCACAAGAGCTTAAAAGGATATTTCAAAGCACATGTGATTAAAATTAATAAATCATCTCAAATATATTATCTTTAGTTTGATTCGATAATTTACAAGTCGTATGGACTTGTGAAATACTTCGTCCATGCATGGCGTTTGGTTATTTTTTATGAAAGATTCTTGTCTTTTTTATTTAAAAATAAAATAAAAATAAATCTTTCGAATTGTTAAACCAGACGCCATTGAATTCACATGAGTTATAAGAAAAACCGAGTTGAAAATGTGAATTTTTCTAATATTTAGGCCCATAAATTACCTTCTGTAAAGAGAAAATTTCCAATTCTGACTGTCTTTTGCCCATATAAAGTATTCTGAAAATTTCCAATTCTGACCGAGTTGTCTAGGATTCTTACTCTTTCTATTTTGAAACTATACTTAGCTACAGCAACTTTCCTATAAAAAACGGAGAAGAAAAGTAGCCTTTTCTCTTTTTACCTGGAAACAACCTCTCACCTCAACTTGTCTCACAAAGACACACCTACTGTGTCTATAACTTCCACCAGTACTTCTACACAAGAAACTCTTGGTAATGGGATTTGGAAATAACTGAAATCATAGCTCTCCCCAGAGTTTTATACTGTCCCTAGAGTCCTAGACTTTATTACAATGTTGCCTCAAAACAGTAAACATGAATAAAAGGCTGCTACTTTATTTCGTTTTCTCAGAAAAAATGAGAAAACACTACCTTTTATGTGTAAGTGACACAACCAGTATGCTGGAGCACCACCTTGCTCTATGTAGAATCGACTCCGGACACATAACCCAAACTATATTTGCGACGAGCCACCGCTTGTCTTTTATAGGATGTAGATGGACTTGATAAGTGAATTGTCTGGATGAGCATCCAAAGGAAGAGATGGCTCAGATAGACTCGGGATTTTCAGGGTTCCAAGGAAGAGCAATTAAGGTAAAGCTGATTCTCCATGCTCAAGCCTCAAAGAGGAACAACAAGAAAATTGCAGTAATATTTTTCAAGAAACTTCGAAGAGGCACAGATCTAAATTTCTTTTCTCTCCTATGTGAGAGAGGCTGCAGAAGTTCAATCTTGAATAAAATTTTACATGAGCATCGAGTAAACTATCTGTATAAACAAACAGAGGAGTGATACTTTCACCTACTTTTAGTACCTTCACTTCTTTGCTTTTGCAAATCTCAGACAGCGATACTTCTCCCCACTAACTGTTATTTCAAGAGCTCCATCTTGATTATCTTGATTCGATGCAGTCCCCATTAGCACACTTTTCTCTTTCTCAAGGTTTTCCCTCTCCATCTTTAACCTGGCTTCTTGCCGAGCAATTTCTGCCTGGGGCCAAAACTGTGACATGTTACAAATCTACTCACAGGAATATCATTCATCATAAAGACACATACATTAGACGCTTAACTCGTACTTGCAACTGTTATAAAAGCTAAAAACACTATAAAATGGCCATATATTTCCTTCTTCGACTAATGTAACTTCTGAAATGAACTTTAAACTCGAATAAAATAGACCATGTTGCACATTTCCCCCAGCTACAAATAAGAAACGTGATTTTAACCTTAATGTGTTGAAACCATGAAACATGTAAGAAAACAAAGTTAACAAAGAAATACTTGTGTGCACAAAAATAAAAAACAGGTCTGAAAATTTTAAAATTCGCAAGACATTTTACCACTCTGAATTTTCATTTCAGGTGTTGGCAAGGAATTTATTATCCAAGGACCTCTATCAACATTAGGAACGTGAAACTTCTCAGAATTAAGCTGTCAGAGACTAAGAGAAAGAATCAGAGTCAGTTGGAATTGTCAGAAAATCAGAAGGAATGGAGCAGGTCCTCGGTCCTCATTCACTGTTCGCTTTTCTAGAGAAACATGGGGCCTCCTATTTCATAGGTGACATTGAGCAAGTAAAACAATTATTGTTGGAAGCTAAGCAGCAGAAATACTGAACAATATGCAAGATAATTATTTAAGTTAATGTGAAATTTTGTCATAAACTGTGAATATATTGAGTACAGCTAGTTATCTTAATTGTGAACAATTCAGCATTTACACATCTCTTAGCTCTCACTATTTCAAAATTGATCTATGCTACTGCTCCATTTGTAACTCAAGATTTTTTAAAAGAAGACTACAATTCATAACATTCTAATAGTCACATCCGACCAGAATGTGGGATTACTAATGGTTTTCTAAGCTCTAGAATGGCCGCTGGCAAATGGTGCACAAAATAACTACAAATAAAGATCCAAAGTCACTTTATAATATTAGAAAGAAAAATTTACATTTTTTTAAATTTATCTTACTGGTCACAAGCTGCACGATAAAACTTGATGAAGAGAAGGCCTTGTTGGGCAGGTTAATTTTCAAAAAAATAATAACAATACTAATAATATAATATATATATATATATATATATATATATATATATATATATATATATATATATATATATATATATATATATAGAGAGAGAGAGAGAGAGAGAGAGAGAGAGAGTGGAATGACTAGTGAACACTTGAGCAACACGCAATTAGATTTTTTTTCTAAGCAACATGCAATTGGAATTTTTATATCTGTCTTCGTGTCAAGAAGATATGCCACTAGAAGGTGCAGTTTTCAAGACGAAGCATGTACTATTTTAACAGGGAAACCTGAATAACCAATTCAATTTTCACTCAACGGTAGTAAAGCAGCACAAGTGCGTTGATTTCTTACAAGATAATTTAGGGATCTAATACATCCAGCTCCAAAGCTGAGTCTTCTTTTAAACATGTCGAACGAAGCTACATGGTCACATACTACGGTATCATGCATTACATCAAGTTTCCATATGACATGTATACTCAGAAGGCCTTCAATATGGTCAAAGGTAAGACTACAACAACAACATACCCAGTGCAAATCCCACAAGTTGGATCTGGAGAAGGTGGAGTGTACGCAATCTTACTTTTACCAGAGTAGAGGGGCTATGTCATGTAAATATGAAGGGGCACATCTGATCCCTTAACTGCCTCGATAGATATGGATGGAAATTTTTCAATCAAGAAAACTGCCAACCTTGTTTAATCTTTTAAATGATAGCATATACAGGGATAGCTTGGGCACGCTAGAAATTAGGACAGGAGCATGAAAGTTTCTTCTGATTGCTCCTATACAATAATATTGTAAATTATGAGTGACTCAAAGCAACATATAGTACCTTTTTTTTCTTCATGTTGCATAAACATAAAAGTGAGAGAAGGACATTCTCTAGAGTCTCATCACACAGAAAGTCCTAGAGTTTAACCATCTAATTGCTAGAAAGAGCATTATCTGAAAGTGAAGAATATGAATTTCTTGTGAGGGGATACAAGTACTAGGGAGGCTACCTGAAACATCTCTATCTTCTTGAGCTTCTTGTGAAAGCAACTTAATGGAACTTCTATAGATTTCCTGATAATATGTGATGAACCTGCTCTCTTACAGATGAATGCTACGGATTTGTCTGAATTTCCCCAAACGTATTTTTAAAGCAAAATTTCCACAAAACAATATCACCGAGGAATAGTTTCTGATTCAACTCCAGGAGGATAATGTGTTGTCCACCATAATTGACATACCACTCAGTTGGCCTTTATAATGCAAATGCAACAGGGCAAACACAAACTCTACAACCTCAGTATACCACAGTCTAACTAATGCAAAAATCCTACTGGTTGGGCTTTAATCAATAAGATCAACTTTAGACCACACAGGTTCTGCTAATTTGTTTTAGAAGCCTCTTGCTGAGACCCTGGTACGTAAATTAGGTTACAACTCCTCAGTGAACTAGATAACCTATGATACCAAATTGACCAGAGTAAAAGCAAGCAAGGGCATATAGTCCACTTTTTTTATATTGATATTTGATAGTCTAATAGCACCATCACGTGTGTAGATCATCAAATCCAATCTATGTCATTACACTTATCCAGTGCAAGCATCAAGGATGCATCTACTGTATTAGGTGATTGTAAACAGGCTTCCCAGCCAAGGGTGTGGCCAAGTGATCACTTAAGTTAAGTGGGTTTAGAACCATGAGGTTTCATGTACAAATTCTAGACGAAGCAAAAGCACTAGGTGATTTCATCGCATTTGTCTAAGCATTGGTAGATAAAGTATCCAATAACTGCGTTGGTGGGAGGAAGAAGGTATCCAGTAGAATTAATCGAGGTGCGTGCAAGCTGGCACAGACACTGCGGTTATTAAAAAAAGGGGAAAAGAAAAACAGGTTGGCTATCCCTGACGTACACAACTTAGTTTACCTTTCAAAACACAAAAAATTCCAAGGCAACATGAGGGTGGCATTACATATACACATGAAGAGGTCAACGAGTATCTTTTTGACACAAGGAGCAAAATTTCATTTCACTTCATTCAATTCAAAGGAAGGATTTTCCACTTATAAGTTAAAATGAAAAATATAATGCTACATGTCGTATACTATGTCCCTCCAATATTAGTTATCAAAAGAAAAGAAAAGGTTCTTACATTTTCTCAAGCATGACATGAAAGGATAGTAAACTAATCAATATCTTCCATTGAATCAATCAATCAATCAATAGATCGACAAGCCTCAATCCCGAACTAGCTGGATTAGATTTTAAGAACCCTATGTGTCCATTCTACTCTATTTGGACCCGTTTTATCCCAATGCTGGCAAGTGGCACGTAATGTGTTTTTCGGGAAATTGGGATTTATCCAAGACTAGAGGTTCTCTCATCTCATACTTATACTTGTAGTGACAGACAAGTCTTTAAACAAAATATAAAGACTTCTGAAAAACGTTGGACCTAATGTAAGTACTACAATAACTAAGCATTAGTCCCAACTAGTTGGTATACCTATGTGTGTCCTTCCTTCCATTATGCTATATTCATACTAAGTCTGCATTAATTTGGAAAGATAGGTCCTTTGAAATAACTTCTTGATTTCAGGTCTAATTTGCTCCTCTTCTAATACATATTGGTCTGGGTAGGACTGGGCAAAACCAACTCATGCTGTATTATGTTCCTTCAATTTTTAGTAACAGGAAACAAGAAGAAAACAAGTTCTTCCTCTTTTCTGAGCATACTATGAAATTATGATAAGCTGATAAATCTATTTCATTTCTCTGGAAAAAAAATGTATTCACAAAAATAACACTTGCCATCAGAAGTATACTATCAGTAATTCAGTCAATTTAACAAAATGGAAAGCCTTAAAAGGCAATCCATTTTCCGTAGTGAATGAAATGAAATCCAAATAAAGAAAAAGATTGATTGATCGATTGATTTGAAAGACAGAAAACCAGAAATCACACCCAAAAATAAAACTAAACTATCCAAAGAAAGAAGAGATTTCCTTTCCAATCAATCTATTCCATTTCTCCCAAAACATGAGGTTAAAACTTACAAAAATACTTCACAATACTTGGAGAAATTCAGTCAAACCCAATTCAAGAATTTAGAAGAAATAATGGAATTTTTCCAGGTGGGTGGGTACCTCACGACGAGAGAGCTCAGCTTTCCAAGCAGCTTCACGCTCAGCAACCTCACGTTCACGCTCCTCAATGTAACTCTGCATCTCCCTCTCCTTCATTATCCTATCTTGTATATCAGCATCTAATGCCTCTTTCAATTCTTGTACGAATTTATCAACAACTGCTTTAATTCGCAGCGACATCAAACAAGAACTACTCTTCTTCAAAAAAAGAAAATCTGATTGTTTCTTTTTTCTATTTCTGAGAAACACTTGTCGCAGAACACCGCTAATCTCTGATTGCTGCTTCCATGAAAAGAGAATTCAAAGAGGGCAGACAAGTTTGCTTTGGCTTTTTGGTACAGCTTGGCCAACTGAAGAAGGAAAGAATATGTGAATGTTTGAGGAGATCAATTTTAGGCCTTTAGTTTTCTTCTCTTTTTGTTTCTTCCTACTTGCTGACACCTATAAATGTAAGAGGCCCAATAGCCTTTTTCTCCTCCTCTATATTCAAGTTTTTGCACAGGCTGTTGTAACTCGAATTTTAATTTTTATCTTTTAAATTTATAATTTTTATATTTATTATTTATTTAAATAAAAAAATTTATGAATTAAAGTATTTTTAATTATAATTTAATTTTACTAGGTAAAATTAATCTTATAAGATATAATTTTTTGGAAAATATTTATCTTGAGGGATAAGTACCAAAGTATTTAACTTGCAAGGTAATACTTTCAGAAAATTTGTGTCTTGTGATATAACTTTGTCATTTGACTTATGCCTTTGGCATGATTTATGCTGCTTAACTAATATATTTGACATAACTTGTGTCAATGAACTCATGTCATGTGGATAACTTGTGCTACTGAACTTATGTATTGGGGTATAACTTGTGTCTTGAGCTTTATTATTATTATTTTTTTTTGCCTTCAGATGTAATTTGTGTCAATGCACTTATACTCAAGGGCATAACTTGTGCCTTGGACATAATTTATTTTGCTTTGGAGAAAAACTTGTGCCACCAAAGACATAATTTATTCCTTGACCTTAATTTCTTTTATCTTCAGGCATAACTTATGTGAATGCACTTATTCCTTAGGACATAAAATTTGTGCCTTAGGCATAATTTCTTTTGCCTTGAGGCATAACTTGTGCTATTAAACTTATTTTCGTAGGCATAATTTGTGTCATTGAAGTTATGTCTGGAGTATAAGTTTAATTGAACTTATGTCTTGCGAATTTTCTTTTGTCTTATAATTTTTCTTTTTAAGAACATTGATCACTTTTTAATCACTTAAAGTGTTGCAGGGCAAAAATTAAAAATCATCCAAAAATAAATGTATTTGTGCAAATGACCTCCTTATACTGAACTATTATTCTTTCGTGTACATTTATGTAATGGTATTAAATGAGTATAAAATTTAAATTAAATGAATTTTTTGGAATTTGTTATTAAAATTTAGAAATATTTACATAGCTATTAAAAAAAGTTAATTAGGATAAATAACGAATCCAAATTAAATTATTATTAGATATAAATGATTGACCGAAAAAAATTATCAAACAAATTAAAATTGAGATGCAGGGAATAATACTATTCTTTCATTTTAAATTAGGAATAACATAGCCCAGAGAAAAATTTTATTATTAAATTTAGGTTCGAGCATTATAGAGCTTATATTTTTAGGACGATATTTTTAATAGAGTTTTTTTATTCTCAGAAATTTAAACCCTAGGATTGAGGGGCCTCAATCAGTGTTTTAAAAGTTGGGTGCGTGAAAGGGCAGCTTATGTAGCACAAGGAGAGACATACGCCCTAAACACAAAAACGTAAGTCTCATTGATCTACAAGAGATAAATCTCATATTTCTTTAATTTTATAATTTTATTACTAAAACATATTATGTATCTTCAGTTTTATAATTTTATTATCAAAAAATAAATAAAGTAAATTTTTTATTTACAAATAAATTCAAACAAATCACCAATAATATAGACAAAAATTTATTATAATTATTATTTGACAACACAAAAAATAACAATAACCGAGATAAATTTTAAAATAAAATCAGCTCCACTTTATCATTTCTATACATATACTAGTCCTTCCTACCATCGACTTATATTTGCGCAAATATTTGTTTATATATTTGAAAGAAGTAGAAGGATAAAAAGTTTTAAAGTAATGAAAAAATAGATAAAGTTTTCTCAGGAATTTCTAGCATATCAATTTCATGCATAATTATCTAAAAAAGCTATTTGTTGCAGTGTTATTTTCTACGAGAGTCGCTTCCTTTATTTATATATCTTAGAAAAAATCATTATATCACAACAACATGCTAGCATTGTATAAATATCATTACACCCAATAATTAAAAAATATATACTCTATAGCAAAAATACTTTTAACACAATATTATCATCTATGCATTTATATCCGAGACTTACACTTTGCGTTCAGAACTTACGCCTCAAGTTCTAGGGTGTACGCCTTATAAATTTGCGCCTTTCATTTGCGTCCCACAATAATTTTGAGTACATCCCTTTTACAAACTCGTTCTAAAACTCACGTCAAAAACACCTCCGAAAATATTAATCCCTAACTATTTTTATCACAATTCATGCTGGTGTACCAGAGAAATTTATGTATTAGTAACATTTATCCCTTTTAAATTTGTAAACTTACTGAACACAAAATTCAGAAAACCTAATTTGACTAACCAGATTTTAAAACTTACAAAATTTAAGTTCTGGAAAGTGGAAAAATTAGATGAAAATTAAAAGGTACCAAATCTTTTTAAACATCCAAACTAGAATATACTTAAATAATCAGTGAATCTTTTCTTTTATTTCTATGAACTTTTGAAATATTATCAAATAAAAATATTTGATTTTATAATATTATCATGAAATTCTTAGTATGTAAAACAATGAAGAAATAGAAGTTTGAATTTAAACAAAAAGTTTTGATGTATTTTAATATTTTGAAATGGTGGTTTTATTTTTATTTTTTTTAAAATGAATTTATGTACATTCAATTTCGACTCGAAAATTAGTCAATTGGACACTTTAAAGAATATAAAAAAGGACCTAAGACATTCTTTAATCAATAACCTTAGTAGAAAAGTTATTACATTTCCTCCTCCTCGAGACAACTGGAGTAAAAACTTAGGTCAAGGAAGAGATAACCCAAAAAAATTCATTCATATTCGATATTTATATCATATAAATAGATTATTATTATCATATTATTTATTATTGTTATTATTTTTTCCTACATTATTTAAGCATGATATTTTCATACTATATTTACTTTTCAAATCTGTTTTATACTGTTTTATTTGAACCAAGGATCTATTGAAAATAGTATATTTACCTTCACAAGGTAGAGATAAGATTTTGTATACATATTATCCTCGTAACTCCCATTTATGTATTATACCTAGTATGTTATGATGATATCATATGTTGGAGCATTTGTATTTGAATATTAGAATTATAAATTAAAGTGCATTATTTTTTTATGCTAGTGAGTATAAATTGACAAGAAAGTGATCATTATTTTTCGTGTAACTCATATAACCACTAATGTCATAATCTACCACTAACTATCTAGCTACCACCAACCTATGTTTTACAATATTATTAACTCACTACTTTGTTATTTTTAATCTAGAAAAAATTCCTACCACCTATATATAGAAGTGTTTCTTCCCTCATGAGTTGTGATATGAGAGTTATTGTATTGTGTATAAAAATTATGAAAATAGTGGAAAAATATTATAGCTTGCGGTAAGATGGGAGTAATGAAAGAGATAGCTAAGAGAAAAAAAATATTTTCCGTCTCCAACTTATTCATTTCAAAAGAAAGAATAACTTTATGTTGAAGAAAGATATTCTTTTAATAGAGCATTGGACTCTTCAACTAATTCGAAGTTATTTAAATTATACGAGATTGTCGGACTATTTGGAAACCTGATAAACACTGACAGCAAGGAAGGTATTAACTGAACCGATTGAATTAAATTAAAATAAATTGACTTAATAAATAAATGAAAGAGTAATTTATCTAAAGATTACTTAAGTTAGAATATGTTGGTTCAAAATACTCCATAGCTTAAACCCGCCTAAATTTTTATCAAATTCATTTTCTGTTTTGTTTTTTACTTATAATTTATTTAATTACCTAATAAAACCTTTTCTTAATCATACTTTTATATAACATATCAATATATATTTTTAAACAATATTTTGACAAAGTTTACATATCAATTCAACTTTTAGATGATCTGAAATTTTTTTAAAAAAAGGTTAAATTAACGAATCAAAAATAGATTGAGTTAAAAAATAAATTGAAATGATTATTTTTTCATAAGCTAAGTTTTTCTCCCTTGATCACTGACTTCTATTCACTGTTTCCTTTAATAATTGGTGCTTGGTTTACACTTTACACCCCTTTTTCTGTTGAAACTTTTACCATTTTTTATTGTTTTATCAACAGGGCAGCAAATTGAGAAACTTTTTTTTTTTTTAACAACAAACATGTTCAATTGGATTAGTTTGTTTAAGTATTAGTCAGAGCAGGGAGCTATCTTTTGAGTATAGCTTTATTTAGCTGCAACAAGAGATAAAATTATATCAATAAGTTCTTCTCAATTTAGGCAACAAACAATATAGTTAAGAAACATTATATTCACTGTCTTGGCCAAAACAATTAGAGCATCAGTGTCTAAAATTTGTCCAACACAGTGGAAAGTGGAAACTATCAAAACAAAGTTCTATTATTTTGAGAAACAAGACATTGATCTGACTAATTTACACAAAGTAAACTTTTGAGCAAACCTACAAGGACAGAAATAGCCAAAGAATTGTGTTTCTTGTAATGTTAACAAAAAGATCTCTCACCTTCTGTGTTTCTCTACTGTTTGTCTCTTGTTTCAGCTCAACAACTCAGCACGTCCATGAAGATGATCGCTTGATTACAGGCTTCATTTGCTTGTCCTCTTCCAAAGAGATCATTCCCAAGTGTGAAGGATCCTCCAGCAACATCTTTGCTACAAGATATCCAGCAATTGACCATGTCTGGTACTTCCTTGCTTGTTTACCAATGTATCTTCCGAGCTTTCCATCATAATATTCAGGCCAGCTGTCCTTGAGCAAGCGGCTCTCAGCAAGATCAATTGCTCGTCTTGCAATTTGTGGCCGTCCAGTCTTAATGCAGGCAGCCGTTAGCAGCCACAAAAGCACTGCATTTAAGAGATGAATCTTGCGTTGCATTAGCAAGTGTAAGATCAATTCACTTCAAGAACTAGACTACGCATTTCATTTCTTTCTGACAGTGCCACAGAAGCAATATAGAGGTGTCATCTTTCTCTAATAAAACTAACACTGCGCTATGGGAACTGGGATTGAACAAACATTTTGCAAAGCAAAGAATCCTTGTAACATAGTACTGGAATTGTATGAAATTACTTCTGACGATGATCAAACTACTCAATTGCAGGAGTTAAAAAGTGAAGTATCAAATAAAATGCAGTGCAGAAGGACAATGGTCAAACCTGGCCAAGATCCTCCGTTATGGTAACTCCATCTAATATTCTTCGGATCACAACCAGTTACTATCCGCCATTCGTGATTTTCAATTGCTGGATAGCATATCTTCAAAGGCATATCTGCTACTAGCTCCTCCCAGCGGGCTTCTATGAGATCCATAATAGCAGAAGCTTGTTCTGGAGTGGCAAGGGAAGACAAGATGGCAATACAGTTACCCAAAGCAAACCACCTGAAGTCCATCCTTGCAGGACTAACGTTTCCAATAAAGTAACCTCCACGCGTAGGCACAAAATCAAATACCCATTCTGGGATTGAATCAGGAATAACATTAAACTTATTTACTGCAGTGTGAGAATACTCTTCGGTTTTATAGCGGTATATGTCATTTAACTGTTGAAAGTCAAGCCAAAAATAACTTCGCATATGATAACTCAAGGCATGCAGGCGCTTCACTATTCTCTCAATGAATTCTTTCCCTTCTGTATCGTGCTTCAACATAGCCAGTGCAGATCTCAGTGCCATGAAAAAGAGTGCTTGGATCTCAATAGGATATCCATAAACTCCCTGAAAATCAACCATAAATAAAAGATCCAATTAGTCTCTTCGAGGGAAAAACACCAAATCATGGGACCTAATATTGAAGTAACTACCAAGCTTTACCAATATATATATTATACATATACATACATATATATTCAAGTAACTACCAGGTAATGACATTCTAATATTTATCACTACAAAACAAATGTTGGAAGCAAGAAAATAGTTGTATTACTATTCTTTTAAGCATAAAAATCCAGTCCTCTAAGAGCGGAAAAGGAAACTCACAAAGGTGAGAACTTCAGTCTCTTAGTTTAGAGCTATTTACGATGTTTAGAGATTCCAGATCATTGTCAGAAATTTGTATGTCATGGATAACTAAGCTGGAAGAGAAGCTTCAGAAATGATGAAATATAGCAATTCAAAGCATAAAAAGGCATAACCAGAAAAGATTCAATTAAACCATGTTATGTTTTCTCTCTTTCTTTTAAAGAAACAGTAAACTAAAATTTCACTAGATAAGCCAGCCGTGTCATGTTCATTTTTTTGATAAGGTAAAAGTTTTATTAATAGGGTTCCAGGAAGCTACTAAAAGGTTACCCAAATAGCATAAAGCTTCAGAAAGAAAAACAGACTACTAGACTTTCCTTCCTAATAATTCCAGGAAATCCATTAATTGGCTCAAACTGCCTATTGAACTACTTCTTTTTCTTCTATCTTCTAAAGGTCTGTAGGTTATGCCCATACAAAGAAGAAGGAAAATAAAACAAGATTTAAATAATTAAAGAAAAAGGATAGGAAGGCAAGGATATTTTTACCCCATCCACAAAGAAGAGTATGAGCTGTGTGGAAGCTTTTTGGGACTGAAATACAGAATAAAATCCTCTCTTTCCTCCCTTTTCTGGTTTTCTTTTTTCTGTTAGCTTTATCATTGTTCCTCTTTGATTGACTATTCGAAAGTCAATGTAAAAGCAGTAACTGCGAAAGACGAATGGGTCGTATTTTTCACAAAAGTTACTAGTCTCAGAAACTAATAGATTAGTTAAAAACTCTTAATTCAAACATCAAGAGTGTATGTCCAACGCTCCTTGAACACAAGCTACGGACCAGAATATCAATATTCTGAAATCTGAACAATTGAACAACAATTGCTGACCAAGGAAGACTCACTTTTTTCTGGTGTTACCAAAGAAGAACATCATTTGAAAGACACAAACTAACTTTTAGGGGGCTTAAGTAATAATTAATGTAAGCTACAACTCTAGATCGCCATAATTTAAATGTGTTATGTGTTCTGTTGACAAATCTCCCATGAAGTTTAGCTTAGGATGCATTTTGATGATCTGAGGGATGTACAAAGTGCATTTCCCAAAGACACTGATTTAAAAATAAGAAGCACATTGTTTATTGGTAGTTTATTTTCCTAAAGTAACTTAGAACTGAGATCTACATCCATAAGAGCACTAAGAACATTCACTGAATTCTACCACAGTCTAAAATCCATTTCTTATGCCTTAGAGCCCATATCACATTGTCGCAGGGACAAAGAAAACAAAGCTAAAGGTCAATGGTAGACAATCCATTGCACATTTCATTTTCCGACTGAAAGATTTGCGAATCTTAGAGCAATAACCACGAAAATAAGATGAAAACGCATAGAAGAAAGGGTACATATCTAAATGCAATCCTGATCATGAAAATTGTAAGCAACTAAGCACTACGTTAGACAAGCAGATACTTGCCATACATTCACTAATTCTGCATTAAGGACATCGCCTTCTGCATCAGCAGTATAGTCCATCTCCACATTATGCATAATGTGGGCACAGAGGCAGAACGTCTATCAGAAACAGCCTCTCTACCTCTCTACCTCCTAAGGTAGGGGATAAGGTCTGCATGCACTCTGCTCACCCCAAATCTTACTCATGGGATTACACTGGTATGTTGTTGTTGTTGTTTGGACACAGAGGCAGAAGTGTAATATGGATATTAACCACTTCAGAATCAAATAAAAAATATTTTTCTTTCTATAAATGTACACATAGATGTTTTGAGAAGTCCATGATACCCACCCTTTAGTTAATTGAGCATGAAATTTCTTAACAGAACTTGTTTAGTTTTGCTGGTTCTGTAAGGATCAGCTGATAAAATCAGGGGATACCAAGAGATCCAACTCCATTATTAGCACCATTTGAGTGTTTGGACAAGCTTATAAGATATGCTTTGGTTTATCTACCCGTATGGTAAGAGCTAAGGATAAATTGCTTATAAGCCAAACTCATTAAAAAAAAAAAACCATAAGTTGAGGTATAATGAGTTTAGAGTAAACTAAGACATATATTAATTTGTATTTGAATAAATTTAAGATTAAAAATCTTGCAATACAACAACAAACCCAATGTATTCCCACACTAAAAATCTTGCAATGATCAACATATTTTTAGTGTAAACAGCTTTAATGGCATTTCAATTATTTTAACATAAAATTGCTTACACAACAATTATTCATTATCAGTTTCAACAATTCTTCCCAAAAACGTAACCTATTATTTATAAACCAGCTTCAGCTCTTGTTGCTTATCAACTACTCTAAACAGCCAAGCCAAACACACTTTATATCACAATGATAAGAAGATCCAATATATTAAGAAGGTAAAATGAAAAAAGATATTACCATCCTCCGATCAATCATTGAGCACCCATCAGCACATAGCAGCGTTGGAAATGTGTCAAATCCTTCAGATAAACATAAGCTCAATATAAGTCTCATCCCCTTTTGGCACTCTGGTGTCTCAGAGAGGCTCAGGTCTCCAGTAGATTTTGTGTAAGCACGGAGAAGAATTATCCACCAAAATCCAGAATCAACTGGAGCAACTCTACCAATTGCACTCTCACCAAAGTCTGCTACTATGGTATCTGTCTTACGAACAGGGTCATGAAGAACCTTGAAACTAGCAGGCATAACCCCTTCTCCCAGCTTGAATCTATCTACTGTTTTTTCCCATCCCTGAAGCTGAAGTGTCTTCAACAAGAAGTTTTTCACTATATCTGGCTCTCCATTCATCAGGAAGGCCAAAGCACTAGGCACAAAATCTCGAACAAAAACCTACACACCAAGCAAAGTCTTCACTGGATAAATACTCTGATAATACAGATAATATTATACTCCTTATCACATCACTGTACCTCACTCCATATTATACCCAGTTTCGGCATCAATATGACAATACCCACACATTTATATGTATGGCATCAATAACCCACACATATAAATGGGTTTCCAGTATTTTTGTTCAAAAAGTCATACCTGATCATAGTATATCATACCAATATTATGCATATTACTAAATCAAAATCACATAAGAGCACCAAGATACTAATGCTTAGATTTCATATAAATACTGACCTGATCGTAGTTGAGGACTTCTTCAGAGGAATGGTCAATTGCAGCAATTGTGCCAACTGGTTGACCACGAAAATAAACCAAAGAGCGGCGGAGAGCGTCCCATGCTTCAGCAACCATTGGATGGGGCTCAAAAGAGTTCCGGGATGATGAAACTGGGGTGTCCAAGACTGACCGTCCTGGTGAGGCACTTTCATAATGATCTAAACCTCTAGATAGGGATATGGATAACTCACTGAGCGACCTCTCATCAAAAGATCTCTTCCGCTCTATGTTTAGCCTTGGCTTGTCTAGAAGCTTCGAGAGATCATAATCATCTATTTCAGAAATGGAGCAGTTGGAGCTCACATTTCTCAGTCCAGTTTCTTCCATGCTCGCCTTAAACCTTCAAACCTTCGAAGTACTCTGTAACATAAACAATAACACCTTTTAGAACAAAGCACAAGTTGCAGACCCACTTTAAAACACAATATTGTTATTTATTCTTAGAAAAACAGTAGCTATCTGTCAACCCACTAGCACTCTCTGTCACACAAAAAGAACTTTAGACACACAAAGATTAGTGTTTGTGAGCATACATTTGTATTAATCAACCAACCGTGCCTCAATAGCAAATTAGCTAGGTTGGCTATATGAATGCATTCCACTTCATCAGAACTCATTTTATTTCAATACTGGTAAGTAATTATGTGCACACATATGGATACACAGACACAGACATACATACACATGTGCTCATGTATGTCAAAAGACATATATAGAACTTCAGAAAATCACATATAACTAAAAATCATAAGCAATAACCCCTTTAGACTACAATACAAGTTGCACACCAACATAAAAACACAAACTTATTATCACTAAATACAAGTTGCACACCAACATAAAACCACAAACTTATTATGATCTGTATAAATGGGTACTTCTCAACCCACACACATTATGTCTTGCATAAAAACAAAAAGGCACTTTCCTGTACATAAAGTTGGAATATTTGGGTGCATATATGTAGAAACACATAAAAAGATGGTCAGGAAGTCCAGAAAAATCCAGAACGGAAATTGTACAGAACACGAATATGTGGAACATTATGGCTCAACTGAATGCAAAATGCGAGTCAATGGCCAATAGCCATCACCCCAACCGTTATCCAAAGGGACAAACAAAGTAAGAACAAAAAGGATTTCACTTTTCAATCTTATCCACCATTTTGAAGTACTACAGTAGCCAATAAGTAATGATGCTGGTCATTACTATTACATAACCATAATCAAAACAGCCTTAACCAAAAAAAGTATCAGATATTTAACTGCAATCAAGCTGTTCAAATTTCTTTTCCAATAGGATGATTAATTTTAAAAAGAACAAAAACATTGGATTTTATAAAGGAAGCTCATAAAAAAGATCAAATCTTTGAGCTTTTTAGCTATATCCCAATTCAGAGAAAAAGCTGCATATTACAAACTCAAGATCCAAATACAATGAAGAAGAGAACAAAATAAAAGTAAGGAAATATATATAGTAGAAGATTTTTCTGAGAACCAAAATAACCAATTACCAACACCCAACTTAGATCTAGAGCTGATTTTGCATAAAACACACAGAAAATAAGCTTTCAGAGAAAGATGATAAATATGTGGAAGAAAATATACGAGAGAGAGTGAGAGAGAGTGATATACAGATAAAGAGACCTTTGCTACAGAGAGAAAGAAGAAGAAAAAGGGAGATTTTCCGACGGTAATGATGGCCGGAGCGCCGGCGAGATCGCCAAGAGAGTGTAGAAATGGAGGAAGAGGAGAAAAAAAGATGCTAAATGTAAAGAGCTGTTATTTATAGACTGATAGAATTAAAAAGTTTTGGCTATGGTGGGTCCCATCTACAGCTGGAATATATATATTTTCTATTTCAAAATAAGTATTATATTACGAGTAATTAAGTAAAAATAAATTTTTTTTTTCTAGAAATAAATAATTTTCTCTATAGATGCACATGACTTAAAAATATCTGAAACAGAGTATATGTTTTAGGATAAATTGGCAATTGATATAAAGGAAATGCTTTGTATTCTTTTCTTTCTGTTTATTAATTAAAAATTAATTCTAAATTCGCTTATTTAAAATTAAAACTTAAAAAAAAAAAAAGGAAAACCAAAAATAATAATTTATCACCTTTTCCGAAGTGTATAAAAAATATGGTATATTAAAAGTAAATAGAGAATTGGGAGGTTGAGACAGGAAATTTGATAACACCAACCATGGAAATCACACTAACTGATAATTAAGGAAAATACATAATTCATACTAAGGAAATAGAATATTATAATTAAAAGAAACTTCAAAAGAAAAAAGATTTGTCAGCTTAATTTTTAGCATGCAGTTTAAAATTTCTCATTTATCAATCAATAAATCATTATTTAAAAAAAAAAGTTTGTCCTATATCATACAACCGAATAGAACTATTAAATATAGTCATTATAATTAATTTTTATTAATTTTCAATAATATGAAAATGGCTCTTGATAATATATAAATGAATTTTGACATTATAGATTTTAAGAATATGATTGGACAAATTAAAACAAATACTCCGAAATTCCATAATACATTCTTTCTCCTTTCCTCATTTAAGAATTTTGAACTCAAAAGAAAAGATTAATTAATTACAACTACTAAATAAAACAAGGATTTCCGTGAGGATATTACGGGGAACAGCGGCCAGCAGGTGAGAGAGACTGGCAAGCACGAGGAAATTGCCGGGAGTCTTACGTGGATAAAAACGACATCGTTTTGTCGATTTCTTCTGACCAAATTATGGTCTTCTATTGGTTGTTGTTTGAAAGACCCCACCCCAACTTGACTTAAATTTATTCCATGTTTTCTTTTTATTCTCTTTAATTTTATTATTATACTTATTACTATGTCCCCACATGGCTGTCCTTTTTGGACTTCTACTCTAGTCATTATTAAAAAGGTTATGTTTGGAGTCCTTAGGGGGGGAGGTTGGTGGGTAGGTAGGTTTTTTCTTTTACGAGTTTTTTATATATCAAATTATCTAAAACAATATTTACAGGTTAGTTAGAGTTTAAAATTTACATGTATCAGTTACGACGAAACACATGAATAGCAATGTAATTATTAAATATAATATTATTTATACATAATTTAATATATACATAACTCACTTTCTAATCATCTATTAAACTAAATAATTTAGCAAATATATATATCCTTTTAAGAAACATCTTAAATTTTTCCCCACATTTTTTGGCTTTGCTTTTGGTTAACTTCCATTTGACGTAAAAAGAAGGAGAAGAAAAAAAAAAGTGGGGTTACCTTTCCCTGTCTGGTAGATTTGTGTTTACCTTTATCCCAATATTCATCCACCTTTTGCTTTCCATATGAGTCTTTCCTCATGTGGTTGAACAATTGGTAGCAATAGTTTTTAGTTTTATTTTTATTTTTTTGAGATATTATTGGTTTTGGTTAAAAAAGTTAGATAATAGTATACTATTAAAAACTAAACAGATAGAATTGTTCTAATGTAAGTAATTCCTATAATGTCTCCCAACATGAAAACCTGTCTGAATAATTGATATGGTTCTTTTCTGAAAATTTCTCAAGGTGTTTTCAATTTTCTATTCCCTCCACATTAATTTTCTTTCATTTCTCAATTAACATCCAACACTTAACTCCAACAATCCTCCACATGAATGTAAAATGGCTATATAAAAATTTTAATGCATGAAAAAATTGTGTGATTTGTAAGTAAGAATTAATTGTATCTGGATAAGTAGGTTTTCCAATAAACTTTCCGTAGTAAACATATATCAGATATACTTGGTCAATTTGTAGAATTGATATCTTTGAACCGTCGAGCTTTGATTTATACCTAGACAACATAAGTCACACAATTAATACTTTAACCGTCTTAGGTTCTCATTGTTTTGTTCGTTTCAGCCATGAACACAACCTGGTTTCGTAAGTCACACAATTAATACTTTGATTTGGATTACTTGTGTCAACTAAGTTTACTTATCGCACAAGCTATATCTGATCGTGTACAGTTCATGATGTACATCATACTTCCCAATACTTATGCATAGTCCAATTGAGACTTACTTTCACCTTTGTTCTTAGAAAGAGCAAGATTCGCATCAATTGATGTCTTTGCAATTTTGAAATCCAAATACTTAAATTTTTCAAGTATTATTTGGATATAATGAGACTGAGACAATGCTATACCTTTAGGAGTTTTGTGGATATTAATGCCAAATATCATATCTGCAACTCCTAAGTCTTTCATCTCAAATTTACTAGCAAACACACGCTTGGTAGCATTTATGTTAGCAATGTCATTACTCATTATCAACATGTCATCCATATATAGGCAAACAATGATGACTTGATTTTGAGTGTTCTTAATGTAAATACATTTATCACACTCATTAATCTTGAAACCATTTGACAACATAGTTGTTGTACCCCGTAAGTTTCTATCGTTTAATGGACACAAGTGTGCGTATGTTGAGAGTCTTGGAGTAGGACGCATACGGAAAAAGGCCCAGGGGATAAATATACGAATAGGGCATCGAGCGAGCAGGAGGCCAGGTGCACTGGCAGCCGCGCCGCGCCAGCCAGCCTGGCACTATGGCCGGCCACCGACTTCCACCTATATATAGGTGATCAACACGTGAAGGATTCATTTTAAAATATTTCATTCGGCAGAGAAGTGAGAGAGACGTGGGTTTTCGTCCATTTTTCATCAAATTTTGCCACTATACTCCGTCCAAACAGAAATTTGTCTTGGATATCGAGTTCTAGACCTACCAGGAACATCCCTGCAGAGTTACTTCTTGAAAATTTGCTCAGTGTACTGAAAACCCGCTAAGTAAAGGTTGTCAGAATTACTTTAAATTGAGTCCTAAATGGCCACAGGCAAGAGGTAAGCATTTCTCCTTCTAAACTCTCGAGGAATTGTGAGTTTTTGGCCGACTTAAATGAATTGAATGATAGTTATTATTATCGAAAGATATTGTTATTTGTTGAGCCTTAATATTGAAAGTAGCCCTATTCTCTCAGCGTAATGGCTACAATTGAGTGAAACTGCCGGCTATAGGTTGAAATTAATTGGATAGACGAGAATCGGCATTTGAGGTATGTTAAGGTTAATCCCCTTCGGCAAGTTACTACTGTTGTTTAGCTGATACAGTCAATACCTTGTAGTAGCCTGTGCCTATTAGTATTTTAGTTAGTTGTCGCGGAAAAAAATGAGGGTATGGTATAGTATTCCTCGGTGGAAGGTTTACATCTAGTTTTGGCTGTTGCCAGAAGTGACATAAGAGCTTCCTGTTCAGTTGTTTACCGATTAGAAGGATTAGTAGGCGCCTTGTTACCACCTCGAGGCCACAGAGGCCTAAGGGTGGATGTTAGTATATATTGCTAAACTAAGCAGCACAAGGCATAGTTGGCGACACAGTATATAGTTCTACGCAGATACAGTTATAGGAGCCCAGACGGCTCAGCTACAGTTAAAGGAGCCCAGATGGTTTAGATACAGTTACAGGAGCCCAGACGACTTAGATATAGTTACAGGAGCCCAAACGGCTCAGATACAGTTACAGGAGCCCAGATGGCTCAGAACCAGATGCGGAGCCTACTAGGCTCGGATACAGCTTCAAAGATTGAGTATACTTGAGTTATAGCATGCCTACGAACCTATAGTAGTTCAGATAAATGAGGTAGGCATTTTTTGTACTTGTCAGAGCTTATGGGGGCCCAGGTAGGTTATTCTGTGTTGGTTGTACTTTCTAGGCTTATGGAGGCCCGATTAGGTTCTTGTTTGTATATGTACTTGTTAGTTATATTTCAGATTGTGAGGCTACACAGATGAAATTCTTATTCTCCTTATGGATTGCTTTCAGTTCTTTTATTGACTTTATTCAGCTTTTATTACTGTCTTACATATTTCGTACATATTGTACTGGCGCCCAACTATGGGGCGTTGCATTACTTTCCAATATTTCAGATAGACATGGTTCAGGACCTTCTAGATATCAGCCAGAGTCGGCAGTGTAGTCAACTCCTTTTCTCCAGAATTGATAGTTACAAAGGTTTGCTCTTTTTGTTGTACAACTTTTGGGTAGATCGGGTCCAGTCTGGATCATTATTCCACTCTTAGAGGCTTGCAGGCTACAGTTTCTCAATTGTTAGTTGTTGTTGGCCGTGTGGAGCCTACGTATGTTATATTTTGCGTGTTGGCCATGTGGGGCCTAGTTTAGCTGTTTAGTTTGTAGCTTTGTCGGCTTTAGTGTGAATATGATTGTCTATTTTCATTCTGTTTAACTAGTTAGCATGATGGTCTTGTCGGCCCGCATAGGATCCCTCTTATCACCTTGTTTGTTGAGCTAGCTGCTTTTCTTTATAGGTGTTGCATGGCCTTTTCGACCCGAGATTGTGTTTACAACCGAGATATAGCTCATTGGTTTCTTGATTTTACGTTACTGGCAAGCACCAGAGATGCACATGCCCAGTCAGGTCAGCCCAGGTCCTAGTGTGGCACTAGATGCCAGTCATGCCCCCCAAGGTAGGGCATGACAAATTTGATATCAGAGTCGGTCGTACCCCATGGAGTCTGCAAGCCGTGTCTAGTAGATTCTTGTCTATGAGTATATTGTGCACCACATTCTATAGACAGGAGGCTATGACGCATAATAGTGTGGTTACCCGCCTTTCTCCTCCAGTCGTGCTATAGAGCCTTGTTGTACAGGGTAACTCCCTAAACTTACATTATTCTGCTTATCTACAGAGAAGATGTCTAATGCACAACGGACCATGACTGGTCGGGAGTTGGACACTGTAGCGGGAGAGGGCACAAGCAGGGGGCCCCAGTCAGAGCCAGCCCGATCTGAGGGCGATAGGGAGACTTCATCCCGGTCTTCCCAGCATTTTCTGCCACGCCAGGAGCCTCTAGGGCGGCTAATACACCAGTACCACCCCCAGCCATCCCTGTTCCATTGGATCATAAAATTAGGAGCGCAGTTTATATGTTGGTTCAGATGATGGCTGCCCAGCGTCAGCCTCAACCAATAGTACCAGCTGTTGTCGAGCCCACTGAGGGGCTTGGGAGTTCAAGAGTCTGCGATCCTTGATTTTAGTCCTCCGTAGTTTACATGGTCAGATCGGAGAGAGGACCCTCAGAACTTCATAGATCAGCTACAGAGGATATTCAGGGTTATGCATGCTTCCTCGACAGAATCAGTTGAATTAGCAGTGTTTCAATTGCGAGAGATAGCAGTTTTGTGGTATGAAAGTTGGGAAAGGACCCAAGGCAGAGATGCACCTCCACCTACATGGCCTAGTTTCTCTGAGGCCTTTATAGACCACTATTTGCCCCGAGAGATTTGGAAGGCCAGAGTAGAGCAATTTTTATATCTGGAGCAGGGCAGAATGAGCGTTAGAGAATATGCGTTGAGGTTTGATTCCTTGGCCAGATATGCGCCAACATTTGTTGATACTATTTCAGCCAGGGTATATCAGTTTATTATGGGACTTACGCCAGAATATGTGGAATCGTGTATCACAGCTACACTGCTAGAGGATATGGACATCTCATGGATTCAGGCCTTTGGTCAGAACATAGAGGAAATCAGGCAGCTCTAGTATGCGATTAATAGGGCAGGTCAGGAGCAGCGTCGAAGGGCTAGACCTGGCGAGTTTTAAGCAGATTTTCAGGGTGGGCCCAGGCCTCATTTATTAGGTAGGCCACCTAGGCCCCTATTTCAGCAGCAGAGAAGTAGATAAGATTGTTGTGGACAGTTAGGTCCCGACGAGAGTTCACGAGTGTCAAGCTCACAGCAGCAGAGGGGTCCAGATCAGATGGAACCAGTTATACTACGTTGCAGTACCTGTAATAGGCAACATAGGGGGAGATACGAATACGGTTCCACCGCCTGCTATTCCTGTGGACAGGAGAGGCACATGATGAGAGATTGTTCGACTAGATACCCGGGTGATAGGGACCAGCAGAATAGGTCCTCAGTAGGTTCACATGCTCCAGCGCCTTCTGAAGGGCGCAGGCCCTCCGCACCAACCGGCAGAGGCCGGGGTAGATCGGGGGCATCTAGTTCAGGTAGAGGTCAGGATTGCACTTATACACTATCGGGACGAAAGGAGTCATAGTCGTCACTAGATGTTGTGACAGGAATGTTGGATGTTTGCTCTCACTCAGTTTGTGTTTTGATAGACCCAGGCTCCATTTTGTCTTTGTTACTCTATTAGTAGCCCGTAAGTTTGGTATAACACCAGAATTGCTTCAGCAACCGTTCTCGGTGTCTACACCCATTGGTGACTTTATTATTATAAAGAGAATTTATCGAGGTTGTACAGTGAAGATTGTCGGTGGCCAGACCTTAGCAGATTTGGTGGAGCTAGAAATGATTGATTTTGATGTAATTATGGGTATGGATTGACTGGCGCCATATTATGTCAATGTGGAATGTTGGACCAGAACCATCCGATTTCACTTTCCAGGGGAGGTTCTGCAAGAATGAAAAGGCAATGCAGCTACGCCAAAAAGTAGGTTCATATCCTATCTTCAGGCGAGAAAACTGATAGCGAAGGGATGTATTTACCATATTGTTAGGGTTCAGGATATGCAAGCATAATCCCCCACTCTTCAGTCCATCCCGGTGGTTAACGAGTTTCCATATGTATTTCCAAATGAGCTCCCGGGTGTTCCCCCAAAGCGTGAGATTGATTTTTCTATCGACTTGCCACCAATTACACAACCCATATCCATCCCTCCATATCGAATGGCTCCCCCTGAATTGAAAGAGTTGAAGGAACAATTGAAAGACTTATTAGATAAGAGTTTTATCAGACCTAGTACTTCACCGTGGGGTGCGCCAGATCTGTTTCTGAGAAAGAAAGATAGTTTCCTATGAATGTGTATAGATTATAGGCAGTTGAATAAAGTTACTATTAAGAATAAATACCCTCTTCCAAGGATAGATAATTTGTTTGATCAGCTGCAAGGGATGGAATATTCATGCAAGATCAACTTAAGGTTCGGGTACCATCAAGTGCGAGTTTGGGAAAAAGATATCCTGAAGACAGCTTTCAGGACCAGGTATGATTATTTTGAATTCCTAGTTATGTCCTTCGGGTTGACAAATGCCCCAGCAGGGTTCATAGATCTGATGAACAATATCTTCAGGCCATAATTAGATCTGTTTGTGATAGTGTTCATTGATGATATTATGGTATATTCCTACTCAGAGGCTAAACATAGGAACTCTTGCGAACAGTACTTCAGATCCTCAAAGACCACCAGTTAAATGCGAAGTTCTCGAAATGTGAATTTTGGTTGAATTTCGTAGCCTTCTTGGGCCATATTGTATCAGATGCAGGCACCTAGGTTGACTCACAGAAAATTGAGGCAGTTAAGACATGGCATTGACCTACAACTCCAACAGAGGTTCATAGATTCCTAGGGTTAGCCGGGTATTACAGAAGGTTCGTGGAAGGATTTTCTACCCTATCAACGCCACTGACCAGATTAACTCAAAAAACAACTAACTTCCACTAGATCGAGGCTTGTGAACAGAGTTTCCAGGAGCTGAAAAATAGGTTGACATCTACAATAGTATTGGCCTTACCAGAGGCTTCAGAGGGCTATGCTGTGTACTGTGACGCTTCAGGTGTTAGGTTAGGGTGTGTTCTGATGCAACACGACTAGGTGATTGCTTATGCTTCGAGGCAACTAAGGAAACAAGAAAAAAAACTACCCTACCCATGATTTTGAATTAGCTGCAGTGGTTCATGCCTTAAAAATATGGAGGCATTATTTGTATGGTGTGCACGTGGATATTTTTATCGATCATAAAAGCCTCCAGTACATCTTCACGCAGAAAGAGTTGAATTTACAGCAGTGTTGTTGGCTAGAATTGCTGAAAGACTACGATGTGAATATCCTATGCTACACAGGGAAGGCTATATTGTAGTTGATGCCCTTAGCCGCAGATCAATGGATAGTTTAGCATATTTGATGCTAGAGCAGCGAGAAATGGCTCGAGAGCTGCACCGCTTAGCTAGTCTAGCAGTCTGGGTAGTAGATTCAAAGGATAATGGGGTTGTAATTCAGAATACAACAGTATCATCTCTGGTGGTAGAGGTAAAGGAGCGGCAATACGAGGACCCCAGTCTAGTACAGCTCAGAGACAAGGTTCAGTAGGGCAAAATATCAGCCTTTGAGTTAATAGAAGAGGGGGTCTTGAGATTCAGAGGTCAACTCTATGTTCCCGATGTAGCAGGATTCCTCTAGCAGACCATGACAAAGGTACATTATCCTCGTTACTCTCTTCATCCGGGTTCGACGAAGTTGTACCATGATATAAAGGAGATATACTGGTGGCCTGGAATGAAAAAAGGCATAGCTGAGTTTGTCGCACAATGTCCCAATTGCCAGTAGGTAAAAGTTGAACACCAGAAACCTAGCGGACTAACTCAGGAGATAGTTGTACCTATGTGGAAATGGGAGGCAGTTAATATGAAATTTGTGATAGGGTTACCTTGCACCAAGCGTAAATTCAACTCCATTTAGGTCATTATCGGCAGATTGACAAAGTCAACCCATTTCTTTCTAGTCAGGACTACATTTTCAGCTGAAGACTATGCTAAGTTATATATCAAGGAGATAGTCCGACTACATGGTGTTCCGACATCCATTATTTCTGATAGAGGGACAAAATTTACAGCTAGATTCTGACAATCATTTCAGAAAAAATTGGGGATGCAGGTTAATTTGAGTACAACTTTACACCCCCAGACAGACGATCAGGCAGAGCGCACCATTCAGAGTTCGAGGATATGCTACGAGCATGTATGCTAGACTTTGGAGGGAGTTGGAATGAGCATCTACCTCTTGTTGAATTTGCTTATAATAACAGTTATCATTTGTTTATTCAGATGGCCCCTTATAAAGCTTTATATGGGCGGAAATGTAGGTCCCCCATAGGATGGTTTGTAGTAGGGGAGATAGTTTGATTGGACTTGATATGGTCCATCAGTCAGAAGAAAAAGTAAAACTTATCAGAGAATGTCTGCTGACAGCCCAGAGTCGTCAGAAGTTCTATTTTGATGACCGACATAAAGACTTAAAATTTAATGTAGATGATTGGGTGTTTCTTAAGGTTTCGCCTATGAAGGGCGTGATGAGATTTGGCAAGAAGGGCAAGCTTAGCCCTAAGTTCATTGGTCCGTATCGAATCCTCTGAAGGGTAGGCCGAGTGACATATGGGTTAGAACTACCTAAAGGGCCAGAATCTGTCCATCCAGTCTTCCACGTATCAATGTTACGGAAATAAAAGAGACCTGTCTCGTGTGGTTCCAGTTGAGAATGTTCAAGTTACTAAAGAGTTGTCCTACGAAGAGATTCCAATCGCTATACTAGATAGACAGGTTCGTAGACTGAGAACTAAAGATGTAGCCTCCGTTAAAGTCTTGTGGAGGAACAGAAATGTAGAAGAGATAACTTGAAAAGCTGAGGATGACATGAGGTCCAGATATCCTCACTTATTCCAGACCTAACCCAGATTATACAGTTGAGGTGAGATTGTTGTTTAGATGTTACTCTATTGCTTATATTATTAGTAAGTTCAGTTGTTCACTTTTATATTGTGGAGTAGTTGTTTATAGCATCATATGAGACGCTTATGTTGGATTTTTCTGTATTTCAGGTTTTTGGATAGTCCATATTACAGAGGAGACTCTACCAAAATTTTTCTAACAATAGTTAAAGAAGATGAGTCTTTTAAGCCTAAAGATTACATTCGAGGACGAATGTTCCTAAGGGAGGGATGATGTTACACTTTGTAAGTTTCTATCATTTAATGGACACATGTGGGCGTATGTTGAGAGTCTTGGAGTATGATGCATGCGGAAAAAGGCCCAGGGGATAAATATACGAACAGGGCATCGAGCGAGCAAGAGGCCAAGGCCAGAGGCCAGGCGCACTGGGCGCCACACCGCGCCAGCCAGCCTGGTGCTATGGCCGGTGCCCCGCGCCTCTTGGCTGATGCTATGGGCGGCGTGCCGCACCCCCCGGTCATCGACTCCCACCTATATATAGGTGATCAACACTTGGATTCATTTTCAAATATTTCATTCAGCCGAGAAGTAAGAGGAACGTGGTTTTTCGTCCATTTTTCATCAAATTATGCCTCTAGACTCATTCCAAACACAAATTTGTCTTGGATATCGAGTTTTAGGACTACGAGGAACATCCCTGAGGAATTATTTCTTGAAAATTTACTCGGTGTACTGGAAAATCGTCGAGTAAAGGTTATCTGAATTACTTCAAATTGAGTCCTAAGCGGCCACAAGCAAGAGGTAAGCATTTCTCCCTTCTAAACTCTCGGAGAATTGTGATTTTTTGGCTAAACTAAACGGAATTGAATGATAGTTATTGTTATCGAAAGATATGTTATTTCCCGAGCCTTAATCATTGAAAGTAGCCCTATTCTCTCAGTGTAAAGGCTGTAGTTTAGTGAAACCGCTGGCTACAGGTTGAAATTAATCGAATAGACGAGAATCGACATTCGAGGTATACTAAGGTTAATCAGTTTGATTTGAAACAAAAACGCACTTAAATCCGTTCTTGATGAGAAGACTAACATAAACTAAGTTCTTCCTCATTTCTGGAACATGACAAACACTATTAAGAGTCACCACCTTGCCGGATGTCATTTTCAGAAATATTTTCCCATAGCCTTCAATCTTGAATGTTGAAGTTTTCCATATACATGGTCTCGTTGGGTCCAGCAGGGGCATAGAAAGCAAATGCTTCTCTAACAGCACAAACATGTCAAGTGGCTCCAGAGTCAAGCCACCAATCCATGGGGCATCCCACTAGGTTGCATTTAGACACCATAGCACACAGATCATCAATCTACATGGTTATTTCAATCATGTTAGCTTGACCCTTTTTCTTTCCTTTGGCTAGCTTCTTTATGGCAAGCACTACCCTAACCTAGCTAGCGCTATAGCTTGCTGACGTCGTCTGAATTGCCTTGCAAGCGCTACATTTGGAGCACGAATTTCAGCAACTTTGTGTCCAATCTTTCCACAATTGTGGTAGTTTTCTTTGAATTTCTTCTTGTTAGAAAAATCCTTAGTCCAGAAGGCTTCTTCCTCTTTTTGGGATTAGTTCGAGTAGTCTCAATAATATTTGCCCCCATAATTATTGAGTTTCCCCTTGCCTTCCTTTCAGTAGCTTTATTATCTTCTTCGATTCTCAATCGAACGATAAGATCTTCAAGCTTCATCTCCTTGAGCTTGTGCTTTAAATAATTATTAAAGTCCCTCCATGAAGGAGGTAGCTTTTCAATCATGACTGCAACTTGAAAAACTTCATTGATGACCAAACCTTCAATGAAAAACTCATTATTAGCACCATAATTAATACTTTTGATAAAAGCATTAATTCGAATTATACCTTCAGCAAGGAGATCGTGAATTATCACTTGCATCTCTTGGACTTGTGTGATAACATGTTTGTTGTCTATCATCTTGTAGTCCAAAAATTTGGTTGCAACAAATTTCTTTAATTCGGCATCTTCTGCTTTGTACTTATTCTCTAGCGGATCCTAGAGTTCTTTAGAAGTCTCCACATTGATGTATATGTTATACAGATCATCCTACAATCCGCTTAGGATGTAGTTCTTGCACAAAAAATCTGAGTGATTCCAAGCCTCAATCACCAAGAACCGTTCATTTTTGGGAGTTGATTTCGGCAGAACCAGATTATCCTCCTTAATGAACTTCTGCAGACACAACATGGTTAGATAGAAGAACATCTTCTGCTGTCAGCGTTTGAAGTCGATGCGGGAAAACTTTTCGGGATTTTCTGCCTGAGCCAGTGCTTGCACAACATGGGTGTAGGAGATTCCATTGCTTGTAGAGGCAAGCATGGGGTCAGTTGTTTTTGTCATATTTGTTAATCAATAACAACAAAAGTTAGCAATCGATGAAGATTCTATTTCTTCAAACTGAATTTTTTTTGACAGAACTAAACTGAATAATCGATGAAGTTTTTATATCTTCAAACCGAATTATCAACAATTAGATTTACTTGGCGAAGTTTTTAATCACAAGGATATTAATCTCAATGGGAGTAGAAAATTTGAAGATTTTAATCTCCAATAGTGGAGTAGAAAATCAGAAAGGTTTTAGTCTCCAAAATCAGAAAAATAGATGAACACAGAAAATATTAACCAAATTTAAATTTCTTAAGCTTGTTGTTGTCCTGTGTTCAAATCAGTAAAATAGAAAATATAATTAATATCCGAGACCACATAATTCACTATGTCCTTAAGGAATTTAATCCCCTCAATGAACTCGAGGTTTTGGATTACTTCCTCCCAGGATAAAACAGATATATCCGTTAATGGTGTAGCAGTACCTCAAACACCAATAACTTCGTCGAACTCTAAGAGCAGTAACAAATCACACAACAGACTCGATTTTGTTTGTTTGAAAATAAGCAGAATGTTCAAAAATTCTCTATTCAAAAATGAAGGCAAAAGGCCTTTATTTATAGTCAAAAATCTGAAGTGAAGGGGTATGAAGACTTCACCTGTTCAGATGGTGTCTGTTTGGAATGACTACCATTGGGAAAAAAACTTTTCAACTTTCTCTTCCCTCCAATTTATTTCTCCCCATTTCTCAATTCACACCAAATACTTAACTCCAACAATGTGTGGCTTCTACGGAAAGTTCAAGGGAAAACCTACTTATCCAGATACAATTAATTCTTACTAACGGATCACACATTTTTTCATGCATTAAAGTTTTTATATAGTCATTCCCCATTCATAAAGTACCCATGACAGTATATGAATATATTGTGATGGTATCATGCAGGTTTAACGAGTGTATCCTTGAAGGAATGCTCATTTCTTAGTTATACCATGACAGTATATGAATATACAATGATGATATCATAAAGGATTGAGAAACTCTGTACGCTATTCCTGAAAAACTACTCATCTTCAGTGATACATGGCAATATATGAATATACTATGATGGTATCATGAAGAATTGAAAAATGGGATATTTTTTGTAATTAATTAGGGAATAGAAAAGTAAAAAAATAGCAACGTGTAAATATTTTTCAGCAACCATACAACTATGTAAATTTCCTATATGTATATATACACACACATGAATTTTTATGGAGTCCGTTTGATTTATAAACAAGTCATGCATAAATTACTTAAACATAAAGTTTTTATAGAGATATACTAATTAAGAAGTACAAATAAGTACAAAACAACGATAATTAGGAATATTCTCTTTGTAGCCCGGTAAAAGAAAATATAATAAGCATTTGTTTCTGCAATTATAAGTCAAAAAAAGAAAGAAAAAATTAAAAAAAGATTCAGTGGGGGGAAAGAAGCAAATCTCAAAAAAGATTTCTTTCGTTTACAAAATCTTTTGGGTAAGAATGTGACCCATTTGGCTTTGAAAAGGCAAACAATTCTGCTAACTTAAAAATAAAATAAAATAAAATAAAATAAATGTTATTAAATAAATTTTCACTGCACTCACTAGAATGGACCACCATCTTTGTTTTATTCCAGGCTAACCTATCAAGTTCAATTTAAGACCTGTTTAGACATGATTTGATTGAAATTAGTCATATGAAATCAAATCAATTTAAAGTTAAATTTTTTATTTAAATATGTAAAATATAAATTCTTCATATTATATTTTTTTCATAAGCATAAAAATTATAATTTATGAAAATTATTAAATTGTTTAATTTTTATATAATTTGCACCAAATGAATAAATTATAATTCATAAATAAGGTTTCAAAATATCATAAGGCGTGACATTAATAAATTTTATATCTCCATATTTTTTATAAACTAATTTAGTTTATGTGCATTGAATGTGTGTCTCGCGTCAATATATTAAATCTAACATATACGAGAAAAGTAAAATTATCAATAAATTAATAATTGATGTCAAAGTAAATGTGGCATTTATATAAAAAAAAGTATATAATATATATTTTAAGTGAATTTGTTAACTAAAACAAAGATGAATATTAAGGTGTGCAAAAGTGCATTTTTAGACCTTTATGATAGTTGCGCTTCTTTTATTTGATTTGTTTCAATATAGTATTTTTAGACGACTGGTGCTCTAAGAATGAATAGGCATTTGAATTAGAAAATATATGTTGTCATCATAATTTTCCGCACTTATTGTATGTAGAATTTGAAATGATTCTATACAATTTTTACAAAGTAATGTAAAATGTTTATCATTATGCACATATAAGACAAGACTTTATTAAAAGTAAAATTCTAATTGTACTTAAAAGTCCTTAATATTAGAATTTCCTACATAACTTAAATAAGAAAAAATTTATAACAAGCTAAATGTTAGTTAATTTTAAATTCAAAAATATAAAAAAAATAATTAAATAATAATTATATCATAGTATTAATTTATGAATGAATTTTGCTAAACAAATATTTTTTTTACAAATCATACCAAATAAAATATAAAAAATAATTTCAATATAACTAATTAATATCAATATATATTACTAATATTTTTTATACGATCTATCCAACTTGTGAAAACTTATGCTCATCTAAAGATAATAAATATACCCTCAAGATATTGGCACTTTGTAATAAATATGAGTATATGACTATACTTAACTAGTTGACACAATAAGTTGTAATAATAATAATAATCCAACTATATCTCTTCCAAATTGGCAAATTGCATATTTAATATTTGGACGATTGTAATAATAGTAATATAATGAACTGTGCTTAAAGTTGAGACAAATCCATATGGAGTATCAACCAACAAATACCTGTGATCTTTTATGAGAGGGTGTGTTCCGAATTTTTTCTAATTTCTTTTTATGTTCAATTACTTAAAACATATATTTTTTAAAAAATTATTAAATTTTCGTAGGGGAAATTGAAAAAACAAATTTAGTAGTTAACGTTGTCTTCTTAATTCCCACTCCATCTAAGGATGGATTTATTTTTACGTGTCAGTTCCTAAGAATTCAGTAATTTTTTCGTAGATTTAATATTTATATTGAGAAATCTATTAAATATACCAGAAATATGTGCTAGAATCCAAATGACAAAGTAGGTTCACAATTTTAGTAGAGAAATGAAACCTATTTGAACTTTGTTGCCCATCCTTGGTGAAGGTTTAATATAATTCTCCTTGGACACTTAAAATAATAAAAAAGAAATTAATTTAAGATCGGTAAAGAATTATAAACTTCAAATCCTAAATTCTCCTTTGACTCCATCGGGGCCACCAACTCTAACCCCTTAATCCTATCACACCGCCAACCCAACCTGGCCCTAAATTCTCATAATATTTTCTTGTATTATATATAAATATTCTTTAAATAATTTTTTAATTACTTATAAAATACTAAAAAATAAATTAAAAAATTACTTATATTTTTAAAAATATATATTTTATTTTCTAAATAATATTTTTCTTCTGATCAAACACATTCATAAGGAGTAAGGTCACGATAACATTATGCAAGTGACAAATGTGTGATCTATCCAAAGCCCCATATGGTAGGCAATTCTGGTAGAAAATCACAGTTGGCATGCATTAATAAATGAGACATAGGATTTTCTAAGTTCATAATTAATTTATTGTACAAACTGTCCTTAAAAATTAGGAATTGGCACGGGATATATATAATTTTTTATATATAGTTAACTAATAAAATTTATTGCTAATTTTATTTAAAAATAAATTACTAATTTTTTTAATTAATTACAAACAATGTAACGTAAATTAGTAATAAAATTCATAGTTCAATTCCCCAAAAAAATGAGGAGATAAGTTGTTTGAAAGTATTAATTAGCACTACTTTAATATTAAAATAATCGATCTGATTTTCTGTATATACTTCAGTTGTAATATTTTGAATGTGCGCTCAATATCTATTTTTTTACTATTTAAATGTGTTTCTTCTGAAGAAAAAAATAATAAAAAACCAACGCTAGTGGAAAGTCCGGCGGATAAGCCATATCTTATACTCCTTTTTCTAATGTTTTTAGTCTGGGTACATTATTTAAGAAAATTATTTATTTTTAAATAAAAAAATATAATTTTATTTATTTATTTTTAATAAATATTTTTAAAAAATATAATTTTTTAATATTTTTTTAATTATATAAGATTCTTTCTACTTAAATAAAAATAAAATTAAAAAAATATTATTAATATTTTTTTGATTATATAAAATATCACTTATTTTAAAATAAAATTAAAAAATTAAAATATCACTTATTTTAAAACGAGGAAGTACCACTCCTAACAATACTCGGTACCTAACAAAGTTAGGTCACGTAGGAGGGGTTGGCAAGGTCCAACTCCCCGACCAATCACAAAACAGAATTAAGGGGCGGAGTCATAAGGGATTCATTCAAATTTTTTCCTGTGAAAAATTAACTCTTTCTATATATAATATATAGAAAGAGTTAATTTTTATTTTATATAAACATATATATATAATTAATGTTATAATAATTTTTTCATATATTTAACTTCTACATATTTAGAACAGCATATATCAAGTACATATTGGTGTTGGAATTATATATTTTCCACATGGGGAATTGTCTCACCCCGCATGTATCAACCGTCAATAGCGCCATGCCTGTCTAAAGAAGTGGACCATTTTGGAACATGAAATTTACTTAGTTATTTTCTACAGTTTTAATTTATATGATATAATTTATATCTTGAATGTTATTTTTTTAAAAATTTTGATCGTGTATTCGGACGTACAATCTTTAAAATTTTTGAAAAAATACTTTACATATTTAAAAATTATATAAATATAATATAAATAATAAAAATTAGTAATTTAAAATATTTAAAAGGAATACAAATAATCACAGTGAAAGATTTGTTTTGTTAAAAAATACTTATAAACTAATCTAATAAAAGCTTATAAGCTTAGCGCACTTTTTTCAACAATGCTATATATATATATGTATCATATATTGATCAAATACAAACTATTTCTCATTAAAAGTATTTTAAAAAGAAGGAGCTAATTTTAAAATTTTAGCTCTAACATACTATTAATCACGTAAGCGGCTGCATCATAACATTTGTTAGAGCCAAGCTGAACAATTATCAAAGGCAGAGAAAAAAAATATGAAATTCATAGCTAGTTGAGAAAAAAGGCAAGATGATACAATACGAAGACAAAATTATATAAATAGTTATTAAAGGATTGATAATTAATTTTGATATTTTTCTTAATAATTAAACAATAAATAAAACAAATAAATGGCACTTTACATATATTTTAAATTGGATGGAGAGAATATATGCATAATGACCGGTGTTTCCACCTAAAAGCATATTCACATCAAATTAATTAAAATATAATTTAGGTCGATATTAACAATATCAACTACATTTGTTATTTCACAATATGAATGACGTGGAGAAATAAGTTGAAGAATACTATTTCACAATATCAACTACATTTATTACATTTGGTATTTTAGAATCTATAAGATTATATGTTGATTTCAAATATAGGTTAGGTCGATTTACATATTTCATTTTTTTTTTTTTTTGCTTTAATTACAAAACTTTAGTTTGATTTCTTTTCATATAATTATACTATGCTCGTGAATCATGACACAAATAGTAAAATATATATATTTTTTCTTTTTGGGAAAAACGTTCACATGACGGGCCATTGTTATGTCAAGTGTAAAGTGGGGACGAATTCGTGATCTCAATATTTGATAAATAATTGAAAAAGGAAGACAGATTTTATTTGAGGGAAAACACTAACTGAAATATTTTATTGAGGTGTATATAATTAAAAGAGGTGATATATTTATAGTGATTAATTTATTTACGTAATAAATATCTGAAATACGGAAAAAAACATTAAAATTTTGATTCAAAATATTCAATCATATATTCAAATACTCAATTAAAATAAATTATAATTTGAATAACTAAATAAAATTAACTGATAAACTTAAAACGTTATCGATATGTTAAGCAAAAAAAATCGAGTATCATAAAAGAGCCCATAATTGTGTTATAGATAATGAAGTGGAAATATAATTAAACTCCCTTCCTCCCATATTATTTATTCATTTATTAAAAATATTAATTTCAAATTATATATTATTTTATAAAATTAAAAATAAATTGATTGATGAATATCATTTATTTGCATTTAATGGAGGTCTAAGTTTGAATGATTCAAACCCTTAGATCATTAAGTGAATTTATTTTCATTTAAATGTATGTTTATGCGGGGTAATTTTCATCACCACCCTGTCCACAACTATCAGCCACCACCACTAACCACCTCTATCATCACAACCACCACCAACATTACTGTTGTCAATCACCAATCACCTCTACCACCATTATTAACCACCATTACCGTCACCAACCACCCCTACCATCACAACAACCATTGTCAATTACACTACTGATATAGAGATTTTTTTAACCGTGAATCAATGAAAAATCTGAGTTATGAAACATGATTTTTCTATTCATTTCTCATTGAACCAACTCACTAGGAGAATGGATGGTGGGAAATAGATTATCACTGAAATAGTTGGAAGCTTCATAATTTTTTTCATGTGAAAACATTATTATTATTATTATTATTATTATTATTATTATTATTATTATTATTATTATTATTATTATTATTATTATTATGTTTCTCACTGATCAATCAAAGTATCTGTGGAAATAGTTACTTAACATTTTTCAGTGAAAAATTTCAACGAAAAAATAGTAATTTTGTAGTAGTGTCACTATTGCTGCAACCATTATAGTTAGTCTTTACCACACATACCACCTCCATTGTTATAATTGTATTGTCATCATTGTCATTACTGTCGCGCGCCACTAATATCTCAACCATCACTATCATCAGTCACTACCACCACTGCAGTCAATCCCTATATTATCAACCACCTCCACCATCACAACTAGAACCGCCGACAACTACCATCAATACATTGTCAAACCACTATACATTTGTCAACCACCACCATTAGCCTGGCAATTTACTAATATCAACCAACTTCACCATCACAACCACCATCATCACGTTAGTCACTACAACACCAACCACTTCTATCATCACAACTATCATCATTACCATTACTAGCTACTAATACCACTTATTACTATCACCATCACTACAAAGCATCACCACCATTACTTGCAAATATAAATATTTTATTTATTTTTACAAAATTAATATAATTTTTAAAATATTTGATTACTTTTTTATTGAATTGTATATTTAATATGTTTTGAAATAACAAATTATGCATATTCAGATATTAAATAAAGTCTTAATTATTCATTATTCAAATTTAGAGACAACATCTTAATTATTTAAATATACATTCAGATTGAGACGTTTTAATTTCAATGAAAATAAATAAAGTTATTAAAAAGAACTAAAAGATAAATTAATAAAAATATATTATTTATTTATAATTTTTTAAGGAGTGATTAAAGAAAAAAATGGATAAATAAGTATGAGTCGAAAGGAGCAGTTGATATATATACTCTCCCTGTTTTATATTAATTGTTAGGATAAAATTTGCACGCGTATTAAAAAAATTAATAGGGATGGAAATTTAATTTGATTAATATAACTTTATTAACATAACCCTATTAACTTTTTGTAAACATACAATAATAATTTTTTTCACATTTTATAATGACTTTGAATAACAAAGATAGAATTGAAAAAAATATAAGCAATTATCTATTAAATTTTAAAACTAATAATTATTTTTTAATATATTTAGCAATTAAAATAAAACGGAGGGAGCAAAGGGGAAGCTTTTTAATTTTGGGAATGTTTGACTTGAAATCGTTTCTTTTTCAAATAGAATTTATTTTTGTCGGTCATTGAAAGCTTTGAAGAATAGTAAAAGAGAGGCGTGATCTTTGCTTTTCCAATTGGTTTCAAAAGTCTAAAACCATAAAATAGAAAGCGTAGATAGTTGGAGACTCGGGAATAGGCATTCATATTGCCTTTACCCATGCAAGTGTTGAAGTTTGTGAATTTTTATGATAATTTTTAATTATTTTATAATAATATTTAAATTTTAATAAAAAATAAAATAAAAGTTATTGATTTTTTAAGAATCCGTGCTTAAAAACCTTGATCCGTTCCTAGAAATATCAGTTATTATTCCATCATTAATTTCCCAATTTATAAGAGCTAGTCTTTCCTCTTTTTTTTTTTTTTTTTTTTGTAATTCTTTACTATGAAGTTCCAGAGAATTTTTTCTATGTTGTTAAATGAAAGCAAATAAGAAATATACTTCCTCCGTTTTAAAATAAATGATGTTTTTAGTTTGGACACACTCCTTAAGAAATTACTCATTTTAAAAAAATAAAATACATTTTTACTAACTTACTCTTAATAAATACTTTGAAAAAGATGTAGCTCTTTAGTAGTTTATAATCCATTTTCATTTAAGTAATGATAAAATAAAAAAATATCATTAATATTTTTTTGATAATATGAAATATCACTTATTTTAAAATAAAATGAAGTAGTTAAAATATCATTTATTTCGAAACGGAGAGAGTAAATAAGTAAATAAAGAGAGTCAAGAAAGGAAAGGGCATTTCTCAAATTTTTAGGTATACACGATATGAGTTTTTATATATGTCTGAATTATTGACTAAAGTAAGTCATTATTTATACTAATTTACAAGACTAATACGTTTTCCTGAAATTTTTTAAAACTAAAATAAACATATTTCATAATAATATTAGTTTACTTTTAAAAAAAAAATTAACGAATTTTTATAATGATTTACAGCATTAAAGAGAAATTTGTTACTGTGAATAATATTTTATGCTTAATACATAACTCCCGATGACAACTCTCTGTCAAACATTTAACTTCTATTAAATCATATAACTTTCTGGCGAAGAATATGCATCGAGTCACTCTTCGCCTAAGATAGAGATTAAAAAAATTATTTATGATAAACGATTCTTAGATCAAGAAATCTTTCAAAAGAATATCAATTTCTCAATCTTTTATAACAAGATTTACGTATTCCGAAACTGTATAACGCTACTATGAATCACAATTATAAAAATTGTAAATAACAAAAAGAAATTGTGTTTGAAGATCAAATTGTTTAAGAAATCATTTATTCTTTCCGGGCAGTCATGTTTTATATATATTTTATGTTTGTCTTAACCAGCAGAGGTTGTCGGAGGAAAATGGCAAGCCGCTTGTAGCCTGCAAGCTGACTTAAATTGATGGTTCAATAGACGGCAAAAATAATGAAGACGACGACAGTGATAATATATTGACTAGAAATTCTCAACACACATTCAATACTCTTTGTCCTTTTGTATTGATAATGCAATGTTTGTATATGTTTTTATATATATTGATGGCTTCCACTTGAAAGAAGGATCCTATGCTTGGGGCCTATGTCAGGTGCATATATTCTTTTTATAATTATAATTCATTTTATTTGACCAATTTTAGATTAAAGCAATTTAGTATAGTATTTTAAGACACGTTTCATTCAGATTTTTTAAAGACTATCAATAATCTTGATTAGCCTTCTCAAGTTGACTATTTGATAGTCCTTACCTTCTGCATCGTTTTCATCATCTCAATCACAAAAAAAATGAGGTACACTCTTTCGTCTACCACACGTGGATTTTCCCAAAATATAAATCCAAACACGATAATATTGATTTGTGCAATAACTCAAAGAATCAAAGCGATAATATTGATTTTCCAAATAAAATTCGTACATACACCATTTATGATTGATCTATCAGTCAAATCACTATATATCATGATATTAACTCGACGTTCAATTAAATGTACACCACTTAATCTTCTCGTATTAAGGTGTCAACAAATAATACTATATTAACTTTTTAAAAAAATATAAAAAATATCTAATTTAGCGAAAAAATGTTTACTGTAGCCTATAAATTCGCCAGTAATGCCTGCCATTATGTTCACTCTTTATGCTTATTAAGCAGTAATTGAACATTATAAGTAAAGTTTAAACAAGAACCTAAAAGATAAGATACTTACATTACATGCTAAAACAAGTTAAAATTATACACGGATCATAGTGGAAATAGTCTTTACACTTTCCATGTATATAAGTTAAAATGTATTTACTAATCATAGAAGCATGCATTCACATATGTTAGTCGATTAACTAACTAGGGTTTATTCTTGTACTATTGAATGAGCTAGACCTCGCTAAAATGGCGATAAGCCGGCGAAATGTGGATTCATCACAAGGAAGAAGGATTCCGTTTCTGTTATCAAAACCATACTCTTCCGCAGCCTTATCCAGCAAGCTTTGGAACAATGGATTCTTCAAGTAAGATGTAGGCAAAACAAACCTTTTCATTTCACTCCCAACGTACACAACAAAATGCCCTTTTGGTGTTCTTGATGATCTTCTGCCTTCATGATCTTCTGTTGTAGTATTCTTCTTATGCATTTCAATATGTTTGAATTGAAATACAAGACAGTATAAGAAAGAGTTATAAAGGACAATGTATATATAGAAGGGTATATTAATTAATAGTGTGTAACAAGTGCATGTGCTCATGATATTTTCTCTTTGTATTATGGGTATAGAAGATAAGGTAATAAGTACAAAAGGAGTAAATAAGGAATGATGAGGCCAAAATGTGTATGTGTGACTGATGGAGCGCTCATGTCCATGCAAAATGGCTTAATAGGCTGAGGAGAGTCTAAGTGTATGCTAGGGTTTAGTGGTCATATTGGATGCAATGGTTCTGATCTGCATGCAGGAAAGAGCTTCAGCACAAGCACATGGTGTCAGGACAAATTGATATCTTGCTTCCATACCCCTTAATCCAGTACATTCAAATGCATCTCTATACCATTCCTCTACGTCTCTATACCACTACAAGTGAGTTTTGAATACCGCATGATTGAAGCATAGACAAAAAAACTTTAGTATTTTCATATCCATAATGACATATATACTCAATGCATATATACGCCAACGCGATCTCGTAACTGCAACCTCTAATTACAAGTAGGTCGTTAAGACTCGAACCCTATGTCTTACTATATGATAAAGCATATTGGGTCATGACTTAGGTCATAATTATCAATAACGTTATGGTACATTGGAATTTGAACTCAATGTCTTTGTATGCTTAAAAGTATGTCAAGACTCGAACTCCACGACTTGCTATTGCAAAGCATTATGCCACTCAGGTCATTATCATATTATCATGGTGCACTGAAATTCGAACCTTATTTTATGTTTAAAGTACAGTAGGACTCGAACTTGCTATCTTATCACGATGATGCACCAGATTTAATTAATTTGAGACGGATGTCTAATTATCCTTGTAGTGTGGGGGAACTTAATCAACCCAACATTTACTATCCTCAATAAGTAGCATCATCCTCATAGTATGCATCATAATGTGCAATTACATGCTAATGATTAGTTAAAAACTACTTGAGCATGCAATAACATAGACAAAATCTCATTGCTAACTTACAATTCTTAAGAAAGTTTGAACCCCTAAATCACTGAGCTAGACTTTTCAATTATTTCAAGCGGGTTCATTATAGAATATTATACTCTTAAAATTCAAATTTAACCTTATATATACAGTATAATTTTCCGACGAAGAGGGAATCCGGTGAATCCCTGACCTGCATGTAGCTCCGCAGTTGATCTCATAGACATGCTAACCCAAAATTAGGAACTTAATACTAGAAGGTATCATTCTAAAAGAAACAACAACTAAATACTTAGTGCAATTCCACCAAGTAAGGTCTAGGGACGATAGAATATACACAAACTTTACTCCTACCTTAAAAGTAGAGAAGTTATTTTCCGATAGACTCTTCACTCAAAAAATCATTCTAAAAGAAAGATAGAACAAATTACATATCTACCCTATGATCCTCCTTTATCTTACAAAGGTTAATTATTATATGAGGTAAAATCTGTCCAAAAATATTAGTGGAGTATTTCTCAAAAAATATATTTTTTTTTCAAGCATATATGCCTACCTAGAGTTTTAAACTATATTTCTTTAAGTAGTTATGCAACGTTTAAATATTTATTCTTTTTAGAGAAGCAAACAATCAATTGGATATACCGATATTAAAGTCACACTTATCTTAAAACCTAGCTAAACACACAAGTTCTCTCATAATTTCCTTGTTCTATGCAAATTATGCAATAACATGGTCAAGGTCACGTCAACTTTTGGTCAACAAAGATATATCAAAACCTGGCACCAATTTAATTTTTTGGATTACCCAAATTCAATTCATTGTTTTGCACCAATTATGTGATTCCACCACTGAATGTGTCAAAGACCAGTGCTAATTAAGGGGTCATTTGGGTCAAAGATAAGTTATGCAAAAATTGATAATGTAGCGGTTAAATATGCAGGGATTAAATTGTAATGTAGAGTTATTTATTGGATATATTAGTATATAACTTATAAGTTAAAGTATTTGCTTACTTTTCAAATAAAATAAAGAATTTCTTATTATATATTAGGAGGGTCGATTTGGTTATTTAGTTTTAATTCATGTGTTACTCTCAACATAAAATAATATATAAATTTTCGTGGAATTTATGTGAATACTACATCCTTTCATCGTCCAGTTTTACTTGTTTAGTATTGACTTGTCACACTCCTTAAAAAACAATTAATAAAATGACAATTGCACAATGTCATTTTTTAATATAACAAATTTAATATTTTATAAAATATTATAATTAATAATAAATATAAATTATAACTAAACAATAAATTATGTTTTGATTTTTCAAACCAAATAAACGAAAGAGACGGAATATAACAAGTAGTAAAAATGTAAGATGGGAGGGATGCAGGCAGATTAACTGAATGAGATCAAATTCGGTTAGTTTAGTTGGATTAGGTATAAGATGGGGATGTTGACTGCCATAACTAAATGTTGATGAAAACCATATCATAACTGCCAAATCATGACTGAAGCTGGGGGCTAGGGCCTTCCATTTTCTTCTTCAGAACAACTGTATGCTACTACCTAGCCCATCTCCTCCAGGATAAGATTTAGAATTCATATTTTAATAGATATATATATATATATATATATATATACAAGTATGCACCTTAGGGTGTGGTTGAGTTGGTTTGAGGGTAGGCCTTCCATGTGGGAGGTCGTGGGTTCGAACCCGCCCTAATGCCTTCTCAATCTAGTCTGCCGCACAGGGCTTGCCTAGTGTGGTTCACATCCCTTGTGTGGTTTGCAGGCGATCGCACAGGGGGGGTTTTACCCAGTGCGCACAAAGTGCTCACCACAGAGTGCTCACCCGAAGGGCAGAGGCTGTGGCAGAGGTTGTAGCGGCTGCGGGTTTTCCCTCTTACCAAAAAAAAAAAAAAAATATATATATATATATATACAAGTAAAGATAATTAATGTTTGAACCCCCGCACAAGCGATCTTTAGATCCATCCTTCAACCCAAAAGCGATAAATTAACTAAAATTTTCACATGACACCTTCAGACAAAACTGCCTTCTCCTCTTCCTTTTCTTTAATAGCAAAAATGACAATCCGATGCATTAAGTGTTTGTTGTGTGCGATTTTAAAGAAGGACTTCAAAACATTATAAATAAATAAAAAAGGCCTTGAAAATAATGGAAAATCATTATTATTGCAAAATAAGTTTGTTAGCTTTGTTATTATTTTGAAAAATTAATAATTGAATTTTATTCTTTATAATTTATGGAATTTACATTTTAAATTTGTAATTATTTAAAATAGATTTGATTTTGAAAAATAAACTTTTGTTTAGATCAAAAAAATAATAATTTAACTATACCTCAGTCGCATTTAAATTTTAGCTAATATTACATGTACTTAATTATCAAAGTGCATGTAATTATTTATTAGAACATATCTGAAGTTACTTTGATGAGCCACATTAAGCTTGAGATAAAACTATTTGATATTTAACTTTCACAAACTACCCTTCAAATAAAATATAAAATTTTAATTTCAATCACCTTTAAAGTTATTCCCTAGCGTTAAACTTACAAATATTTTTTTAACTTGGGAATATAAATTCGGTACTTGTGCACTTCACCAAAAATTGACGACACGTTGGACGTTCTGCTAATTTTGTCAATTCGCCAGCATGGAACTTTTCCTTCTGGGCCGGGTGTATGTTATCTTGGGCCGTCATGTTCACGTCTAAATGTCCATTATCTGATTATCGCCCTTACAGGAGTTGCGTAGAGAGAGAAAGAGAAGAAGAGAGAGAGAAAGCATGACGACGATTCGTAGATTCAGCTGCAATGACCTTCTCCGGTTCGCTTCGGTGAATCTAGATCATCTTACTGAAACTGTAAGCCATTTTTCCTCTCCTCCCCCCTCCCTAAATTTCGTTTTCTTATTCTGAACGAAAACTGCATAATTAGTGTTTTCTGAATTAGAAGCGAGTTTAAAGATGATTTTTAGTGCCTTTTAGAATTTTGAAGCGAGTTTTAGCGTGATTTGCTGTGATTTTTTAGCTTGATTTGTACTAATTTGTAAAATTGGACGACTTTTAACATGATTTGTAATGTTAATTGTTCTAATTTTTCAACATCTGATGCAGTTCAACATGTCATTTTATATGACTTACATGGCAAGATGGCCGGACTATTTCCACGTTGCAGAAGCTCCTGGCGGCCACATCATGGGATACAGTGAGTTATTCCAGTGTAGATTTTCATAATTCATAGTTTTTTTGGGATGATTTAAGCAGGCGACTGATGATTATTTACTTTATACAGATTAGGTAAATTAGAAATATCAAACATAAGCTTGAAGCATTGACTAAATGCCTTAGTGGTAGATAGGAGCCAATTAAGTAGTAAGAGTCTAGAGTCTTTTAGGAATACAAAAAGTCTTTGAAGATCAATAAAATTGCAAGAATTGAAAATAATATGCCTCTAAAGATCTCCTTTAATCTTACCCAGGGCCGGCTGGAGGGGAAGCCTCTAAAACCATTGCTTTAGGCCCAAAGTTTTGGCGGCCATTATTTCCTAATGATAGTATGTTTATGTTTTTTTTTAGAAAAAAAGTATAGTGTAGAAACTACAAAATATTTACTCCCTCCATCTCAAAATAATTGGTACTTCATTTTTCGAGAGTCAATTTAGTTAATCTTCGAAGCTAATTGGATTAGATTATTCAATATATACTAAAATTAAATGTTAGATATTCATAAACTATATGAAAAACAACTATACAAAAAACACTAAAGTTGCAATTTTTCTCATATTAATATACAATAACAACAACATACCCATTGTAGTCCCACAAAGTGGTTCTGGGGAGGGTAGAGTGTATGCAGACGTTACCCCTACCTTAAATGTAAAGAGTCTATTTTCGATAGACCCTCGGCTTCAGGAAAAACAGTTCAGAGCAGTCCTGAAAATGAAGTAACGGAAGTACAAGATATAATAGATAATAACAAAAACAGCAGGTAGTGACAAAATAGAAACTACACTACAACAACGATAATCAAGGTAGAAGGATCAACAAATAGTAATAGAAATCGAAGAACAAAAAACTACAGGACTACAAGAGCAATAATGCATACTTAAATCACCCTTTGGATGATTCTATAACACTCCGGTGAGATTAAATTTGCTTAATTTTCTTCTTTTCAAAATTTTAATTTGTTTGCGTGTGATTCCGAAAGCTACTCAGTTTAGAGGAGATTATGGTGTCTACCATATGCTATAGTACCTTATCCTTGAGTTGTCAGGTGCCCTGTACTTAACCGATTATTATGTCATCTTAGGACTTTCCAAGATGGTGACATCCAGCTAGAGAAAGTAACTAAAGTTAGACTGAAAGCTGCTCATTCGACAATGCTATACCCTCCTAGAATTAGTAGTTAATGATTACTGATCTGAACATTGGCTTCTTGACAGCCTCCTTTCTCTCCTCCTTGATCTCACACATCTATTTCGTCTGTTAGACTGAGAACTGCTTATTCGACAATGCTATACCATCCTAGAGTTAGTAGTTAATGATCACTGATCTGAACATTGGCTTCTTGGCAGCCTCCTCTCTCTCATCCCTGATCTCACACATCTATCTACCTTAGCAATTACCTAGGTTGTGAAGGATTAGTACACTCACCAAACAAATTGTCCCCACTAGTTCATGATCACAAGTTTTACTATGTAGTCTACTCCATTCTGGTAGATGCTCTTTAGATTGTAGCTTTTGATTGGTTTTGAGACACATGGATTTGGACTTTGGGCTTGAAAAGTGGGTAAAGTCCTTTTTTCCTACGCTTATGTGTGCGTTTTTAGAATCTTGGATCTTTTGGTTTCAGTGATAACTCGTCTCTGACCCCAATGCCATGATTGTGTTCATTTACACATACCCAATATGCAATATTTTCCTTTTGGTTGTAACTGCCCTAGCATCATCTGTTTGCTGGTTTTATAATTATACAAAGTTATCCTTTACCAGTTAAAAAAAATGGTTTCAGTGATAACTTGCTGGAGCTTATTCTCAGTGCTTCTACCTTAAGTTGCATATTATGAGTCGTAGAGTACTTATTTACAAACTGCAATAGTGACTCTCTTTTCTTTTTCATCTTGAAGTCTAATTAGCAACTATTATTTTTGTAAGTTGGATTTTATTGCTTATAAGGCAACTTAATAGTTAAGATAAGCTAGTCATGGATTGCAAAAATAGCTGTCGATGATTTTCAACTCTTAAATTCGAGTGTCTGGCAAAAAGGGCTTGAATCATAATTTGACATGGGCACATGCTAAAGGCTAGTACCAAATGCCTTCTGTCTACTAAAACTTCTTTTTGCAGTGAAAGAATGTCAAAGACTTCCTTATTGGACTATGGTAATAAGATCATTAAGATCCATAATATATGAGACCTCATGGATCTTTTGGTTATCAAAAAGATCCATAATATATGAGTAATAAGGGAATTGATTATTACCTGTTAGTTGCCTGTGCTTGGTGTTTGGTTCTATTCTTCAGGGAGAGTTCATGGCCGCACACATATTTGGTATTGGATGTTTTATGCTGTTGCAAAATGAAATGCTTGATTGAAGAAAGGAAGATGAGAAAAAATGGTGCAAGCTACAGATAGTAGAAGACACGAATACCATTTAAATTATGGACCCGAAAAAAAGTAATGCAGAGAATGCTTCTCTTTAATTGCATGGTCAAATACTGATTATGATCTCACCGGTGCACTTCAATAAACCTTTGATAGTCAAAGGAAAAACTAAAATCAGGGGCAAGCATCTTGCTTTAGAATGTCACTTAGATGCTAATTTGACTCTTTTTAGTCATGTAACTGAGATGCTGAATTACCACCTTTTTAAAGGGGATGGTGATTTTCTCAAGGACCATTCTTCAGCCGCAGTGTTTGATGCAGGGTATACATTAACTTTGACATTCTAGCTTTTCTTTGTCAGTTTAGTTGGCAAAGAATCACTTTGCTTTACTGTATTTAGGTCAAACAATAGTGCATAGATGCTTTGTTGTAGCAAGGATCTTTGCTGGACATAAGCATTCTGAATTTCATTTATCCTTAAAAAAGAGATTGGGAACAGAAATTAGATTACTTGTGCTGCTTTAGGTGGATTTCAGTAATTCTGGCCCCCTAGATGCATAAAACTGTGTTTTTCAAAATTTCTAGTAACTGATCCTAGGTTTAAGTGATGCAAGTAATCATTCTCTTGTACTTGCTTTGTTGAAAAGGTTTCATTTACTAGTTGTTGGTGGTGTTTTTTAAAATGTCATAGACTTTATGGGTGACAAAGTGGTTAGAATGTTAATTATGTAGCTTTGTCTTAGTTTGGCTACTGGCTGGTGCATTCTGGCTCTCTTCATGGGTGACAAAGTGGTTAGAATATCAAATATTTAGTTGTCTTATTTTGCCAATAGCTGGTGCATTCTGGCTCTCATAAATTAGCAAGTGTTTTTTTTTCCGGATAACCAAGCAAGAGTGTTTTTATCAATGTTTCGAAAAATACCCAAGAAGCATCTGTTTTTTTTTAACTAGTGTCTGTCTTATCTGTACAGTTATGGGAAAAGTTGAAGGGCAAGGTGAATCTTGGCATGGTCACGTCACTGCAGTAACTGTGGCTCCTGAATATCGGAGGCAGCAATTAGCCAAAAAATTGATGAATCTGCTGGAAGATGTCAGTGATAAGATGTAAGCACTTATACAGTGGAAAAACTGTCCTTTGCTAAATTCCATTACTGAGAGAATACTGCCTGTGGGCTGTGGTAATTAGAATCCTGGAGCAAAAGCAAATTGAGAAAACCACTCATGCTTTAGATTATATGGAGTGTCCATACATTGTAAAATGTTAGTTCACAGTATTTCATGAATCCTGGTTGCATTTTTTGAATTCACCTTTCCAAATTTATCATTTTGTCGTTTCACAATTCTTTTTTATGTAGAAACTTCCAGATTACCAAGGATTTGTATTTAATTTTAACTTGCCGTGCATAGTTTGTTTATAGTTTTTCCTCTTTTTTGTTTTAATCTAGCTTGTGGTTTGTTTCACTAGATGTCCTAAAAACACGTTACAGATTTTACAACCTTTGGGGTTTACCTCCTTTTATGTCTTTGTAGCTCCAGAAAAAGTCTACACTGTGAATCCTGCTAATAGATGTTTAACTGATTTAATGAATGCATAGTAACCGTGTAGACTTGTACAAGTACAGCAAATTTTTGGGTTGTAAATCCCTTGTAAATCTATGAATGTCCTTTGCCTTTTTGGGGGAATAAGATTATAATTTTAGCCTTCTAGGTGCTTTTATTCTGAGCTTGGTACTGTGGATACTGGAACCTCCTTTCTTTTCTAGTTTGGTGGATACTGAAAATGGTATCCTATTTCCCTTAGTGTTGTTATTCCAGGCATAGTTATGTTATGTAAGTCTGTGTGATGGCAAAAGTTGAGAGTGAAGTGATTCTATTAGATCACATCTTGGCAGAACTTTTGACCTTGTGGAGCTCAGCTTTGCTTTCTTTTTCTAATAGTATTGCAACTTGGCTTTACCAGTCTTTGCATAATGACATGAAGCATAATTTTGATGAGAAAAGAGTGAGATCACTAACCTGCTTTCATTTTTTGGACCTCCTAGAAGAGTTCAGTTTGATCTTTATTCTATTTACACTATAATTATCTTATTTGATTGATCACTCACTTTGTGTGATGGTATAATGTTAGTGTCAGACAAGAACAATGACAATTTTTGTAAACTTTGCCAATGTTTGAGGCTACTAGCTGAATCCATCTATTAATTGTGTGATTTGCTGTCCAAGCTTGGCACTAAGGTGAACTTTGTTGTTGTAGTGATAAGGCCTACTTTGTGGACTTGTTTGTCAGAGCATCAAATACCCCAGCCATAAAGATGTACGAGAAGGTAGTAACCTTTCCTGATATTAACCTTGTTGGAGTTGTATCTGGATGAATAATTATTCTTGCTACTAATCCTGTTAACTGATTCTTTCTTTTCCAGCTTGAATATGTAATATATAGGCGAGTTTTACGCTATTACTCAGGGGAGGAAGATGGTTTGGGTGAGTTGCTGCATTTTTACCGTGATATAGTTTCTATTTGCTCTATTATATCACCCTTGTTTCCTTTTTGCTGTTCCAGATATGAGGAAGGCATTATCGCGAGATGTAGAAAAGAAGTCTATCATCCCTCTTAAACGGCCGGTTACTCCAGATGAATTGGAGTATGACTGAGCTTACCATGTTTTAGGCATCAAGAAGTCTATCTGAAAATGTATTAGATGAGGTGTCTGAAACTGGATATATCTTTTGTTTTACTGCTATGCCAATGAGTAAAGATTGCTGGGTTAGACATGTTGATCGTTTTGTTCATTATATTATGTTTAAGAACAAGTGCTAGAATCATGTCGTGTGTATTTGGGTCAACACGAGACGGGTGCTCTTTTGGTATGATTAATTTGATGTTCTTTGAGATTATCTGAGATTCATTACTTGACACAGATTTATAACACTAATAATAATGTATTTAACCGACACTTCCAACATATTGAAAATGGACACGAACTAATGAACTTTTAGTAATGCAAATTTGTTTATTAGGGAATAACTCAATAGTTAAGATGTTACAATTCGAAATACAAATTCACTCCATCAAACTTTACTTGTACACGTGTACATATCAAACTAGTATATATACGTGTATACTAAGTTCGTGTTCATTGTATATTATATTGATTTGAAAGCTTTGACTAACACTTGATTATCACGAATTTCACTAATGAAGTTCTTAACAAACAAAGCTTATAGTTAAATAATAGTATGAACAACTTATCGCAAAACAAATTTAATTTAATTTATTTATCGGGATTTCAGATTTCTATTCTTTTTAAGTGAGATTCCAGTCAATGACATCCAATGAGACAATGATAAAGGCCAAAATAAATAGACATCAAACAGAATTAGTCTTTTTCTTCAAATCAAATAGGAGTAATAATCAAACGCCCTTTACTAATCTAACCACCGGTAGATGGAAACTGCTCTTTCAAGAACACCAACATCATTTCTCAGAATCAATTGATCTTCTAAACCCCTCGGTCCCTCTCCTCTCTCTTGCCTCGAGTGACAAAGAGGGGGGAGAGAAAAAAAAAGCTCTTTTTTTTTGTAAAATCTTGAACTGAAACATGCAATTGAAATCTGTCAACACAGTTGCAATCACAATCATGTTGGGTTTTGCATTTATCATCTTATTTTTCTCTGGATTTCTCGACTTACCACTTCGCACTTCTTCAATCCCATCAACCAAAAATCAAATCTTGACCCCCATCTCAGCTTCCAAGCCCGACCCGTTTAGCAACTTGTTGGGTGCTTTCAAGAAATGGGATTCTCAAGTGGGTTGTGCTCAATTTAGGGGGAAACACAAAGGGTTATTGGGAAACTGGTTGTTGTTAAATTCTTCTTCTGCTTCTTTGCAAAATGTTGATGATGGTGAATTGAAATGTAATGAGCTAAAGATGGATCATGTGAGTGTATTAGTTAAAGCGTGGACTTGGATTCCTGATAATTTGGATAATTTGTACTCTTGTCGGTGTGGGCTTAGTTGCTTGTGGACTAAATCTTCGGTTCTTGCTGATAAGCCTGATGCTTTGTTGTTTGAGACCGCTACTCCTCCTATTGAGGTATTCTCCTTAACCAGTGTTAGCTCTTTTATCTTAGCATGGATGAGTTCTTTGCTTGGTAATCAATAATGATAATGCATCTAGATAAATCTATATTTCTACTTTTTGGTATTTCCTGATTGTTTGGATTTTGGCTCGTTACTGTCTGAGGCTCTGAACACCTGTAATCTCTAGGGATCAATGTCAGCGTAGTTCCAAAACATGAAAGAATGGAGGAAATTGATCAATTAGCTAGCCCGATAAGGCTAGGTAGTCGCTCTTACATGTACGTTAGATCCGGTGCTTGTGAAGAGCTTCTTATTCTGCTTAGTGACTTGTATGCCCGTGTAAAATAAATGTGACACAAAGAAAAACTCTAGTGTCAGAGAACCTCATTACTCGGGAAAAAAAATACAGTAAAATGGAAACAGATGACTCATGTATCCAACAACCACTAATTTGGGTTAAGGCAGGGTTGGAAGATCGTCCTTCAGCCTTGAAGGTATGCTGCTGCTTTAGCGCGAATGAAAGGATTTCTCTAAATTAAATTGACCAAATATCCAATATTGTAAGATCACACTCATGGGACTACACTGGGTATGTTGTTTTTTTTTTTTTTCTTTTTGACTTGTTTCAACTTACCAATTAGTAAGTCTATTCATACATTGCTGTGAACTGAGCATATAAAGTGCTCCTTTTAGACCTATCAAAATCCAATTTGCTGTATGACTATATTTTTTTGGCGTCCTGCACTTCTCTTTATGTTAAGTGATATAGTTAGTACTGTATAGAGTGTTAGGAAGTTAAATGCGACAATAGTTGTTGGCATCTTGTTAGGACTTAGAAGATAGCTATTTGCTCTCATAGATGTTGAAGTACAGGTGGATAGGACAGCAACCATAAATTGGTGTTCCATTTGGAGCAATTTTGTTTATAGGTTAGGGCCTTTTTTTGGTGGTCTGGTGACTTTTTCACTTTGTAATCTACATAGATACTCTTTGCTGGACCTAAGACTTGGTGCCTAAGGTTTCACTTCCCCTAGCTGAATCTGTTCTTGCAATTCAACTTTCTTTTTTCCTTTAATAATTGTATTTTGTACACTCAAGAGTGTGGCCTAGTGGTCAATGAAGTGGGTGAGAACCATGAGGTCTCAGGTTCAAACCTTAGCAGCATAGACAAAAAACACTAGGCGTTTTCTTCCCATCTGTCCTTGCTTTGGTGGACAGAGTTACCGATATCTGTTGCTAGTGGAAAGTGACAAGTATCCCGTGGAATTAGTCGAGGTGCGCACAAGCTAGCCCGGACACCATGATTATCAAAAAAAATAAGTTTGTATTTCGTATGATAGCCACATTACTGCTTTCTATGCCATTATTAGAGGATATGTGGGATGAATTTTCGTCGTAAAAGTAACTTCTTTTGGTTTGTTATGGTTTTCAAGCATCTTAGTCAATCAGTAAATCCTCCATTCTTTATTTTCTGGTCATGTTTACGTATAACGTATTCCCTTTCTGTTAGAAGTTCATCATGTGAGAATTGTCTGATCAATCTTGCTTTCTTCTGACCATTATTATAATATTCTCTCGCTAAGTTTCTTTCTTAAAATGCCGAGTTTACTAGAGAAATAGTCTCTGTTGGAAAACATATTGCTGATTTTGTGAAGTTAAGCAAAATATATCTTAAGAGTTAAGAGTTGTTATTTCAGCATCAATCTCTGGCCTATTCCCTCATCCTCTTATTTTAAATCTCTCCATCAGTGGAGGGGAGAATTTCCTTTCTTCTTTGCTGAGATCCCCACAGTAAATCTGAAATACATCAAAGTTTTTGCTTTCTTGTTGCACACACTATGCATTCTTTTTCTTCATTCCAGCCTCCTCACAATTGTTATTTAACTTATCAGAGACGTCAAGGTGATCCATTACGTGTATACATGGATCTTGAAGCTGGTAGAAAGAAATCAGGATATGAGGATATATTTATTAGCTATCATGCAGAAGATGACGTCCAGTCAACCTATGCGGGTGCACTTTTTCATAATAATCGAAATTATCACCTTTCTCCTTATAAGAACAATGTAAGTAAAAAGTCACCTTGTTCCTTCAATTTACCTGTAGAATATTCAATCATTGAGCATAATGACATTACTTAAGTCTTTCTTTTAAGTGCTTGTATAATCTCCAGCGATTTCTGAATTTGTAGGATACTCTTGTTTATTGGTCTTCATCACGTTGTCTTCCTCAAAGGAACCAGCTTGCCAAACGGATACTCAGCTTGCTACCCTCCCATTCATTTGGCAAGTGCCTGAACAACGTTGGAGGTCTAGACAAGGCACTCTCCCTCTATCCCAAGTGCGTTAAGGATTCTAGTGAAGCACCCAAATGGTGGGATCATTTGCATTGCGCGATGTCACATTACAAGTTTGTCCTTGCGATTGAGAACACCAGGACAGAGAGCTATGTAACAGAGAAGTTGTTTTACGCACTGGACTCTGGTGCAGTCCCCATTTATTTTGGTGCCCCAAATGTGTGGGACTTTGTACCTCCAAATTCAGTAATTGATGGAAGCAAGTTTAGCTCTTTGGAGGAATTGGCCTCCTATGTTAAAGCCGTTGCTAATGATCCGGTAGCTTATGCAGAGTACCATGCATGGAGAAGATGTGGCGCGCTGGGAAACTATAGAAAAACCCGGGCAGCTAGTCTGGATACTTTGCCTTGCAGGTTATGTGAAGCCATCAGTAAAAGAAATGGGAGAAATGCAGAAGCCTCTTAAATTTCATTATCATTGTGTATTTAGGTCTACTAGTGTTGTTTCTCAGCAGTGCTTGTGTTGTTGGGATATATAGACTTAGGTAGAGTGACTTGTAAAGATCTCAAACCCTTACCAATTAATGGTAACATAAATTTTGTTCGTATTCTATAATGTCGATTTCCACCAATATTCTCCTTGTTCTGCTAACACTATTTAGTACTACTATATAATAAAGCAGGAAATAATTAATACAAATATACCGTCGTAGAAACATGCACTAGTTCTCTTAAACGGGCAAAATTCGCAGACACGATTTCCCTCCAAAACAGAACATGATTACTTGATTGGCTGTTTGTGCGCAATTGGACTATTCCATCAGGTACCTACTATCTCCCACCAACCAACCAAATCTGGAGTTGTGTTTTAGGACAAAAAAATGAACCTTCCTCGATCAAAGAGTCCTCCTTATAATTCCTTGAATCCAAATGAAGATATTCAAGTAAGATTTTTAATTTTGATTCATGGGACCTGTGGATATGGATGTTACTGTTTTCTTCCCACTTCAACCAAGAAGTAATCTGGTAGAAAGACCAACCAATTATAAACAGATAGCACAATTCAATACCAAACTCTGTCAAATAAACCGTACGAAGCTCCTAGTCATAAAAGATGGGCAGTATTTTGCCTTCTATAAACTGAGACCACTGAATTCTTTTCTTTCTTCTTCTTTTTTCCCCTTAAGCATCTGGTATCTGAAATCCAAGTTTAGATAAATCAAATCATAAATATGGAAGAGGAACCACATAAAAAAGGCTTTCTTTGATATAATTTGACGAAGTAGCTTATATTGTCATAAAATACAAGGTACAACATGTTCCTGACATAAGGCAGAGACCAAGTAACAATCTCATGACTAAGCCGTTACTAATTATACACATACATCTTAAGACTCTTCCAAGAAAATTTCTGAATGAGCAATGGAAACTGATTAACTAGGCAAAGAACATTTTTTCTGAGAATGTCCCAACATATGACAGCGACCACATTGAACGACTCTCTTTGGACGCTTTAAACTCTCTATGCGAAGAACCTTCTTTTTAGGCCTTCCAGGAGGTCGTCGGGTTTTCGGTGGCCGAATTATAATATCAACTTTTGCTCCTCCACCTTCTGTACCCTCACCAGCCTCTTTCCACAGGCTCCTATCAGGAATTGGGTATATCATCTGTGAGTAGGTTTCCCGATAACTGTGGACCGTGAAACAAGGCTCAGCAAATAGCTGGGCATTCTGCCCACAAGAGATAAGTGCAGCAGCAGCATGTGCACAAGGAACACCATAGATTTGCCAACGGCGACAAGAGCACACACGACTTCGTATGTCCACAATATTTGTCCTCTCAGTTGATACGATCTCAAATTCAATCTCATTTGCTCGTAGAACTTTATAGCAGCGGGCATCAGCAATTGCTTCTGAAATCCTCTTTTCAGCAGACGGCACGAGTATTGACGTCCACCTCATGCCCATGTTTCGGCGATCACTAGACCATGATGTTATTTGTTGGCGGATGTGTTCCATCATCTGCACAACAGGAAGTTCATGACACTCCAGTGCCCAGTTATACAACACTTCTGTGATCCCTAATGAAAAATGACCATAACGTAATCCTTCAAAATATGCAACAGCCCAATGTTGCGGATTGATATGGTGAAACCATTGTAGCACATCTTGTGAAATCTCTACCATCTCGGAGACTTTGCTCTCAAATTCAGCTGTGGTTAATGCATACACTGCATTCCAAAAAATGTTCACTAATTTCGAGTTCTTAAATGTATCTCGAAAATTCTCACTGATATAACGCAGGCAATAACCATGAAATGCATTTGGAAAATGAGTCTCAACTGCCTCAACCATACCAGCTGATCTCTCAGAAAGTATAGTAAGTCTTGGCATACTGTCCGTATTTACACCCAGAAGTTTGCGGAGCTCCGACATAAACCACATCCAGTTCTCATCACTTTCCACATCAACAACAGCTATTGCCAAAGGAAACAAAGTATCATTAGCATCAACAGCTGCAGCACAAAATAACATACCCAGATACTTTCCTTTTAAATGCACTCTATCAAGTTCCAAAAGTGGCCGGCAAGCATTTAAAAATCCATAAATTGCTGCACGGTATGAGATAAACAGTCGCTGGAAACAATTTTCCTGTCCTGCGGCAACTGATGCAATGCTCCCTGGATTAGTCTTCCTTACCTGTTCACAGTATGCAGGAAGAAGCTGATAACCTTCCTCAAAGGTTCCATGTAGAGCAGCCATGCTGCGCTCCTTTCCTCGCCATGCTTGCATATAAGACACAGCAACCCCATGCTGACTTTGAATATCCTGCAAAATCTCCTTTGGTTTATACTGAGGGTTATCCCTCACCCGTGATTCCACTGATCTTGCAACCCAACCCACTGATGCTTGCTGATGGTGAAGGCTCTGAACCCCCTCACATGTATGCTCACCATGAAGAGTCCTTATCGTAAATGTAGAAACTCCTGGACATTTTGCGACATGAACACGCCACGGACAACCCTCTTTGGAGCACTTAGCTATGAATCTACTCCTATCTGATTTCACTATTCGGATTTCAAAATGCAATGCTATTGCTATCTCTTTCAAAGTCCTTCTACAAGTATCAACATCCGGGAACTCTTGCCCAATTGCTAAAGGCTGGTCAATCAATGCACCATTCAAACTGGGTGCTTCTGTAATCTGCTGATCATTTGAATCAGGTCCTGATCCTAATATCTCGCGTACCGAGTCCAATACTTGATCCCCCATAACTCTAGACACATCTAAATAGCTTCAACTTGTTGTTAAACCCAAACAATCACTCCTTTTGCTTTGCCAAATTTCTAAATGGATTTCTGAGAATCCACATATCACTCCAAATTCAATACCTACCAAATGATAGAGGAAAAAAGATCAAATGGGATATCATGCAAAAATCACCATTATAAGTAGACAATCAAAACATCAATTCAAATTCTTATGCTTGCATCTTTCACTAGCCATCTGTAGAAAACTACACATCTCCAAATCCCATTGATAAATAAGAAATGCAGCTAAAAGAAAGATAAAATTAGTTCCATAGTGATTGTTCACCTCGAGTTTGCACATTCCAAGTTGGTCCTCATATAGGTCAAGCTCAAAAGTAATACCACATAACACAAAAATACAAACAAACAAACAACTATGACCCAATTCCAAACTAGTCGAGGTTGGCCCTATGAATCTTTAATGTATACATTTATGCTCTATTGAACCCGTTCCATTCAGAACACAGTAATACAAAAAAAGAAAGAATTAAGAACCCAAGAAAATTAAAAAGGGGTTTTAATCTTTACCTGAGACATATGCTGCTACTACCGCCGCTATGCAGTTGTTGAAGAGATCTAACGAAGACCCAAAATTGGCTATAATTAACAGCCAGAAAATGCAGAGAGAAAATGAAGATGAAGATGATGAAGAACAAGATGAACAGTATAAGAGCGTAAATTTGATGAATTTGGAGGGCAATTGAAAAACCCTAAAGTTGGAAAATGAAAAAACTTTCTAACATCGGCAAAAGACGGAGAGAGAGGGCCAATTGGGGAAACTGTGGATAGGGGGATGTGAAGTACAAACAGCTTTAGCTGAAATGACAATTTTAGCCTTCAATTTATTAGAATTTATCCGATATTTTGAGAGGGCTAGGACTGTAAATAGATTATAAAGGGTTGTGAAAATGGTCTACAATTTTGAAATGAGTTTTGCGCATCAAATATTTATTAGAATTTCTTAATATTAAGATTAGAGTGAAGTACTACTTTTGTTTAATTTAAATCTTTCAAAAGTAATTAATATCAAAAGCTAGACTACAAATTGATGGACAGGCAAATAATTAAAAAGAACAATAGAAATTCCGAAGACGCTTGATCAACAAACTCGTATCAACCCCACACCACCTCGCCCCGCCCCACCCCAACTATACTTTACTTGCATATTTTATGCATTTTGTATCATGTTCTTCAACAAATTCTGAGACCTAGCAATAACAATAAATTAATAAGAAAATATTAATTATAATTTAGGGATGATTTTCACGTTTATACGTAATTATAAGTGCTACCTTATTTGATGCATTCAAATTTATCTTACTTTTACCCTTTTATTACCTAGTCTTTTTTTTTTTTCCGCTTTTATCTCAGCTTCAGTTACTGTTTCTATCAATGTCTTCAAGCTTAGCTCGTTTGGAAGTTTATGTACAATCATCTATTAGATCTTTATGATTTTCAGTCTCTATTTTATTTTCTTCAGTTACAATTTAATTTATACTCAAGTTGCTAGTACCATTTTTCCATTAATATTGATTTTTATAGCGTTTACAACTGAAGGAGGACTGGGTATTCAAAGTGGGTATATATCATTTTGGACTGTCATTTATTGGGCTAAAGCCCAAAAAGGAATATTTGGTTGGGAAAATTATAGAGTAAATTTCAAAAATGGTAATATTTTAGGCGAAAATAGGCTGAAGTAGCAATATTTTACTTATTTACATAAAATAATATTATGTGTTGTATTTACCCTAGGTGAAACGCATTAAATACAAATACAAAATCTGATTAGGTGAGTGATTTTAGGGATTATGTTTCACATATTACATTCCTTAAATAAATGGACTCTAAAAATAAATTGAATTCTTATTTTATATTAACACCTTGTAAACAAAATCTGAAAAAGTGATTTATTTTCATAATCAGTTACCATTATTACATTCCTTAATTAAATTGATTCTAACAACGGATGGAATTCTTATTTTTATATTAATACCTTGTAAAGCAAATCTGAAAAAGTGATTTATTTTCATAATCATATACTTTTCATTCTTGTGAATTATAAAAAAAATGAATAATTCGTATCATACATATAACCAAATATATGTATTTTAACAAATAAATACTTAAAAAGGCATAAATGATTGTGTATTTAATTGTATCACAGAGTACTAATATGTATCTCTGTTAAAAGAATTTGTGTTCATTGTTAAGTACATAACATAATAATATGTATTTGTATAACATAATAATATAATTATGTTGTAATCTATGTGTTTGCATTGTGCCATAAATATAACTAAATACAAATGAAGCCCTACAAATCAAATACATACGAGTGAAAAGATAATGTCGAGATAAATAGTATAAATAACCTATAAAATACGCTAATAGAATATCTAAAAAATAAAAAATCAGTCACCACAATTAACGGGATTCTATAATCTATTTGAGACTCCAAAAATTATAAAGATTTGATTAGTAAAAATCCGATAAATTACACTATTGAAGATTTTTGTCTAAAATACAAAAAAATACATATCTTAAATTGCAAATTAAATAAAAATCATGAATGAAACTTACATAAATGAAAATGTCTCCTTCCTCATTATATAAAAATACAAGCAAAATACCAAAATACATATGAATTTGAAAAAAGTTTCTATCAAAAATACATACAGAAGAAATACTTTTAGGATAAGAAATAGAGGGATATCATCATATCTGCTCCATCGTTCTCTGATCAAAATTTTACATTTCTGATCAGATCTGATCGGCGAAGTAGCCGTCGACGGCTTGAGTTGACTTTAGAGGGAAGCGGGCGAAAAATTATGATTTTTGAACAAGAACAACCAAAGAGAAAGAGAGAAAGAGAGAAAAAGAGGGGGGGGGGGGGGGGGATAGAAAGAAAGAAGAGGAATTGGGTTGACCATCTGGTTTGATGATGAACAATGAGTGAGAGAGAAGATGAAAGAGAGATTGGGTGGTTATTGGAGGAATTTACGGTGATGAATAGGAGAGAGGTAAACAATAATCAAATACAAAGTAAAAAGTAAATAGATGGTATATTAAATGAAGTCATATTATGTAATTTTTTAAAACTGTGGTCATTATATGTAAATACTTTTATAATTTTGCTATGTTATGTAATTTTTCCAAAATTATATGAGTATACAATATTACCAAATTAATTATCTATATTACTATTAATTTTATACCTAATTTACGTAATAAGCATGAATAATTATATAACAAATTCTAATTAAACTAGGTCACTTAATCCTGATAAGTATGAATAATTGTATAACAAATCCTAATAAACTTAGTCACTTGATAACTGCAATTATTATTATTTTTTTCTTCTTCTTCATAAATCACAATTATGCTAAAATTACTCTTAAGCTATTTTTTGGCACTCAATATATAAACCTGCACGTTTTTCTCTTCTTCACAAATCATCATTATACTAAATTATACAATTTACAATAAGAAATATAAAAAATTTTAAAATACATACATCATAAATAACACAAATTATAAACTGATCTCTTAATTTTAAAATAAAACAGAATATTCATTAATAATACAAAGAAATATTAACTTCCTTTTTTTTTTCCTAAAACTGATATTCCTAAACAAAAAATTTAACTGCTTTAATTTTTTTCCTAATACTGCAATACAAAAAAATATATATTAAAAAAAATGCTTTATTTTTTCTTTCTAAAACTGCGGATACAAAAAAAAATAACTACCTTAATATGTTTTTTTCTAAAACTGTGATTCGTATAAAAAAGGGGGAGGGGGAGGGGGGAGGGGTCAAATTTACCCTTCTACTTTAATTTAATAGCTAATTTTATCCTACATCATACTCTGGGACTATATTTATCTCTATCGTCATCAAACTATTCACTTCCCTCATTTAACGGAAATCCCCAAATCACAACAAATTACCCATTTTTAAAAATAAAACCACAATATAACCCGCCCACCCCCATCCAACATAACCAAATTGAACCCAAAAGCATCCCGACTTGTTATAGAAGTTGAGGTATTGTTAATTCAATCCTTTGTGTTTGAGTATGGTTGATTGCATTGTTCATTATTCCAGCTGCCATTTAGAAGTTTGTTCTTAACATCAGCATTGAAAACATCAAACAAGTCTTCCCCTGACTAATATTGAGCATACATATCTCCATATGCACTGTCAAATAAGGGATTCCACACTTCCATGTTCATTTTTTCAATATAAACATCCGAAAATTGGGTGCTCATTCCGTGTTAACATAACGCCAAGTGCTTGAAACAAATCATTTTCTACCATTCTCTTGCTCCCATCCAACAAATATTCTGTACCTTGCTATCCGAAGAATGATTATCAATCACATGGTTCACATCATATTTACAACATACTTTCAATTCAAAACAACAAATCTGAAGCCCATTTTCGATATTCTCTGTGCAGGAGATGATTTTATGTGGTGGTCTGCGAAACAAATTGGAATGTGGAATTCATTTCTGATACTTATCCACTTCTTTGCACAATTTAGATAGATGAACATAAGTTTCATAAAAACTTGGACATCACAACATGATCGGATTAGAAATTTTAGGTCCATTTTGGTTAAGTTGGGTTGGGGCAGGCAGGTTATATTATTGGTTTTTATTTTTTAAAACGGATAATTATTGTGATTTGAGAATTTTCGTTAAATAAGGGGTAGAAGTGAATAGTTTGATGACGATGAGAGCAAATATATCCTTATAATATGACAGAGGGTAAAATTAGTTATTAAATTAAAGTAGAGGAGTAAATTTAACCCTTTCCAAAAAAAAATAACTACTTTAATTTTTTCCCTGATACCACAAATACAAAAAAAGGTAAGGAAGAGAAATTGAACCGACTTGTATGTTGTAACAAAGGAAAAATTTTATGCGAAGCCAACCAACTATTACTTTATAAAAACTAATTAATTTTTAAAGTAGCTAGCTAGTAGACATATAAATTTTTGGGATTAAAATTTTTATATTAAATTTAAATAAATTTCTAAATTCAGAAAATAGAAAATTCAAATCACGTTCAATTATTATTTAGTTCAGAATATAAATTGAAATTCAAGATTCAAATGCATATGGCAAATCTATCCGGGCCCTAAAATCGTGAGACCGTTTCACTAACCAACAAGTTCAAATGCCTGTCACTTAATTTATCTTGAAACATAAGTTAATGTCATGTGTCAAATTACACAACATCAAGTTAAATAAAGTTACCTATGCATGGGATCATGCTTTATTTCAATTTACGTGATATGCCAAGTCAACCTGCTAATATAAACTCCCTAAGTATATACATCACACATCTTGGCCGATCAAATGAAAGTTTATCAAATTGACTTGTAAAGAAAATGCTTTTGACTTAATCTATCATAATTATTTTATTCTATCATTATAAATAGGAAATTCTCATAAACCAAAGGATCTAGAGAGAGATATTAAACAAGTTGAAGAAAAGCTGGAGAAGTTCTCAAAAAAGCGTCCAAATTAACCTTTTTTTTATTATTATTATTTTTTACACATTTACAATGAAGTTCAAATTAACATTCCAAAGTGGATGATCCTAAATCATCCATTGATGTTAGTTGTTGAATCTCCAATTGTTTATGACACGTAATAAATCGATTAGTCTATCAGATTTAAGAATAGGCTCTCGAGTCCTTAAGCTGATATTTACATGGAGAAGAATAATTAGAAGATTGCATATATTTATATTTGAGATATCAATCCAAGCTAAATGGAACCATTTATTAGCCATAAAATATTATAATATTTTATTAATTAAGTACTACTATAATATAGAAAGTTTGAAACAGACATGAAATTTTACTTGCTTGGAAATTAATACAAATTTAAATATTTGGAAAAGCATTTTCCTCCTTCACTATAAAGGTGACACAAGTTGCCTCCAACCACACAAATCATTAAACAATCGAGTGCAAGATCTTAGTATATGGTCATTCCATAATAATAAACCCTTGGCCAGCTAATTAAGGTCATTAGAAAAGACAAAGCCTTCCATTAAGGAGAAATTAAATTAAGCGTCAAATCCCTTTTGTTAGGTTTCTTTTTATCTTTTCTAAACTTTTTAGTGTATCTTTCATGGATTCTCTGTTGAACTTTGTCTTTCTTGCTCATCTTAACTCAATAATTCAATAAATTTGTTATAAATTTCTTATTTCATATTTTATTCTGTGAAAAGAAAAATATAGATTTTCACATATTCTTTTCTTTCTTATTTTTTATATGAGATTTTTTTTCATTCCTCACAAAATTTCATAAAATAATCTCACACTTAAGATTGTAAAGTAGCAATCAACAAAAAGATTGAGAGAATTATGAAAAATTAACGGCTCTACTCCGCAGTAGCTAAAGACGAAAAAAAATATTAATAATTTTTTTTATTTATTTAAATATAAATAAAATTATTAAATATTTATTTTGATGAGAGATAACATATACGCGTGAAATAATTAGAATGTTGCGTAGTCACCTGGTGCACCACAGTTAATAACAAAAAAGAAGCATTATAGGAAAAAACAACAAAAGGGTCATTTCTAGTCTTTTTCAAGTCAGTTTGTGAATTTTGTAAAAGAAAATAGTGTAATAAAAAAAATTGGTCAAAACATAGGATAGACCTATTTTTTAGAAAAAAGGCCACTTACGTTTCTTTTTTCTTTGTTTCTTCAACTTCTTCTTCTTTTTCTCTTTTGAATTATCAGAGGTCCAGTCACTTCCCCTAGATAAATAATTGGTGGTGTTTAACCAAGTGGTCTCCACCATTACAAAAATACAAATTTAAAAGAGGGGTCAATTAAGGTACCACTAAAAATCCATGACATCTATATGTTTCATAGTATAAAGATTTGTGATATTGGGCTTGTTTGATAAGATGCATTAAAATATATATAGGTACACACATATATATAAAATTAATATTTTTTATTTAGTATATATTTTTTAATTTATAATAATTAATGAAAGTATTAATTATATATTTTATTTGATATAATACATGATAAATTATGGTATTAGTAATGCAGGAGGTTGTAATATATGCGTTAATAAAATGGTTAAAGATATAATTGTTCTTTAAGATCTTTTCCACATTCCTCTCAGCGTATTTATAGAGGGTATTTTCGTAAACAACCTTTCTTTTTATAGAAATTATGCAATACGTGTTATTCATAATACACCAAACTGAAATAGTGTGTAAGAGTAATGCAACAACAACAACTTACTCGGTATAATCTCACAAAGTAGGGTTTGGAGAGGGTAAAATGTATGTAGACTTTATCTCTACCTCAATGATAGAGAGGTCATTTTCGATAGACCCCCAGATCAAAAAAAAATTTCTAGAGTGGTCTAGACAAAAGCAGTACAGATGTACAAAAAATAGCGGATAGTAACAAAAATAGCATATGATAGTAGGAAGAGTAATAACAAGAAAATGTAATATACAAAAATATAACAATATTGAAATTGGTAAATTATATGCTCATTTAAGTCCTGAGAAAGTATACAGAGCAATTATATATAGCAATTAATACAAACACCAATGGAACAATGAATTATAAGTACGAGTACAAATTAAATGATACTATATATACTATGGTGATACTAAATGCAAAAATTCTCAGCTCTCACAGAAAGAGACGTCTGTATATTTCCCGAACTCATTTTTAAAAATAAAAATTAAAAGAAAAACACAAAAAAGGTTAATATTATGTTCAGTTTCAGTTTATGAAGCAAGACTAAGGAAGTATTATATTTTAATTATTAAATAAAAAAATTATTAATATATTAAATGATTTTCATACAGACATGATATTTTTTTTAATGTAAAATTTTGCAGGAGTTTTTCAAAAATATAATATTATAAGGATAAAGCTTCTACACTTCATCCTTTTCAAATCAAATCTATGAGATTACACGGGATACATATTTAGGAGCGTAACTGTGTACGTCAAAGAATGATCAATTGAATTTTTTTAAATAAAAAATTATATTTTATATATATATATATATATATTTTTTAAATATAACTGTATAATATGGTAGAGTAGCTTTCCCATAGAGACAAGAGAAAGTGAAATCTCTTGGTGCATTTATGAGTATCATTTGAAGGGCCCATATATTGTTATTGCAATGTCAAATATTAATCCCATTAATAAATACTTTTGAAAATGACAATCCTACCAAATGCCACCACAACACTCCAAATATACAACCTGTACAATGCTTTATATAGGCTCTATTATTGAAGGCATTTGCTGTTTCAAATTTATTTAAAATGAAGTCCTTTTTTTTTAGTACAGTAAATGCATTGAATTAATTAAAAAAATAAAATAGATTACTTCATTGGTGAAAGTTTTTTTAATTTTTTTTTATAAATAATATTTTATGTTCGATTGTCCCTCCTCACCTTTAACAATTCACCCATTCCTACCCCCGCCACGCAATACGTCTCATATTTATTTTTGTAATACGTGTCTAAATTATATATATATCTTTTTTTGATATAATATTTTTTATTTTTTTTATTAAATATTAAAAAATAAGTAAAAAAATTATTTAATTTTTAAAAAAATATTTTCAAAAATAATATATTACGAGAAGAATAGTTTTCTCCGTGATAAGTAAAATCAGTAACCTAAAAATAAAGATAAATAACTTACTGTATCCTGCTAAATTGCACTGCTAGTGTTGGAAAATTCTTACACCATAAAAAACGTTAAGCAACTTATAAATATCTAGAGGTGTACTACAACAAAAGGCACAAACCCAGAAGTAAAGTTCAACCATCGAGAAGTTACAGTAGTCGGATGAATAAGATTTTTCTGATCTCTAGTTGATATTTCAAATTCAAAATTTAAATATAATAAAATTTTGATAGAAAATATTTCTTTTAATAGACTTTATTAAATATAAATTCTAATTAAATGAGATTTCAAAATGAAAGATTATGATTAGCAATTAAAACCCATGCGAGACAAGTGAAATACTAGAAACTGATTTAATTTACAGCAATAGGCATATGATAGATATTCAATGCAAAGCCATTAAAGAAAGAAGCCAAACTACGTGTCATATGGTATTAATAACTTTGTTTGACCAAGTTTTCCAAAGGTCAATATATATATATATATATTTTAAATAGATGTTCGATCAAATCTTTTTAAAAAAATAAATATTTTTGAAGAGTATTAAAAATTATTTTTTTAAAAGCAAAAATAATATCTCTTTCAAAAATATACTTAAAAATAGTTTTAAAATTTAATTAATATTAATTATTATTTAAATATTTATTTTTAAAATTTATTGACAAACACACTAAATTAGAATTTATTAAAAAACATTTTTAATCAAAAAGAAAGGAAAGAATAGTACTCCACAATCCACACAGGCGAGCCAAAGCATGTATGTACCATAAATGCAGTAGTGTGTGAGCCAAGGGAATAGAAGCTTCTACTATTATTTTGTATTCGCATCCGTACCACTCAACACATACACATCATTTATTTTAGCTGTTGCAAGGATTTATGACGTGTTAGGTTAAAAATATTCGTTGTAAACAGTGATATTCATATTATTTATTGTGATTTTTATAAATATTTATTACTTTAAAAGTTTAACAATAATATTTTGGTATAGTTTCATAAATATAATTCAGAGATGATAGAATATACGCAGACATGATAGATCTACAGGGTCTCAAGGGTGTTCATCCGAATTTTCTTGATAAAATTACATCATATATATAAGATAATACGTATTTTTTTTTTGTGTGTGTATAAATTTTAAATTTTGTTACCACAAGACTAGAAGTTGGCTTAGTGTTTTAGGGAATTCAAAATTTACCTTGAGGTTCCAAGTTTAAATTTCAAGCATTGTAATTTTATTTTTCAAACCCCCTTAGTGAAAATCCTAGATTGAGAATAAGGGGAAATAACGACAGCAAATCTCCGTATCTTCTCACTATCTGGTCATATCCTTAGTTAAGCTGAAAATGTGTCATGTCCTATCTAATCACCCCCTCCCCCCTCCCCCCCCCCCCCGCCACACACACAAGTTCTTTTTCGGCCTACCTCTACCTCTCATAAACCTGCTATAGTCAATCTCTCACAGCTACTCACTGGTGCATCCTCACACCTCCTTTTTCACATGCTCGAACCATCTCATCTTTGGTTCCTTTATCTTGTCAGCCACATAGGTCACTCCCACCTTATCCTGTATAACTTAATTTTGGATTCTATCTCTCCTAGTATGCTCATACATCCACCTCAAAAATCTCATCTCCGTCATCTTCATCTTCTGGATACGTGCATTCTTGACAGACCAACATTCTGCCCTATACAATAAAGTAGGCACCACTATGTAGAACTTACATTTAAACCTTGGTGACATATTCTCATCACAAAATACCTCTGACGCAAGCCTTAATTTCATCTACCCCCTTCAATACGATGTTCACGTCCTAATTTATCTCTCCATGTTCCTGGATGATAAACCTAAGATACTTGAGACTTCCCCTCTTGGGTATGACTTATGCATCGAGCTTCACTTGCCTCCGCCTCAAACGTAACATCACTGAACACACATTTCAGCTACTCTGTTTCTAGTTGCTTAAACTGAAACCTTAGAATCTAGGGTCTGTCTCCAAACTTTCAGTCTATTGTTAACTCCACCGCGCGTCTTTTCAATCAATACTATATTATCTGTGAACAATATACAACACGACATATGCTATGTCAATTCGTCCATCACTGAGAAAAATAGAAACAAGCTAAGGTATTGAGCTTTGGTGCAACCCCATCATGACGGGGAAGTGTTCTGAGTCACCTCTCGCTGATCTTACTCTGGTCTTAGCTCCATCATACATGTCCTTAATCACCCTAATGTAAGCAACAGGAACACCTGTAGCTTCCAAACACCTCCACAAAACCTACTAGGAACTTTATCATATAATTGATCATCCCTACACAAATCTGAATTGGTCATTTTAAAAGTTTAAGATATAATTAATTATTCTTTTTTCATTTACCCTTTGTAGTAATTGTTCTTGAAAATTACAAACACTTTAACTAGAAGTGATATTACACATAAAAAGAATAAATAAATTAATGAAGAGAAATTATATTTTAAGGTATAAATAAAGGTAAGATATATAGTCAAAAAAATTCTAATTAGTACCCCCCTTGTTCCATTTTTATTGTTAGGATAAGATTTAAATATTCATTAAAAAAATTAATAGGGATGATAATTTGACTAATATAACCCTATTAATTTTTTGAAAACATGCAATAATAATTCTTTTCACATTTTAAAATTACTTTAAGTACTAAGGATAGAATTGAAAAATCATAATTAATTATATCTTAAATTTTGAAACTAACAAGTATTTTAAAACAACTATTTTTAATATACCTAATAATTAAAATAAAATAGAGAAAGTAATATTTTAGGATGCGTAAAAGAATACAACAAATAATTTAAGATGGAATATAATATATATGGGACCTCCTGCTAGGTCTTGATTTACTTATAAATAGAGTGACACTAGCCAAAATGCATGAAACATTGTTTTTTTTCTTCATAAAAGGTGCTTTTCTTCTACAAATACTGATCCATTTCGACAGGGACGAAACAGCAATTAAATCCATGTGAAATTTATTGCTTTTGAGTTTTGCCGTACTCCCTTTTGCATAAATATTGTAAATGTTTTAAAGCAATTAATTCAAGAGTAAATTAGTTTCTAATATACCATGCATGCATAAAAATCTCCAGTAATTGAAAAAATGACTTCCGTGAAAAGTGTTTTTATTGGATAAATTAAAATTATAAATTTATATTTATTATTTTTTATAATTTTATTAAATTTTTTACTTATAAATTTATATTTCACTTTAAAAATAATAGATTCAAGAGAATTTAGTAAGACAAGGGTGCATCCGCCCTGGCTACACATAAAACAAAATCTAGTAATAATTTTGTATCTAAATATAGTCTTATCTCGTGACATTTGTGATTTGTGGCTGTCCCAATCAATAGACCACATTCATTCCTTTCACCTCCACCTTCCATCAATATGGAATAGACCTACCTGAGTTTAGTTCTATTAATTATTGATATTATAATTATTATTTGTCTTCGAATTCTTTTTATTATTTATTTATTACTTAGTAAATAAATGGGAGATTTATTTTTTCTTTTCTTTACAAACAACGCACGTACGTCCTTCGGGGGCAACTTATAAGATCAATATTCTAAGTTTATTTTGTCTTATGCTAATTTTAATTAGAAGTTGTTTCTCTACAATTTGTTTTCCTTTTTTTATTAATTATTATTATACTGTTGCTTATTTCTCATTAGACACAACACTAGTCCGTTTGGCATAAACTTAATTATGACAATTATTACTCATAACACACCCGCAAAAGTTAATTGTAAGTACATTTTATCCCTGTGCTAAATTATTTTATATCATTAAAATACATAATCAACATTAAGTTCCTTGCTAACCCCTAAATGGTGGTTTAGCTGCAAAAGATGATAAACGTCATCGACGTCGATAAGTTGGTACGTCTACGAGCAGGATATATATATATTTCTGACCCCCGACGAAAAATTATAGTAGACAAATTTAGTATGACAAACTTAACTAAGATGATATTTTGGTAGGGAGAATCGATTTCTCATCTCCTCTATGGAATAATATCTGTTGTATCAACTTAACAATTCTTACCGGGTGGCAGAAAAAGTATTATAGAAAATAAAATAAAAATTTTAATATAGTTAACATGAATTATGGGATATCACCTGCTGCACCAACCCAATCATCCTTAAGTAGGAAAAAATATTGCCGAAATTAAAATAAAATATTATATTATAGTCATGAATTATTTTCCATTATTTTATTGGAACCATGCATGAAATGTTATAACATAACACCATAAATAAAAAGGAAAGCTACGGACTATTATTTGATCAATTATTCAACGATTTAACAAACACATCTATGTCAAATTTTTGAATAATTTCGTTCATCTAATTTCATGGTTTTAGATAATATTTGCACATTGATAATTTCAGAGGAAAAAAAAAAGGAAAAGAAGCATGGATTGGGTAGTTGGTTCAAAATGAGATACACTTTTTCATATTTATTGATTTAATATAAATATTAATTAAGAATAAATTTATTACAATTTTATTATATGTATATTATTTTTTTGGTCATATTTACATATGTAATTCAAATCAAAATCAGTGCGTTTAATTGAAACTACAGGACCAGTCCAAAACTTTATAAAAAAAGCATATTCTCATAGAAGTATTGTAATTTTTTGTTCAGAAAAAAATATACTTTTTTTATACAGTAAGATCACACAATTTGGGATAACAAACCAAATCCATAAAACCGCCACAACCTCATATTCAAACTCACTTACAAAAAGTAAATTATGATAATAAATCGATGCCACTTACAATAGAATCATGCATAGGGCCTGGGGAAGAGATACACTACAGTTTAATAATCGGGTAAAATTTAATAGCTTCGACTCAAATTTTATATTTATGTTAAAAAATTTAGCCAATATATGTAAATAATTTATTTAATATCTAATAAATTATTATCTCTAAATAGATTTTAGAAATCATAAATTCATAATCCTAATGCGAATGTTTTTATTTCCTCCGTACGTCTCAAATTATTGTCGTGAATTCTATGTATAGTTCTATTAAATTATTTGTCATTTAATAAGTTCAAGAGAAAAAAAGTTTTTTTTTTCATTTTTTTCCTTAGAAGTAATTATTATTAAAGAATGAAGACTACGATTAAATACCTCAATGGAATAAATATTTAATAAAGTGTCAAAATTTCCCTCATAACATTTTCGTAAGAAACGTGTAATAAAAAAACACGACATATAATTTGAAACGGGGAAAGTATAAGGTTTTGTTTAGCAACCACGCATTTATTTTTTCCCTTCCTAGTTCCTACTGCTCTATCATTGCCCTACTTTATTTAACATATTTATTTGACGAGATGATTTGTGTTATATCATGTTGGTTAAGCTAATATCTTTGACTGAACTTTTAATTAGATATAAGCAAACACAAAAGGAAGTTTTGCCAGTTAGTAAGTAGATAATTTTAGGGATAGAGCCTGTTTAATTTGCTGTTAAATTACTATTAATGAACTCTCCCCAAAACAATAATAACATATTCAATGAAATCTCACACGGTGGGACTTGAGAAAAATAAAGTGTACGTAGATCTTACCCTTACTTCATAAAAATAGAGAGGTCGTTTTCAAAAGACCCCACTCAAATAACACATATCGAAGAACATACGGAAGAAAAAAAGATATAACAAAGTATTAGAGGAAGCATGATATGTACAACAGTAAAATAATACACGCGATAACCAAAAATAATTGATAGTAACACAAATCATAGGACAGAGAACGCACATAATTGCTAATGCTACTGATAATAAAAAAAAATGAAAATTATCACAAATCTAACTCACAGAAAAGCGAGACAACGCTCAAAGACCATATATTTAGCACTAAATAATATATATGCACAGAATAAAAAAATAATAAAGATAATAGGGCTTACTCCATTTTATTATTATTGTTCTTTTATTGAAAAAAAATCGAAAAACAAAAGGATTATTTTGCAATGACAAAGATACTGAACCTATAAGAGCATCTTCACTAAGATGGTCAAACAGCCAGGCAGCTCAACTATACTATTATAAATAAGTTATAAATAATAATAAATCTCTTGAAGCTACAAATTAATTATTCTAATGTTCGATTATTAACCAACTAATAAGACTTTAGCTTGCATCTACGTACTTTATTCTATTTATATAAATTTCCATCCTATATCTTCTCACTTAATTACATGAAGGGAAGATTTGAAGTAAGCAACCAAACTCTCTTTTAATTAATGCTAATTAACACAACTTTAGTTATCATTTTCTACATAATTTTAAAAATATTTGCTAAACAATTTCCCATCAAAATCAGTCAGTTGAGTTTGTTGTTCGATGAAAACGACAGTGCATAAACTTATATAGTAAATACAAATTAAAGTATAGGGGAATCAACCTTCTTTAGCTAATGCTATTTGTAAATAAATACTTTCCTATATTGAGTGAAATATGTGTATATTAATTATGAAAGGAAGTAAGATTAGCGTAACTAATTAGACAGCAAATAGAAATCCAAGTAGAGTATTAATTATATATTATGGGGCCAACAAAACCAAAATTACCAGCTCAAAGTATTTTGCTATTATTAATGACAAACAAAATAAGATTAAAATATTATAATTACCTGACATGTTACGATTATCATTTATGTAACATTCTAGGAAAATCTTGTATTAGATAAAATAGGGTACAGATATCAAATATATAATCTAACAATTCTTACACCTTAGAATGTGTATTAATACAGAACAATAGTGTATTTTTTGATTATTCCACCCCAATAATATTTTATTAAATTATATATAAATATTTCTTGTATAATATTTATTTATTTTTTACTTATCAAGTGTTAGAAAATAAATATTAAAAAATTTTATTTATTTTTTAAAAAATATTTTATTTCGTACCAAACACATAACCGATGTTTCGGCTCCAACTCATCCAACTTATAATAAAAACGGAAATTGAAATTTAAAAAGAGAAAGAGAAGCTTTTTGACAAGACAGAGAAAACGAAAGAATGAATAATTGCTCCAAGTGGCTAGCTAGAAGAACTCTATTTCCTAGTGGTGAAGGAAGATAAACATCAATATCTATTTAGGCCAAAACATATGTTCAAAAAAGAATATGACATAAATAGGAAAAAGAAAGACGTTTTGGACTCTAAATACTTATAAATATCAAAGTTTCTTTAAAGTAAATTAACCAAAAAAGAGAAGTAAAAGATAATGAGATTTAGAATAATATTAGGCCTTTTGCTTTAGAAATCAGCTTATTTTTAAAAAAAATAATATTTGGGTACAATAATGAAATGCTTTTAAGCATTTCTGTAAGCTAAAATAATAAAAATAAATTAAAAGTCATAAGTTATATAAAATTCTAACTTATAATTTTTGATTTATAAGTTATAAGTTATAAGCCCATCCAAATAGGTTCATCGTGTATACTGCTGAATTTCCCATATTACTTTTATCGTATTATTTATTTTTTACCATTTTGAAAAGTATTTATTAGTTCAGTTGGTTGAATATCTGAATGGAAGGGTTCAATTCCCATCTTGTAATTCCCTGCAATATGTATAACTTTAAAAAGATCTCTATTCCCTTTTAATTTCTTTTTTTTTTTGTTTTAAGTTTGATATTACATTTCTTCTGGAATCCAGTTGAATTAGCTAATGATAAATAATTGAAGCATTAAGTATATTTATAAATATACTTTTAAGAGATATAAATTAATTCTATAAATAAGTAATTACCTATTTAGATAAAAATACTAAATTGATATGAGCTGATTTGTTTGGTTAAAAAAACACTAATATGCTATTTTTTTTTGGTAAAATAAATAAAATACCAATTTAAAAATATATTTTAGGAAAAAGAGGAACAACGAATATAAAATGGTGAGGAAGTTAGACTTTTTTTTTGGCTAATTAAGTATTTTGAGAATTGATGAGCGGAATATTTCATATCGTTGAATGAATAAAATAATGAATTTTTTATAAGACTTGGGTTATTCTTTTATTTTTTTTAAACTAGTTTTTGACGTGTGAATTAGACCCAATATTTAATTTGACATGATGTTAGAATCAGATTCGATGTGGCCTCCCAAAAACTAGAACAATTGTAGGGGTATCAGGGTCAGATCCCAAGTCTCCCAAGTCGCGAGAGTTAGATCAGGGTTAGGAGTTGGGTGCTAGGTCAGGGTCGGGAGTTGGTTCCTGAATCGGTTCAGGTAGCGAGATTGAATGAAAGTTTTGAGAAATAATTTCTTTACTGTACGTAGGAAAGTCATTTTCAATGCATTTAAAAATTATTTTTCAAAATGTTTAAGTCAATCAAACATAAAAAAATTAAAAAATATTTGCTTATAACAAACACACCCTTAAAGTAAATATTTTATTATTTAAGTTGATTTGAATTAACTTAGTTAAAGGTTTTAAAGTGTTTTAGCTTTAGGAGATCAAAGTGTTCCATGACTTCTCTCCATATCTTACTCAATCCAATTTTTACTCATATTCATATGAGTGAATTGCAATTAAATTCTTTTTCAATCCGTTCAAATCCAATTCAATATACCTATTTGTTACCACTTGATAGAGGACTCTTCAATTAATTCGAAATTGTTTGATCAACTATACGATATTGTCATCAGATTGTTATATCGTGAAGGGACAAATCAATATTTATATTGATGTATCAGTAAAGATTATACGATAGTGAATTATAATTTTTTTTAAAGAAAATGAGATATTCACGCCTCAATCTAAATATTTATTTATTTATTTTTATTCATTGTTTCACCAACAAAAAGGATGTAAAAGATATTGACCGCTGTCACCTTTAAAATTTTAGAATAAATGTAAAATGAAAAATATTATGATTACAAATACATGAATACTCGATTGAAGTCAAGACATATATTATGTTAATTAGACGAGGAAGGGCCCATTTACGGGCCCAATATTGTAAGTTAATTTTTCTAAAAATAAAATTATTTAATTTTTGCTCTTTTCATCTAAGTATATAAAGAATTATAATAAAATTCTTTATTTATATTTTTTAATAAATAATTTTTTCTCTGATTTATCAAACGAAGTAATAATTTATAATATATTAAATTCAACTAACTTAAAAGAATTACATATTTCATTATTTATTATTTCAATATCCGCTCAACATTAAATTCAAATATTAAATTGAACATTTCATTTAAGTAATATGCTTTTTAATTTTGTATTTGACTATTTTAGGTAATAGATTAAAAAAATGTAACTATCGTATGTATTGATAAAATTTTCAAAGAAAATTAATATGTGATCATAAAAAATGAAAAACAAATGATTGCTTTAATTTATACCCTGTGTACACTAAAATTAAGATAATAATTTAGTGTAATAAATAGAAAAAATAGTTTCAAAGGAGATTTATATTTTCAGTGAGACAATATAATACTCTTGCTAAAAAGTCAAAAGGACATTAATAATTATTAGCATGATATAAATTGTAACTAAATGTGATAACTTACAAATATATCTTTTAAAATTTTTTGAGTCTAAATATATACAATTTTCTTTAATTTTGAAATAAATGTAAATAAAATTATGTAACTAAGGAGACAAGATTCCTTCATTTCAAAATAAGTGGTGTTTTTATTTTTTTTCATTTTATTTCAAAATAAGTGGTGTTTCACCTAATGATCAATAAGACATTAATGACTTTCTTCCAATTTAACCCTTATTTAATTAAAAATTATTTTATATAATCAAGAAAATACTAAAGAATTACAACTTTTTCAAGATATTTGTTAAGGATAAATTAGTAAAAATTTGTCTTCCTTTATAGGAATGACTAATTTTCTTAAGCGGCGTGCCCAAACTAAAAATACCACTTATTTTGAAATGAAGGAGGTATATATTATATGTTACATTTCATAGTAATGTTTAAGAGAATTTGTTAATTGTTTGATATTTCTTGTGGAATAAAGAAGTATATACAGAAATGAGTAAAAATATCTTTAAACTATACAAAATTGAAGAAAAAAGACTCCCATTAATAGTTTGGTCCGAATATCTCCATTATTAATTTTGAATAAAAAATACTTTTTCTAATATGCATATTTTTTTAAAACACATTCATTTTTTTAATAAATATGTTGTAACCCCTCATTAATTTTCATATATATAAGATTATAGTTATGATCATTAATTTTTATTTAGACGGTGATAAAATACTTTTGTTAATGAAATAAAAGATATATTTATTTCTTAATCTTTTTCGAGTGAAAAAAGGATAAACATTTGCTAATATAATTGTTGATTTTAAAGATAAGATGCAACAATCATAGTGCCATAAAAGATGAAAAGTTATTACATTTCTTCAAATCAGAAATTTTAAAATATTGTCAATAGAGCTATTGTTGGTTCTTTTTTCATTTTAACTTTAAAAATCAAGATATATATTAGAAAATATCTACCCTACTTCAATTTGTAAAAAATTAAGAAATAAAAATATTTTTAATTTTATTAGAAAATTTTTATATCATTAACTAAATAAAAATTAATAATGGGTATGATCTTATATATATGATTTATATTATTAGTTTAAGAAGTGTATGAGGTTATTCTATTTTAATTGATAAAATAAGATTAAGAAGAAAAAAATATTACTTCTCAGTTTTTATATTAGTTAAACGAATTTTAAAAGAAAAGAAATAAGAAAATAATTTCTTTAAAATAATATTTTATTAAAAAATAATGTGTTTAAAAAGAAAAATAATAATATTTTTATTAGTAAAAAGATATTTTGACCCAAAAGTAAGAATAGAAGTTTTTTTTGGACTAAACAATTAATGGCAAAGACATTTTTTGACTAAACTACTAACGACATGGATATTTTTGTTTCAATTTCACACAGTGTAAGGGCTTTTGACCTTTTAATTAAGTAGATATTATATATATTATATTTTCACATTGATTAAATTTATAAGTATTGTCCTCCTAGTATAATTTGAATAAATCTAGTCAATTGAATTAAATTTTTAAATATCGAATACTGAATAAAAATAAATATATTGAGGTTTAGCAAAACTTACTTCTTAAATTACCTTTAGATATATGAATATTTTCATTTGAAATTTCTTTTCAAAAAACATGAATAAAATTAAAAAAATTATTTTAAATATTAATAGATTCATTATTATTCAATTACTATAATTTTATATCATAATTAAATATAAAAATAAAAAATTATAAATAAATAAGAAATGCTTAAATTTAATATTTATGATAGTATTATACTATACAAATATAATAAAAAATTATCTCATAATATAAAATAAAAAAATAAAAAAGAGTTTGTATGAAAAGTATATTCCTACACATATGTGACGTAATGTTTTTCTTATGAGTATTGAAAAAGAAAATAGACACTTCTAAATTTTTTCACTCAATTAATATTTATTCACTCAATTAATATTATAATTATAATATATTCATACATAAAATTAAAATTTTAATTAATAATAATTTTAAAAATATTATTAATTATTCATATATCATGACTCATCAATATAATAAAAAATAATATATCACGAAAAGATATGTGATCAAGTTGTAGGTTATCACATGTATCATTTGTTTTGTCTTATTTACTTCCAAAAAATAAAAGCACCTTAGGGATTAAAACCACAAAGAAACAAAGTGGCATTTCACTATTATCTTTTTATTTTAAAAAAATATATAAAAGGTTAGAAAAGCTGAAAAAAAATAGCCTGCAAGAAAATAATTGACTAAACGAAGGGTGCGATAAATTCAGTACCAGAAAGTTGATGAAGTACTGAAAGCTATCATATTATAAAATTATTTGGTGTCAAAAAGTGAAAAAAATTTTTATTTTAATATTAATGAGATAAATAATTTTTTTTATATAAATTTATTTAATTATTTTTTTAAATTAATTTTTAAAATTGAATCAAATTTAAAATTTAATTTTTTTTCTTTATGAGATTAGATTTATCATTTATCACACACAATATAGTGTATGGGTAGATCTAATATATCTCAATAATTTTACTTGACTTCCGGTCAACCTTTCACATCTACATATATATATACTGCATATTTGCACGTATGTATGGTCCCCATTCCCATCAAGGCTGCCCCTACTGTCAATCCAATTACATGAATCACCACATGACATGTGTGTTGCTCGGATGTTAAATATTTTTAATTTTTAATTTTAAGATAGTAAGTTTAAATTATTAAAAATATATTTTTAAAAAAACAAGAGTTTTTAAAAAAGCAGAAATCACCGAGCATATGAGTTTAGATTTAGTCAAACTCTAATGCGAATACTGACCCTCGAATGATAAATAAGAAAAAAAAAAGACAAATTATATATTTGATTGGTTAATCAAAATAATTATATTCGCTAGCTAAATATATAAGAAATATGCACCATTTTAATTTAAATTATATATATACACATACACACACACAACTATTTTGATGAATAACTATATAGTACAATTTTATTTTATTTTTTCATAAAAAACATGAACGTCAATGAAAATTTATTTTGAAAATATTTTTTATTATGATAAAGTATTTTTTAAGAAACACATCTTTCATTAGGAAAAAAAAGCTTCACAAGTAATTACAACTATCTTAATTCTTAACTCTGTATTATTTGATCTAACCAATACGCTAGATATTATTATCAATCTTTATATTCAAACTTTTTTTCTTCAAAATAATATCTTATTTACTAATGTTATTATTAAATTCTGGCACATGCTTTATCAGAAAAAATATTTTTTATTTTCTAACCAAACACCGCAAAATATTTTCTTCAGAAAATTAAACAACATGTGATTTAGAGGAAAGTTAAACACGATCTACTTTAATTTCTGAAAATAGAACTTATAACGAAAAACTTGCATAATTAATGCGGCAAAGGTAAGTTTTCGCTCCTGAAAATTTAAATATAAAATTTAAAAATGTCAAGCATTAATTTTAACTCTTTAAATGGTAAGATATCAATACCCCTTTAAAATAGTGAAATTATTGTTAAAACAAAAGTTAAATTAGTAAATTTGCCATGTAGAACGCATAAAATCAAGTTACGTAGTATATTTTTTCGTAAAATTATAATTACAATTTGATAAAAATATTAGTACTTAAATTATCCTTCCAATCACATACCGTGGTAATACTTAGCATTTGTTTGAATTAGCTGATTTTAAATAGTCAGTAAGTTTTAAACATTAACAAATGTTTTTAATTATTGATATCAATTTTATAAATAGACAATTACATGTTCGAATAGAAAAATCAAAATCATTAACAAATTATCAAAAAGTATTAATAAGTTGTTATTTTATTAGAATGACTAAAATATACTTAAAATATATATAAAAAATTATAAATTTAAAAGTATTTGTATAAATAAGAGGAGAAATGATAAATACGAAGTGAAGAGAAAGTATAAAATTTTATTTTGAAAAAGATATGCTGAGAATTAGAAAAAATATTAAACATAAAATTATAAAATATATAATTAAACTAATATTTATAAATAAACTAAAAAATATTTATAAACTAATTTAATCGGCCTATAAAGTCAGAGAAACACCCTCTTAAACAACTTTACACTTGCCAATATTATAAAAGCTAAATCCTCACCAAAATGAATATCAAGTCTTAGAGGTTCTTACAACTCTTCTGAAAAGCTTCTTTATTCATTTTTTGTCACCTTCTTCTTGCATAACTCACAACTTCACCATTCAGACATTGTTTCTTTCATTAATCAATGCACTAAAACAACCTCCCCCCCCCCCGCCCCCCCCAACAGCCTTTTGCCTTATCTCTTCTTCTTGTCTTTTCTCTAATCATTTTGCCTTGCTACTAAGACCTCATTTTCCTCTCACTTACTGGACTAAAACTAACTCACTCTTTCCCTTCTGAAACTTCTTTTTCTTTTTTTTTTTTCTGTTTCTGGTGAGTGACACTGCAAATTCCCCTTTTTCCCTTTGGGGGGTCTCATTCAAACTTTTGAATTCTTTTTGGCTACTCAAGAAAACTAAAGTTTGAAGAGGCAAATATTTGAAGCTTTCTGCCTCTTTATGTGTGAATCAACTCTTCTGAGAAACAAAAAAAGAATTTCATTACTATTTCAGGTAACTCATATTTAAGCCTCGTTCATTTTTTAGACTTCTAATTTCCTTCATTATATGTGTTTCTTTATGTTATAACGATATAATTGTCTAAAGTTTTTGTGTAAATGAATTATTTAGATGATTCTTAACAACTAAGATGCGTGTTACTATGGTTTTTTTTTTTTTTTTAATAAAGTATACTTCTTTGTTTCTTTGAATATCTCTCTGTTTCTGTTAATTATGAAACTGTTTGGTTTCTGTCAATTTTCATTCCTCTGTTTCTTGTTTGCCTTTTGTAGTTTGCTATAGTTTTCTGGAAAAAAAGTTGTTATGTTATTGTTACAAAATATGGAATCCAAGTTTTCAAAATCTTCTTGGTTATATTCCTATCCTTTTTTGGGGGGCAAATCAGTATCTTCTTTAATAACCTGGACAGTCTGTAAAATAAGGTGAAACAATTACATTTTGAGTCACTTTAAAGGGAGATGATTTTTATTTTTATATAGTGTAATTCACAACTAAATGAGAAATTGACATCTTAACATCAGTTTATTTCCTTCCCACGCCCACCCAACAATTCCATTTTTTTAATTTGGACTTCCCTGTATCTGTAAGTTTTCTTTTTCTTGAACTGCAATTTTTATTTCATGTTGGAAAGTTTGTATGAAGTATATGACAAACATTTGGTTTGGTATTACAACACTTATGAAAAAGACAGCTTTTTGAATTGGATATGTTATCTTAATTTATGCATTTATATTATATGGCGTTTACCTTAGCTTTTTGTTTTCTGATTTTCCACTCTTCTTCTTTCAGCTACTTCTAGGATGGACTCCCATCATGGCAATAATGGAGCTCCTGATTGGATTTGTCTCCCCATCATGAAATGACCCTTTTGCCCCTCCCAAATTTCAACAATGGCCAGAATCCAAAAACTCCAAAACACCCTCCCAATTCTTGCTATTTTCTTGTTTTTGAATTTTTTTGTCCAGCCATCCAAGTCCTTAACTTCAGAAACTGTGGCTCTTTTACATTTCAAAGATCAGCTCAATGACCCTTTGAATTACTTGGATTCTTGGAAGAACTCAGAATCCCCTTGCAAATTCTATGGAATTACTTGTGATCTAAATACTGGTTTTGTTACTGAAATTTCCCTTGATAACAAGTCCCTCTCTGGGGTGATTTCCCCTTCAATTTTTTCACTCCAAAGTCTCACTTCTCTTGTGCTACCTTCAAATTCACTATCAGGGAAACTTCCTAGTGAACTGACCAACTGCACCAGTCTCAAAGTCTTGAATGTCACTGGAAATAACATGAATGGGACGATACCTGATTTATCTAAGTTGACTAACTTAGAAGTGTTGGACTTGTCTATAAACTACTTTTCCGGGGAATTACCATCTTGGGTTGGGAATTTGACTAGTTTGGTTGCGCTAGGCCTTGGGGATAATGATTTTGTTGAAGGTAAAATTCCTGAGACACTTGGGAATTTAAAGAAAGTGTATTGGCTTTACCTGGCAGGCTCAAATTTGATAGGAGAAATCCCAGAATCCATTTTTGAAATGGAGGCACTAGGTACATTGGATATTTCAAGAAATCAGATTTCTGGGAACTTCCCCAAGTCTGTAAAAAAGCTGAAAAATTTATGGAAAATCGAACTGTTTCAGAATAAGTTGATAGGGGAACTTCCTGTAGACCTTGCAGACCTATCTCTTTTGCAGGAATTTGATATCTCTAACAACCAGATGTACGGGAAGCTGCCTCCAGAAATTGGGAACCTGAAGAAGTTAACGGTTTTTCACGTATTCAAGAATAACTTCTCTGGTGAAATTCCTCCTGGTTTTGGAGAAATGCAGCATCTTGATGCTTTTTCTGTTTACAGGAACAGCTTTTCTGGGGCATTTCCAGCAAATCTTGGTCGGTTTTCAACCCTGAATAGCATAGACATATCTGAAAACAAATTTACTGGTGGATTCCCAAAATACTTGTGCCAAAATGGGAACCTGCAGTTTTTGCTAGCTATTGAGAACAGTTTCTCAGGGGAGTTTCCAAGTACTTATTCCTCCTGCAAACCTTTACAGAGACTGAGGGTCAGTAAGAATCAACTTCGTGGCAAAATTCCTAATGGTGTATGGGGACTTCCAAATGTGTTGATGCTGGATTTCAGTGATAATAAATTCAGTGGAACTATGTCTCCTGAAATTGGGGCTGCTACTAGCTTGAATCAGTTGGTGTTATCTAACAACAGATTTTCAGGTGAGCTTCCAAAAGAACTTGGGAAACTCACACAACTGGAAAGGCTGTACTTGGATAACAATGACTTCTCGGGCACGATACCTTCTGAACTTGGTAAACTAAAGCAAATTTCATCTTTGCATTTGGAGAAAAATTCATTCTCAGGGAATATCCCATCAGAATTGGGTGAATTTCCTAGGCTTGCAGACCTGAATCTTGCTTCAAATCTTCTTACAGGTGGCATTCCCAATTCCTTATCAACAATGTCCTCTTTGAACTCTCTGAATCTTTCACACAACAGACTCACTGGTACAATACCGACTAGCTTGGACAATCTGAAGTTGTCTTCATTGGATCTCTCTAATAACCAGCTATCAGGAGAGGTTTCATTAGATCTTTTAACGATGGGAGGAGACAAGGCATTTTGTGAAAACAAGGGACTTTGTATTGACCAAAGCATCAGATTCTCGATCAACTCAGGCTTGGGTAGTTGTGGTGGAAAGGCTGCTAAGCATAAGTTAAACAAACTAGTTGTGTCTTGCATTGTGTTGCTTTCCTTAGCAGTTCTGATGGGTGGTTTATTGCTTGTCAGTTACCTAAACTACAAGCATAGTCATGAAGCAGATGAAGAAAAACTGGAGGAAGCCAAGGGAACAAATGCAAAATGGAAGCTTGAGAGCTTTCACCATGTGGAATTTGATGCAGATGAAGTTTGTGATTTTGATGAGGACAATTTGATTGGAAGTGGAGGTACAGGAAAAGTTTATCGGTTAGACTTGAAGAAAGGTTGTGGAACAGTAGCTGTGAAGCAGCTGTGGAAAGGGAATGGTGTGAAAGTTTTGACTAGGGAAATGGAAATTCTGGGAAAAATCAGGCACAGGAATATAGTAAAGTTGTATGCCAGTCTAATGAAAGAAGGTTCAAATATCTTGGTTTTCGAGTACATGCCAAATGGCAATCTTTTTGATGCACTACACCGAGAGATCAAAGCTGGCAAGCCAGAATTAGATTGGTACCAGAGATACAAAATAGCACTTGGAGCTGCAAAAGGAATTGCTTATCTGCACCATGATTGTTACCCTCCCATTATTCACAGAGATATCAAATCAACCAACATTCTACTTGATGAGGATTATGAAGCAAAAGTTTCAGACTTTGGGGTTGCAAAAGTTTCAGAAATTTCTTCTAGGGGATCCGAGTTCAGTTGTTTTGCAGGCACTCATGGTTACATGGCTCCTGGTAAGTTTCAAGAACACCTTAAATTCACTGTCCATTTTGGGTCTCCTTACTTTTCATTCTTGAATTTGCATACATGCCCCACAAGAAGGAAATGCAATTCTACTAACATTAACCTTCCTATATGTGTGCTCGACAGAAATGGCATACACTCTCAGAGTAACAGAAAAGAGTGACATTTACAGCTTTGGTGTTGTGCTATTGGAGATAGTAACCGGAAGAAAACCAATAGAAGAAGCCTATGGAGAGGGAAAAGACTTGGTCTACTGGACCTCAACTCATTTAAATGACAAGGAAAGTATTAACAAAGTTCTTGATCAAAAGGTGGTTTCTGAACTTGTTCAGGATGAAATGATCAAAGTGTTGAGAATTGCCACACTTTGTACCACTAAGCTTCCTAATTTGCGCCCCAGCATGAAAGAGGTTGTCAATATGCTTGTTGATGCTGAACCTTGGACATTTAGGTCTTCAAGCAAATCTGAGAAAAAAGGGCACAATTTTTCCGAGGTCTAGTTTCTTCTTTTTTTTGGGGTGGGGGGTGGGGGGGAGGTTTCCCTATTGATAGTTGCTGTGTATTATAATTCTCAAGTTAGTTTTAGGTATCTGATATACATAAATTGATACCATATGATATGATATTGTGTAAAAGCTCGAATTGTGCAAGATGAAATGTACTTTTTCGGGTGTGATTGGAAACTTCATAAGTTGGAGTAATTTGAAAAGTGGGAAGTTAAATGTCCATGATTAAGAAAACTTTTTTGTAAACTTTGAATCTGAAGTTTTAATAATTCCTAGCATAGGTCTGTATTTACTTTGTCTTTCTAAGAATCACAGTCTGTATCTACTTTGTCTTTGTAAGAATCACTTGCTCTTGTGAAAATACTAGATGATTCAATGAATATCCACTCTAAAAGAGATAGTTGAAAGTAAAAATGATATACATGAACATTTCAATACATTTGTTCAAGAGCGATGGCAACCAACAATCTGAAATCTGTCGAATTCATTTAAAAACCTCATTACTCCCATCTTTTGTGATCCTTCTCACTTCTCAGTATTACATTGTACATTTTACTGACTTTTCCTGCTCTCTATGACATTATGGTTCCAAATCTTGCTTGCTTTGCTTCAACAAGTTGAGTTAATGCACCATCACTTTGAGCAAATACCTCCTCTTTGGAAACGCTCCCGTCCACCTGAAATTAAAATAACTCTGAGAAAGAAGATAGAAGTTTACATTGAGAAACGATAACACGCTCAAGCACACATATGGAAAGAAAGGATATACAGTATCCTTGTTCAGTATAGAAAAAGAGAAGGGTAAGCAAAAGGGGAGTCCTAAGTATATTTCCCTTCAGATTGTTTGGTATGAATGGAAAACTAAAAAGGATTTGCTCTTCCTTTCATCATATTGAGGAGAGATGAATAATTCTAAGATAAAGAGGATGTATTGCCCTTTTGCTTTGGCTTCCCTTGTTGTTTTACAACTGTGTGAGGATGCCAATTAGAAAACCAAACTACTTTTTTCTCCAAACCATTTCTATCCAATCCATTCCACATTGTCTTTTATGGACAAAATTCCTGTTAACCAAAACCTAGGAAACCATCAAATAAACCAATAATTATGAATCAAGCATAAAAGCGAAGAAGTTGAAAGTATCTCTTTTGACCATGAGTATGTAGTGTGCTATGTATATTTTCTATATTAATCTGTCTGTTAGTATCTTTCAATCTGCATTCCCGAGTGAAGCAACTGCGCCAGATCTGTGGCAAAAAGTGTACCCAGAATTAAACAAGTTCATGCGAAAATAAAAGCTTCATACAAAGGGAAAATGCCTACAGAAGTTGTAGCAGCAATAAAGTAAGTATTTCATGCATTAACATGCCTTTTCTTCTGTATCATCAAAGCGCCGGGTAAGTCTTGCAGCAATTTCATCTGTCCCTGGCAGAGAATACTTCAAATGGTATATTCTCCCAGTTAAAGGATCTAGTCTACGGCCAACCACTCTCTCGACAAGTATCTCTTCAGGTACCTGTCATTTACAACATAACTTACTCCTGTTACGACATTGGTTGATGACTCAATGAAGGTGCATTTATTCTGAAACCTCATGCAGTTTAATATACTACAAGTGAAACAAAAAAAGAATTAGAAAAACTACTCATATTTAAAATAAGGAAAAATTATGATTTTTGTCTTGGTTATTCATAAGTTGTAATTTTGGTAGTAACGTATCACAGTATTCAGTTAAGCCCACTTAAACCTCCAACTAAATAAAAAAAGAATTAGCTTTTGGTCCCTCTACTAATGAATTCCTAAAGTATAACTATTAAACCATACAACTATGAACCTTTTAAGCTAATAAATTTATTTTGTATTTTAAGTTAAGTAATCTGGTTAATGTAGGGAAATATGCTAGAGGAGGAACCAAAAGCGCACAGTTCTCTCAATTGAAGGCTATATATGCTTACTCAAATAAGTTCCAACATATTAGAGGCAAAAAGTTTCAAGAAGAAATGTTTGCCCCCATGCAGGATCGAACTACAGACCTTCAGTTTACAAGACTGACGCTCTACCACTGAGCTATAGGGGCTGCGGTTCTTGCTTCGAAATTATTCTTATTTATACATAAAAGTAGCCAAGAGTCATGAATCATTTTTTTCTTTTTCAGAAAAAGTATTAAAGTATCATTTTGATGTGTATCAATAGATTGAAAACAATTAGAGTCAATTTGAGAAGTGACTTGATAATTAGAATTGATGTAATTATTAAAGTACTAATTACAGAGCCTATTAATTATATTTTAATTAAATTAATTATAAGAATTAAAATTTATATTTTTTAAGAACACAGTGATATATATTTGACAAAAATATTAATATTATAAATATAATTTCATAAAATTATTTAAATATTTGATAAAAGATGATCTATCAATTTTAATTGAAAAATAAATGACATGCGATGTGAAATATAAGTCAATACTACTAAAACAAATAAACTAGAACCGAAAATATAACATAAGTTCAAAATTTTAAAAAAATCAACATAATACTCTTATTGCAAATTCCAACATAACTCAAATAAGTTTCAATATAACTTAAGTAAATATAATTCAAAAGAAAAAAAATATACAAATCTATAACATCATTCAACAATGAAATTCTATGTTAATTCAAAAAGTAGAACAATAATGCATTTATATTAAATAAAGAAAAAAAAACAAACAATTACATGAAATCTCAAGAACTAACGGTTGAAATTATTATTTCCTATGTTGTTACCTTAGTTGTAATATTTATTCAGATTTGATTTATTATACGTTATTCGATAGAAATTTTATATGATTGCAGTGTTAAATTATTGTATTTTTTTCTTCTCTTCTCGATCAAACATGGAGGACCTGAAAGAGGAGAAGAGGACTTAATATACTACCGAAAAGAAAATAAGTATTTTTATTGAATTAGAAGTTGTACTTAAAGATTTTATTATTATTATTCTACGTGATTTTTCATTTAATTTTGAGTTCTTTCTAAATAATACTCCCTTCGTTTCATTTTAATTGCTAGGTATACTAAATACAACTGTTTCAAAATATTTGCTAGTTTCAAAAATCAAGAGATAATTGACCATGTCTTTTCAATTCTACCCTTGGTACTTAAAGTCATTCTAAAATGTGAAAAAATTAGATTTTACAGAGACCCAAAGCGCTATTATCCCTCTAAAATCTTTTTAAGTAAATTTTGAATGTATGATGTTCTATGTCGATCCTTTTCATCCTCTAAGGCTTTAATTAGAAAGATGTTGAAAACACAATTAGGGATATCAATAACAGAACCTCACTTCCAGAAGAACGAAGAGGTCTGGCTGGAATCCAAATTCTTTGAGAGCTACTGCTTGAGACGAGCTCCGAGGGTATCCATCTATAAGATCTTGAGAGTCTGGATGCATCAACCGCTCTTTGACCATCTAAACCAAGGAGTCAACCAATTACTCATGAATACAACACTGTTTCTAATGACCTCTTTCAACCTTTAAAACAGCATGATAACAAAAGCAGGAATAAGTTCGCAAGACAAACCTACCGTTACAACTATCTCATTTGGTACCAATTGTCCTTTATCCATATACTCCTTTGCTCGCCTCCCGTTTTCAGTGCCTGCAGCAATTTCGACCCTCAATAAATCCCCAGCAGCAATATGCACCAAGAGCTCAATGGAATTCAAATTACTTTTCAAAGGGTAACACATAACAAGGAAAATGGGTAATAAAGGTAGCAACTAGCATTGACTGCAACTAGCGACATTTTATGAAATGGAACATCAATTGCAACATACTTTTTTAAAGGTACATCTTAAAAAAGGAAATGGATAGGGAGCATGGAAATTAAACTAAAGCTGAATTAATCAAGAAATGTGAAGGTGTGAGTTCAAGTAGCAGGGACTAGCCAATAATTAAGATAGAGTTAATTAAGTATGGCCAGTTTCAGCTGAAGGAAGGACTACAAATCTACCAATGAGCCCTTAATACAGAGAAGAGAATGTCCCGAATTTAGAGAAAGCCAGATGGGGATTCAAAATAAACAAAGATAAAGAGACTAGGGAAAAAGGTACCAGTGAATTGTAAGAGAATAAGCATAGGAGAAGTCTGTGTTATGCTAGGAAACAAGGTAAATATGTGGAATTTCAAGCCAAGTCTGGTAAATTGGCAATTTTATACAATAATCTTAGTTTAGAAGAGCGTCGAGAAATCTGATAATTCCTTTTTTTTTTTAACGTCTATGGAAAAAGAGGTGTATCACCCCACAACTTATTCTAGATACAACATGGGATAGCTAATACTGGTATTAACTATGGGATATTTTCAATCTCTGTATCACAATTCCCACATATTAGTCCTTGTACAACCAGTCTATGAACCAAATGGAGTAAGGGTCAAGTCATAAGAGGTCCTGGATGGAATGATGTCAGTAATATGGTAAAGCTGGTACTCAAATTTAGAAACACCAAATGGTCAGAAGTCCTGAATGGAAGTGTATCTCTATATATTGTATCACCTGGTCTATAACACAAATATTAGTGGAAAACTGGGAATTGGGATGATTTATACTAGAAAATAGATAAACTTTCAAGAACAGATTTCATATTCAGAAATACTCTCAGACCAGAAAAAACCCATAGTCCCAATGGATCATCATCCATTCCAAAAAGAGAAACCTACATAGAACAGCAAATAGATCTTTCAACCATAAAAGATATTGAAAACCAACTTGTCCCCACCCCCCACCCACTCCAAAAAAAGAACCACTACCTTCTTGGTATGAGCTCGCACTGTGTTCCTTTACCAGAAGCAGGAGCTCCCGATATCATTACCCTCAAAGGTTCTTGCTTTTTCGCAGACCCCACAACCTAAATCGCAAAATACAATTCAACCACAAATCAAGATTCCCTTCTTGGCTAACACTCAGCCACTACAAAAAACTATACCAAAGAACAATCAATCAACTACATTTCAGTCCCAAACTAGAGGCGGACTCAATTCGGGTTAGCTCATTCCATTGAGCGTGAAATATATTTTTAAGGCAGCAGCTGAATAGTAAAAATCTTCAATATACATTTATGTTAACTTGACGTGAAAATCAAAAGGGTATCGAAAGAAGTGCAAAACGTACCAAGAAACTGGGACCATCCGGTGATGGGGTTTTCCGGCATTGAGGTTGGAGAAGGGTATATGATTTGAATAAAACGAAGAACATTTAGAAAATGGTAATTGGGAAGTAAAGGGGAGCTGAAGAGAAGAAGAAATTGGCGATGAGGAACGCTTGTTAGGCTTTGAAGAGACTGCTGGGAAGTTCAGAGAGCACAAAGCCATGACGTTACTGCTCCGTCCTTAGGGGGGGCCTCTCTGTGTTTCGTGCAATTTGTATACAAATTTGGGACATTTTTAGGGATCAGCAAAAACCATAACCTTTTTACTAAACTCTCCTGTTAGCATTTATAAAAGGTAGAAAAAGAACGCATTTTTGTAACGTCAATTGTTTCCGACAGCAATGCACGAGTGATTGTACAAAGCAGATTATTGGTCCTTTTATTTTTCTTAAAACAAATCATACAATTTTTACCATTCGAAACTGCAAATCTTTTCCATAGCTTCAAATTTAAAAAAATTATATTCAGTGCTAGATTATTTTATATGAATATCTATAAAATTTGAATTAATATAAAAAAGTTGAAGCTTTAAAACAACAGGCACCAGTGGTCTAGTGGTAGAATAGTACCCTGCCACGGTACAGACCCGGGTTCGATTCCCGGCTGGTGCAGCGTTGAGAGTGCTGTGACGATGAAATGCGGTATTGGTGAGATTTGGGTCTCCACCAAAGTCTGATATTTGACGATGGAATGTCGCATCTGAGCCTCTCACTTTTGCAAAACTAACTTTTTAACTCCCTCAGATCCACTGTTAATAAATGTCGAAAGAGATCAATTAATATAATTATAAAATAATATTAAATTAAAATTAAAGAAAAATATTATATTACCTTTTTCAGTTAGTACTTTTAAAAAATATAACAAAAATTAAAAATATAATAAGTAAAATAAATCGAAGAAAGTATGATATTAGGAATTTATACTAAAGACTAAGCAAACAGGACATAGACAATGAAAAAAAGAAACCCAGTAAGCATTTTATTTAGAATAATAATAATTATAGCAAAGTACACACTTTTTTTTTTAAATATATTAAAAATACTTTGAAATGTGATTATTACGGTTCAAGTATAACAGAATGATTGAGCTTTCTCTATCACTATGACTAAAAATTTATCAAATTAATTAGATTAACAAATTTTAAATACTGTTATATTACATACTTTTTATCCCTAATAATTAATTCTTACTAGTGATAAGTTCAATTTAAAGTGGCTCATATAAAGAAGGAAAAAGGCATAAGTATCCTTTTAAATAATGATTATATTTTTAATTACACATTTTTTTTTAGAATGTTCTATTACTTTTTTGAATTATTTTAAAATGGAATAAATATCTTCTATGTGCTGATGTGGTAAAGAGAGTGTGCTCACTCTCTTAGAGGCATGTGAGAGTCCGAAAATAATTTAAAATTTAATTAATATGGACACATGTCATATTTTAATTTGATACTTTATAGTAAATTAATACACATAATTAATTAATATTAAAACTTAAACTAATATATTTTGATTTGTTTTTCTTTTTTTTGTTTGTAAAATATAATCAAATTTTATTATTTTCGTAACTGACGCTACTAAAAGATAAAAATTAGGTTAAATTTAGATTTCCTAGAATGATATTAATTTATTATGAAAATTATAATATGTAGTGATGTTTTTATTAATATTACTATCAACACATAGATGTATTAATATTCCTATAATAACTTATTTAAATTTTAAAATTCTATAAATTTTTATTAATATTATTATCATTGCATAATCAAATTTATTATTATTTTTAAAATAATTGATGTTACTAAAGGCAAAGTCAACAGTAACATAATGTTACTAGTTAAGAATTTTTAGAAAATCAAATGTATATAAATTAAAAAAGTAAATTTATCTTTTAGAAAATCAAAATAAAATAAGTTAAACACTAAAAATAAATTGAAACTTAACATTTTCAAAAACTAATTTTTTCAAAAAATATTTTGTTAAAGTTAATTCAACTGCTAAATGTATTTGGAATCAATTTTCTTTTTTTTTTTATAGAAAAACAAAGTCAACAGAAATGTCATAAAAAAATAAATTAAAAAAATTGACTTTATTTCACAAAGAAGGAAAGAAAATAATTTAAAAAATATCTGCTTAAATTTTAATATTAATTAATTATGTGTATCAAATAATTATAAAGTGTCAAATTAAAAAATGACATGAGTCCAAAGTAAATTTTAAGTTATTTTTTGAACTCTCACGTGCATCCAAAAGAGTGAGCACACTCTCTTTGCCACATCAACACATAAAAGTGTGTTTGTTCCATTTTAAAATAGTTCAAGGAAATAATAGAACCTTTTAAAAGAAAAAATATGTAACTAAAAATATGATCATAATTCAAGGAGATATTTATGCCTTTTCCTTATAAAAAAAGTAAAAATTATAGTCGAAAAGATAGATTCAATACAAAAGCAGAAGAAGAAAGTATTGTAAATCGTAAGAAAAAGAAGAATCATGGATAAAGATATTTTAAGATGTAGTAATACACTGAAAGTGAAATGGTTTCAATTCACTGAAAGTGTGTTTGCCATTATATCGATCGAGAGAGAGTTGAAAGATATTTCAACATTATAAAAAACAATTGACATTTAATATAATGAAAAAAAATATTTTGTGAATTAAATTGTTGTTCGTACTATAAATGTTAGCTAGTTAGCTTATTAAGATCATTACTTATAATTGAATCGTTAAAATCGGTCTCCATTATTATTGTTCAATAGTAACACTCTCTTTCAAGAATGATTTTTAAAATTATTAGAAATAGAGAGATGAATTTATATGGTTCAAATATAATATTATTGAGTGTGTATTTTGTTTAGAAATTTTAATCATTTAATACGTCTTAAAATATATAGGAATAATATCTTGAAAATAGTCTTAATATTATTAGAAGTCTATTTAATTAATTTTTTTTATTGAAGATGGCCATTCATTACTATTTTGTACATTATCACTGGTCGTAAATATATATAACTGTCAGTTATTATTACTATTATCGCCATCAACAATTGCAATAACCATCAGTAGCAATTGTCACTATCACGATCATCAAATGTTGTCATTTATTATCTTAATTATCAACAATTCCCACCAACATCATACCAATTACCGTCATTATCATCCCAAATATCAAGTACTAATTTCACATGTTATTACTTATTACTACATCAATAGCTTCCACAATCACATTTATAATTACTTTCAACCATCAACAACGATTATCACTAGTTATTATTATTATACCATCGACCTTCATGATCATAAGTATCAACCAATTCTAATCATCATCATAATTACTATCACTAATCGCCATCACCAACCATTATTATAAATTATCTCTGTCATAAAATCTACTACCATTATCAATTGTTACCAACCACCACTAACATCATCATCGACTATCACTACCGCAACCGTCTTAATCATCACAGTTATCGCTAAGTACCAGCCACCTTTCATTCTAATTTTTTAATTATACTATTTAAAATCATTTTATTAAAAATTTATATTTATAATTTTGTTGATAACGCTAAGTTATAAATATTTTGATATTGAAAAAATAAAATAATTTTGATAATTTAATATTTAAAACTAAATACAATATTATAATATTTAGAATGCATATATTTTAATTTTTTTTAAAAATAAACGATTATAACAATAGCGTCTGACAATTTATTAGTTAAATAAACATTCTTTTGAAAGCAGTTAGTTTTGAATAATTTGATCTAACAATAATAATTTCTTTATGGTTTATTCTACACGGCATCGTTTATTGTTTAAGTAGTTGAACAATTTTCAGAAATTACGAGTTATATATATATATATATATATATGTTATTTGATAAAAATAAGAAAATCGCCATTCAAAATTAAATGATTTGGCCTCGTATTTTATTGTTAAAACCAATTTAGATTTTCTTACTTTTATGAGAGAAACAAAAACAAGGAAAGGGAAAGAGACAAGGGTAGAATCGGAACAATGGCCACACGGACGAGAGAAATTGCACAGTCGGCGAGCGGAACGGCGACGATAACCTTAACCCTAGATAACCCATCGGAATCCGCGCCATCATCATCGTCACAACAGCAGCAACCGATCGAAACCCTGACGTTGAAACTGAAGCCAAAGAGGAGAGTATCGTGGAAACCAGGAACAGTGGACAATGAGTTCCTCAACAAGAAAAGTTCCAAGATTTGTTGCATTTTCCACAAAGAAAAGCCTTTTGACGAAGACGATAGCGATGATGATGATGATGACAAAGAAAATGATCCATCAAAGAAGAGTCATCATGGGGATCATTGCTGTTCTAAGCAGGATCACGGAGACGAAGCTAGTACGAGTTATTCTGAACATCACTGATGTATTTGACTTGTAAGTTTGTTTAAATTTTTGTTAAAGAAGGAAAAAAACTCTTATTTTTGGGGTAAATTTGACGATTGGTATTATTGGAGATCTTCTGTTATTTGGAATCTGATTGAAATTTAGGTTTCAATGGAAGGGAAGTTGAACAATTGATATTAATGTTACTTTTTTATACCATTGAACTATTCGACTTGTAAGAAATTTCTTCTCTTCGTTAATAAGGAAGAAAGATTGTAACTTTTGAGGTGAATTTAACTATTTGGTGTCATTAGAATATTGAGGGATTTGATTTGAATTTATGTTTCCATGAGTATTAACAATCTATATTTCTGTATTATGTTTGAATTTTGCTAAGGTTATTGAATATTGTTTTCTTTTCTTATCCCTGTTGATAGCCTTAAAATAAAAGGATGAGAAGAAGGTTGCTTTTAAAGGTTTGTTACTTTGCATAAGCACCAATTTTCTAAACGCAATGATATAAAATAAAACAACTATAAAGGATCCTAGAACAAGCAAACACCTTTTTAATTGTCTTAATAATTGGATCAGATTGAAGAATCCAAATTGATTTTAAGCGAGGCAAACATAAAAGGAGGAGAGACCATTCAAACAAAATTGCCGAAACATTTCCCTTTGAACTATTTGAAAGCAGCTTAGAGTTGTGAAAGTACGAAGGTTTGTGTATTGATGGCCAGGAGGAGGACTGTGGTAGTTAATCTGCCTATTTAGTGTTGATATCTGGACTCGTATGGTTTCAGGTGAACCTAGTCTTGTTAGCCCATTTGTGTCTCATTACCTTTTTCTGTGTTAAGCACCACAAAGAAGTTGATGGCTCTTTGGAGCTGAAGCATTGTCGTGGAGTTTGATAAGAGAACTGTGTGCCCAAGAGATTGAATTTTATGATTCACTATTTTTAATGTGAACAACCGCTTCAAGCACATCCCCAAATAAGAAAGGCAATAAAAATAAGGAAAATTCTGTGGATCACAGGAGCATTAAACCTCAAGTTGTTTTAAGGATTTTGCTTTTTGTTTCCAGCCTTCCAATTTTTTTTCTCTTCAATTTAACCTTCCCCTTTTTGCTGTATCTAGCCTTAGTATTGCTGGTGTGAGTATGTATTATGAGTGAAGGGTATCTCATATTTCTCTTGTTTCAAACAGCTTTGACCATGTGTTAGAAACTTTTTCATCAGGTCATTAGCAAATTAGTAAAATTTGAATCTTATGATTGAGGCATCTTAGGTTTTTTTTGCTGTATCTAGCCTTAGTATTGCTGGTGTGAGTATGTATTATGAGTGAAGGGTATCTCATATTTCTCTTGTTTCAAACAGCTTTGACCATGTGTTAGAAACTTTTTCATCAGGTCATTAGCAAATTAGTAAAATTTGAATCTTATGATTGAGGCATCTTAGGTTTTTTTTGCTGTATCTAGCCTTAGTATTGCTGGTGTGAGTATGTATTATGAGTGAAGGGTATCTCATATTTCTCTTGTTTCAAACAGCTTTGACCATGTGTTAGAAACTTTTTCATCAGGTCATTAGCAAATTAGTAAATTTGAATCTTATGATTGAGGCATCTTAGGTGTTCGAACCAGCATTGGGTGATGCTTACTAAGATTAAGAACCAGTTTCCTATCTTTTAGATAAATTTTCCCTTTTGGTCCTATATTTTGCTTATGATAACAGCGGAAAGCAGCTGTGTTGATCGGTATTCTGGTTATGGTAACATAGCAGTAAACTATTGCTTCAAGGGTGTTAAATGCCATAGGTTTTACAGTTGATGGATTGGCCTGTGGCAATGGGCGGGTGTGGTGCGGTGGGGTGTGGGTTGAGCCTTAACCCGCAAAAATTTCAACCTAAACCTGCCTCGCCAAGCCCCGTATAGCTATGTTTCTATTTTTAACCTACTTCTTGTATACCGGTCCCGCTTAAGTTTTCGTTCATTTTATTACTTTGCTTCAATTTCATTACTTTTACGAATAAAGAGTTTTTATATTACTTAAAAGTTCAATGCTACTCTAAATAAATAAAAAAAAGATTAGAAATTAAATTTTGTTTTTCCCTTGAATTGAAGAGTGAGAACAGTAAAAGTCACGAAAGATATACTTTCTCTACTCACTTGTCACGTTTTATCATATGAGAGTTAATTTAACTAATATTCACAGTTAAATTGAATTAAGTTAATTTAATATTTTAAATTTAAATTAGTCAGTAATATTTATTTGTATCAACTCAATGATTCTTCAATCAATGACAACAAAATTAAATATAATTTACTGTTATAAATTCAAACTGGAAAATTGAAAATACAAAGCAGAGCTACAAATGTAAATAACAGTGAAGTGAAAAGAATTAGAGAAATGAAACTGAAAAGAAAACTGATTCAATCCGCCCGCAGCCGCATTGACTGAAACCCACATTGCCCCGCATTGATCTACATCCGCCCCGCTCCTCCCCATTGCCATGCCTTATAATAATTGCCGTGTTTCAGAATGAACTTATGCCTCATCCTACCTTTCCTATATGGTGAAGTGCTTGTGCCTCCACCCAAAAGGTTGAATTGAACTGCTGCAACTTTGTGTTGGGTGAGACAGAGTACCCAAGGTACCAGGGTGTAAATCTAGTAGAAATAAGAAATACCAGATGATTTTTCTCATCTGCATTTGATGGGTAGAGCTCTTCAATATCTATATTGGTGTGAGATAGAAGATATGTAATAGAATTGTGAGTTGCATGTAAACTGGCCCTGATAACCACTGTTATTCCCCCAAAAGAGTGTTATGCGAGGTAGACTAGTGGTCTCTCGGAAAGGAACGACTTGACCGATTTGATCAATCTCAAACACGATTCATCGTTATTTTTGGAAATACTTTTCAGCGTTAGGTGTAAATTTCAATGCTACCAAATATCAAATACTTTTCATTTCTTCTCTTTTTCTTTATTAGCTTTAAATACCAAAATTGTATGTAAAGAAAAACCGAAAGGTGCATTTCATGCTATTCCTTGGCGAGATATTCTTTACCCAGAAATCTCGAACTGTAATCCATAGTTCTATCGTGGTAATCTTGATCTTTAGTTGCTTCCAGGCTTGTGGTTCAATGGTAAAGAATAGTACAGAGCGGAATCTATGTAGGTGCACATCTCAATTTTGAATTTTACTTGAGTGTAGATTGACATAATTGAATAACTCGATTATAAAAAGTTAGAAACTTATCATAAAATCTAATTTAGGTTTCAAAGTATATAAATTCCTGCAATGATTTCACATTAATATACAATAATAACTAGATTCACAGTTAAATTATTTATAAATATTTTAATAATTCTTTTAATAAATACATGATCTGAATAAAAACTATTGAAAATTCACATAAACTTGTGGCTTATAAGCTAGCTCCCCTCTTGCTTAATTGAAATGCTTTATTTTCTGAACAATTACAACCGGTTGATATCGAATTTCATGAAAATCATGATATCATGTATATGATTTTGTGAAAATAAAAAGGTGCAAAAAATTAAAATAGTAGGTAGTAATACATTTACCTGTTTGCTACACGAGATTAAGGGTCGAATAGAATTACTCTATCTAATTTAATTTCTTGGACTCCGTAAATGGAATTATCCAATTTTGATTTCTCTCTTAGGCATTCGGATTTATTTTAATGGGCAAAGAAGATCTCTTTAATTGGCTAACAGCTTGTTTGGATGGTTGTTAGCTGTTGGATTGTATTATATTATTAATTTAAATATAATTTTTTTTAATGGTTAGTTTAATTTTATTGTGTCGTATTATTAAATTTATTGTTAAATAATTACGAAAAGTCTCATTTTATGGAACGATTTGATAAGATTGCGTTATTATTATTATTTTTTAAATTTTAAATTTTGCTTTTACTTAATATTATAATTTTATTTTATCATTTACTCGTCTTTTTATAGTAGCTCTATTCGTGCTCTACTTTTCTTATAGGTAAAGTTGTCGAATGAATAGGGATGGGATTTTTTTGACGGAATAAATTTTGCGGAATAGAGCCGGAATTGGGCCTGAAGGGCCTAATCAGGATGAACCGGTGATCACATCGGGACGAGATGGGACGATTTGTAGGCTTTTCGTAATTATAAATATAAAAAGATGTGTGTGTATGTGTGCGCAATGCGCGCGCCTATATATATATATAATATTAAAAATTTAAAATTTATATTAATATATATCTTAATATTCTTAAAAGAAAATAAATATTTTCAAGTGAGACTAATTTAGTAAGGTATTAAAAAAATATAGCTAAGTAAAAAAATGATAAAGTAGGGTATTAAAAAATTAGCTAAACTTATCAAAGTTATGAACTTATATGTTTAAATGATATAAGTTTAGGTAAGTTTCTATTAAAAATTAGCTAAGCAACCTGTCGCACAGGGTTTGCCTAGTGTGGTTTACTTTCCTTGTGTAGTTTGCAGGTTATTACACAGTGAAGAGTTTATCCAGTGCGCACAAAATGCTCATCACAGAGTGCTCAACCGAAAGGTAGAGGTTGTGGCAGAGATTGTAACGGCTGCGGGTTATCCTGAGATTCCAAAAAAAAAAAATACTATATATATAATATAACTATATAAAGACAATTGTTAATGAAAAAATAAAGGTTAAAACCTTTACCTTTATTCAAAATTTCAAATTTCAAACCCAATAATAAGAAATTTGTATCATGAATATTATCCAACTAATATTTGTATGCTCCTATATAACTTTTTGTAAGTCTCGTATAATTTGCTCGAAAATTTTCTCTGAAATTGACTATGTTGATTGACGGTCCATAACTTCTACGCCGTCACTATCATTGGTAAGTATTTTATTATATCTTCTTCTTCTCGGGTGGTTAACTTTGTTGTCCAAAATTTCTTTTTAGCGTTGATCCAATTTCTGAATAAAATAAATATCTCCAAACTGTCCTCTGCTAATGAGTGTCTGTGGTCTTAGAGCTAAAATCTTGCCACACTAAAAGTAGCCTCCGAAATTAGTGAACTTGCTTGAATGACAAGTAAATTTAAAAAGTATTGGAAATGAGTTGCCATATGTACTCCACCATGCTAAAAATTGGTCATTGCCGTCATCATCCTTAATTTGTTCTAAATTCTTATTAAGATAAGAATTAATATTACATTTATACAGAACAATCAATACCAATATCAATTGCCATAAAATTAAAAGTATTATCTACTCTAGTCTTAGAAGTTTGAGGAGCAACTACAGTGTCATTTTCTTTTCATGAATTTATACTTGTTATAAATTATCTTAGCATTTATATATATGTTGTTCTGACATTCACAAAGAATTGGACTTTCAGCTTCACCAATATCTAAATTTTCATAAATTTTAGCAGCCATTCCTTTGCACCTCGTAATATTAAAGATGAGTCTAATAGAGAAGAAGTTAAATAAATTTGAGGAATAAGAAAAATTATTTTTAAAATTTCTCAATCATTTTAATAATGGCAGACTCAAACTTTTCTATTTATTTATATTCAACAAATTGAGATAAAATAACACAAACATAATATAAAAATTTTGAAATAGTAGGAAAATAAATTTCAGAAAATTATTTTGTAGTACCATAAAACATTTTTAAAAATTTAATTAGCTCAAAAAATTCATCTCAATCAGTTTGAGTAATTTGATCGAGGAGGTCAGCATTGTGTGCATTAAAAACTATTTGTACAGATCTTTGATAAAGATAAATAACTTCAAATATTTTATATAAAGAATTTCACCTAGTACAAACTTCTTTTGGATTTTCTTAAAATGGAAGATCTCATGCTATACAACTTTTTTTATATTCACGAATTCTACTACTCTTGTTAGCGTTAAAAATTCAAGAACAAGCATATTCTAGTTTAATAAAATAACAACTAAATAACTCAACACCTACAACCAAATTAAAAACATGAAATGCACACCTAACATGAAAATTTTGCTCAATAAATGGATAAATTCTAGTAGTTGCACAAGTATTAGCAGAGTTATTATCTAACATTACAACTTACACCCAACACTTTGTCGATAAGAATATATAGTTCTAAAATTTCTATAATAATTGTAGATAAGGGTGTGTAAAGAAAACTGACAAATCTCAGCAACTCGATAATCCGAGTCAAATCGAGAAAAAAATTCGACTAGTGGTTTGGTGTTGAAAAAAAAAGTCGACCATAATTGATTTTGTTTGGTTTTAACTAAAAAAAGTCAAATTGAACCAAACCAACCTGTATTATATATATATATATAATTTTTATAAATATTTTATATAATTTATAAATATTTCTTACACTTTTTCATAGTTTTTATCTTTTAACATGTATTATTTCAAGTTTGGACTTTGAATTTTGAATGATGCAATAAGTTTTATAGTTTATAGATGCATGTTACTAACTCAAATAATGTCCAAACCAAACTAAATCAATATTAATACTAACAAAAGAAATGATTTCAACACTAGGAATGACAATTATACATAATCTATTGTTTAATTTTGCAGGTTAATTTACATTGTAAAAATAAATAACTTAATCTCTTTTAATGTTTAGTTATGTAATTAATACTTATTAGTCATAATTTTCTTTTAGCATGACTCAGTACTTTTAGAGTATGATCATTTTCATTATGACTTATTAATTATCAATATTTATTTTATGCGACTTCATTATCTTCTTTTTTGAATATTTTAACAATGTCATCACTCATCTCATATTTTTCTTAATTATGAAACACCTTAGATAGTTGTATGTTACTAGAATTTAAAAAATATTTCAAGCGTAAGTCACATGCTTTGTATGAAGACTTTATCGAAAAAACCCAAAACCCCCGAGAAATTTGAAAAAATATGAGATTGAAAAACCTGACTTTTATTGGTTGGATTTAATTTTTAGATTTAAAAATCCCATACGATTGGTTTGATTTGATATTTAAAAAATTCAAACCAACCTAGACTATGTACAACCCTAATTGTAGATATATAAGTTGCAGTTTTTTTCTCATCAACATATTTATAACTAATAATTCCTTTTTGTAAATTTCAATCATGTTCAATCCAATGAGTAGTAACATTTAAATAATCATTATCATTAACACTATAGCCTATATCAAAATTGATGGAGACTTTACAATTTGAATAATAAAATAGGCAACATATATATTGACAATATTCACTTTGAAATTCAAAAATATCCCTTCTAATTGTGCTTCTAGGAAAACCTTAAAAAATAAGATTATATGTTAGTTGTATATAAGTAATTAAATCGGGGTTTGAAGAATAACTAAAATCCAAAGCACAAACAACGATAATTTTTGCAATATTTTCACGATCTCCATCTTTGTTATATGGTTGTTGTTTAACACAGGGATTAGAAGGATTTAATTGTTGTTGAATCAACTTAGAACCCCTACAGATCGATCAGAATAGCCAATACCAATGTCAGCGAGGTCCGTGTCAAGGGCTTCAATTCGAGCCCTCAGATATGTCTCTTTATAATATTTTAACAAATGTCTATGTAACCTCCCAGTATACTCTTCACTTTCACTTTTTCCATGTGCAAATCTTCTTTTACATTTATTACACAAGGTAAAAGTACTTTCTTCATTGAGAGTAAAATTTTTTAATACAATTAATGTTCTAGCATGTCATACCTTGGCCTTACCCTTATAGAAGATACAGGGGAGAAGTTAGCTCCAGACCGAAGAGCTTGAGTTGTAAATTCAGTAATTGAACTAATTGTTGTGTCATTAAATTCATCATCTTCTACTTGTTCATTTATTTCATCTTCAAAATTTTCATATTGTCTTTCCAAGGTTTTATTATCTGAAAGAATATCTGCATTTATATCATAAAAATCAAGGGGAGGGGTGTCATGCCCCAAATTAGAGGAGGCCTGATTGGCACTCGGTAACTATCGGACCGAGCAACCAGCTATATCTCAACTGTAACACTTAGGATAATAAGGCCACCTGTTACAATCTACTACAACTCAACAAATGGGCCGACAAGGTCACAACTCCACAATAATAAGAGAAGATAAGCCAACGAGGCTGTAACACAACTCAGTAAACTACAAGAGGTTGGTGAGGCCATAAACTGTACTATGTTATTTTCACTAAATCCACAAAGCCTCTAAAGAAAGTATGACGTTGAATGATCGGGACTGGGCCTCCACCTACCCATAACTATACAACAAAATTCATATAAAAACAAAACTAGATATCTTCCAGAAAAAAAGGAGCATACCACTATGTCGCTGTACTTGAGCTCCTACTGCGATGGATGATCGGAGCCTCTATCTGCAACTGCAATACGATTGTAGGGGTCCCTAGGTAAAGGGACATCGGTACGAATGATATGTACTGATATGTAAGGTTAAAAGTAATAATCTTATTTAATACTCAAAAGATAATTGAATCTTAAGATAAGGATAGAGACAACCTAAACTGTCACGACCCGAACGTAGACCCGTATCGAGATACGAAATAAAAAACCCCGAGAGGCTCCAAATCAACCCATGGGATGAACATAACATCTAAAGTCAACATCATAAAGTAGAATTCGATATAAATATATATATATATCAAGCTAAAACTAAATCAACAACGAGCAAACTGATTTCTACATAATGTCTGAAAAGCCTCTAACATAACTGACGAGCTGATGGGACAACACCCCCAACTAACTCGACAAAGTCTGAAACTAAAATAACATAACAAACTATAGATGACTGAATGTCCTCGAAAGATGAGGGCTCACCAATACCAGCTGGATAAGTCTGAGAGGGAAGCAGGAGCTAATGATGCGACTGAGACTGATCCCTCGGACCTGTAACATGAAATAATGCAACATAGAGTTTGCAGTCAATACCTGGAATTTACTGAGTATGCAAGGTAAGTAAAAGCTGATAGTTAAAATATATAAAAGTTCATAAGAATAGGACAACATGATCATAAAGTAAATTTCGTAATGTAAATATAGGACTCAAGGTTTTCAAAACATTCATAAATCAGTCATAATTATAATCATAGGAGAAAATTTTCATTAAACATGACTTGAGCCAAAGTAATATAAACATAACCATGCATAAATCATGAGGAACAATGAGAGGACTCATCATAACTGACACCATCATGATAGAGCTCACATGATGTCCCAATTCCCATATACCTGGTGAAGAAACCCAAAGAATTTTCTTGAGGATCGAGGAGAAAAGGTCTGCCCTAGTTCTTGCTCTGATATGTTCTGAGAGAAACTTTTTACGATCTGCTTTTCTGAAGATTTGAGTGGGAAATAAGGAAAGAAACTATTTACCCCCACTAATTTGGAATTATGATTAAAACGACGTAGTTTCAAGTTTAGAAAGGTAGGAAATTACTGAAAGACCCTTTGAAATTTGTAGGAAAACTGATTGCTAGTCCCCAACGGAGGACCCTATGACTCGTGCCCAGTGACCATGACTCGTGGTCTCGGTCGTTGGGTCCACTATCCAGGATCCCCCTATTGTTCACCATAAGGGACACCACGACTCGTGGTGTACCATACGACTCATGGTGATCCACTCGTCAACTACACTGCCAACATCAATGCTCTCCCATCTATTTTGAACCACGGATCACATGACGAATCGTGGCTTGAACCACAACTCGTGATGACCAATCATTAAGTTCACTGCCAAAATACTCCTGGTCTTCACATTACCCTTGACCATGGGTCATCTCACGACTCATGGTCACACCGGTGGTCACCCCAAACATCAAAATTTCAAAATAAACCCCCATGTCTCACCACGAGTCACCTAATGACTCGTGGTCAATCCCACGGGTTACAAAAGATTTTCCCGAGTTAGATTTTTTAGTTTTCTCTGATTTAAGTCTCGGGTCTACTCTTTGAGTTTTTGGGTCATTACAGGTGGGTCAATCCCTATAGGGGCATGATGCTATAACCTCAATATAGCCACTCAATAGACGTACCTGTCTCTTTAGGCCTAACACAACCACTACTCACCACTAAAACAGTCTATATAGCTGCCAACAGGTGCACCCCATTGTGTCTATACCTAACCAATGGGTCCTGGCAACGACTACAACCTCCGTCAGTTTAAATAGACTAGGGCGAGGTCGGGGTGACCTAATTAATACTTTGAAGGTCATCCTAAGATGATGATAGCTCATAAGCGTACAACAAGATTGCAGGCGACCAACTATTTAGTTCTTTCGCTTAGATCGATTGTAGAGTTGCTACTAATTGGACATGCTCCTAAGCAGTCTGCCCTAACTTCCCACAAGAAGCTTGTTATAATCCTTAGCCCGAAGGTAATACTGTAATACTATGTTTCTAGTCCCCTAGATGTTTACCTGGTTTGTACTATGTTTCTAGTCCCCCAGACGTTAACCTGGTTTGTCCAAACAACATATAGCTCCCTCGAGCAATTCATAGCCCCGTAGGCAAGTATATCTGGATTTAGCCCTGCGCGGCAATATGTACATGAGCATCTGCAAGAGTAGCTCGGGGTGTTGGCCCCATGTTTAATCCCTGAAAAGTTTTCCTGCTTAAGATGTTACTTAGTCTATTAGGTTTCTAACAGCTGGGGTGGTTTCCTAAGTGACCTATACAACAAGCAATAAGTCGACCGAAACTAACGGTCACTGACATTAGCCAATCATATTGCAGGCTATCGCTTAGTTCATTAGGCAGCCCTGATGCCATTGACTCGAAGGTAAGACCATCCTATAAATATTCTGGCCCTAGAGGCGTCAAGGTACGCTAGTGGCCTACGGGCGAGCTTTATTGTCTATATAGGCATCAAACAAAAAGTTATATCACCCAGTTGCACCCTATGCTGTCCAACTTTACCAAGTTAGGCCCAACAGCTACCCACAAGCTTCTAAACCCTAGTACGATAGTGAGACGTTAGAATCCCTCTAAACGATAAACAGCTGAGCAAGAAAACCTCTACAACGCTCCCTCCTAGTGTTAGTCACACTTAATATATACTCTTTCCCGGCAAGAGATACTTCGATGCAATCTTAATTTATCTTGCAGCAGCTAACCACAACATATATAATCATTATCTACTGGTAATAACTTATCACAACATACATACGTTCAACTTACTTACAAAGGTATAGGTCGTATCATCTATACGACGAGAATAACTTGCTGAAGAGGTTAGCCTTAACATACCTCAGTTGCCGATTTGTGCTCAATCAATCCTTCTTCAATCCAGAACTCGTAATTCTTCCATATTCTAGCTTGTACGTCTAGAAAATAGGTCCGTTCCAACTTCAAAAAGCGTCCAACAATATTACCAAAAAAAAAGAACAGTCGTAAGTCATAACACGTCCAGTTCAACTAAAAGCTTATGAGTTTCAGAGAATCTAGAAGGTAGAAATACCTATTTATCACTTGTAGCCGGTTAGGACTTAATTAGAAGTGATTTCTACAACTTCTAATTGGCAGGACTCCATCAAACTGGGCCAATTTCAAAGAAATAACTCCATAGATATGTTCTTCATAGGCCTAGGAATCATTACCTGAGAAGAATTGATGTTTGAAGGTGATTTGATGACGTAATTAGGCTTCAATTTGATGGAACCCTCGTGAACTTTATCTCCAGAGCTGAGCTTCTCATTAAGGAAATTTTTTAATGAACTTCAGACAACACTTAAACACATATATAGGGAGGCAGTGGAGGGGAGGCATGGCACGCTGCCCAATGCACCAGCAAACGGGCGCGACACGCCACTCAAGGCGTCAGGGAAGGGGGCGCTCATTGCGCCCTGCCTCTGACTATGACCTCCTGCTCTCTCTCGATGTACTCTTGTGCTCCCCTCTTTGGGCCTTTTCCAATATGTGTAGTGCTACCAACACTATCACAAGCGCACACACACGTCCGCTAATCAATGGCAAATTACGAGGTGTAACTTTTCCCTTAGAACGTCTTGTCATATGAGTCGTGGTATGACTTGACGACTCATGGTCAAGAGTCTTAGTTTCCCCTGATGACAAGGTCTTGATTTAACGAGTCCTGGGATGACTAGTGGGACTAGGTAATGAGTCGTAGGGATGAATTGTGGGGTGAAGTTCAGAAAGTGTGGAACATGATTTTAGTAACCACAAAGGGGTATAATGACTCATGATGTCTGGCAATGAGTCAGGGTATGGAGTCATTGGATGAAGATTAGAGAAGTGAAATTTTAGTGCAGCATGTCACGACTAGTCACCACGAGTCGTCGTGATATCCAATGACTCGTGGTGTGAGCCGTGATGACTGGACATGCAGATTTTTTATGTGAGTTTCAGGGGTAATTTTATAACTTTCTAAGATTTTAACTCCTAAATTATGTCATTTTGGGTTTCCTAAGGAGGGTATTTAAGGATTATACTTATCCTAAACTCACATTCCTCTCCAAACACCATAGATTAAATATCAAACCCTCAAGGATTCTCAAGGAAGCTAGGGTTCCTCTTCTCAATTTCTCTTGGGTTTGAAATCAAGGATTCGTCAAGCCCAAACGTGGGATCATGAATGGGGAATTTCTTCTACCATCATACCCAATCGCAAGTCTAATTTCATGAATTCAATTCCTCCATGTCTCCAATTATGATTTTCATGAATTTCTAAGGTTAGACCTTTTTATGCAAAAACTCCATAATCACTTATGAATTTGATTTTCTCATGATTCTATTTATGTTTTATGATTATGATTACATGATTTCTATGAAAAAACTCTCATTATTCTCTATTTTCAATATAGCATGATTTACTAAAGTATGTTTGAATCTCATGAATATCAAGCTTATGTATATCATGGATGAATCTTCAGCATTGTTTCCACGTCTAGTTTACATATGTCAAGCAGTTTATGAATCTATCAGATTTTAAACTAGACCATGCAAAACCTATCACGTTTGAAGTATGATTATGAGTATTATATATGTTTTGGAGCATTATTTAATACCGAGTAGGCTGGGGTTCAGCAGACCTGGGTGTCAAAACTATGTGCCATCATAGGATAAGGGGTACTCACCAGTAGAGAGTGTCTTTCTTGCCTCTAGCTAAAGGGTCCTCGCCAGTTGAGAAGAGTGTCTCCCTTACGCTACTGGGCTCATGAGTGATATCGTGCCTTTATGATTTTTACTCTTGGCAAAGTATGGACACTTCCCAACCAGGGATACAGGTTGGACTTCATGATGCTTACTTGGAGTATGTCAGTTATGAGAATTTTTCACTATTCCACATATTTCACATTCAATCATTTTCATATTTTATGATATCATGACTTTTAGTATTTTTGACCTATTTATCAGTTTATGAGTTTTACTTATGATTTCAAACATGTTGAACTTTATGATTTTAATTTCAAAATCTTGGGTCATTATACTTCATAGTGATGAAAAACTCATGTTTTATGACTATCTCACTTTATGATTCTTATCATGTTGTCCTTCCTCTCATGTTTTACTTATCCTTCATACTCAATACATTCAAAGTACTGATCGCATATTTTTTGTGCTACATCATCTCATGATATAGGTTGTGATCAGTTTCAGCCCCACTGTTAGGTTCGTTCTTGCTCTAGGTTCACCCCAACTTTTGGCAAGTAATGTAGTGCCCCAAAGATGGGAATCAGTACAATATGTACCGAATATGCAAGGCAGTAAATGAAAATGACTGAATGATACTGATAACAAAACTTTAAAACAATTCAATAGGAGGGATAGAGAGGTAACCTGAATAGTCTTACAACCTGTTATATATCTAACAATAAGTAATGCAAACAAGAACCTTACCTGGCGCCCATAAGCCCGGACGGTACAACCATCACAGAATAACCCGCCTGGGCCCCCCTATAAGCCCTGGCGAGCTCACTTGAGTCAATAGGTAACTATAGACAACTTGCCAGTCCCTATGGGTATACAATTGAGTCCGCTCGGCTCCTGTAGCTGTGTTTGAGTCCGGTGAACTCCTGTAACTGCACCCTGGGCACCAGGCTTGATGAGGGTCAGTGATGTTGATATAACATAAAAATAATAGTCCAGCCATGAAATGGACTTTAATATGGCAGTTGGGCCTCTGCGTAGTCCTTTGGGACAACATCTAGCTCCTTGGAGTGATCTATATAGCCCCGTAGGCAACGACACAACTAGTAACCCTAGGATTGGTCACGGAAGGCTATATAGGGCAGGAAATCTAAATAGAAAATGCTAATCTTAGACTAATAATAGCAGCTAACCACAACAATCATGCTTCCCATACGCCTAGAACTCGTTACCCAATTTGCGATTGGATGGCGTTTGGTAGCGTAATCGGTTGTAAAATCAATGAAACTTGCGCGTTCTTTTTATTCATAGTAGTGGTTTCACTTTATAAATGATTTAAGATGAATGAGGGGGCTTATATGCATACTTGGGTGGTGGCAAGGGGTGGCGCCCTGCATTTCCCAAAGCGCTAGCCTCCTTGCCCCGTCACGCTGCCCAAAGCGCCAATGGGCCGGCGCGCCGCGCTGCACGACGCACTGCTGGGTGGCACGTCCACTGGCCCCTCGCGGCCTAGGCTCACCTGACCCTACTGCTGAGGCTCTTTCCACACGCGTCAAGCTCTTCTTAGTCGTCACAAATCCATACGTATGCCTACTGACCGTTAACATTTTACGGGGTGTAACATCCTCCCTACGTAGGAACATTCATCCTCGAATGTCATCATTAGGCTTAACAGAGTTAACTCTTTTAACCAACACTTAGAGAAATTTCGGCAGAGTCTCCTCTATAATATGGACTATCCGAACACCTGAAAAGCAGAAAAGTCCAAAATAGGCGCCTCACAGGATGCTATAAACAGCTATTTCACCACAAAGAGGTAGCCAACTAGACAGTACTAATAACATAAGCAGTAAAATAACAACTTTATAACAACATCATCTTAACTGCATAATCTGAATCAATCTTGGAACAAGTGAGGATATCTAGACCTCATGTCATCCTCAGCTCCCCAGGTCATCTCTTTTTTATTCCTGTTCCTCCATAGTACTTTAACGGAGGCCACATCTTTAGTCCTTAGCTTACAAACCTGCCGTCTAATATAGCAACTGACACTTTTTTGTAGGCTAATTACTCAGTAACTTGAACGTCTTCAACTGGTACAACTCGAGACGGGTCCCCTATGCATTTTCGCAACATTGAAGTACGAAAGACTAGATGGACAAATTCTAGCTCTGGAGGCAACTCCAGCTCATATGCCACTTGGCCTATCCTCCAGAGGATTCGATAAGGGATAATAAACCTAGTCATAAGCTTTCCCTTCTTACTGAATCTCATCACCCCCTTCATTGGCGAAACCTTGAGAAATACCCAATCATCAACCTCAAATTCCAAGTCTCTATGTTGTATATCAGACTAGGACTTCTGGCGACTCTGGGCTGTTAACAAGCACTCTCTATTGAGTTCTACTTTGTCTTCTGATTGGTGAATCATATCAGGTCCGACTAACTTTAGCTCCCCTACCTCAAACCATCTGATAGGGGACCTGCATTTTCGTCGGTACAAGGCCTCCTAAGGCACCATCTAAATTGAGGAGTGATAAATGTTATTGTATGCAAATTTGATAAGGGGTAAATGCTCATCCCAACTTCATCCGAAATCTATCACACATGCTAGTAACATATCTTCAAGCGTTTGAATTGTGTGTTCTTCCTGACCGTCCATTTGAGGATGGAATGTTGTACTCAGATTAACCTGTGCCCCCGATCCTTTATGAAAACACTACCAGAATTTAGCTGTAAATTGCGCCTTTTTGTCAGAAATAATAGAGGTGAGGACACCATGTAGTCGGACTATCTCTTTCATATATAACTCAGCATAGTCTTTGGCGGAGAAGGTAGTCCTGACTGGTAAGAAATGAGCTGACTTCGTTAATCGATCGACAATGACCCAATTAGAATCGAATCTACGCCTGGTACGGGGTAATCCTGTCACAAATTCCATGTTGATCACTTCCCATTTCCATATAGACACTGCTATTTCCTGTGTTAATCCGCCAGTTTCTGATGTTCGGCCTTTACCTGCTGACAATTAGGAAATTATGCTACAAATTCTATTACACCCTTTTTCATTCCCGGCCACCAGTATATTTCCTTTATGTCATGATACATCTTTGTCAAACCTGGATGAAGAGAGCAACGGAATAATGTACCTCTGCCATGATCTGTTGGCGGAGTCCTGCCATATCTAGAACATAGAGGCGATCCCTAAACCTCAAGACCCCGTCTTCTGTCAATTCGAAGGCCATTAATTTGCCTTGCTGAACCTTACTTATGAGCTATACTAGGTTAGGATCCTCATACTGCCGCTCTTTCACCTCCATAACCAGGGATGATATTACAGTATTCTAAATCATAGCCCCATTATCCTCTGAGTCTACAATACAGACGACTAAGTTGGCTAACCAGTGCAATTCTCGTGCTATTTCCTGTTGTTCTGGCCTCAAATGTGCCAAACTTTCCATAGATCTGTGGCTGAGTGAATCTGTTACAATATTGATCTTCCTTGGGTGATATAAAATATTTATGTCGTAGTCCTTTAACAATTCTAACCAACGACGCTGTCGTAAGTTCAACTCCTTCCGTGTAAAGATGTACTGGAGGCTGTTGTGATCAGTAAAAATATCCACGTGCACCCCCACACAGGTAATGCCTCCATATTTTCAAAGCATGAACCACTGCATCTGACTCTAGATCGTGGGTGGAATAGTTCTTTTCGTGCTTTCTGAGTTGCCTTGAAGCATAAGCAATTAACTTACCGTGCTGCATCAGGACGCATCCTAACCCAACGCCTGAAGTGTCGCAATATACAGTATAACCCTCTGAACCTTCTGGAAAAGCTAACACCGGCGTTGACGTCAACATATTCTTCAATTCCTAGAAACTCCGCTCGCAGGCCTCGGTCCACTGAAATTTGGCTTCTTTTTGAGTCAATTTAGTCAAGGGCGCTGACAGGATAGAAAATCCTTCCACAAACCTCCTGTAATTTGGCTTCTAATATAGCAACTGGCACTTGTTTGTAGGCTAATTACTCAGTAACTTGAACGTCTTCAACTGGTACAACTCGAGATGGGTCCCGTATGCATTTTCGCAACATTGAAGTATGAAAGACTAGATGGACAAGAACTAACAATAAGTAATGCAAACAAGAACCTTACCTAGCCCCCATAAGCCTGGGAGGTACAACCAACATAGAATAACTCACCCGGGGCTCCCATAAGCCCTGGCGAGCTCACTTCAATCTATATACTCCTAGCTAGGTCAAACTGAGTCAACAGGTAACTATAGCCAACTTGCCAATCCCCCTAGGTCTGCAACTAAGCCCGCTCGTCTTCTGTAACTGTGTTTGAGTTCGATGAACTCCTGTAACTACACCCTGGGCACTAGGCTCGATGAGGGTCCGTGATGCTAATACGACATAAAAATAGTATAATAGTCTATCAATGGAATGGACTGTAATATGGCCCTTGGGCCTCTATGTAGTCCCTCGGGACAACATCTAGCTCCTTAGAGTGATCTATATAGCCCCGTAGGTAAAGACACAGCTAGTAACCCTGGGGTTGGTCACGAAAGGCTATATAGGGTAGGTTCAATCCCATTCTAAATAGAAAATGCTAATCTTAGACTAATAATAGCAACTAACCACAATAATCGTGCTTCTGGTGTTCTTACGAGAATCTAGGTCGTATTACAACATGACAGTAATAACTTGTCGAAGGAATTTACCTTAACATACGAATGCTGATTTCTTATTCAACTGGTGAGGTTTAACCTGCAATCAGCGGTTCTTTCCAACTGTAACCTTTATGCTGAGAGAATATGACTAATTTCAATACTACAAATGATGATGACTTTCAATAATCATATCAACTATAGTTCAACTTCGAATAACTCGACCAAAAACCTATAATTTCTCGAGAGTTTAGAAGGGAGAAATGCTTACCTAATGCCTGTGGTAGTTTAGGATTCAATTTAGAGCAATTCTGACAACTTTTACTCGGCATAGTTCCGGTATGCTGAGCGAATTTTTGAGAAATAACTCCTTAGTAATGTTTTACGTAGGCCTAGAACTCATTACCCAAAGCTAATTTGTGATTGGACGACATTTGGTAACGTAATCGGGTGAAAAATCAATGAAACTTGCGTGTTCTTTCTATTCCGAGTCGTGGTTTTATTTTATAAATGATTTAAAATGAATGAGGGGGATTATATATGTATACTTGGGCAGTGGAAAGGGGTGGCGCCCCGCGCTGCCCAAAGCACCAGCCTCCTTGCCACGTCGCGCCTCCTAAAGTGCCAATGGGCCTGGCGCGCCGCGCTGCCCAGAGCACTGCCGATTGGTGTGTCGCGTTGGCCCCTCGCGGCCTAACCTCACCCGACCCTGCTTTCGAGGATCTTCACACACGCGTCAAGCTCTCCTTACTCATAACAAATTCACACGTACGCCTACTAACCGTTAACATTTTACGGGGTGTAACACCAAGGACATCAATTTTTTGTTTATGTCTTCTTTGTCATTTCAGTTACAGACTTAGTAGAGCTAGTTGGGGGCTTGTCCCATCAACAAATCTTTTGATTAGAGGCTTTTGATACTATGATGTATAGATATTCAACAACTTCACTTGTTGTCCCAGTTTATTCGTTTTATGATATCTTAAACTTACGCTTATGCTATATTGTATGAATGTTTCCGCTTAGTGCATGCTCACGCTTATGTTATGCATGTACCATGGGTTAACTTGGATCCATTCATGATTCTAGGTCCCGTGTTTGAGTTCGGAGTCTATGCTCGTTGATGAATGATGTATTTACGCATTTATTAGCCATATTTTGCCCATACTTAGCTATATTTTGATGACAAATTATGTGTGTTTTCTTGTGTTTTTTGATATATTTATGAAAAAAAGCTAACACACATGATTATATGCTTTCAGGTATTAAAGTGGTGAATTTGTATTTAAATGTGACTTAAAAGAGCAAGAATGGCTAAACAAGGTTGACGAGGAGAATATGATAGAAGTTGGCAGTGCACAGACATAGTTGTGCTATGGCCTGCGTGCCACACAAGCAACTTCAGAGCAACTAGAGGTATAGTGCGCCAAGGGTACGGGTGCTATGCCAAGCACGATGCACTGCCTTGTCCAGACGGCCAGGATTTCAATCCCAGTTTGACTAGGAACAAAAGCTGCAAACCCCAATTTAAATCCAAGAGGGAACAATAAAAGATTAATCTACTACTATAAATACCCTTTATTCTTATGTATTAGGCGTATCATATTGTGTATTCTCAAAGTTTAGTTGTGCACAATCCATACTTTACGAATAACTTAGTTGAATATTTGTTGGAAATTCATCAAGTTCTTGTGACTCAATATAACTTTGGAAATTTTGTTGAACACGTTTATATTAAAGCAAGTATTTCATTATGAATTCTTCTACATCTTTTGTTGTTATTCTCATAAACATGAGCGGCTAAATCTGTTAAGCTAGGTTGTGGGCACGGTGATGGATTAAGAATATAGGCATAATAAAATAGTGACTTTTTTATAGTGAATTGGGTGGATTGTTGTTCTTTTTGTTTTAATTAGTTTTAGAGGTTGCAAACGTTGACACGTGCCTGTATCTTCAACTTGACCGACCAAGGAGGTTGAAGTTAGGAAAAGAGAATAACAATGGCAATTTGAGGCTACCAACCCTCATCTAAATTAACTTGAGCTCTAACCAAGGATAGTTAAGTCTAGACTTATGGCGAGGAAATGATATACATACTTTGAATCCGAGAGGAGATGAGTGAAATTTATTTATATCAGTCGAGAGACGTTAGATGAACTTAATCGTCAGCCTTACACAAAATTCACTAGGATAGATTCACTAATAAAAGCCTATTTAGTTATGAAATAATAGGGAACACAATCCTAGTTTTGTCTTAATAATTTGATACACAACTAAATCTTTGTTAGAATTATTTCCTTCTTTTTATTTTGCAAACCCCCTTTTGAAATATTTATTGCAATTTAGCTTATTCATTATTACCATATTGTTTCTTCCCTATTCCCTGTGGGATCGACCTCAACCTACATTGTTACTATATTTGACAGTGACAGCTTTATACTTCAATTATGAGGTATGATTTGGGCGTGAACACTCGCATAGTGACAAAATCATTTCAACAAACACTTGATATATACTTGATTCAATGTTTAGCTTTCGACTTTAGATTCGTGCTATTAAAAGAAGAAGGGACGCTTTTATATACCTTTTATAGCAGGTTACAATTAGCTGACAATAATTCTTCAATTTAAGCTTATAGTTCCTCCAATGTTCCATCTCAACACACACATAAACATGGTTGTATCTTCCTCCAAAACCAGCCAACCAACACATACAACAAGGACACAATGACAATAATTACTACGAATTTGACTCGGCGTAAAACTAGGAATTCCTTACAAATTGAAAGTTAGAAATACTTATCTTAATCTCTAAAGGCTTTAGCCAGGTGAAAAACCAAAATTTCAGATTTCCTCTCTCCTTGGAATGACCAACTTCGAGCCGATTTCAACAGGATAACTCCATGAAAACATCCTCTACGGTCACAAGACTCAATATCCAAGATGGATTAATGTTTCAAAGTGATTTGATATCTTAATCTTCTTCAAATAGGAAAACGAAGAAGAGTCGGGGTTATGTTTTGGGAAATTTTAGAAATGAGCTTTAAGTGTATAACACACACACACACCACACATATATATAGCCCTGCCCATAGCACGGGTACATCGCGGTGAGAAACAGTCGCGTCGCTCAGGACATCGCAACCCAATATTGCCCATTCGCGACAGGCAGTTTTGGCCTGGTTTCGGCTTGCTCCGTTCGTTCATTCGATGATTGGTTTACGTATTCAATCCTTGACCCTTATATGACGTATAACCATAATCTTTAGGGTCATAATATGTACATACATACGTTGAATTTAGATAATGAAAATACGGGATGTAACAAGGAGGAAGCGAGGGAGAGGGAAAGTATGAACTTTCATCAACATGCGTAAAATCTTTCATGTTTATCCTAGTTTTAACCTTATATTCCTCGCTAGAATTGGCACTTTTACTAGTCTTTCCGAAAAAACTCAGACGGTGATGCCCAAAATTTTTTAGGAGAAATAATTTTAAAAGTATAATTAAATTAGATATGAAAACTAATCGAGAAATCAAAATAAATTAAAGACAAAAAATTAAATGCGATAACTAAAAAAATTAATAGATGGAACGAATGTAATAAACTTCTGCATAAAAGCAGACGATTATAATAGAAAGTCGTAAATATATGTTGAATTTTGAAGCTTACAACTTGCTCCAAAAAATTCACCAAATTTGATACTTGATAACAATAATGTTTAGCATATAAAGAGAGATAATGATAAAAAAGAGAATGAGAGAAGAGAGATGGATAAATTTGTGAGAAAATAAAAGAGTGGAGGGGTATCTATAGTTGTAAAGTAGGATCAAAGTGTAAAATAATAAACTTAGGGGTTAAAATAAATTTTTTTGGGGGTAGAGGGGTGTTTGGGGGTTGGGATGAAAAATACTCATTGAGGACCCACTAGTCGGTGCCACCAATGGTTGTTTTTTTTTTTTCAAAAAATTTATTTCAAGTGGGTTGAACCGGGCCGAACAGGGCCAGGCCAGTTGGGACAAAAACCCCAATCGCATCCCGTCCCACGTTTCGGTTAAATCTCATCTCATTTCATCCCATCCCACCCACACTTGATCGGGATAGTCCGAGATGAAATCGGGCCTGAACTAGGTCGAGATGGGCCGTCCCATTTGACAGACTTACTTATAGGTTTATCCTTCAAGTTGTTGATGTGTGATATTATGTAAAGATAGAAAATGATACAATCTATCAAATATTGGATTCATTAAAATAATCTAGTACAATATAATACATTATAAAACAATACGGAACAACTGTCCAAACAGTTAATAGGTGTTTGTTGGCATATCATTTTCTGGACGTAGGAAGGAGCTCATAGAATGCTACGCCATAAAGTCATAGAGAAAATTTGTTTTAACTTATTTGACAAGTTAAAAGGAATGAAGATAGCAATTGGTCACGTTTTTGTAACATGTGGAGGTAGAAATGACAGAAAATGGGGGTCCTCGCATGAGCTAACTTTGTGTTTCAGAAGTCTGATATCATCGTACGTCTGGGCCAATATTAATTAGTTCAACTCTACATGTGCTACGATTTTGTTGGGCGAAATATTAATTCCGCTTTTACTAATTGAAAATCTTAATTTATTTGGTTGGCTATTTAAACTTTCGAAAGTTTGATTTCTCTACCATTCCTCGTTTTCTCACCCACTACCCCAAGGCCCTATGTAATAAAAAAATAAAATTCCATGGGCACGTACCAATATTCACAAGCCTATAAGACAATGCCTTTGCCCAGCCAGTTCCCAGGTTCATGGGATTAATGTTCTTCATAGGAAGCAACAGAAATAACATCATTTCTTCATAAGAAGGTAACATATGGTTACACAAAACATATATATGAAAAGTATTCTAATCTCCGAGGAGTACCGAGGATATGATGTCAATGTATACATTGATAAAAATCATCACTTCCTCTTGAATTTATCTTGAAACAAAATCTTTTGGATCAACTTTCTTCCTGTTTAATTTGTATCGAAGGAGCTAGCAGTCCCTTTTTTAAACTTGAATTAGTCTCTTTATTGATTTATTCATACCACTTCCTCTTTTTATATGATAGTATCTATCGGTACTTTCAAAGTTAAAATGTTTACATTGACTTTACTTGTTTGATGCAACGTACTGGATATATATAAAAGCATCAAAATTGTTCTGAACTATCTAATTTCTCAAAATTTTAGAGGTCAAATTAAACACAAGGTTTCAAATAATGGGTGATTGTTGTAATCACGCTACCCGTGTGCTATTCTGTGGGCCTCATTTTCCTGATTCTCAGAATTTTACAAGAGAATACTTGCAAGAATATCCATTTATCCAGGTAACTAACTAAAATTGAAGTTAATTGTTTAAGTATTTAAAATAGATATGTACTCATGGTTTGAATATTTTGTGCTAATTTTTTAGGTTGATGATATTCCACTTGAGAAAGTGGCAGCCGTTGTTGGTGACTATGACATTTGTGTGGTTAAAAACTTCAAAATGAACTCCCATGTCATCTCTCGTGCCAAGAAAATGAAGCTCATAATGCAATTTGGAGTTGGGCTTGATGGTATATCAAGTTTATTTTATTTCTAGCCAGATTTATTGCGTAACAAAAATTTGATTGATTATTTTTGCACTGTTGTTCTTTTAATTAAAGGTGTTGACGTAGATGCAGCTACGAGGCATGGGATAAAGGTGGCTAGGATTCCAAGCAATAAAACTGGAAATGCTGCATCATGTGCTGAAATGGTCATATATCTCATTTTGGCTCTTCTGCGTAAACAACATCAAATGAAAATTGCTGTGGAACATAAATGGCTTGGGGAGCCAGTTGGTGACAGCCTGCTGGGGAAAACTGTGAGCTTCGCTTTCTATTTTAATTTTATAATGGAACGGGCCAGATCAAGTTTTGACCCCTCCTTCAAATTAGTAATAATGAATTTGTGCATTTTCCATTATCAGTTCTTGTGCTGTTTCTTTATTTTATTTTATTTTATTTTTTGGTTGCAAATTTTACGAAAAATATTTGATCAAAAATAAGTTGCAAAGAATTCTCATAACTTGAGGCATGTTAAAGATATTGCCACTTAAGAATATTTCATCCAGTGTAGGTGTATTCCCAAGATTTAATAAGCTCTTCTAGTATAAAACTGGAAGCACGGAACTAACAAAGATTCATCAAGAAAGAATGGGAAAAGAAAAAATCTTTTGTTTTTTCCACATCTACACCAAAGATTTGGACAAGTATATATAGATAAAAGATGGCAACATAAAAATGGCTTATGGCCTGAATGTTACCATCTTTGAATATGATGCAATATCTAAAAAGTGAGAATAGATAAAAGATGTAATTTTCATTTATAATTGCTTTTTAAATTGATTGATCAAAAAAAATTAATTATCATCAAAAATATTTTTTAAAATAAAAAACAATTGGCCAAACATAATATTATGTATGAATGAATTAATGCAGTGTTATATATTTTCCCTGAACTGCATTACTTAGGTGCTTTTCATGGGGCTTGGAAACATTGGAATACATCTGGCAAAACGTTTGCGTCCATTTGACGTGAAACTGATTGCTACCAAAAGGAGCTGGCCCACTCATATGCATGACTCTAGAGGTAATTAAATCAACGAGAATATTATTTCCTGTTAATTATTATTATTATTTAACATCTCTATATTGTAAATCATGAATCCATGGATGCTAATTTAATTTCCAGGATTATGCATTGAGATTAATGGTACTAATTATAATTATGATGATCTGGTTGATGAGAGGGGAAGCCATGATGATATCTTAAAGTTTGCAAGCAAAACTGATATTGTTGTCTGTTGTTTGCCTTTGACCGCTGAAACTGTAAGACTATTGTTTCTCGTCAAATCAAGTGCAATTTAAGAGGAATATTGTATTCACTTTTCCCTGTCATATTTCTTAAATGAATTTTAATTAATATTTTAAAATTATATTAATTTAAGAGAAATTATAATTTATAATATTTTTTTTAAATAATTTTTTGAAGATCTATTAAAACTTATCTAATTCAATTTAAATTTAAAAATTAATCAAATTAATTTTTGTGAAGCAAAATATGATAAATAAAAAAAAATATATATGTTGAGAATGAAATTAATAATGGAATTCTTTTTAATATTATCATGTCCTTGAAAATAAACTATAGGTAACTAACTTTATGTGGAACGTCTAATTATTACTTAAATTTAAAAAGAAAAAAAAGAGCAGATAGCATGTTATAAATTGATATATACTTAACTAATTATAAATTGATATATACTTAACTAAGGAATGCTGATCACTTGCAGATTGGCATAGTGAATAACAATTTCATATCTGCCATGAGAAAGGTATGTTTTTCCCACGATGATACTACACGGACGATCGAATCTCATTCTCATTCTTTATATATATATATATAAACACTTTTTAGTCCCTTGATTGTTAATTTGGTCTAGCTTTTATAGTATTTGATTGAGCATATTCAATTTTCAAATAATTAACGTATGTTTTTCTATCTCTTTATATACAAAATATGTGATAGTGATCAAATTATTTTGCGAAATATATTATCAATAAATGTGAAATAATTATATAAATTTAACATAACACATCGCTAGTTAAATGATTAATTAACACTTAATAATTTGTTAGATTTACGAAGATTCAAAGTCAGACGGATTGAAAATGCACATACCAATTAATTGATGGGTAGGTACCATAAACACAATGATCAAAATTGGAACTTGTCTATACTTTAGGGACTAAAAATACTAATTTCCTAGATAAAGATGTGTTCTCTCTAGTATTTTTTTTTTTAGGACAAAGATAGCTCACTACTAAAAATTAGGTCAAAATCGACGGGTTGAATCAGTTTTTCAAAAAAAATATATAAAAAATTATAGCTACTTGGAATCAAATCAAGGATTTATTATAATATTAGACAATTCTACCATTCGACAGAAAATGTTCTTTGATGAAATATTTTTATTTTTTTAATTTATATTTATAACTACAATTTTACACTTCAAAAATTGATAAAGTTACTTAATTTTCATTAAAAAATAATAAAAATTGAGAGATTGCTTCGATTTCCTTTACGACATTTTTAGGCGAAAAAAATTGACGGACATCCATCGATTTTTTTTAAAAATAATTTTTTAAGGAAAACGATAGATTAGGTCGATACAATTTTTTTAGCCAATTCAATCTATTAATTTCTCTCTCAATTTTTACACTGTTTTTAATAATGTTTTCCTACATTTCAACGATCAGTTAATTTATTCTGAAGTGGAGTGAAATGTGAATAAATAGTTACTTTGTTCTTTATTAATGCAGGGTGCCCTTCTAATTAATATAGGTCGAGGTGGTGTGTTGGATTATGAAGCTGTTTTTAATAATCTGAAATTGGGACATTTGGGAGGATTAGGAATTGATGTTGCATGGACTGAACCATTTGATCCTCTTCATCCTATCCTTCAATTTCCTAATGTCATTATGACACCCCATGTTGCTGGTGTCACTGAATCCTCCTTTAGATACATGGCCAAAGTATGTCCCCTTCCATCCACTATATTTTTGAATTTTCAATTTCCATATATATATATATCTATATATATATATAAAAGTCATTAAAAAATGAATTTTAGGTTTAACTCAAATTTACAATCTAAGATCAAAGGTAGGAAAACTGTCCAAGTCATATGATGAGTTCAACAATTTCATCCATTATTGTTGTGGTATTTCTCTTCAACCCTCCCCCCCCCCCCCCCCCCCCAAAAAAAAAAAAATTCCATTTTTAGAGTAAAGCGTGCATATTTATTGCCACCCCTTAATCGGTCTCGGTATCTATATTTAATGAGTCTAACTCTAGTATCATATTATTAAAGAAATGGATCATAAACCTAACTCAATTCAAAAGCTAAATCAAAGAGGAAAGTTGCCCAAATCATATAAAAAAGTGCAAAAATTTCATCCCTCACCAGTATGGTATTTCTAGTCAACAGAATTACAGAAGTCAAGCTGGCCAATTGTATTTAATCTTGCAATTCTTAAATTACAGGTTGTTGGGGACGTTGCTCTTCAACTACATGCAGGAAAAATGCCTTTTATTGGAATAGAAATAGTCAATTAAAGCAGTAATATATCTATGATGAATAAGAAACACAGGTTCCTAATTATGGAATAGATAGCTCTTGTTTGTGTGGACATGAATTCTCAATTGCTGAAAATTGCAATAATTAATTATACTTCATGCAAAACGGTTAAGTGCATAGTCAAAAGTTTTTATATGGTATCTCATGATTCGTTTTAACTGTTTTTTTTTTTTTTTGGTTTTATATTTGTTTACAAGCCAATTACGAAACATATATGATCAAATCCAGCAAACATATATCTTATATTAAAATACCAATCGTATTTGACATAAAGAAATTTTGCTTATTTTGAAGTCTTCATACGCTGTATGTATCGCCTAAAAGACATTATCTTTGTTGTTGGAGTTTCGATAGGGTCACAGTTTTGCAAGTTGAATCATTATTTGTAAAGCCAATATAATTGGCCACACTAATAAACCGTATATACTATTGCCTATAAAGATTGTTTATGCTCATAACAAGACTACAAAACTCTATGAATCATATGTTCGCGAGCCTTTGAATGAAAATTTCAATTTATTTTACGTCAATTCTTCACTTAATTCTCCATAGAGAAAGTCTATCTACATCCTTTTGATGCAATTATAAATATCTAAGCTAGAAATAATAGCCAACATTAGATAAGTAGAGATAATTTCTCATTGCAGATGAGAAAGTCTCGTCATAGTCAATTCTTTGTTATTGTATATACCCCTTACCAATAAGTCGAGCCTTATATTTCTCAATTGTATCATAAGTCACACGCTTAACTTTGAGAACCAATTTGGTTTCAATAGTTGTGTGTTCTTTTGGAAGATCAACTAGTTCTTAAACTTGATTGATTCTTCTAGATTCTATTTATTTTTTCGTTGCATTTATTCATTGTATTAGTTCCTTGAAGTACATAAAAGAGTTTCTGTAAATTCTTGGCTTATTTTCATCTTGTAGAAGCATCATATCTTGACTGAAATTCATACACTCTTATATTGTTTCTGTTTGGATCGAAATTTCTCCTAATTGAACTAGACCTATTCATCTAGCTCCCACTTGACACAAGATTCACCTCATTCCATTTGAAATAAAAAGATTATTTACGCTCCTACTTGAAGCTATATTAATTTTATTTTTATCCTAATTCCTATGATCAAAGTGGATCTTAATGAGAAATTAATTCATCATTGCCCAAAATTCTCTAAATCGAATGGAATCCTATTTGATCTAGGTCCATAATTTTATGAGTAGATAAACATAAATTTATATCACTCTTTTTGGATAATTCATCTAATGTGACACTGGAGTCAAATTTAGTTACGTTCCCACTGTGAAGCAACTTCATGAACACATAATTTTTTGTGATTTTAGTGTATCTGATATAGACATTTTACTTTCTCTTTGAGTACACAGTTTGCCATGAGAAAAAATATATACATAAATTGCACAAAAATCTCGAGAATACTTGAAATTTCTACGCATCCATAATACATATGGTTTAGATGTAATTGATTTTACTAACACACTATTAAAAACATAAACAACAAACAATACAATGTATTTTCCTAATAAAAAATATGTAATTTTATTGCGTCATCAATATCGATCTAACCATTTTAAGGTGCATTTGATTTCTCATTTTCGCAACACCTTTTGTTGTACAAAGAATAGTCAATGGATCAATAGTTTCACTTTCATTACAAAAACTCATTGGGACAAGATGTAATAATAGCCTCGATTGATTTTCAATATTTTTATTGATTCGTCTACTTGAGTTTCACACTTTTTCAAAGATTAGTTTAAGTGTACGATGTTCGTGCGTGTTCTTTATATTAATAAGAGTAAATTTTTAAAAATAAGATAAATAATATTCAAAAAATATATTTGTGTAATAATATAAGAATTTAGAAAGAAAATTATGAATTTCAAATTGATAAATGATTATGTTTAATGGCTTGATGCAATCTAGTAGTTTTTTTTTCCAGTTTGTTCTAATATTTGTATGTTTCAATGAATAAAAATATCGTAGAAATAACGTTTGATAAGGTAAAAAAATCATTCGTTTCTACATGAACACATAAATGCATGCACGTTATATGTATATTTCATGTTAATTATTACAAAATTTATATTACTACACTATTGACAGATTAACATAAAATATAAATATTGGCATTATGAAGATACATTGTAATACAAATTTTTATAGTAGAATAGAACATATAGTATAAGTTATTAGTTTAAACAATTACGTATTGTGAGTTACTGCTGACTTGTTTTGGCACTAATAAATTGATTTAATATCACAAACACATTCATTTATTTGTAATTAATCTTCCAAACTAAGAAAGACTCATCAAAAATTAATGAAAACAACCACCAATATTTGTATTAGGGTAGATTATCTATATCACACTCCTTTGGGTGTGATCCTTCTTCGAATCCTGTTAACACTGGATGTTTTGTGCAGCGGATTGCCTTTTTTTTCAAGTTGTATTTTCAAAAGTCCTAAACACAAGATTCATTTGCATTGTAAGTATAATTTTATTCAACGTGTAATTATTCCTTAAAAGATAAAATCTTAAACCCTTTTAAATTTCTAAATATTAATATTATTATGTATTTCAAATAAGGAAGGATTTAATACATATAATTTAGATAATTTAAAATTTTAAATATTAAAAAATTAATTAAATAACTATTTTGTCAAGTGTAAACTCTATTTTTGAAAAGGTAAAAAGATGAATGATATTTTTTTACTAGGCTTTGTACTTCAAAATATTTAAATAACTTCATTTTGAATTTTTTATTTTACCCTTTCTTAGATGATTTCATCTCAATTTCTTTTGTCTTTTTTAATCTATGTGTCTAGTAAAATACTTTCACATAAATTAAAACAGAAGAAATAGTGTAGATTTAATTAAAGAGAGTGAATAATAAGAACACTCGATTAATTGGAATAACTTAAAGTATGTTGTGTTTCTTTTTTTTTTTAATTATATTATTTTTTAAAAAAAATAAAAAAGAAGAAAGAACTCAACGTATTAATGCATAATAAAATTAAACTCTTTAATTTATTTTCTCTTACTATGAATTAAAATATTGTGATGGATAATTAGTTAATTTAATAAATAGAGAATTGATATAAGTTAACAGAATCGTAATTGATTTTAAAGTCTTAAATGAGGACTTTTAATATAGTTCAAATAAGAAAAGATGTAAGAAGCAAAATATTAGCCAATTTTAAAATACTAAATATTAGGATTACTTATCTTTTACAAGTAAAAATTTAATAGCTATAACTTTAATTAATTTCAAAGTACTGAATATTAGGATAATAATTAAATGATAATTATTTAAGAAAAATAGTAAATGACCATTTTGTCTATTTGTATAAGTTTTTTAGTGAAGAGCAAAAAATTCAATTAATATTTCTCCTTCACACTTTTAATATAGTATAGATTTCCTAAAACACCAAATTACTTCAAAGTTATGCGAAATTAAACAAACATAATTGAAACGAATAATTTTATCTAGTAACATGGTGAAACTAGAAGCTCCATGCCATATTTTCACATCCATAGAACACAAATCTGAATGAATATATTATAGTGAATATTCGATTTTATTATAGTTATCAAATGATTTTCTATTAAGCTTTTCAAATTAGATAATATTCACAACTGATCTTATTCACCTATCACAGACTTATATGATCAGGTCTAGCGTGCCAAATACTTCATAATTATAGAGACAAGGCAAATGGAGATAGTTAACAATTGAACTAAAAGAACTAATATTCAAAATCATATAATCATCTTGATAAAATTAAAATAAGTTATTCCTATGCCTTAATGTTATGAAACTTTCAATTAAAAACTAAATATAATAAACTAATGTAGAAATAATATCATTGAAAGATTAAGAAGCAATTAAAAAAATGATATAAAGTAAATTTTTGATTTAACGTAAAACTAATTCATATGATACAATTTTTCTAATAACTACGGTGTCATTTCCTACATACCAAATTACATGTGTGGGATTCATTGAAAGTTCACAAAGACTTTACTTTCTTCACTATGTGGTACAGTACATGGCTCCTAAGTAGATTACGACGAAAGATTAATTTTAGAAAGAAAAAACACAGCAACACATATATTACTAGCATAAGGTTCGTGAAATGCCTCTTTAGATTCATTATGAAGTACTTTATTAAGCTTAAAATGATCACTAACATCAGAGGCGTATGCAGCCTTAAAGAGTTATGGGTTCAATTGAACCCACAATTTTCGACATAATGCATAAATTTATATATAAAAAATTATTAAATTTAAAATTAATAATAAAAATGAACCCATAAATTTAAAAATACAATGAGTTTAATATTAAAATTTTAAAATTAAAATCATAAAATTTAAATTTTAGATCCGCTCCTGACTAACATAATGACTATTGGAATCACAGTTGAAGTATTTCGCTTTACTCACAATTTTTTTTCTTTAATATTTTGTCCTATCGTCTTAGTGGTTATTGCTTTAGGATTTTTGTTTGGCTGAGCCTTAACTTTTAAGTCTCATTTGATTTTATATTTAAAATCATTTATTGAGCTAGAAATTAATTTGTGCACTTTTACACCTTTTTTGACAATGTCATGTCACTCCTCTTCTAATTCTAGGTGTTATCTCACATCATAATATTTACTTTTACGCTTATTATGAGTCAGATACATCTTCATATGTTTTTAATTTTGACGGAAAAGGAACAATTACTTAAATTTAACCGCGCTTTGTATGAATAAGTTAAATTATTTAGTGTTAAATTTTTTTTAAGTTTTTAAATATTCACATTTTAATTAATTATATCATTCACTCTTAATTTCATATATGTATTTTTTTATGAGTTTTTTCCATTTAAATATTTTTAGTCTTTTAAAATGCTTGATATTTATATGACATATTGTAAGTGAAATAACAATTTTATTTTTCTTTAAAAGAAGGTAGAGAATGAATAAGAATTCAATAAAACTTGATTTCTTTCCGTGCATATTTTTAACAAATTTTAAAACTCAATTATATTTTTATATATTTAATACAAATCTAATTATATGAATCTCATATGCACTTTTTATCTTATTTTATTCTCTCTTTTTCTCTTTAATATTTTTCTTTTCTCGATTTTTCCCTCCTTACTTTCTTATCTCTTTATTTTCTTTTAAAAATATCAAATTTCATATTTTTCTTCTTCTTCTTCTTCTAACTCCCTAATAAAGATAAGTAATCAAAATATAATATTTTAAAATCTCAATATAAAGTATAATAAAATATTAAATATTATACACAAACATGCATGTTATATATGGAATATAAATAAATATAGATACCATTATGCATTAATTATTTAATTTGATTAAAAAATATAAGAAAAAATCTTCAGTTGAAATATGAAAAGATTAAACAGTTAATTGAAGAATAAATTATTAGCAATATAAAAATTAAGAAGTAACACAATATTACATATTGATTTAATTTTTTTTTACCATCAAACTTAACAAATTATCTTAAAATCTATATTAATTCAATGCTTATATCTTTGAATTGTTAGTCTTTTTTTAAAAAAAAAAAAAGTTTGTTTTACTATGTGTTTTGATTCTTTTCATTACTACTTATCCCCCAAAATAAATACTAAAATATATAGCATAGTCTTACTTACTTTTCCTACGGTTTCAATATTATCCATACATAATATTAATTGATCTTAAATGATTTAAACTTCTAAAATCTTAAGAATGAAATGGGAAAGGCAAGAACTATTGTTCATAATATCATTTTAATTTTCAATTCTAAAGCTTGAAATTCAAATTTAAGAGAATTGTAGAAATTAAAATAAAGACAACAAAATGAAAACTACTTCTACATTTTTTACAAATTAAATTTCATTGTTCATGATTTATTTATGAAATATTTAGATGCTTCCACTTATTAGAAAATATTTACAATTTTTTTTTGATTTTCTCTTTTATTCTCTTGACCGTATCTATTCTTTTCTCATTTTATAAATATAATATATCAAATTCAAAGTATTATAATCTCATAAGTTAAAGAGACAAAGAGTTAAAAATTCTTACTGAAACTTAAATAACAACAACAACAACAACAATAACAATAATAATAATAATAATAAGTATTATTATAAAAGAGTTCTTTGCTTACCCCTTCATCTCGACAACCTCCATATTCATTAGTATGGAGGAAAATTTGATACCTCAAAAAACATGAAGAAAATAAATAAAAGAAAAAAAAAGAGAAAGAAAAAAATAATTAAGAAAAAGAAGAAGAAGATGATGATGATGAAAATGAGCATCCAACAACTCCATATGTAATTGTTATTTATATATTGATTAAGTCATAAAAATTAGATAAAAGTGACTTGAAAAGACATATTATTAAGTAAAGAGAATACAAATAGATGGAAGTTTTTTTATGACTCATGAGATATAATTAGATGTAATAAATATGACTTTTTTTGATTATTAAATAAATTAATTGATAAAAAATATGAATGGATAAATTCAAAAAAAAAATAAAAAAAACAGATAAATAAGATCCTTAACCAAAGAAAAATATCATATCACTTCTCTAATACTGTGCTTTATATTATATATACATTATTCAACTTATGTCATAAATTTGACAACTATAGTGCTATCTTTCTTAGTTTTAAGAGTATACTACAAATTTGGGCAATTATATGAGTCTAGAAATTTTGATGGCATTATCACTACTCAATAAGTTCTATGACAAAATTTTGGAAGTAGCAGACATGGTCTCAATAGAACACGAAAGTTCTAAATATTTGTGAAATACAAAGTCTCACAATTATCGTAAAAACGCAAATTTTAATGTTTTTGCATACATATAAATTGCAATTCACAAATGTATTAAAGCATAAATATTAGAATCGAAAATTTACAATATTCACTGTGATCGTCTAAGGATAGATGTCAAATGTAAAATAATTATATCACCTCAAGCTAAATCATTAAAAATATTTTAATAATAATTTTTTCTTTATTAAATAAATGATATGTACACAAAAATATACACATCAAATAGAAAAAATCAAATCTTATTCTAGATATCCTTATATATCAATAGAATAATTTTATTAGACCTGAAAAAGAAAAAAATTCATACGTTTTCAAGAATGAATCAAGGAGAAAATCAATATATATTTCTAATTTCACTTGAAAAATAGAAATTTTAGAGAGCGTGTGTGTGCGCGCGTGTGTCATATAGATACTTTCTCTGTGTCATATATATAATAACTTTTTATTTTTTTATTTTTAATAATTACCGTAAAAAATTATTAATACAGAAATAACATTTTCAAAATGATATTAATTATATGAAAAATATTTTCAGTACTCCAAAAATTATTTAAAACACATAGAAAATCATAAATTTTATTTTGAGCAAAATAAAAAGTGCCATTAAAATTGAAAATCGGGGTGATCTGCACTCTCTAAAAATGTGTTTCAATGTAAAGTGGAATTTGACAGCAATCAATACTGGTCATCTTCTTACCCCAATTGTAACAAATTCTCTGCTATACGGGTCAAAATGCGACCCAATTGCATTTTTCTTCACTTTTTGACTACTGAAATTCAATCAAAATATCAAATTTTGTCTCGAACGTATATTAGGACTGGTTTTAAGAACTAATTACTCATTAAATCATCAAAAAATACCAAATCCATCATGGTGGTTTGTCGACTGATCGATTGATGTTTCGATTCTAATGGTTGTGATTGACACCCACACCAAACCCCGGTGGGCGAACCAATGGTTCGCAACAACTACCCCATCAACAGTCATTTCAAGGAGTAACACTTGCAACAAAATGAAGTGAAATGTAACATCTGAAAATTATAATAACCAATTAAATTAAAACAACCAAATCTTTTCAAGATCTGAAAGTCATTGCACTTCAACGTCTAACTACAATCTAGGAATAATTGAACTAAATAAAATGAAATGCTGAAACGTCTGAAGGAGAGGCATCTTCGAAGAAGGAGTGAATCAGCCCATTCCGTGTCGCTCACCTTTCAGAGGAATCGCTGTTGTCTATAGGTGGGTTCAAGAGGAGCTTCCTGGATTGTATTCTTCACTCAGAAAAGAAGTGCAGGAGTAGGATTAGTACAAACACGGTACTGGTAGGCATCATCAACCGACCTTACATAATAACATATAATTAAGGAAATACTAATATAAAACCAGACTCAAACATCAAACATAAGTATGGTAACATTTCAAGTACACTAACTCTGCACAGGTAATAACCAACCTGCTCATTGGATTGGGCCTTTCGCAGCAATGGTCTCTTGACCGCTATAGCTGTCTCGTTGCGGCGGAAATAGTTCCGCTGTAGCGGTATTGCTCGAGGCAGTAGCTCGACTTAGCTGTACCTTTCATCAATTCACCAGTTTTCAATAATTCACACATTCAGATATTCAATCAGATGACACATGAGCTTTTGACAACAGTTCACGTCTACTCATCATCACATGCGGTTTAAACAATTCATCCCAAGGATAACAACATCAACATCAATAATCGTTTAATCAATTCACACTTAGCTTTTTCTACCATCCTCATTTAAGTTACAAGTACAGGATTCAAAAACTCAACTCCACCACTCAAAACATGCTCAATCCAAATTGTTAATAAGCTACAAACAAATCATAAAATAGAACAAAGGGTGACATGTCGAGAACACAACTCTGCCATGTTCCCATAAAATACTCCGTTATCAATATCAGTGTACATACATGCTAGAGGGTCTTATTTCTACCCTTCCAGTCATGACCTATCGAAGACTCTAGAAATTCATGTACTGTACCGGCGGGGTACCTGCTCCCGCTCATATGCTCATCCGGACGCTCCCCTCGGACACGAGCCACTCAACCAATATCTCTCCCCGGATGCTCTCCTCAGGCATGAGCCTCTCATCTTAGGATATTATTACTATCCTTAACTATTCTCATTCAACTGAATATACAAGGCGAATTCTTTAAACACTCAGAAGTTTACAATCTACTCGCTTGCATAAATACAAATCATCAAACATCTCAATAGCAATGTAAAGGAATTTCACTTAACCATTCAATACAATTTCATAATAGTTCAGAGACCACGTCATATCTACATTATTTCTACATTTCATTCAATAGTAAAAGTTCATAGCAGGTAGTATCCGTAGACCAATCACATATCATCATTGCACAAAATATATATGTCATTAAATAGGGTCTATTTCCCTCAAATCATAACCTACCTCAGTTTTTGGGTACGAAAGTCAGCTTCTCCGCAGGAGCCTGGCCCTTTCTCAACGCCTCATAAAGTTTGATATCTACAACAATAATATAGAGTAATTTCATTATTTACTCTTCGAATAAGGGTCTTAGAAGTTCAAACCCTTCCCTTCAAGGCACTTTCAAAAGTAAAACCCCAATTCCACCTAGTTCTAGGTCCCAATTCCCACATAACCCATGTTTACAAGCAAGTAAACTTCGGGGAATGATCGATACTCTGCAAACCTCTAATCAAACCACCCTATTAACTCCCCATGATCTAGCCCTAGTCTATCAACCTAGGTTTTCTCAACTTAAAATTCCACCGTTAAATATTCTACATGAATTATAGGGTCAACAATATCCATCATTGAGATAGGAGATCAAGAAACTTACCTTGGGGGAGGAATTCACTGTTTTGGGGGAGAAAATCGCCTTCAGACCTTTCTCTTCACGTTTTGCAAATAATGGGGTATAACCCCAAAAATCCTACTTAAATCCACTTTCGGATTTCCATTTTCTGCTGCAACGGTCACATTTCCGCTGCAACAAACCCCCTACAACGGTCAAGAAACCGCTACAACGAATCTAACGGTTAATTTTCCGATCCGTTATAGCGGGACTCCGACCGTCACCACGGTCTCGCTGCAGCAGTCCCCCGAAATCAGTAGCGACCTCAAAAGTCATCTTTTAGAACTTAGCTGTTTTCACAATCATTTTCTACAGATTCTATCTTTTCGAGTGTTCTAAGTTCATTCCCCTTCATAACAACATACTGGTCTTTACAATCGAATTTTCCAGCCAAAAAATGTATTTTCTAGAGAAATTATTTTGTTTAACACGCCAATTAATTTAGAACTTATTTGGATCCGAGAATATCGTTTAATAATTGATTCATATGATAAAAACTTGATTGACTTTATTTTAAACAAATTCTACCCTTTTTCATTAAAATTCGATCCAATTTATTTTATGATAATCACAATTGATTGTGTTATTTTGCTTAAAATAACAAATTATCCAACTCAATCTGCTCAAAATTTGCATGGAATATGGATTATTAATTTTTTGGAGGGTTAAATTCGTGATAATAGAATTTTAGATCTCAGAAATTCATTATCTCACAAAATATAAGAACAAAAAATATGATTTATATATCGATAGAAAGCTCTCAACAAGATCTACAAGAACCCTAAGATTTTATGCAAAAATAGGAATTTACAGACATGAAATAATGCAATTAAGTTACAAGTTTAATATATTAAAATTCTAAAAATATGTTTTACATACTAATCACGTTAGCCACCGAACACGTACGAATATATGACTATGATACTAGTATCGTATTTAATCATAAATACTAATTGAGGAGACTTACGAGTTTCTCCATAGTATAAGTGGATCTACACCAATCACTATTCCTTAGGGCTGCGTATTGGTCGGTTCGGTTCGGTTTTGAAAGTTATCGATTTTACTTATCAGTTATTGGTTTATAGACATGCTAAACCTTTAAAGAACCACTAAGATATCGGTTGATCGGTTATTAGTTAATCGGTTATTGATCGTTATCGGTTCGGTTATCGGGTTAACCGTTAAGATCTCACATGAAAAATCTCATAAGTCATAAGTATATTTAGCTAGAAAAAAGTGGGTGAAAAGAGAAAAAATATATAGAACTAGCTCAACTAAAGCAATCAACTTTAATTTAGATTAAAACGTCATCCCCTTCACTTTTCATCGACACCCATCTCATCTTCTCATTTGGATACTTTATACATTAAAGACTAAAATTATAATTTAATAAATTATTATTGGGTTATCGGTTCACCCATTAAAAAAAGTGGACAAACCGATAACTGAACCAATAACCCAATAACTTCGGATAGTAAATCGATAATCAAACCGTTAAACCAATAACCCGAATCATTAATCCAATAACTCAATTATAGGTTCGGGTTATTGGTTTAACCGTTAATTTGCACACCCCTACTATCCCTATCACCAATTATCGGGAATTCTCACGAAACATATGAATTTCCTTTTCCTATGACATAGATATCCTTAAAAGATGTAGGATGATTTTTTTTTTTGTAAGCTAACGTTTACCATCATGTTAGTGTGGAAAATCCTTTTTTTTTCCTACATCTATAATTGTGTATTTGTATATATTATATATATATATAGCTTTTAGAAGAAGGACAAGCTAAAACTAATTAGTACCTCTCATGAATGAACCCGACCCGATAGATATTTTTCAATAATTACCAAATTTTGACCCCCTAAAAGTTTAACCCTCCATTCACTGTCATCAATATTTTAACTCTTTTCTTCCTAATCCATTTAAATTATTTAACGAATATAAAGATATCGAAATAAACACAGAGGCACAAGCCTTAACATGAGATGTGTGTTCACGCACAAAGAAGAAGCAGCTTGTGGATTTGATGGCTCTCAGTTGATTTGGTTACACGCTCAATTAGGGGTGATTCTAAGGACATTATTCAAATAATTGGGATTCTTTTTAAAGTACAATTTGGTCACACGTTCAACTAGAGATGGCTCAACGTGGAGGTTAGTATAGCTTTTGTTTTAGCGCTCTAAAGAAATTTATAGTGAATTTTATGATTTCATTTTTGCTTAGAGAATATTGAAGTTTGTACCCAAAAAAAAAAAACGAATATAACAAAGAAGAAATAAAAATTGCCTACTTTTCGGGGAGAATTACATAAAATATTAATAGTATATTTTTAATTACATGTTCTATCAATACTTTATCTTATTTACTTAAATAACAAATAAATTACAAAAATATCAATACGTGGTTACCTTACAGTTATCACTATTATTCATGTAATTCTTAATCATTCCTTATTTGTAGCATAGATAATTATGAAAATTATTTATTTGATTAAAAAAAATTTCCTTTTTCATATTAATTTTTAAAAAATAATTAACCGTCTGATTCTTCTCTCTCCTAAATAATTTTCATAATTATTCGTATTACAAATAAGGGATAATTAACAATTACATGGATAATAGTGATAACTACCATATACCAACATATCTACAAATTAGAAGTAATAATTTACGGATTCTTTTTTTAAATTTAACCGTGTGATTCTTCTCTCTCCTAAACTAATTTGTTTCCTTCAACAATATTCATCTCAATATAACCGAAACACTTGGTATAGATTATGACTAAAATTTTAATTTTTAAGCTGTTAACTTTCATTTTGATTAAAAATCTAAAGTGTTTTAAGTTTTTTCTCAAAAATCATTTATTTTACTGCGTATTTATAAATTCATATTTCCTTTTTGATTTAATGGTTGATAACATTGCAATAGAATGACTCAATTTTAACTTTGCAAATCTGTAGTCCAAAATAACAGGCCTAAGATCGGAAAAAGAAAAAAAAATGTTTTTTTACTTATTATTTTGCAGATATTGAAATGCAAAAATTAAATGATATTTTATTCTTCTTCCCCAAATTCTTATAAATTTTTATTCCATTAATAATTGCCTAGTTCTTAAACATAGAAATGTTTTAAAATTTTAAATAAACTATTTAAATATTTATATTAATAATTAAAGTTTTATATAACAAAATCTAAGATAGTGTAACAAATAGTCAAATATATAATAAATATCATATTAAATTAAATTAAGTCTTATTAATATAAATAATAATATTACCATACTATTTCTTCAAGTTTCTTTGTTGCTAACATAATATTCGCTCAAAATGAAACTTTCTAAATTGGAGAAAAAGACATAAATATACAATTATAGAGTAATAATTACTAGAAATATCTATAGTTTCATATTTTTAAATAGGAAAAGAGTTGAAATACCCTTTTATTTTAATATATTAATTAATTTTGCCCCTGATTATATTATAGGGCCAAATATACTCTGTCATTAATAAAGTAAATAAAATTGCCCCTCAATTAGATGTAATCCCTTAAATTGACTTAAAATACCTAATTTTAATTAGATTACCCGTTTTTTCTTTAAATCCGAACACAACCCGCTAAACTAAATAAACTCACTAGGATTTAATTATTCAAAACAAAATAAGTTCTCAAATTATTCAAAGAAAAAACCTTAAAAATAAAAGGAGTTCGATCATACAGTTATTTTTTCTCCAAAAATATTGAAACAAACAAACTAGAAATCAAATATTTACCAAAATCTCTTCATATTAAGAACGATGAAGCTTGATTTGGTAAATATTTAGTTGTTATTTTATTTGTTTCCAATATTTTTGGAGTAAATATAACTGTATGATCGAACTTGTTTTATTTTAAAGGCTTTTTCTTTGAATAATTTTTGAGAACATGTTTTGCTTTTAATAATTAAATTCTAATGAATTTATTTAGTTTAGTGTGGGCGGATTCGTATTTAAATTAAAATGGGTAATTTAATTGAAATTGGGTATTTTAAGTCAATTTGGGGGATTCCATCCAATTGAGGGGCAATTTTGTTTACTTTGTTAACGGAGGAGCATATTTGACCCTATAGTATAACCAGGGGCAAAGTTAGCTAATATACTAAAGTAGATGGGTATTTTTGATCCTTTTTCCTTTAAAATATAGCAAAAAAATATTTACCTAAACTATCAGATTTGGTAAAAAAAAATTTACAGTTATTTAAAAATTTCATGAATCATGCTTGTATATTAACTGTTGCATTCCATATACTTTTCAGTTACTTCCAGAACCAAAAAAATTTATTGCGCTACTGCGCGTTTTTAATTTTTTCTGCGCTGTCACACAAGTGTTTCTTCATCGTTCATATTTACTGCCACTATTGTGCGTTTTCAAATAAAAATGCGCGGCCACCCAGCTAATTTAAAACAAGCCAATTATTTTTTTGTCATCTTTTATAATATTTAATTACAACTCTTTATTTCTTTGTTGTATTAATCATTGATAACTTGTTTACATATTGGTATATCTTGTTTGTAAAATTTGATTTTAGAGTTGTTTATTGCATATGTATAAACTTATTATAGTTTGGATTTATAATTTGTTTAGAATTTGGTATTAAATAAAAAATGATATTTTTATTTTTTTAATCTTATGTTGATTTGTTTTTTGAGTTTTTATATAATGTAATATTGTTATCAATATTAGTGGTTGAATTATTTGCAAAATGATTAGAAATTGGTAATACATAATATTTTTTTTGTAAATAAATTTTATTTTATGGATCCGTATTTTGTTTGTTGATTTATTGATTTACAAGTTGATTATATATTGGTATAGATTATGGTTAATATTTTGGTTTTCAAGTTATTTACTGTCATATTTGTTATTTGTATTATAGTTGTTATTTATAAATGTTTAGAAATTGGTTGAATGTCTAGATACTTTAAACCAACTTATCAACATAAATCAACATTATATAAACCCCAAAAATATACCAACATATCAAGATAAGACAAAAAAAAATTGAAAGAACATGTATAAAAATATTTTAAAATCAATTTCTAAACATTTATAAATCTCAACTATAATACAAATAATAAATATGGCAGTAAACAACTCGAAAACCAAACTTTTAACCTTTATCTATATTAATATGTAATCAACTTGTCAACCAATAAATTGACAAACAAAATACAGATTCATAAAATAAAATTTATTTCCAAAAAAATAATATATTATCACTTTCTAACTATTTTGCAAATATTTGAACCACTAATCTTGATAACAATATTACATTATATAAAAACTCAAAAAACAAATCAACATAAGATTAAAAAAATAAAAATATCATTTTTTATTTAATACCAAATTCTAAACAAATTATAAATTCAAACTATAATAAGTTTATACATATGCAATAAACAACTCTAAAATCAAATTTTACAAACAAGATATACCAATATGTAAACAAGTTATCAATGATTAATACAACAAAGAAATAAAGAGTTGTAATTAAATATTATAAAAGATGACAAAAAAATAATTGGCTTGTTTTAAATTAGCTGGGTGGCCGCGCATTTTTATTTGAAAACGCACAATAGTGGCAGTAAATATGAACGATGAAGAAACACTTGTGTGACAGCGCAGAAAAAATTAAAAACGCGCAGTAGCGCAATAAATTTTTTTGGTTCTGGAAGTAACTGAAAAGTATATGGAATGCAACAGTTAATATACAAGCATGATTCATGAAATTTTTAAATAACTGTAAATTTTTTTTTACCAAATCTGATAGTTTAGGTAAATATTTTTTTGTAACTATTTTGCAAATATTTGAACCACTAATCTTGATAACAATATTACATTATATAAAAACTCAAAGAAAATAAAAACCAAATCAACATAAAACCCAAAAAAAATTGAAAAGAATTAAATTTCATTCAATATGAAGCTTAGGAGAAGATGGGCTCTTTGTTAGATGAAGTTTAGAAGTTGATGATTTGGAGAAGACAGACTCTTTGTTAGATAAAGTTTTAGAAGTTGATGAAGAAGAAGAGTTACGGTTTGATTGAAATGAATATTGTAGAAGGAAACAAATTAGTTAGGAGGGAGAAAAATCACACTCCTAATTGATTTGATGTGCAGTAAATATTTTTCACAAATATCTATACTATAAAAAAGAAAAATATATATTTTTAACTGTATTAGGAGAGAAAAACCACACTCTTAATTTGATCTGATGTGCAGTAAATATTTTTCATAAATATTTGTGCTATAGAAAAAAAAAATATTTTTTTAATCATATTAGGAGAGAGAAAAATCACATTCCTAATTTGATGTGATGTGCAGTAAATATTTTTCATAAATACCTATGCTATAAAAAGGAAAAGAAAAACTTTAACCGTATTACCATGATAGTAAAAGTAACTATCGTATATCCACAATATTGATATATTTATAAATTAATTATTACTTTAATAAATAAATCAAAGTATTAATATAACTTATAATTAAAAGTTTTATAATAATATTCTATGTAATTTTCTCTTCCAAATTTGGGTACTCAGATGAAAACTTTTCTGTATGAATCTTTTCAATTTTAGGTACTTCAACTTAGAAAGCCTCCGACTCAAAAAAGCTAAGGTGGTAAGATGCCCAGAAGAAGCTAATGGACTACTTATGCATGGTGGCTTAACAACAATCTTGTTATTGGTATATGCATTAGATTCTTAACTTTCTACACATAATCATAATTCAACCACTCAAGCATTCCTCGATCAACTTTGAGGAAATGTTTCATGTAGCAAGAGTTTAAAAATTTTAAATTCTTAATTGGTATAGAATCTAAATTATCCGGTGCTAAGGATGTTTCAATCAAGAACTTTTGGGATAGATGCAAGAAATTTGAAATTAAGATCAAATACAAAAAATAATAAAATTATTATCGTTTTAATACTTCCACGATTCTTACCACGTTTTTTGTATTCAAAAATGATAAAATGTGATGCAAAACACAATCTGACAATTATGGCTTGTAAAAAATAATCAATTAAATCTAAGATTTAATATTTATTGTGATTTAGAGATTTATATTTCGAAGAAATATAAATTTTTTTCCCTTTTTAAATTAAAATTGGCCAAGATTAACCCATTTATTATAGAAAGAAAATAAATGTCTAGCCTAAAAAAAATAAAATTCTAGAAAATCAAAACAAAACACACAGAACCAACAATCAAACAAAAAGGATGTCCGAATACGGTAGAAACTCTTCACCTTTACCATCTATTAGAAATGATGTCTGATAAGTTGTATGAGTCCACCACCGTAGTCAGGATCAGGTCCTTTCCCCAGGTAGCACAAAATAAGAATACACGAACAGTAAAACAACAAGAAAAGTGACACATGATGTTTACGTGGAAACCTCCTTGTTCAAGGAAAGAAAAAACCACGACCTACCACGTAGGATTTCACACAACTCCACTAGATTTGAGCAACAATGATTACAGACTCTTGTAATCCTAAGAGATTAAACTCTTAATCTCCCAGTTGCGACAACTCTATTACAAGAATTCAAAGTTCTAACACCATTACAATACAACCCAGCTAACTCTAACTGGAACATAAGAGTGATTCTAGCTAAAACCTCAACTAACTCTAGTTGACAATCTTTCTAGAATCATTCAACAGTTACAAAGAAAAGCTTACACAAACTTCATGTTTTCTAGCTATTACAACTCAACAAACACAACTCTAACAATAGCCCTAGAACAAGAATGCACGAGCACCAATCTTCGGAGATAGTCACTGCTTCAGAGGTGGGGAATATGCTTGAGGAGTGTGTGTATTTTTCTTCACTTTCGAAGACATGCCTTTTGATTGTCCAAAAACTAGGATAAGTATTGGACACATCAAAACAAGACCAAGTACATTTGACTTGATGGGACAAGGTTGCTGCTACTGCTGCACTGCTGCCACTCACCAACTTTATGCAAAAAGGTACTTTTTGCAGCTGTAAAAAGTTTCCTGCCAACTCCAGCCAAAACAAGCCTTTTATGGAGGATCGAAACGAAGGAACATGTCTCATATGGTTCCATCAATCATCAAAACTAGCAGTATAACAATGTCTCCCGCCTTTACTTTAATCAGTGAGTCTATCCGAATATGGTAGAAACTCTCCACTTTTATCACCTCTTGGAAATGGTGTCTCCCGCCTCTATTTTAGTCGGTGAAGGCTGTCCGAATATGGTGAAAACTCTCCACCTGTTAGGACCGGAATACTCAGGTGTCATGCGGAAGCAAATACGGTAAATTTTGAAAGACGCTAAATAAGAAGACAGACGAGAAATATACCAAAAAAGACATAATAAGTTAACATGGTTCGGTTAATCAACCTACATCCACAAAAGGAGATGAGCAATCCACTGTATAAAAGAGAGTACAGAATATCAAGAAAAATAACCTCATAAATTCACTTAAAATAAAAAGAGGTTCACACAAGAATTATATTACCACTTGTGTCTTACAAATTCTCCCCTTAAACAAGACTCTCAAAGTCCTTAAGACTATATTGTGGATTCTATTAAGTTAAGAGGAAGGAACCTCAATTATAGAGTCCAATGTATTTTCCTACCGGAGAAAGGATTATCCAAATATGACAAATCTATGATTTTCTTTTAGAAAAAGAAAAACTCAATTATGGTAAGAAAGTCAAGACAAAACCCCAACACTTTTACCACCTCTTGAAAATGGTTTCTCCCACCTCTACTTCAGCTAGTGAATGATAGAGGAGTTTTGCTTTGATAACAGATCGTAGTCGGGTTATCTGCATAGCTAACTGGTGTTGAGGTATTCTTTTTCATCTCTCTTCTCTTATAATTCTTATTGATCGACTTGACCTCCTGGTAGTTTAACGGCATCAAGAGCTTCTGCATGCCCGACTATCTTTCTTAGTCAGAGAGAGGCAATGACGTTCTTCTTCCTGTGTTTGGGAGCATATCGGTAGTCATCAGACTAGTGTTAGTCCTCTCTGTCCAAGTAATTATGTTGAGGTATACTCTCTCACCTTTATCTCTGTCTTTTCTTCTCAATCTTGCGGCTGGATAGAGTATTTTTCATACTTAAGGTATTAAATATAATCTCTTGGTAACCTCAAATAACAAGGGTCAAGGTCGAGTAGTGAGACGATGGGGGATAAGCTTCATCATCAAGAGGGAAACAACCTTAATTTCATTTTCAGCAGTCTCTAAGCTCTCACCAGAGGCTTTGGTACCCAAATAAAACAAACTCTAGACTAGATCGACGTTTCCCTTGTAAGATGAACACAAGTATCTCTTTAATCTTCTTTCACTTTGCAACATGGTCTATATTGTACTCAATTTTTAATTTTTCTCCTACTGTGGCTTTTTCAACAGATTGAACCTCCTAGGAGGCTAATACCACTGTTAGAGAGGAACTTAATAAAAGAAATAAAAAAAGATGTGCATATTTTGATAGTGAGTTGTTATCTCTATGCAACTTTTGAAATTCCTCCTTTGGCTATAATAATTATGCTTATTCCCTGCCCCTTGTGTAATGTAGCTCATATCTTCAATCTGGTTCTCTGATTTTGTATACATTGTGCCTTATTTTTGGTATTGCTACTTGTCTATATTTTTATAATCTTTTTGCTTTTGTTGGTAGCTCCTAAAATGAATTGAACTGAACTGTATAGTACCTGTTTTTTGCCTCTAATATTCTTCTTCAAAATGTAGGTATTTCTTTAGTTCAGCTTGAGCATAGAGTATGATTCTGTTAGCCTGAGAGGGCTTATCTTCAAACAAGGATTCTTTAATTCTCACAATCTCTTCCCAAATAATGAATTGTTTAAAAAATATCTCCATAAACTTTTCTGCTCTATTTAGTCAGTGCACCTTTTGAATTTCTTAACTTGTTCTTCAATATAATAAAGGAATTAGGGCCTTTTTCCGCTGACCAGTTTAGTTTTACTGTGTCTAAAAATTCTCATGCTCTGTCCAGAATTTTAAAAACATAAAAGACTTTTTGAGGTTTTACTCTTCCATCTCATAAGAGCAAATCATAGGGGCATGAGCAGAGGCTGTTTTAGCCGAGTGTTCTATCTCCATGTAACCAAAATATAATTGCAAAGCTTGATTAGTTAACATTCTATCTAATCTTTCAAAACGCAATCCTCTGTTGCTCTTCCATTTCACCAGGTAAATGGGCTACCTTTAAATATTATTTCCTCCTATTTACAAGAGTTAATGCAGAAAGCAAAGTCTTCTATATCTTGGGGATAAACTGGCACTCCTCCTATTTTTTCTTTCCCATTTAAAACTATATTAAAATCTCCCTCCATCATCCATGGAAGTGTTATAATATTAGTTAGATGATATATCATCGCATAACTCCAGCCTCTGATTGGCATCACATTTTGCATAGACTAGAGTTGTCACCAACTCCAAGTTAAGACTCACAATATTCACTTTCATAGATATTTGCTGAGTATTGTTTAGTAGCACTTTCATTTTAATGTTATTTTCTACAAAGTACCAAATTTTTTCATTAATATTTGAGCCTACTTGATTCATACCTAGTTTATTTTATATCTCTCAATATGTCTAGCATGCTGAAAAGGTTCCATTAGAGCTATCAGAAAGAATTTGTGATGCATGTTTAACATTTCAAACCTATGAAAAGCTTGATTAGTCCTCAGTGATCTTATATTCCAAATATAGAATTTCATCAATATTTAGAGTTAGCTTTATTAGTAGCACTCATTGTTACAACCCTGTTTGATTATGTTATCTCTGTCTCCTTATTCTTTTTACCCTTCCTATTATTAGCCTTGTTGATAGTTTTTGGAGATAAGTCAGCAGCAATACTGAAGGCTTCCTTAGCAGCATGTTGCAGAACTTCTTTCTTGTTGTCTTTGTCCACTAACTTTAGGTTTTTTTTCTCACCAATCTTCCAATCTTCCACACTATGAGACATCAACTCATGCAAAGTTTTGTTGGGTGGTTTAGGGCTACTCATAGGTATAGTCTACAACTCAGTCTTGATACTACCATCTATAGTTTCTTCCTGGCTGCTTCCTGTTGAATATGATGTGCTCAAGATATTGGTAGGATATGATGCAATGGGTATTGCATCTCCTATAACAAATTCCACTACTTCCATATATGTCTCTGTTAGAAGCTTGGAGGCTTCTACCACTTCTATCAAATTCAAGTCCACTCTTTACTCTTTTTGATCTTTTTTTCTGACTCTATTATGTCTTGTTGATCAATGATTTCCTTTTCCTTTGGTTCTATCTTCTTCTGTTGTCTTGTCCCTTGAATCACAGATCACTCCAGCACTGAATTCTTTACTTCATCCTTGTTGATATCAGTTGTAACATGCGTGAGTGTTATGATAGCCCCTTCTCTTCATTACTATTATTTTCAACTTCCACTATGTTTCCTCGTGATAAACCTTTGCCCTCTGTACTAATTGATTCTCTTATTTCAACATCTGATATGTTCTTCTTATCCTATTAAACATTTAGAGCATCAAACATGTTGGCAATTGTAGTTTTGATCTCCTTTGCCTTTCCAAAAACTTTGTTGTCTTTTACGGTTTGCTGGACTTTAGGAATTCCAATCACTCTTCCACTAGACAGAAACTTTGTGGGGAGTTTTTTAATAGTTCCCTTGCTAACCTCTCCTGAACTGCCTTCCTTCTGTTCCTCTATTATCTCCAACTTCTCCTTCCCCTTGTCGGGGAAACTAACTGTTGTGGTGCTTATTTTTTAAAGCGAAAATCTACACTTGTCAATCGAATGTCCTTGCATTTTACAGATAGTACAGTATTAGGCAGGAAATCATATTGTATCCTTATTTTTTTCTCTCCTTATATCTCAAGTGTCCTTATCTACTATCTCCATGACAACTTGCTTGAGTAATTTATCCTGTAGATTCACTTGGACTTTTACTCTTTCGATGGAATTTTATTAATGGTGGCCATGTCAGCTATAAAGGCCTCCCCACTGCATACACTAACGTAAATAGGCTTCTTTCCCAAAGAAAGTAGGCACGAGATTGGGAAAAGATACCCATGCCATAGCTTGTGTTGTTTCCTCATTCAATCTAAACTTTGCATCATAAATCAAAGGTCTCATCTGAAGAGTAGATCCTTCTTTAGCCCTAAAATAATACGTACTCCTTGGCATGATTATAACAAAATCTTCCAGTAGTTGGCCCCTAATTAACACATTGACGACATCCAAAGTAACCAATTTGGCATTCTCCTTTGATACCACATTCCTGAGGGATTAACGAGCTAATTCCTCTAATGATGGGCCGACCATTGATAAACTTATCCACAATAGCATACTGAAGATTCTCAATAATATTCATCTTTTTAACCTATTCTTCTGTTCAACAAATAACTGGTTCTCCATTGATTAAAAATACTGCTTTCCTCTGGATTGAAAGCAGAGTTTCATCAAGGTTTTTCAATTAAAGAGCATAGTTACTCAAAGATTTGGTTTGAGATAAAAACTGTTGATTATTATCAATGAGGGGTTTGACCGTTGGGAGGGGCGGAAATTGAGAAGTGACTGGTATTTGTAAAGTTGGTAGGGATCACCGAACGTGATTTACCCTCTGCCGGTGTGGTCATGGTTAGACCTTTAGGTTAAGCATCGACAGAAGCTCCCTCAATATCAGAATTATATTGAACTGACCAAATACAGTGAAAATGTGGCAAACATGTAATAATTATTGTAATTGTATGAATTTAGAGAGAAAAAACACTTGCAGAAATTAAATGATTAATGAATGAACGTTCACTTGAGATGTGCCGTTAACTTTAAATTGTTGTTTTAAGAATTGAACTTGACGTACCATAAACTTCAAATTTGTTTCAAAAACTGAATTTGATCTGATGAATATTTAAAAAGTTATTTTTCTTCTCAAATATTTATAATTGATTGATCAAATGCTTTAGGTAACTCTTATAAGCATTTGATCAATCAATTATAAATCAAATTAGATCGAGAAAAGCACAAAGAGCTTGTATTCTAACTAGAGAACTAGAAGAGCACATCTTGGATTCGTAATAGGGAAATTCCCGATACATGTCTTCTGATTATTTTGGAAGGGGTTTAATTTAATTGTTGTTTTTTTTTCTTGGTATGATTATTATGATTCCTGTTTTCTTGAATTTGGAATTTCACACATTCGGATTTAAGGAAAAGTTTTGTCTTTTTGTTTATCAAGAAATTGGTATAATTAAATTTATAATGAGCTCAAAGACATGCTATATATATTTTGACTCACGAATTCGATACTTATGCGAGTTAATGAGATGAATGTTAATATGTTAACATAATGACAGATAAAATGTTTGAGATAATAAGATCCAGAGTAAAGAATTTTAATCTAAAGCTTTAAGGATCTATTCGAGCCTCCGAATCTTGACTATTCGGAATGTATATATTCTTGGAAAGCTTTCGACAAGTAAACGAGAGCGAGAGAGATTTTATGAGAATAAATAATAAAATTTATTATATTGCTTTTTTTCAAAAGAACAGTGCACCTATTTATAAGTATTTACGAGAGTACAACGATCAATCACTTGGACCCTACACTTTTCTTCTCTTTCTTGAATTTTGTTAGTCCTTTTCTATTTTCTGGTTTAGGATTTCACATTTTTGGTTTTTGTTCTTTTTTAACTGTTAAACGTAGAGAAATAGATTTGCAGGAAAAAAAAAATTAAAGAATCATTATTTGGTTGCAAAGCACCACAAATCTGGAATCATTCTCAACGTGAAAAATTTAAGCATATAAAATGAAATTTCCAAAAAGAAAACAAATGTTAATTTACGAATACAACAAAAGATGAAATCATTTTTCCATTCAATAAATAAAGGAAAAAGGGGCAAATTTATCCTTTCTATTATGCAAAAAAATTCAATTTTACCCTTCATTATACTTTCCGCACAAAAATAGCCCCACCGTTACTCTCAAATATACCACTCCTTTGTCAAAACTGTCTGTCCGATTCCACATGATACTGACATTTTGACGAGGTGGACATCACATGACATGCCACCTCACCATCCCAATCAATTTTACACCCTCTTCTTCAATTCTTCTTCCACCTCCGGTATCTCCTTCTCTATCACCAATGCCACATCAAAGTTCGAAAAGTACTATTGTACAGGCAACTACAATTGCATCGTCATTCCACTAGGTCATCAAGAGATTATGGGTTTGCTTCCCAGGAGGTCAAGACGAGAAAACTCATGTTATACATGATGATGCTATTGTTACATTGGCCATGACTTTTGAATGTGCTTGTTAACATATTCTAATACTTGTGATTATTGGAGAGCAAAACTTACCAATCAAGAGGCACATTGTAAATTTGGAAAATTTCACTTCCCACCATTACCAAGACCTCTACTAGCTGCAACAAACTCTTGGAATCTATCGAAGTCTAGGCAGCTCAAGTTTTGCTGCCAGAAATAAAATCACAGAACCAAATGAAGGGGAGAGAGATGGTCGTTTGACCAGTGAATAAATAATGTAAACATTCAATCAACGTGCTTACAAACAATGACTCAATTATGCCCACTGTAATGCACAATGGTAAAATGTGGCACTTCTTCCCAGGATTTTTATCAGAGCAAGTAGCAACATGAATGAATAGGAGGTAGGCAACCACATTCAGATTAGGAGCCCACTCTTAACAAAAATATCCTTATGGGAGGTATTCCTCTAACGAATAATCAATTAAGGTACAGTATCACTCTCAAGCAAAAGTCCCGTAGCAGTTACAGTGACTGAAGTATGGCATTCCCAGATTCAGGCTCAAAACTTTCCTCCAGTTCTTGTTTTCCCAGCAGTCTAGAGGAGGGCATAAATTTCGTGTCATTAGGACAGTCAAATGATTCAAGCTCCATAGGAGTTACAGAGAACTGGCTGCCAAGGGCAGATATGGTTCTATTGATGAATTCTTGCCGAGATATATACTCCTTCATGCGACAAATAAAGTCCAAATGGTCTCTTGCCTGAATAACCAATGGGAAAAATCTGTCAGAGACAAGCAAGCAAATTTCTGATGCGCATTGGAACTTGTGCAAACAAAAAGTAGTGAAGAATACCATGAACCAAAACAGCAAATTGTCAATTAGTAACAAATGAGTTTGCATAATATAGGAACTACTAGACTTGAGCATGAGGAGATTTTAACTCAACTTGAGTTGAGAAAATGAAGCCAAGAACAATAGAGTAGATTGAGAAATGAACGACAACCTAATACCATGTGATAAGAATCATCAACCTAATGCTTCAACAAAAGGTACCACTGTCAACTGTACCAAAACTTCAATATTCATTCACATAATTATCAAACATTGGCAACTTATAGCAAATTCCTTCCCATATCCTCCAAACCTAGAAGTTGAATGTTTTCTCTGGTTGAACACTGTGCATCTCATACTATAACCCCTCAGGATACCAATACTGTCATGGATGAGAAAATAAAATCAAGCAAATTGCAAAATCAAAGAAAATTAAAACATGTTTACAGCAACAACCGTCGGAGTCAGCCTCTCTATCTCCATCAGGTAGGGGTAAGGTTTGTATACACTCTATCCTTCCCAGACCCCACCAGTGGGAATACACTGGTATGTTGTTGTTGCAACCACCTACCGCACACCTTCTCTGTAGCAGCACAGTGCCAATAAGGATGACCATATCCATGGCTAAATCAGAAACAAAGATCCTTGATCTCAGACCAGAATACTACTGATGACCAGAACCCATCTCCTGCAACTTCAACAATGTTTTGTCATAAGCACCATATGTGCCAGTGTCAATAACCCGTGAACCATTATTGAACAGTTTGATATACTTCCTCATAATTCTCAAGGAATCACCTAATACTAAGATCAATCTCAAACAATAATTATGTGCCACCAATTCCTCCACCACCAACACCCAGCACAAGCAAGGACCTGCGTGCAAAATCTGCGAGGAGCTTTCTCTTTTGTTCACTTCAATAGGCATCTCCCATGATGTCTTTGGCTGCATCATATCCACTAATTGCTACATCTGATGGGGCTTGTGTCAAGAAACGTTGCATTACAGTGTTTTATTTGTTGAAACAATATTTTGGAAATCACCAAAAAAATGCATCAACAGAGGCCTGCTAGAATACCCTATTAGGCATGCTACAATTGGCAATATCCGTGGGATCTCTTAACACCTCAATTGCCCTCTCAAGAATAGATTTTAGAACAGCAGATACCGTCTCAAGAAGGGCTTCCAATGGGATGGAGCAGCTAAGGCTCTGCTGAACAAGCCACTTATGCCAGGTAGACTCCAATTGCTTTTAGCTCCATCTAAAAATCACAGTGGGGCAGTCTTTTCCATGGTTCGGACAGTACTCTTGGTTTCCCCAGGGTCACGTGGCAGCCTACTAAACAAGCACCTTAGATGATGGAAACTAGCCACATAGACCACCCTGTTCAGTTCACTTCCAGGGAAAAGAAGCAGCAGGTACTGTACTAGCAGCTTCCAGCCCTTGCGAAATGAGACGATTCTAAATAAGACAATATCATCTTTAGCAGCTGTGTTCACAGAGTGGCCATTCTTTCCAAAAGGGACAACTAGTTTAAATAAGGGAAAAGGGTTAAAAATACTCCTCTATTTTCATCTATTAGCTAACTTTGTCCCTATTTATATTATAGGGCCAAATATACCCCTGCCATTAACAAAGTATGCAAAAGTGCCCCTCTGTGGATGGAATCCCCAAATTGACTTAAAATACCCGATTTCCTAAATATATCCCATCTCCCATTGAACCCGACCCAAAACCCACCTAACTCTAATACCCCTTAACCAAACACACTGTAATAAACATTATTTCAGCGATTGAATATATATTAGTAATAAAAATCTAAAATAAATTTAGTTTCCAAACTAGCATTCAGTCTTGCGTAGTATTGTTGTTTGTTACTTTGGAACAGAGTTGGGAAGCCGGCAGCTATGTAAATCTGGTAGCTGACGATGATACAAAGACAAAAAGTATGTATCCTACTTGATAAATTTTACTTTTGGAAGAAATTGATAAGCCCAAAGCTAAATGGAATCTATAGCTAAAGGATCCTATAGATCTGGTTTTGGCTGTTCGTTTTCTTCGAGACATTAATAATTGATTTTCAAGTTAGTTTGCAACAAGAGCGAATGGAATCAACGCCGGCGGCGAAAAATGAACTTTGGAAAGTCTCTGTTAGTTCCAAGTGTTCAGGAGCTTGCCAAGGAGCACCGAACCAATATTCCGACTAGGTGTGTCCACCTAGAACAAGAATCTCCGGCCATATCCGTCGTTCCTACAGTCCCAATTATCAATCTGAAACAGTTGATTTCAGGGATTCCTGAATTCTGAGCCGCAAAGCTTCACTCGGCTTGCCAACAATGGGGCTTCCTCCAGGTTTGATTTTCAATGGATTAAAATGGAGTGAGCATCTTTTCTTCACTTGCCGAGCGTCGGTGAAGTGATGTTCAATGTGATTTTCAATGGATTAAAATGGAGTGAGCATCTTTTCTTCACTTGCCGAGCGTCGGTGAAGTGATGTTCAATGTGATGGTGACTTTTTTTTTTCATGAAAGGATTTTTCCTCTGGTCTGTAATATGGAGGTAATCTCTTTTGTGGTTCTATTTCTGGTGAAACTTTTTGCTTGGAGGAATATGGTCGGTCGGCAAGCTTTTCTGTTGTGGCGGGAATGGTGATGGACGGTGTAGTAGGAGGTGGAAGGGAGAGAGAATGAAAAGAGAGCGAAAAAATTGGGGACGGGTTATATTTAGGAATACGGGTATTTTAAGTCAATTCGGGGGATTCCGTCCAAGGAGGGGTATTCTTGCATACTTTGTTAAAGACGGGTATATTTTGTCCTATAATATAACTAGGGACACAGTTAGCTAATAGACGAAAATAGAGGGGTATCTTTTATCCTTTTCCCTTTAAATAATGATGCCAAACCCTCAAGCAGAACCAGCTACCCCCTGTTTCAACTGATATCCTCCATCTGGAAGTAGATTAATCTGTAGGACTGTTAATATCATCACAATCAAGAAGAAGAGAAGAGTCCATCCTCAATAGTCACTCCAGCTGCTAGCATTGGCTCATGCTCCAGGGGCTTCTCAAACATTTTCTGTTCAATGCATCTAGTAGCAGGTGAGTTTGGTGGATCAACTTCAAACAGTTGCTAGCTTCATTCTTTTTATTTAAGTTAGTTTATAATTATAACTTTGGATTTTATTGCTTGCTTAGATAATTAAGATAGTTTAATGCAGTAAACAGTTAATCACAAGTCTCTGTGGGACGATGGTCGATCTTATCGCTATATTATTTGTACAACCGCGTATACTTGTTTGTGCATTTGGGAGCAACAGACTACCGAACAATACCATTTTGTTAATTACACAGCTGTCCCATATGTTGCAACATACAACAAAAATGAAATTTTGGCATCTATCCTAAACACGGCTGAGATTATTTTGTCAACATCTTAAATCAAAATGTTTCCAAAAACATGATGTCAAAAAATCAGCTGCATCATCAAGTTCTTCAAAAAGAATGCTCACAAGATTATTTAACAAGTAGAACAAGGAACTTGCAAAAGTATTAGCAGACCTGTCGATATTCAGGAGCTCGTTTTGGAAGTTTGAGATAAGCCATGTTCATCATCTCATAATCCCACAGGAAGGACGTATGATGAACCCAACGCCCTTTTGTGATAGATTGAGCATTTCCCCCAAACTTGCAGTTGCCAAAAACATAGTCTGTGATCATGTAAAAATACAATATGAAGTTGGTTATCTCAGAAAGTTGATGAGCAGAACATGAAAAAATTCTGCAAATCATATCAATGAGGAAGAGGGGGAAAAAAGCCAAATACAAGCAGTCAGATAGATATGGGGGGGTACTCACAATTTCTACAAGGCCAAGTAAGACAGTGTGCATAGAAACGGGAACCAACAGCACAGAGAGGAAAGAATATAATTGCTAACAAGAAGAAATTAGAACACAGAAAAAGAAGCATCAAGTGGTCATACAATGAATGGGATTTTTCTTGTCAGGAAGTTAGCAAGAAAGTTTTTGAACATTACCTACCAGAAATAATTAAATCTATATAAAAGGAGGTTCCCTTGATGAGTGCGGCATAAAAGTTTTATCTGGGGACAATCACCATCATAGAATAAGTGCTTACTATCGCACTGTCAATCTGACACTCAACTTTAGTTTCTAGCCCCCAGTACATGCAGTATGCACAAATACATTGTCCGCCATATGAAACTTCTAATTTTTTTTTTTTGCTGGTCAAATAAGTTTTACTAATATTAAACTAACTCAGTGTCACAAAGATATAAATAAGAAATATATTGTGCAAAATATACCATACAGAAAGCAGAAGCAGGTGTTTTCTCCATAAAAAGTTTAGAAGTCAGTCTTTTTTTTTTTCTTTGGACAAGTAAAAAAGTGAAGTATTATTTCTCTATCTTTTTTGTTTGGTTCTTGAAGAAGAAAACCTGCAACACATCCTGCAAAAATGCTGGATACTCAACGATGAACAATATCCTGGAGCAAAAAAAGTACCATTTTCACGAAGAGAGAAATCCCCTACTCCTTGAAACACTTTGCTATACAGTTGGCTGCTCCATGACATGATGGGCCTAGGATATGGTTGTACACTAGGGAGAGCATCCGTGTTGCATATGAAGGTGATGAAAACTGTATGGTGATCGACAATTACGGTGCCTCCCCCAGTAAACCTCTTAACTACTGGAATCTTGTCGTGCAAAACAGAACCGATTTCAAGAAGTTCAGCTGGCTTTCTGTGACAATGGTTATGTTTGTTATATATAAAATAACTCAATTCAAAATATACAGCAGTAAAGTTCTATCATTACATCTACGGCATTCAAGTAGTCATAACTTCTTGCATCAATTATAAACTGATAGATCAGAATTTGCACACCAGCAGTGTAGGTAACACTCAGGGGTGGATCTACATAGAAGGAGATGAAACTTCTCTGTGTGTGTGTGTGTGTGTAAAAGGAATTGTATAAATATTAACCATGGCACCCAAAGCAGCAATGGAGCTCAAGGTGCCAGCGGTTAAAGCTCAGGTTTTCCTCCCTGGGATGCAAGTTCGAATCCTGCAGGGTTCATTTTTCCAAAACTATTTTAGCATGCTGCATTTAGGACTTTTAAGATTCAGGTTTTACTCCCCTTGGACGCGAGTTCGAATCCAATATTGTACGCTCCTTAAAACTATTATAGCATGTGGACATACTTTTTTGGCGAATTTATAGTTAAAAAAGTTGTGGTTAAGTACAGTAGAACCCTAGAACTGTTCTAACTAAAAACTTGACTACACCAACGAGACAAGGCTTTATCTTGTGTAAACATTTTCTGACAAAAATAAATTAAAACTTTCGTCTGTGAATATTGACACCACTTCCACAAAACACTGCATATATTATTGTTCGAAGCAGGTGGCACCCAGAGCTTCCAAATCCTAGACCCGCCTCCAGTAACACTAACGGCTTAGCTCCACCCAGAATACAGTCTACACGATATCAGAAAGTGGGAAAACTGGCCTTGTTATCAGTGTCTTTATGACACACAAATGGAATCATAAGTTGACGGCATTAGCTCGCTAAGTTAAATTAAATCAACCAGTAAGCATCTTTACAAATTATTCATTGACATGTGGAACATATTTGATTCTTAGAAAATTTATCTCTGCTTACTTTTTTTTTCAGAAAACCATGCAGATGTTGATATTCTGCAAGCTCACTAAGTTAAATCAACCAATAAGAAAATTTACAAATTATTCTTGACATGTGGAACATATTTGATTCATAGAAAATTTATCTCTGCTTACTTCTTTTTATCAGAAACCACGCAGATGCTTATATTATGCAATAATCTCATTCATTGATTTTGTTTATTTGTGTTGTTAGCGATATCATTTTTTCCCTAAAAATGACAATTAAGTGGATGTGAATGAAAAGTGACACCACACTCATCCTAGCACATCCATCATCCAGTGTCAGGTATAGAAACAAGTGGCCTTTGCCTCTTGCTCTTGCAACTTTTAATGGTACCTAGGAACAACTTGAAGATCCTTCTTTTCTCTTGTGACAACTAAGAAACCCCCGAGTGCCAGTGGCACGCAGTCCAAAATCCAGTGGATAACAAGGCTTGCTCATTACCCTTCTCCACTTGAATACTAGATTTTTTTTGTGTCAGGGTACGAATTTGTGATGTGCTCCTAACCCACTTGAAGACCCTTCTTTCAAGCTACTTTTTTTTATATCTCTGGAGATGTAGTTGATTCTCCATCTCTTTATTCCCTCCTCTGAGGAACAGTGAACATCCTAGAAATTCAGATAGGATCCCAACCAAATCACCCTAAAAATTCATTGTAGAGAAACTCTTCAAAATGCATACCCCACCCAAAATCACTTCAACTATTCAAAGACTTCTATAACTACAATTATGAAGCCAAAACAAATAATGTTTGAACTCCCAAACTTTATTTCCGATCAAGCACAACAACAAACTCAGTATTTCTAAAAGCCATTCACGGCAAAAAAAACACCAATTAATATCACAGATTTAATTAAGAACTATGGGTTGGTCTATCATTAAATAAAATATCCAAACGCTATGGCAACCCACGGAGAATTGGTCTTTGTATAATGAACCCGCCAATCGAAACATTTCTAGTAAAAATAGTATTATGGGAAAAGAAAAATAACATCAGGGCATAATAAAGGGCGAAAATTGGTAGCTCACCCTGAAATCCCCATGACGATGGTGGGTTCATTGGTTCCATCATTCACGATACACCAATTTTGAGATGATGTCCTTAGCAGCCGCTCCTCCAAATGCAGTTGCTGCAGAATTGACACTCCCTTAAGTCTAACAAGATTCATCAATGGCAGCAGCCCCACATTCCTTGAAGTCATCGCCAAAATCTAATCTTTATTATTATTTTCTTCTACTAAATAAATAATCTGTATGTCCACAGCTGAAATGGGTCTGTTCCTAATTTCACCAGAAAACCTATAATTGTGTATTCACTCAAGGATTTCAAGGAGAAATCGTATCTATGAGTGAGACATTACAGACCCACTGATGGAATTCATAAATCTCTTTTTCTTCTCAACTCAAAGACTGGTCTCCTCCATGGCTCTATCTCACACTTCTTCTCCTCCGCCCAGTAAAGAATTGAAGCCCAGCGCCTACCATATTTTAGTTTGACATTCAATACAAACGGCTAAGGGGAAGACTTAACGCACATGCTTCTTCAAAATTGAGCAAAGGCATAATTAGAAAGTAATTGTAATTTAATTATATAAATACTCCCTTAGTTCCATTTAATTATTAAATATATTAAAACTAGTTATTTCAAAATATTTACTAGTTTTAAGTTCAATAATAATTGATCATATTTTTTTAATTATCCTCTTTGTATTTAAAGTCATTCTAAAACATAAAAGAAATTATTATTATATATTTTTTTTAAATTAATAAAATTATATTAGTTAAATTATTATCTCTATTAATTTATTCTTTAACATATGCGCAAATCTTATCCTAGCGACTATAACACAACAAAAGGGTGTATTTTTTATCTTGTCTTAGCCTTTACATTTTTCATACCTTTTTCTTTTGTTATGTTCAAATATCTCTTGGAATAATAATAGTAATGATAATAACTTAATACAACCATAATTCGAGAAACGATTTTTGATTTGATTATACAAAACTATAAATCAAATTAGAGATAGTCTTTTACTTCTTAAAAAAAAAAAGTTGTTGGGGTTTAGAATCTAAATTAACTTAGCTTTGATATTAATTTATTAGGATTGAAAATTGAGATAGTTGGACAAAGCAGTTAATTAAAGATAATAATAAAGATGATAGTCATATAGTAAGTTGAGAAAATAAAGGAGGTATAAATTTTGATTAATTTGACTTACATCAATAATTATAAGAGGAGCAAATTTACTAACACTAAAAATACAAAAGATAATATAAAAATACAAAAAATAATATAAAATTAAAATAATTAAATGCTTTAATATGTCAAAATATCTCAAAAGAATAAATGCCCAAATAACAATAAAAGAAAAAATATCCAGTAAATAAACACCAAAGTGAGATATAAATTGGGTGCGTAAACAACACTCAAATAATGAGATGGAAAATAGAATAGATATATATATGATAAAATGCCAGTGGGGTACGTAAACGAGGAAAAATCACATGGTTTTGTACTGGTCAGTTTTGAGTTGTCGAGTGACGATTGGTTGAACGTACTTTGGCAGCTCCTGGTGGAGTACTGGTATGATAGATTCTAGGACGAATGTTGGAAAGCAGATTTTTAGATCGAGTGCTCTGTGCGGTATCTTTTTATGTTCATACCACCATATTATTCATCTTTATAGCTTGTTTGGTCAAGCTTCTCAAATCAACTTATTAGTTTGAGAGTGCTTATCAAAAAAGTACTTTTAACAATTTATATTTGGCCAATAAATTTAAAAAACACTTTTTAGCAACAATTAGTGTTTGACCAAATTTTTGAAAAGTGCTTCTAAGTGTATTTTTCACAAAAGTGTTTTTCAAATAAGTGTTTTTGGGGAGAAATTATTTTTTCTAGCTTCTGAAAAACAGTTTTTGCTACTCTCTGAAATACTTATTTTCTCTCAAAAGTTTCGTCAAACACCTTTTTTTAAAATAAGTATTTAAAAATAATAATAAGCACTTTGGCCTCCCAGAAGTTTGGTCAAACAAGCAATTAGTCCGCAAACAGAGCCGGACCCATGTGTAAGCTAGGGGGTTCACGTGCAACCGTTAACTTCGGACAAATATATATATATATATATATATACCTTGAAAAGTTAATATATATCGTGCACCCAAACAAAGATAAGTTGATTTGGTGCACTGGTTGAAGTGCGCTATTCCACCATTGTGACTCAGAATCGAACCTCCACGGACTTTTCAATAAGTTTTTTTTGTTTTTATTTGAATGGCATCATCCCTTTTTGCATATGTTTTGTTAAGAAAAATAGTAGGGCGCAAATATGATGTGCTGGAGAGTCAAACCTGCAACCATCTGTGAATTTTCCTCAATATTAATCAATAATCTGCTACTCTCAATTGATCAAACAATGGTAAAGTCTAATTATACTAAAAATCACATTTGACGTATGTAATTATATTTTCACCATTGTTCATGTCATTAGTGACCAGTTCAATATTATTCCTTCGTCGTTATTAGTATCTATGTTAAAATAAAAATGCACCCGGAATCTTCAAATCTTGAGTTCGCCTCTGTTCGCAAATATTAATTAATTAATGAGATTCTTATATAAATATCACTTTTAAGAATGATGATTATAAAAGATATAACTATTTTGAAAAAAAATTACATAAATACAATTTATCTAAAATTTTATCTTTTTAATTACATTTTGTACAACTTTTACTTCCTAAAATAGTTGTTCTAATTAAACATAAAGAAAAAATTATATACTTAATATAAGAATTCAAATACACAAAATTTCAAAAAATCACTCTCTCTTCTCCATCTTATTTTCCCCATAAACTAGTGAACATGTTCACGCTTCGCGCGATTATAAAAAGCGTAGATGAATTCACCAAATTATCTTTTTCTTTTTTATAAATAGTGTCAAAATCTATGAAAGTGAAAAAAAAACTCTCAAATTATTAAAGCTAAAGCTTTTTAAAATGTGAGTTCACCCACAAGATCAAGTGCTGCATCAACTTAGTAACCAAAAGACAACCAAATAGAATTATATAAAATGAGAAAAACAGCTTACTAATCTATTACAACTTGGGATGATTTTGAAAACTAAGTGAAACTATTATAACTTGTGTGTATATTGAAAACTGTATGATTTTAGAAACAGAGTACTCGTGGATATATTTAAGCTTAAAACCAAGCAAATTGATTTTGAAATATACGAGGCTATTTCTCAAAACCAAGTAAACAACTTGGTTTGACTCTGTTTTACATATAGAGTATAATGACTTAGAAAGTTTAAAGTATCTCATAATATTTTACATCTCTTATGTACTTTGTCATTTTTCATATTCGAATTAAAAGAAAGTGTACTTAGAGAGACATACAAAAAAAATAGTTAGACTTACAAACAATTATCGAAGACAAATAGAAGAGCACATACACACAAATTTATCTGACAAAAAAATTGTGACGGAATAATAGCTGCAAAATTGAGAAAGTAATGAGCTTATCATTTTTTTTCTAAGTTCCTACTGACCTCCCTTCCACCACCAAGTTAGGTTGCCTCCATGTCTGAAAGAGACTAATATCTATATATATTATAAAGGAGAGTCATAGTGTTGCCTACGTGGCTCTCTCAGAGATCAGGATTCTTAATTATCTTTTTCCTCAAATTTTTAGATCTTCTCCTTATTTTTTTTCTCATTATGCGCTCTAATAAACAAATAAAAAGAAAAAAAAAAGAAAAAGGACAGTCGCATTCTAAATTTTCATAATTGCCGTGAAATTGAATCGTTGCAATTCTGAAAGTCGTTACATTGAAATTGTAATACTGCATAATTACAATGAAAGCATAGTGGCAGCCTTTATTAGGCATAATGGCAGCCGTTCATTTTGCCTTCTCATTTAATTGGCATCTTAATAGCTTTGAAGAAATGGTTTCTCATTGTTTTTAAATCTCTCAAGTATGGTATACTTTCGGGGGCAATATGCATACATTTTACATGATTGCTTCTATCATATTTATGAACATGAACTCTGAGGGATTTAAATGAGGTTTCAATGAGTTGCCGGTGTTTCTATCACTAAGAACAAGTTTTGTTGGCTGCAAATAGAAACCAGACATTTTGATGGTTAGCATATTTCTCTTCTTCTTCTTCTTCTTCTTCTTCTTTTTTTTTTTACATTTTAAGGACATGAACTCATTCATTGCGCTGTCTAAAATGGATAATTCAAGTTTTAGAAATTAACTACCTCATATGTTAGTACAACATGGTAGTACAACATGGTAGTAACAAGTGTTTTGAGATGTTTTTAAGCTGTGGCATATAATTTGAAGTGTTGCAGCTTGGTATTCATTTGCCCTTTTTGTTAAAAAGTGTATAAACTGCATGCGACTTCATTGTTTCTGCAATGCCGCAGAATATGGTAGGTACATCTATTGTTTGTTCATGTTGTTATTCTCTTTGAAATTAGCAAAAGCAAGGGTTTGCTCTTATACTAAGTATAAAATTTCTGTATTTAATTGATTGTGTTTATAGCAGTTATTGGGTGTACCGGTCATCTCAACCCTTCATCAATTTAGCAATTTGGGGTGAGAAATGATTCTTCGATGTGATTTATGGGGAAATTGGATGCTAAAACTCTAAATAGTTGATGTTGCAATATACGAGAGTCTTTGATCTCTTATTTACGTGTTATATTGTCCTCTTTAATGTGTTGGTGATGAACCTTGCTGATATAATATTCTTTATTGTTCTTAGCTTCTTTTTTCTTCTCAAAATTTTTTGCAGGTCTCTCAAGTCTCCGGTATAAGTGTAACTCTTTGAGCTTTTGTTAATTTTGATTTTCTTCATTTCTATTTCAGGTACATGTTCTTGGAGAGAGAATGACTAACACTTAATATGTTTTTATTTTTCATTGTTTTTTCTTTTCAAGTTCATGTATTTTTCTTGACATTGTATGTGATGCATGTCTTTGTATGTTTAAGTATTATGAGACTTTTACTTTGACAAATATTAAAGTCATTAGTAAAATATAATTATTTTATAGTGTGTCTTTATGTTTTCTTTTTTATTTTGTTAATTGGGTATATAATTTTTATTTTCTTTTTAAGTTTCTTTATTTTAAGTTTTCGGGGTGTAACTCTTTTGGATATTATTTTTTATGATGTCGAATTGTCGATACTTTTAGTGAGAGGTTTGAGGCTAACAAACATAAGTTATATTCTTATTCGTCCTTTCTTTGCTTTTTCTCCATGTTTCATTGTTTCATTTATGTAGATCTACAATATTTGATGTGTATTAAAATATATTTTTTTATTATTGAGCATTTATATAAATAAATGTTTCAAAGTAAATGTTGGAATTAATATTTATACCTTTATTTTAATTATGAACATCAAATTTTTTATGTCGAATTTTTTATCCTTAATTTTAAATCTATGATATTTGCACTTAAAAGAGAAGTTTTTGCATCACCGCGCCAAGTGCGGACAAATACACTAGTTTGTGAATATAAGATCCAAGACTTTACATCCTGTGTGAAAGAATTAAAATTGATGGAAAACTAGTAAGTTGTCGTGTTAGTGGAAGTTGACTCTTTGTTAGACTAAATTCATTGTTTAGGCAATATGTATTAATTGCGATTAGTTAATGAACTGTTAAAAATAAATACTCAATGGTCAATATTTTTACACTAATTTGTCATCATATACATTAAAGACCAATTTAATTCGGACTCATCAATTTCAGGCTCGTATGTGGGACTCCAAAATGAACAGTCAGAACTTGGGATGAGATTCTGCTAAAGCATTTGGACAGCTTCCATTTAAATAACTCATGAATTTAAATAATAGATACTCATTGTTAAGGCTCTGATTAAGTGTTAATAAAAACAAAAGCAAATGTAAGAGAAATTATAGTCATTAGTAAAATTTGAGAAAGCATATTACAGACAAAAAAAAAAAATTGAAAGATCAAAAAAGGGCTACCGTTATAGTTTGACTGATAATAAGGAACAAAAATATAGTTATTAAAAATTTCAGGAAAACGATTTTTCTTCACATTAATCTGGCCCAAAATAATAGAAAATAAATACTAATAAATACCACAAAAGACCCAAGTGATATTTAATTTCATATAAAATTTTCTTTTTAGATACCTTTTTTTAAATATTTCATAAATATTTGTGGAAAAGCAGAGAATAATGTTTCTTTTGCTTATTTTTCCTCTCTATAGATTCAAATGAATGAACACAAGATTTCATAATGACTATCTACTTTTATGAGCAAAATATACCTGTTTAAAAAAAGGAGAAAAGGTGCACATAATAATATTGTGCCATGCGTATATTAACATGGCTCCATATAAAGTGGATTAATGGAATATTACAGCCTTGTTGATATAAGTTGCCAGATAACATATGTTGGCCTTGCCGCCATCTAAATGACATTTAGAGTCTACCAAAGTTCATTGAATTTAGTCAGGCTGAGTTGTGTCTGCATCATATGAACATCTCGTTTCTGCAAAATAAAACAACAAACTTTCTCCAATAAATTTGAAATAATAGAAAGACTGTCTACTGCAAAATGTCTCTGATAAGTAGTTTAGTTTTAATTTTCAAAAAACAATTATGAGAACTGGCACAACAAACTAAATTGAAAAAACTAAAATGCTATGAATCGAATATGACCAAAATAAATTAAGTCTTACTTTCAAAAGATGAGAGTCTTCAGCATGTAAACCTTGAGAAGTTCAAAAAATCAACGAACGATGCCATTAATATAGCAAAAGTCAAAGGCCTCACTTTCTTAGCATTGTGCATACTTCTGTTAATAGACATGAATTTGAAATACAAATCTTGCCCTAAGTCGACAATATACTATGTGTAAAAGGGTCCGTTGATTTCACCAAAAGAAAGTTTTACTTTTGCTGAGTCGTAGAAAGTAGAGAAAATGAAGAAGGTGGTATAAGGAAAGAGAAGAGTTGCCTAAAAGATAAGATTAAAGGAGGAATGAAGTAAATGTAACATCTTTTTCTGAAGGAAAAAAAAGTGAGTTGGATTTGCTTTAATGTCATTCATAGTAAAGACAGACTTATTGCTACTAAGTGGGTTGAAAGAAAAACGGTTACTTTTGGGCCAAATAGACAAATAATTTATTTGGCTTAATTACAAGTGCTACGTGGGTGAGGCTTTTATTACATCAGTTAGATTGTATAATTATTATATTAGAAAAATGAAGAAAAAAAATCAAAAAATTGAGAAAAAAGATAAATATGAATGATGATCACAGAGAGGTGTCATATCACTTCTCTAATACCTAACTTTATATATATATAATTATATAGATTTCAAGAGTTCTATATTCTCCATAGGCAGAATACATAAACATGTACTTAAACTTGGCCTCTGCTAGCAAGTATGCCCTCAAACTTTAAGTGTGCACAAGTAGGCACTTTAACTTTGATCTTTCTCATACAAGGCAAGTCTAAATGCCACAAGCATTGTTGAAGTTGAATTTACAAAACATACATCAAAATAAACCCAAAAAGGCTTCTCAATAGAAACCACGTCAACCAGTCATCTCATGGTTGATTCTTATCTTTGTATTTGATTTGCAACTTTTTACGTTGTTGCATTTCTTGAAACTGATTTCCAGTGATAGCATCTTTTTCTTTCCCTTTCAAACCAGGTGGCTTGAATCCAAGATTAGTATTTGAAAGTGATGCATCTTTTAATGTCGTCCCTCTTGAGATAAATCTTTCACTTGGTCTCCCAGGCTGCAAAATTCTTAAACATTATACAATATATATATATATATATATATATAAGAAAATTAGGTAATATATATGCATACATTAATGACTTGTCTTTCAGACTGCGTGTTTGTGTAAACATCAAATCCCACATCTCTTGTTCTTTTTCTTTCAATTGAAGAAGATGTCTCCTTTCTACTTCTCAGTACTCTTGAAGTATTTGGATATAAAGAAGAGGAGTGTTGATTGTTAAGCTGATTCACTGGCCTTGGTTGTGAATATTGCTAATTGAGAAGGTTGTTGACAAGGTTGTTGAGATGCTTGTTGAATGGGCTGCTGAGAAACCTGTTGAGATGGTTGTTGAGAGGCTGTTGAGATGGCTATACATTAAGTAAAAAAGTTAGAAGTCTAAAAATTATTAAACTAACAAAGTGAAAAAAATATCAAAATAATGACCCCTGATTTGTAGCTTCTTTTATTGTGCCCAACTTGATGGCACTTGAAATATGTCATCTTAACTCCATTTTTTTATGCTTTCCGCTATTTTTTTTTCTTGGTTCATCCTTATCTTTTCTTGTACATCTTGGGATCTTCCAAGCATTGGATTCACTTCAGGGGGCTCGACTAGTGGATTATTGATTTCAGGCCACATTATCATATTAGAGATTGGTTGTATAAAGTACTTATAAGCACGTAAGAATGTATCTTTCCTATACCAATGCTCCACATAGTTTTCTGGTTCTTCCCCAATGTGATACAAGACACAAACTAGATGTTGGCAAGGGATACCCCTCAACTGCCACAACCTGCAACTATATGTTCTCTTAGCCATGTCAATTGTGTGTCTATATTCCCCTTCTTGAATCTCAAATCCAGTGTCATGGTTCCCATTCACCTTTAGTTTCCTACCAATAGTTTTATTTTCTTCTAAAACTAGCCTGGTCATGGGTGAAATATCAGTGATCCAAGTATCAGCAAACTTGATCATATCTCCATGCCCTATTCATTATTTTATGTCTAATATCTTCAAGCATATTAATCATAGATTTGTGTGGAGGACCAGGAATTCAAGAACTAAATGTATCACACATATTATTTTCCGCAACATCACACTTACTTCTTTCACTAAACAAAGATCTACACCAATATTCTTTGTTATATATATGCAATGACTCACATATTTTTATCAATTTTTTTCAAATATTTAAATTCTTCTCTCAGTTTTACCTCAAAACTAGCCTTGACACGCCTCCAAAATGCTCTTCTCCTTTCTTCATCTCTCCATGTCTTTTGCCAATTTGCAAAAATGTGTCTTGCACACATTCTCCTTTTAACATTAGGAAGTAACTCATGAACAACTGACTCAAGACTCTAATAAAAAAAAATCTATTAGAATTTTCAGAACAATTAAAAAAAATTCCAAAATAGTTAGAAAAAGAAAAAATTTCTAGACAAGTAAGAAAAAGAAAAAAATTCCAGAACAATTAAAACAATAGACCAAGATGATGAACTCATACCTTTTGCATGTCATTCCATCTCCATCACCAAGCTGCAAATCTTTAATGAGATAACTTAAGAACCAACTCCAGGAGTGTTTAGTTTCTTGATCAATCACTGCACAAGCTATTGGATATATTTATTGGTTTCTATTTTTTCCAACAACCACTAATAATTCTCCTCTAGAGGCACCCTTCAGAAAACACTCATCCAACCTTTGATCTTCCTACAACCTTCTAGCCATCGTTTCTTCAAAGCAGCAAAGCAGACATAGAAATATTTGAACAAGTGTTTGCTAGGGACTGTTTCATTGTCAGTTCTCACCTAATAAGAAGTTCCGGAATTGTACTTTTAATCATATCTGCATATTCTAACAGTATTGAAAACTCAAGCTTCCAATTACCCACGAACTTGCTAATAACACTCATTTTGGCTCTATAACAAATTGATTTTCCCACTTGTAACCCCCAATTTTTTCTTAATATCTCTTGAAGCTTATGAACTCTAATATAAGGTTGAGATATGATTCTATCCTTCATCTTTCTAGCAACATATTTGGCTGATCACAACTTGTTCATGTTCTATGTAATATATCTATGAGCTGGATAGTACTTTTTTATAGAAAAATCTTGAGTATCTTTATCCAGCCTAACATAGATTTCCCAATTACACTTTCCTGCATATTTTACCCTTACTCTATGAGGTTCATTGGGATTTAACTTTAATTGAACATTCTCTTGAATAACATAATCAGCCACAACTTTTCTAAATTATTTTGCACTCTCAAATATCATACTCAATTCAAAGAAAAAAATGACATAAGAATCATCATACCTCAGCTTTCTACTTTTTCCTCCGGAAGGTAAATCAATACCTAGTCATGCTAAAACATCTAGCTCTTCATTACTATCTTCACTTGGTTCATCTGATGAACCGATGAACTCTTCATCACCGCCAAATCTATCAACATATTTGTCTATCTTATTCTTGAAAATATCCTCAAATCTCCTATCTACAACAGCTTCTCCAAGCTCAACCTCTTGAATCTTGGAAGATTTTTCAGTTTTCTGTTTTTGCTTTGCAGCTTTATTGTTTTTCTTTTGTTGTCTAAGATTTTTTCTAAAACCTCTCAATTCTTTATTAACCTCACTATCATCCTCATCCGAAATACCATCTAAGTCTTCCTCTTCGAAATCAAGAAAATCACTATCTTCTTCTTCAACTGGTTGTTCAACTCCAGCTGCCTCATTTACTGTCTTATTTATATCATCCTCAAGCTGTAAATCTCTAGAACAACCACCCTTTATTTATTTATTTTTTCCACCAACAGTCCTAGCAGTGGGCCCCTCTTCTATAATATTCACACGTTTCAGAAACAAATTAAAGGTTGTCCCACTCTGCAATTTTTTAATACAATTGTATAGTTGGCTGTCACTTTTCAACAAGACAAATTTATGGATGGTACGATCTTCAACATAAAAAGCTTCAATATTATCATACCCAATGTCGTATGCATAAGGTTTTAGTTCGGTCAAAGAGAAATGGTCCTTATTAATGCTAAATACAGATTTTTTGAATTTTGACACATATTGACCTTTAAAAATTTTACCTTCATGATGAAAAATAACAATAATATGACCACTTATATGATCAAATCTGTTAAAGTAAAAGAGCAAAATTACTGTCAATATTTCTTTCCTTTTAACAGATTTAGAAACCCATTATAAAAGGGCAAAAGAATATACTTACCTAGGCTAAATTAAGGGAGAACAGTGGGTAGACATTTAAGGATATAGAACTTCAACAACAATGTTGAACAATATTCCCCAAATTCGAAGAATCTGAACAAAGGATTAGGGTATTAGTGGATGAAGTTTATTTCTACAAAATGAGAAATTTTGGTCGAGTTTTACCCTTAAAACTATTTTAATTTTTTTTAATATCAAATTTACGTGTAAATTAGTTGGTAGCATTTGAGTTGATCACTAATCCATGTAGGAGCATGTGTTTTTCACGCATGTGGCCTGAAAATTTATATCTGCTTATTCAACTTTATACAAGTTAAAGTGCCTACTGTGCACACCCAAAGGGCATACTTGCCAGCAGAGGCCAAGTTTAAGTGCTTGTTTATGTATTCTATCTTCTCCATGTTTGTTCTTCTAAAAATGCCAAGAATCTCTCTCTTCTCCATATATATATATATATATATATATTAAAATTAATTATATTTTTAAAATTACAGCACATTTATGTCATATTTTACTATTTTATTAAATATTAAATATTTTTCATATTTAGTCTATTTAAATTATGAAAGAAATAATTAGTTATCTTATTTATAGGAACAATACCATATTTAAAGTATTTATCTCTTACTCATTTATAAGATAATACTATATATTATGTAATTTAAACAATAATTATTTATAATGAAATTTTAAAGTTATTTTATAGTATTTATGTAACTTGCCCAATATTAATCTCAGCTAAGTATTTGCTAAATAGGCATAAGCTTATTGAGGGAATAGATTCCACAAAAATATGAGCCAAAAAGAATGATCACATTACAAAGATATTATTACCATATTGGATTGTTCTCTTTAGAGTTATAGTTAAGACTGTGATTGGGATGTAACCTTAAACTTCTTTTTTCTGCTTTGTAATTCCAAGTCTAGTAATAAAATTCGTTTTATTTACTAAAAAAAAATAAAACTAATAATAACTTAATATAATCATAATTCAAGATGCAATTTTTGTTTTGATAATAAGCAAGTATAAATAAAATCAAATTAGAGGTATTTTTTTATTTCTTAAAAAAAGATATTATATTATACTCACATATTATTGACGATTGCATGCCCACAAAATGATTTAACAATTCACAAATTAGTCATACATTTATGGAGAGACAAATTAAATAATTAATTGTTTTACTAAAATATATGAACGTAAACCTATTGGTACGGAGTATTGTCTCTTTTACTTTTACTCTACCAAATATAGAATTTGTTAAAATAGTCCATCGATTATCAATTTATTAACTAGAGAAATTGACTCTTAATTGAAATAAAGAATTACTCACTTATATGATTTTTTTTTAAAAATATTAAATTTAATTTAGTTAGACCCAATTACTTATTTCAAAATAAATGGTATTTTTAGCTTGTGTACGACCCCTCTCTTAAAAAAACTATTCATTTCTAGAAAGTAAAATGTATTTTTACGAACTTATTCTTAATAAGAGAAAAATTAGAAAAACATCATTAATGTCTTTTTAATTATGTAAAAATATCACTTATTTTAAAATAAAATTAAAAAATCAAAACATCATTTATTTTAAGACGGGGGAGTATTAATTAGTTCAACAATGATAGAATTTGTAATGCCAAATTATGCCCAAAAAGATTTAATTTTTCCCATCACATCAAGAATTGTAACACATGTATTTATTTTTTCAAACTGCGTAATAAATTTATTTTATTGCATTAAAAATCTCAAACTATTTTTTGGTGATGACAATATCATATTCCAACTTTAATTTATGTGTATTTGTATTTGAAAATAAATTTCAGTTTTTTAGTTTGAAATCTTATAAATATAAATTACTATTTCACTTGAAATATTTTTCACACTTATTTTTTAATTTTTTAAATTATCTATTTCAATTTTAATATTGACCAAATTGTTAAATTAATAATTTTCAGTCAAATTAGAATTGGTGCAAAATTTACTTTTGAAAATCCATATTTTCTTTTAATAATTATTTGAAAAAAGAAAAGAAAAGAAAATTATTTGAACAGACCTCAGGAGCTAAATTCTCGTACAAATCTATAAGTCCTTGGATAGATCCCGTCATTCATTTTCATTCAACTGCTACAATTTGATGAAAAACAAAATGCTTTTTCTTTCTTTATTCATCTTCCTCCTCCTAGCTCCGGCGTCATTGCCGTCGATCGCGACGGCGGAGACGGAGCAGCAGAAGCCACAGTTCGCCGTTGACAGCGGGAAAGTATTGGAGCTTGTTGAATCCAACTTCGATGCTGCAATTTCCGCATTTGATTACATTTTGGTCGATTTCTATGCTCCTTGGTGCGGCCACTGCAAACGTCTTGCTCCTCAGGTCCATTTCCTTTAATTCTCTTCGTTTTGGTTGTACTTTCTGTTGTCTCTTTGTTTAAGTACCTGTAATTTAATTTAATTAAGGGATACTACTACACGAATGTAGTCATTCGTAGGTGCAAACCACTTTACTTACTAAGTTACGCTTGTAAGTGGATAACTGCAATATATACGCTTGGTTTTCTTTACTTCAAGTGTGAGTAAATCAGGTATGCTAGATAGTTGACCCAAATTACAAAGAAGAAAAGCCAATGAGTTGAATGAATTAAGATCTGAAAAACTAGAATAAGCATATACCGAGTTTTATGATATGTTTGCTGGGATATGTGATCTAAATTAGACAACAAAACTTTTTCTTAAAACTATGGTATTCAGACCAGCTTGTGCATACTTGACTATTCCACTAGGCACTATCATATCCATCAGCACAACTACGGGTAACTCTGTCCACCAAAGTTTAGACAAAGGTAGAAATCATCTTGTTTTTTTTGTTCCTGTTGGGCTATGAACTTTGATCTCCAAGATTTGTGCGCACATCGTTAATCACTAGGCTATACACTTCGGTGCTAAATTAGACTATAAATCATAGATGGGATTGCATTTAAGGGTGTGGTCTAGTGGTCGATGGAGTGGGTTGAGAATCATGGAGTCTCATGTTCAAATTCCACTTTGTAATTTTTTCCCATTTGCCCAAACCTTGGTGGACAAAGAAAGAACTACTAACAAGGTTGCGTTTCTTCCTTCATTGATAAAGGACTATTCAATTAAATTCAGAAAGGGTGGATACTTGTCCAATGGAAAGTTAGCTAGACTCTAAAATGATTATGTCATGTAGGGAATACATAGATTTGGATTTCATACATTTTGTGAAAGTAAATTTTACTAATAATGCTCCCTAAGTATGTTGTGTGCTACATTGTTATCAGTTGCTCTTTCCTCTGAGGGGTAGTTCGTTGGCTGCATTAGCGAAATAATCTCCGTATGAACTCCAAATATAATAATCCAATGTTTGGTAAACCATACTAAAAAGTTAGTGCCCACATGACCAATGCAGTGTCTGTTCGGCCGCATAAGAACAAATAATATCCAGTTAAGTAATGCACTGTTTGATTGATGGTATTAAGCTTAGAATACATATTTTATGCAAGATCTATGTTTAATTTTATCTCTCTGTTAGATGGCTTCTGTTTTAGCGTTGGAGGAGAGTGCTTTGATGGCTGGCCATATAAAGCTGCTTGAGAGATGAGGTTACAACTGTACTGTGTAGACATTGATAATCTAATATCAATCATATATTAAATTACAAGGAGGTCCTCCCCCCCTCCCCCAATTTAATAATCACATTTCTCTTCTCAAGAAAAGAACCCTTTTATTGCGTACTCTGCTAGAAGTGTAGAAAGTGATCAGTGTTGTGTTCCAGGATAACTTGGGTTATGATAAGCTAGCACTGCAAGAAGAAACTTGAATTCTATGTGATGTGTGGTTTCATGTGATTTTCTGAATTTCGAAATTTTGACCTCTAGAAGCAATCTGATGAAGTTTGAGTTCACTGCAGTTGGACAAAGCTGCTCGCATTCTTGCTGATTTGAAGCAGCCCATAAGTATTGCAAAAATAGATGCTGACAAGTACAAACGTGTTGGTTCAAAATATGGCATCGAGTAAGTTTGCTTTTATCCTTATCACTAAATCATTTTCTGATATTAGTTTCATAATGTATGATCTGCTTCTGTTTAATCAGGTTTGCAAGAACTCAAAAGAAAAGTAGGTATTCATTTAGTTTGATATGACACTTGCCATATCATTCTTCAACGACAATTATTTAACGATAAAAATCCATTAGCCGTCTTACAGATCAATTAAGACGTCAAACTCAGCAATGCAGTGCTGGCCACAGATCCAAGACGGTGATTCCGAATTTCCCAGCCCATTAACCATTCCTTCCTGAAGTGAGAGTGATCACAACAGTTTGCTTTAAAATTGGATTTCATTTTTACTGTTTCGGTGTCAGTACATCTGCTACGTCCTCCTTTGTCTTTCCTTTCCCTTGAACCTCCATTACTTCTACCTCTGATTATAATCTGATCTCCTTTGTTCCTTTCCTCTCTCAATCTAGGATCTCTCCCTCATCTATGTTGTTCCTTCCCTCTCTTTGTCCAGGATATCTCTTGTGCTTATATAGTGCTGATACTTCTGGGGTTATTTTTGGGGCCTCATAGTATGCTCTGGAGTAGGAAGTAAGCATCCTTTGCTAAGTCTGCTGAAGGGGCAGAGTAGCCAGGCGACATACATGGAGAGGCTGTAATCAGGATAAGTCGAAATTGATGGACAAAAGAGAAGACAAGTTGGACGGGGATTGAACTTTTTAATTGGGAAAATTTGAATTTGGGTTTTAGGTACTTTCTGCACCGTCTCTATTTCAAATGAGGCTGGATTACCCCGAGAGTTCAGCTGTCATGCAAGTCGATGCGTTACTTTTTTTTCCACAAGAGAGTGAAAACTGAAAAGCTTCCAACTGGAGATTTATTAGATGTTCCTTGCTCTTTTGAACAAATAAAATAAAAATAACGCTGAGCTGCAGAAATGCACATGCTTTCTGGAAATTAGACTACTTCTCCCCTTGCTTATGAAATTAAAAGACACCGATTATTATTTTTATTAGAAGATCTTAAATTTCTTTTTTTGGTCTCAATACAGTGGATATCCAACTTTGAAGATATTTATGCATGGAGTACCAACAGAGTATTATGGACCAAGAAAAGCAGATTTACTTGTACGATTCTTGAAGAAGTTTGTTGCTCCTGATGTGGCCATACTCAATTCTGACTCAGCTATTAGTGAATTTGTTGAAGCAGCCGGCACTAGTTTTCCTATATTTATAGGTTTTGGTTTGAATGAATCTGCTATATCACATTTTGCAGTAAAATACAAGAAGAGAGCATGGTTTTCTGTGGCAAAAGATTTCTCAGATAAAACCATGGAATTCTATGATTTTGACAAAGTACCTGCTTTGGTAGCTCATCATCCAAACTATGATGAGCAAAGCATCTTCTATGGCCCCTTTGAAGGTTAGCTTATCATCAACTGTCATATTTGGCTTTGGAAGTAATTAAAATCCCACCCTGCTTATCAAAAAAGTATTCATCCTTCCTAGAAACCAATAAGAGATAATACTTGTCTATCCCCTTGGAAGCTCCTGAGCAAACCAGAATCTTGTGATGTTTAACATAATAACAATATCACCTGCTCTGTGTTTTAAAAACTTGCTTTCGTTCAACTCATTGGCCCTTAATCTTTATTGTGTTACTTTAAAGCAGATGTCAGCAATAATGTGATACCCATTCTCCAGATTCTGTTATGTCGTTAAATAATACGGATCAATCATATAGCTAGCCTTGACAAATTGATAGACGGCAGTAAGATCTGAAATTTCAGTGTGCAAAAACCTGCGGCTAGTTGTAGTGCCTTCGAAAAGGAAGCATTCAAAGCATAAGATGTCTTTTCCTAAATTCTGAGATGGTCTTATTATGTGGTTAAGTAAATTGATTTTGTTGCATTACTATCACCTTATATTACATTTCTCAATTGATTAAATTGCTTAGGCTTATATATGAAAAAAGTTAAATTTCTTTAACTTCAACACCTGCTAGCATTTGCCCTATTTTGTACTACATTAAAAAACAAACTGATTTAAGAATCTGTAGCTGAAGTTGTGTTTTGATTATTCTTTTGAATTATGGTGTATATCTGAACCCTCTTCCTGCTATGGTTACAAGAAAAATTCATTGAGGATTATATCAAGCAGAGTTTGCTCCCGCTGGCTTTGCCCATTACTGAAGAAACTCTGAGATTGCTGAAAGATGATGAGAGGAAAATTATTCTAACAATTTTGGAAGATGAGACTGATGAGAGATCTAAGGGATTTGTGAAACTCCTGAAAGCTGCTGCATCTGCAAACCGCGACTTCGTGTTTGTTTTTGTTGGGTTCAAGCAATGGCAAGAGTTTGCTGGATCATTTGAAGTTTCTAAGAAAACTAAACTGCCAAAAATGGTTGTATGGGATGGCGATGAGGAGTACTTCTCAGTAAGTTTAATTATTTTTTTTTTCTCTCCCTTTCCGTGTCCGTGCTAGGAATTGCATGTTTGTAGACCCTTATCAAGTGTAGGAAATATAATTTAGGTTAACGTGCTTTATTTTGTTTGGAGTCTAGACTTTCTTCTTGTGTAACACAGCTGAAATATAGTGCCTTCAATTTATTGGACTAAAGTGAACCATGAATGAGTTCATTTTTGCTTAGTGTGCTGACTAAAATAAGCAACAGGGATAAATAGTACTTAACCATACATTTTAAGTGGTATCATTTCACTGGATGATATTTAATCATGTTGTTTCCAAGTCTGTGTTGCTTTCTGTGAATGATATCTACCAGTCTAGATACGTCTAAATTTCCGTTTTGTCTAAATCACTATAAATTTTACTCGTGCAACAGGTCGTTGGCTCGGACAGTATTGAAGATGAAGATCAGGGGTCCCAAATTACAAGATTTATTCAAGGATACAAAGACGGAAATATTATACAGAAACGTATTAGCTCTGGTTCATTCATGGGTTTCATAAACTCAATGATTGGGGTTGGAACAGTGACCATCATAGTGTTTGGGGTTGCGGTAGTGATGATGATCCAGTCTTTGAAAGAGGAACCCTTAACGGTTGGTACAAGGGATGAAGGAGATTATCCAAGCAGCTCCACCTCTCAGCCGGAAGCCAGACAACCACTTCGTTCTGGAGAGAAACAGGACAAGGAAGATTGAGTTTTGCTCTGCAGAACTTCAACCACAATATAACCAAAACTTTATCGTGGAGCGGAGGACCAAACTACACGTCGGTCTCAGAGTACTGTTAAGTTTCATTCTCACCATGATCACAGCCCTTGTTATCTTAAAGAAGTTGCTTGAACAGCACACTTGTAGGATTCTGTATCCAGAGGTGTGGAAGGAAGAGTGTGCTTCAATCTGTGCTATTGAATATAACAATTCATATTTACAAATGTAGATCCACGATATAGATATAGTCCATGTGCTCTTAGTTGGCACTTGGCCACATGATATTGGAATTGTCATACAGATGCATTAATGTAAAACATATACTCGTGCTGATTGAGTCCTCTATTGCTAGGATAATGTATTGTTAGCCAATTTATATTTTCAAGAACAAGTGTTATCAAAATTTTGCCTCTATGTTATTAGAAAATTTGAAAGAAAAGAGTTTCAACTCTTATCATCTTATATTATAGGAAGATTTAAATAAGCCAACTACGGACGCGATATCTATTATTTGAAATTCAAGCACAAAGCATTTGAGCCAAAAATAAAGACTTTGAAAGCTTTAATTGAAAAGTGACTAGAGATTGTGCAACACCTTTTCAGAAAAATCATGTTATTTTCCTCTGTTTGGAGAGTTAATTGCTATTTTTCCTTCAATACAATTGCTTACGGTAAAATTTCAAGGAAAATAACTTTGAAGTAAACGAGATTCCCAATTTTAAACTAGACTGCTTAATAACCGTAACCTTCTTCTTTAACCTGCAGCTCGGTGCACAAAACATACCACAATTAACAGAATTCGAAGAAAGACTGCACCCAGGAGATGTCATGTAAACAGTCTACCCTAATACAAGCACTAGTGGCTGCTTCCACAGCTCAAATCTCTGAAGTATAGATCACACGAAAACAACTTTACCGTTGCTCCAACGCTTCCTTCATAAACCTTCATCTTTGCAAAGTGGAAATAAGATCCACGTGTTTAAAAGAGAGAAAGAGAGAGAGAAGAAGGAACACTAGAAATATACAAAACTGTTCTATCCTCCAGTTATATTAGGAGTGCTGGCCACAACCAGTAAAACAATTCTTTTTAGGAAGACAATTCTCGTGCATTCTTTGAAGCTGATTTGAAAACAGAACATTCGTTCTGTTACGTGAAGCTTCAGCTTAAAACTTTTGAAACTATATCAAATCATACTCAGCGACTGAAGCATGGAGGAGAAGAGCCGGAAAGGGCAAAACCTCTCTTTTCAAAAGAAAGCAACCCGCTAAAAGACACTGCAATAGAGAACATCACAAGGTTTTGCTGACGAGACAACTTCCTCAACACACAGATGTACAATATCTGGAAACCAGTGGATATTCTTTATTTTCAAAAAAAACTAGAAACAAGTAAAGAGACCAGTTTTAGTCATTCTCAAGGACATTTATATTTACATGCAACTAAAGTCCTCAACCATCTATCTGGTGGACATAGCTAAAAACATCACTATCACTACAGAATCGAGGGGCCAGAAGAAAAAAAGAAATCTTACAAGAGAGGGGCCATTGTGTACAGCAAAAAGCACCCATCTTTGAGCATGTACTCTTGGTATAAATCTGAAAACATAATATCAAACCTATCCAACTACTAGATCAATATTACAGAAGTATTGAGCAATAATGTATAAATCCAGAGCTAGCTGTTGTATTCCTCTGTCCAGATGCCCCAGCAACCAATACGAATCCGCTCTGTTGTTGTCTTCAGGTGAAATTTGAGGTCAGAATAACCCGACCGCTGAGGTCCCGTAAGAGACTTAACAAATTCGAACAATGTTTTCCGTGATCAACTAAATCATGACTCGCATCCAGGAAGAGAGTTAGCTGAAGCAAATGGTGAGAAGCTTGCAATTGATTCACTGTGATGCAGTGGGTTAGGCTGCCGACTTGTTGATCCAATATAGCTTGACGAGAGATTGCTAGGACTAGGAATGTATGCAGACCCATATCTTGAATTAAGAGGTGATAGAGAAGGATAACCCAATGAGTTAGATGAAATTAAGTAAGCCGGACGAGATCTTTGGGAAGATGCATTTTGCAGGTCGAGTGAACTTCGACTTATAGTAAGATGAGGTGACTGGTGGAAGGACCAAAGTGAATGCTGGTTATGAGAGCTGGAGATTGATTGAGGACGAGAAACTGAAGGCGATCCAGATGCTCCTGTGCCTATATGTATCACTGCTGATGATGCTAATGATGACCTTAGAGATGACATCGACGATACAGATCGCAGACTGGAAGAAAGCAATGGTGTAGATTCTGATGCTGGTGGATCACCAGTTCTAGTCCTCGCATCCCGTTTGCAGACAGGGCAAAAGGTTCTCCATGATGTCAGCCAAGCATCGACACACACTGTGTGAAATTCTGCAGTTTTTCCATAAGACAAGTTAATAACTGGAAAATGCCAAGTGCTCCAGCAGAAACAAATTCTAGATGTGAAATATATCTATGAAATGTATCGACAAATACTGCACTTTTAACAAGATAGAGCAGCAGGGGACAAGGGAAATATTCCAACAATATGATGCTTGGAACCATAACTTCAAGTTTTCACATAGCTCGCCACCAAGGCGACTTCAGAAAATGAAATAATTTCAGAAATCAGGTATAAACTGTGTTTATAACTGTTCTACTACTTTGGAAAGGGTAAAAGTCAAAAGGTATATAAATATGTGCACAAGTGATGAATGATCTTCTCTGCATCATGATACCAAGTTGGAGCTATACAACTATGACAGGCTTGTGGGACTCAGCAAATGAAAACCAAGAATTAGTAATTGGAATCTTCGTCATGTCCCTGAAAATATGGGAGGGCCTGGAATAACAGATCTTAGAGTTTTGACAAGGCACTACTTGGGAAGTGGTTATGGAGATTCGGGGTTGAAGAGCAGGCATTGTGGAAGGAGGTGACAGCAGGAAGATATGGAGTCATGGAAGGGAAATGGAGGTCTAGAAATGTACAGGAGTATTATGAAAGGTTAGGGAAATTTCATCGGCTTAGTTACCTATAGAGCAGGGAATGGAAGTAGAGTCAACTTTTGGGATAAACAGTGGTGCGGAGAGAGTATAGGAGGACAACCTTCCCCAACTTATTTAGAGTTTCGTGCCAGAAAGAGACGATGGTACAACAGATTCGGGTGGTTCAGGAGGGGGGAGTTCACTGTATGGAATTTACAAGATTGGGAGATGGATGAATTCCAAAGGTTGATGGAAAATCTTTACAAACAGAATACCACTCTATCGGTGAGAACCCGTGGAGGTGGGGTGGCAAGAAGGGATGGTGCATTCTCAGTAAAGTCATACTACCATAAATTTTTGGTGGGAGACGAGTCAAGTTTCCTTAGTGATGACACTAAAACTGATTCATGTTCAAGAGGATACATTAGTGCTTATCAACCATGACCAGTGATTAGTCTGCCATGACACCAGAACTCAAAAAGTATGGCTATCCGCCCAACAGATTCCATCAACCTTAACGAAATGGTGCATTCATAACCTTCAACATAATAAAAAAAAAGCGAGAACTTGGAAAGTGAATAACCTCTATAGTAGAGGATAACTTACTGTGCCGGCATGGAAGAAGTCTAAGCTTATCTCCAACATTATAATCTTCAAGGCATATAGCACATGTTACTGATGTAGAATTATCCTCCACAACTGATGTAAATATCAAACTTGGCATAGCTTTAACCAAACGGCTACTAATCCCATGAAATTCACGAACACGAGAAGCTCGGGGCCGTTCTCTTCGTATATGATGTCGGCGAACAAAGAAACACATCGCAAGCACAGCTGACATAGCAAGTAATGAAATGAACGATGTAGCCATAATTGACCAAGCTGAGTTTTCCAAGCTTGGGATTATCCATACTTCTATATCAGTGTCACCAGCATACTTTGTGAGTGCTTCTCCAGAAGCTTTTGAAACGAACACTGCAAGTATCTTCACACCAGTAGAGGTTCCTGCCACTGTAGCATGTGTCTGGTTAAATCTTTGGTTGTTAAAACTCAAAAATCAACAATTATAGAAGCTTAAATCATTCAAAAACAAGAGATGAAGTTGGTTTTTAAGTCTTTAACAAAAGTTTTATGAATGCTCTATTATATTTTTTCCTAGTGAGAGGAAGGGTGGGCAAAAATAATCTGCTAGTTTGTCAGTTCTATGATATGAACATTTCACATGCACCATTGTTGGAATATGTTGGCTCAAGCCAAATCACAGAAGACGAACAAGTCATGACGATCATGAGAAAAGCTTGGCAAGGATTTTGAGCTTTTTACTTTTTATATAATTTTCAATCCAAGCATTTTTTTTAATAAGGTAAATGATTTTATTAACAATTGAGGGAAACCCCGTATACACTTATATACCAAAAGGAGAGAACCTACATCAAAATATGGTTCTCAACAACGAGATCCAATACTCAAAACAAATAGGAACCTCATAAGTTCACCAAAAAAAACTAGACACAAAACACTACTTTGCATATTTACAAAATCTAGTGCCGCCCCTTCAAAAGCCCTCCTATTCCTCTCCTTCCAAATGACCCACATGATTGTTAATGGGGCGATGCACCATGCCCTCGAGCTTCTCTTCCCCCTTCTAAGGGTCCAACTTTGCTAAGCTTCATTCACTTTACCCGGCATCACCGATAGCATTCCAAATAAATTAAGGGCCATCCTCCATAATCGACTAGCCGCCTAACAATGCAAAAGACGATGATCTACATTTCGCCTTCACTCTTACACATAAAACACCAACTAACATAGGTAATCCTCCTCTTTCTCAGATTCTCCGTTGTTAAGATCGCACCCCTAGCCGCTAACCATCATAAAAGCTAACCTTTCTTGGAGCTCCAGGGAACCAAATGGAATTGTGGGAAAGAACATTCCTCTCTCACAAGTAACCTCTTAAAAAAGAGCTCACAGGGAATAAATTGTCACCACTCCCTGCCCGACTCCATACATCCGATGAGTTGCTTGGTGTGTCAAATCCATACAACAACTCAATCAAATTGTGGAATTCTTCCATCTTCCAATCCTGCAGGTTCCTTGTGAATCTTAAGTCCCAATAAAACACACCCTCATGAGACCTACAAATTTGTTGGATTATCACATCTCTTTGGCATGAAATGCAATATAAATTAGGGAAGGCTACATTCAACTCGATCTCCCTACACCATTTATGCTCCCAACAACTAATCCTGCTTCCGTTCCCAACCATAAAAAAAAATGTCCACAGAAATCCTCCCACCCCTTCATGATACTCCTCCACAAACCACACCCAAAACAGAGTTAAAATGTTCCTAGTCCTCTGACCACCATCCACCATACCATATTTTTCTGCTACTAGCCCCCTCCAAAAAGCCTTCTCTTTCACCCTAAATCTCCAGTTCTACTTCCCTAACATAGCTTTATTGAACACCTTGAGATCCTTCCAAGGCCGGCCCATTCCTTCAGAGAAATGACAACTCTCTAATTCAGAAGATGAATCTTCCTAACGCCTTCCGTTGAGTCCCAAAGAAAGCTACGTTGAAGTCTTTTCAACCTTTCAATCCTTTGCCAGGAGTCTATAGAAGTGAAATTAAGTATGTAGGAATGCTAGAAAGAGTGCTTTTGACGAGAACTTCTTTACCCTCTTTCGACAAGTACCTCTTTTGCCACCTCCCAGGTATGTAGTAGGAAGAGTACCTTCTTGCAATTCAACACTAGCGCTATCTCCTCAATATTGTCCACTACTCCCATCGGAGTGATCTCACATTTTCTACGATTGATCTTGAGGCATGACACAACTTGGAACCAAATACATATTTGTCTTAAATGATTTACCTAAGACACCTCTGCATCACAGAAGACCAATGTATCATCTGCGAATAAAAGGTGTGGAACTATTAATGTTGCTATCCCCTCTACAGAAGCATCAAATCCTTTAAAAGAACTCCACTGACCGCCCTATCCATCATTTTGCTCAAAGTTTCCGTTACCAAAATGAATAACAAGGATCCCCTTGTCTCAAGCCCCTCGAACTGCCAAAGAAACCATATGGACTACCATTTACCAAAACAAAGTATCTAGTCGTAGAATGCAAAACTTGATCCATCTTCTCCATTTCTCTCCAAAACCCATCTTCAACATAATGAAATCCAAGAACCCCCAATTCACGTAATCGTAAGCTTTTCCAGGTCCAACTTACATAAAATACCCAGTAACCCCTTTTTTCTTTCTTGAATCAACCATCTCATTTGCCACCAGAGTTGTGTCCAGTATCTGTCTTCCTTCCACAAAAGCATTTTGAGAAGAGGACACTATCTCATCCAAGACCTTCTTTAGTCTATTAGATGGCACCTTAGATAAAATTTTATAAATGCTTCCTATCATGCTAATAGGTCTAAAATCCTTTATGCTCGTCGCACCTTCCTTCTTTGGCACAATGGTAATAAAAGAAGCATTCAATCTGAGCATATTTAATTGGCTACATACAAGTTTGGCCACAACTGGTTTTCCTAATAATCTTCTAAAAGTCGTAAACATGTATTTAGTAAAGCTCAATGGACAAAATAGAATAAGTAAGAAATTGGGAACTCAAATGCACCACATAATAAAAGACTAAAAGAGATCTTAAGAGCTGGATAGTAATTTTCTGTTACAAATTGGAATTGGCGAAAAATCTTCTGTAACATGGATATTATCCCTCTTCACCAGATTGAATGTCCAACTAACCCTTTCATTTGTCATCCTATGAGTCTTTACGAATAACTAGTTAGCGAATGAAGCATAGTTGGGTTGATCAATTGACAGTTTAGAAGTTTCATCAACATTTTATATGGCATACACAGAAGTGATTAAAGCAAAGCAGCAGGTTTGCGTCAAAATTGTATAATGTTGGATAGTTGGGTTGTGCAAGGAGTAAAGAGTTCAACGTCAATTTGAACTGTAAATCTATTTGCCTTTCAAAGGATTCATTTTACTTCGTCCCCAATGGAGTAAAACTAATATTAGCTGAGAGAATCTGAGAACTGTCTGCAAGAGATTTCCCTTGCGATAGTTCATGAAGCCATTTTGTCAGTAAGATACCAATAAAAGCATTTGTCGCAACTATATTACGGACTAAAGTTTCTTATTTTTCCAGATTTAAAATCAATTAGTAGTACTGCTATTACTTAAATGATTAATATTGAGAAATAAATTCAAGCTTAACCTTCATTCTAAAACATGAAATCAGAGGGTTCAAGAATGCCATGCATGCAGCAATTTTTATGCTTAAAGATTACGATCCAACTACTCAGTACAACGATCTATTAGATAGTGTCCTTAGGCATTGTGATGCAACCATATCACATCTCAATTGGGCATGTATATTCTAGGCTTTCACAGTTTTGGTTTGTATATTCATAATGATACCATGAACACTTCAGGGCGTCCTCAAAATATGTTTCAGATACCACTATATGACGTGATACTTTAACTACCATCAACATAATAACTTGGAACAGACTAAATGATAATTTAAAATAAATAAATAAACTGTCGATGGAACAGTCCATTACTTGCTATTATATCACCATCTGCATTGTCATAGATAATGGCCGCTTTAAAACCTGCAGCTTGTGCTTTCCTAACTTTATCCTCAAAGCTACATCCACCCCTGATTATCAGCACAAATGGGTCTTTTGTGAAGTTATTAGCTGGTTCAATCTTGTTGGTCAAGGTTGAGCAGGCATCCAAAGGCTCTGCGACATACAACGTCCCACATTTGCCTGAACTCTTTGCTGAGGGAGCTGAAATTAGAAACAGGTCGAACTAGTACATTAGCAGAAAAGAAGCCCTGAAAAAATCATGCCAACAGAAAATGTATAGAACTTTGCTACATCACAACACTTGGCATTTTCAGCTATAAAACAGAAACACCGCCTTCACTAAACCTCACAAGTCAATTACGATGAAACAAACCCGTGACGACTAACGACATATTTTCAGCTGTAAATGCAAGTAATTAATACAACATTCACACGTGTTCTCGTGATACAAGTAAAGATTCCAACTGAAAAGTACGAACTTCCAAAATATGAATTTCCAAGATGAAAACTTCTATTCCCCCAGAAGTCTTGGGTGAAGCAAGATAAACTCACCAAAATTAGCTTCAATGCCTTCAAAAGACAAAGTAAGGTTCTTTCCTGTCAAAATTACACTTCCAATAGCTCCAGAACCCGTTAAAGACGCAAAACTGATCAAGAAAAATACCCAGAAATTCACCATCCCACTTCACAAATCACAAAAGAAAACTAAAATTCACAACAGAAAACTATAAAAACACTCAGAATTCACTATTCCCAACCTACCCTAACTCCCAAATCTCAAAACCCTACAACCCCTTCTGTAAAATTTCAAGAAAATTCACAAGAAAAATAAAAGATACTCTCAGAATGCTGAGAGAATAGAAACATCAGCTTCCATAGAAATTGATTTGTGAGTAGAAGGCTCTAGTGATTCTAAATCTTTTTGGGTTTTCCTAGTATGTGTGGTGAAAGATGAGAAATTTTTGGAAGGAATCCTAAATCTAAAAGGGAAGAAAATCAACATTTTCATCAGTACTGTATCTATATATGTGTATTTCTTTCGTGTTATCTAAATCTCTAACGATAATCTTTTTGCATGTCTTAAGATAACAAAATAACTAACGAAAGGGAAATTGACAAGAAACCCAAAAAAAGGGACGAAGAAAGAAAGAACGAAAGGGGATATTTTTGCAAGTTGCAAAACCCAGAGAGGAAAATGACTTTTAATAATTTAATTATACAAAGAGAAATTAACAAAAAATGATCTTGAATATTTTCCTGAAATCTAATTTCTTTTAGCTTAGCGAGTACGTGACATTAGATTAGAGTATGTGAAAAATATGAATTATTATTGTAGGTTAATAAGTAGCAGTTTTGTTTGTTCATATTAATAATTTGTAGTATTGCTGATGTAATTTTTTATACTTCGATTTTTGTTATTAGTGTTAATTTTTTATACCTCAATTATTCTATTATTTTATTATAATTTCTATTTTATTTATGATCTATTATTTTATTATTATATATTATTTTTTATATTTTTTTTTAAATCAAAAATTTTGAAAAAATAACTTTTCCATCTCTAAAATAAAAATAAAATATGCGGATGCTCTGCCATTCTCAAAACACCCACTCGATGAAACTAATCCTAAATATATTATTATTTATTTGTTGTTTGCTAATATATTATCTTAAAGAAATTAACTTTAGCAACATAAAGATCAGTTTTATGGAGGTGTTATAGTACCAATTGTGAAATATAAAAGAAAGAAAAATGAGAGGATATTTTTTGTATAATATTCTAATATGGATATTACAACAACTATCCTGCACCGCCAAAGGATTACTGAATTAGTCCAATCTTTATTTTATTTTTTTCTACCCAAAAGAAAAAAAAAGGAGGTCCAATCTGAACTGTTTGCATGACAAATAGGAGTAGTTGGTAATATTCATTGTTTATGGACAAGTTTGAGAGGTGTTTTAGATGTATTAATAGATGAGGTATGGGGACAAGTTGATATTGTGGGCCCCTTTTAAAATGTACAAAATCCACATTGCTGATGTTGACTTTTTATTTTATTTTATTTTTTTGGAAAACAGAAAGATATTTTTGGCTTTTTTTCTTACAATTTAAAGATATAGTTATTTAATAGCAAAGGAGTCGCATAACCTAAATAATATTGAAATCGTATCCTTAAATAAAATTTTGATTTCACTGCTATATTTAGGCACTATAATTTATCTATCATATTTTTATCAATTTTTTTGTGATCTACCCTTTTTTTTAATTAAAAGAATGAGTTTGAACATGTATGTTATCATATTTAGAATCTAAAATCACATTCAGTATAAAAATCTAAATTAAATTTGCAACGTTTATGCATCAATCTTAAGATGAACTGAATTTGTTTTTTATCATAAGCGTCACTAATTTATAAACAACTCTTGTTACTTGACTTGATGGTGTATTATTTATTAAAAAGACAAGAGACATAATTAAAGAAATTAAAGAGAGAGGGGTTTTATTTTTTATTAAACTAATATGCAAACGAACTAAATTGATTTATCTATAGAAGAAAAAAAATTATTACACTACTTTCTAGAAAAATACTTATAAATTATTTGATTAAACTACTTATAAACTATTTATTTTATTACAAACTTATCTAAAAAATTATATATAATTATTTATAACATAATATATTTATAATATACGAAATATATTATAAATAAATAAAGGCTAAGAAATATCGTCACCTTGTGAAGGTAAGGGACAAAAAGAGAGACGTACTTTCCAGTATTTATAATTAAAAATTATTATGGAATATCAAATTTTACATGTACAATTTCGATAAATTTTATCATAAAATTACACGTTCGAAATTTGAAATTTTATAAAAAATGACTATTTTTAAAAATATGGCAAGAAAATGACCAATAAACATTACTTTTACGTATAAAGTACCTCATTGTTTTGGACCGATTGTCTCTGAGCCCAAATGTGGACATTGGATTGGGAAAAGAGAAAAGCACAACCCAATTCATAGTATGGATTCTTCATTATTGCACCTGCTTTACATGCGCATTTTTTGAGATACTTTATTAGAATCGAGGGTCCATCAAAAATAATTCATTTTATCTTTTTAAGACAGAAAAAAATTATGTACTCACTATCTTTTTCAAATCCTATTTATGAAATACACTGATATGTTATTATTGTAGTTAATAAATCAGTGTTATATATTAACAGAAAATGTGTGAAATTGCACCCAATGACTTATAAAATTGGGGATCTTGAACTTTTGACCCTGTATATTTTATGGACAAATCTTTAAGGTGAAGAGCCAATCAAACTTGAAGTTTCGCCCATAAAACAAGCAAAGTCAAAAGTTCAAGACCACTCCTCCTCGAAGACTATCCTCATAAATCACTAGTAAAAATATGACTATATCACACGAATTCAGAAATACACGTTCTAACAAATAAAATTACCGATATACATTTTGTTGATACCCCAATATGTATGTCAGTAAAGATATCTTCATTTGCTTTTCTGATCATAATCTCCTATGCTTTAAAAAGTAGCAGTTTAGTTTCGAATTAAACAAGAATATAGTAGTGCACTTTAATGTCAGATAAATTGAAATTAATTATATGAATCTTCACTTACCTGCCATATGACTTTATTTAAGCTAATTTGGAATCAATATATACAAAATAAAAACATAAATAAAAGAGTATAAGGGGTAGATTCTTAATGAAAGATTTCTTGCTATAGGAGGAAAAATAAAAGTAGAATAACACTCAAAAGTCGTTTTCAACATTTAAATTGAATATTGGTAGGAGACAATTTCTTTCATTGGCATCAGCTATACACAAACATTTAAGTAATTTTATTACTCTTCAATCTAACACATTAAATATGATAATTCAATTATTGATAGGAAAACTAGCAGAGATTTCTACTCTACAGTGGCAATCTAGTAATAAATGCTTTGGATATGGACTCGCAATTCTTTAACAAAAATTTCATGTGCATTTGCTATTTTTTTTTTTAATTAATTCTGCTTAAATAAGTTCATGAAAGGAATAAAACACTCACTACTAAGAAATTTTCCATATATTTTAGGTACATAATCATACTTAATGATAGTTTATAAATTACTAAATGAATTGCCAATCTTTTTTCCCAAAGAATTCTGTAAACTGTTCAGCATAAATTAATAAAGAAATATTTTGCATATCAGTTTAATCTCATCTCCCCTCCAAAGGGATACAGACTTAGAATTACATATATACTACTTATTTCCAATCAATTATATATGGGAAAAAGGAGAATAAATATGTTTCATCATGCACGTGCACCGACAAACTTGAGATATTTTTTGAAAAATCACTTTAAATTATTAATATTTTGGTATTCTTTTCTTTCTTTTTTTTTTTTAAAAAAAAAAATAGTGAATTGAATTCCCTATCTCAGAATATTCCAGAACTTCAAATGTACATAGAAAGGCTACTTAAGTAAAGAGAAGGCTAAAACTTAAACATGAGGGATTGGGCCAATTTTGGTTTTGGGGGTCCAACAAGTTGATGGATGCAATGTCGGTGCAGAATTTAGAATTAATTTTAGCAGATGAAACAGTTGCTTGTGGCGCAAGCAGAACCACTCGTACTCTGACAAATCTATTAAATTGCTTATTCAAAAACATGATTAGTATATAGTTCTTTTTTGTCTAATCAAAAGGAGATAAAAGATTAGTGGAAAATAATACTAAGATTATGTAATTGCATGTTCTCCAATTAATACTGTCCCTTACATTGACTTTTTTGTGTTTTAATCAGGTGAAGTACCAATTACGTCTAGAGTTTATACGCTGCTTCATTCTTTTAGTTTTATTGGTAAGTTGCAGCTCCCTCCGTATACCACGTCCATTAAGACTAAGAACAAAATGATTATAATTAATTTCCCACTAGAATTGTTTATTTGGAGATTACACTCATAGCAAACATAAAGCTGATTCTATATATCTAGTAGTGATAATAAATTATAAGAAATTCTTAAGCTAGTTAGTAATAATTAATTAGTCATCGATCAGTACCCTGCTAGAAACAGCATATTAATTAAAGTAGCTAGTAACTTTCTGCTAAAGATATGCTTAAATCAAAAAGCAATTTCATTTCATTTCACTTCACTTACTTCATGAGCAATCTTGCAGACATGTTTCCAAAAACGAATAATTCAATTACTGAACTGGATCGGATATCCTATGGACAATCTTGGATTATATATGAATCCCAAGAAACTCTCAGCTACTAACCTCGACAAATTCTCCTAAAATATGGCTATTAAAGAGCTACCACTACACTAATGAAAAGAAGTATCCTATCAAAACAAGTGTTTGAATGTGCAAATAAAGTCCCATACTCATAGTTATTAAAAAGAAAAAGTAGTTTAGGCATATAAGGTGTAAGGATAATCTATATTATGTTAAAAGTAAGTATAAAGACTTTTATAAATGTTGATTGAACTTTTTGTTCTTTATTAAAAAATATTGCAATAGACAAAATCGTCATTTACTATTTTTGTAGAATTATTATTTAAAATTATTATTTTTAATTATTTCCACCATCATATTAGATTTTCTATTTATGACATAACTCTATTTGTAGTGTAAATATAAAAGCAAATAAAACATTTCCATCAAATTTCCTTTTTCATATTCACTAATTTTTTTACTTTATTTTATTATATTACATTTCCTTCTCATGGCATAATTCTATTTATAGTGTAAATCTTAAAATAAATAAATAAATCTTTCCACTTCTATAAAAGAATTTATAATTGCATAATTTAATTCATCAACTCTTCTACATCAATACATCTGATTTAATCTCTAGCTTTGTATGTTTTCGTGTTAATCTATCTTCTTCTTTTTTTCATATTATGATTTTTTTTCGTGCATTGTGGATTTGAAAAACACAATAGTAATTGTTATGCAGCTCAAATTGTTTGTATTCAAAAATAATTTAACATAGATTATCTCCTTTAGTTGAGTCTAATATTGATACTATGTTAACCGACATTCTTCATCTACTCATACATTCACAAGTTTCATTTATTCAGGTAAAGTAATCTCTTCATCTCATAAAATAATTTTTTCTATAAAATTATAAATTATTATAATTATAACTGTTGTGCACAATCTATTTTAGATAATATTGCAATGGAATCTGAAAAAAATTTCTTGAACAAAATTATGTCAATTAATAAAGGCGATATGATTCTCATTGTATAATAAAAGTCTTAGTAATTGGAGCTGGATTAGTAAAAGAGTATAAAAAGGGAACAAAGAAAGACGCACGAATAACTATAACAATAGTTGACGAAGAGGTAATAATCCTTTTTCGTATTATATTTTATATTCTATATTTTATATTTTTTTACATATGTATGTTTGAGTTCTTATATATATATATATATATATATATATATATATTGATAATTAAAATTTAATTTTTTGTAGGGTACAAAAGTTCATACTATACTTTTCAACAATTATATATTGAAAAGTGAAAAAAATATTTACAATAAGACAAGATCTATTACATCATGAACAGACATATTAATAGTGTTAATGCTAATTTTGTATAAGTAAAGAAGGAGATTGATGTTGTCTTCAATGACAGCACTATAGTTCAAGAATGCAACACTCACTTTTCTACTGTTACTTTTTCAAATAATTTTATTTTGTTTGAAGATGCAATACAATCTTCAAAGATTTTACAATAGATAAAATTTTCATTTACTATTTTTCTCAATTAGTTGTTATTTAATTATAGATCTTTACTAATTTGTAAAAAATAAAACTCCTAATATTTAGTATTTTAAAATTGACTAAAATTTTACTACTTAAATTTTTTCTTATTTGAAATATATTAAAAGTCCTAACATTTAAGACTTTCAATTACAATTCTGTTAACTTATATATCAATCCATTATTTATTGAACTAACTAATTATCAGTCATAATATTTTAATAAGAAAAAGTAAAATGAAAGAGTATAATTTTATTATGTATTGATACGTGAACTCCTCCTCCTCCTTTATCTTCTTCTTCTTCTTTTAAAAAAAATTGTTATAATTATTTTTCTTTAGAAACATAACATACTTTAAGTTGTTTCAATTAATCGAGTATTCATTGAGTTGAAATTATCTCACAAAAGATAAAATGAAAAATTTAAAATTAATTATTATTAAATATTTAAAGTACGAAGTCTTGTAGCAAAATCATTCATCTTTTTACCTTTTTAAAAATAGAGTTCACACTTGACAAAATAGTTATTTAATTATTTTTTTAATATTTTAAATTTTAAAATCAACTAAATTTTATATATTAAATTCTTCCTTATTTGAAATATATAGAAAATATTAACATTTATATATATATATATAATGCATGTATTTAAGTGCTCATTTAAAAGTGAATATTTATTTTACCTTTCAGTCAAACGCTATTTTTGTGACATTTTTATTCATTGAAATAAATATTAGAACAAATAGAAGAAAAAACTATTAGATTGGATCAAACTCTTAAACATAATTATTTATTAATTTGAAATTCATAATTTTCTTTCTAAATTCTTATATTGTTACACAAACACATCTTTTAAATACTATTTATGCTATTTTTATAAATTTATTCTTATTAATACGAGGGACACGCGAAGTGCGTACATTTAGACTAGTTAATCTTAATAGTGTGAGGAATTTCGTGCGGACTTAGACCTCATTTGTTTTATTTAAGATTAAAACGTCTTAATATGAATACACATATGAATGATTAAGATGTTGTCTCTACATCTGAACATTGAATGATTAAAGATCGTTTGCTTTTCAGCATCTGAATGTGTATTTGTAAACAGACTAAATACAATTCAAATAAAAATAATTAAATATTAAAAAATATCAATTTAAAAAAATAAATTTATTATTTAATAAAACATAATATATTTATATTTACTAGTGATGGTGATGGTAATAATTGGTGTTAGTAGCTAGTAATGGTGGTGGTGATAATTATGATGATGGAGGTGGTTAGTGTTGTAGTGGCTGGCGTGATGATGGTTGTTGGCAGTGGTGGTTGTGATGGTGAAATTAGTTGATGTTAGTAGTTGGCGATGTTGATGGTGGTGGCTGAAGAATGTGTGGTGATATAGTTGGTAGCAGTGCTAATTGTGATGGTGGAGGTGATTGGTAGTAGGAATTGGCCGCAGTGGTGGTAGTGATTGATAGGCATGGTAGAGGTAGCGGTGGTAGTGACAGTGGCAGCGGTGGTGGTGCTGGTGGTAATGAATATAACTATAATGATGAATGTGGTATGTGTGGTAACGACTGATAGTAATAGTTGATAGTAATGATGGTTGACGGTGATAATGGTGGTTGATAGTAGTGGCAGAGGTGGTTGGTGGTGGTGGGCGACGGTTATGGTGGTGGTGGTTGTGACGACATAGGTGGTTAATTAGTGGGGAATAGCTGGTGGTTTTGGTCATAATAGTGGTGAAAATTATCCACACAAACGTACCTCTTAATGATATTAAAACTCTATTTTAGATCTTAATGATTAAGACCTATTCTGACCAAATAAGTACTGAAATCTTAATGAAAAGAAATGCACTTGATGGTCTAAGATCTGAACATCTGGTTCAGACATCCATTAAGTGCAAACAAATCAGGTCTTAGTCCAAAATAAATAATATCATATCATCTTAAGAGTGTTATTTTTGAGGTGTTTTAGCCTCATAATTAATATTAGAGTCAATGATTTCAAGATGAGTATATATGAAGATGACAGAGTGATAACATGGGGTACGACATAGTGTCTTAATTTGTCTATCTACCAGTCAATGCACTAGTTTTACCTGTAGCTTTGAAATGCGCATACAAAAAAAAAGTCAGTGAACTTTGATGTTCATAAATACTCAAATAATATGAATGCACACAGTTAATCTCTAAATAAGCTCATAACATAATGGGTCATGTGAAACTTAGTTCAATGAAAAATTTATTATTGTGAAAACAAAGCACCACTCCTACATTAATAGTTAAAAAAAAGGAAATATATATATATTATACGAATGTGTAGAGAGATACTTTTAATGATATGAGACGTTTTAAAATAAATCATACGAGTTTGATCTAAAACAAACAATAACAAATTATAAGTATCTTTAAATTATTTTAATTGACCCAACTGAACAACTCAAGTGGTAAGATTGAGGCCTTTGAAAAGCTAAATGTTTGAGCTTCACTCAAGTAGAAGGATTGAGAAATATAATATAGATTGAAAGCATTGTTATTCCTCTATTTTAAACAGAAAGCATAAATGTAGAAGAAACAAAAGAATGTTTAAAATATAAGTTTTGAGTCTAACAGAAAACTGTGCTTCCTTGAGAAATTTAATTCTGTCACAATTGTCTAAGGTTATCCATTAATTCCTCACAGGCACAAAAGCCAGGGAAATTTGCAGGCATAGACTTCAAAAGATGGCAAAAGAAGATGTTCTTCTACTTGACCACCCTCAGTCTGCAAAGGTTTATCACTGAGGATGTCCCAATTCTCTTAGAAGAAATTCTTGACAATGAACATTTCATACTAGTAACGGAGGCGTAGATTGAGACATTAAGAATTACATTCTTAAAGGGTTAGAAGATGACTTGTATAATGTTTACAACGTCTGCAAATCTGTTAAAGAATTATGGAATTCCTCGATAAAAAGTACAAGACTGAGGATGCTAGATTGAAGAAATTTGTTGCTGCTAAATTTCTGGAATTCAAGATGATTGACAGCAAGACTGTCATGTCTTTCCCTCAAAATTTGCATTCACTTTTCTAAGCAAAGTAAGTATCATGTGGTTTGCTCCATTTGAAAATTGTAAAACTTTAGCGAACTCAACAAACAGAGTAAACTACAAGACACTTACTTTGCTTTGAAAAATGAATGTAGATTTTGAGGGAAGAAGAAGATTGAAAATTTGTGTCACACCCCGCCTTGGGGGGTATGACTGGCACCTGGTGCCCTACTAGGACCTGAACTGCTGAACTGCTAAGCCTGGGCACATCTGGTGCCTGGCTGGCTCTAACTCACATTTTTGGAAACAAAGGGCTATATAACGGCTGTAAACACAGCCCCCGGCCCATTGGCCTATAGCTTCCTGTACCTGTACTAACAGCTGACCAGAAACATGCCAATATAGGGAAACCTATGCGGGCCGACAAGGCCACCATGCTGTCTAGTTATCTATAACTTAACCATGAAGTGTTGGATAGCTACGTGACCGGCAAGGTCACCACTACTGTCAAACTATGGCCCCACACGGCCAACATAAAGGAAACACAAGTACTAACAGCTATACAACTGCACGGCCTCACACGACCGGCTCATCTGACCATAGGGAAATATATACAGACTGCAAGCCTCTAGGAATAACAGTAGAAATGATCGGGACAGGGCCCCGACCTACCCGTACTATACAACAGAAGAATATGAAATACACCTCTGGAGTTCAGTCTCCGGATTACAGGAGCTGAACACTCGGTCGCTGACAGGAATCACGTGGTATCGCCTGCTCGTCTATGAGTACCTGCAGGCAAGTAATGCAGCACCCCGCCGGGCGTCAGTACCGCTGGTACTGAGTATGCAAAGTAATAACTGAAAGAAATATTTGAAAATAATAATATAACTGATGAAACTAAGGTAGAGAGAATAGATTAACTGTCTGATAATGTAAGTCATACCTTCTTTCAATTTTACTGGAAGGAGTAGGAGTCATACCTGGAGACGTATCGTTCTACTGCTGATCTACTCGTATCTAACATAACACGGCATAACATAGCACACACAAACCTTACCCGGCCCCCATAAGCCGGGAGGTACAACCAGCACAGAATCTATACCCCTACCCCGGTCATCCCATCTCCTATGATAACTATAAGCATCCTGCCGGTCCCCTGGGTATGCACTTGGGCTCGCTGAGCCCCTGACTATAACTGTACCTGAGTCCGGAGGACTCCTGAATCAACACCCCGGGCGTATCCGCTCGACGGGGGTGTATAAGGGCCGACCAAGGCACAATATGGGGAAAGTTGGCATCCCATCTTCGTCCCCTGTGGGACGGCATGCCACTCCGTAGAGCGACGTATCCTCGTCCTCTGGCGGACGAGTCGATACAGCTATTAACCCTGGGCGGTCATGGATGCTAGGTAATCCAACCCCAAACAATACAACGGTCTCAACTAGTAGTACTATCTGCATATACCACATACTGAAGCTAATGATAATAAAGTGTTTGTACATACTGTATGCTGAACTAGTGATAGTGATATGTACGTATTTAATACATGCTGAGACTGATAATAGTATATATATACAAATAAAATCTTCCGCCACACTGTACTGAGTCTAATGCTGAACATGATATAGTATTTCTGTTGAAAACTATGTTGTATACTCAGTTTCTATAGTAACATGATTTACTATTCCTAACATGCTTTCCAACTTCATTTTAACTTATCATTCTATTTCTGAGATGTCTTACATGTATTACATCGCTTTACTGGGTTTCAACTAAATACGATGATATCCTAACATTCTGTGTCACATCACATACTGAGCATGTTTTGCAGTTCTTAACACTTATATTAGAATCTATATCGTGGTAGCAAGCCTCGCGCTGATCATAACATAATGTTTCTAGTATCGTACCATCATTCATAGTAAACGTCAAACATGGCTTCTGAATATTCTACTGGCCTTTAAATTACTGTACTGTACCAAGATTACTAACTTGCCGAGGAAACTAACTCTACATACCTTATCCTCGAACTATCCGGCTGTCGGACGAGGCTCGGCCAGTACTTCAACTATTTTCTCCCAACTGCATTCATAAAAGTGTCAATTAATACTAAATACAGCTTTATTGTAAAGAGCAACGTCACTTTCAATATAGTTTATAGCCTAAACTTAGGCTTATCGAAAGACGGTCGAAAACTCGCTATTTTCCAGCTGTCCAGAAGGGAGAAATATTCACTTCACAGCTAGGAACACATAGACACTAATTTAGAGCAATTCCACTTACTTTAGCTCGGTAGCTCGACGATTCGTCGGCCGTATTTCACGAAACTAAATCCGTAGGAATATTCTCTGCTGCTAAATACCTCGGTATCTGAGGTTAATTTGAGTTTGGACAACGTTTAGCAGCGTAATCGGACGAAAATTATATTACCCCCTTCGTTCCTTTTCTCCCTCTGATTTCTCTCCTCTGTTTCACTGGAAATATAAGTTTATAAATGATTTAAAACCGAAGTGGGGCTTTATATACTTGGGCCTGGACAAGGCCAACGTGTCACGGAGCCAACGCGGAGGCTCCACCTCCGTGACACGCTGCCATCGCGGAGGGGCTCTGCTTCGGCTCCTTCCGCGATGGTTCGACAGGTTTCTCGTCCGATCTTTTTTCGGGCCTTTCCTTAGCACGTATGGCTTTCAAATATGCTTAACCAACGTGCGAATAGGTCACTTAGGTGACGGAAATTCTACGGGGTATAACAATTTGTTTGTTGTGTGAGTGTATAGCCATTGAGGTGCCTGTTGGGAAGCGGAAATGATTGGTCGCGAATTTAATTTAATTTAATTCGTAATGAAAATAGTTTTGCGAATCGATTTAATTTTGTGCGCATTAATATTAGAAAAGGAAAGTAATTAATGAAAATGAATTAAATAAATTTAGTTCAAAAAATATATCAATCAATCACATCATTTGACTGAATCCAAAGCTAAGCTGACTTGAGCAGAGTGACGACAATACAAGGGGAATCTCGTTTCTCAACTCTTTATGAGTTAGATGATATATTTCTTAATATAAACATAAAACTTTTCCTATTCTTTAAAAATGTGGAACAAAGTTCACTTATAAAAGCAATTTTTCAACTTTTACTTTCCTCCACTTTATTTTCTACTATTTTTCAATTCACATCACCTTATTTTCAAAACTTAATGTTTCGAGAATCCCAACAAGTGTTACTAAAAAATTAAAGACCTTAGTGAGTGTATATAAGGTGTATGGATAGTTATTAAAAAGAAAAAGAAGTTTAGGCATATAAGGTGCAAGGATAATTAATCTTAATGGTGTGATACCTAAGTGAGTGTATTAACAATTTTATTGAATCCAATACCAAAATGATAAGGATTACAGGTTAAATGTGTTGGATTTAGTAACATGACTAATACAGGCACCACATGAGCTAATGACTACTTAAGGTCTTCCTCGGAAAGATCTCCAATACCTTGCACTACATTTTTCAAATGTACTATTTTATATATTGGATATTGCATATTTTTGCTCTCCAGCAAGATCCCCAAAATATTAAATGCATGGTGTTGTCAAGTTTTGTTTTTTTCTGATTAAATTAAATACATAATTGAAACTACAGTTCCAAAATATAAAAAAGGAAAAGAAAATACATTATTTATTATTCAATCAATCATATCAATGAAATTACATCTAATTAGTCCCAATTCAAGTGCGTTTTACTTGGCAGACTTGATGCAAAGTTAGATAATTTTCATGTACAACTATTTTTTCAGAAGATTGTTAACTTATAAGTCTATTTTTTTCTTGACCCACTCTCGTCAGTTCACCCTCTATTATATACACTCTTTAGAAATTCATATAACGTATTCACTAAGATTTAATTTATTCAATTTATTTCAGTGTGTATATTCTACGAAATTGGCCTATTATTTTCTTTTCTGTCAAATATACATTAATTTGATAAATCAATCAAATAAAGGTAATAGTATAAGATTTCAAGAAAAATACAAGGTTAAAAATAGTACAAAGAGATTTTTTTAAATTTTTTTATTTGAAAAAATGAAACATTAAAATCCAAAGAGATTTTGTGATATTACACACCATGGTCCAACCTATGTTACATGTGATTTACAATGACCAAATCAAATTAAATGCTCCCTCATCAGAAGCACAAAGAATCTCATACAACTACTGCCCAACCTACAATCCTATTTTATTATATACTTTGTGTGTTTTTTTCCTCCTTTCTTTAGAAATTATAATTTCAAGTGGTATAATATAAAAAGAAGAATATATATATATATACGATCCATTATCATACTCTTCTATATGAATTATTAATAGAGGAAAATAAAAGGATGTGAGGGGCAATAATATATAATGTGTTGTGTTGGCATTTTATAGCTGAAAATATAGAGATACACCGCATTATTGTTTTCGCCATTAGGTTGATCTGAGGCTTGCCTTTTCTTTAACCCTGCTAAGACTACCTTGTATTTTGATTAATGATGTGTTATATGCTTCATGAACGCGTGTTCACATATGTCTTTCATTCTTAATTAAAAATTTAACATTGATTCCTGTTGATCAAATTATTACAGCATCGTCTAAAACTGCACACAAGGTGGTTCTAACATTAAATGTTACATGATCTTAAATTGACAAGTGATATTGTTTGTTTTAGCTGAGGCTATCACGACTTTAAAATACTCAATTGGGGTCTAAGGCTTGCTCCCTAGATAGCTTGGCTAAATATTTTTATTTTTATTTTTTTAAAAAAAATTGAAATTTGTCTCGTGTTATAATATTTATTCGAGTTCTAGTTTTATTAAGTGATCATAGAAACAATATATTTACCCACTTTAAATATCAAAATTCTTTATATTATTTGGGGATAAAACATTAAATTCATATAACTTTATACAAGATAGTGCAAAATATAATAAATTTATCTCTTTAATTTATCCTGTTATATGTTTGATTCACAATAAAAAAATATTTTTAAAAAAAACACAAAATACTCCTTTGAACAACATACGCAAAAAGTTAGTCAATATGCTTTTCCGTTTGACATAATTTATTTTAATTATTAGTATTTCTTTTTTGTTGCTCTTTTATGGTATTATTTACTAAATAAATGGCTTTTAATTAAGTGATTTGGATGTTTGAACTGCTCGGTAGAAAGTTCAAAGTGGACCTACTTATGAATCATATCATTAGCTTCTTTTTCATCAATCTTTGCAGTAGTAAATTGACAAAAAGAATACCCCACCGTGGCTTTCATCATCATTTCTTTTAATAATTATGTTAGAGATCAGTTTTCGCGTATTTTAATTATTTTTATAGGATATTTGTATTTTTTTTAAATTTTATTTATAAAATATATATTAAGAGTGGATATTATTATTATTATATCTATTACCTTCTACTAATATATATATCAAATAACTTTATTCATCTGAAAATTTCTATCATATGAATTTCAAAAATATTTTTATAAGTAAATGATAAATTATGAATGACTTGCTTAATATATACGATATCAAAAAGGTCTTAAAATAAAAGATCAAATTAATATAGTAGAACATGAATTTTGTTTTTTTTAAAATGAAGCTGTTTATTCCCAGCTATCATGATACTTTTATAGTTCTAATTTCCTTCATTTGTTTGCTCATAATGATGGCTTTAGCTATTTTATTATTTTTTATAGTCATTACTTCTTTGAAATCATTGATGTTTTTAAAATCAGAAATTAATGATAGCATAGTATATTAAAATAAAACTAGGGTTGCGCACATTTCCATTATCACTAAATTTAAATAAAAGGTTGTTTTGTTTTAATTTTTCTTATTTGTTTAATTGCCATCTATTTTTTATTATGAAATGAGAAATCTTTTAATTAACTTGAATCTCCTAAAACATGTAGGTATAAAATAATGATAGAATGCATCCACACAAAGGTTGCGGTGAAATGATGTGTGCGTGTATGTATGTGTATATATATATATATATATATATATGTATGTATTCTTTTATTCTTAATAAGAGTATTTTTGGATTCGAGTCTGAATATAAAATCGGGTTCGTTAGAAAGCACTTTAATTTATTTCTATTATAAAATTTCTTATCGCGAATTCAGATTTAGTGTAAGTCAATTACGTGAATACTAAATATCTGGTGAAAACTAAAAATAAAAAAGAAGACGAAATCCAAGATAGGTACGTAGTTGCAATTTTTGTTTTTCATTTATAAAAAGCTTCATTGCACATTGCTAATCTTGGTTTTTGGTTGCTTTTGTTGCTTAGTTCTTTGTCTTTGTATTGGATGCTGTAGAAGTTTTACTTTCATCATGAAATGGAAATGAAGGAAAAGACATGGAAAAGTTCAGTAAAAAAGACAAAATAAATTGTTAGTGATACCTTAGGCTTTCACCTTTTATATTCTTTCTTTAGTCCAACCTATTACCGGCCGTTTGGCTACACAATTTGAGATTTTACTTTAAAATTTTGACTTATAATCTGTGTTTGTTTATAAAATCTACATAAAATTTTAATTTTAATTTTCATATTATGATTTTAAATCTTAAATGCTTTAAAAAGTAGAATTTTAATTTTTTAAATATAAAATTTGATTTATAAATTTATATTTTATGTAAATAAAAAAATTTATTATTTTAAATTTCATATAAAAAGGTTCATCTTCGATGCGAATAGATTGTTTATATCATGTGGAAGGACTATATTAAAGAATAGATAATTACTACTATTCTTGATTTTTTGAATCAGCGAATCTTTGTAAAATTATTTGTATTTGAAAGCTTGTAATAACACGTAATCACAAATATTTATTAATAAAAAAATATGGAGATATGTAATTTACATGCAACGCCTTAAAATATTTTGAAACTGAGCTTGTTTGTGAATTTATGATTTGATCAGTTGGTAAGATTGTATAAAAGATAATTTCTTTTTAATAATTTTCACAAATTATAAAATTTTTATATATTTATGAAAAAGTATACAAATTAAAATATCCAACAAATTAAAGTATCCGAGATCACCTGAAGACGTTTTTCCGAGATTTATTAAGCAAGTTCTATATTTGTTGGCCATGACTTTGTATTTTCAATCTCTTTTTCTTGGGATTCTCAAACTTTGTTTACCAAATTCTTTTACTAAAGTCTAGCAATTAGAGTAAGTTTTGTGTGTCCTCTTATGTATCGTTTTGTTGTGCAAAATTGTTCCAAAATTTAGAAATATTCACATGGGCCTTTTGTGACTTTTACTCAAATGCCATGAAATCATCACATGGAGTACAGAAGGAAAGGATTTTGTTATGACACATAAGACGAATATATACAGTTCCTTATGCATTAAACAAAAACAATTTGACACTCATTGATAGCCGAGAAATGATTTTTTAATTTTGTAATTATTTTTTATAAGGGATTTTTATATTTATACATAAAAAAATTTTAAAAAGACCTATTTTTTCTATTAAAATTATAAAAAAATAAAAAATCTTATTTCCTCAATTCATTGAAGATCACAAGCGTACTCAAAAAATAAATAACATACCCATAATTGTACTACTTTTACTTAATTTTGGACAAACACATTGACTTGCCTCATGTTGCTATTACATAGTCCACCAAAAAAAAAAACACAATAATCCAAAAAAGAGAAAAAAGGAAACCATAGGTTAAAATTTCATGAAAATAACTATGCATTGAACACGAAATAGTAACACTTGACTAACCTATATGTAGACAGGCCAGAGCTACAATATTAGCGGTGAATTCTGATAAACTCCATAGCTTTTACGTAGACCTTGTATTTGTGTTAGGAGATTCAATAATAAATATGTGTACATATTTAGCTGCGAACCCAATAATTAAAAACGAGCAACAGGTTCAGATAGTAAATCCTGACTCCGCCTTTGGTCTGTTGGATGGACTTAATTGACTCATGATCTAGTACTTCCTAGTATAATTTCTTGATCTTGGAAGATAAACAATGGATTCAGAAACAGTACAAGTTCTTTTGCAAGAAGCATACATGCTGATGAATCCAAATCTATCACTTAAACTTCTAATTGATGGTACCTTTGAAGAAATGTGATGATGATATTGTTGATCATCACCATCCTTGGAACACTCGACAAATGCAGCAAAAAATGGATCTTTTCTGAAGCTTTTAGCAGCAGATTTTCTTGGAGAAAAATCATCAAGAAACTTACTAGTAGTAATTTTCTTGGATGAATTTGGAATAATATTATTTCCAGCTGGTGGTGGCATTAGTGGGAGAAGTTGGCCTAAAGAAGAGCTATTCTTCTTGGAAAATATTTGCTTTGGGATTCCAGGAATTTGCTCCCAAGAAAAGGGCACCCCACCTTTTGTGAATTGAAGAGGAGTTGTAGGGCTAATAGGGGAATTATTATTATCATCAAGAATATCATGGAAAGAGAGTGATGATCCAAAGGAAGAGTTGGAAGAGTGAGATGGGGAAGAAGAGAGAGATGATGCGCTCCGGCCAGTAGGCGGTGGAGGTGGCCGGAAAAGCGGGGTTGAGAATGTGGTGTCACTTTGATCATCGACATTATCATGTGTTGGAGTTGTAGTAGTAGTAGTAGTAAGATCAGTGGAAGCCATTGATTCTTGATGAAGGGAGAAAATTAAGGAAGAGGCTTTGTATTTTCTTTTATGTTGTCCCTTCAATATATCTTTCTACTCTCCCTTGCTATGTGTATATATTGAGAACCTTTTATATTGTGTTTACTATCTTTGTTTTCTTCATTAAATAATGTTAATTTGTACGTTGAGCAAATTTGACATTTTGACTGCAAGGGTCGTTCGGTTCACGAGATAAACCCAGATACTTTTAATTAAGTTTTAAATCAAATTTATATTTTATTTAATTAAAAATATAAATTTATATCTTTAATTAAATAAAATATAAATTTAATTTTAAATATTTTTTATTTTATTAAATTTAATATTATTTTATTTTATTTTTTAAATAAAATAAATTAATTCAAAATTATATCGCAAAAGAACTTAATCCACGAATGAAACCACCCATATAAATTAGAAAGGAAACAAATCATCTACCTGTTTACGTGGGTGTCTACTGAAATATGTCTTTTTATTATATTTAACCTTCCTGGTATATGACAAATACTTCCTCCATCTCAAATTAAATATTATTTTAGTAAAAAACATATTCATTAAGAAATTAATAAATATAATATATAATTTAGTACATTATTCTATTTAATAAATACTTTTTAAAAATTAAATACTATTAAAAAGATGGCATCATATAAAGTTTTAATTGAAAAAAAAATACTATTTTTGTTTTAATTCCTAACTTAATACTTATTTTGAATTTTTCTTTTTGGTTAAAGTAACATTTATATTTAGATGGAAGGAGTATATGTGTTGAGTGGTTTATTCTTTAAATATATTTCGTGAAATGATCAATTTTCAATCTCAATAGACTTTAGTGAATTGAGAAATGGAAAAGAGATAGATATTATTAACTAGTGAAACGACCCCATTGCATGATGACAAGAATAGAGAGAAGGTAGAAACAGTGGAATAAATGGGAAATAAACAAATTACGTAAAATTGAATAAAAATATTTTTGTTCATAATTTAATTCAAAAATATTTTTGCCATTGATGTTTTAGTCTAAAAATAATCCTATTATTACTTTTAGATGAAAAATATTATATTTTTAATAAATATATATAATTTTTAAATAAAGAAACGGTGCTGTATAAATACATCTAAAAGATCATGCATTTCCTCAGCGTCTAAAGTGTTGTAAACCCATAATATTTTAACTCAGCATTAATTTTCATATATATAAAATCACAATAATTCATCGTTAATTTTTATTTAGATAACAATAAAAAAATTCTAATAAAATAAATTTTTTTTAATACATTCTTTTTCTAATAAGCCTACAAAATTAACAGAATTTTATAATACTTTTTAAAATTTATTTTTTCATGAAAAAATCAACTTTCAAATATCAATTTATTAAAAATAATTAAAAGTATATATCTGTATATAAAAACTTAATTTCTTTTTAATAAAAATAAAATAGACTATATTTTTCTTCTATTCAAATAAACTCACGCACACGCGCGCATAAAAAAAAGAAAGAAAGAAAGAAAGAAGTGAGTATTGGAATGTTTTTTTATTTATTTATTTCCTGTTGATTTTTCCTCTTCAATTTTTTTCTTTTATTAATTTTTTTTCTCTTTCATTATCTATTTATCTAAGTTTTTCATCCCCAAAATAAACTATAATTTTAGAAATGCACTGCTTATCCTCAAATCTCAATATTTTATATGTTTTTTTAATTTTATTTTATTTATAGGATCATGACTTATATTATATAAAAAAAATTAATTTATTTTGTTACGTCATTCTTTTTTATGACAAATATAGCTGAGTAATTTTATAAGAAAAAAGTTTTAGATTGAGTGATTTTTTAGAGAAAAAAATAATTGAATAATTTTTATATATATTTTTTTATAATTAACTGACGTATTGAGATATTTACTTTTCTTAAGTAGTATGTATTTAAACATTATTTACTTACCTACCAATAAGATAATTCTAATAAAGAAATTAAAATGTTTTCTTCCCCCACATAATAATTATATTCTAGATCAAAGGCCCTACATTTGTACGTAGATGGTCTTCAATTTCTTCTGCTTAATTCATTATTATTGGAGTTTGAGCAAGCATTTTGAGTTGCAATATTGGAGAATTAATTAATCCCAGAAAAAAAAAAGAGAAATAAATAATCAAAGTTTTTTTTTTTTCTGTGTGTGTGTTATTGTCCCAAGTCAATGATAAACAAGCTTGCACTTGCAAATTCCATTATTCTTTGTGGTCAGTCTAAATTCCAACGAAGAAATGAGGTAAAAATCCAGTAAAATATTAGTCATGAATTTAAGTATATATATTCTCATTTTGGTTGCTATTGTTAATTGATCAGAAGAATAATTATGGGAGGGGGGACAAGAGAAATGAAGTATAATGAAGGCATAAAGAATTATTGGATTCCATCTTTCGTGGCCTATTTTTTCACCTACCAACTCTTAGTCAGAGATATCATAGTTGTCTCAATGAATTATTGGGAGGCTTAAATAAATATTCAAATTTCATCAAGCATGGGTCTCAACCTACTTTGGTTATTCATATTTAATCTAACACATATGATATACTTTTTTTTCTTTTTTTGGTGAAAATGAAATTTTATACATAAAAGCTGATTTTAGTGCATATATAGTTGGACTCGTTTAATTTACAAAATGTTCTGATATGAAGGAGGGGGTTAGGGTAACAAAACACAAGATTCCCTCTATACTTTATGCTTCACATTTTGCTTGATAATCTGTCACTTGGTTGGTTTTTCCGTACGTAGAAATTATATAATGTTATCATATGTAAGTAGGACTTAAATACTCGATGTTGACCTCTACTAGTTGAACCTTAATAAGGATATCGATCAATGTCGAATAGAAAAGTAAAAAAATAAAAATCTTAATGATTTATTAGAAAGAATAAAAGTTTTTAGAAGCGCGTTGGCGATTTCATGTTGGAAGTCTCATATCGGTGTGAGATGATGTACGTAATTAGACTCTTTATATAATTTACATGGTCTTAAATAATCTTCACCTCATGAGCTACTTTTAGGGGATTGAAAATTAGGCTTAAAATTTATTTTATTATGATTATTGATAATGATATTAATTAGAGACACACTCTCATCTCATCTTTTAGTTTACCCGATAGCAGACCCATGCTCCAATTGACTTGTCTATGGAGTGAGTTAAAACCATTTCATTGTACGATTTTTCCTTCAAATAAGTTGATCTTTAATTTTTGTCCTTTAAGTGATTTTTGTCTTTCAAATGGGTAGGTCTCAATTTTTGCTTTTAACAATGGAACTCATCCCTACGAGACATAAGTTCTTAAATGGCATGCGACATAGCTAATTATGAGATATTATAATGCGAAAATATAAACATATGCCCTGCGAAAAAATTATTTATCTTGAAAGACAAAATTAAAGATTATCACATAATAATAACAAAAATGTAAACATGAACCAATACTCACATGTTTATAAAATTTTTGAGATTGAATTAAATCCAAATTTGATTTCTCGTTTATTCTGATTGAAAATGAGACGAGGAGGCCAAAAAAAAAAAGTTATTCATTTAGAAGAGACATTGGATATGCTAGCTCTTTCTTTTTGTTATAGATTCGATTGATGAACATCAATTAATTCATGTCGATGTACTTGCATTTTCCCTTTTTGAAGTGGTGTAGGATCTTCAAAGCTTGATATATACATACAATATTATCCAAAAGAGCAATTCTCAATTAATTAACTTGTGATGTAATTATTTTTACTTTAGTTATTGTCCTATAGCAGCTACTAATTAAAAATATAAAAGCTAAAATCCTGGTCTTTAAAGAATAGCAGTTCATGTGCTAAATTACAAAAGTTTCTGATAAAACACTTGGCCACGGATTGTCTATAACTGAGAAAGATGAGGACAAAAAGGATGCTAAATATATACACTTTCACTCAGAACAAAGAAAAAAAGAAAGAGTCGAGGTGCTCGTGATCTGAATGAACTTCTTTCTTTTCTGGAATTTGGCATGTGATTATGGGACCCTATGCTCTCGTATGAATGTTTCTGATTTTTATCTCTATTCTAATTTTCCCTTTTCCCCTTTTTCAATATTAAGTCTATGTATGACGTGCTGCTATTTTTGTTTTTCTTCTGTTCCTTCTTTATTTTTTTTGTTTTATTTCCTATAAGCATTCGATTTTTTATTAATTATCTTACCTTTCTTGAAGAGGTAACGAGGTATCGTCGAGATTTGTTAGAAAAGTAGCTTTTTATATTTGATTTTTTTCAAAAAAAAATTTATGCAAATTCACTTGAAAAGTTGTTACTTCTTTTTGAATTTATTAGATTTTATTAAAATTAGTGATACTATTATATGATTCTACTTTGTTAAGTTGCATATGTAGGTGTCTTAGCTTGGAACAAACTCTTCAGCGACTTTATCATCTCAACTTTAATATTTACATGAATTATTTTTATTTTTTCTATTACTTTATTATCTAAGCGAGATATCGACATTCCTATTTACATTTACAAAACATATATTCAGTATATATTAGATGTTGAAGAATAAAAGTCTTACTTAATTGATTAATGAGATGAGTGGTCTCCATGAATCTGGACAATCCTCTCTTCATAAGATAACTTTTAAATTAAATTAGATTCAAAAGTCATTTCTTTTACCGTGAACTTGCTAAAAGGCAAAACGTTTATTACTAAAAACTTCTTCTATTAATCCCAATTTATCTTCTATTTTAATAATTTTTCATATTTGAGAGACGATATGATTAAATTATGGGTTCATTCAAATCCAATAACTTTAATTAACTACTCTAACCTGAAATATATATATATATTAAAAAATTCATTAAATAAGTAATAATAATAATAATAATAATATAGTTAAATTCAATAAATTTTATTTTATTTTTCTAAAACAGTGATCTTATTTAATTTGACACCTATACTTTAATAAAACATATTACTTCAATATAAATTTCTGAAGATTTGACTTATGTCAAATTGATGTCATTTTTCTTGCAATCCACAAAATTAATTACGTACTCGTATGTATGTCTCCATCAAATTTATTGTTTCTTCTGATTCATGTATTACTATTTTTGGGTTTCACGTGCATTAGGCTCAATTAAATCAAAATGCAACATTGAAAGCGTACACCACATGTTGAGGTTCGTCATCTTAAATAATCCGGTAATTATAAATTGTAATCCAGTAATTATAAATTGTTATAAACATATTTGTATTATAGTGAATATCTATAAAGGTATTTGTATTGTAGTGGATACACGTGTTTATATTATAGTGAAAGTCTATCTTTTGGAGAAAAATTAGGAGAAATTATCCCTATAAATAGAGGGGTTCTCCTTCATTGTATTTCATTCCATTAACAGAAATAAGAAGTTCTCTCCTTCTCTCTTTCTCTATAATATTCTTGTTATTTCTTTATTATTTCATAACACGTTATCAGCACGAGTCTCTACCTTGAGCACTCACTTTGAAAGATCTGAGGTAAGAAAAGTTAAAATTTCTTTTTCAAAAAATGTATTACTTAACCACAGGAGTAATATTTCTTAGGTGATACTGTTGCTCTACGACTCTACTGTCTCAAAATTTGAAGGCCAAGGTATTATTTTTTTTTCTTTTAATATGGCTAACCTTACGCAACTTGATTTCATTCCATTCAAAGTTCGAGCAAGAACTACCTTTCATAGGTGTTGGATGCTGAAATCCATATAGATGCAATGGATCTTGGAGACACCATTAAAAGTGAAAACAAAGCATCAAATCAAGATCGTGTTAAGGCTATGATATTCTTGCGTCATCATCTTGACGAAATGCTTAAAATTGAATATCTCACGATTAAGAATCCACTTGTTTTGTGGAATAGCCTAAAAGAAAGGTATGACCACCTGAAGATGGTCATCCACCCAAAGGCACGATATGATTGGATCCATTAAGACTATAAGTCTGTTCATGAATATAGCTCATCAACATTCAAAATTATTTCAAAGTTGAAACTATGTGGAGAAATTATTAATGATGTTGATATGATTGAATATGTGGTAGTACACAAAATTAATTGAGAGCTCCGGAAGAGCTAATGTATTACTACCTGAAGGAATGAAATTATTGTAGTAAGTCTCAAAAGGAAACTTATAAGTTTCAAGGACATTAAAAAAATTTGAGACTATAAATTATGGGAAGATTTAATATCTTCATGCTACTATAATTGAAGTGGGTTATAAATATTTATGTAAAAGATTACCCGCCATTTTTGTATTTGTAGTACATAAATATGGGTATGATTAGGGGTAGGCAAAAACACCGAAAATCGAAAAACCGAATCGAACCAAATTAATTCAGTTTTTTGGTTTCGTTTTTTTCAGTTTTTCGGTTCGATTTTGATTTTTTTTATAGCGTAATTCGGTTTTCGATCTTTTTCGGTTATGGTACACCGGTTTTTCGGTTTAACCAAAAAACCGAATAATATATTATAATTATTTTATTTTATTTTTATAATAAATATTTAACTTAAATAAAGGAAAGCCCTAATTTACTCTCTACTCTCAGTCTCTCACTCTGTCGCTGTCGCCCATTTTTCTCTCTTCTCTAGTTCTCTCCACTGCTCCAGCCTCCAGACCTCCAGTCTCCTCTTCGGCTCTTCCTCCGTCTGCCTTCACCGCTCGACCGTCTGCCTCCTCTAATCCTCCCTCTGTGCTCTCCTTCTCGCCTCTCAATCTCTCGAATTGCCAGTCGCCGCCGGCCGCCAACCTCAGCCCTCAGGTAAGTAAAACTGTAAAAGTCGTGTGTAATTGTGTTATTTACTTATTGTGTATGATAATTTTTCCAACATTTAGTCCTGCAACATCATCCAATTCCCACCCCTGAATTAGTATCCAATATTTTCTTTTCAAGATTAGCAGCCATGTGAGGATCACTAGTTGTCGCTAAAGTCAATTTCATGTATGGCACTTTGTACTTGGTTTCGAATGTACTGGTAGAATATGGTTGATGTCTGCCTGTCCAAGTTCAAAAAAATAGAATAACAAAAATTTTACATATATTAATTATAATCGCATTATTTTTACATGACTCCTATAAAAGAAGATATTGATAGAATACTTATTGTGTGTGCTCAACACTCTATAACAAAGTTAAAAGAGAAACATTTAATTCATTCATATCCAAATCAAAAGCATCATCCTTGAAAAAGAAAAATCAAGATAAACTAATAATATAAAAATAAAAGAAAACAAGCTTGCAGATTGACTTCCAGTAAAGGAGACGTTGCTTTACAACCACTGGCCACTGCAATCTTTGCTTCTTCACATTAATTTATTCTTGTTCTTTCATAATAACAGGTCTTAGACTAGCAACAGACATTTTAAAGCTAGGTTTGAATGTGTCCTAAATTAGTAACTTACTACTAATTTTATATAAATCTCATTTGAAGTCAATTTGGCATTGTACAACAAAGATTAGAGATTATATATTTATAAATTAAACATAACACACTGATCTAGTGATCTTGCTTGCTGGCTGTTGGCCTTTAGGTATATATACATGGTTTATTTTGAATAGTCTTTGGAATCACTTTCACTATACATACTTAATACTTTGATTCTTTGAATAGTCTTTGATATATCATCTGTTGGTTGTTGATTTGTTGGTTAATTATTTATGATTATTCTTTTTAATTTTGTATAGATGGATGATGAAAGTAGAATAAGTGATGTTGGTTCAACTGACAACTCACTTGATACTCAAACTGGGGATACAAAGAAAAGGAAAGAAATGCAATCAAGATCTGGGGTTTGGGCTCATTTTGATAAGGTAGTTGAAAATGATATTGGTAGAGCAAAGTGCAAGTATTGTAACAATACTTATGCTGCCAATACAAGTAAAAATGGAACAACGGGTTTGAAATAATATTTGGATAGGTGCAAGGTATATAAATCTATCGTTGAAACTTCTTCTCAAATGAAAATATCTTTTCAAACTAAAGATGCCCCGCTTTGGAAATTTGAACAAGAAGTAGTTAGAAGGGCTTTAGTTGAAATGATAATTATCGATGAACTACCATTTAGCTTTGTAGAGAATGAAGGTTTTAAGAAGTTTATGAGCAAAGCCAACCTCTATTTAGAATTCCTTCCCGTAGAACAATAACCAGGGATAGTTATGAAGTTTATAGTGAATTGAGACAAGATTTGAAGAAGTCTTTCAAAGAAGTACAACCAAAGATTTGTCTTACCACAGACACATGGACATCATTGCAAAGAATTAATTATATGTGTTTGACTACTCATTTTATTGATAGAAATTGGGTGTTGCATAAAAGAATATTAAATTTTTGTCCAATCTTTAGTCATAAGGGTGAGCAAATGGCAGAGGCTATTAGTAATTGTTTGCTTGATTAGAATTTGGACAAGGTATTCTCTATAACTGTTGACAATGCGTCTTCTAATGATGTTACAGTTAAAGAATTGTCTAAACAGTTGAATATGTGGGGAACTAATATAATGGAAGGTAAACATCTTCATGTGAGATGTATGACTCACATACTTAATCTGATTGTGCAATAAGGTTTGAAAGAAATTGATCCTTTTGTCAAAAGGGTTCGACAAATGGTGAAGTATGTTAAATCATCCCCTGCAAGAACAAGAAACTTTAAGAAGTGTTGTGAAGTCCAAAAGGTAGAATGTGATAAAACATTGTCGCTAGATGTTCCTACGAGATGGAATTCCACCTATTTGATGTTGGATACGACACAAAAGTTTGAGAAGGCCTTTGATAGGTTTGATCTTTTTGATGACCAATTTAATACTTGTCTTTCAACTAATGTGTATGAAGATGGAAGTGTTGCAGGTCCGATCGAATGCGATAATTGGGTGAATGTGAGGAATGTGGTGAAGTTTCTTGAAAGATTCTACGAGCTCACTGTAAAGGTTTCAGGTTCACATTATGTTCCTTCTAATATTCATTTTGAGGATATATGTGAGTTTGATGCATATTTGAATGTGTGTTTAGCAAGTGAAGATCTTAATTTGAGTAACATGGCTGAACGGATGAAACAAAAGTTTAAGAAATATTGGGGTTGTCCTGAAAAGATGAACAAAATAATTTTATTGCTTCTGTGTTGGATCCTCGAAATAAGTTTGTGTATGTTAGCTTTGCACTTGAAGAACTATTTGGGGAGGAAATAGGAATGAAAGTAAATAAAGGAGTGCGTGATTATATGACTTCATTTTTTGGAGTGTATATAAGACAATATTCAAAAGGATCTAATCAATCATCTCCATCTAGATCTACTTCATCTCAGGACACATTTGATACATCTAGTTCTTGCGCTTCTCTAAGTATGAAAACAAAAGCCTTGAGAACTAAGATTTACTTGAAAAAAGAAAAAGAAGATTGTGGAAGTGGAGGTGCTAAATCAGAGTTGGATAGATAAATTAGTGAAGAACAAGAGCCTGATTCTGATGATTTTGATATATTAGATTGGTGGAGGGTTAATTCTCCTAGGTTTCCTGTTCTTTCAGAGTTAGCTCGTGATGTGTTGGCTATTCCAATTTTAAGTGTGGCGTCAGAATGTGCATTTAGTACTAGTGGTCGTATTTTGATCCATTTAGAAGTTCATTGACTCCTAAATGTGTGCAATCTCTTGTTTGTGTCCAAGATTGGCTTAGAGAAGAGATTAATCCTATTTGTGTTGAGGAAAGTTTGGAGTATCTTGAGAAACTTGAGCTTGGTAAGATTTTATATTTTTTAGTTGGTTGTTTAAACTTTTAAGTTTTAATGCAATAATAAATTAATAGTATACTAATTTTGTGGTTTATGACATATTTGATAAATTATCTTTAGAGATGGTAATAAATGGAAGAGAGTCTTGCATTGTTGATGTATGATTGCAAATTGCAATTTGCTACTAGTGCCTACTACTACTAGTGACCGCCTGACCGGTGAGTTGAATTATTGTCTCATACTCTCATAGTCTCATTGATATCTTTTTGTAATATTATATTGTTATCTTGAAAGTTATATTCTAATTTTTGATTTTATCTTACTATTTATTAGGCACAAGCAGAGCAGTTTGATTTACTATTGAAGACTTGAAGTCTCAAGCAGTGATTAGTGAAGCAGAGCAGTTTGTGACTTTGTCTTTGTGTCATTGTGTATTTGTGTGTGCCAGACTGCCAGTGTGTGTGCTGCAGTGCTGGGCAGGGGTGCAGGGATGCTGGGTTGTGTATTTGTGATTTTGTGTGTGCCAGACTGCCAGTGTGTGTGCTGTAGTGCTGGGCAGGGGCGCAGGGCTACTGGGTTGTGTATTTGTGATTTTGTGTGTGTCAGACTGCCAGTGTGTGTGCCGCAGTGTTGGGTTGAATTTTTTGTTATGATTTTTGTGTGTGTATTATAATTTGTATGCTTTATATTTGTGTGGGTTTGGGAATGCCCATCAATTTCTGCGTTATGTCCAGACTGGGGAGAGACTGCTAGATTGGTATAACTGTATAAGTTAGCCAAGCTGCCAAGGTGACTTCTTTAAAATTAGTTCAGTTTTTTTCTTTAGGTGAGAAAAATATGGACAGTGAAGGTACTACTACTACTTACGTAATTACGTTGCTGACTAGTAGTACTTAGTACTTACATAATTACGTTGCAGTCTGCTGGTAGTATAAGTTCCTAAGTTGGCCAATTTCTGCATTTTGATTTTTGAATAGTCTTTGCTGGCTTGAAATAATTTATATTTTATTTAAAAAGTAGCCCATTTTACAATCAGAAAAAAGCCCATCAGCCAAGCCCAAAAACTGAAATAACCGAAATAAAAAAATCAAAACTGAATTTAAAAAAACCAAACCGAACCGAACCGAACTAAAACGGTTCGGTGTTCGGTGTCCCCTATGCATAACCAAAAACCGAAAAAATCAAACCAAAATTTGAAAAAATCGAACCAAAACACTGAATGCCCACCCCTAGGTATGATGATGAAATCACATACGAAAGTAAACTAGAAGTTTACTGAAATAAGTTGGCATAACTGGTTGGCCATCCCGGTTCAAATGTGATGCAAAAATAATTGAGAATTCTCGTAGCTATATGTTGAAGAAATAAAAGATTCTTCAAGAATTCTCTTGTGTTGCTTGTTCTCGTGATAGAATGATCTTGATCAGCTAATATTGGAATTATATTCCCTGAAATTTTGAAACTTATAAAAGGGTGAATATGGGTCCGTTCACCTACTATGTGAACCGTTTGCTAATAGATGCATCTATGGTATGGTCACATGTGTTTTGATATCAACTTGCAATTGATTTTTGTAAGGGTGTTGCTCGAATTATTAAATTAAGAGCATAGTTTCAAATTATAAAATCATGTTGATAATGTTGATTCATACCTATGTTGGTTTAGCAAAAATTATATGCTTCCAATTATAGCTAAATTATTGGTAATGAGAATAAAACTCCCAAATAAAATTTGATATGAGATATGTTTATTTAACATATAGCAACACTTGAATGCATCAAGCCAACAAGGTTTCCCCTATCACAATTGGTTCAGGGTCAGGAACCAAATAATTTCATCTAAAAATTTGAATGTGCGATATATGATTCAATTGCTCCACCACAACGCACAAAGATGGGTCCCCAAATGATCTTGGGGGGTAATGTTAGTTTTTCTAATATTAGGGGAAGAAGTGATTAGCAGCTGAAAATTGAGTGTATGAATTATCTAGATCCTCGGGAAAAAAAAGCGAACTTAAAGTTCAATAGATAATTCACTTGCAAAATATTGCAAATCAATTGCCAAATATATACTCTATTTTATAATTCAGTTGCGAATGCTCCAATAAAAGGTCCTTGAAGGACAGGGTCTATGAGACGCCTGAAGCGTAATAGACCAAACGTTTCCAAATATAGAACTTCTTGAAGAAGGAGAGGAGCAAATGTAAGATGGTCATAATGATGAGGCAAGTGCTTTAAGAAAGCACCACGACATAACACTTCATAAAACCTTGGCAAAGGTTCAGGTACCTGAAAATGATGAAAAATGAAGAGATCTCATTAAGTTATGTCACATTGGAACTGATATCAAAATGATCGTCGACGATACCTTTGATATAATGTAGCGCTCAATATTATAAATATTGACGAGGATCTTGAATTCAAATCTGTCAAAAAGTGTGGACAGATAAATGATTGACCAATTAAAAATATGCAATTCAAGTCTAATGTCAGTGGATATAAATGGATTCTTGTGGCATAAAATTTTTTCGTAAATTCTGACATTATTATATGGATAGGTCCTCTTGTGGTGGATGCAATTATTTTGAGGTTCCTCATAAGTCTGGCAATATATGAAAAACTTGATATGCGCATAATGAAATTATTTTCATGTCTAGAGAGACTAAAGGATATATGAAAATTGAAGGATTTAAAAGAACGAGGAAATTCTTGGTGCTAAAAATATAGTCTGCTCCTGCTAGGAGACATTGGAATGGGATCAAACACATAATGCGGTATCTAAAAAGGACTACCGATATGAGCTTATTTTATTCTTACAATTGCAGTCCCGATCTTGTTGGTTATGCTGATGCAAGGTATTTATCTGACTCACACAAAGCTCGATCTCAAACTGGCTACGTGTTCATATGTGGAGGTACTGCCATATCTTGGAGATCTACAAAGCAGTCTCTCGTAGATACTTCATCAAATCATGCTGAGATAGTAGCTATTCATGAAGCAAGCCGAGAATGTGTGTGGTTGAGGTCCATGATACATCTCATTAGAGAAAAATGTGGTTTGAAATGTGACAAAGTACCCACAAATTTATATGAAGATAATGCAGCATGCATAGCACAACTAACGGGAGGATTCATAAAAGGAGATAGAACGAAACACATCTCGCCAAAGTTTTTCTACACACATGATCTCCAAAAGAATGGTGATATCAATGTGCAACAGATTCGTTCAAATGTCAATGTGGCTGATTTATTCATCAAATCTCTACCAACTGCAACTTTCAAGAAGATGGTGCAGAAGATCGGGATGCAAAGATTCAAGGATGTTCTCATTAGAGGGGGGGGGGGTTAATACACACTGTACTCTTTTTCCCTTACGAGGTTTTTGTCCCACTGGATTTTCCTTGTAAGGTTTTTAATGAGGCAGCTAAAATGCGTATTATTAGATATGAGTACTCTTTTTCCTTCACTAGATTTTTTCCCGCTGAGTTTTTTCTAGTAAGGTTTTAACGAGGCACATAATCTATCAAATAGACATTCAAGGGGGAGTGTTAGAAACATATTTGTATTATAGTGAATGTCTATAAAGGTATTTGTATTGTAGTGGATACATGTGTTTATATTATAGTAAAAATCTATCTTTTGGAGAAAAGTTAGGAGAAATTATCCCTATAAATAGAGGGGTTCTCCGTCATTGTATTTCATCCCATCAAGAGAAATAAGAATTTCTCTCCTTCTCTCTTTCTCTATAATATTCTTATTCTTTCTTTATTATTTCATAACATAAATACTTTTTTTATGACTAGAATAATTTATTTATTCTTGTCAAGTTTAAACAGAAAAGTTATCCAATTGACTTTTCAAAAAAAAAAAAAATTGGGGTGAAAAAAGGGAAAAGGAGAAGGGAACTATAAGATGGAGAACCGAATCCTCGCTAATAAGATGGGAATTCAAACAACCGAACAATTGAGCTATTAAAATTATACATCAAAATGGACTCTCAAAACCTCAAATTCAAACATAAAAGTTTTCATTGTTAATTAAACTTTGATGAAGTAGGAAAATGTTTTGTTATAAGAATTACTAGTGCAACTAATTCACTATTAGAAAATATGAAGTGAATTATATAACTTATTGATAATTCATAGCTAATTCGCTGCTAAAAATTTTCTTAGCAAATTGAATTTTTTAAAAAATAATCCGTAGCTAAATAAAATTAGCATAAAATTTTTATTGTAAAATTACAACATTTTATTCACCGCTAATTTCTTATTTTCTGGACATAATGATATCTATTTGGTTCGACTTGGAAAGTCGTATATACACTCGTGGAGCACTTTCCATGTTTTGTACTAATCCCTGTCTATTAGTGTTACCCAAAAAAAGTGCTATTTGGGGGAGCTAGTGTCATAATCACCATAATTCACGTGCAAAAAGGAATTGATCCAAGTGTTGAATTTGCACTATTTTAAAAATAAAAATAGAAGAGATAGTATGAAGTGGTGATCAAGTGTCTTGTGTCCACCACACACACTGTTTATTGTCATCATAATCTTGCTATAATTCTGTCTTCATTTTACTAATTTACTTGAGCTTTACGCTCCTCCCCAATTGAGTGTAACTGATTCAGTTTAGAACTAATTAGACTCTATGCTTGTGGTCAACATAGTGAAACAGGAGGATAATATCAAGCTTGAAGCTCAAGCAGATTATATATAATTATAAGGAGGAAAACCAGGTAGTAGATTATCTTGCTAAACTTGCCTCCAACAATGATCAGAACAGCTTGATAAACTCAATTTTTTTTGTAAGCTGAAAATTTTATGTACATAGTGAACTTCAGAATAGTGCATACTAGTTTAGGCCTCCTGGAATGCTTGGTGATGGCATCACCTGTTGTTGTACTAAACTGTGTTCGTATTATATTGATCGAGGCCCCTTTTTGCTAATACAACATCACTCAGACGACATCTACGTAATTGAATTTTTTTCTCTAAAAAAAAAAGAGTATATAGTCAAGATTATTTCGATTGATTTCTCATTTTTCGAATCTCATTATAACAATAGAGAAGTAAAAATACTCCAGTGTAGTTAGCTTTGTGGTTAGCTGACACAACTCATTAGGTCATTAACCAAGATTTTCCATCTTGTGCCTAATTTGGTGCATTTGTAGACTCTAACTAATATAGATTAAATCAATACCAGTCCGATTTGATGATTATGATGACTTTATTAGAAGCTATATGATGAAAATATTAGAGCACACGAGTTAAATTTGTTCCAAAAGAGTGCATTGGCACCAAACATATATGTCACGTGCAAAAGTTTCATACTTTCTCTCTTTCATTTTAACTGTCGCTTTAACTTAAAAAAATTATTCCAAAATAACTTTTTATGTATTGATACTTAACTGGTGTCCATGTTAATAGGAGTAATGCAAATATAAATATTTACTGAAACTTCTTCTTCTTTTTGAAATAAATTATGAGGACACTACGAAAACTGAAAGAAGAAAAGAAGAAGAGGGATATGTATTTAGAAAATTAAATATATATTGTTTTATTCACAATTAAAATTGAGTGGGTAATGTTCCATTAAGTTAATTATATTGTCAATCTTAATGATTTGGCTTAGTTTTAAAAAATGGAACAACATCATTATTAAGTTTTGTTGAGTTTGAAAAATATAATTTGTACGAAAATAAAGTTATCTATTCTCTTTCTTTTTTTAAAAAAATATTCGGATTAAATTTAATTATTGGGGATCGTTGGAATTGGCTGGTATCAAATTTGAAATTATTTGAACTATATTAAAGCACAATATAAATGATAAAATTTCTACACAATAAGTTATGATAGATTCGTTAAAGGCAAACTTTCCTTTTGACCCTAGATTTCTTTTAGCAAATTAAGCATAGTATCTGGCTACCTAGTGCCAACAGTGAATCTGGCCAAACACAAATATAGGGGAAGAAATATCTTCTTCCATAATATCACGCTATAATATATCAATTAGGTATCTTTATCCAAATAATATTGATAAAATCAGAGAGTTTGTTATTAAAGGATATTCGACTATATCAATTTCTTTCCAAATATTTTACTTTCCCGTTGAATATTAGAATGTGTATCAAAATATATATTCGTTCAAACTTTTTTCAAGATATTAATTCATAAAATATTCCTCTTTTCAATCAAATTTCGAGATGTATACAAGATGCATATATACTCTTCTTCCCCATCTAATTTCGAAAAAATGTTTCAAAATCGCTTAATCTTCTTTCAAAAAATTAATTCACATAATGTTCTTCTTCACTGCAAAATTTGAAAATGTATACTCACTGGGTGAAAATTTATTTTCACCCCCAATTTTATTTTAAAAATTAAACTTCTCCCTCAATTTTAAACAATAGATATTCTTCACGCTTTATCTTAATTGACTTTTTAAAATATCTGTTTTACGCTTGTTATTTTCAATCCTCCATTTATGTAATACTTTTTTTATATTATATATAATATTTATTTTTTAACCTAGATATATATATATATATATATATATATATATATATATATATATAGTTTCTTATTTAAATTCACTAACATTAAAGTAGAACAATACTTCTATGAATTTGTCAGAAAATCTAATGCTAGCTATTTAACATTTTGTATTATTGTTATTAAAATATTATATGTAGTAAATATGTATATATACATATATGTGTGTGCGTGTGCGCGTGTGTGCGCGTGTGCGCGCATGCATGTGTGTGTATATATATCTCTCCTCTTTCTTATCATTTATTGTCTATATAAATAAATAAAATTTGATTGTTATTAATAGAATATTTTATAAATTATAACTTAAGATTAATTTACATTATAAATAAATAATATTTAAATTCATCTGTATTTTATTAACTTTTTTATATTTCATGCATTGAAATATATTATAAAATTATTATTATCTTTTATTTTCACTTGTATAAATAAATATTAGAATTTTGGTTATTACTAATAAAAATTATTTTTTATTTTTGTAATTTTATTTATTATAGAACGTCATTAACTTCTATACTCAATTAGTATTTTTTATTTTATTTTTTCCAAATTAATATTTTTTTATTAAAAAAGTTATTATATAGATTTTAAAAAAATATTATGATTTAAAAGAAGTAAAATGAAGAAGACAAGGTTGATAATGTAAGAGTAAAACAGATATTTTTAAAAGTCATTAGGATAAAGGGGGGGGGGGTAATGTCTACTATTCAAAGTTGGGGGAGGGGGGGTTGAGTTTTAAAATAAATTTGGCGTTTTCACCCATACTCACTCAAATTCTTTTTCAAAAAATTAATTCATAAAATATTCTTCTTCTCTGTCAAATTTCAAAATATATACATACTCTTTTTCTCCACTGAATTTCAGAAAATTCTTCTAGAGTCGCTCAAATTTCTGTTAAAGCATTAATTTGCAAAATTTTCTTCTTTCTTATCGAATTTCAGAATGTATACTCGCCCAAACTTCTTTTAAAAAAATTAATTCACAAAATATTCTTCTTCCCCATCAAATTTCAAAATGTATACATACTCTTCTTTCCCGTCTAATTTTAGAAAGATCTTTCATAAGTCTTAATTTTCTATCAAATGTTAGAATCTTAAGAATATTCTATAGAATATATGTAAATATAGCAAGTAGTTGATTTACTCTGATTATAATTAGGAATTAATTAGGTTTTAATTTATACTGATTTTCATTACTTTTTAGGATATGTAAACTTAGCTATTTAAACCCAATAGCTTGAGGGAATAATTAAGCTGAGTTTTCTTTTATTTCTTTTCCAATTCACATGGTATCGGATCCTGATTAAGGCCAGCAACATTGGAAGAGAAATTTCAAACTCTTTTTTTTAATACTCGGACCAATGATGCGAGCAATACCCAGTCAGTTCCGTCACCACCAGCCATCTCACACACCGATCAGAACTGTCAAATTCCGGCAGCTATTTATGTTTTCCAAATTCCTGCCAGATCTGATTTTTTCAGTGATTATTTCTGTTTTTCAGATTCCAGCCATATCTGATTTTTTCGGCAACTGTTTCTATTTTCTAGATTTCGGCAATTGTTTGCTTCCAGCTTTCCACAAATTGCAGAACTTTCAGATTCGGTAACATCTACATTATGTCCCTCAGTTCATCTATTTTTAGTTCTAAACTTGTGGTTTCAAGTAACCCCAACCACTCCATCACCACAGAACCTTTGATAGGTAGTGCAAACTACTTATCTTGATCTTCCCCTGTTCAGCTATGGCGCAAGGGACAAGGGGTTTAGGATCACTTGGTTAAACAGGCTAAGGATGTTGATGAAAAAGAGAAAGGCGAATGGGAGAAGATTGATGCTCAATTGTATAGTTTATTATGGAAATCTATTGATTCGAAGTTGATGTCGTTTTGACCATTCCTAACCTGCTTCTTGGTTTGGGAAAAGGCTCGTGGGCTATACACAAATGGCATCTCACATTTTTATAATGTTATTACTCGGTTGACTAATCGTAAAAAGCAGGATTCGGATATGTCTACCTATCTCGGATAGGTTCAGATGGTTATGGAAGAGTTTAATGAGTTGATGCTCGCTACTCTAAGTATTGACAAACAATTAGAGCAACGTGCGACTATGTTTTTAGTTGTTATACTTGTTGGACTTCTATCTGATCTTGAATAGGTGCGAGATTAAATTTTGGCTAGCCCCACTGTTCTTACTATGGATGAACTATTCGCTCAATTGTTGCGAGTGGCTGCACCTATGTCGTCTAGTCATCCGGTGATACATGCAGAATCTTCTATTCTAGTATCTCAGACTGGAAATTGGTATGGAGGCCCCTTAGGGAAACCTCAGCCAAGGTGTGACTATTGTAACAAATTGGGTTATACTTGTGATGTGTGCTACTCTCTCCATGGTAAACCAAAAAATTCTCATATTGCTCAGATTGAACCCACTGGTAATCCAACAAATCAACCTTTCTCTTTATCTGGAGTAGAATATAATGACTTTCTTCAGTATCAGGCAAGTAAGCAGACATTTCCACCAATAGCCTTCGTTGCTCAGACTGATAATCCTGTTGCTTGTATCTAACAGTCCACCACACTTGGCCCTTAGGTCATGGACTCAGGTGCTTCTGACTATATTTCTGGTAACAAAACTTTATTGACTAATATCATTTACTCACGATCCTTTCCCACTGTAACGTTAGCTAATGGTTCTCATACTAGGACAACCAGAGTTGGTCAATCAAATCCCTTCCTTTCCTTGAATCTGCATAATGTTCTTTTTGTCCCTAGTTGTCCTTTTAGCCTTCTATCAATCAGTCATTTGGCTAAGTCCTTAAATTGTTTCGTCTCATTTTTTTTGTGACTTTTTTGTTATACGGGACCTTAATACGGGAAGGATAATTGGCGAAAGGCGTGAGTTTGATGGGCTTTATTACCTCAATTGTCACAAGTCCACTACTGTTTGTTCGATCTCCGACTCTCCAGATTTAATTCATAGACGATTGGGACATCCTAGTTTATCTAAACTTCACAAGATGGTACCTAGTTTGTCAAAATTGTCTAAGTTAGATTGTGGGTCGTGTCAACTGGGGAAGCACACCCGAGATACTTTTTCACGCAGTCCTAATAATCGTGCAGAGTCCTTTTTTCATTTAGTTTATTCTGATATTTGGGGTCCTAGTAGGGTTAATTCTATGTTGGGTTTTAAGTATTTTGTTACTTTCATTGATGATTATTCAAGGTGTACTTGGATTTTCTTAATGAAAGATCGTTCTAAATTATTTTTCATGTTTCAAACTTTTTGTGCAGAAATACAAAATCAGTTTGATGTTTCAATTCGCACTTTTTGTAGTGATAATGCACGTGAATATTTATCCTCTCAATTTCAAAAGTTTATGTCTTCCCATGGCATTCTTCATCAGACATCTTATTCTTACACTGCTCAACAAAATGGGGTAGCGGAAAGGAAAAATAGGTGTTGCGCCTCATTTTTCTCGCGAGAAATGAAACTCGACACGTGACAACTCTTTAAGGATTATTTAGAGAAAGAGTCGCCACCTAACGAATTTTGGCGCGTTAGGGCACCGGACTAAAGTAACTAAACAGATAACTTGCTCTACATCACCAGAAATCAGGTAAGGGCTCAAGTCACCTCGAAAGGAAGGTGTTAAGCACCCTTAGAGGTCCACAACTGTAGGTCCGACCGAATTCATTAGCATATGGGATTGACTAATGAGCAAATAAACTGATTTTAAGTAAAACCAATAAAACGAACTAATTGATTTAACAAATCATAAAGTATTCAAATAGCTTTGCAAATAAAGAAGATCAAACAAGAAAGGAAAATTGAGACAAAAAGATGTATTAGCGAAAACAATAAAATAACAAATAAACAAGGGGAAGAGGCGAAATCAGAATAAATATATAGAAACTTTAAGAATTGGACGGAACCTCAAAGAGGCGCCTACGTATCACTAAATGGAATCAGGTCAAACGTAATTCTGCCTTTAAGGGGGGGGGGGGGGATTTTAACATAACGTGATCATCCCGTGCAACTAAAATAATACTTTGCAATCATTTAAGATTGCTCATATTATTCAGCGAGCACAGACTATTATGTCCCACTACCCACCTAATTGATTAATTATTAGTCTTAAATCGCTCTAAGTGAAGGAAAACTAACGCCCTGTCATGTGCCAACCCCATCCCAATCTTAATGTCCAAGTGGCGTTTGGACTACTATTTTGGAGTTGGGATCTAGAAATTCTAGGGTTTTTAAATATGATTAATGTAACAGCAACAAATAAAACCAAATAAGCAATTAACACAAAAGGGTTCATTTAAGCCTCTATGTTGATAAACACGAACACATCTTATGGGCATGATGTCTATGTGATTATGAACAGATTTGTAGCAATGAAGACATATAAAAATATCTATACAATATTATGTGAACTAAACATTCTGATCTTACTGATACGGCCTATAACTTACAGGAAAAGCAAGCAGATCATGTATGCAGGCTTGATCGAATGAGTAAAGAATCCAATAGACATGATATCTAACCAAATATGATAGATACACTTTTATCAGCTTTATATAATTTCAGCGCAATAAATATATTATTTCACAAGGATGAATATCTATAAACATATTTTCTATGTGATTGAAAAAAATCAAAATATGTTACACAGGCATGATTTCTAAAAATAAATAAGATGACCTTACACACACACATCATTAAATTCCCTCTAACAAAATAATTATGTTGTGTTAACCCTATAGGCGTGGTGTCTAACAATTTCTGTTATCTTATTTTATAGTCCTAAATACAATTTCAGATTGTATTCACCGGCAGTTACCAGCATGTTGCGATTTACGAGATTAATCAAATTTAGCAGAATAATCAGATTTGTCTTAATCCCTATAGGCATGATTTCTAACAGAATTGTTTAAACTCGTTGTTCATATAAGCATGATTCCTAATGGAACAATTAGAATGATAAAGACAAACATACCCCCACCCCCACGAACCTTTTTCACTATTATTAGTGGGTTTATACAATCAATACAATGCTTTAACGGAAGTAAAAGAAATAGAATAAATAAAATAAAAAATGGTTCTCCATTTACACCCCGGACTCGGACGAACTCCTCCATATAATTCAAAAAGAACTTGCTGAACAAAATAAAGTACCACAACAAGAATATACGTAGAAATATATTATAATCTTCATGAAATCATAATTTATTTAAATATAAAAAATAACTCAATAACATATCTTTAATACACACTTCTCGGCAAGATATCACATAAAGGAACATGCTAAAAATGCTAAAAGAATCACAATTAATGGAATAATGCAAATAGCAAAACTTAATGAAGATAATATGGTGAAGTAAACAAACCAGTTGAAACTAACAAAGCAATAAAAGTAGATAGATAAATTAGAGGAAAATCTCAAATACCAAATAGTATTTTTAACTGCTAAGAGAGAATTATATCGCTAAAGGGAATGAATGTTCGAATGTTACGTCGCTAAGGTAATAACAATGCCCTAGTTATATTACTAAAGTGATAATATTATCTGGATGCTAAAGGGAGATGAAATAAAATTGCTAAAGAACAAATGAGTTCGAATCCCCTTTTAAAAGAAGGAGAGAGCATGCTTATATAATAGAGAAGACAACTAATCAATTAAAGAACAAAGAAGAGGAAAATAATCAGTAGAATCAATCAAGGGAATATTTCCTTAGCTATTAAAATCAAATAAATTTTTTTCCAGAAATTGCTCTTCACCATAATTAATAAATATTGCATACAAGAAAAAAAACTTAGTCGAGGCAAGCCTTTTCTTAATTAAGGCAGGTAATACAAAACGAAAACTTTACCAAAACGGATCATATATTAAATTGGTTAAGGGAAGAATCCATCACAAAGGGGATGGTATTTTTAATTAGGAGGGAAAAAGATTAACATAAATACATGCTTAGTATTTTAAGAAAAGGACAGAAATGAGCAATTAGAAAGGTCAGACAATGAAATTTGCTTTCTTTAATCAAACTAAGAGACGAATTGTCACAATTACCTTATAAAAAATTATTTAAAAGCTATCACTAACTATATGCGAGAATAGTTACCAAATTACCATAGCGGATGCATCTGCTAGAATAGTAGAAGAATTTTCTTTAATCAGGGTGATCCTAATAATATAAAACATTCCACTAAATAATGGCACCACGTCAGAGAATAAATTGAACGAAAAGAGTTTGCCATAAATTAATTAGTACTAAATTATTCCTTATCATGCAAATTAATTCTAAGTACCATATTAATTTACTCTACATATAAATTGGCCTTAAGAACAATATTAACCAAATATGTTTAGGCTAATGGATGCCCAAACTGCGGGTTTCGAATCAAGCACAGAATTTCAACTCGTCACATAAGTAAAAACTTTAAAGGGGAGAGGATAGATTGTTCATTTATTGCGATATCAAATTGTCTTGCTTGCTCGAGCAATGGAGTGATAAACAAATGCAAGTCCATATCAAAAGGCTGCAATGAATCGAAGTTGCATAGGCAGGGAAACAAAATTATTAAGACCTGCTATACAAGATGGAGCATATATATATATATATATATATATATATATATATATATATATATATATATATATATATATATATATATATATATATTGCAGGGTCAAAATAACAAACTATTTTCACAAGAGTATTCACCAAAAATAGCAATAACGAAACATGTAGACCAAATAAGCAATGATTTGCACAAGAAGATTCGGCTAGATCAGCGTGACAGAAACAAGAATCACACAACATTTAGAGATTTCATGATATTTGAGAGGCAAACACAAGTAGCAATTAAAATATTTTCAGATTACGGGTAAACATAATTAATTTTTAGATGTAGTTGACATAGGTGAGAATAATAGAGGAGAAAAGACATCAAAATATTAATGAATCAAGCAAGGACAGATCTGCGAGGATCTGTCCAAAATCAAAAGAGATCAAATTTGCTGCTTCGTCTAGTGGTCGATAATTTCATCGGAGGAGACGAACAGTGACAGTGGGTTTCCGGTGATGGAGAGAAAGAGGGAGAAGAAGAAGGAGAAGGAATGACGATGATTTTTCTGGTGGCCGAAAGATGATGGAGACTGAGAGAGGGGTCAGCGATGGCGAGGGTGGTGCGACGAAGAGAATGGTGTTGGTGGTTTTCCGTTGGAAGTTATGGAGGGAAGTGGGAGAAGGGAGATATGGTTGGGGTATTGAGAGGCGATGCAGTGGAGGCTTCGTCGGTACAAGAGCGGTCCACCGGAGAAAAGGGAGGTCTAATTTCACCGGCGTTGGGTGGCGACAGCTTTTGGCCAGAGAGGATGCAGCGGCGGTAGTTGCTGGCCAAAGAAAAAGGTGGGAGACGATGAGGAAAGGAAGAAAGAAAATCGGGGTGTGCGGCGGCTGAGAGGGGAGATCAAGAGTAGGGAGAAGAGATAAGGGTGTTTTCCGGCTAACGATGGCCGAAAATAATGGAGAGGCGTCGGAGGTTTGCTGGCCGGAGAGGAGGAGAGGGAAAGGAAGTGCCTAGGGGTGTGTGGCGGGTGTGAGGATGAGTGCTAGGGTTTAGGGGTTTGTGAATATTAAAGGAAAGAAATGGCTTATAATTTCAACTATAGGATTAAAGGACATGGATGGATGTGATTAAATCTAGCCATCTAGGTCGGGTTATGAATAGTTTATCGGGCCGCAGGTATGTAAATGGGTAAAAAATTAAATTGAAATTGAATTGGGTTAAGACTGTAGCCTAAAATTGATTAAATTGGCTAGAATTGACATAAAATAGATGAAAAGTGGCTAAAGTTTAGATAAATTGTAAGGAATTTAAAATAGCTGCTATATAATTAATAACATACTACATTTGTAAAATACTTCAATAAATGGGTAATATAATAATTTGATTTATCAAAAAATTATACAAACATTATTATCAACATAAATAATTTATAAAATTTAAGTAAAATCAAGTAATATTATTATGTAAATTATATATATATATATATATATATATATATATATATATATATATATATAATAACAAAAACTTGTTTTATTAAAGGTATGTTAACATGAAATATACGACATAATTACATAACATCAGAAAATTAATAAATTAAAATTAAATGTAACTAAACATTTAAAAATTATAAATTATAAATTTGAAATAATTTTGCAAGATTCAAATATGTATGCTAATTAATGCTAGAATATTAGGAATACGAATTAAATAATTTCGTTAAAAGGGTAATTTTAAAATACACACCGATATCTTGATATGCAGCTTAGACGGGGCATAAGGAGGTCAAAATTGGGTGTCAACATAGGCATATTGTTGAAACTGCACACACCCTTCTTATACAATCAAATGTTCCATTGCATTTTTGGGGGGATGCAGTGCCCACCTCTTATTATCTGATTAACCGTATGCCTTCCTCTGTTATTCAAAATCAGGCTCCATACTCTATTTTTTTTCCTAAGTTAACCTTGTTTCTCTTCCACCACATGTCTTTGGGAGCATATGCTTTGTCTATATCCTCATTTCAGGAAATGACAAATTGGCTCCTCGTGCTTTTAAATGTGTCTTTCTCGATTATTCAAGGGTACAAAAGGGATATCGATACTTCTCACCTCACCTTCAGTGATACCTTATGTATGCTGATGATACTTCCTTTGAAGGTTAATCCTACTTTACATCCTCTCCAACTGAACAGTTAGGCATTTCTGAGGTACTACCAGTTCCATCTTTTGGGGATCCCACCATAGTCTATCTTCCACATCACCTTCTACAGCTCCATCTTCACCGCTATTGACTTATCATCGTTGTCCACGTCCATATGATTCACACCCACCACCAGAATCCTTGCCTGCTGAGGACTTGTCTACACAGAGTCCTTCTATCGCCACTCGAAAAGGTAATCACTCTACTCGTAACCCTCACCCTATCTAAACTTGTTTGAGGTACATCGTTTGTCATTGACCCATTATGCCTTTGTATCATCACTATCATATGTGTCTATTCCTAAGACTATAGAAGAAGCTCTTTCTCATTGAGGCTGGCAAAAAGTTATGACTGAGGAGATGTCTGTCTTACACTCTAGTGTTACTTGAGAGTTGGTTTCTCTACCTCCAGGTAAGTCTACAGTTGGTTTTTGTTAGGTATATACAGTGAAGGTTGGCTCCGATGGACAAATTGATCACCTAAAGGCTTGACTAGTGGTCAACGGTTATACACAAATTTTTGGTCTTGACTATAGTGATACCTTCTCTTTTGTGGCTAAGATTGCTTTAGTTGGTCTCTTTTTATCCATGGATGCTGCTCGCCATTGGCCTCTCTACCAGTTGGATATTAAGAATACCTTTCTTCATGGAGATCTCAAAGATGAGGTATATATGGAGCAATCGTTTGGCTTTGTTGCTCAGGAGGAGTCTAGTAACATGGTGTGTAAACTATGATGAGCACTCTATTGCCCAAAGCAGTCTCCTCGAGCATAGTTTGGGAAGTTTAGCATGGTTATTCAGGAGTTTGGCATGGTACGAAGTAAAACTGACCATTCTGTGTTTTATTATCACTCTGCTCCATGTTTGTGCATATATTTGGTGGTATACATTGATGACTTGGTTATCACAGGTAATGACGATGAGGAATAACCAAATTGAAACATCACCTTTTCCAGCATTTTCATACTAAGGATCTTGATTGATTGAAGTACTTCTTGGGCATAGAGGTTGCTCAATCCAAATCAGAAATTGCTATTTTACAGAGGAAGTATGCACTTGATATTCTTGAGGAGACAGGAATGACAGATTATAGGCCTATTAATTCTCCAATGGATTCGAATGTTAAGCTCCTGTCAGGTCAGGGGGAGCCTCTAAGCGGTCCTTGAAGATATAGAAGGCTAGTCGGAAAGTTGAATTATCTAACTGTGACTCGACTTGGCATTACCTTCCTGGTTAGTGTTGTAACTCAATTCTTGAATTCCCATTGTGATAGTCACTGGAATGTAGTTATTTGTATTCTTCGATATATAAAATCTGCTCTAGGGAAAGGACTACTTTGCGAAGACTGAGGACATGAGAAAATTGTTGGATATTCAGATGCTAATTATGCAGGGTCACCCTCTAACAGACGACTCACTTCTGGATGTTGTGTTCTAGTTGGGGGATATCTGGTATCTTGGAAAAGTAAGAAACAAAATGTAGTTGCTAGATCTAGTACAGAAGCAGAAATATCGAGCTATGATAGTGGCAACATGTGAACTCATATGGATCAAGCAACTATGAAGGAGTTGAAATTTGGTGATATTAAAGAAATGGAATTTGTGTGCGATAATGAAGTTGTACTTCACATTGCACCGAATCCAATGTTTCACGAGAGGAACAAACATATAGAGATTGATTGTCATTTTGTCCGAGAAAAGTTACTCTCAGGAGACATCGTCACAAGGTTCATGCGGTCAAGTGATCAACTTGCAGACATATTCATCTATTCCCTAGCCGGCCCAAAACGAGTTATTTATGTAACAAGCTTGATACATATAATTTGTATGCACTAGCTTGAGTGGGAGCATTAGAATCTTAAGAATATCTTATAGAATATATTAAATATAACAAGTAGCTTGATTTACTCTAATTATAATTATGAATTGATTAGATATTAATTTATACTGATTTTTTTTTCTTTTTAGGACATGTAAACTTAGAGGGTGTTTGGTTAGCTTATTAGCTTATAAGCACTTTTTAACTTTTTATAGTGTTTGTTTTATTAAAAAGTGCTTAAAAAGTCAAAAGGCAAAAGTTGGTAGATACCAACTTTTTATTTTTTGGCTTATAAGCCATTTAAATTTGACCAAACTATTTATCTTTTTATCCCATAATATTTTCCTAATTTTAATAATACTCTTACTCAAATCTTTGACAAAATTTTATTTTTTGTGCATATTAGAAAAAAATAATTAAAAATCTGAAAAAAGAAAAAGAAAAAAATCGAGGTAGTATTAATTCATTTACATTATTATATTGGATTTTAGAAATAAAAATAAAACTATACTACTAATAAAAAGTAAAGTGGAGATTTGCCTAATTTTATTTAAATTATATATTTAAAAAAATTAAAAATAACTTAAATAATTAGTTTATATTAAAAATAAATAAAAAATATAATTAATTTTAATTTTAATTATTTTAGAAATATAAATATCATAGTAATTCATTTTTTATAGTGTTAACAACTTTAAGGGTATTTCAGTCATTTGACTCAAAATAAGTGCTTAACAGCACTTATGTACTAAACACATCAATAACTTATTTTTCAGCTTTAGCACTTTTATCCAAACACATGACTACTTATTTATAAAATAAATTTCAGCACTTAAAAAGTATTTTAAGCACTTATGTTTAAAAATCACTTTTTTCAACTAAACTAAACGGGCCTTTAGCTATTTAAACCCAATAGCTTGATGGAATAATCAAGCTGAGTTTTCTCTTATTTCTCTTCCAATTCACACAAAATAATAATTTATAAAATATTCTTTCTTATCTATCAAATTTCAGATTGTATATGAAAATGTATACTCGCTCAAACTTTTTTAAAAAACATTAATTCATAAAAATATTCTTCTTCCCTGTTGAATTTCAAAATGTATACATGATATTTGAAGTACGAAAATGACAAGATATTACGAGTCATTTTTCTTGCGATTGAATTCAGAATTCTTATAGAAGATAAAAAAGAGAATAGGAATGAACACATGTATACGGGTGCGATATTTGGAGCTATACAAGAGATTATCGGAGTGTGATTAAAGATATTTGAGGAGATGACTCAAAGACATATAAATTTTTGATCTTGACTATAGTGATACTTTCTCTTTTGTGGCTAAGATTGCTTTAGTTTGTCTCTTTTTATTCATGACTGCTGCTCGCCATTGACCTCTCTACCAATTGGATATTAAAAATACCTTTCTTCATGGAAATCTAAAAGATACATATGATATATAATGATATATGTGTCACAATGATGTTTTCTAAATTCAATTTCAACTTTGAATACTCCAAATTCATCCAACTCACCTTCAATCCTCCTCAAATGGTGTTTCAACAAATTTCCACCCCACCTAATCAATAAATAATTAGTTAAATATTTCTAACTTTTGAATTGGAATTTCAAATTAGTTTTGATGGTAGCCTTTAATACTTTCTTCGATTAATCACCAAATTAGAGAGTATAACACCAAGTCAATGGTGATGGGTTTTATAGAGGAAATGGATATTTGTGGTGGTCTCAAATGGTGAAAAATTCAAAAGATTTTTTATAAAAGGGAGTTAAGTGTTATTTTTAATTGGTCATTGATACATTAGATTTTAAGAATATTTATTTTTCAATGCAACTTATCACAAAATAAGAAAAATTCTAACCTTAGTTAATTGGTTTAGATTTAAAATAATAGAAAAATCTTTCTCACAATATCATATCATGTACTAGTGTAAGAAAAGTAAGAAAAGAAAATCTAATCTTCTTTTATATAATTGTTATAAAGTTATTCTCGAATTTTGATATATTTCTTCTCTAGATGCTATTAGATCAACAAAGTGTAAATTTACTTTAAGAATAACTTAACAAATCAATTACTTATTTGCATTCGTGCACGAGTATGATTCACCTAATGAAAAAAATAGAATAAACAAAATAATTGCCAAAACTCAACGAGTTCTTTTTCAGATTTCTATCACCTTTTGTTCTTTTATATTTTTATGAAATTAAATTAATTTTTGATATTTTTATACGTAATATTAAAAAAATAAGAAAATGAATATATGAAATTAAAATAATATAAATAGTCTAGATTTAGAACCTCAATTGGCAAAAAGAATTTAAAAACTCTGTGTCTGAATATAAATATATCACTTGGATACAAATTCAAATAAATATTTTAATATTTTACTTTAGTGGGTGTTTGGATATTAATGTTCGTAAATACTGACAATCTAATTAACTGCCAATATCGAAAATTCAGTATTTTTAAAAAATAGTCAAATTGTTATTTATGTCAATAGTGGACGTTGGTTTTTCACAATTGCAATTTGCAACTAAAATTCCATTTCTGGTTTCATGCGAATCTTCTGGAAAACTCACAAGCACAACACCCCAACCGATTTTCTTCCAGTGAGGTCTCACATCGAAGAAGAACTGAAAATCGAATAAGCCCTAATTTCTGAGAGGAATTTCATCTATGGAGAAACAACCGTCGAGCTCCCGAGAGTTACAGTGTGTAGGAAGGCTCGAAATTGCACGCCCTAAACCAGTCGGTTTTCTGTGTGGTACAATTCCTGTCCCAACCGATAAGGCATTCCATGATTTCAATGCTTCGGAACTTGTCCCCTCCGCTGAAAGGTACGTATCTTCCTTCTGTCTTAGACTTTAGCTGCAAATTGTATTTATTTGGTCCTTTTTTTTTGGGTGAAAATTGTCATTTAGTTTGTTCTCTCCCTTTCCATTTTATACTATGGTATCTGATTCGACGCCAATTGTTCACTTATATTTAGCGATAGTGTAAGAGAGAATTGAGTAATAGTTGAAAAGTTAGTTAGATAGGCGGCTACGGTTGCGGTGCAGTGATCAATGAAGTAAGCTGATTACTTCAAAACTATGAGGTTTGAGGTTCAAATTCCAGCATATGCAAAAACACGATGCGACTCCAAGCCTCGGTTGACATAGTTATCCGTCCAGTGTTGGTGGGAAATAGCCATGCAATTGGTGGAGGTGTGTGCAAACTTAGTTTGATAGAGAAAATACTCCATAATTTAGTGAGTTTGAATTGTTAAATTTTGTGAAGAGTTTTAAAGAAGGAATGATCAACAATATGGAAACATCCTGAAATAGAAAAAAAAAAGATGAATTGTAATAGAGAGAGTGATAAGAATTGGCTACTTGAAAGAAAAAGAAATTAATGAGGAAGCGAAATATGAAGATTAAATACGTAAATTAAGTATATGAGAAATTTGAGTATAAAATCCCCAAATTTCAAGATTAAGTGTGATGACTTGTATGAGTCACCGCTAGTCGAGGTACTCGGTCCTTCGACTGACACCAATAGTAACCACAATAACGAAACAGATAAAGCAATATTATAAGTGACACAAGATGTTTACGCGGAAACCTCCTTGCTAAAGGGAGTAAAATCACAACCTGCCTTGTAGGATTTTACCAACAACTTCACTAAATCTGAGCAACAACAATTAGAGACTCTAGTAATCCTTTGGATTACACTCTTAATCTAACCCTCCTTGAAGTAACTCTACAACAAGGCTGCAATGCAATAACTCTATTGCAACATCCTCTAACCAGCTAGCTCTAATTGACACCTTACGACTAACTCTAGCCCTACACTCAACTAACTCTAGTTGATGTCTTCTTTTAAGAACTTAAGAAGGACTACAATACCTACACAAACTTCACACTGTGAAGAGTAGGTTTACACTTGAGAACAAACACAAAGACTAAACAACAACCTAGATTAGAAGATAACTTCAGTGGATTGACAACAGGTCCCTTGTTGTTGTTGAGCATCTTTGTTCTTGGGTAAGCACCACGGCTTTTACAGAGAATATTTCAATTTGTTGAATGCAAAAACTAGGTTTGATTTTGGTCATCTCTATTCATATATGAGAGACCAAAAACCTAGAAGCAATCTCATTGGTTAGTATATCTGTCTTGCTGCAAAACCTGCTGCAGCTTCACCAACCATCGCAAAAAAAGGTATACTTTACAGCTATACGTTGGCTTCCTGACACACTCACGAATCTGGAACCTGTAGGAGATGTAAAGTGCGAACCTGACACCCTTACCAGTTTGTCAATCATCAAAACCAAGAGTACAACAAAGTACTAAGAACCCTAGTTGATCCTAATTGATCTTAGCATTCAAAATTAGCAGATTAAAATTACTTATGATACTAAAAGTCAATTCAAGAGCTTAGATGAAAAAGCGACTCAGATCCCTACTTCGAAGAAATTAGAGACAATAATTAGTGCAAGACTTATTACCTTCTTAATTTATGAATAAGAATAATAGATGTTAAGTTATGAATTAATTTTATCTCTTACAAAATCGTTCTTCTTATAAGGTTGTAAGATAAATTTCAAGTACCAACATGCAAATGTGTAAAGAAGAGGAACTCTCAATTCATAATAATATTGTCTAATAAATAACAAAATTCACCTTTATATATGGAAGAACTATCCCAAATAGCTTGGGATTTGAATTCTACTTTTATGAAAATAATAATTAATAAAGTCTAACCAGGAAATTTTAAACTAGGACAACATGTAAAAATAATACTAAAAATTTTTCCCTAAAAAGACAAGGAAAAGTTTTCCAGTTATAAACCAAAACATATGCCCATTCTCAAGTCACTTGTGCGTGACTTCTTTCACCCTTTTGGTTGAGGATTTTAAGCTTACTTTTCCGCAGGATTTTCAGCACTTTGGGCTTTCCTTTGGGGCTCCATGTCGGCTCCAATCTTTATCCTCCGGGCTTGGACTTGTATCATGAAATATGTGTAGCACTTAATTCACTCTTCGCCATTAGTCTTGGGCTTATTTTGGACTCTTCCTCCACGATAAGCATCTTCTTAATTTTTCAATTAAATCCATCAACTTTAATTGAGGTATGCCATCGTGGATGCTATCATTCCCCTCTTCTTAAAAAGAATTCATCCTCAAATTTAAACCTCAAAAATCAAGAAGCCATGCATTAGTAAGCAACATCCTTTAATCGAAAGCAACAATGGTAGAAACAACACAAAATAGTGACCACGTGTACACTTAACCTAATTAAGTTTAGCATGTAAAAATTCACCCTTATAAAGTTTGTGGACATCATCATTCCAATAGAAAATTTTCCTAATATAAGCACAATAAAAATCTCGTCTAGATGCCATAGAAGATGATATATGCTACTCCAATTTAGTTCTGTCAATAAAGTACTCTAATGGAGATGGCAAAGACGACACAAGATTCCTAAAAACACGCATCAAGTTGAACACTCTTATGTTATGGCCAAGCATTCTCAATTACACCACTCACAAAGTCTTTTTCATACAAGCTATTCACATAAACACTTGAGTTTTCAAGAAAGATAAAAGAACCCTTTTCTGATGCATCAAACATATGATGTAAGCTAGATGGAGCTAATACATTTAAGAGATAATTATGCAAATTCATCTTCCCTAACAAAAGAATCTCTATACCCCAAATAAATATCATGCCAATCCTAAAACGAATCTAACTCTAGTCTTAGCAAAGATCTTTTGGCATTAACATGAATTCATCCACATTAGAATAAGGGTAAGTAAAGATTCGAACATTAAAAGTAGTGATAAGTAGTTTATTTCTCCTTTTGTCCTTGCAGCCTTTATTCTTGAAATTCTCTTCTTGATCACAAATTTTCATCCTTCTATCAACAAGTAGTAGCGAGTTAGAAGTCAATGACTCGCAACCACTCTCTGGTTGGCTCAAACCTCCCCCGAACTCACGAGTCTCATCAAAAGAAATAATAGGTGAATCATAAAATTCATGTTCATCCTCATCAAATAATGGTGGGGTCTCATAGTAAGAGTCGTCATCACTATCCTCTTGCTCCATGAGACATATAGTATTGACCACCTTAGGATTAAGTTCATCCAATGATGGTTCTTCAATAGAAACTTTCTCATGAGTATCTTGTCAGAACAACTAGAAGAGGTAGTATGTTAGAGTCAGAATAAGAAATAACCTCACTCAAACTCTCTTGTTTTTCTCTCTCTACCGTAGGATCATCCCTCTTCTCTTCTCTTTACTCTCGTAGTCATCTATCTTTTCTTTTCTCTCAGTCTCACTTTTTTTCTCACTTCATATCCCATTTCTTTCACACAATACCACTTCCCCATTTTTCTCTCTTGGGATGTCAACATGCACTTTCTTACTCCTCAATCTTTTGTCTCTCAAAATTTTTCATTGTTTCCCTCACACGTTTATGATCTTCATAAACTTGGGATGGAGTTAAAGGTGCAAGTATATATATATATATTTCTAGTTAGCTCAGGAGATACTTTATTCTTTCTTCTATTATGAATTGCATTCCTATTAAATTGCCATGGATGTGCAAACATGATGACAATTTTGCATTGGAATTACTTCACAAAGAACATTATCGGAATACCTCCTAATGATGAAAGAAATCATGTATTGCTTAGTCACTTTAAGCTCATCAAAATCATTCAACCATTGCTGCTTATAAGGAGTAGTGTGTTTGATGCATGTAGGTTTCGACTTCTCCCACACATATGAACTCACCACATTAGCATCACTTCCACTTTCAATAGTCATAGAGTAAAATTTACCCTTTATCCCAACACCTTGTATGAAGAATATTTTCCCTCCTTAAATCAGCTACGATGACATTCATATCCTCCAATTGTGTGGTCATCATACAGAGCACTTCAGCTAAGTAGTATAAGACTACTTTCCTATGAGTCCTGTGTTCATCACCACTACCTGTTTGGGACATCTCAAAAAGAATATCAAAGAAAACAAAGATCTCTCAATTTGACTTTTTTCCCGTCTCTATTGATTTCTCTCTTGCCTTTTTCCACTCAAAAAACTACATTTGGCTAGATTCTTTAGGATTTATATATAAACCCTACTAGTAACAACCTTTTAGAAGTAAGATGTAGAAAAAAAGAATTTACCAATACCCAGACAAATTGAGTTTGATATGACAAGAAAAAAAAGATCAATTTTTTGAAAAAAAAAATTTTTTCAAAAATTTCCCTCTTGGTTTTTCTCTTTGATGAAACTCAAAATCAAAACAAATCCGGAGTTTCATGAAAATACCTTAATTCTCAAGCATTGTATTTGCTCTCTCTTATTATTGTTACTAGCGAAGCCTGGGGTCCAATACGAATAACATTATATTGTGTATTATATATTGTGTAGCGGATAAGCTAAAAATAGTTATCTGAAATTGTTTTGTTATTTTTGAAGTTCAAAATAAAAGTACTTATTTTTACTCAATCTAGCCGTAATAGTTATTATTCTTGAACACTACGAACACTTTAATTATGAATATAATGTCCCACATGATCAATGCACAGGAAAAAATAAGTATTGCCCACAAATTCAGAAAATTACTAGGTTTTAAAATATGTGAAATTACTAAATAATGCCCTGTATTTTTTTATTTTTTTAACCTTTGGAGAACACACCGAAAAACACATGAAATGGCTAAAATACTCTTACGGTGATAAGCATGCACGTTGACGAAGACGTGCCTGCTTTCAACTTTATTAGATAGTAAAAAAATAAGTAACGTCCACAAATTTTAAAAATTATTATATTTTAAAATGTGTGAAGTTACTAAGTAATGCCTCATAGTTTTTTATATTTTTTTATCTTTGAAGAACACATAAAAAAATACACGAAATGACTAAAATACTGTTACCGTGATAAGCAGGCACATTGATGGAGACGTGTCTGCTATTCACGCTTATTAGTAAGTACATTATTATTATTTTTTTTTTGTAATTTTCATTTTTTTCCGTTATGTAGCTTACCTTTTAAGATACTACAATAAATTTTATTTTATTTTTATTTTATTTTGTTTTTGGTCAAGAACCTCTCAAGATTATAAAAAACGGAACCTTGATAAGAACCATTCTGATACCACTTGATAGGAATCGGGTTACCTTTTTTTTTTTTTTTTGATTTTTAAATGAAATAAAGATTTCTATTGCAGGCATCAAGTGGATGCATAATAGTTACAAAAGTGAAGTAGCAAAAGGGTCAGGTCACCTTTACATTGTTAGTTAAAAGTGAGGGAGCTGACAAAGTTCATAAATGAATCAGGGGAATCTGGGGGGATTTATCTATACATCCCTGATATTCTGAGGCATGACCCAGCTAGACCAAAAAGAGCTAGAAACATATTCCAAAAGATTGCTGCTACTGGGCATTGTAGGAACAGGTGGCTGTGTGATTCTGCTTCCTTCATGCCCATGTAACATCTATTAGCCATCTGAAACTTCTTTTTGGCTACGCTGTCTTGGGTCAGGCATGCTTCATGGAGTGCAGTCCAGCTATAACAACATATCTTGGGGGGGGGGGGGCAGTTTGATTTTCCATATAAGCTTCCACAGTCGGTGCTCAATGATTGCATTTTGAGGGCTTAGAAGCTTGAAAATTGCTTTAACTAAGAACTTTCCCATCCCTTGTTTCTCCCCAACTGAATTTGTCTGGTGCTTCACTGTAGATTGCAGCATTGTGAAGTACTTCTAGTAGGTTGACCAACTCCTCCCTTTCCTAGTCCTGTATGTTTCTTCTAAGGATGATGTTCCAAGAATTCCTTTCCCTGTACTATTGAATAGTAGAATCTCTTGCTATCCGGAACATATTAGGAAAGGCATTCGTTAAAGTGGAGTTGCCTATCCATTTGTCTCTCCAGAAGCTAATGTGCTGACCATTCCCTGCTACTAAGCGTTTGTGCTGTGAGAACTCCTCCCATGACTTTCTTATGCTTCTCCAGACACCAATCCCATATGGTTCAGTTGAGATATTAGAGCACCAGTGATTTAGGGCCCAATGTTTGGCACTAATTACATTTTTCCATAGGGTCTGCTCCTCCTGGGTGTATCCCCATAGCCACTTCATAAGAAGGCATTTGCTGTGTAGTGCTAAGTCTCGAATGCCGAAACCACCCAACTTTTTTGGTAGAAAGACTATTGGCCACTTGACCAGGTGGAATTTGTGGTTGCTGCTATTCCCTTCCCATGAAATTCCTTCTAGTTTTGTCCAGCCGTTTTAAGGCTTTGCTGGATATGGGATGTAGAGACATACTGTAGGTTGGAATACTATCAAGTACACTGTTTATTAGTGTTACTCTACCACCCATGGAGAAGTATTGCGTTTTCCATGTAGCAAGCCTCTGTTTCAAACTTTTCAATCACTCCACTCCATATGCCTTCTGCCTTAATTTAGCCCCAAAAGGGAGACCTAAGTAAGTAGTTGGGAAGCTTCCAGTTCTGCAACCCAGTATGTCTGCCAGTTCCTCGATGTTCTGCACCTCATTAACAGGGTAGATCAAACTTTTGAGCATGTTTATATGGAGACTTGAAACAACTTCAAATAAGAGAAGTGTAAGGTTAAGATATAGGATCTGCTCTCTGTCAGCCCTATAGAAGATCAATGTATCATCTGCGTAGAGCAAATGTGATATGTTGACTAGTCTATCCCTTCCTATGTCAAAACCTTTTAGCCATTGCAGTTGCTTGGCTTTGTTCAGCATTCTACTCGACCCTTCCATTGCCAGAATGAAAAGAAAAGGTGAAAAGGGGTTACCTTGCCTCAATCCTCTCCGTGTAGAGAAGAAGCCTACTGGGCTCCTGTTGATTAGAACTGAATACTTCACAGTGGATATGTTGAACTAATCCATCTTTCACCAAACCCCATTTGTCTGAGAATAGATACGAGATAAGACCAGTTTAATTGGTCAAATGCTTTCTCAAACATCTAATTTGCAGAGTAGTCCAGTATTTCCCTGTTTCATTTGCCAATCAAGCACCTCATTAGCTATAAGGGATGCATCAGTGATCTGTCTCCCTTTGATGAAGACATTCTGCTGACTCGAGACTAGATTCCCCATAATTTTCTTCAGTCTCTTTGCTAGTACTTCTGCAATGATCTTGTAGATGCTCCCGATCAGACTTATAGGTCTGTAGTCCCTAAGTTCCATTGCCCCCTTTTTCTTAGGAAGAAGAGCTATAAATGAGGCATTACAAGACTTGACTATCTAGCAATGTTGATGGTATTGTTGCATAGCATCTAGTAGATCTTTCTTGATAAAACCCCAGGAGCTTTGGAAGAAAGCCATTGTGAATCCATCAGGTCCAGGGGCTTTATTAGGTGCACTTGATTTAATGGTTGCTAGGATTTTCTCCTCACCAAAATTAGCTTCTCGGACATTGTTTTCCTCAACTGTGATGGATGAGAGTCCTTCAAACATGACTGTAGGCCTCCAATCTTCTTGTTCAATGTACAGACCTTTAAAGAACTCCAGTGTCTTCCTTTTAATTGTCTCTTTATCTTCAATAACCACATTGTCCACCAGGTGTTTGTCTATGTAGAGGAATCGGGTTACTTGAAAGAACAAGAAATTGATGCGGAAGCGAAAATACGAAGATTAAAGATGTAATTTAAAGAATAAAAATCTTCAAATTTTAAGAATTAAGTGCTAAGAATCTTAATTGATCTTAGTATTCAAAATTAGCGGATTAAAACTAATTATGATACTAATAGAGTCAATTCAAGTACTTAGATCAAAAAGGTGATCTAAACCCCTATTTCAAAGAAATTAGAGACAATAATTAGTATAGGGCTAATTACTTTCTTTAATTTATGAATAAGAACAATAGATATCAAGTTATAAATTAATCTTATGTCTTACAAAATCATTCTTCTTATAAGGTTGTAAGATAAATCTTAAGTAACCATACGTAAAGGTGTAAAAAAGAGAAACTCTCAATTCATAATAATATTGTCTAATTAATAACAAAATTCACCTTTATGTATAGTGCAAAATAATCCCAAATAGCATGGGATTTGAATTCTACTTTTATGAAAATAATAATTAATGAAGTCTAATCAGGAAACTTTAAACTAGGAAAGCATGAAAAAAATAATACTAAAAATTCTTCCCTAAAGAAATAAGGAAAAGTTTCCTAATTTTAAACCAAAACATATGCTCATTCCCAAGCACTTGTGCGTGACTTTTTCCACCCTTTTAGGTGAGGATTTTAAGCTCACTTTTTGGCAGGATTTTCAGCACTTTGGGCCTTCCTTTGGGGCTCCAATCTTTCTCCTCTTGGACTGGACTTTAATCATGAAATTTGTGTAGCACTTAATTCACTCTTCGCCATTACCCTTGGGCTCATTTCTTCATTTCCCATTAAAATCCGTCAACTTTAACGGAGGAATGCCACTGTGGATGCTATTAGAGAGGATAGCAATTTTTGCTCTTTTAAAATTAGAGTTCTCAACTCAAATAGTTTACTAAGTTTGGGATTGATATATTTCTCTTCCTTCTTATTAACTCTGAACTAATATCATCTCATATTTATACATATATATATGTGTGTATATGTATGTATATATATGTATATTGACAGAATTTTACTTGAAATATGCGAATTTAGTTACTTGTGGTCTTTTAAAATTGGGGATCGGTCCGTATCTTTTAGTGAGTTTGGTAGAGAAAATACTTGATAGTTTAGTGAGTTTGAATTGTTAAAATTTGTGAAGAGTTTTTTAAGAAAGGAATGGTAAAAAATTTAGAAACATTCTACAATGGAAAAAAAAGGTGAATTGGAACAGAGAGAGTGTAGCATTTCTTACTCTTTTAAAATTAGAGTTCTTAACTCAAATAGTTTACTAAGTTTGGGATTGATATATTTCTTTTCCTTCTTATTAACACTGGACTAATATCTCTTATATATGTATTTTTTTGAAACTGGTAACTACTAATATCAGTCTTATATGTTTACAAAATGGAGGCGCATGTGGTATGGTCTTACAGAATCCTGGTGGATTTGTACTTTGAAATTACGCGAATTTAGTTACACGTGGTCTTTTAAAATTGGGAATTGGTCCATATCTTTTCCCTCTTATATAACAGTAAATATATGTAATTAATTGAGTTTACATGACGGAGAAACATTGATTCAACATATTCAAACTCCGAAGAATTTCATTAAAAGGTTATGTAATGTTAAACAAAAGATCACTTTGCATATAGAGCCCATATAGAAAAAAGACAAGAAAACAGTTTAGAAGGAAAAATTGTGACTATTTGGTGACCCATCACGAAGCACAACGACCTCTCATTTGGCTAGCAACTAATAGAGGTGGGGATATTTGCTTAATGTACACCTTAGTCATCTTGGACTATTCTGCCGCATGCGCCCGAATGATACTCCTTGCTTGATTTTTATCTTGGATTGTCTGCTATTTATGTGACTGTTCCTTTTTTAAATGCTTTTGAATATTGATGATAACTTATTTAATATGTTTTTGTTGTATAATTAGATTTCGTGACTTAGAAAATAATTTGCTCCGACAGTTATTCAATATTTATACATCTTTTCTTTTGATACTTATAGAAGTTCGTTGATTAAGCCCAGTGCCATGGAGCTAACATATCTTGTCCTTTGATAGGTAAAATGTCACACCTTGCTCCTTTGCTTTGTAAAACGCTGATCAGGTTATAGAACATGAAATAGATTAAAGAACAAAGGATACTTTATTCCCTTGCAATGTCAAATAAGGCCAGTAAAAAAATTGAATAAATCTAACTATGATAAGGAGTTGTTCCACCATTACTTTTAATAAATCTAGTTCGACTCCAAGAACCCCACCTTTCATTTCCTTTTGTTTCCAAGTTTTGATTGCACATGACCAAATATGTCCGCATTTAAAAATCTTAGAAGACTCTGGACTTTTGGACGTGAATATTTTTTACTTTTTTCTGGAGTTGAATTTCGGAAATCATGTTTGGCCATTAATTCTGGAATTTGAAAAACATCAAAAAGTTGTTCACTTTTTCTCACTCCAAAGCACACACAAAAATTCAAAAACAACTCCAATTTATATTCATGGCCGAACACATCTCCAACTTTCAAATACCATTTTTCACTTTGAAAATAAAATCATTTTTTCCAAAGTTCACAATTTTCATTGCCAAACGGGCCCTATATTTGCTCAATAATAAGAAGGATGGAAATGAACTAACCCGACTTAAGGTTAGGTTTCCTTTAGGATAAACTTGCTCCCATTTTATTATTTTTTTTGATGACGGATAAGGCCAACCCTTTGGATTAACCGCAAATTTTGAAACTTGGGGATAATGGGCCCCTCCTCTAACCTTCTCCACCCTGTGCGGCTCAAAGATATTTGTGGCCTAAAGCCATACTTTGATGAGAGACCTTAAAAATATTTTAAAACCATTTTTTTCTTTTTTGTGTATATATAGAAGCCTATTTCTAACTTTTGGGATGCAAAGCTATTAATAATTCTTTTCTACTCGATTTCTTCTAATAATTATATTTCAATTGGCAATATAGCTAATCAATTTAATATCTCTTTAGATATTGTCTTTATCAAAAGAAAAAAAAAACTTTTATCTCTTTAGACATTATTAATTTAGGTAAGATTTTTTCAATTTTAATTTTTTGAAGAACTTATTTTCACATAGACAACTGTTAATATTATTCTACATGCAATATGGACATGTGGAAAAGAATTAAGTCTTTTTATTTGATTGAGTATATGAATTATAGTATTATCTTCTACTTATACTCTTTTCCTTAACACTTTAATTCGAAAAATAAGTCCAAACCATCAATTTCAGGATGACTATTATGTTTTCAAGCTCATATATTGCCAAATAATTAGCTGTTTTTTTTTTTTGATCCTCAGGAACTTCTACTTATTTCAAATAAAGCATCTCTTTATGCGGAATGTGAAATCTTATTGTTTTTTAATACTTTCAATACCCGACGTGCTTATGACGATGACTTATGAATTAGACTACGTATACTATCTTTTAAAACTCTACATCGCTTAGTAGGCGAAGAAAACAATGAATATACATATGTAGCACACTCCAAAGAATGATATAGTCATGTCACAAAGTATCAAATTTTGATTATGACAACCATATAATGTATAAAATAATCTAGGATTTATATATTTTTTTTGATAACCAATAATCTAGCATTTATATTGAGTAGTCTTTTTAGTACTCTTTGATATTTTTCCTTCATATTAGATGTTCAAAAAGTATTTTTTGCTTCTGTATCTAGTTGCCTAGATCAGGCTCCTATATATAGTTGTGAACAGTTTTTGGACAGAGTTTGCTCTTTAGTTATAGAGTAACAGAGTAACTCCTTTTATTCTCTATAATTGTTAGCATCTTCTTGATGAATTCTCTTACTTCATCGAAAATAGAACTGTACTTTTTGCACCCAAAAGACTATTTATATTTCCAGAAAATAATACTCAACCGTTGGAATCATCATTAAAACAATTCTTCCCGCTTTGTTTATAAAAATATTGTACTTATCCATTTAAAGTACTCAATTTTTAAAAAATAATTAATTCATTGCTCGTAAAAAATGGGGCCTTCATACCTTATCAAAAAAATAAAATAAAATGGCGCCTTCATAATTGAGGGGCCTAAGGCCTTTGCTTTAAATGCTTTATGCTAAATCCGGTCCTGTTCTCCACTTAAGTTCCTGGCTTAGTTTGCAAGGTGCAAGGCTCGAATGCCCCGTTTTACGAATGTATAGGATTATATTTGTTTTGTGTTATATACTATAAGCAATATGGCAGTGGACCAATAGATACTTAAAGACCATATGTGGTGTACTCTAGACTTTTAATGAATCCATTAGGTATCTGTTAAAATTGGACCAAAACTTGAAGGATTATATGTTTAACATTGTACAAGTGGGAGGGGAATAGAGTAACCCTCTAATTTAAGGGACCTTTTACGTTAATGTGATGTCTACTTATTGTTATATTTTTTTAAGAACTCTCAAGCGTACTCGAAGTGCTCCCTGATTATTGCAAGCCCTTTTATTTATGCAAAAGGTGGGTCTTACGTCTTGAACCCGTGATGGACAAGTTATAAAAGAGCAACTCTGCTGTTTCACCAGTGTCTATGTTGTATTATATTTATTATGTGACATCAATTCTATTGGAGATATTCACAATGTTGAAGCAGTTTTCCCATAATGAACTTTAAACATATTACTAATGTTGTGAATGATAGTGATTAGATATATTAAAACTTCAAGTCTCTTTGGAAGTAGACACTTTGTTTTGTGCATGTGATGAATTAGGTGTTATTTGAATTTGGAGTCCAACTTTTCTCTATGTTGGAGTGTTCGGATTATCTTGAATTGTTCTATTCAGTTCTTTTTTGCCTATAATTTTTAGGGTTAGAGCTCCGAGGTATCGGATGATTCCTATCGAGACTGATCTCAACACTTTGCCACTGCTTTCGAGTATTCCGGATAAGGTACTCCCATTAGTGGCTACCCAATCAAGGATGAGTGCAGGTAGCGACTGTTCTATTATCTCATTTAAATGTTACATTTTTTAGCTTGTATTGTACTGCTTTATTAACCATCAATATGCTTTGTACTGTAGTAAATTACAGTCGAAGGAATGGTTGGATTACTTAACTTGGGTTCACATAACTTTTGTCGACTTCATGAACCAAAGATTGGAGTTCTAGTTACAACAAGTTGCACGTCTTAGAATCAATCACTCAAACGTTATCATGTTGAACTGTTTCCTCAGTGATGTTTTGGGGTTTAGAACGTCATATACTGAGATTAAAAATGTGTATTTGAAAAGAAAATCATGAACGCCGAGGACAATTCAGTAAAATATTCACATAAATCTGGAATACGGAATCAATCAGGAACTATTTGATCTCCAGATTTTGTTCACCCGTTAATCTACGTGCTAAATTACAGTACTCCAGTTTTTCCTTCGTTGTGCTGCAGCTTGAACACATTGTTGTATTTCTTGAGAAGCAAGAAAAATAATTTTGAAAATAAGGACCAGAAAAAAATAATATGAACTGGATAACAGGAGGAGCAACTTACCATGCTGAGTAGAAGGTTTTCTATTGTGAAAGAAAAGAAAAGGAACTTCTTACTAAGTGGAAGGGAGCGGGAAAGAAGGTGATGATTGATTGCTTCATTAACGAATATTCAATGGCTGAATCAAATTAATTAGCTCTTACCCACTTTCTAAAACTTTGAAGAAAGTGCATTTCAACCTACTGTGGTACCTTAGAAACCCTTTGCTCTTACCTTGCTGAATTAAAGCATCACTATTTAGAATCATTGCTTTAAACAGATTAAATTGGCTAGTACCTTGCCACGACCTTACATGAACATGATCTGTTCGATAGGCATCTAGACTGTATCCTTGAGTTCAAAGGTGAAAGGAAACCATGTCCGGTAGACGAACCATGGCCAAGTGACCAGAGCGTGATTAACAGCTGTTATGGCCCCTTGGTTGGGTCTTGAAGCCATAAAGGGTCGTTCTTAGCCCTTGTCTCACATGGCTGGGATGGTCTATTGGATATTTGACAGACTTTCAAACTTTTCCGGGAAAAGAGAGGCTTGTACCATGTTTAGCTAAATATGGACAGATTTGGACCAAAACGCTAAAGCTATTTAAGCATGTTCACCTTCACTTAGATAGAACTAAACATGATATGCTCTATAAGGGAGCTCATTTTTTATATTTGGTGTTAATGTCAATAATTGGAAAGGATGCATCTTACAATTAGGATAAAATGAGGGATACATACATAGCAAGTTTTGGGTTAGTTTTGTGTATTTGTGGGGATGGGGCAGAAGCTTGTAAGAACCCTTAATATAGTGAGGTGATCAGTGACTACGACACAAAGAAACCGAAGTACTTAAAGCTGTAGGAATAACATATTAAGACTTGAGAAAGAATTGGAAGGTCAAACTTAATACTTTCTGGCACTTGAGGAGGTGGTATTTTTATTTAATAAATTTTGTGGGTTATAGGAATATACCCCTCAACTTTGCGATTTAGAGCAGATATACCCCTCGTTAAAAAAATGGTGCATATGTACCCTCGTCGTCTAACAAAGGGTGCATATTTACCTTTTTCATTAACTGACCTATATTTACTAAATTAAAAATTTTTTAAAACTTATTTTTAAATTTTAAAAATGCCACGCGACTTTAAAAAATTACCTCACTCATTTTTTTACCCCTCTAAAACTGATCCAAATGGAAAAAACGCCTCAATCTCTCTTCTATTCAGTCATAAAATGAGTTTGAAATGGATTTGAATAAAAGAGGAATTGGGTTAATTTTAGTTGGGTCGGGTCTGGAGGGGTAAAAAAAATGAGTGAGGCAATTTTTAAAAGTCACGTGACATTTTTAGAATTAAAAAACCAGTTTTAAATTTTTTCATATTCAGTCTGTTAACGAAAAATGGTAAATATACACTATTTGTTAGACGACGAGGGTATATATGCATCATTTATTAAACGGCGAGGGTATATATGCACCACTTTTTTATCGAGGGATATATCAGCTCTTAATCGCAAAGTTGAGGGGTATATTTGCCCTCCGTTTATTAAATTATGAGGTCATATATAGCGAAAATGTTGTTCTTGAACTTTAAGTTCTTCTGTAGGGAAAGCACTGAAGCAGTCAGAAGGAAGGGACCTAGAATCAAAACATTTCTCTGGCATTTTAGCCATCTTAAATATGACATTAAACAACCTAGTCAGCCACCCACACCTGGTTTGCCTGCGTTCTTCCAAAAATTCACTGGGATCTCGTCTGGCTTAGTCGCTCTTCCCCTCCTCTTCTTTCGAATAGCCCCCTTAACCTCTGGAGCCTTATTGCACCTACAATACTCAAAAATAAAATGACTCTCAGAATGCTCTAACCCCCCTCCCCCCCCCCCCCCCCCCCCCAAGCATGATATCCCTGTCCCCTTCTTCATTCAAGAGCTTATTGAAATGCATCTGCACATAGATGATGGAAGTAGTTCAAAGAATGAAGCATAACTGCTCAATAGCCCAAAAAAAAATGTTTGCACTCAGGAAAAAGTCACATTTGTTTTTGATGCACAAATATAAGTGCCACATTAACTTTTTGTTATCCAAGTAGCTGGCATCTTTTTATGGTATCATTTGTTTCCTGGTTTTACAGGATGGAGAATCTAATGGATGTTGAACCTACAACTTTTGGTGTTTTTTTCTTAGTATCATTTGATGGTGTATATATAAGTTTTAACATGTCTTCATTGTTGTGATGTGAGAGATGTAATAATTCTGCTTTACATTGCAGATTTACTATGGGAAAGTGGCACACACACATCAAATCTTGCAAGGAAAGGTGAAGCTCTTGCTGTATCAGGTCTGGTGGAGTATGGAGATGAGATCGATGTCATTGCCCCAACTGATATTTTGAAGCAAATCTTTAAGATTCCGTACTCCAAGGCTCGATTATCAATTGCAGTACATCGTGTTGGCAAGACACTAGTTTTAAATACAGGGTAATGTGCTCTACAGTACTAACATGCAAGATTGTTTCTGAATTTGAATCCAGTTGTTACTCTGTTAGTCAAAGTTTTGAGAATCAATTCTCCCTCTATGGCTCTATCCCAGATGTATTCTGATATTTTGCTTTTGAGCTTCACTTTCGTGATATTTGGAGTGGAACTAGACATGTATGAATCTGTCTTTTGAAAATAAAACTTAAGAGATGTGGAAGTTTCATGAGAAGTACAATAAGTTGGTATTTTCCCATTTGAAAAATTCTTAGAAATATACTCCCTCCGTTCCCTTTTACTAGTCCCTTGTACTAAAAATAGATTTTCTTTTTTACTTGTTCATTTTAACAAATCAAGAGAGATTTATCATTTTCTTCCAATATTTCCCTTTAAGTATCCATGCTTCCGAAATTTATTGGAGTTACAACTTTAGAAACTATTCACAAGGGTAACTTAGTAAAACAAACTCTTAATAAATGATTTCTTAAGGGGCATGCCTAGTCAACAAAGGACCAGTAAAAGGGAACAGAGGAAGTATTACTCTCAGTATTTAGTGTTGATATTTGACAATAGAAATAACTAGTTTTCTCCTATCTAAATGCCGTGTATCTTGCTTTATGAGACATGGTCTTAAATTACATGGACAGTAAAGAGTATATATGTACACAGTGCTAGCCGAATCTTGGGGTCCAGCAACTCATTGGACTGAGGAATAGGAAACCCTATGGACCAAGCATTCTGCTCCTAAAAGAGGATACTTGATTAAGGATGTGGTGTTGAAAGTAATTCATTAGTTAAATATTTGAGTTTGCATAAATCGTGAATTTGTTAAGCTTTCAAATGACCGGTAAAAAATTAGTTTTTAGAAGTTTGGATTCTATAATCTTTTTGATGGTGTATTTTCCTTCCATTTCAAGTTGAATGTTCGCTGTACCTTTTAATTCTTGCGCAAATAATGTGTACTTCCCAAAAATACTAATTTTTAAATCATAGCGTTGTCTGGAACCTGCATTTGCTCATTCTGATACAACTATATTATTCTTCTAAAACGAAAGTAGATATATGGTCGACATTTTGTCTCAACAAAGACAAACAGTTCACGTCAACTATAAAGGCAATACCAATGCACTCCATTGGAATCGGAGTGAGCAATATCCGAAAATATGGATGGAAACAGATTGGGAGGAGATGGAGGAAGCTTTGTGAAATAAACAATGGATAGAGGCAACAAGTAAAATGCTTTAGTGTTCATATGAAAATTTTAAAAAGATATAGGAATTTTGTAAGGTCCTTAACAAGTTAATTTTTGTTTAGGATAGACTCAGAGTTCTGTTTAAAGAGCTGTTTAAGTAACTTTGTATGGAGGGTGAAAGTTTTTCTTGATGTTGATGTACAATTTAAAAATTATTACCTCTAGTAGTAGTTATCTTTTTGTGGTTTTACGAGAGATTCAACTGCAATGCCAAATGCAGGCCTGATATTGAAGAAGGGGAGAAATTGATCAGAAGAAATAATAACCCACCAAAATGTGCAGATCAGTCTTTGTTTCTAAATTTCGCTATGCACTCAGTTCGCATGGAGGCATGTGATTGTCCACCAACCCATACACCACCAAAGGAGTGGCAATGTGAATCAAGGGAAAGTTCACCTGAATCTTCTGATCACCCAATGCAGGGCAGCACTTCCTATGAGCAAAGTGGAACTTCTACTCAGGAAGAACAATCTAATCCGCGGTGCATGTATAACGAGCTTAAACAGGCTGGCTGTTTTTGGCGCAAAAAGATGAATAGGAAAAATAAGGATCAAGGTGCTGGAAAGAAGGTCTCACAAGTAAAAGAAAAGTCGAGGTACTCGGTGCAAGAGTCTGAAAAGTATAGAAGAGCTAGTAATGATGGATTCCTGAGGGTTCTATTTTGGCAATTTCACAATTTCCGTATGCTTCTAGGAAGTGATTTACTCATCTTCAGCAATGAAAAGTATGTTGCAGTTAGCTTGCACTTGTGGGATGTTTCACGACAGGTAAACCTTTACCGACTTCCTCACTCTTATATCCTTGTCAATATGTGTAACTGCCATCTGTGCATTTTGACAGGTCACACCTTTAACATGGCTAGAGGCATGGCTTGATAATGTCATGGCTAGTGTACCTGAGTTGGCTATATGTTATCATCAAGAAGGTGTTGTTCAGGGCTATGAACTCCTAAAAACAGATGATATATTTCTCCTAAAGGGCATATCTGAGGATGGTACTCCTGCTTTTCATCCAAACGTTGTACAGCAAAATGGGCTTTCAGTATTGAGATTCCTTGAGGAAAACTGCAAGCAAGATCCTGGTGCATATTGGGTATTTTGCCGCTTATTTGTAATATACTGTATTTTGGCTCTTGTTGCGTTGTTCCTTGTATCTTCAATTGGCATTACCTTTATTTCTGTAGCTATATAAAAGTGCGGGAGAAGATGCTATCCAACTCTTTGATCTATCTGTCATACCTCAAAACCGACCTGTGGATGACACCGATGATAATTCTAGCTCTGTGCCATCTCTAATAAATAGAGGGAGAAGCGATCCCTTACTTTCATTGGGGACGATATTGTACCGGATTGCTCACAGACTTTCACTTTCAATGGTCTGCGTTTTTACTATGTTAATTAGCGATTTTCTCTGGTTAGCTGTTGCTAATACTGCAACTTTTGAACTGCAGTCTCCTGAAAACAAGTCTAGATGTGCGAGTTTCTTCAGAAAATGTCTTGATTTCTTGGATGAGCCTGATCACCTGGTATGTTGTCTCATAGTATTAATCAAATATGCTTACTTCTCATTATTTCCTTGCTTAAACAAGAGATGGTCAAAACCCGATGTCATTTTCGAGTTCTTAACTTTTACTTGTCCTTGGCAGAAAACCTCTTATTGTTTGATAGACCTTGCTGTTTTTCATCTTTACGATGTAGTCTGAAGAAAATGCCCTGTCATACTGACTTGAATCTATATTATATTAAAAACATGAAGTCCCTTAGCGAAATATTGTTCGTTTTTTTAATCTTTAAAAATAGAGTTCCCACCGGATTAAATTGTCATGTGATTTTTTTCTTGAAACTGGTAACATTCTATTCCTCAGCGTTAAGGGGCATAAACTGGTAACATTCTATTCCTCAGCGTTAAGGAGCATAACAACCCCCACAAATGGACTACAAAGTGCAGTTAATTACAAAAGCCCTATAAAGTCCACTGTCTGTAATTTATCCTCTATACATTGTTCTTTACATCAAAAGCATGAAGAATTAACACAATTCCATTAAATCTTTTGAATAGTATGGCATTTGCCTTCAAATATTCCTCCATTTCTCTCCTTCCATGTGTTCCACCATATACAAGATGGGACTGATTTCTACCATTTTTTCTGGATTTTACTACCTCCCTCCTGATCCAGCAGCTTAGGAGGTCTGCTGTATGCTCTGGCCTGGTCCAGTTTTCCTTCGCCATACTGATAAAAAGAGCCGAACCTGAATTGTTACTCTGCAGTGGAGGAACAGGTGGTTTTTTGTTTCTGCTGCCTCTTGACACAAAGAGCATCTAAGTGCAATTTGTATCCCTGTTTTCTGCAGAACTTCATGGGCGGGACAGGCCCTCCTCGCCACTAGCCAAGGAAAACATTTCACCTTATGTGGTGCCATGTTCTTCCAAACAGACTTCCAAGAACCAGTTGAGTTTCCTGACAGCTCATATAGTCCCCTTTGTAGGACTGTTTACTAAAAATACTCCCTCATTGTGATGCTTTCATCTGATTGTGTCATCTTCAGCATTTGTACCCAAGAAATTCCCCACTTGAGCCAACAGTTCTGCCACATCAACCACTTCCCAATCATTTAACGACCTTCTGAATGTTAAATCCCAACCCTGTGGGGTCCAAGTATTTTCTATTGTGCAATCAGGGTTTCTGCATATATGGAGAACAACACAGGAAAGAGTTCCTATATTGATCCATTCCCAGTTCAATTATCTTTGCGGAAGAGAATCTTGCCACCATTTCCCATCACGTAACATGAATTCCTCTTGAGCTCAGGCGATAAATTTCTGAATAGATCTCCACACCCCTTGCACCATAGGTTTCTGTGACAGGTATTTTCCACCAGGGGCCTTGCTGGCCAAATTTATGCTGGACTACTTCTTTCCAAAAAGCTTGATGCTCCAGATTGCATCTCCACAACCACTTCAAAAGTAGGCTGTTTTTTAACTTCAAATTCCTGACCCCATGCCTCTTTGGTCTCTGCTAAGCTGAACTATATCCCATTTCACCAAATGAAAGCTCCCACCGTCCTTGTTGCTATTCTCACAATAAGTCCCCCCTCAGTTTATCAAAGAGTCACAATTACCTTACTTGGCATAGGGGATAAAGACATCACATAAGTTGGTAGAGCGTTCAACACTAAATTGCTCAAAACGAGTCTACCTCGTAAAGAAATCCATAAAGCTATTTTTTTCTGGGTTCTTTCAATGATTTCATCCCATATCCCGGTGCTTTGTGTTTCGACCCCAATGTCGTACCAAGATATGCAGTTGGCAGCTTCTCCACTCTACAACCCAGGATGTTTTTATTAGCAATACTTCCTTAACTGGGAAAATATTGTTTTTTCTTCGGTTTACCTTCAATCTTGATGTGGCTTCAAAGATCACTAGCATCATCCTAAGGATGATCTGTTCATCTCAATTGCTGGTACCAAGTATCAACTGGATTCTGCCCCAGAGTGTCAAAGAAGCAGTAGAAAGTTGGAGCGTTATAGAAGTTGATAGCCCCATCAAGAAGACCTAGGCAGATGATTCCAGCATGTATTTTTGGTGTATTTGGAAGGAAAGGAATCTTAGATGTTTTGATGGTATCTCAACTCTAATTGGCAGTTTGAGACCTTTTTTCCTTCTTAATCTTTTCAGTTGGAGCAATCTAACCCCTGTAAATGATATTTTAACCATCTTAGATTCCATCAGCTCCCTTAATGTGGCTTAGAGACCATACGTTTGCTTTTTGGTTAACTTACTCGCTGATTAAAATAGGAGTTTTTGTTCTCAGGAGTTAACCATGTCTCTTCTGTGTATATAATTTGCATCTCCTTGATGCCTTTCTAATACAACATCTTACTTCATTAAAAAAAGGCATAATACATAAATAAGCACTCAAACTTGGCCTCAACTGGCAATTAAACACTCAAACTTTGAGAATGCATATCTAGGCACCTCAAATTGGTTTCACTGTGTCATGTGCTACATCAACATCATGTGCCTACAAGACATAGTGGGGATTAGTTGGAGTGCTTAGTTGTCAGTTGAGACCAAGTTGAGGTGCCTAGATATGCACTCTCAAAGTTTAAGTGCTTAATTGTCAGTTGAGGCCAAGTTTAAGTGTCTATTTATATATTATGCCTTGAAAAAAAGTAGCATCACAGAAGATCACTGTGTCATCAACATACGACGAGTGGTAAATCTCAAGCCTCTTACCTGTTCTATTTCCAACTCTGAATCCCTTTATCCACCTGTTATGGTTAGCAACCCTCATCATACTATTAAGTCCTTCCAATGATAAAGAGAAAAGGACATAGGATCAACTTGTCTGAGTCCTCTTTCTGCTGGGAAAAAACCAACTGGTTCTCCTTTGACTAGAATAGAGAACCTGGTGGTTTTTATGCAGAACTCAATCCATTTCAGCCATCTATTGCCAAAGCCCATCTGTCTGAGCACATTGATAAGAAAATTTCAGTTGAGATGATCATTAGCTTTTTCAATGTCTAATTTGCACATAACCCTTGGATCCTCCCCTCTTAATCTGGTGACATTACACTCTGACTCACCGGCTATTAATGCAACATCCATGATTCGTCTCCCTTAATGAATGCCATTTGGTGTTCGTTGACCAGTATGCCCACCACCTCTTTTAATCTTTCAGCGAACACTTTTGAAATGATTTTATACATCCAACATATCAGGCTAATGGGTCTGAAATCCCTTAGGTGAATGGCTTCCACTTTCTTGGGGATCAAGGCCACAAAAGTAGCATTAAAACTTCTCAAAAAACTGTTGATCATGGATATTCTATAGAGTAAGAATTATGTCCTCCTTCAGCATGTCCCAGAAAGTTTGATAGAAAACAATTGGGAGCCCAGGTGGACTGGGTGCTTTGTCTGTAGCATATAATTTGACCCCTTCAAGGATTTCTTCCTCCTCAAACTGTCTTTCCAACTAATCTTGTTCTTCTTAGGAAATATAAGAGTTCTCTTATAAGACTAAGTTTGGCCTCCAATCTTCAGTTTCCTTGTACAACTGTTGATAGAATTCCAATATGGTATTCTTAATGGTCATTGGGTCAGTGATATCTTCTTTATCAATATTCAGGGTATCAACTGTGTTGAATCTTTTGTGTGCTTTGGCCACCCCGTGAAAGAACTTAGTATTTTTGTCTCCATAGTTGATCCTTTGAGCTCTTGATCTTTGCCTCCATGCTATTTCTTCATTCTTTTCTACCTCCTCAAATTCCATAGACAAGTTTGCCATCTGAAGTTGTTCATCATCTGTCAAGGGTCTTTGGTCTTGGATGTTTTCCAAGCTATTAATTTGGGCCAGAATATGCTCCTTCTTCTCCTTCCAAGAGCTTCTGTTTGTCTTACTCCACTCCTTAAACTTGTTTTTAAAGATACCGAGCTTGGAAGCTAACACAAAGTCAGGTCTTCCCCTTAGATTAAAAGAGTTGCACCAAGCCTGTACTTTACTTCTGAATACCTCCACATTAAGCCACCAATTTTCAAACTTATAGTATGTCTTCTTTAAGTTCAAATCACCACGTGTTAGCAAAACGGGACTGTGGTCAGACCCCACTTTTGGTAGTAGCCTTTGATTAATCAGGAAGAACTTTTCATCCATGATGTTGAGAAGAGGAATCTGTAGTTTCTAGAAGCACACCTGTGATTAGCACCCCTTCTCCATGTAAAAGATTCCCAAAAAGAGGAGGATCAATTAATTCCAGGTCGTTAATCGATTTTGAAAAATCTGCCATAGCTCCAGTAATTCTGTTATAGTCTATCTCTCAGATGGAAATCTGGTTACATTAAAGTCACCACATACCACCCAGTGTTTCTCAAACCCCTTCCGATAGCAGCTAACTTCCACCATAGCTCCTTCCTCCAATCCATTCACCCACATTCGGCATATACTGCAGTAAGGTACCAAGATAAATCCTGGCTGATCCCAGAAAATTTGCCGGTGAGCATTTAGTCTTCACTGTCCAGAAACTCCCGTTTCCATGTTCTTTTGTCCCACAATACAATAACCCCCCCCCCCCCCCCCCATGCTTCCTATAGAGTCCAGCCATGCTCCCCCTACATATCTATTTCGCCATAGCTGTTGAAACTAATTATCCAATACCCCCTTCATTTTTGTCTCCACAAATACATAGATGTCAGCTCCCCACTGTTGCACTAATGATCTTAATAGACTCCTTTTATCCTCTCTGTTCAGCCCCCTCACATTCAATGATAGAATTTTTATCTTTATCATGTAACAGAGTTTGGGTTTCTTCCCATTCTGGGCCGGTCTGGAGAAGTATCTTTCAGGGAAAAATGCTTCCAGGCACGGATTTCAAGGATTCTCTCTCTCCTACTTCCTAGGAGGGGGAACACACCCTTTTCTGGCGGATTCACTGCCGGAAATTCCCAAACCACATGATTTCTTTTCAAAGCTTTTTTTTTCTAGACATAGGGGAGAACAGGATCTATTTCAATGCCGGCTTCAAATCCTTCGACATAACGAGATGGTGCTCAGAGGAAACGGACTGGTATGAATGGGTTGAAAGAAGTCGGAAGATGATGAGAAGATCGGCAGTAAGCAGTACGGTAATGGAATGGATAAGCCTCATACTCAGAGAAGCAACAGTAGATCAAAAGAGAAGCATTAGGAGATGGAAGTACGTTGAAAAAGAAGCAGAGCATTACTGTACCAGAAAACAGAATCAATACGGGAGATACATGAGCATTATATCCTTAAAGTCTATGGTAATAGTGACAGAACCAGTATTAAATGCTGGTTGGTGTGAGACAGAAGATAAAATTGAGCGCTTCATTAAATGTTCCTTGAGACTGAAGATGGCAGGACCCCCGAGACTAACGGAATCCAGTTACACTTACTCAAAGGCTGTTCGCGAGAGTAAGTGGGCATCAAAAGGGTTACGGGAGGCAGGGGTGAAAAGCAGGGAAGGAAGAATTGATATAGTTAAAGATACAAATAGGCAGGAGGTAGGTCTCTTGAGGAGATGTTTAGTTGGATACCTAGGTAGTGAGTGCAGAGAGAAACCTACCCTCTCCGATATCAGAAAGTGGTCGTCGACATCATGGAAGATGGCATTCGGAGTGAACATCTACGAAATGTATGAGGACATGTTCCTTGTCGAATTTCCAACAGATTTATGGTAGAACAAATACTACAAGGGAGGTGGAATTGGAAAAATCAAAGGTTTAACCTAGAATGGTGGAGTCCCCTAAGCGGTTGCATTGAGAGATCAATGGTGGGTGAGGAAACTTGGATTAAAGTAATTGGTATACCTCTCCACCCCTAGTCACAAAAAGTATTTTAGGAGAATAGGGCACATGTGTGGAGGCTGGGTAGCCACAGAAGAGAAAACGGAACTGAAAAATCACCTCAAATGGGCTAGGGTTCTAGTAGCAAGCGATGGGAAAAATATACCTAAGGAAGTGAAAATTGCAAGAGGAGGAATAGTGTATCACTTCCCAAGATGGGAGGAGTCAAAAGTTAGCTTTGGAAAGTCGCCGAAACTGCCGCATGGAAAGAACAATCCTACCGAGGAAGAAGGCACAAAGGAAGGACTGGGTTCATCTTTTATCCGCGGGACAACCTGCAACGCTTGCGATAGAGGACAACAATCCCTACTGTTAAGGGATTTAGGGTCAGTTCACCACGTGGGAGGAGAAGTGATGACAGCTGGGGAAAGGGCAAGCAATGATGCACGTGATGGTCACATGCAAATTTTAAAAAATAAGGCTGCAGTAGGCCGGGTCAACACAAAAGTTGGCAAAGGAGAAAATGGGCCGGACTTTGCAAGCCAAGTGATCTTTAATGACTTAAATGGAAAATCCAAAGACTGTTCTTATAAAGAAGACCCACTATGTTTAGCTGAAGAACCTTATCATCAAACGGAAGGCATCCCGGACATGCAAAAAGGGGAAATCATGCCAAGGGAAGGTTTGAGGGGAACTTCTGAAGAAGAAATGTTCCTAGAAGACATAGGTAGAAACATTTTAGTCAGGGCTGAGACACCTGTTGAACAAGGGCCAATCACCATGATTGAGGAGTGGGAAGTCGAGGGGACAGAGCCTTTGCGGGTTCAACAACAACACTTGATTTTGAACAGAGAAAGGGAGACATCCTCCTGGGTGCGACAAAATATGATAAGATAAGGGGAACTTTTGGGGGTTGATTTTCAGGGGCACGAAGAGGAAGCTATGGAATTACTGATGCAAATTGACAGTGCATGATAGGTGAGACGGGGAAATTGAAGCAGTTTGCAAGAAGAATAAATTCAAAGGAGCACAAGAGCTAAAGAGCTTAGTGGCTTTCGACGTGAAATTCAAGAGTGGGGGGCTATAGGAGCAAGGGGAGAAAATCTCTAACAATCCCATGATTAGTGGTGGGCATTCGGTGTTTCGGTTCGGTTTTTTAAAATTTTGGTTCGGTTTTCTCGGTTTTTGATTTTTCATTTAGTGTACCGAACACCGAATCAAATTAATTCGGTTCGGTTCGGTTCGATTTTTTTCAAATTCGGTTCGGTTCGGTTCGGTTTTTGCGGTTATGGGCCTAATTAATGGGCTATTTTTTTACTTACAAAATGAGCTACTTTTTTAATTAAAAATGAGTTGTTTTATCTTTTTAAATTCAAAATAAATTATTTTAAGTTTGAATTCTAAAGTTTAATTCAACTAAGCTTAATTTTAACTTTTTAAGTAAAGAAAATAGCGGGATCAGTTGATTTACATTTAGTAGTAAATACATAGTATTTGATAATAAATTTTCTCGTATGCTTAATATCCTTATAACAAACCCAACAAAAAGTTAAGGGTCTTTTAAGATTTCAATAATCTATGGTACCTAATTTCTTGTTAAATAAATATTATATATTTCATCTTTCTTTCAAAGCATATTAGTAATCGTAAGAATTTTCTTAACATGCTAAAACTATTATAAAACTTGTTATTTGTAAAAAAAAAAAAAACTTAATCAATTGTGTCAATTATATAAATAATTCTCTAAATGGGCTTTGAGATTTGGGTTGGGTGTAGTATTTTTATTTTTTTGAAATTAAGTTATAATTTTATTTTTTTAAAAAAATATATAAAATTCGGTTAAACCGAAATTCCAAAATTCTAAAATCGAAAACCGAACCGAAAAACCGAAATTTTAAGAAAAAAGAACCGAAATCGACCGAAAAATCAAAAAACCGAAACCGAAAAACCGAATTAGTTCGGTTCGGTCCGGTCTGGGTTTTCGATTTTTCGGTATTTATGCTCACCCCTACCCATGATACAATTCAAGTGATATCTTGGAATGTTAGAGGTCTGAATAACAGGGACAAAAGAGGAATGGTCAAAAGTATTTTGGTAGAATGGAAAGCAGACATTATATGTCTACAGGAAACCAAATTGGAAGGGGATATGACAGTGGCAATCAGCCAACTGTGGGGGGGCAGATGGACTAGAAGTGCTAGGCTAGAAGCTAGTGGGACAAGAGGAGGGATCCTGATACTATGGGACAGCAGAGCATGGAAGGGAGAAGTGGTGGAAACAGGTTCATATACCCTGACGTGCAAGTTCGAATCACTGCTACATAATTTCTCTTGTTACGTCACTGGTGTTTACCCACCAAACTGCTACAGGGAAAGAAGATTGGTATGGGCAGAAATTGGAGCAGTCATTAGCCTTTTGGAAGGACCTTGGGCAGTGTGTGGTGATTTCAATGTGGCAAGGTTCATCTCAGAAAAAAGACATTGCAACAGAAGGACTAAGGGCATGAAGGAATTCTCTGATTTCACTGAGGAAATGAACTTCATTGATCTACAACTGAAAAATGCAAACTACACATGGTTTAAGGGTGATAGTCAAAATGCTGCATCAAGAATAGACAGAATCTTGGTTTCACAAGAATGGGATGATCATTTGAGAAATCTGAAACAATTTCCTCTACAAAGGATAATGTCAGATCATACTCCTATTGCACTCACAGGGGAGCATGGTAGAAAAACAAGAGTTATTTTAAGTTCGAAAACTGGTGGCTGGATACTGAGGGCTTCTTTGACAAATCAAAGAATGGTGGGCCTCCTTCAACTTCTTTGGGAGGCCCTACCATATATTAGCTGCCAAGCTGACGGCCCTGAAAGCAAAACTGAAAGAGTGGAGCAGATGCGAGCAAGGGAACCTGGGTTCAAGGAGGAGGAATTTGCTATACCAGATGTCAGAGGTGGAGAAGATAGGCCAGAACAGAAGGTTGTCTGAAGCAAAAACAGTAAAACAAGCCTCGCTATTGATGGAGTATGAGGAGCTGGTCAAATATGAAGAAATTTCTTGGAGGCAGAGGTCTAGATCCCTATGGCTCAAAGAAGGAGACAGGAACACCAAATTTTTTCATAAAATGGCCAACGCACACAGGAGGTACAACATTGATCAATTGCTTGCTCAGGGGGAAATGACTCAGGATCCAGATTGTATACAAAGAGAGAGAGTGGAGTTTTACCAAAAACTTTACTCTGAAAGTGATCACTGGAGACCAACCAACTACTTCGCTGAATGCCCAGTGCTAACTGGGAAGGAAAAGGAATTTCTGCAAGCTAACTTTGAGGAGGTGGAGGTGTTGAACTGTTTAAAACAATGTGCCACTGACAAAGCACCAGGACCTGATGGCTTTACAATGGGATTCTTCATCAAATGTTGGGAGATAGTAAAAAATGATATTATGAAGGCATTCCAGAGCTTCCACCAGCATGAAGTGTTTGAGAGGAGCCTAAATGCCACATTCATAGCACTTATTCCAAAAAAGAAAGGGGCAACAGAATTAAGGGATTACAGACCTATTAGCTTAATAGGCAACATATATAAGATATCCTCCAAAGTGCTAATAGAGAGGCTGAAAAAAGTTGTGGCTAGATTGGTAGATTCTCAACAAATGGCATTTATCAAAGGCAGACAAATAATGGATGTTGTGCTTATAGCCAATGAGTAGTTGACGCCAGACTAAAACAGAAGAACCCAGGAGTCCTGTGTAAGTTAGACATTGAGAAAACATACGATCATGTCAACTAGAGATTCCTATTGGAAGTACTGGAGAAGATGGGATTTGGGCACAAAATGGTCAGGTGGATAAAATATTGCATATCCACTGTCAACTTCTCAGTGTTAGTAAATGGCTCACCAACAGGCTTTTTCAGTGCACAAAGGGGTCTCAAACAAGGAGACCCCTTATCCCGATTCCTATTTATACTGGTCATGGAAGGACTCAACAATATGCTTAAGTTAGCAAAAAGGAATGGATGGATTACAGGCTTTGAGGTTGCCAGACCAGGTAGAGAGAGTTTGGAAATAACACACCTCCAGTATGCTGATGATACCTTAATATTCTGTTGTGCTAAAGAGGAAGAAATGAGGGTCTTGAGAGTAACTCTGGTGCTTTTTGAAGGTATGTTTGGACTTCATGTCAACTGGAGAAAAAGCTTCCTTTACCCTATCAATGAAGTGACAAATAAGGAAAATCTAAGAGCAATCCTAGGAGGTGAAGTTGGATCCCTGCCAACTACATACCTAGGTATGCCTCTGGGAGCCAAGTCGAAATCCAAAGCTACTTGGAACAGTGTTATTGAAAAATGTGAAAAGAAACTGCCAAGGTGGAAGGCCCAGTATTTATCATTGGGAGGCAGGCTAACTTTGATCAACTCTGTTCTTGATGCACTTCCAACATATATGATGTCTCTGTTTCCTATTCTAGCAGGGGTTATCGCTAGGTTGGATAGCATCAACAGGAATTTCTTATGGGAGGGTAACAAAATAAAGGAAAGGTTACCACCTGGTCAGATGGAAGACAGTTATAAGTGGACAGAAGTTTGGAGGCCTGGGAATCAAGAGCATGAAGAAACAAAGCAAGACACTCAGATCGAAATGCTTATGGAAATACTGCAATGGAGATGACAATCAAAGCCTATGGAGGAGAGTCATTAGAGCCAAGTAGAAGGAGGAAGACAACTGGATGAACAAGAAGGTGTTCACCCCTTATGGAGTCGATCTGTGGAGATCAATTAGAGCACTATGGGAAGTTATGAAGTCATTCACTAGGATCAAAATTGCTAATGGAAGGAGAACTGGTTTCTGGAAGGATGATTGGCATGAGGAGGGCAACATGTTTAGCCTTTTCCTTGATATACATAACCTAGTCCTCCATCAATAGAAGAATATAGCAGAACCGTGGACACCTCAAGGCTGGAATTTTATGTTTAGAAGGCAGTTGAATGACTGGGAGCTACAAAGGGTGATAGATTTTTTCAACTCAGTTGAGCAGTCTAGTACTTTAGAGCCAGGACAAGACACCTTAAGCTGGCTGGGAAGTATGAAAGGAGACTACAAGGTGAGCAAAATGTATAGCCTATTGAACCACCCCAATCAACAACAAGAAACATGGCCAAGGAACCACATATGGAAAGTCAAAATTCCATACAAAGTGGCCTTCTTTGTATGGTTCTTGACTAAAGAAGCTTTTTTTGACTCAAGACAATTTGATGAGAAGAGGGATACCACTATCACCCAGATGGTTTTTTTGTTGTGAGGAGGCTGAGACAGTCAATCACCTCTTTTTGCATTGTAGGGTCACATCTCAGCTCTAGAGAATTTTCTTAACCCTAAAGAATATAGCATGGTCCATGCCTGGAAGAATTACTGTTGCACTGCAAAGTTGGGAGGAAATAGGTGCACATGCCAAGGATAGAAGCAGATGGAAGATCATTCCAGCAAGCACTTGGTGGACTATATGGAAAGAAAGAAATCTTAGGTGTTTTGAGACTGTAGAAAATAGCATGCAGTAGGTCAAAATGAATTGTCTCTTGACCCCATGTTTTTGGTGTAACCAATTGTACTCTAAAGATATTGTTTCCATTATTGATGTGCTAGACACATTATAATTGCAGGCAGTAGAGCATAGGGTACATTTTTGTATATATGGTTTCAGTACTACCTAAGTACTGTTTTTGTCTAGAATAGTAATATACAGAGTTACCAGTTTGTCAAGAAAAAGAGTGTGTTTCTTCCTTTATTTCTTAATTCACTTCGTGACTCCCCCTCCTTGAATTTCATATCAAATGCCAAATTCCTGACATCTTTTGGTATCATTTGTGCATCATCTGCTAGTGTTATCTTCTTCTGCTCTCTCCTATTTTAATCAACCTCCATAAAGAAAACAAAAGCTTCTATGTCACAGCCCTGGAAAGAAGCGCCAAACCCTTTTCCTAGAATAATTATGTAATTATGCACCCAAAGGGACGCATTCTCTTCAATTTCTTCATTAGTGCATAACCAATTGTAGAGGGATTGGGTCTTTGTTGTATGCCATCTAATCCTCAAATTCCCTCCGGGATCCTTAATCTTTGTTTCTGCCAGTGGAAGTTCCTGGGATGGTTCTTGCGCACTTGTTTCGTTGGCCGAAATTTGATTAATTCCTCCCAGCAACATCTTGTTTCTATCATTTATGTTGTTCGCCCTTGCTAAGTTTTTCTCTACTTCTCCTTTGACTGAATAGACATCATTTGGGTCCTCAGTGTCGCTGTCCAAGTTTATGTTAGTAACAGATGGCTCTCTTGTGGGCTTCCTAATGGAATTAAAAAGGGCCTTAATTAAATATCCCAACCTTCCACCCTTTTCAATAGTAGAGACTAGTTTGTTCTTCCCTTTTAAAAGAGCAAGCCTATCATCTGCTGGGGACAACTCGTTCAAAATTGTGCCCTTATTCACTTTCCCATCAACTCCACCTTTAGGGTAGTGTTCTGAATCTGCAAATCTTCCATACCCTGCCCCTTTGCTCCAATTTCTGGTGATGTAGACTTGGCTTCTCCACCTCGAAACTCCACCCTTTTTCTCTCTCCTGTCGTACTGCAACCTCCCTTTTCTATTTCTGGTACCTCGGTGGAGCTTCGAGCCATGTGGTAGTGACAAAGGTAGATTCGGGATTTGAAGTTTGTGGGTTCCCATCCATTTCAAATCAAAAAATAAAAAGAGAAAGTAAAGGCCTGCATGGTTACCAAAGGATTCGAAACCTTAATTAAGAGGGCAACAAAGCTTAAAAGGTTTCTTTTCTACCACTGGACCAACAACATTCTCTTAATGGGTTTCCAAGTCGCATTTCTTATATATTTACTTGATTTTTCAATATAAGTACAAGATTCGCGCAAAAGTTACTGGGTTTCGGGAACCTCCATCCAATCCCTAAATCCCTCCCTGGGTAGTGAAAATATGAAGTCCCTATCGGCGACGTCAATTGTTGCTGGAATCTTTTCTATTGGACCTTTAACTCGAACACGAGCTCATGTTAGGCGATTTTTCAGTTCTTTGTCTCTTCCTTCATCTCAGCCAACTACAAAACCTTTCACCGATCTTCTTTAGTAACGTGTTTGACTAAAGATGGTGTGGGATTCGTATATCGCCGAATCCAAATCCAAATCCAATCGAAAGTGGTATGGATGAAAAGGTCCCTGCCGTCGGTGTCCACTATTGCAACTTTAGTTGCCTACCTTGTCTCCACTAGTCTCCCGTTAAAACGTGTTTTGCAGTCGCCTTGATTAGAATTCAAATAAGAGTTGGAAGTTGTTCATATCATATACCTAAACCCTTGCGCTCCGCTCCAAAATTGTTGTGCCCATCTTCTTACATCATTTTTAGTCTGGGTTTCCTCCTTGCCGGAGAATTTTCCGAACTAAACATCTACCCAAAATATCCTTGTCGTCGAACTGCGAAGAGGTTTTTGGAGGGCCCACCTCATCACCTACCAATGGGTCTGTGTCCATTCATTGTGTATTGCTTCCTTGTAGCTCCCCTTCCCCTGTATCAGTGGGATGTTTGTATTCCCTGGAATATTAATGGCTATTTGTACTGGAGCATCTCTTTTAATGACTTCAATTTGTATCACCAACTGCCTCCATCCTTCATTAATTGCTTTCTCAGGTAGGATAATTACTGTTCTGTTCTGGCTCTTGACAGAATTGATTGAAACAACCTCCCATGTTGATTAAATTTCTGTGACAGAAAAAGATTTGTCGAGAAATCCCTAGGGTGCCAGGACTTGAAAGTCTTTCTTCTATTTACGACGTACGTATCTTTAAGCCTCTTGCAAATCCATACAAGTGCTCCATTGCTCTAAACTAGTTTTCTCATGTGATGTCTAGCGCATTCCACCCATTCATACCAAGTCTTCGCCTGAGACTTGGAACCAGTGATCACATATGTTTTGAACCACCAAACCCTCCCCCACTGCCCCAAATGAAAATAAATCCTGTTTTCCATGAAAGAAGAGTAATAAATCCTTAAGAAGAAAGGTTTGAGTAGAGCTCTGACGGAGAATGTCCACCGTGAGATAAGGTTAGTAAAGCCCAAAAGGGGCCTAGCTGTCTTGGGAAAAGAGCCTGAGAGCGTTTTGGTGGAAAAGATCTTTATTGTTTTGGTTAAAATATTCGTTTTCTAAGTACTAGTCATTTAATTATTTTCCTAATATTTATAAGTTTGAAATCAACTAAAATTTTGTTTATTATATTTTCTTATTTGAGCTATGCAAGAAGTCCTAATATTGAGGAAATTAGATCCAACACATATTTATCTTTGTGTATATCATTATTTGAATTTTTAATTAATACCTAAGTTAAACTACATCATATGTTAGACAAACTTAGCTTGTAATCACATCTGTTGATATGTTAAATTTTGATAGAACAAATATTAAGAGTTTGAAGTCAACTTTAAATTTATTACTCCTATTTCACAATCCTAAGAATGACTGGCCTCCTCAATCAATAAAGCCCCTTCTCACAGGGTTCATGTTCCTTTGAACTAATTTCAGCATCTCAATTTTTTCTCACCATCTCATCTTTATCATCATTAAAACTTTGGAGTTCTTTAATTTTTATTATTGCTTGTATTTCCTCTTTTTTTTGGGTGGTTTAAGATTTCTGTTGTGTTTTAATTAGTGAGCCTTGTTTGTTATTTTTGCGTTTGTCTTTTATAAATACCCGCCCCATCGTCAATATCTTTTCGGTGAACAATTAGAAGTTTTGACGTGGAAATAGTCTTGCTAGATTCCCCCTAATTCTTTTCCCGCTAATGGTCAGGAACTAGTTTCATGTTGTATTTACTATGACTAACATTATTTTGGCTCAAATCCTAGTGGCGATTTGTACTTTTCTATATACCTGATGAATGCTAATCATAATTCTCTCAGTTCGTATGATAAAATATTTTGACTATAAATTGATATTTCAAAGTTAAACCGTCGGGATGATTTATTGTATTTTTCATTATAAAAGAGTTAAACCGAGCGATGTAGAACCTTTTTGTGGGAGAGATAGGGGGCTAGTCTTCTCTTCCCTTTTTCCTTATTAGCAATGTTCAGTACTTGCGTAGTATCTTTTACTTTGCCACTTTGCTGTCGTTATTTTTTTTTCTAGCCTGTCTTGGTTTCTCCTTTCAATTGCTTTGTATCTTGCTAGTGTATTGTCATATTTTCCTTGCATACATGCTTCATTTTCCTTTCTTTTGAGCTGAGGGTATGGAAACAACCTTAAGGTCTGTGTACATCCTATCAGACTCCACTTGTGGGGTTATATTAGGTATGTTGTTGTTATTATAACAGTCACTCAACATCTATATATATTTTTATCCACTCGGATAATGGATTCGCACTTCTTTGTCAATGTTTGATGTTCTGCCACGTTTTTACGTTAGTTCTCTATACCTTGATTTCTTTTTCTTATTTAGGCAGGTTTGGAAATTCTACTTCCAAATTGCATAAGAAACAAAGATCTTCTAGAAGTGCTAGTTCATTCACTGAATCACCATGTTCTGTTATTTGAACACCAGAATAAAAATCCTTCTATGTATTAAGGGGCCGTTTGGTTAGTAATACATGAATTAGTTATGAGGAAATTTATATATTATTTTATGCAGGGATTAGTTGTGCAGGTTTTAGTTATTCATGTATTAGTTACGTAGGTATTAATTATGTAGATATTACCTATATAGGGTTTAGTTATATAGAGATCACAATATATGAATTATTGACTATTGAATATTATGGTTATCTTCTCGATTCAACCCATTTTAAATGGGTTGGGTATCCAATCAAAAAGTGGATCAGGTTTAATTATATATAAAGAATATCTATATTACCCCAAAAAAATGTACACTGAATAAAAAGAAAAGTGATAACTAATTCTGAGTAAATGTGCACAGAAGAAAGTGATAATTTAAAAAAAGTACCGAACTAAAAAAGTTTTTAAAAGTAAATTGATAGGGGTAAATGTGTAATTTTATTATTTTAATCCATGTATAACTAATACCAACATAACTTATTTCACCTTCTACCCCCAGAAAATTATATATAGATTTTCTCATAAGTTATGTGAGTATTAATTATGTAGAATTACTAAAACACAACCAAACACCGTATAAAATTAATACATGAATAACTTTTATACAACATTTGCAACTTACCAATCAAACATTGTATAAAATTAATACATGAATAACTTTTATCCTATTTGAAAATCAAATAATGTATGAAATTAATACGTGAATAGCCAAGTTATTCATGTATTAACTTGGGCCTTATCCAATAACTAAGTTTTTTGGTAGAACTCTCTATAACATTTATATGTCACATGAAAGAATTCCAAACAAGAAGCTTTTATCCCACATTGAATAAAATATTCTCAAAATTGGTTAGTTGTCGATGAATGTGTATTTCAAGAGAATCAATATTAGTATTTTCTTGCTTCTATATCTTGTAAAACCACCTTTTTAAAATTTAAATATGCTTGTTAGACCAAACTTAGGTTAATAGAGGTGTAACACAAATGTGGACAGAACACAATAGCGACATATGGGCATTAGGCCTTTGTGTTGAAATATAACTTAAACTTCCTATAGATTGTCATCAGAATTAACGTAAAAAATATACTAACATGGTGGAATTTGTAGTTATGGAAACATTATCAAATGAAGAAATCAATACGGAAGCTAGAAGACTCTTTCTGCTCATGTGAACTGTTCATGGGACCATCACGGGAGGAAAAAAAATTACTCTTTAAACAAAATTAGTAATCATGTTACCGGCTGTCTGCATATCTACCCGCTTTCTTGTTGATTTTTCTGTATTTTGTTGAGGGTGAATGCTTATTGAGCAGTTCATAGTTCTGTCCACTTCATTCCATTAATGCCCAAGTACAGGTGTAAATTTTTACTTTATATGCAGCATATATTCACATAGGGAGAACTTAACTTTTCTTTTATTTGTTGAGAAGGCTCGACTCAATCAATGGAAGATATTGAAATTGAAGAAACAAAATTGAGGAAGCAACCTAAAATAGAACGACGGTTGAAGGCATTATTGAAAGAGTGGGAAATGAAGATAATATATTGTAATAAATTATGCATCAAAATTATTACATTTTATTTGTGTTATAAAATATTACTACCTTTTTAATTTATAACATTGTCCTACATAAATTTAGGTGATATTGCCTACAAAGCATCATATATATCATGTATTTGGAAGTTAGAAGTGTTCACATAAGTGTAAGCATATATTGTCACGTTATAAAGTTTTAATGCGAGCCTTCAATTGTTTTAATTTCAATTATTGTGTCAATGTAATAATATTCTTTTCTGACATTTGAAAGAATGTCACATGTATTTTAATGTCTATTGTTATTTTATATAATACGTTCGTCATATGTATAATATTTGACGTGATACACATGTGCAACCACACATACTCTAAAACTAGTATTACTTAAAATGTGGTTTTAAATGACAAGAACAGCCACCTGTCGCAAAATATAAACCATGTAGGAGACAACTCATCTCAGTTTCTCTTCTCGAAGTTCATGAAGGTTGAAAAAAGAAGGAAAAACTAACCAAAATCCATGCATATTGTATCATGCATTTGGCTACTTTGTTTTTCTTCTGCTGTTATGAAAAATCAGTGTTGAGGTAGGTGGAGCGAAGTTGCTTCCTTCCTTGCTGCACCGTGGTACTTTACTACTAGTCTTACAAATTCCAAAAATTAGCTTTGAATTGCATATCTTAGTTCCCTTGCTGCAGTAAGCAATAAAGGGGGTGGATTTCTAGGTTTTGATAGACATAGTTTGGTTATAACTCTATTTCTTGCTACAGAAGGGTGAAAGGCATTTTGCCGGAAGCACAAGCTCTCTCTCTCTCCCTCTCTCTCTCTCTCTGGCTCTCTCTCTTCTATATTGTAGAACAGACAACTGATAACCTGAAATTATGGCAAACAGGTTGTACGTGCATGTGCTCATGAACAGTTTGCGAGGCTCCTTTTAACATATGATGAAGAGTTAGATTTGTCATCTGAAGCACTTACTAGGGATTCAGAAGTTACAGGTGCTGATGCTGAAGAAGAACCAGTAGAATCTTTGATTTCGGTTTCTGTATCGGATGCCCATGATTCCCTGGTTCCTAAAGTTGAACCAGATAACAATATCGAAACAATGCTGGCTATTGGATCTGATGATTCTGTGGGGGTAGCATCTGATGAGGCTATATCTTCCTCAAGAGCAATGACAGCTCCAAGGGGGAGAAATACAGCCAATCTGGAAGATCCGCCAAATAGCAGAGAGAAAAGCTTTGCAGTATGTGATTTGTCCAAAACGTCACCTAAGGTTCAGACTGTTGCTGATCCAATCTCCACTAAGTTGGCTGCCATTCATCATGTTTCTCAAGCTATTAAGTCTCTTAGGTGGAAACGTCAAATGCAAAGCAACAGAATGGATCTGCAGAATAGTGGTAAACATCAGGATGAGCTGCCTTCAGCACCAAGTTTTTCTGTCTGTGCATGTGGGGATACTGACTGTATTGAAGTTTGTGATATTCGAGAATGGCTTCCAACTTCAAAATTGGATGATAAGTTGTGGAAACTAGTTCTCTTGCTTGGAGAATCGTATTTGGCGCTTGGACAAGCTTATAAAGAAGATGGACAATTGGGCCAGGCCTTGAAGGTTGTAGAGTTGGCGTGTCTGGTTTATGGATCAATGCCTCAACATCGGGAAGACTCAAAATTTGTTTCTTCCATGGTCGTTTGTTCATCAGCCGAGGTTGAAAGTGATGATAAAAGTGAAAAAGCTGGGTCTTCACTATCTGATGATTGTTTCATGTATGATCAATTATCTGACAGTTACCTCTTTTGGGCCAAGGCTTGGACTCTAGTTGGGGACTTGTATGTTCAGTTCCATTTGACAGATGGTGATAAGATGCCACTACAATCAGAGAAAAAGCCTTTAACTAAAGAGTTAAAGATGTCATCTGAAGTTTTGAGGGAGGTCGAAAGGCTCAAGAAGAAGCTTGGACAGTCTAGTCAAAACTGCAGCTCATGTTCCTTATTAAACTGCAGCTGCCAGAGTGATAGGGCCAGCAGTGGCAGCAGTGCTAGCAGTAGTAGTAGAGATTCACGTTCAAAAGGTTATGGCAGAAAGCAGAAGAAAAAATCACATACCAAAGTAACCGTCCATGCACATTCTGGAACTTCTGTGGATATTCATCAGAAGGGTGAAAGCGAGACATCAGAGAGTAAGCTCTTAATGCATAACAAAAATATTGCCAGAATGGAAATCTTTAATAAATTGACAGATATCTCAGAGGCAAAAAATTCAGGAGCCACCGACTCTGATAGAGATGATGTGGGAGTGAAAATGGAAGGAACTTCAGTGAATAAATGTTCTGAAACTTCGAAGGAAGAAACTGAAAGGAAAAGTGGGGGTATATTTAAATATATCAGAGGTACTGTAGCTGGAGATGCTGATTTTAATCTCTCGATTGCCTTGAAATGTTATGATGAAGCTAGAAATGCAATGGTTGGACATCTTACTAATTCAGCAGAGTTTCAATCTTTAATCAAAAAGAAAGGATGGGTGTGTAATGAACTAGGCCGTAAGAGGCTGGAAAGGAAAGAGCTGGATAAAGCTGAAGTTGCTTTTGCTGATGCAATAAATGCATTTAAAGAAGTGGCTGACCACACAAACATTATACTGATAAACTGTAATTTAGGTCATGGAAGGAGAGGTCTAGCAGAAGATATGGTAGCAAAGATTGAAAATCTCAAGGAACATGCAATCCTCCACGATGCATACATGCAAGTTCTCCAGGCTGCCAAGATGGAATACAGGGAATCTCTGAGGTTCTATGGATCAGCAAAAACAGTCGTAAACAATGCTACTGAAGAATCAGATTTGGATTCAAGCAACTTGAGAAATGAAGTATATACTCAGTTTGCACATACATATCTAAGGCTTGGGATGCTACTGGCCCGAGAAGATACATCTGCTGAGGTTTACGAGAACTGTGTCCTTGAGGATTCTTTCAACTCCTGTGTTAGTAGACCTAAGATAGACCGTAGAAAGCATGAGATTTCAGCTAATGATGCCATTAGAGAGGCTTTATCTGTCTATGAGTCACTGGGTGAGTTACGGAAACAGGAATCTGCGTATGCATACTTTCAGTTGGCTTGCTACCAAAGAGATTGCTGCTTGAAATTTTTGGAGCAAGATCAGAAAAAGAATGACTCTTCCAAGGGCGGAAATAGCTTTCTTCATAGAGTAAAGCAATATGCTTCTTTGGCTGAGAGGAACTGGCAGAAATCCATGGATTTCTATGTACCAAAGACACATCCCACGATGCACTTGGTTATTTTGGTGGAGCGAGCTGCACTATTGTTGAATCTGTCAAGCCTTCTTCACTCTAACATGGTATGATTATACATCTCTATACTTTGCAGAATCTTTTCAAAGTTCATCTCTTCCTGTTTCCAGTGTGGTTGATCAGTTTCTTCTCCAACTATTGCAGTGGTTTATCTGTGCGTTGTAGAATTTTTCAATGTTGTCTCTCTTTGTTTCTTGTGTTGGTTGATTAGTTTCCAGACCCACTTGTGGGATTACACTTGATATGTTGTTGTTGTTGATTAGTTATCTTCTTAGTTTAAGCTTGATTTTCTTTGAATGTATATACAAATGCGTTCATTTTCAACTATCGCAGTGATTTGTCAAGCTATATGTCTGTCTTTTAAATTAATACTATTTGCTTTAATATCCACAAAAAATTATGGGGCTAATGATGCTTTGTACTAATATGCGACTGATGTGTAGAATTCAGTCATTTTTTTCTTTGCAAGGGTCTGAGAATGCATTTGCTGTATTTGTCTGGTCCATGTAGTTTTAGTAACAGAGAATGCATTGTGTAGAAGTAAAATGTTGAAGTGTCCCACATTGGTTGAGAGAATCGGTAATTCTCTTTATATGGTGCTGGAAAATCTTCACCTCGTGAACTAGCTTTTCGATTTGAGTTAAATCTAATCTTCATTTCTTTATCATATTAATGTTGGCCTCAAGATGAACTTTACATGCTCCAAATGTACGGTCTAGGTGTGCGGCAGTGCCTACATTAATTGAAGGAATGAGTTGTTTCCTTACATGATCTTTGACAGTCTTCACGTGAGCTAGTGATTAGGGTTGAGTTAGGCTGAAAGTTTATTTTTTAGTAATCACAAACGCATCTTTCCTACTTTCATACTCCCTTTGTTTCAATTTATCTATCTGGTTTTGACCTGGCACAGAGCTTAAGAAAGTAAAGAAGACTTTTAAGTCTTGTGGTCTTGAGCTAAAGATACGTAGAATGTATCAAAATTAAACATTTCATGTGGAAAGTTGAAATTAAAGAGTAGTCAAAAAAGAAAAGAGACATTCTTTTCCAAACAGACTAAAAAGGAAAGTAAGACAAAACAAATTAAAACGGAGGAGATAATTTTTGGTTTATTGTTTCTTAAACCTATTTAGTCTGACCTAAACTTGTAATTTCGTATATATTTTTGAGAAAAGGGTAAAAATGCCCTTAAACTATGTGAAACTGAACAAAAATGCCTCTGTTTATAGTTTGGTTCAAATATGTCCCTGCTGTCAATATTTTGGTTCAAAAATGCCCTGTTGTTAATAGTTTGGTCCAAAAATGTCCTTATTGTTACTTTGGGATAAAAATGCCCTTCTCCTAATATGCATATTGTTTCTTTTTTTTTTTTAAACACATTCTTTTCGTAATAAGAATATTGTAACCCATCATTAATTTTCATATATATAAAATCACAATAATCCATCATTAGTTTTTATATATATAAAATTACAATAATCCATCATTAATTTTCATTCATATAATGATGAAAAGAATTTGAATAAAATAGGAAATATTTTATTGCTTTAACTTTTTTCGAATTGAAGAAGGATAAATATTTGCTAATATAATTCTTTGTTTTAAAGTTAAGATGCAACAATCATAATGCCTCAAAACACGAAAATTTATTACATTGCTTAAAATCACAAAATATCTTTAAACTATCATTGATAGAGTTATTGTTGATCCTTTTTTTTTTTCCATTATAACTTTAAAATCAAGAAATATATTAGCAAATGCTTCTCCTACTTCAATTCTAAAAATATTAATAAATAAAAATATTTCATATTTTATTAGGAAACAATTTTTTATCATTATTATTTAAACAAAAATTAATGCTAAGCTTACTATGATTTATATATATGACCTACATTATCAATTTAAAAAGTACACACAGTTATTTTATTTTAATTGATAAAATGAAATTAAAAAAAAAGATTACTTTTTAGTAGTTAAAGGGATTTTAAAAGAAATAAGAAAAGAGTTCTTTAATAATAATATTTTATTAGAAAAAGAATGTATTTAAAAAGAAAAGAAACAATATGTTTATTCAGAAAAGGGCAATTTGACTCAAAAGTAACAATAGGGACATTTTTGGATGAAGCTATTAATAGTAGGGGTATTTTTGGATCAAACTATGACGGTAGGGGCATTTTTGAACCAAATTATGAACGGGGGACATTTTTGTTCAATTTCACATTGTTTAAGCGCATTTTTGTCCCTTTTCCGTATATTTTTTAACATGGGAGAAATAGTTGGATGATGTCCCACCATAAGTTTTCATATATAGAGCATGTGCTAGTTGGAATCATTATTTAAGCTTTTGTGATTATGTCATGCCAAAATATTTTCAAGTACATTTTGAGCGTGGTACATAAATAGGTTCCTGCTACTTATGAAATGAAGAAGGAAAAAAAGGATTTATTTCACACTTTGCAAAATTTACTTTTCTTTCTATATAAAAGGGGTCAAACTTAATTCTTCTATGACGAGAGATGTTACACATCTCTTTTTTTTATTGTTTGATTTTTTAGTTCCAATGTAGGAGCAGAAATTAACTTATATGGACCTGCCCTGAGCTTTTCTTGCTCATGAGTGTTGTCTCGATTTTGAAATAAATTAGTTAGCTAAATGTTATGAGATGGGAGCTGACTGATAATACCTCACATAGGGTTGCTTAATATTCTCTTCTTTTTTTCTTTTTGCGGATAACCATGTTGCTTAGTATTTTCTTTGGTTCCCTTGATCCTCGTCAAAAGGCCGAGAAAGGTATAATATTTTCTTTTGTTCACATTTTTATTTAATGTTTCACTTGTTTCTTCATTGATTTGTCCTGTCGTTTACAAATGTGTGCGCGTAGGCACGTGCATACACATATATTATTACATAATTACTCTTTCTATCCCTATTTATGTGGCGCACTTTCCATTTTGGTGTGTCCCAAAGGAATGCCACTTTTCTGTACTTGAAAATAATTTAAAATTTAAAATTTTACAATTAATGAGATGATTTACCGCCACACAAATATCTATGACCTGTTTTAGACTACAAATTTCAAAAGTTTTTATTTTTATAAAAGCATTGTATGCATTTCCTATTAAAGGTTTTTGAAAGGCACACATTTCAAGAATGATTATTCTCTGTTTTGGAAAAATGTGAATTTCATTTTTTCATGGGAGCCAAAAATGTTTATTCTTTTTTTAAGTTTCATAAATTAATATATAGGAACTTCCTATTTTTAGCTTTAGTTTGTCTTTTGGATATTTCACTTTAATCACTACATACATAGTTCACGCCCTGTTTGTATAATATGTAAGTGTATGATTTTGAAATGCATGGGTATATCCACAACTATGTCATATTACCGGGTGTTTAGTGTAATTTGAACATTACATAATGTTGCAACTTTGACTCATGTGCTCTATCCTTGTGGTGAATATTAGTCGATATTTGTTTAACATTTTACAATGTTCTATGCTTTTGTTTAAGTTAGGCTCCACGCATTTCCCTCCTACTGAATGTTGTTTAACATAACTCCTAAGCCATCACTATCTGTGAGTTCAAATGTTGGATTGTAACAGTAAGAAAGGAGTACTGAAACCAAGATCATCACTATTCTTGATGTAATTGCTCTTCCATGAGTTTCATGAATGATGTGTATGTACAACGTTTTCTGTTGTGAATAATGTGTAACTACAATCTTTTTTTATTATACCTTAAATATTTTCTTGCATTAAATAAAATGGTAGTCAAACACACAACTTTTTTAGCTAAAGTTTGTGCATGACTACTGGCTGCAGTTGAGCAACCTATGAGCAGTCATCACATAACTTACCGCCTACACTAAGGAAGAAAGGCATCAGAGCACCATCAAAATAGGTTCTTGTAGTTTACAAAATCTAAGGTTGGCCTCTTGGTCTATTTTTAGATGGTTAAAGTATGAGGCTAAAATATTCAGAATAATGTATCCCGTCCCTGTGTTTTAGAGCATTTAATTGTGTTCTAGGCACAGGAATCTTTTCTGTGGTGGTCTGAGTTTGTAAATGAGTGATGCCATATACTAAATATCTGATGAACTGCAGCAGCATGGGAATACACAGAATTTTCCAGGAGCTCCATCAAAGCCTCCTGAAATACAGTCAAATTGTTCTCAATTCTCCATGCCTTATTTCTTTTTCTTTGTAGGACAAGACAATCCATTTGCTGTCGAAAGTATTTCCTAGTTCTAGTAGAAAGGAATAATTGGTTGGTAAGATTGGAATTATGACCTTAACTAGAATATAACTTGCAGCGAGGACCCAAAATATGCAAGTCTGTGCAAAATGTCACTATGCTATGTGAAATTCTCTTAACAGAACTAGAAGACAGAGCTTGTATGTGCCTTTTCTGGTACTGATGTCAACAAAGGAATCGAGGACCTGATATTTTCATAATTATCTGAGTGTCGAAAATTATAATATTTTGACTTTCATTGTTTCCCCTGTGGTAGTTTGGCAAATTTCATCTTTTAAACTGTGAATGATATTGATCAATTAATTGTATGACAGTTTCTAGAGTCTGCTCTGACTTGTATGCTTGAAGCTCGCCATGTATCTGGAGACACACTAAGTGAAGACACTCTTAAGATTTGTGATAAATATTGGAGCCAGTTGCAGATGATATTGAAGAAGATGTTATCTGTATCACTCTGTCCAACAACGACTAAATCTTCAGCCAACTCTCAGCACAGCGCCTCAAGTAAGTCTGCTGATGCCGGAAAGCTCAGAGAGCTTTACAAGATGTCTCTGAAGTATACAGATTTCAGTCAACTGCAAGTCATGCATGATTTGTGGATATCTTAAGGTACATGCTCTTTAAAATGTGGAATGATCAAACATCTTGCACAAGACACAGGCTTGCAATTAGCACAATCATTTGATACCATAATGTTCTTAGGTTGTGTTGATCGATGATATTAGTCTCACTGATCAATGAATGAGGATGTATATAGTTGTGAAAACGCTTGTAATTTCCCTTCCCATTCTAAATCAGATGTCAGTCGTCGTAAGTTAAGTTTGGAGCTTCCTTTTTCCCTTTATAAGTGGAGAAATCCATCCTAAAGTTTCAGATTGCTTGGGATTGGATTGAATCTTCCGGTTTTTTATCAGGGGACTAGCACATAAACAAGATATTCAGTCGGTTATAACGTTGCGTTGAAACTATTAAAGGTATTGGAGGTTATGTATATGTACAGGTTGATACATTTGCTTATTCATAGTCAACGAAATTAGTACATTTGGATTACAGACGGTTAACGCATAACCCATACTTGAAGGAATGATAAATTGGTTTGTGTATCCCAATATCCAAGCCAATATAAAAACTGTAATTTGTTAGACTAATGCTTTCAGAAAACTCTTGCAAGACAAATGAAGAATATATCTTCCTCCCAAAAGAAAAAAGACGAATCAGAACTTGTCTAACCGTAGTCCCAAACTGTGTTTACTTTGGAAATTTTAAAAACAGTTCCACAGTTATTGCCCAAAAAAAAAAGGGAAAAGTACATAAGCTAGATTCCTTTCATAAACTATTTACAAAAAAATATCCTCTTTCATAGTAATTCACTGAATACTTATTAAGCCCAAAATATTTACTTTTCTTATCCCGCTTTATGCTGAAGGTTTATTTCCGCCTAAAGTTGGCCCATTGTTAGAGGCCCATTAGAAATTTAATATGGGTGGTTTTGTGTGGGTATTTTCACGCAAGGTTTTTTTCGTATTGTCGGTGAGTCTAAATGAAAAGTGCAGAGTTGGTAGTTCTTTCTCCTTACTTGAACTCCTTTAATGGGTATATGCATGTTTCTTCTTTTTTCAGTTTTTTGTTAAGTTTTATTGCATATAGGCTAGAAATTTGTCTTATTTTGTTTCTAAATTTCTGCTGTTGTTCTATCTTTTTTGCTTGTTTTTGTTGAGTAATTTTTGGCATGGGTCGCGGGCGTCGTGCAGAGAGTCGATGGTGGGGGTCATCGTCCTTTAGATTTTTCTAATTTGCCTGTTTCGACAGACGATTGTGTAGGTGAGCACGAGTCTATTGTGTCACTGATGTCGGGTCCAACTTTCGTGTTGCTTGGGGATGAGTCGCATCTTCTTGTGCTGGTAGTCCTAGTCTTAGTCGGGGTGAATCAAACCTTGGTCATGCAAATGTTGTATCGGATGTTAGGGTTTTGTCTGATAAAAGTGTTGATGATAATACCAAACTGAAAGGGGAAGCAACAATGGCAGAGCACTGTTCAGTTGATGACCTCAAAGGGAAAGAAAAAATGGCAGAGTACTGTCCAGGTGATGAGAATGTGAGTAAGAAAAGGAAATTTGTTGCTGATACACCAATCCTTCGGGTGAAACGATTCCTCAAACAGCATCTGAGGCAGTTCGTCAAAACCCCGATGAGCTTGTTGGCTATGAAAGTGATATGAAGGTAATTTTTTAATTTATTTGCATGATAGTATATTGAATATCTTAATCTTGTATCATATATATAAGTTTTAGTAATTGGTTGTGTTTGGTCCTCTGTGATACCCTGGTAGTATATGTGATATACCATTGGGTTATACTAAAGAAATTTGTAGCATGTTGTTTAGTGAAATTTAATTTTATTTTATTTTGGGTCTTGTTTTTGGTGAATCAATTGTATACTCATTGTGTTTGCAGCAGGGGGAATTCTATGTCAAAATGGATATTGACTATAAACTGAAGTTTGAATGCTCCACCAATTGCTCTGTTATTACACAATTGCATTTCAAGTTATCGAAGAAACAGATTGGTTTATTTAGAAAAAATTGTTTTGGTTATTTTCTAGATTTGCCCCCAATTTTGGTGCGAGGACGTGTCTTGCACAACTTATTGATGAGGCAAGTGCATGGCGATGAGGATGAAGTTTTACATTTTCTGGTTAGTGGTGCAAAACTTCGATTTGGTTTGGTGAGTTTGCCCTTATTACTGGTTTGAAATGTAAGGGTAGTACATCTATTAAGGTGACGTCAGAGGTCAATATATTGGTGAGAAAGTACTTTAAAGGTTCATCTATCGGGACATGGTCCCAGCTTGAATCTTGTTTCCTTAATGAAAAATTCAAATCTGGCGCTAATGCAGTGAAGATAACAATTATGTATTTTGTACACACCTTGTTTTCTATGTTGAAGACCAAAGTTCTAGATATGTCGTATTTCCATTTGGTTGAGACTGGCGATTTCAATGGTTATTCATGGGGCATTGATGTTTTCCATGCAACATTTGAATCGTGTTCCAATAAAGTTTAAGACAAAACCTGAATTTTATAGGTATAGTGGATTTCCACTAGCTTTACAAATTTGGTTATAAGAATGTTGTCCTGAGTTGAAAGGTCGTTTTGCTGAGCATAGTGGTTCTGAAGTGCCCCATATTTTGAACTGGAGTATAGAGAAATAGTTAAGCCATGAATATGTTTGTTTGCGGATGTTCAGCTTACAGCCTGATCAGGTATATTTATTTTTTAGTTTTGTTTGTTATAACTGATGGTAATTTTATACATTTTATAGTTTGTTAATTGTACTTGTAGGTAAGTAATATTTTTCCAAGTGCAAATGAGAAGATTTTATTAGAGTTGGATGGTTTAACGTTTGAATGTCCCTATATAGGTTCTCAAAGTCAACAGTTGAGTGATGGATTTTTTTTGCACACAAGCTCCAAAGGTAGATATTGGCAAGAGTAGTTTTATTGATGGAGCACCTACCAATGCTGACTTGAAGAAGGAGCTCAATGATTTTCGGCTTCATGTTGATGTTAAGTTTGGAGAGATTCTTGAAGCTTTTGGTCATTTGACAAAGAAACTAGAGGTAAAAAGATCTTAGTGTGTTGGTTTCATTTGCGCTGGAGTATCATAGAGGTTTGTCAGAGGTAATAAAGCTTTATCCTCTATGATACCCTGTGAGTAAGGATGGGCAAAGAGCCGAGCCGGCTCGGAGCTTTAGCTCGACTCGGCTCAACTCGGTTTCAATTAAATTTCGGTTTAACTCGATAAAAGATCGATCAAGCTCGGGTCGGTCAAAGCAAGGGCTCGATTGAGCTGGCTTGGTTGGCTTAATATAAGAAATAATATCCTTTTTTAAGCTTAATTATCAAGTTTATTAGAAATTTAACTTAAAATACTACGTTAACTTAACATTTTATAATTAATATTTATTCAATATTGGTAAATTTTTAATCACAATGAAACTTAAGCCTATTATATGAGAATGGGTATTCATAGTTCGGTTTAGATTGATTTTTGATAATAATCAAGATCAAATCAAGTTTTCAATTATTAAATTCAAGTCAAATCAAATATAATACATATTCATCGATTTGGTTGTTGTCGGATGTGGTTCTGTTTTTCAATTTTAAAAAAATCTATTGCTATTTCTCTCTTTATATTTCTTCCTACAATTAGAAAAATAAATTTCATTATTAGTCAACTTATAATTCTTTTATTATGATGGGTATAATTTCTTTTGATTATTGAAAAAATATCTTGAGAACTATAAGTTTTAATTAGGTAAATAAAATTTATAAGAAATATAAAAAGGTCTAGAAAAAAAAAGCCGGCTCGGTCAAAATGTAAAAAAGCTCGGTTGAGATCAACTCGGCTCGACTCGGCTCGGTATTATCTAAAGCTCGATAAGGCTCGGTATATACTCAGCTCGATTGGGCTCAACTCGGGCTTGGCTCGCTCGGCTCGATGCCCAGGCCTACCTGTGAGTATACAAGATATACCCTATGGGTGTCCTTCATTGTTAATGATACACTAACAGTATATTAATATACTATGAGGGTATCATATATGTTTTTTGAGAAGTTTTTTCCTTCTTTGATATGTAGCATGTTGTGTGTTTATGCATTTTTTTTGTAGTTTTCATTTTGTACATATCTCTTTCAGGAGAAAAAGACGAATGAGCATTGTTACTCTGGGGGCGGCGATACAGTTTTTCCTGATTTGGGCGTGGATGCAGATGAAGATGCGTATAAAGTTGATCCAGACAACACCCCTAATATTTGTGAAGTTGGTGTGGGTGGTGAGAAGACTGACGTAGTGGAAGGGCATGTACATGTTGGTGAGAGTATTGGGGATGTTAATGTGAACGATCAAGTTTCTCAACCTGACTTTAGTTTTGTTTCTATGCGTGAGTTTGCTATCGCTGCCATCACACAAGATTATTATAAGAATAAAGCAGGTTCACAAGAAAAGGAGCGTGATTTGAAGTTGAATTCTGAAAAGTTGGGGGATGATGATTTTTTTGTGGATATGAGTGAGTCTGACATAACATTGATCACACAAGCTGTTGTTTTTGCGGCAACAATTAATGTGAATGTAGCTGTAAATGATGAAGTTGTAATGGATGGTGGTGTACCTAGACAAGATGTTGTACACCCAACAACATATGTTGTTGTTGAAGTAGATGATACTCTTGGTAGGGTTGCACGTGTCGGTAATGAGCCTGCAAGTGGTGTGTTTGTGGAAGGTGTTGCTGTTAATGAGTCTGTTGTTGATCCGCCTTCAAAAGATGCTACCTGCGAGGCTCTGGTTGGCGAGGTTGTATATGAGGTTTCTGGTCAGACGATATATACTTTTACCGAGTCTGAACATGACTCCCCCGAGTGTGGCATTCCCCCAGGTTGTACAATAGTGGAGATAGGTGATGATGATAAAACGCCTGCAGTTTATTGGAGGACTAGGAATAGATGTCCTGGTAAGGCACAACAGTCATCGTTTGTTGCCGGATCTGGCCTTAGCGAGTTTGGTTCGGTATCGGTTAAGCGTGTTAAAGGCAAGTTCCCACTGATGCCAAGCATTACAGTCCCTGTGGACTATGGACTTGTACAGGCGTTTTCAAGTTTCGTCGATAAAGGGATGATCACAAAAATGTATGTATTCAATATCTATTTTTTTTCCTTCTTTATTTTTGTAAAATAATCGTGTAGGTTTCATATCTTTGTAGGGGGAGTGTGGCTGTGGATTTTGATGATGATAACTATTTGGAGCCGTCTTACGATTTTAAAGTGTCTTTAGTTTCAAAGAGACGTGGTTCCACACGTTAAACTATCTTGGCAGATCAATATCTTGTGATGTATGTATATTGAATGTGTTATTTTCCTTTTGTTTTTTGTTGAAATCTATATAAGTATATATGTTGGTGATTTGTATGAGATATACACATATAATTAGCGTGGAATGATGGTTGAAAGTATTTCACCATGTTACCATTTCAATATATGGTATTTGTTAAGATAGTATCATGAAGTTTTGAGGGGTGTCTGATTGAATGATTAAGCATTTCTTTATAATATCATCACAGTATATGATATATTATGATAGTTTCATGAAGGATTATAAAGTCTCTCATTGTATGAGCTAAGTAGTCCTTCATGATGCCATTCCAGTATATGGATATACTATTGTGGTATCATGCACAATTGTGGAGTGTCTCATTGCATGAGCTAAGCAAGTCCTTCTTGATGTCATTCCAGTATATGGATATACGGTTATGTTATCATGAACGATTGTGGCACTGTCTTATTGCATGAGCTAAGTTGTCCTTCATGATGTCATTCCAGTATATGGATATACTGTGATGGTATTACTTGAAGGATTGAATTTGTGTCACTGAAGGACTACTTATTTCTTAACGATACCATATACATATATAGATATATGGTGTTGGTATCATCAGTGAGAATTGATCAGTCATATTTTTTTTTGGCTGTCAACTTTAATGAGTGTTACTTAGTTATTTTTCTTTTTTATTCATTGTAACACTTGGATGTTATTTTCTATTATCTGAGGAAGAAGGCGAAATATGGACAGATGCCAATTAGGGTGACAACAACAGAGAATTTTTTTAATAATTGTATTAGTAAATTGTATTCCAAATTTCTATCTGTCGGGAATTAGGATAATCTTATTGCGAAGGCAACTGATATTATGGAGTATATGTATGGTTATCAACTGTTTTGCAATACCTCATGTAGTGAGGTTGATCATGTCCTCTTCCCAATTCACTTGGGGTGGTAAGTGGCATTGGATATTGGGGTGTTTACCATTCCGTGATAGGTGTTTTTATGTGTATGATTCTCTGTGTAGTCCATAATATGCGATAGCCATTCGGAATGCAATAAAGCCGTATTGTGTGTTGTTACCTATATTCCTAGCGACTATCGAATTCTATAGTAAAAGAAATGACATTATAATGGTAGATGGTCTTCATCAGGGTCATCAGCTACATGATGAACTTGATGTTATAATGGTTGAGAACCTGCCACAACAGAAAAACAGGTATTTAAAAAAAATTAATTTTGTTTGTTCTTTCTATTTTTGTTCATCTTCTTCATGTTATCCTTTCTTTATTTTGCAGCGATTGTGGCATCTTTACTGCATGTTTTGTTGAGTACTTTATTGAGAACATCCAAATTCCAGTTGAAAATTTTGATTTGGATGCTATTCGATCACGATATGGCTATTGTTGTGGCATTAAGGGAGAAAGAAGCAGTTAGATGGTGAATATAGTGATTCTGAGAATCCTGAACGGTGGGGGAAATCAAAACATGGAAGAAAGCACAAGAATTAAAATTGTTTTTTATACTTTCCAATGTTGGATTGCAGTAGTACAAAAATGCTTTAAAACTGATTTTGCAGATATGCAGTTGAATACTGAAGTTGTGATGTGTATGAACTTTTTACTTTTTATGCAATGTGAATGTGATACCATTTTTAATGTCTTTTAATATTCATATCATGTTGTTGTGTTTTAATGTTGAAAGATGTCCTTTATGTTATCATTTTAGTATTTGCAGAGTGTATCCCCGAAGGAATGCTCATTCTTTAGTGATACCATATCATTATATAAACACACTTACATGGTATCAGAAAGGATTTGCGGAGTGTCTCATTGAATGAATGCAGATAGAGTTTAATGATACCGTGTCAGTATATAAATATACTGTGATGGTATCATACAAGATTTTTTTAGGAGTGTGTGGACTGGTGGTACTTCATTGATACCATGGCATTATATGCATATACTGTGATGGCATCATTGAGGATTTTAGGAATGTTTCTCTGAAGGAATGCTCATTTCTCAATGATACTGTGGCAGTATATGGATATACTGTGATGGTATCATGCAAAAATTTTTTAGGAGTGTTTGTGAAGGACTGGTAGTAGTTCATTGATACCATGACAGTATATGCATATACTGTGATGACATTATTGAGGATTTTGAGGAGTGTATTCTTTAAGGAATGCTCATTTCTCAATGATATCATGTTAGTATATGGATATACTGTGATGATATTATGAAGGATTGAGCAGTCTCTCATTGGATGACTTAAGCAGATCTCCATGATACCATTCTAATGTATGCATATACTGTGCTTGTATCACACATTTTTTTAGAAGTGTCTGTGGTGGACTAGCGGTAGTGATTGATACTCTAGCAGTATATGCATATACTGTGATGGCATCATTGAGGATTTTGAGGTATGTATCCCTAAAGAAATCTCAATGATATCATATTAGTATATATGATATAATGTGATAATATTATGAAGGATTGAGAGTGTCTTATTGGATGACTTAAGCTCTTCATGATACCATCATAGTATATACATATACTATGATGGTATCATACAGGTTTTTAGGGAGAGTCTGCTTGTAGGACTGGTAGTTCCTTAATGATACTATGATAGTATATGCATATATTGTGATGGTATCATGAAGGATTGAGGACTCTCTCATTGGATGACTTAAGCAGACCTCCATGATACCATGCTAGTATATGTATATATTTTGCTTCTATCACACATATTTTTCAGGAGTGTCTCTGGTGGACTGGCGGTAGTTAATTGATACTCTGGCAGTATATGCATATACTGTGATGACATCATTGATGACTTGAGTAATGTATTCCTGAAGAAATCTCAATGATACCATGCCAATATATGGATATAAAGTGATGGTATCATGAAGGATTGAGAGAATGTCTTATTGGATGACTTAAGCCTTTCATGATACCATCATAATATATGCATATACTATGATGGTATCATATAGGTTTTTAGGGAGAGTCTGCTTGTAGGACTGGTGGTTCCTAAATGATACTATGATAGTATATGCATATACTGTGATGGTATCATGAAGGATTGAGGACTCTCTCATTAGATGACTTAAGCAGATCTCCATGATACCATGTCAGTATATGCATATATTTTGCTTCTATCACACATATTTTTCAGGAGTGTCTCTGGTGGACTGGCGGTAGTTAATTGATACTCTGGCAGTATATGCATATACTGTGATGACATCATTGATGATTTGAGTAATGTATTCCTAAAGAAATCTCAATGATACCATGCCAATATATGGATATAAAGTGATGGTATCATGAAGGATTGAGAGAATGTCTTATTGGATGACTTAAGCCTTTCATGATACCATCATAATATATGCATATACTATGATGGTATCATATAGGTTTTTAGGGAGAGTCTTCTTGTAGGACTGGTGGTTCCTAAATGATACTATGATAGTATATGCATATACTGTGATGGTATCATGAAGGATTGAGGACTCTCTCATTAGATGACTTAAGCAGATCTCCATGATACCATGTCAGTATATGCATATACTTTGCTTCTATCACATATATTTTTCAGGAGTGTCTGTGGTGGACTGGCGGTAGTTGATTGATACTCTGGCAGTATATGCATATACTGTGATGGCATCATTGAAGATTTTGATGTATGTATCCCTGAAGAAATCTCAATGATATCATGTTAGTATATAAGATATAATGTGATGATATCAGGAAGGATTGAGAGTGTCTCATTGGATGACTTAAGCTCTTCATGATACCATCATAGTATATGCATATACTATGGTGGTATCATGCAGGTTTTTAGGGAGAGTCTGCTTGTAGGACTGGTGGTTCCTGAATGATACTACGATGGTATATTGCATATATTGTGATGGTATCATGAAGGATTGAAGCTCCATGTATCATGTCAGTATATGCATATACTGTGCTTGTATCACACATATTTTTTAGGAGTGTCCGTGGTGGACTGGCGGTAGTTGATTGATACTCTGGCAGTATATGCATATACTGTGATGGCATCATTGAGGATTTGAGGTATGTATCTCTGAAGAAATCTCAATAATATCATGTTAGTATATATGATATAATGTGATGGTATCATGAAGGATTGAGGACTATCTTATTCGATGCCTTAAGTAGACCTTAATGATACCATATCAATATATAGATATAATGTGATGGTATCATGAAGGATTGAGGACTTAAGCAAACCTCCATGATACCATGCCAGTATATGCATATACTGTGTTGGTATCACACATATTTTTCAAGAGTGTCTATGGTGGATTGGCGGTAGTTTATTGATATTCTGGCAGTACATGCATATACTGTGATGGTATCACACATATTTTTTAGGAGTATCTGTGGTGGACTGGTGGTAGCTCATTGATACTCTGGCAGTATATGCATATACTATAATGATACCAATACAGTATATGCATATAGTGTGATGGAATTTTTGAGTTATTATGTAAATAATAAAGCAAACATTATATAGTTACAATTACAAAACCTTTGATATGCTAAAATATAAGTACTACATAAGAATGTCTTGCTAATTTTTACTAAAAGAATAAGAGCAGTATATCAATTTTTCTTTAGAATTTTTTTACATGTTTTTTGGTTATGTCCTTGACCTCCACAGCGCTTGCATGATATTTTGTCTCAGTAAAATAAGGTTCAAATTCTCCCTTTACTCTATGTTTTTTAGGCCTTCCTGGTGGGATTCTGGCATTTGGTGGAAGTACCTTATGTGAAGATACATAATCAGGAATGTGGCACATACTGTGGTGCGGTATAGGATGCATTGGTGTTTCATATGTCTTGATTAAGAAATCCCTCGTGTAGTAAAGAGAGCATAAGTGTATTTGTCGAGATGAAATTTTGTCACAACTATCATTGCATGTGGACACGGGAATTCGTCAACTTGAAACTTTCAACACGTGCATGTTTTTTCATGCATACAGATAATGTGTTTGATATGATCATCTTTGACTGAATGCACAAATTAAGTTGAAGGCATGACCTGTTTTTGTATTTTCATAAAAAAATATAAATTAGTAGTTGACTAATATTATAGCTATAAACATATGTCAAAGTATAATTAGATTTGGTAAAGTATCTCACTGGCATGGCTTGTGATGCTTTGAGTGTGTCATTCAATAAGGCCTCGTACTTGTTTGTTAGTCTTGTATTTTCAAATTTGGTAGCAACACCATTTGTGTAATTCCATCTCTATACCATGTTTGTCATAAAATCAAGCAAATCTACAACCGGAAGCTGTCTTGCATGCTTGTTTGCTGCATTTATTGATTCTACTATATTTGATGTCATTGTTGTTGTTCGATTGGCTGTGCAATGTGACCGTGCCCATTTGTGGTATCCAACTTGTTGCAAGTAAGGTTTTACTCTTAGATCAATAACATCCAATTCTTCCATAAGGGTGTTGAATTCTTGAACAGTGTATGCTCTTGATAATGCATAGTATATGTCTTTGATGTATTTTGCATTCTTTTTGAAGTTACCTTCACTTTGTTCTAAAGATGAAACATATATACACAATGAGGAACTGTTGGATAAATAGTTGTAGCTACCTTAGCTATACTTTCATGTCTATCTGAGACTATGCACATCTCATCTCTTTCAGCATATATTTCTTGCAAACGTTTGAAGAACCATTCCCAAGATGCATCATTTTCTGAATCTACAATACCATAAGCAAGAGGTATAATTTTTCCTATGTGAAGATGTGTGGTAATGTTGGAAAAATAATAGTAGTATAAAATGAAAGTTGTACTCTATGATACTCTGTTAGTGTATTTATATATTTTGTGTGTATTATAGATTCTTGAAAAAATAAACTAGTCAATATATGAGCACGTTTTACCTTGTGCAGCTTGTGTGGCAGCTGTGAGCATAGTACCTCTGTATGTTGCCTTTAGAAAGGTCCCATCCACCACTAATGTAGGTTTGCAATATTTCCACCCTTGAATTGGTGCATTTAATGCGATGAAAAGATATAAAGAGTCATCTTCTGTGGTGTTTAGTCTTGTAACTGTCCCTGGGTTTGCATTTTCCAACATGTATAGGTATGTCGGTAATTGTGTGTATGAATCTGTTGGAGTCCCTCTTAACAGTTGAACTGCTCTCTCCTTCGCCCGCCATGCTTGCATGTAGGTCAAGTTGATTCCATATGCATTTTTGAAATCTCGTTGTATATCTGTTGGTGTGTACACAGTTTTTAGATCATTAGGTTTTTCTTGTATGATACGACTAACAAAGATTGTAGTGGCATGTCTTTCTACACAAGATCTTTCATTCTGTGGGCAGGTGTGTACATCATTGAATTGAGTCACTCGACACATTTTTTATTTTCCGTATGCTTCTTGCTTTAAGATTCTAATGACATTTGTCAGTTACACAAACAACAAAATACTTGCATACAGTGGTTAGAATGTCTCACTGTACTGACATGTATATTAATGATACAATCTAGTATGTAGATATGTTGTAATGGTATCATGAAGGATTGAGACAGTGTTTGATTGGATGACTTAAGGAGCTTTTTATCATACCATCATAATATATAGATATATTGTGATGGTATCTTACATGATTTAAGATTGCTTGTAGGACTGGAGGTTCCTGAATGATATTATGCCAGTATATGCATATACTCTGATGGTATCATGCAGGGTTTTTTAGGAATGTATGTCATACCATCACAATATATCTATGCAGCTAAACGAAGTCAGTTATAGGATATACTGTAATGGTATCATACAGGATTTTAGGAGAGTATGGTTGTAGGACTGGTGGTTCCTGAATGATACCATCCAGTATATGCATATATTCTGATGGTATCATGTAGGGTTTTTTAGGAGTGTATACCTAAAATATTGAGCATTCCTCAATAATAACATCACAGTATATCTATGCACCTAAACGAAGTTACTTATAGGATATACTGTGATGGTATCATACATGATTTTAGGAGAGTCTGGTTGTAAGACTGGTGGTTCCTTGAATGATACTATGCCAGCATATGCATATACTCTGATGGTATCATGCAGGGTTTTTTAGGAGTGTATGCATAAAGGATTGAGCATTCCTTAATGATACCATGCTAGTATATAAATATACTGTGATACAATCATCCATATACTATAATGGTATGATGAAAGGCTTAAGTCATCCAATGAGGCACTCTCTCAATCCTTCATGATACCATTACAGTATATGGATATACTGCGATGGTATCATGTACGATTGAAAGAGAGTGTATTTAAAGGCCTGCTCATTACTTCATGTTACTTTTGTTGGATCGTATATAATACGTCTCCTACCTTCTTTTACAAGACTTGTGAGTTCGATATTGGAAATCTTCTTGGACTGAATGTTGTCGTATAGCTTTGGATAGTGTGCTTTTGTCAGTGTAGATCTGGTGAAATTCAATTGCTTGTTTGGATACGTTAGTAATTATATTTTTCCAATGGATCAATTTCAGGAACAACAATATGATTGCACTCATATGTATATGTAAAACTTCTTACCTGTGTATTTTTTGATGAGCTTTCAGGGCAATCAACTATTTGCGTGCTTACGAAGATGGGTGTGTCTGTGAAAGATATAGCCAATGGATATGCGGTGATGGCAGGATTGTTCTTCTTCAATTCAATATACACTTTCACTCCCATATCGTTGAATATTTTCAATTGTGGTAATCCAGGTGATAGCACATACTTGATTTCAATGTTGCTCATGGTGGCATCAATTTTCAGTTGTGTTGATATTTGTTCAATCAAATATGTGAAATTGCAAGTAGTGCAACTAGTATTTCATCAACGTCGAAATTGACGTATTGTTGGTTTGAATCTCAAGTTCCATTGTGTTGAACTAAAATCGTGATTGGATTCATTATTGAAATTGTGAGAAGCAAAACTCAAATTGAATTGGGGAAGGAAGGTAGGGTTTATCGCATTCCTGACAGTTGAAGGAAAACTCCGTTTGAATTGAATTGGGGAAGTAGTGTATGCCTTTTGATAAAGCGCGGGAGGAGATATTTCCTGTAAATAATAAAGGGGGCAGGGAAAGTAAAGGTGTAGCAGTATGTAAATATTTTGGACCGCCGGGGTATCTATGTGACTTTCCAAAAAAAAAACATTAAGACCGAAACTTTTTTCTTCTTCTTCATTTTACATTAAAAATAAATAATTGAAAAGCTACTCTTTCTTGGTGTTTGTTTGAAAAGTTGAAAAAAAATCTCATGATACTCATACTCAAGTCTACTAAGATGAAGTGATAGCTAATTTAGCTAAATTTTGATTTAACAAAAATGTAAATTTTCAACGTACGCTGAATTAAAGAAATAATTTTTTATGATCACTTATAAATTAAATAAAATATATATAAAAATTAAAATTTCTTATAAAAAAAATATAAAATTATAAATAAGTTTGTAGGGGGTTATAAAATTAGAACATAAAAAATAATTTACATTATCCTTTTTATTTTTAAAATAGAAAGATTTGATTTTGTAGCCTTTTATAAATTCATTTCAGATTTTGTTTTATTGTAAGATTTTTATTTTCAGAAAAAACATTATTTAATTTGCATTTGTACATAGTATAAAAAATCATTTCATCAGTCAATAAGCCGTGCAATGACTCGATTGGAGCCTCCGAGCTGTAGCGTGTATGGACAGAGACAATCTAATACGTAAATCCTAAGAAAGAAAAGTAGTAAGTACTGTATAAACACGAAAAGAAGGCAAATTCAAAATCATTTTCTCCAAGAATTCTAAAACTTAGTCATTAAGGACAAAAAAATCTCAAATTCCCATCCAAGAATATCCCTTATGCTCTTATAAATAGTGACCTAAAGTGATGCAGAAAGATCAAATACTTTCCTCAATCCTATTGTTTTTCTTGCTTGTTGCAGCGATCATAACAATGGCAGATTCACAAGCATCACAACCCTCCAATGAAGCCAAAGTTCATATAGTGTATACTGAGAAACCTGAAGATCAAGAACCCGAGGAGTATCATATCAAAACCCTAGCTTCTGTTCTTGGCAGGTTCGAATTATTCTCCTATTCTGTCCGTTATTCCTGTATTGAATTACGGTATAGAAATATGGGGTTATGGGTCGGGATGGATTGACCTTGCTCCTTGTCAATTTTATCTAGATTTGGTCTTTTTTCAAGTTCAAAAATTGATTTTTTTTCCTCGCATAGGGTTGGACTTTGACCTTGTATTCATCTTCAAGATTCATTTTTTTTTTCTTTCGGTATGCTTGATGTGCTCTGGAAAATGTTTTTTTAAAATTAAAAAAAAAAACTGAATTCATTTCTAGTATTTGATTATTAAGAATGTTTTGTTCTAAAATAAGGGACGAACTTCTACTATATCACTTGTTTCAGCTGACACATGGACATTATTATCCACCTTTTATGCTGAAAAATACCTTAGTGCTATTGTCATTCCATATCCCTCAGCTTGTAGGTCCAATCAGACATTGAAAAATGATCAGAGAAGTGATTTAATAAGTAAATAGAAATGTTTTCCAAGGATACATAAGCAAGTACAACGCACCCGTATCAGCGGAGTATGCTCAAGCTTGCATGCCTACAAAGGTTATAAAATCATTTTTCTCCTTACCAAATGCTTATGATGATTGCATATTTGGTATTTTTTTAGGGAATGGCGGGGTGCAAAGTGATCAGATTAGTTCAAAAGTTATAGGATGAGTAATCTGATTTAAAGGATTTTGTCAGTTTTGTTTTAAATTATAGCTCCATAACTGCAAAATTGTATGCAATATATACTCGAACTTTAGGAACATTTAGTGCTTCATACCAAGTTTTTTTTTTGGCAAGTAGTCAATTTGGGCAATAAGAAACTGTTCTAATTGACTTTTGTGATCTTAATTTGAATAAAGGATGGAACTTTTCAAAGCAAACTTCCAATTTTCAACCAATCCCATATTTGTAGTAATGAATGAATGATGGGTTGAAGATCATTTGCTTTTTCTTTGGTGAGGAAAAAAGGCATATAAATGCTAGCTAAGAATTATCAGTTGTATGTAATTATCATGATTAGTGAATGGTAAATGTATTGTATACTACAAAATTTTGTATGAGACATATTTATTAATGCATAATTTTGGAGTAAAGATCCTGATATTTTCTGTGCACTTATGGTAATCAAAAAGTGAGGAGGCTGCAAAAGAGGCGCTGATATACAGTTACAAGCATGCAGCTAGTGGATTCTCAGCAAAGCTGACTGCTGAGCAGGTTTCTGATCTTTCAAGTAAGTTTTACTTTCTTCCTCTTTCAATATTATTACTTTCTTCCTCTTTCAATATTATTGATTAAACCATTTTGGTATATGGTTGGACTGTATCTCTTTCTTAAATGAGTAATTAGTATGGTGATATTTAAATATGAAAGCCATAATGCTCGTGTGTTGAAGTAATTGGCATTCTGTTGAGAGTTGAATATAACATTTTGTGTACATGGGATATTGAACACTTAAACACATTCTATTTTTCTTGCTTAATCTCAAATTCAAAGTAGTCTAACCATCAGAAATAGAGTAAGGATATTTGTCACTAATTGTGTAGAGAATGGTTGGGATTCGTCTTTTTTTTTTCTTCTCTTAGGAAACAGGGACAGGTTTAATGGTTTTATATGGAGCATATTCTTGAGCAAGATGGTCCATTATTGATTGGCATGGTTTACTTTTCTTTTGTTCTTTTTTTGGATTTTAGTCTGTAACCACAACACTTTCTTAGTGCTGGATTTTGATAATATTAATACTTCCCATTTCGAAAAAATAAAATATAAAGAACTATGTGGAAGTATGATAGGAGTTATCCACTTTCAATGTAGGCCTCCCAACTTTACATGTAAAGGATAACAGGAATGATGTTAGGGGTACATTTTTTGGAATAATTTTGGGAAGGAAATCCCCTGAGACAAGGGATTACTTCTCAAAATTTTTGTAAGTTCCATTTATTTGGAAAACTGAATTCCTGGGAAGGAAATCCCTTGAGACAAGGGATAACTTCTCAAAATTTTTGTAAGTTCCATTTATTTGGAAAAATAAATCCCTAGACATAGAGCCCTTACTCCTGGTTGTCCTATACCTTCTAGATCATTAAACAAGATCCAATGTTATACTGGACTATTTTCTTTCAGCATCATTCTCAAAGGCTAAATAAATTGCAGGTTGGCATGGTTCACTGATGCAACTGGTGCTTGATAATTCAGCAACCCTTGCTAAAACTGCTGAATTTATAGCCTTCTTTCCATTAGAATGCTTGCCCTTTGCTACAATGATCACAATACTATTGCTGGTGTCTTCTCCCAAGTCCCAAGGATCTCTATTTCATATCAATTTTTCTATAGAATTACATCCTTGACGTCCATCAAAATGTCTTGCATTTGACATCAGCGCTTCATTTTTATATGTTCTTTACCCTGGATGAAAATCTGCAATTCTTGAAGTTGAAGATAGTTCCAACATTAAGTTAAATCCCTCCTACAATATGATCATTGTTTGTCTATTTGGCTTCCATTTCCTTAAACCTGAATTTTGTAACTCAATAATGCATCAGTTTTGGCATGTATCCTTCTGGAAAACATCTTCATATGATTTCTGCAGTGTTACTTTTGGGGATTTTAGACTCTCATACTAGTCTAACTAAGATGTCACTTTTGCAGAGCAACCTGGAGTGCTACAAGTTGTTCCAAGCCAAACAGTTCAGTTGCACAGTGGACGCGTCTGAAAATTGAACACTTGAGACCTCATCTCCCAAACAAGTTTCCCTGATGTGTATAGACTTGTTATCTATGCTTGTTTCCATGGTGTTTTGGACTTAAGATTGACCTATTCCCTAATGTAATTGTGGTACTTAACTCCGTAATGCTTGTTAACTATATGAAAATAAAATTGTCTACTGAATATCTTTGTACAAGTAGTTGTCTTGTGATACTTTTATTGATAAACACATAAAAGGATGGTGAGTAATTTAGGCAAGAAATGCTAAAACAGCAGCAATGCATTATGCATGCGAATCTCAATATAAAACATTACGTATAAATGTAGTTCATGTTTATTCAACTTTTAAAAAGTGGAAAGTGAGAATTTTCCAAGATATAAGAGTAATTAACAACAGTCTGTTGGTTAATATTTTGTTAGTCTTGTTGGTTATAAGAAAATTATCATATATGTATATCTTAGTTTATTTATATATTTCGCTCGAGTAACATTTTGTTGTTTCTTCTTGAAAATCATAGTCTTCGATAAGGCAGGACTACATAGAACATTCATGATATTACCTTTCTAATTTAGCAAAATTCAGTTCACAGCTAAGCAAATAAAAATTCACCTTTAGTTTGATATTTCAAAAATCCCCAGAGAGGAAAATAAATAGATTTTACAATCATATTCCATTATAAAGGTGTTCTAAAATAATAATACTTTTTATCAACTGTATAGAGCAGCCCAGTTTAACGTTTTCATTACCATCCAATAGGTAAAATTTTCTAGTCACATCTAGAACTAGTGGAACACTAAGAAAGCAACTACTAGGTGGAGAAATAAGAGTTTGAATTTTTGTACACTAATAATGTAAAATATCTTTTATATCAACATGTCATCTTAGAGATAATATTCATCCTCCGAGTTTAGTAGTCGAAAAATAACTAAACATGACAAGTAACTTGTTATAACACGTTTAAATATATTGATGATGTAAAAATTCTTTGCCGTGAGTATGATAAAAAAAGAAAAATATAGAATTGATTGATGTTGGACGTGTCTCCCTTCCATTTCCAAATCCCACTCCGCTTTGTCTTTGCAACAACACCAAGTCAACTAACACCACATTTCCCGCCAGACAACCCTGACCATAGATCAAGAAAAAGGGTAACAACTTTTACATATGGGAAAAAAAAAAACATAAACTGAAACTTTCCTCAGTTTCTCCAAAATCAAGAAAACAAAAACAAAGAGAAGGGAAAAAAGAAAATTTGTTGTAAGAAAACATGGCACAAGCTGGAGCAAAGAAGAGACCTCCAATATCCACAAAGCCATCTACCAATGTCCTTCCTTACCAAACTCCAAGATTGAGGGAACATTACACTCTTGGCAAGAAATTAGGCCAGGGGCAATTTGGGACAACATATCAATGCACAGAAAAGGCAACAGGCCTTCAATATGCATGTAAATCAATCCCAAAAAGGAAACTCTTATGCAGGGAAGATTATGAGGATGTGTGGAGAGAGATTCAGATAATGCATCATTTGTCTGAGCACCCTAATGTAGTGAGGATCAAAGGGACTTATGAGGACAATCTTTTTGTCCATATTGTTATGGAATTGTGTAAAGGGGGTGAGCTTTTTGATAGGATTGTTCAAAGGGGACATTATAGTGAGAGGAAAGCTGCACATTTGATGAAGACAATTGTTAAGGTTGTTGAGGCTTGTCATTCTCTTGGTGTCATGCATAGAGATCTCAAGCCTGAGAATTTCCTCTTTGATAGTTCTGATGAAGACGCTACCCTCAAGGCTACCGATTTCGGCTTGTCTATTTTCTATAAGCCTGGTTTGTTTCTTGGATCATTGTCTTATTCATATTTTTATTGGAAAGTTTAAATGGTTTTGGTAGATCCAAATGGATTTTATGTTGTATTGAATTGAATTTGGTGTCTTCTTATCGATGGAAGTTATTAGGATGATCACAGAAAAGGAGAATCTTGTGTTCCAACAGAAGCAGAAGTGATGTGGATTATTCAAGAATTGAAGTCGATTTGATTTTAAAAAAAGAAGATATCAATGAGCTTCTATGAGATGATTTTCTCTTAATTCTTAATCAATGAATTAGGCCAAAATATCAAAACGTAGAAGCAAAATCTTGAGACTTAATCTGGACTTGTTTGGCTTTATGGCTAGGCAGCTCGCATATCATACAAACAACATCATTTTGAATGTTTTCAGCTTTCATTAGTGTCCCTTATCTTTAGCTTAAATAGGTTTTGACACTAGAAGAAATTTGTGAGAACTTGTTGATCTTTCAACGGATTTCCAATTTTCTACCACTTTTCAATAGGATGTTAATATGTAAGAGAACTCAAATTCAAGATCCTTTTTATGTATCACATTACCAGATCAAATTGCCCAAAAGCTGTTTGCCCCTTACTGATTTTCATCTTCAAACATTCTTGTTTTCATTTTAGTATCTCTAACATCAATCAATTTGTGTTTTAACAAGTTAAAGTTTATCTAGTTCAAAAGTATCTAAAAACTAATAAGTCTGCAGTATGTTTTCTGACAAAGATCTCCTTTCATGAGTTGGACAGGAGAATAAAGTTCCCATATAGACATCAAAATTGGGCACTATACTGAACCAGAAAAACAACAACAAATTCATTCTTCTATTCAATTAGAAGTTTGTCGTAGAAAAGTCCTATCTCGAGCTTGCATGTTAACTGATTGATCTTAAAAGTCACATATAAATTTACTTATTGAATGGAAAATATCCAGTTTATCAAAAAACAGAAGAAGAAGAAGAAGAAGAAGAAGAAGAAGATAATATCCAGTGACTTTGATGAAATTGGAGAAATTAAATATACTCAACATTTTCTGGCAGGGCAATATGTCTCTGATGTTGTAGGAAGTCCTTATTATGTTGCTCCTGAAGTGTTGCATAAATATTATGGACCTGAAATAGATGTATGGAGTGCTGGAGTCATCTTATACATCTTGTTATCTGGGGTTCCTCCTTTTTGGGCTGGTAATTTTACAATGTTGAAATTTCATTTATCTTCTTTTCTTACTTTTTTTAAAAAAAAAAAGAATCAAAGATTAACTATCTGTTATTTTGTTCTTTTTTTCCCCACTTTCCGGACATGCAGAGACAGACAATGGTATATTCAAGCAGATTTTGAAAGGGAAGATAGACTTTGAATCTGAACCTTGGCCTCATATTTCTGATAGTGCAAAAGATTTGGTTAAAAAGATGCTCGACAGGGATCCTAAAGCACGAATAACTGCTCATGCAGTCCTATGTCAGTACCACCTATTTAATTTATTGGTCAATACTGAGTAGCTGATAAGGTAGAAGAAAAGTTTATAGTTTCATTATCAATACTTGTTTGTCTTTTTTTTTTTTTTTTTTTTTTTCTTTTTTTTTTTTTTACTTTCAAGGTCATCCGTGGCTTGTGGACGATGCAGTTGCTCCAGACAAACCTTTGGGATCTGCAGTGTTGAATCGCCTAAAGCAGTTCTATGACATGAATAAACTTAAAAAGATGGCTTTACGAGTATGCATTTCTTTTCTACATCTTTGTTCTTTTTCCAGTTAACAGTGTTAGTTATTTCTCGGATTTCATTTAATGTGTCATAGCTTGACATCCATAAAATTCTTAACTAGGAATATAAACACGAGTATAACAGTCTAAAAGTGATACTGGTGATAGTGTTTGGAGAAGTTCTTAAGATATTATGTTTATCCAATTGCATATTCACTACTTTGGTAGTTCTTTAACAGTTTTTCTAGTACTTTTGTGTAACAATTCAACTGGAAATTACTTGACATGAGCTAAGTCTTGGAGCAGGATCACTGTAGACAACTATTTCGTTAGTCATTACTACTTGTACATCTCATCCTAAGAGATCGAAACCCTAGAGCTATGATTTTGTACAAAAATGTACAAAAGACTCTTAATCTTTTCCGTGTTCTCCAAATATGAAATCCAAGTGATTCAGTGTGAAAGTCGGTTATCTAAGGAAAATGGTGAGATAGAGGAAGAAGGTAATTTAGATAAAGCTACATGTTTGGATACCATTTAGTATGGTTACGAAAATCCTTTTAGGTGTTGAAATGACTTTTTGGATTCTGAGAGCTCTTCAATAAACTTGTCGTTAGTAGACGGTAATAGAGACATTTTGTTCAAAGCTCTCAATTCTCAAGTATTTATAGGACCTTCAGCTAAGATGTGAAATCTAACTACTTGTATCTCAATTAAAAGTTCAGCCAAAAAATGTTGCTCCTGGCAATGTCTCAAAACAAAATTCTCAAGTCCAGAATCTTTATGTTCAGCATGTGGATTGCGATGGTTTTCAATAGGCTACGTTCTGTTTTGCAGACCCTCATTGTGTATATGAACTTTTGGAATTTGTGTACTAGATTGATTTCTGATACTTGAAACACGACATACAAACAGGTCATAGCAGAAAGGCTCTCAGAGGAAGAAATAGGAGGACTTAAGCAGTTGTTCAAAATGATTGACACAGATAACAGTGGAACAATCACATATGAAGAGCTGAAAGATGGCTTGAAAAGAGTAGGATCTGACCTAGCTGAGTCCGACATCAAGGCCCTGATGAAAGCGGTACTTTCTAATTTCATCTGTTTTAGAATCTCTATAGATTTGTGACAATGCCTTTTGAGTCATATTTTACAAGACCATTTGGCACATAAATTGAGCATGATCAGATAAAAAGCATGAGAATTTGACTGCACACATTTGCCATTTGGTAGAGTTTCTTGATCCTACCTGCTTAAGGGATACAATAATTCTACAGCGCGAGTGGGAATATTAGTCCAATGATTTTAGTCCCTCTAAAAAAGTAGCAAAATGACATGGTGATATATGTTTTTTGCAGGCTGACTTTGACAACAGTGGCACAATTGACTACGGCGAATTCATTGCTGCAACATTGCATTTGAATAAGATGGAGAGGGAGGAGAATCTGCTTGCTGCATTCTCCTACTTCGACAAGGATGGTAGTGGTTATATCACAACTGATGAACTTCAACAGGCTTGCATAGAATTCGGCCTTGGTGATGTTAAATTGGATGACATAATTAAAGAGATTGATATAGACAATGTAAGTCTCCTTAACTATAGTAACTCCTCTGAAAAGGGGAAAAAAACTAACTTGTCCAATATTTTAGTTCATCCATGTCCTTTTTATAAGATTATTCACAACTATTAAAGTTTACCTACTCGATATTCGGAACTCCAAAAGCTGTGGTATTTTATGGACATAACATAGGTCACATAGCTCACAACATAAGATTGAAAGATATTATGCAATACATTAAACAGTTTTCTTGCTTCTACAAACGTATGTTGTGGTGGCCTTGGTTCTTGAATTATTAGTTCTTTTATTTTGTTTACTTTTTGTTCTGCTTTCTTATCACAATCCAAGTCCTTGGCACCTAATGTCTGATTTGACCCAGAAGACCTCACGGATTTGTTCCTTGGGCTACATCATCAGAGAGCCCAATGCGCATATCATGCGAACTTGTGTTATGCCTTATGTATACATATAGAAAGCCCCTCACTTTCCTCTCCCATATTTCCGATGTGTGAGTCGCCTAAAGTGTAATGTGCTCCTCTTCTTAGCTTACTATCCTAGATGTCTATCAGTCCTTCTCTTTGACGCGCCCTCTGTCATGAGCATCACATTTCTGACAACAGTCAAGCTGATATATCTTTTTCCATTTGGCAGGACGGACGTATAGATTATGGGGAATTTGCAACAATGATGAAGAAGGGAAATACAGGATTTGCAGCCAGAACTATGAGAGGCAATTTGAACTTCAACTTGTCAGATGCTCTTGGAGCAAGTGGACAGTGAGAAAAATCAATAGAAGGTTTGTACCACTATTTCCTTTTCTTTTTATAGCTAACTCTTGTAATTCAGCTGTTTACATAATCAATTAATGCATATTATTAGATAATGAGATACTAACATTTAAAATTTATTTTGTTTAGTATCTGACTCTCTAATTCTAGGATGATCTTTACCAGACCAAGCTGACAGAAAACGTTGGACCAACCGATAACCAGAGGAGGTCGTGAGGCTTTTAACTGGACGCGAGAAAGGGGTCAGGTAGAGCTGTATTTGTCGAGACAATATTGCACTGTGAACAACATAGCTTGGTGCTCTATTATTTGTCATGGCAGATAGGTTTAGTACTATAGTAGCAAAATTACAGTTGTTGCTACTTTATCTTAATACTATAATTAGAGGGTTTTTCCTCTATTTCATAAACTCAGATTACAGTTTGTCTGTACCTGAGAAGTGTTGTAAACACCTTCTTTATGTCTATATTAGTTTGAATTGATGTTATTAGGATTGTAGTACTTTTTAAGATCATTTTTGTCATGTGTCAAACACTAAAATAAATGTCAAGCTTCTCTACCATGTGTGATCTTCCTCTTTTTTCTTTTTTTTTTCTTTTTGGGAAACTTAAATAATTGTCTTATCGAAAATATTTACACGGCCTTATCTTTTTACTTTCATAACTCCCTCACCCTGATTAGTTACAGAAAATAACTCATCTTGTAATCCTTCATGATACTAGCACAGTATATTCATATATTGTCACTGTATCACTGAGGATGAGTAGCCCTTCAGGAATAGCACGCAGGGCTCCTCAATCCTTTATGATACCGTTTTAGTATAGTCACATATTGTCATGGTATCACTGAGAAATGAGCAGTCTTTTAAGGATACACTCCTTAATCATGCATGATATCATCACAGTATATTCATATGCTTCCGTGATATCTTATGCGCGAAAAACTTTCAAACTCATAATGAGGCACAAATTATAATTATTTTATGCCAACTGAGTTTTACGGGTAATTAGTATGAAATTATTCATTTTTATGTAATTAGTTTAGTTTTTTTATCTATTTTTTGAACTTTTCCCTTTTCTTTCTTCCCTTCCAATTTTACAGGCCTGATTTCTTATAAAAAATGGCAACACTTTTGTTTTTGTTTCACTAACAATGAGGTTTTCTTATATTCTAAAAAGTCAATTTTAACTACTCCTATTTACTTTTAGAGAAAAAACTGACTTTTACTAATCATATACGAAAAAGATAAAAAATATCTTTAACATGTTAAAAATAATTTTAAAATATTTTTCTTCCACCTGTTAAATCAAATTTATCCCTTCTTTTTATTTATCGAATCAAAAATATTCTTAACATATTAAAAATAAAATATTATTTTATTATAGTGAATATAAAAAATATAAACCGAACAAATAAAGAAAAGCATCGTGAGTAAAGTTAACATCAATTTCGAATAAATGTTAGTTAAATGTGAGGTATATGGGTGGCTTAACATAATTAACCTCAAATCAAAAAATTTTAAAATGATGGCTTCAAAGTGTAAATGACCATATTATATGGTAGAAGAATTTCGCAATTTCGAAAATTATTATGAATATCTGTAAATTTATACCTTCTAAACTTCTAGTGTAATTTCTTTAGAATTTTATTTTTCAAAAGAGGAAGAGTTGAGGGGTAAAATAGTCATCTGCTTACAACTGCAGATAGGATAGGCTTTCGCAGATAAAACTGAGAGAGGGACACAAAACACCAAGAAACCTCTAACTCTCCAACAATGGCAACCCTTTCCCTGTGTTCTACAGCTTCGCCCTCAACAGCACTATCCAAGAACCAAACTTTCCTTAACACCCTTTCTGTACCCAAAGCAAATTCCAATGTCACTTTTCTGTCTCACTCACTTTCTTCTCTCTGTCTCCGTTTCTCCAAACCCAATTCTTTATCCTCCTTTGTTCCCAAATTCTCACAATCTGAAGCTTCAGTAGCTGAAGTTGAAGCTGACACAGAAGAGCCTGTCGCAGCCCCAGCTGTGGAAGCCACGAGCTTGGAACCAAAACGGGAAGAAATCTTTGCTGTTGTTATGGTGACGACTCACTTTCATTCATGTGCAAATTTGTTTATACATATCTGTTTGTTTTGAATTTTGTGCAATTTGGATTTATGAGGAACTTTTATTCCCAGATTAAAATTTGGAAGTTTGGCACATAATGTTCCCTTGTCCAGTGATGATTTCTCAAGAAAATATTCTCCGCAAAAGGGGAAATGATTTCTTCCCGTACGAGCAGATGTCATTTTCTTATATAAAGATCACAACTTTGGTTCAAGATTGACATGTTCTCAACCTTTAATATCACAAAAGGAATTTTAACAAGGGGATTTTAAAAAAATTCAAACACTGTGATCTGAAACAATTTCTGAATTACCTTTGCCACTACAAGGAACAGTTCCTTTATTTCAAAGGGATTCAAAAGTTCCGAAAAATTAATTTTGCCCTATTTGCACAATATGATTTTCCAAGGAAAGAGATTCAATTGAACTCCCTTACCTGGCTGTGTCTTCGCCACTGGTGATACCCTATCCTACACCTTGTACTATATATCCGAACAAATACTAGAAAATTTAAAGAAAAAAATGATTTAAAGGTAAAATATTTCTGGCAGAAAACAGTTTTCTTGAAAGAATGTTCCTCCCGCACATGTTTTGTTTGAAATTTCGTGTTCGCTGAAGTGCTATTGAGTCAGTGATGCTGCCAATGGTGTATGCCATAAAAACATGGAGTGTTACAATGGAATTGTTTCGTTCTGTTATTGATATGTCGATGTCATTTATGCCATTCTTAGGTTGAGCATTTAATTTTTAGGGTGTCTTAAAGGAATGTGTTTGTGTTATATGGACTTTTTGGCAGTGGTGCTGACTTTGGGCAAAGTTAAAATGGTTTGTTAAATAAACGGAACAGAGTTTTTGCATCCTCAGTTTCCTCTAGTTGAGTTGGTGGTGTTAACAGAAAACTATAGTTACGCTGAAGACGTAAGGTTTAATACTTGGTATATCCTTTATCCCGTGTTCTGGAGATCATCCAACTTTGAAAATTTTAGTATGTGTTCTGTTTGGTTTTAGTGTAATTTTTTTTTCAAAGTGGACCATCTATTTTGGGTAGGCACTTCCTCAAGTTAAGTCCTAAAGGGGTTCATATGGCAGATTATAAGTCATCACTATCATCTAGTTCTAAGATTAGGTGTTATACACCTGTCAGAGGGCATATATATCGATTCAAGTATACAAGTTTGTGGTACAAGTCCACATGAACATCTTAGAAAATGCCTAGTAATTGTTGGATTTTGATGAGGTTACTATATTGTGCACTTTCATCAATTGTAATTAACCGGAGAAAACATTCATGCTACTACATGTTTGATGGATATTTTCTTCTCCGTGTGGAAAATACTCTCTTGCTAGGGGATGTATAGCTGCTGTTGAATCTGATCATTGTTCATGCTGCTAAAGATTTCAAGTCCTCTAGTCTAGCTGTCAAACTTCTTCATGCTTTATTTTGCTTCTTTTTTTTTTTTCCTTAAATGTATGGGGCGGAGTGTTGACTGGTCAAGAATTCTCATGTTCAGAAGATAAAAGTTGCGGAAATGAGATGTTGTGATAGATGTGTGGGCATAACCAAGAGAGATAGAATTAGGAATGAGTATAATCGGGACATGGTGAGAGTAGCTTCAGTGGAGGATAAGATGCGGAAAGCGAGGTTGAGGTGGTTCGGACATGTGAAGAGGAGATGTATGGATGCTCCAGTGTGGAGGTGTGATAGGTTGTTGATGGATGGTTTCGGGAGAGGTAGATGTAGGCCGAAGAAGCGGTGGGGAGAGGTGATTAGACAGGATATGTCATAGTTTCAACTTATCGAGGATATGGCCCTAAATAGGAGGTTGTGGAGGACACAGATCAAGGTGGTAGGTTAGTACGGAGTAGAGTATTGTTTATCTAATCTACCTGTACTAGGAGTCGTGGTACTATTATGTGTAGTGTCTTACCCTTAGACTCTTGTTTAACTGTAGTTTCTTGTTTTTTTCATTAGTTAATGTTTGACATGTTGTGTTTCATTCGCTTCTTCCTTATTTGGATTGTTTTGATTTGTTTATCCTTGAGCCAAGGATCTATCAGAAATAACCTCTCTGGCCTCTAAGGTAGGAGTAAGGTCTCTGTACACTCTACCTTCCCCAGACTCCATCTTTTTTGGGACTACACTGGGTATGTTGTTGTTAGTTGTAAATGAATGTGACACTACCCTTCAATAACTTCATTTGGCTTGTCATTGATACATTAAACTGTATATTCATTTTTCCACTTTCGCTATCGATAGGTTGGATCTCGGCAATATATTGTCTTTCCTGGGAGATATATCTACACCCAAAGGCTTAAAGGTGCAAATGTCAATGACAAAGTGAGCATATTCTTTGGTCTTATCTTGATTTACAGTTGATATTTTTTTTGGTTTTCCGAAATATAGATACCTTCTCTATGGCCTTGGTTTTACTTATGTGAGTTGTTTTCTTTATCGCCCTATCTCATATTAACAATGTGCTCTACAATTTTGAGATCTTGCTTGCAGCAATTTCTCAATGATGTTGAAAGGCATTGATTTCAACCAATATTGACATTTCCTTCTCATCGTTCTATTGTCTTTAGTACATCTCTTTACCAATTATTTTCCATGGAAACTAACTCTCGATATAAAGGTAATGTGAGGAGTTAGGAGGACTTTCAGATTGCATATACTTATCACCCTGGAGTTGAAAATAAAGGAACTTTTCGCGAGTATACTATTTTATTTTATGTCAGGATTACTCTTGGCATATTGGCAATACTTTATTTCAAGATTTCCATGACTCAGGATCTTTATTTAAAACATCTATACTCTATCACTCCTGCAGATTATCCTAAACAAGGTGTTACTAGTGGGAACAAAAACAAGTACTTGGATTGGAAAACCAGTGGTGCCAAATGCAACAGTCCACGCTGTTGTTGAAGAGCAGGTCAGGCATTGTTCTTCCACTGCTTTAGTTTCCGCTGTGTATACCTTGTTTACTTGACATCTCTTTTTGGCTCATTATTATATTTCCATTCAGTTGAAAGATAAGAAGGTTGTCGTCTTCAAGTATAAGAAGAAAAAGAACTACAGAAGGAACATTGGTCACAGACAGGTATCAAAGAACCGTTTTTAGTGATATCTGAATAACTATAGAGTAGATTGATATTATGTTAACCTATTTGTTTGTCAGTAAAACAAGACGCACTGTAGTCTTACCATATTTTATCTATGATTGCAACATGGAAACTTCCTAAATTAGTGATCTCGCAGCCATGTACTTGACATGCCCTTATAATGATATTTGTGCAGAAATATCATATTTTGTCCTGGCTTACCAAATTAATTTGGTTTCTGTTAAATCATGCAGCCAATTACTCGGATAAGAATACTGGGCATTACTGGTTATCAAGATTCACCAGCAGTCACTCTTGCAGATCTAGAAGCTGCCAAGTGACTTTTAGGCTCAAGATTACATCCCAATTACCCTTTCAGGATGATTAATAGGTTTGTATAGACTGAGGAAGCAATGGCAGAAATGAGTTTTGGAAGGCGCATTTAAATTCATCTTTTGTTGTAATCTCCATCCATTTTGTTCTTTGCATGTATTATTTGGTCTTGTCAATGTACTCAAGTTTTGAACATTAAAGAAATCTCTTTTTGATTGAGTTCCACCGACCATTCTTCGCACTCACTGGGCCAAAGATGTCTCTCCATACAACAACAATAACATACCCAGTATAATTCCACAAAGTAGGGTCTGGGAAGGGTAGAGTGTGCGCAGACCTTACCTCTACTTCAGAGGCTGTTTTCGATAGACCCTAGGCTCAAGGATAAACAAATCAAAGCAATCCAAATGAGAAAATAGCAAATGGCGCAAAGCATGTCAAAACATCAAAAGTAACACGATAAATAAGGTTCAAGAAACAATAGATAATATCTAAATGCTACAGACAAGATACTATAAGAGTAATACTGCAACTAGTAGTATGGGCGAATCTACCAAACAACACTCTACTCCCTACTGACCAATAAAAAGTTTAATTGTCTCTAAATATATTCTCTTAAAAAAATCTTTTTGAGACAAAGTCCACATGCATAAGTTTATATTTTAAAGGATCATTTGGTACGGAGGATGGAATAAATAAAATTATCCCAATGAGTTGGATATCTCATGGGATTAGTTATCCCATTATTATGATATAAATGGTGGAATAAATAATCACAAGACTAATTACTACCTCTAACCAAACGCCGGATAAAATGCCTGCATTTTATCCTGAAATTATTATTTCTTATCCCTCCTACCAAACGTGTTATAAACGGCCACATTGATAAGAGCACATCGTATATATTGATTGCCGCTGCTACCTCTGATAGCCTTTGATATTTCTTGTTCTCACCAAAGTTGAACTAAAAACAGAAGCAAAAAAGTAAAAACCAGTTACTATAGAACAAAAGCAATTGAGTAGGAACCTTTCACATGTTCTCTGCAGAAAATATGTATTTATTCCTTTGCCATTTCCAATGTTTTCACTAGCCGAGCACATTCTAACAAAATATAACCAAAAAGAAATTCTACAAAGACATCGCAATGTTGTATTTCCATAACATGGCAGGCAGTTGAGATGACCATACGATCAATCGTTTTTTTCCTGAACAGCGAGATGAGTATAAGATCAATTTTGAATCAGAATCCATATCAATATATATCTGCTACATTTGACATTGCATTAAACAATACTACTGTTAACTTCAGGTCAGATAACAGACTGACAGAGAGTAAAACATAAGGAATTTGTAAAGAACACAACATTTTCCACTACTCTCCCAACGGCTTGCAGTCATGTGGATCTCAGGTGTCATATATTAAATATAGACCCGCCTTGCTATGTCCTACCTCTCCAATTTGCTGTGAAAATAAAATTAAACTACATATCTTCTATAAGTTACTTTGCAAGAGGATCTAATTGGTCTTCTGGGAGGAGCTTTATTCGTATATTTTCTTCCTCTTCAGGATTGTAGGTAATATCGAAATGAAACCAATGAGGAAGAGCACGGACAAGGTCTTGAGATCATACAGATCTTTGACTGACTTCAGCTCACCAAGAGCTAGGCCGGCCTAACAAGTTGAAAGAAAAAATCACATATGAGATTACAAAAATATAAAGGAGTGATCAGTCAGGTCTCACAAGCAACATTGGCACGCTAACCTCAACAAAAGATGTATCATCTTAGCCTTGGGTGCAGCCCAAGGCTAAGTTGATGGCAGCTGGTCGAGAAGCACACATCAACATGGGGAGTAAGAGCCAAAAAAATAACCTCTCAAGCTTCACAGACAAGACAAGAGAGATGCATTGCCAAATTATTCAGTTGGACAGTTTTAGATAATATGCTCTGATCTTTTTATTTAATTTACACATCCAGTATAGTCTTCCATGTCTTTTTTCTGAAAGTAATGCACAGTGAACCTTTTTGAGAAGGAACACACAGTGAACCTTCACCGTACTATCACATTATTTAACATGTGACCCCACATCACCTGTCAAGGCCAACTCTTCATGCTACCAGCATTAGATTGAGTCGGTGTACTTATACCATTTATTGCAACATCTAGGTTAGTGCCAAGCATGACATCCTGGAACTGATTTACGATCTATAAAGAGAATAAGGTTTCGGGTTCTTGTATTTATATAAAAATATTTGGATGGATGTAAGAGAGTTACCACACAAAGGAAGCTAGTTACTTTTATAAGAAAGCAGGTCCTCTAGAGTGTAGATGCATTATGCCAATCATTTTAGAGCAATATTGAATAATACAGTTGAAAGAACAGCAAAAAGGCACAAGCATGACAGAAAAAAGCACCACCAGCTGAAGAAATATTTACCTTGACTGTAATATATGCGGCTGGAATGAGACCAACCAATGTGGCCGAGAAGAAAATATGGAATGGTATATCCACGATAGGAGATGCCAAATTGATGAAAAGATTTGGCAATGTTGGAGTTATTCTCAAAAACAACATATAGTTGAGCAACTTATCCCGACGCTTGGCTATCTGAAATCACAAGTTACACATTAGTATGTGCCAGAACAAAGAAAGCATGAAATTAGAAGATCAGCAGCACATTATCAGTAAACAGTTTCAGAGGATCACAGACCTCAGCCTGGAAGAATCTCAACTTGTCAGGCCACAACCAGTTAACTATAGGCCTGCCAATTAATTTAGACAGAAAATAGCAGGATGAAGCACCAGCTGTAGCATTAAAGACAACCAAGAAAAGCCCTTTGAAAACACCAAAAAGTGCTCCAGCAAGCAAGGACATGAATATCGTCCCAGGAATCATAAATGTCTGCATGAATATGTATGTTGAGCAGTAACCCAGAATGAATTTCGCAGGGTAAACTTTGGCATACATTCCAATATTATCCCTGAAGGAACAACCAAGATAATAAGTTATAACAGAACCATACTAAATAATAACTAGAAACAAGTGGTCCAATATCATATTAAAATATCATGTCAAAAGATATCTACAAATAAGACCTGGTAACAGAACCTATACATGAAAAGATTTAAATTAAGAAGCACCATTACAACCAAATGTTCGTGATGCTGAACAATAGTAAGAAGACTGCTAATGGTTTTTAAACTAAATGATTGAAAGTGAACCTTGTTCTTCGAGCTTCGTACCAGTAGGTTTGAGGAGTATCTAGCAACCACCTTTTTCTTGTCGTAACTGGACTTCCTACTTTGTTTCCTTAGAAATTTTGAATATATAAAAGTGACCTGATATTCTTCGTCCTCCAAACCATTTTCTGATCTTTTATTTTATTTAGGTAAACCAAAAACAGCGGAAAGCATTATTAATTAATGAGGTCTTAGAGTCAATGTCATCAACAGAAAATAGAAATTTCCTCTCCTCACCTCGCTTTCTCCTCCTCAAATTGCAATTGTCACCATTGACCAATTGGTCATGATTCATGATCAACCAACTCGTGCTTCATACTTAACAAATTCCACATCGTTCCTGATTTTCAAGCTTTAATTGTGTTTTAAGAGACTTAAAGACTCACCACTTCCTAGAGGTTGAATTAGAAAAGTGAAACTAAATTATTAGTTGATTGCATCAGTTTTCACATTCAAAGAACACAACTTTTTTATGAAAGAACAGAGAACACGAGACTTTTGTCAGGCTTTTCACTCCATTTTACAGACAATCTTCCTTTGGTCATCCTGTTAACTCAAAATGGTCTTTCGTTATACAGAGATATTATAGGATACTGTTGCTTTTACTAGAAATTGGAGCATTCTACTACACAATCTTTCAAAATTTATCTCAATAACCTTTACGCAATAGATATTGTGGTGTCCAGGCTAACTTGCGCACATCTTGACTATTCCACTGGGTAACTCTGCAGACCAAGGCTTAAGAAGGAAGAAATCACCTAGCGTTTTTTTATTTCTATTGGGATTTGAACCCAAGACTCTCATGGTTTTCACCTACTTCAGGTTAGGCCGCAGCCGCACCCCTCGGTCATACATAATAAAAATACACCTAAACCCGATTATAAACAAATTGTACTTTTTCTATCATCATAATGTATATCAGCTTACTCTGTTCTTAACTAACTCAGAGATCACGCGATATAGGCTCAATCAAATGGCTCCATATGTATTACTTTGGTGAGATAGGCATTCTATTGACAATGGTACTTATGTACTTGAACGTCTGGAAATTGGTACTAGGTGATATAACCCATTTAACAGTTTGATAGAGCTTCCCACACACAATTTCTCTACCTACCGTCTTCCATCTACTTCATGTATTTGGCATTAGATGAAAAGTGATACCAAGCACCTAAGTCTTTCCATGCTCTATTGAAAAGGCAATATATAATAGTTGATATCCATTAGAAGTAATCAAAGCTTTTTTTAATATTTAAAACAAATAGTTTTCACACTTAAGGTATATGATTAGCTACATATATGGCAGGCTCAGCAGATAAATACACCTGCAGGATTACAAATCACACAACAAAAGCACCTGAAATACTTAATAGCATTACGCCCCAAGTATCACGCGATATGTGGCAAGCTACAGGAGCTTAACCACGGAAATGATTAGCAACTTAATCCACAAGCTGCTAAGTCTCTATATATTTGACAGCCCACACGAAATGCACAGAAATTTAGCAATTCTAAGCGAAAACCATGATACAGCTAAAGTTAACAGAAGAAAATTGAAGGAACTGTTACAGCAAAAAAGCAGGAAAGGAAACACAAAAGCAAAACAATTGCCTACTTGAGCATCCGGAGGTCGGAAAGGGAACGAGGCAACTTGAGTTTTCCATACTCAGCAGCTGGCATTGTCAAGTATATAGAAAACAACCCTATTGAGAACACCACAAATACACCTAATGCTGCCGCAAACTCCCACCTTGACAACGGAAACTTCCCTTCCTTATACCTTTTACCAGTCGGCGAGTCCTCAGTCCCCGACGGAAAACCTAAGTTCTTTTCCTCATCCCTTGTCAGCAACCGCCCGGTGTCCACTACCAAACTCCTTGGCGCAGCCATTGACAACAACAACGATGCTGGTGATGATGATGAACGTGAAACCCTATTCTTCATTCATTTGAATGTATAAAACAAGTTTTCAATCAAACCCCACCAAAAATCCAGCAAACAAACCCCCCAAAAAAGGTTTTGAATTGTCACCGGAATCAAACCCCACGAAGAAAATCCAACAAATTACCCCAAAATTAATGGAAATTCAAATCGATTACACATTCGATAAATCAAATTTAATCAAATCCCAGAAAGTCCACCAAAAATACATAAAAAATCGAGATTTGGATTCAAAATAAACAACCGGTCTTCTTTTCAGAATACAGATCAAAACCACTGAAACCCCAGAAAAAAGATCCACCAAAAATACAGAAAAACTCAAGGACTGCAATCAAATTAGACACCCAATATTCTCTTTGCGGAATATAAACAAATATAAATAAATAAAATCAAAATCAGCAGCAAAAGAGACTGTGGTTAGCTGAGATTTTGAACTGAGTTGAAGGAGAAATCAAAGAGGAACCTGAAATATTTAAATTAGGAATTTGACATATTTTTATTTACTTCGGCTGAAATGTATAAAGTTATAGTATATGATTTTATTGGTTTTTGGGAAGGGAAAAAAAGAAGATGCGATGCATATTAAAGGAGAAGTCAATGATGATTGATGTGGAAGTAAAAGTAAAACACTACTAGGATTGTTTCGACCCGCTTTTCAAGGGAGTGACAATTGAAAGGATAATTCTTTTATATTTTTTATTTTTAGTGTTTATTGTTCGTTTTAATTTATATGATTTTTTTAAAAATAATTTTATATATAAATTTATATTATTTAAATTTTAAAAAATAAAAATATAAATTAAGATAAAAGTGTGAAAATTTTCTTCAGAAGGATATAAAAAGGACAAAATCTATTGATTTGTACTACGTTCAATTTAGTACCTTTTTTATTCTAATTTATGTGATACATCTGATATAAAATTTAACAAAATTTGTTTTCATAAAATTTGTGATTTAAGTGATTATTTATCTGGCTATTAATTATTTTATTAAATATAAAACTTAAATTAATTTTTAATTATATAAAAATAATACTTTTAATATATATATATATATATTTTTTTTTGAAAAATATGCTACATAAATAAAAATAAATAAGAGGAGTAATAATTTTCACCTAGAATGTCAGGAGTGATGAAAAGATAAAACCTAAAATAAGGAATTTCGAATACATCTGGAGTGATAAAAAGATAAACTAAAATAAGGAAGTTAGGAATAGAAAACATGTCTACTTAATAAATTGGTATCTAATAGTAGTTATTATTATTGCAGAGCCTTTTAAGTTTGAGTGTTGAAATTAAGTTGATTTTAATAAGGGAGCGTTTTAATTCTAAATTAGCGAGCCCCTAAATAAGTATTGGACAATGAATGAAAACCAACCAAAAGAAAACCTTTTCTAATGATATGTCTTGGTGATTATTTTTGCAAATTTTTGATAAATAAATATGTGTTATTATGACAATAATCTTATCAATTTTTGCGGTTTATAAATAGGCCTATGCAGGCTTCAGCCCATATTTGTAAAAGGTCCATCAGATTCATCCAACCAAACATAATCCAAAGAACCTGATTCTATCCTATGGTTAATATTGGGCTTTCAACTTTGTTGGACTGGGCTCGTCTTCAAGGATAGTCTTATATTTTGTCAATATGGATGACAGCTTTTGTTTAGTAATACCAATGAAGTTACTGGTTATTTCATAGACAAACAAATGAACAATCATTCTCTCCCAGCTCGTGCTGGTCCTTTTCTGTAATATAATAAAAATAATTATATTACATCTGGATCAGGAAAAAGAAAATTAGAAATTTACTAAAGATGTCAACATGCCTGCATCAACTATGCAAGAGTTGCTGATTAATCTACCGCGTGGAAAGGCTGAACAACATCACAAACAAATTTCATTCTTCTTTGAATTTCTCAAACTCATATCAAATCTGTGTGCAATTAGACAAAGTGCTGCCGAAATTTCCCGACACGGCTGTTGTATTTTGTCGGGTTTTCTAGCTTCGTTGTCAGGGCTGCTGTTGAATTCCCGTTCAACCGTTTTTTCTTGGTGAGTGTTTTCTTCTAGGCCTTCCGTTTTTTTTTTTTATTCCTTTCTTGTTTTGAGTTTCTCCGTATGTCATTTTCTCTTTTTTGAATGTCATGTTGGTTGTTCAGAAAATTCTTATGTGAATCCAACTTTCTATTGGATTTCTGCTACTACCGTTGGATTTAATTTCTTCAACGCTGCTTGGTCGACTTTATTGATGTATAGTTGCTTTGGTTTTAATAGCTATTACTATGAATTAATTTTTATCTTCACCTGCTTCTTCTTAGTGTTATTAATAGGTTATATAGCGCCTACAAGTCAATTACAATCAGTAAAAGCAAGATCATTATGTGTTAGATGGTATATCCCTGTAACTCAATTAGCTTTTCCCATTACTGCTCTTATTTTACTCTCTCTTCATGGATAATTCACTTTCTGTAAATCAATGGCTATTATGAAATATTTTTAATTTATACTACGCTCTTTTTATTAATATTAATATATGTGTACTGTTTGGAACAACCACCGTTTGCTCAAATGCTATAACAGAGGCAACAACATATGATTTCATACTAACAAACAAACCATCGGACACCATAAAGGTCACGTTCTTTCTTAATTTTTATCACAAAAAGAGTCACTTACTTTATAGAACACCGTTGTTATCTTGCTCATATCTGATTTGTATTAGAAAGTAGAACATATACTCAGTTACCATATAAATTTGTCACAAAAATACTCACTTTCTATGCAGTACTGTTCTGCTTTTACCTTATTTGTACTGCATTTTTTAGAATTTTATACTGAAGCTCAATTTTATCTTAAAACATGCAGGTATGCTAGGCTCTCTGAAGATTTTACATTCGATATACAATTTTTCCAAACATGTTGGACCAGCGCTAATTTCACACACACACACACACATATATATGATGTACATCCCGTAAGTTTCTAATGTTTAGATGGCCTATTCGTACGTTGGTTAAGAGTTCTAGAGTATAATACGTACGAGAAAAGGGCCCGGGGAAAGGTCGAACGAGCACGGAGTCGGGACCGCACAGAAGAAGGCCGGACCAGTTGCCCAAAGGGGCAACGTGGCACGGCCTAGGATGGGCATGATAGGCTCTGTGGCACGGCCCAGGATTGGCGCGACAGGGTCCGTTCCACGAACCCCTGTCCACCGCCTCAAGTATATATATGTTCCCTCCTTGGAATTTTAGTTCATTTTCAATATATACACGGCCAGACCCGAGGGTGTACAAAGAAACCAGGTATAAATCTTCCATTTACGCTACAAATTGCTGCCCGAATTCAAATTAACTTTGGGTATCGAAATATAAAGTTGCGAAGAGCATTACTACGGATTTAGTTTCGCAAAATTCGCCCGGCGAATCGTAATCCCATTGAGCTAAAGTTGTTGGAATTGCTCCAAACTAGTGTTAATACGACCACAGGTTTAAAGTAAGCATTTCTCCCTTCTAGATTCTCAAGAAATTATGAGTTTTCGACCGTGATCTGTCAAGTTGAAATATAGTTAATACTTATATATAAAGTTATCGTTTTCTTCGAATTTAGTATTGAAGTTAGCCTTGTTCTTCCAATAATACGATTGCAGTTGAGAAGAGCAGTTGAATACGAGTTGAAGCTCATCAGTTAATCAGTAATCAGCGAACGAGGTATGTTAAGGCAGTTTACTTCGGCAAGCTAGTTTCCTTAGCATGATAGCTCAGATTGAATTCTAGTAAGATTACCAAAAGCATGTCTATTATGATTAGTTATTGTTATTAGCTGAGATCAATACTCTATATTAGTTGGGATGAGTTATGCCAGCATAGCCTCCGTGACCGACCCCAGGGTTACTAGCTATGTCGTCGTCCGCCAGGGGCGAGATGACGTCGCTCTACGGAGCGGTATGTCATCCGCTGGGGACGAAGATGGGGTTAGAGATCCTCATATGTTGTGGTTGGCCTTATATACACCCCCGTCGAGCCTGGTGCTCGGGGTGCAGATATCAAAAGTCCACCGACTCAGACACAGTTACAGTCAGGAGCCGAGCGGGCTCAGTTACAGACCCAGGAGATTGGTAGGATGGCTACAGTGATTAGCTGATCAGTGTGACCTTGGATAGGGATATGTAGATTGAGGTGTACACACCAGGGCTTATGGGGGCCCCAGGTGAGTTATTCTGTGCTGATTGTACCTTCCGACTTATGGGGGCCAAGTAAGGTTTATGTTTGCTTTAGTTATTGATAGTTAGATAGTAAGACGTTCTATCACCAAGATATGATCTTTATTCCTTCATTCCAGTTCAGTTACTTTCAGTTCTACTTCTTTATTTCAGTCATTTTACATTACCGCCTTACATATTCAGTACATGTTGTACTGACGCCCTTACTGGGGCGCTGCATTACTTGCCTGCAGGTATGGATAGACGAGGAGCAGGTCCCTTGTAAGCTTTCAGTTAGTATCACCAGAACAGTAGCTCCTTTCTTCCAGAGCTTATAGACATGAGGTTTATTCCTTTTTGATTATATAGTTTTCGGGCAGGCCGGGGGCCCTTTCCCGACCATCATATTACTCCTAGAGGCTTGTACATTTCTATTTCCCTGTGGTTAGCTGTTATTGGCCGTGTGGGGCCTATGTGTGCTTTAGTCTACATGTGGGTCGTGTGGGGCCTTGTTTAGCTGACAGATTGGCGGCCTTATCGGCCATAGTTTAGTGTAGCTCTGAATTTACTTTACAGTTATAACTAGACATCATAGTGGTCTTGTCGGCCCGTATAGGATTCCCTATTATTGCTTGTTTCTGGTTAACTATTTTCTTTTACATGTGGCTATAAGGCCTTGTCGGCCGGAGGTTGTATTTACAGCCGAGATATAACCCATTGTTTTCTTGATTTAAGGAAGTAAATCTGCATCAGAAGTGCTTAGGTTCAGTCAGCTCAGTCAGTTCAGACCCTAGTAGGGCACCAGGTGCCAGTCATGCCTCCCAAGGTGTAGCGTGACATATAATTTTCGATTGCATGCATATTTGCCACGAATCATACTTCATGTATTTTATTAATATTGATAGTATAGTATTGGTCTTGGTTGTGGAATTCGATTATATTATAAATTATTATTATTGTTTTAAACAAACTAGTGAATCAAAACAATCTACATATACATGCAATAGTAACTGCAGTTCATTAAATAAAGAGCATAAGACTCTAAGATCAATTCTTATATAGGACCAAAACACCCCTAGTATAATATTCATTACTCCCCCTCAAGTTGGAGGGTGGAACACATCAAACATCCCAAGCTTGGAAACAAGGAAGTGGTGTTGACATCTAGTAAGTCCTTTAGTCATTAAGTCTGCCAGCTGCAATCTAGTGGAAATATATGCTGGTTCTAGTGAGTCGGATTTGATCCTCCCTCTGATAAAGTAACAATCTATTTCTATGTGCTTGATACGTTCATGGAAAATTGGGTTAGCAGCTATCTGCAAAGCTGCTTTATTATCACAAAACAGTTTTACTGGCAAAACTAGATCCACTCCAAACTCTCTCAACAATCCAATCAGCCAAATGGTTTTTGTTATAGCAGCTGTCATACTTCTGTATCCTGCTTCAATATAACTTCTACTAACAGTGTGTTGTTTCTTTGACTTTTAGGACACCAGTAATCTCCCAACTATACTATATACACAGTGACTAATTTTCTAGTATTTGGACATGCTGCCCAATCAAAGTCACAATATATTGTCATAGAATTAACAGCTTCTGCCTTTAGGAGAATTCCTAATCTTGATACTCACTTTAAGTATCTTACTACCATGAGTGCACTCTCCATTTGAGATTAGGCCTTTGCATGAATTGACTAATCACCTGGACTATAAAACATACATTAGGCTTAGTGATAGGCAGGTAGAGTAACTTCCAATGAGTTTTTGATAGCTCAAAATATCATTCAATTATGGATCATTTGTCACACCAGTATGTATATCATAATCAATTGTGGTAAGTTTATGGTTTAACTCCAAAGGTGTCATTATTGGCTTGTTGGCACTCCATCCAACCTCTAATATAAGCTCAGGTACATACTTCTTTGATTGAGTAAAATCTCCTTTTGTGATCTAAGCACATTAATACATAAGAAATACCTTAACTTCCCCAGATCTTTCACCTTGAACATTTTGTTCAGAATATCCTTGGCATGTTAAATCATGTTGAGTTGTTTCCTGCAATGAGCAGGCCATCCATATAGACCAATATCGCCACTAGGTCTATTTCTGGCTAATTAACAAACATAGAGTCATCATAAGCACTTTGAGTATATCACCCTCAATTAATGCATCAGTCAATTTAACATTCCACTGTCTAGTTGCTTGTTTGAGCTCATACAATGACTTTTTTAATTTGCACATTGTTTGCTCCCCTTGTTTGTGAAATCCTTGAGGTAGCTGCATATATACATCCTCATAGAGATCTCCTTGTAAGAAAGCATTATCACATCCATTTGGAAGAGATTCCAATCTCTATCTGCTGATATTCCAATGACAGTTCTCACTGTCATCATTTTAGCAACTGGTGGGAATGTAATCAAAATGTCATTCCCCTACCTTGGGAGGCATGACTGGCACCTAGTGCCTACTAGGATCTGAAATGACTCAACCAAGGCCAGATACACCTGGTGCAGGCTTGCTCCTCAAATCAAGAAAACAACAGGCTATATCTCAGCTGTAAATGCAGCCTCCGGCCAACAAGGCCGTATAGCCACTTGTAAATGAAAACAGCTAACCAACAACAGGCAACATAAGGGATCCTATGCGGGCCATCAAGGCCACCATGTTGTCTAGTTATAACAGAAATGAAGACAAATTACTATCCTAGGCCCCACACGGCCAACATACGAAACATAACTGATTAAGGCCCCACACAGCCAACATACAACTAACTAACTAACGACTGTAGTCTGCAAACCTCTAAGAGTATAAATAGTAGTGGGGACAGGGCCCTGACCTATACTAAAATGCTATACAACTGAAATACAGAAGTCTCTACAACCTGGCAACTCCGAATGAAAGGAGCTGACCCAGCTGCGACTCTGAACAACTGCTACTGAAGATCCTAAACCCTGTCTATCTAAACCTGCAGGCAAGTAATGCAGCGCCCCATAATTGGGCGTTAGTACAATATGTACTGAATATATAAGGCGGTAAACAGGCTGAATAAAAGCTGTGAAATACTGAAAGTGAGTAGGAAGGAGAGGCAGAAAGATTAACCTGTAAGCTGGCTTATTCGTAATCTGCATCTAACAAGCACTACACATACATGGTCTATGACTGCATAATTACATATATTCATAAGCTATAGCTAACAGACAAAAATGCAAGCAAGAACCTAACCTGGACCCCATAAGCCTGGAAGGTACAACCAACACAGAATAACCCACCCGGGGCCCCCATAAGCCCTGGTGAGTGCACTTCAATATATATACCCCTAACCAAGTTTCTATGACTCTACTGGTGCTATAGCCAACCTACCAGTCCTATGGGTTTGAAACTGAGCCCACTCGGCCCTTGATCTGTAGTTGTGTCTGAGTCCGGTGGACTCCTAATATCTGATATCTGCACCCCGGGCACCAGGCTCGACATGGGGTGTGCTTCCTGGACAATACAGGCGCCCAACTAGTAGTTAAAACGCCTAGCTGCACCCATGTTGTTCAACTTACTAGCTTAGGCTCGATAACTCTCGCGAGCTCCTAAGGTCTAGGCCTGGACACAAACATACAATCCTACTAAAATAATGAGCTGAGGAATAGAAGAGTTTCTATGACGCTTCTAGCGCATATCGTACTTATCGTGTCTTTTCTCAATGAGGGATACTACGGTATAATCTGTACACATTTTCTAGCAGCTAACCAAAACATATATATACCCGTAATCTATTGATAGAAGTTATTCGCAGTATATCTGATCCTTATAGACCAGCAACGGCTAATTCCAACATGTTTAATCATGATTTAACGGTAGCAGCTATCTACAGCATATAAAATCATCATTTCTATTTGAGAGCATAAGTCGTAACACCGTACGACGAGTATACTTGTCGAGGATTAAGCCTTACATACCTCAATTGTCGTTTCTTGAATAACCGTTGAGTTTCAACTTGTATTCGCTAGCTCTCTTTATCTGTAACCGTTATACTAGGAGAAAGAGACGAATTTCAATACCAAATTCGGCGTAAAACAATAACTTTTAATACCAATATTGACTATACTTCAACTTAACAAAACACGGCTGAAAACGTATTATTTCCCGAGAGTTCAGAAGGGAGAAATGCTTACTTGAAACCTATGATTGTATAGAAATCGGTTTGGAGCACTTCCGACAACTTTTGCTCGGTGGGGTTACGATTCGCCGGGCGAATTTCACGAAAATAACTTTGTAGTAATGCTCCATGCGGGCTTAAACATCTATACGCGAAGTTAATTTGAATTTGGACGACGTTTGGTAGCGTAATCGGATGAAAAATCATTAAAAACCCCGACTTTTCCTCTTTTTGACCGAAGTCTCTTGTTTCAAATGATTTAAGAATCAAAGGAGGGGCTTTATATAATGCTTGGGTGATGGAAGGGGGTGTTAGGTGCGCCCCTCATCTCGCCACAATTGCCCCACGTCGCGCCTCCTATGAGGCAGCAGGCCTAGCGCCCCACGCTGGCCAGTGCACTGCTGGCTGGCGCATCGCGCTGGCCCTGTGCGCACTGGTCCTGTCCGACACCACTTCCGAGGCTTTTTCCCACATGCGTCAAGCTCTTCTTACTTGTTACCAATCCACGTGTACGCTTACTAATCGTTAACATTTACGGGGTGTAACACTAAACTCTCTTGCTGGTTATACCCCGCCACTAATCGAGCCTTGTACCTTTCTATGTCATCATTTGTCTTATATTTTATCTTGTACATCCATTTAGATCCAATTGCATGTTTTCCTGGAGGCAATCTGACCAAATACCATGTATTATTTTCCTTTAAGGCTTGTATCTCCTGTTGCACAGTCTCTACCCACCTTGTTTAAGAGGATGCATATTTAAAGGTAACTGTGTTTATAGTGCATGATTGTATAATTGGCAATGCCTCATATGAAAGAACATCAGTAATAGAATATAAAGAGGGTCCTGTGTGTTTTCCTTTTGTTACATAATCTTTCATCCATTTGAGAGGATGGACAACTTTACCAGTCCTGCTAGTTTGGAGTACTACATCAGCACCCTCTTCAACATTTTCCTGAACCATGTGATCACGTTCATCAGTAACAACTTCCTGAACCATATGATTATGATCTCCCTCCACAGTCATGGTTCCTGGTGAATAACATCTCTCTCACCAGCAAGAACATGTTCTGCTACACCATATATATTCTCTATGGTTAGGTCAGAAATAATGGCATGCATCTTCTCTTGGAACATATAAGGGGGAAGGAACATGCTGAGGTGCAACTACTTCACCTGAGATCATGTTAAAAACATCTACATTTTCAGTCTGCATTCCCTTAAAAGGAAGGACTCCATCTCTAAAAACCGCATCTCTACTGATAATGAAAGCATTAGATTCAAGTCCAAAAAGTTTATAACCTTTCTATGTCTCTGAATATCTAATAAAGGCAGCCCTCCTAGACCTAGCCTCAACTACATTATCGTTGGCATAAGGTCTGGGTCTCTGAACATCCAATAAAGGCAGCCCTCCTAGACTTGGCCTCAACTAAATTACTGTTGGCATAAGGTCTGGGTGATGCAACTCCACCACCATTTTGAGTCTTTCTTTTACTTTTGAAATCAGGTGGATATCTTACAAGTCTATAACAATCATCCTTGAGATAGCCTTTATAGCCACAATGCTCACAGATATTTCTTATTGATATTGTTGGTGTTGGTGTCCTCTTAGGTCTCAAAGTTTGATGAAATAGTGTGTTTATATTGAACCTCTATTGTCTTCCTGCCATCATGGTTAAGGTGTCTTTGTTTCCATCTACAACTCTCGTAAATCTCTGGCTTTCCTCTTGTATTACCATGGCATAAGCCTGATTCAGGGATAATACTGGTGTTTTGAGCAGGATCCCACTTCTTACATGAATAAAGCTCTCATTCAATTCCATGAGGAACTGTAGCAAACGATCATTCCTTAACAGTTCTACTGCAGGTCTAGATGCTTCACAATTGCAACCAACTCCAGGAATCAAAGTGTCTAACTCATCCCAATAATTCTTTAATTTTGAAAAATATATAGTAACTGAATTGGTACCTTGTGTCAATGTTGCAATATCCTTCCATAGCTGGTAGGCTCTAGTGAGATTCAATTTTTCAAATCGCTCCTTGAATTCATCCTAAATTTTCTTTGTATCTAAGGCTTAAACTATGATAGAGACTAAATCTGGCGAGACAGTAGCTCCAATTCATGACAACATGATAACATTACACCTATCCCATAGATTTGCCAAGCTTTCTCTATGTTGGTTTCTCGCTCAACTTTAATCTATGAATCCGAGTTTGTTCTTGCCTAGAAGAATAGGCACATTGAGTTACTCCACAAAGTGTAATTTTCTAGCCCTGTTAGCTTGATGCCAATCAACTCCAACCCCGACGTATCTGATGCCTGCAAATAAGGTAGGTGATGAAAATCCACTTGCACATCTGTCTCTGTCGACTGACTATCCTTTGTTTCCATTATTGTTGATCTAGCTTAGAGTTGTGTGAAGACTTCAAGTGATCCTTGATCATTGTTCTGATACCATATTATTTTGAACAGATTAGTAAATCAAAATAATCTCTATATAATGAAATAGTAGTTGTAGTTTTGTTAAAGAAAAAAGGAGTTGAAGTTAGTTAAGAGAAGGAGGGATAGTTTAGTCTTTATACAAGTATAATTAGTTATAAACTACCAATCTCATTGTTAGTTATCTGTAAATAACTAAGTTAGCTATGTAGTTAGTTAATCAACAAGAATGTCAATATAAACACTATAGACTTCATTGTAAAACTTATGCTTTCATTGTAAAGCTAGCTTCTTCTCGGTTTCATCAATACACATATAGTGTATTGAATCTGTGTTCATAAAGCTACAATTTCATGATATCAGAGCTTTAAGTTAGAATCCCTAACTTCGAACCTTGGAATTCTATATTTCTTTCCTGTCCACAATGATAATCTTCTAAGTTCTTGCATACGCAAGATTTGATTCTGGAAGTTGGAAAAAATAGCAGTTGATGGTAGTCATGTTAATCATAATTTAAGTGCGTTTGGATCATTCACAGGGCAAGCTCCAGGAATTGATTACAATCACCCCTTATTTCTGCACTCATATGATGTAAGTGGTATACAAATAATCTCCTTTCAATTAACTGGAGTAGAGAATTATGTTATGTGGTATCGTTCGATGAGAATAGCATTAGTGGGTAGAAACAAGTTGGTGTTGGTAGATGGCACATGTTTGAAAGATAAGTTCCCAAATATGGAAAATCATTGGGAAAGGGTTAATGCAATAGTGTTGTCATGGATTATAAATTCTGTGTCTAAAGCTCTTCTTGAAGGAATTATGTATGCTTCGAGTTCTCAAGCTGTTTGGGAAGAGCTATTAGAGAGATTCAATAAGGTAGATGGATCAAGAACTTTCAATTTGCATAAAGAGATTGTTGCCTTAAGCCAAAGAACTACCTCTGTGTCATCTTACTACTCAAGATTAAAGGCTCTTTGGGAGGAGTTTGATGCACTGGTTTCTACACCAGCCTGTGAATGTGAAAAATCAAGAGAGTTTATTTTGTATCTACAGAAACTCAAGTTGTTCCAAGTTTTAATGGGAATGAATGATTCCTATCTGCAAGTAAGGAATCAGATATTTCTAATGAATCCTCTGCCCTTAGTCAATCAAGCCTACTCCATGATAGTCAGTGATGAGAGCCAAAAGTCAGTAGCCTCCACATATGGTATTCTTGGAGCTAATCAAGCTATTGTACAAAGCTCATATGATACTGCAATGTATTAAAGAACTGGAGGAAATCAGAAGTTCAAAAAGAACTATAATTTGCAGTGTGAGTTCTGCAAATTGAAAGGGCACACCAAAGAGAATTACTACAAGATTGTGGGATATCCTCCAGATTTTAGGTTCAAGAAAAAAGGAGGGAACAATAATCCTTATAATGGAGGCAATAACAATAATGGATCACACAGAGGAGGAAACAACTCAACTTATAATGTGATCTCTGAACAAACTGAAAATTTTGCAACTAGAAATCATGGAAAAAGAGTAGAACAATATGCTTATGGTCAGAATGCAAGAGATGGTGCGGGACCAATACTGAGCCAAGGGCAACAACTTCAGTTTGAAGGTTGCACTCTCACAAAAAAACAATACAATCAGTTGGTGCAGTTCCTTAACAAAGCAAATGAATCCAGCCACTCAGCTAACACAGAAGGTATTACTGCTGCCTTAGTAGCTACTAACTCAGGACATGAGTGGATAGCGGACACAGTTGCCACTAACCATATGGTTTCTGACCTTAAGTTGATGGATAAAACCTCCATCAGAAGACCTGAGACCTCAAAAAAGATCTTCTTACCAAATGGTGATGTATCCTTGGTAACACATACTGGTGCAAGTACATTGTCTAGAAGAAGCATTGTCACAAATGTGTTTCACTTACCTCAGTTTAAATTTAACTTGCTATTAGTCTCTAAATTAACTAGGGAATTGAATTTTTCAGCTACCTTCTTTCCTGACTTTTTTGTATTGCAGGAACTTTACAATGGGAAGATGAAGGAGATTGGTAAAGTGGAAGATGGGCTATACATCCTGAAGAACAGATTTGCTGAGAAAGATTTTACTTTAGTTGCACAAAATACATGTTTTGCATCTAGCTTAGAATCTAATGTTGATATTGATATCTGGCATAAGAGACTAGGCCATACTTCTACTACTATTCTCAAAAGAATTCTCCATGTAAAATCTGATGCAGTTGCTGAATAATTGAATAAATGCTCAGTTTGTCCTTGTGCTAAACAAATAAGAATTCCCTTTCCTATCCGTATTATCAAGACCTCTACTCTTTTTCAGTTAGTGCATATGGATTTATGGGGACCATACAAAGAAGCTACATTTTGATGGAAATAAGTATTTTTTAACAGTAGTTGATGACTTTTCTAGGATGACATGGGTGTTCTTATTAAAGCAAAAAACTGATACATGAGTTATTCTACAACAATTGTTAACCTATGTAACAACTTAGTTTGATAAAAGGGTTAAAGTCATTAGAACTGACAATGGGACTGAATTTGTCAACTCAGTATGTGAAAAGTTGTTTACAGATTTAGGTATTATTCATCATAAAACTTGTGCATATACTCCCCAGCAGAATGGTGTAGCTGAAAGAAAGCATAGGCATATCCTAGAAGTAACTAGGGCATTAGGTTTCAAGCTCATATTCCCATTAAGTTTTGGGGTGTGTGTGTGCAAACTGTTGTGTATATCATAAACAGACTACCTAGTGTAGTTATTGGTTATAAAACTCCCTTTGAGAAATTGTACAAAAGAAAACCATCTTTGTCTCATCTAAGAGTAATAGGCTGCTTGTGCTATACTAAGAATTTACAAGAATCTGATAAATTAAATCAAGAGCTAAACCTGTTATTCTAATTGGATATGTTGAGACACAGAAATGATACCTGTTATATGATAATGACTAACACTAAATTTTTTGTTAACATGGATGTGATATTCAAAGAAGACACATTTTCATTTACAGTACAAAAGCAAGATAACAAGCCTATATTTCACAACAATTATATGGATTTGCATATGACTCAATCTAATGGCCAGACCTTCTTAAAAAGAGGGGAAGTGGGACAGAAGTGTCTACCACCACTAGTGATCAACCACAGTCTACTCAAGATGCACTGGAAGTAATTGCTCATCCTACTACAGCTGAAATACTTCCAAAAGTGATCTCAAGCAATCAAATAGAGCCAAGAAGATTAGACAGAGAAAGAAAACCACCATATGGATGAGAGACTTTGCTTCTCTAAATATTCATGAGACACCATATGTTATCTCCATGTATTTATCATATGATAATCTGACACCTAAATATCAAGCCTATTTAGCTAATATGTTTGGTGTGACCGAACCAAGGAACTATTCAGAAGTTGCAGCTGATCCTAGATGGCAAAAAGCAATGCAAGTTGAAATTGAAGATCGACAACAAAATAATACATGGGAGATAGTGCCATTACCTACAGGTAAAAAACCAATTGGTTGCAGGTGGATTTATAAAATAAAATACAAGTCTACTGGTGAGGTAGAAAGGTTGAAAGTCAGGCTGGTGACAAAAGGATACAACCAACAGGAGGGCATAGATTATCATAAAACATTCTCTCCAGTAGTAAAGATGAAAACACTAAGAACTGTCTTAAATCTTTCTACTCAGAAACATTGGCATATACATCAAATGGATGTATATAATGCATTCCTTCAAGGAGATCTATGTGATGAAATATATATGGAGCTTCCTCGGGGATTTAAGAGTCAGGGGGAGAAGTATGTATGTAGACTCATTAAATCTCTATATGGACTGAAATAGGCTCCTATACAATGGAATGCAAAGTTAACTAAGGCACTTTTAAAGTTTGCGTTCAAACAAAGTGAACTTGAACATTTTGTTTTCATTAAAAAGACCACTACTGGAATGGCAGTTGGACTAATCTATGTTGTTGATATGCTCATTACAGGTGACAACCTTAAAGTTATTGAAGAAACCAAAGAGAATCTGAAGAAAACCTTCAAGATGAAGGATCTAGGAGAGCTTAAATACTTCCTAGGAATTGAATTTGTCAGGTCTGCACATGGGATACTCATGCATCAAAGGAAATATACATTGGAGTTAATTTCTGAAATTGGATTGAGTAATGCTAAACCTGCAACTACTCCAATAGACATCAATGTAAAGTTAACTACCAAGCAGTATGATGATCTTGTTAGAACAAAGAAATTTGAAGAAGTTAATGATCTTCCAACTGATCAAAGTGCCTATTAAAGGTTAATTGGCAAACTACTCTACCTTACTATGACCAGGCCTAACATCTCATTTGGAGTTCAGACCTTAAGTCAATTTTTGCAACAACCAAAGAAGTCTCACATGGATGTTGCCTTAAGGATTGTGAGATATACTAAGAGCCAGCTTGGAAAAGGAATATTGTTGTACAATAGACAAAACATAGATATTACTGTATACTGTGATGCAGATTGGGCAGCCTGCCCTATCTTAAAGAAATCTATTTTAGGTTATCTAGTAAGTTTGGAGATTCTCTTGTTTCTTGGAAATCCAAGAAGAAGTCAACTATATCCAGAAGTTTTGCTGAATCTGAATACAGAAGCCTTGCTTTAACTGTCATAGAGATTATATGGTTGTTAGGATTGATGAAGGAGTTGAGTATTGATGTTCAACAACCTGTTGATATCTACACTGATAGCAAGTCTGCCATACAGATTGCTGCAAACTCAGTCTATCATGAAAAGACTAAACGTATTGAAATTGATTGTCATTTCATAAGGGAGAAAATCATTCAAGGATTAGTGGCAACCAAGTATATTCCAACGAGTGATCAACCTGCTAACTTGTTAACTAAGGGACAAAGCAGAGTATAGCATCACTACCTGAGCTCCAAGCTAGGAGTTCAGAACATCTTCACCCTTCCTAGCTTGAGGGGGAGCAGCTTGAGGGGGAGCGTTGAAGAAAAAAGAAGTTGAAGTTAGTTATGTGAAGGAGGGACAGTTTAGTCCTTATACAAGTATAATTTTAGTTATAAACTACCAATACCATTGTTAGTTAGCTGTAACTAAATAAGTTAGTCATGTAGTTAGTTAATCAGCAAGAATGTCTATGTAAACACTATAGACTTTAAGACGGCGTATCGGTCGGTTCGGTTCGATTTTGAAAATTATCGATTTTACTTATCGGTTATCGATTTGTAGACATGATAAACCGTTGAAGAACCATTAAGATATCGGTTAATCGGTTATTGGTTAATCGGTTATTGATTATTATCGGTTCGGTTATCGGGTTAACCTGTAAGATCTCACATGAAAAATCTCATAAGTCATAAGTATGTTTAGCTAGAAAAAGTGGGTGAAAAGAGAAAAAACATATAGAACTAGCTCAACTAAAATAATCAACTTTAATTTAAATTAAAATACCATTCTCTTCACTTTTCATCAACACCCATATCATCTTCTTATTTGGATTCTTCATATATTGAAGGCTAAAATTATAATTTAATAAATTATTATCGGGTTATCGGTTAACCCGTTAAAAAAAGTAGTCAAACCATAACCGAACCAATAACCCAATAACTTGGGATAGTAACCGATAATCAAACCGTTAAATCAATAACCCAAATCATTAATTCAATAACTCAATTATCGGTTCGGGTTATTAGTTTAACCGTTAATTTGCACACCCCTAATAGACTTCATTGTAAAACTTTTCATATTTTTTACAAAGCTATGAATGATCTTCTTCTTTCTCTTCTTCTAAAGCTCCACTAGTTTCTTCTCTGCTTCATCAATACACAGACAGTGTATTGAATCTGTGTTCATAAAGCTACAGTTTCAAGTTCATTATAGAAGGATTCTAGAATTCACTCATCTTCATTATTGCATAAGCCTCTATATCAGTCCTTGTATAGGACAATAACTGACTCTTAACAAACTAAGAAGTAAAGGACCAAAACACCCCTAGTCTAATATTCATTATTATGTTCATAAATATATTGCTAGATCCCCTCTCATTTTTCAACCTTGACAACCACCTCATTAGAGGATATGACTAGTTTAACCAACCTTGATTGAAATGTTTCTGGATTAAAGAATAAGACGACTTAATAAATGTGTGTGAGACTTTGATCTATGAAATGATCTTGAATTATCATAAATCAACTTATATAAGGTATCGATCTTTTGCGCCGTTATGAAAAATTGCGTATGTTTCTCTCACTCCACTCCTAATTAACCTTTCATTTTTTCTTAATCGACCATTATGGAATATCATGTCGAGTTTAAGCTCTAGAAAATATCTATAGCTATTTGCTAGCCTAATCATGAGTACTCAGTAGGAATTAACATCTTTTCTTTTGTTGTTGTTGTAGCTACTTTTTTAGGAATTAATATATTACACCAGATAGTAAAGAACAAAACCAATTGAATAACAGAATTCAATCAATCATGTATATACGAGAAAAAACAAATGGTACTTTTCGTCTTAGATAAATCATAACCTGCCTTCTTCCAGCTTTCAACACAAGCAACAGCAAATATAATTACAAAAAGAGAGGGGAAAAAAAAAGAAGTTAAAATATAAGAAAAAGAATTCATAAAGTACAAGTATATATAACTGGAAAAGTGCAAAATGCACCAATAAAAAACATGGAAAAGGGGCATATACAAATAGCATGGGGAATGGTATTTTATTACTGGTCCAAACATCACAGCCTCATAAGTTCACAAATGTCCCAAGTTCGTTTGATGAAACAAAAGTAAAACAAAACAAAAAAAACAGAGGAACAAGAAAGAGACAAAATGGAACAAGACTTGGAAAGTAATCATCAAACTGTATATAATATTATAATATGGAATATTAATATTTTAGGAAAATGGAAGGAGGAGAAGATGGGTTGTGTGTGGAGAGATGTCAAATCTCAACCCTACTTAAAAATATAACACCCTTTGTCCCTCTTTAGATCCTTCTCTAGGACCTTATTAAGTCTTTTTCAAGTTTAGTTGCCCCCCACCCCCCATTCACTATATGCATATATATAGTTTCACAAGATATTTGTTACTTTCTATCCGTAAATATATCGAGTGATTCTGTCTATTAAAATTTGGACAGATAAAAAATTCCCATTAAGTAATTTTATAAAAATTGTGCTTTTAGAAAACGGTGTCGTTTTTCTCTTGATACCCTAATAGGGCTCCAATATGATGATAATTTTATTTTTACATAATCAAAAATTGAGAAGTAAATGTGGACACATGAAGTCCATCAATTTCACCGTGGAGTCCCGTTAATTGCAAGGAAAAGTACGAGACAATTTGTTAAAGATAAGAATATGAACGGATCAAAAGTATAACGAGTCGAAGACGAATTAAACTTGAGCAATTTCGGGTACTACATGGTTAAATTTTGGATCTTTTTTACTTAATAAATTGATAATGTTAAAAGAAAATGTTTGGCCGTTAGAAAACAGTAATAAGTTACTTACAAATAATAGTAATCGAATTATCTTTCTCATGTTATAAGTTATAATTACCTACAATTAGTTTCACTTTGATCTGATACAACAAAAATACTCTTCACCTGGTCGAGTAAATCTGTTATATTGTACTTACTTTTACTCAATATAAACTTGAGTCCTTTCAAGTTCCAGTGATGAAAATGTTCATTTCCATTTGTGAAGTGGGGTATGGGCTTTTTATTTATATGTTAAATTAAATGTACTAGATTTGTAATTTGGTATGCAATCATATACATGATGAAAAGAGTTGAAAATATAGGTTAGTTTTGTGGGGAAAGGCAGCAAAAACTTCCACAGGCCCACCAACCGCCCCACTTGCTTAGTTCACACTATTACTTGTACAACAATCATTGGCCAAAGCAATCACCCACCCCCCACCCCAAGAAAACCTAAAATATATAGGAAAGGCTTTATAAAATAGTTCTATATGTCGGGAATATTTTAATAGTTCAGTTGATTGACTACATGAATTTTAAATAAGATTTCATTACTTCGCTGGTAGAGCCTATTTGAATTATCTTATTTCAAGTACTTTTAAGCTAAAATAGTTTTTAAGTAAAAATTTTTAAGGGTTGGGTAGATTAAAAAGTGCTTTTAAGTATTTATTTTTAAGTCAAAATAATATAAATAAGCCAAAAATTTTAAGTTAGAAATCCTAACTTATGCCTTTTGGCTTATAAGCCGTAATCATAATTCCAAACAGACTCTTAATTCCCCACTCGCCCACCTCTTCTTCTTTTTTCCTTCTCCTACACCCAATTAATATATATATATTTAAAAAAAAATAGTTATGTGTTCGGCAAAATTTAATAATTTTAATAAAAAATTTATAGTTATATTAAGAATTTTTTAAATTATGTATAAAAATATTATTCAAAACTTAACAGTAAATTGTTTTTTCCAAAATTCAAAATTTCTGATATCTTTTGACGAAGGTAAATTTATTTCAGAAAAATTCATAAATAAATAAATACATGAAAGTCATGTGTTTTAAATATAAAGTTTTCTCATTTTAATTTTTTGGTTAAATTACTTTAACTGATGTAATATTATGTGCAAATTAGCATTTCTGTTAGCACCATTATAAAGAACTAGTAGGGTCCAAGAAAATCATGTGATTATTAACCATAATTATAGTATCTGTAATTTGATTAGCTTTTTTCACTTTATTTTGGAAAATTGGCGGCTGGAGAAGAGTTCACAGTTCACACCAATACATCTTTAACTTGAGTAGGATTATTTATAGCTGGGCACTATTTGTCATCTAAATTATTTACCCAAAGACAATAAATGATTGTGCCTTCTTTTGGCATTTATGAAACAACACATGGCAAATAAAAGTATATAACACACGTCTTGTCTTTTTTAGGTATCAAAATTACAACTTTAAAAGAAAAGACAAATGGTTTTACGACCAATAATTCAACTACTTCAACCTCACCACTCATAATTCTATCCCAGACTCGTAAGTGTTAAAGTTTAACGTTGTGGTCAAATGTTTTCTTGATCAAGTGTCATTAATTACACATATGATGTAAATCAGGGGTTGGTAAAATTAATGCTAAGATCAGACATTCATCGTCATGTTAAAAAGTTATAATTAATAGTAAAGATGAAACTTTATTTCTTAATTAATTCCAACCAAACAAGTGTCATGTTCGATCATGACTTCAACCCGAGTCACTCAGCCCTTCGTGGGCCTTGCCATAGGCAAAATGATGGTGTTAACTAAAAATTCTCCTCCCAACACCTACCTCAAGTAGCATGTTGCTCTTGAGAATCAAACTCATGACCTTGACTCTAATATCATGAAAATATGGTCTACCCGTTATGTTTGGTTAGATTAATGATCCATTTATATATTAACTCTAGTTATTTTGACCCATCCAAATATGATCTATCTAAAAGTTGGACTTATTGACCCACAAGATTAAAGAACATTTTGATATATTCTATATTTTTTGGTTCAAGATCATAAGATTCAATTTTTTAAATTTTTTTTAAATATTAAATTAAAATTATACAAGCAAATTGAAACAGGGAAATAATTCGTGACATCCATCTGTGGAGGTCAATTCAATTGATATACTAAGATTTCTTTTACGCCCCGGAATGAAGCATTATCCAAAGACAGTAAGCAAGGAACTATAAGGAAGTGAGGTAGGGTCGGTAGATATATGCTTCTCTTCTATTGAATAAGTGGACTCCCCCCTTTGACTTGAGCATTGGATTGACTCTTCTTCAATAGCTTTCAAGCGCTGCCCGATCCAATCCGTTTCGTAGTTGTAGCTTATTGTCCTGAGATCCATTGAGTGGTTTGTACTGACGACTTGGATTATCTCTTTCGTGGCTCACAAGAAATCAATCGTTCTATCGAGAAATCATTAGAAAAGTAATTTTCTCTATTAGATTCTCAGTTAGCTGACTAGAAATTGAATTATCTCGCCGGTGGGATGAAATCACTTTTTTTGTGCCTGTCTGATTCAGTGTTGCCTTCTCACTTCACTAAGAAAGAGTCCCTACGAAGAACTTCGCAAGTTATTCATGTTTCATGTTTCCTCAGTTGCTTAGGCAATGTCTGGTTATGTAGATCTTGCCCTTGATTAGTATATTGCTTATAATTTTTTTCATTTTGATTTCTCACTCGATGTTCGAAATTTATTTTGGAATTCGTCTAATTCGGATTTGCATCGAGAAGTTCCATATTGGAGGTAAAAAGGTGACGCCATATCCAAAACTCTAACCCGAAACCTTTAATTAAGGATGAAAGAGTACTTACCACTCCCACCACAATATATAATTGGTGGTCTAATAATAAATGTTAAGTGGCCAAAAGAAGCATCTACTTGACTCAAAAATATGTCACCTTCTTGTGAACCTTTCAAACAAATAAAGAGTCAAAGAAGCACATTAGAACTAATGTCAGATTTGCTAAAGAAATTAAACAAATACTAAATAAATTAATTATAAATAGAAAAGCCCACAGTGTGAGGGAGATATTCAACCAATAGTATCTTTAGTGGGGCAACAATTGGATATTTACGTTTTTAAGGTTTGAAGTTTGAACATTACCATGGATTTCAGGAAAATTAAACATAATTACGTGGGACATTTCTTTTCTTTTTTTTTTCTTTTTTCTTTTGCCAGTCTGTCTTTTTCCCATTTAAAATTTAACCTATTTTTGGTATGTAAAAACATATTATTAGTTTCTGATTTTCTAATCATTCTCCAAATAGTTTTATATTTTAACCCTTGTATATATATATTTGCTCTAGAAGCTTTTCCACTCCATGATCATGTCTCTCGCCTGACCCTTTTTTTATTTGTTTCTCTCTTTACTGTTCAAAGAAGAAGTTGAAATCCATGCATTATTACCATATTTATTATGATGAAATGTTTCATTATAACAAATCTTCATTCTTGTTTTGCTTGTAAGATGTAGGAAAATGGAGTATGGCAGAACATTGGCGAATTTAAAATTTTTAAAACAATGAGTAATAATTTAAAAAAAATAAAAATTAATGGAAATTAATTTTTATATTCAGCTAAGTGCATTAGTTAATTTATTTTAATAATAATATATTACTATATAATATTTTATAAATAAATAAATATATATATATATAATATTTAATTATTATATATTTTTAAAGTAAATGATCTTTTTATCGGTCATAAACTTATATTTTTGCATTATAATATTTCATAAGTTATGTCCTACATCTTTAAAAAAACTTATATTTTGCTAGACACAAATTTGATTTCTATAAATAAAAATTAAAGACTAGCCAAAATGAAGGACAAATCATGCATTTATTTTTTATTTTTAGTCGTGACAGTTATTAATTAATAACCTTATTTTTATTTATCTGATATCTTATGAACTGTTATGATTTAAAGGTCAATTTTTTTAATAAATTGAAATTTTTTTTGTGAAAAGTTAAAATATGATCTAAAATTTCATAACATTAGATCGACAATAATCACAAAAGATATATTTACATAAATTTTAAAAATAGATATAAAATTTAAATGATGACATAAAGAATAAATACCGGCATAAATCAATCCTGTCCCGCTAAGAGAATTTGAACAGAAATACAAATATTCTCTATTTCTTTATTGAAAAAAATAGTGTGCAAATTAAATATAAAATAAAAAGAAATTATCTAAGTGTTTTTTTGCCTTACATTAAAATTAAAGCATGACCTTCAAATGGTCTATTATATTTAAAATTCATTATTATTATTTTTTTGCCTATTTTAGTCAAACCTAATAATATAAGGAAAAAAAAATCCCTCTACTTTCTCCTATATATATCCGTCTGTTAACTTGCCTAATTTTCTTTCCTGCTCCAAAGCAAACATTAATTTTAAGATGAAGAAAAGGTTTGGTCAATATGATCTGTCTGATGAATTTGACTTCTACCAAGGGTAATTAGTGCAATTCATATCTATTATTTATGTCATAAATATGTTCGAATCATAAGTTCCTCAATGTAAAAAGTTGTCATCTATTCAATATATATATATATATATATATATATATATATATATATATATATATATATATATATATATATATATATATATATATTATTAACAAAAAAGAGAATTGAAATTTTTTTACGTTATAATAATAATAACAAATTCAGTATAATTCTATAAATAAGGTCTAAAAAATATAATATGTATATAGTAAATCCCCTTGCTTTTAAAGGCATAATTCTATAAATAAGATCTTAAAAATGTAATATGAATGCAACGTTATTCTTTTTCTGTGAAGGCACAGAGATAGAAATTTTATATATTTAATAATTTGTGAGTTGTTTCTAATAAACTTTGTCCGTCGTTTTATTTACTGGCCATGATGGTGACCGTATATTTTTACCACTAATATATGTGTCTTTTTCAAGATGACATGATTAATATTAATTCACCATTCTTTTATTAATCAAAATCTAAGTAAGAGGAAAAAGATAGTTAATTTGTGGTTTGTTGGAAAAGAAATACTAATATAGTTATATTATGTTAAGAAAATGTGAAAAAGGAAAAAGAAGATGTGGAGAGGTCGGTAGAAGATATAAGATTGCAATGATAATCTCAGATAGTACTCAACATCCATTGGTAGGAGACTTGGGTCCATCTTTTTGTCTCTTTCGGTTCTCCTATATATGGAGCCTTCCTTCTTTTTTTTTTAAAAAACTAAGGGACTATGGAATATATAATATTGACCAATCAAGAATGCTCATATTTAAAGATAAGTATAGCTTAAATGCGGATGATCAAAAGAATTTATGGGTATACTAGAAAAGATATTATTAGCAATAAAGTTATTCGGGGCATGATGGAAGTGACCTGCGTGATGGACAAGAGATGAGAAATTGAGATGGTTGAGACATGTGAAGAAACGATATACGGAGCCAGTAAGGAGGTATGAGAGGTTGACTGTAGCCAGAGTTAGGAGAGATAGAGGTAGACCGAAGAATAATTAAGAAATGTGATTAGATAAGAAATATATATAACACAATTTCAACTTACATGCCCCTAAATAGAAAAATGCTTTAGAAGCTAAGGTTAGTATGTACGAGTGTTTTTGTCCTTTAGGGTGGGAGAGACAAGGGGTTAGCCCTGTCTCCTTACAACCTTATCAGTAGTACTATAGTAGAATCTAGCAAGCGCATCATTTCTCAATATCCATTTCTACCAGTCCAATTTAGAAAATGAAGCGATAATTTATCACTTAGTTCCTAATTTATTTTCATTATTAACTATAGTCATTTCTCAGAGTATTTAAATATTATTATTCTATTTATTACTTATTAAAGAGTGTGCCAAATTAATACCAAACAAATAAAAATTAACAGAAAAAAATATAATTCTTAATATTTTATTTTTAAAAATAATAAATGAAGACATTTTAGCTTTTACTTTCCTCAAGGTTAGAGTTAATTGAAGTGAAAGCTAATTATTGGTGGATGGCTTTAGGATAAGTGGCTAGCCGACCATTATCCATTAATTGATGATTAAGACATTTTTAGGAAAAAGCGGCATCTTGTCATTTTCTAAGTTAGTGCTTAATACAGTTAGGCAATTATCCATTTTACTGTAATTAAGTAATTTAATCTAACATGAAAATTAATAAATAAAAAAATCATATATAATAGAGTATATTTCATCTATTTCTCTTATTAAGAAAATAGCTCTAATTCAATAGCATTTTTTTTCAATTTATTTGTCTTATTTTTTTTAGTTCTTTTCAGAAAGTCTATGATCTCTTTTCTTTTTCGACAACTCTTTATTCTCAATTAGAATATTTAAGACCACATAGTCAAATGGTATTTTGATATATTCTGTATATATTTAGTTTAAGATCCAAAACTTTAAAAAATTTCTTTACTTTCTGAAACTTCGTGTCAAATCTAAATCAAATAATTAAAACGAAAAAAGTATTATTAATATGTATTCTAATTATATAAGTATTTCTTTTATAACGTCAATACATATTGTATCATATTTTTTAATTTGACGACAACTTGAATACAAGACTTAAGCATCATGAGGTTTCAGCAAGTGATTTTTTTTTTTTTACTTATTTAAATTTTGATGAACAAAATTATCAAAAACTTCTATGCTAAAAAAAATAATAGATATCTTATAAAATTAAATGCGCGTAAACTGATCCATCCAATACAATTATAGAGAAAATAAATACAAGACCTAAGCATAAATCCTCCTCCACTAGCTAGCTGTATAATAACCTTGAACAGAAGGCAAGGGTGCATCTAGAAGACATATATGACCCTTAGAGAATTTATAGTAATATGTGCCTTAGATTTATTTACTATTGCTTTCCATGCTTGGCTTACAATTTTTTCTAATTAATCTTTCTTAATTTTATATTTTCATGGCCTAAATTTTACCTGATCTTATTTTATTATTCTTTAAAAATGCCAGATTTTGAGATCTTGTCTTTTACTGTACTCCAGGACTACAAACTAAAGGGTACCCGCAAAAATAGGATTATAAAATACTCACTTTTTAATTGAGAAATATGTATGAACCACAAATTCATTTTTTAGAAATAAAATACGTAAAAAAGTGCTAAAAAGTGACTATGTTTGTTTGTTTTCTCACTCTTATATGTCATCTTTTGGCTGCAAGATGAATTTATTATTAGTATAATTTATACGTAAAACCGAAGTTTTTTTTTTTTTTTGGAAATGATTCTTTAATTTTACTGGTTCAATGTTGAGCAATAAATAAAATAATAATTTTATTATATTATATTTTTAAAATGTAATAATTTTAATATTTTTAAAAAATAACTATGTTAATAATAAAAATAAATTAAAAATTAATTTAATAAATTATTTTTAAAATTTTTAAATTGAATAAATAAAAATAAATATTTTTTTAAATATAGCGGATAAATGAAAAAAAGACCCACCAAGTATTACCTTTATATTTGTGGTAAGAAATGTTCAAGTTCAGGAGCTTACTTATTGCTTAAACACTTAATTTAGAGCATCGTGACTTCACTATCGAAGTTGTAGTTTATTTAGCCAAACTTTTAGGAGTTTTTTTTTTTGAGTAGAAATAGAATCTGAATAAAGTAATTTCTTCTTAAAAATATTTTTGATAAAATACTTTTTAGTAATTTGATTAAACACTAATATATTACTATTTAAAAATATTTTTTTAAATTAATTAACTAAACATAAATTATTTCTAGCCAAAAATATTTTTTTTTATAAAACACATTGGAAGATTAAAGAGATTTATCTTTAAAGAATTACTTCGGCTGGCAGATGCATGCGGATTTAGGGTTTAAATTCAAAACTAAAATTACTATTTTCTTCGTTTCAAAATAAGTGGTATTTTAACTTTTTAATTTTGTTTCAAAATAAGTGGTGTTTTACATAATCAAGATTGCCTTAATGATGTTCTTCCAATTTTACCTTTATTTAAATAAATAAAATTTTATATAATCAAAAAAATACTAAGGAGATCTATCTTTTTCAAGATATTTATTAATGGTAAGTTGATAAAAATATATATTACTTTTTAGGATTGAGTAGTATTTTTAAAGGATATGCCCAAACTAAAAACATAATACTTATTTTGAAAAGGAGGGAGTATATCTTTTGACATGCATGTTGAGGTGACTTATTACGAGCAGCTGACGTTTTTTTTAAAAACAAATATTCAGTAATCGAAAATAAAAATTAAAAGATTAATCTTCCCAAGAATTAATTAGCTGACTTTCTCGAAAAGAATTTAATGATGCTGAATCAATTAAAATGTTGAAATAGTAAAACTCCAGTAACATTGAAATTATACTGCGCGCACTAACCATTTCCTATAAGATCTCTAATGCTAATCGAAATCATTAATCAGGGTTATTAAATTAATATAAGGTTGGTCACTTAAACATTCATTTTTAAGCTAATCACTCAATTTAAATGACTTGCATGGAAAATAATGAGGCTAAATCAAGGCCAACTTCAACCATTAATTACTCAGAATGAAATGATCCCACGTTTGGTAAAACACGAAACATTGAGCTCCTATCAAGTTTGAGCCATCCTTTTTTTTTAATTAGTTTTTTCTAAATACGAGTTAAATTCAAAATCTATTTTAACATGATATATAGTCATGTTCATTGAATTGGTGTGGGGCCTCATGTAGGAGATTGTAAATATTTTTTTATTTTATAATTTTACATGCTTCCAATTGAACAATGAAATTCAAATAAAGCATATCCGAATTTAGACGGGGCTGGGAATGAAATGATCCTAACCCAAGACATATTAATTAGCTTCATTACTTTACAGCATGGATATCCACGTGGACTCCAGGTGTGCCAATTGTCTAAGGGCGGCGCACCAAACAGACAAGAAAATTAAGCTGAATTGTGGGAATTAATAAGAGGAATAACCAATAAAATGCTCTTTTCATAATCTTTAAAATCTAATTATTCGATAATTAAAATTAACTCATTATTTGATTAATTCAGTTCCATATCAGGTAAGTTCACTAACGAAATAACACAATCTTTATTTAAAAAAAAAAATTTAAGAATCGGACTTGAATAATCTAATTAAATAGAAGTATCCTCGCTATTTCAATTTCCACCACATGTCAGTTGTTTTTTATGCTTAATATACAGTGTCCTTTCCAGTTTCTAACTTGAGCCCCCCCCCCCCCCCCCCAAAAAAAAAACCCTTGCACAGGTTGCTGTTGGTGAAATTGTCAGTGTTACTTTTATCTTTATAAATTAAGACAAACAAAATGTGAAGGTAATATAAAATAAGATTAAGATAGTTCAGTATGGAATTAATTAGAATATTAATAATATTTTTATAAGTGAGGTTCGAAAAAGAGTAGGTCTACAGAAATCTTATTTTTATTTTGTGAGATAAATAAAGAAGTTATTTTCGATAGAGTATCAATTTAAAAGACTGAATAATATATTTTAATCTCAAATTCATTATCTTAATTAGAGGTTTCTAACATAAATTAAAGTAAAACCACATTAAAGAAATGATGTAGGTATAGAGATGGACAAGATTTGTTCTCAAAATATAAATATAAAGTGGAAAATATTAGTAATATAGTGGGGGAAAAAAATCTTAGAGCATAATATAACGGTGGCGTGAAAATTTGTTGTCACGCCGTCCAAATAAACCTTTCATCTAATCTGCCAACCCCACGCGTAATCATCAACAAACATTACCCCCATATCAACCCCCCCCCCCTCCCCCCCCAAAAAAATTGTCTAGCTTGTGATAAATTTAATTTTTATATATATTGATGATGTAAAAGTAATTTAATTATATTGTTAAGTTTATTTGACGATTACAGAAGGTTACTCTTCTATTGTTCAGATTATATATTGCCGATCATTATAAGTAAATTTATTCTGATGGCCAAAAAAAAACTATATGTCAACTATGCACTGAACTTATATTCATATTCTAAAATATATATGTTATATAAGTTGTTATGTAATACTTTTAAACAAAATCAGTGTTGTTTAATTTATTACGATATGTTAATTATCACTTTTATTAAATGACCAATTAATACTTATCATGAATTTGATATGTTGAAGAAGTATTTTAGAGGTGATTAGACAGGACATGACACACCTGTATTATATTTTGCCTACTATTTCACTCTTCAAATTTTATTATTATGTATTATTTTTGTTGCTTCGATTTATCATATTGTGTGTTGTTACTATTGGTTTTTTTTTTTTTTTTTTTCAAATGACTCCTTCATTATTGTATTTTCTTTTTATACTGATTTTGTTATGCTTTACTTGGACCCATAATTCATCAGAAACAACCTCTCTATTTCTAAAAGGAAGAAATAAGGCTGCACGGACACAACCCTTTCCAAACCCTACTTATATAACAGTGGGCACGTTGTTATATAAATTTAAAAAATTCTATAATTTATATATAAGTAATTTAATTGTGTAAATATTTTCATACGGCTTTTTTTTTCCCTTTATGACCAAATTATGTTTCAACATTCTGTCACAATCATAAATTCCATTTCTTTCTTCTTCTTCTTTTTTTTTTTTTTGTGTGCGCGCACCTGCTTATCACATACTACTAGTTAGCTAGAGTCTCTCTCTATATATTTGTATATCTTTCTCAACAACAACATTTCAACCAACACCTGATTTATCCACTCATTCTATAATAGAGTCCTCTCCTTAATTTCTCCTATTCCCAAAACTTCATTTCAGTCATTCTTTCAAGAATCCCCTTTCCCATTTGTTTTCTGTTTCTGATCAGATATAGCAAACTTCTAAAAGGTTTAATTTCTGGTTAGTATATATCATCTCTCTCTTTCTCTCTCTCTGATCTTTAATTTAGTTCTTTTCTTGATGCATGCACAATGAACTCATTAATTTAGATGGATATATTTCATGTGTTAGTAATGATATATATGTAGAAGCAGGAGCGGACCTAGTATGCGAAGTACGGATCGACATAACTCACTAATTTTAGTATGAATTTTGAATGTATTACTGAATATACATACTTATTAGAATCTTTAAACCTCATAAACTTTAAATTCTGAATTCACTTTTGCATAAAAGATGAAAATTAAGTCAACATTAGGAATTGTCCCTTCAAGATACTTTTGTTTTTCTTTAGTGGTGAGAAAAAGGCAATTGATTGATCTTTTCTTGGATGTTGTATAACTCAAAGGTCATGAAGTGAAAGTGGTATTGAAATTGGATGCATATGGTTGGGTCATGGGTGTGTGAAAAGGGTTTTATTTTCTGAAGGGATCATGTGTTATTATTGAGTGGAATGCACTCAAAGAAATCATTTCAAACAGTTTGCTAATTATATATTTATCTTGGAATGCATATAACATATTCTTTTTTTTTCTTAAAAAAGAACAAACAAACGAACAAAGTCAACGTTTTCGGCTGCTTTCCTGTTGCCTAGCTAGCTAGCTAAATGATACAAACTACAATTAGTATATAAATTCAAATTACCAACACAAAATTGAAGGAAGAAAAAATAGAAATGAAAAAAGATGTACTTCCATTTCTATCTTTTTATGATTTAATTAAAAAAAAAAGGAATATCTTTTTATTTCTTTTTTGATAATTATGTAATTTCAAAACTGTAAATTATTTTTTTAAGATTGTAAATTTAAAGACATTTTAGTATATGACACACATTTTAATTTGAGGTCACATGATCATTCAAAAGTATCTCCTGTTTTTTTAAGTTTCATGTCTACAAAGTATAACTAATATACGGACAATGCAAATAGATTTGCATCATCTTAATTTGTTATCATGAGTTGCTTATCTTAGATTTCAGGTTATTAGTCTCACTAATATATTTATATGTATCTTTTGAGTGATTTGATAGTGTATATTTTTAAAAAAATATATTGCCGTATTATGTATATATATATATATATATATATTCTTTTGAGTCAAAGGTCTATCAACTGAAACAACCTCTAATATACCCGATAAAGATAAAAAGAACGTCTGCATACATTCCACCCTCTTCAGATCCAATCTATGAGATTATACTGGATTTTATAATATATATATCCTCAACCCCACTATGCCTGATCTTGATCATGAGACTTGTGCTCACGAATGGATGTGAATGATGAGAAATGAAGAAGACAAGAGAGTGTAACATTCACTCTTTTGTGCTATATTCAGCTTCACACTATAGTCTTTATTACTATTATTTTTATAAAAGTTGCATTTTAAACATAAGCCAAAAGGAGCTAGCACAAGAAAATATCATCCAACAGCATAGCCTTCATGACAACTACTTACAGCTTTTCTCTCCAGTAGTCTTCTTCTTAACTCTTTATTTTTGATGTTTAATTAGATCACAAAGTTGAAGAGGATCGATATAGAGAGAATGGAGATGGACTCATGTGTACCTCCAGGTTTTAGATTTCATCCAACAGAGGAAGAACTTGTTGGATATTATCTCAAGAGAAAGATTAATTCCCTCAAGATTGATCTTGATGTCATCACTGATATTGATCTCTACAGAATTGAGCCATGGGACATCCAAGGTACAATTAACCTTTTGCCTTTTTCTTCTTTTTTCCTTATATCGAAATAAAAAAATAAAATAAAAATTTCTCCTCAGTAGAAAGTAATCTTCTCAACTCATGTAATGAAGAATGGTTACTTTGAAATTTTAGGTCAGTAGTGACTATTTCTTAGATGCATGACTAAAAAGTGATCAGTGAACGTTTTTCTATTTTATCTGCTTTGAACTGAGCCTCACACGATTTTTTCTTCAAAAGGCCTCATGACATTTAAGATTATCTCTAATTGTTACATGTAACTTTCTTTTCTTTTCATCTATCAATGTGAGACTTTGTTCATAAATCAAAACAATTATGGAAGAACATTCATAATAATCTTAGGGGTCGTTTGATGCGAGGAATAAGGGATAATAATCCCGAAATAAAATGCAGGATTATCTTATTTTGAGTTTGATTAGGGGTATATATTAGTCGTTCCCAAGATTATTTATCCCATCATTTGTACTGCAATGAGAAGATAAGTTATCTCATGTATATGGTAGAATAACTAAATCGATGATTGTCTATCCCATCCCCGTACAAAACAACCCCTTATAGTAATATATATGAAGCTAGAGTAAAAATTGATAATTTCCGTGAAATTCATTTCTCTACCTTTTTGGCCAAAAAGGTAGCTAATTAATAAAAATAAAATCTTGAACGCATGTTTCACATAATTATCATGATTCCTAACATAGCTTTTTTTTTGTTTTTTCTTTTTGAAAAATCTGATGCAATTCGTACAGATAGGTGTAAATTGGGATATGAAGAACAAAACGAGTGGTATTTTTTCAGCCACAAGGACAGGAAATATCCAACAGGAACGAGGACGAATCGAGCAACAGCTGCTGGATTCTGGAAGGCAACAGGAAGAGACAAGGCTGTTTTATCAAAGGATAAAATAATAGGGATGAGGAAAACCTTAGTTTTCTATAAAGGAAGAGCTCCTAATGGAAGGAAATCTGATTGGATTATGCATGAATACCGGCTCCAATCTACTGAACATGCTCCTCCTCAGGTCACCCATATTCTTAATTCTTCATCTACCTCTTTTTTTTTCTTCTTCTTTATAATCCTGATTAATTTGTGCGTATCTTTATTAATTTTGTATCTAAGAGTTTAAGTTCTAATAATTTACGCAATGAAATGCTCGCTCGCTGCCCACTTATTCTTTAAAGTTTATTAATTTCTTAAAAAGGTCATGTCTTTGAGTGCAATGAAAGAAGTGATGCAATCATGTAACTTTACCATACTTTTCGAATTATTAAAATATTAAAACCAAACAAGTCAATACTAGTGGGAAACAAGTAGATAACTCCACTAATTGGTTCATAAACTTGTCCAAGACCAAGTAAAAAAATTCACACTACTAGTACATGTTGTTATAGCACATTGCTTTCGTTATTTTGAGGTCATTAATTTTACTTATTATGAAAAATTACTGGTTAGTACTTATCTTTTAGACAACTGCAATCTAATATCAGGGACGAAGTTAGAAATTAAAATATAGATTTGGGCTAAATCTAATAATCTTGATTTAAAACACGTACGATATGCATCTTACGAATTTCATTTAAATATAAATTTAAAAAACTAAAATTCTGAATCTATAAGCTTTAAATTCTGACTTCGTCTTTGCCTGATATTTTATTATTTCTTTTCCAATATCAGTGTATAAAAAGTTACTAAAACTCAAATGAAATTTCTTTTTACAGGAAGAAGGATGGGTGGTATGCAGGGCATTCAAGAAGCCAAGTCCAAACAAGCAGCCAAATTTGGATGCATGGCAAAATGCTTATTATATTAGAGGAGCAAACACCAATTACAGACCTAATTCATCACTACCAGAAATCACAAGTACTACTCCAACAATACATCATCAACCTCTCAATAATATTAGTGCATTTAACCAATTACAAACAACAAATTTCCATCAATTCCCATTCAATCCATCTCATCATCAAAATATGATCATTAATAATTCAAGCCAAAATTTCTTTGAGAATAATCAACTAGTTGTTGACCTCCCACAGCTTGATAGCCCTACCATTTCAACAAGCTTTTGTACCAAAGATAAAAGCCTCGGTGAACAGAGTTACACAACAAACATCAACGAAGACGATCGCGAGGAAGAGAAGCATAGTAACAATGGGATTAATATAAATAACAGCCAATTTTATGGTGATTGGAAGAACTTTGACACATTGATTGAGCCACCTTCTCATATAAGCCATTTGCTTGAGTGCTTCCCAGATTTATAGCTTCCAAGAAGATGGTATATATGTTATATGAAAATCTTTTTAAGCATAATAGTCTTTTTTTTTTTTTTTTTTTTGGTGTTTCTAGGAAAGAACTTCAAGGAAAAAAGAAAAGGTAAAGTGAAAAAAAATGTGAAAAGGAAAAAGGGCAGCTGCAAGGCATATGGCCTCATTAGACATTCAATTGTTCATTTCTCATTTAACTGTTTTATGATGTTGACTAATGTGAATTGATGTTATTATGTATCTACTGATCAAAGAAGGGCTTTTTTATTTGTTATATTAAAATCTTTCTTCTTGAATATTATACTTTCTAATTAGAGACAAATATTTGAAGATGCAATAATATATCTACGAAATTATTTTATCAGAAAACTTAAGTAAAAATAGTTAATATCATGACGATATATTTTGCACATAACTTTTATCGTGACTTCAGTAGCTGTAGATATTAAATAAACGTAATTGATCAATCAAAATGCGATGATTTAGTAAAGTTAGATGGATTTACGTGCAAAAACATAGAATGACAAAAATGAAAGTAACAATGTACGTATCTTCCTCATGACTTTCAGAATCCAAATTTGGTGTGTTGGAAAATTAGTTTCTTATTCTGTTTAACTTTATTTTTTACTTTTGTATGTTCTATTTCTATTTCATTTATTTTAGTTCACTTATATGCTTATTTCTTATACTAGCCTAACAAAAACCAGATAAGAATCGAATTAATAAAGAATATATAAACAAGAAGACATAGAGAGAAGGAAAAGCGAGGGTAAGAACGTAATGTTACACCCAATATGCTTTTAAAGTTGAGGGGAAACTTTCTTTGGATATGTATCCAATTTTGATATACATTAAATGTGGTGTCTAAAATTAAATTTGATCAAGTTTAACTTTAGAAAAAATATCTAAAGTTTTATATGACTGAAATTTAGATATTTTTTCTAAATTCAGATAAAAATAGCTGAACTTCAGAAAAAAATGTCTGAACTTCAGAAAGAAAAAATTTCAGACACCCCATATGTGAAGTTATTTGAGAAATAGATAGATATGCAAAAATTTATAAACTTAAAACAACCTAAATAGTGATACCAAAATCGGGTATTAGTATAAACTTAAAACAACCTAAATAGTGACACAAAAATCGGGTATTAGTGCTCTTCCCTCCCAATTTGCAAGGGGCGAAGTGCATAAATATTCAATTTTGGGGCCATCATTAATTTGTACTCAAAGTTAATGTCTTTTTGCAAGTTTATCCACATGAGGCACATATTTTTTGTCTAAAGTGTGGCCTCGACACTTTTAACTGAAGTTATGATCTTGACATTTTTTTTAAAGTTGTGACCTCAGATATATAATGACTTGTCAAGGCCAGTTTTAGACATTTTTTCATTCAAGTTGTAGCATTGGCAAGCCAATCTCAGTTTTTTTTTTTTTTTTTTTTAATTGAAGTTGTGGCATTGACAAAGAGAAACTTTAGTCATTTTCGCAAGAGGTTGGTGTTAGAATATGCGCAGCGGAAGCAAGTATAAATAGGATCAATCGACTTACATGAATCATTAGCTAATAACAAAAATTAGGAAACACATTACTAACCTCTTAAAGCTTTTGCACAAAATGTCCAACTCACTCTCCAAAGTTCGTCGTCTTCTGCTATAGCCTCGAAAGTCTTTGAGTAGGGAATACTTGTGTGGGCAAGTACTGCTTCTCAGAAAGGTCTCTCTCTTTCTTTTTTTATGGAGGAAGAGGTCCTATTTATAGCCATGTCTTTAGGGTGTAAAACCATAATCCCAAAACCTATAGGATTCTTTCTCTCCAAGTGTTTGTACACGTTTTTGGGCTGTCACAAACTCAAAAGGTGTACAACTTGCCTTTTCTAGAAGTTGTCCAAAGCTTGTAGGATTTACTATTTCTAGAAAATAGGTTTATTCCTTTCCAAGTTCTTTACCTAATCAGGCATAGCAGGAACCACATATTTAATTAGTGAGATTTTCAATTATAGTATTAATCCGCAAAATGAATGAATTAACCTACCATAATAGATTATACATTATTCCTCTAAAAATTCGTAATTGCACTACTCGGTATAATTTTAAAATCATTCATTAAATCCTATTTAACTTCTCATATTAAGATTACAGATACCAACGAATCGAATTAAATTTCTAACTATTTAATTCATTAATTAATTTAATCCTTTATTCATACACTTAACTTATTTCATGTGACGGATACAAAATCCACCTGCATGGTTTTCATATGGAAACTTATAAGCAACCATAAAGGGGTATCATCAATCTCAAGACCGAGACATGGATTCCATCAACTAATTAGTATTTCACAAATGTCATTTGTCATCATCCAACCTATCAGGAACATTTTAACTAGTGAAAGAGTTTCACTCTTTGATAGATCAAAACAATAAATAAATCACATTGATCATAATAATTATATCAAGATTAAGAGTATAAGTACATTTAATGATCTAGAAAATTTATTTTATTAAGTTAAATAAATAGTTATCTCAACTTGATCCGTTCAATACATACAAAAAAAGATAAATTATATTTAATCTTGTGCTACAATCGTACCGATGAATTTGTCTTATTTTCATCTTAGATTGCGAACATATATAAACTTTATACTTATAAGAACCAACGATTTAATATTCTGTGTATAAGCGAAACTCTATACACTAAATCAGCTACTATATAAGTAAAGGATACACATGCAAAAATAATCTATTTAAGATAAGACTTTATTAATCCAAATAAATAAAATAAAAGTCTTACATAAAAACGAAAGACAATACTATACTAAACTGCATGGTTAATAGTATATCCTAACAGTTAGGACATATATGTGGCTAAACTTTAGACATTTTAGCCTTAAATTCTGGTGAACACATTTTTTTCCATAATTCAACAATTTATTTTTCGAATTTCAACAATCAAATGCATGATCCAACACTCAAATCTACCTCAAATTGATATGCTCAAATTTGAAATATACGTTCCATATATCATAAAAAATAGAAGCTTAATCATCAATTTGCCAAAACAAAAATAAATCTAACAAACACTTCTTCCATCAATAAATCTAATAAAATTATTTTGCAACAATAGTAATGATGGATTGCCATTGTTTTCAATTTTTTCCAACAACATCCATTTGTTTTCAAGTTTTCCAACCATCATGAACTTATTATTTCATGCAAAGAGAAACAAAACCAATTCAAACTCAAAATTAATGTATAGAAAATATACTACTAAAAAAGGCCAAAAATCGATCTCAGGAGGTTAGCTTTTTCAAATAACTGACCTCAAATTAAATTGGAGGACACTACAGTCCTGGCCGATATTTAAAAAAATCAATCTCGAGAAGCCAATATTTTTCATATTTTTTTTAAAAGAATGACCACGGGAGGTCAATTTTTAAATTAAATACAACAATAACAATATATCCAGTATACTCCCACAAAGTGGGATCTACAGAGGGCGGAGTGTATGCAGATCTTACTTCTACTTCAGAGGTACAAAGATTACTTACGATAGACCCTCGGCTCAAGAAAAAATCGTCCAAAATAATCCAGACAAAATCAATGTTCAAGGATTGAACCCCTATATTTACTATGGTGGGATAAATTTTAACCACTAAAATATTGATTCTTGTTAGTTTAAGAATTTATTTATACTCTTTAAATTTATTTTTTAAAAACTATATATTTTTTCTCGATTTCATTTTGATTTTTTCTGACGATCAATATTTTAGATTGATTTTAAATGTTTTTAATAATGAAACTTAATAATCTCAAATCCCAAATTAGAGAAGAGGGATGAGTGGAAAATCATATTAGGCTTAGGATGACAATGAGACGATGCGAGGCAAGGTAGTGGGACGGGGGATTAGATCTATGCAGAGGTGCGGGATGAGTCGATTTGATTTTTCTTAAAAAAGAATCTTTGCGGATTGTGGGTGAGGCTTTTGAATATGATATTTACCACTATAAAATAGTTTCAACTAATTCTTTTTACCTTTTTGAAGTAGTTCATTACACTTTTTTCAAGATAAAAGTATTTGTTTCTATAAATTTATATTATACCTTCATGTGTTTTTTTTTGAAATTTAAAATAATTAAATAAAGAAAATTAGTTATGTACTCATTTTAACTTCGAATATATAAACCGGATTTGCAAAATCAATAATAAAAGAATGTTAAGAGAAATTCAATCTTCAGATTATCGCCATAAAAGTCACCATTGCGGGTTCATGGGAGGTGAGATTTTGCGGGATAATGTAATTGGTTGAAAATAACAAATTATATTATGAAGAATGAAGCGATATGGATTAAAGTCTTTACAAATTAACACACACGGTTGCACTGCACTTCAGCATCTGCATAAAGTTATATGTTTGTTCTTTTAAAATAAATTGATCTTTAATCTTTTTCCTTTTAGTAATCAAATTAATATCCAATAGAACATAACTTCTTTAGAAATTAAAATTATATCTGAACATAACTTATAAAAATATAAATTTATGTCTCAGGAAGATATTTATTTATTAAGAAAGACATAAATAAAAGCCTAGCATAAAGTAAGGATAAAAAGTGCAAATCACCCCACTGTTCGCCATCTCTAGTTGGGCCTCTTAAGTCTTGCTCTCGATTCGTGAAAGCAGCCCATACTTCTGAAAGAACGGGTTGAATACATTATCCATAAAAAGTAAAGTATTTATATAAGAAAATACTTTTACTTTGATGTCGTCTAAAATAATTATATAAATATTTTTAAATTTTTTTTCTTGGGCTGACATCAGCACTGCGCATTTTTCTTTTTTGTCTGTTGTCACTATCATGATATTAATTTATTTCTTTTTCTTTCTCTTTCTTTAATTTATTCCTTTTTAAATTAATTTAAGTCTTTTTTTTTACTATTTTCTTTTTTTTTATTTTACTTTTTAAATTAAAAAATAGATACAATAGCTAACTATATTTAAACTAATAAAACTATAGAAAAATTACATAATTTGATTACAACAAGAAGTAATTTACAAAAACTAAAATCACTAGCTTATTTATTAAAATTAAAATTAATAAAAAAATATATTTTTTAAAAAATTATTTTTTTCAAATCATTATTCTTATTTTTTTTCACCATGATCTAATTTCATGCTCAAATTTGACTTTTTTTTTATTGTTCAATTTTTTATTTCTCTACTCCATTTTTTCTTTTTTTTTCTTTGTTCTTTATCGCTTTTCTCTTATTTTGTTAATTTATTTTCTTAAATTATATTATTCCTTTTTTTTTTCACCGTAACCTAATTTCACTCTCAAATTTGGTTCCTTTCTTCTTCTTTTTTTGTTTTTCTTTTCTTTTTTCATCTTTTTATTTTATTTTATCTATTTTTTTCATAATCTAATTTCATTTATTTTTTTGTCTTTTTTTATTCTACTTATTAATTTTTTTGATTTCATTGAGGCATCCTCTAGTTCGCCGGTGAACACTCTTCAATCCTCTATGATACCATCACAGTATATCTATATACTGACATGGTATCATGGAGGACTACTTCAGTCTTTTAATGAAGCACTCTTTAGTACTCTATGATACCATTATAGTATATCTATATACTGACATGGTATCATGGAGGACTGTTTCAGTCCTTCAATAAGATACTCTTCAGTTCTCCATGATACCATCATAGTATATCTATATACTAGTATGGAATTATTAAGATCAACTTCAGTCTTTTAGGGAGAAAATCCTCAGTCCTTAGTGATACACTCATAGTATGTCTATATATTGTCATAATATCATTTAGGTCTATTTTAGTCCTCAACTATACCATCACAGTATATATATATATATATTGTCATGGTATCATTTAAGTCTACTTCGTCCTTCAGCAAGACACTCTTCGAGCCTCAATGATACCATCACAATATACCTATATAATATTATGGTATTATTCAAGTCTATTTCAGTCCTTAATGATACCATCACAATATATCTATATACTGTCATGGTATCATTAAGTTCTTCTTCAGTCTTTCACCATGACACTCCTCTGTCCTCCATTATAGTATATCTGTACTAGCATGATATCATTAACGTTTGCCTCGGTCTTTTAGTGAGAAATTTCTCAATCTTGAATGATACCATCACAATATACTTATACTGTCATGGTATCATTGAGGTTTGCTTCAGTCCTTCAGTGAAACACTCCTCAGCCCGTTATGATACCATCAAAACATATTTATGTACTAGTATGGTATCATTGAGGTTTTCTTCAGTCCTTCAGTGAGACTCTTCATTGCTCCATGATACCATCATAGTATATCTATATATTTCCACGGTATCATTGAGGTCTGCTAAGTTCTTCAATGAGACACTCTTCAACCCTACATTATATTATCATAGTATACCTATACAATATTGTAGTATCATTGAAGTCTGTTTTAGTCCTCAATGATACCATCAGAACATATTTATATACTGTCATGGTATCATTGAGGTCTTTTTCAATCCTTCAGTGAGACAATCCTCAGTTCTCTATGATACCATCATAGTATATCTATATATTAATATGGAACATTAAGGTCTACTTCAGTCATTTAATAAGAAAATCCTCAATATTTAATGATGCCATTACAATATATCTATATATTGTCTTGGTATCATTAAGGTCTACTTCAGTCCTCAATGATACCATTACAGAATATTTAATACTGAAATGATATCATTGAGGTTTGCTTCAGTCTTTCATGAAACTCTTCAATCCTCCATGATACCATCATAATATATCTATATACTGACATGATATCATTGAGGTATGCTTTCGTCTTTCAATGAGACACTTCTTAGTCCTTTGTGATACCATCATAGTATATCTATATACTGACATGGTATCATTTAGGTCTACTTTGATCCATCAATGAGGCACTTTTGAGTCCTCTATGATACCCCTATGGTATATATCATATACTGACATGGTATCATAGAATTTACGTTTAATTTTGATATTTTAATTTTTATATCAGTTTTAGCAAGTTAATTTTTATAAAAATAGTTACAAAAGATAGAGTCATATTTTAGATATAAGTTTCTGTTTTCATTTGCAAAATAAAAAAAATTATAAAAATAAATTCTTTATCACTTTATATATTTCTAAAAAAAATTAGCGGACTTTAATATTTTTAATTACTTTTTATTGTAGTTTAGTTATATTTTTTTTATTAATATAGAATAGTTAGTTCATTTTCTTATTTTGATATTTTATTTTTTATTTTTTTAAAAAGATAAAAATATAAAAAGGGACAAAAAATAAAAATAAAGATAAGTTAACAAAAAAAAAGTAAAAAGAATAGAGAGAAAAAACAGAAAAAAATAAAGAAAATAAAACAAAATAAAAACTAAGGAATAAATTATAAAAATGTTACCAAATAATATCTCTAATAAAGAATAAAAGAAAACAAAAGGATAAAAATAATAAATAAGAAAAGGAAAAAACATTAAATGAATGTACAAAAGAAATAAATGAAAGAACAAATGCAATAAATACAAGGACAAAAAAAAGGAGCACCCCAACATTTAAAGAGAGGGGGTATTTCAGGTAAATATTTTACCCCAAATGGTTATTAATGAAATTAGTATGAAAAAAGATAAATCAGGATAAATAGTTTACTTTTTTTTTGGTAAGAGGGAAAACCCGCAGCCGCTACAACCTCTGCCCTTCGGGTGAGCACTCTGTGGTGAGCACTTTGTGCGCACTGGGTAAAACCCCCCCTGTGCAATCGCCTGCAAACCACACTAGGCAAGCCCTGTGCGGCAGACTAGATTGAGAAGGCATTAGGGCGGGTTCGAACCCACGACCTCCCACATGGAAGGCCTACCCTCAAACCAACTCAACCACACCCTAAGGTGCTATAAATAGTTTACTTTGAGGAGGTATTTTATGCACTATTCCCTTGAAATGGAAAAAGTTTGCGGCGTGCCTTTTAAACTGTACTCATTTTTTATTATTTAATTTTTGTTTGATATTACTCTGTTTGTTTTAATTTAATATAAAGATGAAATAATTTAAAAAGTTTATAAAATATCGTAATCTTAAAAATTCATGGCCCTTTAATCTCATGTATGAAACTTGTCACTAAAGGTTATTTGATACTAGGGATAGAATAAATAAAGTTATCTCATAAATTGAGATATCTCATGAGATTAATTATCCAACTATGTATATATGAAAAAACTTATCTAATCACTATCCAGTCCCCACTTTGTCAGATTATACTGGTATGTTATTGTTGTTGTTGCATCTCAACACTATAGTATAAATGGTGACATAAATAATTTCTAGACTAACTTATGCATCTAACTAAATACTAGATGAGATAATCCTATATTTAATCTCAAAATTATTATTCATTATCTCTCGTATCAAATAAGCCTTTAGAAAGTTACAACTAAAGAGTTGTAAAAAAGAAACTTTTTTAATGAAGTAAAAAAGGGGAAGAAATAATTTCTTGACCCTTTACCATTCTTTGTTAGTTTATGGTATTTTTATACGGATTCATTTTTAGATATAAGAGACGTGAAAATATCATTTTCTTTTATTTAAATTATAAAAAGTTTAAAAGATCACATTTTTTTCAAAAAGAAAAAAAAAGAGTGCGTAATAAACTTCGAGAAAATGATCAAAATAGTCCTTAATGTATGAACTTAGATTGATTTGGTCCTTGATATATTACAACTTATGGAGATGGTCCTTTATATATACTAAAAGTTTATCACTTTAGTCTTTTACCAAAGAAACCTAACTACACCCAAAAAGTGATCTGCCAAAAACTAAATGGAGGCTTCATCACGTGCAACTCAGGTGAGATATTAAAATCCTTTAACAAAAGCTCTGCCTTGCTTTCCTCGATCAATCCCAAAGGGTGAAAGTTCCCATTTTTCCAACTAAAACCCTTCTTCTTCTCTTTTGTGGTCTCGTAAAATCAATCGACACAAGAAAAATTTCTCCATTGTTGAACAATGTTAATCAAAAGAAGCTACAGAGGATCAAGCCCATGTTATGGTAAGAATTTGTTTTGCGTTTAGTCAAGGAACCTAAAGAACCAACCCATTTTGTACGCAAAACTTATTAGATTGTTACTACTGTTTCTTCAATCCTTTTATCAGATTCATTTTTTCTTTTTGGTAATATTATATTATACTTTTAATTTTTTAACTTCAAGAATATCTAGAAGTTGGTATTGTATAAAATATACATGTTTTGTCATATTTAGAATGTGATTTTTATCTTTTAAAATATTTTTTTTATCTGCAGACTCTGTGTTCGAGGCATCTTTTTTCAGTATCTAAATTTATCTTAAAAGATTGATGAAACATCAACCGACCAAACAGTATGTTGGTGGTATTATTGGCTACTTTGATTATGTTGAAGTGAAGAATCTCAATCTTACTGATTTAAAGAAGATAGTCGAACTATGTGATTACCTAAATGATTCAATAACATTTTGGCATAAATGCGTGAAGCTTGGTAACAAATAAAGATTAGTATCTACGGAAGCTGAAGCAGAATCCATCCCCAAAGAAAGAGTGGTGGAGTTATATTTTAAACATTTGGACATTAGTGTTGATATTCATAAGAAGATGTCACATGAATATGGGAATTCTGATTGTGTGAACTCGAAAGACAACAAGAGTTTGGATAATGGTTCGGACAATGGGAACTTTGATTTTCCAAAGCACAATGCTAAGACCGATGGAAAAAAAAATTTCAATTTTGGCTTTGGAATATACCTTTGACGGTAAGAAGGAGTTCAAAAATGCTGTAACAACTCAAGAGGTAAATGAAGGAAGGTATATCCAGTGAAAGAAGAATGATAAAGTAATGATGAAAGCAAAGTGCATACACAACGATTGCACCTGGGTAATAATGGCTTCAAGAAAGCACATGAGCAATCAGTTCAGATAAAACTTATAGCCCATCACATAGTTGTCAAAATTGGCACCATTATAACAAGACGATAACTTCTTCATTCATTACAAGGACCTACCTTGATAGAATAAAATAAAATAGGGGATGGAAGTTGTCTGAATTAAGAGATACTGCTAGTGTCGAGCTTAAAGCTCATGTTACTTTAACTCAAGCAAGAACGACTATGAAAAGACATTTACATTACTTGATGAAGATTTGAAAGATCAATTTGCTATTCTTTGGGACTATGTTAGTGAGATTGACAGGACAAATTCGGGAACTTCAATTTATATGAAGTTTACTGATAATGAGATGCCTAATAAGCCATAAAGATTTCAAAGAATCTACTTATGATGTGCTGCTTGTAAGGAGGCATTCAAGGCTGGATGTCGCAAAATAGTAGGTGTGGATGGGTATTGGTTGAAGGGCCTAATGTATGGGAATCAGTTATTGACAGCAGTGGGTCTCTATGCTAACAATAATATATTTCCAGTAGCATATTCTATTGTTGAAAAGGAATCCAGGGAGACATGGTCATGGTTTTTAAACCACTTGACTGGTGATTTAGAGATTTATGATCAAGAAAGTCGGACCTTTATGTCTGACAAACAAAAAGTCTTATTGAAGCATCTAATGAGATTTTACCATATGTTGGTCATAGATTTTGTGTGAGACACCTCCATAACAATTTTCAGAAGGCCGAATTTTTTGGTTCGTCCCTCAAGAATGTAGTTTGGGCTGCTGCAAAGGCTACAACTCTGGAGTTCTTTAAGATTTGCACGAAGAACATGCATGAATTGGATGCCGAAGCCGTGCATGGTTGAATGAAAAACCACCTACTAATTGGTCCAAATCACATTTTTCTCCAGGTGCTAAATGTGATATTTTGTTGAATAATATGTGTGAAAGTTTTAATAGTATGATTCTTGATGCTCTAGACAAGCTGATCATAATTTTGTTGGAGAAATTAAGGTATCTTCCTATGGCTAGATTCCAAGTTAACAGGGATAAAGCGAAAAAATGAAATTCGGGTGATATTTGCCCTCGAATTAAGAACATATTGTACAAGAACGAATCTGCGGCAGCTGCATTTATTCCAAAAAAAATCAAATAAGTGGAATTATGAAATCCTTGGAGCATCGATTATCGACAATTTTTTTTTTCTTTTCAAATTTTCAATCGTTTTTTTTCTAATATACACAAAAAAATAAAATTTTGTCAAAGATTTGAGTGAGGGTATTATTGAAATTAGAAAAATATTATGAGATAAAAAGGTAAATAGTTTGGTCAAACCTAAATGACTTATAAGCCAAATAATAAAAAGTTGATATCTACCAACTTTTGGCTTTTGACTTTTTTAAAATACTTTTAAACTTTTTTTAAACATTTTTTAATAAAACCAAACACCCTCGCAATCAAATCAGCAAAATAAAAAGAACTACCAATGAACCAGCAGAATTCGAACCCAAAAATTTCCACAATCTTTACATTAATATTCCCCAACATATAGCACTGCGGGCTAGTTGGTAATAAAATAATGTTCTCACTGCAAACTTTAGAAAGCTACTAATAGCTAGTTGGTAAAACAATATCACTAATAGTTACTTAGTAAACTTTAACAAGTCCAGTCCAGTAGCATATATCTTCATTTAAAGCACAACCAAATGAGATTTTGAATTATACATTTCCCAAAAAGTTCTACATCAGCATGCCAAACCATTACAAACTAAGACAGCAACTTAATTAACTTGAGTCATGTAGTATGTCACTTCTTTGTCCTTGTCAATTATTTTTTTGCTTCATTGATTCCCGACATCTTCATAGGCTTCCACATTTTCTTCTAAGTGCAGCAATTTTACTCAATAACTTCGGAATGACAATTTTGGATCTTGCATCAACTTCATCATCTTTTCATTGAAAAAGTTTTACATGATTTCACTTCCTACGATATAGAAAAAAATTACACGTGAGTAATTAGTTTAAAATGAATTATTTCAAGAAGCAATCTGAAAGTGGTTTTTTTTTTAATCAACTTATGCTCAAACTAATATAGAAAGTGAAAAACATTAGAACTCATACCTGATAGCAACTCACAAAGAGCAAGTAAGAAATTTCTTATTGACAATTTCAGAATACTTTGTAGCCACTTATGAAAAAAAAGAGCAAGTAAGAAATTTCTTATTGACAATTTGAGAATACTTTGTAGCCACTTATGAAAAAAAATATCAATTGAGAGAAAGAATAACTAATTTGGACGCAAAAGATATGTCGTCATTGCAGATATTACTAAATCAAAAACAAACAAAAACCACAAAAAATATTCAAACATAGTTAAGTAGTATTGACTGATCACTACCGCATGACGGCTAAAGAGTTGCCGATTTCAGATATGAGTGGGAGAAAGAGGTTTAGGACAAAGTTTACAACAGATTAGACGGAGAAGATACTGAAATTTGCTGAGAAATCAGGGGAATAAATGAGATTGAAAGATTTTACAGAGACACAGGGATAAGTAGAATAAGAGAACATATAGCAGTAAATGACCATGAAACACCAGTCCAAAAATAGAGTTCTTGATTCAATGCAATATAATCTAGTAAGCCTTAAATCTTTTGTACAATGAAACTCGTGACATCACAACGCTTCGCATAAGCACCTCACCAAGATAATGGTGCTGGCAGAGCAAAACAAGTATAATAATTCAGAAAAATCAAAGTAAAGCACCTAATCTTCAGTACAAACGGTCCTCGATATATAATAAAACCACTAGTGATCCATTTTAGCAATTTCCATACTAAAATGCTGAAACTTGTAGATAATCTCATTAATAACAGCTATATATTACACAATGAAAAGTAAACTTGATACTGCTATTCCATATTCAATCTTAAGCAATTTTGTACGGTCACTTGATTATGAAGGAATTCTTAAGTGTTAGAAAATATGAACTATGTGTGTTACAGAAAATGAAGCTCCAAAAGTAAGAAAATTGATAGAAGGAAAACAGAAACCTGAGAAACAAAGTGACGACATACCACATGGAGAGTTACACCCCCAGTATCTTCTCCCAGAATTTCGAATTGTCCATGATATCTTTAATGGCAGCAAAACTCCATGGTTGCATCAAACTTAAAAATTCATCGCGTCCTCCTCCATATACAATCTACTTAATCCAATCCAAAATATTTTAGACTTCTTCTATACTCCATTAAAGGACTGACCATAAAATTGTAGTTCTCTTCAAGTCTTACCCCTTATTCGAGACTTTCTCCCTTGTTCTTTCGTGTTTGGGTTAGGGTTTTTAGTTGGAAAAGCTGGAATTTTCACCCTTTGGAATTGATTGAGGAAGGCAGGGCAGAGCTTTTGTTAAAGGATTTTCTCACCTGAGTTGTATGTGATCAAGCCTCCGTTTATTTTTTAACAGACTTTTTGGGTGTAGTTAGGTTTCTTGGGTCAAAAGACTAAAGTGATAAACATTTAGTATATACAAAGGACCATCTCCATAAGCTGTAATATATCAGGGACCAATTAATCTAAGTCCATACATTAAGGACTATTTTGATCATTTTCTCAATAAACTTCAAATAAAAGTCTGTTTCACCATTGGCGGAGAAAGCGATTCCTTTTTAAGCTGAGATAGAGCAATCAGAACAATAAGGCGAGGAAACAAGAAGGTAAATTGAGTTGAGAAAAAAGCCAGAAAGATGTGCAATTTCTTAAACTAAAAGAGAGGCGTACATATATTAGGGTATTTGAAAATACAATTTCCATTTGCTATTTTATTATTAAAAAAGAAAATCTTTTTAGTAATGTAGTTTCAAGTTTCTGAAGAAATATCGATTTAGTTTGAGAAGAATTTTGGTAAACACTTCCTAAATCAAGAGTATAACTGATATTGGACAAATGATAATTTCTGTTTCTCTGTTTACTATAATATATGCAGTAAAAAGAAGAAAGAAAGGGAAAAAAAAAAACTTTTGCGCTGATGAAACAATATTATTAGTTGTTATGATTGAGATGCTCAGACCATAAGAGAATTTGAGTTCAAATGTCACCTTAGTTTGGTTATTTGTTAATTTTTTTAAATTCATTTGAGAAATCGTTGGGACGTAAATGTAATTATAAGTCTAATTTACTTACAACTTAACCTCTTAATGTAGTTTCTTACAAGTTAATGATCAGTGTTGATCACTACTTCCTTCCCCTTTTTAGTTGTATTGTTGAGAAAGTTTTTAAATTTTGTGTTTTTGAGGTGAAGTTTCTCAATGGAACAATAGATATGACTGGTAAGTGCATTTCCATAAATTGATAATACAACTTATTGGCATATATACTACTTTACAATTATTTCACGTCTATATTAGGTGATTGCCATATCTTAGTATTTCTCAAACAAAATAAAACAAGAACAGGGGTTCTTTTTGTTGAAGTGAAATTCAGTTAATTTCCATGAGGCAGAAGGCGAACAGGAAGGCCATGTACCGGGACAGGTGCAGCATGGAACACAATCTTCTCATCTGGAATGTCCTTTTCAAGCTTAAATCTTTTCACTACATTGTGCATGAATACTAGTACTTCCAGTCGAGCATACTCTTTTCCCGGGCACATACGAGGTCCTCCACCAAAGGGTACAAACGTGAAGGGTGCAGGACCACTTCCCTCAAACCTTGAAGGATCAAACTTTTCAGGATCAGAGAAGTATTTGGGATTCTTGTGTGTCGAGTGAACTGACCAAAATGTCTGTAAACAACAATAAAAACATGTCAATTTCACACACCCTTTTTGTAGAAATGAATCTATATCTAGCTTAGTAGAATGAAATTTGTAACCTTCCAGCCTTTTGGAATTGTGAAACCTGCATATGTAAAATCAGTGACTGTTTCCCTGAAAGATCCTTGAGCTGGTGGAGTTAGCCTCAGTGATTCGCGAGCTGCGTTCCAGGAATACTTCATCTTCTCAATGTCCTCCCAGGTTAGCAACTCCTCTGCTCCTTTTGACTTTGCAATTGCCATTTGCTCTGTCATGAAATTAACCATTTGGATTTTAATAATTATGAATAAGCAATATATATAATGTTAAGATTTTTCTTCCATGGATTAGTTTACCTTTGTAAACTTCATCATAGACGTGGGGAAGTTCAGCGAGGTACTTCAAAACACTGGTGACTGCACTACTAGTAGTCTCAAAGCTTGCCACTAGCATTCCTATTATGTTGTTAGAAATCTCCATTTCACTCATTAACTGTCCATCTTCATCAGTAACAAGTAACATTTTTGACAACAAGTCTCTGCCTGCTGTCTCTTGATTCTCCATAAGTTCCTTTCTCCTCTGTGTAATGATCCTCATAAGTTCATCTCTCACCATTTGCCCCCCTTTGATAGCGCGATTATATGCTGTTCCGGGCAAATCAATGGGCATGGAGAATAATCCGTTTGTAACAAGAGTAAAAGGATCGGCCAACCTCTTTATTTCCTCAGGATCTACCAGACTCATGAACAGTCGACATGCCAAATCAAATGTGTACTTCTTTGATAAAGGGAAAACCTTGACTACTCCATTAGAATCCCAATTTTCATCTAAATGTTCACGAGCCATGACATCCATAATTGGAATGTATTGTTTTAGAGCCTCAGGCTTGAGAATTTCATGGAGAAAACTACGTTTTAAAGCTGATACTTCTTTCAATGAACTCTCCACAAATTCAGGGAAAAGCAAGGCCTTTTTCATGGATTGTGGCCACCATGAGGTGAGAAGTTTGTTCTCACTTGAGAACAAAAACTTATTCCCTTGTGCACCACAAAAGAATGCCATTTTCTCTCCCATGATTGATGTTTGGAACACTTCGGGCGAGTACTTCTCCATTCTGTCTTTGATGAATTTATGAGGGCCTAGCAAGGCAAACTCCATATTTTCTCCTAACAATGGCCATCCAGAAGTTCCCGGTGGAAGTTTCTTGCTATTCGAATCATATTTACAACAGAGAAAGAAGATAAAAGAAAGAGATAGAGGAAGGAATAGTAGGGCTAATAGATAGGGGGCCACGGCTTCCATTTCTTTTTTCTTCTTCTACTAGCAATGAAAGAGAGAAAGGAGTTTTCTGCCTATGTCTTGGAAAAAAGTGAGTGTAGTAGTGCACATATATATGTATGAAGTAAAGTGTGTTAGACTATAGAGACAGAAAGGCAATGACAACAATAAGACAACTTGAAGGATATAGCTCAATATGAGAATTGAAGGAAATCTTGAAATAGTTAGAATTATTCTCTACTTTGTCATCATCTATGCCTTTGATATTATATGATATCAATGTTTATTTTGAAATCATTATGCTGTCCACCCTCAACTATGAGTTTTAATATATCTTATTTCCACTGCCTCAATTGTCAAAGTTTTAGATCATTAAACCATTAGTGATCCATGTGGTCTAGCCCTCTAGAAACGTAGATAAACCATTTAAATCTTTGGTGACTTTTATATTGGTTAAAATTTTCACCAATTGGATTGATTCTCTTTCTCTAGTGCTTTATTAGTGGTCGATCAGCTACTTTGCGAGATATAGTCAAATATATACTTAACCATGCATAGATTTCCTAAATTTGTGTGCTTACTCTAGTGATCCTCTGTCTTTAAATAGAGAATTAATGGCTAAATAGTAGATCTAAATTGTTAGCCCTATCAGTTGTTTGTGAGTCACGAGCATGTAATTTGTATTGAATTTCTCATTATTATATATAAGCTTTTTACTTAAGTTTATTTTTGAATTGTGTTCATCATAATACTCTACTTCTCTTATAGTGTACTACATTACATGATTCTGTAGTTTAATTAAATTATTAAATTGTAAACTAGTTGAAATTGAAAAATCTTTGATAGGGAGCGTATTTCTGAATGAGCTCTATTCGATGCGAATTTGAATTAATCGGGTTTTAATGTGGGTAGAGGTATCAATATGGGTCAGACATATTGGGCCGACCTAGCCCAATTCTTATTTTGATAGGGTTGGATGAAGTTTTTGCGTGGAATGTCACTAAGATACAATGGTCTTTAATTTTTACTCTTTATATGTGTAGTCTTTAGTTTTTGTCATTAGTATTCATTAAATTATAATTTATGGACAATATTACCCTTATCTTCTCCGGCAAAGTTAATATTTATCGGTTATCATTTAATAAATATTAGTGGCAAAAACTAAAAACTACATATATAAAGGAAAAAAATTAAAGACCACCACATTTTAATGACATTCCATGCAAAAACTTTTTAAATAGATATATGCATCACACGGTGTAATACTAACATAGCTTCAGACTCTAATTCAATTTCTTATCAGGCAGAGGAAGCATCATGTTTCTCTGCCTGATCGTTAGATCTAAAACATATCAGAAAAATTACAGCAATCATTTTAGTATAGCCAGCCGGTAACGTTTACTGCGAAAATGATGAGATGAAAAGCAGAAACAACATTTATGTTTTCAATTATAACTTAGCTAGTTGGGGTCGAGTACAAGCAAAATGAGGAGAAGCAAGTAAGAACAAACTCAAAAGAAACTTTATTACTATTAATTCAAAGAGGAACAATTACAAACAAGGAAAAATAAAAACACAATATATTACACATCCACCAAAACCTAGTTACAGCCAGGTTTGATTTTATTCAAAGCTGATAATACTTTCACCTTATGACAACACATCAAATGATCGTCATTTGATGAATGTCTAGTCCTCGTCTGCAACGACGATGACTTGCTTCCCAATATTTTCTCCACGGAGTATTCCAACTAGAGCAGCAGCTGCGTTTTCTAATCCATCTTTTCGATCTTCTAGATAGGTTATGTTTTTACAGTACAACATTTCAGTAACCTTTTCGACGAATTCAGCATGATGTTTCAAATTGTCATCATCGATGTGAAACCCCTCCATTACAATGCCCTTGTTGACGAGGTGAAATAAATTGTGAATGCCATCTGGTTTGTCGAGATTGTTATACTGAGATATCATTCCAGAAATAACTATCTTACTTTTAGCATTCATGTGCAATAGCACTTCATCCAACAACGGCCCTCCCACATTGTCAAAATATAAGTCAATACCATTTGGACAATACCTGTAAAAATCATAAAATCCTTGACTAATAAGACACTATAGTAATATACAAGTAGCTATATATACACTAACCTTGTTAAAGCTGCACCTAAATCTGTTTCTTTTTTGTAGTTGAAAGCATCATCAAATTTAAATACATTCTTTAAATAATGAACCTGCAAATTAAATAGACGACAATTATAGGTTAGCCACAAGTGGGATTAATTCAATCACACATGTGTTAGAGTTCGAAATAACCACACGTCATGAAGTGAAAATTAACAATCACATAGTATTTTAATATGATTTAATCAATTTGAGGGAATAATCTCATGCTAAATAAAAGTTAACATACACGATAGAAACTCAGGTCAAAACCCTAACAATAAGTACCTTCTCATCGGTGCTCGCACTTCCAACAACGTAACAATTATTGAGTTTGGCAAATTGTCCAGCAAGTTGACCAACACCTCCTGCTGCTGCTGAGATGTACACAACTTCCCCTTGCTTTGGAGCTGCTACATTCGATATCCCAACATATGCTGCAAATCCTCCAATACCTATATATTAATTGGAATTAATTAAGCTTAAGGTATATATGCCTTGTTTTTTTTTTTGGAAAATTTAAGTAACTATATCCTTCAGCCATCTAGTTTATCAATATGATAGAACTACACACTATTTATATAGTTTAGCTGTATATATTGTGTATAGATATGTGTAGTACATGTATATTTAATATAAAATATACATGCACCACCTGTATATTTGTAAACTAAATAGCCCAAAGACATAGGCCAGTAATTTTTCCTATACAAATACAACCCTAAATAAATAAAATCTAAACTCTCGTTATGTATTATATTTTTTTAAAACTCATGTTATTTCAAATAAATACATGACATTATTTGCTCTGTCAGTTTTTTTTTTTTTTTTGCCTGTTTAAGTAAGATTTGGTGTATATGTACCAAGAAGTCCAGTGTAATAGGACAATTTTGTATCCGGATAGCGTTTGATTTTTCTTAGAAATTGAGGTTCATCTTTGATCATGGTATATTCTTCCCAACCGGTAATTCCCCAAACATAATCCCCTTCCTTATAATCCGGATTAGTTGACTTGATCACTTTTGCCAAGCCAAATCCCGATATAACCTGAAAATTTCGATCAATCAAATATGAAAAATATTAATTTTTTTTTCTACGGCCCGAAAGTAAATTAATTAAATTAAATAATTAATTAAATTAAATTGAACTCACGGAACCAAGTTTGATGGGCTGAGGATGCAGTTGAATTGTATGTGGAGAGTGAGGGTAATCTTCACCAGACAATTGGCAACGTAAATCAGCATCAACTGCCAAATAGAGATTCTTGAGCAACACAGCTTTTTCCCCATCAGGATTAATTAATGGGATAATTGTTGATTTTCTTAGCTCAAAATTATCCTCTTTTGGCAAATCTTTCACATATTCTTTTAACACCACTTGGTTGTTTCTGAGTGTTCCTTGCATTTTCGAATATATTATAATAACAAAAAGTACAACAGAAGGAAAATGAATTTGGTGAAGAGGGAAATGAAAGTGCCGCACTATATATAGTGTGTCTTTAAACATAAAGTAATATAATTAACTATATTAAATTAAAGTCTCAACTATTTACAACATTAACCATGCTATATACACAAAATTAAGCTTTTCTATATGTTTTGAGATAGATGTTTGCAAAATCAATCGATGAGATTATAACTTGCTTAAGTTTGAATTGATAATTAACCCGTTCGTTTATTAGCTCAACTCAATTCATTTCAATTCATCAAAGTTATTTGATTAATGAGAAACCTTGCCAAAATATTTTCAAAAAGATATTCTTATTTTATTTAATATGTTATATTTAGTCATAACAAAAAAAATTATTAGTTTTATAAGTTATCAAAGATTATAAAAGAATAAATAAAGCAATTAAAACTTAATTAGAGTAGGACGGGTTGGTTTATGACCCAGATTTTAACCTAATTTCAAACCAACCTATTTCTGTCGAAGTAACTTTTTGGCGGGTTATTTATTAACTCAGCCCATTTTAACCTGTCCAAATTCAGTCCAACCTGCCCATTTGCCACTTATACTCCTAGATAAAACTCTTGGAAGGCTAAAAGTGCTTATTTTAATAAGTTAAGTATTTGATCAATTTTTTTTGGGGGGTGGGGGTGGAGTAAGTGTTTCTGAACAGTAGCAGAAGTTGTGTTTTAGTAGCTAAAAAAAGTAACATTTCCTCAAAAACACTTTTTTGAAAAATACTTTTGAGAAAAACACACTTAAAAGCAATTTTATAAAACTTGAAAAAATACTAATAATTGTTGTTTAAAAATATTTTTTAAATTTATTAGTCAGACACAAACTATTTCTCACTAAAAGTAATCACTTTTAAAAAAATCAATTTTCAAATGAGTTAATTTTAGAAGTTTTGACCAAACATGTAATAAGTCATTTTTTTATTAAGTTAATGCTCTCAAGTCTTTAAAATTTAATTAAAACGCTTTGAAATGGTCATAAGTGAATTCCATATTTTTCAATAATTTTGTCCAATTAATGTTTTTCTTTTTAGCTATTCATCTAAAAGATGCAGCGCTTTGAGTATTTTGCGAAGACTTAAGTATTTAATAATATCTCGGAGTCTTCTTTTTATATTATGTGACTTCGAATTTTTAAATACTTAAAATTAAGCCGTCTTCACATAATTTTTGAATCCGCAAAACCTCAATTAAGTTTTTCGAAAATTATTTGAAGAAGTCTTCTAAATACTTAAAGACTCAAATTCACGTAATATAAAAGAAATCTTCGAAATATTATTAAATACTTTAAGCCTATGAAGCAATAAATTCCTGAAAAAAAATAATACTTAAATGATATGAAGTCGTCTTTAGATATATCTAAAAGAATTTGCCAATGAAAATTTGAATCAAGGAACAGGTTGTACTTTCATTCTACGCAACGCTAAATCAAAGACCAAATGCATAACTTACTAATTAAATACATATTTAAATTAACACCGATGAAATTGATTTTTTTCGTTGTAATAAAATAAAAATTGAGTGATTATTCATAAAATTATTCGATTAAGTACTCCATGACCGCTTAACTGTCTTCGTTGGATCTTTAATATTCTATTAAAACACATGAAATGGATACATGATCAACAAATATGTGAATTCTATCTTTTAATTTCACTAATTTTGACCAAATAATACTCTATTTTTTTGAGCTATTAATCAATTGTTATGCCTGTGAAATTTTGTTGATATTTTATTTTATTGGAATCAATTTTATTATTGGGTTTCTAGATGTTGTTGAATATTGGTGTTGCTAGAAACTTTTTGACGGTCAACCACAATGGAGGCCAAACATAGTTGGGAAAATTACATCATACGATATTTGCGGTAAAATAATTATTTATTTTATTTTATATAATTTTTTTAATCATTAATAATTTCTTCCTTCTATTTTTCGTTCTTTTTCTCTATTTTATTGCTTTATTTTTTTTTCTTTTTTCTTCTGTTGTTTTTTTATTCTTTTACAGTTTTACTGCTTCTGTTTTCTTTTACTTCTTTATTTTTCTGCTGCTTGCTACTGCTTTTTTTTTCTTTTTTTTTTCTTTTTTCCTTCTTTCTCCTTCTGTCAATGCTCCTTTTCTTCTTCTTTCGTTGTTTTTTTATAAAAATAATTTTTATATTTAGATACGTAGATATTGCATATAAATTTTAATTTTTTTTAAAACTATTTTTTTTCTTGTTTCTCCTTTTGTTAATGCTTTTTTCTTAAAAAAAATAATTTTTATATTTAGATATATAGATATTGCATATAAATTTGAATATTATTTATTTTTAAAAAATATAGATTTTTATAAATACTTTATTATAAAGATATATTTTTGAGTCATTGATATTTGCGTTATTGTTATATAATATATTTAATGTGATTATAATTTTCATACTTTAATATTTAGAAATTGTGAGAGTGCAACTCATATTTATCATTATAAACTTAAATATTGTTGGGTGAATTAAATTTAAAAAATTAAAAATTCGTTGTTTGGAGTTCTTAAAAGCTTAAAAACTCATTAATGAGTTCTGAATTTGTTGAAACTTTTAAGCAACTTATGATTGTTGTTTGTTGGTGGTGTCATTTTGAAATTGTGGTTAAAATTTAAAGCTATTTGAAAAAGATTTGACCCATTTATAATGGAGTTTCGTAGTTAAAGCTTGTAAGAGATCAAACAGAATTGTTTTGTATAAGTTGTATAATTTTGCATAACAATTAAAAGTGTGTATAAGCACCTATTATATACTTTTATACAAGATTTATACTGTATACAATAAATATATATTGTTATATAATGTTGTATATCGTGTATAAGCATTAATTGCGGGAAAAAAAAATTATGCAGGTGTAATATAAAAATATGAATTATGTAAATGTAATATTTTATACTAAAGTATATATTTTTGTAAAAATCCCAAAAGATATTACACCTTCTTGAGGTTAAAATCTAGTGTTGATCAAAATTTAGCAATGAAAGAAGGACGAATGATGTACATCTAATTGGCCTTTAAGTACTTTACTTAGCTTTAATTTTTACTTTATCTCGTTGTCTTTCTACGAGAATTTCATTAATATAGAAATTACTTGGCGAGATCATGAAAAATAGGGATATTTATTGAATATCGGGTGATTTAATAGGTTGAATATTAATATTTAAGTATTTAATCATTAACTGAATCAATAATATATGAATTGATTCGATATCACTTTAACTGTTATTAATTAATATTATTAATTAAATTAGTAACATTTTCACAAAAATAGTTATGACTCTAGATGTTATTTGGCTATATGCCCAAGTACACGAGTCTGTTTAGTTCCTCTAATTACGAAATTGTATTATTTAGTCTGATGATATAAATAATTTTTGTACAATGCTAGATGTTACAAAATATATTTTGTATTACTTAAGTTTTAATATTAGTGTGGGAAGACTTTTGAAAATATTGATATAATTTTTTGTCCTTCATTAATAGACTTTACAATAGATAAAATTATATTTTATTATTTTTCTTCAATAATTGTCATTTACATTATCCTAACATTTAATTAAAATTAATTAAATAGCTATTAAATTTTTACTTATTTATAAAAAATAAAAATTCTTAATATTTAATATTTTAAAATTAACAAAATTTTAAATTTTTATATTAAAAATCTTAATATTTAGTATTTGCCTTATTACTTTTTAAATTGAATACGTATACCACCATTTTGATTCATCAGGGTTGCTTTTACGTGTCATTCTCTTTATATGATTTTCCTCACCCAATATTGCTTACTAGCTATTTAATATTTTAATAGCCTGCTTCTTTCAAGGGGAGTTTGGTTATCAAATAAGTTGTCTGCATTTTTTTGGTTGAACGTATATTTTTATTTGTGGGAAAAAGTTAAAAATATTTTTTTTAACTATTGGTCCAAAAACATTTCTAATCTATTTTTTGATTTAAAAAATATTTTAAACTAACACTTTAAACTTGATAGTTTATTCTAATTTAGAAAATTATATGACTTATTATAACTAACCACGAATATTATTTAATAAACATTAAACCCGCTCATTTTTAAACCCACATCCACTAATCCATTTTTACTTCAAAAAATGCATGAAAATTCTCCATCAAATAAGTGAACTCAAAAAAGGTAATGAGTACATTGGTTAAAATCTAAGTTCCGACCTTATAAAATTAAAATCCTAGATTTGCTTTTGTATATATTTATGTGATGCAGTTTTTGAAAAGAAAATTTGAGTGTGTCATTCCAACTTTACATGTGTATATAGTACTTATAAATAGTTTTTTCTGAAAAAATATCTATTTCTACTTAATTTACAACTAAAGTAACAAAATAGTAGTTGAATGCAGTTGTTTTTCGAATTCAAAATTTTGAATACAAAAGCTCTAATATACGGATTTAAAAGGAGATAAAAAGACAAATTAGCATTTAGAAATGAGGAAAATGAGAGAATTTTACAATTTATTTTTCATGAAAAAGAGAGAGAACTTACCTGTGAACTCAACCAAGGTGATAGGGTTCACAAAATAGACATATGAATACATCAAATAAGTAAAAACGGGTTAACTCGTTTGGAAAATGGGTAGATTTAATTTTTATTAAATAATATTTATGGCAAATCATAATAAGCCATGTGGTTTTCTTAAAATTGAAAAAAACTATCAAATTTAGGATGTTAGTTTGAGGGTTAGTTTGGGGATTCTTGAGCCAAAAAAATAGGTTAGGGATAATTTTACACAAATAGATGAATGAAGGATATTTATGAACTATTTGTTCATACATTAGGAGTATTTTTGACTTTTCTTTATTCACTTTAGAATAGGATAATTTATATTAATTAATATTATTTTGACTTTAAAAAATTAAACATGACAGATAAATTTAAATCATCGCGGAGCTGACGAAAATTAGTATTCGTATATAATGTCCTCTATGTATTAGTATCAAAATTAATTTTAAGCTTAGGAATTTTTTAGAATTTTTTTCTCAATTAGTTTTACTGACGTATAATTTTATTAATTTAGGATTGTTGGCATGTATTTAGTAATTATAATTATAATTATAATTATTATGCTCTCTCTCTCTCTCTCTCTCTATATATATATATATATATATATATATATATATTTATTTATTTTAAGAATAGATATTGATATCTTTATTTAATATTTAGGAGTAGTCATTTATATATATATATATATATATATATATATATATATATATATATATATATTTATTTATTTATTTTAAGAATAGATATTGATATCTTTATTTAATATTTAGGAGTAGTCATTTATATATATATATATATATATATATATATATATTTTATTTTTTTTAAGAATAGATATTGATATCTTTATTTAATATTTAGGAGTAGTCATTTAATTATTTTTTTAATATTTAAAAATAATTATATAATTATTTTTTTTAATATTTAGGATTTTAATTTTTAATTTCTTTCCGTTCTAGAATTTCTACTTACAAATAAAAACAGAAAAAGCAAGTACAAATAATAAAGTTGCACTTAGTTGTAAAAACATAAAATATACTTTTCTAAAAATTAAAAGAAGTTGAGATTATTTTCTTCATCTATATTTTCGCCCAAACAAGTACTAATTTTTTTTTCTTGAATGATGGATTTAGCAATAAATTATCAAAAAAAAAAAAAGGAAAATCTTAGTTACGAACAATTTAGCGTCAAAACTTCCAGCTAAGTCCAACTTTTTTTTTATATAATTTATTGTCAAATGAGATACGCGCTTTTATCACGCACAAAATACATACACTATATATATATAGGTAGAAATATAAATTTAATAGTGTTTAACCGGTTAACAATTAATTAAACATTCTTAACGAGAAGCCCCTTAACTGCAGAATTTCAAACCATTTTGCAATCGTCAATTCAATAACCAATATTAATAAATTACTAAAACTTATTTTTGTGATTGAATTATCAATTACCATTCGATTTTAAATAATTCTAACAAAAAGTCTTTGAAAATTATTTGGAGACGACTTCTACATATTTGATGACTCTTAAGTCACATAATTAAAGAAGTCTTCGAAATATCATTAAGTATGCTCAATGCTCATCCATAAGCTTAAAGTCAAATCCCTTAAAAAGAAACACTTTTATCATTATCCAACATACCTTGTAATTTGAATTTGAGTTAAAACATATATTTTTTATTGATAAATCGACACTTTTTTTTAAATATTTAAAATTAAAATTCATTTTGTGAATGCCATGTAGAGCTACGTCCTTTTTGAGGGGTTACTAGTATTGAAACTTGTATATTTTTTTTTTGATAATAAATATGAAATATTATCATGGACATCAAAACAATATCAAAATACACCTAAAAAGCACCCAGGACTACAACCCTCTAGCAATAGTGTAGTCGTATAGGCCTTCAACAATCCTAGCTATGAAAAACATAATCTGACTCTACCTACTACATTCCTTTACCTAACTACAAACCTTTACCTAACTACATAACTTCTGAAATTTTTTTTACATCTTTGAGTCTTTTTTGTTTGCTGCAAAACTGTTAACCTATCCTTTACCTCTTTCTATATTTGAGTAACTACAAAATTGATATTCACAGATGCTCCTCTAAATATCTTCTAGTTCCTTGCTTGCCATGTATGGTAGATCATTGTTCTCCAAGCAGCAACTATCACTTCTTTCTTCATTTGCCTCCATTTCCTTCTATTAAGCCAATGCAAATATTGAGTAATATCTTTTCCTCCCAACGTACTCCAATCAAATTTCGTAACTCACTTTGGACCTTCTTAATCCACGCACATTCAACAAAGAAGTGTTTCTGTATTTCAACCACTCATGCATCACATAAGCAACATATTTTATCCTCCACACTTACATTCAATCTCTTTAGCCTGTCCTTTGTAAGCAACCTTCCTTGATTAGCAAGCCATACAATGAATCTGTGTTTTGGTTTTAATACCCTTGTCCATATTAGTTTAGCCTCATCTAGTCGTAGCAACCCAATCAGTGAATCATTATAACTACATGTTATAGAGTACTCTCCATTAGCAATGAGCTGATATCTACCATTCCGAAACCAATGTATCATGCTTCCCTTTAGTGCATTCAATTTCCTCCAATACCAACTGCTATCTACAGGTGGAGTATGGTCCCAAATACTACCTTGTTGCTTTATATAGACTCCATGTACCCATTTTACCCATAAGCTATCCTCCTTAGCATTCAGTTGCCACAACAGTTTTCCAACCGAAGCTACATTCCACTTCCTACACTCTTTAATATTTAGCCTACCATATTTCAATGGTTTACAGACCTTGTCCCAAGCTACAAGGGCTATCTTTCCGTGCTCTTTAGATGTGTCCTATAAGTAGTCTCTGCATCTTTTGTCTACCAGTCTCAAGATATTTTGTGGCAGAATAAAAACACTCCCCCAGAAGTTATAAATTGAGAACAACACAACATTTATAATTTGTAACCTCTCTGTGTATGATAAGTGTTCTGAATAGGCATTAGTAATCCTATCTGTAATCTTGTCCACCAACTAATTGCATTCTATCTTACTCCACTTCTTAGAGGACAATGGCAACCCAAGATACCTCACAGGCAGCCTACCTAGTGTGAAGCCTGTAAGATGTAATATCTCCCTCTGTATTTCATCAGAAACTCCAGCCATGAAGATTTTTGATTTATCAGTATTTTCCACTAAATCTATGACACTACTGAAGTAATCCAATACTTCTATAATCTGCTGAATAGGCTTTACCTCTCCCTTGCAAAAAATCATAAGATCATCAGCAAATATTAAGTGAGCTAGCCTAAGTTCCTTGCACATTGGATGATACCTGAACCCTGGTTGCTTACTCATTTTCCTCAAACATCTTGATAAGTAGTCCATTACTAGCACAAACACCAATGGAGATATTGGATCCCCCTGCCTCAATCCCCTCATACCCTCAAAATATCCATATCCCTCTCCATTTACCTTGGTTGAGAACTTTGTTGACGAGATACAAGTCATGATCAACTGAGTGAAGGAATTAGGAAACCCATATCCTTCCAGTGCCTCTTCTACAAAGTCCCAACTAACCATATCATATGCTTTCTTCAAGTCAATCTTCATAAGGAACCTAGGAGAAGTTTTCCTTGTGTAGTGCCTGAGTAAATCATGATAAATCAGCACATTATGAGTCAATGATCTTCCTTCCACAAAAACATCTTGACTGTCTGCTATCAAGTGTTTAAGAGCCTTCCTCAACCTAACACGGATGACCTTAGAAATGCATTTGTACAACACATTGCAACATGAGATTAGTCTAAACTGACCAGCCACTTGAGGAACTGAAACCTTGGAAATTAAAGAAATTATGGTTGCATTGATTTGTTTAAGTAGTTTCCCATTCCTAAGGAACTATAGAACTACATTTGTCACGTCCTCTCCCACCACACTCCATGTTTTCCTAAAAAAATCACTACCATACCCATCTGGCCATAGGCTTTTGTTAATATCAATACTAAACATTGCCTGCTTCACATCCTTCTCAGTGTAATCTCTAACTAAGTCCAATTGTTGGTCTATAGACAGTGTATTCCCACTTCTAAGTACACTCCTACAAGCCTTCAATTTGTACCTTTCTTTCGTCCCCAACAGTTCCTGATAGAAGAGAACAAAAATATTTGCAATCTTTTCAGGGTTTGTATTATTCCATCCTTATCTTTCATCTGCACAATTGCCTGCTGCAACTTCCTATGCTTTATAACTGCATAGAAATATTTTGTATTATCATCTCCAAGTTTTACCCAATTTTCTTTGCTTCTATATTGCAAAAACACTTTTGCCAAGTAAGAAGACCTCCTAAAATTCTGGTAAGCATCCCTCTCCTGTTCTTGTAATGTTTGGTCTAGGGGTTGCACTTGCAAAGCTTGCTGTGCCATAGTCAGTTTTTTCCTATCCTCTTTATCTTGAGTCAGTATATTACTAAAATGTTGCTTATTCAACTCCTTCAATGATTGCTTCAACATTTTCAGTTTCCTCACTACTTGCAACATACTACAACCTTTTATATCTGCCTCCCAAACTTCTTTAGCCCTTATCAAGAAATCCAGATGACTTGACCAAACATTACAATATCTAAAAGGCTTGTGCTTACCCTTAACCTTTCCTATCTGCTCCATCTTGATTGAACAATGGTCACTAATCCCTTCTGCCTTGAAAGTAGCAGTAAAGTCAGACATAGAATGTAGCCACTCACTATTAACAAAGACCTAATCTATTTTTGAATAAATCCTGCTTCCTCTATGTTTATCACTCCATGTATACGTGCTTCTTTTTGGGGGCAATTCTAGTAAGTTACATGATTTCACACATTATTGAAAATCCCTCACTTCATTCATTGTCACTGGATTACCTCCCACTCTGTCCCCCTGGCTAAGAATAGAGTTGAAGTCACCAATTACAATCCACGAAAATGTACATGTTTGACTTAATGCATCTAAATAAGTCCATAAATCCCTCCTCCCATCTATGGTATTGTAGGCATAGACCACAATTAGCACATTAGTCATCTGAAGTGTGAGATGCACCACTCTACATGTCATAGCTTGAGCAGAACTATGCATATGATCTATTTGAAAATAATCTGGCCTCCAAACCACCATGATCCTCCCATTGTAATGATACTCCAAATTAGTAATATATTTTCATCTACTAAACATTCTTTTAGTGATCCCCTCAATTTTATTTACTTTGACCTTGGTTTCAACTAGACCCAGTAATCCTACATTTTCTTTATTGCAAAGGATATTAACTTCCTTATGCTTATTAGGGCCATTAAGACCCCTAATATTCTAACATAACATGTTATCCATTGTCTGAGAGATGTATATAACTCTCTCCCCATTCCTGCATACTTTTGCCTGCTCTTGCTCCTTTCCTAACACTTGGAATGAATTTTGTGCCTGCATCTCTTTTATCTGTTTGAATTGTTGCTTACTAGTGTGAGCTGGAGTAATCCAATCTACCTTCTTCTGACCTCCCAACCCTTTTCCTGTTTGCAACTCTTTGTTTGAATTCTCCCGACTCTGCTTAGGGGATAGATCTTTACTTTGTTCCCCTTCCTTTCTTTTTCGACCATCATCCTTCTCTGCCCCTTTGTTCTGATCTTTACCAACATTTTGTATCTCCCTCTGCCCCTTTTGTGATCCTTGAATTGATTTTTTTTTCCTACATGTCTTCTCCTTATGCCCATACTTATTACATTACTTGCACAAAGTAGGCTGCCAATCATACTGTACTTTCTGCTCCATAAGACACCCCTTTTCGTTCCTGAAGACTATTTTCTCAGGTAACATTGTATCAATATCCACTTAAATCAATAGTCTAGCATAGTTTAATCCCATCTTCTTCTCTATTTGTTGGTCTACCATTATTGGCTTCCCAATTAAACTCCTAATCTTGCTAAGACCTTTAGGGCTCCAATATTTGAAGTCAAGTCCTGGCAATTTCACCCATATGGGCACTGTGTACAATCTTTCTTTAGAAAACTCCATATTCGCTGTCCACGCTTTCACAATAAAGGGCTTATTATCAAAGTGATAAATTCCTCCTTGTATAACATCATTCCCCGCTCCCCCCTCTGAGTCAAACTTGACCAATACTATTCCATTCTTTAGCGTCGACACCTTTTTGATCCCATGCTTTGCCTAGATTCGTTGTATGAACCCATTAAGTACAAAAAATGAAGGATGAGCCCCCAATACATAACATATCAAAAAATTCTTCCAATACAATATTTTCGAACTTATATCATCCACCTCAATTTCACATACCGGAGTCTCACTGTGTAGATCTGGAGCTACAAAATCCAGCTTGAAACCCGCATTTGAAATCTTAGTTATGTCAAAATTCTCCCATATGGAGGGCTTCCGAATCTGGTCTGAAGTTATCTCTACTTCATCTGCCCATGATAATCTCCTCTTCTCAATCGTTTTCTGCTTTTCTACTCTATCCATTGGCACCAGTGTTCCTACTATTGTATTCAATGGAGCAGTAGTTTCTTCAGTTTCCATCTCAACCATCTCAGCTCCTGGCGTACTCAATTTAGTTCCTACCTGAGTATTCTTCGATTTCCATGCTGCTTTCCCTTTTCCAGTTTTTCCTGTTCCATCAAAGCTTTCTAGGTGGGTATCTGAGCTCTCCTTCCCATGGAAGGCGTAAGTTAGCTATCCTACGCCGAGAGAGAAACGGTACCCGATATAATAAGAAAAATGTGGAAGAAAAAATTTTATTTTTTAACACAGACACTTAAATAACGATATAGAAAAAATATTTATAAGTTTTATGCGCTCATACTTTTTGTTAAACACAAACGTGACATTTTGGCCAAGTGATGTGTAAAATACATATTTACGAAACGTTCCATATATAAAAGGTTTTCTTCATAGAAAGGGATAAATAATGTATTAAGTCAATTAAATACTTAAATTTTTGAAATACTTAAAGCACTATATCTCTGAAAAAAATAATTAAAAAAGTTGAGATCTATTAATACCCTCTAATAATATAAAAAGTTGGATTACCTCCTACGATTTATCTGTAGTCTCTTTGACTTCTTTCTTTGCTCAAATTACCAACTGTTGTAATTTGTATTTTTACATGAATTTCTGTAAAAATAATTTACTGTTATAATATAATAAAGCAAGAGGAAGAATATCGTGGAGAAATAGAGAATAATTCTTATTTTTCTTGAGGGATTCTCTTGAAGGGTTAAAGGGATGAATTACAGTGAGTGGAAAACCCCTTTATTTATAGGGAAAAACCAACTTGGTCCCGAAATTACTAACCCTAACTTTCCTTCTAAGAAATAGACATCCACCATAAATAAAAAATATATTTATAACATTTATAATTTATTTTTATTTTTGAGTTGTCATTTATTGAATTTTATCCAAACATCATATAAAATCACTAAAAGAAAACAAAGAAGATATTTTCTAAGATCATCGACAAAGCTGATTTACTTTATATATATATGGGTAATAATCGTTTTCACCCTCCAACTTTGCTTTAAAAATCAAAATCCCCCCTTAATTTTGAACGATAGACATTCTCCCCTTTTTATCCTAATTGACTTTTTAAAATACTTGTTTTATCCTTGGTATTTTTAATTCTCCATTTATGTAATATCTTTTTATATTATATATAATATTTATTTTTCAACCTAAATATTTATAATTTCTTATTTAAATTCACTAATATTATAAGTAGAACAATACTTCTATAAATTTATCACAAAATTCAATGCTATTTAGTATTTTTTTTAAAATTATTTTTATTAAAATATTTTTTTTGGTAATTAAAATTTTATTAATTAGCAAGTGGAAAATACAAATCCAAGCAGAAACAAAACTTAATCTGCTATATCTATAAACTTTCTACTCCGCCAGACTCAACTCCTAAAGATTAATATATGCACTGATCTATTAAACATTTAACCTTTCCTGTAGCTCTAAGACTGTAAATACAAGCAATATGCCTCGCTATAGTATCTAGGTTATTCTTTCTTGTTAAAAATTCCCGAGTTCCTATCTATCCACAGTATATGGCAGAATTCAGCATACACCATTTTGAACAAGTAAGCATCAGCCCTTTTCTCTCTGGTCTGCATAATCAGCCACTGCAAGAAACCGACCACGACAAGCAGCTGGATTGCTGCATATTCAACCATTTCAACAGTCGAGTCCAAATCTTCCTAGTCTTTCTACATTCCACTATCAAATGCTGATTTGTTTCCTGTTCAACACCACAAAACTTGCATTTATCCTCAACTTGCATTCCCCATTTCATTAGTCTATCCGCTGTGAGTAACCTTCCATGCAGTTGAAGCCACATGGTAAATATGGATTTAGGTCTTGCTTGGTTCTTGGACATCAAGCCTTTCCAAGGCACACATGGCAGATCACCCAGAAGATTTAGATAAGTTTGCTTAATCACCATACCTGTAAGGGACAAGTAAGATCTAGCATCAAATACCTTTTTTCACCATCCAACATGCTTGTGGGGGAGCGGTTACAACTCTCATATCCTGCTCTTTTGTATAATAGCTATGAATCCATTTTATCCAAAGCTTATCTTTCTTAGCAGCCAATTCCCAACACATCTTCAAGATAGCAGCTTTGTTCCACAACTTGAGCTTCACCATATTCAGTCCACCTGCAGCTTTAGGTGAACAAATTTTATCCCAAGAAACCAGGGCCTTCTTAGTAATAGTCTCCACACCAGACCATATATAACTTCTGCAATGAGGTTCTATCTGTTTAAGCACTTTAACTGATATAACAAACATTTGAGGCCAGTAGGATTGAATCCCAAATATAACTGTTCTAACCAATTGTACCCTGCGAGCATAAGAAGTTTCTTTGCTGTCCATATAGTTATTCTGGCCACAATATTATCTACTAGAGGTTGCCACTGTAGGACACTTATTTTTTTGTAGCCAAGGGAATGCCTAGATAAGTAAAAGGCAATGAACCTTGACTATAACCAAGTATCCTTTGAATTTTTTGCCTAGAAACATCATCAACCCCTCCATAGTATATAGAACTTTTAGCAAGATTAGTTTGTAATCCTGAGGCTAAGGAGAAAATATCAAACTTAGCCTTCAATTGAGTGACTAAAGAACAATCACCTCTAGAAAAAAGAAGTAAATCATCAGCAAAACTCAAATGAGTGATATCAAGTTTAGAACATCTAGGATGATATTTGAATAGACTATTCTATTTAAAGTCAATAAATTCCTACTGAGATACTCCATCCCGATAACAAACAAAAATGGGGACATGAGATCCTCTTGCCTCAAGCCTCTAGCTGCATCAAAAGGATTTGGTGTGTCCTCCATTCACTGTAATAATGTAATTCACAGTAGAAACACATGACATAACCCACTGTATAAATCTGTTAGGAAAACCAAGGCCTTTTATAAACTACTTTAGAAGAACTAATCGACAGTATCATAGACTTTTTGGATGTCAACTTTAATAACACATCTGGGAAAGATATGCTTCCTTGAGTAAGCCTTGACTAACTCATGAGCAATAATAACATTATCAACCACCTTCCTCCCAGTTATAAATCCAGCCTAAGTATCTGAAATAATTGAGGGCATCACCTTGTGCACCTGTTAGAAAGTACCTTTGCTATAATCTTATATAATATTGAGCAACAAGAGAGAGGTATAAATTCCTTAATAGTACTAGAATTAGAGACCTTAGGTATTAGGGTGATGGTAGTACAGTTTATCCCTTTAAACATCTTACCTGTATGAAAGAAGGTCTGAACTGCAGCATAAATTTCACCTTTGATCATTGGCCAAGCCTTCTTATAAAACCTTGCATTATCCCATCCACCCCTGGTGATTTTTCATCCCCAATAGAACAAAGCCCCTAATAAATCTCATGTTCTATAACATCCCTACACAACTGCTTCTACTGAGTATGAGACAGGGTAGGTCCAAATTTCATTTCATTATTATCTACTGCTGGCATAGAATGACATGCAGTACTTATAAGAGATTTATAAAACTTTACAATTTCCTCCTTAATTTGGTCTTTATCCTTCAGAACCACTCCATTAAGGGATGTTAATTTTGAAATATTCTTTCTATGGTGTCTTTCCTTCATGACTACAGAGAAATATTTTGTGTTGGCATCTCCAAGTTTCAACCAGGTCACTCTTTATTTCTGTTGTAAAATACTCTCCTCAATCATAGACCACTTCTCAAGTCTAGTGATAACTTCTTTCTCCTCTTCAAAAAGAAGATCTGAAGCCTGCTGATTCATTTTCCCTTGAATATCCTGCAAATCTGCTCTGTCCTGTAAAACTCTAGTTGAGACAACTTGAAACTCATTAACATTCAGCTGCCTAAATTCTCTTCTGAGCTCTTTCAATTTCATCTATATATTCCTCATCATGTCCTTATTTTTAGAATGCTCCAAACTTTACCCACTATGGTCAGGAAAAGAGGGTGATCTGCCCATACATTAAAGAATTTAAAAGGAATCTTCCCTGCTGTCATTAACACTTGTACAATATTGGGGCATGATCCGAGATGTAGGGAGACCCATAATCAACTCCTAGATGTCCATAACTAGAAATCCAATCATTATTGCCAAATGCCCTATCCAATCTACTATAAATTCTAGCTGCTGCCCTTTGCTTGTTTGACCAGGTGAAAAACTCTCCTCTCCAGGCCAACTCATTCACTTCTAACTTCTGAATACAATTGCTAAAATCCTCAATTTCTTGCCTAGTAACTAGATTACCATGTATCCAATCAGATGAGGATAAAATTGAATTAAAATCTCCCCATAAGAGCCAAGGTCTATCAATGAACAAGCCCTGCAGTTGATCCCACAAAGGCTTCCTATGTTCCTGTCACGCCCCACCTTGAGAGGCATGACTGGCACCTGTTGCCCTACTAGGACCTGAACTGCTGAGCGACTGAGCCTAAGCACCTCTGGTGCAGGGGTGACTCTGACTCTAGAATCAAGAAAACAACAGGCTATATAGCGGCTGTAAATACAACCCCCGACTGACAAGGCCTATAGCCACCTGTGAAAATAAACAACTAACCAGAGACAAACAATCATAGGGAGTCCTATGCGGGCCGACAAGGCCACCATGATATCTAGTTATAACTGGAAAGTAAAATTAGATGCTAAACTGAACTATGACCGACAAGGCCACCAATCAACAGCTAAACAGGGCCCCACACGACCAACACACATAATCTAAAACACATATGGGCCCCACACGACCGATATCATTTAACCACAGGGAAGTAACACAATCTGCAAGCCTCTAGGAGTAATAAAATGGTCGGGACAGGGCCTCGACCTACCCATACTGTACAAACAAAAGAAGTAAACCTCTATCACACAAGCTCCGGAAGAAGGAAGCTGACGGCTCTGTACGGCTCACTGGAACTACGAGGGACCTGCTCCTCGTCTATCTGCACCCGCAGACAAGTAATGCAGTGCCCTAGAAAAGGGTGTTAGTACAACGGGTACTGAATATGTAAGGCAGTAACTTTAAATAACTGAAAGTAGGAAATAGAACTGACAATAACTGAAGTAAAGAAAATGGATTGAAGATGACTGAAGTAGTGAAATCAGCGCTAAACATAACTGTAATAAGCAGGGTAGGGGTCTTACCTGTCAAACGAGGCGTCTTACTGTCTAACTATCAGTAACTAAAGCAAACAAAAATGTTACTTGGCCACCATAAGCCGGAAGGTACAATCAGCACAGAATAACCCACCTGGGCCCCATTAGCCCTAGTGTGTACACCTCAATCTATATACCCCTATCTAGGTCATACTGAGTCAACTACCAACTGTAACGTCCTGTCGATCCCCTCGGTCTGCAATTGGGCCCACTCGGCCCCTGATTGTAGCTGTGTCTGAGTTCGGAGGACTCCTGATATCTACACCCCAGGCGTAAACGCTCGGAGGGCGTGTGTATAAGGCCAACCACGGCATATGAGGATCTGGATCCCCATCTTCATTTCGCTCCGTAGAGCGACGCAATCTTGCCCCTAGCGGGCAGCGACACAACTATTAACCCTGGGATGGTCACGGAAGCTATACAAGTGTAATCCAGCCTACTGCAATACAAATTAGGAGCCTCAACTGACAACAACAACTAGACATGATAACATACTCCTAACATGCTTTACTGGGATTCATACTGGACTAGTATGCTGAAGAAACTAACTTGCTGAAATAAAATGCCTTAACATACCTCGTTCGCTGTTTACCAATTAATTGACTAGTTTCGACTTGTGTTCAACTGCTCTTCTCAACTGTAATCATATTAACGAAAGAATTCTTTATTACTATATTCGAAGAAAAAAATAACTTATATATATATATATATATATATATATATATATATATATATATATATATATACTAACTATACTTCAACTTATCGAAAGACGATCAAAAACTCGTAATTTCTCGGGAATCTAGAAGGGAGAAATACTTACTTTAGGCACGTGATCATATTGAAACTAGTTTGAAATAATTCCACCAACTTAGGCTTGGCGGGACGATGATTCTCTGGGCATATTTTACGAAAATAACGCCGCAGCGATGCTCTCTGCCGCCTTATACTTCACTACCCGGAGTTAATTTAGATTTGGACGGCGTTTAGCGGCGCAATCGGATGATTTCCAAATATTTTCCTCGGTTTCCCTCTATTCTAGACGAGAATATATGAATAATGATCTAACTTCTAAGTGTGAGGCCTTTATATACTTGAAGCGGCAGACAAGGCAACGTGGCACTCTGCCGGTCGCGCCAATTTACGGGCGTGCCACTTTGGGTAACGCGGAGGGGGATGCTCCATGCCACTTTGGGTAACGCGGAGGGGGCTGCTCCGTGCCACTTTGCCCCTCTGGGCAACTTGGTTCGGCCTCCTCCCGTGAAATCTCGACTTGGCACCCTTTCGGCCTTTCCCCGGGCCCTTTCCTCGTACGTATGACGCTCTAAAACTCTCAACCAACATACAAATAGGACGACAAAATGTAAGAAACTTACGGGGTGTAACAGTTCCACTATATTTTATCCATATGTTACAGTCATTAAACAATCCACTTGATGATCCCTCCCACGAATATGACAGTGAATAAATTGTGCATGTTGACTTACCATATTAACATCATACACATTATCATTCCAAAGAATTCATATTCTTCCATTCATAGCATAATTGTAGTTGGCATATAATTTCCAAGTAGGGGAAATTCTAGCAGCTATATTCTGTGCATTATCCTTCTTCACTCTAGTTTCTACTAGTCCAAGGAGAATAATTTGGTGCTCCTTGACGTAGGAGGCCAACTCTCTTTGTTTAAATCTTTTGTTGACCCCCTTTATATTGACCCCCCTTATATTCCACATTAGTCAAGTCATTTAGTTAATCCTCCATCATCTGGAGGAGGAGAAAAACTAAACTGATCATCACCAGATAAGCTAGTAAATCCATTTTTAACTGGAAGTTCATAATTCATTAAGCTACTACCTGATACTGCATGACCTTTCCTTTTTACTACTTGCCAGATATTCTCAGTAGGACCTTGTTCAGGCAAGTGAAGAGGAATAACCTTACAAGATTCAACAGCTTCCTTCTCACTCGGGATCTGCATAGAAACTTCTTTAGGAAACCATACTTGTTTTTGGGTTTTCTTCCTTTGAAACTCCTTCTGTGGCTGAGGTCTAGTTCTATTACAATCATGTCCAACTTGAAGACACTTTTCAAAAAACACTGATTTCCAATCATGCTCTATGATTTGCTGAAACACCTTACCCTGATCATTCATAACTGCAATCTTATTCAGTAATGGCTTCGTTATGTTCACTTCAATGAGCATAAGATACTATGGTTTGTTTAGCCATACATTCATCAGTATACAATGGCTTACCAATAACACTTGCAATATGATTAAGAGAATTACAACTCCAACAATTCATCGGCAACTTAGGGAATTTCACCCACAGTGGCACCTCAGTAAGAAAGTAATTATTGAAGTCAAATTGTGGCGATCATTGTTTGATTATCAGAGGCCTATTGTTAACAGTATAAGGCCCTGAGTACAACACTTCCTTCAGATCTGCCATGCTTTTGAATTTGACAATATAGTACCCATCCTCATGATAAAATAAATCTGGTTTTGCACTTGAATTCTAGGTCCGATTGATGTAATGAGCCATGTAGTGGTACCCTGGAGTATCCCCTACTACATACACTATGAGAGCACATTTCCACTTGTTTGTTTCAGCCTCGATTTCAAATTTCTCCAATTTCACAACTAGGTTGCCATCAACTATATCTGGGGTGATGTAAGTGAGAGCCATACCATTAGTTGAAGCTCTATTACCAGCAAATAATTTCATCCACATCTCATCCTTCTCCCCTGTCTTCCCTTTTACTTCCTCCGCAACTGTTACTTAATCCTATTCCAATACAACAATACCCATTCATGGAGATAGTATATTGCGAGGTATTTCACTAGCTGGAGTAACCATAGATGAGGATCTCGGTGTTATAGAAGAGTGGTGAGCTGGACTCTCAAGTCTAGTTTGTTCCATATTAGATCCCTGAGATTTGCTAGAATTCCCCTAAACTTTCTTAGAAACCCGCGCTCTACTTCCCGAAATTGTGAAGTTGAGTAAACTAGTGAGTGCAATCGATGACTTTCTTGGTCTTCCTCTTCCTCTCTTCCCTGCCATGGTGATGCCGGCGTACGCTAGCTTAAGCTACGCCGAGAGCAGGTTCAAGAGAAAATTTTATAGGTTTTTCAATTTTTATTTGTGATAGTTGTTTAAATCTCTTCCCTTTATTTCCCAAATGTTTCTTCTCTTACATATTACATGAAAGGGAAGTGTGAGAAAAACATTAAGCAATAACAAATGTGTATATATATGTATGTGCATGCATGCATATGAGTGTATTTATGTTTCTCCTCTTTATTATCCTCTATTGTCTATATAAATAAATAAAATTTGATTGTTATTAATAGAATATTTCGTAATTTATAATTTAAAATTAATTATATTATACATAAATAATCTTCAAATCTATCTTTATTTTATTAATTTTTTTCTATTTCATGCATTGAAATAAAGAATATTATATATATTAAATGTGTATATATATGTATGTGCATGCATGCATATGTGTGTATTTATGTTTCTCCTCTTTATTATCCTCTATTGTCTATATAAATAAATAAAATTTGATTGTTATTAATAGAATATTTCGTAAATTATAATTTAAAATTAATTATATTATACATAAATAATCTTCAAATCTATCTTTATTTTATTAATTTTTTTTATATTTCATGCATTGAAATATATTTATAAAATTATTATTACTTTTTGTTTTCACTTATATAAATACATATTATAGTTTGGTTTGTTATTAATAATTTTTTTATTCTGTTACTTTACTTCATTATTGAACATCATTAATTTATACACTCAATTAGTAATTTTTTTATTTTATTTTCGTCCCAAAAGTTAATATTTATTTATTTTATTAAATATATTGTTACATAGATTTAAAAAAAACATATTATGATTTTAAAGAAGTAAAAAAGAAGAAAATAAAGTTGATAATGTAAGAGTAAAATAAGTATTTTAAAAAGTCAATTAGAATAAATGGAGAGATTATCTATTGTTCAAAGTTGAGGGAGAAATTTGATTTTAAAATAAAATTGGATGATGAAAACGATTTTCACCCTACCTAGATATAATAACTTTCGTGACACTTAAAGCTAAAATTTAGTAGTCTTTTCATTTTATTTTTTGTTTTTATGATTACCTAAGCACCCTCGAATTTCGTTAGATCTTTAAAATTTAATCAAAAACACATAAAATGGACAATTAATATGTGAATTCCATTTTCTCCATCAATTGTTTTCCAACTAATATGAGATTTTGGATTATGACACATGAATATGCATACAATTAAAAAAAAATGTGGGGGTGGGGGGAGTTTTCTATATACATGAAATTAGATTCATATTTATTAAAAATAGTAGGAGATTTTTGTTTAACGAACATAGCATGCGTTCTTTTTCAAAACATATACAAAATCATATTTCGAATCTCGCTAGGCTTAGAATTTTCTATATATGTATACATATATAAATTTTGTATAATGTTCATGTTAGGTTTTTAAAAGAAAAAACACATCATATCTCACTCACGATTCATGTATAAAATCTGTATAAATTTTATATAAAATTAATACAACTACAATAATACTATATACAACTTTTATATAAATTTATACAACTACAACACATAAGCAAGCTTAAATAATAATTTTCAAACCAACTCAACATATAATTATAATATTATCTCTTTCAATTTTTACTTATATAATATTGACTTGAAAAATTTTCATCAATCAAAAATTGACTTGTCAATTATAATGTATAAACCATTCTTGGAGGGAAAAATTGACCAATTTCTCCAACCAATCGCAGAGATCATTTTTTGAGGAAAAGGATTTAGATCCAGAAGACCCAATTTTTTTTTTTTAAATTTTAAAAAAAGATAATTACAGGTGAAAGAAACTTGATTTCTTCACATCCTTTATTCTCAAACGACGGAAATTAATGTCATAATATTTTAAAATAACATAAAATTCCACCAAACAAGATCAAAACAGTACAAGCAAAACAATAGCAGAACACCAAATCAAATCCTAATGACCATGAAATCAAATCAATGCAAAAATTAAGAATGTTGGTGTTGGATTATGTTGTCCTCCTGTATTTAAATAAATAAATTAAAGATAAATAAATGGATATCTGAAATTACAAAATTTATTGTGTGTTCTTAAAAAATTTAATCTCCTCAATGTACTCGAGGTTTTGGACTACTTCCTTTCAGGATAAAATGGATATACCTGTAAATGGTGTGACAGTACCTCAAACAGAAAAAATTTGTCGAACTCTTAGAATAATAACAAATCACACAACAGACTCAATTTTGTTTGTTCAAAAGTATGCAGAATGTTTAAAAATTCTCTATCTGAAATGAAGGAAAAAGACCTTTATTTATAGCCAAAGAATTGAAGTGAGGTGGTGTGAAAACACCTATTCAGTTAGTGTCTGTTTGGAATAACTTCTATTGGGAAATGAAATATTTTGGCTTGACTTATGCTGCACCTGCATTTCGTAGAGAGGACTTCAACATGTAGGTGCAATGCAAGTCCAAGCAGAAACCTTCCAGTAATTTCTGCATGAACCTGTGTTTCGCAGGTGAAGACTTGTGGCATGCAGGTGCAATGCAGGTCCTATGCCAGATCGCATGAAAAGTCAATTCGAATTTTAAATAAATTTGATCTAAAAAATATATCAATCAATCAGATCATTTGAACAAATTCGAATACGAATTCGAAGCTGAGCAATGACGACGACGCGGGGGGAGACTTTTTTCTCGACTCTTTATTAGCTAGAAGATATGCTTCTCAATATAAGCACAAACATTTCCCTTTTCCCTACCGATGTAGGACAAAGTTCCTTTTATAAAGGAACTTTTCAACTTTCTCTTCCCTCCAAATTAATTTTCTTTCATTTTTCAATTCACACCCAACACTTAACTCCAACAATCCCCACATGAATGCGGAATGGCTATGTGAAAATTTTAATGCATGAAAAAACTGCGTGATTTATAAGTAAGAATTAATTGCATCTAGATAATTAGGTTTCCCCTTGAACTTTCTGTAGTGAATATTTATCGGATATACTCGGTCAATCGGTAGATTTGATATCTTTGAACTGTCGAGCTTTGATGTATACCTAAAAAACACAATTCACACAATTAATCCTTTAACTGTTTTAGGTTCTCATTTTTTTGTTCGTTTAAGTCATGAACACTGCCTGATTTTATAAGTGTGTAGAGAATTAGTCTTATAGAATTCTCCTTGAAGCGGTTTACACTTCACACATATAGGTGATTCATAAATGTGTTATCCCGTAGATACACCATTTGACATGCCCCGTGTCAAACTTAGAAATCATTGAAAAGCCTTTAATTTTTTATCCTTGTTATTGAACATTGTCTCACGAGAATAGACCAAAAGTTATTTTGACAATGTTGAACCGTCATCAATGACTTTGTTTCATTTCATTGAACCTATATCTTGGGATCTCCAGTCTTCTAAGTAGAGTTATAGCCACGATGACTTGTCCTCAGCCATAGTCCCATATCCTTGGATGATCATCCAACTGCCTCTCTAGTTAGGCCTTTTGTAAGTGCATCCGACACATTATCTCTTGACTTTACATGGTCAATTGTGATAATTTCACTAAAGAGTAGTTGTCTAACAGTATTATGTCTTCATTGTATGTGATGAGACTTTTCATTATACATTACACTCCCAGCCCTTTCGATTGTCGGTTGGCCATCACAATATATACATATGAGAGCCAACGATTTTGCCAGAATGAAATATCTTCTAGGAAATTCCTAAGCCATTCAGCTTCTTCACCAACCTTGTCTAAAGCTATGAATTCAGACTCCATTGTAGAGAGAACACTACATGTTTGTTTGGATGACTTTCAAGACACTACTCCTCCACCGATGGTAAAAATATATCCACTTGTGAATTTAGTTTCAGTTGACCCAGTGATCCAATTTGCATCACAATATCCTTCAACAACTGTTGAATACTTGTTGTAATGTAAAGTAAAATTTTGAGTATGTTTTAAATACCCCAAAACTCATTTCATAGTCATCTAATAATTTTGATTGGGATTACTTGTGTATCGACTAAGTTTACTTATCACACAAGCTATATCTGGTCGTGTACAGTTCATGATGTTCATCAGACTTCCTAATACTCTTGCATAATCCAATTGAGACTTACTTTCACCTTTATTCTTAGCAAGAGCAAGACTCATATCACTTGGTGTCTTTGCAATTTTGAAATTTAAATACTTAAAAATTTCAAGTATTGTTTGGATATAATGAGACTGAGACAATGCTAGACCGTGAGGAGTGTTTTGAATCTTAATACCCAATTTCAAATCAGCAACTCCTCAATCTTTCATCTCAAATTTGCTAGCAAGAATACGCTTGGTAGCATTTATGTTAGCAATGTCGTTACTCATTATCAACATGTCATCCACATATAAACAAACAATGACGACTTATTTTTGAGTTTCTTAATGTAAATGCATTTATCACGCTAATTAATATTGAAATCATTTGACAACATTGTTAGATAAAAATTTTGCATGCCATTGTTTAGGCGCTTGTGTAAGTCCGTACAAAACCTTTATAAGTCGGCACACCTTCTTTTCATTTTCAGGAACTACAAACCCTTCAAGTTGTTCCATGTAAATTTCTTCATCCAAATATCCATTTAGGAAGACTGCTTTCACATCCATTTGATGGATTTCAAGACCATATACTGCGGCTAACGCCATTGACACCCGAATGGATGTAATTCTGGTTACCGACAAGTATGTATCAAAGTAATCAAGATCTTCTTTTTGTCTAAACCCTTTGACTACAAGTCTTGCTTTGTATTTATCAATAGTGCCATCATCTTTAACTTTCCTTTTGAAAATCCATTTGTAATCTAAAGGTTTGTTCCCTCGAGGAAGGTCAACTAATTCCCATGTATAGTTATTTATTATGGATTCAGTTTCACTATTGACTGCCTCTTTTTAATATTGAGCTTCTGACAAAGTCATAACTTCTTGAAAAATTTGGAGCTAATTTTTCAACAAAAATATTAGAAAATCTGGTCCAAAGAAATTAAAATTCCTTTGACATTTTCTATATCTTGGATTCTCCTCATTAGGAATATTTTCCTTTGTCTCTTCCCGAGGTCATTTAGATCCTTTGCTAGACTACTCATATTTCTATTTATACAGATATATATACTCAAAAAAATTTAGCATTGTCTGATTCCATTACCTTATTAACATGAATATCAGGATTTTTTGATTTATGAACTACAAATTGATATGTTTTACTATTTGTAGCATATCCTATGAAAACACAATCAACGATTTTTAGTCCTATCTTAATTCTTTTGGGTTTATGTCACACCCCACCTTGGGGGGTATGACGGGCACCTGGTGCCTGCTAGACTCTAGACTGCTAAATGGACCAGCTTGAGCACATCTGGTGCTTTGGCTGGCTTTGGCTCTTTTTCAAGAAACAAATCGGCTATATAACGGCTGTAAATACAGCCTCCGGCCAACTGGCTTGTAGCCATCTGTACCTGTAACAACAGCTAACCAGAAATAGACTTGTAACAAGGAACCTATGCGGGCCGACAAGGCCACCATGCTGTCTAGTTATCTGTAACTCAACACAAAACTGCTGTAAAACTACGTGACCGGCAAGGCCACCACTACTGTCAAACTAAGGCCCCACACGGCCAACATAAACTGAAATACTAAACAGCTACAGCAGACTGCACGGCCCCACACGACCGACTCAAATAACCACAGGGAATATATACAGACTGCAAGCCTCTACGAATACTGTAAGAAACTAATAAAAATGATCGGGACAGGGCCCCGACCTACCCATACTGCACAACAAAATAAAAGGAGCTACACCTCTGGGAATCAGACTCCGGATGACAGGAGCTGATGACTCACTGGCTGGCTGGAATCACGAGGGATCGGCTCCTCGTCCGTGAGTACCTGTAGGCAAGCAATACAGCGCCCCGCTGGGCGTCAGTACCACAGGTACTGAGCATGTAAAGCAAACTGAAATATGCAACTGAAACGAATAGCACAATGACATGACATTTAAGCAAGAAGTAGCTGAGTCTATCTAGCTGAGGATAACTGGGGAGAGTTTATACATTCTGTAACTAACTGAGCGTACCTGAAGACGTGTCGTCCTTCTGTCTATCAATATCTACTAGCACATATCAATATACATAATAATACACACAATACCTGACTGACCCCCATAAGCCGGAAGGTGCCAACCAAGCAAGCAATCTATTTACCCCTACCCGGGTCTAAACCAACCAAAAACAAGTCACTCCACTCATCTGATAACTGTGAGCTCCTCCTACCGGCCCCCTTGGGTACGTAGCTCAGGCCTTGGCCTCTGACAATAAACTATGTCTGAGTCCGAAGACTCCTGCCTCTGGGCACAGGTGTGCACACAGAGTGGTCTGCCCCTGTAAACAGGGTGTGCTAGCTCTGCGCAGAGTAAACTGAACTACCCCTGCAAGCAGGGTGGTCTAGACCGTGTTATCATGGTGGTCGGCCATCATCGTCCTTTAGTCGGACGGCATCGCCCAGCTGGTGGCGGTATCTGAATCTGGTATCGACACAGCTATAACCCAGGGGCGGTGGGGATTCTAAAGGGTGCCCACATGCCACAACAAGTCTCAACATACAAAACACATACACAACAAGCATGCTCAATGCAAAATACTAACCATATTCTCTTCTTGTATCTCAAGGCCAGTTTGTATTAAATAACTGAACTATATTCTGTGTTACACTATTCCTGATTGCTGGACTAACTGCTACCTGGCCTTTATCTGTCTATCTGATTATATCTGGATATAGCTCAATAACATAAAATGTACCACCTACTACTGGATACAATCTCAACAGATGTAATACGTATTGCCTGAATATCTACTATTCTGATTATCGCATGATACGTAATTAATATACTAGCATGCTTGATGGAAATTGTACTAAAATCGTTCCTGTATGCTGGGTATCGGTTAATAGCCTTTATTCTATTTACTTTCTAAGTTGTACTTCCTGGCTTGCCGAAAGAATAACTTTACATACCTGGTTTCTGAGTACCCGACTGACCGATGTGATTTCCGTCGGTACTTCTGCTGTTTCTCCCAACTACATTCATATACACGTCAATTAGAACTAAATACATTAATATTTGGGAGAAATTATCACTTTTGATATATATTTATCCCAAACTTCAACCTTTCGAAAAATGATCAAAAACTCGTTATTTCTCGATAGTCCAGAAGGGATAAATGCTCACTGCAACGCTAGGAACACATTGGTACTAATTTAAAGAAATTTTATTTACTTTACCTCGGTAGCACGACGTTTCGACGGCCAAATTTCACGAAACCAACTCCGTAGGATTGCTCTCTGCAACTTTATACACCTGTACCTAAGTCGGAACGGAGTTTAGACCGCGTTTCATCGCATAATTGGAAGGAAATTTATATATATTGTCGTGGGTTTGCCTAACAATGGCTACCCTCTATTTTCTTTAGTATTTTGTGGATGAAGAAAGGCAAGGGCCGACCTTGCTATTTATAGCAAAATTATTATTATTATTATTATTATTATTTTTTTTTTCTAAATCCCTTAACCAACATGACATTAGGCTATTTATTTATTTAAAATTTACGGGGTGTAACATCCTCCCCCCCTTAAGAACATTCGTCCTCGAATGACATTCTGTCTAGAGGACTTTCTCAACTTGTTTAAAAAAAAAAATTTTTGGCAGAGTTTCTCCTATATTATGGACTATCTCAAAATTCCTGAAAAGCAGAAAAGCCCAATACAGGTACTCTACACGATATAATAACATTCATGTATAAAACTGTCTATAATCAATCGTCTGCTTTCATATATGAAGTATAAGCATTAATAAGGAAAAACAGTTCTAACATACCTCCCATTTGCCTATGCTTGGAATAAGTGGGGATATCTGGCTTTCATGTCTTCCTCGGCTTCCCAGGTCATTTCTTCTCGGTTCCTGTTACGCCACAATACTTTGACAGACGCAATATCTTTAGTTCTCAATCTACGGATCTGTCTGTCTAAGATAGCTACTGGAACCTCCTCATATGCTAACTCTTCGGTGACCTGGACATCCTGAACTGGAACAACTGTGGAAGGGTCTCCTACGAACTTCCTCAATATAGATACATGGAATACTGGGTGAACAGATGCTAACTCCGGAGGCAAGTTCAATTCGTATGCAACTCGGCCTATTCTCCGCCGAATTTGATATGGCCCAATAAATCTCGGGCTAAGCTTGCCTTTCTTGCCAAATCTCATCACCCCTTTCATCGGGGACACCTTCAGGTATACCCAGTCATTTACCGCAAATTCTAGATTTCTACGCCGCATATCTGCATACGACTTCTGGCGGCTCTGAGCAGTCAGCAGGTGTTCTCTGATAAGCTTTACCTTCTCCTCTGACTGTTGAATGATGTCTGGACCAATCAACGTTGATTCCCCTATTTCAAACCAACCAATCGGCGATCTGCATTTTCGCCCGTATAATGCCTCGAAAGGCGCCATCTGGATGGCTGAATGATAGCTATTATTGTAGGCAAATTCAATCAACGAAAGATGCTCATCCCAGCTTCCCCCAAAATCTAGTACACATGCTCGTAGCATGTCTTCGAGCATTTGGATAGTCCGCTCAGCCTGCCCATCTGTCTGGGGGTGGAATGCTGTGCTCAAATTGATCTGCGTTCCTAAACCCCTCTGGAAAGACTGCCAAAATCTAGCTGTGAATTGTGCTCCCCTGTCTGAAATAATAGATACCGGCACTCCATGTAGTCTAACTATTTCTCTGATATATAATTCGGCATAATCCTCAGCTGAGAAGGTAGCCTTCACTGGTAGGAAATGAGCTGATTTTGTTAGCCTGTCTACTATTACCCAAATGGAATCATTTCTGCGTCTTGTACGGGGTAATCCTGTTACAAAATCCATATTTATCGCTTCCCATTTCCACATAGGCACAGCTATATCCTACGTCAGACCGCCCGGTTTCTGGTGCTCCGCTTTCACCTGCTGGCAGTTAGGACATCTAGATACAAATTCAGCTATTTCAGATTTCATACCTGGCCACCGGTAGATGTCTCTGATATCGTGGTACATTTTCGTTGCTCCTGGATGGAGGGAATAACGAGCGTAATGTACCTCATGCATGATCTGCTGGCGAAGCCCTGAAACATTTGGGACACATAGACGGCCCTTACAACGTAGTACTTCATTTTCAGTCACTTGGAAATCTGACTCTTTACCTTTCTGAATTCTATCTCTAAGCTGGACTAAGTCAGGGTCCTCGTACTGCCGTTCTTTTACCTCTGTAACTAGTGATGACTCGGCAGAATTTTGAATTACCGCTCTGTTATTTTCTGTCTCCACTACTCGAACGGCTAAACCGGCTAGTTGATGAATTTCCTTGGCTAATTCCCGCTTCTCGGGCCGCAAATACGCCAAACTCCCCATTGACTTACGGCTCAGGGCATCTGCTACTACATTAGCTTTTCCTGGGTGATAGAGAATATTTACATCATAATCTTTCAACAATTCTAACCAGCGACGCTGCCGCAGATTTAACTTCCTCTGTGTGAAAATGTATTGCAGACTTTTATGATCTGTAAAAATGTCTACATGGACGCCATACAGATAATGCCTCCAAATTTTCAGAGCGTGGATCACTGCGGCCAGTTCCAGGTCATGGGTCGGATAGTTCTTTTCGTGTTTCCTCAGCTGTCTGGAAGCATAAGCAATCACCTTACCATGCTGCATCAACACACAACCCAGTCCCAAACCTGAAGCGTCGCAATACACCGCATACCTATCTGTTCCCTCTGGCAATTTTAGTACTGGGGCGGAGGTCAATCGGTCTTTCAACTCTTGAAAACTCTGCTCACATGCCTCCGTCCACTGAAATTTTGCTGCTTTCTGTGTTAGCTTTGTCAGAGGTGCTGCTATAGTGGAGAATCCTTCAACAAATCTCCGATAATATCCTGCTAAACCCAAGAAACTGCGGACCTCGGTCGGAGTGGTAGGTCTGGTCCATGTCTTGACCGCCTCTATTTTCTACGTGTCTACCTGTATACCAGCATCCGACACGATGTGCCCCAAAAGGCAACTGAGTTCAGCCAGAACTTACACTTAGAAAACTTGGCGTACAACTGACGTTCTCTAAGGATCTGGAGTACTGTTCGTAAATGGTTCTGGTGATCTGTCTCTGAACGAGAATATACCAGAATATCATCGATAAATACTATCACGAACAGATCCAAGTACGGTTTGAATATGCTGTTCATCAGGTCCATAAACACTGCGGGAGCATTCGTCAGTCCAAAAGACATAACTAGAAATTCAAAGTGACCATACCTGGTCCTGAAAGCAGTCTTTGGAATATCCCTCTCCCGAACCCGGACCTGGTGGTATCCGGACCTCAGGTCTATCTTAGAAAAACATTTGGCCCCCTGCAACTGGTCAAACAAATCATCTATTCTCGGGAGCGGGTATTTTTTCTTCACTGTAACTTTGTTTAGTTGCCGATAGTCCACACACATACGGAGTGAGCCATCTTTCTTTCTTACAAACAAAACTGGCGCATCCCACGGTGAAGTACTCGGCCTGATAAAACCTTTATCTAACAAATCTTTCAACTGCTCCTTTAATTCTCTGAGTTCTGCAGGAGCCATACGATAAGGAGGAATCGATATCGGCTGAGTACCTGGTAACAAGTCAATCGCAAAATCTATCTCCCTTTCGGGAGGGACACCAGGCAACTCATCCGGGAATACGTCAGGGAATTCATTGACCACTGGAACAGACTGAAGAGTCGGAGGTTCCACCCGAACGTCCTGGACTCTAACTAGGTGGCAAATACATCCCTTTGCTATTAATTTTCTTGCCTTAAGGTAGGAAATAAACCTACCTTTCGGTGTAGGTGTACTCCCTTTCCACTCTCGCACTGCTTCCCCCGGAAAGTGGAATCGGACCGTCTTGGTCCAGCATTCTAAGTCGGCATAGCATGGCACTAACCAGTCCATACCCATAATGGCATCGAAGTCGACCATCTCAAGTTCTATTAAGTCTACCGTGGTCTGGCGATCAGCAACCTCTACCGTACACCCTCGGTAAACTCTTTTAGCTGTAATCGAGTCACCGACCGGTGTAAGCACCGAAAAGGGCTACTGAAGCAATTCTGGTTCGATACCCAACTTTCGGGCCACAAATGGTGTGATATATGACAATGTAGACCCTGGATCAATCAATACATAAACAGGATATGAACAGATAATCAATGTACCTGTGACCACGTTGGGAGATGCCTCTGAATCCTACCTCCCCGGTAATGCATAGGTACGGCTGGGGCCTGCACCTGAGCCAGAGGCTCCTGGTCTACCTCGGCCCCTATTCCCTGAACCTGAGGGTCTGCGCCCTGCTGAGGCTGCTGGAACTCGTAGCCCTGCTGACGCTCTATCCAAATCATCCTGACTACCCTGTCCCCTGGCTGGACAATCCCTCATTAAATGCCCTTCCTATCTGCAGTAATAACACCCTGGGAAGCCCTGCCTGCAGGCTTCAGAATGTAGTCGGTGACATATAGGACAAGGGGTGGATGCAAATCTACTCTGTTCCACCCTCCGCTGCTGAGGTGAGGCTACTGTCCGTGAACTGCTACCGGACTCCGACGAATAAACTTGCCCCTCTGCTGCTGTACCGGTGGTAAAGATCTGGGTGGTCTATCTGAAAACCGTGGTCTCGGCCCCCTAGGAATTTCCCTCTGCATCTCAGCGGTTCTGCTCCTACGGCGCTGCTCTGAAGTCGCCTGTCTGTCACCCCGCTGTCGCTGCCTCAAGCCCTCAATTGTCTGTGCGAAGGCCTGTACCCTGGCTATGTCCATGTCCTCTCTCAAAGTAGCTGTCATGCACGTCTCTATGTACTCTGTATTCAGGCCTATAATAAAGCGGTGGACTCTGGACGACATGGTGTCCACAAATGCTGGAGCATAGCGGGCTAAGGAGTCGAATTGCAAGGAATATTCACGGACGCTCCTAGCCCCCTGCTCTAAATGTAAGAACTGGTCCACCCGAGCCTGTCTGACCTCCCAGGGTAAGTAGTGGTCCAGGAAGGCCTCTGAAAAGCTGGACCAAGTAGGAGGGGCTGCATCTCTTCCCCGAGACCTCTCCCAACTTTCGTACCACAAAACAACAATATCCCGTAACCGGAACACTACTAACTCAACTGATTCTGCTGGGGTTACGTGCATGACTCTAAAGATCCTCTGCATCTGGTCCAAAAAGTCCTGAGGGTCCTCCGCTGAATCCGATCCAGTAAACTGAGGGGGTCCCAACGCCAAGAATTCTCTGACCCTGGAACTACCTGGCCCACCTAGGGGTTCTGCTGCTGTAGGTGGTGCTGGCTGATGAAGTGGGTGCAGGAGTCAACATAACCACCGCACTACGTAGCTCCTGATCAGATGAAGTGGGTGCAGGAGCTGTGGAAGGCGGTGCTGCCTCAAATGGTGTCTGGCGAGGAGGAGACTACTGGGAGGGCCGAGATGACGCCTCCGTATTGCTCTCAGACCGAGCGGAATCTGGCTGTAACTGAGGCATCCTACTGGTGCCTTCGCCCGCTGCTGTATCCAATCTCCTACCTGTAGCTGGGTGCCACTGGTCTGCCATAATATCTGTAAGCAAAGAGGGTGGTGAATTTTAAAAGTCAACTCTATACTGTACCGCTCTATAGCACGACTGAATAAGAAAGAAGAGTGACAATCCTAACATGCCTCGCAGCCTCCTGCCTATAGTATGTGGTGCACAACACATCCATAGACAAGACTCTACTTAGCACGGCTTGCAGACTCCCTGGGACACGAACTGCTCTGATACCAAGTTTGTCACACCCAACCTTGGGGGGTATGACAGGCACCTGGTGCCTGCTAGACTCTAGACTGCTAAATGGACCAACTTGAGCACATCTGGTGCTTTGGCTGGCTTTGGCTCTTTTTCAAGAAACAAATCGGCTATATAATGGCTGTAAATACAGCCTCCGGCCAACTGGCCTGTAGCCATCTGTACCTGTAACAACAGCTAACCAGAAACAGACTTGTAACAAGGAACCTATGCGGGCCGACAAGGCCACCATGCTGTCTAGTTATCTGTAACTCAACACAAAACTGCTGTAAAACTACGTGACCGGCAAGGACACCACTACTGTCAAACTAAGGCCCCACACGACCAACATAAACTGAAATACTAAACAGCTACAGCAGACTGCACGGCCCCACACGACCGACTCAAATAACCACAGGGAATATATACAGATTGCAAGCCTCTACGAATACTGTAAGAAACTAATAAAAATGATCGGGACAGGGCCCCGACCTACCCATACTGCACAACAAAATAAAAGGAGCTACACCTCTGGGAATCAGACTCCGGATGACAGGAGCTGATGACTCACTGGCTGGCTGGAATCACGAGGGATCGGCTCCTCGTCCGTGAGTACCTGTAGGCAAGCAATACAGCGCCCCGCTGGGCGTCAGTACCACAGGTACTGAGCATGTAAAGCAAACTGAAATATGCAACTGAAACGAATAGCACAATGACATGACATTTAAGCAAGAAGTAGCTGAGTCTATCTAGCTGAGGATAACTGGGGAGAGTTTATACATTCTGTAACTAACTGAGCGTACCTGAAGACGTGTCGTCCTTCTGTCTATCAGTATCTACTAGCACATATCAATATACATAATAATACACACAATACCTGACCGACCCCCATAAGCCGGAAGGTGCCAACCAAGCAAGCAATCTATTTACCCCTACCCGGGTCTAAACCAACAAAAAACAAGTCACTCCACTCATCTGATAACTGTGAGCTCCTCCTACCGACCCCCTTGGGTACGTAGCTCAGGCCTTGGCCTCTGACAATAAACTATGTCTGAGTCCGAAGACTCCTGCCTCTGGGCACAGGTGTGCACACAGAGTGGTCTGCCCCTGTAAACAGGGTGTGCTAGCTCTGCGCAGAGTAAACTGAACTACCCCTGCAAGCAGGGTGGTCTGGACCGTGTTATCATGGTGGTCGACCATCATCGTCCTTTAGTCGGACGGCATCGCCCAGCTGGTGGCGGTATCTGAATCTGGTATCGACACAGCTATAACCCAGGGGCGGTGGGGATGCTAAAGGGTGCCCACATGCCACAACAAGTCTCAACATACAAAACACATACACAGCAAGCATGCTCAATGCAAAATACTAACCATATTCTCTTCTTGTATCTCAAGGCCAGTTTGTATTAAATAACTGAACTATATTCTGTGTTACACTATTCCTGATTGCTGGACTAACTGCTACCTGGCCTTTATCTGTCTATCTGATTATATCTGGATATAGCTCAATAACATAAAATGTACCACCTACTACTGGATACAATCTCAACAGATGTAATATGTATTGCCTGAATATCTACTATTCTGATTATCGCATGATACGTAATTAATATACTAGCATGCTTGCTAGAAATTCTACTAAAATCATTCCTGTACACTGGGTATCGGTTAATAGCCTTTATTCTATTTACTTTCTAAGCTGTACTTCCTGGCTTGCCGAAAGAATAACTTTACATACCTGGTTTCTGAGTACCCGACTGACCGATGTGATTTCCGTCGGTACTTCTGCTGTTTCTCCCAACTACATTCATATACACGTCAATTAGAACTAAATACATTAATATTCGGGAGAAATTATCACTTTTGATATATATTTATCCCAAACTTCAACCTTTCGAAAAACGATCAAAAACTCGTTATTTCTCGATAGTCCAGAAGGGATAAATGCTCACTGCAACGCTAGGAACACATTGGTACTAATTTAAAGAAATTCTATTTACTTTACCTCAGTAGCACGACGTTTCAACGACCAAATTTCACGAAACCAACTTCGTAGGATTGCTCTCTGCAGCTTTATACACCTGTACCTAAGCCAGAACGGAGTTTAGACCGCGTTTCGTCGCGTAATTGGAAGGAAATTTATATATATTGTCGTGGGTTTGCCTAACAATGGCTACCCTCTGTTTTCTTTAGTATTTTGTGGATGAAGAAAGGCAAGGGCCGACCTTGCTATTTATAGCAAAATTATTATTATTATTATTATTATTATTATTATTATTATTATTATTATTATTATTTGCTTTCTAAATCCCTTAACCAACATGACATTAGGCTATTTATTTATTTAAAATTTACGGGGTGTAACAGTTTAGGAACTTGTACCTTAGTCAAACATCCCCACACTTTCAAATATCCAAGGTTAGGATTTCTTCCTTTTCATTTTTCATATGGAAAGGATTGAGTTTTGCTGCGGGGCATTCGATTGATTATTCTGCTAGCCATAAGAATAGCTTTCCCCCACAAGTTCTAGGATAAGTCAAAAATTATCAACAAGGTATTCATCATCTCCTTTAATGTCCTTTTTTTTCTTTCTGCAATTCCTTTAGATTGTGGCGAGTAAGGGGCAGTTATTTGATGAATAATGTCATATTCCAAAAATATTTCTTCAAAAGGAGATTCATATTCGCTGCCCCTATCACTCCTTATCATTTTGATCTTTTTGTTAAGTTGTGTTTCAACTTTATTTTTATATTGCTTGAATTCTTCAATTGCTTCGTCTTTACTTTTGAGTAAGTAAACATAGTAGTACCGTGTACTATAGTCAATAAAAGTTATAAAATACGTCTTTCCACCATGAGATGATATTGACTTCATGTCACAAATATCTGTATGAATTAAGTCAAGGGACTTGAATTCTTTTTAATTGACTTATAAGGATGTTTAACATACTTAGATTCAACACAAATTTGACATTTTGATTGATTGCATTCAAACTTTGGCAATAATTCTAAATTGATCATTTTACATAAGGTTTTATAATTGACATGACCCAAACGTGAATACCATAAATTTTTTTGATTCAAGCAAGTAAGAAGAAGCTGAAATTTTATTGCTCTCAATAATAATTACATTCAGTTTGAAAAGGCCCTCATTTAGGTAACCTTTTCCTACATACACATCTTTCTTACTTATTACAACTTTGTTTGAAACAAGAATGCATTTAAACCCGTTCTTGACGAGAAGTCCAACAGAAACTAAGTTCTTCCTCATTTTTGGAACATGAAATACATTATTCAAAGTCACCATTTTACTGGATGGCATTTTCAGAAATATTTTTTCATAGCTTTCAATCTTGGCTATCCTAGAGTTTCCCATAAAGATGGTCTCATTGGGTCCAGCAGGGGCTTAAGAAACAAATGCTTCTCTGATAGTACAGACATATCGAGTGGCTCCAGAGTCAATCCACCACTCCGTGAGGCTTTACACTAGGTTACATTCAAACACCATAGTACACAACTCATCAATCTCCATGGTTCCTTCAACCATGTTAGTTTGACCCTTTTTCTTCTCTTTCTTTGGAGCACGACATCTAGTAGCCTTGCATCTAATATTTTCACAATTGTGATAATTTCATTTGAATTTTTTCTTGCTAGAATAATTCTTTGGTCCAGAAGGCTTCTTCCCCTTTTTCAGATTAGTTGGAGCATTCTCAACAATATTTGCCCCCAGAGTTTTTTAAGTTTTCTCGTACCTTCCGTTCAACAACTTTATTTTCTTCTTTAATTCTCAATTGAATGATTAGATCTTCAAGTTTCATCTCCTTTATCTTGTGCTTCAAATAATTCTTAAACTCCCTCCATAAAAGAGGTAGCTTTTCAATCATGGCTGCAACTTGAAAAGTTTCATTGATGATCAAACCTTTAATGAAAAACTCATAATTAGCACCATAGTTAATACTTTTGATAAAAGCATGAATTCGAATTATACCTTCAACAAGGAGATCATGAAATATTATTTGTAGCTCCGAATTTGTGTGATAACAGGCTTGCTGTCTATCATCTTGTAGTCCAGAAATTGACTGCAATAAATTTCTTTAATCCGACATCCTCCGTTTTGTACTTCTTCTCTAGTGCATCCCAGAGTTCTTTAGAAGTCTGCATATTACTATATACATTGTACAGATCATCCTTCAGTCCACTTAGGATATTGTTCTTACACAAAAAATTTGAGTTCTTCCAAGCCTCAGTCACTAAGAACTGTTCATTTTCGGGAGTTGATTCCGACAGAATCAGAATATCTTCCTTAATGAACTTCTGTAGACTCAACGTGGTCAGGTAGAATAACATCTGCTGCTGCCAGCATTTAAAGTCGATGCTAGCAAATTTTTTGGGTTTTTTCTGCCGGAGCCGGTGCTGGCATAACATGGGTGGAGGAGATTACATTACTTCTAGAGGCAAACATAGGGTTAGTTATTCCTGTCATATCTATTAATCAAGAACATAATAGTTATATTTATTCAAATAAAAAAACTTAGACAGAAATAAACTAAATAATTGATGAAGTTTTTATATCTCTAAACCAAATTATCAATCAGAGTAGAAAATTTGAAGATTTTGATCTCCAACAGTGGAATAGAAAATTAGAAAGGTTCTCCAAAATAAAAAAATAGATGAACACAAAGAACTTTAAACAATTAAATACCTTAAATTTGTTGTCCTTCTGTGTTCAAATAAGTAAAACAAAGATAAACAAATATATATCCGAGACCACATAATCCACTGTTGTCTTTAAGAAATTTAATCCCCTCATTGTACTCGAGGTTTTGAACTACTTTCTCCCAAGATAAAACAGATATACCTGTTAATGGTGTAGTAGTACCTCAAACACCAAAAACTTTGTCGAACTCTAAGAACAGTAACAAATCACACAACAAACTCGATTTTATTTGTTCAAAAGCATGCAGAATGTTCAAATATTCTCTATCTGAAATGAAAGTAAAAGACCTTTATTTATATACAAAGAACTGAAGTGAAGTAGTGTGAAACACCAGTTCAGTTGGTGTCTGTTCGCAATGACTGCCGTTGGGAAAGAAAATATTTTGGCTTGACTTACGCTGCTCTTGCATTTCATAGGTGAGTACTTATGGTACGCAGGTGGAATGCAAGTCCTCTACCAGATTGCGTGAAAAATCAACTCAAATTTTAAATAAATTTGATCCAAAAAATTTGAATCAATCAAATCATTTGACCAAATCTAAATCCGATGCCGAAGCCGAGTTGAGCGATGATGACGGTGCGAGGAGAGACTTTTTTCTCAACTTTTTATTATCTAGAAGATATGCTTCTCAATATAAGCATAAACATTTCCCTTTTACCTACCAATGTGGGAAAACATTTCTTTTATAAATGAACTTTTCAACTTTCTCTTCCCTCCAAATTAATTTCCTTTCATTTTTCAGTTCACATCCAACACTTAACTCCAACAGATTATGGGTTGCGGGTCACTCCATGTGGGCTGACTTGGCCTGATTAGGAGAAGATAACTTACACTGGTTTAAAAAAGCTATAACTTCCCTAAACTATTTTTGAAAATAATATGTGAAAAAGGGGAGTACGGAGTTATGCTCTTTAGATTGTTACTACCCTGTATAAAGAAAAAAAGAGCAAAATGGAATAACTTTTTTCTTCTGACAAAATTTTCACAATATGCAAAAGAAAAAACAATGTTATTAGGGAATTTAGTTTGTAAAAAATCTGACTTTGCTTCCTAGTAAAATAAAGTTTAACTTGGTGTAATTTTCCAACAAAGGTTCTGTTGTTGTTAACAGGTACACAATTTTTGTTCTTGTTAAGAATTTCTAACAATGGTATCAGAGCCAGGTTGTGTGTCTGTTATTTTTTTATACATAGATGAATTATGTGTGCTTGTAAATTTGTTTTACTGCTCTCTGTATGCTAATTTCTTTCTTAAAAAATGTGGTTTTCTAGAAAAAAGAAAAGATCTTTCAGTGAGTTTGATTTTATTTCTTAAGTGTTATAAAATAAAAAAATATCAGTATGGAATAGTCCATATTTACTACAAATTCATGGTGTTAGGGTGACAAGATGAAAACAATTTTAAAACAAAAAAACTATTTTCAACAATGTCTTGATTCTTTTTTTTTATGGGTTCATTAGATGATTTAGACTTTAATAATGGAGAATCTCTATTCAGAGTCTCTGTGGTATTAGAATTATAGTTTGTTTCTTAACAAAAAAAATTGATGGGTACTGTATATATATATATATATTACAAAAATAATTAATATTTTTTTTTATGAGAATTAGTACCCATTTGAATTTTAGAATGACGATAGGTTTGACTTAGATATTTTCAAAAAAAAAAAGAATTTAGTAAGTCTTTGATATTAGTCACCGATGATAACTCTCTGTGATATTGCTCTTAGACATTTTTTTGGTCATCTATGGTTAATTGTGTCATAAGTTGTCACATTGAATGGTATATCCATTCTAATTGTTTCCTTGATCCTATTTCAGATATAGATGAATAGGGACAAATTCGAGTTACTTCAAGTGCAAGTTCTCGAAGTCGAGCAAAGGGACAATGTAGAAGAGCACGTCGCTGTAGGACATGTTTCAGAGGGCGTGGAATCATAATGAATGGTGTCCCAGCAGTGACACAAAATCTGTTAAGGAATCAAAGGGCTATACAAAGGAAAAGAGAGAAGAAACTTAGAGAGTTTAAGTCTTTTAAGATGTCCCCTAGTATTTCAATTGCTGAGTTCATTCATCTTTTTAAATTGAAATATATTGAACTGAAAAGTTATGTTGAAATTTTGGATTGGGAAGCTTTAACTATTTTAGAAAACTCTCTTCGAGAACCTTGGGGTAAGAGATTAACTAATATTTATCATGAGGTTTTGGCAAGTCAATATTTTAGGGTGTATGCACAATTTCTTAAAGACACGTGGAAGGATTTTTATCTTTAATTAACTTGTAACTTGAAGTTGTTTTATTTTCAATATATGAACTAAGTTTTTTGTCTCTCTTTATAAAATTTTATTTAAATGAACTGAGACTTCATTGGAAGTCATCACTAAAAGACTCACTAAGAAATATTTTTTAATTTTGATTAAATATTTAGACTGTGAATGATGATTGAAAATTTAGTGACCATTTCGATTCTATGTTAATGTCATGCCCCGCCTTGGGAGGCATAGCTGGAACCTGATGCCATACTAGGATCAAAAATGACCTGACTAGGCTTATGTACTTCTGGTGCATGCGTCCCTTCAAATCAAGAAAACAACGAGCTATATCTAGGCTGTAAACACAACCTCCAACCGACAAGGCTGCATAAGTACCTGTAAAAAAAAAATAGCTAACCAACAACATGCAGTAAAGGGGATCCTATATGGGCCGAAAAGACCACCATATTGTCTAGTTATATCATCATGAAAACAGGCAATCAGAACTATACTATAACCGACAAGGCTGCTAACTAATAGCTAAACTAGGCCTATATGGTCATCACGCAAAAGAAAACATATATAGGCCACACACGGTCAACAACAAAACTAATACAGGAAATTTGTAGCCATAAAGCCTCTAAGAGTGGAATAATGGTCGGTATAGGGCCCCGACCTACCCATAAACTGTATAACAAAAGAACAAACCTTCTAACTAACAACTCCAACGAAAGAGGAGCTGAATAGACTGCTGATTCAGATGATGACTAGGGAGGTTCTGAACTGCGTCTAACTGTACCTGCAGACAAGTAATGCAACGCCCCAAAGATGGGCGTCAGTACAACATGTACCGAATATGTAAGGCAGTAAATGAAAATGACTAAATGATACTAATAATGAAACTGAAAAATAATTCAATAGGAGGGATAGAGATATAACCTAAATAGCCTTATAACCTGATGTATAACTAATAATAAGTAATACAAACAAGAACCTCACCTGACTCCCATAAGTCCAGAAAGTACAACCAGCACAGAATAACCCACCCGAGGCCGCCATAAGCCTTGACGAGTTCACTTCATTCTATATACCCCTAATTAGGTCAAAATGAGTCAGCAGGTAACTATAACCAACCTATCGGTCTCTTGGGTCTGCAACTGAGCCCACTCGACTCCTGATCTGTAGCTATGTCTGAGTCCGGTGGACTCTTGATAACTACACCCTGGGCACCAGGCTCGATGAGGGTCAGTAATGTCAATACGGCATAAAAATAATAGTCTAGCCATGAAATGGACTGTGATATGTCCCTTGGGCCTATGTGTAGTCCCTTGGGATAACATCTAGCTCCTTGGAGCGATCTATAGCCCCGTAGGCAATGACACAACTAGTAATCCTGGGGTTGGTCACGGAAGGCTATATAGGGTAGGGTCAATCTCAATCTGAATAGAAAACACTAATATCAGACTAATAATAGCAGCTAACCACAACAATCATGCTTCTGGTGTTCTTACGAGAGTCTAGGTCGTATTACAAGACGACATGAATAACTTGCCGAAGGAATTTGCCTTAACATACCTCGAATGCTTATTTTTGATTTATGTGGAAAGGTTTAACTTGGAATTGAAAGTTTTTCCAATTGTAACCCTTATACTGAGAGAAGAGGACTAATTTCAATACTAAACTCGATAAATATTGATAACTTTCGATAATAATATTAACTATAATCCAACTTCGAATAACTCGATCGAAAACCTATAATTTCCCGAGAGTTCAGAAGGGTGAACTGCTTACCTAATGCTTGTGACTGGGTAGGAATCAATTTGGAGCAATTCTGACAACTTTTACTCGGCAGAGTTCCGGTTTGCCGAGCGAATTTTCGAGAAACAACTTTGCAGAAATGCTTTTCGTAGGTTTAGGACTTGTTACATGAAGTTAATTTACGTTTGGAGGGAATTTGGTAGCATAATCGAATGAAAGTTGGATGAAAGTTGCGTCCTCACTTGCTTCTGGCCGAGGGAGATATTATTGTAATGAGTTACAATTGAACTAAGGGGGTATTTATATAAGTGTGGGTGGTGGACTGGGGGGCACCTTGCACCATCCAAGGCGCCACAATTCCCCCACGCCGCGCCTCTCAAAGCGCTAGAAGGCCTGGCGCGCCGCGCTGGCCAGTGCATTGCCTGCTGGCGCATCGTGCTGGCCCTTCACGGCCTAGCCTCGCCCAACCCTGATTTTGAGGCTTTTTTCACATGCGTCAAGCTTTTCTTACCCGTCACAAATCCACACGTACGCCTACTAATCATTAACATTTTACGGGGTGTAAAATCCTCCTCCCTTAGGAACATTCATCCTAGAATGTCATTCTCAGGTTTAAAGGAGTTAACTCTTTTAACCAATACTTTGAAAAATTTCGGCAGAGTCTCCTCTGTATTATGAACTATCCGAAAATCTAAAACGCAGAAAAGTCCAACATAGGTGCCTCGCAGGACGCTATAAACAACTATTTCACCACAAAGAGGTAGCAAGCTAAACAATACAGATAACATAAGCAGTAAAATAACAACTGAATAATAATATCACCTTTAACTGCATAATCTGAATCAATCTAGGAACAAGTGAGGATATCAACCTCACATTGTCCTCAGCTTCCCATGTCATCTCTTCTTTATTCCTGTTCCTCTATAGTATTTTAACAGAGGCTACATCTTTAGTCTTTAACCTACGAACTTGTCGATCTAGTATGACAACTGGAATCTCTTTGTAGGCTAACTCCTTAGTAACTTGAACGTCCTCCACTGCCACAACTCGGGACGGATCTCCTACACACTTTCGTAACATGGATACGTGAAAGACTGGGTGGGCAGATTCCAATTCTGGAGGCAATTCTAGCTCATACGCCACTCGGCTTATTCTCCGGAGGATCCAGTATGGGCCAATAAACCTAGGGATAATCTTTCCCTTCTTACAGAACCTCATCACGCCCTTCATCGGCAAAACTTTGAGAAATACCCAATCATCAACATTGAATTCCAAGTCCCTACACTGCACGTCGGAATAGGATTTCTAGCGATTCTGGGCTGTCAACAAGCACTCTTTGATGAGTTTTACTTTCTCTTCTGATTGGTGGATCATATCTGGTCCAATTAACCCTTATTACCCTACTTCAAATGATTCAATGGGGGACCTGTATTTTCACCCATATAAGGCCTCATAAGGCGCTATCTAGATTGCCGAATGGAACTGTTATTGTATGCAAATTCGATAAGGGGTAAATACTTGTCCTAAATTCCTCCAAAATCTAGAACACACGCTTGTAACATATTTTCAAACGTCTAAATTATGCATTCTGCCTGACCATTTGTCTGAGGATGAAATGTTGTATTCAGATTAACCTGTGTCCCCAAGCCTTTGTAGAATGACTGCCAGAATCTATCTATGAATTGTGCCCCTCTGTTAGAAATAATAGATGTTGGAACACCATGTAGTCGAACTATCTCCTAATATACAATTCAACATAGCCCTTGGTTGAGAAGGTGGTCCCGACTGGCAAGAAATGAGCTGACTTTGTTAATCTATTGATAGTAACCCAAATAGAATCAAATCTACGCCTTGTACGGGGTAATCCTATCACAAAATCCATGTTGATTGCTTCTCATTTCCACATAGGTACCTCTATCTCCTACATCAATCCACTGGGTTTTTGATGTTTAGCCTTTACCTACTGACAATTTGGACACTGAGCGATGAATTTGGCTACACCCCTTTTCATCCCAAGACACCAGTATATCTCTTTTATATTATGGTACATATTTGTCGAGCTTGGATAAAGAGAGTAATGAGAGTAATGTACTTCTGCCATAATCTGATAGCAGAGCCCTGCTACATCTGGAATGCAGAGGCGACCCCTGAATCTCAAGACCCCATCTTCCGTTAGCTCGAAAGTCGTTAATTCGCCTTTGTTATACCCCGTAGAATTCCTGGCACTTAGATGACCTATTCGCAAGTTGGTTAAGTATATTTGAAGGCCATACGTGCTAGGGAAAGGCCCGGGAAAAGATCGGACGAGAAACCCGTCGAAACCATCGCGGGAGGAGCCGAGGCAGAGCCCCTCCGCGATGGCAGCGTGTCACGGAGGTGAGGCCTCCGCGATGGCTCCGTGACACGTTGCCCAAGTCCAGGCCCAAGAATATAAAGCCCCCACTTCGGTTTGAAATCATTTATCACTTAGAAAAATTCCAGAAAACGCAGTGAATAGAGGGAAAACGAAGGAAAATTATAAATTATCGTCCGATTACGCTGCCAAACGCTGCCCAAACTCAAATTAACCCTAGATACCCGAGTATTTAGCAGTAGAGAGCATTTCTACGGAATTAGTTTCGCGAAATACGGCCGACGAATCGGCGAGCCACCGAACTAAAGTAAGTAGAATTGCTCTAAATTAATGTCTATGTGTTCCTAGCTGAGAAGTGAATACTTCTCCCTTCTGGGCCGCTGAAAAATAGCGAGTTTTCGACCGTCTTTCGATAAGCCTAAGTTTAGGCTATAAACTATATCGAAAGTGACGTTGCCTTTTGAAATAAAGTTGTATTTAGTATTGATTGACGTATTTATGAATGAAGTTGGGAGAAAATAGTTGAAGTACCGGCCGAGCCTCGTCCGACGGATGAATAATTCAAAGATAAGGTATGTAAAGTTAAGTTTCCTCGGCAAGTTAAGTAATATTCAGACAGTATGGTAATTTACAGACCAGTAGAATGTTCAGAAATCGATTATTGTGTTATTATGAATATTGGTCCAATATGAGGAGTTTTGGGTTGTAACGTGTACGATACCTATCCGTATGATATAGATTCAGACGTAAGTGGTTAAGACTGCCCAGTATATTCAGTATGTGATGTAATATGCCATGTTAGGATATTGTTGTGTTTAGCTGAAACCTCGCGAAGTAGTACAGTATCCGTGAGGCATTCCAGACCTAGAATAGTAACTAAACATGGTTTAGAAAACATGTTAGAAGTAGGAGATCATGTTAATACAGAAACTCAGTAAACAATATAATTTTCAGTAGAAACACCTTCTTGTGTAATCTTTGCCCCAGTAAAGTTTGACCGGAGGCTATACTTATATTTATACTTACCTGTCTCAGCATGTATCAGACACTTACAGATTACTATTATTAGCTCAGTATGTGATTTATATGATACCTTACACCTATTAGTCGTAGCTTATGAGATACACAGACAGCATGACTAGTTGAGACCGTTGTATTGATTGGGGTTGGATTACCTAGCATCCCTGACCGCCCAGGGTTAATAGCTGTATCGACTCGTCCGCCAGAGGACGAGGATACGTCACTCTACGGAGCGATATGCCGTCCCGCAAGGGGACGAAGATGGGATGCCAGTTTCCCCATATTGTGTCTTGGTCGGCCCTTATACACCCCCGTCGAGCGGGTACGCCCAGGGTGTTGATTTAGAGTCCTTCGGACTCAGGTACAGTTATAGTCAGGGGCTCAGCGAGCCCAAGTGCATACCCAGGGACCGGCAGGATGCTTACAGCCACTGTAGGAGATGGGATGACCGGGGTAGGGGCATAGACTCTGTGTTGATTGTACCTCCCGGCTTATGGGGGCCGGGTAAGGTTTGTGTATGCTATGTTATGTTATGTATGTTATTCTATGTTATATTAGACGTGAGTAGATTAGTAGTAGAATGATACGCCTCCAGATATGACATCTACTCCTCTCAGTATGATTGAGAACAGGTACGACTTAGATCATCAGACAGATAATTTAGTTCATCCTATTTCAGTTTTGACAGTTATATTATTGATTTCAGATATCTTTTTCAGTCATTGCTTTACATACTCAGTACCAGCGGTACTGACGCCCGGTGGGGCGCTGCATTACTTGCCTGTAGGTACTCATAGACGAGCAGGCGATTCTACGTAACTCCCTGTCAGCGGTTGAGTATTCAGCTCTAGTCATCCGGAGGCTGAATTTCAGAGGTGTAGTTCAGTTTCTTTTGTTGTATATAGTACGGGTAGGTCGGGGCCCTGTCCCGGCCAGTTCTATTACTATTCCTAGAGGCTTGCAGTCTGTATGTATTCCCTGTGGTCAAATGAGCTGGTCGTGTGGGGCCGTGCAGTTGTATAGCTGCCTTTACTCTTTCTTTCTTTTGTAATGGCCGTGTGGGGCCATAGTTTGTCAGTAGTGGTGACCTTTCCGGTCACGTAGCTTTCCAGTATGCTATGTTTGAGTTATAGACAACTAGACAGCATGGTGGCCTTATCGGCCCGTATAGGTTTCCCCTGAATTGCTATGTTTCTGGTCAGCTGTTAGTATAGGTACAGAAGGCTATAGGCCAATGGGCCGGGGGCTGTGTTTACAGCCGTCATATAGCCCTTTGTTTCCAGAAATGTGAGTTAGAGCCAGCCAGGCGCCAGATGCGCCCAGGTTTAACAGTCCAGCAGGTCGGGTCCTAGTAGGGCACCAGGTGCCAGTCATACCCCCCAAGGCGGGGTGTGACAACCTTGCTGTGCCTTATATCTTAGCTGCACTAGGTTAGGGTCCTTATACTGCCGTTCTTTCACCTCTACAACTAAGGATGATATTGTGATATTCTGAATCATAGCCCTACTATCTTCTGAATCTACTATCCGAAAGGTGAGACTGGCTAACCAATGCAGTTCTTGGGCCATTTCCCACTGTTTTGGCCTCAGATGTGCCAAACTTCCCACAGACCTACGACTAAGGGCATCTGCTATAATATTAGCCTTCCTTGGATGATTAAAATTTTCACGTTGTAGTTTTTTAGTAATTCTATCCAGCAACGCTGCCGAAAATTCAGTTCCTTCTGCTTGAAGATGTACTGGAGGCTCTTATAATCAGTAAAAATGTCCATGTGCACCCCATATAGGTAATGTCTCCAGATTTTCAAGGCATGAACTACTACAGCTAACTCCAGGTCGTAGGTGGGATAGTTCTTTTCATGCTTCCTGAGCTGCCTCGAAGCATAAGCAATCACCTTTCCGGGCTGCATCAGGACACATCCTAACCCAACGTCTAAAGTGTCATAATATACAGCATAACCCTCTGAACCTTTTGGCAAAGCTAACACTGGTGCCGACGTTAATCTATTCTTTAATTCCTAGAAACTCCACTTGTAGGCCTCGATCCACTAAAATTTGGCTGCTTTTTGAGTCAAGTCAAGGGCATTGATAGGGTAGAAAATCTTTCCACAAACCTCCAGTAATACCCGGCTAATCCCAGGAAAATGCGAACTTCCGTTGGAGTTGTAGGTCTAGGCCATATCTTTACCGCCTCAATTTTTTATGAATCAACCTGAATACCAGCCTTTGATACGATATGGCCCAGGAAATCCATGGAATTCCGCCAGAACTCACATTTAGAAAATTTTGCATACAACTGGCGATCTCTTAGAGTCTGAAGTACCATCCGCAAATGATTTCTATGTTCTGCTTTTGAACGGGAGTACACCAGGATGTCATCGATAAATACTATCATAAATAGATCTAAATACAGCCTAAAGATGTTGTTCATAAGATCCATGAACACCGCTGGTGCATTTGTCAACCCGAAGGACATGACTAGGAATTCAAAATGACCATACCTGGTCCTGAAAGCTGTCTTCGGGATATCTTTCTTTCAAACCCGTACCTGGTGATATCCCGACCTTAAGTCAATCTTGGAGAAACATTTTTCCCCCTGCAACTGATCAAACAAGTCATCTATTCTGGGGATTGGGTATTTGTTCTTAATAATAACCTTGTTCAACTGTCGATAATCTATGCATATGCGGAGGTAGCCATCTTTCTTTCTCACAAACAAAACTGGCGCACCCTATGGTGACGTACTCAGCCTGATAAACCCTTATCTAACAAATCTTTCAACTATTCCTTCAATTCTCTCAATTCAGTCGGAGCCATACGGTACAAAGGGATGGATATAGGCTGAATACCTAGTAACAAGTCGACAGAGAAATTGATTTTCTGTTCTGGGGGGATACCAGGAAGTTTGTCTGGAAACTCATTAACCACTAGAATGGACTGTAGATTCGGAAATTCTGCTTGCATATCCTAAACCCTGACAATATGATCTGTACAACCCTTTGCTATCAACTTTTTTCGCTCGAAGATAGGATATGAACCTACCTTTTGGCGTAGCTGCACTGCTTTTTTACTCTCGCACTACCTCCCTCGGAAAGTGGAACCGAACTGTCTTAGTCCAACACTCTACATTGGCATAACATGGCACTAGCCAATCCATGCCTATAATTGCATTAAAATCAATCATTTCTGGCTCCACTAAATCTACTAAAGTTTGGCGACCAACAACCTCTACTGTGCAACCCCGGTAGATCATTTTAGCAATTATAGAATCACCGATGGGCATAGACGCTGAAAAGGATCACTGAAGCAATTCTAGAATTATACCAAACTTTTGGGCCACTAATGGGGTAATATAGGCCAAAGTGGAACTTGGGTCTATCAAAACATAAACTAAGTAAGAGCAAATGTCCAACATACCTGTCACAACATCCGGTGATGACTCTTATTCCTATCGCCCCGATAGAGCATAAGTGCGATCCGGATTGTTGCTTGAACTGGATGCCCCTGACCTGCCTCGGTCTCTGCTGGTTGAAATTGAGGGCCTGCCCCTGCTAAAGGTGCTGAGGCATGTGACCTTGCTGAGGATCTGTCCTGTCAGTCCCGATCACCCCGGCCTCTAGCTGGACAATCCCTGATGATGTGATCCTCTTGTCCATAAGTGTAACAAGCGGTAAAATCATACCTTCATGCCCCAAAGTGACGTCAACTGCAAATAGCACAACGTGGAACAGTAGGCCTACTCTGATCTGACCCCCTCTGCTGCTGAGAACCTGATGCTTGCAAGCTCTCACCGGGTCCTGACGGCCCTCGGCGGTCTGATCTACCACCCTGCATCTGTTATGGAGGTGGGGGTATGAGTGGCCTGCCTGATATTCGTGTCCTAGGTCCATCCTAAAATTCTGCCTGCATGTCACTGGGTCTGGCCCTACGGCACTGCTCTTGATTTATTCTTTCTATCTCTCGCTATCGCAGCCTGATCCCCTCAATATTCTGAGTAAAAGTCTGAATGCGGGCAATATCTATGTCTTCCCATAGAGTAGCTGTTACACAAGTTTCCACGTATTCTGGAAGCAGCCCCATAAAAAACCGATGTACTCTGGTTGGCATAGTGTCTACAAAAGTTGGCGCATATCTGGCCAAGGAATCAAATCTCATAGCATATTCTTGGACACTCATCGAACCCTGCTCCAGGTGCAAAAACTGATCCACCCGGGCCTGTCGAACTTCTCGTGGAAAGTAGTGATCTAAGAAGGCCTCTGAGAAACTAGACCAAGTCGGAGGGGGAGCGTCTCTTCCTCGGGACCTCTCCCAGATCTGATGCCAAGTTTGTCACGCCCCACCTTGGGAGGCATGGCTAGCACATGGTGCCATACTGGGATTGAACTGAACTGACTGGGCTTATGCACTTTTGGTGCATGCTTGCCCTTCAAATCAAGAAAACAACGAGCTATATCTCGGCTGTAAACACAGCCTTCGGCCGACAAGGCTGCATAGCTACCTGTAAAAAGAAAATAGTTAACGAACAACACACAGTAAAGGAGATCCTATGTGGGCTGACAAGATCACCATGCTTTCTAGTTATATCATCATGAAAACAGGCAATCAAAGCTATACTATAGTTGATAAGGCTGCTAACTAATAGCGAAACTAGGCCCCATACGGCTATCACGCAAAAGAAAATATATATAGGCCCCACACAGCCAACAACAAAACTAATACTGGATATTTGTAGCTTGCAAGCCTCTAAGAGTGGAATATTGGTGGGGACAGGGCCCTGACCTACCCATAAACTATACAACAAAAGAACAAACCTTTTAACTAACAACTCTGGGGCAAGAGGAGCTGAATAGACTGTTGATTCAGCAGATGACTAGGCAGGTCCTGAAATACGTCTAACCATACCTGCAGGCAAGTAATGCAGCGCCTCGAAGATAGGTGTCTGTACAACATGTACCGAATATGTAAGGCAGTAAATGAAAATGACTGAATGATACTGATAATGAAACTAAAAAACTATTCAATAGGAGGGATAGAGATATAACCTAAACAGCCTTATAACCTACTATGTAACTATCAATAAGTAATACAAACAAGAACCTCACCTGGCCCCCATAAGCCCGAAAGGTATAACCAGCACAGAATAACCCGCCCAGGGCCCCCATAAGCCTTGCGAGTTCACTTCAATCTATATACCCCTAACTAGGTCAAAATAGGTCTGCAGGTAACTATAACCAACCTACCGGTCCCCTGGGTCTACAATTGAGCCCATTCTGCTCCCGCTCTGTAGTTGTGTATGAGTCCGGTGGACTCCTGATAACTACACTCTAAGCACCAGGCTAGATGAGGGTTAGTAATGCTGAGATATGGCATAAAAATAATAGTTCAACCATGAAATGGACTATAATATGTCCCTTGGGCCTCTGTGTAGTCAAACATCTAGCTCCTTGGAGCAATCTATATAGCCTCATAGGCAACGACACAACTAGTAACCCTAGGGTTGATCACGGAAGGCTATATAGGGCAGGGTCAATCCCAATGTGAACATAAAATGCTAATCTCAGACTAATAATAGCAACTAACCACAAAAATCATACTTCTGGTGTTCTTACGAGAGTCTAGGTCGTATTACAACACGACAAGAATAACTTGCAGAAGAAATTTGCCTTAACATACCTCGAATGCTGATTTTTGATTTAACTGGTGAGGTTTAACTTGCAATCGGCAGTTCTATCCAAATGTAACCTTTATACTGTAGAACTAATTTTAATACTAAACTCGACAAATATCAATAACTTTCGATAATAATACTAACTATAATCCAATTTTGAATAACTCGATCGAAAACCTCTAATTTTCTAAGAGTTTAGAAGGATGAAATGCTTACCGAATGCCTGTGGCCGGTTAGGAATCAATTTGGAGTAATTCAGAAAACTTTTACTTGGCGGAGTTCCTATTTTCCAAGAGAATTTTTGAGAAATAACTCCGTAGAAATGCTTCTCGTAGGCTTAGGAGTTGTTAAATGAAGTTAATTTACATTTTGACGGCGTTTGGTAGCGTAATCGGATGAAAGTTGGATGCAAGTTGCATCCTCACTTGCTTCTGGCTGAGGAAGATATTAATGTAATGAGTTACAATTGAACTAAGGGGGTATTTATGTAAGTGAGGGCGGTGGACTGGAGGCGCCCTGCGCCAGCCAAGGCGCCACAATGCCCCCGCGTCGCGCCTCTCAAAACGCTAGTAGGCCTGGTGCGCCGCGCTGGCCAGTGCACTGCCGGCTGGCGCGTCATGCTGGCCCATCACGGCCTAGCCTCGCCAGACCCTGCTTTCGAGGATTTTTCCACATGCGTCAAGCTTTCCTTACCCGTCACAAATCCAAGCGTACGTCTAGTAACCATTAGCATTTTACAGGGTGTAAGAGCTAAATGTGAAGTCATTATGAAAATTAATTTGCTTGAGTGAGTATATGAATATCTCATACATATATTGATCAAATTAAATATTGATGAGAATAGATTTCTCAAATTGTCTCTTGTTAACAGACATGACATCAAAAAGTATTATTGCTCAGTTTAATAAGGGTGAGAAACTGAATGGTGACAATTAAGACATCTGGAGTCATAAAATATGGTATGTACTGGAAGAGAAAAATGCTCTTGAAAGTATAAATCATGTTTTAAGTTAACCAGAAGAGGGTAAAACTTCACAACATAGAAGAGATCTTGAAGCTTACACAGCTTGAAAAAAGACAGAACCCACTGCAAGTGGAGTTATTGTAAATTCTGTTGTTGATGATCTCATTCATAAATGTGAAGAATTTCCTACTGCTCATTCCATGTGGCACACTTGCAAGGGATATACGGAGGTACATCTATGACCCATCTTAGATAGCTAACTATCAAGTTTGATACTTACAAGAAGTGTCATGATCTGAACATCAAACAACACCTTAGGGTGATATCAAACATGATTGATCAAATCAAAAGTGTTGGTCATGTTCTCTCTGATGAGCAATAGGTGCAGGCAGTGATCTAGTCTCTTCCCAATAGTTAGAAAAATTTAAAGGCCAACTTAACCTATATTGATAGCATCAAAATCTTTTCTTATGTTGCCCATCATGTTGAGCTTGAAGAAAAGCGTCTTGGTGTTGCTAAAGTTGTATCTAATGTCTTTATGGCAGAATCAAGAGATACAAAGTCTTCAGGCTTCAAGTGCAAGAATTGGAAAAATAACGGGAGAGGGACCCTCTAAGAAAAAGAACAAGCCAAATTTCAATAAGGGAGAATGATTTTTCAAGAAGAAAGACAAGAGTAAGTTGAAGTGCTACAACTGCCATGTTCCAGAGAATTTTGCTCGTGATTATACTGAGCCAAAAAGGTAGCATTTCTACACATTTGTAAGTGCTACATATGTTTCCATCACTGCCTTACTAACTGAATCTTATCCTATGTGGATAATAAACTCAAGAACCACCGATCATGTGAGTCATGATCGATAAACATTCGTGGAGTTCCATCGAGTTTTACTTAGATCTAGGTGGATATATGTAGGAAATAATGCAAGACTTGAAGTCAAAGGATAGACACTTGCAAAGTGGACTTGCATGGTGGCTGATCTTTGATGTTGTAAGATGTCCTATATGCTCCAGAGATTTCGATGAAACTTAGTATTTGTATTTGTTCTTTTAGATGTTGGTTTCGATTTATATTTTAGTCACAATGGTGTTAGAATTGCTCTAGATAATAGTTTTTATAATTTTTGGAATTTTTTTACGAGCGTTTTATCATTTTAGATTGTAATCCTTCTACTTATAATTATTAGGTTGACCGTTGTGTAATGGCATTCTATTCTAGTAAGGGAAAATGCATAAAAAAACCCTCGAACTTGTCCACTAAACTTACTTTAATACTTTAACTTTATGGGTGTTTGTTTACCCCCTTATTCTTATTCGTAACATATTTATTTACCTCCTAAAAGATGACGTGACAGAATAAATATTTGCACCTCCCTAGAAGCGCAGGAAGGATGAAAAAGTATATTAATATTGATCAAAATAATACATATGTCAATTTTTAATTGGATGCTATCCTATTAAATATAATTAATTAGTTTTTATGGGTCTCTCTTCTTTTATTTCTTTATTCTTTTTCTTTTCTTTTTCATACCCATTTTCATCATTAGAATATTCCCAATGGCTGCTCTTCCACCATGTCCAACCAACAAAAGTTTTTTCAACCTATCATCCAGCGAAAAAATTATAAAACTTTTGTGATTAAGACAAATTAAAAATCAAAATGAAGGGTGATATTCAAAACCTGAAAGCAATTTTTTTATAGGCGGATCTAAATATTTCTTGCTATAGTAGGTTAAAGCTTCTATATTCAAACATGGGTTTAGAGTAAACTATCAAATTCATTAATAATACATAATCTTCGTCTCTCTCTCTCTCTCTCTCTCTCTCTCTCTCTCTCTCTCTCTCTCTCTCTCTCTTTATGTGTATATATATTGAAAGTGGCCAAAGAAAAATTAAATGTTTTTAAGTATGAGAAATTTTAATAATGAAAAGAAGGGTTTGAATTTTGATCTTAAAATTATTGGTTGTAGGAGGTGGGGGAATGTTTAGTTGGGTGGGTGTGAGCGTGTGGAGGTGAGAAAGAAAATGGAGGATGAAGAATCCAAAGGATGAAAAAAGAGGAGCTTGAATTTTGTTGCTAAAGTAATCAATTGTAGGAGGTGGGGGTGGTTAGTGGGGTAAGGGCGGGTGGGTGGGTGGGTGTGAGGAAGAAGATAGAAAAGAGAAATTTGTGATTAAAAATATTCTTTTAAAAAATTTTCTTATGTGGAGGATGACATGGTGGTATCTTCTATTTTTTTTTAAAAAAACTTATGTGGAGGATGACATGACGGATGACATGGGCGAGTGGACATCACACTCTAATTTATGACTGGGTTTAGATTGATAGGGAGATAATAATTTCACTTTAAATTAGAATAGGGGGGTAAAAAAATATCCGTTAAGTTGAAATACTAAACTAAGTTTAGTGGACAAATCTGAGGGGGGTTTTATGCATTTTCCCTTCTAGTAATAATAATTTTGAGTTTTTACATGGCATGCAAGATTGGGTCACATAGGGCAATATCGAATGAATAGATTGGTAAAGGAAGGACATTTAGGTTGTTTCTCCAAAATTGATATGCCAACATGTGAAAATTGTCTCGTTGGGAAAGATTACACACAAACCATTTAAGAAGGCTAAAAGAGTTAAGTTCCCCCTGCAATTAATCCATTCTGATATCTGTGATCCAATTAATGTGAGGACAAGGTCTGGTGCTTTATATTTTATTACATTTATTGACGATTTCAAACTCTTTGGTTATGTCTATTTGATTTCTCCTAAATCTGAAGCACTTGAATGCTTTAAAAGATATATGAATGTAGTTGAGAATCAATTGGATAAAAGTATAAAGACGTTAAAATCCGATAGATGTCGTGAATATTTGTCAAATCAGTTTGATTAATTATGTACTGAAAAAGACATTATCAAACAATTAACTATTTCTTATACACCTCAACAAAATAGTATAGCTGAAAGAAGGAATAGAATATTATTGGACATGACAAGGTCCATGATGGCACATGTAAATTTACCTATCTCTTTATGGTAAGATGTGTTATTGACCGCAACCTACATATTGAATAAAGTGTCTTCTAAATAAGTAATTTTCACTCCTTATGAACTATGGACTGGTCATAAACCAAACCTTAATGATCTATGACCTTAGGGTTGTGCTGCTTATATTAAAGATCATTTTGGTGAGTTCGATAAACTGATTCCAAAAGAAAAAAATGTATCTTTATAAGATACTCACAACACTCTAAAGGCTATGTGTTCATTGGTGAAATGGAGGATGAAAGTACTATTGAAATTGAATCACGAGATGTCATATTTCTAGAAAATAATTTTTTCAAAAAGGGTGAAATAAAGGAAAGTGAGCTTCTCTATGAAATATTTAGTTCAGATGATCAAACAATTTTGCTTGATAATTCAATAAATCAAGGATTGATTTATGATCTAAGTGGGAGTTTTGAATTCCAAAATCCTATGGAGAAATCTAAACTTCAATTATATAAGAGTACCAGAAAAGGTGTGCCTAAACGATCTTATGAGATTGAGGATTATGTTTTATTAGTATCTCCCACAGAATTGAATGAACCCAATTCTGTGACTGAGGCTTAATTAGCCTGAAAAAGATGAGTGAATAAAAGCGACGAAAGAAGAATTAGAGTCCATGAAAATCAATAAAATCTGGAATTTAGTTGACCTTCCTCCGGAATGTAGAGATATTGGGAACAAATGAATACTCAAAGTTAGACGCAAATTTGATAGGTCAATAGAAAGACATAAAGCACAATTGATGGCAAAAGGTTTTATTCCGAGTGCTTGGCATTCACCAGAGAACAGCCTGTGGGTATCAAAAATACAAAATAAATGTAATTAATGAAATAACTACCAAAAAGTCAAATACAAGAAAATAACCTAGTCTTAGCCGTATTCCCCAACAACAGTGCCACTTTTTGATAACATTCAAACCACACCTCTTACTGAAGTATGAAGTGGACGTTGTCAATAAAGAACCCAACTAGAGGTTGGGGTCGATCCCACAGGGAATATGGAAGAGTTAGATTACAACTGGTAAGTGAACTTGTAAGGTAGTTAATTCAAAATTGGGGGGTTCTAAAGAAAAGCAATAATAAAAACAATTCTCAAAAGTTTAGTTTTGAATCAATATTAAAGAATAACTACTGTTTGTGTTCCCCATGGGTTCATAACTGCTTTGGGTATACACTCGTGATCATCACCAATACTTACTTATAGAACTGATAACTTAGGTTCATTCAAACGACTGACCAGTCCTTATTAAATGACAATACTCAATTATTTGACCAAGTCTCATGAGCGGTTTCAAAATATCTGTTATCACTAAGTTCCAGATTTAACTATCCTGTGACCACAACTCAAGTTCATACAGTGATCATCAAGATCAAGGCTCTGTTGTAATTCTCTTTTCCTAATCTCTACCTCTTAGACCTAAGAAAGTAAAGAATTCGGTCAATTCATAATGTTGCGCACCGTTAAGAAACGTTTAAGCATGAAGAGAATACAACCCTAGCTTGTGCAACCCTAGCTTGTTAATCTACCATGGTTCCCTACAACCCTAGCTATGGAGGTTTTAGCCTCTCATAGTTGTGAGGTTGTGAATTGCATTCATGATTGAAAACATAAATCAATACTTACAAATATGAATGAGAAAAACACTTACTTTAATTAATCAGCAAAATCTTAAGAATAATTAGCAAGAACAAGAAGAATTCAAGAAAAGGTTGATCACAAGTCAAATCAACTCACTTCTCTCTTTCTCTCCTCCAAATCTCTTCTCTGATCGATCTCCTAAAAATAAAACCTAAAACGTATTTATATAGACACAAGAATCCTTTTCCTAGGCTAACAGGGTGAATTTTCATATGTAGTTCCGCCTGCGTCACGAGTCAACCTACGATCCGTAGCACGATCATATGACCCGTAGCATCTTGTCGTACCTTGCATGACTGGCTGAATTTTGGCTAAGTGTTGGATCCTGGTATGACTCGTACCTCCATCTTACGATCCGTACTGAGCTCCCGTGGCTTTACTCTGAAACTTTGAAATTTTTCTAAAGTTCATCACGACCGCCATGATACGACTCGTACCTTCATTCCACGGTTCGTACTTACTTTTCGTAGCAGGAGTCAGCCTCTTATGCAAATCTTCTGAATCTTTTCACGACTTCATCACCACGACTCGTACAAGCTTGGTACGACTCGTACTGAGACTCGTATATTGCATCTCTTTAACATTAGCCTTCTGCAACTTTTCACGGCCATCAGTACGATTCGTAGGACCTTTCTACGGCTCGTACTGTGGACTGCAATCTGAGCCTTTTTTGCACACTTCAGGCTATGTTTTGCATTTTTTAGCTCCAACACCAATTTATCCTGTAACCAAAGGAAAAGTGCCTTATATCCACATAAGTACACTTAAGTCCATGCTATTTTCTTAGTTTTGAGCGTCAAGTGCTGTAAGTCCACAGCACATCAACACCCTCAACTTAAGACTTTTGCATGCCCCCAGGAAAGAAAAGAAAAACTAGCAACTAGAAAATAGACTCAAGATACTACAGCCAATACTTCAACAAAACTTGCACTTTCTATACAAACTCTATTGACCCTTTCTCATGGAACAACATCAGCTAATGCATGACAAGCAACCTCAAAACATCATAAATAGGGATCAAGACATGTCATCTAGCTATCAACAGGCAATCAAGTCATCACCAATGTTTTCCACACAGACCAATGGTAAAGGCAAACATAATTCATGTACCCTCACACAAATGAAGTCCCCACTCAGATATGGAATGTCAAGCATAGCCTGGGACTAAACAAGGCTCTCACTCTCATAAAGAAGTTACAAGTATTATGTGTCAGATACCATAGGCTTGCCTTTATTTTCTCTGCTTTGGTTTATCAGATGGTCGAGTTAGGATCACTATAGGACTTGGTATGGCTTGTAATGTAGGCTTAGGGCTGGACATGATAAAGATGAAAAATTTTATAATTGACTATCCCTTTCTTGGAACTACATACATTTGCTACACCATTCACCTATTTCACCCTTTGGTCTTTCATTCCCCTTTTTCTTCCCTTTTCACTTCTCTTTATGCACATTTGCATGGGTGAGATGAGCTTTCAACTTTTTCATCATTTTTATTTTCTTTTGAAATTTCTTTTTCAAGATTCTCAATATTTTTCATCTCTTTTTTTTACCACGCCACACCTCATTTTTCACCATTTCTTTTCTCTTTTCTTTTCCTTTCTTCCGTTCCCACCATTTACGCACTCCTACTCTAGCCACCCTCAGCTTAAGCATTTTTCTTATATTGAGGTTCACAATATCCAAGAAAGGACCAGGAAAAAAATAGGTTCATTGAAAACAAATGAGTACGGTTAATCGGTAAATCAAAGAAACATGGTCTATTAAGGCTCAAACTTGGGATCAAGGGATTCATGCAACATTGGTAGGGTAATATAGGCTAACAGTGAGCTAAAAAAATGGCCTATGATCATATCCTAACCAACCATCCTTAGCCTATGCAAAGACCAACCAGGCAAGTTCTAGATCTTTTAACACAATACCGATCTGAGTACTATACCGCACTCACACATGGCACATGAACTATTTTCACCTCAATTGTCTGGTTTATACATGGCTTAACAAGACTACTCATATTAATAAACTAAATGAAATCAAAAGATCCACAAAAATCATGCATGTTGTCACAAATACATAGCTAATGCATCAAAAAATTTTAAACAGGGTCAATTTTTTCAAAAACCAAGACTAGTGCATTTTATTAGCTGAGTATTCCTAAGTCACTTTCTAATTAAACAAAAATCACAAGCTAAAGAAAATAAAAATCCTACACATGCTAGTTCTACTAGATAGCATGCCTGAGGGAAAGAAACACGGCAAGAAAAACCCTCAGACGAATCAAAAATCCCACAAATCACAAGTACACCCCTCTCTTTTTGGAAAAATAAGCTTCGTCCCCGAAGCATTAACTATAAGAATGTTGGGAAGAGAACATACCTGTGGTGCACTAGGCGCTCCGGTCATCTTGCGGAGGTGGTACCTCCACTGTAATAGTGGCGCTAGCGGTGGCCGGCACGCTCAATGGTGTGTCAATAGGGGGAGTGGTCCCCCCTCAATAATCGTGGACGCTTCGACGACCTCTTTAACTATCGGGGATGAATGTGGCTCTCCCGAAGGGTCACGACCACTGGCAAGCTCGGTCTATGGTGGAGCTGCCTGCTCCTCTAGCTCTCTCATGCAGCTCGGACATATGTGCGTCGTGAGTCCGCATGCTCTCTGATCTGGCCTTCTTGCTCTCTTTACTCTCCTTCTTCCTCCTTTTTTTGGACTCTCCTCTCTAACATCCTCAACAGCTCTTTTCTTACCCTTTTCAACAGCTGTAGTCGTCTCCCAATATGCCGCCAAATCAATTTCCTCGTCAGGCTCGGCATCTAGGTTCGGAAGAGTGGGGGCTGCTAAAACTGTTGGTTGTCACAACTCAACTACTTGGCTTCGAGCCCCTAACTCCGCACGAAGACTGCTGGTATTTGTCTACTCTGCCATCCTCATATTGAATCGACTCTCAAAACTATCCAGGCGAGCATGTAGAGTTTGAGCTGTTGCCTCTATCTTTGACTTGACCCATGGTTTTACATTGTCCATCATGACCTGAATCTTTCTCTCAGCCATGGTCAACCATTTGGCCAGCTTCTGGAGGAAGTCTTGTGGTACCAAAGTATACCCTGTTGGTGTCTAAGTCTGCAGGTTGGGCAGTGGTGCAGCTGAGGTGCTAGGAGCTGACTCTGAATGACCAGTGTCTGTAGCCGGTGTCTCGCTCCGTTCCTGTGTAATGGGGACATTCACTTGTGCATCCCTTGGTAGCTGGGCTGCTGGAATTGTTGTGGGAATCCTGGCTCTACTTACCGGGTTCATCTCATCCCGGATAAGACCTATGTCTGCAATTCTCTAGCCTCCAATCAACCGCTCGTCACCTTGTGGAACTTCTGCCTCCATACATAATATGAATACAAGACTTGGGAATGGGATAGTCGTGCTCACTCCCACCGCCTGGTCTCATATCTCATTTGCTATGATCCTCGGGATATTGATGGGGTAACGAGACATGAGGCATGCCACCAAAGCTGCTCTGTCAGCACTCAATGTGTTGTCGTTGACTGTAGGTACTAATCAATTGCGCACTAGCGTCCAATAGGCTTTGTCTATGAAATTTAGTGAGTTCTTGGTCACCTACTTTCCACTTGTAACTGTCACGACCTGAGAGTAGACCCGGATCGTAGACACGGGACAAGGGACCTCGAGAGACCCCAAGTCGACCCATGGCATAAGCATTTAACTAACTCATTTAAATAAATATGAAGAAATCATCAATATAACTCAGCGGAAGTCTAATTCAACATAACATCAGAATAACATCCGAAGCTAAGCATACATAAGTCTTAAAAGCCTCTATTTAAGACGAGTTGATGGGACAAACCCCCAACTAACTCAACAATATGAAAATTGAAATATGACATGAAGCTGAAATTATAGTCCTCGAAAGATGAGGGCTTACCAATCACGGGGGTTCTAACTCTAATAAGCGACTATGAGCGGGGTTGAACCTGAGAACATCCTGCATCATGAAATGATGTAGTATAGAAAGTATGCGGTCAGTACATGGAATGTACCGAGTATGCAAGGTAAGTAAAACTGCTCTAGCGAAGTAAATCATTTAAAACATTTCATACGGTATCATAAGATTTTGAGTATAAGTAGAAGGGCTACATGTATTCATTCTGAAATCGAAATCTTATTATGACATAACCATGCTTGGCTTTACAACATCATGACTGACTCAAATGACTCAAAGCTGAACATAACATTTATATCAAAAGCTAAAAATTGAGTCAAACCTTACTTTTAGAACATGCATGCATAAGGTAATCACTTAACCGACATACCACGATAGAGCTTACATGGTCCCAACTATCAAACTCAAATAGGTAGAGCCATCCATAACCTTGCCAGGGCTAAGGACGCTACCATGATATCGATATCAAGCTGAAGGGCCAATCGGGCTGGGGATAGCTCACAAGGGAGGTCCTAATAAATTGATAGTATCAACTTATGTTGGCACATAGTTCTGGGGCATAGGGTGATCGACCCTTAACCCGCTCAGTGCTAGACTCTTCTCGCAAAAACATGCAATGCTCTACATCGTATATAACGAAGCTCAACATCGTCAATTGACGAAACTCAACATCGTCTAATGAAGAAGCTCAATATGAAATCATGCATAACTCAACATCGTATGAAACGAAGCTCAACATTGTCTATTGGCAAAGCTTATAATGAAATCATGCATACACTCGACATCATATGAAAATGAAGCTCAACATTGTCCTTTGACAAAGATCAATAATGATATACATCTCAATTATAAATTCATGCATATGAGAAGCTTTATTTGAAACATACCACAAGATAGAATTTATGAAAAATTGGAAAAAACTTCACTTCAAACAATGTGGCGAGCTTATGTCGGGAAAATCATCACTTTAAATCAACATGTGGGCATTGCCGAAAGCTTTATCATGCTAGGATCTACTCGTTTCCTTCTGAAAAAAACATCATAATCATGGGTAGTTTTACAACATGCTTTTCATCATTAAATCGCATCATCACACATTTGTCATAAATCACTTCTTTTGTGAACTCATCATCCATGGGCGTTTTGGATTCAAAATTTTGAAAATAATTTTTTTATAAGGAAAAACAACTTAGAATCCGCCCAAGCTTCATAATCCATCAATATAAATACAATCTAATCATACCCATGTATAAGGATAGAAGAATCATGTAATTGGGTAGGAAGCCCATACTTGATCATAGGTAATTCATCATGTTTTGATAGAAATTGGGCATGGGTGTGGAAGGAAGCACCTACTCATAGCCTTACATACCTGGGATTAGTGGATTCTAACACTCTCCAATTTCCCAAGTTAAGATCCCAATGGAAACCTTGAAATTTGGCCTTGAATCACCTCTTCAATCCTTTAAACTTGCATGCATGGGAAGAATAACTTAGAGTAGGCTTTTCCCCTCTCAAAACCCCTCAAGATAAGCCTTAAACGACGTAGTATAGGCCCCTAGATTTTGGGAAATGAAAGAAATAACCTTACTGAATTCGCAGAAAATTGATCACTTGGCCAAACAACGGACGACCCAACAGGTCATTGGAGGATACCACGACCCGTGGTATCTGTCCGTGCTAAGCACTGTCTCAGCCTTCTCTCGAATTCATACCACGAGTAGACAGGACGACTCATCCTTAGATACCACGAGTCGTTCCTTCGATCATTGTCTCCTCTTCTAAAATTTCTGAATTCCTTCACAACGAGCCTCACCACGACTCGTTGTATCCTACAACGGGTCGTGGTTTCCATCCGTCGTTTCCACTAGAGATATGGGTTCCCTTACCACGACTCCTCAAAATGAATTATTGTAAGCCGTGACGGGTCGTTGGATGACTCGTTATACTCCCCAACTGCTAAGTCCATCTCTTACCACGACCACTAATGACAACTCGTTGTTTCTTACAGTTGCTTCCGCTGCTACCTGAACACCAGAACCCAGTACTTTCAACAACGGCTCATGTTTACCTACCACGAGTCGTTGTACCTCTCGTTCTGCAACTTTTTTCCAACTTTCAGCAGTTTTGCATTTTGAATTCTCGATTCTACTCTTAGGCACTCCCGGGGTATTACATAACCCACTTAGCTTCTTCCTTGTTCTCAGCAATCACCCCTGCTAGCCATTGCAGCTGCCTCTATTGCTCCTGCATAGTCAGCTGTCTAATGTACTTCATTGCCTCCACCCTGTAATCGTACTCTGGCATTGTCCTTGTAGGCATGAACTGTAGTCTGTACAACATTCGAGTGATGGTCCGCTTAGATATATCAACCTCTTGACCTCGGACCATAACACTCTCCAGACGAGGCTGGTATTTTATCTTCTGCCCTTCCTTTGCCTTTACCTCCATGGTGGCCAAATAGTTGGCATAGAACTCCCAAACTATGTCTTTTGTATACTGTGTTGGAGTCTTGGCCATCCACTCAAAACCATAAAAGCTATAAATCCGCTTCATTTCCTCAACTTCATTCAGTGAGTTTGTGAGGATCCGCGGTTCTTCTTCGATGCTCCTCCTTGGTTTATTCTTGGCAGTGAGAGAGATGCCTTGCTTGTAGATATTTTTAGCTCCCGACACTCTCCACCGAATTGTACGGCTTTCCCTGGGTGGGGTCTGTTCTTGTGAAACATTAGGAGCCTCTTCCTCTAATTCTTCACTGCCTCTCTCTTCTCCATTTTAGGTCTCCCCTGACCCTTCTTCAGCATTGGTGTCATTTCTTGACTTTTGTTTTTCCTCTCTAACTCCCTCCTCAGACTGGGGAGCTCGAGCGGATGTGGCGGTGGTTGCTTCAGCTTGAGCCTTTGCTTTTGCCCTAATGGTTCTGGTTCCATCAGTGTGGGAGGTATCTACTTGATACTCTTCGACTGAACCACTAGATGAGTCTCCTGCCTTTTCAGACTCTGACTTAGTTGTTTCATCAATCAGTATCCTTCGGGCTTTTGATTTATCAGCTCTGCTTTGTATTTCATTGAACCTGTAGAGAAAGAAATTAGCATTCCATTTTTGAAAAAGAAGAATTGGACAAGAGATATTTAGATTCTCATCATGGGTCATCACTATGGGTCGTACTATGAAGGTATGACACGTGAGAAGTCTCAGACTTACAGCCAAATTTTAGTACGACTCGCAAGAACGACTCGTACTACAAAGGTACAATCCGTACCTTGAGTCGTCTGATGAATCCCCTGTGTTAGTATTTTTTTGTATTCTTCCACGACTCATGGTATGACCCGTAGGTCGATTCCACGAGTCGTAGGAAGGCTTTTTCTGCAACCTTGTTCAATTTGGTGGTACGAGTGCTCAGTACGACTCGTAGTAGCAACCTACGATTCGTACTGTGCCTCATACCACTTCCAAATTTTCTTTCCTCAGTTTTCAAGGGTTCTCTTTTCATATTTTTAGGTACTCAGATTTTCCCCCAGGTCTAGGCACATCATTAACTCAATTTAACCATGCTCAATCCTCCCTTTTTTGACCTACTACCGTAACTCATTGTGTGTTTCAACACCTAAGTTCATCAAAATTTTAGCATCTCCTCAGTCGAAAAAAAACCATTCACCACACCGTGATCATTTTCTCTCTTTTCAAAATCAATTTTCGAGCATAGTGACTGACTCACAGTGGTTTTGGCACCATCATTCTCATTATATGAATGTTTGCAATGTTTAATACAAGATACTTACTTGATTGATGCTTCATCAACTGGAAATCACCGTATAGGGTTTTCAGAACTTGGGTTGAGCAAAAATGTTTCTCGATTGTTTGGTGATTTTTAGTTACGGGTGTGGGGAGGTGAGTTCAAGTCATGATTTTGAGGGTTATTAGCGTGGGAGAGGGTGTTGGTGGGGTTTAAATAGGTAAGGGAAAATTTTAAATGAATTTGGGTTGAGTCAGGTATTATTGCCATTGTTGACTCATCACGACTCGTACCATGAGTCGTAGGAAGTACCTACGACTCGTCCCTTGGACTCGTAAGTGACCCTGTTAAAGAAAACTTACCTGGAGACCTACGAATAGATCCTACGACTCGTACAACTGAGGTATGATCCGTAGGATGAATCATAGGTTTAAGCTTGTAGTTATTTTTTTCTGATCCTCACCACGACTGCTGCTACGACTCGTAAGATCCCATCACGAGTCATACCGAGAGGCAGTTGATGTTTCAGCCTCCTGTTTTTAATTTCCCTGCACACTGAGCACACATTAGTTCAATAACTTGGGTTTCCTCCCAAGAAGCGCTTGATTTAACATCACGACACGATGTATGTAGACTGGTTAGTTAGACTTCACCAAACTACCACTTGTTTTGCCTCCCAAGAAGCGCCTGATTTAACGTCGCGGCACGACGCGAATCTCTTGACTACTCAAAATTCGTCAAGTGATTCATACTCATCCTCTAATGCTGGGATTACACTAAATTCCTTGGGTTGCTTCACTGTCCTGCAGATGTTGAAAGTGACCTCTTCTTGGTTTAATCTAAACTTCAGCAGACCAGATTCCACATCTGCTAGAGCCCTCCCGGTTGCAAGGAATGGTCGCCCCAAAATAATGGGGACCTCATAATCAACCTCACAACCAAAATCACGAAGTCTGCTGCGAATATGAATTTGTCTACCTTGACAAGCACATCGACTAGGATGACCACTAGCTTTTTTAACCATTCTGTCGGCCATCAGTAGCTGCATGTTGGTCAGTGTGGGGGCTCCCAATCCCAATTTCTTGAATACTGCACATGGCATCAAATTAATGCTAGCTCCCAAATCATAGAGTGCCCTTGCGAACTCGACATTGCCAATCGTACATGGTATAGTGAAGGCACCTGGGTCTTCCTTTTTCTAAGCTAGGACCCTTGTAGCTGTTACACCCCGTAAATGTTAACGATTAGTAAGTGTACACGTGGATTGGTGATGATTAAGAAGAGCTTGATGTGTGTGGAAAAAGCCTTGGAAGCGCAGTCAGATGGGACTCATGCGCGCAGGGCCGGCGCGGCACGCCAGCCAATAGTGCACTGGCCAGCGCAGGGCGCCAGGCCTGCTAGCGCTTTGAGAGGTGCGGGGCGCCAGGCCTGCTGCCTCAATGAGAGGCATGCCGCGCCAGGCTTGTTGCCTCAATAAGAGGCGCGGCATGCCAAGGGGGCAGCCTCAATGGAAGGCGCGAGGCACACCCCTTGCCACCACCCCTAGATGTATATAAGGACCCTTGGTTCACTTTGTGATCATTTCTCTAATCTAAAACATCTAGAGAAGAGGGAAAATGTAGTTCTCACATTTTTCATCCGTTTATGCTACGAAATGTCATTCAATTTTAAATTAACTTCGGGTATCGAAGTTTAAGGCTGCAGGGAGCAATGCTACGGAGTTATTTTCGCGAAATTCATCTGGCGAATCGTAACCCCGTCAAGCTAAAGTTATCGGAATTGCTCCAAACTAATTTCTACACGTTCACAGGCTTGAAGTAAGTATTTCTCCCTTTTGGACTTTTGAGAAACCACGCATTTTCGATCGTGTTCTGTTAAGTTGAAATATAGTTAGTATTTATATATAAAGTTATCGTTTTTGCCGAATTTAGTACTGAAACTAGTTTCACTCTCTTAGTAATATGATTACAATTGAGAAGAGCGGTTGAATACAATCTGAAACTCCCTGGTTAAACAGAAAGTCGCCACTTGAGGTATGTGAGGCTAGTCTTTCGGCAAGTTATGTTCGTCGTAAAGTTAGTACGACACGTATGCTTGTAGTATTACCGAGTACACCTAATGGGGTTAGCTGTTATGAATTGAATTGAGTTATTAACGATGATAGAAACTCCTGTCAGAATTAACCCTAGTTAGTTCGCTTGTTGTGTATATATTTGGGGTTTGAATGTTGTTGCCTATAAAGTTATATTCACAAAAGCAGTATGATGTTCAAGGGACCAGAGTAAGGCTGTGAGGACCATATCCAGTTTCAGAGCTTACATTATGGCCCATAGTCGAGTTAAGGCTCGAGGCCTAGTCATAGTAGTTGCATATCGACCCATAGTCGGGCCAAGGCCCGAGGTCTGGCTATCAGTGATTACATTATGATCCATAATCGAGCCAAGGATCGGGATCCAGATACAGTAGTTGCATTACGACCCATACTCGGGACAAGGCCCGGGGTTCAGCTATCAGTGATTACATTATGACCCATAGTCGAGCCAAGGATTGGGGTCCAATCATACAGCCAGATAGTTCAAACACAGATACAGCCACTGCAGCCTATTAGGCTCAGACGTGTATTCAGAGAACGAGTAACCCGGAGTTATAGTTTGCTTTTAGTTTTAGTATCCAAGCAATAGAAGTATACCTTATTTGTACCCGCCGAGGCTTATGGGGGCCAGGTAGGTTTTTCTGTGTTGTTTGTACCTTCCAGGCTTATGGGGGCCCAATTAGGTTCTTTTTTGCATATTGGTAGACTTGTTGTTTAAATATTTCAAACGGGGAAGGTATTCAGGTTAAACTCATACTCTTTTCTTTGATTACTACAGTTTTACCCACTTTCAGTTAGTTACTATCTTTATGCCTTACATATTCGGTGCATGTTGTACTGACGCCCACTCGGGGCGCTGCATTACTTGCCTGCAGGTGCAGATAGACGTGGTTTAGGACGTTCTTAGCCTTCAACTAAGGTCAGCATTTATTCAACTCCTTCCCTCCGGAGTTGAAAGTTAGACTAGGTTTACTTTTGATGTATAGCTTTGGGGTAGGTTGGGGCCCTATCCCGACCATTATACCATTCCTAGAGCCTTGCAGACTGTTGTATATTCCATGTGGTTAGTTTGTTGTTGTCCATGTGGTGTCCATGTGTGCTTTATTTCCTGTGATGGCCATGTGGGGCCTTTCTTAGTTGTTAGATAGCGGCCTTATCGGCCATAGCCTAGTTTAGCTCCTGATGTACGTTTGGTTATAACTAGACAACATGGTGGTCTTGTCGACCTGCATAGGATCCCTTTTATTGTGTCGTGCTTGTTAGTTGTCTTCTTTTACAGGTGGCCTTGTCGGCCAGGGGTTGTATTTATAGCCGAGATATAGCTCGTTGGTTTTTTGAATTGAGTGTCGATGTACACCAGTAGTGCACCATTCCAGTTAGACTAGTTCAAACCCAGTGCAGCACTAGATGCCGGTCATACCTCCCAAGGTGGGGCGTGACAAACTTGGTATCAGAGCAGGTCGTATCCCAGGGAGTTTGCAAGTCGTGCCAAGTAGAGTCTTGTCTATGGGTGTGTTGTGCACCACATCCTATGGGCAGGAGGTTACAAGGCATAATAGTATGGTTACTCTTTTTCTCCTCCAGTCGTGCTATAGAGTCGTGTTGTATAGGGTGACTTCCTGAGCTTATGTTATCCTATTTATTTACAGAGAAATGTCAGACACACGGCAGACCGCGACTGGATGAGAGTTGGATATGGAAGTAGGAGAGGGCACCAGTAGGGGGCCCCAGGAAGAGTCAGCCTGACCTGAGGGCGACAGGGGGACACCATCTCGATCTCCCCAACATTCACCACCATATTCAAAGCCCGCTAGGACGGAAAATATACCAGTACCACCCCAGTTATCCCTATGCCGTCAGATCTAGATCTCAGGGGTGCATTTTATATGTGGGTACAGATGATGGCTGCCCAGCGTCAGCCTCAGCCGGTAGTACCAGCTGCTGTTGAGTCTGCTGAGGGGCATGGTAGTTCGTGAGTTCGTGAGTTCCTGGCCTTAATCCCCCGCAGTTTACAGGGACAGATCATAGAGAGGACCCTCAGAACTTTATAGATCAGTTACAGAGAATATTCAGGGTCATGCATGCCTCATTCGCCGAATCAGTTCAGCTAGCAGTATTCAGACTGCGAGATGTAGCGGTTTTATGGTACGAGAGTTGGGAAAGATCCCGAGGCAAAGATGCATTTCCACCTACATGGCCCATCTTTTTTAGGCTTTCATAGATCATTATCTGCCCCGAGAGGTCCGGCTAGCCAGAGTAGACCAGTTTTTGCATCTTGAGAAGGGCAAAAATGAGTGTCAGGTTGTATTCACTGAGATTTGACTCCTTAGCCAGGTATGCACCCTCGTTTGTGGACACTATCCCAGCCAGGGTGCACCGATTTATCATGGGGCTTATGCCAGAATATATAGAATCTTGTGTTACAGCCACCTTGCGAGAGGACATGGACATTTCGCGGATCTAGGCCTTTGCTCAGAATATAGAAGAACTCAGACAGCGTCAGCATGTCATAGAGAGATCGGGTCAGGAGCAGCGCCGGAGGGCCAGATCCACAGATTTTCAGGCAGGCTTTCAGGGTTGGGCCAGGCCCCATTTTTTAGGTAGGCCACCCAGGCCCTCATTTCAGCAGCAGTCAGACAACAGGTTAGATCGTCAGAGGTAGTTAGGCCCCGGTGAAAGTGCACGGGCGTCAGGCTCACAGCATCAGAGGGGGCCAGATCAGACAGAGCTGGTAGTACCACGATGTAGTAACTGTCATAGGCTACACCCAGGAGATACATGTATGGTTCCAATGCTTGTTATTCCTGTGGGCAGGAGGGACATATGATGAGAGACTGCCTGACTAGAAGCCAGGGCGGTCAGGACCAGCAGAATAGATCCTTAGCAGGTTCGTATGCCCCAGCACTTTCTGCAGGGCATTGGCCCTCAGCTCCAGCCGGTAGAGGCCGAGGTAGATCGCGTGCATCTGGTTCAAGCAGCGGTCAGGATTGTACATATACATTACCAGGGCAACAGGAGTCAGAGTCATAGCCAGATATTGTAACAGGTATTTTAGATGTCTGTTCTCACTCAGTTTACGCTTTGATAGATCCGGCCTCCACTTTGTCGTATGTTTCTCCGTTAGTAGCCCGGAAGTTCGATATAGTACCAGAATTTCTTCAGCGACCCTTTTCAGTATCTACCCCTATTGGCGACTCTATTATTTCTAGAAGAATTTACCGGGGCTGTACAGTAGAGGTTGTTGTTCGTCAGACCTCAGCAGATCTAGTAGAATTAGAAATGATTGATTTTAATGTGATTATGGGCATGGATTGGCTAGCACCATGTTATGCTACTGTAGAATGTTGGACTAGAATCGTCCGATTTCATTTCCCGGGAGAGGTAGTACGAGTGTGGAGAGGTAATTTAGCTACGCCAAAAGGTAACTTTATATACTATCTTTGAGAGAAAAAGTTAATAGCAAAGGGTTGTATTTACCATATTATCAGGGTTCGGTATGTGCAAGAAGAATCCCTGAGTTCCAAGATGTGTTTCCGGATGAACTTTCCAATATTCCCCAGAGCGGGAAATAGACGTCTCTATAGATTTACTACTAGATACTCATCTGATATCTATCCCCCCATATGGAATGGCACCTACAGAGCTTAGGGAATTGAAAGAGCAGCTGAAAGATCTATTAGACAAAGGTTTCATCAGACCCAGTACATTACCGTGGGGTGCGCCGGTTTTGTTTGTAAGAAAGAAAGATGGTTCCCCACGCATGTGCATAGACTACAGGCAATTGAATAAAGTTACGAATAAATATCCTCTTCTGAGAATATATGATTTGTTTGACCAGCTGCAAGGGGCGAAATACTTTTCTAAAATTAATTTAAGATTCGGGTACCACCAGGTTCGAGTTCGGGAGAGAGATATCCCAAAGATAGCTTTCAAAACCAGGTATGGACGCTTTGAGTTTCTTGTTATGTCCTTCGGGTTGACTAATGCGCCAGCAGTGTTCATGGACCTCATGAATAGTATCTTCAGGCCGTATTTGGATATGTTTGTAATAGTGTTCATTGATGATATTTTGGTCTACTCCCGCTCAGAAACAGAACATAAAGGTCATTTGCGAATAATACTCTAGACTCTCAGATATCGCCAATTGTACGCAAAGTTTTCTAAATGTGAGTTCTGGTTGAATTCTGTAGCTTTTTGGGCTATATTATATCAGAAACTGGTATTCAGGTCGACTCGCAGAAAATTGAGGCAGTGAAAACATAGCCTAGACCTACGACCCCAACAGAGATTCACAGTTTCTTAGGGTTAGCCAGATATTACAAAAGGTTCATAGATGGGTTTTCTACTCTGTCAGCACCGTTGACTAAATTGACTCAAAAAGCACCCAAGTTTCAGTGGCCTGTGAGCAGAGTTTCCAGGAATTGAAAAATAGATTAACATCAGCACCAGTGTTAGCTTTGCTAGAAGGTTCATAGGGTTATGTGGTGTATTGTGATGCTTCAGACGTTGGGTTAGGATGTGTTCTGATGCAGCATGGTAAGGTAATTGCTTATGCTTCGAGGCAGTTGAGAAAACATGAGAAGAACTATCCCACCCACGATCTGGACTTAGCTGCAATGGTTCAAGCTTTAAAGATATGGAGACATTACTTATATGGAGTGCATGTGGATATTTTTACTGACCACAAAAGCCTTCAGTACATTTTCACATAGAAAGAGTTGAATTTGCGACAACACCATTGGTTAGAATTGTTGAATGATTATGATGTGAACATCTTATATCACCCAGGGAAAGCTAATATTGTGGAAATGCCCTTAGCATCCGATCTATGGGCAGTTTGGTATATCTGAGGCCGGAACAGCGTGAAATGGCCCGAGAATTGCATCGGCTAGCCAGTTTAGCTGTTTGGGTAGTTGATATAGAGGATAATGGAGACATAATTCAGAATACAGCAGTGTCATCCCTGGTAGTAGAGGTAAAAGAGCGGCAATATGAAGATTCTCACTTAGCACAGCTAAGAGATAAAGTTCAGCAAGGTGAAGTATCTATTTTTGAGATAGTCGGGGATGGAGCTTTGAGATACAGAGGTCGCCTATGCGTCCCAGACGTAGCAGGACTCCGCCGGCATATTATGGCAGAGGCACACTACTCCCGTTGTTCTCTTCATCCAGGTTCGACAAAGATGTACCATGACATAAAGGAGATATATTGGTGGCATGAAATGAAGAAAGCTATAGACGAATTTGTAGCGCAGTGCCCTAATTGCCTACAAGTAAAGGCCGAGCATCAGAAACCCGGCGGCCTAACTCAGGAAATAGCTATACCTATGTGGAAGTAGGAGGCAATTAATATGGACTTTGTGACAGGACTACCCCGCACCAGGCGTAGGTTTGAATCCATCTGGGTGATTATCGACAGGTTAACGAAGTCAGCTCATTTTTTTCCAATCAAGACTACTTTTTCAGCCGAGGACTATGCCGAGTTGTACATTAGATAAATAGTTAGACTATATGGTGTTCCAATATCTATTATTTCTGATAGAGGAGCACAATTTATAGCTAGATTCTGGCAGTCATTCCAAAAAGGATTAGGAACACAGGTCAATTTGAGTACAACATACCATCCTCAAACAGACGGGCAGGCAGAACGTATAATTCATACGCTCGAGAATATGCTACGGGCATGTGTGCTCAATTTTAGGGGCAGTTGGGATGAACATTTACCCCTTATTGAGTTTGCTTATAATAATAGTTATCACTCGGGAATTCAGATGGCACCACACGAGGCTTTATATGGGCGAAAATGAGGTTCCCAGTTGGTTGGTTCGAGGTAGGAGAATCATAACTAATTGGGCCAGACATGATCCACCAATCAGAGGAGAAGGTAAAACTTATCAGAGAACGCTTGTTGACGGCCCAGAGTCGTCAAAAGTCCTATTCCGATGTCCGTCGTAGAGACTTAGAATTTGATGTTGGCGACTGGGTATTCCTCAAGGTATCACCGATGAAGGGCGTAATGAGATTTGGCAAGAAAGGTAAGCTTAGCCCAATATTTATTGGGTCATATCAGATCTTCCAAAGAATAGGCCAGGTGGCATACGAGTTAGATTTGCCTTCAGAGTTGGAATCTGTTCACCCGGTCTTTCATGTATCGATGCTATGAAAGTGTATAGGGGATCCATCCCGTGTTGTGCCAGTTGAGGATGTCCAGATTACTGAGAAGTTAGCCTATGAAGAGGTTTCGGTACACATATTGGACGGGTAGGTTCGTAGGTTGAGAACCAAAGATGTCACCTCCATTAAGGTATTATGGAGTGAGAAATAGAGAAGAGATGAACTGGGAAGCTGAGGATGACATGAGATCCAGATATCCTCAGTTGTTCCAGGATTAGACCTAGTTATGCAGTTAAGTAAAGTCGTTGACTCGGTTGTTGTTTTATGATTCATATTACTTAGACTATACAGTCGACTACCTTTATGTTGTAAAAGAGTTTTTTTAATGTCATGTGATATATCTGTATTGGACTTTTCTGTGTTTCAAGATTTTCGGATAGTCCATGTTACAGGGGAGACTCTGCCGAAAATTTTCTCCAGAATGATAGTTAGGAAGGTTAAACTTCTGTGAGTTAAATTAGACATTCGAGGATGAATGTTCCTAAAAGGGGGAGGATGTTACACCTTGTAAATGTTAACAATTAGTAAGCGTACACGTGTATTGGTGACGATTAAGAAGAGCTTGACGTGTATGGAAAAAGTCTTGGAAGCGCGGTCGGACGGGACCCGTGCATGCAGGGCCGGCGCGTAGTGCACTGGCCAGCGCGGGGCGCCAGGCCTGCTGCCTCAGTGAGAGGCGCAGCGCGCCAAGGGGGCAGCCTCAATGGGAGGCGCGAGGCGCACCCCTTGCCACCGCCCTTAGATGTATATAAGGTTCCTTGGTTCACTTTGTGATCATTTCTATAATCTAAAACGTCCAGAGAAGAGGGAAAACGTAGTTCTCACATAATTTTCATCTGTTTAAGCTACGAAATGTCGTTCAATTTCAAATTAACTTTGAGTATTGAAGTTTAAGGCTGCAGGAAGCATTGCTACAAAGTTATTTTCACAAAATTCGTCCAGTGAATCGTAACCCCGTCAAGCTAAAGTTATCGGAATTACTCAAAACTAATTTCTACACGATCAGAGGCTTGAAGTAAGTATTTCTCCCTTCTGGACTTTCGAGAAACCACGCGTTTTCGATCGTGTTCCGTTAAGTTGAAATATAGTTAATATTTATATATAAAGTTATTGTTTTTGCTAAATTTAGTACTGAAACTAGTTTCATTCTCTCAATAATATGATAACAATTGAGAAGAGCAATTGAATACAATCTGAAACTCATCAGTTAAATAAAAAGTCGGCACTTGAGGTATGTAAGGCTATTCTTTCGGCAAGTTATGTTTGTCGTAAAGTTAGTACGACACGTATGCCTATAGTATTATCGAGTACACCTACTGGGGTTAGCTGTTATGAATTGAATTGAGTTAGTAACGACGATTAGTAATTCCTGTTAGAATTAACCCTAGTTAGTTCGCTTATTGTGTATCGAATTTGGGGTTAGACTGTTGTTGCCTATAGAGTTATATTCACAAAAGCAGTATGATATCCAAGGGACCAGAGTAAGGCTGTAAGGATCATATCCAGTTTTAGAGCTTACATTATGGCCCATAGTCAAGTCAAGGCTCGGGGCCTAGTCATAGTAGTTGAATTACGACCCATAGTCGGGTCAAGGCCCGAGGTCCGACTATCAGTGATTACATTATGATCCATAGTTGAGACAAGGCTCGGGATCCAGATACAGCATTTGCATTACCACCCATAGTCGGGCCAAGGCCCGGGGTCCAGCTATCAGTGATTACATTATGACCCATAGTCGAGCCAAGGCTCGGGGTCCAGTCACACAGCCAGATAGTTCAAACACAGATACAGCCACCGCATCCTATTAGGCTCAGACCCGTGTATTCAAAGAACGAGTAACCCCGAGTTATAGTTTGCTATTAGTTTTAGTAGCCAAGCAGTAGAAGTATACCTTGTTTGTACTCGCCGAGGCTTATGGGGGCCCAGGTAGGTTTTTCTGTGTTGTTTGTACCTTCTAGGCTTATGGGGGCACGGTTAGGTTCTTGTTTGCATATAGGTAGACTTGTTGTTTAAATATTTCAGATGGGGAAGGTATTAAGGTTAAACTCTTACTCTCTTCTTTGATCACTACAGTTTTACCCGCTTTCAGTTAGTTACTATCTTTCTGCCTTACATATTCGGTACATGTTACACTGATGCCCACTTGGCACGCTGCATTACTTTCCTGCAGGTGCAAATAGACGTGGTTCGGGACGTTCCTAGCCTTCAGCTGAGGTCAGCATTTATTCAGCTCCTTCCCTCCAGAGTTGAAAGTTAGACGAGGTTTACTTTTGATGTACAGCTTTGGGGTAGGTCGGGGCCCTGTCTCGACCATTATACCATTCCTAGAGGCTTGCAGACTGTTGTATATTCCATGTGGTTAGTTTGCTGTTGGTCGTGTAGGGCCCATGTGTGCTTTATTTCCTGTGATGGCCGTGTGGGGCCTTTCTTAGCTGTTAGATAGCGGCCTTGTCGGCCATAGCGTAGTTTAGCACCTGATGTACGTTTGGTTATAACTAGACAACATGGTGGTCTTGTCAGCCCGCATAGGATCCCTGTTATTATGTCATGCTGCTTAGCTGTCTTCTTTTACAGGTGGCCTTGTCGGCCAGGGGTTGTATTTATAGCCGAGATATAGCTCGTTGGTTTCTTGAATTGAGTGTCGACGTGCACCAGTAGTGCACCAGTCCAGTTAGGCTAGTTCAAACCCAATGCGGCACTAGGTACCGGTCATGCCTCCCAAGGTGGGGCGTGACAATAGTTATGGCACTATAGTGATGTATATTGTCAACGGGCTCATAACTCACAGATCTCTTATTAGTCAACAGGTCCTTCATGAAATTTGCGTATACTGGCATCTTCTCTAATGCTTCGACCAAAGGTATGTTCACAGATAGTTGCTTAAGCATTGAAAGGAATTTATGAAACTTACCATTCTCTGCCTTTTTCTTCATCCTTTGAGGGAATGGTGGCGGTGGTCGTGGGATAGCTTTTTGCATTTGTGTTGCCCCTTAATCAATGTCAGGTTCCTTCTCACCTCTTGGGGCCTCTTGCAACTCACCATTCTCTATCTCAGCACTCGTACCATCTTCCTCAATTATGCTCTCTTTCGTCCGCTCAACTTCAACCAAAAACGGGGGGTCAATTGTGGTTTTACCACTCCTAGTAATCACTGCCTTGCAATGTGCATCATTCTTTGGATTTTGGATAGTGTGTCTAGGCAGTGTACCCTTTTGTCTAGGGTTCATTGATGTTGATAGTTGCCCAAGTTGATGGTCGATCTGCTTGATGGCGGTAGCATGAGATTTCACTTTTTAACCCATACTTGATAAGTCACTTGGAATCTCCTTCAGGTGATCATCAGTGGACCTCACCTTCTTCAACATCTCGGCCATCATGATCTCCAACTTTGATTGCCCAGACTCTCCTTCTCGTGTGTTGGAAGGAACATAGACTCCAACCCGGTCATTGTGGTATTTATCATTTCGTCTCCAATATCCTTCGCGCTCACGACCCCGACTCCTGTCTATGAACCCGTTTCTATTGTAGTTGTCTCTATACTGGTATAAACCTTGATTTCCAGAACCTTGGCGCCAATTGTCTTGTCCAGAGGCTTGGGCGTTGGTTCAAAAACCCGCCACTTGGCTGTCCAAGAAATTTGCCTCTTCCTCAGAATCAGAGTGATCAGTTCCTTGCTCCCTTCCTTGAGTTCCCACTGCATTTACCTATTTGGCTCCATCTCCCATAATATTCTTTGTCAGCAAGTCCAATGATTTGCGCATATGAGCCAACTCCTGGTCGCGTTCCTCTTCTTTTCTTCGTTGGTCTGCAGTCAAACTAACAACATATGTGTCTGCCACTGTATCAGCCTCCCTCGTATGCCAGGCCCTGTTTGTCTTAGTCACCCTATCAAGAATAGTGGCAACTTGCTCCCAGGTGTGACTCATCAATGCTCCTCCAGCCACTATGTCTGCAACAACTTTGGTGTTATTATTTAGAGACCTGTAAAAAATTTAAAACAAACTGTCATCTGGGATTTTGTGGTTAAGGAACTTTTTCAACTTCTTTTTGAATCTCAACCAAGTTTCATGAAGTGCCTCAGTCTTAATTTGTCGAAAATTATAGATCTCATCCTTTAGCTGCAACATCCTGTATGGGGGAAGAATCTCCAAAAAGGCCTGTTTGAGCTCCCTCCAGTTGGTTATGGAGTCGTTAGGCAACTCTGATAACCATAAAGTAGCTTCCCCTGATAGAGAAAAAGGGAAGAGTCTGAGCCGTATTGCATCCGGGCTTACTCCAGGCAACCTGTACGCCTTGTATATTCCTAATAAGTTCATTAAGTGCAAGTTGGCGTCATCCGTTGCGTGACCACTGAACACCCCTTTCATGTTTAACAATTGAATCATGGTGCTCGTAATGTCGAATTTGGCCCCAGCGGGCAGTGATGGTGGCACAATTGCTCCAGTCGACCCAACTTCATCAATATATGGGTCCTCATCATCAAAGAACTGAGGGGAAAATCTATGAACTTTGTTGCCCCTCCCATGTCGACCAGCATCTACTACCTCTTCTATGTCATCTTCCGCATGTTGTAGTGCAGCTTGCCGAGCTAGCTCGGCTTGCCTAGCTTTTTCAACTATGCGGGCTTCTCTTTGCTTGTGGTTCTCCATTTTGTGCAGTGCTCTTTCGATTTCTGGATTTAGTGGAATAAGGGGATCTCCTCTACTACGAGTGTTTGGCATTCACCGAAGAACAACCTGTGAGTATCAAAAACACATAAATAGACGTAATTAATCAAATAACTACCAAAAAATCAAATATAAGCAAATAACCTAGTCTTAGCCGTATTCCCCAGCAACGACGCCACTTTTTGATAACACTCAAACCACACCTCTTACTAAAGTATGAAGCGGACATTGTCAATAAAGAACCCAACTAGAGGTTTGGGTCGATCCCACAAGGAATATGAAAGAGCTAGATTACAGCCGGTAAGTGAACTTGTAAGGTAGTTACTTCAAAATTGGGGAGTTCTAAACAAAAGAAATAATACAAACAATTATCAAAAGTTCAGTTTTGAATCAATATTAAAGGATAACTAGGGTTTGTGCTCCCTATGGGTTCATAACTGCTTTGGGTATACACTCGTGATCATCACCAATACTTAGTTATAGAACTGATAACTTAGGTTCATTAAAACAACCGACCAGTCCTTATTGAATAACAATACTCAATTACTCAACCAAGTCTCATGAGCGGTTTCAAACTATCTGTTATCACTAAGTTCCAGATTTAACTATCCTGCGACCACAGCTCAAGTTAATACAATGATCATCAAGATCAAGGCTCTGTTGTAATTCTCTTTTTCTAATCTCTACCTCTTAAACCTAAGCAAGTCAAGAATTCGAGCAATTCCTAATGTAGCGCACTATTAAGAAATGTTTAAGCATGAAGAGAATACAATATAAGTGTTTGTATTGGTTTTAGAATCACTTTGTACAACCCTAGCTTGTTAATCCACCATGGTTCCCATAACCCTAGCTATGGAGGTTTTAGCCTCTCATAGTTGTGAGGTTGTGAATTGCATTCATGATGGAAAACATAAATCAATACTTACAAATATGAATGAGAAAAACACTTCCTTTAATTAATCAGCAAAATCTTGAAGAACAATTAGAAAGAACAAGAAGAATTCAAAGAAAAGGTTGATCACAAGTCAAATCAACTCAATTCTCTCTTTCTCCCCTCCAAATCTCTTCTCTGATCGATCTCCTAAAAATAAAATCTAAAATGTATTTATACAGATAAAAAAATCCTTTTCCTAGGCTAACAGGGTGAATTTCCATATCTGGTTCTGCCTACGTCACGAGTCAACCTATGATCCATAGCACGATCATACGGCCTATAGCATCCTGTCGTACCTTGCATGACTGACTGAATTTTGGCTAAGTGTTGGATCCTGGTACGACTCGCACCTCCATCTTACGATCCGTACTGAGCTCCCATGGCTTTACTTTGAAACTTTGAAATTTTTCTGAAGTTCATCACGACCGCCATGACACAACTCATACCTTCATTCCACGGTTCGTACTTACTTTTCGTAGCAGGAGTCAGCCTCTTATGCAAATATTATGAATCTTTTCACGAATTTATCACCACGACTCGTACAAGCTTGGTACAACTCGTACTGAGACTCGTATATTGCATCTCCTCAACATTAGTCTTCTGCAACTTTTCACGGCCATCGGTACGACTCATAGGACCTTCCTACAGCTGGGAAATCCTCTTAATAGCTATCACGTACCATCCATCTCTATCTCGATCCGCTCAAACGGACCCGCAGACCTAGATTGCCCCACTACCCTCATCACCGGAAACCGCGTTCCTCTTCTTCCTGCCCCTTGTTAGTGCACCTTTTACCCTCAAAGGGTCAAAAAATACATCACACAGCACCATGACATCCCGAGTCTCCCTGTGCACCCTGGTTCGCTTGCAAAGAAAAGTAATGAGAGATGGAAAGAGCAGGCTAGTAACACTCTTGGCCTAGAAATACCTCCACTCCTTCTTTATTGTGCCCTCTTATTGACCGGCACCCCGCTCTGGGTATAGGACACCAGCAAAGCTTAGGAGTAGGTCATGTTAGTGACAGTGGATGGGTGGATCCTCTGAGACACCAAATTAAGCCACCTCGGGGCCTCAGCAGTAAATTAGTGTCCCTAATGCCAATGCAGGTAATGCTAGTGAGACAAGGCCCTACGCTCCTCCACCATCAAAGTATCCACAAGACATCGCCCATTATCAACCGTATCCTTGGCCTTCAGCTCAACCTTAGGAGGATTTGGCAGACCCAATGCCTCATTAATCGAGGTAGTATTGAGACTGATTTGCATCCCTCAAACATAGGCCACCAGGTCTGAGAGATTCCAGTTTAAGGTGGAAAAGTTAGCGTAGAACTCCCTCACCCAATTTTCATTAGCCTTGCAAGGTTCCTTGACCAGTGAAACCCACCCTATCTCCTGGAGCCTGCATAGAACTCGAATGCCTTCTTTTCCACATCCTGTATTATGAAACCCCTCTCATACAATAAACCCTTAGCCGCCTACTTATTGTGCCGAAACTGGCACTGGTCAGTCATAACCTAATATAGCTGGAGGTGTGGTCCTTGCCGCGGTCAGAAATGGTAGGATATTGTACAAGAACAAAATGTTAGGAGAATATTCAAGGAAGGGAAAACAGGGGCAGGGTGACATTCTGCTTAGGGGGCAACCACTACAGCGGGGAAGGATCCTCTACAACGAGTCTGCCACAGCGAATAAGGATCACCATGACGGGTCCACTGAAGCAGTAAAGGACCCACCACAGCGGACATTGTCGTCCCCAGCAAACCTCCGACCCCAACAATAGAGGTCGAATTTTCAACCTCCATTTTTCTCCAAATTCGCATAGATCTTGCAAGGGGGAGTACCCTCAAGCACCACAACTAATTTTCAACCCAATATCCCCCTCATTCAAGCATTAGGGGCTCAAACAAGTTCAAACTACCACCCTACCCAAATCCTACCATTTCTAATGAAAGAATTTCCATGAAAATAGTCTATAGCACGCGGGGAACAATTCAAGTGACATAAGAACATAAAAACTTGTAGCATGCTTAGAGGATCCAGCCTATTAGTTCAAAGATAAAACTTAACCTCACAACCCCAATAACCACCCAAAACAACACATATAGGCATGATATCACAATCATTCAAGAATAAATAAGCCAGGAAGTCATGAGAATAAGAATTACCTAACAAAATAATGTAGAATCATCGGAATGTGGAGAGAGTTTGCAATTTTTTGAGGTGGAAGAGGAAATAATGAACCAGAAACCTTCGTTCTAGCCTTTAAACTGATTTTTGTTCCGCTGCAGTGAACTAATTTCCGCAGCAGAGAAAAATGTATTGCTACAGCAGACAGGCCTAACAGAGTGACGTTTCCAACTTTTTCATAGGTCAACCACATTTCAAGTCCTGGTTAAAAGAGTTTCTATAAGAATCGATGGTGTCGTAGGGGTTACATAGGCCACGAATGAAGGATGTGAGTCACAAGTGAGAAATTTGAGGGACTTAGAATTAGATGGGTCGATCCAATACGAAACTAGCTAGTAAGAGTGAAGTACGTGAGAATTTCTTCCTGCTAGAAATAGGGAAAAATGGAATAACAAAATATTTGTGGCGCTGGGTAATATGCCTTTTGGCATCTTAGGACCTCGAAATAAGGGTCTAGTGGGAATACTGATCTAAAAAGCCCGAGAGCAATATCGATAAGACCGTAGTTTGTTAGGGTCATCGAGATAATGACCCCGTGTCAAGTTAACCATGGGGCAACAGAAAACCCCTGGCCTATTTCGTGGGGCCATTCGAGGGAGAATAAATTTTTAATTGGTATCTGATGTAATGAACCATCCAATCGTTATAACACTCTGACGATCTTGATGCTAGAATTTAAAATTTTATACATAAATGGTGTTATTTTTGGTAAGGATGGAAGTAATGGTTACATTGTATTTAAACGGGAGGAGTTGAAAATATTTGTGGGTCTGGTGACAGGACCTCTACAGTGGACACCTCGTCGCCACAACGGGACCGCTAAGCAGAGAAAGCATCACTGCAGAGGAAGACGCAGACCAAAACTCCGTGTTTTGCCCACTTTTAAAAATCCAGATCCTATTGTAAAAAGGATTAGTTATTAAAACTCCATGGAAACAAATTTTAGTCATTTTAGCAAGGAAAAAAATAGGGTGGCTAGAGAAGGATAAGGTTTCCCCATCCTCCCTAATGAAATTCTTCAAGGAACGTTAGACTTGGTGCAAGAGATGAAACTCTAGCGCTTTCTTAGCAGTAACTTGGTGCCCAGGTAGGTTATAACTTACCTTTGTGTCAGACTTTGATTAGCAACTCATATATATGTGTGTGATTGATATGTTATTGATGAGTAAAAAAAGATTTATAAGGTTGGAAACCACCAGTGTGAACTGTAGTAACTAATGGTTAAAGATGGGGGAAATAACATAAATAATAAGAAAGGAAAGAGGGAATAATTAGGATGTCATGTTTATGGGGTATGAATAGAACCTTGATGTGTCACAACCCGAACATAGGCCCGGATATAGATATGGGACAAAGAACCCTGAGAGGCTTCAAGTCGACCCATGGCATGAACATGACATCTAAACTCAACATAATCAAGTGAAAGTCTAGCATAAATAATATAGAGGAAGTATGAAAATATCATAACATATGAATACATAACACAAGGTTGAAACTAAATACATACTATGTCTGATAAGTCTCCACCAGTGACGAGTTGATAGGACAAGACCTCAACTAACTCACTATAATATGAAACTCAAAATACTAAATACAACTGATAAAGGGCCCTCGGAAGATGAGGATTCACCAACTGAGACTGGAAGATGCTAATACGGAGAGTCTGGATACTGGCGGGACTGAGCCTGAATATTCGAGCCTCTATCATGAAATGATACAACATAGAGTATTCGGTCAGCACGTGGAATATACCGAGTATGTAAGATAAGTAAAATCGCTAAGTAAATAAAATCAGTGATCATGCATAACATAAAACAGTTCATTATAAGAGTCTGAGAGTAGGGTTTGGATGCTATTATCTAAAAACATGATTCATACATAACTGAGTATCACAACTGAATCGAATAACCCAAGCTGAAAACTGATATTCATAAGTAAAACTAAACATTGGGTCAAACCTGCTGAAAACATAATATCATGACTAATGAACATGCATAACTTAAATCATGAGGAACAATGGGAGACTCGTCTTGTAACCGATATTACCACGATAGAGCTTATGTGGTCCCGACTGTTACACTTAGCAGAGCCGTCCAAAGTCTTGCCAAAGCTAAGGATGCTACCATGATATCGATATCAAGTTGAAGGCCCTTTGGGGGCAGGGGAAGATCATAGGGGAGGTCCCAAAAAATTTGAACATACCTACGTTGGCACGTAGTTCTGAGGCATAGGGTTGACTGACCCTTAGCCTACTCAGTGTGAGACACTACTCCCAAAGATATGCATATGCTCTCCATCATTTTTCAACGAGGTTGAACCATTGTCTAGTGACGAAGCTGACTCATAACATACATGCATAAATATAAAATCATAACATGAGGAGCCTTGGGCTCAAACCATAAGCTGAAAAATAGTAGGAGCCTAGACTCCAAATCCATATGGTAAGCTACATACTTGATGATATGGGTTTTCCCAATACTTAAACATGCTTGACATAGACTTGATCAATCGAAAACATGAACATGGATATGGATAATTCAAAATCATACTTTCATCATATACATCTCATCATGCTTGAATACATATATCATAGATCTCAACTTTCATGAACTTCCATAGATAGGCATCATAATTTATAAAAGCTTAAAAACATAATTTATAATTGAAAACATTGTAAATATGCCAAAATAATTCAACATTAGAAACATGCATAGTTTATACCCATGATTGATACTTAGAGAATTCACATATTGGATTAAAACCACATAGATCCATCAATTAGAATTTTCATGAAATTGAAGAGGGATTGGGCATGGGTGTGGATGGATACACCCATTCATAACTCTACATACCTGGAGAAATCTATTTATACAACCCTCTTGAATGCCCAATGGAAATTTGGGGAAGAACTTGATGAATCTAAGCTTAATCACTCTTAGGAGCTTCTAGACTTGCATGCATGAAAGTGAATAGGCTTAGAATGAACTTACCGCTCTTAAAACACACATTTCTGAGCTTAAAATGATGTAGTATAGGCCTTAGGAACTTAATAATTATGTAAAAGCCCTTAATAAATTCGCAGGAAAGTGCACACTGCCAGTCCCCACGAGGGACTGGACGATTCTTCCCCTGTATCACAACTTGTGGTCTGCTTCTCGTGATCAGGACTGGCAATTTATCTCTGAGGGTCACCATGAGGAAAACCACGACTCATGGTGTACCCAATGACTCGTGGTGACCAAGTCGTGGCATGCACTGTCCAAACTTCCAACCTCCTGACCATGACTGACATAATGATTCGTGGTGCTGGCCATGACTCATGGTCACACCCGTGGTCACCCCCAACTTTCAAAATTCAACCAATTGTTCCCTCCTTCCCACAAGTCACTTAACAACTCATGGTGCACCTCACGGGTCACTAGACGACTTGTCCTGTGACTTGGTGCAGAAAATCCTATTTTCTCCGTTTTAATCCTTGGGTCTGATCTTAGGGCTTTTCGGGTATTATAATATCTCTCCCTTAGGAACATTTATCCTCGAATGTGGGAAATCATATTGAAAAACTGAGCAATGCAATCATCATACTCAAATACTGCATATTTAAGCTGAAAACTGATGGAGCGACTAACTCTGAGCTGAACTACATGATTGAACTGAATTCCTGGATCATACATACATATATTGACTTGAAAGAAACTGGGGGAAATAAACTAAACATGAAACATAATAGAGTACTAGGAAGGAAACTGGTACCTCAAGCTGGAATTGTGCCGGAAGGGAATTGATGTGGGTATTTAGCCATCATATCTGCTTCAGCTTTCCATGTAGCACCCTCAACATGTTGGTTCCTCCACAAAACCTTTACTGAGGCTATGTTTTTGTTTCTTAGCTTTCGAACCTGATGATCAAGTATTTCCACCGAAACCTCTTCATAACTAAGGCTATCCTTCATACCTACACTGTCCACCGGGACAACCAGAGCTGGATCACCCAAGCACTTCTTTAAAAGCGATACATGGAAAACTGAATGAACTAAAGCTAATTCTAAGGGCAGCTCCAACTCATATGCTAGGTTGTCAACCCGTTTCACAATCCGGTACGGACCAACATAACGGGGATTGAGTTTCCCTTTCTTTCCGAACCTTCTCACTCCCTTCATAGGAGATACCTTCAGATATACCCAATCATCAACTTCAAACTCTAGCTCCCTTCTCCTCACATCCGTATAATACATTTGGCGACTCTGAATTATTTTCAACCTGTCCCTTATAAGCTGAACTTTCTCCATAGCCTCATGGACTGAATCTAGTCCTATCATCACAGCTTCACCGACTTCAAACCAACCAATAGGAGATCTACATCTTCTCCCATAGAGAGCTTCAAACGGAGCCATCTAAATGTTGGAATGGTAGTTTTTGTTATAGGTAAACTCAATGAGAGGCAATTGATCATCCCAACTACCCTTGAAATCAATTACACATGATCTCATCATATCCTCAAGAGTCTGGATGGTCTGCTCGGCCTGACCATCTATTTGCGGGAGAAATATTGTGCTAAGCTTGACCTGAGTATTGAGTCCCCTCTAAAATAATCTCCAAAACTGGGAGGTAAATTGAGTACCTTTATCTGATATGATAGATAAGGGCACTCCATGCAATCGAACTAACTCCCAAATATACAACTTAGCATAATCCTCCACTGAATTAGTAGTTTTGACCGGTAGAAAATGAGCTTCCTTAGTCAACCTATCTACAACCACTCGAATAGAGTCATATTGTCGATGAGTACGAGGCAACCCTATAATGAAGTCCATATTGATTTCCTCCCACTTCAAAGTAGGAATACTATTGTCTTGAAGCACACCCCCATGTCTTTGATGCTCAATACGCACCTGTTGACAATTCGGACATTTAGCCACAAACTCTGCTATGTCCTTCTTCATGCTATTCCACCAATAGACTTCCCATAGGTCACAGTACATCATGGTGGCACCTGGATGTATAGAATATCTAGAACCATGAGCTTCATGCAATGTCCGCTCTCTCAGGTCATCACACCGGTACACACAAACGACCCAGATATCGTAGCACACCACCTCCCCCTTGGGAGAAGACCTCCATTTTCTGATTCTGAACGGCTTTCTTCAATTTTACCAAAATCGGATCCTCGTCTTGTCTAGCTTTGACCTCGGTCACCAAGGAAGGTTCTAACTCATTCTGAACAATGGCACCTCCACTGTCGAATCAACAAGACGGACTCCTAGCCGTTCAAGCCGATTTACATCCTTCACTAATTCTTTCCTTGCCTCATCTAAATGGGACACACTCTTCATAGAAAGCCTGCTAAGAGCATCTGTCACTATATTATCTTTTCTCGGATGATAAAGGACACTCATGTCATAATCCTTCAAAAGCTCCAAGAACCTTCTCTAACGTAGATTCAAATCCTTTTAGGTAAACACGTATTGTAGGCTTTTGTGGTCCGTAAACACATCCACATGAACCCCATATAAATAGAATCTCCAAATCTTCAAGGCAAATACTACCGCCGCCAACTCGAGGTCGTGAGTCGGATAGTTCTTTTCATGGACTTTCAGCTACCTAGAAGTATAGGCTATAACTTTACCGTGTTGCATTAATACACAACCAAGGCCGATCCTCGAGGCGTTACAATATACCACAAACCATCGGTACCCTCAGGTAGGTCAACACCGGTGTTGAGGTGAGTCGAGTCTTTAACTCTTGAAAGCTCTTCTCACAGGCCTCTGACCACTGAAACTTCAACTTCTTCTGGTCAACTTAGTCAACGGTGCTTCAATGGATGAAAACCCTTCAACAAACCTCTGATAATAACCAGCTAAACCCAAGAAACTCATGATATCTAAAGGACTAACTAGTCTAGGTCAATTCTTCACCGCTTCTATCTTTTGATAGTCCACCTATACACCCTCAATTGACACCACATGACCCAAAAATGCCATTGAGTTCAACTAAAACTCACATTTATTAAATTTAGCATACAACTAGCGATCCTTAAGAGTTTGTAGCACCACCCTCAAATGAGCAGCATGCTCCTCTTCGCTTCAAGAGTATATGAGAATATCATCTATGAACATAATCACGAACATATCCAAGTATGGCTTGAACACCCTGTTCATCAAGTCCACAAAAGCTGCAGGAGCATTCGTTAGTCCAAAAGACATAACTACAAACTCATAGTGACCATACCGAGTCCTGAAGGCTATCTTCGGGATGTCACTCTCCCGAACACTGAGCTGGTGATATCCGAATCTGAGGTTTATCTTAGAGAAACACTTAGCACCCTGAAGCTGGACAAAGAAATCATCAATCCTGGGGAGGGGATACCTGTTCTTGATGGTGACCTTGTTCAATTGTCGTAGTCAATGCACATACGAAGAGAACAATCCTTTTCTAGAATAAAGAGAACTGGTGCACCCCATGGAAATTTGCTAGGTCTGATGAATTACTTGTCTAATAGGTCTTTCAACTTCTCCTTCAACTCCTTTGACTTAGCTAGAGTCATTCTATAAGGAGGACTATATATAAGCTACGTGTTGGGAAAAAGGTCAATACCAAAATCGATCTCCCGCTCGGGAGGAATCCCTGGTAAATCATCTGGAAACACTTGTGGGTATTCACAAACTATAGGGACTGACTGGATAGTTGGGGTTCTGGATGTAGAATCCTTAACCCTAACTAGATGGTACACACAACCTTTAGAAATCATTTTCTAGCCTTGAGGTAGGAAATGAAGCAACCTACAGGCACAACAACTACCCTTCCACCCTAGGACTGGCTCACTCGGAAATTGAAACTCCACCACATGAGTTCTATAATTTATTGTGGCATAACATGAATGTAGCCAATCCATGTCGAAGATAACATCAAAATCGGTCGGGGCTATCTCTACTAAATTTGTTGAGGTGATCTTATGAAGAACTGTGATAGGGAAATTTATATATACCCGTCGAGCTATAATTGAATCGTCGATTGGAGTAGGGACTTAGAAGGGTTCTAATAGGATTTCGGGACTAACTCTGAAACTACTAGAAACATAGGCATCATAAAAGATAAAGTAGCCCCTAGATCTAACAATGCATATACATCAAGGTGGAATACTCATAACATACTAGTAACTACATCCGGGGAGACCTCCTACTCCTTATGAGATGCTAGGGAATACAATCTATTTTGGCGCCGACTACCACCCGCACTAATAGATGCCCCCTGCTGAGCTGAGCGTGTTGGTGGAGTTGTTGAACTGGAGGCTGGGCCTCGGCCCCTATCATGGCCCTGTGCTGGGCAATCTTTAAGCATATGTCAGGGATTCTCACACCCAAAAAAATCATCTGAACCTGCTAAACACTGACTCGTGCGTCTTCGGCCACACCTGCCACACTCCGAAATGCTGGACTCTGTGGGCCTGCTACCCTGACCTCTAGAGCCTGATGCTCGTCCCCTCTGATCGCGCTTAGACATGGATGGCATACTCATAGCTAACGGCACTGGGGCTAAAGATCTCTGGTGGGACTACTGACAATGCCCACCAGGTCTCTGCTGGGAGAATCCGAAGCTATCAGTCCTGGCCCTCTTGGCCTCTCTCTCTCACTCACTCACCCGTACCGCCTCCATCCACTGGGCGTACAGAATTATTCGGGGAAAGTCAATATCCTATGAAGCATCATGGTCCATCAATCTTTGACCAAGTAGTATGCTATCCCATGCACGAACCGACTCACTCGGGCTATCTAATCTGTCACCATCTCCGGTGCATACTTGGACAGGCAACTGAACTCCAATGCATACTCTTGAATTGTCAGCTTTCCTTGCTTCAGGTTCACAAACTCTGCTACTTTAATCTCCTTCATCTCCCGAGGGAAGAATCGATCCAGAAATGCGGTATGGAAGTCATCCCAACCAATAGGGCCTGCTCCAACTGTCCTGCTATCTTTTCACTACTTGAACCAAATGTGCGCAACCCCTTTTAACCGATACGAGGCTAGATCCGCGCACTCCTCCCCAGTCACCCCCATGATTTGGGTGATCTTCAGAACCTCATCAATAAACTCATGTGGATCCTCGTCCGCCTTTGACCTAAAAAACTCTGGAGGGTTCATCCTCAGAAAATCTCTGACTCTTGTCGCTGCTGCATTCCCATTCTGAGGGACATGCACTACCGCCTGTTGATTGACTTGAGTGGTCAAGGCCTGAGCTAGCATCTGTATGGCTGCCCTGAACTCTGCGTGGGCAACCTTCTGGGGTACATGATCCTTATAGGCTAGTGGGGCCTTCTGGTGTCCATCCCCATTTCCATTCTCGTGGCCATTTCCATTTCCATTCCTTTCGTTTACTCGGCGAAGAGGCATGATTCTGCAAACGCATATAGCACGATTAAGAAGGATGAGACATTTCATTGCACGACTTAGATCATGAAAAAAGAGAACATTTCCTAAACATCTCATAGCCTCTTCATGATAAGTGTGGCGCGCTTCACACCCATGAAAAAGACTCTACTTAACGCGGCTTTCATACACCCTAGGATACTTCAAAACCTAATGCTCTGATACCAATTTTGTCATGACCCGAACATAGGCCCAGATCAAGACATTGGAAAAAGAACCCCGAGAAGCTCCAAGTCGACCCATGGCATAAACATGAAATATAACTCAACATAATCAAATGGAAGTCTAGCAGAAATAATATAGTGGAAGTCTGAAAATATCATAACATCTAAATACATAACACAAGGGTGAAACTAAATACATACTATGTCTGATAAGCCTATACAACTGACGAGTTGGTGGTACAAAACCCCAACTAACTCACAATAGTATGAAACTAAAAATACTAAATATAACTGATAAAGGGCCCTCAGAAGATGAGGACTCACCAACTGACACTGGAAGATGCTAATACTGAGAGTCTGGATACTAGGGGGACTGAGTCTAAATATCCGAGCCTCTATCATAAAATGATACAGCATAGATTATATGATCAATACGTGGAATATACCGAGTATATAAGGTAAGTAAAACCTCTAAGTAAGTAAAATCAGTGATCATGCCTAACATAAAATAGTTCATTATAAGAGTCTAAGAGTAGGGCTTGCAAGCTATTATCTGAAAACAAAATTCATACATAACTGAATCGAATGACCCAAAAATTGAAAACTGATATTCATAAGTAAAACTAAACATTAGGTCAAACCTGCTGAAAACATAATGTCATGACTAATGAGCATGCATAACTGAAATCATGAGGAACTATGGGAGACTCGTCTTATAACCGACATTACCACGATAGAGCTTACGTGGTCCCGACTATTACACTCAAGTGGGCAGAGCCGTCCAAAGCTTTGCTTGGCTAAGGATGCTACCATGATATCGATATCAAGCTGAAGGCCCCTTGGGGGCAGGGGAAGCTCACTGGGGAGGTCCCAAATAATCTAAACATACCTATGTTTGCAAGTAGTTCTGAGGCATAGGATTGACGGACCCTTAGCCTACTCGGTGCTAGACATTACTCCCAAACACTTAGCCTACTCGGTGCTAGACATTACTCCCAAAAACATGCATATGCTCTCCATCATTTTTCAATGAAGTTGAACCATCGTCTAGTGACGAAGCTGACTCATAACATACATGCATAAATCTGAAATCATAACATGATGAGCCTTGGGCTCAAACCATACCACAAGCTGAAAAATAGTGGGAGCCTAGATTTCAAATCCATGTGGTAAGCTAATAACTTGAAATTTAGATAAATCATGACACATTCTTGATCATATGGGCTTTCCCAATACTTAAACATGCTTGACATAGACTTGATCATTCGAAAACATGAACTTGGACATGGGTAATTCGAAATCATACTTTCAGCATATACATCTCATCATTCTTGAATACATATATCAGAGATCTCAACTTTCATGAACTTCTTTAGATAGGCATCATAATTTATAAAAGCTTGAAAACATAATTTGTGTTTGAAAATATTTTAAAATATTCCCATTAATCATAATTCAACATTAGAAACATTCATAGTTCATACCCATGATTGATACTTAGAGAATTCACATGTTGGGTTAAAACCCATAGATCCATCAGTTAGAATTTTTATGAAATTGAAGAGGGATTGGGCATGGGTGTGGATGGATACACCCATTCATAACCCTACATACCTGGATAAATCTGATTATACTCTCTTGAATGCCAATGGAAATTTGGGAAAGAACTTGATGAATCTAAGCTTGATCACCCTTAGGATCTTCTAGATTTGCATACATGGAAGAGAATAGGCTTAGAATGAACTTACCACTCTTAAAAAATACCTTTCTGAGCTTAAAACGATGTAGTAAAGACTTTAGGAACTTAGAAATTATGGAAAAGCCTTTAATAAATTTGAAGAAAAATGCACACTGCTAATCCCCACGAGAGACTGGATGATTCGTCCCCTGTACCATGACTCATGGTCTGCACCTCATGATCAACACTAGCAATTTATCTTTGAGGGTCTCCACGAGGGAAACCACGACTCATGGTGTACCCAACTACTCGTGGTGACCAAGTCGTGGCATGCACTGTCCAAACTTCTAACCTCCTGACCACGGCTGACATAACGATTCGTGGTGCTGACCATGACTCGTGGTCATACCCGTGATCACCCCCAAATCTCAAAATTCAACCTAGGCTTCCCTCCTTCCCACGAGTCACTTACCGACTCGTGGTGCACCTCACGGGTCACTGGACGACTCGTCCTGTGATCTGGTGCAGAAAATCCTATTTTCTCCATTTCAACCCTCGAGTTTGATCTTAGGGCTTTCGGGGTATTACATGATGCCATATTATTAACTGCATATTCCCGGTAGCGTGTCTTTGATGGTTGTTTCTAATGGTATATTCTTGACTATGTAGTTTAAACTATGTGTATGTATATGATTAATTTCTTCAGAGGAAAGATGAGTAGTAATGTGAAAATTGGGTAGTGAATCATCGGGTTAATAACTATGGTAGATAAGGGAGTTTGCTGCGGGCAGCCATAATCAAAAATAGGGGTGACTTGATAGATGAGATTTTTATAATGAATATGGCTCCCGAATAGCAAAATTTCATGAGAATAAACCAATAAATAACAAAAACGAACTATGATAGAGAAATACATAAATATGAGGGAATCATTTTAACGCTTTAGAATATATATATAAATGTGTTTCTAATTCCATACTTACCTTAGTCTTGATTCAAAATCATGAGGGATGGGGTTGTGGCTAATGTCTTGGATAATCGATGCTTTGAGTGATGCATTTGGATGGTCTTCAGACAATGGTTGTGATGAAAATTTTAGTAATTTAATCATGTTGTTTAAATGAACTCTAAATTGATTGCATTATGAATATCTTTCCTGAATCGTAAGTGGAATCATGACAATCGAGGTGAACTGATATTCCATCCTATCAGGTGATCGATTTAGAGCATTATGAAAGGTGATGAAGACGAATGGGTAACACATTTTACTCCAGATTGAGAAGCTCGTGCCCGAGGTGAGCATCGGGTGAGCAGTTGTGAAATGAGCAACTTGTATTCGAGGTGATCATCCGAATGAGCAAATGAGTGTGATTGAGTATGTGTATAGATCCTTGGATATGAGTGGCTCGTGCCCGAGGTGAGCATCTGGGCAAGCAGTTGTGATATGAGTGGCTCGTGTCTGAGGTGAGCATTCGTATGAGCAAATGAGTGGTAACAAGTACCACACTGGTTCATTACATCGATTCCTAGAGTCCCCTACAGGTCATGACTGGAAGGGAAGAACTAAAACCCTTTGGCATGTGTGTACAGTTATATAGATGTGTGACAGACGTACATATATACAGATGTGATATGTGATATGCGGACATGATTCGGTCATGATGTGAGTCACAAGTGTGAGACAATATATATAGAAATGATATAAATATGATTCCAGATGATATGAATATGTTCATATGCATGCGGAGTGAGATTAATGAGGTCCAGATATATGCATGTATCTGTATCCCTGTGTGGGCATGACTCTACTAGTATTGATGATTAAATTTTTTTGCATGATAGTTGTTGATAAATGTATGTTGATGTGGTTGCACATGTTCCATGGTTGGTTGCATAATTTAATAGAGTCTAAAATTAAGCGAGCTAAGCTGATTATCTTATTAGTTTTTGTGATGGGTATTCATGTCGATAATGGTTTGTGTTGGGTTGGTACTGATTGAGGTAATGGTTACATTAATAGGTGTAGAGCTGAGATTTATAAAAGATAATATGGATTATTGATTATTAAAAATGGCTAATTAAAGGTTAACTAGCGTCAGTATAATGTCGTGGAGTAGTTGAATAAATAGGGAGTAACTGAAACGAGTTTAATTAATGGGAATTGAAACAGGTAATAGATTAGGGGATTATAGTCTTAAAAAGTGAAGTTGACGAAGAGAAGTGACAGTGATGTTGAGATACTATTTAAGTGGGTTATCGCTACAGTAGGTTTGTCTTTGCTGCCATAGAATCGCAGTAGCGGTCAAGTCACTGTAGCGAGATGATAATCCGGGTAGAAATTGAGAAGTTGATGAATTGATTGTTAAGTTGAGTGGGGGAATTATGGTTCTTCTACACGTGTGTACACGTATAGGTGTAATTTTGTACTTAAATGAGGATTTAATTGAGATTTAGACTTAGCTTTGGATATGTTGTGGTCACTAATGAAGGTTAGTCAATTTCATGTTAATTATATACTGTTGCATGAACTAATCCTAGTCAATCGATGATGCCTACAGGTGCATGTGATGTACTGATACTACCTTGCTACACTTTTTTTGGTGTAGGTTGTGGAAAGTGATTTGTAGTTTCATGATTGACGAGGCGACACTCAGCATCAACTCCCGCATTTTCTCCGCAGGTGAAGCTATGTTATTTTATTTTGTCAACATTTCAAGTAGAGCTTTTGTACCTATCTAGACTAGATCTTCAGAGACTCATAGTTTTTGGCAAGATTGTTTTGTGTAAATTTAAACATTAGTTGAATTATGTAAAAGTAATGAGAAATTTAAAGTATTTAGATGTGGTCCAAAAGGGGTTCTCCTATCGAGCTAGAATTGAGGTAGGTGCCCGCATGACCCGCCCATTCAGATCATGTCAAGCGACTATATATTGGATGTTAATATCCAAAGAGATCGTTCCAAGAAATTTTTGAGTCTATCTCAAGAAACATATAAAGAAAATTTTGGAACGTTTACAAATGAATAGTTGAAACTCCATGGATACTCTTATAGAAAGATATGAAACTTTAAGCCTTGAAATATATCCAAAGATCATAAAAGAAAAGAAAAACATGTCTCGAGTTTGATATTCTAGTGCTGTCGGGAGCTTGATGTACGATATGATGTGTACTCGTCTAGACATTTGTTATACCATAAGTCTGGTTAGCAGGTATCAATCCAATTCTGGACGAGATCATTGAAGCAGTAAAGAGAATTTTTTGATAACTGAAGGGAACTGTAGATTATTCTCTATGCTATAGTGGATCTGATTTACCCATGAGAGATTATACAAATGTTGATTGGGTTGGTGACCGATACGATAGAAAATCGACTTCTGGCTATACTTTCTTACTTAATGGTGGTGCTATTTTATAGAAAAGTAAGAAACAAACTTGCATAGCCCTTTCAACTATGGAAGGTGAATTTATGGCTTGTGCATCTGTAGTACAAGAAGCTGTTTGGTTAAAGAGATTCTTGTGAGCATTTTAACATTTTGAAGAATTCTCATGGTCCCATGATTTTATATTGCCACAGTCAAGCGGCTAGCGCATACACAAAGGATCCTAGTATCATAGCAATACTAAACACATTGACATCAAGTTTAACTTTGTGAGAGAATAGTAGCAAGTGGAGAAATAAATTTACAATACATTCCTACACGAGAAATAATAGTTGCTCCCTTTATAAAGAAAATATGTAACACCCCAAAAGTCCTTAAGATCATATCCAAGACATAAAATAGAAAACCAGCAAAAAGTTAAACTTTTCCCTCAGAACGACTCATATCATAAGTCATGGCGTGAGACCACGAGTTATAGGAAGGCTCGTACTGAGCATCCTAGCTAGATTCTGCAACTTTGTAATCTTCCTCCCAGGGGCCATGAGTCCAGACCACGATTCATTGGTTAGGATCACGAGTCGTGGATGACACTTATGGTTACCCCATTAGTGAATGTCTAGGAAATCATGACTCAGGCCACGAGTCGTGGTATGTGAGCATGACTAATAGAAATGGTCATGGTGCCCAATTCAGTGAAGTATACACCACGAGTCAAGGCACTGACTCGTGGTAGCAGATGATGATCCATTCTGATAGTCCATGGTATGAGTTGCAAATGTTCAAGTCACTCAGTAACCCACAAGTCCACTCGTTGTTGGTTAGCAGTTTTCATTTATGGGGGGCTATACGGCCTTGACAGGCCGGGACTGTATTTACAGTCGAGATATAGCTCGTTGTTTTATTGAATTGAGTCGTAGGATGGCTCTAGGCGTGCATAAGCCGAGCCAGGTTAGTTAGTTGCCAGTGTGGCACCAGATTCCAGTCATGTCTCCCAAGGTGGGGCGTGACAAGAGGATCCTAGTAGTGATCATACTTCCTAATGGTCTAGACCAGATAGGGCGAGATCTGGAGTGGCCTAACAATACTCTGAATGTCCCGCTCGGGCAACTATAACTCATAAGAAACTGTAGGGTCGTAGATGATCAACCACCTAGTTCTTTTGCTTAGAACGACTGTGGGGCTGCTACTGACCGAACATGCTTTCGAGCGGTTAGCCCCAAATCCTCCACTGGCAGTTTACTGACATTCCTAGCCCGAGGATAGTACCGTACTAACATGGTTCTAGTCCTTTAGACCTTAACTTGGTCTGCTCAAATCCTATATGACTTTTCTGGGCAATTCCTAACACTATAGGTAAGTTTATGTGAACTTATCCATTCACGGCAATCTGTACATGAGCAACTCATAGGAGCAAGCTGGGGTGTTGGCCCTGCCTCTAACTGCTAATAAGGTCCCTTTCCTTAGGGTACCCACGGGTCAATTTGACCTGAATGACTGGGATGACTTCCTGGGTGACCTATATGATGAATACTAAGTTAACTGGAATGGACAATCACTGGTAATAGCTAACTAGATGGCAGGCTGTCACTCAGTTCACTAGACAACCCTAGTGCCGCTGACTCTAAAGTATGGTCATCTTATCTAAATTTCTGGCTTTGGGGCGTAAGGGTATGCCAATGGCCTCTGGGTGTGCTTCCTTGAAAATACAGGCGCCAAAATGGTAGTTATATCGCCTAGTTGCGCCTATCTTGTTCAACTTGCTAACTCAGGCCCAATACCTAGCCACGAGCTTCTAAGGTCTAGGCCTGACAATAAAACATACAATTCTACTAACGCAATGAACTGGAGAATAGAAGAGTTTCTATGACGCTTCTACCGTGTGTCACACTTATCATGTTCTTTCCCGACAAGGGATATTGCAACATAATCTATATACATTTTCTAGCAGCTAACCACAACATATATATGCATGTCTACAGACAACAGTTGACCGCAACATATCTAACCACAATCTACTGATGCAATAATTTGCAACATATGGGATCGTTATTTCCATTCAAGAACATAAGTCGTATCACTATACGATGAGAATAACTTGCCGAGGGATAAGCGTTACATACCTCAAATGCTGAGTTTCGTTCAGCCGGTGAGTCTCAACTTGCAATCGGCTGCTCCCTCCAACTGTAACCTATATGCTGAGAGAATGAGACTAATTTCAATACCAAACTCGGCAAAAACGGTAACTTTTGATACTAATAGTGACTATAATTCAACTTTGCAAAATACGTCCAAAAACCTATAATTTCCCGAGAGTTCAGAAGGGAGAAATACTTACCTAATGCCTATGGCCGTTTAGGAATCAACTTGTAGCAATTCTGACAACTTCTACTCGATAGAGTTCTAATTTGCCGAGCGTATTTCGAGAAAATAACTCCGTAGAAATGCTTCCCTCAGGCTTAGAATTCGATACTTGAAGTTAATTTGAGTTTGGACGGCGTTTGGCAATGTCATCAGATGAAATTTGTGTGGAAGTTGTGTGGTTCTCTTTCTCTGGCCAAGGATTCATTTGGTGAAATGATTTAAACTTAAAGAAGAGGGCTTATATATATAACTAAGGGCGGTGGCAGGGGTGGCGCCCCGTGCTGCCCAACGCACCAAGGGCCTAGCGCCCCGCGCTGGCCAAGGCGCCACAATACCCCCCGCGTCGCGCCTTCCAAAGAGGCCCTATGCCTGGCGCGTCGTGCTGGCCAGTGCACTGCCGGATGGCGCGTCGCGCTGGCCCCTCACGGCTTGGCCTCGCCCGATCCTGCTTCCGAGGTTTTTCCACACGCGTCAAGCTCTTCTTACTCGTCGCTAATCCACGCGTACGCCTACTAATCGTTGACATTTTTACGGGGTGTAACAAAAATTCTCCTACTAGTAGTGAATCCCTTTCGTAAGTGATTGGACTTCTACATGGAGCTCTGGTACAACCTTAATAGGTTTGAAATTTTATAGTTCTTGATGCTTGCAGGTCTCACGGATTATTTGCCTGTATGAGTAACGTGTGTATTAATATGATATTATTTTGGGTCTAGTAGATGATTAGCGAAGTGGTGGGAGATGTTGGATTATGGGTTGTGAGTCGCTCATGTGGGCTGATTCAACCCGGTTAGGAGACGATAAGTTACACAGGTTTAAAGGAGTTATAACCTCCCTAAATTGCTTTTGAAATAAATACTTGAAAAAGGAGAGTGGGAAGTTATGTTCTTTAATCTGTTACTACCTTGTTTAAAGAAGAGGGAAGAACATAAGGGGATAACTTTTTCTGCTGATCACAAAATTCCCACGACACGCAAAATTAAAAACAAAGTTATTAGGACATTTAATTTGTGAAAAAATTGATTTTGCTTCCTAGTGAAACAAAGTTCGATTTGGAGAAATTTTTCCATAAAGTTTTTATGAAATTTCCATTATTATTAACAGGTACATAATTCTTATTCCTGATAAAAATTTCTAACATTTGGATTTTTCTTGGAACAAAGAGACTAATCCAAACGGTACGCAGTTATTTTACGGAAGAAACGACATCCAAACAAATATCTCTCTGTTTCTTCAATTTAAAATCTGCTAATCATGTTTGCTCTTTCGATTTTCACAAGAAACTGGGAGACATATTATAATTTTTGGAGAAGGAAAAAGCCGTGGAGGAAAATGGGCTGCATAGGGCCTTTTTCTTAGGTTTGCTATAAAATGTAAAAATTTTCTATGATAAATAGAAGAATGTGTATATGTATGATATTTAGAATTTTATTTAGTTACAGAATGTGAATTTTCAAAAATAAAAATAAAAACGTGACCAGTTTCCTATAACTATGAGTGCATTATGTGTACCGCACATGTTAGCAGTCATTTTAAATTACAAAGTCATATATCTTCAATAGTCATATTCATATTCATATGCATGTACTCTAAAAATAGTGGACCTAAAATTTTGGCAATTAATGAGGCAATTAATGACTTGTATGCTTAAGTCTCGTTGAGAATATTATTTTTTTAGATATAAATCTTTTTTTATCATAAAAATTTTGACCACAATAACTTAAATATAATCGTATTATATATTCACATTATGAATAGGTTTTTTGAAGAAAAAAATATTTCTATTCTTTATATATATATATATATATATTTTAAAAATATTGCATGTGTATTAGCAAATTAAAATTTTTTCATAATTAATTATGTCTCTTAATTTTTCATTGGTCAAAGAGAGAAAAAATTACCCAAGATATTTTTTTTATAATAGCAAATTTCGTAGATTTTTTTCTCTTTTCAACTCCATTAATGGCTTTTTGCAGCTATAAAAAACAGAGTAAAAAATATGCAAAGTATTTTTTTTTATTTGGGTTTCAATTTGATATATGTATTACGTATATGCATATATTATATAGACAGTAGTGATGTCTATCCTTGTTTTTGAAAGAAATATTGATGAGTAGAACTTTATCTTTTTTTGTTCTTTTAATTTTTTTTCCCAGTCTTCACTCTTCACGGGCAAAATGGTAGTTTGGAAATGGTTGAATATGAGGAGCAAATTAGAGAAATTTCATTTAGATAGTATAACAAATGGTAATATTTTCACATTTATTAAAATTTTCAATCCTTTTTTTATGTAATATTTTTCTTGATTTATGAAAATAAAATATGTTGATTTTAATTTTATGGTTCTTTTTCAGTAGGTCCTAGGCAGTGATGTGATATCTACAAATATAATTGTTGAAATATCTTAATAATTTTGCATGTGCACTTTTTTTGTTACATATATATTTTATATGTACAATTTTTTTAAATTCTCATACATACATAAATTTATAGTAAATCTCAAATTTACAAATATGATTTTAAAATTTTTTCAATATTTTCATATGTACACGTGCGAATCATTACTTATATTATAGTCTTGTTCCCAAATATTATACCGAATTAATAACTTGTAAAATATTACTTATATTCGTCATTAATATGACCTCTAATTAAGTACTTTTATTAAGTATTATGTTTAAATAAATTTAAACTACACAGTTAAATAATTTTTAAAAAATAATTTGAAAATATTTCAATAACGACAGTCAAAATTAAACTCAAAATGTTTTAGATATGATAGATATATTTCGACATATTATAATAATCATAAAAATCATTTAGTACATATTTGTCAACCTTAGTTAACACCAATCCAAAAAAGTCACACATTAATGTTGTAGTCTTGCGCCCCTATGTTACGTTGATTCGATAACTTGCGAATCATTACTTATACTTGTTCTTAAAATGACTTCCAATTAAGTAATTTTATTAGTTAGTATATTTAAATAAATTTAAATTACATATTTAAATAATTTTTAAAATATAATTTGAAATATTTCAATAACGACTGTCAAAGCTCAAAGAGCTTTAGACATGATAGACATCATCACATTATAAAGAAATTATGAAAATCATATAGTTCATACTGTCTATCCTAGTTAACAACAACGAAAGAGAATCATGTATTAATATTGTAATCTTGTGTCCCTATCTTTAAATTTTATTATGTGTGAAGCATGTCAAGTCATATTTGTATGATGATATTTTTTTTGTTGACAAATGGACCGGAGTAGGTCCCTTTTTTTCCTTTTTTCTCTGTTATTTTCTTCCCTCCTCCTATATATATATATATTAATTATTATGAAATTGAGCCGAGATTTTTTAATGAGTTATCAAGTCTTATTTTATTATTATTTTTTTAAATTTATTTTTTATTTTGATCAATTTTAATGAGGTAGGCGAAAATTGAAAGAATTGAAAAATTAAATAGTGCAATTGAAGAATATTTGAGTAAATTTTATTAGTTCATTTGAATATTTCTAATTATAAAATAGATAATGTTATTTTCTCATATTTTAAAAATATTTTTGCTAAAATAAAATTGTGTGCCTGAAAACTTATTGGAGTTACACGCTAATTAGCTATATGAACAACAGAAAATCTCTAGAAAAGAGAAATAAAAAAAATGAATTGAAAAAAATGTAAAGTAAAATAATATAGTGGGTGTCATATTATAAAGTAATTAAATAATTTTTTTACACAATTAATAATAAATCCTATATTATAAAGTTATCAAATATAAAAATTATAATTGCACTTAATTTTTATAATTTAGAGAAATAGAATTGTAACTTTATTTTAAAGATAAAAGGTTAGTATATTCCTTTTATATTTGCCATCCGTCATAATTTTTCAACAAATATAACATTAGTCATATTTTAGTGCATATTTAACACCGACCCATTTAAATGAACAATATTTACTTTTCACCTATTGAAACTTTATTTTCAATTTTAAAAAAAGTTATGTGTTATACTCTCATTGAACTAAAAACTAACAAATCCAATTTTTATAGAGTCCCTCGAAGCGTAAATAGATTTCACTTTTTAACATAATTATCCGTTCATCTGTAAGTGTTTTTATTTTGGGTTGGTTTTTAATTTTATTTTCTAAAATTTTTAGTTTTTAATTTATGTTCTTCGGTATTTTAAGTGATAAAAAATAATCAAAAGTATCTTTATCAAAAAAAAAAATTCGCAAGGTATAAATTTTTGCCCAAATTATATAAGGCACCAAAAATAAAATTCACAAGGCAAAAACTTTTGCCAAACTATGCCTTAAAGACATAATTTCATAAGACAGAAGTTCATACGATATAACATGAATTATGCCTGGTAGGCATAAAGTATGTTATTGAAGGGCAGAAGTTCATGAAATTGAAATTATGCCTAAATGGCATGAAATGTTGACTTATAAGCACAAGTTCAATAACATAAAATTACGCATACTAAGAATAAGTTCATAGAATTGAACTTTTGCCTACTGAACTTATGTCTTGGGCAGAAGTTCAATAGCATGAATTTATGTCTTACGAATTTTTTTTTGACTTAGTGAATTTTTTTAAATTTTTTTAAAAAAAGATATTAGGAGTATTTTTTTTCTTTTTTGTTACTTAATATATTATAAAAAAATTAAAAACTATTAATTTAAAAAGTAAAAATTAAAAACCACCTCGTAATAAAAAATAATCGGCCCAATTACTTGTTAATTATCCTTTCTTTTTCTTCGTTAGGTTCGGCAGCTCTCTTATCAATTGGTGTTTGAATATTTCAATTAAAAACTATGCTTTTTATCTCAATTTATGTAACTATATATTAGACATAAAATTTAAAAGATATAAAAAATTTATAATGTAAAATAAATTATAAATATTTATGTGATTATAAATTATTTTATTAAAAATTAAATAAATATTTTAAAATTAAATTATTATTAAATATAAAAATACATCACGTAATTGAGATAAATAAAATAATAGCAAAATAATGGGATCAGGAAGGGACAAGCTGAACTTTTATAAAAATTTAATTTCTTGCCTCGTAAAATTTTCTCCTATTTTCTCTTTTCCTGTTCATAATAATAATTAATTTTTTTAAGTAAATAAATTATTTTAAACTTCTAACTTAACAATTAGTATAATATATATTTTGTAATGACAAGTTACAACGACCCGTTCCATTACTAAATTTCTATCACACGAATATAGAAATTTAATTTTTTTAAAGATGATTTTTTTTTTTTGAAAATAACAAGTATAAATGATGAGCGAATAGTGAAATAAGATAAAATTTAAAATAAAGTGGATCAAACAGGTGAACCATTATAGCATGCAGGGCCTCTCTATAGTCGGATACGAAATTTAAACAATATAAAAAAAATTATAATTTAAAATAAATTATAGATATTTATATAATTATAAGTTATTTTATCAAAAATAAAATAAATATTTTAAAATATTAAAATTAATCATATAAATTAAAACAAATAGAATAATAACAAAATAATATGGATCACTGTATAACTAACTACCCGCCTAAAATAGGTTTGCACAAGAATGGGTTTACAAAATAATGGGATCATTGTATAAAAATTTAATTTCTCACCTCGCAGTTCTTCTCCTATTTTGTATTTTTCTATTCATAGTAATAGAAAAAATAATTTTTTAAAAATAAATAAATTATTTTGAACTTCTAACTTAACAATTTGTACAATATGTATTTTATGATGACAAGCAATAATTAATATGTGGAAAATAAAGTACTAACCATATAAACTTACTGCAAATAATATAAATATAAACTACTGACTGATATTAATTTAATAAATATAAAATTTGAAATAAAATAGCAATAATTAATTCTTAAAAATAATAAAATAGTAATGATATATAAAAATATAATATTTTTAGATAAAATTTTAAAATGTGACAAAGATAAAGAAGATAGTAGTTGTGCTATAAATAAGGAGTGAAAAAGCCGTGATTGACTTTGCGGCTATAAGGAATCAGCCAAAAAATCATTTAAAAAATAAAAATTAGAAAGCAAAAACTGATCTTATAATTGCTATAAAGAAAAATGAAAAAAAAAACGTGATTACGTATTGACAGTCTTTATATATATATTAAAAAAAATTAAAATTGTATGGTGATTATACGTAATATTCTAACAGTATTTGGCTTTCCTATTTCATACACTAGATTGACCACAAAATTAAACACAAGTGCATATATGTGTCACGAAGAACATAAGTTTGAAACACGTTTCACGAAGAAATATACGTGTTAGAATATAGACCAATTTAGAAGAGATGATGATATTATCTTTGGACTTTTTATTTATAATATACATATAAAAATAAAATATATACGGTGTGTTTGGGATGAACATAAAAATTTGTTTAAAAAAATAAACAGATATTTTATTTATATTTGTGTTTGTTACGTAATAGAAAAATATTATGTTAAAAATTTTAAAATATATTAATTTGATGTACGTGGTCACATCCTATCTCTATGGCATTAGATAATAAAATTTACATAAAAATTTCAGAAGAATTTAAAATACTTGAAGCATATAATTTAAAGTCTTAGGAAGTACACTCAATCATATTATGACGATTATTATACGATTTAAAATAATTAGGATGTGTGTGGTATAATTGTCTTAGCTAGTACTTGATAAATAAAGATTATATAAATGATGTCATTTGTTCATATATTTTTAGTATAAAAAATGACATCACTTGCGATTTATATTGATGACAATATCGCATTGGAACTCCAGAAGAGATCCAGAAAGTGATTGATTATTTAAAAAAAGAGTTTGACATGAAAGATTAGACAACTTTGTCTTGATCTGCAAATTGAATATTTAGCAGATGAGATCTTTATACATCAATCTGCCTATACTGAGAAGGTTTTAAAATGATTTTACGTGGATAAAGCATATCCACTAAGTACCCCAATAATTATTCGATCATTTAAAGTGAAAACGATCCGTCCTAACCTCGACAAGAGAGAGGAGCTTCTTGGTCGTAAAGTACCATATTTTAGTGCAATTGGTGCATTTATGTAAATTACTAACGCTACAAGATCTAACACATCAGTTTATGTTAATTTGCTAGCGAGAAATAACTCTTCCCCTACATGGAGATGTTGAGATGAAATTAAATATATATTACAATATCTAAAGAGGACCATTGATATTGGTTTATTTTAAACCAAAAAAAGTAGTGCAGATCTTGTTGGTCATGCAGATGCAGGTTATTTACGTGATCCACATAAAGCTAAATCTCAAACAGGATATCTATTTACATCTGAAGGTCATGATATATTATGACGATCTATATAGCAATCCATTGCTACTTCTTCAAATCATGCTGAGATAATAATTATACATGAAGCAAGTAGACAATGTTTTTGGTTGAAATTAATGATACATTTCATTAAAGAAAAATGTGGCCTGAAGTGTGATACCAAGGTATCCACATATGAAGATAATGCTGCATGCAAAAATGAGACTTCATAAAAAGAGATAAAATTAAAATTATTCTTCAACATGATCCCCAGAAGAATGGTGGTTTGATATATAACAACTTCGTCCAAGTGATAATCCAACAGATTTATTCTCCAAATCTTTACCGACTTCGACTTTTGACTTAATGGTATACAAAATTAGTTAGCGGAGACTTGGACAAGTGAATTGCGATCTTAAGAGTAAAATACGCGTTGTACTCTTTTTTTCTTAACCAAAATTTTATCCCGCCTCGTTTTTTTGATAAGATTTTTAATAAGACAGCTAGCAAGGCTTGTTACTAGATACATGTACTTCTTTTCCTTCACTACGACTTTTTCCACTAAATTTTTGCCCTAACAAAATTTTAATGAGACACATTATCTGTTAATGAACATTCAAGGGGGGAGGGGGGCCTGTTATAAATATTTTATACTATAGATATTCTAAGCTTAATCAAATAAGCTTGCAATCGGATAAGCTTACAACTGGATAAGTTTGAAATCAAATAAACTTGTAATTAAATAAATTTGCAATCAGATAAGTTTGCTTAGATAAGCTTACAAACAAATAAGCTTGTAATTGAATAAATTTGCAATTAATAAACTTAAAACATTTTCACTTATATATCAATTTAAAATTTAATAATATATTAATCTCGCTATATATACTTTTCTCTGATGTATTTATTTTACAATAATAAATATTATATATATAAATATATAATCAACGCATTTACATTCATCCATCAGTTATCCTTTTTTTTCCTTCCTTCAACGGTTCGGCAGGGCTCTTACCAATTGACATCACTGAAAATAGAAATTCTTTTTATTATAAATTAATAAAAAATTTATGTTATGAAATATAATTTTTTTATTTATTTATTTTTTAAATAATTTATTAAAAATATTAAGAAACAGATTATTTGAAGTAGTGAAAATTTTTATATTTTTTTAATATAAAAATATTATTATTTTTTATAGATATCAGTAAAAATAATTAATTAATTTTTAATTAAAAAATAATATTTTTTTAATAACTTAAATTTAAATATTCCAACTAAAAGGAAACAAGACCATCGGCAGAGAAAGTGATTTTTATTTCTGAATTTTGATTTTAAAAAAATGCTCACTTAGAAGAGCAGAAATTGTTTAGTGCAGAACTAACTTTTCGTCTTTTAACTTATATGATGTACATAATTTTATTAGATACAAAATTTTAAAAATATATAAAATATTTATAATTTAAAATAAATTATAAATATTTGTATGACTATAAATTATTTTATTAAAAATAAAATAAATATTTTAAAATTAAATTATTATTAAATATAAAAATATATTACATAAATTTGAAAAAATGGAATAATAACAAAATAATGGAATCATTGTATAACTAACTAGCGAGTCCCTAGAATAGGTTTACAAAATAATGGGATCACATTGTATGAAAATTTAATTTCTCGTCCAGCAATTCTTCTCCTATTTTTTTTTTCTATCCGTAATAATATAAACTAATTTTTTAAAAATAAATAAATTATTTTAAACTTCTAACTTAACAACTAATATAATATATATTTTGTGATGACAAGTAATAATTAATATGTATAAAATAAAGTACTAACATTACAAACTTACCGCTGATTATATAGATACAAAACATCAATCGATACTAATTCAATAAATATGAAATTTGAAATGAATTAAAGATAATTAATTTTAAAAAAATAATAAAATAGTAATAATAACTTTGATATTAAAAATATTGTTATGAAATAATAAAGAAAGAATAAGAATATTTTAGAGAAAGAGAGAAGCAGAGAAGTTTTTATTTCTCTTGATGGGATGAAATACAATGAAGGATAACCCCTCTAGGGATAATTCCTCCTAACTTTTTTCAAAATATAGACTTTCACTATAATATAAACATACATATTCACTACAATACAAATACCTTTATAGACATTCACTATAATACAAATCCATTTATAACACTCCACCTTGAATGTCTATTTGATAGTAATGTATCTCATTAAAACCTTACTAGAAAAAATTCAGTGGAAAAAAATTTAGTGAAGGAAAAAGAGTACAGATATCTAATAATACACATTTTGGCTGACTCATTAAAAATCTTACAAGAAAAACCCAGTGGGACAAAACCTCGTAAGAGAAAAAGAGTACAACGCGTATTAACTTCCCCTAATTAGAACATCCTTGAATTTTTGCATCCCGATCTTGTGCACCATCTTCTTGAAAGTTGCAGTTGGTAGAGACTTGGTGAATAAATCAACCACATTGTCACTTGAACGAATCTGTTGCACGTTGATATCACCATTCTTTTGGAACTCATGTGTGTAGAAAAGCTTGGCTAGATGTGCTTCGTTCTATCTCCTTCTATGAATCCTCACTTTAGTTTTACTATGCATGCTGCATTATATTCATATAAAATTGTGGGTACTTTGTCACATTTCAAATCACATTTTTCTCTAATGAGATGTATCATGGACCTCAACCACACACATTCTCGATTTGCTTCATGAATAGCTATTATCTCAACATGATTTGATGAAGCGGCTACAAGAGACTGCTTTGTAAATCTCCAAGATATGGTAGTACCTCCACATATGAACACGTAACCAGTTTGAGATCGAGCTTTGTGTGGGTCAGATAAATATCCAGCATTCAGCATAACCAACAAGATCGATACTGCAATTGTTAGAATAATATAAGCTCATATCGATAGTCCCTTTTAGATACTGCATTAGGTGTTTGATCCTATTTCAATATCTCCTAGTAGGAGCAGAACTATATCTTGCTAACAAATTAACCAAAAAGGCAATATCAGGTCTTGTAGTGTTAGCAAGATACATTAGTGCACCAATTGCACTAAGATATGGTACTTCAGGACCAAAAATTTCCTCGTTCTTTTAAATCCTTCAAGGATTTTCGTATATCCTTCAGTCTGTCTAGACATGAAAATAATTTCATTATACGCATATCAAGTTTTTTATGTATTGCTAGACTTATGAGTAACCTCAAAATAATTGCATCCACCAGAGGAGGACCTCTCCATATAATAATGTCAGTATTTGCGAAAAATCTTTATGTCACAAGAATCTATTTATACCCACTGGCATTATACTTGAATTGCGTATTTTTATTTGACCAATCATTTATCTGGCCATACTTTTTGACAAATCTGAATTCAAAGTCCTCGTCAATATTTATAATATTGAGTGCTACATTATATTAAAGGTATCATCGACGATCATTTTGATATCAGTTCCAATGCGACATAACTTATTGAGATCTCTTTATTTTTCGTCATTTTTAGGTATCTGAACCATTGCCAAGGTTTTATGAAGTGTTATGTCGTGGTGCTTTCTTAAAGAACTTGTCTCAGTATTATGACCGCCTTAATCATTTGCTCCTCTCCTTCTTCAAGGGTTCTATATTTGGAACCGTTTGGTCTATCACGCTTTAGGCTTCTCACAGACACTGTCCTTCAAGGACCTTTCATTGGAGAATTTGCAACTGAATTATAAAATAGGGTCAGCAAATACATCTGACAATTGATTTGCAATATTTTGCAAGTGAATTATCTCTTGAACTTTAAGTTCACTTTTTTTTCCAAGGATCTAGATAATTCATCCCACACTCAATTTTCAGCTGCTAATCACTTCTCCCCCCTAATATTAGAAAAATTAACATTTACCCCCTAAACTCATTTGGGGATCCATCTTTGTGTGTTGTGGTGGAACAATTGAATCATATACCGCATATTCAAATTTTTTTAGATGGAATTATTTGGTTCCTACTCTGAACCAATTGTGATAGGGAAACTTTGTTGGCTTGATGCATTCAAGTGTTGCTATATGTTAGATAAACATATCTTATACCAAATTTTATTTGCAATTTTATTCTCATAACCAATGATTTATCTATAATTAGAGGCATACAATTTTTGCTAAACCAACTTAGATATGAACCAACATTATCAACATGATTTTAACTTAATTTAACAATTTGAGCACACAACCTTGTAAAAATCAATTGCAAGTTGATATCAAAGTACATGTGACCATACCATAGATGCATCTATTAAAATTATATAATAGCAAACGGTTCACATGGCAAGTGAAAGGACCCATATTCATCTTTTTATAAGTTTTAAAATTTCAAGGAATATGATCCCAATCTTAACTGATATAATGATTGAGAACAAGCAACATAAGAGAATTCTTGAAGAATCTTTTATTTTTTCAACATATAGCCATGTGAATTCTTAATTAGATTTGTATCACATTTGAACCGGGATGACCAATCAGTTATGCCAACTTATCTTTATTTCAGTAAACTTCTAGTTTACTTTCCTATGTGATTTTGTCATCATACTCATATTTATGTACTATAAATAAAAGAAAACAACGGGTAATCTCTTACATAAATATTTATAACCCGCTTCAATTGTAGTAATATGAAGATATTAGATCTTCTCATAATTTATAGTCTCAATTTTTTTTTCAATATCTTTGAAACTTATAAGTTTCCGTTTGAGACTTACTAGCAACACATTAGCTCTTCCAGAGCTTTCAATTAATTTTGTGTACTACCACATATTCCATTATATCAACATCATTAATAGTTTCTCCACATAGTTTCAACTTAGAAACAATTTTGAACGTTGAAGAGTTGTACTTATGAACAAACTTATAGTCTTGTCGGATCCAATCATATCGTGCCTTTGGGTGGATGACCATCTTCAGGTGGTCATACCTTTCTTTTAGGCTATTCCACAAAACAAGTGGATCCTTAACCATGAGATATTCAATTTTAAGAATTTCGTCAAGATGATGACGCAAGAATATTATAGCCTTAGCACGATCTTGATTTGATGCTTTATTTTCACTTTTAATGGTGACCCATTGCATCCATATGGATTTCAGCATCCAACACCCATGAAAGGTAGTTCTTGCCCGAACTTTGAAAGGCAACGATATCAAGTTTTGTAAGGTTAGCCATATTAAAAGAAAGAGAAAAATAATACCCTGACCTTCAAATTTTGAGACAATAGAGTCGTAGAGCAACAATATCACCAAAGGAATACCATTCCTGTTGTTAAGTAATACATCTTTCGAATTTTTTTAAAAATTTTTCTTACCTCAGATCTTTCAAAGTGAGTGCTCAAGGCAGAGACTCGTGCTGATAACGTGTTATAAAATAATAAAGAAAGAACAAGAATATTGTAAAGAAAGAGAGAAGGAGAGAAGTTCTTATTTCTCCAGATGAGATGAAATACAATGAAGGAGAACCCCTCTATTTATAGGGATAATTCCTCCTAATTTTTTTCCAAAAGATAGACTTTCACTATAATATAAACACACATATTCACTATAATACAAATATCTTTATAAATATTTACTATAATATAAATGCATCTATTATAACAAATATAATATTTATTAGTAAATTTAAAAATGTGACAAAGATAAAGAAGATTGTAGTTGTGCTATAAAGCCTGTAGTTGCTCTAAATAAGGAGGGGTTTGGGAGTAAAAAAGAGTGATTTACTTTGCGGCTATAAGGAATTTAGCCAAAAAATCACCTAAAAAATAAAATAAAAATTAGGAATTGAAAACAGACCTTATAATTGTTGTAAAGAATGAAAAAAAAACGTCATCACGTATGCGATAGTTTTTATTTTTCTATTTTATACATCTTTATATATATATATATATATATATATATGTATATATTAAGATCAAAAGTTTGTGGTGATATTGACCATAAAATGAAACATAAAGAATATATACGTCACCAGGAGCAGAAGTTTGAAACACGTTTCATCACGAAAAAGTTATATGTGTTGGGATGTAGACCAATTTGAAAGAGATATTATCCTTGAACGGTGAAAACTTTTCATTTATTGTATACTTATAAAAATTAAATATATAGGGGTCTAGTTGGTACCAGGAGAAAAATAGTTTTTAATACAATAAGTAAATTTTTTATTTATATTTTTCTGTTCAATTCTCAAATAAAAATATTATATTAAAAGTATTTATATGAAATTTAAACAAAATGAATATAAAAGTGAGAAGGGAAAATTAATATATAATATCATTTGTTCAAAAAATATTGATAAGAATTACTATCATTTGTAAAATTTATTTTTTTCTAATTTTAAAGAAGTTCCATTTTTTTTTTAAAAGTCAAAACACCAAAAAGAATAAAAAAATATTTTTGTCCGAACACTCCCATGCTCCTTTAAAAGGAAATTGTGAAAAGAAAGATTATCTCAAGAAACGGGGGAGAAATTGAACTAAAGAAAAATGGATCCCTTTATTCTTTATTCATTAGCAATATTTGCAGTTGTTTACATTTGTCTCTACCTCATCCTCAAACAGTACAACACAAATCTTCCACCAGGCTCAAGTGGATGGCCAATCCTTGGAGAAAACATGGATATGGCTTACTCGTCCCCGGAGAAATTCATCAGGAAAAGAATGAAAAAATACTCATCACAGGTCTTTAAAACTTCGCTGCTAGGCGAAAAAATTGTCGTTTTCTGTGGATCAAGTGGTAACAAGTTTTTGTTTTCGAACGAAAATAAGCTTCTTACCACATGGTGGCCACAGTCTCTTACCAAGCCGTTAATGTGCCCAACTCAAACTCAAAATACTGTCAGAAAACTCGCTCTCATAAATCGCGCGTTCCTTCACGAGATCCTCAAACCCGAAAATCTCAAAGAGTTCATCCCTTTTATGGATTCCATGGCTCGCGACCACTTGAATCAAGAATGGCTCCCTTTTAAGGAAGTCAAAATCTACCCTCTAGCCAAAAAATATACTTTCACCTTAGCTTGCAAACTATTTCTATCAATAGAGGATTTTCGACACGTTAAAAAGTTGTCTGACCCTTTCGTTCTTGTCACATCCGGGATATTCTCCGTGCCAATTAATTTGCCCGGTACACCTTATAATCGAGCGGTGAAGGGCGGAAAAATGGTGCGTGAGGAGCTTATGAATGTTATTAGGGAGAGGAAGAAGGAGAATAAAATTTTATATAATGACTTGTTGTCTCGACTTATGAGTTCTAGTGATGAAAATGGAGTGTTGATGAATGATGCAGAGATTTGCAACAATATTGTAGGGTTACTTGTTGCAAGCTATGATACTACAAGTGCTGCTATTACTTTTGTCTTGAATTATCTTGCTGAGCTTCCAAATATCTTTAACCAGGTTTATAAAGGTACTAATTCTTCATTATCATGAATTTAATTAGTTTTTGCACTCATAATTTTGTTTATTTATTTTCTTTTATGGTTGCAATAGAACAAATGGAAATTGCCAAGTGTAAAGGTCCAGGAGAGTTGCTAAATTGGGATGATATCCAGAAAATGAAGTATTCATGGAATGTAGCGTGTGAAGCAATAAGGCTAATGCCACCAGCTCAAGGTGCTTTTAGAGAGGCAATTACTGACTTCACATTTGAAGGATTTACTGTCCCAAAAGGATGGAAGGTATTTTATTACTTACTTACTTTCCATATTATTAATTATATAAAACCTGTCAAATTATCAAAATCAACCAAAAGTTTTCTTTTCTAATGGCAAGAATATAAATTATTTTTGGATGATATATATATATAAAATAATTTTTACGGGGTAGAGGGAAGGCTATTCCCTCACTTTTAGGTGGAAGTGAGTTTCGTATACAATTATTTCAACTCTTACTTTATACTATTGCTCCAACCAAACTTATTATTAGTATTTGATATTCAAAAATTCTATTGACATACTAACTTATTTGTCAATATAAGTATCAATTTTTGGAAAAAAAATATCTATATTTGTTACTCTCCGTGGGAACACCAGGAAATATTTTTCAAGAAATTTTTAGAAAAGCAAGTCCTTTTTTTCCTAAAAAAGCACACTCAGGTTACTATAAACGATTGACTTTTTTTCTTTTTCTAATTATTTTATGTAATAATGTTTATATTGGACAGACATTTTGGAATGTGTATACAACACACAAAAATCCAAAATATTTTCCAGAGCCAGAAAAATTCGACCCTAGTAGATTCGAAGGGAGTGGACCAGCACCCTACAGTTTTGTACCATTTGGAGGAGGACCAAGAATGTGTCCAGGAAAAGAGTATGCAAGACTCGAAATTCTTGTGTTTATGCATAATGTTGTCACCAAATTCAAGTTGGAGAAATTGGTTCCACGTGAAAAAATTATTTACCATGCATCACCTGTACCTGTCAATGGCCTTCCTGTTAGGATTCACCCCCATGGAAATTAAATACTACTTTCTCTTTTTGAATTGCCGAAAGTTTTCTGGAGGCACTTTCTATCTTCTCAAAGGTAAAGGTAAAATATGTCTACACTCTATTTTGTCCAGACTGCATTTGTAAGAATATATTGAATTTGTTAGTGTTGTTGTTATCTATTTCAAATAGGGAAAAGAAAGGTTATTAAGTTAGAATATCTTTTTGTGTTGAATGTTGATGTAATCTTTTATTGAATGTTGATGTAATAACTAGTTATCTCTTAGGTTATTCAGTTGGAATATCTTTTATTAAATGTTAATGTAAAAACTAGTTATCCCTTGGATTATTTTCCTGTTGTTCATTTAGAAATGATTATTAATTAGATTTTTGTTTTCATAAAATACCACTTAGGGTCCTCCTGCTTAGGAGGGCATTTGAATAATTTGATCTGAGTTATTCATTTTAATTAGTTATTACATTTATATTATTGTAGTTGTTTGATTATAAAAAAATAGGGATGGACAAATCTTGCAACCTGTGATATTATGTCGAGTATGCTTTACATATTATTTCGCAAAGCTAAGTTTGGATGACTATAAAGTACAAAGCAATCATGATATTCATTTTAAAATAATGGTAAAATCTTATTCAATGTTTGCATTAAATTTTACTAATTTATTATAATTAAGTAAAAAATTAAAGTAAAATGTGTATTATAAATTAAAGATTTAATAATAAAAATTAAAGATTATAAATTAAAGATTAAAGATATAATCAATTCTTTAAACTTGTTACAGATTTTCATTTAAACACCTAAATGAAGAGTTATTTTATATTGAAAGCTTTATGTTGTTAAAAAATGTGTCTATTGAACAAATATTTGATAGCTTCAAATAAAATGAAGTGCATCAATAGTACTCACTTCTTACAGGATAAATGAAATCAATGAAATTATGACATGGCAATTAAGAAAGAAATTAAAATTTGAAAAGAAAAAGTCATTGAACAGTAAAAAAAAAAACATCAGGTGAAAGAAAATTTATATTTTTTTATTACCTACAACAATGACAGTTAAAATCAACTGCAATTTTCTTTTCCTTTCTCCAAAATTTTAAAAGTTTTCTTTTTAACCCCATTCTCAATATACAATGCTTGCTCCGATTTAATCTAAGAAAAATTCTTTTAGCTTCTGTGAATTTGGAGCCAAATATCACAGCTTTCTGTGAATTTGGGTGACAGAATTGAAGATTCATCTTCTCCGTCAAATGTCATTGACTTTCTTAAATTGTTTCATAATTTTAAGATAGTCTAAATGGCAAAATATGTTGAAAAGGAGATATATATTTTTTTTTAAAAAGAAAAATTAAGACATTTCAGGCGCTTAGAAAAAGTATAGTACATTTTCTCTGTCATATTAGCAATGTGGGTCAAATAACCATAATTTAAATATATATCAAAGTGTTCAAATAGGTATAATCTTTAGTTTAAGTGTCTAACTAAAAAACTCTAACAAGTTTAAGAGGCCATTTATATTCAGCCCCCCCAAAAAACAAAGAAAATAAGACATAAAGTAAGACACTTGCCACGCTCCTTAAGAAAACTTTTATTGAAATATGTTTCATTATGATTAATACTATTAAGAATTTTAAATTTAACTGCTATTACTTAATATAGTCATTTAATACTAAGGATAAGAAAAAGTAACAAAATTTTCTTTGATTTGTTAAATGAACTAGTAGCGAAAGGAAAAATATATTTATAATATAAAGATTAAGTGAAATGAAACGCAAACATAGTAAGTTCATCGAAAGTTGTGCATGTACGTAATAGTATTGGGAAACGACAGTGGGTCCTGAATGAGTGGACAAGCTACCTTACACTTTTTAATAGTAATTCTTGATTTGAGTTGAGCTGAATAACAATTTTTTCTACAGAAAAAGCCAAAGTTGGTGATGGGCTAGCTTTTACTACCAACAACGTGAGTGGGATCCATTAATCCCATAATGGAAAATTTCATAATAGACATTGTTGCTATCCTTATAGATATTGTTAAACTAGCTAGTTCTGCTACTTAATTGACTTTTTTGCATTCTTTTTTCTTGTCATGTAGTCCAACTCAGTTAGAACCGGAGAAAAAAGAGTATCTTAATTTGGTTTGCCTTTAATACTTTTATCTTTTCTTGATTGGATTTCATCCGTTGATGGATTTATTAAGTTTGTAGTTTGATCTTGTGATTTTTTATTGAAAAAAATATTTAATTTGTTGATTATTTTTGTCGGTAAATTACAATTTGCAACTGAGCATCATTTTAGAGAAAGATTAAATTTTTATGTGAGTTTGATATGTATATTAATAGAGTATATTTGGTTTGGAGGGTGGGGGAGAGAGGTAGTTCGGGAGTGTTAGATGTTCTTTTGAAATCTTTGTTTCTATGTAATTTGCTTTTATGTTGGAGGTTGGTCTGCTGGTAGATAACAGGATGTTAGATGGGGATGCTGTCATTTAGTCTTTGAAAATTAACTTCTACAAGAGAAATTAAATGAGCTTCAAAGAATTTGGTTTGGAATTTCCTTTAACAGATAGGTGGCGACTTGCTTGCATTAGTAATTGCGAGCATCTCTCCTCTTCTCGTAGCGTCATGGTTTGCTTATATGTCGCTTTAGGCACATCTCTCTTTCTTAGTTTTTAAAAATTTCAAAGAATTTAAGGTATATAATATCTTGATTTGGGATTATGAATAAAGTGTTTAAAAGGTTGGAAAGACTTTCTTGACTAATTTTCTCAAATAACCACTCAAATACTAACTACACTTGAATCGACAGAAGTGGAAAATTTTCTCATTTCAGGATTAAAGACTAGGATTGAGCAATAAACTTCAAAATCTAAATTAACCATCTAAAAATGCATCTCGCATGGAACAACAAGTTAACCAAAGGAGTCCAAATCATAATTCAACCAGAATACAAGAATGGGATTCAAGAGATATACTGAAAAATATATCTTTCCTTGAATAAAAGATTCATCAACTGCACAAGCTAGTGCATTTAATTGTTGACAACAGAAGTCTAGTTGAGATTTTGGGAAGTGAACTTTTTAGTTTAGCCACAATAATTAATAATAGCTGATCTTACCTCTATCATTGTCACAACTTTATGTGAATTTGGATGACAGAATTGAAGATTCATATTCTCTATCAAATGTTATTGACTCCCTCGTATTGTGTCATAATTTTAAGATAGTTTATATAGTGAAATCTGTTGAAAAATACGACTAAATTTGAAAAAAAAATTATGATTTTATCTATTGAAGAAAATGGTGGAGAGTAAGTTTGGGAGGAAAAGATCAAAATTTGTTGGAAACTATAGCCACATTTTGAAGAAAATAGTGGCTTAATCTGTTATAAAATAGTGGAAGAAAAGAAGAATAAAGAAGGGGAAGGGGAATGATTGGTGGTGCCGACGATGGCAGGGTGGTGATGGACGATGGAGGAGATGGTGACAAGGATACAGAATAAAAAAGGGGAGACAATTTTTTTAAAAAAGAAAAATTAGGGCCTTTCACACGCTTAAAAAAGTATGATACACTTTCTCTGTCATGTTGCAATATGGGTCTAGTAAACACTGTTTAAATATATATCAAATATTCAATAGGTCTAGTTTTTAGTTTAGGTGTCTAAATAAAAAATTCTGAAGAGTTTAAGGGGCCATCTATGTATTCAACAAAAAAATAATAATAATAAAGTAAGACATATATAAATTTAAAGGAAAGATAGCCATAAAGTGGCCTCTCCAGAGAGAGAGAATGGGAAGAGTCTCAACCTTATCGCATCCTAGCTTACACCAGGTAACCTGTATGCCTTGCATATCGCGATAAAATTTATCAAGTGCAGGTTAGCATCGCAGCTGCATGACCACTAAGCACCTCTTTCATATTTAGAAGTTGTATCATGGTGCTAGTGATATCAAACTTTTTCTCAGCAGGCCAAGGTGGTGGTACGATGGCTCCAGTTGACCCGACTTCGTCAATATCTAGGTCATCCTCATAATAGAACTGAGGAGCATATCTTTGGCCTCTATTGCCCCTTCCATGGAGACCAACATTCACTACCTCATCTCAAGCATCCTTGGCTTCCTGAAGTGCAGCTTGCTGAGCTAACTCATCTTGCCAAGCTTCTTAAGCCATACGGGCATCTCTCTGCTCAGGGTTCTCCATTCTCCGTAGAGTTGGCTCTAATTCAAGATCAAGAGGAATCAGGGGTTTTCACTTCATCAAGTACTTGGCATTCACTAAGAGACAAACTGTGGATGTCAAAAATAAAAAAAGAAAACGTAAATGAGGAAATAACAACTAAAAGTTAAACACAACAATTACTCTAATCCTAAACCGTATTTTCTGACAATAGCGTCATTTTGATAATACTCAAATCACACTCCTGTAAAAGTATAACACGGATGTTGTCAGTATATAATCCAACAAAGGTTGGGGTCGATCCCACAGGGAATATGGTCAAAATATAGAATAATGCTAGTATTTAAGCTTTTAAGTATGTTATCTCCTAAAGAGGGGTTTTGTAAAAGCAATTATATGGAAATGTTGAGAGTTGATTGTTGTTTATCAAGATTATGTGAATAACTAGGATAAGTGTTGCCCATGGGTTCATAACTACTTCAGGTTTTACACTTGTGATCTATCCCAATGCTTACTTGTAGAACTGATAACTAGAGTTCATCTAAACGACTGGTTCGTCCCTATTGGATGACTATACTCAATCACCGGATTAGGTCTCATAAGTGATTACACTTCAACCATTATCAATTTGTTCCAAATTATCCAGCGACCACAGTTCAAGTCATATAATGACCCATAAAGATCAAGGCTTTGTTATAATTCTCTTTTCCTAATCCTTACTTCTCTAGGTTCAAGCAAGTAAAGAATTTAGGCAAGTCCTAACGTTGTGCTCTATTAAGAAATATTAAAGATGAAGAGAATTCAATATAAGTATTTAGCATTGGTTTAGAATCACTTTGTGCAACCCTAGTTTGTTAATTCACCATGGTTCCACAATCCTAGTTGTGGAGGTTTTTAGTTTTTAGCCTCTCATGATTGTAAGAGAATTATAATCATTCATGACACATAACTTAGAACTTACATAGATGATTGGAAGAAAACCTACTTGATTATTGCAAAAATTCAGGAAGAACAATTCAAGAACAATGAGAAAATTAATTCAAGAAATGTCCCAAAATTTGCTCTCCAACATAGTCTACTCTCTATAATCCGTCTCCACAATCGTCTCTCTAACAAAAATAACCTAGAAAAGTATTTATACAAAGAATTAGAAACTTTTCCTAAGTTAACAAGGAGACTACTTAAACTGCCACCGACTTCATCTACGACTCGTAACATGATTGTACGGGTCGTACCTTTGCTCGTATATTGGCTAGCTTCTTCTAATTTTGGCTAAGTGTTATAATCTTGTACGACTCGTACCATAAACTTATGAGTCATAAAATCTGGTCATGGTTTGAACTTGCAATTTCTGATATCCTTTGTTTACTTTCACGAGTGACTTGGTACGACTCTTACCTTTATCCACGATTCGTGACTTCCAGTCGTACATTGAGATCTACCCTACTTCAATTATTCTGGAGTTCACCACGTCTCCTTAGTACGGGTATTAGGTAGATGTCACGATTTGTGGTTACTGTATCTAGAGACTCGTCCTGTGTAGCATCTTCTAGACTTAATCATGACTCTCAGTACGACTCGTACAGTAAGTCATACAGAGCCTTTTGCCTCAAACACATAGTTTGGACTTTTCCACAACTCTCAGTATGGCACGTACCAGGAAGGTATGACTCGTACTGAGATCCGTACTTAGCCTTTTTTGAACATTTTGCCCTTCTTTTGCACATTTCATCTCCAACACCTAATTCCATGAAAATAAAGTAAAAGTACATCATATCCATATAAACACACCTAAGTCCATGCTTATTTCCTCAGTTTTAAGCGTCAAAAGTGTTGTAAACCCACAACACATCAACACCCTTAACTCAAAACTTTTACATGTCCTCAGGCAAAGAAAGCAAAACTACAAACAACACTTAACTAGAAAGTAAACTTAGAATACCTACAACCAACACAATAAAATTCGCACTATGAACCACAATCAGCTATTGACCCCTTTTTCATTCAAACCAAGTCAATAATGCACACATGTAACTACAACTTATGACATACAGGGATCAAGATATGACATCCAACTTTTATTAGAGAATTGAGCTATCACTAACGCTATTCACAAAGACAATTGGTAGAATGCAATATAAACCATGTACCCTCAAGGAAAACGAAATCCCCAACACTCACAGATATATAGAAATATGAAACGTGGAACTAAACAAGCAATGACTCTCACTCTCACAAAGGAGTTTCAAATACTGCATATCAGATACATAGGCTTGCCCTTATTTTCTCTATGTTGGCTTTTTAGACAGTTAAGCTAGGATCACTATAGGACTTTTTCAGGCTTGTAATATAGGCTTCGGGCTTGGTATGGTAGATATGAATTTTAGTGACTAACCCTCTTTGGAACTACACAACTTTTCTTCCACTTTTCACTTTTTACCCCATTTTTCAATTTTCCAACTTTGTCCTCCCTTTTCCTCCATTTAAATGCAATGTGCGAGTGCATTGTGTGTTTATCATCTTTTTCAGCTCCTTTTTTTTCTCTTTTATGTTCTTTTCTTTTTTATTTTTTCTTTTTCAGCTCTTTTTCTTTTCTTTTTCACACCACACCCCGCTCTTCTTTGACTTGTTTCTTTTTCTTCTCTACCCTCACTCAGTTTACGCACCCCTACTACAACCACCCTCAAATTAGGCATTTTGCCTGAGTTGAGGTTCACATGTCCAAGGAGGGACCAGGGCCAAACAAATTCTATAAACTTAGTCAAGGTGAATAGGTAATCAAAGAAAGTAGGTCAAGTTTTGGCTCAAACATGAGATCAAGGGAATCATTTTATTTGGTAGGGAAATTTAAGCTAAAGTGGGCTATGAAAAACACGACCTATGATCCTAACCTAACCAACTGTCCTAAAACCTATGCAAAGACCAACCAGGCAAGTTTTAGATCCTCAACGCAGTATTAAATTGAGTATGAATCCTCACTCACTCATGGTACAAGTTTTCATTGATTCTATCTATCGGTTCATGCACGGCTAAACTACAATTATACACGCTGATAACATAAATATCATACAAAGATTCACATAAGTCATACTTCGCAGTCAACATACACAACTAACATAAAAAATTCCAGATAGGGTTATTGTTTTAAAAAAACATCAAAACTAGTGTATTTATTGGCTGTAAAGTAATCCTAAGATCTTCTAATTACACAAATGGAAAAAACTAAACATGTCGGTTTTACTAGATAGCCTGTCAAGGAAAAAGAAACACGATAATAAAAATCCCTGGATGATCAAAACACCCAAAAACATAAGTACACCCCCCTTTTAAAAAAATGCTTTGTCTCGAAGCATAAAACGTAAGAACAGGGGAAAAGGACATACTTGTGGTGCTCTAAGCACTCTTGTCATCCTGCAGAGGTGGTATCTCTGCTATAATAGTGGTGCTACGGTGGCGGGCGCACTCAATGAAATATCAGTTGGGGATTGGTTACCCCCACATCATTAGCAGTCACCCCAGCGACCCCAGTAGTGTCTCTAGCCGAATGTGGCTCACCCGAAGGGTCCTTGCCACCTACAAGCTCTCTAATGTAGTGGTGGAGCTCCTGACTCCTCTAGCTCGCTCATGCAGCTCTGACATATGCTCGTCATGAGTCTGCAGGCTATCCACTCTTGCCCACTTGCTCTTCTTCATGTCTTCCCTTTTTTCTCTTCCTTCTTGAGGACTCATCTTGAACTTCCTCCAAGACCCTCTTCTTTCCTTTTCTCCTCCGATTGCACTGGCACCCAATACGCCTTAAGATATAGCTCCTCATTGAGCTCAACATATCGTCTGAAAGAGTGGGGACAGATAATATCGCTGGTTGTCTAGACGACAACTCGGTTACCTGGCTCCGCAAAGCCCCCAACTCCTCTCTAAGGCCACCCGTATATGTCTGCTCAGCTAGATGCTCATTAAATGTGCTCAAAACTATCCAATCGGCTATGCATAAACTTGCAGCCTCATCAATCTCTGCCTTCACCCACAACTGGACATTTTCCATCATAGCATTGACCTTATTCTCGGTCACTGTCAGCCTTTTGGATAATTTCTAGAGGAAGTTCTGTTGGACCAACATGTTGCCTACTAGGGTCTGGCTCAGGATACCCAATAGAGGTGTGGAGGATGTGTTGGGAGCTGAGTCTATGTGGCCGACCTCTGTATCTGACATCTCTCCCTACTCCACTGAAGTGGGGGCATTAACATGCTCGCCCTTGGATGCCTGTGGTAGCGGGACTGCAGAAGAAAGTCTAACCTGGCTTACCGGGTTCATGTCATCCCGTATAAGGCCGATATCATCAGTCTTCTGGCTTCGATCTCCATATCTACATCCTTTAGCATCCTCACCCCGGCATCTTTGCACATCTGATAACGCTCAAACCACACCTCTTACTGAAGTGTGAGCGGACGTTGTCAATAAAAAACCCAACTAGAGGTTAGGGTCGAACCCACAAGGAATATGGGAGAACTAGATTACAGCCGGTAAGTGAAATTGTGAGGTAGTTACTTCAAAATTGGGGGATTCTAAAGAAAATCAATAATAAAAATAATAATAAAAAATTCTAGTGTTGAGTCAATATTAAAGGATAACTAGGGTTTGTATTTCCCATGGGTTCATAACTTCTTTGGATATAAACTCGTGATTATCACCGATATTTACTTGTAGAACTGATAACTTAGGTTCATCCAAACGACCGACCAGTCCCTATTGAATGACTATACTCAATCACTCGATCAAGTCTCATGAGCAGTTTCAGACTATCTGTTATCACTAAGTTCCAGATTTAACTATCCTGCGACTATAGCTCAAGTTAATACAATGATTATTAAAATCAAGGCTCTGTTGTAATTCTCTTTTCCTAATCTCTAGCTCTTAGTCCTAAGCAAGCAAAGAATTCGGGCATGTCCTAACATTGCGCACCGTTAAGAAACGTTTAAGCATGAAGAGAATACAATATAAGTGTTTGTATTGGTTTTAGAATTACTTTGTGCAACCCTAGATTGTTAATTCACCATGGTTCCCACAACCCTAGCTAATCAATACTTATAAATATGAATGAGAAAAATACTTCCTTTTATTACTCAGCAAAATCTTCAAGAACAAATAGCAAGAACAAGATGAATTCAAGAAAAGGTTGATCATAAGTCGAATCAACTCAATTCTCTCTTTCTCTAATGTCTTTCGACCAAATCTTCTCTCTACCGACCTTTTTTCCCTTCTTTTAAAAAAATAAAATCTAAAAAGTATTTGTATAGACACAAGAATCCTTTTTCTAGACTGATAGGGTGAATTTCCATATCTGGTTCCGCCTTCATCACGAGTCAACGTACGACCCGTAGCACCATCCTACGGCCCATACCATCCTTTCGTACCTTGCATAACTGGCTGGATTTTGGCTAAGTGTTGGATCCTGGTATGACTCGTACCTCCATCCTACGATCCGTATTGAGCTCCCATGGCTTGACTCTGAAACTTTGAAATTTTTCTAAATTTTATCACGATCGCCATGGTACGACTCGTACCTTCTTCCTATGGTTCATACTTACTTTCCGTAGTAGGAGTCAGCCTCTTATGCAAATCTTCTAAATCTTTTCACGACTTCATCACCATGACTCTTACATCTTGGTACGACTTATACTGGGATTCGTAAATTGCATCTCTTCAACCTTAGCCTTCTGCAACTTTTCACGGCCATCAGTATGACTGGTAGGACCTTCCTACGGCTCATACTGTGGACTGCACTTTGAGCCTATTTTGCATACTTCAGGCTTTCTTTTACATTTTTTTAACTCCAACACCAATTTATCCTGCAACCAAAGGAAAAGTGCCTTATATCCACATAAACACACCTAAGTCCATGCTATTTCTTTAGTTTTGAGCGTCAAAAGTACTGTAAATCCACAATACATCAACACCCTCAACTTAAGACTTTTGCATGTCCTCAGGCAAAGCAAAGAAAAACTAAACATAACGCTCAACTAGAAAATAGACTTAAGATACTACAGTCAATAGCCAAATAAAACCTGCACTTTCTATACAAACTCTATTGACCCTTTCTCATGGAACAACATCAGCTAATGCATTACAAGAAACCTCATAACATCATAAAGAGGGATCAAAACATATCATCCATCTATCAATAGGTAATCAAGTCATCACCAATGTTTTCCACACAAACCAATGGTAAAAGCAAACATAATCCATTTACCCTTACACAAATGAAGTCCCCACTCATTTATGAGATGTCAAACATAACATGGGACTAAAGAAGTAGGGCGCTCACGCTCACTCTCACAAAGAAGTTACAAGAATTATGTGTCAGATACCATAGGCTTGCTCTTATTTTCTATGCTTTGGTTTATCAGTTGGTGGAGTTAGGATCACTATAGGACTTGATATAGCTTGTAATGTAGGCTTAGGGCTGGACATGATAAAGATGGGAGATTTTATTAGTGACTATCCCTTCCTTGGCACTACATATATTGGCTACACCATTCACCTATTTCACCCTTTTACTCTTTCATTCCCTTTTCTTCCCTTTTTACACATTTGCATGGGTGTGGTGAGCTTTCAACTTTTTCATCATTTTGGTTTTGTTTTGAAATTTCTTTTTCAAGATTCTCAGCATTTTTCATCTCGTTTCTTTTCATCCCACCACACCTCATTTTTCACCATTTCTTTTCTCTTTTCTTTTCCTTTCTTCCATTCCCACCATTTACGCACCCCTACTCTAGCCACCCTCAACTTAAGCATTTTTCTTATGTTGAGGTTCACAATAACCAAGGAAGGACCAGGGCCAAAACAGGTTCATTGTAAAAAAAATGGGTACGGTTACTCGGTAAATCAAAGAAACGTGGTCATTTAAGGATCAAACTTGGGATCAAGGGATTCATGCAACTTTGGTAGGGTAATATAGGCTAAAAGTGAGCTAAAATAATGGCCTATGATCATATCCTAACCAACCATCCTTAGCCTATGCAAGACCAACCAGGCAAGTTCTAGATCTTCAACACAATACCGAACTGAATACTATACCGAACTCACACATGGTACTGAACTATTTTCACCTCACCTGTCTGGTTTATACATGGTTTAACAAGACTACTCATGTTGATAAACTAAATGACATCAAAAGATCCACAACAATGATGCATGTGGTCACAAATACATAGCTAATGCATTAGAAAATTTTTAAACAGGGTTATTTTTTTTTTCAAAAACCAAAACTAGTGTATTTTTATTGGCTGAGTACTCCTAAGCTACTTTCTAATTAAATAAAAATCACAAACTATAAAATAAAAATTCTACACATGCCGGTTCTACTAGATAGCATGCCTGAGGGAAAAGAATACGGCAAGAAAAATCCTTAGACGAATAAAAAATCTCAAAATCACAAGTATACCCCCTCCCCTTTTTGAAAAGTAAGCTTCGTCCCTGAAGCTTTACCTATAAGAACATAGGGAAAAGAACATACCCGAGGCTACTTAGACTTCACCTTCCATGGGTTGCCTCCCATGCAGCACCTGATTTAACGTTGCGGCACGATGTGACTTTTGTGACTCTTCGAGTATCATCAACGTATACTTTCTCTATTATTTTTAATTCTTCCTTATCTCCCAGATACACTTTTATTCTTTGCCCATTTACTTTAAATCTTTTTCCTTCTTTGTTCTCAAGTTCCACTGCACCATACGGAGACACTTGCACTACTCTATAAGGTCCCATCCATCTTGATTTCAACTTCCTAGGATGCAACCAGAGTCTTGATTTAAACAGTAGGACCAAATCACCTGGGCTGAACTCCCTTCTTGAAATCTTTTTGTCATGGTAGATCTTCATTCTTTGTTTATAGATGGCTGCACTCTCATAAGCCTTAAGTAGGAATTCATCCAACTCATTAAGCTGGTTATGTATTAGCTTAGAAGCTTCATTCCAGTTCATGTTCAGCCTTTTTAGAGCCCATAATGCCTTATGCTCTAGTTCAACTGGTAAGTGGCATGCCTTGCCATAAACCAGCTGGTACGAAGATGAACCAATGGGAGTCTTATAAGCTGTCTGGTAAGCCCACAGTGCGTCATCGAGCTTCCTTGACCAATCCGTCCAGCTAGTATTCACTGTCTTGGCTAGGATGTTCTTGATTTCCCTGTTTGAAACTTCCACTTGTCCACTCGACTGAGAGTGGAAGGGTGTGGCCACCTTATGCTTGACACCATATTTTTCCAATAAGGTTTTGAAGAGGCAATTGCAGAAGTGAGATCCACCATCACTGATAATAGCTCTGGGAATGCCAAACCTGGCGAAAATATGTTTCCAAAGGAATGCTGTAACACTCTTACCTTCATTGTTTGGTAGGGAAATTACATCAACCCATTTGGATACATAATCCACAGCCACCAGCATATACTTCATTCCATATGAGCTGATGAAAGGGCCCATGAAATCAATTCCTCACACATCAAACAACTCTACTTTCAAGATAGGAGTTAGCGGCAACTCATGTCTACGGGTAATATTGCCCTGCCGTTGGCATTGATCACAAGACTTGACGAAGTCATATGTGTCTTGGTGAATAGATGGCCAAAAATATCTATATTGTAAAATTTTATGTGCCATTCTGATACCACTGTGATGACCCTCAACAGTAGATGAGTGACATGCCTCCAGGATGCTCAACATCTCTACTTCTGGGACACACCTTCGAATGATATCATCTGCACAAATGCGGAATAAATATGGCTCATCCCAGTAATATCTGTGTGCATCAAATAAGAACTTATTCTTCTACTGAGGAGTTAGGTCTACTGGCATCACATCGCTAATAAAGTAATTTGCAAAATTGGCAAATCAAGGAATCAAATCCTGCGATACAGCTAGTACCTGTTCATCTGGGAAGGCATCATTGATATCAAACCCACCCTCTCCTTTACTTCAGACTCAAGCCTGGATAGATGATCTGCCACCTGATTTTCTGTTCCCTTTCGATCCTTCACTTCAAACTCAAATTCTTGGAGCAAGAGAACCCACCGAATCAACATAGGCTTGGCATCCTTCTTGGATATCAGGTACCTCAACGCAGCATGTTCTGTATGAATAATCACCCTAGTTCCAAGCAAATATGCTCGGTCTTTTTCAAATGCAAAGACCACCGTTAATAGTTCTTGTTTTGTGACTGTATAATTCTTCTGGACTGTATTGAGTGTTCTGCTGGCGTAATAGATTGGATGAAACATCTTTTCTCTCCTTTGGCCTAAAACAGCACCAAGAGCAACACCGCTAGTGTCACACATTACCTCGAATGGAAGATACCAATCTGGAGCTATAATGATAGGAGCAGTGATGAGCTTTTCCTTTAGACACTCAAAAGGCTTTTAGACATGCCTCATTGAACATGAACTTTACCTCTTTCTCCAGTAATTTGCACAATGGCTGTGAAATTTTTGAAAAATCCTTGATAAAGCACCGGTAGAATCCTGCATGTCCTAAAAAGCTTCTGACCCCTTTTACGGAAATAGGGGTGGAAATCCTGCTATAACCTCGATTTTTGTCTTGTCCACCTCAATCCCCTTTTTTGAGATTTTATGGCCCAACACTATCCCCTCTTTAACCATGAAATGACATTTTTCCCAGTTTAGGACCAGATTGGTTTCTTCACATCTTTTCAGTACTCTGCCCAAATGATTAAGGCATGATTCAAATGAATTGCCTACAACAGATAAATCATCCATAAACACTTCAATAGTGTCCTCCACCATGTCTGAGAATATGGACATCATACAACACTGGAAGGTGGCTGGTGCATTACACAATCCAAATGGCATTCTTCTGAAGGCAAAGGTTCCATATGGACAGGTGAAGGTTGTCTTCTCCTGATCTTCTGGAGTAATAGTGATCTGATTATACCTGGAATATCCATCAAGGAAACAGTACCATCCTCTACCTTCGAGTCTATCAAGTATCTGGTCCAAAAATGGCATTGGAAAATGGTCTTTCTGTGTACAACAGTTGAGTTTCCTGTAATCCATGCATACACGCCATCTTGTGACTGATTGTATTGGTATCAACTCATTCTTTTCATTGGGCACCACTATAATCCCTCCTTTCTTTGGCACACACTGGACAAGACTTACCCACTGACTATCTTCTATGGGATATATCACCCCAGCGTCCAGCCACTTGATAATCTCCTTTTTGACAACTTCTAGCATTGGAGGGTTCAGGCAGCGCTGATGCTCTATACTCGGCTTACAATCTGGCTCAAGTTGGATCTTATGAGTACATAAGCCTGATGGAATTCCAATGATATCAGCTATGGTCCAACCAATTGCCTTTTTGTATCTTTTCAAGATGTTAACCAAAGCTTCCTCCTGCTCACTGACAGGTCTTCTGCAATTATGACCGGCAAAGTGTTGTCCTTCCCAAGGAATGCATACTTGAGATGAGGAGGTAATGCTTTCAGTTCGAGGATTGGTGGTACCTTCATGGATGGCTTGGCTGGTGGTGTTGAATGGTTCTTTAAGTCTAGGTATAACTTCTTTGGGCTAAAGTTATATTACCTTGTCCCATTTAGAGCATTAACCGTTTTTGTGTATTCTGGGTTCCCATCCTCTTCATAATTCATTATCATAGCTGTCAGTGCATAATCAGTCACAATTTCTTCCACAGGTGTTGGCAGCTTATTATGTTCCATTTGAATGTTCAAGAGAAAGCTTGTTCCTTTGATGTAGCCTGAGAGTCACTAAAGAAAAACAAAGAAAGAAACAAAGAAAAAGTGTAAAAAGTAACGTAACTACGAACAAGTCAAATACAAGATAATAAACTAGTGTCAGCCGTAGTCTCCAGCAACGGCGCCACTTTTTGATAACGCTCAAACCACACCTCTTACTGAAGTATGAAGTGGACATTGTCAATAAAGAATCCAACTAGAGGTTCGGGTCGAACCCACAGGGAATATGGGAGAACTAGATTACAACCAGTAAGTGAACTTGTGAGGTAGTTACTTCAAAATTGAGGGATTCTGAAGAAAATAAATAATAAAAACAATAATAAAAAAATTCTGGTGTTGAGTCAATATTAAAGGATAACTAGGGTTTGTATTCCCCATGGGTTCATAACTGCTTTGGGTATACACTCGTGATTATCACCAATACTTACTTATAGAACTGATAACTTAGGTTCATTCAAACGAGCGACCAGTCCCTATCGAATGACTATACTCAATCACTCGACCAAGTCTCATGAGAGGTTTCAGACTATCCGTTATCACTAAGTTTCAGATTTAACTATCCTGCGACCACAACTCAAGTTAAAATCAATACTTACAAATATGAATGAGAAAAACACTTCCTTTTATTACTCAGCAAAATCTTCAAGAACAAATAGCAAGAACAAGATGAATTCAAGAAAAGGTTGATCACAAGTCAAATCAACTCAATTCTTTCTTTCTCTAATGTCTTTCAACCAAATCTGCTCTCTACCAACCTTTTTTCCCTTCTTTTAAAATAACCTAAAAAGTATTTATACAGACACAAGAATCCTTTTCCTAGGCTGACAGGGTGAATTTCCATATCTGGTTCCGCCTTCGTCACGAGTCAACATACGACTCATAGCACCATCCTACGGCCCGTACCATCCTTTCGTACCTTGCATGACTGGCTGAATTTTGGCTAATTGTTGGATCCTGGTACGACTCGTACCTCCATCCTACAATCCGTACTGAGCTCCCATGGCTTGACTCTTAAACTTTAAAATTTTTCTGAAGTTTATCATGATCGCCATGGTATGACTCATACCTTCTTCCTACAGATTGTACTTACTTTCCATAGCAGGAGTCAGCCTCTTATGCAAATCTTCTGAATCTTTTTACGACTTTATCACCACGACTCGTACATCTTGGTACGACTTGTATTGAGATTCATAAATTGCATCTCTTCAACCTTAGTCTTCTGCAACTTTTCACGGCCATCAGTACGACCCATAAGACCTTCCAACGGCTCGTATTGTGGACTGCACTTTGAGCCTATTTTGCATACTTTAGGCTTTCTTTTGCATTTTTTAACTCCAACACCAATTTATCCTGGAACCAAAGGAAAAGTTCCTTATATCCACATAAACACACCTAAGTCCATGCTATTTTCTTAGTTTTGAGCGTCAAAAGTGCTGTAAATCCACAACACATCAACATCCCGTGAATGAGGATCGAAAATGGCATTGTGGTGCTCAAGCCCAGAGCTTGATCTCGTATCTCATTTGCTATCACCCTCAGGATATTGATGTCGTATCTAGACATGATGCAAGCTACCGGAGCTGATCTGTCTGCACTAAGGGTGATGTCATTCAATGTAGTCATCAACCTGTGTCGGACTAGTGTCCAATAAGCCTTCGCTATGAAGTTCAGTGAAGCTTTGGCGACCTGCTTTCTACGAGCCACCCAATGAACATCCTCCTTGTCCGCATTTAGAACTCCGACTAACCACTTAATTTGCTCTGCCTCTCTTTATGGCCCAGTTGCTTAACCCTTTTTAAGGAATCTACTTGGTAGGTGAACTCAGCTGTGGAAGATGGGGCACTGAACTGTGGCCCATATAGTATCCGAGCAATGGTTTTCATAGAGATTTTAACTTATTTCCCTTGGATAGCCACCCTATCAATATTGGGATGCTCCTTCATTCTCGTGCCAGTCTGTGTGTTCTGCTCCAATGTTGCATAATAGTTGGCATAGAACTCCCTGACTAACTCTAGACAGTAGCGGTCAGGGGTCTTATCTATCCAATGAAATCCATAGAAGCTAAAGATCCGCTTCATTTACTCAACCTCATTCAAGGCACTGGTGAGGATCTCTGGTTCCTCCTGAATACTACGCTTGGGGTGCTGCTTGGATGTAAGAGCCAAGCCCTGCTCATAGATTTCTTTTGCCTTGAGCACATGCTACCTCATTGTACACCTCTCTCGAGGTGGGGTCTTCTCATCTTCTTCCTCAGTAGCTCCTTCCTCAAACCCGACCTTAGTGTTACCATCTCTGGTTTGGGCCTCCTCGGATCCTTCTTCCTTATTAGAGCCACTCTCGAACTCTTGAGACTGCTCCTCTGCTCCCTCTTTAGACTGGGGAGCAACGGCTACAGCTGATCTTGAACCTTGGCCTGAAGCCTAGTTGTCCGTGGCTCATTAGTGTCAGAAGTCTCAACTTGGTATTCTTCCACTAAACCACTAAGGGAGCTTCTTGGTTGATTAGAGTCGGAGGGTTCATATCTCAATGCCCTCCGAGCAGCTATCTCAACTCTGGTCTCCTTGTCTTGGGCATTTTTGGTTGCTCTTCTATTTATTGTCATTGTACCTGTAGAGAAAAAATGTTAGTATGTATGATCTGAGAAAAAGAAAGCAAGAAAAATATCCTCTGAAAGTTTCCAGGAGTTAATAGTACGGGTCGTACCTTAGTGGTATGATTTGTACTACGACTCTTGGTATATGATAGCTCTATCATGACTCCTTGGTACGACTCATACCAGGTTGATACAGTTTGTACTAAGAGTTGTACGAGAAATTTCCTAAAACTCAGATGTTCTATCTTATTATACGACTCAAGTTATGGATCGTGATTAGATGTTATGAGTCGTACAAAGGGTCGTGCTAATATTTCTGAATTTTGACCCTTTCTGCTTCTTGGTACGATCATCAGGTATGACACGTAGTAGGATACCATGAATCGTACTTGGCCCTGTACCAATACTTACAGTCGCATTAAATTGGGATAGTCCCAACGAGTCATCGTACAAGTCGTAGTATGAAACCACGAGTTGTAGGAGGACTCTGAAGCTTGTCCTCACCTTATTGTGGTTAAGTTGTTCAGGGAAACAAGTTCTTAGATGGGTACTCAGAAATCCCTATCCTAGGTATGCAATTTCGATTCTTTTCATCTACCTAGTTAAACCCCAACATGCTTCACATCCCATAACGCATTATTAACCATTAAATTTATTGTTCAAGCACTTTGAATTCCTAGCCATTTTGTACACAACACAACTACCTTCTGATCACTTTCCTAACCCTCATTTTCATGAGTTTTGAGGCATCACAATATAGTTTCATTAGTCGCATAGCACGGTTTTCAAATTTAGCACATTCACTTACTTGATTTTGTAAAGTTTTTGCTCGACTCTAGCTTGCTTCAATTTTGAGTTAGGAATTCAAAGTGATCGTGGAGATTGATTGCATAGATTTGAGATTCAACAATCTTTAGTTTGAGTTATGTGTGTAAGGAATGTAGGTGAGAATCGTGGATTGAGTTATGTTTGCATGGGAGTGAAAGTCCGAAAAGTTTTGATTTAAATAGGTTCGGGCGAATTTTCAAAGATCTGAGTCGAGTCGGGTCAATTTCATTAATTTCTCCCATCGCGACTTGTGGTACGAGTCGTAGGTTTGACCTACAGTTCGTCCCTTGGACTTGTAGCAGAAGAGTTAAGGGACTTGCCTGGGGACCTACGAGTGCATGGCACAACTCATACCATGATAGTACGAACCATACTATGGCTCGCGGGTCAATATTTTCTGCACTTCTATATTTGGCAGATTTCATCCTTATAGTGGGTACTACGACTCATGCAAATGAAGTAGAATTTGTAATGAAAAATAGTAACATGAACTCATGCATCAGACCAGTCTCTGCCTATAACTACAGACGATACTATGAGTCGTACAATCCTCATACAAGTCGTACTGAGGCTCATAGTACAGGTCTACTCTGTAATTTTTCACCCACCAGTTTTGTTTCACCTGCACATTGAACACACTTAAGTTAAGATACTTGAGTTGCCTCCCAAGAAGAGCTTGATTTAACATTGCGGAACGACGTAGGTGGTTTGGTTACTTAGACTTCACCAAACCACTTCATGGGTTGCCTCCAAAGAAGTGCTTGATTTAACGTTGCGGCACGACGTAAGTCTTTTAACTACTCATAATTCATCAAGAAAATCAATATCATCCTCAATTACTGAGACAACCCTAAACTCATTGCTCTGCTTGATTGACCGGCAGACATTAAAAGTGACCTCCGCTTTATTCAGCCTAAATTTTAGTTGGCTAGCCTTAATATCCACTAAAGCTCTTCTAGTTGTAAGGAATGGTCACCCCAAAATGATGGGGACCTCAAAATCAACATCACAATCTAGGATCATGAAGTCCACTGGTCCACCTTTACTAGCACATCAAATAGGATCCCTACTGGCTTTTTGACTATACGGTCTGCCATCAATAACCATATTGAAGTCGGTGGGGGCTCCCAAGCCCAGCTATTTGAATGCATCCAAAGGCATCAAGTTGGTGCTAGCTTCAAAGTCGCACAGTGCCTTCGCAAACTCAAAATCACCAATCGTGCATGAAATGGTGAAGACACCCGGATCCTTCTTCTTTTGAGCAAGGATCCGTGAGGCTATGGCACTACAATGATGCAAGTTACCAACTAGCTCATAGCTCATGGACCTCTTCTTGGTCGCAAGATTATTCATGAACTTGGCATATCCATACATCTGCTCTAGTGCCTCGACCAATGGTATGTACACAGATAACTATTTACGCATAGAGAGAAATTTCTGGAACTTACCATCTTCTGCCTTTTTCTTCATCCTTTGAAGGAACGGTGGCGGTGGTCAAGGGATAGCCTTATAAATTTGAGTGGCCCCTTGATTCTTACCTTTATCAGCTACATACTCCTTTGCACCACCTAGAGCTTCAGTTAACTCAGCCTCACCTGGAAGACGTGCTCAACAACCTCATCTTCATCAGTCTCAATCTCCTTGTGTCTTTCCATCTTAACTACAACAGGCAGACGGGGATCAACTGTGGTCTTTCCGCTCCTAGTCATCACAACTATACAATGATTATCATTCTTTGAATTCTACACTATGTTTCTAGGGAGTGTTCCCTTTTGCCTTTGGTTTAGGGAAGCCAATATTTGACCAAGCTGCTGCTCGATCTGTTTGATCGCGATGGCATGAGATTCAACTTTCTAGCTCATATTAGATATATCCCCCTGGATGTCCCTCAACTGATCATTAGTGGAATTTACCTTTTTGAGCATCTCAGCAATCATGTTCTCCAATCTTGAGGGTCTAGTCTCACCCTCACGTGCATTAGGAGGAACATACAAACCTGTGCAATTGTTGCAATATCCATCATTCTTTCTCCATTCTCCCTCTCGCTCAGGACCTTAACTTCTATCCTTTTACCCATTCCTATTATAGTTGTCTCCATATTGGTTTTGACCCTGATTTCTGAAACCTTGGCACCAAGTGTCGTATCTAGACCCTCGGGCGTTGGCCCGAAAACCTGCCATTTGATTGTCCAAAAAGTTTACCTCCTCCTCTGAATCTGAATGCTCCTGCCTCGGTTCCTGACTTTGAGCTCCCACCGTGTTTACCTTTCTAGCACCAACGCCCATGATATGCTTCATGAGCAAGTCTAATGATGTCCGTATATGAGCCAGCTCCTGATTAAATTCCTCATTCTTTCTGTGTTGATCCACATACATACCAACAACAAATGTACCTACAACTACTTTCGCTTCTCTGGTGTGCCAGACCTTGTTAGTCTTAGTCACACTGTCCAAAATAATAGCAGCTTGCTCCCACGTGTGACTTATTAATGTTCCTCAAGCCCACGGTATCACTACAACTTTTGTGCTGTTATTTAAAGACCTGTAAAAAATTTCCAATAAACTATCATCTAAAAATTTATGGTTCAGGCACTTGGTCAGCTTCTTAAATCTCAACCCTGTCTCATGTAGTTACTCAATCTTCTATTGTCAGAAGTTATAAATTTTCTCCTTTAACTGTAGCATCCTAGAGGGTGGGAAGAACCTTTCTAGGAAAGCCTGTTTAAGCTCCCCCCAGTTGGTATTGGAGTTTTTGGGAACCTCTGATAGGCATAAAGTGGCCTCTCTAGAGAGAGAGAATGGGAAGAGTCTCAACCTTATCGCATCCTGGCTTACACTAGGTAATATGTATGCCTTGCATATCCCAACAAAATTCATCAAGTTCTGGTTAGCATCGTCAAATGCATGACACTAAACACCCCATTCATATTCAACAGTTATATCGTTGTGCTAGTGATATCAAAGTTTCCTCCAACAGGCTAAGATGGTGGTACGATGGCTCTAGTTGACCAGACTTCATCAATATTTAGGTCATCCTTATCATAGAACGGAGGAGCATATATTTGGCCTCTATTGCCCCTTCCATGGCAGCCAACATTCATTACCTCATCTCAAGCATCCTCGGCTTCCTGAAGTGCAGCTTGCCGAGCTAACTCAACTTGCCGATCTTCTTCAGGCATACGGGCCTTTCTCTGCTCAGGGTTCTCCTCTCTGCAGAGTTTGCTCTAATTCAAGATCAATAGGAATTAGGGATTTCCACTTTGTCGATTACTTGGCATTCACCAAAAGACAACCTGTGGATGTCAAAAATAAAAAAATGTAAATGAGGAAATAACAACTAAAAATTAAACACAATAATTACTCTAATCCTAAGATGTATTACTTGACAACAACGCCATTTTTGATCACTCAAATCACACTCTTGTAATAATAGGAGTGGATGTTATCTATATATAACCCAACAAAGGTTGGGGTCTATCCCACAGGGAATATGGTCAAGGTATCGAATAACGCTAGTATTTATGCTTTTAAGTGTATTATCTCCTAAAGAAAGCTTTTGTAAAAGCAATTATATGAGAATGTTGAGAGTTGATTGTTGTTTATCAAGATTATGTGAATAACTAGGATAAGTGTTCTCCATGGGTTCATAACTACTTTAGGTTTTATACTTGTGATCTATCCCAATACTTACTTATAGAACTGATAAGTAGAGTTCATCCAAACGACTGGTTCGTCCCTATTGGATGACTATACTCAATCACCGGATTAGGTCTCATGAGTGATTACACTTCAACCATTATCAATTTGTTCCAAATTAACTATCCTGCGACCACAGTTCAAGTCATTCAATGACCCACAAAGATCAAGGCTTTGTTGTAATTCTCTTTTCCTAATCTTTACTTCTCTAGGTTCAAGCAAGTAAAGAATTAAGGCAAGTCATGTGCTCTATTAAGAAACATTAAAGATGAAGAGAATACAATATAAGTGTTTACATTGGTTTAGAATTACTTTGTGCAACCTTAATTTGATAATTCACCATGGTTCCCACAACCCTAGTTGTGGAGGTTTTTAGCCTCTCATGATTATAAGAGAATTATAAGCATTCATAGACAAACACATAACTTAGAACTTACAAAGATGATTGGAAGAAAACTCACTTGATTAGTGCAAGAATTTCGTAAGAAAAAATTCAAGAACAATGAGACAATCAATTTAAGAAATCTCCCAAAATTTGCTCTCCAACGTAGTCTACTCTCTACAATCCGTCTCCACAATCGTCTCTCTAACAACAGTAACCTAGAAAATTATTTATACAAATAATTAGAAACTTTTCCTAAGTTAACAGGGAGACTACTTAAACACCATTGACTTTATCTACGACCCGTAACATGATTGTACGGGTCGTACCTTCGCTCGTACATTGGCTGGCTTCTTCTAATTTTGTCTAAGTATTAGAATCTGGTATGACTCATACAATGAACTTACAACTCGTACAATCTGGTTGTGGTTTGAACTTGTAAATTCTGGCATCCTCTGTTAACTTTTATCAATGGCTTGGTACGACTCTTACCTTCATCCTACGACTTGTGGCTTCCAGTCATACATTGACATCTGCCCTTCTTCAATTATTCTGCAGTTCACCATGGCTCCTTGGTATAGGTCTTAGGTAGATATCACAATTCATGTTTAATACCCATACTTGGAGACTTATCCTATCCAGCACAACTCATACAATAAGTCGTATTGTGTCGTTTTCCTCAAATACATTGTCTGGACTTTTCCACGAGTCTCAGTACGACTCGTACTGAGATCTGTACTCAACCTTTCTCTGCATTTTGCCCGTCTTTTGCACATTTCAACTCCAACACCTAATTTTTCTAAAAATAAAGTAAAAGTGCATCATATCCATATAAACACACCTAAGTCCATGCTTATTTCCTCAGTTTTAAGCATCGAAAGTGCTGTAAATGCATAACACATCAATATCCGTATCTCAGCCTTAATATTTATTTTTTTCAACTAGAATTTACGGTATATTCACCAATAACTTTAAGGAGATTCATTCTTGTTACAGTTTGAAAAATTGCGGATACCAAAATAGGAGATCTCAACATCATCCAACTTCAACATCACTATATTTCTTCAAGAGATGGAAAGAAAATAATGGACAAATCGGATGAAATAATTTTCTACTTGATCAATCTAAGAGGAGGAAAGGATACTACTTTTCTTAAACATTTATTTTCGTTAAATTCTCAAAATAGCGGGGTTCATGAAATGAGAAAATAATTCATCATAAAAAAATAATTTTTGCATATTTGAGAAGCTTTTAAAAAAGTGTTACAAGTGAATATATTAAATTTGGGATAATTCACATGTTACTGGTTGAATGAGATTTTTGGTTCTTACATGGGTGTTATTAAAGAAAATATAAAAAATATTTTGAGTAACCATTGTGACATGCATTATTTGAGTGAGATAAATTTCATGCTTGGAATGAAAAAAATCATAAAACATGTGATGAATTTTTTCTTGGTAAGCCACAGAAGTGCAATTTTATTAATTGTACACACCTTGCAACTCCTTTTGATTCAAGTATGTGAAGATGTGATAAGAAAAAAGGAGTGTCACGACCCAAATTAGGATCATGATCGGCGCTAGGGGATAGAACTCCAAAGCAAGCCATAACAGAAATTTTATAAAAAATCGGGTAGAGTTTTCTCTATTTTTGGGCCTATCCAAATTTTTACCTGTCTCAGAAATCCACAAGAAATCCAATAATATCACCAACATATACCTTAATATCAGCCAACATTCTATTCGAAATATCACAATACCAAAATTCATCTCCAAATATGATAATAAGTCTAATACTAGTCACAAGTCTGTCATAACGGAAGGATATTCGCGACACGAATGAAATGACTATGGAGAGACTCTAAGAGTTCAAAGGAAAAGGACATAACAATTAAATAAGTCCTTTCCCACATGAATAACTGCGAGGATCACCAGAAATTTGTCAACTTGAGCGCTTTAGTTAACGAATTCCTCACCAACGTCACCTGTTGACTCTGAAAAAAATAGCGGGGAGTGAATCACTAGCTTAGTGAGTAGTAACAATTAACCACAACCGTTTTTAATGGGGGCAAGTCAGAAAACATGCTAGTAGAATAACCAAAATATCATGAAACAAATGGTCTTTTAGAAACAATAGCAATGATCAGTTTATTTGTTTCATGTTCGTAAAAATCAATTAACAGTTCGGCAATAAACTCAGTAAATACTGTCATATCAAATCTTATGTTTGGGAGATTTCCAAGGATGAATCATGTAATCAGGATGACTCTCTACCTTGAGAGATTGCCAATAACTATATGCTAGTTCTACCTTTCCACTAGCGAGGGCTGTAACGGTAGTCTGTAAATACAAGGTGCACCAGGTCTAATGAACCCATCGTTAGCTACGTGATCCATCAAGGTCTACTCCCATTTATACTTTTATTTGTAAATCGTAAATACTCATATGAAAGCATTCTCACAATCATATAGGGCACTTAAGTTCTTATAAAATCATGTACTTTCTTTTCGATAATAATAATCATCTCAAGTAATAGTAAAGCATGTTTAGTAATTGTGAGAATATCTAAAATAACGGTAAACATATCAAATAAGTATTTCCATACCATATCGAGTAAAAGACTTATCCCGCATGCAACTTTAAAGCATTCGGTAGCACATTACTTGTAAAATCATGATAAATCATGCAGATCATGAAAATACAAATTGCGGTAAGGTTACAACTCACTGTACTCATGTCGAAGTATCAAATCGTCGCCTCAAGCACACAGTATGACCTCCTTCAATTAATCTATATCCATTTCATATCAATCTCGTGTTAGTTTCCTCGTTTAGGCTAATTCATAACTAATTGAAAATATCCAATCCTCGGAATTTCAAGTTTAACCATCGATACCTAATTAAATTACTAATGCCATGAGTAATTTAATTGTTCAAAATTTAGCTAATTCATATAATTTATTTGTCCAATTCGCACCCAAATTTCTTTAAATTTATGTTTAAAGCAAACTAAAATAACTTTCCTATCCATTCTATTTTCTTTGGTGTATGCCAAAATATAAGAGTTTACCCTCCAATCTTCTAATGTACTCACTCAATTCATGAGAATTTAATAGATTCTTCCATTTTTTCTAACCCTTGATTCTTAAACTCTCAACCCCAAATCTGATAGTCATGGGTTATATGAATTAAATCTGTAAATTAAGTTGAGAGATTTATCTTTTTTCTTCTCCTTCTCTCTAGAACTATTTATCCAAGTCTTCTATTACCTCATCTTCATGCTCCCTTTCTGGAAAATTAGTGTTCACCCTCTCACGTTATTTTTTTTCCTCTCTGCTTCAACCTCTTTCGGCAAAAGCCCTTGCTTCTCTTTTTTTTTTTGTTTCGGCTGAAGACTGCTTTCAGCCCTCATGCTCTCTTTTAATGTTCTTTTCTATGTAATTGGGCCTTGGCCCACAAATGCTCTTTGCCTTTTTTCAAAACTAAATAAATTTATTTTTAAAAAATTGGTATTACAAGGAGTATGTTTGAAGTATGAGATATGTGACTGATTGCATTTTGCTTGATATTGAAGTGCATGGCAGGTACAAGCAAGCCAAATATATTTATTTGGTACAAATTTGCTAAAAAATTATCCTACTGTACTCAAAGGCTTTTTCAATGCATATGAAAATACCTGGTGCTATTTGTTGGAGATTAAAAAAAATATGGGGGCTGAGTTTATTGTTTTAGATTCGACTAATGAAAAAGTGAATTGATTTAGAAATTCATTATATAAATTACTTTAGCATGAGAAATTAATTTCACTAATTTTGATTTATTGTGATAACACTAATATTACTGATAGAGTAAAAAAACGGTGAATTCAAATTCATGAGAAAATATATTTTTATTGTGAGATCATACTTGACAAGTGATACCATAAACATTGAATATTTCAAATCTTGTGATAATCTGGCAGATGAAATAACCAAGGCCTTGACAAAATAATGGGTGTGCAACACATCGAGAGGGATAGTTTGAAACTTGTAAATTTTTGAGTCATATATAAGAAAACTCAACCTAGGGACTAGAGATCCTATAATTTCGTTAAATGGAAAAAATAAATCATATGATGACTTTTGTGAAATGCATTATTATTTTATTCTATTCCTTTCCTATGATGTGAGTGCATTTCATTCTATAATGATTTGTGAAGGTTGAGTTAAAAAAAATTCTTTATGAAAGTCTGTATCTCGTATGAGTAGGGTGTCAAAATTACAGGAGCACCCTTGACGGATTTCATCTATGTGAGTGCGGAAGTAGGACGCTTTCTATGACAAAGACTTGTTCTGAAAAACACTCATAAAAATTGGGATACCACAAGGCCGTAATGTGCTGGCTAATAAAACTTATGTCGACACCTTGATTATTATGTCTAAGCACTGATACTTTATTTTTCTTAAGCAATCATAGTTCAAGTATGAGACCAGTACTGATTCTGAAGTAAAGATTGTTGTTTTACTAAGTGAAAGTTCAATATAGAGCACCTTCATTGTACATAATAGTCTCAGTCTCCTCTTCAACTAAGTTGGTGAACTCACTTACTTTAAATATTAAAATGAGTGGGAAATTGTTGGTATTTGTGAAAATTTTAATATTATAAAATATTATATTATAGTGTTTTAGTAATGTTTTATTTCTTAGACTAGTTAACATATCCGTGCTTCGCACGGTCATAAAAATATTAATGGATAGATGATATAGATGCCTTTGTATATTTAATCGATATAAAAAAAATAAAAATATTTAATACACACTCACGTCTATATATATTAAACTGAACAATTTCACATATAAATCTTTTCGTTGGAATTTCATTGGTTGGTGCCTCTTTCTAAAATATTCAAGTGTTATTTTTCTTTTTATGTACAAACACATATAAACCTTTGTAAATCCTTTCATTGAAATTTCATTGGTCGATGCCTCTTTCTAAAATATTCAAGTGTCATTTTTCTTTTTATGTACCTATCAATACAACCTTCAATTTATCATTGTTCTCTAATAATTGTTATTTATTTGTGTCAATATAAGTATTATTTTTATTTTAAAATGCTTTTCATAGAATGTAATTCTTTTCAATTTTTGACTCTCAGTATTTATTCTTAAGACTCTCATTGGGGTATTTGAAGGGTTTGGATGACATATCGCATAACAAAGTGTTTCTAGATCCATGGCAAGAAAACAAAGTAATTAATTTATTTATAAAACGGCACTTTGCGCGATGAGATTAATAATATGATTTTTTTTGTAGGAGAGGGAGCTCAGAGGATGAGATTAGGGAAAAACTTATTCAATTCTTGTGGGTTGTTGCGTTGAAGTCACCGTTACAGACACCCAATAGAGAAGTCACTGTTACAGACACCCAACAGAGAAGTCACTATTACAGACACCCAACAGACATACAACATTTGTAAGAAGACAGTAAATAACAGTAATGAAATAAATGAGTTAAAAAATTAATTTTAAAATAAAAAACTCTCAAAAAAGTAATAAAAAAGAAAAAATAACAATGAAGGCTTAGAGACATGCCACATCAGCATGCCTCCAAGTTTCCTTCATATATATAGATTCATTGTGATGAATGTGACCATTACTTCTTCATAAACACTATGTCATTATTCTCTCATTATTCTACCTCATTATGTGTTATAACTTATGTAACCTCTACGACATAATTCTCTCATAATTTACTTACATATTACCCCACATTCTTTCAATTTATTACAAGAAATAATTTCGTCACCTATAACTAGTGGTGATCTTATCATGTGTTGTATGAGAAGAGGAAGATGATAAGTATGAAAAATAATATGGTATACATTAAGGTTAGCATAGTGAAAGAGAGAGTTGAAACAAAAAAATTATTCTAAAGCAGCTGTGGAATCTGCTATTAGGTTAGCTAATTTCGTTATTACTTTTTTCAACTAATTCACTATACAAAAGAGAGTTATTTTATATTGAAGTAAGATGTTGTTTTAGTGGAACTTTGGACTCTTCAACTAATTTGGAGTTGTTTGAGTCATATAATGTTGTTAGGTTGTTACATCGTGGAGAGGATAAGTCAAGAGTGTTACTGCTAGATTAGTGAAGATTATACCGCAACTGAATTGATTCTCCTTAAACAGAGTAAGATATCCGCACCTCAACCTGAATATTTATATATTCATTTTTGTTTATTTTATATTCATCTATAATTTATTATATATTAGCAACAGTATCCATTTCACTTTTTAATTGTATGCATGAATGTTTGACTAAATTTAATTTCATTCATTACCAATCATATATTCCTATAATTTGATTGAAATAGTAATTATATTAATAGTGAACGATAGGCATAATACATAAATAGGTATTTAAATTTAACTTCAACTGGTAATTAAGCACATAAACTTTGAGATTGCACATCTAGACACCTTAACTTGGTTTCAATTGACAACTAAATACTCTAACTAATCCCCACTGTATTTCATAGACACCGGATGCTGATGTGGCAGATAAGTTTTGAAAGTGTCTAGATGATCATTTTATAAGTTGGAGTGCTCAACTGACACAATGGATACAAGTTGAGGTGCCTAGATGTGCACTCTTAAAGATTAAATGCTTAATTATCAGTTGAGACTAAGTTTAAATGTCTATTTATGTATTATGCTATAATAATATTGTTGATCAACTCGGAGGATTGAAGAGGAGATTATTCCCATAGTTTAATAATGGTACAACTTGCTTTAGAACTTGTACTTCCGCCGCCAATTGTAGTGACTGTTGGGTTTGCTGTCATTCTTGATTCTTTTATCCCCACCGTGTCCTAATCCTCCTTCCGGTTATCTTATCTAGTTAATTAACAGTGAAACCATCCTGTTATATGTATTCTTTTATTAAAAAAAAGGCATAATACATAAATAAGCACTCTAACTTGACCTCAACTGATGATTAAGCACTCAAACTTTGATAATGCACATCTAGGCACCTCAACTTAGTTTCACTGTGTCAATTGAGCACTCCAACTTACAAGATGATCATCTAGGCACCTCAACTTAGTTTCACTGTGTCATGTGCCACGTCAGCATCATGTGCCTACAAGACATAGTGGGGACTAGTTGGAGTGCTTAGTTGTCAGTTGAGACCAAGTTGAGGTGCCTAGATGTGCACTCTCAAAGTTTGAGTGCTTAATTGCCAGTTGAGGCCAAGTTTAAATGCCTATTTATGGATTATGCCTTAAAAAATTATTTTTATTTTATCAAAATAGGGAAAAAGAATTATAAAGTGGGAAATTGAATCTTTATTAATAAAATAAAAAGTCAAATAACTAATCAACTAAGAGTCCGAAAGTAAAGGACAGCTGTAAAGTAAAATTTTTGTTTGTTTTTATAAAAGTCATAAAGTCATAAAGTATACAGTAGAGGGCGGCTACTTTAGCAAGAAAGTCGCAAAGTAAATAGTAAAAGTTGTTGGCCACCAGTCGCTATTCATGAACAGTAAAGGTCGTTCATGAACAGTAAAGGCCAAATGTAATAGTTTGTAAATTTTGTTATAAATAGAACATCAGACGAAAGCCAAAGGCATCCGCATTCCTCAATTCTCTCTCAATCTCTCACTTCCGCACTCCCAAACCCCTCATTGGTATCAGAGCCATATAATCAAAAAATAAAAACAATCTATCTTAACATATCCATCAATGGAAAAATCTAGCAGTGATGCAAAACTACAAACTGAGGTATGGAAATTCATAATTATGAATAACTAAACTGCCATATTCCTGATAATCTGCTAAGTATTATTTGTTAATATCTTCTTCTTATATCGTTTTTATGAATACCTGATTAAGTTTGCTATGTACGTGTTTAGTAGGTTATGAATAAGTATGCCCAGACTAAGACATCCTAATGTGGAAACCGGTTAGGCCAGGAGAGCCGTTTTAGGGAAGTACACAAAGTTGAAGTCATTGTTAGGGTAACTAATCATAGCTGAAAACGCATAGTAATGACCCAAAAGGACAATTCAGAATAACGATATAAGAATTAGATAATTTCAAATAATGCCTAAGGAGATTAAAAGGAATATTATGTTTAGAAAAAATTCATGAAATGAATTCAAACCTACCAAGTAGAAATCTTAGATATAAGCTACTTATCGTATGTATGATAAGAATCCTAGTTCAGATAACAAAAGAAATAACAGAACTTAGAGAAACTTTAGAATTAATGAACCAAGGATGGACAGAATTAACTATAGAAGAGATTAGAAAATTAGACAAAAATTCAGATTAAAAATGATAAACTATGAATATATGGAATATTGGCTATCTACTATGGAAAGTATAAGGTTAATAAAGCTTCTGTTAGAAGAAAATATAAGGGAATATATGAGAAATAGTAATCTAGAATATTTAGAATATGCATTCGAAAATATAAAAGAGCTACAGAGACTAGAACCATTAAAAATTGAATATTATAATAAAATGTTTACACAGGATAAATGAATAAAGGACTACAAAAACCAAGAAAAGGACATATTCAGAAAAAGGTTAAAAAATTGAAAAATCAATTAAAAATATTATACCCAGAATATAAACAGCTAAGTCTAAACAGAACAAATAATGATAGACTTGAATACCTGATAAATCTAATTTCAGCAACAGAATATAAATATATAAAATATCTAAAAAAGAAAAAATGAGAAACAATATAGATAACGACGAAAAATACAGAAGCCAATTAATTAATAAAATAAACGAAATATCCGATGAAATCGAATTTAGAAAAGAAAGATTAAGATACAATATATTTGCAGGAGTATGTCAAACATCAATAAAAACACAAAGAAAAGAAATATTCTATTTGGAAATCAAACTACAACACCTAGAATATAAATTACAACACGGTCTACTATGAATAAAGAAGAATATGCTGTAGAAGAAGAAAAATATATGAGTCAAAAAGGATTAGAAATAAAAATTATACACTCAAATTTAGGACGAAGATTTAAAGTAATAGGAGACCAATTGTATTTAATGTTAGAAAAAGAATCAGCAAAATTAGAAGATAGTCTAACAACAATGGTAAGAATAAACAAAGAAAATGAAGAAATAGACAGAAAAAAGGAAATAGAAAAAATTTAAAAACAAGCACAAACAGAAGTTCAACAAATTAAAGAAGAAAAAGACACAAGAATCCAAGAACTAGAAAAAGAATTAGAAAAACTTAAACGATTATATGAAGAAAAATTAAAAGCTAAAGAAAAACAACAAGAAGAGTTAAAACTTACAGAAGAAATAGAAAAATTTAAGATATTATTAGAAGAATCAGGAACAATAGAGAATCAACCTAAAATAGGAATAGACGACATAAGTGAACAAGATGATGAAGAAAACTTAGATCAATATTCAGAAACTTCGGAAACCTATACTAACCTAATAGAAAAAGAAAACAACATAGAAATTAATGTAGAAGATATAGATGAAAAACCTAGTACGTCAGGAACTAGAAGCCCAAGAAGATTAAATACTACACCAACTTATTATACCTACGAAAGAGAAAACAGAAGTAAAACACTATGGGATAAAAGATTAAATAAAAAATGGACACCTAAACAAAATATAGAACAATATAATTTCTTGGACTTAGATTGTGTAGCAGACACAAATAAAACAATCCAATTATGGATAGGATATATTTCAAAACAATTAATAGATAATAAAATATTAATAACAGACGCCCCTGGATATATAGAAAGAACACTAATAGGAACAGCTAAAATATGGTTACAAAATTTATCACCAGAAAGTTTAGAAACATTAAGAAATAATAAGAAAATTAATAATGAACCAGCAACAACATCTATAGATATACTAAACAAATACGAAATGGCAATTAGAAATGAATTCAGTAGTATGACTACAGAAATAGATGAACGACAAAAAGATAAAGAACTAAACAGAAATCTAATGAATAAATTAAGTATATGTAAAATGAGCTATATGGATGAATACACATGTGCATTTAAAGAATACTACTATAAAGGACTATACACAAATGAAGAAAGTAGAAAAATAAGAAAATTATACTATACAAAATTACCAGAACCATTTAGTTCAAAAATAACTAAAGACTGGAAAGAATCAGGATTAGTAGATACACTAGGATCTAGAATAAAATTTCTACAAAAATGGTTTACAGAACTATGTGAAAAACATAAAGAAGATATGAAAATGGAAAAAATATTAGTAAAAAATCTAGCATGTTGCACAACTAGAACAACACCGCAGTTTGGATGCACGAATAAATATAAATATAAGAAGAGAATTACAAAATACAGACCATTTAGAACTAAATACAAGTATAAGAAACCAAGAAGAAGATATTATATAAAAAATTATAAACAGAAGAGACCCCATAGAGCTAAGAAAAATATATCAGAATGCAAATGCTACAATTGTGGTAAATTAGGACATTTAGCTAGAGACTGTCGAGTACCTAAAAACATAAATAAAAAACAGATATCAGAAGTAGAAATAATAATCAAAGATGAAAAATACAAACAAATAGATTATATAGACTATGACTTAAATGATGAAGATAGCATATACGAATTAACAGAATATGAAAAAACAGATAATGAAAACGAGATAAAAGAATATGAAACAGATAATGACTGAAACAGATATAAAAATTATAAGTAAAGAAGAATATCAAGATAACGAAAGTTCAGAACAAAAAATAATATTTGATAATAATATGTTTGAACAAATAAAAGGAAAAGAATTAGATTTAAGCATAGATAAAATATTAGAAGTACCTAAATTAAGAAATTTCTTTAAATTAAGACAAGAAGAGTATTATGTAGTAAGCCAAAAAGAACATATAATAGATTGCAAATATGCCCAAGGTAAAACTAAGATACCTATAATAAATAAAAAGATAATAAATAAAGAAATCCAAGAAATAAAAGCGAAAAATCCAATAAAATACGTACACCTAGGAGCAACAGAGATACTTATAAAAACATGTTTTAGGAAAGGAATAGATACACCAATTGAACTATATTTAGCAGATGACAGAATAGTTCACCCAATAGAAAAAAGCGTAATAAGTGCAGTTAAGGGAAACTTAATATATCAAAAATTTAAGTTTATAATAAGTGCAAACTACTCAGTAGCAATAGATGATAGAAATATAGATAAATCATTAGTATTATATTGGAAAATGTCAGGAATAGAGCTGGCACCAGGTAGTAAAATATTTACAGCTAGATGTAAAAACTTATATGTATTAACAACAAAACACAAAATAGTAGCCAAAAATAAAATTCAAAGAATTAAAATAGAAAACCCTTTTGATAAAATAGTTACCGTCATTGATAATAATGACTACAGTTACAAAGAAATGGATATTGAAGAAGATATAGAAATAGTAAGAGAAAGATTAAGTACAACAAAAAGAATAAATTATGATACACCATCATCATCTAGAAATAGTACCTCAAGAAGGATAGAATATGAAATACAACAGAGGTTACTAGAACAAATAATGGATGAAATACAACCCTACCAATATTATATAACAGGAATATTAAACCAACGAAAATACTTAATAAAAATAGATACAGGACAAAATGAAAGCTATGTTACAAGAGAACTAATAAGAGAAGAGGAAATTAGTAAAAACGAAAATATGAACACAGAACTACCAGGAATATTAACAAATATGGAACAAAGTACAGAACAGGAATTAATTATTGGAGGAATACCAATAAAAATAAAATTTAAAATATACCAAGGAAAAGATAATATTACTCTAGGAATAAAATGGCTAGAAACAGTAAAACCATACAATATAGATGAAAAGCAACTAACAATACATTACGAGAATAAAAAGATAATCATTAAAAGAACTTTAATATGAAAGAATGACAAAAATATATATACTAATGAAAATAATAGTAGAAGGCTATTACAACAGATATTACACACCTATGGTAGATACGGGAGCAGGAGCAAATATGTGTAAACATAATTGCTTACCAGAAGAAAAATGGGAAAAACTAAAAACACCACTTATAGTCACTGGCTTTAACAATGAAGGAAGCATGATAACACACAAAGCTAAAAATATAAAAGTACAAATATGGGATAAAATATTAATAATAGAAGAAATGTATAGTTATGAATTCACTAATAGAGATATAATATTAGGAATGCCATTTTTAGAAAAGTTATACCCACATACTATAACAAAAACACATTGGTGGTTTACTACCCCATGTAATAAGAAAATAGGAGCAAAAAGAGTAAATAACAAAATAAGAAAAAATACGCCATGGATTAAAGGAAGCGAAAAAATTACTCAAAAATTAGAAAATATAACAACTAACGACCAAAAAATTGAAATGATAATGTTCACAATAGATAAGGTACAAATATTACAAGATAAGTTAGAATCATTGTATAATGAAAACCCATTACAAGGATGGGAAAAACATAAAACGAAAGTAAAAATCGAACTAATAGATGAAAATAGTATAATAATACAAAAACCACTAAGATATAATTTTGAAGATCAAAAAGAATTCCAGATGCATATAAAAGAACTACTAGAAAACAATTACATACAAGAAAGTAATAGTAAACATAACAGTCCGGCATTTATAGTAAATAAACATAGTGAACAAAAAAGAGGAAAAAGTAGAATGGTAATAGACTACAGAAATCTAAATGCAAAAACTAAAACATATAATTACCCAATTCCAAATAAGATACTAAAAATAAGACAAATACAAGGATATAATTACTTCAGTAAATTTGACTGTAAGTCAGGATTTTATCACCTAAAGCTAGAAGAAGAATCAAAACAATTAACAGCATTTACTGTACCACAAGGGTTCTACGAATGGAACGTATTACCTTTTGGATACAAAAATGCACCAGGAAGATACCAACACTTTATGGATAATTATTTTAACCAACTAGAAAACTGTATAGTTTACATAGATGACATATTACTTTATTCAAGGACAAAAGAAGAACATATAAGGCTATTAGAAAAATTCATACACATTATAGAAATATCAGGAATAAGTTTGAGCGAAAAGAAAGCTGAAATACTGAAAAACCAAATAGAATTTCTAGGTATACAGATAGATAAAAACGGAATAAAAATGCAAACACATATAATACAAAAGATAATTGATTCTGAAGAACTATTAGACACTAAGAAAAAATTACAATCCTTTTTAGGATTAGTTAACCAAGTAAGAGAATATGTACCAAAGCTAGCAGAAAATCTAAAACCTTTACAAAGAAAATTAAAAAAGGATGTAGAATATTATTTTGACGAAAGGGACAAAAACTACATAAAAAGAATAAAAGAAATGTGTAAGAAACTACCAAAATTATATTTTCCAGATGAAAATAAACAATTCACCTATATAGTGGAATCAGACTCAAGTAATCACAGCTATGGAGGAGTATTAAAATATAAATATGAAAACGAGAAAACAGAACATCATTGTAGATATCACTCAGGATCATACACGGAACCACAAATTAAGTGGGAAATAAACAGAAAAGAACTATTTGCATTATATAAATGTTTACTTGCATTTGAACCATATATTGTCTATAATAAATTTATTGTTAGAACAGATAATACACAAGTAAAATGGTGGATAACTAGAAAAGTACAAGATTGTGTAACAACAAAGGAAATAAGAAGACTGGTATTAAATATACTGAATTTTTCATTTACAATTGAAGTTATCAAGACTGAAAAAAATACAATTGCAGATTACATCTCAAGAATCAAAAACTGAAGAAGGTAAGATGGATCAGATACTCGGACTCCTGAGCACACTTTGTAAAAAAGTGGAAAATATGGAGGAAGAAATACAAAAGCTAAAAGGCAAAGCTATTAGTCAGCAGCATGACTTAAAACATGCGGAGATACGTCGATCGGAAGACGTAAAAAATCCAGAGCTAAAAGGAGACGATGGGAAACTCCCTAAAACCCAAGCTAACATTTCACCTAGTGCAGTTGCAGGTACCTCAAGACCTACAGAAAGAAGAGAAGCTATCAAAAAATAATTATTTGACAAACCATTTACACCCAAAAAGAACATACCACCTACTCCACCACCACAAACTACCACCTATAAAGAAAGTTTGAACCAAGATAAACAAACCTACAACCATATTACTACCAAATACATACAAAATATACACAGAATCCAAACTTTCCTAAACAAAAATCCAAGATCTATCACCACAAATAACCCCGCAGAAGATTATGTGACACAACATCTACAAGGGTATAATCAATTAATTGCACAACCAAAAACTAATGCGAATCTAGTAAGAACTTTCTACGATTATGGATTACTTAATACCGTATATACGGCAACTGGAGAAGAAGTAGCTATGATACCTGAAATACATAAGGCCTTCACTACCTACAAGAGAATTACCAAGGGAACTTTCTTTTATATAAAGGTATACTCAGCCCCAGCAGAGATACTACTTACAGAGATAAAACCTATCATACAAGTAGTAAAGATAGGACTTACGAAAGAAATGATAATCCCTGAAAAGATAGAACCACAAGATGAGATATCACATGAAGAGATACCAGAGTTCTACTCCAACAAGAGGATAATAGGACTTGCGACAATAATAAACGAATTAGCTAACAATTACCTAAATGGGAATGCAGTCTGGAACTATTATTCACGGGACCAGACAATTATCTACGCAAACTCAAAGGAATATAAGGAAGCTAATATGGAAGAACTTAGACAATGGATAATCAGCCTCCTAAAACCAGAAGAGATACCTACAACTAGAGCCATACGGAAAAATTACATCTCTCCAGCTCTACTAACAAGATACTGCAAGATAGTCGGACAAAAATATCCGGACCACCATTGCTCCAAGTGCCATGGTGAAGATAACAATCAGATACCGGATGTACAGCTGCAATAAGATAAGGACAAAAGAGGAAAAGCAAAAGCTGAAAAGAAAGAAGATAGAAGAAAATGAAGATGTCGGCCAACAGATAAAGGTGTCGGCCAAAAAGAAGAAAACGACGAATGATCAGATCAAAAGAAGCAGATAAGAAGGAGTCAGATATGATTTTTAAAGTTTTTTATTTTATTATGTAAAAAAAAAAGTCCGAAAGTAAAGGACAGCTGTAAAGTAAAATTTTTGTTTGTTTTTGTAAAAGTCATAAAGTCATAAAGTATACACTAGAGGGCGACTACTTTAGCAAGAAAGTCGCAAAGTAAATAGTAAAAGTTGTCGGCCACCAGTCGCTATTCATGAACAGTAAAGGTCGTTCATGAACAGTAAAGGTCAAATGTAATAGTTTGTAAATTTTGTTATAAATAGAACATCAGACGGAAGCCAAAGGCATCCGCATTCCTCAATTCTCTCTCAATCTCTCACTTCCGCACTCTAGTTTTTTTATTTACTCTTAATAGACTTAGTTCATTAATATGTTTCTGTTCATGTGATTTGCTTGTCGGCGTTGCTTGATTTATTTTACAACACTATAAAATATTGCAATAAATGTGTGAGACGTACTGATACCTAAAAATATCAAAATTCTTGGAATAATTTCAAAAAATCTAATTTTGATTATATAAAATAAAGTAAAGAAAAATTTGATATAATATAAGCTTTATAAATAACCAACCGACCCGAATCATTGACACGCTAACTGCAAGTTGGCCAATGTTATTTTCCACTTCTAGCTCCTTATATGAAAAATGTCATATTTGGCTTTATACTATTGAAAATAAGCTATATTTGTCATTTTTCATATATTTTAAACAAATATAACACTACAGTCATACTTTAGTGTTGTATTTAGCCTAGACCATTTAAAACCAACAATATTTGCTTATCACGCGTTAAAACTTCATTTTCAGTTTTAAAAAAATCACGTGCCATGCTCTTGTTGAATGAAAAAACCAATCCAATTTTTATAGAGTTCATCATAAAAAACATGTTATATTTACTCCTTATCCAAAAGCGTAAATAGAGTTCACTTTTTCAATAGAACATTGAAAACGAAATGCATTATTGCCAGATTTTTTTTCTGAAATGAAGAATCGAATCAAATACACAGTATAACGGATCATTGAATTTTTTTACTTATCAGACATTGTGATCACATTGAAAGACGAGCTACACCATATAAAGTCACAGTCTAAAATCGTACCTTGTTACAGTTGTTTCAATACTTTCTAGAAAAGAAGTTTTCACCAGAATCTTCAAGGAACTTTACAAGAATTGAAGAGTGAAGAAGAAGAAGTTTATCAATCTGTTGTTTTTCCGTTCACATTGAAAAAAATAGAGGTTCTCCCTTTATTTAAAGAACACAAGACACCAGTTTAGGAGAAGTCCTAACCATTGTGTTCTTTCATTCTTTTAATTCAAATTAAATATATAAAAAATACACACACACACACATACGGGTTGACCTACATGGGTGACCGGAATTTAATTCCTTAATCTCGCACTCACAAAATGGGTCAATTCTCATTCTTATTATGTAACTTTCATACCTGACGACTAGACCGTGACCAGTACATACTTTGAGAACTTCTTTGCTATAAATCTATTAGGAATGTATAGCATCTCGATTAATGAAACTTAGAGTAGATTATAGTATGCAGTACCCTAGAACATTTATCACATTCATATGACTTACAATCTCTTTCTTAAGCTTAAGTTCATCATTATATTCTTGTCTAAAAAAAACATAAAGGACCGGTCAATGAACATAATTAATGTAATAATACTTAATGATCTTCCTCATATCATGATTCTTTTCATCTCAACGTGATATGCTTTTCTAGAGATGTCCTAACAGACCAAATCAAGCATGATCTCTTGGAAATATTTTGAGATAGCAAACACCAAATTGAATCTCAAGAAACTGATCAAAGTCATGAGAGTACAACATAAAAAAAAATTACTTATAATTTTAGGAGCTTCACACGACAACAAGTGGAGATTTAAACTAGCATCGCCCTTATGGTTCTTTATATGCATATATGGTATAGAACATGTATAAACAGTATCAACGTCTTTCTCATGGAGCGTATGTTTTTTAAAGTTAAATATTTTGCAGATGATAGTTCAGACAATTTATGTATAATATCATAAATCTACTCAATCATTTTATTCATCAAAAACTCACATCCAGCATTGAGGACAAACTAACTCATTTTGATCATATATGATTAAATACAAAAAAATGACATTCTTATTATAAACTTTTAAATCTCTTTTATCATCACTTCTGACAATAATTAGTTTATCGTTGTTTCATCTCTATCCGTCTCTTAGATAATAAACGCGATTGCATGTGTGAATAGGTCAATCTTTTAGTCTACTTGACATATTTCTTATACTAAGAATTTATGTATTATGCATGATAAAATATTATATGTATATGAACCAACAAGTATGAATAAGTAGGCATAAATTAACATTAACTTCAATAATGTAGATTTACATGAACATGATTGAAAAAAATAAAAATATGAATATATTAGCATCTACGCAGACTCAATGATTTCACATGTCTTTCATAAGTATCACATGCTATGGGTTTCACTAAGGGATTTGCTACCATTGATGCATATATATGTATTTCACATTCACTTCCTTTTGTACAATCACGTCTCTAACAAAATTATACTTAATATTAATATGTTTTATTTTTTCATGGTACTTTGGATCCTTTGTGTAGGCTATTGCAGCTTGACTATCACAACTGATGGTTATTGGATCAATAGTTTCTTGCGCAGCTGCTGAAAGCGCTACAACTTCAACTTTCGTTGTTGATAAGGCTATGCATGATTGTTTCTTACTCTCCTCTCTAATCGGAATCAGTGTAGCCTTTGAGTTGTAGACCATTTACTTGATTACATAAGGTATAATAGTGTTTTCAAAGAAATTTTGGGGGCGAGTCCCGGGGTGAGGTGTACCAAAAATGCTCCGTGGCATAAATAAAAGGCGTAGATCCATAAAATATAAACCCTAGAATTTGGGGCATAAAAGTGTAGGCTCCGGGTGTTAAATTTAATTTTTATTATTTTAAAAATATTTTTGCTATACATAATATTTTTATTATTTGTGTAATGATAGTTTCACTTTATGCTATTATGTTTTCATATTATAGTGATTTTTCGTAAAATATATCAAAAAAGAAAGCAACTCTCACAGAAAATAACATTGTCATAAACAGTTTTTTAGATGATTATACCTAAAATTGATAGGATAGAGATTCCATAGCACTATATTTGTGAGACAATTTTATCTATATTCTGGCATTGCTCCTACACTATTTATCATTTTCCTTTTTTAAAATATATAAATAATAATTAGTACAAATATTAATTGAGGATGGGAAGGACTAGTAGATATAAAGATCAAGATTATCTTAAATATTATCATTTTTTGTTGTTGCTATCTTTCTCAAGTAATTATTATTATATATTTTTCTATATCATTGGTGATTTATTTAAATTTATTTATAAAATTATAAAAAAAAAATATTATTTTAGATTATTTTATTAATAACAAAATTATAAAAATTAAAGATATACATGATATATATACTTCGTAGATCCATGAGACTAATGTCATGTGTCTCAGGGCTTACATTTCATCCCGTGCAGCATAAAATGCCTCGCCTCGCGCCCCCACCTTTTAAAACACTGAGGAAAAGTTGATTGTGCCTTTAAGATATCTCAATATCCTTTTAACTGATTTCCAATGTTGTTGTCCTAGGTCAGATTGATATATGCTAACTAACCTAATAACATAACATATATCGTGTTTACTGCACATCATAACATACATTGGATTTCTGATTCCGTTGGCATAAGGAACCTTTCTCATTTATTCCTTCTCTTATGGAGTCTGAGGGAATATCCTTTAATTTAAAACTTCAGTGTTTGTTGGTTTGCAGTCTTGCATATTAAAAAGTTGAAGAAATTTTTTAATATAGATTCCTGTGAAAGAGAGAACAATTTTTTCGAACAATCTCTTGAAATCTTAACTCCAAGAATGTATGATGCTTCACCCATGTCTTTCATCACAAATGTAAATGATAATCACTCTTTTATTTCTTCTACATACTCATGTCACTTGTAGCTATAAGTATGTTGTCTACAAACTGTGATAAGATCATAAACTTATCTTTAGATCTTTTGATGTACATACAATGATCTTCATGAGCCATAATAAAATCATATGATATGATCGTCTAGAAGATTATTTAAGACCATATAAATCGGCCTATGAAGTCGGCATACTTTATGCTCTTCGCCTTTCTTCACTTACCTAAGGTTGTTGCATGCATGTAGATTTCTTCTTCTAGTTCTCTATTGAGAAAAGTTTTTTTTACATCTATTTGATACAACTCAAGATCCAAATTAGTCACTATTGAAAAAATTAGCATTATTGAAGCAAAACGTACGATTGTGAAATAATTTCTTCATAATCAATTTCTTCCTGTTGTGTGTACCCTCAGCTACTAGGTGAGCTTCATCGGCCTTGATTTTGAGAATTCACTTATTTTCAATAACTTTATGGCCCATAGGCAGATCAACCAATTTCCATACTTGATTTAGTTTCATTGACTTCATCCTCCTACATTGCTTTTAACTATTTTTTCTTAGCAAGGCATGTAAGAGCCTCATTTATATATCATGGTTGTTCTTTATCTTGTCTGGTAACTATAAATGCTTCTTCTTTGATCTCTAAACAACGATGAAGAATTTATGGATAACTCATTTGCCGAGGTAGAGATTGATAAATTGAATTATCAATTGGTAAGTTACGCCCACTTTGACCAACAATGTCCAAAGAATTTGATATGGATGGTGTATCTATAAAAATAGGAACGGATCCATTGTCATCAAACTGACTCTCACTTAAATCCATTGGAACGTCTATAGCAGAAGCGGTCTGGTCCATAATTTCATAAGAGACAAGTCTTGACCTATCTCGCCCTATTTAATAAAATCATTCTCTATATATAATATCACGTGATTCAACTTCATTTATTGTGCCACTGTCTTGTTCACATATGAACACATAACCCTTAGATTGTTCAGAGTATCGTATAAAAATACATTTTTCCTTGGACCTTATTTTTCATGTAAAAAAAAGGATTATGAATAAAAGCAACACAATTTCAAGGCTTCAAAATGCTCAAATGTGTTTTCATTTAGTCCAAAATTCATATAACATAGATGTAACTGATTTTAAAAAGACACGATTAAGTATAAATATAGCCGTGAGCAAACCATCACCTCAATTCCGATTGTGACATCATTGACCTAACCATTTTTAATAAGGTTCTATTTCTTCGCTCCGTAACACCATTTTATTATGGAGTTTTCGGAATAACTAATTGTCTTTGAATTCTCTTTTCATCACACAATTGTTTGAACTCATCAGACAAATATTCTCTCCTTGATTTTTTCTTGAAACTTTAATTTTTCTATCTAGTTGATTCTCAACTAGGTTCATGGACTTAAAACAACTAAAAGCTTTAAATTTATGATAAATCAAATAAACATAACCACATTGAGTAAAGTCATCAATAGGTGTGCTGAAATAAACAACACCACGTCTTTTCCTTAATTCATTGGACCACAAATGTTTGAATGAATTAACTGCAATGGAGTTTCCGTTCTCGTACATTTTTCAAACGATTTTTTTGTAGCTTTTAGCTAGGTAATATTCACAAATAGACAATTCTATTTTTTCTACAGAGCTAAGAAGACCTTCTTTATCTAAGCGACTCATTCTTTGTTAACCAATATGGACAAGCTTAGAATGCCATATATTTATATTATTTTCATAATAACAAATAGACGTAAATAAAAAAAACACAAATATTGTTATTATTGAAACTTTGAACAAAATCCAGTATAAAAAATAACCAGTGCCATATTTTGTCTTGGCCAAATACATATCTAGATCATATTCAAGAAAAAAATTTAAATTTTGACTTATTCAACATTCTGACAGAGACTAGATTTCGATGAATTGATGGAAAAAATAATACATCATGTAGCAATAGAGTTCGGCCATCATGCATATCAAGTTTTCAGATACCAATCGCTTTGACTTCTTCTTTGGAGTTATGTACTACATAAATCCATTTGATTCCTCATGAAATTGGTCCAAAATCAATCAAAGTATCTTTTTGCGTCTCTATATGTTTGGTGGTTCCCCAGTCTATAATCCACATAGCAACTGATTCAGTTAAATAAGCAGAACAAGAAATATTTACATCATTATGTAAATAATTGATAAAGTCATATACTTTTTTAGGCTCGGGATAATCACGATCAAAGTGTTTCTTTTCTCACAGTTGTAGTACCTGAACTTAGCCATGTTCACCTTTTTCTTCGGAGAAAAAATATCTTTCTCTCCTTGTTGATTAATCTTAAGCTTCTTTAAAATTTTTCCTTTTCCTTTCTTCTAAGAAAATCTACCATACTTGCATTTTTAATTACCATGTCCATATTTTGGATGAGAACTAGCCATATACGCATTTATAGTAGCATTGTCAATCCCGATGCGCTCTTTCTTGAGGTCTAAATGACGCTTAGCATCTTCTATAGTTTTGATGCGAATATTATGTGTTAAGTGCATTTTCATATTTTTTTTTGCTTTGGGATAGGGAGTGAATTACATTGAATTTTTTGCTCTTCGATCAATATATAACTGATATCTTTCAGTTTATTTACCATATTTGACATATGGCACAGATGCTTACACATAGTATGATCAGTATGTTTCTTATAAATATCAAACTTAATAGTAAGCATCCTTAACTTGTTAACTGAAGTATGATCAAACTTTTATTTTAATGTGGACTACATGTTGTTAGCATCGTCATACTACCAGAATTCTCTCATAATATTGTTATCCATACTGCTCAGCAATATTATGTGAACAAGAGAATTTTTCTTTTTTCAAACTTGATAAGCCTCAAGATTTCTTGTATGTTGGGGTGTATTGCCACTTTCAGAAAGTGTCATGGACACGTTAAGAACGTCAAGAGCATCCTTCTCTTTCAGGACATACTGAATTTTCATGCTCCATCATCACCATTGTTAAGCTCAGCGACAATTTTCATTGCAACAATAGACATTGATTTTGAAAAAAAAAAGAAGATATAAACTATCGTGAGACAACTATGTATATTATTGTAGACTAAATTCATATATATAATATTTCTTAAAAATATTCAATTATGTTAATATTTATTTCATATCAGGTTTAGAATCAAAAGTTCAATAAGTTCTCAATCATTATCTGAATTCTAATACATTGTAAACTTAATACAATTAATCATCTAAGAAACACTTATCTTAAATCACATCAAATTTAATATTAATTAAATATAAATTTTATAACAAATATAGAAATGTTAAATAACAACAATAATCTAAATAAGTAAATTCTATAACAAAAATAGAAATGTTGAATAACAATTATAAGCTAAAGAATTAGATTATGTATTCGTACAAGTCATATCACATATAAATAGTCATTGTACAAAATAATTACATATTTTTACATTATTTTTTTATGTGAACTGGAATAGATTTAATAAAATCTCATCGTAAGTCTTTAGGCAATAATGACATCCCTCTTGGAACTATGAGTTTTATTAGTTTTTGCTGGGATATATACTATTAACCATGGGTTATATACTATTAATGTCACGACCTGAACATAGACCCGGATCGAGACACGGGACAAGGAATCCCAAGAGGCTCCAAGTCAACTCATGGCATGAACATAACAACTAAGAGCATACGATAGGCAGATACTAATATAACAATACATGCTTGAGTGGAAGTCTGCATACATATCAATCTAAAACTGGGTCAACAATGAAAAGTTGATCTCTACATTATGTCTGAATAGCCTCTAACATAACTAATGAACTGATAGGACAACATCCCTAACTAGTTCAACAAAAGTCTGTAACTGAAAGAACATAACTACAGATAGCTGAATGTTCTCGAAGGATGAGGACTCACCAACACTGGCTGAGGGATGCGAACTATGAGAATCTGCTAATGGCGGGGCTGAATGTTCTACATTTTTCATTTGAGCATGCTTGTTGTGTATGTGTTTTGTATGTTGAGACTTGTTATGGCATGTGGGTGTCCTTTAGCATCCCCGCCGCCCCTGGGTTATAGCTGTGTCGATACCAGATTTAGATACCGCCCCTAGTCGGGCGATGCCGTCCGCCTAGAGGACGATGATGGCTGACCACCATAATAATATGGTCCAGATTACCCTGCTTGCAGGGGCAGTTCAGTTCACTCTGCACAGAGCCAGATTACCCTATTTACAGGGGCAGACTACTCTGTGTGCGCTTGTGGCCGGGCAGTTTCAGATATAGATTTTTATAAAATTACCCTGTTGCGTGTTTGCACACAGGGGCAGTTTCAGTCACAGATACAACAGCAGATTACCCCATTGAGCGCTTGCGCCCAGAGGCAGGAGTCTTCGGACTCAGACACAATTCATTGTCAAAGGCCAAGGCTTGAGCTACGTACCCAAGGGGGCCGGTAGGAGGAGCTCACAGTTATCAGATGAGTGGAGTGACTTATTTTTGGTTGGTTTAGACCTGGGTAGGGGTAAATAGATTGTTCTGTTGGTTGGCACCTTCCGGCTTATGGGGGTCGGTCAGGTATTGTGTGTATTTATATGTATATCTATATGTGCTATTACATACTGATAGATAGTAGGATGACACGTCGTTAGGTACGCCCAGTTTAGTTACAGAATAGGTAAACTCTCCCCAGTTATCCTCAGCCAGATAGACTGAGCTACTTCCTGCTTATATGTCATGTTATTGTTGTTACCCATTTCAGTTGTATATTTCTGTTTGCTTTACATGCTCAGTACTTGTGGTACTGACGCCCATGGGGATACTGTATTGCTTGCCTGCAGGTACACATAGACGAGGAGTCGATCCCTCGTGATCCAGTCAGCAGAGTTATCAGCTCCTATCCTCCGGAGCTAGACAGTCGGTGGTTGTTCCTATTTCCTTTTTGATTACAGTTTGGGTAGGTCGGGTCCCTGTCCCGACCATTCTATTATTACTTCCTAGAGGCTTGCAGTCTGACATTTCTTTTGTCGTGGAGCCAGTCATGTGGGGTCGTGCATGTATATATGTGTTTAGTTGTTGATGTTGGCCGCGTGGGGTCTTCTTCTGGTTATAGTTAGTGACCTTGTCGGTCACAAATGTGAATAGCAGTTGCTTCAGATTATAGTGTCATTGTTCTGGTTAGCTGTTGTGCATTGCAGGTGGCTATAGGCCTAATTGGCCGGGGGCTATATTTATAGCCGCTATATAGCCGGTTCGTTTCTTGAAATAGAGCTAGAGTCTAGCAGGCACCAGGAGCCCGTCATACCCCCCAAGGTGGGGTGTGACAAACTTGGTATCAGAGCAGTTCGTGTCCCAGGGAGTCTACAAGTCGTGCTAAGTAGAGTCTTGTCTATGGATGTGTTGTGCACCACATACTATAGGCAGGAGGCTGCGAGGCATAATAGGATAGTTACCCTTCTTTCATACTCAGTCGTGCCATAGCACAGTACAGTATAGGGTTGGTTCTTTTGAAACTTACCACCCTCTTTGTCTACAGATACTATGGCAGATCAGTGGCACCCTGCTACAGGCAGGAGATTGGATACAGCGGAGGGTGAAGGCACCAGTAGGATGCCTCACGTACAGCCAGATTTAGCCCGGTCTGAGGGCGATACGGAGGTGTCATCTCGACCCTCCCAGCAGTCTCTGCCTCGCCAGACACCATTTGAGGTAGCACCGCCTCCCACAGCTCCTGCACCCACTTCATCTGATCAGGAGCTACGTAGTGCGGTGGTTATGTTAACCCAGATGCTAGCTACTCAGCGTTAGCCAGTACCACCTGCAACAGCAGAATCTCTAGGTGGGCCAGGTAGTTCCAGGATTAGAGAATTCTTGGCATTGGGACCCCCGCAGTTCACTGGGTCAGATCAAGCAGAGGACCCCCAGGATTTCCTAGATCAGATGCAGAGGATTTTCCGGGTTATGCATATGACTCCTACAGAATCAGTTGAGCTGGCAGTATTTCGGTTGTGGGACATAGCTGTATTATGGTACGAGAGTTTGGAAAGGTCTCAAGGGAGAGATGTTGACCCTCTGACCTGGTCCAGCTTCTCGGAGGCCTTCCTGGACCACTACTTACCCCGGGAGGTCAGACAGGCCTGGATGGACCAGTTCTTACACTTAGAGCAGGGGGCCAGGAGCGTCCGTGAGTATTCTTTATAGTTCGACTCCTTAGCCCACTATGCTCCAGCATTTGTGGACACCATGTCGTCAAGAGTCCATCGCTTTATTATGGGCCTGAATTTAGATTACATAGAGACGTGCATGACGGCTACTTTAAGAGAGGACATGGACATAGCCAGGGTACAGGCCTTCGCACAGACAATTGAGGGCCTGAGATAGCGGCAGCGGGGCGACAGGCAGGCGACTTCAGAGCAGCACCGTAGAAACAGACCCGCTGAGATTCAGGGGGAAATCCCTAGGGGGCCGAGACCACGATTTTCAGATAGGCCACCCAAATCTTTACCTCCAGTACAGTAGTAGAGAGGCAGATTTGTTCGCCGAAGTCAGTCAGAGTCCGGTAGCAGTTTATGGACAGTAGCATCACCTCAGCAGCGGAGGGCAGAACAGAGTAGATTTGCACCTACCCCTTGTCCTATATGCCACTGACCCCATTCTGGAGCCTGCAGGCAAGGCTTCTCAGGGTGTTATTACTGCGGACAGGAAGGGCATTTAATGAGAGATTTTCCGGCCAGAGGACAAGGTAGCCGGGATAGTCTGGATAGAGCATCAGCGGGGCCACGAGCTCCAGCAGCCTCAGCAGGGCGCAGACCCTCAGGTTCAGCAAATAGGGGCCGAGGTAGATCAGGAGCCTCTGGCTCAGGTGCAGGCCCCAGCCGTACCTATGCATTACCAGGGAGGCAGGATTCAGAGGCATCTCCCGACGTGGTCACAGGTATATTGATTATCTGTTCATACCCTGTTTATGTATTGATTGATCCAGTGTCTACCTTGTCATATATTACACCATTTGTGGCCCGGAAGTTGGGTATCGAACTAGAATTGCTTCAGCAGCCCTTTTCAGTGCTTACACTGGTCGGTGACTCGATTACAGCTAAAAGAGTTTACCGAGGGTGTACGGTAGAGGTTGCCGATCGCCAGACCACAGTAGACTTAATAGAACTTGAGATGGTCGACTTCGATGCCATTATGGGTATGGACTGGTTAGCGCCATGCTATGCCAACTTAGAATGTTGGACCAAGACGGTCTGATTTCACTTTCCGGGGGAAGCAGTGCGAGAATGGAAAGGGAGCACAGCTACGCCAAAAGGTAGGTTTATTTCCTACCTTCAGGCGAGAAAATTAATAGCAAAGGGATGTATTTACCACCTAGTTAGAGTCCAGGACGTTCGGGTGGAACCTCCGACTCTTCAGTCTGTTCCAGTGGTCAATGAATTCCCTGAAGTATTTCTGGATGAGTTGCCTGGTATCCCTCTCGAAAGGGAGATAGATTTTACAATTGACTTGTTGCCAGGGACTCAACCCATATTCATTCCCCCGTATCGCATGGCACCAGTTGAGCTTAGAGAGTTGAAAGAGCAGTTAAAAGATTTGCTCGACAAAGGCTTTATTAGGCCTAGTACTTCCCCGTGGGGTGTGCCAGTTCTGTTTGTAAGAAATAAAGATGGCTCACTCCGTATGTGTATAGACTACCGACAACTGAATAAGGTAACGGTTAAAAACAAATACCTGCTTCCTAGAATAGATGATTTGTTTGACCAGTTGTAGGGGGCCAGATGTTTCTGTAAGATAGATCTGAGGTCTGGATACCACCAGGTTCGAGTTCGTGAGAGGGACATTCCAAAGACTGCTTTTAGGACCAGATATGGTCACTTTGAATTTCTAGTCATGTCTTTTGGGCTGACGAATACTCCCGCAGTGTTTATGGACCTGATGAACAACATATTCATACCGTATTTGGATCTGTTCGTGATAGTATCTATCGATTATATTCTGGTATATTCTCGTTCAGAGACAGATCACCAGAACCATTTACGAACAGTACTCCAGATCCTTAGGGACCGTCAGCTGTACGCCAAGTTTTCTAAGTGTGAGTTCTGGCTAAACTCAGTTGCCTTTTTGGGGCATATTGTGTCGGATGCTGGTATACAGGTGGACACACAGAAAATAGAGGCGGTCAAGACATGGCCCAGACCTACCACTCCGACCGAGGTCCGCAGTTTCCTGGATTTAGCAGGGTATTAACGGAGATTTATTGAAGGATTCTCCACTATAGCAGCACCTCTGACAAAGCTGACATAGAAAGCAGCAAAATTTTAGTGGACGGAGGCATGTGAGCAGAGTTTTCAAGAATTGAAAGACAGATTGACCTCAGCCCCAGTACTAGCATTGCCAGAGGGAACAAATGGGTATGCAGTGTATTGCGACACTTCAGGCTTTGGACTGGGTTGTGTGCTGATGCAGCATGGAAAGGTAATTGCTTATGCTTCTAGACAGCTAAGGAAGCACGAAAAGAACTATCCGACCCATCACCTGGAACTAGCCGCAGTGATCCACGCTCTGAAAATCTGGAGGCATTATCTGTATGGTGTTCATGTAGACATTTTTACAGATCATAAAAGCCTGCAGTACATTTTCACACAGAGGGAGTTAAATCTGCGGCAGTGTCACTGGTTAGAATTGCTGAAAGATTATGTCACCCGGGGAGAGCTAATGTAGTAGCAGATGCCCTGAGCCGTAAGTCAATGGGGAGTTTGGCGTATTTGCGACCCGAGAAGCGGGAATTAGCCAAGGAAATTCATCAGCTAGCTGGTTTAGCCGTTCGAGTAGTAGAAACAGAAAATAACAGAGCGGTGATTCAGAACTCTGCTGTGTCATCATTAGTTACAGAGGTAAAAGAACGGCAGTACGAGGACCCTGACTTAGTTCAGCTCAGAGATAGAGTTCAGAAAGGTAAGGAGCCAGATTTCAAGTGACTGAGGATGAAGTGCTACGTTGTAAGGGCCGCCTATGTGTCCCGAATGTTTCAGGGCTTCGCCAGCAGATCATGCATGAGGTACATTACGCTAGCTATTCCTTCCATCCAGGAGCAAGGAAAATGTACCACGACATCAGAGACATCTACTGGTGGCCAGGTATGAAAGCTGAAATAGCTGAATTTGTATCTAGATGTCCTAACTACCAGCAGGTGAAAGCAGAACACCAGAAACCGGGCGGTCTGGGGTAGGATATAGCTGTGCCCTTGTGGAAATGGGAAGCGATAAATATCGATTTTGTAACAGGGTTACCCCGTACCAGACGCAGAAACGATTCTATTTGGGTAATCGTTGACAGATTAACAAAATCAGCCCATTTCCTGCCAGTACGAACTACATTCTCTGCTGAGGATTATGCTGAATTGTATATCAGAGAGATAGTCAGATTGCACGGTGTTCCGGTGTCTATTATCTCAGATAGAGGAGCACAATTTACAGCGAGATTCTGGCAGTCGTTCCAGAGAGGCCTGGGGACACAGATTAACTAAGTACAGCCTTTCATCCTCAGACACATGGGCAAGCAGAACGAACTATCCAGATGCTCGAAGATATGCTACGAGCGTGTGTACTAGATTTTGGGGGTAGCTGGGATGAGCATCTGTCGTTGATTGAATTTGCCTATAATAACAGTTATCATTCAGCTATCCAGATAGCGCCCTTTGCAGCATTATACGGGCGAAAATGTAGATCACCCGTTGGTTGGTTTGAAGCGGGGGAGACAGCGCTGATTGGGCCGGATATTATTCGTCAATCGGAAGAGGCGGTGAAGCTTATCAGAGAACGCCTACTGACTGCTCAGAGCCGCCAGAAGTCTTATGCAAATATGCGGCGCAGAAATTTAGAATTTGCAGTGGATGACTGGGTATATTTGAAAGTGTTTCCGATGAAAGGGGTGATGAGATTTGGTAAGAAAGGCAAGCTTAGCCCGAGATTCATTGGGCCATATCAGATTCGACGAAGAATAGGCCGATTAGCATACGAATTAAACTTGACCCCAGAATTAGAGTTTGTTCACCCAGTATTCCATGTATCTATGTTGAGGAAATTCGTAGGAGACCCTTCCACAGTTGTTCCAGTTCAGGATGTCCAGGTCACAGAAGAGTTAGCATATGAAGAGGTTCAAGTAGTTATCTTAGACAGACAGATTCGTAGATTGAGAACTAAAGATATTACGTCTGTCAAGGTATTGTGGCGTAACAGGAATCGAGAAGAGATGACCTGGGAAGCCGAGGAGGACATGAAAGCCAGATATCCCCACTTATTCTAGGCATAGGCAAACATGAGGTATGTTAGAACAGTTTTTCCTTACGAATGCTTATAATTCATATATGAAAGCAGGCGATTGATTATAGACAGTTATATATGAATATTATTATATCGTGTGGAGTACCTGTATTAGGCTTTTCTGCTTTTCAGGAATTTTGAGATAGTCCATAATACAGGGCGAAACTCTGCCGAAATTTTTCCAGGGATAAGACAGCCAATTAAGATTTCTATAAGTCAGAATGTCATTCGAGGAAGAATGTCCTTAAGGGGGGGAGGATGTTACACCCCGTAAATTTTAAATGAATAAATAGCCTAATGGCATGTTGGTTAAGGGATTTAGAAAAAAAAAAGGGAAAGTCGGTTTTTTCCATTTTTATCAATAAAAACCACCAAAAAACAGAGGGTATAGCCATGTAAGGCAAAACCCACGACAATTATATATATTTTCCTCCGATACGCTTCGAAATGTGGTCTAAACTCCATTCCGGCTTAGATACAGAGGTATAAAGCTGCAGAGAGCAATCCTACGGAGTTGGTTTCGTGAAATTTGGCCGGTGAAACGTCGTGCTACCGAGGTAAAGTAAATAGAATTGCTTTAAATTAGTACCAATGTGTTCCTAGCCTTGCAGTGAGCATTTATCCCTTCTGAACTATTGAGAAATAACGAGTTTTCGACCGTTTTCCGAAAGGTCGAAGTTTGGGATAAATATATATCAAAAGTGATAATTTCTCCCGGATATTAATGTATTTAGTTCTAATTGATATGTATATGAATGTAGTTGGGAGAAACAGCAGAAGTACTGACGGAAATCACATCGGTCAGTCGAGTACTCAGAAATCAGGTATGTAAAGTTATTCTTTCGGTAAGCCAGGAAGTACAGTCTAGAAAATAAATAGAATAAAGACTATTAACAGATACCCAGCGTACAGGAACGATTTTAGTACGATTTCCAGCAAGCATGCTAGTATATTATTACATATCATGCAATAATCAGAATAACGGATAGTCAGATGATTTCAGATAGTAATGTGGTATCCGCTAGTAGCTCAGCATGTTCTTACGTAATACCCAGAATGGAAGTTGTAAAAGTAGTATAATGAATTAGCAAGATTACAGATAGTATGTATTACTTTTGTTGAGACTGTATCCGGTAATAGATGACACATTTTATATTATTAAGCTATATCTAGTTATAGATGGCATGTTCTATGTTATTGGGTTATATCCAAATTTAATCAGATCAGTAATCAGATATAGAAATAGCTCCAGACACCGATATAGCTTCAGATACAGATATAGCTCCAGAAACAGATATGGCTCTAGAAATTGTTATAACATCAGATCACAGATAACAATAATCAGATAAACAGATAAAGGCCAGGTAGCAGTTAGCCCAGTAATCAGAAACAGTGTAAAGCAGAATATAGCATCAGTTGTTTAATACGGACTGACCTTGAAATAAAAGAAGAGAATATGATTAGTATTTTTCATTTGAGCATGATTGCTGTGTATGTGTTTTGCATGTTGAGACTTGTTATGGAATGTGGGTGTCCTTTAGCATCCCCGCCGCCCCTGGGTTATAGCTGTGTCGATACCAGATTCAGATACCACCCCCAGCCGGGCGATGCCGTCCGCCTAGAGGACGATGATGGCTGACCACCATAATAATATGGTCCAGATTACCCTGCTTGCAGGGGCAGTTCAGTTCACTCAGCGCAGAGCCAGATTACCCTGTTTACAAGGGCAGACTATTTTGTGTGCGTTTGTGTCCGGGGGCAGTTTCAGATACAGATTTTTATAAAATTACCCTATTGCGTGTTTGCACACAGGGGCAGTTTCAGTCACAGATACAGCAGCAGATTACCCCGTTGAGCGCTTGCGCCTAGAGGCAGGAGTCTTCGGACTCAGACACAGTTCACTGTCAAAGGCCAAGGCCTGAGCTACGTACCCAAGGGGGCCGGTAGGAGGAGCTCACAGTTATCAGATGAGTGCAGTGACTTATTTTTGGTTGGTTTAGACCCGGGTAGGGGTAAATAGATTGTTCTGTTGGTTGGCACCTTCCGGCTTATGGGGGTCGGTCAAGTATTTTGTATATTTATATGTATATCTATATGTGCTATTAGATACTGATAAACAATAGGACGACACGTCATCAGGTACGCCCAGTTTAGTTACAGAATAGGTAAACTCTCCCCAGTTATCCTCAGCCAGATAGACTGAGCTACTTCCTGCTTATATGTCATGTTATTGTTGTTACCCATTTCAGTTGTATATTTCAGTTTGCTTTACATGCTCAGTACTTATGGTACTGACGCCCGTGGGGGCGCTGCATTGCTTGCCTGCAGGTACACATAGATGAGGAGTCGATCCCTCGTGATCCAGTCAGCAGAGTTATCAGCTCCTATCCTCCAGAGCTAGACAGTCGGAGGTTATTCCTATTTTCTTTTTGATTACAGTTTGGGTAGGTCGGGTCCCTGTCCCGACCATTCTATTATTACTTCCTAGAGGCTTGCAGTCTGACATTTCTTTGGTCGTGGATCTGGTCGTGTGGGGTCGTGCATGTATATATGTGTTTAGTTGTTGATGTTGGCCGCGTGGGGTCTTCTTCTGGTTATAGTTAGTGACCTTGTCGGTTACAAATGTGAATAGCAGTTGCTTTAGAGTATAGTGTCATTGTTCTAGTTAGCTGTTGTGCATTGCAAGTGGCTATAGGCCTAATCGGCCGGGGGCTATATTTATAGCCGCTATATAGCCAGTTCGTTTATTGAAATAGAGCTAGAGTCTAGCAGGCACGAGGTGCCCGTCATACCCCCCAAGGTGGGGTGTGACAAAGAGATCCTTCAACTGCTCCTTCAACTCCTTTAGCTTAGCTAGGGCCATTTTGTAATGAGGAATAGATATAGGTTGCGTATCGGGAAGAAGGTCAATACCAAAATCGACCTCCCCTCAGGAGGAATTCCCGGTAAATCATCTAGAAACACTTCTGGATATTTGCACACCACAGGAATGACTGGATAGTCAAGGTTTCGAACGTAACATCATTAACCCTAGCTAGATGATACACGTAACCCTTAGAAAACATCTTTCTGGCCTTAAGGTAGGAAATAAAGCGACCTACAGGCACAACTGAACTACCTTTCCACTCTAGGACTAGCTCACCCGAAAATCAGAACTCCACCGCACGGGTTCTATAATTTACTAAGTCATAACAAGTATATAGCCAATCCATTCCAAAGATAACATCACAATCTGTCATGGCTAGCTCTACTAAATCTGCTGAGGTGACTTTCTGAAGAATTGTGACAGGGCAGTTTCTATATACCCGTTGAGCTATAACTGAATCATCGACAGGTGTAGAGATTGAGAAGGGTTCTGATAGGATTTCGGGATTGAATCCTAAACTACTAGCAACATAGGGCATCACAGAAGATAAGGTAGCCCCTGGATCTAAAAATGCATATACATCACAGTAGAATACTCGTAACATACCGATGACCAAATTTGGTGAAGTCTCCTGCTCCTGTCGGGATGCAAGGGCATAAAACCTTTTCTGGCGTTGGCCACCACTGCACTGGTGGATGCACCCTGCTGAGCTGGGGCTACTGATGAACTAGAAGCCTAAGCATGACCTCTACTATCACCCCGTCTAGCCAAGGGACACGCCAAATGCATGTGGCCGGATCTACCACATCCAAAAATAGATATCTAATCCCATTAAGCACTTTCCCATATGACTCTTGCCACACTATCTACAGGCCAAAAAGGTATGCTCTATCTGCATGCTCCTCTGGCCCCTTGAACCTGAGGCTCTGCTCCTCTGATCACCTCGAGGTCTAGATGGGGCTTTGGTCGATGATGGAGCTGGAGCTAATTACCTCTGATGAGATTGCTGGTGATGTTCGCTTCCCGATCTCTGTTGAGAGAACTCATAACTTTCTGTCCTGGACCTCTTGTCCTCCCTCTCTCTCAGATGCACAGCCTCTATCTGCTAGGCGTACAAAACCAATTGAGGAAAGTCAATGTCCTGATGACCAGGTAGTTCGCTACTTCATGCACAAATCTACTCACTCGAGCTCTCTGATCCGCCATTATCTCTGGTGCATATTTGGACAAACGAGTGAACTCCAAAGCATACTCCTGGATTGAGATATTACCCTGCCATAGGTTCACAAACTCAGCTACTTTAATCTCCCTCATCTCACGTGGGAAGAACCAATCCATGAATGCAGTATGAAACTCATCCCAACCAATACTGCCTGCTCCAACTGTCCTACTATCCTTCTATTGCCTGAACCAGATGTGCGCTACCCCTTTCAATTGATAAGAGGCTAAGTCTGCGCACTCCTCCCCAGTCACCCCCATGATTTGGGTGATTTTCTAAATTTTATCAATAAACTCGTGGGGGTCCTCGTCCACTTTCTACCCAAGGGACTCCAGAGGGTTCATCCTTAGAATATCTCTAACTCTCTCCGCCGCCATATACCCATTCTAAAAGACGTGCGCTACCGCATGTTGGTTGACTTGGGTGGTCAAAGCCTAGGCTAGCATCTGAATGGCAGCCCTAAACTCTACATAGGCCACCTGCTCGGGCATATGATCCTCGGGGGCTGTGGGGCCTGCTGGTTTCCATCCCCATTGCCATTTTCGTGACTATTTCCACTTCCATTCCTTCTTCCGTTAACTCGACGAGGATGTATAATTCTGGAAATGCGTATAGCACGAGTTAGAAGGATAGAAAGACATTTCATCGCACGACATAAATCATGAAAGAAGGGAACATTTCCTAAACGTTCTGTAGCCTCTTCGTCATAAGTGTGGCGCACTTTACACCCATAAAAAAGACTCTACTTAATGCGGCTTTCAGATATCCTAGGACACTTCAAAACCTATTACTCTGATACCATGTTTTTCATGATCCAAACATAGACCCGGATCGAGACACGGGACAAGAAATCCCGAGAGGCTCCAAGTCGACTCATGGAATGATCATAACAACTAAGAGCATAAAATAAGTAGATACTCATATAATAAAATACGCTTGACCGAAAGTTTGCATACATATCAATCTAAAACTGGGTCAACAATGAAAAGCTAATCTCTACATTATGCCTGAATAGCCTCTAACATAACTGATAAGCTGATAGGATAGCATCCCTAACTAGATCAACAAAAGTCTGTAACTGGAAGAACATAACTATAGATAAATGAATGTCCTCGAAGGATGAGGACTCACCAACACTGGCTGAGAGATGCAAACTCTGAGAATCGGCTAATGGAAGGGCTGAACTTGAATGTCCGAGCCTGTATCATGAAATGATACATCATAGAGTATGCGGTCAGTACTTAAAATATACTGAGTATGTAAGGTAAGTAAAAGGGACAGTTAAAATACATAAGAGTTCATAAGAGTAGGACAATATGATCATAAAGAAATAATCATAATGTAAACATAAGGGCTCAAGGTTTTCAAACCATTTGTAAACTAGTCATAATCATAATCATAAGAGAAGATTTTATAAAAAAAACTTGAGCCAAAGTAACATAAACATAACCATGCATAAATCATGAGGGACAATGGGAGGACTCGTCATAACTGAGACCATCATATAGAGCTTACATGATGCCCCAACTATCTCACTCAAGTGGGCAGAGCTATACTAGGCTTGCAGGCATGGGACGTGCATTATGTGATATCACGGGGATCCATTAACATTTGAATATATGTATCTACGGTGGCATGTAGTTCTAAGATCACGGGATTAACCTAAATGCCGCGTCTACTCGGTGCTAGACACTGCTCTAAAAAATATGAACATGAGGCTCATATCATAATCATAAATCACTCATGAAGTTCATGGACAATTACATCATAACATACTTGATCATACTTGAAATACATGATTTGCCATGAATAAGGGCCCATGAGTTGGCCAAGAGTCATAAATCCATAAACCATAAAATTCATGTATACTTGTAAAACATATATATACGTGATACTCATAAATCCATGATGAGTACTTGAAGAGAATTCATAACATAAATCATAAATCATAATTTAGACTTGATAAGATCAAAATTATATAGAGTCATAACTTGACTTTTCATGAAGCATACATAATAGGGCATAATTCAATTAAAATTTGAAACTATAAATTAATAATAAAAATAGTTATAAAATCTTCCCATAGATCAATAAACATGATTTAATACATGAAGAGAATTGACCCATAGATAGATCATAGAGAATTTCATTAGAATTGGAATAAACCCCATAGATCATGAAACTTGAATCTAGAATTGAAATTCATGGAATTAAGAAGGATTTAGGGCATAAGAGTGAAAGGTACTCTCATTCATAGCCACACATACTTGGGTAAATCAGATTTACACTTCCTCTTGAAATCCCAAAGGAAATTGAAAAGAAATTGGAGAAATTCTTCAAGCTTGATCTCCAAGGAAAGGCTCTATGTTGCATGCATGAAGTTGAAATGCCTAGAATAGGTTTAACTTACTTAAAACGCTGCTAACTGAGCTTAAAATGACGTAGTTTAGGACCTTAGGGATTAAGAATTATGAAAATACCCTTAATAAAAAATCTGAAATTTCTGCACTGCCAGTGACAATGAGGCCTACAACAGTTCATTCTTTGCTCTAACCGGTCGTTACCTTACTCGTGGTTCCACTCTAGTTTTCAAAATTAGGTCTTCTACCACGACTGGACAGGATGAGTCGCTACTAGCCCCAACTACTCGTCGTGTCCGTCCGTCGTCACCACTGCTCACTTCTTGGAAATCCTCCCAACGGAAACATACCACAACTTGTTGTCTCATACAACGAGTCGTACCGTGACTCGTGTTGGCCAACTTGACAAGGACCACCCTCGCAATGACCCCCTTACCACGACCCATTATATCAATTAACAGGTCGTCCCTAGACCCGTTACTCCCAAGTCTATTTCTGCAGACCCTCACTATGAGTGCCTTCAATAGGTCATTAGATCCATCAACGACCCGTACCACGAGTCATTCTAAGAGAAATCTCAAATTTTTCTGTTGTTTTCATTTCAAATCCCGAGTCTAGTCTTAGGCACTTCCGGGATATTACAATAAACATGTGTTTAGATATAGTATTTATCATAAAATAATTATTTATTCAATTTTAATAAAAATTTAAATAGATCATATATTTGTCGATGTGTCGTTTACTTATATAGTAGATGATTTAGTGTATAATTTAAGTCATATACGAGATTAAATCATTGGTTCTTATAAGTATAAAATTTATATATGTTCACAATCTAAGATGAAAATTAAACAAATTCATCGATACGATTATAGCACAAGATTGAATATATTTATCTTGATTATGGGAATGGTATAATTCCAACTTCTTATACTAGTACATTTTGTATATATTGAACGGACCAAGTAGAGATAAATAATTTATCTGACTTACTAAAATAAATTCTCTAGATCATTAAATGTATTTATACTCTTAATCTTGATATAACTATTATGATCAATGTAATTTGTTTGTTGTTTTGATCTATCAAAGGGTGAAACTATTTCGTGAGTTAAATGTTTCTGATAGGTTGGATAATGACAAAAGACATTTGTGAAATAATAATTAGTTGATGGAATCCATGTCTCGACCTTGAGATTGATGATACCCCTTTATGGTTGCTTATAAGTTTTCATGTGAAAACCCTACAAGTGGATTTTATATTCGTCACATGAAATGAGTAACGCGTATGAATAAATGATTAAATTAGTCAATGAATTAATTAGTCAGAAATTTAATTTGGTTGATTGGTATCTGTAATCTTAACATGGGGAGTTATATAAGATTTAATGAACGATTTTAAAATTATACCAAGGAGTGCAATTACAGATTTTTAGTGGAATAATTTGTAATTTATTATGGTAAGTTAAGTCATTCATTTTGTGAATTAATACCATAATTAGAAGTCTTACTAATTAAATATGTGGTCCTTGCTATGCCTGATTAATTAATGAACTTGAAAAAAAAGAAATGTATTTTCTAGAAGCAGGAAAATCCTGTAAGATTTTGGTAAAAATAAACTGGTCTTCTAGAAAGATAATTTTACAATTACTTGGAGAGAAAGAATCCTATATGTTTTGGGACTAAGATCTTACACCCTAAAATATGGTTATAAATAGGATCCTCTTCCTTTCTTGAAGTAAGACTTTGACCTTTTTGAGAAGCAGTACTTTCCCACACAAGTATTCGCTACTCAGATTTTTGAGGCTATAATAGAAGATCACAAACCTGGAGAACGCATTGGACGAGATGTCTACAGTAGCTTCAAAAGTTTTGATTCGGTCACACTTCAAGAGATAAGTATCGATTTTATGTTTGATTAAAATCTATGTTTATGTGTTGTCTATATTGCATGTAACTATGATCTTAACTATTAGCTTCTCTTGCGTATGTCTATTTTCTAATAGTTTTGACCTATTATTATTTTGTATAGACAACCCAAGAGAATGATACACAGTCTTATGAATAAGTCAATATACTTATTCACAAGATTTTGAACTAACATCCTATAAGATACCAATATATGATGTTCGAACTTATGTCACGATAGATCAAGCAACTCTTTTTGAAAATTGTTAGGCAAGACAAATTGTAAAGCCTGTATTTCTATTTTACACTTAATAACCCCCCCCCCCCCCCCCCGCCCAAACGATTTCTTGAATTGACTTTTTAATTCTTGTAATGTATTTGATAAAAAGTATAAGATCATCATCTTTACATTGGATTATAGCGTCATAATAACCAAATTGTCAATCATAGCTTTCACCCTATTGCTTTATAAAAACTCATTTGAATATCTTTATTATCACCATAATTTTCTGTAACACATGCAAAATATATATATGCACACACGCACTCTTATATAATTAAAGTAGTGACAACAAAGTTTTACTAAAAAAAACTTTCTTTATAAGATTAGAGAATAAGTCTAGCAATTACGAATATTCGTCAATAATTATAGCAGAAAATATTTCTCCATACTTTTAATCTCATTGTAATAAACTAGGTACTCCTTTATAGGAAAATAGCATATGAAAATGAGTTGCAACACACAATAATAGACGGGTATTTTTGGGGACCAACTACCTTAACAGACTTCTCTCTGAATTAAAAAAAAAAAAAAGAAACTGTTTATGATAATAAACCATTATTTTCAAATCTCAATATCATACTGTCGCAATCTGGCGTCAAGAGTGTCAAAACAAAAAACAATTTGAAATAGAAGTTTTTATTTTCTTTAAAAAAAAAACACTTTTTGGACAATCAATAACAGTAAATGTAGTGAAAAAAATTGTTAGTATTGGCAAGTGTTGTGAATATTCCTTTGTTTATTAGATACAGCCAACTTAAAGTTCAATCAGGATCTACTTCATCTCTAGTAGACAAAGCCTAATAATATTTGAAACTAAAAAGTAATTTTTTGACTCAATTTATATAATATACGTAATTTTTTTGAATATTAAAAAAGAAATTATAATTTAAAATAAATTATAAATATTTATGTAATTATAAATAAAATCTTTATTAAATATAAAAATATAACGTACATTGAATCAAATAAAATAATAACAAAATAATGGGATCATTTTATAACTAACTACCTAGTCCATAAAATAGGTTTACGCAAGAATAGGTTTACAAAATAGTGGGATCATTGTATAAAAATTTCATTTCTCACTTCGTAGTTCTTCTCCTATTTTTTTTTTCGTACCTGTAATAATAATAATAATTTTTTTAAAAATCAATAAATAAATCATTTTAAACTTCTAACTTAACAACTAATACATTATATCTTTTGTGATGAAAAGTAATAATTAAATTTGTAGAAAATAAAGTACGAAATGCCCTTGAGAATCAGGCAGAAACTGAATGATTGGGCACCCCGACGGTGGGCGTGACGATTCGTCACTCTCCCAACGGTCCGTCGCCTAGGCCGTCACCCCTAATCAGAAGAGCCAAATTTTTCCCTCTAATGATGGTGGAAGTGACGGGCCGTCACTGCTTCGACAGTCCGTCAGGTCCGCCGTCACGCTTGGATCAAATTATTTATTAAATAAGGACAGGCAGCTTTGGGTTTTTCCAACGGCGGACATCGCCCCTAGTGCCACCAGAGGTCATCGGCCCCAGCACCATCATCAGCTAGTATTCCATCCAGACTTCGGTGTGATCAGAGGAGCAGGCCAGCAGACGTACTTTTCCAGTCTGTGGTAAATGTGGTAAGAACCACATAAGAGAGTTCCTAGTTGGATCAGATGTTTGCTTCCGGTGTGGGAATCTCGGGAACATGCGCAGGGAGTGTCCTTTGGCTGGGCAAGGTGACAGTCGAGGTCATGCTACAGCCACCAATTCAGTGAAAGCTCCAGAAAAATGTCCTTTTCAGTAGGGTGCTTCTACTAGCACAATTGGAAATCGGCGCCAAAATAGATTTTATGCCCTCTCCTCTTGTCTGGAGCAAGAGACTTCACCCGATGTGGTTACTGGTATGTTATGAGTATTCCATCTTGATGTGTATGCATTGTTTGATCCAGGGGCTACTTTATCTTTTTTGACTCTTTATGTTGCTATTAGTTTTGGAGTTAGTCCCAAAATTCTGTTAGAACCCTTCTCAGTCTCTACTCTAGTCAGTGACTCAGTTATTGCTTGATGGGTGTACAAAAATTGCATTGTCGCAGTCCTTCAGAAAGTCACCTCAGTCGACCTAGTAGAGTTATACATGATCGTTTCGATGTCATATTTGGTATGGATTGGGTACATGTATGTTATGCCTCAATCAATTGTAGAACCCGTACGGTAGAGTTCCGATTTTTAGGTGATCCATTCCTAGAGTGGAAGGGTAGTTCAGCGGTGCCTGTAGGTCATTTTGTCTCCTATCTTAAGGCCAGAAAGATGATCTTTAAGGGTTGTGTGTATCATCTAGTTTAGGTTAAGGATTATACATCGAAGACCCCGACTCTCCAGTCAGTTCTCGTTGTATGTGAGTATCCCGAGGTGTTTCTAGATGATTTACCAAGAGTCCTGATAACGCTCAAACTCACACTCCTGATAAAGTATGAAGCGGACGTTGTCAATAAAGAATCTAACAAATGTTGCGGTCAAACCCACAGGAAATATGGTAAGAACTAGACTAATGTAGATATTTAAGCTTTTAGGTATGTTATCTCCAAATTGGTGGGTTTATATAAAACAGTTGTAAAACAAGATTTAAAATCAGTTGTTGTTTATCAAGATTTGCAATTAACTAGGGTAAGTTTTTTCTATGGGTTTATAACTACTTCGGGTTTACACTCGTGATTTATCCCAACGCTTACTTGTAGAACTGATAACTAGAGTTCATCCAAACGACTGGTTCGTCCCTATTGGATGACTATACTCAATCATTGGGTTAGATCTCATGAGCAATTTTAATTTAACCGTTATCAATTTATTCAAAATTAACTATCCTACAACCGCAGCTCAAGTTATACAATGATCATAAAACTCAAGGCTTTGTTGTAATTCTCTTTTCCTAGTCTACTTCTCTAGGTTCAAGCAAGTAAAGAATTTGGGAAAGTTCTATGTTGCGCTTCGTTAAGAAACATTAAAGGTGAAGAAAATATAATACAAGCATTTAACATTGGTTTCGAATCACTTTGTGTAACCCTAGTTTGTTAATCCATCATGGTTCCCACAACCCTAGTTGTGGATGTTTTAGCCTCTCATGATTGTAAGATTATTGAGAGTATTCATAGAAAAACACATAAATTAATACTTACAACGATAATTGAAATTAAACCTTTGAATATTGCAAGAAAAGATGATAATTCAAGAACAATTTGAGAAAATCAAAGTTAAGAACTGAAGAATTGCTCTTCAATATTATCAAAAACTGATTACAAACTAATAATGATCTCCCTCCTAACTAAAAGAAACCTAAAAAGCATTTATACAAATAAGAAAATCCTTTCCTAAGTTAAAAGGGAAATATCCAAATTTGGCGCTGACACTTTATACGACTCCTCATACGACCCGTAACAGGATGGGTCGTTCCTTGTCTCGTACATCCCTTGGCTTCTACAAATTTTTCTAAGTGTTGGCCTCTGTTACAACTCATAACATGATCCTACCATTCATACAATCAAGTCATGGTTTGATACTGAGAACTTTGGCATCCTCTGAAGATTCCTATGAATGTCTTGGTACAGCTCGTACCTTACTCCTACGACTCGTAACAACTTATCGTAACATGAGATCTATCAAGTCTCAAAAATCTCTGAAGTTTTCCACGACTCCTGGTATGGGTCATAGGTAGATGTTACAATCTGTAATTTCTACCCGTACCAGGAGACTGCAACTGTGAAAATTTCTCTGAAGTTTTCTACGACTCAAGTTACGGCTCATACTAAGAGTCGTACTTTGCCTTTGCCTTGTACAAATATTCTGGACTTTTCCACGAGCCTCAGTATGGCTCGTACTAAGATCCGTAATTGGTCCAAAATTTGCAACTTTTATGCATCTTTTGCACACTTTCACTCCAACACCTATTTTCCCAGAAAAAAAAAAGTAAAAGCACCTCATATCTATATTAACACATCTAAGTCCATGCTATTTTCTTGGTTTTAAGCGTCAAAAGTGTTGTAATCTCGAAACACATCAACATCCTCAACTTAGGACTTTTGCATGTCCTCAAGCAAAGAAAATAGAAACTAAAAACGACGCTTAACTAGAAAGTAAACCTAGAATACCTACAGCCAACACAACAAAATTTGCACTATGAACCAAAACCAACTATTGGCCCTTTTTTGTTCAAACTAAGTCAGCTATGTACACATGTAACCACAATCAATGACATACAAGAATCAAGATATGGCATCCAACTATCAGCAGAGAATCAAGCTATCACCAATGCATTTTACACAGATAAATGGTAAAGTACAACACAAACCAGGTACCCTCACAGCAAAAGAAGTCCCCAACTCTCTCGGATATATGATATGATAAACTTGGGACTAAACAAATGGGACTCTCGCTCTCCCAAAGAAGTTGTAAATACTGCACATCGGATACCATATGTTTTCCCTTATTTTCTCTGCTTCGGCTCTTCGGATGGCTAAACTAGGATCACTATAGGACTTTGTTTGGCTTGTAATGTAGGCTTCAGGATGAGTATGGTAAATATGATATTTTAGTGACTATACCCTCCTTGGCACTACATACTTGTGGCTCCACTTTACACCTTTTTACCTTATTTTCCACTTTTTATTCCCCCCCCCCTCCATTTTTATGCAATGTATGGGTGTGGTGTGTTTTCAACTTTTTCATTCATTTTTTTCTTTTTTATTTTCTTTTCAGTTTTTCTTTTTCAGCTCTTTTTTCTTTCTTGTCACACCACACCTCATTTTAACCATTTTTCTTTTCTTTTCCTTTTTCACCTCTCCATAATCTATGCCCCCCTACTATAGCCACCCTCAACTTAGGCATTTTTCTTGGGTTGAGGTTCACCATGTCCAAGGAGGTACCAAGGTCAAAATAGGTTCATTATAAAAAAAAATGGGTAAAGTTAAAGATTGATCAAAGAAAAATAGTCAATTTAAGGATCAAAATCGGGATCAAGGGATTCATCATCATTTGGTATGGTATTTTAGGCTAAAGTGACTCATCTATCAATAAAAGCTTGTGATCATCTCCTAACCAGCTATCCCATAGCCTATGCAAAGATCAACCAGGCAAGTTCTAGATCCTCGACACAGTATTGAACTGGGTATATGACCTCACTCACTCATGATACCAGTTTGCACTGAATCTTCCTTTCCAGTTTATGCACGACTAAACTACAACTACTCATGCTCATAATTTAAATGCCATATAAAGATCCACAGAAGTCATGCAATTATAAATAAACTATACAGCTAACATCAAAAAATTTCAACAGGGTCAATTTTCAAACTAATGCGTTTATTGGCTGTAAAGTAATTCTAAGCTACCTCTAATTGAACAAAAACAACCTAAACATGTCGGTTATACTAGATAGCATGCCTGAGAAAAAGAAACAAGGCAATAAAAACCCTCAGATGAATCAAAAATTCCAAAAAAATACAAGTACACCCCCTCCCTTTTTGGAAAACATGCTTCGTCCGTGAAGCATAGAGTATAAAAGCACAAGGGAAAGAGACATACCTATGGTGCACTAAGCGCTCATGTCATCCCACAGAGGTAGTACTTCCAATGCATCCATGGCACTAGCGGTGGCCGGCGCACTCAATTGTACATATGTTGGGAATTGGTTACCCCTGCTTCATGCTCGATCGATTTTGCGACCTCAGGATCAACTACTTTGGAAGTAGTGGAGCTCCTTACTTCTCTTGCTCGCTCCTGCAAATCCAAAATGTGCTTCATGAGCTTGCAGGCTCTCTACTCTCGCTCGCTTTCCTACCTTTTTCTCTTTCTTTTTCTTCTTCTACGAGGGCTCATTTTCATCCTCCTCCAAGAACCACTTCTTTCCTTTTCCTCTACTTGTACCCAAAAGGACCCAATATTCCTCCAAGTTGAGCTCCTCATCGAGTTCAGCATCCAAGTCCGAAAGAGTGGGGGCTGCGATGATCACCGGCTATCTAGAAGACAGCTCGATCACTTGGTTCTGAAGAACCCCCAACTCCTTCCGGAGGCTAGTAATGTCTGGCTGCTTCGCCAAGAGCTCATTAAACCTGTACTCAAATCCATCTATCCTCCCGTGCAACCCTCTCACGGCTTCCTAAATTTTTGCTTTCACCCAGGGCTTGACATTTTCCATCATTGATCGTATTTTTCTTCAGCTACCGTCAGCCTCTTTGCCAATCTCTGGAGGAGGTCATAAGGGACCACAACATATCCAGTTGATGTCTGGCTCGGAAGACCCATTGGTGGTGCAGCAAAAGTGCTGGGAGCTGCCTCTGAATGACCGGTATTTGTAGCCGGTGTCTAGTCCTACTCCTGTGAGATGGGGGCATTAACCTGCTCACCCCTAACTACTCGTGGTACTGGGACTGCGATAGGAAGTATCGCTCAGCTTACCGAGTTCATTTCATCCTGGATCAGCACTATGTCCGCTGTCCTCTGCCCTCTGATCAACCACTCTTCATCAGAACGCACCTTAAGAGCTGCTTCCATACATAATCTACACACGAGACTCGGGAATGGGATAGTAGCACTCAATCCCATAGCCCGATCTCGGATCTCCTCTGCAATGACCCTTGGAATGTTGATGACGTATCTTGACATGATACATGCCACAAATGCTACTCTGTCTGCACTGAGGGTGTTGTAGTTTATTGTTGGTGCCAACCCCTGGAGAACTAGCATCCATCAAACCTTCTTTATGAAATTAAACGAAGATTTGGTGACCTGCTTTCCACTATTCACCCATTCAACTTATTCCTTGTCCTCTGCTAAGACTCCAACTAACCATTTAACTTGTCTCTGCGTCTCCTCATGGTCCAGTTGCTTTATCCTCTTTAGGGCATCTATTCTATAGTCGAACTCAACTGTCAAGTCCGATGCTCTGAACTATGGCATATATAGAGTCCGAGCGATTGTGCGCTCAGATATGTTAACTGTGCGACCTCGCACCATCACGCTCTCAAGCTTGGGCTATTCTTTCACTTTTTGCCCACCTTTTGTTTTTGCTCCATTGTGGCTAATTAATTGGCATATAACTCTCAGACTAGCTCGGGACTGTATTTCTCTAGGGTCCCAGCCATCCAATCAAATCTATAAAAGCTGAATATCTACTTCATTTCCTCCACCTCATTCAAGGCATTAGTGAGGATCTATGGCTCTTCCTGTATACTACGCCTTGGGTGATTCTTTGAGGTGAGAGTAAAATCCTGCTCATATATTTCTAGAGCACCGGGTACTCTCCACCTAATAGTAGGGGTTGTTGGAGGCGAGGCCTCCGTGGCCTCTCCTTCCTCAGACTCTGCCTCACTGTTTCCATTTTCGAATTAGGCCTCCTCAGACCCTTCAACATCATTAGAGCCACTCCCGTACTCTTGGGCTTGTTCATCAGCTCCCTCCTCAGACTGGGGAGCGTCGACAGATGTGGTTGTGGCTGCCACGGCCTGGGCTTTTGCTTGAGCCCTAGTAGTCCATGGCTCATCGGTGTCTGATGTCTCAACTTTGTACTCCTCCACCAAACCACTAGGGGAGCTTCCTGCTTGATCAGATTCGGAGGTCTCATCTCTCAATGCCCTTTGAGCAGCTATCTCAACTCTAGCTTTCTTGTCTTCGGCAGATTTGTTTGCTCTTTTCTTCATCATCATAGTACCTATGGAGAAACATGGTTAATATGTATGATCTAAGAAAAATAAAGTAATAAAATAGCCTCTGAAGTTTTCCACGAGTCTACGACATGGGTAGTAATAAGAAGGTACGATCCATACTAAGACTCGTAGTATCTTAGATCATAGTCACGACTCTTAGGTACGACTCATACCATGATGATATGATCTGTACCACGAGTTGTATGAGGCTAATCCTTGAAAACCATTCTTATGTATTTTTCCACGACTCATGGTATGACCTATAAGTTGATTCCACGAGTCGTACAGTTGCCCTTGGACTTGACCCTTTCAAAATTCTGGTACAATTGCCAGGTACGGCTCGTACTAGGGTACCATGGGTCGTACTAGGTTTCGTAACAATTAATTTACATACATTTGTCTTGGGACAGTCCCAACGAGCCATCCTACGAGCCGTAGTATGAACCCACGAGTCATAGGAAGGCTCGTGAAGCCTATCCTTGCCTTTGTTCATGTCAGTTGTGTGGGTAAGTTTACTTTTGTGTTGGGTACTCAGAATTCCCCAATCTAGGCATGCATTTTTCACACTTTTACAACTACCCAGTTCTCACATAATGATTCACAACATGTAACTCAAGTTCTTTACAATTTATGTTCAACTTCTAAACATGTTTCAATTTCTACCTAGTCAACACAATCACATAGCAAGTTATTGATCATTTTCATCATCAATTTTCATGAATTTTGGGGAATCACAATTGATAAGTAAGTTCACATAGGCAAGAAAGTCTTTTGCTCAACTTGAAGCATAACTACTTACTTGATTTTGCAAATTCTTGCTCAACTTCGTGCGAGATTCAGCGACTAGGGTAGGAATTCAACTTTGTGCAGTTTTACTCGTGCACAAATTCATGATTTATCAATGATTTTTCTTAAGTTAAGGGTGTGTGGAATTCATGGTAGGTAATTATATGTTCAAGTTGTGTTTGCGTGAGAGATGGGTCCAAAAAATTTGGAATTTAAATGTGATAGGGCGAATTTAATAAATCGGGTCGAGTCGGGTCAATTTAAAGAATTTGGCCCGTGAACCTACGAATCTTCCTTGAGACTCTTAGTAGAGATTTAAGAAAACTTACCTGTGGACCTACCAGCACATCATATGACTCGTACCATATAGGTATGAACCGTACCATGACTAGTAGGTCACCTTGAACTGTAGTTCCATACTTTTCATAGTTCATACCTACAGTTAGTACCACGACCCATACAATGGATTTACGAGTTGTAGGAACAATCATACCATGAACTCATGCACCAGGCCACATATCTGCTTCTCACCACGACTCATACTATTGACCGTACAATAATGTTACGTGTCATACTAAGGCTCGTAGTACAAGTCTGTACTGAAATTTTTCTGCACCCTATTTTTGTTTCACCTGCACACTAAGCACAGATAAGTCAATAAATTTGGGTTTCCTCCTAAGAAGCGCTTAATTTAACATCGCAGCACGACGTAGGTGGTTCAGTTACTCAGAATTCACCAAACCACCCCATAGGTTGCCTCCCAAGAAGCGCTTGATTTAACGTTGCAGCACATCGCAAGTCTCTTGACTACTTAGATTTCGTCAAGAAACTCAAAATCATCCCCGATTGCTAAGACCACCCTATACTCTTTAGGCTTCTTCATTGACCGGCAGACATTGAAAGTGACCTCCTCTTTTTTAAGCCCGAATTTCATTTGGTCAGCCTCAACATCTACTAAATCCCTCCCATTGGTAAGAAATGGTCGCCCCAAAATGATGGGGACCTCAAAGTCAACCTCGCAATCTAGGATCACCAAGTCCGTTGGGAATATAAATTTGTCAACCTTGACAAGCACATCAAACAGGATCCCTACAGGCTTCTTCACAGTATAGTCGGCCATCCATAGTTGCATAGTAGTTGGTGTGAGGGCTCCTAAGCCCATCTTCTTGAACACAACAAATAGCATCAGATTGATGCTTTCTCCCAAATCGCAGAGTGCCTTCGGGAACTCAATGTCACCAATAGTACATGAAATGGTGAAGGCACCTGGATCCTCCTTTTTCTGGGCAAGGACCCATGAGGCTATGGCACTACAATGATGCAAGTGACCTACTAGCTCATAGCTCACGAACCTTTTCTTGGTAACAAGGTCCTTCATAAATTTGGCGTATCCAAGCATCTGCTCCAATTCCTTGACCAATGATATGTTCGCAGATAATTGTTTAAGCATAGAAAGAAATTTCTTAAACTTACCATCTTCCGCCTTCTTCTTCATTCTTTAAGGGAACGGTGGCGGTGGTCATGGGATAGCCATATAGATTTGTGTGGCCCCTTGTTTCTTACCTTTTTCAGCTCCAGGCTCCTTTTCACCAACTGGAGCCTCAGTCAATTCAACCTCTTCCTTAAGCTCTTGCTCAGCAACCTCATCATCATCATCAAGCACGATCTCTTTCTTCCTTTACAGTTCAGCTACAACGGGTAGAGAGGGATCAACTGTGGTTTTTTCACTCCTAGTCATCATAGCCATACAATGGTTATCATTCTTTGGATTTTTCAATGTGTTGCTAGGTAGTGTTCCCTTTTTCCTAGGTTTCAGGGATGCTGACAGTTGACCCAGATGCTGCTCTATTTTCTTGATAGCTGTGGCATGCGACTCAACTCTCTGGCCCATGCCAAATATATCTCCACGAATGTCTTTCAGCTGCTCCTCAGTGAATCTCACCTTCTTGAGCATCTCAGCTACAATACTCTCCAATTTTGACGGTCCAGCCTCACCCTCACATGCATTAGGAGGCATATACAATCCTGTCCGGTCATTACAGTAACCATCATTCCTTCTCCATTCTCCCTCTCACTCACAACCTCATCTCTTATTCTATACCCATTATGGTGTTAGTTGTCTCAGTATTGGTTCCAACCTCTATTTTCGAAACCTTGGCGCCAGTGCCCTTTCCAAACCCTTGGGCGTTGGCCCAAAAACCCGTCACCTAGTTGTCCAAGAAGTTTGCCTCCTCCTTAAAATCTAAATGCTCCGACCCCAGTTCATGTCACTGAGATCCCACTATATTTACCTTTCTGGTCCCAGTGCCCATGATATGCTTCGTGGGTAGGTCTAATGATATACACATGTAGGCCAATTCCTGATCACGCTCCTCTTTCTTCTTTCGTTGGTCTGCAGTCATACCAACAACATATGTACCCGAAGCTGCTTTCGCTTCCCTGGTGTGCCAGGCCCTGTTAGCTTTAGTCACTCTGTTAAGAATAGTGGCAGCTTGTTCCTACGTATGACTCATCAGTGCTCCTCCTACCACAGTATCTGCTACAGTTTTAGTGTTATTATTCAATGACCTGTAAAAAATCTCCAACAAACTATCATCATAAATTTTATGGTTTGGGCACTTGGTCAACTTCTTTTTAAATCTCAACCAGGTTTCATGAACTGCCTCCATTTTCAGTTGTCGAAAATTGTAGATCTCATCCTTAAGTTGTAGCATCCTGAAGGGTGGGAAGAACCTTTCAAGAAAAGCCTGTTTGAGTTCCCTCCAGTTGGTAATAGAGTCGTTAGGAAACTCCGATAACTATAAAGTGGCCTCCCCAGAAATAGAGAAGGGGAAAAGTATCAGCCTTATTGCATCCTAACTGACACCAGACAACCGTACGCCTTGCATATTCCAACGAAGTTCATCAAGTTCAGGTTGGCATCATCCGCTGCATGACCACTAAACACCCCTTTCCCTATTCAGCAACTGTATCATGATGCTAGTGATGTCAAATTTTTCCCAACAGGCAAATGTGGTGGTACGATAGCTCCAATTGGTCCGACATCATCAATAAAATGGTCATCCTCATCAAAGAATTGAGGAGCATATCTTTGGTCTCTGTTTCCCCTTCCATGGAAGCCAGTGTGTAGCACCCTAAAAGTTCCCAAGCTTTAAACCAAGAATTTGAGATGAACTCAGCAAAAAACCTATAAAAATGCCTCTAAATGACTCATCTAACAAGTTGTTATAGGATCTAATGGGTCGTTGGATGAGTCGTGGAAAGGGATTTGGGAAGTTGACTCCCCATGGATATGACCACGAGTCGTGTTCAGGCCCCACGACTCGTTAGGTCAGTCGTGGGAAAGGGATGGTTGAGAAATGGAAGGAAAGAGTTAGTGTACTTGACGGGAGTACCCACGAGTCATGGCTAGCCCTCACGACTCGTGGGGAGAGTCGTGGGCAATTAATTGAGGAAATAATTAGCTTGGAGGCAGTGTACATAATGAGTGGTGACAACGAGTTGTGGTCACTACTAACGAGTTATTAGGTTGCCCGTGACGAGCCCAGGTGGTCAGATGAGCGGTGTTTCACAGATCAGACCATGAGTCGTGGCCCAAGGTAACATGTCGTTAGGTCCCTCGTTAGGACCACCTGGTAGTTATTCCCTGCAACTTTCCTAAGGGTGCTTCGATAATTCCCAAACCTTCTAGATCCTAAACTAAGTCGTTTTGGGTATTCTAAGGGGAATTTAGAGGGCTTAAACGGTTTTTCCCTCATCTCCACTCAGATTCTCAAAAAAATCATGCAAGTTCTCACTCAAGAGCTCTCAAGCAAGGTCTAAGGTTCCTCCTCCATTGCAGCAATTCAAGCTTCCTTCTCTAGGGAATTTTAGTCAAGTATGTGGGAATTCAACAAGGGGATAGTTCTTCCTTTGTGTCCCCTAAAACTCTCTCAAATTTCTCTATGAATCTTAGCCCTGAGCTTTCGAATGCGAAGGGATTATATATAAAATATCTTTGAATTCGCATAGAATGATATCCATGATTATTTTTAAATATGATTTCCTTCAGTTCATGAGTAAATTGATATTATTTCCATAAAAGTGAATCCTAGCCCTGCAGATTTTCAAATGTTGAGAAATCCTTGATAATGTCTTGTTTAATCCATGTAGAATTATCATGTATATTAATTATGGGTATTCTCCCACCAGCTAATGGTAGTATTGATGCTTATCTATGTGCTTTGACCTCGACCCTAGTTCTTGAGGGTAGAACAGACTAGAAATTCATGTTGAAATGATAAACCTTGGAATTCTCTTGATATATCAGTGCAGTGAATTCCCTTACTATTTTGCATGCTAAGTTCCCAGTCAGATACATGATTGTCTAGCCTTAGTCAAAGTATGAAATTTCTCAGTGTCAGTCAGAAATGTTAGCTGATCAGTTTGACTAAAGAAACTCCTGAGGTGTCAGTATCACCTTCCAGTTATCAGAATCAGATTCAGAATTCAGTTATTGATCCACTAGGTGGTCATGACACTTTATAGTTAAGCTTTAACTAGCCCTAGGATCCCAATTCAGATTTCAATTTATTCTCAGACGGTTATGACGCTTCTAGATAAGCAACTCTGACCAGTCTAGAACCCAGTTTCAGAATCCGATCCGATAAGACTCTCAGGGCACTCTCAGTTATATATCCCTGACTATTCTTGGCCCCCAGTTTCGAGCTATCGGCTTAGTATTCAGTTTAGAATTATCCAGTGGGAGTAGGACTTAGCACCAAGCGGACTGAGGTTCCAACATACCCAGGTTCCCAAAACTACGTTGCCAGCGTAGGTTTCAGTATTTATTGGCCTGATTGGCCCCAGATTTTTGTGATCACCCAGTTCATGCCTTTATACCCTGAAAAGATATATTGGGTCCTACCAGTGGGGTGTATACATCGGACTCCACGTCTAGCTCACGTGGTTATATGTCGGTTATAGACTCTCCCACTAATCAGTTTAGTCCAGTCTTAGTCCAATGCAGTTTAGATTAGTATTCCAAATGCTTGACCATCAGACAGGGTCGTCTAGACCACCTTAGTATTTCAGTTTTTTTTTCAGCTCAGCAGCTTTAGTTGGTCATTGCATGTCTCTCAGTTCAACATTTCTTTTATTATTTATTCTATTGTATTATAATCCTCTCACTTACTCAGTACATTCAAAGTACTGATGCATACTTTTATGTTGTATCATTTTATGATACAGCTGCAAGATCACAGTCTCATCTCCGTTAGCCGACCGTTTACCAAAGAACTCAACTATCCAGTTGGTGAGTCCTCATCCTTCGAGGACGAAGCTTATTTTCTTTAGTATGCTTTCATTCTTTTTATTTAGCTTTGGATCTAGCTGGGGTTTGTCCCAGCAGCTCATTAGTCTTAGTAGCTTTCAGACGTAAAGTTGTTTTCACACTTAAATTGATGTTATTAAACATGTAACCTTGTTCAAGTATTACTATATTTTGTTGTAAATTTTTGTTGCATGTCTTTTTATGTTACTCAAAAAACTAGTGTATTATAAACCAAGGGTTGACTTGGGGTCACTTGTGGTTTCAAGTACTGTGTCCCATCCAGAGTGTAAACTCGGGGCCTGACACAGTGTTTACAACTTTATCCCGAGCATCCTCGGCTTCCTAAAGTGCAGCTTGCCGAGCTATCTTGGCTTGCCTTCTTCAGCAAGACAGACCTCTTTTTGCTCCTGATTCTCCATTCTTCTCAATATTCGCTCTAATTCAATATCAAGAGGAATCAGGGGGTTTCTGCTCTGTCGAGTACTTGAAATTCACCAAGAGACAACTTGTGGGTGTCAAAAACAAAAAGAAAACGTAAATGAGAAAATAACAATCAAAAGTTAAACACATGCAATTAATCTAATCTTAGTCGTATTCCCCTGCAACGATACTATAATGCTCAAACTCACACTCCTGACAAAGTATGAAGCGGATGTTGTCAATAAAGAATCCAACAAAGGTTGGGGTCGAACCCACAGAAAATATGGTTAGAACTAGACTAATACAGGTATTTAAGCTTTTAGGTATGTTATCTCTAAATTGGGGGGGGGGGGTTATAGAAAATGATTGTAAAATAAGATTTAAAATCAGTTGTTGTTTATCAAGATTAGCAATTAACTAGGGTAAGTGTTCCCCATGAGTTCATAACTATTTCGGGTTTACACTCGTGATCTATCCCAATGCTTACTTGTAGAACTGATAACTATTGTCCATCCAAATGACTGGTTCGTCCCTATTAGATGATTATTCTCAATCACTGGGTTAGGTCTCAGGAGCGATTTTAATTTAAATGCTATCAATTTATTCCAAATTAACTATCATGCGACTGAAGCTCAAGTTATACAATGATCATAAAAATTAAGGCTTTTTTGTAATTCTCTTTTCCTAATCTCTACTTCTCTAGGTTCAAGCAAGTAAAGAATTTGGGCAAATTCTAACATTGCGCTTGGTTAAGAAATCCTAATCTCTACTTCTCTAGGTTCATCAAGTAAAGAATTCGGGCAAGTTCTAACGTCGCGCTTGGTTAAGAAACATTAAAGATGAGGAGAATACAATACAAACGTTTAGCATTGGTTTCGAATCACTTTGTGTAACCCTAGTTTATTAATCCAGCATGGTTCCCACAACCCTAGTTGTGGAGGTTTTAACCTCTCATGATCGTAAGATTATTAAGAGTATTCATGGACAAACACATAAATTAATCCTTACAATGATTATTGGAATTAAACCTTTGAATATTGAAAGAAAATATAATGAACAAATTCAAGAACAATTTGAGAAAATCAAAGTTGAGAATTAAGAATTGCTCTTCAATATTGTCAAAAACTGATTACGAACCGATAATGATCTCCCTCCCAACTAAAAGAAACCTAAAAAGCATTTACACAAATAAGAAAATCCTTTTCCTAAGTTAACAAGAAAATATCCAAATTTGGCGCCGACACTTCATACGACCTGTAAAAGGATTGTATGGGTCGTTCCTTATCTCATACATCCCTTGGCTTCTGCAGAATTTGCTAAGTGTTGGCCTCTGTAACAACTCGTAACATGATCCTACGAGTCGTACAGTCAAGTCATGGTTTGATATTGAGAATTCTGGCATCCTCTGAAGATTCCTACGAGTGTCTTGGTACAGCTCGTACCTTGCTCCTACGACTCGTAATAGCTTGTCGTAACATGAGATATGCCAAGTCCCAAAAATCTATGAAGTTTTCCATGGATCTTGATATGGGTCATAGGTAGATGTTACGATCCGTAATTGCTACCCGTACCAGAGGACTTCAACTGTGCAAATTCCTCTGAAGTTTTCTACAACTCAAGTTATGGCTCGTACCAGGATGGTATGGCTCATACTTAGAGTCGTACTTTGCCTTTGCCTTATACAAATCTTTTGGACTTTTTCACGAGTCTCACTATAGCTCGTACAATCTTGATATAGCTCGTACTAAGATTCGCGCTTGACCCAAAATCTGCAACTTTTATGCATCTTTTGTACACTTTCACTCCAACATCTATTTTTCCTGAAAACAAAGTAAAAGCACCTCATATCCATATAAATACACCTAAGACTATTCTATTTTGTCAGTTTTAAGCGTCAAAAATGTTATAATCTCACAGCACATCAAGTCCCTCCCGAGTTGGAGATTGACTTTAGTATTGACCTTCTTCCCGATATACAGCCTATATCTATTCCTCCTTACAGAATGGCTCCAACTGAGCTAAAAGAGTTGAAGGAGAAATTGAAAGATCTCCCAGATAAGGTTTTTATCCGTCCTAGTAAGTCCCCATGAAGTGCATCATTTTTCTTTGTTTGAAAGAAGTATGGTTCTTTTCGTATGTGTATTGATTATCGGTAGTTGAACAAGGTCACAATCAAGAATAAGTATCCCCTCCCCAGTATTAATGACTTGTTTGCTCAGCTTTAGGGTGCTAAATGCTTTTCTAAGATAGACCTCAGGTCCGGCTATCACCGGCTCAAAGTTAGGAAGAGTGACATTCCGAAAACAGCCTTCAAAACTCGGTATGGTCATTATGAGTTCATAGTTATGTCTTTTGGACCAACGAATATCCCCGCAGCTTTTGTGGACTTGATGAACAGAGTGTTCAAGCAGTATTTAGATATGTTCGTGATTGTCTTCATAGATGATTGTTGACACCCAATTTTGGCCGTTCTATGCCCCGTCTAAGCTGCTTATTAATATTTTTATGCATATTTTAAAAATTACCCTTTTATATAATTGTTTAGTTCGCATTGATAATATTATAGTATTAATTGTCATATATAATTAGTTTTTGCATAATTATTTATTTATACATCTTTCAAGTTTCACTTTTAAAATTTTTTATTGCATTAGTTTCAAGTTATTAGTTTTTTCAATATAATTACGTCATATATAATATATTGCATAATATGTGTGTGTGTGTGTGTGTGTGTGTGTAAACATACTTTTAATTAAACAAGCTTTTATTTAAAATATATAATTTTATTTAAATTTTATAAACTATTTATAGAATAATATTTATATAATTTTATCATAAATTAAACTATTATATTATCTATTTACTAAACCATTTACAAGTATAATATTTTTATTAATTTAATAGCAGCTCTAGCCACTTTCTATCTAATTTTTTTATCAATTTTAGCCATTTTGATCAAAATCTGGCCACATTTTAAATTCCAATTCAATTTCAACCCATTACAAAATCCGTTTAACCTATCTGTGACCTGCTCCATAACCCATAAACCGACCCATAAGATCCCATTTGATCTCAACCATCTAAACCTCCGATCTAACGAACCAAAACTAATCCTCTAACTCTTCCCTTATCTATCACTACACCCCCAAACCCTAAGAAAATTAAACACATTTTCCTTTACCAAAAACACCAGCAGCCACACCTCCGGCTGCTTCATCTCCGAGCAACGATGCTCCCCTCTCTTTCCTCTCCACCGTGCAATGCTGTCTCACACCTCACAGTCGCATCACCGCTGCGATCACCGAGCGATCGGTGGACCTCGCACCTTCTTCTCTCTTCGTCCCTTTCATCTCCGATAAACCATCGAAACACCATATACAGTCCCGCTATCACTCCCTATTCTCTCTCCATTGCACCTTTCGCTTCTTTTTAGGTACTTCGACAATACGCATATCTAATTTGGCATTTTTGGGTTTATGCTTTTCTAAGTTACTTATGTCTCTGTCTGTGTGTATATATATAAAGAGGGAAAAGTTCAAATATATTCTTAACCCAGTGATGGTTCATTAACTTTGTTAGTTAGCTGCATATGCCTTGAGGTTTATTTATTTTTCTTCCCTTTTACTCTATTAAGACATTGCATTTGGGTTTTCTGCATTACTTGTATGGTTTTCCCAAATGTGAAAATTGCATAATTTTGTGGTTAATCTTCATTTATCTCCTTTCAAAATAATTGCTCCTTTACGACTTTAGACTCTTATATGTAAGAAGTCCCATGATTTTGTGCACTTTGATTTTCTGTGAAAAATCGTTTGTTACTGGTTCTGTATGTTTAGTATATATAATTGTTCTGTTGTTCTCTCAGGCTCTCTGTTTACAATTGTAGCATTACTAGTATATAGTGTATACGTCTATTGTTATCGTCTGAGTTCTCTTTTTTCTCTAAATGGATTCATAACATGTTTGCAAAATTAACATCTTTTGTTTCATTTCCTATGCAATTTTCATTCGCTTCAGCCTTTGGCGTAAACACATATTTGTTTATCACTTCCTGCTTGATATTTGTTTTTTAAAGCAGAAAAGACTAATTTGGTATTTAGATATTTTATTGCATTGATGTTTAATATTTGAACAATTTGTCCTCTCCCCTTCAATTCTTATATATGTGACAATTTGAATTTCTGTGTGTGTGGAGATTCCGCAATTCGTGTGTCTGATTGCCTTGACAAATTCCTATTATATAAATATTAGTTTGCTTTCTTCTCATATCAGAGCGAATTCATATCAAATATGGTAGTGAAAATCCTCTATAAGGAATTTGTTTAAATTTGAAATTATTTGGTACTTGATAGCTTATGGTAAGATTACCTTTAAATGATTTATTTTGCTATGTGACAACTCTTCATTGTTAATTATGGTAACCTTGAAATTATTTTTGATTATTTTAGCAATAGGTTATGTTTGTGTAATTTAGGTAAGATTTTGATTTCATAGGATCTGGCTTAATTTAAAAATTTATACTATTTGATTCTTGCTTTGTTTAATTAATTTAATATTTTTTTGGTAAAGTAGCATATTCCTTAAGTATATTGATATGATTTTATTAAATTATGTCCTTTGATTGATTTTTCTGATTATTTTCCTTATTTTATTTCCTTAATTGATTCTGTGACTCAGTCAATGATTGATTCTTGTCCTTTTTCATGAGCACTACTCTTAACTATATAATGTCGTCGTCCTCTTCTTCCAAATTGAAGAGAAGACTATCTAGCCTCCGGCCGCATAACATTCGAACACTGTCTAAAAACCCGAATTACTTTATTCTAAAAGACTTCTTGGTTCTTCACTTTATTATTTCTATAACTCCTCTACCCCGCGTCAACACAAGCACTGCTCAAAATCTACGAGATTCTTGTGATCTTGATTGAGGTTCGGGTCTCATTTGTTGGAGAAGCCTCTTTTAAAACTACTAGTATTTGTTGTTTGCTTGCTGGAAATACAATATTATATTCATTATTTATCAACTGGTCTGTTTATTTCCCTGGACTACCTTTGATAATATAATATGTGAGTTCCTTTCGATGTCCTGATATGTTCTTTATAGATTCTTTGAATTTTGTAATAACGTGCTTGTATGTTTGAATAAGTATCTTTATAAAATATTTAATTAAATAAGTTAATATTTCTGGAGTCTAGAATATGTGCTCGTACATGTATATTTTGTCGGTGTTATTTGTTTAACAAATTTTCCTAAATTGGAGTGGAGAGTCGCTAGGACAAGAAATGTCTTGGGAATTTAATTATTTTAGAATTACATTTTTTTTATTTGTAATTTGTTTATCTATTTATTTCTTTCTTATCAATTGTAATAATTGTAATAAACGCTAATAATAGTAAAAAGGAGTTTATGGGGGGGGGGGGGGTTGTATGTTCTTTACTTTTTTTGTTTCTTGACTGCTAATTAGGCAATCTCATATAGAAAGCATGCGTATAGGACTGATACGTATATAATTATTAGAAATCATGCCTATAGGGACTACGACCATTTAGTTTGAAGCATGTTTCATGTTTAAATGTTAGTAAATTGCCTATAAGAATTATTTTCGGTATATGTTGGTCTATTCAACATTAATGAACTAGCATATTTAATGAACTGCTTTGTATGTATTCAGTATAAGGGTTTAAAATCTGATTAATAATAACCTATTTGAACCAAGTTTGATGACCGTTAATTAATTAATTTGTTCATATCAATGAACCGGCCAAATTGTCATGAAAGCATTTATCTATCATGAATTAATATTTTAATCCAACAAGGCTAGAGACCATGTCTATAGGATTTAATCACTGCTTAACTTGCTTAATCCAATGCTAGAATCTACTTTCATGACCAACTGTTATAATGTTTCTGTGAAAACATGTTTAACATGTTATTTTATGACTATCTTGCCTACATAATCTCCACCTTATCGAACAGTCTATATACTATCCTTAATACTCAATCACAAGATCAGGGGTGACGTTTGACAAAATAATATTAACCAGGATCATGCCCGTAATAATCTCATCTCTATATGTATTTGTTAAGACAGTTTGCATATAAGATTTCGTGCTAATGCTCACACCTGAACTTGTCTGAGTATTGAACTACCAGTTAGTTGACCTACAAGAATTAACCCTTTTTTTAGCATGCTTAATCAGTGTGATATTCAATAATTAGAAATCATGCCTATGAATTAATATAGGTGCCTATTTGAAACCTTTTATGTGCTAGTTGATTGCTTAATTCTTATCTATCTACTTGATATTTTTCGCCTTTAATAGCTCTAAGTATGTTTTAGATTCAAAAATCCGAATTTGTAGTCCACCGCCTCTTGAAAATTAGGATCGGGACGGGTAGGCACCTGCTAGGACGTTAGTTCTCACTTCGTTAGAACATTTTAGGATTAACAACTAATTAATTAGGTGGGTAGAAGGGACATGATAGCCCGTGCTCGCTAAATAATACAAGCAATCTTAAATGATTGTGAAGTATTATTTTAGTTGCACAAGGTGATCCGTTAATTTAAAAACAACCCCGTTTTGCTCACTAATTAATTTTCCACATAATAAATGAATCCGAAAAGAACTCACATTTGTGGACCTCAAAAGGTGCGTATGTTATACCCTGGGAGCTCAAAGATCGGACCCGGGAGTTGAAACAGGAAAAAAATGGGAATTCTTGTTGCAGTCTCAGGATGAGTCGTCTCACGACTCGTGAGGACAGCCCACGAGTCGTTAGGTGACTCTTGGGGAAGGAAATATAGTTGGTAAATTGGATTAGCAATGTATCCGACAAAAGCTTACCACGACTTGTTGGAGGAAGTAACAATTCGTGGTGAGAGTCGTGGAAAGAAGTGAATGAGAAATGAGGATAGACAAGGTAGTGTACTTGACGAGCAGGGTGACGAGTCGTTTCCCTGGACCACGAGTCGTCAGGTCGTCCATTAGGACCACCTGACAGTAATTTCCTCCGAATTTAGTAAGGGCCTTTTCACAATTTTTAAGTTTCTAAAGCCTAAACTACGTCGTTTAAGACTCGTTTTAGTGGGTTTTAGGAGGGGAAAACCTATTCTAAGTTATTTCCTTTCATACATGCAAACTTGAGAGGTTGAGGAGGTGATCTAGAGCAAGTCTTCAAGGTTTTCATTCAAATCCTTCTTAGGCAATCAGAGAAGTGGTAGAATCAATCCTTCCAGGTATGTAGGGTTATGAGTGGGTGTTTTCTTCCACACCCATGCCCAATTTCTATCTAAGTATGAGAATTTTCTATGATCAAGTTATGGGGGTTTTACCCAAATACATGAATCTTCAATTTCTTCACATGGGTTTGAATTGATTATGATTTTATTATCGAATTGTGAAGCATGGGCTAATTTTATAATGACTTCAATTAAAATTATGTTTCTAGCCTTATGATGTTGAAGCCCATTAATGATATGATCATGAAAAGTAAGATTTGTGAAGTAAATGCGATAGTGATGAGATATTATGATAAAAAAACATGATTTGAAGCTACCCATATTTATAATTATGTTTTCAATAAGAATTGAGTATTTTTAAGTATGATAAAGCCTTGGGCAACCCACATATTAAGTTTAAATGAGAATTTTTCCCGAACTAAGCTTACCACATTATTTTGGTGCGAAAACTCCCAAATTTTATATTCTAACTTGTGGTATGTTTTGAGTTAAATCTTCCTACGCATAGCTTACCACATAGTTTTAGAGCAAAGGCTCCCAAGTATGTTTTCAGCTTGTGGTATGTTTTAAACTAAAGCTTCTCATATGCATGATTTCATATTTGAGATGTATTTGATCATTGAGCTTCATCAATAGACGATGTTGAGCTTCGTTATATACGATGTAGAGCATTTGCATATTTTTGGGAGAAGACTCTAGCACCGAGCGGGCTAAAGGTCGATCGGCCTATGCCCCAGAATTACACGCCAACGTATGTTGATACTATTATATTATTGGGACCTCCCTCGTGAGCTATCCCTGGCCCTAATGGCCCATGAGATTGATATCGATATCATGGTAGCGTCCTTAGCCCTGGGAAGATTTTGGACGGCTCTTCCCACTTGAGTATAATAATTGGGACCACGTAAGCTCTATCGTGGTATGTCGGTTAAGTGAAGAGTCTCCAATTGTTCTATATGATTCATATATGCATATTCATTACTCATGATTATTATATACACATGCATATTCTAAAAGCAAGGTTTGACTCAATGTTCAGCTTTTCTATAAATATCATATTGCAACTTTGAGTCATTCGAGTTAGTTTGACATATAAAGATATGTATTGTCATGTTATGAAAAGATCGTGATTTTAGAAAGAATACATGCAAGACCTACTCTCAGTTTACTGATGTTTATGTTTAATTAACGCATTGTGTTTAAAAGGATTTTTACTTACTTTAGCGGTTTTACTTACCTTGCATACTCGGTATATTCCACGTACTGACCGCATACTTCTATGCTGTATCGTTTTATGATACAAGACCCGACTCTCAGCTTCAACCCCACTCTTAGACAGCTTATCGGAGTTAGCATCTGCTTATTGGTGAGTCCTCATCTTCCGAGAACCCGACTAACTATCTTTTCTTCATGTATTTCAGTTTTTCAGCTTGTTGAGTTAGTTGGGGTCTTGTCCCGTCAACTCGTCATATTTAGAGGCTATTCAGACATATGTATGTATTTAGCTTCGAATTTTATATTCTGATGTTATATTCAAGCTAGACTTCCGCTATTTTAAAGAAATTTTTAGAAAAATAAGTCGTTTTCTGAAAAATATTTTTTTCCTGCAAAAGCATACTCAGGTTACTATAAACGACCAATTGTTTTTCCTTGTTCTAACCCCTTGTCCCACCTCCGCTTCCATACAATCATGCTTAAATATCTTTTTACACTTATTACAAATAACTTTCGTTTGTTCCTCATTTTTATGCATAAACTGCCAAAAAAATGAAAGTTTTAGCATGTTGAACCTTCGTCTTACCCCTAGTAGGAGGCACAGGGGGAAGTTGAGCTTCAGACTGAGGAGTATCCTGAATTGGAGCTTTGATAGCGGGACTAGTAGGCGTATCATCTAATTCTTCTTCTACTACTTCTACTTCTACTTCTTCATCTAGTAAATTACCATAACGTCTTTCCATAATTTCATTATTCATTGGAGTATTCAATGTAATATTAATAGGAGTACTACCAAATTGCATAAATTCTTCATTATTAATTCTAACTCTAGGCACTGAAGAAGAAGCACCAATTTTTTTTGGAAGTAGAACTAGAACTTGTACTATTTTTACTACTAATACTGGGTGTACCTGCAACCTTGGATAGAACACTTTTTCTTTTTCAGAATTTTTTTCTCAGAATCCATATTATAATTTATGACAAAATAAATATAACACAACTAAATTTATGACTAAATAAATATAACACAAGTATATTTAAATAAATAAGATAGAAAAATTAAATGCAAAAAATAAATTATTTAACAAAAAGAAGTATGGAACGAATGTACTAAACATCTGCGTAAAAACAGACGATTATAACCAATAGTCAGAATTCGGAATTCGATGTAGGAACTAGCAATTTAAAATTTGAATATCACCAAACTTGATAGTTAGCACAAGCCACAAAGCGAAAAATATTAAAAATTATAATAACTAAGACAATTTGAATTTGAAAATTATAAATTTTGGAGAATGAGAGAATGTTGATTGTTGAGACTTGAGAGATTTGAGAGAGTGAGTAATAGAGAGTATAGATTAGAGAGTAGATGAATTGTGATTTGTGAATAAATTATGAGGGGGTATTTATAGTTATCAAAAATGAACCAAAGTATAAATTTTAAAATATAAAGGTGTAAAAATAATTTAAGGGGTGGGGGGGGGGGGGGGGAGGGGGGAGAGTTAGTGGTTGCTGAAAAGTGAAAGGACCCATTGGAAGGCCCCACCCCAACAGCTGGAAACGGCCATTTTTTGTTAAAAAAAATTTTAAATTGACCGGACAAACCAGAACGGTATCAGAATGAACCGTGCTGGAAAAACCAATAACAATACTCGTCCCGTCCCCCATCCTCCTATATAATATGAACCAGTCGGAATCGAGACTACCTGTAATCGGATCCGGACCGATACCGAATCGGGCCGAAACATCCTGTCCCATTGGCCTGCCCTATGTGGACTACATTAAGTGTCTTCAAAGAAATGAGACACGTTTTTTGTTTCTTACATAATATCCTTATGTAAGTTCCCGCAGGGATGAACAAGTATTGCAGCCTATGAACCTATATAAGTTTGAGTATGCTCTACATATTATTTCGCTAAACTAAGTTTGAAAGATTATAAAGTACTAAGCAATCATGATATTTATTGAAAATGATGGTAAAATTTTATTCAGTATTTACATTCAATTTTACTAATTTATAATGATTAAATAAAAAATTAAAGTAAAATGTGTACTATAATTAAAGATTTAGTGATAAGAATTATGTCTAAGAGACAGTATCAAGCACTACTGTCTGTATTTTGTATGACATATGCTTAATTCCTAGCGAAAAGCTCATTTCACTCCTTCAAATTCTTCATTTGTCTAGTTACTTGTCTTAATAGTACCTACCATTATTGATTATTTAAATACGTTTCGAACTGGAAATATAGTATTCCCACCCTTCTATTTTATACGTCTTAATTATTTTATTGGGCACGAAACTTTTTTTTGATAAGAAATTTTTTTGAATTTTATGATTTTAAATTAAAGATGAGTTTTGTATTATTAAAATATATTTTAAACTTGTGATTTTACACATGACAAGTAAAATATTGAAATTAAAGAGTAAATATAAATAGTGATACTTCCCCCGTTCATTTTTATTTATCCACTGTACTAAAAATTAGGTATTTATTTTTACCTGTTCAGTTTAAAAAATCAAGATATAATTTATCACTTAATTCCTAAATTATCCTTATCGTCATTTTCTAGTACATATCCTAAGAATTAAATATATTATATTCAAAAGGTGATATAATAAAATTATTATTCTAATTATTACTCTTTAAAGAATGTGTTAAATCAATATTGAATAGTTAAAATTGACGAAAGGAGCAATATCTTTTTTAATCTGATTAGAAAAGAAAAGGTTGAAAAAGGTTGAATAAACACTTTATATTGTCAAAAAATGTGTTTATTGAACACATATTTGATAGCTTCAAACTAAGTAAAGTGTGTTAATGGTACTCTCTCCTTATAGGATAAATGAAATCAATGAAATTATGACACGTTAATTAAAAAAATTAAAATTTGAAAAGAAAAAGTCATTGAACGGTCAAAAAGAAACTTCCGATGAAAGCAAAATTATATCTTCTAATCACCTACAACAATGGCAGCTAAAACCGACTGCAATTTCATTTTTCTTTCTCTGATTTTTATAAGTTTTTGTTTTTTTTTTGGTGTCATTCTCAATATACAATGTTTGATCCGATTTAATCTAAGAAAACTCTTTCTCATTCTGTGAATTTGGATCCAAATATCATATCTTTTTATGAATCTCACTTCTCAATTCAAGAAAACAAAGGGCTATATCTCGGCTGTAAATACAACCTCCGGCCGACAAGACCTTATAGCCACCTGTAAGGAAAACAGCTAACCAGAACCAAGCAATAACAGGGAAACATATGCGGGCAGACAAGGCCACCATGATGTCTAGTTATGACTGTAAAGTAAATCCAGTACTAAACTGAACAAGGTCGCTAATCTGTCAGCTAAACAAGGCCCCACACAGCCAACATGTAAACTTAAACACATATAAGCCCCACACGGCCAACACAAAAAGTAAAGCACATATAGGCCCCACACGGCCAATAACAGCTAACCACAGGGAAATAGAAACGATCTACAAGCCTCTAGGAGTAATATGATGGTTGGGACAGGGCCCCGACCTACCTAAAATCTGCACAATCAAAAAGGAATAAACCTTCTGTCTATAAGCTCGGGAAGAAAGGAGCCAACTCTTCTGCTAATCCTGGCTGAAGTCTAAGAGGGACATGTGTCTCGTCTATCCGCACCTGCAGGCAAGTAATGCAGCGCCCCAGAAAAGGCGTCAATACAATACGTACTGAATATATAAGGCGATAAATGTAAATGACTGAATAAAAAAGTAGAACTGAAAGTAACTGAAATGAAGGAATAAAGATCGTACCTGAGTAATAGAACGTTTTACCGTCTAGATATCAATAACTAAAGCAAACATAAACCTTACCTGGCCCCCATAAGCCGAAAGGTACAACCAGCACAAAATAACCCACCTGAGGCCCCCATAAGCCCTGGCGAGTACACCTAAGTCTATATACCCCTATCCAAGGTCACACTGGGTCAACTAAAGGCTATAGCCATCCTGCCAATCCCGTGGGTCTGCAACTGAGCCCGTTCGGCCCCTGATTGTAACTGTGTCTGAGTCTGGTAGACTCCTGATATCTACACCTCGGGCACCAGGCTCGACGGGGGTGTATATAAGGCAAACCACGGCATATGAGGACCTGAAACCCCATCTTCGTCCCTGGCGGATGGCATACCGCTCCGTAGAGCGACGTCATCTCGCCCCTAGCGGGCAACGACACAGCTAGTAACCCTAGGGTCGGTCACGGAGGCTATACTGGCATAACTCATCCCAACTAATATGGAATATTGATCTCAGCTAATAACAACAACTAATCATAATATACATGCTTCTGGCAATCTTACTGGGATTCAAACTGAGTTATCATGCTAAGGAAACTAACTTGCCGAAGGAAACTGCTTTAACAAACCTTGTTCGTCGTTTACTGATTAACTGGCGAGTTTCAGCTCATATTCAACTGCTCTTCTCAACTGCAATCGTATTATTGGAAGAATAAGGCTAATTTCAATACTAAATTCGATAAAAATGATAACTTTATATATAAATATTAACTATATTTCAACTTGAAGAAACACAGCCGAAAACTCATAATTTCTAGAGAATCTAGAAGGGAGAAATGTTTACTTTAAGCCTGTGATCATATTAACACTAGTTTGGAGAAATTCCAACAATTTTAGCTCGGCGGGGTTATGATTCGCCGGGCGAATTTCGCGAAACTAACTCTGTAGCAATGCTCCCTACAGCCTTAAACTTCGATACCCAAAGTTAATTCGAATTTGGACAACGTTTCGTAGCGTAAACGAAAGAAATATACTTGGTTTCTTCGTACCTTACCTCTGCTGGTCGATTATAGAAGGTGAAAATGAAATAAAATCTTAAGGAGGGAACATATATATACTTGAGGCGGTGCACAGAGCTCCGTGGCACGGACCTTGTCGCACCAATCCTGGGTCGTGCCATGGAGCCTATCATGCCCATCCAGGTCGTGCCACGTTGCCCTTTTGGGCAACTGGTCCGGCCTTCTCCTGCGAGGTCCCGACTCTGTGCTCGTTCGACCTTCCCCCGGGCCCCTTGCTCGTACGTATTGTATTCTAAAACTCATAACCAACGTACAAATAGACCGCCTAAATATTAGAAACTTACGGGGTGTAACATAAAACTTATTGTCATACATTTCAATTTTAATTTTTTGTAGTTTCTTGATCACATCTAGAGTAAATGTGAGAGATGATATAAGCCAAAAACTAAACACAAGTCTAGAAATATAATTAACAATGCTTGCATCACTTACATATGTGCTCTCAGACTTCTTGTCCACAAACTCATTGTTAGCCTTGAGATGTGTCTTTCTTAGAAGCTCATGTGGATGAGGTGGTCCTCCTAGTTCTCTAGCCTATGATTGAAATTACATTTACCATATTTTATATAAAAGGAGTAGCTTTAAAGAAATTATAACTTGGCTAAATAAAAATTTGCATATCAGTTGTCTTGCATGTTTGCAGTGAGTTCTGGAGCCTCCTGTATGGCGTGAGGGGCCAGATCCTTCGCTACCTTTCTCACTTAGTCGATTTTTTGAACTTTTTGCAGACTTGGCTTTAAACTTCTCTGTCTCCCAATGAGGCTTCCAGCTTTCCCAAATAGATACCGGTTTATGTTTGCGCTTCCTCTCAGATGCTCTTGCTTCTGATAACATACCCTTGTATCATTCTGCATATTTACTCATAAACATATCCTTTATGGTACCTTCAATTGTAGTATCCCATCGGAATCGTTTCTGTTTTAAAAGAACGAAAGAAAAATAATACAAGATATTTATACAACATAAATTTTAATTGTACAACAATTCATTGGTGAAATGATAATTAGTATAACTTTACCTTAAATTCCTCCTAATAGAAGTCCTTTATCTCTGGTGTAACGGACTTCCAATTATGTCCTTCGTGATCCAACTTTTTCTTGAAGATTTTTATGATTGCACGAGCTACCTTATTACCCGGCTCCAGGCTTGAATAAGTAAGAAACATAATAATTATACACAATCAAGTGAGGTTAAAGATAATATAATAAGCCAAAAAATTAGATAGGTTACTTGCTTCCACAAATTAAAATACAATGTTAGTGGACATCATTGCATATAAGTTTAATCCATTGACCTTTTTGTGCATCTATCCTACTTAGAAAGAGGATATCGAAAAGTCAATAGGCTACCAGATTAGGAACAGAGTGGTAGCAAGTAACCAAGAGAATAGCACTTTGTACACACAAGTTCATAAATAGATAAGTTAAGGATTCGGACTATCAAGACAAAATTGTAGGAAAAATGGGACAGGATAATATTGCAGTCATTCTATGTGGAACATGCATATAAAGTGTGTGAATCATCGAGCTTTAGGACATAAATCCATCAAGGAAATAGTTAATGACATAAAACATTAAGTGAACTATCACAGACTCCATAAGCATATATATGTCTGCAAAACATTGTGCTACCATACTGAAAAAAAAAGAAGAAGAAGTTCTCTCCTAAGAGCAGTGATACACACAAAGGCATGAAACAAAAATGAACAAAAAGAATGTAGAAGGCAAGGTACTTGTACTCTTACCCTCCAAGGAGGACCTCAACTGGAATGCGAGTAACATCATTTGTATTTGAAGAATTGGTTGATCCAATTTCATCTTTAGGTGTATCAAGCCCAGAAGATGATGACGGCATGGATATATTGACTGTTGCGATTGAATGTGGTATTTCTGGTGCTGATGATTGAGGTGATAGTGGTGCTTGATTCAGTGTGGAACTCAATAAAGGAGGATATATCAGTGAATCTAAATTTCTTTTTCCAAAATATTTACCTGGTCCACCTCTTCTAGGTGCCATATTTTTGACTTCAAATCTATAAGTAGATGAACAAATAACATAATTAATGAATCACAATCTGATCTAATTATAACAGGATCAAGTAATAAATTAATATATCATTCAAAGAACAAGACTGGCTCTGAAAACTTAAGAAATTCATGTGTTAGTCCATACATTACAGATGAAAAGATAAACACTTGAAGAGGAATAAATGTATTCCATGACTATTTTTTAATGTATTTCCAAAATCAGCTACTTCTCTGACAAAAATAAGAGTAAGGGATAATTGTTCAAAAAACAACCTGAAAGCTATTAAATACAAATACTTAAATTGGTCACAAAGAATCTAAACTTGACGAGATATAAAATCCAAGAAATTTGCCAGCAAGAATATAAAATTCAATTGTAATAAAATAACTTATAGACTATGTTTCAGCCATTCTAACTCTTATATTTGAAGAGATTGGAGCAATTTGACTCTATTCATCGTCACTTGTATCATATGCCTCTTCATCCTTATTTCACCATCTTCCTTTGATTCAGATTCATCATGAATTTCTATCTCATTATCTAAATCAGCATCCTCATCTCTTAAGATCATAAAGTTACCATTTGGATGATTTCGCAGAATAGTTTCATTATCAGGTACCACATCAAATGTTAAACCATCTTCATCATCACATCTACAACATCAGGTAGAGGTGACTGTGAAGATGATGGAGGCATGTCCATAATACCCCGAGCTTTTGTTTTTCACATAGCCAACTAGTCAGTTTTATCACGCTGTAAGCTAGGATAAGTGGCATAATACACTTGAGCTACTTGCACTGCCAAAACAAATGATTCATACTTCTTTAATTTCCTTAGATGGTTGATATCCACAAGTTTATATTGAGGGTGAATCTCCGTTCCTACTAAAAAAAAAATAATGAAGCACTTACATAAACTACCGATATTGTGAACGTGGGCAGTATCTGAAGAAGAGGAAGCTAAAATTTTGGCGCAGGAGTCTCTGAAGATGAAGAGTTTAGACAGCATAGGTCTTTTATTTTTCCACTATCTTTTTTTTATTCTTCCTTTCCTTATTTTTGGGGTCACTTTCAAACTTAAATGACGTTCATACTTTTATTATTTGGAGTAGTTTTACATTTTTTTTTTCAAATTCCTATATTATACTCCATATTCATTGCTAACTATAATTATTTATTATTCTATATTAAATGTACGAAGGTTTTTAAAAATGTTAATTGAGTTTTTTATTTTTTATTAAAAAATTTATAATAAATAAAATTGTCATTTATAATATTTTAAAATTATTTTTAATTAATTATTATTTTAATATTTAGGATTTTGAAATTAATTAAAGTTATAGCTATTAAATTTTTATTTATTTGTAAGATGAAAACTTCTAATATTTAGTACTTTAAAATAGACTAAAATTTTGCTTCTTAAATCTTTTCTTATTTTAACTATATTAAAAGTCTTTACTTATTTGTAAGATGTAAAAAAATTTAATATTTAGTACTTTAAAATAGACTAACTAAATTAAGACTTCAAAATCAATACAATTTTGTTAATTTATAAAATCCTTTCTTTATTAAACTAACTAATAAAGAAAGTGAATCAATCAAATACTATTTCTACGATGTTTTTGTTCAATGAAGTAAGTATTAAGACAAACTAAAGAAAGAACTATTGGATTAAATTAAACTCTTAAACATGATCAATTATCCATTTGGAATTTATAATTTTTTTTTAAATTCTTATACTGTTAAAGTAACACATCTTTTAAATATTATTTATGCTATTTTTAAAAATTTATTCTTATCAATATGAGTGACATGCGCGAGACGCATACGGTAAAATTAGTAGAACTTAAACATGTGCATCTTAGGTTATTACATCATGATTAAAAAAAAAGTAAAATTTTAATTGCACTTATTAATGCTATCTCGCGTTAAAAGATCTTTTGATTTGCCACCGGAAGCTATTATTCTGGGATCACTTTCGTATTTGACTACTAATCAAGAAATTGGTGCAGTAAAATCAAGTTGCAAATTAAATTCTCATCTTTAAGTTTTGGCAAGTCTTTAAATATGGAAATTGGAGTGTGACTCAAAAATATATAGTTTTAACGAAAAAAAAAAAACAAATAGGATTCAGACTTAGTTGTTCATATATAATATTTAACTGTGACATTAAATATTCACTAGTGCTAGATTTTGTAGACTAGAAGTCCTTTAGGACCCTCGTGACTGTGAATTAAACGAATGATATTCAGAAATAATTCAATTAACAATTCGATCAAAAAAATAGAAAAATGAAATCCATATGGTTCAAAATAATTCTGTGCCTAAAAAATTAAAAATATATACCGACATAGATTTGACAATTCAGTAACCTTATTACTTCAATCTGAAGTTCATACGTAATTCAACTTAATGAGTACTAGCAAGAGAATAATTAAAAATATGATTAACTGTAGCATTAGTTAATTTTTTTTGTATGAGGAACTTATCATGAATCCATTAATTTATGTTTACTTATGTTGGTCCTCGAATTGGTAAAAGCACTATTGTGGGTCAACTATAGAGGTATTGCGGGACAACATGAGGCAGAGAAAAAAATAGGAGGTACTCTATTATTTAATCTAATTTTTATTAAATCGCTTATTGTATATTGTAAAAATAGAAATTTTACCTCCTTTAATATGTAATGTTGAATCATCAACCTATTCTAAGTAAGAAGAGTTTTTTCAATTGTGAAAAAAGAAAAAAAAACTTTTCTCACAATTAAATAGTTTTATTTTATCAGAAGAGTCCTCCAAATATTTTTATCTTACATTAATATTCGATTTTTTTAGAATATGAACAAAGAAAATTAAAGAAAATAGGTTCATTATATTATATTCATAAAAACTATATGATAATTTATCTTTAGTAATTGAGCGTAAGCACCAAATGAATCGAAAGATTCATGTTCGGAAAGGGATTATGGTATTTTGAATAAGAATGAAAATATAATCTACTTTTATTGAGTGATTTGTTTGATAATCGAAATTATATAAAGGATTTTGAATACAATTCAAATTTCAGAAGAATGGTGTGTGTAGGGGGTGGGAGTTATTGAACAACTTAAAAGATCGTTCTCACTTGCAAAAGGGAGATAGAATGTTATACCTCGTAGGATTTCCGGCACCTAGATGACCTATTCGCACGTTGGTTAAGCATATTTGAAGGCCATACGTGCTAGAAAAAGGCCCGGGAAAAGATCGGACGAGAAACCTGTCGAACCATCGCGGAAGGAGCCGAGGCAGAGCCCCTCCGCGATGGCAGCGTGTCACGGAGGTGAGGCCTCCGCGTTGGCTCCGTGACACGTTGGCCTTGTCCAGGCCCAAGTATATAAAGCCCCACTTCGGTTTTAAATCATTTATACACTTATATTTCCAGTAAAACAGAGAGCAATCAGCAGAGAGAAGATAAGAACGAAGGAGGTATTATAATTTTCGTCCGATTACGCTGCTAAACGTTGTCCAAACTCAAATTAACTCCAGATACCGAGGTATTTAGCAGCAGAGAGCATTCCTACGAATTTAGTTTCGTGAAATACGGCCGACGAATCGTCGAGCTACCGAGCTAAGGTAAGTGGAATTGCTCTAAACTAGTGTCTATGTGTTCCTAGCTGTGAAGTGAATATTTCTCCCTTCTGGACCTCTGAAAAATAGCGAGTTTTTGACCGTCTACCGATAAGCCTAAGTTTAGGCTATAAACTATATCGAAAGTGACGTTGCTCTTTAAAATAAAGCTGTATTTAGTATTGATTGACATATTTATGAATGCAGTTGGGAGAAAATAGTTGAAGTACCGGCCGAGCCTTGTCCGACAGCCGGATAGTTCGAGGATAAGGTATGTAAAGCTAGTTTCCTCGGCAAGTTAGTAATCTTGGTACAGTACAGTAATTTAAAGGCCAGTAGAATATTCAGAAGCCATGTATGATGTTTATTACGAATGTTGGTACAATATTAGAAACATCATGTTATGATCAGCGCAAGACTTGCTAGCACGATATAGATTTTAATATAAGTGTTAGGAACTGCACAGCATGCTCAGTATGTGATGTGACACAGAATGTTAGGATATCATTGTATTCAGTTGAAACCCAGTAAAGCAATGTAATATCTGTAAGACATCTCAGAAATAGAACGATAAGTTAAAGTGAAGCTAGAAAGCATATTAGAACTAGTAAATCATGTTACTATAGAAACTCAGTATACAACATTAGTTTCAGCAGAAAGACTATATCATGTTCAGCATTAGACCCAGTGTAGTCTGGCAGAAGACTATATTTATACATATATACTATTACCAGGCTCAGCATGTGTTAAGTACGTACATATTACTGTCACTAGCTCAGCATATAGTATATACAAATACTTTACCACTATTAGCTTCAGTATGTGGGACATGCAGATAGTATTACTAGTTGAGACTGTTGTATTGTTTGGGGTTGGACTACCTAGCATCCATGACCGCCCCAGGGTTGATAGCTGTATCGACTCATCCGCCAGAGGACGAGGATACGTCGCTCTACGGAGTGACATGTCGTCCCACAGGGGACGAAGATGGGATGCCAGTTTTCCCCATATTTGTGCCTTGATCGGCCCTTACACACCCCTGTCGAGCGGATACGCTCGGGTGTTGATTCAGGAGTCCTCCGGACTCAGATGCAGTTATAGTCAGGGGCTCAGCGAGCCCAAGTGCATACCCAGGGGACCGGCAGGATGCTTACAGGGTTTATAGGAGATGGGATGACCGGGGTAGGGGTATAGATTCTGTGCTGGTTGTACCTCCCGGCTTATGGGGGCCAGGTAAGGTTTGTGTGTGCTATGGTATGTTATGCCATGTTACGTTAGATACGAGTAGATCAGCAGTAGAACGATACGTCTCCAGGTATGACTCCTACTCCTTCCAGTATAATTGAGAGAAGGTATGACTTACATTATCAGACAGTTAATCTATTTCTTTCTACTTCAGTTTCATCAGTTATATTATTGTTTTCAGATATTTCTTTCAGTTATTGCTTTACATACTCAGTACCAGCGTTACTGACGCTCGGGCAGGTGCTGCATTACTTGCCTGTAGGTACTCATAGACGAGCAGGCAATACCACGTGATTCCTGTCAGCGATCGAGTATTCAGCTCCTGTCATCCGGAGACTGAATTCCAGAGGTGTATTTCCTTTTCTTTTGTTGTATAGTACGGGTAGGTCGGGGCCCTATCCCGATCATTTTTATTGCTATTCCTAGAGGCTTGCAGTCTGTATATATTTTCCTGTGGTCAGATGAGCCGGTCGTGTGAGGCCGAGCAGTTGTTTAGCTGTTAGTACTTCTGTTTCCTTTATGTTGGCTGTGTGGGGCCATAACTTGGCAGTAGTGGTGACCTTGCCGGTCACGTAGCTTTCTAGTGTTTTTATGATTGAGTTATAGATAACTAGACAGTATGGTGGCCTTGTCGGCCCGCATAGGTTTCCCTAAATTGATATGTTTCTTGTCAGCTGTTAGTACAGGTACAGAAGGCTATAGGCCAATGGGCCGGGGGCTGTGTTTACAGCCGTTATATAGCCCTTTGTTTCCAGAAATGTGAGTTAAAGCCAGCCAGGCACCAGATGTGCCCGGGCTTAGCAGTCCAGCAGTTCAGGTCCTAGTAGGGCAGCAGGTGCCAGTCATACCCCAAGACGGGGTGTGACAAACTTGGTATCAGAGCAGGTCGTATCCCAGGGAGTCTGCAAGCCGTGCTAAGTAGAGTCCTGTCCATGGATGTGTTGTGCACCACATACTATGGGTAGGAGGCTGCAAGGCATGATAGGATGGTTGTCTTTTATTCTTATTCAGTCGTGCTGTAGAGCGGTACAATATAGGGTTGAGTCCCTAAAAGCTTACTATATTCTTTGGTTACAGATAATGTTAGACCAGCGACATCCTATCACGGACCGGATAGAGGACCCTCAGGATTTTCTGGATCAAATGCAGAAAATCTTCAGGGTTATGCATGTCACGCCTACCGAATCAGTTGAGTTGGCAGCATTTCGATTACGGGACATCGCCGTGTTATGGTATGAGAGCTGGGAAAGGTCCCGAAGGAGTGATGTGTTCCCTCCCACCTGGTCCAGCTTTTCAGGAGCTTTTCTGGATCACTATTTGCCGCGGGAGATTCGACAGGCTCGGGTAGACCAGTTCCTGCATCTGGAGCAGGGGGCCATGAGTGTTCGGGAATACTCCTTGCGGTTTGATTCTTTGGCTCGATATGCACCGGCCTTTGTTGATACCATGGCATCCAGAGTACACCGCTTTATCATGGGGTTGAATCCAGAATATGTTGAGACTTGTATTACGACCACACTGCGAGAGGACATGGATATTGCTCGAGTTCAGGCCTTTGCCCAGAATATTGAGGGCATCAGACAGCAACAACGGGAGATCAGAAGGGTTAATCAGGAACAGCGTCGCCGGGACAGGCCAGTTGAGTTACAGAGGGAAGCCCGGGGAGGACCCAGGCCACGATTGTTAGACAGGCCGCCCAGGCCCCCGCCTCCGCCGCAGTCGCAGGGGGGTAGATTCAGCCGCAGGGGGCAGTCAGAGACTGGTAGAGGCTCGCAGATGGCAGATTCACCATTACAGAGGAGGGCGGAGCAGAGTAGGTATACCCTACCACTTTGCCCTATATGCAGTCGACGCCATCCTGGAGCATGCAGATATGGCTCCACTGCGTGTTATATTTGTGGCCAAGAAAGCCATTTGATGAAAGATTGCCCAGCCAGAGGTCGAGAGGACCGAGATAGACAGGATAGGCCATCTGCGGGGTCACGAGCCACAGCATCCTCGGCAGGGCGCAGGCCCTCAGTTTCAGCAGGCAGGGGTCGGGGCAGATCAGAGACTTCCAGTACAGGTGCGGGTCCAAGCCGCACATATGCCTTACCAGGGAGGCAAGATTCAGAAGCGTCACCTGATGTTGTGACAGGTATGCTAACTATTTGCTCACACCCTGCTTATGTGTTGATTGATCCAGGGTCTACTTTGTCCTACATTACTCCGTTTGTGGCACGAAAGTTTAGTATTACACCAGAATTATTGCAGCAGCCCTTTTTAGTATCCACGCCCGTCGATGACTCTATCACAGCTAGCCGAATCTACCGCGGGTGTACAGTAGAGGTTGCTGACCGTCAGACCACAGTAGATCTGGTCGAGTTAGAAATGATAGACTTCGATGCCATAATGGGTATGGACTGGTTAGTACCGTGTTTTGCCAACGTTGAATGTTGGACCAAGACGGTCCGATTCCACTTCCCAGGAGAAGCAGTGCGGGAGTGGAAGGGCAGCACCGCTACGCCAAAAGGTAGGTTTATTTCCTACCTTCAGGCGAGAAAGTTGATATCTAATGGATGTATTTACCATCTGGTCAGAGTTCAGGATGTCCAAGCAGAATCTCCGACACTCCAGTCTGTTCCAGTGGTGAATGAATTCCTTGATGTGTCTCCTGATGAGTTACCTGGTATTCCCCCAGAAAGGGAGATAGATTTTTCTATTGATCTACTACCAGGCACCCAGCCGATATCGATTCCTCCTTATCGCATGGCTCCTGCAGAACTCAGTGAATTAAAAGAGCAGTTGAAAGATTTATTGGATAAAGGTTTTATCAGGCCGAGTACTTCACCGTGGGGTGCGCCAGTTTTATTTGTGAGGAAGAAAGATGGCTCGCTCCGAATGTGCATAGATTATCGACAATTAAACAAAGTTACAGTAAAGAACAAATACCCGCTCCCCAGAATTGATGACTTATTTGATCAGTTGCAGGGAGCCAGATACTTTTCTAAGATTGACTTGCGGTCCGGATATCACCAGGTCCGAGTACGTGAGAGAGATATTCCTAAGATAGCGTTCAGGACCCGATACGGACATTTTGAATTTCTAGTCATGTCCTTCGGGTTAACGAATGCCCCGGCAGTTTTCATGGACCTGATGAACAGTATTTTCAGACCTTTCCTGGACTTGTTCGTGATAGTATTCATTGATGACGTTCTGGTGTATTCTCGCTCTGAAGCAGTTCACCGGACTCATTTGCGGACAGTGCTCCAGATTCTCAGGGACCGTCAGTTGTATGCTAAATTTTCTAAGTGTGAATTCTGGCTTAACTCAGTGGCCTTTTTAGGGCATATCGTCTCAGATGCTGGTATACAAGTTGACAAACAGAAAATAGAAGCAGTTAAGTCATGGCCTAGGCCTACCACTCCGACTGAAGTTCGTAGCTTTCTGGGGTTGGCAGGATATTACAGGAGGTTCGTTGAAGGGTTCTCGACCATTGCGGCACCTCTAACCAAATTGACACAGAAAGCAGCAAAGTTTCAATGGACAGAGGCATGTGAGCAGAGCTTCCAGGAACTGAAAGACAGATTAACCTCCGCCCCAGTATTAGCATTGTCGGAAGGCACAAAAGGTTATTCAGTCTATTGCGACGCGTCAGGTGTCGGGTTAGGTTGTGTGTTGATACAGCATGGTAGAGTAATTGCATATGCTTCCAGACAGCTGAGGAAACACGAAAAGAATTACCCTACCCACGACCTGGAATTGGCCGCAGTAATCCACGCCTTAAAAATGTGGAGGCATTACCTGTACGGCGTCCATGTTGATATTTACACAGATCATAAGAGCCTACAGTACATCTTCACTCAGAGGGAGTTGAATCTACGGCAACGTCGCTGGTTGGAGCTGTTAAAAGATTACGATGTGAATATTCTATACCACCCCGGAAAAGCTAATGTTGTAGAAGACGCCCTGAGCCGTAAGTCAATTGGGAGTTTGGCGTATTTATGACCTGAGAAGTGGAAGTTAGCCAAAGAAATTCATCAGTTAGCTGATTTAGCCGTTCGAGTAATGGAAACAGAAAATAATAGCGCAGTAATTCAGAATTCTGCTGTGTCATCATTAGTTACAGAGGTAAAAGAACGACAGTACGAGGACTCTGATTTAGTCCAGCTCAGAGATAGAATTCAGAGAGGTAAGGAGTCAGATTTTCAGATAACTGAGGATGATGTGCTACGCTGTCAGGGCCGCCTCTGTGTCCCGAATGTTTCAGGGCTTCGCGGGCGGATCATGCATGAGGTACATTACGCTCGCTATTCCCTTCATCCAGGAGCGACGAAGATGTACCACGACATCAGAGACATCTACTGGTGGCCAGGTATGAAAGCTGAGATCGCTGAATTTGTATCTAGATGTTCTAACTGTCAACAGGTGAAAGCGGAGCACCAGAAGCCGGGCGGTTTGACGCAAGATATAACGGTGCCTATGTGGAAATGGGAAACGATAAACATGGATTTTGTAACAGGGTTACCCCGTACCAGACGCAGAAATGATTCCATTTGGGTAATAGTTGACAGGCTGACAAAATCAGCTCATTTCCTGCCAGTGAGGGCTACTTTCTTGGCTGAGGATTATGCCGAATTATATATCAGAGAAATAGTTAGACTATATGGAGTGCCGATATCCATCATTTCAGATAGAGGATCACAGTTTACAGCTAGATTTTGGCAGTCGTTCCAGAGGGGTTTGGGAACGCAGATTAATTTGAGCACAGCATTCCATCCTCAGACAGATGGGCAGGCTGAACGTACAATTCAGACGCTCGAAGATATGCTACGAGCGTGTGTGCTAGATTTTGGGGGTAGCTGGGATGAACATCTTTTGTTGATTGAATTTGCTTATAATAACAGTTATCATTCAGCTATCCAGATGGCGCCTTTCGAGGCATTATACGGGCGAAAATGTAGATCGCCGGTGGGCTGGTTGAAGTGGGGGAATCAGCATTGGTTGGCCCAGACATTGTTCGGCAGTCAGAGGAAAAGATAAAGCTTATCCGAGAACGTTTACTGACTGCTCAGAGCCGCCAGAAGTCTTATGCAGATATGCGGCGCAGAAATCTAGAGTTTGCGGTAAATGACTGGGTATATCTGAAAGTGTCTCCGATGAAAGGGGTGATGAGATCTGGCAAGAAAGGTAAGCTTAGCCCGAGGTTCATTGGGCCATATCAGATTCGGCGAAGAATAGGCCGAGTTGCATACGAATTGAACTTGCCTCCGGAGTTAGCATCTGTTCACCCAGTATTCCATGTCTCTATGTTAAGGAAGTTCGTAGGGGACCCTTCTACGGTAGTTCCAGTTCAGGATGTCCAGGTCACAGAAGAGTTAGCATATGAAGAGGTTCCCGTAGCTATCTTAGACAGATTCGCAGGTTGAGGACTAAAGATGTTGCGTCTGTCAAAGTATTGTGGTGTAACAGGAACCGTGAGGAAATGACGTGGGAAGCTGAAGAAGATATGAAAGCCAGATACCCTCACCTATTTCAGGCTTAGTCAGGCAACAAGTATGTCTGTATTATCACTTATGCAGTACCTTGTAGTTGTATGTGTGTGAATGAGAAAGATTGATACTTAGTTATCCAGTGGATCTTAAAATATTACGTGCAGTACCTGTGTTGGACATTTCTGCATTTCAGGTTTTTGCTATAGTCCATATTACAGGGGAGACTCTGGCGAAATTTTTCTAAATAAGTAAGTTAAGTAGTCCTCTAGATAGCAGTATACATTCGAGGACGAATGTTCTTAAGGGGGGGAGAATGTTATATCCCGTAGGATTTCTGGCACCTAGATGACCTATTCGCACGTTGGTTAAGCATATTTGAAGGCCATACGTGCTAGAAAAAGGCCCGAGAAAAGATCGGACGAGAAACCTGTCGAACCATCGCGGAAGGAGCCGAGGCAGAGCCCCTCCGCGATGGCAGCGTGTCACGGAGGTGAGGCCTCTGCGTTGGCTCTGTGACACGTTGGCCTTGTCCAGGCCCAAGTATATAAAGCCCCACTTCGGTTTTAAATCATTTATACACTTATATTTCCAGTAAAACAGAGAGCAATCAGTAGAGAGAAGATAAAAACGAAGGAGGTATTATAATTTTCGTCCGATTACGCTGCTAAACGTTGTCCAAACTCAAATTAACTCCAGATACCGAGGTATTTAGCAGCAGAGAGCATTCCTACGGATTTAGTTTCGTGAAATACGGCCGACGAATCGTCGAGCTACCGAGCTAAGGTAAGTGGAATTGCTCTAAACTAGTGTCTATGTGTTCCTAGCTGTGAAGTGAATATTTCTCCCTTCTGGACCTCTGAAAAATAGCGAGTTTTCGACCGTCTTTTGATAAGCCTAAGTTTAGGCTATAAACTATATCGAAAGTGACGTTGCTCTTTAAAATAAAGTTGTATTTAGTATTGATTGACATATTTATGAATGCAGTTGGGAGAAAATAGTTGAAGTACCAGCCGAGCCTCATCCGACAGCCGGATAGTTCGAGGATAAGGTATGTAAAGCTAGTTTCCTCGGCAAGTTAGTAATCTTGGTACAGTACAGTAATTTAAAGGCCAGTAGAATATTTAGAAGCCATGTATGATGTTTATTACGAATGTTGGTACGATATTAGAAACATCATGTTATGATCAGCGCGAGACTTGCTAGCACGATATAGATTTTAATATAAGTGTTAGGAACTGCACAACATGCTCAGTATGTGATGTGACACAGAATGTTAGGATATCATTGTATTCAGTTGAAACCCAGTAAAGAAATGTAATATCTGTAAGACATCTCAGAAATAGAACGATAAGTTAAAGTGAAGCTAGAAAGCATATTAGAACTAGTAAATCATGTTACTATAGAAACTCAGTATACAGCATTAGTTTCAGCAGAAAGACTATATCATGTTGAGCATTAGACCCAGTGTAGTCTGGCAGAAGACTATATTTATACATATATACTATTACCAGCCTCAGCATGTGTTAAGTACGTACATATTACTGTCACTAGCTCAGCATATAGTATATACAAATACTTTACCACTATTAGCTTCAGTATGTGGGACATGCAGATAGTATTACTAGTTGAGACTGTTGTATTGTTTGGGGTTGGACTACCTAGCATCCATGACCGCCCCAGGGTTGATAGCTGTATCGACTCGTCCGCCAGAGGACGAGGATACGTCGCTCTACGGAGTGGCATGCCATCCCACAGGGGACGAAGATGGGATGCCAGTTTTCCCCATATTTGTGCCTTGATCGGCCCTTACACACCCCTGTCGAGCGGATACGCCCGGGTGTTGATTCAGGAGTCCTCCGGACTCAGATGCAGTTATAGTCAGGGGCTCAGCGAGCCCAAGTGCATACCCAGGGGACCGGCAGGATGCTTACAGGGTTTATAGGAGATGGGATGACCGGGGTAGGGGTATAAATTCTGTGCTGGTTGTACCTCCCGGCTTATAGGGGTCGGGTAAGGTTTGTGTGTGCTATGTTATGTTATGCCATGTTACGTTAGATACGAGTAGATCAGCAGTAGAACGATACGTCTCCAGGTATGACTCCTACTCCTTCCAGTATAATTGAGAGAAGGTATGACTTACATTATCAGACAATTAATCTATTTCTTTTTACTTCAGTTTCATCAGTTATATTATTGTTTTCAGATATTTCTTTCAGTTATTGCTTTACATACTCAGTACCAGCGGTACTGACACCCGGTGGGGCGCTGCATTACTTGCCTGCAGGTACTCATAGATGAGCAGGCGATACCACGTGATTCCTGTCAGCGATCGAGTATTCAATTCCTGTCATCCGGAGACTGAATTCCAGAGGTGTATTTCCTTTTCTTTTGTTGTATAGTACGGGTAGGTCGGGGCCCTGTCCCGATCATTTTTATTGCTATTCCTAGAGGCTTGCAGACTGTATATGTTTCCCTGTGGTCAGATGAGCCGATCGTGTGAGGCCGAGCAGTTGTTTAGCTGTTAGTACTTCTATTTCCTTTATGTTGGCCGTGTGGGGCCATAACTTGGCAGTAGTGGTGACCTTGCCGGTCACGTAGCTTTCTAGTGTTTTTATGATTGAGTTATAGATAACTAGACAACATGGTGGCCTTGTCAGCCCGCATAGGTTTCCCTAAATTGATATGTTTCTGGTCAGCTGTTAGTACAGGTACAGAAGGCTATAGGCCAATGGGTCGGGGGCTGTGTTTACAGCCGTTATATAGCCCTTTGTTTCCAGAAATGTGAGTTAGAGCCAGCCAGGCTCCAGATGTGCCCGGGCTTAGTAGTCCAGCAGTTCAGGTCCTAGTAGGGCACCAGGTGCCAGTCATACCCCCAAGACGGGGTGTGACATAGAAAATATGAGTAGTTTTGGGTGAGTGAATACTATGAGATAGATTGAGAAAAATTGAATTTGATTATAACTCTTTGAAATAATTAGAAACCCACAAAAATAAATTCATTCAGTTTTAACGTCAAATGACGATTAATAAAGTCGGATAATGAGTTTCCAAACAAGTCTTACAAGAAACTACAGGAACTCTAGTTCTGAATACATAATTGTTTGAAATGAATTTAGTATTATTTACATATATAACATTGGAAGAAATTAAAAAAAAAAAAAAATATATATATATATATATATATAGTGATTAGTCTTTCTATTATGTCTATTTTTTCTTTAAAAAAAGAATTAAGAAAGAACCATAGAAACAATTCGAGGTGACGAAATTAGTTATAATATCATCTGTAAATTTAATATTGAACAATATATATAAGTAAAGATAAATTTGTCACTAAATTCTAGATCCATTGACACATATCGTTTAATGTAGAATCCATCATTGAATTTATCTTTATTAGATATTAAATTCGCCAAAAAATATCAATTGGTTTAGCATTTAGTATTAACATTATTAATCGTTTCATCTCCAATTTGTGATTTACCAACCAATTTAACCTTTTTGTTAGTATATTTTCCAACTGTTCTAATAATAGTTGGAAAATTACCAATGAATTTGATCTCAGTTGGTAGCAAATACTAGCAAATTTAACATTCATGTGTAATATTACTAACTATAGGTAGATTGGTTAGTAAATTTTACCAATGAATTAATAATTGGTTAGTATTTTACCAACAAATTCTAATATGTTAGTAATTTACAAACCACAATCTTGATCCATTGGTAAATTTTTCTAACCAATTGAGTATATGTTGGCAAGTTTACTAACAGATAACATTCCATAGGTAATATACCAACGTATTTCTATTGGTTGGTAAAATTAGTAACAAAATCCTATTATTACTATAGTTGGTTGATAATTTATTGATAATCTGTTAATAAATCATACTTCATTTTTTCTATCATATTTACTAACCGATATATACTATGTTGGTACTATTACCAACAAAAGGTGTTTGTTGGTAATATTTTGATTGGTAATCTGTTGGTATGAAGTTGCTAAATTAGGCGCAATTTTTTCAGCCATATTTACCAACTAAATAATTTAGTTGGTAACCTGTTAGGAATCCATTGCCAAATTCTGAAAAATAATTCAGCTATAAATTCGTTAGTAATTTGTTGCTAATATTCTAACGAATTTGGGTTGTTAGTAAATTCCATTGGCAATTTGGGTTTTTTTTTTGTAGTGAAACTGCCCTAGTTCACTTTTATTTATCCATTATACTAAAGAGATCTTTATTTTATTTGTTCAGTTTAAAAAATCAAGATATAATTTATCACTTAGTTCCTAAATTACCCTTATAGTCATTTTCTAGTATATTTTTCAAGAATTGAATCTATTATATTCAAGTGGTGATATGATAAAATTATTATTCTATTTATTACTCTTTAAGGGGTGTGCTAAATCAATGCTGGATAGTTAAAATGGATGAAATGAGTAATATCTTTTTTAATCTGATTAGAAAAGAAAGATTGAATAAACACTTTATATTGTCAAAAAATACGTTTATTGAACACATATTTGATAGCTTCAAACTAAGTGAAGTGTGTTAATGGTACTCACTCCTTACAAAATAAATGAAATCAATGAAATAATGACAAATCAATTAAAGAGTAAATTAAATTTTGAAAAGAAAAAGTCATTGAACGGTCAAAAAGAAACTTCTGGTGAAAGCAAAATTATATTTTCTCATCACCTACAACAATGGCAGCTAAAACCAACTGCAATTTCGTTTTTCTTTCTCAATTTTTTAAAAAAGTTTTTGTTTTTTCCTCATTCTCAATATACAATGCTTGCTCCGATTTAATCTAAGAAAATCCTTTCGGGTTCTATGAATTTGGATCCAAATATCACAGCTTTATATAAATTTGGATGATAGAATTGAAGATTCATCTTCTCCGTCAAATGTCATTTACTTCCTCACATTGTGTCATACGTTTAAGATGGTCTAAATGGTGAAAGCTTTTGAAAAGTATGACTGAATTTTGAAAGAAAATTATGGTTTTATCTGCTGGAAGAAATAGGGGAGAATAAGTTTAGGAGGAGAGATCAAAATTTGTTGGAAAACCTAGCCGAATTGTCAAGAAAATAGTGGTTTAATCTGCCAATAAAATGGTGGAAGAGAAGAAGAATAAAGAAGGGGAAGGGGAATAGTGGGTGGTGTCGATGATGACAGAATGGTGATGGACAGCGGAGGAGATGGTGATAGGATAGATAATTAAAAAGGAGAGATATTTTTCTCAAAAAAAAATAGAAGAAAAATTAAGGTTTTTCACGCGCTTAAAAAAATATGGTATATTTTTTCTGCCATGTCGTCAATCTGGGTCAAATAAATATAGTTTAAATATATATCAAGTGTTCAATAGGTATAACCTTTAGTTTAGGTGTCTAACTAAAAGATTCTGACAAGTTTAATGGATAATCTATGTATTCAGCCACAAAAAAAAAAGGGAAGGCATATAAATTGAAAGGGAGGAAAGTGTTTCATTACTTAATCTATGTCGACTTGGCACAATCTTTAAGAAAATTTCTATTAGGAATATATTTAATTTAATCCTATTGAGAACTCTAAATTTAGCTACTATTACCTTATATAGTTATTTATTACTAAGGATAGTATAACAAAAAGTAATTAAAAAAATTTGATTTGTTAAAATGATCTAGTAGTGAAAGAAAAATATTTCTAATATAAAGACCAAATAAAATGAAATGAAGAAAATAGTAAGTTCATTGAATGTTGTTCATGTATGTAATAGTATTGGGAAGCGACAGTGGATCTAAATAAGTGGACAAATTACCTTATACTTTTGACAGTAATTCTTGATTTGAGTTGAGCCGAATGATAATTTTTTTCTAGAGAAAAAGTTGGTGATTGGATAGCTTTTACTACCAACGAAGTGAGTGGGATCCATTAATCCCACAATGGGGAATTTCAAAATAGACGACATTGTTGCTATCCTTGTAGATATATTTAAACTAGCTATTTTCTGCTACTTAACTGACTTTTTTGCATCCTTTTCTTTTTCTTGCCGTGTAATCCAACTCAATTATAATAGGAGGAAAAGGAGCATCTTTAATCTGGGTTGTCTTTAATACTTGTCTTTTCTTGATTGGATTTCATCTGTTGATAGATTATTAAGTTTGTAGTTTGATCTTGTGATCTTTTGATAGAAAAAATATTTAATTTTTTGATTACTTTTGTCTCTAAATTACAATTTGCAACTGAGCATCATTTTGGAGAAAGATTGAATTTTTATGTGAGTTTGATGTGTGTATATTAATAGAGTATATTTGTGGAGGGGGGGAGGGGGTGTTCAGGAGTGTTAGATAGTGTTTTGATATCTTTATTTCTACGTAATTTACTTTTCTGTTGGAGGTTGGTCTGAGAGTGGGTGGTAAGATGTTAGATGGGGATGCTGACTTTGAAAATTAACTTTTACAAGAGAAATTAAATAGGTTTCAATGAATTTGATTTGGATTTCTTTAGCAGATAGGTTGCGACTTTCTTGCAATAGTCAATGCAAATATCTCTCGTCTTCTCATAGCATCATGGTTTGCTTACATATAGCCTTGGACATATTTCTCTTTCTTAGTTTCTTTAAATTTCAAAGCACTTAAGGTGTATAACATTTTGATTTGGGATTATGGATAGAGAGTTTAAACGGATGGAAGGACTTTCTTGACTAATTTTCTCAGATAACCACTCAAATACTAACTACACTTTGAATCAGCAAAAGTGAAAAATTTTCTCATTTCAGGATTAAAGACTAGGATTGAGCAATAAATTTCAAAATCTAAATCAACCATCTATAAACGCATCTCACATGAAACAAGTTAACTAAAGGAGTCAAAGTCATAATTCAACTAGAATACAAGAATAGGATCCAAGAACTATACTGAAAAATATATCTTTCTTTGAACAAAATATTCAACAACTGTAGAAGCTGGTGCATTTAATTGTTGAGCACAGAAGTCTAGCTGAGATTTAGGAAAGTGACCTTTCAATTCAGCAACAATAGCTAATAACAGTTGACCTTTCCTCTATCATAGTCACACCTTTCTGTGAATTTGGATGACAAAATTGATAATCATCTTCTCTGTCAAATGTCATATTTTAATATAGTTTATATAGTGAAATCTATTTTAAAATATGGCTGAATTTTGAAAAAAAATATTATGATTATATCTGTTGAAAAAGATGGTGGAGAACAAATTTGGGAGGAAAAGACCAAAATTTGTTGGAAACTCTAGCCAAATTTTGAAGAAAATAGTGGCTTAATCTATCAATAAAATGGCGGAGGAGAAGAATATAAAGAAGGGGGAAGGGGGAAGGAGAATGGTGGGTGCTGCCGATAATGGCAGGATGGTGATGGACGACGGAGGAGATGGTGACAGGGATAGAGAATCAAACAAGAGAGACAATTTTTTACAAAAATATTAGGGCCTTTCACACGCTTAATAAAATGATATACTTTTTCTGCCATGTCGCAATGTAGCTCTAATAAACACAGTTTGAATATATATCAAGTGTTCAATAGATATAACCTTTAGTTTAGGTGTTCAAATAAAAAATTCTGACAAGTTTAAGGGGCCATCTATGTATTAATGTAACGACCTGTATGTCATTACGAGGAGAAACGAACCTAAAATACTCTAAATGAGGTTAGACAGTAGTTAGAGAAGTGTTGTGGAGTGAGCTGGTGTGAATAGATGATTTTGTGGAGTTTTTGATTTCGGGGGGATCATTGCAATGATAGAATCCCATCACAGTGAAACCGTGGTGACGGTCGGAGTCCCGCTATAATGGAATGGGGAATTAACCGCTGGATCCGCTATATTGACTTTCTGACCGCCATAATGGGTTCACTGTAGCGAAAATATGATTGTGCAGCGAATGACGAAAATTAAAAAGTGAGTTTAAATGATATTTCTGGGGTTATACTCCATTATTTCCAAAACACGAAGGTTGAAGGTCTAAAAGTGATTTTCTCCCCAGAGTAGCTGAACTTCTTTCCCAAGGTAAGTCTCCAGCCAATTACTTCCCCCGTTCAATTTCTCAACACCCTAGAATCATAGGGTGGCCCTTGATGGTGAATTCTTAATTAAAGAATCCTAGAATGGTGAAACTAGGACCAATTAGGAGAGAACTAATGGGCATTGACTCCTAGGTATAGGAGTGAGTAATAAAAACTTCCTAGGGGATTGTGAAAGCATATATGTATATATTGAAGAGTAGTTGAGATCCACAACTTGTTACAATAAGATCATTAGCCCTAGTAACTATTTAAGGAGGGAAACTCCATGAGTAGGGTTGGAATGATCGATATATGAATAGAGCATGATGAATTCGTTAACATCCCAAGACCCTTATTTGAAGAGTAAATAATAAAATTATTCTGTAATTATTGTTATAGATTTCAAACATTTTGAAGTTTTGAGAAAGGGCAAGGTTCCTGCAGAGTAGCTGACTTCTCTTATCGTAAAATCAAGATAGGTTATGGTTTAGAGGAGTTAGACTTTATATAATGGCATATATGTGTAATGATAATATGATGATTGGTATATGGACATTACTTGTTGTGATGAATTTCCTGTTGAATTAAACTATTTAAGTAAAATTGTCATGATATGGTCTCCGAACCAATGTAGAACTGTGTTGAATTGATAAGTGTGTTCCTTTTGCATTGTGATTGAAGTGATTGATGAATTGTTGTTTATTCGAGTGAGGGAGGTAGATTGTAAACTCCTGAATATATTATTAACAAACTCAGCTATGTTTAATTGCTTTGAGAATGATTAAGGATAATAAGATTATCCTGAGATGAGAGGCTCGTGCTTGAGGGGAGCATCCGAGCAAGCAATATGGATTGAGTGGCTCATGTCCGAGGGGAGCATCCGGACGAGCATATGAGTGAAAGCGGGTACCACGCTGATACAGTACGTGGATTTCTAGAGTCCCTTGTAGGTCATTACTGAAAGGGCAGAAAAAAGACTCTCTAGCATGTCTGTGCATTAATATTAATGACGGAGTATTTATGGTGATATGGCGGAGGCGTGGTCCTGACATATCACCATTTGTTCTATTTTATAATGTAGTTGTAAATGTGTTAAATTAAGACTTGAAATGAATAAGTGCTAAGTGGTTGAGTTGAACTAGTGATCATGTGATTATCACTTATCCGTGGAAAAGTAGAAAAGACTTGATGTGTGATATGGATAAGTGAATATTTTGGTGTTGAGTTGTTTTATCTTGTTATGGTTCACTTTATACCATATATGATTATGTAACATAACTTATATTTATATTGAATAAGCCTGAGACTGTGTAAATGGTTAAAAGCTGGTGAAATGATGAAGGTGCAACTAAGTCAAGCTACTGCCCAGGGCAGTACCGCTGCAGCGGAACTTCTTCCGCTACGGCAAAACTGCGGCAACGATCAAGTGAGCACTGCAGCGAAAGGCCTAATCCAGTGAGCAAGTCGGTTGTCACATATGCAGAGCTAAGTTCCTGATATATGTTGTATATATATGCGTATGATGTTCTGGACTGATTTTATATTATTGTTGCATTGCTTATATGTTATTATGTAAGGTAGACCAATAATGTCTACCATTACCGTATTTCATATTGACTCTACTCCTACACTTCTTTTTTGAGTGCAGAATTCGATCCAGTAAGCTCCTCCGTCCTAACCTATAAACCAGCAGTTTCATTGGAAAGGTGAGCGACCGCAAGACAGGTAGTCCACTCCTCCGTTGAAGATGTCTTTCATCCTAATATTTTAGTTCTTTTATTTCTAGACTTATCATTCCTTGTTTTGTACGTAGATTTCTGGTGCAATTACAATCGGATCTTGGAAATATTATTTGTTTAGATATCGTTCAGATGTTTCATTTCGTTTTATTATAAAGTGTTATTTCTTCCTGAATGATTGATGTCAGGGTAATTATTGAGATTTGTTGGTTCGCCCACTGGGGGTTAGTGTGGGTGCCAATTACGACCATTTGGATCGCGACAATTCAGCCAAAAAGTAAAAGTAAGACATATAAATTAAAAGGGAAGAAAATATTTCATTACTTGATCTATGTTGACTTTGCACAATCTTTAACAAAACTTTTGTTAGAAATATAGTTTATTAAACTAATCCTATTAATATTGCTTTGAAATTCTAAATATAACTATCATTACTCGAAAAAATTACATTGTATATCATATAAGGTAATAATGCTACCAAATTTAGCTAATGTTTTAACTTCTTACCTAATTTAGCCCAATGTCTATATAAATTGAAACTTATTTTTCATTCCTTAGCCCAATAACCCAAAATACTGATCTCTTCCTCCGTTCTCTTATCTTCCTCTGCATTCTCATTTTCCCCATCCCTTTCTTTTTTATTGGTATTGTTGTAAGCAAAAGCTCCATAGACTTCTATTGTTGAAGTTCGATGCTTCAAAATTTAAAAATTGAATTTCCGTAAATAAGCTTTGTTCTGAGCAGGTACTGTTGTAAAAGATTGGGTATGTAGTAAGGATCCTAAATCTTAATTAGAATGATATCGTGTAGTTTTTGAGGCGTTTGGATGGATCTAGTGCTTGCAATCGAGGAAAAAGATGAAGTCAGAATGTAATATTATATAATAGTATATATCAATGTATAAACACTTCTTAAAATTTTGTATAATATTTTTATGCTGGGTGTATAATATTGTACATTGAGTTTTTAGATATTTTGTAAAAAAAAATGCATGAAATTTTTGTACAATATTGTATTCCTGATGTTTTTAATCACGACTTTGAGAAAATAATGTGCTATGTCATTGTAAACTTAAAAATTTGGACATATGCAATGTAATATTATAAAGTGTATATTTATGTAATAATTTCTTATTACTTTATATGGTTATTTAATACTAAGGATAGTATAAGAAAAGGTATTAAAATTTCTTTCATTTGAATGTTGTAACCTTTAAAATTAAAGAGTAATATAAAAAGTAATATTCTTCATGTTCATTTTTATTTGTTCACTATATTAAAAATAGATGTCCATTTTGAAAAATCAAGATATAATTTATCATTTAGTTCCTAATTTATCCTTATAGGCATTTTCCAATGTATTTTTCAAGTAAATTCAAAGGATAATATAATAAAACTATTATTTTATTTATTATTCTTTAAGGGGTTTGCTAAATCAATACTGCACAAGTAATTAGATTGACGAAAGGAGTAATATCTTTTTTAATCTGATTAGAAAAGAAAAGGTTGAATACATAGACAAATCCTTAAACTTGTCAAAAATTTTCATATAGATACCTGAGCAAAGAGTTAATTTATATTGAAGGAAGATATTTCTTTGGTAGAGATTTGGACTCTTCAACTAATCAGAGTTGTTTGAGTCATATGACATGGGTTGTTGTATTCTGGTGGGGACAAGTCAAGAATATTATTGCTGGATCGATGAAGATTGCACTGGAGTGGGCTTGAATCTCCTTAAAGAGAGCGAGATATCCGCGACTAGCCTGAATATTTATTTGTTTATTTTTGTTCATTTTATTTTAATTTTAATTTACGGTATGCTCACCAATAATTTTAAAGAGATTTATTCTTGTTACAGTTTTAAAAATTATGGATATCAAAATAGGAGATCTCAATATCATCCCGTTTCAACATCACTATGTCTCTTCAAGAAATGAAAAGAAAATGCACGGGTAAAATAATCTTCTACTTACTCAATTCAAGTGGAGGAAAGGATACTACTTTTCATGAACATTTATTTTCATTAACTTCTCAAAATAGTGGGAGTTGACGAAATAAAAAAAAATATTCATCATAAAAAATATGATTTTTGCGTATTTGAGAATGCTTTAAAAAAAGTGTTACAATTGAATATATTAATCTTGGGATAATTCACATATTATTGATCGAATATGAGATTTTTGGCTCTAACATGGGTGTTATCAAAGAAAATATGAAAAATATTTCGAGTCGTCATGGTGACATTCAATATTTGAGTGAGATAAATTTTATTCTTGGAATGAAAAAAAATCATAAAACATGTGATGAAATTTTTCTTGGCAAGTCACATTATATTTTAAGAAATTGTGAAATGCAATTTGTTGATTGTGCATGCCTTGCAATTCCTTTTGATTCAAATACATGAGAATGATGTGGTAAAAAAAAAAAAGGAGTATGCTTGAAGTATGAGATATGTGATTGATTGTACTTGGCTTGATATTGTGTAGAAGTATATAGCATGTACAAGCAAGCTAAATATATTTATTAGGTATTAAAAAATTATGGCTTATTTTCTAAAAGATTATCTGTTGTACTCAAAAGCTTTTTTTTATGCAGATTAAAATATTTTGTGCTATTTGTTGGAGATTATAAAAAATCCATGGGGCTGAGTTTATTGTTGAAAAAATTACATAATATAGCACAAATAAGATAATATTTACAAATTGTGGCCATAATTAATAATTACAATATCTAACTATATTTTAATTAGTTAGCTATTTTTTGTATTTATTTGCAAACAAGGAAGAAATCTCTTAATCCCTCTCCAATCTAGCATATAAGGAAGAAATCTCTTAATATCTCTCCAATCTCGCTCGCCTCTCTCCTCTCCTTAATCCTCCTCTCTCGTTCACCTCTCTCTCCCCTCTCTCGTTCTCTCTCTCTTTCTCTTCTATCCCTCTTTTTCTCTTTTTCTCTCTCCCTCTCTCTTTTTTGTGTTATTTTTTGTATTTTCTATATCACCAATGATACAATCGATATAGAAAGGAATGGATACAACCTAAATGCACGTATTAATACAACAAATACAGTTGTCTGACAGCTAAAAAAATATAAAAATACAAAAAGAGAGGTGAAAATACAACATACAAAGAGACAGAGCATACAACCTAAATGCATGTATGAATACAACAAATACAGTTGTCTAATATCTCAAAGATTATAGAAATACAAATAGAGAAGGGTGAAAATACAAGTACAAATACAGAGAGGTGAAAAAAGTATACAAGCAGGGAGAGAGAGAGGGAAAAAAGAGAGAAAGAGAGCGGAAGAGAGAGATAAGGGTCAGATAGGGCAAAGAGCGAGGGGAGAGAGAGAGAAAGAGAGATATTAAAAATCATGTTTTAATTATAGCATGATTTTTGGTAATTTGCCATTTTAAAATGATAGTAGTCCATATTTAACTCAACACATTAATTAGTATATTTATATTTGATACATTTAAATAATAAAAATACAACAGATGGCACATTAAATATCACCATATTTTATCAATACTGATAATGTTGCTACATAAGCCTATTGTCGGCCAAAGTGTGAGTTTTAGCTTCAACTAGTGAAAAAGTGAATTGATTTAGAAATTTATTATATCAATCACTTTATAATTAGAAATCAATTTCTCTAATGTTGCTTTATTATGATAGCACTAATATTATTGGTAGAGTTAAAAAAATTATTATTATAACAATAAATTCAAATTAATGAGAAAAAATATTTTTATTGTGAGATCATATATAACAATCCATCTGTTATTACGGGGGGAAAACAACACCGAACACCCCTCTCTAGCCTAATTGTTGGTAGGAAGGCGTGGAGTAAGTGTTAAGGAAATTTTGAGTTGGGGATGGGTCATGTACAAGAAATGGGAGCTATTGATTACGGAGGACCACTGCAGGGGAGGGATAACTACTGCAATGAGACCGCTACAACTACCGGAGGCCCACTGTAATGGAGCAGGAAATATACCATCGGATCCATTGTGATGGTGTCTTGGGTGCTGTAGCGGGTCTGCTACGGCGGAAATATAACCACTGCAGCAGATGACTGGAACCAGTAAGTGGATTTTAAGTGAAATTTCAGGGGGTTTATACCATTATCTCAAACATGAACTGTGAGAACTCAAAGCGAATTCTCTAAGTGCATAAAGGTTTTCCCTTCTCAAAGGTAAGAATCTTAGTTTATTCTCTTTACTTTGATGCTCTAACCTCTTAAAATCGTTAGGGGGACCTACAATGGTGGAAATCCTAGGTTGAAAAATCCTAGGACTATGAGAGTAGGGGAAATTGGTTGGGTGGTGAAGGTTATTGATTCCTAGGTTTGTAAGCATGTAATTATTACTCCCTAGGGTGAACGAGATGGTGCTAGCTCATCATTTCTAAAATTGGAGACATAGAGTTTGGTAAAAGTAGGAAATTTAGTGTTAAAACTGGCCGACGGAGGGTTTGGGGAGTGGAAATCCCATGAATTGAGGTTCAATGATCAATGATAGGATTAGAGTGGGATGAATTACTCGTAGGTAAGAATTAAAACCCCATGAGACGAGTAGAATGGGGGCGACTTTGAATTTCCAAAACCCTTGTTCCCCGAAATAGTCTATTGATTCCCCGTTAATCTTCCGTACTAGATTTTGAACGTTCAAAAGCGCTAAGAAAAGGTAATCCTCCAGCGGAGTAACTTGAGGTTTTCCATCTTCAATCGAGGTAGGTTGTGATTTAGAAGAAGTTAGACTTGAATAATAAGATGTATTGTGTGGAATGACTATATGTGGATTTGGTCTTCAGACATTGCTTGTAGTCATAATTTTCTGTTGAATTCTAATATTGAATGGTATTTGCTATTGAATCATTATTTAAGTGATGTGGAAAATGGATGCTAAGAGATTTTTCTTGTTTGTTTGTGTTGTTTGAACAACTAATTATGTGAGTATTTAAGTTGAGGAAGGTAAGATGAGGCCTCCCAAGGGTTAAATAACTAACTGAGTAATAAAGCACTGTGATGTGTGGATGCCAGTGGATAATATGAATGTCCTGAGATGAGTGGCTCGTGCCTGAGGGGGGCATTCGGTCGAGCAATGATGGTTGAGTGGATCGTGTTCGAGGGAAGCATCTAGACGAGCAGATAAGTGAGAGCGGGTACCACGCCGGTAAAATATATGAATTTCTAAAGTCCCCTGCAGGTCATGACTGGAAGGGTAGAAATAAGACCCTCTAACATGTGTTTACATCGATGTTCAATGTAGGAGTGTTCATGGTGATGTGATGGAGGCGTGTGCCTAGCATATTGTCACGCCCCACTTTGGGAGGCATGACTGGCACCTACTACCACACTGGGACTTGGGATGACCTAGCTAGGCATATGCACCACTGGTGCCTGCCAGAAACTTAAAACTAAGAAAACAAACTGCTATATCTCGGTTGTAAACATAGCCTCGTGCCGACAAGGCCACATAGCAACCTGTAAAAGAAAACAGTTAACCCAATAAACACAACAATAAAGCGATCTTATGTAGGCTGACAAGACCACCATTCTGTCTAGTCATAATATAAGGAAAAGAGGCATAATATTCATACTATAGACGACAAGGCTGCTACTATCTAGATATACTAGGCCTCACACGACCAACACACAAAATATAACATATATAGGCCCCACATGGTCAATAACAACCAGCTAACTGAAGACTGTAGTCTGTAAGCCTCTAAGAGTGAAAATATTGGATGGGACAGGACACCTGCCTACCCAAAATATATATAATAAGGACAAGTAAACCTCTACTATCTGGCAGCTCCGAACGAAAGGAGCTGACCAATCTACTGACTCCGAAAAGCTGCTAAGGAGGTCCTGAACCCTATCTGTCGAAACCTGCAGGCAAGTATGCAATGCCACACGCGTGGACGTCAGTACAATAAATACCGAATATGTAAGGCAGTAATAAAGCTGAATAGAGACTGATAAAGAACAGAAAGTAATCAGCGACAAGGACAAAAGTTAACCTGTAAGCTTTCTTATTCATAACCTGCATCTAGTAAACCACTACACAAATAAGAACTGAAGCTGCACAGCTATATATCCATAAACTATATCTAACAAGCAAGTATACAAACAAGAACCTAACCTGGCCCCCATAGGCCTAGAAGGTGCAAGCAGAGCAGAAATAACCTACCGAGGCCCCCATAAGCCTTGGCAAGTATAATTCAACCTATATATCCCTAACCAGGTCCTTATGATTCTACTGGTAACTATAGCCAACTTACCTGGCCTCTGGGTCTGCAACTGAGCCTGTTGGACTCCTGTAACAATGTCTGAGCCCGTTGGGCTCTTGTAACTGCACCCTAGGCACACAAGGCTCGACAGAGGGTCAGTAATGCCAGTATGGAATCAAAATAGGTCCATATATGTATGGACATAAATATGGCCTTATTGGACTGAACATAGTCGTTTCAGACATCACATAGCTCCTCTGAGCAACGTCACATAGCTCCTCTAAGCAATCCATAACCCCGTAGGCAACGACATATTCAGTAACCCTAAAGTTGGTCAATGGAGGGCTATACTATATGGGGTCAATCCCGACCGAAGTACTATATTTTAGTCTCAATCTAGCCACTGAAAAGGCATATCTGGCCCCCTTAGGCCTAACACGACCACTACTCGCCCCTAGAATAGTCTGTATAACTGCCAACTGGCACACCCCGTATGCCTACGCCTGACCAGAGGGCCTTGTCAGTGATTATAGTCTCTAACGGCCTAGATAGAATAGGGCGAGGTCCGGAGTGGCCTAAGCAATATTTTGAAGCTCATGCTAGGACAATGATAGCTCATATGCAAACAGCAAGGTCATAGACAACCAACTATTTAGTTCCTCCAGTTAGAACAACTGCGGGGCTGCTACTGATCGGACATGCTCCGAAGCATTCAGCCCTAACCCTCCACAGGCAGCTTACTATAACTTTTATGTCACAACCCGAACGTACACCCGGATCGTATACACGGGATGAGGAGCCCGAGAGACCCCAAGTCAACCCATGGCATGAGCATACATCTAATTTAATCACATGAATGGAAGACTTAACATAAAGAACATAATAACATGAAATAAAGGAGTTCATGACATGAAATAGTAAAGACGACGATACAAGATTCTTACATAGACGCTGACTACTACATACAGTCTGAAAAGACTCTAGTCATAATAGATGTGTTGGAGGGACAAGATCCCAACTAACCCTAGTATACTGAAACTGAAAGAAAGATAGAGTCTGAACATAAGGTCCTCAAAACATGAGGACTCACCAACTGGGATGGAGGGATGATACCGGAAGCAAGCTAGGAGCGGGAAATGAGCCTGAGAATCGGGTCTTGTATCATAAATTGATACAGCATAGCAACTATGGGATAAGTATGTGGAATGTACCGAGTATGCAAGGTAAGTAAAACAGACACTTAAAACATATATGAGATTTAAATCAATTATAAGAATAGGACATCACGTTCAAATTGTAAACAATATAATATAACGTAGAGCTCAAGGTTTTCAATACATTCGCAATGCCAACACAGTCGAAATCATAAGATGAGAGCTTTAATTAGCATGACATGAGTAAAAAAATCAATAAGAATAACATGCATAGATCATGAGGAACAGTGGGTTATTCTCTTAACCGACATACCTCACATGAGCACACATGAAGCCCGACTTGTAACCCTAGCCGGGAGGGTGTTCGTACCTTGCCAAGAGTAGGAACCATGAAGGGTGTGATCACACATGAGAAAGGGCCATTTACTCCAGGGAAAAACATGAGAGGGGTCCCAACATACCTACGGTGGCATGTAGTTCATGAGATCCGGGACTTAAATGTGAGCCCTGAACCTACTCGGTGTTCGATACTACTCCCAAAATATATATATATAGTGCTCATAGTATATCATGCATGAGTTCATGGCTAGTTAAATCATGATAATTAGAAGCATGCATATAGATAGGTAAATCAGCCATGAGTTAAGGCCCGTGGGTCGGCCAAAAACATGATTCATGCTTAATAAATTACATATATACTTGTAGTTCATGCATATAGTTTAAATTTCCATAGGATCATAATAGATAACATAATATATTCATGATTTAATTCATAATACATGTTGAATCGAAATAAATTCAATTTAAATAATAATAAAAAAAAAAATACTACTACTGGGCTTATCAAAAACATCAATGGATCATAAATTGGTTAATCATGGGGCATGCATAATTAAACTTAATTGATTAAAAATACGAAATCAGCCATATTAATATCATTTTAGTATTCAAAAGATGATCAAAATCAGTAGAAAATGATAAGGTTTCAAAATTTCAAGACCCATAATTAAATCATCAAATTTTGATACAAATTAAATACAAAACCCCATGAGATTAAAATAAATTTTAAGTAAAATAATAGAGTAGGAGCATGGGTGTGAAAGATTCCACCTATTGAAGACCTTACATACCTGGGATTGACTGATTCTTACCCTCCTTTGAAAGCCCACAGGGAATTGAAGAAGGAACCTTGAATCTCTCTTGGAACAACTCCCTATACTCTTGCATGCATGAGTAAGGGCTTAGAGTAGGTTATTACCCTAAATCCCACCTTTCATAAGTCAAAACGACGTGGTCTAGGATCCTTTAGCGTAGAAAAGTCGCAATTTCCCTTAATAAAATTTCCCTGGAAACTGCTCTGGACGGACCAACGAATGATCCAATGGTTCGTTGCACGATACCACGACCCGTGTATCGAGTCATTGGGTCTACTGCCTCACGAAAAACCTCAGGTTCTTCCCACGACTTGTCAGGACGAGTCGTTGCTTCAATCAACGGGTCGTTGGATCGACCGTTGTCAACACCTTGACCATTCTGACCTCCCTTACCACAAGCCTCACCACGACTCGTGGTGGCTTCCAACGAGTCGTGGTCTCAATCCGTGGCATGCACTGGAATTCTCAACCCACAAGTAACGACTAAAAACAATGGGTCGTCTCTTCTTACCACGGATCGTGGGATGCCCCGTTGTTTCCCCATCCGTCTAAGTTCATCCCTTCCTATGACCGCTAACAACGACTCACTGTTCCTGACAATGGGTCATTGCACCATCCATTTTAACCACTTCTCCCCTGAACCCGCCCCCCTCCCCCCCGTACCACGACTGCTTCCGACGACTCGTGGTATCCAACCATGAGTCGTTGAGTCGCTCGTCCTGTGGTATTTTGTCAATTTTCTGCACTTTTCAAATTCAACTCCCGAGTCTATTCTTAGGCCCTTTCTAGGGTATTACAATATTCCCCCTGGAAACCTTCATCCACGAATATAGGAAACAAGAAGCAAACAGAAACATACAATTTATCATAGTCATATACTAATCATTTTAACCGAAATTTTCACGGAATGACTACCTCCAAATAAAACCACATAGCTGGACTGACCTCATACTTCACATACACATTCGTACACATAAAAGAAACTTGCACACATGAAATGATCATGAAAATTAGATAGAATCATAGAGTAAAACGATTAACTCAAGTCGAGACTGAGCCGGTAGAGAATAAATGTGGGTATTTATCCATCATATCTGCTTCGGCTTCCTACGTCGCTCCTTTAAACATGTTGGTTTCTCCATAGAACCTTAACTGAGGCTACTTCCTTTTTCCTTAGCTTACGGGCTTGGCAATCTAATATTTCCACCGGAACTTCTTCATAGTTGAGGCGGTCTTTTACACCAATACTGTCAACCGGAACCACTAAAGCTAGACCTCCCACACCTTTCTTCAAAAGCGACACATGAAGCATGGGATGTACAGAAGATAACTCTGATGGAAAATCCAACTTATACGCCACCTTACCACCTCTTTTCACCACTTGGTAGGGGCCAACACATCGGGGCTTAATTTCCCTTTCTTTCCAAACCGCATAACTGCCTTCATGGGAGATACCTTGAAAAACATCCAATCGTCCACATCAAACTCCAAATCCCTTCTCTTCACATCGGCTTACGATTTATGACGACTCTGAGCAATTTTTAATCAATCCCTTATCAACTGAGTACCTCGGTCCGAAATAATAGACAAGGGAACTCCATGAAGTCGAACCAACTCTTGAATGTACAACAGAGCATAATCATCCGTCGAATCTGTGGTATTGATCGGTAGAAAGTGTGCAACCTTCGTTAACCTATCTACCACCACCCAAATGGAGTCATAATGTCTTCGGGTATGAGGAGGCCTGTAATGAAATCCATATTAATCTCCTCCCTCTTTCATGTGGCAATGCTAATATCTTGAAGTACATCTCCCGGCCTGTGATGCTCGACCTTCACTTGCTGACAATTTGGACATTTGGTTATGAACTCTGCGGTATCCCTCTTCATACCATCCCACCAATAGATTTCTCACAAGTCCCGATACATCTTCGTGGATCCTAGATAAATAGAATATTTGGTACCATGTGCCTTATGCAAAACTCGAACTCTTAAATTATCAATGTCCAAGACGCATAGACGACCGTGGTATCATAGAACACCATCTCCCTTTTAGGAGAAAACCTCCACCTTTTGACTCCACACCGCTCCCTTCAGCTTCCTCAAGATCGGATCCTCATCCTGCTCAGATTTGACATCAACCACCAAGGACGATTCTGACCCGTTCCGCACAACAACGCCGTCATCGGTCAAGTCGGTGGACATTTTTCACCAACTCCTTCTTTACCTCATCCACTTGGGACACACTTCCCATAGAGAGCCTACTAAGTGCATCCGCAACCACATTGGCCTTACCCGGGTGGTAAAGAACACTCATATCGTAGTCCTTCAGTAAGTCCAACGACCTCCTTTTTCGAAGATTGAGATCTTTCTACGTGAACATGTATTGCAAGCTCTTGTGATTCGTGAACACATCCACGTGGACTCCATACAGTAATGCCGCCATATCTTCAATGCAAACGCCACCGCAGCCAACTCAAGATCGTGGGTCGGGTAATTCTTTTCATGAACTTTCAGCTGTCTCGAGGCATATGCTATACCTTACCAAGCTGCATCAACACACATCCCAATCCAATTCTCGAAGCATCACAATATAAAACAACACCATCAGTACCCTCGGGTAAAGTCAACACTGGTGTTGAAGTGAGTTGGATCTTCAATTCCTGAAAGCTTTTCTCACAAGCCTCCTACCATTGGAACAATGGGGCTGCGATTTATGAAAAACTCCTAACCATTCTCCAGTAATACCCAATTACGCCTCCTAGTTTTAATGCCTGCTCTGGACCTGTCGAAACCATCAAGTTGTCCACATAGGTTTGTTTTACCCCCAACTACCCATGGTTATGCCTAGCTTCCTAAAGGCTCGCAATTACCATGCAAGGTCCAAATCACTTTTGAATCATCACGTAATCCCTGAAACCTACCCACGTACTAATAGCTCACCATGCAGAATCAACCAAGCTTTCAAAACCCAATTTCAAACTGACAACCCGGATTGTTGACTTGGATCAACCCCTCACACTTCGAACCGTACAAGAACTGAAATCTCATCCAATCTTTATTATGTCACCTCGAAAACAATATTATCCACTTTCGCAAGCCAGGAATAACATAGTAATGATATGAAAAGGTTCAATCGAGGAAAACGGATTGAAATCACAAAATAACCATGTGGTTTGCCACACTTCTAGGTTGGTTACAAATTGGGCTTCTTGTACCATATCTGGCATCTATGGAGGGGATAGGGAGTCATTCTGAACATACAGATTTTACCTGCCTTCCCATCATGGGAAATATCCATAGGGTTTTAGCATAAGGAGATTATGAGCATGCATCACATAGGAATTCTAAGTTGGCATATATCCGACATGGTACCATCTTATAAGCTGATAGAACAAATCTTGGGGGGACTGAGTTCATAGGGATAGGCGTGTTAAGAGACATGATCCAATATACCTAACGAGGGCCATGACATGACACTGAACGGGTGATCTTGAGATCGATGACGGGCGGGGTTGACTATAATCTTAGGGTCCTGAACGTAAACATGAATCAAGCGTGGTGCCGAGTGATACCTATGGAAACGTCTAAAGAAGAAAGGAAGGATTACTCCCTTACTAAGATACTCAAGACATGACTGGCCTTCACTTACCGCTTCCTTGCCTTTCATGGGATAAAACTCATCTCAAAGTAGACAAGATCTTGCACCTTGTGCAGAGGTTATCAGACTAGCAATCATGATAGATTTGGTAGGAGAATTGATAGCATACCTAGAACTACATCTGGAGCTGCCTGCCACTTGCCCTGCCTGGCCAATGGGCATTCCCTACATATGTGTCTGATCTCCCTACACCTGTAGCAAAAGTCTAAACCCATCAAACATTGATCTGCATGTGATTTACCACACTCCGAGCACATCAACTGGCTAAATAAGACTGTTGGAGGGGTGGTTAGCGCGCGAACCCTTTGGCTGTCGCGCTTGGCTGAAGCGCAATCCTTGTGCTTATGACTCGGCTCACCTTAATAACAACAAACATTTGAACCTGCCAAGCACTCCCCTTGGTAATGCTTTTCGCAGCGCCCGCAAATTGGGTAAGTAATCTCCCTCACTCGGAGCTTGTCCTTTCGAACTTGAGTTAGAGATTTCTGACGGAGTCAAGAGCGACCTCCACTACTCGATCCTTGTTCAAAATTTCCAGAGTTTCTGACCCTGAGCCTCTTGCTTCCCTTCCTGCTCCCTCTATGCTTCTCGACCACACTCGAGTCACCAACCTCCGGTGGGCTCTCCTTCATGAATCCTTAAGTCCCAATAGCTTCTGCCTCCCTGGTAAGGCTCATTGGTGCGATAGCCTACTGATTAGGCTGGATGATCATAGCCCGCATTAACACCCTGAGAGCGGCTCCGAGCTCTACGTCAATAACTGGCATGGTACCCATTGAAGTTGGTGGCGCTGGCTAACTCCCATCGTTGTTTTAAGAATACATGTTTCTACACACGCGCATAGCACGAGTTAGAAGGGCAAAGGATGTTCATCGCACGACATGGATCATGAAAGAAGGGGATATTTCCTAAAACGTCTAGTAGCCTCTTCGTCATAAGTGTGGTGCGCTTCACACCCATGAAAAAGACTCTACTCAGTGCAGCATTCAGACTCCCTAGGGCACTTCAAACCTAGGGCTCTGATACCAAGTTTGTCACGACCCGAACGTACACTTGGATCGTAGACACGGGACGAGGATCCCGAGAGATCCCAAGTCAACCCATGGCATGAGCATACATCTAATTTAAGCACATGAGTAGAAGACTTAACATAAAGAATGTAATAACATGATATAAAGGAGTTCATGACATGAAATAATAAAGACGATGATACAAGATTCATACATAGACGCTGACTATTACATACAGTCTGAAAAGCCTCTAGTCATAATAGATGGGTTGGAGGGATAAGATACCAACTAACCCTAGTATAATAAAACTGAAAGAAAGATAGAGTCTGAACATAAAACCTTCGAAACATGAGGACCCACCAACTGGGACGAAAGGATGATACCGAAAACAAGCTAGGAGTGGGGATGAGCCTGAGAACCGGGTCATGTATCATAAAATGATACAACATAGAAAGTATGTGGTCAGTACGTGGAATGTACCGAGTATGAAAGGTAAGTAAAACGGACATTTAAAACATATATGAGATTTAAATCAATTATAAGAGTAGGACATCATGCTCAAATTTTAAACAATATAATATAACATAGAGCCCAAGGTTTTCAACACATTTGTAATGCCAACATAATCGAGATCATAAGATGAGAGCTTTAATTAGCATGATATGAATAAAAAAAGTCAATAAGCATAACATGCATAGATCATGAGGAACAGTGGGAGATTCTCTTAACCGACTTACCTCACATGAGCACACATGAAACCCGGCTTGTAACCCTAGTCGGGAGGGTGTTCATACCTTGTCAAGGGTAGGAACCATGAAGGGTGTGATCACACATGAGAAAGGGCCATTTAGGCTAGGGAAAAACATGAGAGGGGTCCCAACATACCTATGGTGGCACGTAGTTCATGAGATCCAGGACTTAAACGTGAGCCCCGAATCTACTCGGACTACTACCAAAACATATATATTGTGCTCATAGTATATCATGCATGAGTTCATGGCTAGCTAAATCATGATAATTAGAAGCATGCATGTAGATAAGTAAATCAGCCATGAGGTAAGGCCCGTGGGTCGGCCAAAAACATGATTCATGCTTAATAAATTACATACATACTTGTAGATCATGCATATAGTTTAAATTTCCATAAGATCATAATAGATAACATAATATATTCATGATTTAATTCATAATACATGCTGGGCTTATCAAGAACATCAATGGATCATAAATCGGTTTATCATGGGGCATGCATAGTCAAGCTTAATTGATTAGAAATCCAAAATCAGCCACATTAATATCAATTTAGTATTCAAAAGATGATCAAAATCAGTAGAAAATGATAAGGTTTCAAAATTTCAAGACCTATAATTAAATCATCAAATTTTTATACAAATTAAATACAAAACCCCATGAGATTAAAATAAATTTTAAGTAAAAATAATAGAGTAGGAGCATGGGTGTGGAAGAATCCACTCATTGAAGACCTTACATACCTGGGATTGACTGATTCTTACCCTCCTTTGAAAGCCCGCGGGGAATTTTGAAGGGAATTGAAGAAGGAACCTTGAATCTCTCTTGGAACACCTCCTTATACTCTTTCATGCATGAGTAAGGGTTTAGAGTAGGTTATTCCCCTAAATCCCACCTTCCATAAGTCAAAACGACGTGGTATAGGATTCTTTAGCATAGAAAAGTCGCAATTTCCCTTAATAAAATTTTCCTAAAAACTGCTCCGGACGGACCAACGATCGATCCAATGGGTCGTTGCACGATATCATGATCCGTAGTATTGAGTCGTTGGGTCCACTGCCTCACAACAAACCTCAGGTTCTTCCCATGACTCGTCAGGATAAGTCGTTGCTTCAATCAACGGGTCGTTGGATCGGTCATTGTCAACACCTTGGCCATTCTGACTTTCCTTACCACGAGCCTTACCATGACTCGTGGTGGCTTCTAACGAGTCGTGGTCTCAATCCGTGGCATGCACTAGAATTCTCAACCCACAAGTAACGAATAGAAAAAACGGGCGATCTCTTCTTATAATGGATCGTGGGATGCCCTGTTGTTTTCCCATCTGCCTAAGTTCAACCCTTCCTATGATCGCTAACAACGACTCGCTGTTCTTGACAACGAGTCATTTCACCGTCCGTTATCACCACTACTTCCCTGACGCCCCCCCCCCCCATACCATGACTGCTTCCGACTATTCGTGGTATCCAACCACGAGTTGTTGAGTCGCTCGTCCCATGATATTTTGCCAGTTTTCTGCACTTTTCAAATTCAACTCCTGAGTCTATTTTTAGGCTCTTTTGGGGGTATTACATCTTATCCTGGAAGTAACACTGTGATACTCTGGTTTTAGTCTTTTTAGACCTTAACTTAGTCTGTCCCGATTTATATGGATCCTCTGGCGTAGGCAGGTATATCTGGACCTAGTCCTTTGCGACAACCTGTACCTGGGCATCTATAAGAGGATCCTGGGACGTTGGCCTCATATCTAACTACTAATAAGGTTCCCTCCTTAGGGCATCGACTAGTCTATCAGACTTGTAACAACTGGGGTGGCTTTCCTAAGCCACCTATACAACAAGCACTAAGTCGGCTGAAGCTAACAGTCACTGACAGTAGCCAATCATATGGCAAGCTATCTCTCAGTTCATTAAGCAACTCTAGTGCCATCAACTCAATGAGACAACCATCCTATTCATATTCCAGCCCTGGAGGTGTCAAGGTACGCCAACGGCCTCTGAGCGAGATTGACTGACAATATAGGCGTCAAACTGAAAGTTATATTGCCCGGCTATGCCTTATGCTGTCCAACTTACCAAGCAGGCCCAACAGTTAATCATAAACTTCTATGGCCTTGGCAAAATAGCAAAACATCAGAACACCTCTAAATAGTAAATAGGTGAATGGGGAACTCTCTATGGCGCACCAAGTGTTATTCAAGCTTAGCATACCCTTTTCCGATGGGAGATACTAAGGTATAATCTCAATACATCTTATAGCAGCTAACCAGAACATACATAATCATTATCCACTAGCAGCAACTAATCACAACATATAAGATCATTATCTACTTTCGAGGGCATAGGTTGTATCACTATATGACGGGAATAACTTGCCGAAGAGATAAGACTTAACATACCTCGAATGTCGATTTTCATTCACCCCGAATATTTCCATCCTAAAGCCAGTGATTCCACCAACTTGTAGCCCTTACGCTGAGAGAATAAGGCTATTTTTCAATTATAGGAATGGCTAATAATGATATCTTTTAAGGAACATTGACTACAATTCAACTTCATTTAATTCGGCCAAAACTCACAAATTATCGAGAGTTTGGAAGGTAGAAATGCTTACCTATAACTTGTAGCCGCTTAGGAGCCAATTAGAAATGATTTCTACAACTTTTACTCGGTGGGGCTGCGAAAATTCGGGCTAGATTTCAAGAAATAACTCTGTAGGGATGTTCCTTATAGGCCTGGAACTTGCTATCCAAGATGAATTTGCATTTGCACAGAGTTTAACAACGTAATTTGACGAAAAATGGATGAAACCCACCCTTATGCTCTGTTTGCTGTCGAGGAAAATATTAGAAACGAATTAACCAAACATGTAGGGGATTTTTATATAACTGAGGCGGTGAAAGGGGGTGGGGCGACACCCAGTGCGCCTGGCCTCCGGCCCCGACCTCCTGTCGGCTCGATATCGTGCTCATATACTCATCGCCCGGTCTTTTTCTGTATGGATCGTGCTCCAAAACCCTCAACATACATATGCATGCATCAGTTAAATGATAGAAACTTATGGGGTGTAACACATATCACCATTCATCATATTATTTTACTGAGTGTAAGAAGTAAGATTGGTCTGGTAATGTAAGGACCTAAATGAATTAAACTTATGGTTTGTTTTGTGCATTTTAATTTTTGATGTGTTTATAATGATTTGATGGTTTATGTGAAGTTAAATGAGGACTCGTGATGAGTTGTGAAATCTTTCGTGAATGGTTTATTATTTATTCCTTGTGGTTATGATGTGTCGATTGTTTATTGATGACTATGAATAGCTTAGATGAACATAATGAATAGAATGTTGAAAAGAGTTAAGAGAATGGTGGTTGTGCAGCTAAGTCGAGTAGCAAAATTTATTCCGCTACAATGAGACCATGGCAGCCGTCAAGTGATCGCTGCAACGAGGCCCAATTTAGTGAGCAGGTCGTCTAGCACCCTACATAGATTGAATTTTTGAATGAGTATTAATTATTGAAATTGTGTCCTAAGGTAACTGTATCTTATGGATTCATATATATATATATATATATATATATATATATATATATAGATTATTATTTAAGGTCGGTCGATGATGCCTACCAATACTATGTTTTGTATTGACGCTACTCCTGCATTTCTTTTTGAAGTTCAGAACTCTATCCCGGAAGCTCATTTCTCCCTCATCTCTAAAGTAGCCATAGATTTATAGAAAGGTAAGCGGCTCAAGACATGCTGATCGACTCTCCCATAGCCGATGTCTCTAGTTCAGGCACTGATTGTTTTCTTTCTATTCTTTTTTTCTTTTGGATTACACTTAGATAATGTTAGGTAGATGTCCTCGTTTACAATGACTATCATTCTGAGAGTGTTTTAAATAGTGGGTTGTTATTATTTCCCTTTTGTTTAGTGATGTTTCCGTTATTTATATTCATAATGTGATTTATTTCTAATAGTTGTAGACGGTTCTGGGTATTTAGTAGGAAATCATCGGTTCACCCACTGCGGGGGTTAGTGTGGGTGCCAATCACAGCCACTTGGGTCGTGAAAAAGTTGGTATCAGAGCGCTAGGTTTGTTGATCTCATTACACGAGGATGATTCTAATAGAGTCTCGCTGATTGGTGCGGAGACATCCGTAACTTATCTTCGAGATGCTACAAGACTTTAGGAAAACTCCCTTCTTTCTTTCCTTTTCGTGCTATTACTTGACCCCAATTGTTATTTGGGGATCCAATTTGGTATCTGGCGATTCTTCTTTATTTCTTTAACAGATGGTGAGAACACATGCAGGCAAAATTGAGAGGAAGCACCGGAGCCAGAAGTAACAACTGCAGTTCGTGACAGAGGACGGGGCAAAAGTCGCGGGCCTACTACTGCTTGAGGAGGAGCCCACTCTCCTGCTCTAGTTCAGGAGAGATCAACATCTCCAGTACCTCCGGTGGTGCAAGAGAGGGTGGCTGTGGAGGTCGAGGTTCCAACCCAGGAAGAGGCTGCAGCTGCTATAGCATCCTCCGAAGTCTTGGATTAGGTCCTTAACCTTCTAAGCAGCCTCGTGGGTAATTGGGCAGCGCCAGCGACTCCCACAGGGCAACAGTCGAGGATACAAAATCCAGCTACTATGGCTCCCCTATTGATGATATTTCAGAGGCTATGATGTTCCTAAGACCGGTAGCTAGATCGGTAATGACTGGAGAGGAGCATGACTTATTCTGGAGGTTCACAAAGATAAAGCATTGTACCTTCTGTTGTACTGAGGTGGAGGACTCCTACGAGTTTATCATTGACTGTCACGAGAGGCTCCACAAAATGGGGGCAGTGGAGAAGTACGGGGTAGAATTTTTCTTCTTCTAGCTGATGGGTGACACTAAGCTCTGGTGGAGGGCTTTTGTGGAGTGCAGACCGACGGGATCACCACCATTGACTTGGACCTAGTTCTACTCCACTTTTTTGGAGAAGTACGTGTGACATACCCAATTAGATTGGAGGCAAGATGAGTTCACCACCATTGAGCAGAGGACCTCTTTAGTTGCAGCGTATGAGGCACGATTTCACTTGGTGTCCAGGTATGCTCTGCCTTTATTGCCTATAGAGGAGGAGTGGATCAGGCGATTTGTTATGGGCCTGAATTTAGGTCTCCAGCTGTCAGTCCTTCAGATGGTCTCTGCAGGTAAGGCCTTTTAGGAGATAGTAGAGTTTGTAAAAAATGTGGAGGGGGTGAAACAGGATGGTTATGCAAAGAGTGTCGAAAATAAGTCTCAAAAGGTTGGTACTTTCAGCGGTTTCTTTGGTAGGTCTTCGATTCCTAGGGCTACTTAGGACGCCCTGTTCAATCAGCCATGCAGGTGTCAGCCGGGGGTTCGCCAGGGACCACTCTTTGACCGTCAGGTGCAGTCGGGGGTACTCAGATAGTCCGCTCAAATTTTAGGGCTCGCCCTATTTCCTCTGTTCTGACTTAGATACCAGTAATTGAGAAGGTGTACCATGATTGCGGGGAGTATGGCCATATTCGCAGATTGTGTGCCAGATTTGGTCAGGGCGGGCAGATTATTTCGCACCTAGCTCCTCGAGATCTGGCCCCTGCTAGGAGAGGATGGAATGCGTTCAGCAGAGATCACCCACAGCTAGGGAAGGGCAATCAGCCAGCGATTAGAGGTGGCACCCAGTCGGAAAGAGGAGATGCCTAGGTCGAAAGAGGTGGCAAACACTCCGATAGAGGGGTTGCATAGCTCAATAGCGACGGGTCTCAGGCAGGTAATCAGGCCCACTTTCATACATTTTCGGGTTGGCCCGAGGCAGAGGTTTCAGACATCATTATCACAGGTACAATTTTTGTATACGACAAAATGGCTACAACTTTTTTTGATCATGTATCTACTTTTTCCTATGTGTCTGCTAATTTTTCTATGGGGTTAGATATTGCTTGTGATGTACTTGATATTCATATCCATGTATCTACTCCGATTGGAAATTTTTTGGTAGTGGATAGGGTCTATCGTGCTTGTATTATTGACTTCTTTGATAGTGATACTCGGGTAGATTTGGTGATCTAAGACATGGTAGATTTTAATGTGATTTTGGGAATGAGCTGGTTATCTCTGTACCATGCCATTCTGAATTTTCATGCTAAGACCGTCACTGTAGCGGGGCCCGGGTCGTTCAGCTTGGAGTGGAAAGGGAATTGTAGCCCTACTCCTAAGAAACTTATCTCTTATATTCGTACCTGAAAATTGATAGGGAAGGGTGTTCAGTATATTTAGCTCATATTGAGATACCAGTTTAGAGGATTCTTCCATAAAGTAAGTCCTGGTAGTTTGTGAATTCTTAGAGGTATTTCTCGCGGATTTGTCTGGTATGCCGCCGGACCACGATATTGACTTCTGCAAAGATCTAGAGCCAAGGACCTGGCCTATTTCTATACCACCATACAGAATGGCACCAGCTGAGTTAGAACTCAAGGAGCAGTTGCAGGAGCTGTTTAGTAAGGGGTTTATCAGGGCAAGTGTCTCTCCGTGGAGGTGCTTTGATCTTGTTTGTGAAAAAGCAGAATGGTAGTACACGAATATGCATTGATTAGCATTAGCTGAATAAGTTAACCATGCAAAATAAATACCTTCTTCCTCAAATAGATGACCTATTTGATCAATTACAGGGGGCAGCAGTGTTCTCAAAGATTGATCTAAGATCGTACTGTCATCAGTTGAAGATTCGTGTTGAGGATATTCCCAAGATAGCTTTTTGGACAAAGTATAGACATTATGAGTTCCTAGTCATGTCCTTCGGACTCACTAATGCTCCAACAGCGTTCATGAGCTAGATGAATGGTATATTCAAACTCTATCTAGATTCATTTGTAATCATGTTTATTGATGATATCTTGGCGTACTCTAAGACTAAGCAGGAACATGAAAATCATCTGAGGATTATGCTGGGGTTGCTAAAGGAGTTACAGTTGTATTCCAAGTTCACCAAATGTGAATTTCGGCTGGAGTCAGTATCTTTTCTAGGACATATAGTCTCTAAGGAGGGGATAAGGTGGATCCACAGAAGGTAGAGGCTGTCCAAAACTGAGCTAGGCCCACTACAGTAACAGAGATGCGGAGTTTTGTGGGGATGGACATCTATTACCGCTGGTTTATGAAGGGATTTTCATCCATTGCCTCGATGTTGATAAGGCTGACTCAAAAGGATGTGCCTTTCCCATGGTTCGAGGAGTGCGAAGAGAGTTTCTAGAAGCTCAAACCCCTGCTAACCATGAAAATCCTGGCACTACCGGTAGAAGGTAAAGATTTTATAGTTTATTATGATGCCCCACGGTCTGGGTTGGGTTTTCTGTTAATACAGAAAGGGCAGGTGATTGCTTATGCTTCGAGAAAGTTGAAGGTGCATGAAAAGAATTACCCTGTGCTGGAGTTGGCAGAGGTGGTGTTCGCCTTAAAATTTTAGAGGCATTACTTGTACGAGGCCCGTTGTGAGGTGTTCACGGACCATCACAACCTGCAGCATGTGTTCTCCCAGAAAGACCTTAATCTAAGGTAGAAAAGATAGATGGAACTGCTTAAGTACTATGATGTCACAATCCTGTATCTCCTAGGGAAGTCCGAAGTGGTGGCAGATGCCTTGAGCCAAAAAGCAGTGAGTATGGGCAGTCTAGCTTGTTTAGAAGCTACTCGGCGGCCGATTGTTAGAGAACTCCAGACACTGGTGAACAGTCTGATGAGACTTCCATTGACAGAAATGGATGGGATACTAGCCAAAGTGGAGGCTAAGTCGTCATTGCTAGAAAAGGTAAAAGCCAAGCAATTTAAGGATGCAAAACTGAGTAAGATTCAGGACAAGGTTACAAGAGGAAGCTAAGGAAGAGGCATTGGATGATGAAGTGGTCTTGAGAATAAGGGGACATGTATGTGTTCCCAGGTTGATGAACTGATTAAAACCATCCTATTAGAAGCTCACAACTCAAGGTACTCTATCCATCCTGAGATTACTAAAATGCATCATGACTTGAAACGACATTATTGGTTGGGCGGAATAAAGAGGGACATTGTTGATCATGTCTCCCAGTGCCTAAACTGTCATCAGGTGAAGTATGAGTATCAGAAGCCTGGGGGAGTACTTCAGAGGATGCCCATCCCAAAGTGAAAGTGGGAGCGAATATTAATGGACTTTGTGGTTGGTCTTCCAAAGATATTAGGGAATTTTGACTCCATTTGGGTCATTGTCGATAGGCTGACTAAGTCTACCCACTTCTTACCTATTCAATTGAGATACAATGCCGATAAAATGGCCAAGCTGTATGTGAAGGAAGTGATTCGGTTGCATAGGGTGCTAGTTTTGATTATTTTAGATAGGGGTACATAGTTTACCTCCATTTTTGGAGGACCTCGCAGGCAGATACAATACCCCGGAAGTGGCTAAGACTAGACTTGGGAGTTGAAATAAAGTGCAGCAAAAAAGTTGAGAAATCATCTCAGGACGACCCATTGGACGAGTCGTGGGAAGCTCCCAGGGACCGTTGGTCCCTGTCGTGATAAGAATATGGTCGCAGGTCCAGGACCAACGAGTTATGGAACAACTCATTGGCTAGTGTAATGAGTTAGGGAAATAAGTCATTGTGAGAGTGGTCCTTGTCAAGGTCACTGTCACCAATCATGGTACGACTCATTTTATGGGACAACGAGTCGTGGTATGCTTCCTTTGGGTGGACTTCAAGAAGGTGAGTAGTTGGGGGAAGTGGTGGCAACGGGCGAAAACGATGAGTCGTTGGGACTAGTAATGACTCATCTTGTCTAGTCATGGTAGCAGACCTGAGCTTGGAAAATGGAGAGAAACAACAAGCGACATAACGACCCATTGGAGCTTAGGATGACCCATTGAATGAGTCGTTACACTGGGTAGTATGTAATTTCCTGTGAAGTTAGTAATGTTAAATTTGTAACTTCTAAGCTCCTATGCCCTATACTACATCGTTTTAAGATCAGTTAGAAGGGTTTTAAGGGTGATAAACCTATCCTAAGTCTTACCATTCCATGCATGCAAGTTTAGAGTTCTTCCTTAGAGATCAAGCTTGAGAAATTCTCCAATTTTCTCCAATTCCCTTTGGGTTTTCAAAGAGGAGTATAAATCAGATTTACCCAGGTATGTAAGGATATGAATGAGAATTCCTTTCACTCTCATGCTCAAAATTCTTCTCAATTCCATGAATTTCAATTCTAGATTCAAGTTCATGATCTTTTGGGGTTTATTCCAAATTTTGTGATATTCTCTATGATCTATCTATGGGCCAATTCCCTTCATTTATCAAATCATGTTTTAGGATCTATGGGCAGATTTTATGCTTATTTTGATTATTAATTCATAGTTTTAAATTTTAATTAAATTATGCCCAATTATGTAAGTTTCATAAAAGTCAAGTTATGATTCCATTATGACCTTGATCTTCCTAAGCCCTAAATTGTGATTTATGATTATTTCTATGATTTATCTCAAGTACTCCTCATGGATTTATGAATATCAAGTATATGTATTTTCACAAGTATGCATGTTCTTCATGATTTATGAATTTATGACTATTGGCCGACTCACAGGCCCTTATTCATGGCTAATCATGTATTTCAAGTATGATCAAGTATGTTATATTTTAATTGGCCATGAACTTCATGAATGATTCACGATTACGATATGAGTCTCAAGTGCATGTTTGTGGGAGCAGTGTCTAGCTCCGAGTAGACCCAGCGTTCAGGTAAACCCCGTGGTCTCAGAACTACGGGCCGCCAAGGTATATATATATATATATATATATATATATATATATATATATATATATATATATATTTGTATCTCTTGTGATATCACATCATGCACATCCCATGCCTGGAAAGCATGGGACAGTCCTGACCAATTGGGCAAAATAGTGGGGCATCATGTAAACTCTATCATGATGGTGTCGGTTAAGATGAGTCCTCCCATTTCTCCTCATAATTTATGCATGGATATGTTTATGTTATTTTGGCTCAAGTTATGTTTTATAAAGTTTCTCTTATGACTATGATTACATCTAGATTATGAACGGTTTGAAAACCTTGAGCCCTTATGTTTATATTATGATATTTATTTCATGATCATGTTGTCCTACTCTTATAAACTCTTATGTATTTTAACTGTCCATTTTTACTTACGTTGCAAACTCACTATATTCCAAGTACTGATAGCATACTCTATGTTGTATCATTTCATGATACAGGCTCGAACGTTCAGGTTTAGTCCCGCTGCTAGCCAGAGTTTCGGAGTTAGCATTCTCAACCTGTTGGTGAGTCCTCATCCTTCAAGGACCCTTTCTTCAGCTTGTATTTAATATTTTCAGTTTCAGTCTTTAGTGAGTTAGTTAGGGGTCTTGAACCATCAACTCGTCGGTTATATAGAGGCTTATCACACATAGTATATTTTCAGTTTCAAATCAGTGTTATGTTTTCAGATATTCAAATGTTATTATATTTTTAGGCTTCAGCTATTTCATATGCTAGATTTTCGCATTTATTATGTTGAGCTTTAAATGTCATGTCCATGCCATGGGTCGACTTAGAGTCTCTCGGGATTCTTTGTCCCATGTTTCGATCCGGGCCTATGTTTGCGTTGTGACAGCAGAACTAGGTACTAGGTTGGACCTCAGCACAACTTTTCATCCACAGATAGACAGGCAGTTGAAAAGGACCATTCAGGTGTTAGAAGACATGCTTCGGGCCTGCGTGATTGATTTTGGTGGCCATTGGGATAAATTTTTACCTTCGACAAAGTTTTCTTACAATAACAACTATCATTCAAGTATTGGCATGGAGCCATTCGAAGCTCTGTATGGGAGGAAATGTAGGTCTGCAATCGAATGGTTTGATACATTTGAGGTGAGGCCTATTCGTGCCCGCAAGTGTATGGGTCGTACAAGTAATATAGTGGCCTTTTTTAAGAACCGGATTGTCGAACCCATAGGGACTGGACCAATTCAGCTAACTATCTAGTTCGAGTGTGATATTAACTTCCACAAGTGTTGATTATAAAAGTTTTTGATATAGTTTAACTAAGTCTAAGTGTGGTCAACAAAATATTCGGAACTCATTCAAGGAGCAACATAGAGTTAAAGTCGGATAATCAGGCGATACTACGATTTGCAATGATTTAAGTATGAAACTATCAATTGTCATCTTACATAATTAGAATTTCATGTTCATGGCCTTCCGAGCCTCTAAACACGACAAACTAGCCTCACTACTACATTGAGAGCGAGGATGCTAATTCTAGTTCGTGGGCAATTAATTACGTGGATGTGGTTTATGGGGTTATGCCATTGATTAGGGTCCTTCCGTACCTCCAACCATTTAACCAAACTTAGTTTCACAACTACTTCTTCGAGTGGTGGAGTGACAAATCTAAGCCGGTGTCTTTCTCTCCTCCCATTTTATCAACCAAGCAAGGTATTAGGTATGTTTCTATCCTAACCACAAAATCTCATCAAAAGACAAGAACTTGCCTCTTACATTCTTATGTTCTTCCTTAGGTTTGCTTTATCAAGCATTTGCCTAAGTTTAATGTGTGTGTTTTCATGGTGATCAATCATAAAAACAACCATAATTAAGAATGCAAGACAAAACAACAATCATCAATAACTTAATTCCAAAACAAATTCATAAAAACACAATCATAACTCATGGCTTCAACCCTAGAGGAAGGGTTCTAGCCATTCAAGTTTATAAAATTACAAGAAAACATTGTTAAAGTAACATACTTACAAGAATTGGTAGAGGAGAAGATGAAATTGATGAACCCTAGGTGAGTTCTCCCACTTCTCCCATCACTCCTAGGTGGTTTTCCAGAATAAAATCGTGACAAAATGATTTTAGGAGCTAAGGGACCTATTTATAGTAAATGTGAATTGTGCAAAATTATGCCTGTCATGGGATGGCTCTGTGTCACGGAGTGTATCGCAGAGCACTGCCTCCATAACACGGAGGTAACACGGAGGCACAATGGAAATCTCCTCAGGATGCCAAGAGGTTGAGGCTTGCCACGATGGTCGGCGTGACACGCTGCTCATGCAGCGCGATGGCGGGGCGCTGGCGCGCAGGTCGCCTGGCGTGGCACGGCGCTGGCGCGCAGGATGCCTGCCTGCTTGCTGCCTTCCTCTCGCGCCTGGCATGGGCGTGGCACGGCGCTGGGCACGGTGATCTTGGGCAGAATTATATGCCCAAGTGATACTCAAATGCTTCATTTCATCTTTGTTATCTATCGTTATTTGTGCATTCTCATGTGATTTGTAGTTAAAATGTGAATTTATACTAACCAACATGATTAGTGTTGTTTTGCAGGTAAAATGGAATTTTGGAAAGCTAAGATACATGTTGGTAAAAATCGGGAATGGACTTGGAAGCAAGGAGTGGAAAAGGTCAAGGAAGAGCAGCAAAAATAAGGGCTCCGCGATGGAGTTGTGTCACGCTGCCATCACGAAGGCATTTTGCCTCAGGTGATTTAATTTTGGCCATTTTCAGTGAAGCCTCGCGTTACCTCCATGACACGGAGGCAATGCCATGCGATGCAAGACGTGGCACGTTGAGTACAATTACCTGGGACATCAATTTCCAGTGTAGGTGCGTGATAGCACTGTGGCACGTTGGCCAGGCTCCGCAATGCAGGCCGTGGCACGCCAAGGTGAAAATTCTGAGGAGCCTAATTCCAGAGAGGGTCCGCGATACCCCCGTGGCACGGAGGGAGTGCTCCGCGATACACTCCGTGCCACGTTGCTTGTTATTCCGGGAAAAATTCTCAATAGTATAAATAGAACACTTAGGTTTATTTTTAAACATTCTGACTTGGTTGAGCAAGAACGTGGGTTACAGGTAGTTGAGGGGACGAAAATTCTAGGGTTCTTCTCTATCTCTTTCTCTTTTATCTCAATTGTTTATGAATTACACTTATTTGATGATGTTTAATCCACAAATGAGTGGCTAAATTCACTTCTTGCTGAGGTTAAGAACAATTGTAGTGGAATGTAATTGTTGATCACTTTAGTTTTCATCTTTTCTTCAATGGTTGTTCTATCAATTCTTGTTCTTACTGCATTAATGTTTGGCCAATGTTAATGTATATCTAAAAGATCCAATTTTGATTTTGAGAAGGAAAGAAATTGGAAAGTTGTGAATTGGTAGGATATGATCTCTTCTTAGTTTGGAAAAATTGAGAATTGATTTACATTCAGAATAGAAATATATCTGAAAGTCTTATTAGTCAATTAAGGAATCGGTTTTGTATGGCTAGCACATGAAATTCTTTTATCACAGATATGTAGATTGAAGGCTCATGATTCTTAAGTTGGATAGGAGACGAAAGTTCCAATCCATAGGCAATAATTCTTGACTAGCAACCGAAGGAAAGATTAACTAAATTGTATCGATAAATTAATACCCTGCATGTTCATTTTAACCTCAGAATGCTCATTACTATAGTTCAGACTCACTTTATAATTTTGTCTTAGATTCGAATTGATTAGGAAACTAAACTCTCAAAATCTTATTTAAATTGTTGTCTGCATTCTTAAAGGTATAGTTCATTGACACTTAAGTTAATTATTACCTTGGTTCAGTCCCTGTGGGATCGATACTTGGCTTACTTAAGCCATTTTACTACTTGTTCGACCACATGAACTTGTGTGTAGTCACCATAGAAGCCCTAACACGCGGCACACGCACAGCGTGGAACGCTGCCTGGCGCGGCCAGCCTTGCCAAGGCATGCTTCTTGCCGACTTTTGCAAATAGCTCCCGACTCTATTCCTCTACTTCACCAACTTATAAATTAGTTCCTCAAATTCATTTAAACCAACAAAACAAGGACTAATCATGTTGGTTAGTACATATATTCACATTTATATAAAATCACATGAAAATGTATATAATTAATTAGCTAAACAAGACTAAATTAAGTTATAAAGCATCACTCGGGCATGCTATTTTTCCCGAGATCAAGGCCTTAGGGTACTGACTTGCTTAAGGAGTCCTTGGTAAAGGTTCGGGTGATTTAAGAACATATGATCGGTTCTCAAAACAAGCAGAAGCAATATGCATACAGAAAGGTGAGGGACATGGAGTTCATGGTGGGAGAGCAGAGTGTTACTCAAGGTCTCCCTCATGAAGGGGGTGATGAGGTTTGGAAAGTGGGGTAAACTTAGCCCGAGACACATTGGGCCACTCGAGATCCTACAGCGTACGGAGGAAGTAGCTTATGAATTAGCCTTGCCACCAGGACTATCAGGGATACATCCAGCCTTCCATGTCTCCATGAAGAAATACCATGGGGATGCATCGTACATAATCAAATGGGACTCAGTGTTGCTGGATGAGAACTTGTCCTATGAGGAGGAGTCCAATTCTATAATAGATAGAGAGGTCCACAAATTGAGATCAAAGGAGATTGCAACGGTAAAGGTCCAATAGAAGAATCATCCCATAGAGGAAGCCACTTGGGAGATCGAGGCCGACATATGGAACAAATATCCACAATTGTTTGTAGAATCTGGTACGTCCTCTTCTTTGCTTTTGTAGACCATTCTGGGATGAATAATATTTTAATTTGTATCTGATATCACAATTCATCTATTGTTACAGGGGAAAAAATAAGATCGAACACTCCTCTACAGCCTAATTGTTGGTGGGAAGGTGTGGAGTAAGTGTTAAGGAAATTTTGAGCTGCGAAATGGGTTGTGTGCAAGAAATGGGAGCTACTAGTTACAGGAGCCGCTGAAGCTGAGGGACAACCGCTGTAGCGAGACCATTACCACGGTCGAAGGTCATTTGTAATGGACCGGGAAATATACCATCGGATCCGCTATGACGGTGTCTTGGGCACTATATCGGGTTCACTGCAACTAAAATATGATGCTTCAGTGGATGACGAGAACCAGTAAGTGGATTTTAGTGGGATTTCAAGGGGTTTACCCCATTATTTCAAACATGAACTATGAGAATTCAGAGCGAATTCCCTAAGTGTAGAGCAGTATACCCTTCTCAAAGATAAGAATCTTAGTCTATTCTCTTTACTTTGATACCCAAACCCCGTAGAATCATTAGAGGGACCTGCAATGATGGAAATTCTAGGTTGAAAAATCCTAGAACTATGAGAGTAGGGGAAATTGATTGGGTGGTGAAGGTTGTTAATTTCTAGGTCTATAAGCATGTAATTATTAATCCCTAGGATGAATGAGATGGTGCTAGTTCATCATTCCTAATATTGGAGACCTAGAGTTTGGTAAAAGTAGGGAATGTAGTGTTAAAAATGCCTGAAAGAGGGTTTGGGGAGTGGAAACCTCATATGAACCGGGGTTGAATGATCAATGGTAGGATTAGAGTGGATGAATTACTCGCAGGTAATGACTAAAACACCATGAGATGGGTATAATGAGGACGGGGTTGAATTTCCAAAATCTTTATTCCCCCGAAATAGTCTATTGATTCCCTATTAAACTTTTATGCTAGATTTTGAATGTTCGGATGCGCTGAGGAAAGGAAAGGCTCCAAAAAAGTAACTTGAGGTTTCCCATCTTCAATCGAGATAGGTTATGGTTTAGAAGGAGTTACACTTGAATAATAAGATGTATTGTGTGGAATGACTATACGTGGATTTGGTCTTCAGACATTGCTTGTTGTCATAATTTTTTGTTGAATTCTAATATTGGATGGTTTTTTCTATGAAATCATTATTTATGTGATGTGGACAATATGCTAAGAGATTGTTCTTGTTCGTTTTTATTGTCTGAACATGATCACTGAAAATATGTGAGTATTTAAGTTGAGAGAGGTAAGATGAGGCCTCCCAAGGGTCAAATAACTGACTGAGTGGTAAAACACTGAGGTGTAAATGGAAGTGGATAATATGAATATCCTGAGCTAGGGGAGCATCCAGGCAAGCAATGATGGTTAAGTGGCTCATGCCCGAGGAGAGCATCCAAATGAGCAAATGAGTTGGAGCGGGTACCAAACCGGTGCAGTACATGAATTTCTAGATTCTCCTGCAGGTCATGACTGGAAGGGAAAAATAAAACCCTCTCGCATGTTTGTATATCAATATTTAGTGTTAGAGTGTTCATGGTAATCTGATGGAGGCGTATGCCCAGTACATCACCATTCGTTGTATTATTTTACTGAATGTAAGAAGTAAGATCGGCCTGGGAATGTGAGGAACTCAATGAATTGAACTTATGGTCATGTGCTTTGTGAATTTGAATTGTTGATGTGTTTATAATGATTTGATGGTTTATGTGAAGTTAAATGAGGACTCGTGATGAGTTGTGAAACCTTTCATGAATGGTTCATTGTATATTCTTTGTGGTTATGATGTGTTGATTGTTTATTGATGACTATGAATACTTGGATGAACATAACGAATAGAATGCTAAAAAGAGTTAAGAGAATGGTGGGTGTGCAGCTAAGTCAAGCTACTGCCAAGGTAGCACCGCTACAGCAAAACATATTTCACTGCAGCGAGACCGTGGGAGTGGTCAAGTAACCGTTGCAGCGAGGCCCAATCCAGTGAGCAGGCCAGCTGGCACCCTACACAGATTGATTTTCTGAATGAGTATTAATTACTGAAATTGTGTCCTGAGATAACTGTATATTGTGGATTATATATATATATATATATATATATATATATATATATATATATTAAGGTCAGCTGACGATGCCTACCAGTACTGTGTTTTGTACTAACACTAATCCTGCACTTCTTTTCAGAGTGCAGAACTCAATCCCAGAATCTCATCTCTCCCTCATCTCTAAAGTAGCAGCGGATTTATAGAAAAGTGAGCGACTCAAGATGTGCTGATCAACTTTCCCGTAGTCGATGTCTCTAGTTTAAACACTGAAGTTTTCTTGCCATTCTCTTTTTTTTTGGATTACTCTTAGACAATATTAGGTAGATGTCACGCCCCACCGTCAAAGACGTAACTGGCATCTAATGCCACACTGGACTTTGAGCTGACCTGGGTGGACATCTACACTTCTGGTGTATGTCAGCGGCACATAACCAAGAAAATAACCAGTTATATCTCGGCTATAAACACAACCCTAGCCGACAAGGCCACTATACAATACCTGCAGTAAATTAGCTAACCCAATAGAAACAGTAATATCATTCTATGCAAGCCAACAAGACCACCACGCTCCTAACAAATAACATAACTAGGCCCCACACAGCCAAAACCACATATGTAACCAACCACCATAGTCTGCAAGCCTCAAAGAGTGAAATATTGGTCGGGATAGGGCTCCGGCCTACCCAAAAATTATCTAACCAAAGACAGGACAACCTCTACTATCTGGAAACTCCAAAGGAAAGGAGTTGACCGTTCTGCTGACTCTGAATAGCTTCTAAGAAGGTCCCAAAACCTGTTTATCTAGACCTGTAGGAAAGTATGCAGTGCCCCATGCGTGGGCGTCAGTACAATATGTACTTAATATGTAAGGCAGTACTAACAACTTAATGAAAGCTAGTAAAGAACTGAAGTAATCAGTAATAATGGTCAGACGTTAACTTGTAAGATTTCATAACCATAGCCTGCATCTAGTAGGAAATTATACCAATAGAACTCAAGCAACATAATCATACACTCATAAACTATATCTAGCAAGCAAGTATACAAACAAGAACCTAACCTGGCCTCCATAAGCTTGGAAGGTGAAAATAACACAGAAACAACCTACTTGGGCCCCCATAAGCCCCAACAAGTGAAAGCAAAGTATAACTCCTATCTATTTCATTGTAGCCCCGTAGGCAAGCTATAACTAAAGACATACTCGGTCTTTGAAATTGTATTCAAGCCGTCTGGGTTTCTGCAATTGTGTCTGAGTCATCTGGGCTCCTGTAACTGTATTTGAGCTATCTGGGCTTCTATAACTGTATCTGAGCCATCTGGGCTCCTGTAACTGCATATGAGTCGTCTGGGCTCCTGTACCTGTATATGAGCTGTTTGGGCTCCTGTAGCTGATTATGAGCCATCTGGGCTCCCGTAACTGTATATGAGCCGTCTGGACTCCTGTAACTGTATATGAGCCTCTTGGGCTCCTATAGCTATATATGAGCCATCTGAGCTCTTGTAACGGTATCTAAATAGCAACCAACACGCATACTCTATATGTTAATGGCTAGCCAGTTAGTCATGGAAGTAATCATAAAATCAGCTAGCTTAGAAAGAAAAGGGCGAGGTCTGAACTAACCTGGCGACACTCTAAAGGTCATACTAGTAGAATAGTCGTTCATCAGTGGACAACAAGGTCGTAGGCGACCAACTATATGGTTCCCTCGCCTAGAATGACTGTAGGGCTGCTAATAACTGGATATGATACTAGGTGATCAGCCATAATAGTCCTTTAGGCAGCCACAACAATCATTAACCCGAAGAGTAAACAATAATACTAAGGTTCTAGTTCATAGGCGTCGATCTGGTCTGTCCTGACAACATATAGCCCATGTGAGCAATATGTAGCCCCGTAGGTAGGGATACTTAGACTTATCCCTTCTAGACAACATGTACGTTGGCATCTGTATGAAGAGCCAAAGGCATTAGCCCCACGTATAACGGCTACTAAGTTACTTACTTAGGATATCGCAAAGTCCATCAGACTTCTGGTAACTAGGGTGGTTCCCTGAGCGGCCGATAACTATAAGTCAAAAGAAGCTATACGGTCATTGGCAGTAGGTAGTTACCCTAGCAATCTACCACCCGGTTCATTAGGCAACTCTAGTGCCACTGACTCAAATGTAAGGCTATCCAATCATCACTCTAGTCTTGTAGGTGTCAAATAGGAAGTTATCTTGCCAAACTATGTCCTATGCCGCCTAATTTAACCAAGTACGCTAATAGCTAACCACAAGCCTCTTTGGTCTCAGTATGGCAGCAAAACATTACTAGTCTCTCTAGACGGTGAATAACTGAATAGGGAATCTCTTTATCACTTCTAGCGATAGTCAAAACTAAATACAATCTTTCCCAACAAGGGATACTATGTTACAACCCCAATTCTCCTCGTAGCAGCTAACCACAACATGTAAAATCATAAGCTACTAAAATATTAAAAGTCATATTAACTATACAACGAGAAAAACTTGCGGAAAGAGGTTAGCCTTAACATACCTCAATTGCCGAATTCAACTCAATCAATCCAGCTATGATCAAGAACTCGTAATCCCTCCGTATTCTAGCTTTTATGCCAAGGGAACAGGACTATATAATCCAAGAGCTAGGCCAGCAATTCATATCCCACAAACATAACAATAATACATCAAAACGAGTTCAACTCGATGAAATCTTACGAATTCTTGTAGATTAGAAAGGTAGAAATACTTAGTTATTAATTGTAGACGTTTAGGACTTGATTAGAAGTGATTTCTACCACTTCTACTCGACGGGACTCTATCAAACTGAGCCCAATTCGAAGATTCACTCATATATATGTTCTTCGTAGGCCCAGGAATCATTACCTAAGAAGAATTTGTAATTAGACATGATTTAGCAGCGTAATTTGACTTCAAATTGATGAAATTCTAGTAAGAGAATCGCCTAAGCCAAGGGTCCTCTTTCAAAATGTTTTAAATGAAACTAAATCACACTTAAGAACGTATATAGTGGGAGGCGGTGGCAAGGGTCCGCGGCGTGCCCCTCATAGCGCCGGGATAGAAGCGCGACGTGCCACCTAGTGCGCCAGGGAGGAGTGCACGATGCAGCACCCATAGTTCCCTGCCTCTGTCCCCGACTTCTCACTCACTCGATAACGCGCTCGCGTGCTCCACCTTCGAGTCTTATATCACATGTGCCTTGCTCTAGGAACTCTCAATCACATGCACACGTCGGCTAGACGAAAGAAACTTACGGGGTGTAACAATAGATGTCCTCGTGTATAATGACTATCAGGTTTTGGGAGTGTTTTAAACGGAGAGTTGTTATTATTTTACTTTTGTTTAGTGATGTTTCCATTATTTATATTCATAATGTGATTTATTTCTAATAGTTAAGGATAGTTTTGGGTAGTTAGTAGGGAATCATTGGTTCGCCCACCGGGCGGATTAGTGTGGGTGCCAATCACAGCCACTTGGATCGTGACATCATATTTGAAAAGTGGTACCATAAATATTAAATATTTCAAATCTTGAGATAATCTTGCATATGAACTAACCAAGGCCTTGACAAAGATAAGAGGTTTTCAACACATCAAGGGGGATGGTATGAAGCCTATAAATTTCTAAGTCATATATGAGGAACCCAACCTGGAAACTGGAGATCCTAAAACAAGGTCAATGGGAAAAACGAATCATATGATGACTTGTTGTGAAATACACTATTATTTTATTTTATTCCCTTCTTATGATGTGATTATTAATGATTTGTGGAGGTTGATTTAAAAAAAGTCTTCATGAAAGCTTGTATCTCATATGAGTAGGGTATCAAAATTACTGGAGCACTCTTGGCAAATTTACCTATATGAGTGTGGAAGTAGGTTGCTTTCTATGACAATAAGGCTTGTTCTCAAAAACACTCATGAAAATCGGGATAGCACAAGACCGTAATATGTTGGCTAATAAAACTTATGTCAACACCTTGATTATTATGTGTAAGCAATAATACTTTATTTTTCTTAAGCAGTCATAGTTTAAATCTAAGACCACTACTGAGTCTGGAGTAAAGATTGTTGTTTTACTAAGTGAAAGTTCAATGCAGAGCACACCTTCATTATGCATAATAGTCTGTCTTCAACTAAATTGGTGACTCTAGCAAAAAAAATAGAGTACGTTATAAAGAATTAATTAATCAGTTGGACATTTGAGAGACAAAAACTTCTTACTTTAAATATTAAAATGAGGAGGGGATTGGATTTTGAACATTTTAATATTATAAAATGTTATATTATAGTGTTTTAATAATGTGTTATTTCTCATATTCACTGTCATGAATATGACCATTACTTTTTTTATAAATACTATGTCATTGTTTCCTCATTATTCTACTTTATTATGCTTATAACTTATGTAATCTCTAAGGTGTAATTCTCCAATAATTTACCTACATTATTGCCCCACATTCTTTCAATTTATTACAATAAAAAATTCTTCACCTATAAATAGTGATGGTCTTATCTTATATTGTATGAGAAGAGGAAGATGAGAAGTGTGAAAAATATAGTAGTATATATTGAGGTTAGTATCGTGAAAGAGAGAGAGTTGAGATGAAGAAAAAAATATTCTAAGTCTTCAACTAATTCACTATACAAAGGAGAGTTATTTTATATTGAAGGAAGATGTTCTTTTGGTAGAGCTTTGGACTTTTCAACTAATCCAAAGTTGTTTGAGTCACACGACATTGTTGGGTTATTGCATCCTGGAGCGGATAAGTCAAGAATAATACTGTTGGATCGGTGAATATTATACCATAGTGGGATAGAAACTCCTTAAAGAGAGCGAGATATCCGCGTCTCAACCTAAATATTTATTTGTTCATTTTATTTTCAAATATAATTTACGATATATTCACCAATAGTATCCATTTCACCTTTTAATTGTATTCATGTTAGTTTGACTAATTTTTCACCAATCATATATTCCTATACTTTGATTGATATAGTAATTATATTAATGGTGAACGTACAGTCAATATGTCGTCGTCATGGTTGAGAAAGACACAAGTCATAGCTGCGGCATCGGATCTTGATCCTCCATATGGTTATCTTATATAGTTATTTAATTAACAGTGGAAACTACCACTGTTATATGTATTTTTTTTACTTAAAAAAATTATTTTTATTTTATTAGGATAAAAAAAAAGAAATTACAAAGTGAAAAATTAAATTCTCATGTATAAAATAAAAAATCAGGTAATTAATCAATTAAGCTACTAAAATGCTCTTGTTCCTTGTTATATTCATAAGTATTTCAATATTGTCTTTTCTTCAATCTATTTCTTTCTTATTTTCGTAAGCGTAATAAAGAAAGTTTCCCCTTTCCTCGTATGGTTTAGATTTTCTTTTTTTTATTTGCTCTTAGTAGACTTAGTTCTCTGTTCACATGAGTTGATTGTCGGCTTTGCTTGATTTATTTTACAATACTATAAAATATTGCAATAATCGGGTGAAATATACTGACACCTAAAAAATCAAAATTCTTGGAAAGATTTTGAAAAATCTGATTTTGATTTTACAAAATAGAATAACAAAAAATTTGATATAATATAAATCTTATAAAATAATCGCCTGGCCTGAATCATTGACACGCTAACTGCAAGTAAGCAAATGTTAAGTTTCACTTCTAGCTCTTTGTATGAAAAATCTCATATTTGCCTTTATACTATCGAAAATCAGCTATATTTGTCATTTTTCAACAAATATAACACTATAGTCATACTTTAGTTTTGTATTTACCCCAACCAATTAAAATCAACAATATTTACTTATTCACCTATTAAAACTTCATTTTCAGTTTTAAAAGATTACGTGTCATGCTTTTATTGAACGGAAAAATCAACCAAATTTTTATAGAGTTCATCATAAAAAACATGTTATATTTGCCCCTCATCCTAAAGTGTAAATAGAGTTCACTTTTTTAATAGAAGTTAGAACACTGAAAACAAAATGAATTCTTGCCAGAAATTAATTTTTTTCTGAAATAATGAATCAAATCAAATACACAGCATGTAGAATCATTGAATTAGTTTCACTTGTTAGGTAGTGTGATCACATTTGAAGATGAACTGAACCATTATTAAGTCACAATCTAAAATCGTATCTTGCAGTTGTTCCAATGCTTTTCGGAGAAAAAGTTTTCACAAGAATCTTCAAGGAACTTTACAAGAATTTAAGAGAGAAGAAGAAGAAGCAGCTATCAGTCTATTGTTTTTCTGTTCACAATGAAAAAAATAGAGGTTCCCCTTTATCTAAAGGACGCAAGGCACCGATTTAGGAGGAATTCTAACCATTGTGTCCTTTCATTCTTTATATATATATATATATATATATATATATATATATATATATATATATATATATATATATATATATATATGGATTGACCTACATGGATGACCTAATCTAGTTCCTTAATCTTCCACTCACACATAGTAGGTCAATTCTTATTCCTATTTATAACTTTCATACCTAATGACTAGACCTTGTGACTAGTGCATACTTTGAGAGCTTCATTGCTATACATTTGTTGGAAATATATAGCATCTCGATCAATGAAACTTAGAGTAGATTATACTATGGAGTACCCTAGAACATTTTTCACATTCATATTGTGCACAATCTCCGTCTTAAGCTTAAGTTCATCATTATGTTCTTTTCTAAAAAAATATATAAAGGACCGGTCAATGAACATAATTAATATGATAATACTTAATGATCTTCCTCATATCATGATTCTCTTAATCTCTATGTAATATGCTTTTCTAGAGATGTCCTATCAGACCAAATTAAACATGATCTCTTGGAAACATTCTAAGATAACAAACACCATATTGAATCTCAAGAAACAAATCAAAGTCATGGGAGTATAATATAAAGAAAATAAGTTATAATTTTCTTGAGCTTCATACGACAACAAGTAGAGATTTAAACTTGTATCGCCCTTATGGGTCATCATATGCATACATGGTATGAAACATGTATCACAGTATTAACTCCTTTCCCATGGAGCGCGTGTTTTTCAAAATTAAATATTATACAGATGATAGTTCAAATAAGTTATATATAACTTCGCATTCATAAATCTACTCAATTATTTTATTCATAAAAAGCCTCACATCTGGCATTAAGAACAGACTAACTCATTTTAATCACATATGATTAAACATAAAAACAAATGACATTTTTTATTATAAACTTTCAGCTCTTTGTTATCATCATTGCTGACAATAATTAGTTTATGACTGTCTCATCTCTATCTGTCTCTTAGACGATAGAGACGATTGCCTGTGTAAATAGGCCAATCTTTTTGTCTGCCTGACATATTTCTTATACTAAGAATTTATACTATGCATAATGAAATATTATATGTCTATGAACCAAGAAGTACGGATAATTAGGCATAAACTAACATTAACTTCAAAAATGTAGATTTACATGAACATGATTGAAAAAAATAAAAATATAAATATATTAGCATCTATGAAAATCTATAGATTTCACATGTCTTTCATAAGCATCACATGCTATGTATTTCACATTCATTTTCTTTTGTGCAATGATGTATCTAACAAAATTATATTTAATATCAATATGTTTTGTTTTTCATGGTACTTGAGATCCTTTGTGTAGGCTATTGTCACGACCCGAACATAGGCCCGGATTGAGACACTGGACAAAGAACCCCGAGAGGCTCCACGTTGACCCATGGCATAATCATAATATAACACTAGCAAGATAACAGCTAACAAAATCATAACTAAGCGGAAGCTGACTGAAAGAGTCTAATCAAAACCTATAAGAACATAGTCTATTAAAACTCTGAATCATAAGCTGAATCTGTTTATACATGTCCAAAAGCCTCTATTACACTGATGAGCTGCTTGGACAAGTCCCTAGCTAACTCCTAAAGTATGAAAACTGAAATATAACTGAAATATGAAAAACATAGATCTCGTCCTCGGGAGATAAGGACTTACCACGGTCAGCTGAGATGGAAATAGAGCGTGTCTAACCGCGGGGCTGAGTCTGAAAACTTAGATCAATATCATAAAATGATATATCACATAAAGTATGCGGTCAGTACTTAAAATATACCGAGTATGGGAAAAACGTAAAGGAACTAAAACATGTAAGAATACTGGGAGAAAATAAACTGAGTACATCACTAATATATCTAACTGAACTGGAATACCATAACCCTGCCTGAGACATATGAATATTTCCATGATGCTTTTATTTGAAAATATTTAATGAAGTATAATCAAAACTGATACATAAGGGTCATGTACATATATTGAGAACCGAAGTTGTAACTGATATCATACACTATATTGACTAACTGCTGACAACTAAGACTAAATTCTGCTAAGACTGATTTGAACTGAAGTCTGAGACCATATGGAGCTAAGTTAAAACTAAAATCGTAAACTAAGGGAGACGTTCTCTACTATTGAGAGTCCCTGACTGAACTAAGGGAAGCATTCTCTGCTATTGAGAATCCCTGACTGAGCTAAGGGAAACATTCTCTGCTATTGAGAATCCCTAACTGAACTAAGGGAAATATTCTCTGTTATTGAGAATCTCAATTATACTTTAACATGGAAGACACCAATCTGACATCATTCGCCTAGTCTAGGCTACTTCAGCTAATCAGAGATCTGAGTGTTCAACTAATCACAACATACTAAACTTATTAGAGTCTGATCAAGGCAACTTTCTACTATCAAGACGCCTGAAAGTCTGAAGGATCATGATCATGCTTTGTCCTCAAAATTCATAACATTATAGACCCAAAATCGTAGTGTAAAATCATATATTCTAGATTCATGAAAAGCCCATAGGTTCTAGTCATGCTTTAAACATATATAACGAATTCATGGTAAGAGCATGGGAATAATTTAAAAGGCCATATTCCAAAGTTAATGCTAATTCATGGTAAAAATTCTATAATCATGTTATTTCCATATCATGTACATAATGCATGAATTTGAAAGTAATTTCATAATCATACACGGCTATTTATCACGAGGGTCTTGGAATCCATAAAAGACATGTGAGAATGCATGCATAGATAGAAACCCTAAGGCATGCTTTTCTAGAAATCAAGGGATTAAGGTTTTAACATAAAAATTGAGACACAAGGATGAAAAGGAATCCTTGTTGAAATCCCATATACCTGGTTAGAAAACTCCCTTAATGATCTTGGAACTCGCAACACCTTGAATAGAAACCCTAGGTGTTCTTGAGCTTTCAGAAAAGAAAAGGAAAAAGAACTTTACGGATGATTTTGGAGAATGAGGTCTTAGGCTAGTGAAAATCCTTTAACTCGACCCTTACAATACCTAAAATAACGTCACTTAAAAACTGAAAGCATAAGATTTTACTAAAATACCCTTAGAATTTCGATCCAAAAACTGCCCCTCCAGTGACCACGACCCACACCATGAGTTGTTGCTCCTTACCATGGCTCGTGGTGACCATCTGTTACTTCTGGCCAAATTTACAGCTTCTGATTCTTTGACCAATGATTGAACAAGACGAGTCGTTACTTGTAACAACAACTCATCAATTCCTCCCGTCGTCACCACTGTCTCAAATAGTCCAACTCCTCAGATCCCTTCAACGACCAATATGACGAGTTGTTACTCTACTTAACGGTTCATCGTAACCGTCCATTGCCAATGCATAAATAATTGAACCATTTCTGAACTCCAACTAACGATCCCTCAGGACAACCCGTCACAGGAAATAATGGGTCGTCTCTTGGCTCGTTGTTTGCTGGGGACTCACAACGAGGCACATAACGGGTCGTTGTTCCTCACAACGACACCTTGCTCCCTCTCATTGCTGAAAAGTCCTATTGCACACTTTCTGAACTCCTTCCAACGGCCCATCTTAACGACCCTTTACTCGTACCAACGAGTCATCACACGAGTCGTTCTGAGGCATTTTTGCTGGTTTTCCTGCTGAACTTCATCCAACTCTAGGGTTTGATCTAGAAAACTCTTGGAGTGTTACAGCTATTGCAGCTTCACTATCACAATTGATGATTACTGGCTCAATAGCGTTATTATTAATGCCCAAGTGTCCCATTAAAAGTCTAAGCCAAATAGCTTCCTGCACAGCCGCTGAAAGCGCTACGAATTCAGCTTCCATTATTGATAAGACTATGCATGATTGTTTCTTTCTCTCCTCTCTAATCAAAATCAATGTAGTGTTTGAGTTGTAGATCATTTCTTAATAACATAAGAAATTATCGACTGTGCCTTTAAGATATCTCAATATCCTTTTAGCTAATTTCTAGTGTTGTTTTCCTGGATCAGAATGATATCTGCTAACTAGCCTAATAGCATAACAGATATCATGTCTAATGCATATCATAACATACATTAGATTTCTGATCGCCTGGCATAAGGAACCTTTCTCATTCGTTCATTCTCTTAGGGTGTCTGAGGGCACATCATTCGATTTAAAGCTTCACTTTAGAAATAAGAGTGTTTATAGGTTTGCAATCTTGCATATTAAAACGTTCAAGAACCTTCTTAATGTAAGGTTCCTGTGAAAGAGATAACAATCTTTTTGAACGATCTATTGAAATCTTAACTCCAAGAATGTATGATGCTTCACTCATGTTTTTCATCTCAAATGTAGATGATAACCACTCTTTTATTTCTTCCACATACTCAATGTCACTTGCAGCTGTAAGTATATCATCTACATATTGTGATAAGATCATAAACTTATATTTAGATCTTTTGATGTACACACAATTATCTTCATAAATCATAACAAAATGATATAATATGATCGCATTATGAAAATGCAAATACCATCGTCTAGAAGATATTTTAAGGCCATAAATCGACCTATGAAGTCGACATACTTCATGCTCTTCGCCTTTCTTCACTTAACCTAAGGTTGTTCAATGTAAATTTCTTCTTCTAGTTCTCCATTGAGAAAAACTATTTTTACATCTATTTGATACAATTCAAGATCCAAATTAGCCACTATTGACAAAATTAGCATTATTGAAGCAAAATGTACGACTGTGAAAAAATTTCTTCATGATCAATTTCTTCATATTATGTGTACCCCTTACCTACTAGGCGAGCTTTAAATCTCTCGATACTACCATCGCCTTATACCTGATTTTGAGACACTTGTTTTCAATAGCCTTACGGCCCATAGGCAGATCAACCAATTTTCATACTTGCAGTTTGGTTTCCCATCTCTTTTTCCATTTTTTAACTATTTTTTCTTATCATGATATGTAAGAGTCTCATTTATATTTCGTGACTCTTCTTCATCTTGTCGGATAACTATAAATGCTTTCTTCGATCTCAAAACGATAATAAGGAATTTGTGGATGACTTAGTTGTCGAGGTTGAGATTGATAAATTGAATTATTAATTGGTAAGTTATTCCCACTCGTACCAACAATATCCAAAAGTTCTGATTCAGATGATGTATATGTGGAAATAGGAACAAATCCATTTTTATCAAACTGACTCCCACTTAAATCCATTTGAATGTCTATTGCGGAAGCGGTATGGTCTGTAGTTTCATAAAAAGACAAGTCTTGACCTATCCCGCCCTATTTAGTAAAATCATTCTCTATGAATGTAACATTGTGTGATTTAACTTCAGTTACTGTGCCATTATTTTGTTCATTTATGAACATATAACCTTTAGATTATTCGAAGTATCGTATAAAGATACTTTTTAAACCCCTGTACCTAATTTTTCATGTCGAAAGTAAGAATTATGAATAAAAGTAGCACAATTCCAAGGCTACAAAATGCTCAAACGTGCTTTTGTTTAGTCCAAAAATTCATATGGAGTAGATGTAATTAATTTATAAAGGACATGATTAAGTATAAATGTAGCAGTGAGCAAAATATCACCTCAATTTCGCCTGTGCAATCATTAACCTAATCATTTCTAACAAGGTTCTGTTTCTTCGTTCCGCAACACCATTTTATTGTGGAGTCTAGAAAATAATAAATTGTCTTTGAATTCCCTTTTCATCAGACAATCGTTTGAACTTATCAGACAAATATTCTCTTCTTGATTTGTTCTTAAAACTTTAATTTTTCTATCTAGTAGATTCTTAACTAAGTTCATGAACTTAACGAAGCAACTAAAACTTTAGAGTTATGAGAAATCAAATAGTCATAACCATATTGAGTAAAGTCATCAATAAATATGATGAAATAAACAGCATCATGTCTTGTCCTTACATTCATTGGACCACAAATGTTAGAATGAATTAACTGCAATGAAGTTTCAGCTCTCATACTTCTTTCAAATGATTTTTTTGCAGTTTTTTCATCTAGGCAATATTAGCAAAGAAACAATTCTATTTTGTCAGAGCCAAGAAGACCTTCTTCGGCTAAGCGATTCATTTTTTGTTAATCAATATGGCCAAGCCTAGCATGCCATATGTTTACATCATTTTCACAATTAGAAATAAACGTAAACAAATAAAATAAATATTATTATTGGAACTTTGAACAACACCCAATATAAAAAATCAATCAAAAAAATAACCGGTGTCATATTCTATCTTGGAAAAATACATATCTAGACCTTGTTCATGAAAGAAAAAATTGAATTCTAACTTAATTAATATTTTGAGGGAGACTAGATTTCAGTGAATTGACGGGACAAATAATACATCATGTAGCAACAGAGTTCGGCCATCATGCATTTCAAGTTTGTAGATACCAACTCCTTTATCTCCTCTTTGGAGTTATTTCCTACATAAATTCATTTGATTCCTCGTGGAATTCATCGAAAATCTACAAAAGTATCTCTTTCCGTCTCTATATGTTCGGTGACTCCCCAATCTTAATCCACATAGCAAGTGATTCAGTTAAATAAGCAAAACAAGAAATATATATGTCGCTATGTAAATCATTAATAAGGTCATGAAAGTTCTTAAGCGCATGACAATCACGAGCAAAGTGTCCCTTTTTCTCACAGTTGTAGCACTTGAACTTAGCCATATTCACTTTTTTCTTCAGAGCAGAAATATCTTCTCTTTTTGTTTATTAATCTTATGCTTCTTTGAGACTTTTCATTTCCCTTTCTTCTGAGAAAATCAACTTGCATTTTTAATTACCATGTCTATATTTTGGATAAGAACTATCCATATACGCATTTATAGTAGCATTATCAATCTCAAGGCGCTTTTACTCGAGTTCTAAATGATGCTTAGTATCTTCTATAATTTTGATGCTAATATTATGGGTCAAGTGTATTTTCATATTTTTTCCGCTTTGGGGTAGGAATTGAATCACAGTTTGAATTTTTTATTTTTCGGTCGACACATGACCGACATCTTTCAATTCATTCATCATATTTGACATATAGCGCAAATGCTTACGCATAGTATGATCAGAACGTTTCTTATAAGTATCAAACCTATTAATATTAACTTGACAAGTGAAGTATGATCAAACTTTTATTTTAATATGGAGTACATGTTCTTAGCATCGTCACACTGTTGGAATTCTCTCATAATATCGTTATCCATGCTGCTCAGCAACGTTATGCGCGTAAGAGAATTTTTCTTTTTTCAAACTTGATAAATATCAAGATTTCTTATATGTTGGGGTGTATTGCCACTATTAGAAAATGTCACGGACACATTAAGAAACTCGAAAGCATCCTGCTCTTCTAGGACATACCGAATTTTCATGTTCCATATTTCATAATTATTACCTTTAAGCTTATCACCCTTGTTAAACTCAGCGACAATGTTCTTTATAGCAGTAGACATACTGATTTGGAAAAAACAAAGGTATAAACTATCGTGAGACAACCATGTAAATTATTGTAGCCTAAATTCATATACCTAATAATTCTTTAAAATATTCAACTATGTCAATATTTATTTCATATCAGGTTCAGAGTCGAAACTTCACTAAATTCTCAATCATTATCTGAATTCTAATATGGTGTAGCCTTAATAATCATCTAAGAGACAGTTATCTTAAATTACATCAAATTCAAGATTAATTAAATAAAAATTTTATAACAAATATAGAAATACTAAATAACAATAATAATCTAAAGAAATAAATTCTATAACAAATATAGAGATGTTGAATAACAACAATAATCTAAAGAATTAAATTATGAATTCATACAAGTCAATATGACATATAAATAATCCCTGTATAAAATAATTACATATTTTTACATTAATTTTTTCATGTGAACTAGAATAGATTTAATAAAATCTCGTCGTAACTCTTTAGAAAATAATGTAATCCCTCTTGGAACTATGAGTTTTACTAGTTTTGACATATTATTATTTCGTATAGGCAACCAAAGAGAACGACATGCAATGAACCTTCAAGTCAATATACTTATTCACAAGATTTTGAACTAACATCCTTAAGATACCAATATATGATGATCAAACTTATACCACCACGATATATCAAGCAACTCTCTTTGAAAATCGTTAGGTAAGACAAATCGTAAAGTCCTGTATTTTTTTCTACACTTAATAAACCTCCAGCCTAAACGATTTCTTGAATTTACTTATTAATTTTTGTAATGTGTTTCACAAAAATTATAAGATCATCATCTTTTACATTAGAATGTAGCGTCAGATTAATCAAATTGTCAATCATAACTTTCTTCCTATTATTTTGTTGCTTTGTGAAAATTCGTTTGAACATTCTTATCATCACCGTGATTTTTTGTAACACATATAAAAAATATATTTACCATCATATATGTGTATATTCACACACACTCTTGTATATAATAAAAGTAGTGACAAAAAAGTTTTACTAAAAAAACCTTCTTTATGAGATAAGAAAATAAGTCTTGCAATTTTCTGCATGCTTTTAATCTCACTGTAATTGATTAAATACTGCTTTATAGAAAAATGAATTGCATGATTATGGACCAGCGACTCTAACAGACTTTTCTGTGAACCAAGAAAAAAATACTGTTTATAAAAATAAATCATTATTTTTCAATATCACAGTACTGTAATTTGGCGATGTATATAACTTAATTGAATATGAAGTCTAAAAAATATGAAAAAATTTATAATCTAAAATAAATTATAGATATTTGTGTGACTATGAATTAAATTATTGCTTAATATAAGAATATATTATGTAAATTAAAATAAATAAAATAATAACAAAATAATGTGATCATTTTATAATTAACTACCTAGTCCCTAAAATAGGCTTAAACAAGAATAGGTTTACAAAATAATGGGATCATCGTATAAAAATTTAATTTCTCTCCTCGCGGTTCTTCTCCTATTTTCTCTTTCTCTATCCATATTAATAAAACAAATTAAATTTTTAAAAATAAATAAATCATTTTAAACTTCTAACTTAACAATTAGCAAAATATATGTTTTGTGATGACAAGTTATAATTAATGCGTAGAAAATAAAGTACTAACATTACAAACTTACCGCAAATAATATAAATATAAAACATTGACTGATACTAATTTAATAAGTATAAAATTTGAAATAAAATAACTATAATTAATTCTTAAAAAATAATAAAATAGTGATGATAGCTTTGATAATAAAAATATAATATTTATTAGTGAATTTAAAAATGTGACAAAGATAAAGAAGATTGTATTTGTGCTATAAATTAAAGCCTGTAGGCTTTTGCTATAAATAAGGAGTAAACAAGACGTGATTTGCTTTCAGGCTATAAGGAATCAGCCAAAAAATCATTTAAAAAGTGAAATACAAATTAGGAAGCACAGGGCTAATACTAACTCTAAAATTAAGAAAATAACGGGCTATATCTCGGTTGTAAACACAGCCTCCGGCCGACAAGGCCTTATAACCACCTATCACAGGAAAACAGCTAACTAGAAACACATAGCAACAAGGAGTCCTATACGAGCCGACAAGGCCACCATGATATCTAGTTATGACTGAAACTTAAATCCGGCGCTAAACTAAGTTATAGCCAACAAGGCCGCTAAGTATAAGTTAAACAGGGCCCCACGCGGCCAACACAGGAGATAAAACACATACGGGCCCCACGCGGCCAACACAGGAGATAAAACACATACGGGCCCCACACGGCCAGCAATAGCTAACCCCAGGGAAATAGAAACAATCTGCAAGCCTCTAAGAGTAATACGATGGTCGGGACAGGACCCCGACCTACCCATAAACTGTACAATCAAAAGAGTAACCCTTCTATTTATAAGCTCCGGAAGAAAGGAGCCGACTCTTCTGCTAATCCTGGCTGGAAGCTAAGAGGGACCTGCTCCTCGTCTATCCGTGCCTGCATGCAAGTAATGCAGCGCCTCAAAAGGGCGTCAGTACAACATGTACCGAATATGTAAAACAATAATTGTAAATAACTGAATATAAAAGATGGAACTGAAAAATGACCGAAAGAAAAGGGATAGAAGTCATATCTGAGTAGCTGGATTCTCTATTATCTAATCTATCAATAACTAAAGCAAACAAGAACCTTACCTGGCCCCCATAAGCCGGAAGGTACAACCAGCAACAACCCACTTGGGGGCACCATAAGCCCTGGTAAGTACACTTCAATTATATACCACTAACAAGGTCATAATGGGTCAACTGGTAACTATAGTCGTCCTGCCAGTCCCCTGGGTTTGCAAGTGAGCCCGCTCGGCCCCTGACTGTAGCTGTGTCTAAGTTCAGTGGACTCCTGATATTTGCACCCCGGGCACCAGGCTTGTCGGGGGTGAGGTGCCGATACAACGTATGTATAATAGTCCAGCCATGGAATGGACTCTATGAGGACCTGGGACCCCATATTCGTCCCTCGCGGACGGCATGCCGCTCTTTCTGGAGCAACGTCATCTCGCCCCTGGCGGGCGTCAACACAGCTAATAATCCTGGAGTTGGTCATGGAGGACTATATAGGTAAATCAAATCCCAAACAAAGCGTAGAATACTAGTCTCAGCTACTAACAACAACTATTCATGATTAACATACTTTTGATTCTCTTACTGGGATTTTGACTGAGTTATAATGCTATAGGAACTAACTTGCCGAAGGAATTTGCCTTAACATACCTCAATTGCTACTTCCTGATTAGCTGACAAGTTCCAATATGTATTTCAACAGCTCTTCCCAACTAGAAACGTGTTACTGGGAGAATAGGGCTGGTTTTAAAAAAGGAAAACTTTATATATAAATATTAACTATATTTCAATTTAACGGAATACGGTCGAAAACTCGTTATTTCTCGAAAGTCTAGAAGGGAGAAATGCTTACTTGAAGCTTGTGATCGTATAGAAATTAGTTTGGTGCAATTTTGACGACTTTGGCTCGGCGGGACGACGATTCGCCGGGCGAATTTTGTGAAAATAACTCCATAGTGATGCTCTCTATGGCCTTAAACTTCAATACGCAAAGTTAATAGGAGTTTGTACGGCGTTTGATAGTGTAATCGGACGAAAATTATTTGAAACCTTCGTTCACTCTCTTTTCTGGTCGAGCAACTATTGAAATGAAGTAAACTTGAACCAAAGAACTATATATACATATATATTAGGGCGGTGCCTTGGCAGCACCCCGCGCTGGCCAAAGCGCCCAGAGGCCGGTGCCCCACGCTGGCCATAGCGCCAAGGCCTTGCTGCGCCGCACCTCCCAGGGCGATCGCCTGGCGCTCCGCACTACCCATAGCACAGGCAGGCTGGCGCGTCGCGCTGGCTCTTGCCGTCTGACCTCATTCGATCCGACTTCCGAGGCTTCTTTGCGCGCGTCGTACTCTCTTTGTCTACTTCAAATTCACGCATACGCCTACTATTCGTTAACTTTCACGGGGTGTAACAGAGAAGATGTAGGAATTTTTGGGAAAACAAAATGGAGATGAGAGATGGATTATAGGAATTTTTGAAAAAATAAATATGGAGAAGATAGAGAGATTCTTGAGATTTTTGGAGGATTTTTGAAATTTCTGCACAAAAAAGAAAGATGAAAAATAGAGTATTTTATATTATTTTATGTATTTAAATTGTTATATTAGGTATACAATTTTTTAATACTTAATTAGAATAGATATTTTAAGAAAGTAAAAGTTGTACAAAATGTAATTAAAAAATAAAATTTTAAATAGTTTGCATTTATGTATTTATTAAAGAAGTTGTAACTTTTGTTAATTATAATTTTCAAAAATGATATTTGTGTAATAAATTCTTAATATAATTGAATTAATTATTCAAATTCAATAAATATGGATGTAATTAGTGGTCCCACTTCAAAAAATTACCTAAAATAATGTGAAAGGTGTTGAATTTTAAATTTTGGATATCTTATATCCTCTCGTGTCTGATTTCTGTAGAATCAAGTGGCTTACGATTCCGACGTTCCTATATCAAGATATAGAAGTTTCAGTGGAACTTCGTAAATCTAAAACTTTTAGCATGACAGAATTTTAAACTAACTTCAAAATATTATATAGAATGATATTAGAAGAATTTAATTATGAAATTTGGCTATATTGTAGATCTTGAAATATAATTTTTATAACATCAAACATATCATAATTCGATATTTTTACAATAAGATATGAATTTTGTACCGCGGATATGTTAAGCTGTGAAAAAGTACCTCTAATCAGCATGACAAAATTTTAAGCTCACTTCAAAAAATTATATAAAACTATATTGAAGGAATTTAATTCTGAAATTTGTCTATATTGTAGATCTTACAGTCTAGTTTCTGGAACATAAAATGGATCATGATTTCGATATTTCTACAATAAGATATGAATTTTCTGCCACACATATGTCAGAATATGAAAAAAGTGACAAAAATTAAAAAGGAAAAGTGAGAAGAAAATTACCTAGTATTATGATTAACTTGCAATACTGCAACTAATGCAAAGTAATAAAGAGCATGTCTCTTTATGTAGAGCTACAAGGAAGTAAAGAAGAAATAGTGTGCCAGTTGGATTAGAGTTAAAGTATCCTAATGAAATTCAAACTGAAAAAGTCAAGACTTTGTGTAATTTTTCTTGGAATTTCATCGAAGTTAGGAATGACAATCCTTCTGGGATACAAATTCAATCCATATTACTTCTAGAAAGTGGCAATCCTTCTTGGATACAAATCCAATCCATATTGCTTCTAGAATCGTAATGACTAAATGTACAGTGACGAAGAGATTTATTAAGTTTGACTATTTAATCTTGATATGATATGGACAAATAATTGATTTCAATATAAATATATCAGATGTATTGTCACACCCCACCTTGTGGGGTATGACTGGCACCTAGTGCCCTACTAGGACCTGAACTGCTAGACTACTGAGCCTAAGCACATCTGGCGCCTGGCTGGCTCTAACTCAGATGCAAGGAATCAACGGGCTATATAACGACTGTAAACACAGCCTCCGGCCAACTGGCCTATAGCCACCTGTACCTGTACTAACAGCTAACCAGAACGTACTCGTAATAAGGAACCTATGCGGGCCAACAAGGCCACCATGCTGTCTAGTTATCTGTAACTCAACAATGGAATACTGAGTAACTACGTGACCGGCAAGGTCACCTCTACTGACTGGATAAGGCCTCACACGGCCAACATAAACTGAAATGCTAAACAGCTATAACAAACTGCACGGCCTCACGCCACATCAAGTCTCAACAAACAAATAGCACATATAAATAGCAAGCATGTATAACTGAAAAAGACTATCTGAAATCTGATTTCTTATTCTGATTTGTTTCTATACTGAACTGATTCTTTACTGATTATACTGATTCTGAAATCTTAATTTAACTGCTTGGCTAATCTGTAGCCGGGATACTATCTGTCTGAATGGCTACTCTGTAGCCATAAAACTGTCTGTCTATCTGATTTTATTTTACTAGCTTTATTCTGCAAATCTGTATCTTTTTATTCTACAACATGCTTGCTAATCATACAATAGGCTATACTGGATCTGGAATGCTAACTCGCCCTATGGCGCATGCTTTACTAACTTTCGGACTGAATACGACACGACAACACAACTCAGAATCTATTAGACTTACTTAATTCTCAACATTCAACTCCGAGAGTTTCAAATACGGAGTTTACTATGATTTACAAAGCTAAGGTTTACCAACTTGCCAAAGAACAACTTCACATACCTTAACCTCGAGTTATCCGACTGTCGGACGAGGCTCGGTCAGTATTCCAGCTAAATCTCCCAACTGCATCCATAAACACGTCAATTAGTACTAAATACAACACTATTCTGAAGGATTGCGTCACTTTCGATATAATTATAGCCTAAACTTAGGCTTATCGAAAGACGATCGAAAACTTGCTATTTTTCAGAAGTCCAGAAGGGAGAAGTATTCACTTTACAGCTAGGAACACATAGACACTAGTTTGGAGCAATTCCACTTACCTTAGCCCGGCAGCACGACGATTTGTCGGCCGAATTTCGCGAAACTAAATCCGTAGGAATGCTCCCTGCTGCTAAATACTTCGATATCTGGAGTTAATTTAAGTTTGGACAACGTTTGGCAGCGTAATCGGGAGGAAATTATCAAGGAACCTTCGTCCCTTTCTCATCTCTGGTTTTTCTCTCTGTTTTCACTGGAAATTATAAGATTTATTTCATTTAAAACCGAAGTGGGGCTTTATATACTTGGGCCTGGACAGGCCCAACGTGTCACGGAGCCAACGCGGAGGCTCTACCTCCGTGACACGTTGCCATCGCGGAGGGGCCCTGCCTCGGCTCCTTCCGCGATGGTTCGACAGGCTTCTCGTCCGGTCTTTTCCCGGGCCTTTCTCTAGCACGTATGGCTTTCAAATATGCTTAACCAACGTGCGAATAGGCCATCTAGGTGTCAGAAATCTTACGGGTTATAACATGTATGATGATTAATCTCAAAAGGATGCTACAGTAATACTTCAAGTCTAGTCTTTAAAATATATATTTCAGATAAGTATTGAAGTGGGAGCATTTGTAGATGGTTAAATTTTAAAAAATTTAAATCCATAAGAGATTTGGACTATATTAAATTCAAAATATATGATTCAATAAAGATTATAGATTAATATAATTGAGTTAATTATTCAAGTACAATAAATATAGATTTAATTAGTGGTTCAAGTTCTTTGGGCTAGTCCATCGAAATGGGGCTACAAATGAGGAACCTACTTTTCTGAGCCCAAGATGTCATCGTCCTAGAGGCCTAAATTGGTGTCACATGTCAAATGATGTGCTACGCCAAGTCAAATAAAAAGAGCCAATAGTATCATGCCATGTGTCAAAATGACAAAACATGCCTATCAAATAAAAGACCAATAAAAATGTGCCACGTGTATAAGTGACATGTTTCGATCAATCAAATATCATCATGTCAACTTAAATCTGATTGGTTGAAGGAAGTTCGTCCTTATCGCAATTCTTCCATCTCATAACTATAAATAGGGATTCATAATTCAAAAAAGGAACCTAATTTTCGACAAGATGTTAGAGAGAGCTCGTGAGTCAAACACTGCATATTTTTCTATAAGCTACAAGCATTCAAGAACTCAAGTATTTCTCTACAAGTTTCAAAGATCGAAATGAAGATTCAAGAACAAGCTTCAAGCCCTAAATTTGAACACAAATCAAGATCAAGAGCACCAGATTCAAGATTAAGCTCAAAAGCCCTTAAATTCAAAGACAAGCCAAAATTAAGACCACCAGATTCAAGATCAAATTTCAAGCCCTTGAATTCAAGTATAAGTCACGATCAAATCCACCAAATTCAAGATCAAGCTCAAAAGCCCTTGAATTCAAATACAAGTCAAGATCAAATTGATCAAGTTCAAGATCAAGCTCAAAAGTCCTTGAATTCAAGTACAAATCAAGCTCAAATCTATCAAGTTTAAGATCAAGCTCAAACCCCCTAAAATATATATTTGAAAAGAAGAATCAAAGGATTCATAGAGGTTGTAACACTCATACTTGAAATACAATATATATGTTGCGATATTTTTCCGTCTTGATTATTATTTTTTCGACGCGAATTTTATTATCTACCATACGAAGAGAAAAATATTAAGTTTGTAGTTTGATCTTGTGATCTTTTGTTGAAAAAAATGTTTAATTTGTTGATTATTTTTGTCGGTAAATTACAACTTGCAACTGACTATCATTTTAGAGAAAGATTAAATTTTTATGTGAGTTTGATATGTATATTAATAGAGTAAATTTGGTTTGGGGGGTGGGGTAGAGAGATAGTTTGGGAGTGTTAGATGTTCTTTTGAAACCTTTGTTTCTATGTAATTACTTTTTTGTCAGAGGTTGATCTGCTGGTGGATGACAGGATGTTAGATGGGGATGCTGTCATATTTAGACTTTGAAAATTAACTTCTGCAAGAGAAATTAAATGAGCTTCAAAAAATTTGGTTTCGGATTTCCTTTAACAGATAGGTGGCAACTTGCTTGCATTAGTAATTTAAATATTCTCCTGGAACACTCCCATAGTCCTTTATAAATAAATCGCGAAAAGAGAGGTTATCTCAAGAAACAGTGGTGAAATTGAACTAAACAAAAATGGATCCCTTTTTTCTTTATTCAGTATTAATATTTGCAGTTGTTTACATTTGTCTCTACCTCAGCTTCTTCATCTTCAAACAGTACAACACAAATCTTCCACCGGGTTCAAGTGGATGGCCAATCCTCGGAGAAAATATGTATATGGCTTATTCATCCCCAGAGAAATTCATCCGAGAAAGAATGAAAAAATACTCATCGCAGGTTTTTAAAACCTCACTTTTAGGCGAAAAAATGATCGTTTTCTGTGGATCAGGCGGTAACAAGTTTTTGTTTTCGAATGAAAAAAAACTTCTTACCACATGGTGGCCACAATCTCTAACCAAGCCGCTGATCTGCCCAACTCAAACTCAATATACTGTAAAAAAACTCGCTCTCATAAATCGCACATTCCTTCAGGAGTTTCTCAAACCTGAAAATCTCAAGGGGTTCATCCCTCTTATGGATTCCATGGCTCGCGACCACTTGAATCAAGAATGGCTACCTTTTAAGGAAGTCAAAATCTACCCTCTAGCCAAAAAATATACTTTCACCTTAGCTTGCAAACTATTCCTATCAATAGAGGATTTTCGACACGTTAAAAAGTTGCTTGACCCTTTCGTTCTTGTCACGTCCGGGATATTCTCCGTGCCAATTAACTTGCCCGGTACGCCTTATAATCGAGCGGTGAAAGGTGGAAAAATGGTGCATGGGGAGCTTAAAAAGGTTATTAGGGAGAGGAAGAAGGAGAATAAAATTTTATATAATGACTTGTTGTCTCGACTTATGAGTTCTAATAATGAAAATAGAGAGTTGATGAATGATGCAGAGATTTGCAATAATATTATAGGGTCACTTCTTGCAAGCTATGATACTACAAGTGCTGCTATTACTTTTGTCTTGAATTATCTTGCTGAGCTTCCCAATATCTTTAACCAGGTTTATAAAGGTACGTACTAATTCTTAATTATCATGAGTTTAATTAGTTTATGCACCCATTATTTTATTTCTTTATTTATTTATTCATTTTTCTTTTTTACCTGGTTGCAATAGAACAAATGGAAATTGCAACGTGTAAAGGTCCAGGAGAGTTGCTGAATTGGGATGATATCCAGAAAATGAAGTATTCATGGAATGTAGCGTGTGAAGCGATGAGGCTAATGCCACCAGCTCAAGGTGCTTTTAGAGAGGCAATTACTGACTTCACATTTGAAGGATTTACTATCCCAAAAGGATGGAAGGTATTTTATTATTTACTTACTTACTTTCCATATTAATTATATAAAACCTATCGAATTATCAAAATCAACTAAAAGTTTCCTTTTCTATTGTGTTTGGCAAGAATATAAATTACTCCTATTTGGTTGCTAGAAAATAATTTTTACGAGGCAGAGGGAAGGCGATTCCCTCACTTTTAGGTGGAAGTAATTTCCCCAGCAGTTATCTCAACTCTTAACTTCGTCTTAATTATTATTCTCTCCGTTTTAAAATAAGTGGTGTTTTTAGTTTGGGGACACTCCTTAAGAAATTATTCACTTCTAGAAAGTAAAATGCATTTTTACTAACTTACCCTTAATAAATACCTTGAAAAAAATGTAACTCTTTAGTAGTTTATAAATCTCTCTTCATTTAAATAAGGGTCAAATTTGAAAAAAAATCATTAATTCCTTTTTAATAATGTGAAACACCACTTATTTTAAAACAAAATGAAAAAACTAAAACACCACTTATTTTGAAACAGAGGGTGTAATATTTGATATTCAAAAATTCTATTGACACACTAACTTATTTGTCAATATTAGTACCAATTTTTGAAAAAAATATCTGTATTTGTTACTCTCCATGTGAACACTAGAAAACATTTTTTTCAAGAAATTTTTAGAAAAATAAGTCATTTTTTGAAAATATTTTATTCCTAAAAAAGCGCACTCAGGTTATTATAAACGATTAACTTTTTTTTTCTTCTTCTAATTATTTTATGTAATAATGTTTATATTTGATAGACATTTTGGAATGTGTATTCAACACACAAAAATCCAAAATATTTCCCGGAGCCAGAAAAATTTGACCCTTGTAGATTTGAAGGGAGTGGACCAGCACCCTACAGTTTTGTACCATTTGGAGGAGGACCAAGAATGTGTCCAGGAAAAGAGTATGCAAGACTCGAAATTCTTGTGTTTATGCATAATGTTGTCACCAAATTCAAGTTGGAGAAATTGGTTCCACATGAAAAAATTATTTACCCTGCAACACCTGTACCTGTCAATAGCCTCCCAGTTAGGATTGAACCCCATGGAAATTAAATACTACTATCTCTTTTTAAATAGTTAAGGGTTTTTCGAAAACATTCTATCTATCTTTTTAAAGGTAGAGGTAAGATATGCCTACACTCTATCCTCTTCGTCCCCCGCTTGTGAGAATATGCTGAATATGTTATTGTTGTTATTGTTATCTTTTTTAAATAAGGAAAATAAAGGTTATTAAGTTTGAATATCTTTTATTGTATGTTGATGTAATAACTAGTTATCCCTTAGGTTAGTAAGTTAGAATATATATATATATCTTTTAATGTATGTTCATGTAATAACTAGTTATCCCTTGGAATGGATTATTATCTTGATGTTCATTCAGAAATGATTATTAATTAGATTTTTGTTTTCATATAATCATTCCTTGGGTCGATCCTGCTTATTACATTTATATTATTATAGTTGCTTTATTATAAATTCTACTTGTATTTGATTATTATGTTCTTATGTAAGTTCCCGTAGGGACCGACAAGTACTGCAACCTATGAAATTATATGAGTTTGAATACGCTCTACATACAATTTTGCAAAGGTAAGTTTGAAAGATTATAAACCACTAAACAATCATGATATTCATTTAAAAATGATGATAAATTCTTATATATTCAGTATTTATATTAAAATTTTACTAATTTTTCAAGATTAAAATAAAATTTAAATTTAAAATGTGTATTATAAATTAAAGATTTAGTGATAAGAATTATGTCCAAGACACAGCATCAAGCACTACTGTTTGTATTTTGTATGACATAAGCTAATTAATTCCTAGCATAAAGTTCATTTTCCCTCCTCAGACTCTTTATTTGTCTAGTTAATTACTTGTCTTAATAGTGCCATTATTGATTATTTAAATACTAGTATTTGGGCACACGCCATGCATGTGTACCCCTCGTCAGTAAGCATAAGTAATTTTAAAAATCATATAAACATTATTTAAAATATATTTTTGAGTTATAAAATAAATGTTATAGAAAATATTCAAGTTCTTAAAAATGAAAACTGTTAATCTTATTTGTTAGTAAAAAATTAAAACCGAATTCAATATTCAAATATAATAGATCCAACTTTTAAGATTTTTAATACTATACTCATTTTACTTTTAAAGATGTGGGTTTAAATTTGATATGAATTTATCAAAATTTTAGTAATTTTTATATACATATTATGTTTTGAGCCAAAAATAATGAAGTTAAATGAACTCAACAGATAAACATCACTTCATCACTCTTGTCTTAGCACCAAATCAATGTTACAAATCTATACGAACTTTAATTGAAATGATTTCTTTACTCAACATCAATACAATACCTTTTTTTTGTTAGAAAGGAAAACTCAAACATTTTGCTATATTTTATGAAATTATATAGATGAAATTGTATTTGACAAATAAAAAGACGTGATATAAATAATATTACAACATGCAAGTGATAAGTAATACACCATTTGAAGGAAAAAGGGAGAGATAAATTATGAATTAAATATTAAAATAATCGGCTAAAAAATAAGAAAGTTATTATAATATTTTATGAGATACATAATTAAATATTCTACCACAATATATGAAAATTATAATTAAATATGTGATTTTATTCCTCTCTTTATTTCTTAATATAGACTTTCATTCTCTCTTCTTTTGTTTCGAATGAAATTCCACTCAAAACTCTAAATTTGGACAAAGATAATAAAGCCAAAATAGGCCATCAATAGTCAATCACTTGATATACCATAGCTTATAAATATATCTTTGATTTTTGTTGGATTATGTTGATCAATCCCAACACTTAATATTAAATTACATTCCCCCACAAATAAATCACATAAATATGCATATGTAAAATCAATATATTCGACCTACTGACAAAATAAACAAAAACATCAAAACCTTATTTAGAATATTAAATTTTTTAAAAATAAACTGTAAAAAATTGTTACAAAGAAAAAAGAAATCATGTTAAAAAGACATGTCAATTCCATTTATATTGGCACAATTCAAAGTAGAGTTCTATTCATCGTTCACAGAAGCACTACGTCAATTAATTTTTCTTGAAATAAAAAATATTATCTCATAAGTTGTGAAACAAAATTTTATCAATTTATTTCTATTTAAGACTGTTGAGTAAGTAGTGTTAGTTACAATAGTTAGTTAGAAGTTAGTTTAGTTAGTTAGAAGTTAGTTGTAGTTAGTTGGAAGTTAGTTGGAGTTAGTTAGAGGGCTAGTTTAGTAATTGTGGCTAGGCAATATTAGTCTATATATATTGTTAGTTAGTAGAGTTAGTTTAGTTTTTTTTAGCTTTCAATTTTCAGCTTTCTTCATCTATTACTTTTGTTGCTTTGTTAAGCCTCATCAATGGTGATGTAATTTCTTCAATGGAGAAGCAAAAAAATCACTGCCATTAGCAGTGTTTCAACATGGTATCAGAGCCATAATTAGTAATCCTAATCAAGCAACATATATTTTTTCATGGAGGTTGTAGATCAGTCCTTAACATTCATCTGCAGTTTATTTTGGATCTGGAAATCTGCCAATTTTTTTTTGTGCTGATCTTTTCCTTCACTGTTTTCAGTTCCTTTCTCATTGTTTGTGCTGTTTTTCCTTCACTGTTTTCAGTTCCTTTCTCATTGTTTCTTCCCCTCTTCGATCAATATACTTCAGTGTCCATTTCTGAAGTTCACTGGAATTAATCACTGGAATTAAATCCAGAATCCATACACCTTGAAGTTACTCATTCATTCTCTTCCTATACCTGTGTTGTTTCCCTGTTCTCTGCAACCATGGAGTGTACTCCAGAAGGAAGTCGAGCTGAATCAGTAGTAGATGCCAACAGTGCATTGTATGTGCATCCATCAGAGAATGCTGGTTCTTCCATAACTCCCACTGTGATTGATGGATCTGGTTATAGATCATGGAGAAGAAGTATCTTGCGAGCCCTTTCTGTGAAGAATAAAGCAGGCTTCATCAATGAGAAAATCACCAAACCAGCCATGACCTCACCAGCATTTGCTCAGTGGGAAAGGTGTGATGACATGGTCACCTGCTGGATCCTAAACTCCTTATCAAAGGATCTAAGTGACAGCTTACAGTATGTAAGCAATGCGAAGGAATTATGGGATGAATTGGAAGAGAGATATGATCAAACAAATGGTGCGAAGTTGTATCAACTCCAACAGGAAATTAGTGATCTCTCACAAGGCAACTTAGATATCACTGGATACTACACAAGCACTAGGAAACTATGGGAGGAAATGAGTGCTATAGATACCAGTGTGCAATGTGGATGTGTGTGCACCTGTGGTGGGAAGAACAAGATGCAGAAGGCAGATCAAGACAGAAAGCTCATACAATTTCTAATGGGCCTTAATGATGTCTACACTGTAGTTAGAGGGAATATTTTGATGATGAATCCTCTGCCAAGCATGACTCAGGCATTTTCCATTTTAGTGCAAGAGGAAAAACAAAGGGAGGCTAAGCCACATAATAGACTCTCTTTGGAAACCACCTCATTAACTGCTTCTGCAGTACATAACAGTGGAGTTAAATATCCTATTGCAGGCACTCATCAAAACTACAAGCATCAAGTGTTGAAACAAAATGCAGGTAACTTCAAAACACATTATGTTCAGAAAAATGGTGGTAAGAACATGTACAAACCTGGTAACCAACACAGGTCCAATCTCTTCTGTGATTACTGCAAGAAGACAGGTCATACTGAGGATAAGTGCTACAGAATATATGGTTTTCCACAAGATTTTAGATTCACCAAAGGCAAAAATTCTGGCTCAGCAGCAGCTGTCACCACAACTGTGCCATACAACAATGAAGACACACTGACCAATTTCTGTGACAAGAACAATGAGTATGATCTTGGCTTGCTGAGAGATCAATGTGGTAAATTGATGAGAGTCCTAGGTAATATCCAAGTGAAAGAACACAAGTCACCAGCTGATGCAGATGCAGATGGCATGTTCAGTGGACAGGCTATGGCAACTCTAGCAGGTATTATAGCATGTCACTCTTCTATAAATGAAATTGATGAACTGTCTTGTAAGTGTGCAAACTTGTCTGATACCTCATGGATCATAGACTCAGGAGCCACAAATCACATGACATTCAATAGAAACCTGTTAACCAAAACTAGAATCCTAACCTATCCCTTCCTGGTCACATTGTCAAATGGCTACAAAGTTAGAGTAACTGAGATTGGAGAAGTGCATCTGAGGCCAGCTTTAACTTTGCAAAGAGTACTATTTGTACCTAGTTTCAAGTTCAACTTACTCTCTGTCCATTGTTTAGCCACACAACTTCAAGGTGTTGTCATTTTTAATAGTGTTGCTTGTCTCATGCAGGGCCCTTCACTGAAGAGCCCTCTGAAAATTGGTAGAGCAAGGAATGGCTTATACTACATTTGTCAAAACTGCCACAACACTTCAAGACCTCAGAACATAGCATCTGCATGTGCTGATTCTCTGTCCAGTCATTTTTCTTTTCCTGTTTCTTTTCCTGTTGTAAATGATCAAGTGTGTAATTCATCCTCCTTATCACTTGTAAGATCCAATCATTCAAGTCATAAAACAGCTTGTGATATAAATACATTCTTGTCTTCTGAATCTTCCTCTGCATTGTCTAATTCTGTTTCATCTGCTTCTGCTATGTGCACTGATCATTCTCATAACATGCTTATTTCTCATGAAAGCAATGTAGATTACTTATGGCACACAAGATTAGGCCATATACCTTTTAGCAAAATGAAGGATATTACTACTATACCAGTACCTTTTTCTCCCAGACAACCCTTTTCTTGCACCATTTGCCCAATGGCCAGACAGACAAGACTCCCTTTTCCATCAAAATCTACCTCTCAATCAACCAAAGTCTTGCATTTTCTTCACATTGACATATGGGGACCATACCACACACCAACACATGAGAACCATAGATACTTTCTTACTGTTGTGGATGATTTTAGTAGATCAACTTGGACTCAGTTACTTAGCTGCAAGAGCAATGCCTTACCAGCCATTAAAAGTTTGGTTTCTCTGCTGGAAAACCAGTTTAACACAAAAGTGAAGTGTGTTAGAACTGATAATGGATTAGAATTCATCAATAAAGAAACATCTGATTTCCTACAATCCAAGGAAATTCTGCACCAAAGAACATGCCCATATACACCACAACAAAATGGTGTAGTTGAAAGGAAACACAAGCACTTACTTGAAACTGCAAGGGCATTGCTGTATCACTCCAAGCTACCAATGAGATATTGGGGTGAATGCATCCTAACTTCTACTTATCTGATTAACAGAATACATTCCACTTCAACACATGGTGTTACTCCTTTTGAAAAGTTGTACCAAAAACACCCAACATACTCCCATTTGAGATCCTTTGGCTGCCTGTGCTTTCCCACAAATGTCAGACCCCACAAAGACAAACTTGAACCAAGATCAACACCACATATATTTGTAGGATATCCTTTTAACACAAAAGGTTATAAGGTCCTGAACTTGTGTACTAGGAAAATTTACATTTGCAGAGATGTTTCTTTTTATGAGAATGTGTATCCTTTTGCATTGACATTTCCTGATGCTACTTTCAATTCTGTACTAAGACTGCTTCACCATACTCCTAACACATTGAATCTTACTAATAGTACTCCTAGCAATGCTTACAGTCTGGGTGATGATGCACATTCTTCAGCTCTTCCTATCAGAACCACAAACTCCTTGCCTGAACACATTCCTAACACCTTACCAAATGTTTCAGCTGAGCCATCTGTCCCTTTACCAAATGTTACTTCTTCTGCAAACCACAACATTAATCAGCATACTCATCCTGAACTTAGGAGGTCTAATAGAACACACACCTTACCAACCTACTTAAAGGATTATGCATTTAATCTACCTAATTTTCAGTCACCTTCTACTTCTAATCTCATGCCTGTTACACAAGATACCTCTACCTCTCTTGTTTCTGTCATTCCTGAGGTTCAGCAACAAGCACATTTATGTGGTCATGAACCATTTTCATATGAAGAAGCTATCTTGTATCCTGAATGGCAAGCAGCTATGGACCTTGAGTTTAAAGCTCTCCATGCAAATAATACCTGGGATCTTGTAGTTCTCCCACCAGGGAAGAAAACCATTGGGTGCAAATGGGTGTATAAAATCAAACACAAAGCAGATGGGACTGTGGAAAGGTACAAGGCAAGGCTAGTAGTGAAAGGATACACACAGCAGGCTGGAGTTGACTATACTGAGACCTTTTCAACAGTTGTAAAAATGACAACCATCAGGATCTTGATTGGATTGGCAGTTAAGAACAATTGGACTTTGTATCAATTGGATGTAAATAATGCCTTCCTCCATGGAGACTTACATGAAGAGGTATATATGGCTCTTCCTCAAGGTCTAATGGTGTAGGATGACAGAACAGTTTGCAAATTAAACAAATCCTTGTATGGTTTGAAGCAGGCAAGTAGACAATGGTATGAGAAGTTGGCAACATCATTGTTTTCCAGAGGATATTCCCACTCCACTGGTGATTATTCCTTATTCTTCAGGAAAGCTGGTACTTCCCTGGTCTTTGTTGCTGTGTATGTTGATGATAGATCAGGTTGAGATTAATTCTTTGAAGCTTTTCTTGCATACTCAGTTTAAGATCAAGTATTTAGGAAGACTTCATTATTTCTTAGGAATGGAAATCAATTACAGAGCCAATGGAGTCCTCATTTCACAAAAGAAGTTTGCTACTGATCTAGTGAAAGATTTTGATTGCTCTACTTACAGTGCTACAGCTTGTCCCCTTGATCCTACCATTAAACTGAGGGCTGCTGATGGACAGTTACTTGAAGATCCAACATATTACAGGAAATTGGTTGGGAAGCTGAATTTTCTCACACATACAAGGATTGACATTGCATATAGTGTACAACACTTGAGCCAGTTTTTACAACCTCCTAGGGACTCCCATCTAAAGGCAGCTACACATGTGCTTAGGTACCTTAAAGGAAGTCTGGATCATGGGATATTTTTATCCAATAGCCCTGGTTGCAGCATCACTACTCACTGTGATTCAGATTGGGCTGCCTGCCCAGATTCTAGGAGATCAGTGAGTGGCTACATTGTCTTCTTAGGGGACAGTCCCATTGCCTGGAAATCCAAGAAACAATCCACAGTATCACTGTCTTCAGCAGAAGCAGAATACAGGTCAATGCGAATGGTAGTTGGAGAATTAGTCTGGATTCATAGGCTGGTGATGGAATTGGTTGATGAATGCTCTCTGCCAATCAGTGTTTTTTGCGACAGTCAAGCAGCCATTCACATTGCGAAAAATCCAGTTTTTCATGAGCGTACCAAGCATATAGAAGTGGATTGTCACTTTGTACGAGATAAACTTCAAGAAGGCCTCATCACACTTCATCATATCCCTACCACTGGGCAGTTAGCAGACATATTAACTAAAGCTCTGTCGGGTCCAAGTCACTCTAACATTTTTGGCAAGTTGTCGCCACCTCCAACTTGAGGGGGGGTGTTGAGTAAGTAGTGTTAGTTACAATAGTTAGTTAGAAGTTAGTTTAGTTAGTTAGAAGTTAGTTGTAGTTCGTTGGAAGTTAGTCGGAGTTAGTTAGAGGGCTAGTTTAGTAATTGTGGCTAGGCAATATTAGTCTATATATATTGTTAGTTAGTAGAGTTAGTTTAGTTTTTTTTAGCTTTCAATTTTCAGCTTTCTTCATCTATTACTTTTGTTGCTTTGTTAAGCCTCATCAATGGTGATGTAATTTCTTCAATGGAGAAGCAAAAAAATCACTGCCATTAGCAGTGTTTCAACAAAGACATCAAACTCTTAAACATCAATTAAACAACATAGATTATATGCTAAATACAAATAAGAAGTAAGAAGCAAATTTTTTTATAAAAGAAATTAAAGCTTAAAAGAATATGCACATCGAGCACTGAAGGGACAAAATTTTGTGCTCTCTATCAAACTCAAATAGATAGTATTGTTATTGGAAGAAAAAGTAAAGATAATACATACATATAAAAAATTAAAGAGACATGAATCATAATGAGGAACGTAAAAAGATAGTAGTTTCTTTAGAAGATTATTAATATATAATTGTCTTTTTAATGTATCTACTTTAATGTGCTGATTCTTTTTTCTTTTTATAAAATTTTATTATTGTGTAATCTCATCTTTGTACAAAAATATTATTTTGTAGTAAATATTTGGTTGAAGGATAAAAATGTTATTTAATTTTTGATGGATAATTTAGTAATTTAACTTGTTTCTTTGATGTTACCTACTTGTAATATAGTATGATCTTTTATTTTATTTTATTTATTTATTTTATTTAGTGAAGGGGCAAAATGATAATCCAGCTTTAAAGTTACGAGTTCCTCACTTTTAATATAATATGATGGTTTGTACTGGCAATATAGTATTCCCTTCCTTATATTTTATAAGTCTCAGTTAGTTTTTGATAATAAGGGCGGGGGAGGGGGTGGGGGAGTAAATTTAAATTTTCTGAATTAAAGACAGTTAGTCAACTGTCAAACACTTTAAGTCGACTGTGATCCTGTAGAAAAATTGATCAGCAATAAACAACAGTAATAAGTAATCGAACGTAAAGATAAAGAAACAAAGTTTTTATACTGGTTCGAATCACTAGGGTGGTGCCCAGTCCAATTCCCATGGTTACGAGGATTCCTTTAGAACTCTTGAAAAATTGAGTACAAGGAGAGATTTCTTGAATCTATAAAGGCATTGAGTTGGATTCAGTTCGGATAGATCTTGTCACAACCTCTACTTGTATATCTGCCTAACTGTTCTTTCTTTTGTTCTCACTAATAACTATTATTACAGATTACAGTGATTTTATACGAAGTAGAAAAGACTGGCTTGATCAAGTGAAGTTGCGCTATTTTCTTTCAAGTCTTTCTCGAGTTTTGTAGAGTCTTGAAAATGTCTTGAAAGGCACAAAGATCAATTTTTTTGATCTTGATTAGCTCTTTAGGGTAACCCAAGGGATTTTTCTCAATCACATTTAGTGAGAATATGCAATTGAGATATTGATTGAAAATTGATTAGCAAGGGTAGCTTCCTCCCATGTATAATCTGGTTAACAGATGACTCTCCTTTCTTGAATAGATATTTTGCTTAAAATAGCTTGGATATGATGTCGTGCCTGAGTACTCTCTTCCATGTAGGTTTCTCACGAGGGCTCTGTTCTTTCTTGATTTTTTGTGTTGTTGTGTGTGTCTTGATCCTTGCTAAGTTGGCTTTCCATACGGGGAGTTGAATCAATCTTCCAGTTGATTTGCTCTTCTGATTATTTATTCTTTTGCTTGATTTGTTCTATATTTAGAACCAAGTTTGATTGGTTGCTACTGCTTCTCTCTTGTGATTGGTACTCGCTCGATTTCTAGTGTTACAACATATCCTTGATTTTCCTGCATTACAATTCCTTGTTAGTTGTCATCATTAAAATAACTTAAAGAGCTTTAAAGTTAACAGTTTTATTGGCACAAAACTCATTTCTTATATAAGGAAGATTTTTGAATCTTGTGACTTTTAAATTAAAAATGGATGTTGTATTACTAAATTAAACTTGTGATTTTACATATGTCAAGTAAAATACTAAAATTAAAGAATAAATATAAAAAGTAGTACTATCCACTGTACTAAAAATAAATGTTCATTTTTACTTGTCCAGTTTGAAAAATTAAAATATAAATTATAATTTAGTTTCTTATTTACCCTTATAGTTATTTTTCAGTACATTTTTCAAGAATTCAAATTATTGTATTCAAGGAGTGATATAATAAAATTATTATTCTATTTATTACTCTTTAAGAGGTATGCTAAATCAATACCAGACAAGTAACGATGGATGAGAGGAGTAATATCTTTTTCAATGTAATTAGTAATTTTTTTTTAAAAAAAATTATATACATAGACAGTACCTTAAACTTGTCACATATTTTCATTTAGCCACCAAAACAAAAAAGTTAGTGTATATTGAATAATTTATATTGCTAAAAAATGTGTCTATTGAACACATATTTGATAGCCTCAAACAAAGTGAAGTGTGTCAATGGTACTCCCTCCTTACAGAACAAATGAAATCAATGAAATTATGACATGTCAATCAAGAAAGAAATTAAAATTTCAAAAGAAAAAGTCATTGAACAGTCAAAAAGAAACTTTTGGTGAAAGCAAAATTATATCTTCTCATCACCTATAATAATGGCAGCTAAAACCAACTGCAATTTCCTTCTTCTTTATTGAATCTTTTAAAAATTTTCTTTTTTGCCCCATTCTCAATATACATTGCTTGCTCCGATTAATCTAAGAGAATCCTTTCGAGTTCTAAGAATTTGGTTCCAAATATTAGAGTTTTGTGTGAATTTGGATAATAGAATTGAAGATTTATCTTCTCAGTCAAATGATATTGACTTCCTCATATCGTATCATAGTTTTAAGATAGTCTATATAGTGAAATCCGTTGAAAAATATGATTAAATTTTGCTAAACAAATTATGATTTTATCTGTTGGAAAAAAAAATGGTGGAGAACAAGTTTAGGAGGAAAAGGTCAAAATTTGTTGGAAACTCTAGCCAAGTTTTGAAGAAAATGGTGGCTTAAGGTGGAAGAAAAGAAGAATAGAGAGGAGGGGGGGGATGGTGGGTGGTGTCGATGATGGCAAGATGGTGATGGGACGACGGAGGAGATGGTGACAGGGATAGAGAATCAAAAAGGAGAGATAAAAAAAAAGTATAGTATTCATTCTCTGTCATGTCAAAGTGTGGCTCTGATAAACACAGTTTAAATGTATATTAAGTGTTTAATAAGTATAACATTTAGTTTAGGTGTTTAAATAAAAAATTCTAACAAGTTTAAAGGGCAATCTATGTATTTAACCCTCTCCCCCACCCCAAAAGAATATATATAAGACATACAAATTGAAAGGAAAAGTGTTTCATCACTTGATCTATGTTGACTTGGCACAATCTTAAAAAAAAAATTATTAGGGATATATTTCGTTAAATTAATCCTATTAATGATGCTTTGGAATTCTAAATTTAACTACTATTACTTTATATAGTTTTTTGAGAGAATATATAAAATCCTGAATTTGTATTTTATTTTTAAGAAGACACTTTAATTTTGCGGGGGTCTTATTACCCCCTCAAATCAATTCAAAGTGAAACTAATACAATCTTTTGAGCTCAATATTAATTTTAAAGAAGACTGTGTACAATCATAAATTGACACGTCATTTTTTATTTTTAAAAATTATTTTTATATTTCTTTTTGTTTTCCTTATTTATATTTCCTTGCTTTTTTTTTTCCTCTTTTCTCTTTAGGAAAAATTACATAATTAAGCAAATTTTACTACCTAATTACAATATATAACAACACTTTTAAAAAATTACAAAAATTAGCAAAATAATTATAAAAATAGCAAGTTACCATATATATCAATTTTTCTACCTTCTCTCTCCAATCCACTATCAGTATTTCTCTCTAATTCAATGCCTGTTTCCCTCTTCTAAAATTTTCAATATCTCTGTCCATTCACCCCCCCCCCCCCCCCCCCCGTCTCTCTCTCTCTCTCTCTCTCTCTCTCTCTCTCTCTCTCTCTCTCTCTCTCTCTCAACCATGGCGATTTGGATGCAGAAATAGCAGATCTCTGGAGACAGCAAAAAATGATTCAAACTTTTTAGCGAAGAAGATGCAGAGAATTGTAGATCTGAATTATTGTCCTTCTTATTTTCCAAAGCTACTTGTTTTTTGATTCCTTTTGGCCTGATTTTTAATTGAAGTTGTGACAATTGTGTGCTTCAATATATTTCAGTTGCAAATCTTTGTTAAGACATTCACCGGAAAGACTATCACTCTTGAGATCGAGAGCTTAGACACCATTGACAATGTCAAAGCTAAGATTCAAGGAGAAAGCGGCCGAAGAAGAATATTTTATTAGCAATAATATTGCCAGATTTTTCAAGCTTTTGTCTATGTTCAATTATAAAATTGATACACTGCAATTTTTTCAAGTTTTTTTTTTTTGTCTTTGTGTATCAATGACGGAATTGATACATGTATCATTATCAAGTTTTTGATATATATAACTCCAACATTGTTATGTACCAATATATTGTTTTGTGCGTATCAATACATTGTATCAATTTGTTATTAGTGTGTATCAACATTTTCAGTGATACATGAATGTAAAATACCCATATTGCTTTGTGTATCAATTTAGAAAATGTTTGTCAATTTTTTACTTTGTTGCCCATGTATCAGTATTATCTTGAATAAATTACAAATTGAAAATTAGCCATTCATATTCATCAATGTATGATAACTGCATCATATTTTATAAAACATTTAATGCTATAGAAATTTGCAGATTATAGATTCTTTGATTGTGTAGCTATTTTTTTTTAAAAAAAAATTACTATTAAAACTGATGATACTGTGTCTATATATTACATTTGTATATGTATCAAAAAAATTTATGCTTATTAGTATGCATCAATTTTTCTAGTGAAACACATAACTTTCATTTTGATAGATGAGGTTTTGATACATGTATCATCACAAATTTGAAAAAAAATTTCAAATCTGCAACGATGATACACCCAAAGAAAAAAAATCTCCAAAATCTGCGATTTCAGATTTAGAAATTACACAAATATGGAATTTTAATTTAAAATTTTAAATATGAAAAGAAAATGTCCAAGATCATCAAAGAGGGATTCACTCCCATTAAATACGCAACTTCCCTTTTAAAAAAAATAAACAACACCAATTAAGGAGAAATTGCAAGGTTTGAAATTTAGATACAGTTATAATGGTTACAGTAAATTGTATCAGAAAATAGGAAAACATGTTATTTTCTGTAATTTTAATAAATCATGCTATTTTATGTAATTATTTTACTACGCAGTGCTATTTATGAAAATTTCTCTTCTCTTTATCCCCATTTCTTGAGAAGTCTATGGACTTCAATTCTTCACTTCTCCCACATCATCCTTTCTTTTCTTTTATTCTATTTTTTTATAGTCAAATTAATTGTTGGATTTGGTAAATAAAGGAGAGAAATGAGTAGCATGTATTTTTTTAAAAAAATTTGTCGGAAGAAAAAATCTTCGGCATCCAGCATTTTTCTGGCGAAATGAGTATGTTTTTTCTTTTAACACATTAATCTAAACATTTTTGGATCTTTTCTTTGTAAGCTCAAATTCAATCTCTAATAGAAGAGACTGAAAACATCATATATTTAATAAAATATTGACTATCAATGAACTTTTTTTGCCGATTTTTTTTTTCCGTTGCTGGCAAAGAATAGACAAAAAAAAAACTCAGCGCAAAATTTAATTTTTTTTGGCATAGTAATATATAAAAAAAAATCAAAATATAATATACAAGGAAGAGATCCAAAGTGAATCTCAAAATCTATAGCTCAAAGCTTCTAGACAATAATGGATATTGAGGTTCAACAACGAGGAAGAAGAAGTAGAAAGAAAAAAAAAGGAGAAAGAAAACAAGAAAAGAACAAAATAAAAAGAGAAAATATGAAGAAAAAAGAAAGAAACAAAAAAGAAAATGTAATTAATAAAAAAAATATTATAAAAATAAAATTTTAATAACGTTTATCACATATTTCATGCCAAGTAGACTAAAAAAGACTATTAATTTTATTATAAATTAATTTAAAAAAATAATAGAACCCCCGTAAAATTAAAATATTTTTTTAAAAATAAAATTTAAATTCAAAAAGAATTTTATATATTCTCCCAATAATTTTTTAATACTAAGATGATATAAGAAAAAGTAATAAAATTTTCTTTGATTTGTTGAAACGAACTAGTAGTGAAAAAGGAAAATATATTTTTAATATAAAAACTAAATAAAATGAAAGGAAGAAAATAGTAAGTTCATCAAAAGTTGTGCATGCCTAGTACTAGTGGGAAGGGACAGTGGGTCTGAATGAGTGGACAGGATATCTTATTATCTCTTTATATAATCAAAAAGATATTAATAACGTTCTTCTAATTTTATTTTTATTTAAGTGAAGAGAATTTTATATAACTAAAAAAATATTAAAAAATTATATTTTTTTAAAAATATTTATTAAAAATAAATAAATAAAATTATATTTTTCTATTTAAAAATAAATAACTTTCTTAAAAAATATGTTCAAACTAAAAATATCACTTATTTTAAAATAAAAAAAATACTTTTAATAGTAATTCTTGAATTGAGTTTAGCCAATTCAATTTCTTTCTACAAAAAAGAGCCAAAGTTGGTGGCAGGCTAGCTTTTAGTACCAATAAAGTGAGCGGGACCCATTAATCCCACAACGGTATTCCAAAATAGATATTGTTGCTATCCTCATAGATATTGTTAAACAAGCTAGATTCTGCTTAACTGACACTGTCATTCTTTCCCTTTTCTTGTTGTGTAATCCAACTCAACTAGGACAGGAGCATCTTTAATCTGGTTTGTCTTCAACACTTTTACCTCTTCTTGGATTTCATTTGTTGGTGAATTTATTAAGTGTGTCGTTTGGTCTTTTGATGTTTTAATGGAAACAATGTTTAATTTATTGATTAATTTCTGTCTCTAAATTACAACTTGCAACTTAACATCATTTTGGAGAAAGATTGATTTTTTTATGTGAGTTTGATGTGTATATTAACAGAGTATATTTGGTGAGATGCCTGTGTGTGTTTTATTTTTGAGATCTTCATTTTTATGTAATTTACTTTTCTATTGGAGGTTGGTCTGAGGTGGGGGATACGATGTTAAATTGGAATGTTGTAATTTAGTCTTTGGAAATTAACTTCTAGAAGAGAAATTAAATAGGTTTTAATGAATTTGGTTTGGAATTTTCTTTAACAGATAGGTAACGGCTTTCTCCTCTTCTTTTTAATATGCTCAGTTTGCTTACGTGCAGCCGTAGGCACATCTCTATCTCTTTATCTTAGTTTCTTTAAATTTCAAAGCACTTTAAGTGCATAATATCTTAATTTGGAATTATGAACAGAGAGTGTAAAAGGCTAGCTTGGAAGGATTTTCGTGACTAATTTTCTCAAATAACCATTCAAATATTAATTACACTTTGAATTAGCGGAGGTGAAAAATTTTCTCATTTCCGGATCAGCAAACTAGGATTGAGTAACAAATTTTGAAATCTAAATCAACCATCTAAAAACGCATCTCGCATGGAACAACAAGTTAACCAAAGGAGTCAAAATCATGACTTTACCAGAATACAAGACTGGGATCCAAGAGCTATCCTGAAAAATATATTTTTCCTTGAACAAAAGATTCATCAACTGCAGAAGCTGGTGCATGCATTTAATTATTGACCACAGAAGTCTAGCTTAGATTCAGGGAAGTGACCTTTCAATTCAGCAACAACAGCTAATAAAAGCTGATCTTACCTCTATCATTGTTCAATTGATATCAACTGCAGGGGAGTCTTCTTCCAACCGTGAAGCATCATACGCTTTCCTCCGCAAACCCAACTACCAAGCAACTCAGGCAGTTTGGTGGCGTCTTGGTTCCTTCTGAAACACGTACTAATGTTGGTGCTCTATTGCGTAGTGTCAATGCAACTAAGGCGGAAGTTCAGCCCAACCATGTTGATCTAACGGGCAATTGTGGCATTGAACAAAATTATGTTGTTGATGAACGTGAGACGAAAGATGAAGACGAATCCCATGAGGAAGAGAACCTTCCTCCTGGTTCCTACGAGATTCTGCAGCTGGAGAAAGAGGAAATTCTTGCACCTCACACTCACTTTTGCACAATTTGTGGGAAAGGATTTAAGAGAGATGCCAATTTGCGGATGCACATGAGGGGTCATGGGGGTGAATACAAAACTCCAGCTGCTCTTGCAAAACCTCACAAGGAGCCTATCTCTGGGACGACGCTTATTAAAAGGTATTCCTGTCCTTGTTTTGGTTGCAAGCGCAACAAGGAGCACAAAAAATTTCAGCCACTAAAGACTATCTTATGTGTGAAAAATCATTACAGAAGAACCCACTGTGAGAAAAACTATGCTTGTGGTAGGTGTAATCTGAAGAAATTTTCAGTTATTGCAGATCTTAGAACACATGAGAAACATTGTGGTAAAGATAAATGGCTTTGTTCTTGTGGAGCAACCTTTTCCAGGAAAGATAAGCTCTTGGGGCACATTTCCCTTTTCCAAGGACACACTCCTGCAATTCCTCTAGATGAAACCAAAGGTTTTGCTGGGACATCTGATCAAGGCAAAACCAGTGAAGCAACCATAGAGGCTAGAAAGATCGGTTTTGAGGTAAATGTCCAGAATGGCAGTGGGCTTCAAAATAGTATGAATGTAAAAGGGAGTGCAGATAATCCTGGCAGTTATTTCTCATCTTTGAACTTTGAAACTAGCAAGATTAACAAACTCCAAGAGTTTCCTCGACCACCATTTGAGGACCAAGAAAACTCTTTCTCTTTTCTAATGTCAGGTTCTTGTAATTACCCTTGGAAGGCTGGGAAAATATAGGTTCTACTGAGCCGTAATAGCTCAGGTGAATTTGCCTTTGGTTTGACATAGCAGTCTGTTTTCTTGTTATGTCAGTTCTTTTGGGAATAAGTGGCGTCTTTCTTAGTGTGTAATGCTCTTTTTGACTTCTTTAATATGTTATATCTGGCTCGACTAGGAACTTGCAAGTCTGCAATCCCAGTTGCAGCAAGTTAACAATAAATGCATTAATCGTCTAAATCTCTTCTATAGAAGTTGAGAAGAAGATATATTTCCTTGGTAATCCTTGCAGAATATTTATTTACCTGATTTTAGTTTCAAACAGACTTCATTAACAAAGCTACTCCTTTAATTACTTATGCAAGAGAATCAGGATAGATGTCGAGCAAATCAGATGATAACAACCATATACCAAAGTGTTGAGTTGTGTCCCTTATTAAATTAAAAGAAACAAAAGGAGGAGGAGGAAGAAGAACACTAACATTGAATGAAAATACTGAAGATATTGGACGATAGATATAGATACACGTACAAAACCTTCTATAATGTACCCTGATTATAATGAAAACAGAAGTTCCAAAAGATTGAAATAATGGCCATTTACAGGTCTAGATGTGGTCATAAGATCTGAATTCATCTTTTGACATCTTTGATAAGAAGGGGGACTGGCTCAGCTAAGTGGTTCAGTTGGCTGAACATATTTGCCTATGATGAGAATGATGGAGCAATATCAGCTTCCACATCTTTGATAAGGGACTCTCTACCTAGCTAACTGTATTGCCTGAACAGATTTGCCTATAACAAGAATTATGAAGCAATATCAGCTTTAAGCCTTTTGCTGCTTGTCCTGACATTGAAGGCTTGTTTAGAGGCCTGAGCTAGTATGATTCCAAGAATAAAGTCATCCGCGCATGGCCATGTGCTACGCCTCGGAGAGCTGTCTTTCCACAGAGACCTCTCAGAGAATGGGTTCACTAGACTCTCTCGGAAATCTTCTGCTATTTCATAGATTAAACCCTGCCAATCAATAAACAAAAATGAAATTATCAGCTGATGTTCATAGGACAAGAAGAAATTTTCCTTCTTTTATTTTCTGAAGGGGTGGTGGTTGCGGAAGGGAGGATGATGTTTGTTATGGTCTTACTTCAGCCACGGCCTTGATCTTCATGGTAAGATCACTTCTAAGGAGATGGATCTCCATTAGTTCTTCTAAAGAGGAGGGCACATTCAAGGATATGATCCTCTGCTGTAGGTGAAACAATTTCCGCCAGACCACAACATGGAGAGGATAGCACTGAGCGAACTGGAAAGATGTCATTCTCCTCACTGAACAAACACATGTTGCAGTAGCAGGAGGAGTTGGTGCCATTGACCTTGTTTCCTCCACCCAACTCTGCACATGAACCCATGATTTTGCGTTTACTATTCAATCTTCTATCCATTCTAATGCTGCAGATACTTCTGTTGCTCTTCTGAAAGAGCTAGCACGATTCTTCATGCAATCCAGTTCTCTTAAGACTAACATCAAAGAACAGGTAAAAATCACGTAAAGCGGTTTTGGATAAGAAAAGTTATTTGAGGATGTTATGAACTTTTCTGAGGGAATGCCAAAGTAACTTCATTACCAATTTGGGGAATTATGAGGCAAGTCCCATTGAGACCTTGTAAAAGCTGCATAGCTTTTCTTGACTCTTTGTTTAACAAAGAACTGGTGTCCGCTACCATGGTCTACCTTATTTTCACTTCTCTAGGCATTGTTATCTTGAGATAATGTATCAACTAATGTATTTTTCTGAGAAAGTCACTCAACTTTATTTTATGACCTAAAAGTTACTCAACTAAGGATAGTTCTCTCAAAAGGTCACTCAATTATTGATACTTCATTTAAAAAATCACTCAATCAATTTAAATAATTTTTCATTAAATTTATTGACATGAAATTATTATTTAAAACTAAAATTTTTAAAAAATAAAAGAATATCTATTGGAACAATTTTATTGACTCGCCCCACTTGATATGACCCACTAAAATTATATAGGTCAAATATACATTTATTAAGACCCTTTTATTTAAACATTTTTTTACATAGTAACTCATTTTCTAAAAGTTAATTGCATTAATATCAGAACTTTCTGAATATTTAAAAATATATATATTATATAACAGATATGGCCAATAATTTAAATGTGAATAGTGTCCAAAAAGATCAAGAATTAGTTTATCTTTAATTCTTATTAACTATATCCCCTTATCTCTCCATAACTAATGAATTAATTTTAGTTGTTAATCTTTCATTAAATTAGGAATTGAGTACTAAAATATCTTCTTCGGATTTTCTCAAATAGCATATTTTGATTTTATTTTAATGGTATAAATAAAGTATACTAATATCTTCTTAGAATATGCATGATTGTGATTTATTATATTTAAAATATTATTAAAATCAATGGTATGTTTAAAATATAAAACATTTATATTGAAAAATATACCATAATTATGAAAATATTAAAAACAAATTATGGGCATCAATATATATTAATGTGTTATACCCCATAAGATTTCCGACACCTAGATGGCCTATTCGCACGGTGATTAGGCATATTTGAAAGCCATACGTGCTAGAGAAAGGCCCGGGAAAGGATCGGACGGATAACCTGCCGAACCATCGCGGAAGGAGCCGAGGCAGAGCCCCTCCGCGATGGCAACGTGTCACGGAGGTGGAGCCTCCGCGTTGGCTCCGTGACACGTTGGCCCTGTCCAAGCTCAAGTATATAAAGCCTCACTTCGGTTTATTTCCATTTAAAACATAAGAAATTTCCAGAAAACGCAGAGGAACAGAGGAGAACGAAGAGGGTGAATATATTTTCGTCCGATTACGCTGTCAAACATAGTCCAAACCCAAATTAACCTCAGATACCGAGGTATTTAGCAGCAGAGAGCATTCCTACGGATTTAGTTTCGCGAAATACGGCCGACGAATCGTCGAGCTACCGGACTAAGGTAAGTAGAATTGCTCCAAACTAGTGTCTATGTGTTCCTAGCTGTGAAGTGAATACTTCTCCCTTCTGGACTTCTGAAAAATAAAGAGTTTTCGACCGTCTTTCGATAAGCCTAAGTTTAGGCTATAATTATATCGAAAGTGATGTCGTCCTTCAGAATAAAGTTGTATTTAGTACTGATTGATATATATATGAATGCAGTTGGGAGGAATAGCTGAAATACTGACCAAGCTACGCCGGTTAGTCGGGAAATCAGAAGTGAAGGTATGTAAAGCTAGTTCCCTCGGCAAGTTAGTAGTCTCGGTATAGTAAAGTAGTTTAAAGGCTAGTAGAATGTTCAGAAGTCGTGTGTTATGTTTATTACGAATGTTGGTACGATATTGGAAGCATCATGTTCTGTATAGCGTGAAACTTGCTAGAACGATATAAATTCTAATACAAGTGTTAGGAATTGTACAACATGCCCAGTATGTGATTTAGTAAAGAATGTTAGAATATTATCGTATTCAGTTGAAACCTAGTAAAGCAATGTAAGTATCTGTAAGGTATCTTAGAAGCAGAATGATAGATTAAAATGAAGTTTAGAAATCATGTTAGAAATAGTAAATCATGTTACTATAGAAACTCAGTTATACAACATAGTTTCCAGCAGAAAAACTATATCTTGTTCAACATGAGACTCAGTACAGTATGGCAGAAGATTATATTTATATACATATACCATTATCAGTCTCAGAATGTATTAAATACATACATATCACTATCACTAGTTCGGCATACAGTATGTACATATACATTATCATCATTAGCTTCAGTATGTGGTATATGCATATAGTATTACTAGTTGAGACCACTATATTGTCTTGGGGTTGGATTACCTAGCATTCATGACCGCCCCAGGGTTAATAGCTGTATCGACTCGTCCGCCAGAGGGCGAGGATACGTCGCTCCACAGAGTGGCATGCCGTCCCACAGGGGACGAAGATGGGATGCCAGTTTCCCCATATTGTGCCTTGGTCGGCCCTTATACACCCCCGTCGAGGGTACGCCCGAGGTGTTGATTCAGGAGTCCTCCGGACTCAGGTACAGTTATAGTCAGGGGCTCAGCGAGCCCAAGTGCATACCCAGGAGATCGGCAGGGTGCTTATAGCTATTATAGGAGATGGGACGACCGGGATAGGGGTATAGATTGCGTGTTGATTGTACCTCCCGGCTTACGGGGGCCGGGTAAGGTTTGTGTGTGCTATGCTATGTTATGTTATGTCATTTCATGTTACACTAGATACGAGTAGATCGATAGTAGAACGATACATCTCCAGGTATGACTCCTACTCCTTCCAGTATAGTTAAGAGTAGGCATAGCTTTACATTTTCAGCCAAGTTTAGTCTATTCCTTTGTATTTCAGTTCCATCAGTTGCATTGTTGTTTTCAGATATATTTCAGTTGTTGTTTTACATACTCAGTACCAGTGGTACTGACACCCAGTGGGGCACTGCATTACTTGCTTGCAGGTACTCATAGACGAGGGGCCGATACCTCGTGATTCCAGCCAGCTCACATGATCATCAGCTCCAGTCATCCGGAGATAGATAGCTAGAGGTTTATCCCTTTTTCTTTTGTTGTACAGCATGGGTAGGCCGGGGCCCTGTCCCGACCATCTTATCAGTATTCCTAGAAGCTTGCAGACTGTATATATTTCCCTGTGGTCAGTTGAGCCGGTCGTGTGAGGCCGTGCAGTTTGTTATAGTTGTTTAGCATTTCAGTTTATGTTGGCCGTATGAGGCCTTATCCAGTCAGTAGTGGTGACCTTGCTGGTCACGTAGTTATTCAGTAGTCCATTGTTGAGTTGCAGATAACTAGACAGCATGGTGGCCTTGTCGACTCGCATAGGTTCCTTGTTATGAGTGTATTTCTGGTTAGCTGCTATTACAGGTACAGGTGGCTATAGGCCTAGTCGGCCGGAGGCTGTATTTACAGCCGTTATATAGTCCGTTGTTTCCCTGAATCTGGGTTAGAGCCAGCCAGGCACCAGATGTGCTTAGGCTCAGTAGTCTAGCAGTTCAGGTCCTAGTGGGGCACCAGGTGCCAGTCATAAACCCCCCCCCAAGGCGGGGTGTGACAAACTTGGTATCAGAGCAGGTCGTATTCCAGGGAGTCTGCAAGTCGTGCTAAGTAGAGTCCTGCCTATGGATGTGTTGTGCACCACATACTATGGGTAGGGGGCTACAAGGCATGATAGAATGGTTGCCTTTTATTCTTACTCAGTCGTGCTGTAGAGCGGTATAGTATAGGGTTGAGTCCCTAAAGCTTACTGTATTCTTTGGTTATAGATAATGTCAGACTAGCGACATCCTATCACAGGGCGGAGCCTAGATATTGCAGCAGGGGAAGGCACTAGCAGAATGCCTCACCCTCGTTTAGAAACAGCCCGATCAGAGGGCACTACAGAGACATCGTCCCAGCCTTCTCAGCAGTCTCCACCACATCATGAGCCACTTGGGGCGACACCCCCTCCAGCAGTCCCTATACCGATACCTTCCGACCAGGAGGTTAGGAGTGCGGTAGTCATGTTAGCACAGATGATGGCTGCTCAGCGTCAGCCTATGCCGTCTACAGTTGCAGAGTCGGCAGGAGGGCCCGGTAGTTCAAGGATCCGAGAGTTCTTGTCTCTAAATCCCTCGCAGTTTACAGGTACGAACCGGACAGAGGACCCTCAGGATTTTCTGGATCAAATGCAGAGAATTTTCAGGGTTATGCATGCCACGCCTATAGAATCGGTTGAGTTGGCAGCATTCCGGTTACGGGACATCGCCGTATTGTGGTATGAAAGTTGGGAAAGGTCCCGAGGGAGAGATGTTTCCCCTCCGACCTGGTCCAGCTTCTCAGGAGCTTTTCTGGATCACTATTTGCCACGGGAGATTCGACAGGCTCGGGTGGACCAGTTTCTATATCTAGAGTAGGGGGCCATGAGTGTTCGGGAATACGCCTTGCGGTTTGACTCTTTGGCCCGGTACGCATCGGCCTTTGTCGATACCATGGCATCCAAAGTACACCGCTTCATCATGGGGTTGAATCCAGAATATGTTGAGGCTTGTATTTCAGCCACACTGCGAGAGGACATGGATATTGCCCGAGTTCAGGCATTTGCCCAGAATATTGAGGGCATCAGGCAGCGACATCGGGAGATCAGGAGGACCAATCAGGAACAGCGCCGCAGGGACAGACCAGTTGAGTTACAGAGGGAGGCTCGGGGAGGACCTAGGCCACGATTGTTAGATAGGCCGCCCAGGCCCCCGCCTCCACCACAGCCGCAGAGGGGTAGATTTAGCCGCAAGGGGCAGTCAGAGATCGGAAGAGGTCCGCAGATTGCAGATTCACTATTACAGAGGAGGGCGGAGCAGAGTAGGTATACCCTACCACTTTGCCCTATATGCAGCCGACACCATCCTGGAGCATGCAGGTATGGCTCCACCGGTGTTATATTTGTGGCCAAGAGGGCCATTTGATGAAAGATTGCCCAGCCAGAGGTCAGGAGGATCGGGGTAGACAGGACAGGGTATCCGCAGGGTCATGAGCTACAGCATCCTCGGTAGGGCGCAGGCCCTCAGTTTCAGCAGGCAGGGGTCGGGGCAGATCAGGGGCCTCCAGTGTAGGTGCGGGTCCAAGCCACACATATGCTTTACCGGGGAGGCAGGATTCAGAAGCGTCACCTGATGTTGTGACAGGTATGATAACTATCTGCTCACACCCTGCTTATGTATTGATTGATCCAGGATCTATTCTGTCCTATATTACTCCATTTGTGGCACGAAAGTTCAATATTGCACCAGAATTATTGCAGTAGCCCTTTTCAGTATCCACGCCCGTCGGTGACTCTATTGTAGCTAGCAGAATTTACCGAGGGTGTACAGTAGAGATTGCTGACCATCAGACCACGGTAGATCTGGTCGAGTTAGAAATGATAGACTTCGATGCCATAATGGGTATGAACTGGTTAGTGCCGTGCTTTGCCAATGTTGAATGTTGGACCAAGACGGTCCGATTCCACTTTTCAGGAAAAGCAGTGCGGGAATGGAAGGGCAGCACCGCTACGCCAAAAGGTAGGTTTATTTCCTACCTTCAGGCGAGGAAATTGATATCTAAGGGATGTATTTACCACCTGGTCAGAGTTCAGGATGTCCGAGCAGAATCTCCGACGCTCCAGTCTGTTCCGGTGGTGAACAAGTTCCCTGATGTGTTTCCAGATGAGTTACCTGGTATTCCCCCAGAGAGGGAAATAGATTTCGCTATTGATTTATTACCAGGCACTCAGCCTATATCAATTCCTCCTTATCGCATGGCTCCTGCAGAACTCAGAGAGTTGAAGGAGCAGTTGAAAGATTTGCTAGATAAAGGTTTCATCAGCCCGAGTACTTCGCCATGGGGTGCGCCAGTCCTGTTTGTGAGAAAGAAAGATGGCTCACTCCGTATGTGCATAGATTATCGACAATTGAACAAAGTCACAGTGAAAGAGATATTCCTAAAACGGCATTCAGGACCCAATATGGACACTTCGAATTTTTAGTTATGTCCTTTGGTTAACGAATGCCCCAGCAATATTCATGGACTTGATGAACAGTATTTTCAGATCTTTCCTGGACCTGTTCGTAATAGTATTCATTGATGACATTCTGGTGTATTCTCGCTCTGAAATGAATCACCGAACTCATTTGCGGACAGTGCTCCAGATCCTCAGGAACCGCCAGTTATATGCTAAATTTTCTAAGTGTGAATTCTAGCTTAATTCAGTAGCTTTTTTAGGGCATATTGTGTCGGATGCTGGTATACAGGTTGACAAGCAGAAAATAGAAGCAGTCAAATCATGGCCTAGGCCTACCACTCCGACTGAAGTCCATAGCTTCCTGGGATTAGCAGGCTATTACAGGAGGTTTGTCAAGGGATTCTCTACTATAGCGGCACCTCTGACTAAACTGACACAGAAGGCAGCGAAGTTTCAGTGGACAGAGGCATGCGAGCAGAGCTTCCGGGAACTGAAAGATAGATTGACCTCCGCCCCAGTGTTAGCATTACCGGAAGGTACAGAGGGTTATGCGGTGTATTGCGACGCATCAGGCGTTGGGTTGGGTTTTGTGTTGATGCAACATGGTAAAGTGATTGCATATGCTTCCAGGCAGCTGAAGAAACACGAAAACAATTACCCTACCCACGACCTGGAGTTAGCCGCAGTGATCCACGCCTTGAAAATGTGGAGACATTACCTGTATGGCGTCCATGTTGATATTTTCACAGATCACAAGAGCCTACAGTATATCTTCACTAAGAGGGAGTTGAATCTGCTGGAACGTCGCTGGTTGGAGCTGTTAAAGGATTATGACGTGAATATTCTATACCATCCGGGGAAAGCCAATGTTGTAGCAGACGCTCTCAGTCGTAAGTCCATGGGGAGTTTGGCATATTTGCAGTCCGAGTAGCGGGAATTGGTCAGGGAAATACATCAGTTAGCTAGCCTCGCCATTCGTGTAGCAGAAGCAGAGGACGGTAGAACGGTAATTCAGAACACCGCCGTATCCTCATTAGTTGTGGAAGTGAAAGGACGGCAATATGAGGATCCTGACCTGGTCCAGCTTAAAGACAGAATCCAGCAGGGTAAGGCGCTAGATTTTCAGGTAACTGAGGAGGAAGTGTTGTTATGTAAAGGTCGCCTATGTGTTCCAGATGTTTCAGGGTTCCGCCAGCAGATTATGAACGAGGTACATTATGCCCGTTATTCTCTTCACCCCGCTGCGACAAAAATGTATCACGATATCAAAGAAAACTACTGGTGGCCAGGTATGAAAAGAGACATTGCTGAATTTGTAGCTCAATGTCCTAACTGCCAACAGGTGAAAGCAGAACATCAGAAACCAGGCGGTTTGACTCAGGACATAGCTGTGCCTCTCTGGAAATGGGAAGCAGTGAATATGGATTTTGTAGCAGGATTACCTCGTACCAGACACAAATATGACTCTATATGGGTGATAGTTGATAGATTGACAAAATCAGCTCATTTCCTGCCAGTAAGAGCTACTTTCTCGACCGAAGATTATGTTGAGTTGTATATCCGAGAGATAGTTAGATTACACGGAGTGCCAGTATCCATTATTTCAGACAGAGGAGCACAGTTTATGGCTAGATTTTGGCGGTCGTTTCAGAGAGGTCTGGGAACGCAGATTAATTTGAGCACAGCATTCCACCCTCATACAGATGGACAGGCTGAACGCACAATTCAGACGCTCGAAGATATGTTGCGAGCGTGTGTGCTAGATTTCGATGGTAGCTGGGATGAGCATTTGCCGTTAATTGAATTTTCCTACAATAACAACTATCACTCAGCCATCCAGATGGCGCCTTTTGAGGCTTTATACGGGCGAAAATGCAGATCGCCGGTTGGCTGGTTTGAAATAGGAGAATCAGCATTGTCCGGGCCAGATATTGTTCAGCAGTCAGAGGAGATGGTGAAGCTTATCAGAGAACGCCTACTGACTGCATAGAGCCGCCAGAAATCATATGCTGACATACGACGCAGAGACCTAGAATTTAATGTGAATGACTGGGTATTTCTGAAAGTATCTCCAATGAAAGGGGTGATGAGATTCGACAAGAAGGGTAAGCTCAGTCCGAGATTTGTTGGACCTTATCAGATTCGACGAAGGATAGGCCGAGTAGCATATGAGTTAAACTTGCCCCCAGAGCTAGAATTTGTTCATCCGGTCTTCCATGTATCTATGCTGAGGAAATGCATAGGAGACCCATCCAGAGTAGTCCCGGTCTAGGATATTCAGGTTACAGAAGAGTTGGCCTATGAAGAGGTTCCGGTAGCTATCTTAGACAGACAGATTCGTAGATTGAGAACTAAAGATATTGCGTCTGTCAAGGTATTGTGGCGTAACAGAAACCGAGAGGAGATGACGTGGCAGGCTGAGGAAGATATGAAAGCTAGATATCCTCACTTATTCCAGGCCTAGTCAGGCGACAGGTATGTCCGTATTATTACTTATGTAGTACTTGGTAGTTGTGTACATATAAACGAGAAAGATTGATGTTTAGCTATCCAATGAATCTTAAAGTATTGTGTGCAGCACCTGTATTGGACTTTTCTGCGTTTCAGGTTTTTGGTATAGTCCATATTACAGGGAAAACTCTGCCGAAATTTTTCTAAATAAGTAAGTTAAGAAGTCCTCTAGATAGCAGTTTCCATTTGAGGACGAATGTTCTTAAGGGGGGGAGAATGTTATACCCCGTAAGATTTCTGACACCTAGATGGCCTATTCGCACGGTGGTTAGGCATATTTGAAAGCCATACGTGCTAGAGAAAGGCCCGGGAAAGGATCGGACGGATAACCTGTCGAACCATCACGGAAGGAGCGAGGCAGAGCCCCTCCGCGATGGCAACGTGTCACGGAGGTGGAGCCTCCGTGTTCGCTCCGTGACACGTTGGCCCTGTCCAGGCTCAAGTATATAAAGCCCCACTTCGGTTTATTTCCATTTAAAACATATGAAATTTCCAGAAAACGCAGAGGAACAGAGGAGAACGAAGAGGGTGAATATATTTTCGTCCAATTACGCTGTCAAACATAGTCCAAACCCAAATTAACCTCAGATACCGAGGTATTTAGCAACAGAGAGCATTCCTACGGATTTAGTTTCGCGAAATACGGCCGACGAATCGTCGAGCTACCAGACTAAGGTAAGTAGAATTGCTCCAAACTAGTGTCTATGTGTTCCTAGCTGTGAAGTGAATACTTCTCCCTTCTGGACTTCTAGAAAATATCGACTTTTAGACCGTCTTTTGATAAGCCTAAGTTTAGGCTATAATTATATCGAAAGTGATGTCTTCCTTTAGAATAAAGTTGTATTTAGTACTGATTGATATATATATATATATATATATATATGAATGCAGTTGGGAGGAATAGCTGAAATACTGACCAAGCTACGCCGATTAGTCGAGAAATCAGAAGTGAAGGTATGTAAAGCTAGTTCCCTCGGCAAGTTAGTAGTCTCGGTATAGTAAAGTATTTTAAGGCCAGTAGAATGTTCAGAAGTCGTGTGTTATGTTTATTACAAATGTTGGTACGATATTGGAAGCATCATGTTCTGTATAGCGTGAAACTTGCTAGCACGATATAAATTCTAATACAAGTGTTAGGAACTGTACAACATGCCCAGTATGTGATTTAGTAAAGAATGTTAGGATATTATCGTATTCAGTTGAAACCTAGTAAAGCAATGTAAGTATCTGTAAGGTATCTTAGAAGCAGAATGATAGATTAAAATGAAGTTTAGAAATCATGTTAGAAATAGTAAATCATGTTACTATAGAAACTCAGTTATACAACATAGTTTCCAGCAGAAAAACTATATCTTGTTCAACATGAGACTCAGTACAGTATGGCAGAAGATTATATTTATATACATATACCATTATCAGTCTCAACATGTATTAAATACATACATATCACTATCACTAGTTCGGCATACAGTATGTACAGATACATTATCATCATTAGCTTCAGTATGTGGTATATGCATATAGTATTACTAGTTAAGACCACGGTATTGTCTTGGGGTTGGATTACCTAGCATTCATGACCGCCCCAGGGTTAATAGTTGTATCGACTCATCCGCCAAAGGGCGAGGATACGTCGCTCCACGGAGTGGCATGCCGTCCCACAGGGGACGAAGATGGGATGCCAGTTTCCCCATATTGTGCCTTGGTCGGCCCTTATACACCCCCGTCGAGCGGGTACGCCCGGGGTGTTGATTCAGGAGTCCTCCAGACTCAGGTACAATTATAGTCAGGGGCTCAGCGAGCCCAAGTGCATACCCAGGGGATCGGCAGGGTGCTTATAGCTATTATAGGAGATGGGACGACCGGGGTAGGGGTATAGATTGCATGTTGATTGTACCTCCCGGCTTATGGGGGCCTGGTAAGGTTTGTGTGTGCTATGCTATGTTATGTTATTTCATGCCATGTTACACTAGATATGAGTAGATCGACAGTAGAACGTTACATCTCCAGGTATGACTCCTACTCCTTCCAGTATAGTTAAGAGTAGGCATAGCTTTACATTTTCAGCCAAGTTTAGTCTATTCCTTTGTATTTCAGTTCCATCAGTTGCATTGTTGTTTTCAGATATATTTCAGTTGTTGTTTTACATACTCAGTACCAGTGGTACTGACGCCCAGTGGGACGCTGCATTACTTGCCTGCAGGTACTCATAGACGAGGGGCCGATACCTCGTGATTCCAGCCAGCTCACAGGGTCATCAGCTCCAGTCATCCGGAGCTAGATAGCTAGAGGTTTATCCCTTTTTCTTTTGTTGTAAAGCATGGGTAGGCCGGGGCCCTGTCCCGACCATCTTATCAGTATTCCTAGAGGCTTGCAGATTATATATATTTTCCTGTGGTCAGTTGGGCCGGTCGTGTGAGGCCGTGCAGTTTGTTATAGTTGTTTAGCATTTCAGTTTATGTTGGCTGTGTGAGGCCTTATCCAGTCAGTAGTGGTAACCTTGCTGGTCACGTAGTTATTCAGTATTCCATTGTTGAGTTGCAGATAACTAGACAGCATGGTGGCCTTGTCGGCCCGCATAGGTTCCTTGTTACGAGTGTATTTCTGGTTAGCTGCTATTACAGGTACAGGTGGCTATAGGCCTAGTCGGCCGGAGGCTGTATTTACAGCTGTTATATAGCCCGTTGTTTCCCTGAATCTGGGTTAGAGCCAGCCAGACACCAGATGTGCTTAGGCTCAGTAGTCTAGCAGTTCAGGTCCTAGTGGGGCACCAGGTGCCAGTCATACCCCCCCCCCCCAAGGCGGGGTGTGACATAATGTTGCTAAAGATTTAAATATTTAAAAATTTAAAAAATCATAAATAAAAAATTACAAATATTAAATTTGTGCATGTTAAATAGTATGTATTATACAAATAAAAAAAGGAAAGAAAATTGATAGTGGTATCTTTTATTTAATTTTTTGTCTTAGGAGACAGAAATAATAATTAAGTTACTAAGGAGTGAGGTTTTAGGCTAATGATGGGGGTTTCGATTGGGTGAGATATGCTGTAGAAGGGTGTTTTTTTTGCTAAATTGATATACTATTTTTGTGCTAAAAATATGTAATGTGTTTTTCAATATTGTATAATTAAGTAAAGATGATCCATATAATTTTAGGGGGTCGTATCAAGTGAGGCAAATGGGTATCATTTTATTTCTTAAAAGTTTTACTTAAAATAAAAAATTTATTTTAGCAGATTAATTTAATTAAAAAATCATTTAAATTGGTTGGATGACTTTCTAGGTGAAATATAAATAATTGAGTGACTTTTAAGTTATAAATAAAAGTTGAGTGACTTTTTAAAAGAAACACCGTTAGTTGAATGACCATCTAAAATATTATCTCATGTTATCCCGCATCAGGCAGATATTGTTTAAAAAGATAAATTAGGAAATCTTCAAAGGTTCCCAGTTCCCATTGGTTGTGGTCATCCAATAGACTCAAATTTACAATTGTCATGATGTATGATCTAAACCATACTACTAGCTAACCTCTGAACAATCAGCTTTCTTTATGGAATAAAGCATAAAAGAATAGTGAAACAAATAATCTGTTACTTTCATGGGCTAACAACTTAAAACTGCAGAATAGAAATCATGAATCTGACAGCGCTGTTTTAAGAACAAGAAGTTCTTCAAATTAGAAACTGGTCAATGAACTTACAGAATAGGGGCTTGCCTCCATGATTTCTCGACATTAGATATGATTAGCATTCAGCTTGACTTTCTGTCCTAGAGATTTTGAATTGGTGTTGTTGGGGGAGTTCACAACAAGAGATTGAAATGGCACTCGATCTGTTTGGTTCTTCAGTACGGTTACTGCTGTTCTACCCTTATTTCTGGAAACTACATTTGCTGATTTGTGCTCTTCAAGAACTTCGCTAAATCAACTTTTCCTTCTCAAATGTTTTTGGATGCTCAACTTCCACCATTTTCCCATTCTTTTTCAATCTCATTGAACAACTATCATATTCCCTGCTTGAACCTCCGAGCTTCATCTTATCGCCCTCTTTCAACTCAACTTGAACCCCTGGTTCAATCTTGTTGCCAGAAATCCATGATCCATGGACTGAAGGAGCAGCAAATCAAAGTAAGAAATGTTAAATTCACAGGAAATTCACCAATATATGCAAAGAAAATCAACTGACGGGATAAACCAAAATCAAATTAAGGAAAACAAAAGAGCATAGACCAAATGTCTAGCAAAAGAGAAATGAAGCATGTGAAACAATAGATTATACAGAGAACCCTTAACGTGCTGAAGCAAAATGACAGATAGAAAGCCTAAGCATCAAAATTCTTGTCTAGAACAAGAGGAAAAACCATTCAAGAAACAATGATACGAAAAAGCTCAAGTAAAATTCCACTGTTAGTTTCTTCATCAATTTGGTTATTTTTCCCGTATGGTCTGACCCCCAGACCTACCCAAAACTTCAAGAATTTGGATATCTGTATACGGAAAATGTCATTTTAAGGCACATGACAAGAAGGAATGTGATGCCACGTGTTACGGAGAAGTCAAGGATGAAGTTACAGTGAGTCAACTAAAGGAAAAGTGACTAAGATTTAAAGGGCCAGATCCAAGAACTCTCATCGGGTACCCGGTACAGGTGAAAGAAGGTAATTATAGAGAAATTGCAAGAAGAGGAGGGAGAGTTCGGGTCCGATATCAGTAACTTGAACATGAAAACACGATGAAAAGAACAGCAACACGTAGAGGAGATCGTACAAGGATATAAGAATAATGACAAATATTAGCTGATATTTGAAACGGCCTAGTACTAGTATTGTGATTATCACAATGCGCTATAGTTTTGTTGGAGCCATTTGACCGGTTGTAGTACTATTGTAAAAAATTATAAATAGGTGTTGTCTTTACTTATAAAGGTTATTGAATGTACAATGAAACATACTACTTCTCTACTTTCTTGTTCTCATCTACTCTCATTATATTTTTACATCCAGTTACTTATCTGCTTTACTAGTTTTGGACAGTCGAGGTTCTGAAAGTTTCAAACATACAATCAAGATAATATCGAAAAATACTTATTTCTTGATATATTTAACTTTTCTTATATATATTTGCATTTACTTTTCTAGTTAGAGACCAACGTCTTGGGGCTAACGCGGGATCCGCTCAAGGAGCTACTGGTTTACGTAAATATCTAATGCATTTCTCGATCGAAAAAGTCATTTTTGAAGGAGAAACTATGCGTTTTTGGGATCTTCGTGCTCCATGGTTAGAGCCTCTAAGGGGTCCAAATGGGTTAGACTTGAGTAGGTTGAAAAAAGACATACAACCTTGGCAGGAACGGAATATATGACTCATGCTCCTTTAGATTCTTTAAATTCCGTGGGTGGTGTAGCTACCGAGATCAATGCAGTCAATTATGTCTCTCTTAGAAGTTGGTTAGCTACCTCTCATTTTGTTCTAGCGTTCTTCTTCTTCGTAGGTCATTAATTTGTGGCACGCGCGAAGGGCTCGTGCAGCTGCAGCAGGATTTGAAAAAGGAATTGACCGTGACTTACTTATTAATCTCTTTAACTGCTATTATTCATCTCTATAAACTCGAATCTGTGAATTAATCTATATCGTATGTCCTCAACCTCGCTATTAATTTAATTATACCAATTTGATTGGTCAACAATATCAACATATAAAAAGAGGCCGAATTTTTAATAAAGCCGTACAGAATCAAGAAACCTACAGAATGAATACAACAACAAAAATGTCTCAAAAGCAGAGTTTTAAGTATAGTCTAGATAAGTGTTGGGCTTGTGGAGGCCTGATTAATTAGGCCCGTTAGAAACCCTAATAACCCTAATCTATTTCTATAAATAGATAGATTGTACTTGTAATCTACACACCACAAGAGAGAAAGTAATAAAATTCCTCCTAGTTGCAGTTGTGGACTAGGTCGTGAGACCGAACCACGTAAATTCTTGTGTGTCGTTTATGTTCCGTTTTTCTCTATTTTCTCGCAGTTAATTTGTGTGTGTGTGTTTATTGTTGTTATTCCGTTGTCCCAACAAGTGGTATCAGAGCGAGGTTATACACACGAAAAAAATTAGCGAGAAGACCAAAAAAAAAAAAAAAAACCCCAGTTTTTTCTTCAGATCGAGCAAAAAAAAAACACAGAAACCAGTCGTGCAGGTCTCCGTTCAGCAGTTCAGTCGCACCGTCGCCGTCACGAGCAGCAGATCTGAACAGCCTCGAGCACGCAGCACCGGAGAAAGAGAAACTCGCAGTCGCCGGCAGGTACTGTTCACCGGCAGAAAGTTTTTCAATTTGTTTTTTTTGTTGTTGTTGGTCCGAGTTGCTTTGTTGGTGCGTATTGGTTTTGTCATTGAATTTCTGACGAAGTTACCAAGACCTGAGATCAGTTGTACCGGGTACCTCATCTAGTCGTTTGAGATGGCAGAAGATGGGAAGTATCGAGTTGAAAAGTTTGATGGTGCAGATTTCAGTTGGTGGAAAATGCAAATTGAGGATTTGCTGGTTCAGAAGGAGTTAGACATGGTATTGGGTGACAAGCCAGAAAAGATGTCTGATGCAGAGTGGGCAGGTTTGGATCGGAAAGCCATGGCGGTTATCCGACTCTCGTTGACCAAGAATGTTGCGTTTAACATTTTGAAGGAGAAGACAACGAAAGGTGTCATGGAAGCGCTGTCTAACATGTACGAGAAGCCATCTGCAGCAAACAAGGTCTTTCTGATTAGAGAATTGGTGAACACAAAAATGAAGGAAGGCAGTTTAGTTACCGAGCACATAAATACAATGAATTCAATCTTAGCCAGACTTACGTCAGTGGGCATTAAGTTCGATGATGAAGTTCAAGCCTTACTACTGCTATCGTCATTACCTGACAGTTGGTCCGGAACGGTTACAGCAGTTACCAGTTCAGCGGGACCCGATGGATTCACTTTTGAGAAGATTCGTGATCTCATTCTAGGCGAGGATGTCAGAAGAAGGAGTTCTGGGGAATCATCGAGTGAATTGCTAAATGTCAGCAGAGGAAGGAGAAATAGCAGAGGCAGTGGGAGCAGGAACAGAAGAAGGAGTCAGTCGAAGACTCAGGATCGCTCAGGTGTAACGTGTTGGACGTGCAAGGAGGTGGGGCATTTCAGGAATCAATGCCCGAATAATAAACAAGTTAACATTGCAGGAGACTATGCTCATAATGATCTCTTGATATGTAGCGTGGAGAGCAGTGTGGATTCCTGGGTCATGGATTCTGGTGCTTCATTTCATGCTACCCACATCAGTGAAGCATTGCAGAATCTGAAAGAAGGGGATTTTGGAAAGGTAAGACTAGCAAACAATAAAGTTCTTGATGTAACGGGCATGGGTGACATGATTCTGAAAACTTCAGTCGGTTCGTGGACTTTAAAGGATGTCCGAGTGATTCCAAGCTTGAAGAAACGGTTGATTTATGTTGGGCAGTTGGATGATGAGGGACACGATGTTAAGTTCGGAAACGGGCAGTGGAAGGTGATGAAGGGGAACTTGGTCATAGCTCGAGGAAAGAAACGGAGTTCGCTGTATATGGTCTATTTACCATCTGAGGGAGTGACTGTCCCAGATCAGAAGAGAAACAAAATCCGGTTCACAGAGTCTCGTGGGCATAAGATGGTTCGTTTTGCAGGAGATAAACCCAGAGCCACAGGTCAGATTCAGGTTGAACGTGCTTGGAAAGGTTCAGGTAAACCAGTCAGGGGTTCTCGTGGCAGTGGGAGCATCGGCAGTCAGCCAGTTAAAACTTCAGCCAGAGTTACCAGACAGTGGGTTAAGAGAACCAGTGTTCCAGCTGTCAAAGCCTCTCCGGATGATTACCTGCTAACTATGGAGAGTGTTGTTTGTTCTCAGAGTATCCCAGGATTCGGCAGTTCGTGCAAGTGGGAGTCAGTAGGGACAGAGGACGAGTCAGGGGCAGTTTTAGCCGTGACTGATGTTGGAGCTTGGGGAAGCTTCAACGGGCCTTCAGGTTAACTGATGAAAAGGCCGCTGCAACCAGGAAGATGAGGAGGAGATTACTAGACGTACAAGTGCTCACAGTGGATGGCAGTTGAAGATTATCATGCCTCCAAGTGGGAGATTGTTGGGCTTGTGGAGGCCTGATTAATTAGGCCCGTTAGAAACCCTAATAACTCTAATCTATTTCTATAAATAGATAGCTTGTACTTGTAATCTACACACCACAAGAGAGAAAGTAATAAAATTCCTCCTAGTTGTAGTTGTGGACTAGGTCGTGAGACCGAACCACGTAAATTCTTGTGTGTCGTTTGTGTTCCGTTTTTCTCTATTTTCTCGCAGTTAATTTGTGTGTGTGTGTTTATTGTTGTTATTCCGTTGTCCCAACAATAAGAACAAATAGAAATTAGGAATTACCCAAATACAGATCAATAACACAGAAGGAATAAGAAAGAGGGATTAGTGTGAATGCGGAGGTGAAATCTGCTTATGCTTGGGTTTTCCAATACAATGTTACAATCTTGGTGTCTTCCAACTGCCAAAATCTCTTCAAAGAGCTTTGCTTCTTCAACAGAAGTCGTGGTTATAGCTGGGGGGTCGTCAAGAAGAAATATGTTCTTGAGGATGGCGCCATTCTTTAGCACTGTAAACACTGGAATCTTCTTCTTTTCCTCAGTCTGTGAATTGGGTTTTCTCAAAGATTCTTGCTTGTCCTCCATGAGAGAAAAGAGACTGAGAGGATTTGTCACAAAGACAGGGAGAAGGGGGTTGTGTTTTTTTGAATGAAATTTGGAAACATTGACCGTTAGCTTTATATGTTTATACAAGGTAATAGGAATAACTCTTTACATACTTATGTTACCCATGAATATAAATCCTTTTTAGATCATTTATATTTGACATCAAAATTAATGACGAAAATTATGTTTTTTTTTTCTTATAAAAAAAAATTCACTTTTACGTTTTTTTTCTTCGTTCAAGTAAGCAATTATTCTGTATAAAATACAAGGTTGGTAGGCTATAGTGCATCAAATATTATAAATTGCATATCTTTTTTACTGTTTCAAAAATTGCTGCAAGTTAATTGAAGAAGTGTGAAATTTTATTTTGATATAAAGTTACCAAATTCAACAATCAAATTCTATTATTTTAACTTTCTATATTTTTTAAATATAAGATTTGATGTTTTTATTCTACTTCATAGGTATATATTACCTTTTTAATACTTTTCTTACCTGCGATATCTTAAGAAATATTAAATGGATTGGCTATATATTGTCAATTGAAAAGGAAGAACATTAAAAACTAAATTAACGACTTTGCATTGTATATATACATAGTGTATGCGCAGGTAAGGAAGGAGCGTAATTTTTATTTTATTTTATTTTTTTTGGGCAAAATTAAAGTTTAATTTTATACCACCAAATTTGTTGAGCTGCTTGAAGTCATGTTCGAAATTTCTAAATTTATAGATAGATCAAGTATGGACTGAGATTCTCTTATCAGTTTCTCCATGAGTTAGTTTAACTATTGATAACATTTGCTGTACAGAGAGTTTATATACATGTGTAACATCCTTTTTGTACAATCATTTACAGAGAAAGAAAAGATTTATAGAAAAAAAAAAAAAACACGACCTGGTGAAAAACTGTACATGTTGTTCTCTAATTCTACATTATGAACAAAAGAAAAGGAAAAGAAAAAAAAAAAAAAAAGAGTAGTGATCAAACTTGACTAATTGGTTGTGGACTGTGGTGTTCCAATATTAATTTTATCAATGGGAATTATCAACAACGAAAATGGGGGTTTGTTTGGCATCAGGAAGAGGCGCAGGAGGAGAAGGCAACAATGTGAGTGCAAAAATACCACTGAGTGAAGCTGCAACTGCTCCACCAATAAAAGCTGGCAAGTTCCCTCCTCCACACAACAAATCAAATGGCCCTCCCACTAGTGACACAAGTGTCTGTTTCCATTAAAAAAAAAAATTATATATATAAGCTGAAAATGTTATTCAAAAATAAATAATTTAGGCAAATAATACGGGAATCAAGGTAGGGGTAAGAGTGTGGAGGTAGTGGTAATGGGGCCCATGGGTTTGAAGGTGAAGATGGAGTGTGTTGGAGGGTGAAGAGGAGACAATCAGTGTAGAATGTTATTTATGGAATTTGTTTTATCTATTTCTATTAACACTCTATTTGGATGGTTATCACATATTATTTCATAATGTATCGTACTGTATTGCTTTAACAAATGCAACGTTTGGATAAATTGTATTGTTTTTCGTCGTTATATAATGTCATACATTAACAATTTGAAGGATAAACATACAAGAAAAGAAGGGTAGGGGGTACAACTACTATAAATAGGTAGGGTAAAGAATAAAATAGAATTATTAAATAATAAGCAAAGACAAAATGAGAAAAAAATATAAGGTAAAGACGTGATCACACCAAATCTGTCTTATATAAAATGGTACTTTTGTTATTACGTAACGATAGATTTAACTATACAATAACACAATAAAGTTTATATAACAATCAAAACAAATATTGTATTTAAAGTAACAACACAATGCAATAATAGCTAACAACCATCCAAACAAGTTGTAAAAAAATCATTTTCCTTTAACTTTAAAAATAAATATTTTAAAAAAATTTTAACCAATCAAACGTGTAAAAGTTTGAAAAACTTTGTACCAAACACACCCCAGGTAATGTCCAAAAGTACTTAAAACTTGATAGTTTTTACCTGAGGGATAACTATAGCAAGATTTAGGACTCCTTGTGATAGACCTGTGGAATTAAATAAATCACCATGTTATTATAAATCGTTTATACACCTGATTGTCATTATCATATATCTTAACAGAATTTTCAGAATTAATTACCTTGTCCTGCTCCAGCATTACTGGAATATATAGATGCCATAGCAAATGGGATGCTATATAGGACCTATAAAAGAATCTATTTCATGTTAATAGGAGTAATAAGGTTTAATATAACGATATTCTATCATGCAATTCGTAATACTTATACGGGCTATTACAAATTAAATATATATGCCCCCTTTTCGAGAAAATAGATGAAAATAATCTTTTTTAGATTTTTTATATGTAAAAATAACAATTTCTTGTGTATAAAAATAAGAATGTCTTGTAAAAAGATCATAAAACTAAAAAATATTCGTAAAGAGTTAGAAAATCATTTCTCCCGAACTTAGGCATAAGATAAAATGATTTGTCTTATGCCCATACTCTTTAAAATAGTCTCATAAGATATATTACTTAGAATATAATTGAGCTAAATTTGATTCAGTACTTATCATGTTACGTATGTAAATGAATTACTCTCTTCATCTCAATTTATCTAACAAAGATTTGAATGTAGAAAGCATGCAAAACGAGTTGTTTTTTGCTATATTACTTTTAGTATTTTTCATGTAGTTTTAATATGTAAATTTTATATTAAAAAATTTAAAATTAGAAATTTTATCTTTTAAAATTTTATATAAATAATAATTGTTTGCCATGTACTAGTTAAGACTTTAATTTCTTTTCGGAAAATTCTAACGGTAAAATTAATTAATAGTGTTAAAGCACCTAACGGGTTATATCAACGAAAAATACAAAAGAAATTTCTAATTTTATTTTTTGTTGATCAGGCAACACTTGAATTTGAATGAAAAAAAAAAAAGATGTACAAATAATTGAAGGGGGTAATAGAAGAAGAACTCACAGCTAGAGGAATTCCCATAACAGCAATGAGAACCAAAGCAGTGATCTTGACACCTGCATCCGGCGGCAGAAGTTGGCCGTCGTCACCGTAGCGGCGTGATTTGTCAGCCATTTTTGTAACGAAAACAGTCATGGCCAAGCAAATAGCCAAGATGAAATTGACAATCCCCCATAGCCTTTTTGGACCACCTAGCCACTTTCCAACACACTCCACTCCGAGTGACATGAAACATAGCACCACTGAGTTCAACAGATGACCAAATGCACCTGCATGTACTCCTTTATGGTATAGATCCCCTTGCCCTATTGCGCCACCATATACCTGTCCAAACAAGTATGAAGCATATTGCATACTCTAGAATCTAGATAGAGGTAACTACGGAAACTAACTTAAATCCTTGGCTACTTAATTCCATCTTACATTATCAACTACTCTCTTCCTTTCATTTTATGCATCTTATGGTCTCTTTAGCTAAATTTTTAAATTTATTTATCTTAAAAAGCATTTTTTATTATTTATAATTAAGTGTTTCTTGAAAATGTAGTTGTTTGTATTTGACTAGCTAATTAATTTGAAAAAATACTTTTTTGCAATATTAGAGCAATACTTGCATTTGATTAAGGTTTCAAAAAGTACTTTCGAGGATAAGCTATTATTTCAACTTCTAAAAAATAACTTCTATTATTATTTTTTCTTTAAAAGTTTGATCGAACACCTTAATTTTTTAAACTAAGCATTTAAAAAGAAAAAAAAAGCTAATTAGTTTACGATTTCTAGAAATTTGATTAAATAGTTTGTTAGTTTGATTAGATACAAAATTTAAGAATATAAAAAAAACTTCTGAATTTTATAATGTTAAATGTGTATAACATATCAAAATACTCTTTAAATATTTTATTTTTAAATTATATCATGTCATTTCGACATTCCTATAAGGGAGTATTGTTAAGTATAAAATAAAAATATTGAAATTGAGAACTTAATATAGAAAAGGAAAATTTGTTTGAACAAACTAAGAGCCGGATGAGCTTATAACTTATATCTTATAAGCCGAAAATTATAAATTAGAATTTTTAACTTACAGATTTTGGCTTATTGTTATTATATTGATTTAAAAAAATAAGTGATTAAAAACTTTTTTTTACTTTATTTTATTCAAACACTGCAAAAAACTTTTAAAATATTCTAGCTTAAAATCATTTAAAATAAATCAATCAAAACCGGCTCTAAAAAGGAATTGACACATAGATTGAAATGAAAAGTTAAATAAATACTACCTCTCTGCCCATCCAGTCAGTGCCATACAAGGTGAAAGGAAACCAAGCAAGCCAGTTCAGAGCTGTAACCATTAGAAGAATCCACACTGATCTTGGCAAGTCCTTCAGAGATTCAAACATGTTTCCGAAAAAAATCAGTCCCCCTTTTCCTCCTCCTTCCGCCGCAGAAAAATACTCGTTTTTCAATAAGTCTCTCTGTGGTAGTTCCTTTTCACTAACACTCGTTAAGGCCAAAGTTGTTAAGGTGAGCAATAGAGCTACCGAGATCAAGAAACAGCTCTTTAGGTTTGCACAGTGAACATCACAGGCTTCCGTCTTTGTGAAGGGAAAGAAGGTGTAGAGCTGTGAATATGAACCGGCTGCGTTCCCCAGAACGCTTCCCACCGCCATGAAGAATGCGTAGTAAGATTGCGCTGTTCTCATCTGGCCCGGCTTTCCGCCGGACATATCTGCCAACAGCGCTCTGCATGGACCCTGCATCAGCACATACCAATTAAACACCGAATTCTCAAATCTCCATATTTCAGTATTAGGTACTTTATTTACTACTCCCTTTGTTGCTTTTTACTTGGTAAGTATGCTTAAAGTACCTGTTTCAAAATAATTATCAATTTAAAAATTTAAGAAATAATTAATCTTTTTTTTTCAACTCTACCCTAAGTATTTAAGTCACTCTACAACATGAAAAAAATGATTATTGTATATTTTCAAAAAGTACATATCAATTAATAAAATTATATAAGTCAAACTACAACCCTCGATGTATGTCAAACTATAAAATCTGAACTAATTGTAAAAAAATTACACTATTAATCCATCTTTATTACATAATTGACTTTTTTAAATGACCTAATAGTGCAAAGTATAAATGTATAAAAGTGACAATAGGATTACATTGACGTACCTGTACAATGTTGTTAGCGACGTCAAGGTACCAAAACCCAACGACAAAAACAACAATGGCAAAAGGCTTAGTGTTAGCATCAAGGGGGTCACCAAAAGCATGGCCAATATCTGCAGCAAATCCAATGAATATGACGGCGGCCACCACGAGGGAGGAGCCGGCGGCAATGAACGGCCGACGTCGGCCGAAGGTGGATGAAAGATTGTCACTCAAGTAACCAACCACAGGCTGAACAATCATGCCAGAAATAGGACCACAAAGCCATATGAAGGAAGCATATGTATGTGGAATACCAAGTAGCTGTATATAAGGAGTTAATAAAGAGAGCTGAAGTGCCCATCCGAATTGAGTTCCGGCTGCTACGGATGCAACCATTACTATCTTCCAGCGCTCTTGCGGTGGTAGTGGCAGGGGATGTATATATTTGTCATCTTCAACTTTCATGTTTACGTTACCACTTTCCATCGAATATTATATATTTTGTGTTTTGTGTACCAACATTTGATCAGTGCTTTTAAGTTGTATGATAAAAAATATACCAACAGTGTAATTTCACGAGTGAAGTCCAAAGAGAGTAAGATGTGCACAAATCTTGCCCTATTTTTGTGGGGCAGAGAGTCTGTCCAAAATGACCTACCTGGTGTACAAAATTATGAAGAAAAAAAACAAATTATAGGTATCTAAAAATGATTAGTGTTGATATGACTATGAACTATGGTAAAAGATATTAAAAGTTGAGTGAGTAAATAGTTTGGAAATAATTTAACTAATGAGAAGCTCTTATATATAGCCTATAGGCAACTGTTATGTTATATTTCTCAAGATGATTTTGAGAAATGGAGTACTTTATGCCAAATTAAAGGTGCTTACTAAAAGAAGTGTTTTGATAGAGAAGCAAGTTATGTTCAGATACATTTTTTGGTAAGTGTTTTTATTAGTAATTTCTTTTTATTAATATTCTCAAAAACTATTTTTCCACGTATGGCGAGAGTTTTGATGCACCAGACTGTTTGTTTTTTTTTTTAATTCTCAAAACCTATTTTTTAGTGTTAAATTACGAAAAAGAAAATATGAATATAAATGAGTCTGCATGTTATTTATTGTAATTTTTAATTTAGTGAAGCAACTTTTCGATTTTACTCCTTGATCAATTTTATGCGTACCAAATAAGTGTTAAAGAGAAAATTTAAAGTTAAAAAAAAAAAAAACTTAGAAATACAAATTTGTCACTTCAAAAGGCTGGCCAAGCATACTATAGACCGCAAATTTTAAATAATCTTATAGTAAAAATCCAATTCTTTCTTCATTAAATTATGTGTTGAATCAACAATATTATGTAAATTAAAATGGGGAATATGACATTTAAACAGAGGACAATACACAGGCAAAAAGACAAGAGAAGAAAGGAAAAAACACATGTTTGCGCCTCAACCTCATCTTTGACTATTCATGTCACAAAAATAAAGTACTCCATACCGAAAAAATAAAGGCGAAAATGAGAAGAAAAAATGGGAAAACTTAACTACCTGTAATGTTACTGAACAAGGAAAAAAAAGACGCAGCAGACGGGGAAGGAGATGTTCTTGTTCTCTCTTCTTTTTAAAAATATATATGGCGGGAAGACTCTAAAAAAATCTCTGGAAGAAAGAAAAGTTATTTGATCTCTTCTCCGGTTCTTGATCTTTTCTTTCTTTGATTCTTCTGATGGAAATGGAAAACACAGAATTGTAGGATCTAGCTCTTTTTTATATGTTAAAAAAAAATGTTCTGGACTTCCTTGAGACATGGAAAATCAAGAGTTTTCCGTGACTTAGATATTTTTTTAAACGGTAATCCCATTATTAGGGAGCGTGTCATTCTTTTTTTTTTTCTTTTTTTAATTGTTTTAAGCCACTTTGAGGTGGTTGGGATTCGATTTGGACCCCTGTATATTAAAACACAAAAACGAGGAGGACATAAAACCTAACTTCCGCAAAATACAAATGTAAATTGGACCCATCCAATACTGAACTATTAAGAGATCAGAGACTTTAAATCAATTTTTGTTGCAAGTAACCTCATCTTAGTTCTCTCCTCTTATTTGTGCACATCAAATATATATTTTCACAGCGTTGGTGCTTATAACTCAACCAAATAGTATGTGTAAATTGTTATTTGGAGACTTGTAACTATAGAGGAATAACTTGTAATTTACACATGCGATCTTTTACGGGTGTACTTCACTCAAGTCAAAATGTTACTGTCTCTTCTTTTCCATCAAGAAACATACTTTAAAAATATATTTAGATGTTTCTAGTGAGAGATGTTACTATACTCTTATGGAGTGGAAACTAAAAGGACACAATAATTGATTTTTTTCTCATTTTCACCAATAGAATCACAATTTCCTTTTATGGATACCAACCCCAATTAGAGAAGGTAATGTAATAATCACGATATGATTCCACAAGTAGAATCTGAAAAGAGTATACGATCTAGAGAGGTAGAGTATAGGCCCTTGCCTTGTGAACAAAGAATAATGTAAAAAGCACTCCACTGAAAAGGAACAAAGGAGAATACAGGAGAAACAAAGAACAAACTTATGATTATTAAGGTTAAAATAAATATTACATTCTGTACATATGATCATGGAATTTGTAGAAGGCACATTCATTCACTCCCCTAAAAAGCTCAAACCTATCCACCAGCTCTTGCAAGAAAAGAGGTTTCAAGATACCAGACAATACTCAACCAGGCCCGGAATCCTACTTTTTCATTCTAGGAAGCAAAGAAGAAAGAGACGAAAAATCACTTTCACTCATCATAATACCCTAAACTTACCAGAAATTTTGCAGCAGAACAGAGAGCAGATTTTCAACATTTTTCTGATATCTACAAACTGGTGTACAATGGCAGCATAGAAAGATGATCAGCTCGTGCAGAAGCAGCCATTGCATCAAAATTTAACCAAATGCAGCATAAAAATGACGCCTCAATAAAGGATGACCACTGAAAACACAGCTTATACCCTTGTATTATTATGCACCTCGAATTGTATCAACTCTATCAATGACATCCAAAGCTTTGAGCCGATCAATGTCAAAGTCGATCACTGGAACAGAAGACGGTCTCCTGATGGGAAAGGGGTTCTTCCTGGTTTCACGTATAGGGGAATGGTTACTACTCTTACTCAGCCTGTGGAACTTACTCAACCTTGTTCTTGCAGTATCAAATTCTTGAGACTTGCTAATCCCAGGCGTCAGTTTTCTCTTGCTTACATCCCGAAGCATCTCTTGGTCTTCAACAGTTAACGCAGGCGATGGAGAACTTGGCTTGTGTGTTAACTGAATCTTTTGATTAGAGTAACAGCATGGAGATTTCACGGGAGATCTGATTCCACTATTTGCAGCACTTCTTGACTGACTGACTAAATGATGAAGCCAGACCACCAGTTCAAGAATATAAGCATCGGTTTTCTCCTTATCGGCATGATAGAGTGTCTCAATTCGAAGTAGATCAGTCTGTCCAGCAGGTTTCCTGTTCATTTCAGACCAAATGACTAAAAATGCTTGACGTAAAACTGGTTCAATGGGTAAAGAACAAGTTCCCTATAATTTAGCTCACCCTGTATTTGCCCATTCTCCAACCCATCCAAAGCCATGGTGGGCCCTGTAAAAAGTATTTTCATTAACACTGTCAAAATTATGGAAAAACAATCTGAACCAGTAAAGCCAAAGGCAAAAAAGTTGAAACGAGCCAAGGTGTACTGGGACTCTAGACTAAGCATTAGAGAGCACCGTTTACTTAATAAAAGTGCAGAATGAAAGTAAAATAAGAATAAACACATAACAATTTATGGGTGAAGGGATTGAAAAAACTGTAAATAAGTGAAGTATACTGGATTCTAAAGCATTCAAGTTGAGTCGGACCAAGAAAGATTACTTGAAGTGCAAGTTCAGTGATGTGATACATGAGGTTGACGCGGAAGTTAGGCTCATTACACGGGTCATCCAGAAAAAAGGAAGTTTCAAGTATCTTGGGTTATTCAAGACGCCTCATATTAGCACACGGTGGATAAAATGGAGGCTCGCATCTGGAGTCCCATGTAACAAAAAGGTGCAACCAAAACTTAAATGTAAGTTCCACAGATGGTGATTAGACCATGTTGTATGGGGCTATGTGTTGGCCGGTCAAAAATTCTCATGTTCGAAAAATGAAAGTTGCAGAAATGAAGATATTGCGATGGATGTGTGGGCATACTAGGAGAGATAGAATTAAAAATAAGTATCCGGGACAAGATGGGGTGGCTTTGAGGGAGGACAAGATGCAGGAAGCGAGGTTGAGATAATTTGGACATGTAAAAAGGGGATGCCCGGACACCCCGAAGCGAAGGTGTGAGAGGTTGACGATGGATGATTTCTGCCAAATAAAACGCGTCCCATGCCGAAATATCACAAGTACTGCCTCGGCCTAGGTTGAGGTAGGCCAAAAAATATTAGGGAGAGGTGATTAGACAGGACGTGACATAGTTTCAGCTTACAAATGGCCCTAGATAAGAGGTTGTGGAATAATAGGTTAGCACGTAGTAGAACATTGTCTAGATAATCCTTCCATACTAGTAGCCGTGGTATTACTCTTGTAGTGTCTTGTCCATACATTTTTGTTATTATTTGTTGTTTCTTGTACTTTGATTATCGTATTATTCTGCTTTAATTACTACTCAACATGCTATGTTATGCTTTCACATCCGTTACTTGTTTTTTAGAATTGCTTTAATTTGTTTTTCCTTGAGTGGAGAATCTATCAAAAATAATCCCTTTACTTCTGAGGTAGGGGTAAGGTTACACTCTATCTTCCCTAGACTCCACTTGGTGGGACTATACTGAGTATGTTGTTGTTGTTGGTAAGTTAAGTATATATGGAAAACCATGATAATCAAGTCCAATATTAAATTTTCTATTCAGATACAAAGATATAATCACTAACAAGTTTACTTGGTCCAAATTTCTAACTTTCCAGACTTAGAGCCTGTTTGGATGGGTTTATGACTTATAAGCCAAAAGCCACAAGTTAGGATTTCTAAGTTATGACTTATTTTGGCTTAAAAACAAGTGTTTAAAAGCACTTTTTTATTTTACCCAAATATTATAAAAGTGCTTAAAAGCTATTTTGGCTAAAAAGCACCTAAAATAAGCCAATCCAAACAGGCTCCTAATCAATAGCATATCCCTCTATAATATTTTCTTTGTTATGAATATTGTGGATGATCCACTTTCGGTGGTGGAACTTGCCATGATGTATGATCCGCTTTCAATGATGAATGTTCATAACAAAATGAATTAATTTGCTATAAAAAGGGTCTTTCATGACCTATTGTATATGCACAATGGAAAGACAATTAAATGAAGAAATATTTCTCCTCCAACGTTTGTTCTAGTTTATTACGTAATTGTTGATATATTACTTTTGTTTTAGAATACGTTATTAGCACGAGACCCTGTCATCTCGAGCAAATATTCTATAAGCATTGAAGGTACGCACTTTCTTTTTCATAAATAATGGCAAATCTTTCTAAACTTGTATTTGTAGCCCCACAAATATCAGGCAACAGCTACTCGTCTTGGGTGTTTGATACTTTAAATTCATCTTGATGCGATGGGTCCAACAAACACCATCAAAGATAAAATTGATGTGAAATTAGTTCAGAATATTTTTTGAACCTCATTTCTCGATATTGCTGCTGTAAGAGCAGATTCAAGGCATGAAAAGTGGTGAAAGTTTTTCTAGCATATCATGATCGGTGATATTTTCACCACATAAGTTCAATTGAGAAATAATTCTAAACATCAAAAATTTATACTCACAAATAGATTTCAAATTTTTTAGCCTTAAATGGAACCAATCAAAACGTGGTTGTGGAAGAACAACCATTTTCAAATGGTTATATCTATCTTTCAAATTATTCCACAACAGTAGGGGATCTTTAACAGTAAAATATTCCATTTCCAAACTTTCATTAAGGTCATGCGTATGAATATCATTGCTTTAGCATGATCTTATTTTGATGTCTGATTTTTATCTTTGATGGTGTCTGTCAGATCCATTGCATCGAGATGAATTTCTGCAAGCACCCAAGATTGGTAGTTTTTGCCCGATATATTTAGGGCTACAAATTCAAGTTTAGAAATCTATGAAAAAGAAAGTCAGTACCTTCAATGCTTTTAGAGTATTTGCTCAAGATGTCAAAGTCTCAGGCTGATAACTTATTATAAAACAAAAGTAATATATCAATAACTATGTAATTAACTAGAACTAATTAGGAAGAGAACAAATGTTGGGAGGAGAAAAATTTCTTCTTTCAAGTGTCTTCCATTGTGCATATACTATAGGTCATGAAAGATCATATTTATAGCAAATTAAATCATCTTTATTATATACATCCATCATTGAAAGTGAATCATCCATCATTGCAAGTTCCACCGTTGGGAGGGGATCACCCATCACCATTGAAAGTGGATCATACATTATTGCAAGTTCTTCCACCATTGAAAGTGGATCATCCACGATATTCATTACAAGAAGTATTTAAAACACCTGAAGTATATAGTTCAAAGTCCGGAAAATGTACTCAATCATATTATAAAGATCATTATACGGTTTAAAACAGTTAGGGCGCCTGTGGCATAATCGCCTCAATTTGTACTTGATAAATGAAGGTTACATAAATGATGTCATTTGTCCATGTATATTTATTAAGAAAACAATATTAGAGTTAGTTATACTTGTTTATGTGGACTCACTAGATAAATTAAGGTTGCATAAATGATATCATTTGTCCATGTATTTTTACTAAGAAAACAACATCAGAGTTAGTTATACTTGTTGTTTATGTTGATGACATAAATCTCATTGAAACTCCAAAAGAAGTCCAAAAGGCAATTGAGTATCTAAATAAAGAATTTGAGATGAAAGATTCGGGAAAGACAATACTTTGTCTAGGTCTACAAATTGAACATTTAGCAAACAAGATCTTCATCCATCAATCTGCTTATACTGAGAAAGTTTTGAAACGGATTTATATGGACAAAGGTGGGATATTCCTTGGGTGTTAGGAGGGATTTTAACACCATTAGATTCCCGGAAGAGAGGGTTGGATGCAGGGTGTGGTCTAGGGCAATGGAGGAATTCTCGGAGTTTATTGATAACCATTTTCATATTGATTTACCTTTGACAGGTGCTGCATTTACTTGGTCCAGATCGGAGGATTCTTCTTCTAGATTGAGACTAGATAGATTCTTAGTGTCTACTTCATGGGAGGAGTTGTCTCCCAATGCGATCTAGGCTCCTCTCCCGAGACTGGTGTCGGACCATTCTCCTATCTTGTTGGATGGTAGCAAAGGAAGACAAACGAGATTTCCTTTCAGATTCGAGAACATGTGGTTGCGAGTGGCGGACTTCGGAGATAGAGTGGCTAGTTGATGGAGCAGTTATGCGGTGGAGGGGAAGTCGTCTTATAGGCTTGCCAAGAAGCTGAAATTACTTGAACAAGATTTAAGAGTGTGGAACAAAGAGGTTTTTGGGAGGGTAGAGGTGAAGATGAGAGAGATTATGCATGAAGTGGGGGAGTTAGAGAGGGAGGGAGATAGAAGAGAGGAAGAAGGCTAGAAAAGAAAGGTTAAAAAGGGAGTTAGTTGATTTGGCTTTAGCCCAGAGATAAGTTGGAGGAAAAAATCGAGAGTATTATGGTTAGAGGAGGGGGATACCAACATAAAAAATTTTCATAGAGTAGCCGTCGCTAAGAGGAGAAGGAATTTCTTAGAGTCGGTGGAGGTTAATGAGGTAGTGCATGTGGGAGAGAAGGAAGTAGAGGGGGCAATTGTATATTTTTACAAGTGCCTGTTCAAAGAGGAAGCAGATTGGAGGCCTGCTTTGGGGGGAGTAGGGTTCAACCACATTGGAGAGGGGGAGCGTGTGGCTAGAGAGGGCTATCGAAGAGGAGGTGGTGAAATGGGCAGTGGAGAGTTCTGCGGGGGACGAAGCTCCTGGACCTGATGGTTTCTCTTTGGCTTTTTTTTAGCAGTGTTGGAATACGGTCAAAATTGATGTGATGGATACTATTGTTGAGTTCCAAGAAAGTGGCGAATTCAAAAAGACCTTAGATGCTTCATTTATTGTCATTATTCCTAAGTGGGAGGGTGCCTCGAGCATGAAGGATTACAAACCTATTAGTTTAGTGGAAAGCATCTATAAGATCATTTCTAAGGTACTTTCCACCAGACTTAACAAGGTGTTGGACGAGACTGTTTCTACTTCGCAAAATGCTTTTGTGGAGGGTAGACAAATTTTAGATGCAGCTCTGGTGGCGAATGAAGTGGTGGATTCAAGAAGAAAGCTAGGAGCGTCGGTTTGTGTTGTGCAGGCTTGACCTTGAGAAGGCCTATGACCATGTGAATTGGAGTTTCCTAGATTTCATAATACTTCAAATGGGATTTGGGGATAAATGGAGAAAATGAATTGCATCTCTTCAATGAAATTCTCAGTGTTAGTAAATGGTAATCCGTGTGGCTTTTTTTAGGAGTTCGAGGGGTTTTAAACAAGGAGATCCCCTTTCTCCAAGTTTGTTCACTTTAGTCATGGAAGCTTTGAGCAGGATGATAGACAGAGCTGACGAGGGAGGCTTCATAAAGGGTTTTAATGCAGCAATTGGGCCAGGGAGGCAATATCTGTCTCTCATTTGTTGTTTGCGGATGATACCTTGGTTTTTTGTGATGCAGTTGTGTCGTAACTGGATTATTTATGTCAAGTACTCTTCTGGTTCCAAGTGGTTTCGGGTCTCAAAATCAATTTGAGGAAGTCTGAGATTATACCAGTTGCGGAGGTGGACAACATTTTGGCGCTTGCTCAAGTTTTGAATTGCATGGTTGGGGCTCTTCCGACTACATATCTGGGATTATCGTTGGGAGCCGCAAACAGGGATCAAAGGGTGTGGAATCCGGTTCTTCAAGGGGTTGACAAGAGATTAGCAAGTTGGCAGAAAAGATATTTGTCCAAAGGCAGGAAGGAAGTGCTTATCAAGAGCACCTTATCGAGTATTCCCACTTATTGTATGTCTTTGTTTTATGCTCCAACTTCGATCACAGTCAAGCTGGAAAAGATACAAAGAAACTTCCTTGGGGATGCGGCAAATGGGGCTAGGAAGTTTCACCTGTGCGGTGGAAAAACGTCACAGCTCCAAAAAAATGAGGAGGTCTAGGCATTAAAGACTTAGCAGTGTTCAACAAAGCTTTGTTGGGAAAATGGCTTTGGAGATTCGGGAGGGAGGTACAAGCCTTTTGGAGAGGGGTGATAGTGGATAAGTATGGGGTGATGGAAGGGGGTTAGAGAACCAGAGATGTCAATATGCCTATTAGGTGTAGTCTGTGGAGGAATATTTTGAAGGGATGGGATAAGTTTAATGCTAACATCTCATTCAGGGTAGGAGATGGGAGAAGGGTCAGTTTTTGGAGACATAGGTGGTGTGGGGAGATATTACTGAAAGATGAATTCCAAACTTTGTTTAGAATTTCTTCTCAAGATAATTTGATGGTACACCAAATTAGAGAGACTCAAGGAGGAGAGAACTTTTCGAACCTGAGATTTAGAAGGGATTTCCAAGATTGGGAGGTTAATGAATTTCAAAGGTTGGTGGCCTTACTTCACAGGCAAGTCATACCGGTTGATAACCCTGATGGTTTGTGGTGGAGGCCCGGAAACAATGGAGTTTTCTCTGCAAATCTTTTATGAGAAACTTCTGATGAGAGAGGAGGTTCAATTCCCGCATAGTGCAGTATGGGTTTCACAGGTGCCGAGGAAGGTCTGTTTTTTCTCATGGCTGGCTGCTAGAGGGGCGATTTTGACGGAGGAAAATCTGAGAAAACGGAAGATTATATGCATCAGTTGGTGTTTCATATGCAAGGAAGCGGGCGAGAAAGTCAATCATCTCCTCCTACACTGTAATTTTACAATGAGACTATGGTGGGATATGTTTAGGTGGTTCAAAACGGCTTGGGTAATGCCAAAAACCGTGAAAGACTTGATGTTTTGTTGGAGGAGCGGAAGAGGAAGGAGAAGACGTAGAGCTTGAAACTTGATTCCTCTTGCACTAATGTGGGTTGTTTGGAGAGAGAAATTGGGGAGCTTTTGAGGGGCTAGAGTCGAGTTTTACCAAACTCGGAAGTAGTCTTCGGTCCCTTATTTTCTTTTGGTGTAACCACAATGTGCCTTGTTGTATAGAAAAACGAGCTGACTTTGTAGAGAATCATGTATTTTTGTAGATTCTCTACTTTTGGGTTTTACTCTTGTAAATGGTCATATTTTTGACCTTGTTTATGAATACCTAATCAAAAAAAAAAAATGGACAAAGCATATCTATTAAGTACTCCAATGATTGTTCGATCACTTGAAGTGAGTAAAGACCCATTCCGACCCCAAGAAGAGAATGAGGAGCTCCTTGGTCCTAAAGTACTATATCTTAGTGCAATTGGTACACTTATATATCTTGCTAATGCTAAAAAACTGATACAACATTTTCTATTAATTTGCTAGCAAGATATAGTTCCTCCCCTACACGAAGACATTGGGACGAAATTAAGCATATATTATGATATCTAAAGGGAACCACTGATATGGGTTTGTTCTATACCAACAAAGGCAGTACATATCTTGTTGGTCATGCAGATGCAGGTTAATTATCTAACCCACATAAAGTTCGGTCTCAAATAGGCAATCTATTCACGTACGGAGGTACTGCTATATCATGGTAGATCTTGTTGGTCATGCATATAAGTGTTGTTAAAGGCGCGCTTAAGCCCTAAAGCGAGGCTCAAAACACCTTGAGCGTTTCACCTTGCTTAATGTGCTCTTTAACGTCATCATCAAGGCTCTACGACAAACTTTCCTTGCAAATGAGCGTTTCCTGAGGAGGTGACACTAAACAATTGATATTTCACTTTATCCTAAAAGAGATTCAATTTCTTTGTCTGTATATTTGTTATTCATGCTTATAATTATTAATCTTGGACTAAACATATATATATATATTTGTATGTTTTCTCCATTTGTGCCTTTTCTTATTAAAGCCCACGCTTTATTTGCACTTTGCGCTTAAAGCTCCAACGGACCTTGAAGCTTTTTTTGTGCTTTTCGCTTTTGATAACACTAATGCATATGCAAGTTATTTATCTTACCCACACAAAGCTTGATCTCAAATGGGTTATTTGTTCACATGCGGAGTACTATACCACGGCGATCTACAAAATAGTTTATTGTTGTTGCTTCTTCAAATCATATTGAGATAATAACTATTCAGAAACAAGTAGGGAATGTGTATGATTGAGATCAGTAATACATTTTATCAAAGAAAGATGTGGCTTGAAATATGATATCAAAGTACCCACAATCCTATATGAAGATAATGTTACACGCACAACAATTAATTGGAGGCTTCATAAAAGGAGACAAAATAAAACACATTTCACCAAAATTATTCTTCGCACATGATTTCCAGAAGAATGGTGATATTAACGTGCAACAAATTCGTTCAAGTGATAACTTTTTTCATACTAGTAACATTTTTATTGAAATCAATACTTAAGTAGTACTGGAAAAATCATAATCACAAAAGAGGAAGAAAAAGCAGTTCCACAATTGAGCCTACAATTCTAAACCAACCTAAAGCATCTAGTATCGCCTCAAGTTCACTGGGAAAATTTTTGTACACCAAAAGCATAAAACAAAATGCAATTAATAGCATGTTTGGCCAAGCCTTTGGAAGGCCAAAAATGCTTATTTTAAAAAGAAGAAGAAGAGGTGTTTAACCAAGCTTTTTGAGAGAAAATAAGTGTTTTTAAGGATTAGCAGAAGTTGTTTTTTCAGAAGCTTTAAAAAAAACTTCTCCTCAAAAGCACTTTTGAGAAAAATACACTTAAAAGCACTTTTGAAAAGTTTGGCCAAATACTAATTGCTGCTCAAAAGTACTTTTTAAATTTATTGACCAAACACTAATTGTTTCTCACCAAAAATATTTTTTTGATAAGCACTTCTCAAAATAAGTTGACTTTAGAAACTTGGCCAAATAGGCTATAAGTTTAATCTTTTGCACATTGCTAGTCCTATTTTCAAAACATCTGTCATTTCTTTCCCTCCATATAGTCCATCAAATACAAGTCGGAATGATCCTCCATCTATCTCTGCTCCTAGCACCAAACCCAGCTTTCTCCCAACTGAAAAGAGTGTCACCAATCTTACTAGGCCTTATCCATGAGATGCCTCTGAGGTTGATATAAATTTGCCACAGTTGGTCAATTACTTTACAATATAGAAAAAGGACGCTAACGTCTCAACATCCCTACCACATAAGAAACACCTATTGTATAAGGGGATTCCCCTCTTGGCCAGATTGTCAATAGTCAGGAAAAACCTCAATGGTTAAGAGCCAAACGAAACATGCCACTTTATGGGGCACTTCAGCTCTCCAAATGTGCTTCCGAGGCCAGTTAGTAATCTGAGGTTCAAAACTTGAAGTCTTCTAGTACCCTTCCTTCACCTTGTATATACCTTTACTATTTCCATTCCACCATAAGCAGTTCTCCCCACTCTGAATTCCACAGAAATTTCCCAAATTCAACAACTCTTTGAATCTCCCGGTCATTCAGAAGTCTTCTAAGTACCAAATCTCATCCTTGTTGTGTCCACATTTCAGCTACTGTCTTGTGATAGTGCTAAGCCAAGACATAAATATCAGGAAATATGACTTGTAAGCTTTCAGAACCCATCCACTTGTCTTTCTAGAAAAGAGTCTTGTTGCCATTGATATTAGATTGACTTTTAAGGAAAGGCCAGAAAAACCTGATGGTTCTCCAAAGGCTAACACCATAAGGAGTAGTGACTTCCTTAGTTACCCAATTGCCCATCTCCCCATATTTTGTTTTGACGGCATTGCTCCAAAGAGTATTTCCATAGCCATTTCACCTCAAGAGCTTTGCTCTGATTCTTGAGGTTCTTGATGCTTAATCCCCTTGGCTTTTGCTTATAAAAATATTCTTCCATTTGACACAGTGATAGCCTTTTTTCTCCTTGTTACCTTGCCAAAGAAAGGATTTCCTGATTTTATCAAACCTTTGGACAAATGAATGAGGAATATAAAATAGGGACATCATATAAGTTGGAAGAGCATCTTGTACAAAATTAATCAAAGTCTGCCTCTCAAGGAGAAGTATTGTGATCTCCATCTGGACAACTTCTCACATTTCTCAAAAATTGGATTCCAAATATCTATGAATCAAGATTTTTCTCCGAAAGGCATGCCAAGATAAACTAAAGGTAAAGTGCCCACCGCTTCTCTCAGATTTTGTGATAGTTGTTCCATGTTAGAAACCACATTAACGGGGAACACATGGCTCTTACTCCTATAAATATGAAGACCCGAAATGGCTTCAAAGTGAACCAAAATCAATCTCAAAACCAACAATTGATCCTCCTCAGCATCACAAAAAATTAGAGTATCATCAGCATATTGGAGATGAGTGATCTATAAACTGAACTCACCGTCTTTGGCAGCATCAAAACCTTGTATCCTTCCACTTGTCTTGGGCAATCTTCAACATATTGTTTAGACCCCCTTTAACAAGTGATAATTTAGCAGATTTATTTATCAAATCCTTACCATCTTCAACTTTTGATAAGATTGTATACAAGATTAGAATGCATTATCTCTGAGACATCAAGTGATGTTTTCATCAAAGGAAGTAAAATATGTGTTGTACTCTTTTTCTTAGCCAAGATTTGGTCCCATTGAGTTTTCCTGGCAAGATTTTTAACGAGACAACAAGCAATGCCTATTTCGAGATGTGTACTCTTTTTCACTCACTAGATTTTTTTTTCACTATTTTTTTTCAAGTTTTAACGAGGCACATTATCTATGGACATTCAAATGAGAGCGTTATGAATATTGTACATGATCCATTTTCAATAGTGGAAAGTGCAATGATGTATGATCCACTTCCAAAGTTGGAACTTGAAATGATGGATGATCCACTTCCAGTCGTGGAATTTGCACTTATGGATGATCCCCTTTCAATGGTGGTTGTACATAACAAAAGGAACGCTATAAATTGGGTCTTCTATGACCTATTATAAATACACAATGGAAGACACTTGGAACAAGAAATATTTTTCCTCCCAGCATTTGTTCTCTTCTTAGTTCTAGTTAATTACATAGTTGATATATTACTTTTGTTTTATGATATTCTAAACAATATTATATCGTCTTAAGTTACCATTTATCAAAAAATATATATATATTATATCGTCTTGCCTAATATGTGTTAATAACTTCTTTCAAATAAAGCCAATGATCTTATAAACAAACCTAATCTCTTAAACAGATCGTCGATTGGCTGGTTTTTGCTATCGCCTATCGCACATCTTTTAGCACATCGGCATCTTCACTGAACCTCTACCTAAGCGACACAAAGAGCAGCTTTGCCAACATTGGATTAAAAGGCCAGTATTTTTCTTTTTGGACAAGGTACACAATTTCACTAATGGTGGAGAAACTCTACGTCTTCACATGCACATCAACACAAGAAGCAACAACTAATATAAGTGATCCTCCTCTGCCTCAAATTTTCTATTGTCAATAACGCTCCCTTAGCTCCAATCACGCAAAGAAATAAATATTTGCGGACATCCTATAAATAGGTATCTCCAGTGTTGTGAAAGGCGAGCGCCTTCGGAGGCAAGGCGAGGCGATACTATATCGCCTTTTCGTGTCGCACCGATGCAAAATCCAAAAGGCGCAGTAATGGCGAGAATGGCGACATGGAGATAATGGCGTCGCCTTTTTTATTTTTTTAAAAAAAGTGCCATCAATTTAGGACTTTAACGGTTAAAAAAGAAATTTTAGATTTTTAATTGCAATTTTGCACTTACGACAGACTTTGGAGCTCTGGCTTAGCGACTTCTCCGGACCAGACCATCGACTTCTCCTTTCCGAATGTTCGACACCACATCATCGAGGCATCGACTTCTCCCCGAAGTCTGACAAGCAGGCGCAGCACCAGCGACTTTTGGACTGGTATGTATTTCTTCTTCTTCAGTTCTTTTTCTTTTTCTTTCTTCTTCTTCTTACTTCTTTCTACTTCTTCGGTTTTCTTTCTTCTTCTTCAGTTTTCTTTCTTCTTCTTATTCTACTTTCTTCTTTCTTCTTTCTTCTTCTTCAGTTAACTGTTAACATTTAACCTCTTTTTTTTTCTTCTTAAGTTAACTGTTAACCTCTGTTTGAATCTGCCCCATTTTTTAAAAAAAATTGAAGTCCTTTTATTTTTATTTCTACCCAACTCAATTTATTTATATTATATACTAATTAATACAGTAATTATTTGCTCATTAACAACAATTCCAATGGCATCTCAGCCTAATATACTAGTAGCAAAAAGAAATATTTGCTAACATATTATTGCTAATGAGATTTTGATTATTTATATATGCAATTAAATATTTTAATTTTTGATATCATTTGGTGTCTCACTTCAAAAAGGCGAGCAGCAAGCCTCGTGGCAACGCAGACCCTTGTTGCCGTCCAAAACACTTGGTATCTCCATGGATAGAGATAAAAGTTAAGGATCCATTTTTTTAATAAGGGTGGATAGAGATAAAGTCAAGAATCCATCAAGATCTTGATTCACTATTTTCAAAAAAAAAATCTTGATTTTGACTAATTTCACTTTTTTTGGATGACAAGTTTTAAAACATAATGCAGGCAAGGAAAAATTATATTCTTCTAATTATTATTTTTGGGTCAAAGCGTACACCTGAGGATCCACAAGGAAAGGTGTAAAATACTTTACTGTTGTTACTAGAAACTATTGTAGTATGACTTGACTGTAAACACACCATCCCTCCTCTTCCCCCAACTCCACATATTTGGCATAGGATTCAGTGTCTTCTGTCTATAGTAGTTCCATCAAGTTTTGGAACTCACACATCTCCCAATTAATGTTGTCAAAGGCATGCTTAAGCCATTGAGCGCTTCGCCTCACTTAGCGGCTATTTTAGTGTTGTCATCAAGACTCTAAGGCATACTCTTCCTTGCAAATGAACGTAATCTTAAAGAGGCGAAATTTTGGTATTTTCTATTTCATCGAATGATATGATGGGTCAATCATTTGCTTCATTGGCTATAAACAATTGATATTTTCACTTGTCTTAATCTTTTTTCAATTTTTTTGTCCATATATTTGTTAGTCATGCTTATAATTATTAGCCTTGGACTATACATACATATTTTATTCTTTCTCTATTTGCATATTTCTTCGTTAAAGCCCACTTGTTAGTTGTGCTTAAAGCCCCAACAGACCTTAGAATTGTTTTGCTTTTTTCACCTCCAACAACAGTGCTCCCAATCATTAAGATTCCTCCTTAAGCCTCAAATTCCAAATCTATTTCCCCCTCGTATATTCTTTGGACCTTCAGCTCTACTGGCATGGCACAAAACTCTGCAAATGTTTGGAAGACATCCGCACTCTCTTCGCCCTACACATGCTTTTGCCCCCTCATGTGGCCACTAAAATCTTCTTCGCCATCATGATGGTCCTTCACATTCCACGCCCATATGGAAGTGTGATATTTCTAGTCCTCTACCCTTATCCATAACGCAATACATTTCTGCTCCACCTCCGTCCATAAAGCCTTTGCCTTCCTCCCGAATCTCCAAATCCATTTACGTAGTAGAGCTTTGTTGAAAGTCTTCCACTACAAGTCCTGCCCATTTCCTCGAGAATGAGATTGCTACCCAGCTAACTAAGTGAATTTTCCTAATTACATCAGTAGCATCCCATAGGAAATTTTGTTTAAGTCTTTCCAACTTTTCAGTTACAGTAATCAGTGCCTGCAACAACGAATAGATGATATTTTCCAACATGTAATGTGTGGAATGTTTGTCCATGATCACCTTTAGGTTTGTTATGTTCAAATATTAAGACCTATTCGTGGGACCTAAAACCACTAAATTGAATCAAAAGAGCTTGCAAAGGTCCACAAATTTCTCCAGAATTTCTACCTCTTGTCTTCCAAAGAATCATGACACGACATGAAATTAAACATTGTTTTTCTAAACTCTAATTGTCGTATTCTTGAGTTCTTGAAATTTTAACGTTCCAGGAAGAAGGTCAATAGTATTAGAGAGGACTTACGTCAGGATTAGTTTTTGTGGAAAATAAGAGGAAAGGCTGAGTGGATCTTCATCAGAAAAACGGATAGAGTGGATAATTTAATAACAAACTCCTTTAGACAGAAAATGGATAGAAGTTGAGGGGAAGAAACTTCCAATGGAACTTTTTAGTAGGGCAAAAAAGGGCCTGAGTTACAAAGGAGAAAAAAAAGGATACTACACTGATAAGATGAAGTGCCACACTTGATCTTAGCCAAAGGACGAAATATAAGTACATCATGGAATCTAATATCAAGTAACTCCTTTTTTCATTCTTTCACCATTTAAACCCAGACACAGAAACAAGACACTCTTCTGCTTCTTTTCTTCTACATAGTTCTTTTTTTCTAATCAAAACATACCATATGGGCAAACAACATCACACTCATGCAATTCCCCTAATTTAACATTTTTCAATTTAGCTCATGTAAAATCTACAAGAGAAAGAAAGATAACCTCCAAACATACATCCCTAAGAGTCTAAAGAAGACTAAAATTAGAATGACTGAGTACCCACTGATATAATATAGCTGATCAGAAAGTACTTTTTGGACTAAGAAACATATGAAGAATCATTGCAAAACCATAGCCAATGAAATAATATATTGCTAGGGATTGTATATTTACTTGGTTGTATTGGTTGCCATGGGAACAAGCCACTGCAGTGTTTTCTCCATTTCAGCCTTGATTTGTTGCACCGTTAACTGCACCAAAAAAGTATCTCGAGTAAGAGGATTACTCACTTCTTTCTCTCATTCAACGCTCTGCATGAGACTTTCATCTCACACGACTCCTAAGCGATAAAAGAAAGAAGAATCCATTTTCATTTTTTTTATTACCTTCCTCGCATATGTATAAGACCGAACCCATTCAATTTCTAAAAAGGATTACTAATCCTTAACTTTTCGAGGAATCCTTCATCAGTAGTTGTGAATGACTGATTTTTTCAATCTTTTCGACCTAACATTCAATGACCTAGAAGGAAGAAACTTGCAGACACGCCACTAAAACCCTTAAAAGACAAAATAAAAGTACCTCTTCCTTGAGCCGGAAGGACTGTAATTTGAATCGCAGTGCTGACTTAATGCTTGGTGGCAAACCTTGGTATAAAGCATCTCTTGTATTTGGGGGCACCGAACCTGATCGAGTAACCTGATCATATAAATATGATACTCTTATTTTTTTGTTTCTGATTAGAAATATGTTAACAAATAACATAATTTTACAAATAGTTTTTACATGTCCCAACAACCAAGTAGGTTAACGTGGGTACTAATCCAGAATACCAATTAGTAACAATTGCAGCAAGATTGTGCACTGTCAGAAATATGATTCCATTACTTAAGGCACCTTTACTGACGGAAGAAAAGAGTGCTAAAATTGAGAAACACCCAATTTAGGGTACAATGCTGCTTCTCTAATAATTGTACGTGCATGAGATGCTTACAAGTGTATCAATCTGAGTAATGATATTTGCATAATGTAATGCAAGACCAGCAGATCCCAATCTCTGATGGTTGTTTTTTATTGGTCGGTCTCCATCTGCAAGGTTTGGCAGAACTATAGCAATCAGGTCAAAATTTGTATAATTCAGTCACTCAAATACATACAATGTAGACATGAGAGATATGATTTAACTCGAAATGCTCAGCGCATATAGAACATGAGTCATGAAAAGAATTACAACTGTTTCTATTGATCTTTGTCTTCCTGCCTTAAAAAACAAAATATAACCTTCCCTATAAGAACAATGAATCAGTATTATGAGCCGTGATATAAGCTAGACAATAATATACAAACACACATCGTTCTACCATGACAGGCATTTCTGATTCTATTAGTTGCATAATAAAGCCAGATAACTCACTAAATAGTTCACCCTAGATTATTATTTCCCTTGATCACTACACATGCATCAGCAGCAGTAACTGTCTGTACAAAACAGATAAAATTGGTAGGTAACAGTTGGTAAAACACATCTTTGCTCACCTAGCGAGTAGCAAGACATGATAATTTTCTAGTCTATATTATAGAAACAAATTATCCTTTACACTTTAAACTAATCGAACAATTGAAACATAAGCTAAATGTAAAACCCAAAAGTCAATCACGATATAGATAGACAACAATTTACAAGTATTAGTATAACAATCATTCCTTCCGACCACCCCGACATGACAGTTAAGAGTATAACATGCCAAAGACCGTGACAAAAAGTTAACTTGAAGTTTCAAATGCATTACCAGTGCTGCCAAATGCAGCATGGATCTCCAAATGGAGGAAGTGGACAATGTCCACAAGCTTTTCCATCACCTTCAATTATGGCAAAGCAGATGTTAGTATAGTCAACTGAAATTGAGGGAAACCTCGACAATTTATCTTAAACAAACCATACATCTTGTGCAGTAAGTAGAAATCACATTACCAGTATTGAATTCAAGAATAAAAGAGAAGATAAAGCAGGACTGACTTGCTACCTCTTCCAATATCTTGGACCAGAGAGATTTCTTTTTCAGACTTTTAACATGTTTCTTTTGACTTTTCAACTCTGCTCTCAAAATTGCAAGGCTATCACCTGCATATTTATACATTAAAAAGAAATATTAAAAACAAAAATATAAGAAATCAGTATGGAGCAAACAGATACAAAAGATAAAAGTAAAAAAAAAATGCAAGAATAACCAAAGGGCACTGGATTAAATAACAAGAGTCTCACATCCTCCACAGAATCACATGACGCTAGACAAACAATCTTTACACCAACTAAAAGTACAGAATAGCCTAGCGAAATAGAATTCCCTTACACAAGGAAAAACAAAAAGTTAAAAGTAACCAGTCCAGATAACAATGTCCTCAATGCTGTTTAGAATCGGTAAGATGTCTACATATCTATATGCTAGTTTCCCCCAGAAAAAATCTATTTGGTTTGAATTAGTTATCAGATTTAATGATGATTTTTTCTATATCTGATTGATTCCCAATAATCCCCAGCTATGACTTTCCTCCATAGCACTTGCTTCTCTTTTGAAAATGAAGGTGCAGGAGGACTTCAATGGAAGGATTAGACTTAAAAGCGGACTTGAGCCAACCAGGCTTTCAACCATGTTCAGAATACATAGCTAGAAAACAACGATAGTAGATAGAATCTACCCATTAAAGATTTCTTCATTAAGCTATTTGTAGCACCCCTGTGAAAACCCAAGCAGGAGTGCTCCATCTAGGCCAACAATACCTTACAGCTGATAAGTTCCTAATGATATGAGAAACTGGAGGCAGTTCATTGTATAGAAATAGTTTATATAAACTTTGAGCTAACAATACCTTACAGCTGCTAAGTTCCTAATGATATGAGAAACTGGAGGGAGTTCATTGTCTAGAAATAGTTTATATAAACTTTGAGCTAACACAGATCTGCTGCTTTAAAATAGTTAGGTAAAAAAATAGAGGAAAACAATCAGAGTATTTGTGGATATATGACCTCTCTGAGTAGCATTTGAAGTATCCTCTTCTTGGGCTTTACGTCGGCAATCTTGTTCAATTCTGTCCAATGCATGCAACTCATGGTACAGCTCCTGCAAAGAGCATAATAATTACAATTTACTAGAACCAGATAGTCTTTCTACAATTTACAATAATATAATAATTGACGGTAATAAAGGAGAACCAAGGTATACCTATAATCACTGGGTAAGAAATTTCCCAAAAAGACCTACTCAGAATCAACGTGGTCTTAGCTAAAAACAGAACCAATTGAAACAACATATGCATATAGGCAATATCAACAAATTAGGAATAAGCTTACTTCTTGTTCTTACATGTATATTAGGTCCGAACTTTACTAGGAGTCTTTGTTTTTTGGTAAGAACTTGTATATCTGTGTATGGATAAGGGTGAGTTTGGATAACCTCTAGTTTTAAAAAACCCATAATATGTCTCAAAAGAGAAATCATTTAATATTAGAATAAATTGGATCCTAATAAAATGGAATTGATAGAGAAGATTCATATAATCTACTCCAACTACTGTAATTGCAGAAATATCCACAAATCTTTAAGCTAATCTAAGGATCATAAATTGAGTGGAAATACATGAGGAAGTGAAGCATCCATACTAAACTATCTAGTGGCAGACCAATTATAGTGCCGAATGTGTAACATATTTGGAATTAAATGAATGACGTTGGCTAGGGTTATAAATGTGCAACTAGGGTGGAAATTCAGGAGGAAGAGATAGAGATATAGAGCAAGGGTGGCTCCTCTAATGCTTATATGGACCATATGGAAAGAACAAAACCAAATAGCATTTGAAGGGTTGAAATACTTGTTGTGCCAGTCATAGGAACTTTTATAAAATTGGTGGAACACCTATGAGATAATGAATTATTGCTCTTCATCAAGAATTATGTTTTCGTGTGAGATACTCTATTTTTGTACATATATTGTGTAACAGAACCCTTCATATCAATAAATATTATAATTTATCTCAAAAAAAAGAAAATAAAGGAACAAATAGGAAAAAAAACAAGAAAAAATAGGTCAAAAAGTATAGATGCTGAGATGGAACTTACAGCTGTATACTGTACCAAGGTCATTAAGTGCAGCATCACAGGCTCAGCTTGTTCTTTTAATTGTTTGTGAGGCGTCAATTCTGATTCCAACCTAAATGTAATGGAATGAACTACAGATGATGTAAATATTCATTTTTGAAGTGGTAATAACAAAGCTTGCAAAACTGGACTAAAGTTAGTTTTAAATACTTCTCAAAGTAACGGTCTAAGTTGTGCCATTGAGGATCTTTGCAACTATTTCCAAAGCGAACCACTTCACAAGAGAATATTTTCAGTTCATCCCTGTCAAATTACAACAAGCATCTCACTGTTGCGCCAAAAGAAATTGAAAGTAGCATGTGATATATGCATGTTGATGCAAAAAGCTATTTCAGACTCTTTGGCACCTTTTGTCTGCAGCAGCAATTCTGAAGAGCTCATCCATATCTTTTGATATCAACAACTGCACACCTTCAGATGGGAGAACCACCTCCTTCAAATGCTTAATGTTCTCCTTTGAAAGGGAATACATAAGATTGGCACCCTTGACAATTGTATTTGCAACTTCAAATGCCAAAATTGAAATTTTGTTTCCCTTGGTTGCCATGCTGGATGCAAAGCCACCACTTAGGTTTAAATTTGTCATGCTGCTACCTAGAGTGTCCAACACATCTACTGCCTTGCCAAGCCCCGCTGTACCAGCTCTGCCCAAAAGTGAACTCACTTCTGAAACCTGTCAAGCAAATATAAAACCATTAAATATTACTATTTAGAGATATAACCATCAATTTTCATCTTTTGGAAATTAATACTGAATACAACAAGAACTATTGTCAAACTATGTCCAAGATAATCTTCTACCTATGTGTAAATTATCCTGGTGTTGTGCGCTGGTTATTTTCCTTTTTTAATATGAAAGATATTTAAGTTATTTAGAAGGGATAAGTTATTTAGAAGGGTATTTAAGTAATTTAGCTTTTTAGTTGAGTTTCCGGCTTTTATAATAATATAAATTACTCTTTTACCTTTGTGCCTTCATTTGTTACAACCTATCTGACGTTTAACCATTGTCAAGACAGTGAAATTGAAATATTTTTACATAACCACAAATCCAATGAAAGGAAAAAGTCAGAAGCATCAAGCCATAGTCAAACGAAATAACAACGAATACGAGACTACTCACCTTTGCCATGGCAACTTGCTTTGACCTTGTTGATCTGGTTTTATTTGATAAAGCCCTAGACAATCGAGGAATTCCATCATTGATATCATCCATATCAACCCGATGAGAATCTGCATTCAATTCTGGAAAAGAGAACGCTGGTTCCCTTGGTTGCTTTACTGTGCTTTCCCCAGGTGGAGATTGCATAGAATCATTATTTTCCTGTGTGGGCGATTTATGCGACTGATAAACTGTTCCAGCACCATAGTTGAAGTGACCATTGACATGTGGTATGGCACGACCTGTTGCATTCTCACTGGTGGCTCTTCTAGAGCAAAGGCCACCCATTATAGTATAATGCTTCAACCTACTTCAATCTCGAGGTTCCATCAACATTTTAGTCAAAATTTTATAAATGCCTTGAGAAACTTCTGCATCAGAGGACAGATATCATCAAAGATGCTTGACGATACTGTGCCTCAAGTTCTAAACTAAACCAAGCAGATTCTCGGATTCAGCTACATGACCAAATTTATCATGGTTATCAACTCTGAGCATAGGTACTATCTAATTCAACTGACTCAAAACCTCAAACCATAACATAAAAACGGAATGTCAAAAAGCACATCCCGTTGTATCAATAATTAACAATAAACAAGCAATGTGAAAACCCAACTTGCAGGAAGTACTCACAAATTTAACTTCAAAGCATACTCAAACAAAGGAAAGAAATATATACAGAATAGTTTGTGGCATCCAAATGGGAGAACGTATGAGATATTAGCAGAAGATTTCAAATAACACCACCATGTTGCTAGATGCCCCACAAGAAACACTAGAGCTCAAAGAGCACTACAGGGGTAGAAGCAGTGTGTAGCTTGAACTATTTATAAAGTTAAATAATTTTTTAAGTATTTATATTAAGTTGCACTCACTGTCCACAAATTAGCAGGCAGCCACTGATATAAAAATCCAAGATCTACCTATGTAGCACGAACTATCCAGTAGTAAGTGAAAACATGCCAAAGGGTCTAAACAATCATAACTTGCCTCCTCAACCAGAAGAAAACAAGAAAAGAGACCGACACACTCGCATACTGCATAAACACATAAACAGATGCTAAAGAACATACAATAAAGAGGCAAAGCAAGCTTACCAAGTAAGAAGATGATAACTTGGATCTGAACAAAGACAACAGATTCTAATAACCACACTTGATTAGGGTGAGAAAGAAAGGGTAATACAAGTGATTACTAGATTATTTTTTTTAAATTCTTTCTGCTTTATGCGTCTTCGATTTTTGGAGAAGGAGGTGGGGAAGGGGAAGCTGGGTAAAGAATAATGGCAATGAAGTAAGCAAAGAGACCCAGTCAGACACGATATATGAGGCAAAGTTTCTCTCTCTCACACACAAAGTTATCTATGTTCTTGAAAAACAACTTTGCTAGTGACTTGTGAGGAGTAGTAGGGTGATCAACCTGCTTGTTGACTCTCGTCATTAAAATGTTTTTATCCTATTTTAATGAATTTAACAACAAATTGAGTTAACTCAAAACTTTTTTATGTTTTTATCAAAGTTTTATTGTGTTTTTTTTTGTGTGTGTAAATTATATGTAGTTATAATTTATTTATATATCAAGTATATGTAAGTGAATAAACAGTGAACATTTTTATTTTATTTTCAATTTTTATTTATTATATTTATATAAAATATATTTTAATTAAATACGACTCTGTCATAATCCGGTAACTCCTTATATAATTTTGAACAACTTTCATTATTTTTACTAGTTTGTAACGTTAAATTTAATTTAAAGATTATTTTCTTAATATGGCATTCAAGTTAAACATATCTGTATACGTTATTTAATTCGGGTCAAGGTTTGCATTTAACTGAGGCCGAGTCATTTGTGTTAGTATTTGTTATGACACATTTCTAGTCTTAAACATGACGGACTTGTTTGATTGGAAAATAATATTCTTAATGTTGAATAAAAATAACATTATTATGTCAGAATAAATGATCTCGAAATTCTATTTGAACCAAATATAAAATAAATTCATTTTAAAATTAATTTCGAGATTATTTATCACTTATTAACTATACCAAATGACCCCTGTATCCTGGCTTTTAGGTTGAATTAAACATCTAAACCGTTTTCTTATCAAACCTGGGAGAAAATTAATTATAGTTCAAATGATAAGATTTTAATAAAGAATTAGAAATGCATTTTTGTTAAATAAAAAAAAATGGCAGGTAATCTCACACACACCAACCGCACGGTCCACACCAAACCCAAACGGAATAGACGCAGCCGTGCACTTGCTTTACTTTTGTCTTTTCAATGGTCAAAGCCCCAAGGTGATGAGTATAATTTTTTTTTCCCAAGGTAATTATGAATTACCTCAAAGAGGGTAAAGAGGCCGTTATTACCGTAGTGTCATGATTATAATATTATGGCCAGCACCTTTTACCATAAGTTCTCCATTACCACAGTTTCAGTTTTTCAAAATTTCAGTGCCACTCGCCCCTAGTGGAGCTTGCTCTCACTCGATGGTCTAGTGTTAAAATTCCGGTTTTCCATCTTTTAACTTTCATGTTCTACAGTAAAACGTAAACTTTTTTCCTTTTATAAGGTGTCATATGAGAATGACTTTGAAGGGGCATACACAACGATTTTGGGAACACAAGTACAAAAGTTGCACAACATTAGTTCTCATTTTGACAAGTTCCACACATGCATTATTTACCTCGTACTAACTACTGAACTATAAAGTTTGTGAATAAATGATAGTGAAGTACATGAATATTTATCTTCATTCTAAACATGATGCAATCATAATATATTTGATGCTTTAAAGAAATACACTCAAAAGGTAGACTACAGACACTTTTCACTAGTATACTACTGATGCATTTTCCAGAGAACCACATCAAATTGCCCACAAATGTTACGTGACAATCAACTCACAATGCTCCCCTCTAGATAATCCAGATGATAACTGGAAAGTTCTGAATATTCTCAAAAAAGAATCTAAATTTTCACAAAGGTCAGAGGAGGCGCACACCACCGGACAAGATCGAGAAGCATTCACTTAGAGATGAGTTAAGGGAACACAATTAAAGAAAACATAAGAGAAACTCAGCAAAGCAACAATTGTACACATGGTATTACAGCATAGACCAGGAATTTGTAGAGCTTGGTCTCTAAACACTAAACAAAGCAGTGACACATTCCTTGCAAAAAGATGTGCGTAGAACTAGAATCTCCTCCTGGGACTTCTAGAACGATGACTGCGAGGCGACCTGCAAAGATTGAGGATAACTACATATTAGTCTGATACTTCTTCAACCCAAAAACCTTGCAGATGATCCAAACATTTAAACCCAGATTTTGCATTGAAGTAGTCAGATAGGAATTTCATTTGAATTGCCGAATAAGAAATGAAGATGCATCATAAAACAGATGTTCCAAACATTTAAACCCAGATTTTGTAGCCAAGTAGTCAGATAGGAATTTCATTCAAATTTCGGAATAAAAAATGAAGATGCATCATAAAAAGATAAATATAAAAAGGGTTGTATGCTCAAAGGACAAGGATATACTTTCCTCTAATTGAAAAGTGAAAATTGACTTAATAGAGCGACAAGTATCTCATAAGTCAGTAGTCTTCTTACCAGCTCAAAAGGGTATGAACTGACTAGAAAACCCCCAACAATATTACAATTCTCTAACTCTTCCTATTTTTCTAACAGAATGGAGGGGACACAACAACTGAAGTTGCTACTTACAAACTGATATGTCTGAACAACCCAGTAATTAGTCTGTAGCTTTAACAATTACTAAGACGTTCATGACATCTTGAGCATAACAAAGACAGTTACAAATCCTTTGTTCCTTTTTAAATGGATACATTAGAAACACCTTTATACCACTGCAAGGCACCAAGGAGATACTGCTCACTTGTAATAACTAAACAAGGGTTAACAAACTTCCAGGAAACAGATGTGTGCCTACTTACAACATTGCTGTCATAGAATCCTATCTCTAGGTTATGTGTAAGTTCGTCACATAGTATCCAACTCCCTTTTTGCCAAAAAGAAAGAAATCCCCAACAAGACACATAGTTTTGAATGGAAAATGTGAAGTGCCTACCCTATATTTGATAATAAATTGCAACCCATAGCCCATAGTCACATTCCTAGATTTTGTTTCACCAATTCCACCACCTTCCCACCCCGCTCCAAATGTTAATAAATGCCCAAAGTGTTCTTGGGAGTTGGGACACCTATCCTTGGGAGAGTGGGAAATGCATAAATCTTCACACAATCATTTCGTGACTAAATGATGTTAGGAAAACCTAATCCGTCACTACATATTTTCATACAACCACAGCAATCATATGTATAGTGCAAAGCAAACAGCTCTCTAATTGTTGGCGAACTTGACGAATAAACCGGAAGAGAAGTCTGACATGAGTTTTGCAGTTTGTCTACTGATAGGTATGATTCAGGGGTTGCAAGGCTACTGAGGACTGGTTTTAAACATTGAACCAATCCTACCCAATCTTCTGTTTGGCAATTTTGGAGCAGTGTTTGCTGCCACCAGATTTCAGCCATTGAAGATACACGGCCTCCAAATGGGTAGGCTACTTGGGACTGTCTTAACCATTTAACTAATCAGACATGCATTATAGTCAGTTTAATGCCTTATGTTTTTTGTGTAATCAGGGTTAAGCAAATAGCATAGAGAATTTTACTGATTATTTGAGCTCATGGAGTTTGTGTACTTTGTGAAGCTACTATTGCACCTTCCTGGTTCACATTTACTTTTGCAAAATACTAGGCCCCAAAATTTCACAAGATAACAATTAGGTCATATCATTTAAGCAGTTGCAAATGTTTAAAAAGTGGCACTTTCAATCTCTGCAAATAATTCTAAGGTCCAGATTTTTTCCCAAGAAGAGAGTAAATCTATGCTCCTGGAGAAATATGTGCCAACATTTAGAAACATTGATTAAAAGTGAAAAACGTGTATCCTTGGTTCAGGATGCATTTTCACAGCTATTCTATGCACAAAATTACATTAACCAGATTATCCAAGAAGATACCTCCTCCTAGCATTTCTCCTTCTAAAAGGACCTTTGCTGAATGCCCAATCGACATGTATAGTCTGAGTGAGCAGCTCATTCCCATCCATTTCATTTATAGCTCTCTCTGCTTCTTCAAAGTTTTCATATTCAATAAGTGCATAACCCTGTCGAATTGGAAAACTTTATAAAAATGATACAGCTCCAAACTAAGACAGATGCAGAAACTAAACTAAAAACAAAGAAAAGTATCTATCTGGAGTCGCTCATAATTAACATAACATTAATCCTGTTTCCTTCAATTATTTCCATTACAAATTCATCAAGGAAATGCTCTTACATAGTTATATCAAACAAGGAAGGTCAGTCACTTAAAATTTTCAACACAATTTTCTTGATCATAGCAATTTTTTCATCATCCAAAATATTTTGATAGGAAAACTTATTAGATTAAAGCATACAATGGGACAATTCATACAAAATCATGTGTGCAACACCCAGAAAATGAAACCTAAACCCAAAGAAGCAGCTACACGTTCCGAGAAAGAAAAGAGCCAGTTTACCTTGACAAATCCAGAACGACGATCCAGATTCAAATGCAAATTCTTGATCTCCCCGAACTCACCAAATGTATTATGAAGATCATCTTCTTGTGCTTCCTCATTAACTCCAGTGACTAAAATAATCCATCCTTCAATGGCTGCAGAACTTCCCATTAGCCCTCTACTACTTATTTAAACCTTTATTAATCTACTGGTAAACTCAATAGATAAAAAAGAAGGCAACGATGCCATCCATGTCTGAAGCATCATCTATCAGACATTTTGGGGTGTTTATTACATCACAATTGCATAACCTGAAAAAAATACTCAGATACCCAGCATAAATTACATATTATTGAAGTGCTGGTGACCTAGCAATCAAACAACTGGTATCTCTGACTGAAATCAGCAAATTAGATTCTGCTGCACAACTTTTCTAACTACTTCAGCACTGAGGTAAGTTGGGTTAGTTGGATTAGCTGTGCACAAAGCCAGCTCTCTCCTAAAACCTAAGCAACAGTGACAAAGTGACAAATCAACAGCCTACTATTAAGTGCTTATTGGATGTAACTTAAGTAATAACTGGAACCCAATTCAACTAGTTAGCACATTGGCAATGTAAAGACCATGAAGCTCGAGAAGCAGAATGGCCAGAGAAAAGGACCAAACTGCACAAATATGTACATTAAATACAAACAGTGTGCCTTATTTCATGATCTTCCCACTCTTTTTTAAATGAAGACCTTAACTCAATAAACTTCAAGTTATTCCACCTTTTATTTCTCATTGCAGGTCCTACAAAGTTGAAGATAAGTACAAGCAATATTTTGCAGCATTCCTTTCTCTAACCGTTTTTCTTTACACACAGATGAACAAAACCAACTTCTGTTAGAAGTAGGTCCAATCTTCTTTAGTCAATTTTCTAGTTCTGCATGCTTACGCATTGTAGGTGAAGCCTTAACACGGTGTCATTTACAAAAGCAATTTACCATCGTTCAACTAATCAATAGCAGAAAATAAATTAAATTAAAACAGAAGAACAAGTGGAATACACTCAATAAAACCACAAAAGCTCCTCCTGAAAGAATCTAACAGATAACAGGGTGAACACCTAAATATTCAATTTTAGCCTTATAAAGTTAGATCTTCTCTAGATTCAAGTCTGTAGACCAAACTAAGAATACTCCTTAAAGGGTCATTACATTACGCGGATTATCAACCTGCAGCATTTTTCCTTAATTCAAACACAAATACCAAGTGAAAACCAATTATAACAAGCATTTTTTACCTGTCAAAATTAGGGTATCTGAAACCTAGATATTCTCTAAATAAAAGTCTCTAACCATACTAAACATGTCATTAGAGACTCTATACCCATTACCCGGACTGTCAACCTCCATACACAAACATATAGTTTTTTTTTAACACTATCGCTTCTCTAAGTACAGGTCCCTAACCAAACCATTAAAAATAATAATAATAATTACATTAAACGAATTGTCATCCCACTGAAACATTTTCCCCTAATTTGAACAAAATTCTAAAAAGAAAAATAAGGAAGTAGAAACTTCTTTGCGTTATATAAAAGATGAGGAAAAGGAGAAACTAACATCGTTCAGGTCCAGGTCCACCTTCGGAGTCGAGAGAATCAAATCGAGCAGAAAGGCGAGCATTTCGTTCAGCCTCAGCAGTCTCTTCACGGAAACCACGGCCTTTGATTTTCTTAGAAGCAGAAGAACCGCCACCGCCTGTAATGGCTGATTTCAGCTTTGGTATCGGTGCCCTAGGTGACGAAGCGTCAACGTCTTCGTCCATCAGATCGTCTTCCTCTGGTTCGAAATCCACAGCCTCCTCCGCGTTCGCCATTTTCGCCGCTGCAGCAAAAAGAAAGAAGTTTTGGTTGGTTTGAGTTTGATTCCTTGATTTCAACTGAATATAATAGGTACTAATGAATGGAAAGAGGGTGTAAAGTATATTTATCGAAGCTGTGTCCAGGCAAAAGCTGGCGATTTTACTTTGGAGGGAAGGGTTTTTGGGCCATATGGTCTTCCCAATCTTTTCGGGTCGGGTCGGGTCAAAGATTCTCCCTTAATAGGAGTATAATTGATTTGTTTACTGCAATTAATAAGAATAGTACCAAATTATCTGATTTGACACTCCGAAATACACTAGCAATGCATATTCATATTTCAATGAAATTATAATCGACAGATATGACGGGAATGGATGAAATCTTTTATTGATAATTTAAAGTCCAAAATATAAATTCCGAGAAGGAAGAAATTTTTATTATGGAGTATTTAATTCTTAATAGAGCTTATGTGGCGTAAATATGAATTAATTTAATCAAATTTTTGAAATACATACTTATTAAGGGAATTGAAATACTATTTAATTGAACTACATAAAACTAAAGTTAATTGGAGTACGTACTATTTAAAGATAGTTAACGATCACAACGGCTAAAATAATATTTTTTGAACACTTGTATGAAGAGCTCGAGTGCAAAGGCGAAAGAATAGAAATTTATATAGGCTCGCTAAGACGAGGGAGAGAAGGGCTTATAACTTGAATCTAGTGAAGTGCATCAAGGACGAAAATGATGAAGTATTGGTAGAAGAGGAGACGAAAAACATATTTCACAAGCTTTTAAAATGAAGGAGGGGATAAGGATATCATGTTGGGGGAGTTAAAGTTTTCCGGGAGTCATAGAGATTTTTAAATATTGTAGGTGCATAAAGGATGCAGAGTATTAGGAGCAGAAGAGTGACCAGATTCAGACAAGATTCCAGTGAATTTTTTGAAGAGCGCAGGCAAAGCAGGTATGAAGTGGTTCATTGAGTTATTTAATTACCATATTTAGGACGGTTAAGATGTCAGGAAAACGGAAGCGGAGTAAAATAATTTTGTTGTACAAGAATAAGGGTGATACTCAGAATGGCAACAACTAAAGGGGTATCAAGTTATTAATTCATAATATGAAAGTTTGAGAGAGAGTGGTCGAAATGAGTCTGACAATCAATTCGAATTCATGTCGGGACGATCAATATAGAAGTCATTCATCTTGTAAGGAGATTGTTGGAGCAATATATAGGCAGGAAGAGAGTCATTGACCTAGAAAATACATATGATAAAGTTCTTAGAGAGGTCCTATAAAGACGTTTAGAGTCTAAAGATGTACATGTGGTTTACATTAAAGTAATTAAAGACATATACGATGGAGCCAAAATTCAGGTTATAATAGTGAGAGGTGACTCAAAAGACTTTCAGGTCATGAAGGGGTTGCATTAGGGATCAACCCTTACCTCATTCCTACTTACCTTAGTGATGGATGAATTGACGGAACATATTCAGGGGAGAATATCGCGGTACACGTTATTCACAGATGACATAGTTTAGATCGTCAAGATGTGCAGTGGAGTTAACGATAGACTGAAATTTGGGAGATACACCCTAGAGTTAAAAGGTTTCAGGTTAAGCGGGACTAAAACAAAATACTTGACTACATGTAGTGCAAGTTCAGTGATTTTAAGCATGAGGCGAAGGTGAAAGTGAAGATCGATACACAAGTCATATTCAAGAGAGGAAGTTTCAAGTATCTTGGGTCAATAATCCAAGAAAACGGAAAGATTAATGATGATGTTACAAATCGTATAGGAGTGGGGTAGGTAAATGAAAACTTGCCTTCGGGGTACTGTGCTATAAGAACGTGCCATCGCGTCTTAAAGGTAAGTTCTACCGAATGGTGGTTAGACTAACACTGTTCTATGAGGCAAAATGTTGAACAATCAAGAACGCCATGTTCAGAAGATGAAAGTAATAGAGATGAGGATGCTCAGATGGACTTGTAGACATATTAGGAGAGATATGATTAGAAATGAAATTATACATAGCAATATGGAGATGATCTCCTTGATAGACAAAAGGAGAAAAATAAAGTTGAGATGATTAGGACATGTAAAGAAGAAACGCGCCGATGAACCAGTAAAGAAGTGTGAAAAGTTTATTCTAAGAAAATTGTAACTAATCAAGTATCGTTGCACTTTGTATATGAGAGGTAGGAACTATTGAATAGTTGCATAGGCTTTTGTTATTCAATATGTATTACTACTTGTTGCTTCACTTATTTTGTATTTTGAAATATGATCGGAATATTTTTCTTGCAGGCTTGCTTTCAAATAACTTTCCTTTTGTGCCGACCAAAGTCCAGCTTTTTCCAAAGCAAGCCAGGCGTATAATCACTTGCATTGTTTTTCAGTAATAACCTTTCTTTTGAAAAACACAACTACGACGCTGCTAAAATAACTGAGAGTCGGTTGGTTTAGCGGAAAAAAGTGACTTTTAAATATAATTATTTAAAATATTTTTTAAGTATTAAAATTTATTTTATAAATAAATAATTATGTATTTAAATAAAAATATTAATGGGAAAAAGTTATTGATGTCAACACTTATTTTGAATCAAATGACTGAAATGCCCTTAAAATTATTAACAACTATAAAAAGCGAATTACTATAATATTTTTATTTCTAAAATAATTAGGATTTAAATTTTTTTTTAATATAAACTAATTATTAAGTTAGTTTTAATTTTTAAAATATATAATTTGAATAAAATTAAGAAAATCTCTCATTTTCTTTTTATTAGGAGTATAGTTCTATTTTTTATTTGTAAATTGAATATAATAATTTAAATGAATTAATACTACCTTGACTTTTTTCTCTTTTTTTTTATTTTCAAATTTTTAATTATTTTTTTCCTAATATGCACCAAAAAGTAAAATTTTATCAAAAATTTGAGTGAGAGTATTATTGAAATTAGAAAAATATTATGGGGATAAAAAAGTAAATAGTTTGGTTAAACTTAAAATGCGTATAAGCTAAAAAATAAAAAATTGATATCTACCAACTTTTGACTTTTGTCTTTTTAAAAGCACTTTTTAATTTTTTAAGACACTTTTTGATAAAATCAAATACTAAAAAAAGATTAAAAAATGCTTAAAAGAAGCTTATAAACTAAGCCAAACACCCTCTTTTAAGTCTTTTAGAAAAAGTGTTTCTCCTGTCAAATTGCTCTATTAGAAAAAAGATTGAATTTTTTCGATCTATCTTCTGGTGAGCTAGTTGATATTGATGCAACTCCTCAAAAGATGAGATCCAATCTACGCTTCTCCGTTGAGGATCATTTCGCGCTCTGTGTGTTTGAACCGCTCACTTCTCTTAAGCGCATAATTTCGCTCATGAGACAAACAACCCCTCGCAAAGGATGCCTTCTAATAACAGTATAGCTTGATTTTATCAATATTAAGACAAAGCTCTATTTAACAAAATCCACGACTCTTGATTCCCTATTATTATGCAAGGTACTTTTAAGGTCTTCTACATAAACCATTGCAAGAAAGTTAGTGTAAAAGCTACTAGATTATAGTACCTTGAACATCATCAGCTTGCCATCCATTGAACCACCAATAAGTAGGCTATCATCAAGAGGATTTTAAATTTGAGAAGGCCATAGAATCTTACATATTCTAAACGATGTCGACAAGCAAACCACTCCATTCTTTCCCTCTCTAAAAGCATATATACTTCCAAGCAGAAATACAACATACTATATTTTGTACGTTTCTGCTTATTCCTACCCGGTAAGAGCAGTAAGCAACTCAAGTGGACCCAACTGATTTGCTTCTTCGGCACAAATTATTGCTCCATTTCTCATTTGTAAGCAAGTACAGGCATGATTGTAACCAGTTGCATGGATCTTGTTGGAATACAACACTTTAAATGGTTAGAGACTAATTTAGGAAAAGATAGAGGAGAAAATATTGGGTGAAATCCACAGCTGTAGAAAAACAAACAAGTGCGAGTATTTGCTTCAATATCCAATTGGACTTCCTGACAGTGAAAAATTGAAAATTACCATAATGAACTCTCTTTCTTCATTGGGTATCTGAAATGAGGTCTTCAAGTTCATCAATAATGGCATCATAGCAAAAGAGGTATTGCTCCTGAAATATACAATAGTAGTTTAGTACAGACATTCCATGCAATAAGTACTTAAGAACCTAAGAGCAAAGATTAGTTAAGAATGTTGACACATAGTAGCATAGGTACTGAGGGTAACAGATACCAAAAGAGAAAAGAGAGTATAGCTGAAAAAATGCAAGACGTTTAACTTGTTCTTAAAACAAAAAACAAGGACAAAAGGACACTGGGACAAAAAGATTTTGTGGTCCTGCTCTTAGGGGGTACACTGAACGGGGTGAAAACAATAGGTTATCATTTACAAAATGTTTAATAATACCGTTTGATTAATATGGTTGCACCAAGTAATAAACAAGAAATCGGCTATATTCTCAGGGAAATAACATGGCACCTGCTACCTTTTTTTCCTGATAGCGTGACCTACTACTTTAACTAACCAGAAATTATTGCATCGACAATTATCCGCTAATGTTATTTTTATGACGGTGGTGTCCAGGCCAGTTTGCGGACACCTCAACAAATCCGCCGAGTATCTGCTTGTGTAATTTTAGTTGTATTATCAATTTCAATAATGAAGAGAAGCTGCTGTACCATGGTCTGAACCATCCCAATTCGCTGAGACCTAAAAATGGTTATGGTGTTAACAAGATCTCGCGCAGACATATCTCCAACCAATATTCTTTGGATGGTATTATGGATTGCACAGTATGTTCCAGTCCTACCAATACCTGCACTGTGTAAGAGAATGAGATGTCAGACTTTAGAAAGCATACAGAATCTTTAAAAGGCAAATCTACAGGGATGATGATCATAGAAACCTGCAGTGCACCACAATTGGTCCAAGACTGGGTGGGACGCTTGATGTTCGTTTCAGTATTTCACGAACAGCAAGAGTGTCCTTTGGAACTCCATGGTCAGGCCAGTCGGGATATTGAATGTGTAAAACACACAAAGGTGGTTCTTTTGACTGGTAAATAGCAAGGAGAAAAGATCACACATTTATTGTCATCTCCCTCATAATATGGGGAAGAAGTTAACATTAACTACATATAAGGATGGCAATTGATGGGAGAATTGGGCCACAATTACATACCATTGTAGAAACTACTTACAAGATTGCCAAAAGGTATTCATTATCAAAAAAAAAAAAAGAAGAAAGAGATTGCCAAAAGGTATTTCCACTAAAAGTACAAGGTTGAAGAAACCACATTTCTGATATCATAATATGAAATAAAACATTTGTACTGCCAAGTGAAAGACTTTAAGTTTTCTTTACTCTCAACTATAAAAATGCCAGAATTGCTTGATAGAGATCCACAAGAGATTGTGGAAATAACTGTAGTACCAATTGTGAAGCCTTTTATAGAAGCAAATGCTTAATTCTAACCAAGTAGTCTACTGCCACCCACTACAGTCTACATGGCAAGAGAAAAACTAGATCTGCTATAAAAGTAATTAAACAACACAAGATAAAATGGAAATAACTAATATTCAAGTTGTCCTCATGTAAGGAAGAGGGGAAAGGTGTTGTCATCTATCTCAATCAGTTTCCCCAGGCATCAAAGATTGTAAAAGAAATAGATAATGCAGGCAGAAACGATCCCACCGTAGAATAAAGTGCTTCGAAATAGGACTTTGAAAATAGTGAAGGATGGGTGAGCAACCACCAAAGAATCTTTTCCAGACAATGCTGCTTAATTAGCATTGATAATCATTATCTATGATTACTTTAAAACTCTTGCTGCAACTAAAACGAGGCCTTGAAACCAGACAAAAGGAAGGTTTCCAAAGCCAAACCTGGATGGTTTCCAAGCCAATCAGTCTTCCTGTTTGGTTGAAAATAGTGAAGGAAAGAATCTTTTCCAGACAATGCTGCTTAATTAGCATTGATAATCATTATCTATGATTACTTTAAAACTCTTGCTGCAACTAAAACGAGGCCTTGAAACCAGACAAAAGGGAGGTTTCCAAAGCCAAACCTGGATGGTTTCCAAGCCAATCAATCTTCCTGTTTGGTTTAAAAATCAAACCTACATCCAAAAATGTTTGGTTTTGAAACTAAACTGGCCACTGGTTGAAGCTAGAATGGAGTTGCAGCTTAAGAGGTGACAACGAAGCAAAAATGACACAATACTATCCAATTGAATTGTTTAAGTAATACTGATAGAAATCATCATCTAATATTGCAAAATATTCCCCATATGCTTCGATTCCTTCTTATTCTTGCTCTCATAAAAATAGAACCCAAATCTTGGGAGAACTTATGCAAAAAGAGCTATGCGTGATCATAGAGCTTTAAAGAAGAGTATCCTAAAGCCAAGGACTCATATTACTGGTGAAGAAGAGAATCAGTCTGGATACATAAAATGGTGCAGAAATCAAAACATGTACATCAGCAAATCTCACCCTCCATCAAATGAATCAGGTAAATAATCTTCAGTCAGGTTCCATATCCATGTCCAACATAATAAGATTCTTCATACTCTTTTCCTTGTTTACAACAAGGGCAGCGAATAATTTACTAACCTCAATATAGTTCACCTCCAGACATCGCAAAATCAATGAAGTCTGAGTCGTCTTTATCCACTTCGTAATAATACATATATTGCCAAATCTTCTGGGACCACCATCTGCCTGAAAATAATCCCCACACTTGACAATCTGCATTGCATTTTTCATAAAGAGGGAAAGATAAGATGATAAAAATGACGCCATCACCAGCTTAACCACTTATAAATGAAGTAAAAACCTACTAGAATAAATGCTTAAATTCGTTGGGAGGTTAACAGGTTTTACAAGGAGATTGAAAGGAAAGGACTAGTAACCTCTCTATTTGTGTGAAGAATTTAAATACAATCCAGAATAAAGGTCATGAAAGAAGGTTTCTGTCTTCCTTTCTTCCATTTGGCATGGGACTTGTTTCTCAGCTACTCAGGTTTTCGGAAGATAGAAGGGAAAGAAGCACTTATTAAGTGTAAATTCCAATCCTAGAAAAGCCGCCAAATGCAGGTTAGACTTTGCTAATCCTTCTGCAGTTCAAATAACCAACAAATCCAAGTATAACAGCTTTGAAACTAGAGAAAGAACAGAAAAATAAATAATCTGCCAAGCCTATTAGAAGGGAAATCTAGGGCTTTTTCCTGTGATGGAATATAAACTGCATTTGGAAGCTTCCCCAACAGAAGCTGATTTTCTGCAAAAGTTATTCACCTCCAAGCTTTATATTCCTCACAAAGTCACAAGCTAGTGACTGCATAATATCCTTAAGCACCACACTCAAAATCTACTTATACCAACTCCATCAAAATATGCCAAAGCTTTGAAATAGTCTAGAGGAGAAACATATCCTACTCAGAGAGATGACTATATCAGATTCCAATAGACCTTAAACCCACCACCTCTGGCTTGAGTTAGGGCCAGAAAGGATGATGTGAAAGAATGCAGGTAGAAATGAGAATTTAATTTAATACTAACCTTTTTTTTGAGAAGATAGGTAGCATATATATAGAAATACCAACCTGTTCGTTCCTTTCTGTATACATTATTATACACATAGAGGAGTGAAATAAAGATTGTCAAGCAAAAATAGAAGGCTAAGATTTTCTTTTCTCTACTATTTCTTTCCCCCGCTCTATCTCACCACTCAAAATATAGAAGAGTACGTAGAAAGGGGGGAAAATATATCAAGCAAAAATACAAAACTGTAGCAAAGATTCACTTGCACCTTTCTGAGAGTATGAGAAATGCTACATCTAATTACAACAGAGGATGCAAATCAAGAGTAATGGCAGAAAAGATGGTATTTTACTTATGAAGCAGATTTTGGATCAGAACCCTTGTCACAAAAAATCTCGATTTTTTCCTTTTGTCACTGATGACAGAACAAGGACATCTTGTCTTGTTAACATTATAATGATTACCTGGTAATTTAAACAGTTGAATACCTTGTAATTGTCAACCAATTGTGTAAGCATCACAATCACAGGACAGCGATGCTGGATTATCATTTCCCAGAAGTCTTCAAAAGTGTGCGGTAGCGGACCTTGTGTTGCAATAAACTGAGACACGCTTTCGGATATCTGCAGCAAAAAGGAGCACTATAATGCTCATGAAGCAGATTGGTGGAAGAGGGCTTGACATTCTCCAAGAGAGTACGGAGAACAAGTAGCATGATTACTAAGTTCAAGTGATGGATGTAGAAGTCTACCTTAATGAAGCTTGCATTTATATATCCTCTAGCTGATGGGTCCAAAACAACCCTGTTATTGTCAACTGGGAAGAATGAAGCTTGATATAATTATTCACAAGTTATAATACACAACTTCAAAGTCAAACGAAGAATTAACAGAAACTGATCAGCATACATGGCAGAACATCAGTGTATCGATTTTTGCTAATGTTTATGCTGTTCAAAGCCACTGCGCATCTATTCTTCATCTCTGAAGCTCTCATCCTAGTTGCCTGAGTCATAAGAGATGTTCTTGGAATTCAGGATAATATCATGCTACTTGCAGAAAGACATGATCACAACAAAAAAAATAGAAAAGAAGCAAAACAAACAACATCAGGCAACAACAATTTTCTCAAGACATAAAAGAGCTGTGCTTTGATATAAATTCAGCTCTACAATTCTTAATTTGTAATAATGTTCAAGTTCATTTATCCTATCTATGTCATTTTAAGTGGAGCCACCACCAGCATCATCCACCCGAAACATCATAAAAAGGATTGTGGGATTTTTTTTTTTGGATAACTAGATATAAATGAGTGGGTGGCTATCATAGAAAATCATGTATGTGTAAGATTTTCTACTTTCTGCTATACTTCTTGTATACGGAGTAGTTAACACCCTTTTTGTTAATAATATTCTTACTTCATCAAACAAAAAATTAGATGTAAATGAGAGCGGAAAAAGATACACAAATGAACCCAATCACCAAAGGAGTTACTCAATATTAACCTAAAACTATGGAAAGGTGTTATTTTGCTTCTATAGACACTTAGGACCACCTAACTCCCTATATCACTCCTTTTATTTATGAAGTAAAAGGTTTCATAAAAGAGCATCAGGGTGATGCTAAAGGCAAATATAACTCCATTTTTGCTCTTCGGAATTGATACTTATAGTGAGGCCTTTCCTATTATGTTCCACCTTTCAAGAAAGTAACAATGTTAGCCTCCTAAATGAAAGGGCACAACTAAGCGACTTGATCATTAGAAGCAACCTACATTGTTGGGAGATAGGTGAGTTCCACAACCTATTGGCACTACTTTAAAATCAAAACATCATACCAACGGGTCAGAATTCTTGGTTATGGAATGGGTAAGCATGAGGAATTTTTGGTTTTAAGTACTCCTACCACAGACTACTAAAAGAGAAGACATAATGTTCCCACAAATCTCAGTCTAGATTCCTAGAGCTCCGATAAAGGTATGTTTTCCAGTGACTGCAAGGTAGTCATCCTTACTCTCTCAGAACTTGAGCAATAGAAGATAGGACACAACAGCTGGTGCTATATGTGCAAACAATCCTATGCAGATGTGGATCACTTGCTCATGCTTTGCCCATAAGAAAGTTGATTATGGTGGATAGTATTGCATCCCTTTTGCGTTCAGTTGGCAATGCCAAATACAGTGAAAGATCTCATGTTCAGTTGGAGCTTTAGAAGAAAGAAAAGGAGACAGAGAGCACGGATGTAACCTGGTCTGTCCTAATGTGGGTATCAGAAGAGAAAGGAATGGAGGTTTTGAAGGGAAAATAATACTTTTATACAAATTACCAATAAAAAGGTATTTTTACACAAATTAAGGCAAATATGTTGTTTCTAGTAAACTTTTAGAGAACACGTAAAACTCATGTTAGTTAAGATTTATACTAATTGTTCATAGAGAACCGTATTTTTGCAATACTTATCTACTTTTTGTATACTCTAATATACTGGTAGCTTTCCCATACAACAACATACCAAGTGTAACCCCACAAGTGGGATCTGGGGAGGGACATCAATAAATAATTACTTCATGAAAGAAAAAGAACCCTAATTCTTTTCTGACCAGGAGAAAAGTTCTACTTCTAATCCTCTAAGCATGATTTCATACAAGAAAACATAAAGAATGCTAAATGAGAAGCAACAAGTTCTGGGTTATCACATTAGCATAAGGTAAGTGGACCGAGGGGAAGAATGCTGCAGAAATTCTATCACAGAAAGAGATTTTGCTGAATCAAATTACTTTTACCAATTAAAAAAAACCTATCTCAGAGAGACATTAATTGTAGTGAAAAGACGTACAAACTCAGAGAGATAAGGCTAGCTACATGGTATAGAGTGTAGAATCTTGTAAAACAAACTACGACACCTGCTAATTGCTAAGAGCCTAAAATTGTGATTGAGCACAGTAGGAGATGTTCTAAAATAGCATATGTTAGAAAATTAGAAGCACTAAGTTTTTAACTATTGTCTCACTTTGGAAAAAAAATCATGTGTATTGTGTTTGACACCAATAAATTGATGTGTCAGGTATTTATCAAGTCACCAATATCAGGTTTCCGGATAGTCCATATTACAGAGGAGACTCTGTCCAAAACTTTTCCGGCAATAGTTATCGGAGTTGAGTCTTTTAAGCCTAAGAGGACATTCGAGGATGAATGTTCCTAAACGGATGATGTTACACCCCGTAAGTTCTTAATGTTTAACCGACGCATGCGTGCATATGTTGAGAATTTTTTAGTACGATGTATGTGGAAAAAGGCCCAAGGAAACGAGTACACGAGCATGGCATCGAGCGAGCAGGAGGCCGGGACCGGAGGGCCATCGCACCAAGCACCGCCCCGCGCCAGCCAGTCTGGTACTACAACCGGCGCGTCGCGCCCCTTGGTTGGCGCTACAGGCGGCTCGCCGCCCCCCCCTGCCTAGTGCCTCCTATATATATATATATGTTTAAGGTTGAGTTTAATTCATTTGAAAAGATATTGTTACTGGCCATTCTTATTGTTGAAAATAGCGGTATTCTCTCAGTGTAAAGGCGGAAATTAAATGGAGTTACTGGCTTCAGGTGGAGAACTGTGTAATGAACGAAAGTCGGCATTCAAGGTATATTAAGGCTAATTCCTTCGGCAAGTTATTCTGGTCATATAGTGATACGACCTACGTTTTAAATGTAGATAATGGTCCTATATATTGTAATTAGTTGCTGCTAGTATATAAGGATCAGGTATGTCGTGATTAGCCGCTATCAGTAGATTACGGTTACATATGTTGTGGTTAGCTGCTAGAAAGCGTATAAAGATTATATCGCAGTATCCCTTGTCGGGAAAGAACATGTTAAGTGTGACACACGCTAGAAGCATCATAGGAACTCCTTGTTCTTCAGTTCATTGTGTTAGTAGAATTGGATGTTTTATTGTCAGGCCTAGACCTTAGAAGCTCGTGGATAGTTATTAGGCCTCAGTTAGTAAGTTGAACAGCATAGGCGCAACTAGGCGATATAACTACCAGTTTGGCGCCTGTATTGCCAGTGAAGCACGCCCAGAGGCCATTGGCGTACCCTCACGCCCCAGGGTCAGAAATTTAGCTAGGATGGCCATACTTTAGAGTCAGCGGCACTAGGGTTGTCTAGTGAACTGAGTGACAGTCTGCCATCTAGTTAGCTACCAGTGACTGTCAGTTCCAGTTGACTTAGTATTCGTCATACAGGTTGCCCAGGAAGTCATTCCAGTCATTCAGGTCAGATAGACCCTTGGGTACCCTAAGGAAGGGGACCTTAGTAGCAGTTAGAGGCAGTATTCAGGAAAGCGGCCGCTTCATCGCTTTAAGCGTGAAGCGACGCGAAGCAACTGTGTATCGCTACAGGGAGTTGAAGCAAGCAACAAAAGCGCACACTTCAATGGCGGAAGCGTGAAGCGAGCATAAGCGTGAAGCGCAGAGAAGCGTCGCTTCTTGGTATCTGTCTTTTAAAAGTCCTATTTTAAATTAGAAAAACAATCGCAACTTAATAATCTCAGAGTCCTTGATATTTCGAACTGTTCCTCCACATCGCGACTAGGGTTTTCATCTGGTCGTGGACTGCTTCTTCCTCTTTCTTCACATTGAAACTTCAGGTACGTACTTCTTCTTTCTTCTTTTTTCTCCTGCTTCTCCATCGACCTTCAGGCTAGGTTTTTTTTCTACTCTCTTCTTTACCCTGTTTTTTGCGCAGGTTTTTCTTCTTCTTCCTTCTTCATTCTTTTTTCTTCTTTCTTCTTCTCTTTTCTGCTTGGTTCAGTTGTTTTGCTACTGCTCTGTTCAGCTGTTTTGCTTCTCCTCTGTTCAGCTGTTTTCCTTCTGCTCTGCTTTGTGATATCTACTTTTGGGCTTTTAATTTGAACATTTGCTAATATATATTGTCTCTATAATTTTGATCTTTTTTCTTTAAAATTACGCTTCACTTCAATGAAGCGAGCGCTTCGCTTCACGCTTCACGCTTCAAGCGAAGCTGGGCCTTGTCGCCTTTTTCCGCTTTACGCTTCCCTGAACACTGGTTAGAGGCGGAGCCAACGCCCCAGTCTGCTCCTCTAGGATACTCAGGTACAGGTTGTCGTGAGTGGCTAAGTCCATGTAAAATTACCTACAAGGTTAGAAATCGCCCAAAAGAGTCATATAAGATCCGAATTGACCAAGTTAAGGTCTAAAGGACTAGAACCATGTTAGCACAGTATTACTCCCAGGCTAAGAATTTCAGTAGGCAGCCTGTGGAGGATTAGGGACCGACCGCTCAAAAGCATGTTCGGTCATTAGCAGCCCTACAGTCGTTCTAAGCAAAGGAACTAAGTAATTGGTCATCTGCGACCCTATAGTTGCTTATGAGTTATAGTTGTCCGAGCAGGACATTCAGAATATTGTTAGGCCACTCCAGACCTCGCCCTATCCGGTTTAGACCATTAGAGATTATGATCACTATCAGGATCCTCTGATCAAATACAGGTACACGGGGTGTGCCTGCTAGCAGCTATACAGATTATTCTAGAGGCGAGCAGCGGTCGCGTTAGGCCCAAAAGGCCAGATACGCCTTTTGAGTGGCTAGATTGAGACTTCAGTATAGCACATCGGTTGGGATTGCCCTCACCTAAGAGCCTTCCGTGACCACCCAAGGTTACTAGATGTGTCGTTGCCTACAGAGGCTATATAACGTTGCTCCAAGGAGAGATATGTCGTCCCAAGGGACGATGCAGAGGCCCAAGGGCCATATGACAGTCCATTCCATGGCTGGACTATTATTCTTATGCCGTATCGGCATCACACCTTCGTCGAGCCTAGTGCCTAGGGTGCAGTTATCAGGAGTCCGCTGGACTCGGACACAGCTACAGATCAGGAGCCAAGCGGGTTCAATTGCAGACCTAGGGGACAAATAGGTTGGCCATAGCACCAGTAGAGTCATAGAAACCTGGATAGGGATATATAGATTGAAATGTACTTGTCAGGGCTTATGGGGGTCACGGTAGGTTGTTTCTGTGTTGATTGTACCTTCCAGGCTTATGGGGGCCAGGTTAGGTTCTTGTTTGTATTCTTGTCTGCTAGCTATAGCTCATGAATATATGATTGTACAGTCGTAGCTCATGTACGTGTAGTGTTTTACTAGATGCAGGTAATGAATAAGCAGACTTCCATGTTAACTTCTGCCCTTTCTGTCTACTTACTTTTAGTCTTTAACAACTTATACTCAGCTTCTATTATTGCCTTACATATTCAGTACATATTGTACTGACGCCCAACTATAGGGCGCTGCATACTTGCCTGCAAGTTTAGACAGACAGAGTTCAGGATCTTTAGTAGCAGCTATTCAGGGTCAGCAGTTTGGCCAGCTCCTTTCATTCGGAGTTGTCAGGTTGTAGAGACTACATTTTTTCATTTATATAGCATTTGGGTAGGCCGGGGCCCTGTCCCGACCATTATTTGTATTCTTAGAGGCTTGCAGACTACAGTATCCAGTTAGTTAGTTGTCGTTGGCCGTGCGGGGCCTAGTATGCTACTTATTTTCCTTTCTGTTATAACTAAACAACATGGTGGTCTTTTCGGCCCGCATAGGATCCCTATTGATGTACGTTGGCTGGGTTAGATGTTTTCTTTTACAGGTGTTGCGTGGCCTTGTCGGCCCGAGGCTGTGTTTACAGCCGAGATATAGCAGTTTGTTTTCTTGAGTTTAAGTCATTGGTAGGCACCAGAGGTGTATGTGCCCAGCCAGGTCAACCCAGATTCCAGTATGGCATTAGGGGTCAGTCGTGCCTCCCAAGGTGGGGCGTGACAAAAGCATCTATCCTTTCCATTTCCCAGTCATTGAAATTTCTCCTAAGTTACATGTTCCACCCCTGTCCTGTCCACATTTCAGCCACAGTGGCCTGCTGGTTAAGGCATAGATTGTATGTGTCTGGAAATAGTTGTTTCAGGTTTGTCTTTCCTACCATTTGTCCTTCCAGAAGGACACTTTCAAGACATTTCCCACTTTGAGCCAGATTTTGCATAGAACTTAATGTCAGAGGTTTCTGATTGATCTCCAGGTGCTGCACCCATACTGTGTGTTCACTGTCTTTGTCATCCATTTATCCTCCATATCATATTTTGCACAGATGACCTCCTTCCACAATATATTGTAATAGTTATAAACTTCTATAACCACTTCGTCATTAGAGTTCTATTCTGCATTTTCATATTTCTAATGCCCACCCCACCTTTTCTGCTTCTTGTCAACTCCTCCCATTTCACTACATGAAATTTTTTTCTTGTCTTCACTGCCAGAAAAATTCCTTCTCTGTTCATCTATCCTTTTGATCACACTAGCTGGAGTAGGGAAGACTGATATCATGTATGATGGTAATGCATCTAGGACACTATTAACCAAGGTCAGTCTGCCTCCAAGGAAAGGTACTGACTTTTTCAGTTGGTTAACTTCATCTCACACTTCTCCACCACTTCATTCCAGATCCCTTTGAATTTGCTTTTAGCTCTGAAGGGCATTCCCAGATATTTGTTGGTAACTCACCGACTTTTCCTCCTAGGACTGTGGCCAGGTTTTCCACCTCTACTACTTCATTGATAGGGTATATAAAACTCTTTTGCCAGCTGATGTTTAGTCCAGACACTACTTCAAAAATGATGAAGATCACCCTCAAAATCATCATCTGGTCTTTTTTGGCTTCATAGAATATTAGAGTATCATCTGCATACTGTAAATAAGATACCTATAGGTTGTTTTCTGCCCTGTTTCCCATTTGAACCCCCCTGTCATTTTATTATTTTATCCATGGGATAACTTATCCCAACATTATTATTCCACCCATATGTAGGGATAACTTATCCCAGTACTAATTTCTAATCCTGAGATAAGTTATCCCAGACTTTGTAACCAAACAAGAAATTAAGAGTTATTAAAATTTATCCCAGGATTATTTTCTCTTATCCGTCATACCAAACCACCCCTTAAAGCTCTAAGTTCCTGAATATCCTCTAGCTTTGTTAACTGTCTCAACACCTTATGTTTCTGTGCCCCCAAGTTGCCCTGTGTAGTCTTACTCCATTCTTTCAGTTTCTCCTTTAAGGCTCCCAGTTTGGCTACTAGAATGTAATCTGGTTTCCCCTTGAACTTGAAGGAGTCCCACCACCATTTAACTTTCTCCTTGAACCCTTTGTTCCCAACCACCAATTCTGAAACTTAAAGTAGGTCTTTATGTTTTCCCACACTCCACATTTCAGCATTATAGGAGAGTGGTCAGAACTTACTCTCTGTAATATGCTCTGTTTTATATTCCTGAAACTTGCTTCCCGTTCTTCTGAGAATAAAAATTTGTCCAGCCTTGCTGCTGTTAAGTGTCTGTCCTCTCTTTTCCATGTGAAGTTTCCCCCTGGTAAGGCTAGGTCCACCAACTCTGTCCTCAATGAAATTAGAGAAGTTAGTCAATCCTTTGCTAATCTTGATGCAAATTTTCTTTTCTGAGGGATGTCTGGTAGTGTTGAAGTCACCACACACCACCCATAGTCCTACAATTAATCCTCTAATTGCCCAATTTCCCACAAGTCTCTTCACTTTCCTGACATTTGGGGCATAAACCCATGTGAGATGCCATGTCAAGTCTTGATCATTTCCTGAGAAGCTACATGTTTTTGAGTACATACCCACACTGCTAAGTGTCTCCACCCACACCCTTCCATCCCACACAATGACTATTCCCCCAGTCCCACTGGCCTCCAGTTGTACATAGTTAGTGCACCTATTCCCACAATTCCTCAACTATATCTGAGATTTTCCCTGCCATGTTTGTCTCCTAGAAGCAGACTACATCAGCCTTCCAGGTGTGGAGAATATTTTTTATCACTCCCCTTTTCCGAGCACAATTCAACCCCCTAGACTATGTTTAATTTCATTATTCTTTTATGGCTAGGTATCCCCTCGATTTCTCGTATCATAGCTCATGAACTTGGCATCAAGTTTTAAGCCTTTCAGTTCATTCACCCCTTTCTTTTTAATGTCAGATTGCTCTCCCTGTTTTTCTTTGTTCTCTTACTTGTTGTCGATCTTCATGAAGAGTTCTTTTGCCTTCTCACATCCCTTAAAATTCACCCCAAACTCTAAACTCAGTTTGATTATGTGTTGTTTAATCCACATAGGAATATGTTTCATTTGGATATCTTCTTCTACCGGTAATTGGGTCTTTAATGGTATAGCATCTTCTGCTATAAGGTCGGTGTTCTCCCCTTGCCTCCTTCATTTGACAATTTTTGCTTTCTCTGTCTCTATTGAAGCATGCGTTTCTTCCATCACTGCTATTTCCACCATCTCCGGACTCTCGTCGTATTGTGCCCCCTGAACAATTTCTTGTCCTACCTCGTCCTAGGTTCCCAAGTCTGCAAGTTTGTTGTGCATGCTTAGTTGAGAAAGATTTGTCAATATCTCGATATTAACTAAGTCATGTTCCTAGGCTGGGCTTATTTATTTATTTTGTATTTCCCTTGTTGGGCCTCTTTATTCAGAGCCCAGATAGCCCCCTTTCTTATTTGTCCCACCATCGCACATAAAGGCCCTTTCCCTTTTAATATTTGTTGACGTGTCATCCAATTTGAAAAATCCTCATTACTTAATGTACCCATGTGGTCTGCAGAGTGTTTCACTAAAAAGGGTATTTCCCCTCTTCTGCTCGCTAGACCCTTTTCTGCTTCATCTCTCTTACCTTCCTTCTTCTCCACCGTCACCAGAATTTCACACCATATTGGGATTTTATACACAAAGCCCTCGCTTGTCATCTCTATCTCCTTCGATACCTCATTTTTGTCACCCTTAACCTTGATGCGAGCCCATTTTAGATGGCTCTTGTTGGATGTCTCTTCTTCTGTTTCTATATAACCCCCGCATTGATCTCCGATCTTCTTAAGAATTTCCTAAGACCACACGCTAAAAGGTAGTCCCAAAAGTCTTATCTAGATCCAATCTCTCCAGACTTCCGCCGACCAACACCCTGTAGTTGATTCCCACCAGGCAAGGTTTAGCATCATCTTCTTCCAAATCCATATTCCCTCCATGATGTGCTCTGCAGCGACTCTTGAAGGAAGTTCAAATAAGAATTGTCCGTCGTTCATGGCAAAGACACTGACGCCTATTGCCAACTTCTAGGTGTTGCATGCCCAGGACCTTACTTCCTTCAATGTTAGGATTTCCTCCGGTGGACTTTGAAATTTTCCGACGACGCGTCTGTTGAGTAGGTCTTTATCTGATGTCGCCATACCACCTGTGGTACTTATGCGGTTTTCGACTGCACTTATGTTGGCCTTTCTTCATTGCCGTCGTCGTCCATCTGTTGATGTTGAAGGCTCCGCTCTATGAAAGAGGTTCCAGAGCTTCTTTCTAAGCTTTCCTGTATTCTTTGTCCTTTGGGTATCTCGTAGCTGAATTTTACTATTTCATGGGCAATGTCCCCCCTTTGAATGTGGTTTCCGGTGTAATAATGACAGACTTGTAGATCCTTGAATGGAAATGAAACTTATGTATCTGCCTTTGTCATTGTATTTGAGTGATCTTTTAATTTCCATCTCCTCACTGCCTTCCCTTGTTCCTTTGGGGCTTTAATAAATATTGTAACTAACTACTTCAAGACTTTAATGCTGACCTTCACCCTTCTAATTAATCTAGTTGCGCTCGATCCATTTATACCATGTTTCTGTACCATAGTTGCACTTAATAATTTCAAACAACTTGAATCCAGCGTTGTAGAATATGCTACTTACCCCATCTAAGCCTAAAAGGAAAAAACTGAAAAGAAAACAAATTTTGATGATCAAAAGGACCACCGGAGTCAGACCGCTAGTTCAAAAGCAACTTTAGTGCATTGCCTCGAAGCTAGTGCCTGAAAGCATCGATAAAGACAATTTTCACAGACTTCTTGTTGTTCTATACGCATCATCACAAATTGCCCGTTACATATGTCACAACGAATTTAATGTCTAGAGCATTCATGATGTTATCACCTAGTTTAGGTTGGCAGCGATCCTATAAATGATTTCCCTTTTTTAAATAGTATGACCTTAAAAGTCCAACTAAAACAATTTCCTAACACTCAATCAATCAACTATCTCTTTTTCCTAATTTAGCGGGAGTCCACAACATAAATCCTCTATATGCATCCCGATTAGTATGAGCAATTTAATATGTTCCAATGAATTGGCTGTTTAGAGCATTCACAATACCACAATTTGTCCAAGAACTGAACCACCTATGTGAAGAAGAAACATTGAGAAGTTCAATGACATCACCAATTCATTCTCAGCATAAAAGACTTGCCTTTTTTAATTAATATGACCGTGAATATCCAACTAAACATCAAAATAATCACCACATTTCAATCAATTACACCGTATTCCCTAACTAATTGAACCTGTAGTATGAATACACATCCATTCCTCTCTATTTGGGTCCATCTCAAACATCCCAAATCCCACATTTAGAGCTTTCATAACATCCTCCGATTTTATCAAATTGATCAACATTAAACAACAATAAAATTGAGAAAGAAAGAAAGAGAGCATAATGCAAGAGGACCTGCAAAGTCATGAACTCTTGGCGAATTTTTTCGGGAGCAGAAAATCTCTTGTCCTTGAAGACTTTAAGTGCTTCCAAGCAAAAACGCTGCTGATCAGGCGACAGAACGACTCTCTTCGGAACCGAATCGTCGGAGAAATTGAAAGGCTTTGTGGCCGACGACGACGGAGGTTTACCGGAAGCAGCCATCGCTGATCTCCGGCTCCGATTCCGAATGGAAAGTCCGCTACCCGTGGCTCCGGATTCGCCTTTTTTGTTGTGCCTTGTCTTGTTGTATTCGGGGATGAGCAGAGTTCTGTCACAACTCACGAGTCACAAGTTACAAGTAGTAGGATGTTCGATTACTATGCATTTGGATGGACATGTTTGGGAACATATGACAAAATATGTTGGATAAATATTATTTTGGTTAAACACATACACAATTTCTTAAACTTACATTTATTTTTTATTTTAGCACTCCATCATACTCATATTTCATTTTGTCCTCCAACTTTATTTTTTAAATTATATTTAAATACAAAATATTAAATTTTAAGCCGAATATATATACAATCCCTTAAACTTATTCCATTTTCCATCTTAGCGCGTCATTTCAATCTTGCTCCATTTTAACTCTCCAACTCTACTTTTTATATTTTAAAACACAATATATTAATTTTTATATTTTATTATTTTTATTTATATTTTTCAACTGCAATTTTACACTTTAAAAATTGACGTCCATTAGTTTTCATAAAGAAAAATAGACAAACATCTGTTGATTTTTTCAAAAAATAATAATTTTATTTTTATAGTTTCAACGCTTTTTTGCGAAAAAAAAGTAGCCGACGAAAGTACGTCAATTTTTTCAAAGTTCGTCAATTTTCTTTTTCTAAAACATCATTGACAACCCAACAGAGTCCATTGAATCGTGGTGTTTTTAGTAGTTTATTAGCAATGAATCAGAGTTTTTTTCTTTACCCATGTTGAAGATAAATTCTTTTTACTCGTAATGAAATGAGTTAAAAATTAGGAAGCCAGTATTTGGGTTAAACCCAGATGACCGGATGATATGAAAAAAAATATATGTAGCGTTATTTAATTGAATATTTTGTATCTTTTTAAAAATATTTATCAATAAGCTTGAATAGTTTATATCGAATAATATTTTTTGTATTTAAATGAAATGCAAAAAATAGAGTTGGAGGGTTAAAATGGAATAACATTGAGTTAAAGTGCCAAAATGAAAAATGAGGGCAAGTTTAAGGGGTTGTGTATGTGTTTGGCGTATTATTTTCAAGGGAAAACATTTAAAGGCCAAACACATACATAACCCGTTAAACTTGCCTTCATTTTTTATTTTGGCACTCCAACTCATTTTTGTGTTATTTTAACCCTTCAACTCTATTTTCATGTTCCATTTAAACACAAAATACTAATTTTTATGTTTTTATTATTTTTATTTATACTTTTCAACTATAATTTTACTTAAAAATCGACTGACGTCTGTTAGTTTTTGTAAAAATAAAATAAAAAATTTGACGGGTTTCTGTTAATTTTTTATAAAAAATAAAAAATTTAATAGTTTCTGCGTATTTTTGCGGAAAAAAATAATCGACGAACATACGTCAATTTTCTTAATATCCGCTAGTTTTCTTTCTTTAAAACATCATTGAAAACCTTTCGTAGTCTGTTGAATTTTAGTGTTTTTCAGTAGTATTATTAACAATGAACTTTTTTTTTTTACCCATATTGAAGATGAGTTCTTTTTACTCGTATTGGAGTGAGTTAAAAATTAGGAAGCAGGGTAGAGAGTTAAAAATAGAGTTAGAGGGTTAAAATGGAATTAGCCTGAGTTGGAGTGTCAAGATAAGTTTAAAAGATTATGTATGTGTTTGGCCAAATTCGAATATGTCATTAAATTATTAGAAATTACTCATTCATTCCACTCTTTAATGCTTAAGTCTATTTATGTTACTGCGTGACATAATATATATATATATATATAATTGGGATGAATTTTAATTTGACAGGATCCGTAAGTGATGTGGACCTTTAATTGAAGGTCATGTATTCAATTTTGGTATTTTAAAATCGGCTATTTAAATAAGTCGTTACTGAAAAGTAGCATGAATGCACATTGTGTCACGATGATGGCATAAATAGATTCAACTATTAACAGATGATATGGATGAGTCATTTCTGATAGTTCAATGACGTATTTTTTTTTCTTTTTTCAAAGATGATTGATATATCAGTAAATCTATTCACAACAAATATAAATTTGAAAATATTTTTACATAAAAAGAGAAAACAGTCAAATATACTCCTCTATTTTAGTTTAATAGCTAATTTTACCCTTCGTCATATTATAGGGTTAAATATACCACTGATGTTACCCAAATATTCAAAAATATCCCTCATTTGGATGGAATCCCCAAATAAGGGTATGAGATTTGGTATATGACACTTAAAATCGAGTTTGAAGGACTTGTATTAATCGAAGTGAGTCAGATTGACCAATGTAGTTTGGCAAAGTAACGCATGATATATTTGTTAAAAATTTGACTTTTGAAGTTGTGATTTTTTAAAATTTAAAATTTAAAATTACATTTAAATATACTATAGAAAAAATATGAAATTTTATGAGTGAAAAATTAAAAATTCAAAAATTGATTTGATATAATTTTTGAAAATTTAAAAATATCTAAAAGTTAAATTTTTATTATTAATAAATATTTAAAGTTAAATATTTAAAATTTATCCTTAAAATTTATGTTCAAATGTTAATTTCATATCAAGTGAGTTGATAACAATAATTTGGTGGGTAAGTTATATTTTAGTCATGTAACTATTAAGTGTGTTTGTGAAGTTATAAAAATTAAAACGTATTGTAACTATTTGTGAATGTTTTTGAGTTGATATAGTGACATTCATTATCAATATATAATGCATAAAATCTATAAATAAAATATATGAGATTATGTGATTTGCTCAGATAAAATTATTTTATATTGCTATTAATTTTTTGGCCCAATTTAAATAATTTGGATAAAAATTATTTTAGGATCAAAAGTTGAAGTTCAATTTATGAAGAGTAACTAAAAAATTGTCTTGCCACCATGTTTGCCTTTGGAGATTTGGGGATTCCATCTAAACGAGGAGTATTTTTGAATACTTTGGTAATAACACCGATATATTTGACCCTATAATAGAACCGAGGGTAAACTTAACTATTAAACTAAAATAGAAGGATAAATTTAAATTTTTTTCAATTTAAATTACATTATTTTTAGATTCAAAAATTATTTTTAAAATGGATTATAGAGAAAGTAGAATCACATATAAATTTGAATAGATGAAATATTAATTTTGAAAAAAATATACAAAATACCCCATAAAAGTAAATTAATTATTTTGATTTATCTTCTTTTATATTAATTTTCTTAATATTTATTTGGAGCAAATTATTTACCCAAAATGCTTCCTTAATTTGCATGCTGGAGCTGTGCTCCTATTTTCTCCTTTTTTTTTTGTCCTTTATTTATTACTTTTGTCTTATAATTTTTTATTTTTGTCCTTTATTTATTATTTTGACCTTTTCTCATTTATTATTTTTATCCCTTTGTCTTATTTTATTCTCTATTAGAAATATTATTTAAGAACATTTTTATTATTTATTTTCTTATTTATCATTTTGTTTTGTTTTCTTTTATTTTTTCTGTTTTTTCTCTTGGTTCTTTTTACTTTTTCTTTTTTGTTAGTTTATCTTTTTTTAAATTTTTTTGTCCCTTTCTGTATTTTTTTCTTTTTATTAAAAATTAAAAAATAAAATATAAAAATAAAAAATAAATTAACTATTTTATATTAATAAAAATAGAAAATAATAACTAGACTACAATAAAAAATAATTAAAAAATACTAAAGTGTACTGATTTATTTATTAAAATTTAAAGTGCTACAAAAAGTATTTTTATAACTTTTTCGCTTTTGCAAGTGAAAACAAAACTTATATCTAAAATATTACTCTACTTTTTGTAATTATTTTTATAAAAATTAACTTGCTAAAATTGATATAAAAATTAAAAAATCAAAATTAAGCGTAAATTCTATAATATTCTGTTAGTATATGATATATACTATGTGGGTATCATAGGGGACTGAGAAGTGTCTCACTGATGACCGAAGCAAACCTGAATGATACTATGTCAGTATATAGATATATTATGATGGTATCATAGAGGAGTGAAAGGTGTCTCATTGAAGGAGAAAGCATACCTCAAATGATAGAATGTCAGTATATACGTATATTGTAATAGTATCATGGAGGATTGGGGCGTTTCATTGAAGGACTAAAGCAGGCCTCAATGATACCATGCCAATAAATAAATATATAGTGATGGTATCATTGAGGACTGAGGTAGACCTTAATGATACCATGACAATATATAGATATACTGTGATGACATTATTGAGGAATGAAAATTTTCTTACTAAAGGACTGAAGTAGGCTTTAATGATTCCGTGCTAGTATATAGATATACTATGATGGTATCATAGAAGACTGGAGAGTGTCTAATTGAAGCAGTCCTCCATGATACCATATCAATATATAGATATACTGTGATGGTATTATAGAGTACTGAAGAGTGTTTCGTTGAAAGATTGGAGTAGTCCTCCGTAATACCATGTCAGTATATAGATATACTGTGATGGTTGTTACGACCCGTTTTCAAACTCGCGTTCGGAAACATCGCATAACTGGCTCATTGTGAAAGACACAGAGTCGCCACCTAATTTTTATGAAATTAGGGAGCCGATTTTAAAAGGTATTTTAAGAAAATCTTTTAATAAAAATTCAGAGTTTTTGGTAAGGGTTCTGGTTATCTCTCGAGGAAGGTATTAAGAATCTTGAGAAATTCGCAAATATAGTTGACCGACGAGTTTAAATATTTTTGTGGCTAAAAGTATATATAACTCATTTCTTTGAAAACAGACCTTTTGCAAATAAAATATATTAGCACATTTGATTATTTGTTAATTCAATGATGAATTAATTCATAATCTTGACTAATTGAAAAAGATATTGGCTTCATAGGATACGGTTTATTAGGACTTTGAACTATAAATTTAATCCAATTTTTAAATCCGTTGGTAAAACTACTTATTTGTAACCTAAAAGATATAAATAATCTTTAAATTAACTATATCAACAAGTCTTTTTTTAAATTATACCAATTGATAAAATTTATAAATCCTTACTTTCAATACTTCAACTATGATGGAAGACAAAATCCTTTTACGTGGGTCTTTCAAACTTCAAATATATATATATAAGTTGAAACCCTAATTGCATAGTAATATACATTTCTTTAAAGAATTTGTTTTTGACAACTCCACACGCATGTCTCAAGAATTGTCATATGACTTTATCATTTAAACAAAAGTTTGCAAATTCAAAGTGTTGAATAACTGAAACTCATTCGCGATTCTTTTTTAAATAAAAATAAAAATAAAATTCAAGCATTTTTTTAAAAAAAAATAGGTAGCTGTTTAGCCATTAATTTGGAAGTAACTTTAATTCAACGAGACTTAAAAAGGAATTATCCACTAGAGATTCATCTAGCATAAAAAAAATATTCGAAGTGTTAGTATCATATAACCACAGGAGAATAACGTAATATCTAAAAGAACAACAAAAAATTGATTTTGGCTTCTTAGCCAGAATCTGGAATGGCGAGCTGCTGATCGCATTTGTTTATCCGTTGCGGGACGGCAAACCGATTCGAAAGGTAATATTATGTTGGTTCATAAGCCTAATGCACAACATGCGGGAAGTGAATGAGTTTCGATAGACCAATCTCAGAAGAGTTAATGCATCCAAAATAAATAAAGAATGAAATTAGTAGATATATCACACAGTAATTAATTACACACAACGGTGACCTGCGAAGCCGATTCTTAAGTATAACATTTAAATTCAAAGCCAACTCTTTTAAAACACTAAGTTAATCCAGACTGTTGTTAAATCCATATAAGAATAGTTGATTATGACAAATTAGATTTCTTAAACTATAGAAAGAGCACATTAACATCAAGGCTAAGTGAAGGATAATTACTTCTACTTTCTCTTCAAATGTCTAACTTGAGTGTTAAATTGATCTCTGAACAATATGGTGAGTTGAAATAAGTATATTTGAATTATACGACATTGACCCTTCAGAGATAGGAGACCAAACTTAAGTTAGGTTAACAAACCATATGATTTACTGCCATTGAGGGGATAAATTAATCAATACATGAGACTAACTAACCGCAAATATTTGGCACCTCAAATATAGAAGTGGGATTGTTTGAAAACTAGAAAATAGTTGATTTTGATTCAACATTTTTTACACATCATTTAGACTTTAGAAGAGAAATTAAGGCCATAGATTAGTACTTGATAAATTACAGCACTTAAGGGAAAGTTGTAGTTGAAACCAGAGGAGAAGATGGTTCTCTTGTTTTTTTTTAAAAAAATATATATTCTTTTTTCTTTTTTCTTTTTTTTGAAAAAGAAAAAGGAAATAATAATAAGGGCAGCAGTAAGTATTTTCAAGCCTCTTTTGATATATATGTCAAGACCAATATTCCACACTGATATCAAAACTATCTAATGGATTCAAAGACTTAACAAAGTTTTAAGCCAACAACAACTAACAAATACGAGACACATGAAAGTAATGGGACACAATTTTAAGCGTGAAGCAATTGTGTAGTCGAAGTTTATGCTTGCTCCAATGCTCCTTGGAAAATTATGTAACCTTTTTATTTATAGTTGTAGAGGGTAGAAAGTCCAAGTGTGAATGAACTCTTTTGCTTCATTCTGATTGGTTCATGTAAGTCATCAAGCTTATTACAAATGCCATGTGATAAGCTTGCTTTTGATTGATTCTTGATTTTAACTTAGATTGCCATAACATTTGAACATGTGGCATCCCCTTGTTGGTCTTGAATTTCTTTGTAATGCCACATCACTTGGCACGTGGCATGATTTTGGGACCCAATAAAAATGAATCCTGAATTCGAATTTAATAAAATAGACTTATTTAATTGTGTAGTCCAAATTAATAATTAAAGCCAAATAAATATGAATATAAATTCAGATTTTGTTATGAATTTACTTCAACGAAATTTATGTGTTTACAGATGCCCCTTACTTCAAAATTCATTGAGTTGTAAAATTGATCAACTGTTGAGATGAGTTTTGAAGTACCCGAAAGAATAATCTTTTTTTCTCTCAGCCTTGTCCTAGTAGAAAATCTTTGTTCGACTATAATTCGAATTCCTAGAAAGAGAATTCTATTTTATAAGGAATTCTTGATTCTTATCCTACTAAAAAATAAATTCCTTGTTGGACGATGCTTATAAAAATGGAGGACCATTCAATAACTTCACAATGCAGTAGCTCAATCGGCTTCTCCTTTGCGCTTTGGTTTCTCTGGTCCGCAACGTTCTTTCCCTCCTCTTCTTATTCTTCTTTTTTTTTCTTTTTTTTTGGACAGATTTTTTTGACAGCTTGGGGCACCTGTGATATTGTGGGAGCATCTAAATCATGAACGACTTGCGACGCTATAAAGTAGTCTCAAAGAACTACGTCATACGTGAAAGTCACCATCCGGCAACCTCTAGATTTTCTCAGGCAATTTTCCAAAGTTCAACTTATGAATTTCGATAAGCTACTGTTTCAGATTCGTGTGTGCTTACCAAAAAAATTATATCTTGATGTAGGAATATCGGAATCACGAACAACTTATGGCACTAGAAAGTAATCTCGAAGAGCTATATTGTACATGAAAATCATAGTCCGATAGCTTCTACATTTTTTCAGGTGATTTTTCAAAGTTATGCTTATGAATTTCGATAAGCTACTGCTTTAAATTCGCGTGTGCTCACCAAATAAATTGTATCTTGATGAGGAATATCGGAATCACAGATGACTTATGGAACTAGAAAGTAATCTCGAAGAGCTACATTGTACATGAATATCACAGTTTGATAGATTCTAGATTTTTTCAGGTGATTTTTCAAAGTTCAGCTTATGAATTCGTGATACGCTGTCTTATATCATCTTCTTCATTAATTCCTTGTGTAGGCTTGCAAATACAGAGGATATTTCCGTTTTCCACTAGCGATATAAACTTCCATGATAGCAAGACACCACATCCCCAACTCGAGATAATGAGCGACAAGAGAGATCCCCATGCTAGAATCCTTGCCTTGGAGGTTCATCGTCCAGTGATTGGCGCCTTCCCACTTGACAGAGAACCACCTGTCAAAGCTCTTCATCTAATCAAATGGTTGGCAAAGGAGAAAATCGATGTTCTCGACTCGAAAAAGGTCCTCAACATGACTGCCTTTCTATTAAAATCATCTACCCATAGTGAGGAAGTTGCCGCTACTTATCCCAAAGTTTCAGAGGAAGGTTTGGCCACATGGGGCTATCCTCAATCCGGTTTTGGCGAATTTCGATATATGACTTGTCATTGAAAATGGGTAGAGGATGTTCTCAGCTGCAACAAGGAGTTATTAGACCGTTTCAAGGTATATGCCGCCATTTTCGCCTCTCTACTCACATACGATATCAACGAGAACGTGTTGCGGGCTTTTTGTGAACTTTGGCATTCAGCGACTAACACAATGTTTGTTGGCGTTGGCGAGCTCTCTATTCCACTATGGGATATTCGTATGATTGGCGGCCTTCCTGTTCATGGGGCTTTCTACGACAAATTTTTCCCTTCGGCCCAAGAATTGACACAAGCATATCAACATGGGAAACCATTTTTTCCTAAAACTTGTGCCTACTTATTTTCAGCATTTTATCGGCTTTCAAAGGGTACATCTCAGGAGGTTTCCATCCGTGATTGGGTGAGTTTCTGGTTCAAAGGACCGGAAAGGTATGAAGAACCTCCAACACGGTGTATAAATAATGGGCTAAACTAAGGTCGAGTCACAATCCTAGCAGACATATCGACATGTCATTTTTACCACGGGCTGAGGAAGAGAGTGCTCCTTTCATTGAGTTAGGCTTGGAAGAGTTTCTTAGAGAAGAGATGAACTTGGCTGCCTTTCTTGCATGCTGGTTTTGTAAGTTTGTCTTTCCAACTGGGAAGCTTGACAATATCCGTCCAAGTGTCTTCAAGGTTTCAAGCTTAATGGCTTACGGAGAGAAATTTTTATTAGCGATCCCAGTCTTGGCAAGTATTTATAGGGGTTTGAAAGAGATCTCTACTTCATCAAACTTAGGCGCGAGTAACATAAATTTTTCCATCCAATATCTCTATGGATGGATTGGTGGTTATTTTGATACTTATTATCAAGCTAGCCGTCATTATAATGGGTCTCGCATGTGTAAGATTGCTAGAGAGAGGATGACTAAGTATTTCGACCTTCCAGGTGCGCAACGACTATTTCAGGATGTGGACATTCGCAATCTTCACCACCTGGCCTTGATACAGTCTAAAGAGTTGTTTGTTATGTATAACTGTGAATTATCTAGCTCTTGGAATGATTACTTTATTAGCCTTCGTTCGAGTTATGTCACAATCCGACGTGATGACCGACTTGTTATTGAGCCTTACAGTCCCTATAGATTTAGTCGTCAGTTTGATTTCAGTCAAGATCTCCCTGGTGACCTCATCGAGCAACCATATGATGGCACACTACAAGAGTTGGTACGATTTTGGGATTCCTGCACCCGTCTTAGTAGTTCTTCAATTGTTATCATACCACCACATCCTGGTAGGCCTTTAATGACGCGTCTGTATGCAAATTGGTGGTCAACTGGTCAAGTAAACCTTACTGGGAAGAACAAAATTATCTTAAAATGTTTGAAGCGTGATGACATCTATGCACCCTCCGAAGTTCATCACTCAACCGCAGGATCGAAATAAGTCTTCTTCTGTTGTCAAGTCGAAGGCAACCAATTGTCATCTAAGCCTTTAACTTCAAAGGGTGCGCCAACTCAAACTGGAAAAGGAACTAAGCTTCTTTCATCGACATCAAAATCAAGTATTACTCCTTCTATGATTTGGGACAACACTTGAAAGAGAAAATATCCTCCTACTTTGTTTGAGAACAACAATGGACAAATATCAACCGAAGTTCTTTACAAGGATGAGACTCCAATTCCCCTTTTAGTTGATGAAGTTGTAGATGTAAATGGAGCTACAAGGTCGATGGAAGGTGATGTAGATCAAGATCACCACTGGAAGCGCAAAAAAGAAGAAGGTAAAAGATCAAAATAGAGAATTCGCTGACTTGGACGTCGTTACTATAGAGAATAAAACATTTTTTGTTGGTGATCCTAGCTCCACTATGCCATTGCCTGAGCTCGCACACAAGTAAACAATTACTTTTCTTCTTCTATTTTTATGGCCTTCATTTTATATATATATTTACACCTCGTTAACGTTTGCTCCTTTTTTTTTTCTTTTTGAAGTTGGGTTTCGAGGGCACATCTACTAACATGTTTAATGGCATTTCTGATGACGATTGTGCTACAAGCCCAAGTTGCCTTGAAATATCTTCTCCTCCTTGTAATCCAGCATCTTCAGTAAACGAGGCTAAAGTTGCAGTTGCTCACATTAAATCTTCTAAAGACCCTGTAACTTCTTCATGTTTGTCGCCACTCACTACCTCTCATTTCAAACCACAAGAGATAATCTCTTCTTTTAAGATGTCTTATGTTTCTAAGATGTGGGATGCATTATGTGACTTGGTGATGAGATTCTCTGTTGACTCTTCGGATAATTTTTCAAAGTTAAAAGAGGGTGTTATTTTGATTCTAAAAGAGATCAAAAGGACTGATGCCTTTGATACTTCTGCTTTGGAGGGTTCGGTTAATATTTTCCTCGAGACATTCGAAGAGTGCGATGCAATGAAATCGTCCTCATCCCAGAGAATGACTAGAGAGTGCCACCAAAAATCGCTTTTCGATGTGCAACAACGCCTTTGATGCAAAAGAGGAAAGCACAAATGCTAATGGGCGTATGGAGGATCTTCAAGCGACACTTGCAAAAATTGACAAAGAGTTGAAGACCTTGTCTGCAAAGAGGAAGAAGATCTTGGCATGCATAGATGAACAAAGAGAGCAGTTATCAAAAGGTCAAGAGAGAATCATCAGCTTTGAAAGCGAGATTCGTGCTATTGAAGAGAACCGTCCACTATCTGAAGATGAAGTGAAGAAAATTTTCAAATTGAAAGAGGTGGTCGAGATGAGTCGCCAAGAACTCTTACGCGCCAAACCTTTTTATAGTTTAGATTTTTGCTTAGGATTTCCCATTATTATTAGTATGATGTAGTGACATTTCTTTCTTGGAGCAATAAAAGTGATCGCTTATATTTCATATGAATAATCTTTAGACCTTGTTGAGAATTTATATCTGATAACATCAAATATGATTTACAACCTCTTGTGTAGATGATTATTGTTTTCGTACAACATTAGTGTTCAGCTTTGCGAGCTTGTAGTATTCATCACTCGAGTTGTCGGAGTGAAAGTTGTAGGTTTCTCGATCCAAAACAAGAAAAATTCAAACTCCATGGTATTTAATATATTAATATTTCTGTTCAAAATTCCTTCCGAATTGATCATAACTAATTTCTGAAGTTTATTTTGAAATTTGTTTTGCCTGCTTTGCAGTTTGGCGCGATAGTGGTAGAAAATTCATAACTTGGCGTAGAAAAGTCTAAATCACGAGTCATTTTTTTCATTACAAAGATAACTTTTAGAACTAAAATCCACGTAATAATCACAGTCAAAAGATTTCTGAATTTGTACAGATATTTCTTAAAATTTAGCTTAAATTATGCTTTGCCTGATTTTTTAGTTTTAGCTTCACACGCCTCTATTAGAAAATTCGTAACTCAGTGTCGAATCATCCAAATCACAAGCTATTTTTTTCATTAAAAAGATAACTTTAAGAACTATAATACATATAAGAATCACAGCCAAAAGCTTCCTAGATTTGTATAGATATTTCTTCAAAGTTAGTTCAAATTCTGCCTTGCTCGACTTTTTTCAGCTTTGTGCGCCTGTGTTTAAAAATTCATAACTTGGTGTAGAAGTATCCAAATCACGAGCCGCTTATTTAATTGAAAAGATAAATTTCATTACTACAATTCATATAAAAATACAGTCAAAAGATTCCTAGATTTGTATAATATATCTTCAAAATTAACTCAAATTCTACCTTGCTCGACTTTTTTAGCTTTACGCGCTTGTGTTTAAAAATTCATTACTTGATATAGAAGTATCTAAATTATGAGATTCTTCTTTTATTGAAAAGATAACTTTTAGAACTATAATCCATATAAAAATCACAGTCAAAATCTTTCTGAATTTGTAAGATATTTTTTCAAAGTTAGCTCAAATTCTGGCTTGCTCGACTTTTTCAGCTTTGCGCGCCTGTGTTAAAAATGAGCCGCTTCTTTAATTGGAAAGATAACTTTTAGAACTATTATTTCATATAAAAATACAGTCAAAAGCTTCCTGAATTTGTACAGATATTTTTTAAAGTTAGCTCAAATTCTGCTTGGCTCAATTATTTTTAGCTTTGCGTGCCAGCGATAGAAAATTCATAACTTGACGTAGAATCCTGTAAGTCGCGAGTTGTTTATGACACTTGAAAGAAATATTCTGATGAAGTAACGATGTACCCTTTTTTTTTAAACTCATGTGACTGAACTTAGAATAATACTCTAAGCTGCGTACGTACCTCGATGACGAGGATCAAGTATAGTGTAGTTCAGAAAAAAATGAGCTTCTCTTTTTGTTTTTGTTTTTTTTCTTTTTTTTTATTGGGCCGTACACATTTTAAACTCATGCGATCCAGGATCAACATTCATTTTATGCTCATGAGGGTAGGAGCGCAGACGACAAAAATACTGCTTCAGAAATTTGCCATTGATTGGACCAATTCTTAAACCTTCTTGCTCAACAATTTTGTAGACTCCATTCGAGTATGCTTCTTTCACAACATATGGCCTGTCCCATTTTAGTGTGAACTTGTCTCCCATGTGCCTGTTGAGGATTATGGGTCCGTCTAACAGCTAAGACCAAGTCTCCTACCTGAAACAACTGCGGCCTCACTTTCTTGTTGAAAGCTCTAGCTAGTCTAGCTTGATAGCACTCCAACCTTTGCTTCCAATCTTTTATCATCCAATGCTTCTAATTCTTCCAAACATAGTTGAGCATTGCTTTCGGGCGTAAGTCCTTCTTGGATTGTGATTCACAATGATGGAATTTGTTGTTCCAATGGAAGGACTGGTTCTACGCCATATACCAAGGAGTATGGAGTCGCTTGTGTAGTAGTTCTGAAGGTTTTCTGATATGCCTATAAAGCTTCACCAATTTTCTCTTGTTAGTCTCTTTTATTCTTCGCAAAGACTTTCTTCAATAGATTACCAAGTGTCTTGTTAAAAGTTTCAGCAAGACTATTGGCAGGTGCATTATACATCAAAGACTTATGTTGCTTAAAATTGAACTTCTCGCACAAACTCCTCATGAGCTTATTGTCGAAAGGCATTCCATTATCGGTGAATATGTATCTTGGTATGCCATACCTAAATATTATTTTTGACTTGATAAACTAAAAAATATTCTCCTTCTTCACTTCTTTTAACGGCACAACTTCAGCCCACCTTGAAAAAGTAGTAAGTAGCAGCCAGAATGTACATCTGCCCTTTTTATGACTTTGGAAGAGGTCCAACAACATCACTGTAACACCCCAGATTGTTTGAACGATAAAATCGTGATTTTGAGATAGGACTAAGAGTACCTAATAGGCTAAAAAGAAAGTGTTATGATTTATTTGAATCACTTTATGATCATATTTAAGATTGGACGTCGATCAAGTTGTAGAACAAAATTCGAAAAAAGTTATCGTATAATTTTCTTCTTGAGATTCTTTGAAATTTAGGTCAAATATTTCGAAACTTTTATCCCAATCTATAAGGAGTTAGGGGATGTGGTACCTATCAAATTAAAGGTCTATAAATCTAGTTTCCAGCTCATCAAACCGTTCACCAATCCGACTTCAGAGTAGAGAGATATTCGCATTTTCGCGAGACCGCACAAGCAGGCACCTCACAAGGATCTAAGGCGGTGGAGGACTATAAAAAGCCCCTTGGTCGGTTGGTTGCCTTATTTTCTTATTTTCCAGAACTTTCTCACGTCAAAAACCTCTCTCAAGGTTCTGTCCATGGTTTCCTTTGTGTTTTGGGGCTAGAATCCATGGCTCAACATGATTTTGATGTCGGGAAGTTAGGAATCACGTCTAGCTTGCATTTTGGTGTCTTTTCTGGGCTGCCGGTGGCTGTTTCGTGGTGAATCTGTTGGTAATACTTCTTACTTTGATTTTCCTTGGTTTTTGAGTTTGGTTATAGGTGTGTTAACACCATTAGGTTGTTTTCTCGGAGTTTCTACCATCGAACTTCATTTGTCTTGTTTTGTTATTAAGTTGTGTTGGTTGCGTATTGGCAGAATTTTGGACTGCTTTTAGGCAGTAGGTTCATAGTGCTGAAGTATCAAGTTCTACTAGGCTTGAAGTTAAGGTATGTTAGGCTTGTCTCTCCCTTTGTCGGCATGAATTCCATAGCCGTTGTCATCGGTATTGACGTGTGTGTTGGCTGTTTTGTGATGCTTTGTATTATATTGTTAATTGACTCGTGTGATACTATTTATATGGTGATAAAGGTATGTATAAGGTGCTGGTTTGGTTGGTGGCTCGGGCTTGAGTGCAGAGAATCGTAGTCATGGCAAATTGTTAGGCTCGCGTCGAGAGGCCGTGTGTAAGGCGTGTGGTTCTTGTAGCAAGTTGTGAGATGGTTGAGTGAATAAGATTAGGTGATTATATTGGAAAGTTAATGAGGGATTAGAGTGGTTAATATCGATGGTTGTGACGATCTTTTGTTATACTTGAATCGGCGATCGTGTCGACTGTGTCGATGGCACGTGACGGTAGTGGTGACACTTGGGATAATTTGGTCGTGTCCCTTGATGTTAGTGGTAACTAGAGTGGCGTGTGAGCTTTTTGTAAAGCTTGAGGATAGACTGGTTAGGATGGTAATCTATAGCTCGGCTAATGGCTCATTGGTGGACGGCTAAACCTAAAAGAATAGTATTGTATTGTATTAGTCGGGTTGTGGGGTTTGAGAGCCGATTGTGGGTTGTTTGAGCATGTATTATTATTTTTGTTTCTTGTGTGTGTGTTGTGTTGAGGCCTTGTGGCTTGGGAATACCCGATGCACGAGAGTTGTTCCAGCTAGGGATCGAGCCCGAGGTGCCTTGTGGCTTGTGGATACCCGATGCACGAGAGTGTTTTCTGTTGAGGGGTTGAGCCCAAGGAGTGAAATGACCTATGGGGTTGAGAATGATGTCCTCCGTAGTGTTGAGTTGAGGCATGATTCAAGAGTGGTCTGATATCTCTGAGACTTCCTGGGATCGCGATTGGTTCTCCCAGATAGATTGAACTCCGCTAACTGTCCACAGTAGAGAGAGCGTCCGGCAGTGCTTGATTTATGATGTTGATTAACTGGTGTTTACTTGTGATTTGTTTGGCATTATACTATGTTTGTTGCTTTTTTTTTTTCGTAAATCTGATTAGCAGTGGATGCTAGATGTTGGCTGGTGTTAGCTGAGGCTATTGAGAGTTCTAGAGGCGATGACCGTGATCTGTGTCAGCTAGGTGCCGCTGTGTTGTTGTTGTTGTTTACTTTTGGGCTTGCCAGGCTTATGGGGGCTAGGTAGGTTTTGTTTGTATGTTTGTTTGTACTTGCTAGGATTATGGGGGTCAGGTAGGTTCTATGTGTTTACTTATGTCGAGTCTCCTTCTATGATATCTGGTATATCTGTTGATCTCTAGTCTATGTCTTCCAGTTGTTTCTGCCTTTCATGCTCGGTACACTATTGTACTGATGCCCTAGTCGGGACGCTGCATTCATGCCTGCAGGTGATGATGGGCTATTAGATCGAGTTCTTGGGTGTTGAGTGTAGTTCCAGCCGAGTTGGTGTGCTCCAGGTCTTTCGGAGTCGCTAGATGTTTGAGCTAAGGGTAGTTCTGGGGCCTGTCCCGATCATTTAATTACTAATGTATTCATAGAGGCTCATAGACATTGTTGTGGTTTTAGTATGTTGTTATAGGCCGGGTGGGCCATGTTGTATCATTGTTTTCCATTCCATGGCCTTGACGGCATATGATATTTATTTTTTTCGGTTGGTCAGGTGAGCCAGCTTCTGCAATAGTCTATCGTCTTATTCTGATTTTATAGTTGTTGTATTGTTGAACCTCATCAGTTATAGCATTTATTTTATATTTGGGCACTGCGTATGCTCATATCCGGATGGCACTAGGTGCCAGTCACGCCTCCCCGGGTTTGAAGTGTGACAATCACGTGCCCATGTATCAAAAGTCCATGAAGCTATGATTGAATGAAGAGGCTCTGGAGGTTGGTGGATGTAATTGGCATGGAATTGACATGCTTGACACCTTTTGGCATGTTCTAGACAGTCGATCACCATGGTTGGCCAGTAGTATCCCTCTTGATGCTGAAATGAAGTTTGGGCCCTAATTGGTGCACTCCACAAGTGCCAGAATGTGCTTCCTCCATTGTCTATTGAGCTTCTTCTTTGTCAAGACACCGTAGGAATAGTCCTCTGTAAGAGCGACGAAATAATATTTCCTCGTAAAAGTGAATCGTGGTGCCCTTCTCTTGATGTCTGCTCTTTTTCGTGGATCCTCGGGCAGCCTTCCATGATTGAGGTATTCAATTAGTGGTTGCCTCCAGTCTTCTTCTTCAATCACTCGAATAGATGTATGGTGATGTTCATTGATTTGGAGATCAAGACGTCCAGGAACAACCCATCGATGACATACACGCACCTTGGTGGACTCATTTTCTCCAAGTGCCATTGTTTTTGCCAAGTTAGCCAAAGCGTCAGCCATGCGGTTTTCTTTTCTTGGGACATGGTTTAATAACACTTGATTGAACCTTTAAGGCAAACAATCCGCATATTGGTGATATGGCAAAAAGTCTTCCTTCTTCACCTCATAACTCCCTAAGAGTTGATTGATGATCAACTTAGAGTCGCCATAAATATCCAACTATAGAATCGTCAGACCTGATGTCATTTCATGGCCAATAATTAATGCTTGATACTGTGTGGAATTGTTGGAACATGTTTCACCCAAAACAAAGAAAAATGACAAAATCAGTCTTTCTGGAGATATCAACACAACACCTGCCCCTGAACCATCGTGACATGCAACTCCTTCAAAGAACATTATCCACCCTGGAAATTCTTTAATGAATAATGCATCTTCATCTGGAAACTCATCTGACACCTCCTACTCTGCTGGAAGAGGGTGATCGACAAGGAAATTGGCGGGTGCTTGCCCTTTGATAGCCTTTCGAGGTGTGTATACAATGTCATATTGGTTAAACAATATGGACCATCTTGTTAGACATCCAGAGAGAAGTCGAGAACTGGTCGAGTCATTACAAACTTTACATGATCAGCTCGAGCAACTAGCTTAATGGTATATGCTTCAAAATAGTGTTTTAGTTTTTTATTGTATAAAGCAATGCTAAGCACATTTTCTCAACAGGGGTGTAGTTCAACTCAACTCCTATCAAAGTTCGACTTAGGTAATACAATGTCTGTTCCTTTTTTGCTTCATTCTGTTGAGCCAGTAGTGCCCCAAGTGATCACTCTTGTGAAGAAATGTAGAGTATCAACGGCTTCCCATGTATTGGAGCCCCTAACACAGCTAATTTAACAAGTACTTTTTGATGCCTTCGAAAGCATTTTGTCATGATTCATCCAAGTGAAAAGAAACGTCCTTCCTCATTAGATGGTTGGAGGGTTGACATCGTCCAGCCAGGTTAGAGATGAACCTCCGAAAGGATGCTAAATTTCCTTGTAGACTACGGAGCTCTCTCAAGTTCTTTAGCTCAGGCATTTTTTGAATGACATCAATATTTGCAGGATCAACTTCAATTCCACGGTGACACACGATGAATCCAAGAAACTTCCCCGAGGTAACTCCAAATGCGTATTTGAGTGGGTTCATCCTCAAGTCAAATTTTCTTAACCGTTCAAAAACAATTCAAAGGTCCTCAAGATGGTTGTATCTATGCTTCATTTTCACCACCAATTCATCAGCATAACATTCCACCCTTCTATGAAGCATGTCATCAATGTTTTGCATTGCTCGTTGGTAGGTGGCACCGGTATTTCTTAGTTCAAAAGGCATCACCTTGTAACAGTATATTCCTTTTAGAGTTCGAAAGGCAGTGCATTCTTCATCTTTTGGGAACATTCTAATTTGATTATACCCAGAAGATCCATCCATAAATGACATAGATTTATGCCCAGTTATAGCGTCAACCATGAGTTCAATAATTTGGTAGCGGGAAGTTATCTTTTGGAGAGGCCTTGTTCATGTTTCAAAAATCGACACAGACACGTATCTGGACATTCTTCTTGACAGTTACAATATTCGATATCCATGATAGGTACTTCACTTCTCGAATAAATTCGGTTTCGATGAGCTTGTTGACTTCTACTTCAATTTGTGTTACCAACTCAGGGAAAAACATGCGTTGTGACTGCTTTATAGGGCGTGCTCCACTTTTGATTTCTAAATGATGAACAAATACCCTAGGACTAAGGCCTGGCATTTATTTATGTGACCAAACAAATGTATCTTTGTATTCGATCAATAGCTGAAAGTATTCCCTCTCTTCTTGAGGTGTAAGAAGCGCACTAATGAAGGTTAGGCGGGGGTCTTCCAGAGTGCCTAGATTTAGTTCCTTGAGCTTATCTACAATTGATTGTACACCATCTTCTAGTTGAGGGGGAGCCTCTTGAAAATCAGCATCCACATTATCTGGGCGTGGACTATCTTCCACTGTTATGTGATAGGATGTTTGCACAAAGTTTGAGTCTTCTCCTTGATTTCCTTCCAAAGTCGTCATGGCTTCTTCTTGCTCTTCCTTCGTTTCTCCGCGAAATTGGTTAGTGAAGAGAATGGTACTTCTCCTCACCTTTAGTGAACCCTCTGTGATGATTGATAAAATATCCTTTCACTTCATACGTGATGGGAAAGCACTACGAATCTCTTTATCATCGATCTCTTTACAAGAACATTATTTTTCATGCTCCAACAATATCTTTCCTGACAATGACTTCCTAGTGGTTCCCAAGCGATGAAAGACAGAGGTATTAGAGGTGGTTACCTTTTCTCTCATCTGTCCAGAGGCTTCACTTTTATCTTTGCAGTCCAATCTTTCAAATGCAAAGACTCGTTGTGTCAATTTTCCTATCCTGTCAAACACTGAAGTCCGTTGTTGTGTTTCCTTGTCCTCAACTTCCTTTATTTTTTCTATCGAGGTATGATGTGAGGAAGCTATTTACTTACCCTTCTTAGATGAAATTCGCAGAGGCTTCTCCAAGCTGAATCATATCCCAAACTTAGGAGTGGCGATATAATGCTCTTACTTTCTCAACGTCATTTAGAACTCTGTAAGCCCGTGTATCTTTTCCCCAATAACTTCATCTTTGAGTTCTCCTAGTTTTGGCGGATCAGAGAAGTCATAACCTGATTTTTCAAGTATTGTGAAGACCTTCTTATCAAAGTGCCCTTTTATCTTATCAACTTAGGTATTGCCTCTAGTAGACTTAAAGGTGATAGACGAGACTTATGCAACTGGAACAGTAATATTCTCATTCAAATATTGGAATGATTTATCACTCATTTCTTTCTTTTGAGCATGAAGTTGATAAGTATATTCCTCTAGCAGGGGTTGTCCCTTTCTTCGGCGCTCACGTGGAGTATAGTGAAAAACTGGATGTTCCTTATCAATCTTTGTTTGCATGTCTCCTTCAAATGAGGAACCCTTAATTGGGACTTATTTAGTTCTCTTCTTAGACATCTTGACAGCGGCTCATTGAACTTTATTCTCTTCTTTTGAATCGATGTCAGTTAGGTCGGTTGGTTTGGGTTTCTCCATATTTAATTTACAAGAATCTAAGTAGAATTTTGCATATGTAAAGTATGACTCCGTCTCACTGAAAGGATTGACGTCTGCGTCAATTTTGACTACTTCACCATCTTTCACATACTTCATGCATTAATGCAAAGTAGACGACACCACTCTATTTTCATGGATCCAAGGTCGTCCAGGCAGCAAGTTGTATGATGTTTTGGTATCTATAACATGAATCAAAGTGTTTTATCTCATGTCACCAATAGACAACCCTACGTGAATCATACCTATATCCCTTTGTCCTCCTTGATTGAAACCTTGGATTGTTAGGTTGCTTTTGGATAATTCATCAGTGGAGATTCCAAGCCTCTTTAACACCATTTTTGGCATGATGTTGACCGCCGAACCATCGTCAATTAGTATGCGATTGAATAACACCTCCAATGAATAGAGGCTTGTTATGTGTTTTAGACCCTAACAACAAGTCATCATCTGTGAAAGCAATCGCCGCAAAACATGGGGCAACTTTTTCATTAGCATGATGCTCTTGGGCTATTGTTGGATTATGTTCATCTTTGCTTTTCTTTGTTTCCTTTGTGCTAGAAACTACATGTGTGTCATCAATTTGACCATCTTGACAAAAGTTTCCAGGAAAGAATTCAAGCAATGTAATGGGATTTTGGATTCTCCGCGACAAAAAACCATTGTTCTTCTTGCTAGCACAAGATTTGGCGCTTTTTGATGGTTGTAGTTTATCCATGTCCCTCCTCATCAATCTTGGCTTAGGAAGTCGCATCCTTAGAACTTCTTGATATCTTCGATTTCTATGAGTAACTAGAGTGCAACCGTCATTTTCATTTTCTTTGAGGTTGTTGTCTATGAACCTTCAAGAGTTTCTCTTGGAAAATTGACTTCAATTGGATTGAGACTCCCGAATTACAAGAATATAGTGCTCGGCATAGTGTGTGACTTTGAGTACTTCTTTTGCTTGGGTACAATGCTAGCGTGATTTGCTTCCACTGTTCCATCCATGTCAATGATGATTTTCCCTTCAGTTACTAACCTCACAATTTTCTCCTTCAAGACGAAACATTTCTCTGTCGGGTGTCCAATAACGCGATGGAACTTACAGTATCTAGGATCACTAACTTTATTGATTTCCTCGGGACTCTTTGATTTCGGAAGATCGATGACATTGGCTAGCGATTCATCAAGGATCATGGGCACGTCTGAATCTGGAAATAGGTAAACCTTTGCCTCTAACTATTTCAAGGTTGGACGACGTTTCTCCTCCTTTGGATATTGACTTGGGGATTCCTCCTCTTTTGGTTTAACTTGGATCCTTGAGGTAGCTTTCTTAAACTCCTTCTTCTCTTTTGCCAGCTCAACAAAAGAAGATGTTTTCCCATGACTTGTGATGCTCAACTCCATGTCATGTGCTCGTGTTGCAAGTTCTTCGAAAGTTCGCAGTTTGATTCCTTGTAGGATGTACAAAAGGCCCCAATGCATTCCTTGAATGCACATTTTCATAGCAGATATATCAGAAAGGCGGTCTTTGCAATCCAAACTTAGTGCCCTCCAATGATTGATGTAATCCATCATAGGTTCATCCTTCCTCTGTCTAGTGCCGGTCAACTCTATCATGCTCACGGTTCGATGAGTACTGTAATAGCGATTTAGAAATTCCTTCTTGAGTTGATCCCAACTATCAATAGACTTGGCTTCCAAGTCAATATACCAATCGAATACATTCCCTTTTAGTGAATGAATGAATTGTTTTACCAACAAATCAACCTGTGTTCCAGCATTGCTACAAGTTTCAACAAAGTGGGCAATGTGTTGCCTCGGATTTCCTTTTTCATCAAATTGTTGCAGCTTTGGTGGTTGGTAGTTCACTAGCATGGGTAAACAACCAATCTGTTTGGTATAAGGCTTGGAATAGTACAATAAACTTTGTGGTGCTCCACCATATTGAGCCCTGAAAGTGTTTGTTATCATGTCTTGCAACTATTAGACAGGTAATGTTGCAAAAGAAGTAGATTGTTTTTTCTTTTGGAATTTGGACTTAGCAGGTGGTTCCTCGATGTCCTTGTTTCGTGGCGTGAATTCAGCCTAACAGTTGGGGACCCGACTCGACTCTCCAGGCGCAAAGGCCTCCAATTTGTTCATAAGTTGAGCAATTTGGAGATTTTTGTCGTCAACGGACTTTTTCAAGGCTTCAATAGTTTGTTCCATCATTGCGAACTTCTTTTCCATGTCAGTCACGTTGGTCATCAAAGCGTTGAGCTTCGTTGAAATTGGAGAGTCTATTGAATCCTCAGATTTGCCAAGATTGAAGCCAGTTTGAGAAAGTCCATCTAACAATATGGGCGCAGGGTTGCCCCCAGGGATTGCAGTTACCGCCATCATATGAGATTTGCTCTTCTTTTCCATCTCCAAAGAGGTAAAGTATTCAGATCCATCAAAGGTGCTAGTCTTTTTACTTGCGTCGAGTGATTGGACCCACATGACTGAGATCAGCGGATGTGGCAGCAATAACGTCCTTGCATGGAACAACATTGGTCTTTTTTAAGTCCGTTGCAGTAGTTAAATTTGTAGTTTTCAATTTGCTGGAAGAAGAGATGAAGAGAGAAATTGGTCCCATCGGGCATGCCAAAATTTGTTTGCAACAAATTTTCATAGTGCTGAAAATTAACTGCTATCAAAAATAAATAAATAAAAAATAATTTTATTGATGAATCTTGTGAGCACAATTATGTTGTTCTCTTGATTCTTCTCTCTTAAGCTTTTTCGTGATTCGAGGGCCTTCAATAGCTTATCTCTCGAATTGCAGGATGATTTGAACCTCCTATAAATGTATGTGATCTCCAGGAATGTCGAACAATACTTCGCTGTTTCAGAATGATCTCCAGGAAGAACTCTGTTGATCACTCGTTAGAAGAACTGTGTAGTCGAAACTGATGCTTGCTCCAATGCTTGCAGAATTCCCCTTAGAAAATTATGTAACCCTCCTATTTATAGTTATAGAGGGTAGAAAGTCCAAGTGTGAATGAACTCTTTTGCTTTATTCTGATTGGTTCATGTAAGTCATCAAGCTTATTACAAATGTCATGTGATAAGCTTGCTTTTGATTGGTTCTTGATTTTGACTTAGATTGCCACATCATTTGAACATGTGGCATCCCCTTGTTGGTCTTGAATTTCTTTGTAATGCCACGTTACTTGACACGTGGCATGATTTTGGAACCCAATAAAAATGAATCCTGAACTTGAATTTAATAAAATAGACTTATTTAATTGTGTCGACCAAATTAATAATTCAATCCAAATAAATATGAATATAAATTTAAATTTGTTATTAATTTAATTCAACAAAATTTATGTGTTTACAAAGTAAAAACAGATAATTATTTTTAGTATAGTGAACAAGTAAAAAAGAACGCAAGGAGTAAAATAAAAAGAAAAGATGAAAAAAAAGTAAAAAAAAACTTAGATTAAATTAAAAAGAAATTAAAGAAAGAGTAGGACAAAAAAATAAAGTAATACCATGATGGTGAGTGGTGACAACTAAGAGATAAAAAACAAGTTGCAGTGTTGACATCAACATGACATCAGCCCGAAAAAAGAAACAGGTTTTTGCACTGCTGCCCCTATTATGGGGTGGTCTGTAATTTTTTCCCTTTAAATTGATGGTCTTTAACTTTTTCCCTTCAATATTTTAAGTAATAAAAATGGGACAAAAATATCCCAAATATTTTTAAAAGAGAATCACAAAGTAAATAAAATTTGTAAGTCAAAAAAATTTCGCAAGACATAGGTTAGCCCTAGACTGAACTTCTGTCCCAAGACACAAGTTCATAGATAGAAGTTCGATTGCATGAACTCTTGCCCATAAGTATAAGTTCTCTGTTGAACTTGTGCCCGAATGCATAATTTCATATTATTGAACTTGTGTCTATGGGCAGAAGTTTATGTAGCTGAACTCTGTCCCAGACATAATTTCAATTGCATGAACTTTCGCCCCTTAGGCACAAGTTCAATGTTACTTCTGTCTCCAGGCGCAAGTTCAAAGCATAACATGTGTGAATTAAGGCATAAATTGAGTAAAAACTTATGTCTTGCATTTTTTTTATTGTTAAGAGTATATTTGATCATTTTTTATCACTTAAAATGGCGAAGGGCAAAAATTAAAGATCACTAATTTGAGGGGCAAAAATTAGAGACTACCCCAAATAAAGGTATTTATGCGAATGGCCCAAAAAGAAACAAATGAAATGGTCTATTTCGTGTAATTATTTTGGGGGCATCAAAGTAATGGGACATTCTCATGTAAATACTTTATTTTTTATAGGCAACTATGTTATTTTTCCTAAAACTTTTTTAAGAGCATGTTTGAAAAGCCACTTGGTAATTGAATTTGAGTGTAATTGGGCGTAATTACACGATTTGACATGTTTATTTGGCTAAGTAATTACAAGATCAGCAGAAAATTGGGTGTGATTGGAAGGGTGTAATTACACTCTCCAAATCCTAGGAGGATGTGAGAATTGCAGGTAATTACATGGTGTAATTACAAGGTTACTTTTAAATTTTTTGAATTTAAATTATATTTTCGGTTCTACTTTGTTTGTTTTAGTAGTATTGATTTGTTATTTCACATTGCATGCCATTCATTTTTAGTTAGAATTGATAAATTATTTTTTGCCAAGTATTTGAATAATTTTATGGTATTATGTTTATAATATTAATATTCTTTTTCAAACATGCATTCCATGATGCTTTTAAAAAATATGAATTTTAGTTTTTATAATTACTTAAATTAAAATATTATTAATTTAAAAATATGTAACAATTATTTATTATCATATTAATAATTAATATAATTAATATATATTTTTTAGAGACAATATGTATCTTAAATATCTAATTTAGTATCATTTACAAAGACGCGCATTTGGCAAATATTAATTTTTCATAGTTAACTTTTAAGGAGAAAGGGTTAAATATACCCCTCTACTTTAGTTTAATAGTTAACTTTACCCTTCGTCATACTATTGGGCCAAATATACCCCTGATGTTACCAAAATATTCAAAAATACCCCTCATTTGGATGGAATCCCCAAATAAGAGGTATTTTAGATGAGATTTAGAATATGACACTTAAAATCAAGTTTGAAGGACTTATATTACTTGAAGTGTGTCATATTGACCAATGCGGTTTGCAAAACAACACACGATATATTTGTTAAAAATTTGACTTTTTGAAATTGTGATTTTTTAGTATTTAAATATATTATAGAAAAAAATATGAAATTTTATGAGTGTAAATTTTAAAAATTCAAAAATTCATTTGATATATTTTTGAAAATTTAAAATATTTAAGTTAAATTTTTATTATTAAATAAATATTTAAAGGTAAATTTTTAAAATTTATATTGATAAATTTAACTTCAACTTTTGAGCATAAAAATTCAATTTTATGAGGTCCATTTTAAATATGAATTTTAAAAATTTACTTTTAAATATTTATTTAATAAATAAAATTTTAACTTTTAAATATTTTAAATTTTGAAAAACTATATCAAATCAATTTTTGAATTTTTATTATTTTCACTCATAAAATTTCATATTTTTTCTATAATATATTTAAATATAATTTTAAATATTAAAAAAACACAACTTCAAAAAGTCAATTTTTTAACAAATATATCATGCGTTGCTTTGCCAAACCGCATTGGTCAATCTAACGCACCGATTAATATAAGTCCTTCAAACTTGATTTTAAGTGTCATATTCCAAATTAATTTAAAATACTCCTTATTTGGGGATTCCATCCAAATAAGGGGTATTTTTGCATACTTTGATAACAGCAGGGGTATATTTGGCCCTATAGTATGACGGAGGGTAAAACTTAGCTATTAAACTACAGTAGATGGGTAAATTTGACCCTTTTTTCCTAACTTTTATTTTAAAAACTTAATCTAACTGTGTAATTATACTTGTGCAACCAAATAATATGCTTGTAATTACACTGTAATTACATCATGGCAAACTAACAGGTCATCGTAATTACTATACTGTATAATTATTACCCTAATAATTACACTAATTTCAATTACACAGTGATTTTTCAAACAGACCCTAAAGAAAATATTTATAATCATGTGTGTTGATTGACAAAACATTTTTCAAAAGATTCTCAAAATATTTTTTCGTATTTTGTTAATTCGTGAAAAATATACTTGGTAAGAATACCTATTACACAGAATAATAATATTAACAAGTCACATAATTTTTTAAACTAATCTGAATATTTTGATTAAGGATGAAAAATTACTTATTACGCTATTACAATTTTTTATAATTGTGTAAGTGTTGGTCGAATCAATGAAATAAAAAAAAATTGAGATAATTATAAATAAGTGTGACTTCAGCCATATGTAAAGAAAGTCTTTTTCCCAATATGCCATGTTTTTCAAAACTAAATTAAAATACAGACATGTTCTTCCAGAATTTCCCTAAAAGTTTTTCCATAACATGCACCTCATATCTTCAATGTTATAATAGTCTCCCCCCAAAAAAGGGAATGAAAGTAAAAAAAAAAAATAACAAAATACCTAAAAAAGACACTGATCTTTTATATGATTATAAAGATAAGATGAAAGGAAAGGGTCAACTCTATTTATAATAGTTATTCGTTATAATAATATATATTTTATTATAATAATTTAATTTTTTTAAAATTAATTTTTCATATAATATTTTACTTTTTTATAATAACATTTTATTATATCAATAGTGACGTTCAGTATAGAGGTACCTTCTTAAAAAATTACCCCTCTATAATAGTTATACTCAAATATTATTTGTAAAAAAATATATTATTTATAAAAATAAATATTGGTAATCATGATTAATGTTATACATATATTAAATTTCAAGTACGAATATCTAAAAGAAAAAAATATATTAAAATAGTGTCACCAGTTATGGTCGTAGGAGGAAATACTACTAATTCTATCCTCTTTTTTTTTTTTTTTTACATTTACACTCTTTCTATTTTTTTTATTGGTTAAATTTATTAACAAAACATACCTTCTTGGTACATAAAATCATTAGACTAGATTTTTGTGTACTTTTATTTATAATATTTAAATAAAATATAAACATTAAATGTCAATATACATATATAATAACACCTTATTATAGCTATACTAAAATTTTCAGATAAATATTGTCACTATAGCAAGATTTGACTCTAATTAAATTTCTTAATTTATTAGGCTTTTAGTTTGTACATTAGCTAAGCTTTTTTTTTTCTTTTTCTTTTTTTTTTTAATGCTTCTTTTGTGACTATAAAACCGGGGAGGAATATTTAGCCAACTAGAAACCAAAATTCATATAATTAGAAGAGAGATCAATTAGGTATTTGGATATGCGGTTTTATTTTGTGATTTGAAAATATGAGATAAAATAAATGTTTGGACATGTGATTTCATGTCATGATTTGAAATCATAAGATGAAATTTCATATTCTCAAAAAATCTTGATTTGAAATTTCATATCATGAGATGAATTATTTTAAATATAAAATTTGACCCACAAGTTTATATTTTATAAAAAAAAAATTACTATTTTATATATACCAATCATTTATTTCAGATGTAAACAAATTTGAATTATTACTCTTACCAACCTTTGCCAATCATTTAGATCGGATATATGGGAGGATTACATTAAAGAGTAGTACAATACAACTCATGTTCAATTTTACTTTTTATTGAATCAATAAATGTTGTATTTTTTTTAGAATGGTTCGTTATGAACTTTTGCTTATTTAATAAGATTGTGTAAAAATTAAAAATTTTTAGATAGCTTTCACAACTTATGGAGTTTTTAGGTTCATGAGAAAAAATAATAATTTAAGAAATTTAATAGATATTTTTGTTTGGTTCGACTTATAAGAAACTCAATGATATTTTGTTTCTTCACTCATGTTCAATTTTACTTTTTATTGAATCAATAGATGTTGTATTTTTTTTAGAATGACTTTGTGATGGTGTATCATACTTTGTTATGAACTTTTACTTATTTGATAAGATTGTATAAAAGTTAAAAAAATTTAGATAATTTTACAACTTATGAAGTTTTTTAAGTTCATGAGAAAAAAATAATTTAAAAAATTAAATACATATTCTGTTTGATTCGATTTTTAAGAAACTTAATGATATTTTTTTCTTCTTAATATTTAGAAAAGATTTTTTTTTTATTTTCTCAATTTATAATCCTTTATTATGTGGTCATAATTTCTTTTGATTATAAAAATATTGTCTTTGTCTTGATATCTATAGCTGTAATTAGATGAATAAGAAATATAAAAAGAATCTAGGTGAAAATTTCATAGTTATTTTTTAAAGTAAATTAGTTTGAGTTCATGATTTTTTTCTGAGAAACGACTTAAAGATTAAAGTTATTAGTCTATTAGAGTAAAACGAATGATAAAAATAAAATTTTAATGAAAAACAAAATACAAAAAATTTAAAATTATTCATAAAACTTAATATTGTGTATATATAATTTAAAATTATGTTGTGTTTAATTATGCAGGAACTAATACATAAATTATTTCTTATTATAAAATTTTGATGAGAAACAATAAAAAAAATTAAATTATTCATAAAACTTAATATATTGTATATATATAATTAAAATTATATTGTAATTAATTATGCAGAAACTAATATATAAATTATTTTTTATTGAATATTTTAATTTGCTATATAATATATTAGTACACAATGTATAATATAAAATATTTGTTTATTTTTAGACAAAATGGTTTTTGTTACTATTATGAGGATTAGTTTGATCATTTTAACATTTTAATTCATGTATTATTAATTTTCGCATTCCTGTTACATCTTCAACTTCATATAAAATAATAAATAAATTTTTATATAACTTATTTATACTAACAATGAAAAACAATAACCAAACATAGTATAAGCAATGTTGAATTTTATGTAGGTTGAACTTAAATCAACCAAATAATATATTTCTTTTATTTTAAAATAAGTATTGCTTTAATAAATAAAAAAATCCAAAATAATTATCACTTAGAAATTCAACAGAAAAAATTAATAATTACTTTTAATTATACCCTTATATTAAAGAATTATTTGTTCTTAGTAGTGTGTAATTCCCAATAAAGGGGGTAACTTTAATAGGCATTTGGACATGCAATTTCATCTCGTGATCATTTAAAATTATGAGATGAAATCTAAAATTCTAAAAAAAAACTTGATTTGAAATTCCAAAGCATTGGATGAACTTTTTCAAATATAAAATTTGACCCACAAGAAAAAAAAATAACCATTTTATATACCAACCATATTTAAATACCGTTTATTTTAGATATAAATAAAATCTGTTATTGATATTGTTACTCTTACGAACTTTTATCGTACTATGTGGGAGGATTATATTAAAGAGTAGTACACTACAACTCATGTTCAATTTTACTTTATTGAATTAAAATTCGATCAGTAAATATAGTATCTTTTTAAAAATGTTTTGTGATAGTGTATTATAACTTGTGTTATGAACTTTTACTTATTTGATAAGGTTTTAGAAAAATTGAAAAAATTTGAATAGTTTTCACAACTTATGGAGTTTATATATTCTCGAGAAAAAAAAATACAACTTAAGAATTTCAAATTCGCATGTCCAAAACAAAACTTCAACTTCATCTCATATAATTTCATATCATGATTTTATCTCACATGACCAAACAAGCATACCTTCTTAGTACATAAAATGATTAGACCAGATTTTTATGTCCTTTTATTTATAATAGCTAAATAAAATCTAAACGTTAAATATCAACATTCATATATAACATCATCTCACTATAATAGCCATAAAATTTTTAGACAAACATTATCACTAAAGCAAAATTTGACTGTAATTAAAATTCTTGATTAATTAGGCTTTTTAGTTTATACATTAGCTTAGCTTTCTTTTCTTTTTAAAATTTTTATGCTTCTTTTGTGACTATAAAATCGAGGAGGAATATTTAGCCAACTTGAAACCAAAATCCATATAACTAAAAGAGAGATCAAATTTCTGGTAAAAAAATATTCTCATTAAAACTACTGAATTCCCTGTGCATACTAATGAAAAGTGAACAGGGAGAGTTTTATTTTGGAAGGTGATTGTTGAGCAACAACCACATAACTCATAAGCAATGTAATCTCACATATAGTATCTGAAAAGTACATGTACCTTACACTCCGAGAATAAAAGTGTTCTCAAAAGAGTAAGGGTGAGAAACAGATCTAAAATTATAATGATTTTTTAAGTTTCATTCTTGAACTATCAGGTGTGCTGGTATGGCCTCATACCTGAACTATCACCAAATGTTTAGCGAAACACACTTTCGATAAATAAATGATGATAGTTCAAGTAGGAAAAGTGAACACCAAATAATTCAATTAGAAAACTCGCAAAAACGTGATACTTTACATATGTTTTTCACCATTAACTCTTTCTTAAAAAGGGCACACCAGAGATAAAAGATGATATATGTATGTGCACACATTGCTGTTTACTCTTATTTGGCGCTCAAATTGTTTACCTCTTATTTAACATGATGAAACTGCAATTAGAAGCTCCAAAACATTGTGACAGTGAAGTTCAACATTGATACAAGATAACTCCTAGTTCCACTATGAAGCTGGCTACCTGAGCTGTTATATGGACTCTGCAACTTGGCCAATCCATTTATCACCGGTCCCGATTCTTCTTCCCAACTGCAAATCTTAAGTGAAACAACACAAAAGTAGAGCACCCACTCGTGCATTTGTCTTGATATGATACAATCGAAAGGGGGATAGAATAGTATTGATATGGTACAATTGAAAACGGGGGATAAAATAAAAAACAACAATATAATCTGGGCTCGACAGAAACAATTCTTGTTTATTGCATTACACAAATCATTTTCAAGCCATTCATCCCATGGCACTCTATGTAAGGGAACACGCAGTGAAAATGAAGACAGTTCATCTAGATTAAGACAACAGGTGAAGGAACTACACTTCAAAGGAATCGATAATAGCCTGTAGTGTTTTCTGTGATGATGCCCACTGTTTGTCATTGGCACTGACCACACAGAGGACAACAGTATTTCCCTTAGCCGTTGCCTTTGCTAGGTTGTGCGATCCAGTAAGAGCGTATGGAGTTTCAAGAACGTACTTGTAATACTGCAAACACAAAGATAGAAGCATTCTCTTTATCAGGAGTTTTAAAGAGCAACTGTTGCAGATAACAGGAAGACCAAGTGCATAGAAATACGTTGTTCTATGGAATACTTGGAAAACATACAGGAGTCTTTGAAGTAGCATGCTTTTTTGGCAGATCTAACAATCATGTCCCCCATAAAAGCACATGATTCACAGCACTAACAGAGAAATCATTATCTTAAAACCAGATTCTGATTTTTTTCTCAGGAAAAATATAACAATGCTGCTCCTAACATTTACTAAATCAGGCTGTTACATATGGTCGTGACAGCAGATACAGCCTATGGATAATTTTCTTCATGCCATTTTTTCCCGCTGAGATTTTAAGGTACCGACTAAGCAATTTAGACTCATTTTCTTCCATGTTTCATTATAGCTTTATGAGTACACCATCAGAGACAAGGTTGCCAGCCATGCCAGTTCTCTTATGTGTTTGAAATAAGGGATGAGAATAAGGGGGAAGAGATTACTTTTTCAATATGATAAATGGCTGAGAAAAAGAAAAGGATTATCACCGTTAGATCACCGCGTTTCTCTATAGAAGTCTCAAGGAGTTCATCTGGATCGAGAGTGTTTCCTGTGACAAAAGGGCCAAGAGAAGTAATGACTTTCTCAGGGGTCCCAATGTCTTCAATAGTTGCATTAGGTTTGTTCGTGAGACGGATCAAAGGAGAAGCCACCACTTGAATTTTACCCTGTTTTTCATCTTCAAATTTCACCTCCACCCATGGCTCTGCACATTTGGGTTGACAATAATTTCCAGATAGTATATTAGCTATACGAAGTTGTTTCCAGGTTGGAGGAAGAATAAACGTGTAAGGCTGCACATTTCCTGCAACCAACTAAATATAAAGCATCATAAGCATCTACAGGAGAAATAAATGTAGAAAAAGGAAAAAACCATTTTATGTAAATCGTAACCTTCATAAGCGTATCAAAAAGAAATGAAATAAACTAAAAAAAGAAGAAAGAGAGGTACTGGAAATGATATTATAACTAAGAACTTGTCATCACTGGCAGTAGCACCCTCATATCTGAACTTGCTCATTGCTCAGCAAGGACACAGTCCGCACCACAAAAGAGATACTTACAAATTGATCCAACGTTACTGCCAACACCATTTATTAATCCAGAAACTATAAAAACATCAAATGTCAGAATATTTTACTCAAACAAAAATTTGAGCAGCAACAAATGCAAGGTTACATGGACTAGGATCCTTTTGACCAGCAAATGCATTATAACATGGCTCCAACCTGTCAATCGGTTGTCATATCTTAGATTTTACACAAGTTTCACACAGACTTGCTGCTTGCCTATTTTAGATCTGAATCCTAAACCAAGTAGAGATTAGATATTCTTTCCAACTACAATCTATTTTTTTTCTCAGAGGATCGTGGAACTTGTTTTTGAGATGATAAATTCCTCAAAAGTAAATAATAAATCACTTTAGGCTCGGGCTTAAAAATAAGGGACTTCCAGAATACAGATAACTAAGCACCTACGAGGTAGTCCATCAAAGAACTGCAAAGAATTAGAGACTTGTCTTCTGTCCAATTTTAAAGCTACATTGCTTCTGGATCCACCTAACTTAGTTCTAATACAATCAATATTCTTTCAGGTTAGTGAGTTTGTTATCAGGATATTGCTTGCAGAAGCTTCTAGAAAACTACAGAAACTAAGAAGCTTTCTTCGACTCTGGAGTGAAGTTCTTGCTCAAAATTCAAAAAGAAAATCGGACCATTAGTCTAAACGATAGTAATTCAGTACAAACTAAAACTATATAGAATAACCCAAAAATCAAATCAATAAATCAGTTTCCGTACTGATTACCCAGTTTACCAAGGAACGGTTTTTCTTTCGATTAAAGCTTCTGCATATATGTATAGATGATAATTTAAAAAAAAAACAGCTCCTGCCGAATAGATAAAAGGGATAGAAGAAGAATGAAGAGTGGTCGACATAATACCGGCACGAAGAGCAGGAGTGTCTTTAGAAGTGGCTTTGAAGAGAACAAAATTAGGGTCAGTAGGAGATGGAGGTAGGAAAGAACCGACTTCAACTTCTCGAGCAATGGAAGGGGGAGGAGAGGATACGACCAGTGGCATTACAGAGAGCCCAACATTAATGAAATCTCTTCTTGATAGGAGGCCTATGTTTTGCTTCAAGCTTTGATGATCGGTTTTTGCAGATGCCAATGGTGGATTTGTTGAATTTGAGAATATGGAGGACAGTGGCTTCAGCGCCATTTCTGTTTGTGTTTCTGTTGTGCAGAGAAACGCCTGTGCCTTGTGGGAGTGGATATTATGCGGTCCTTTTATCCGTTTCGGATGAGGTCTGTTTGGCCATATATCTCCGGTTGAGTTAACATATGGCGGTTGGTTTTTATTTTTTGGCTGCTGCTCACAATTTTAAAAAAAATAATTTTCGCTTAGAGAAAATAAATTTTTATTGCCTCAGATATAACGGATAAATATAAATTAATTTTACTTATAACACAAAAATTTAAAATATTTTAAGATAATAAATTTGCTCAACTTAAAATAAGTTCTGCTTATAAGTAAATGTTAAAATTTAATTATAAATTTAAATTTTTACCTATAAAATATGCTTTTAAGATAATAAACTTATTTTGTTGACCTCAAATTTTATATTATAAAAGTTAAAATTTATTATCTGATAGATAACAAAAAAAAATTCGAAAACACTTTGAAGGATACTAAATGTAATTTCTTTGTATATATCTATGCTTTTCAGATTGTAATTAATTTAAAAAAATTGAAACAAAAATACTGTACGTAATAAAAGCGAGCCCAAATGTGACTTGAGGAAAACCCCATCAAGACTTAACTATTCAATTGATTGAGCCGAGAGTCTATTAAAAATAATATTTTTATGTTATAAGAATTTGATTTGTTAGTTAAAAAATGAAAAAGGGTTGAAAATACTTCTAATGTATAAAAAACAGCTCACAAATATTCTTCATCTATTCGTTGGTCTAAAAATACCCTTAACCTATCTTTTTGGCTCAAGAATATTTCAAACTAACTGTTACATCCCGTAAGTTTCTAGCATTTAGTCGGGTCATTCGCATGTTGGTTGAGAGTTTTAGAGTGTCATACGTACGAGGAAAGGGCCCGGGGAAAGGCCGAACGAGTGTCAAGTCGGGATTTCGCGAGAGGAAGCCGAACCAAGCTGCCCAGAGGGGCAAAGTGGCACGGAGCTGCTCCTCCGCGTTAGCCAACGTGACACGGAGCAGAATCAGCCACGTTGCCTTGTTTGCTGCCTCAAGTATATAAGGGTCTCACACTTAGAAGTTAGTTCATTATTTATAAATCACGGCCGGAACAGAGGGAGAACGAAGGAAAACATTGGAAAATCATCCAATTACGCCGTTAAACGCCGTCCAAATCTAAATTAACTCCGGGTAGTGAAGTGTAAGGCTGCAGAGAGCATCGCTGCGGAGTTATTTTCGTAAAATACGCCCGACAAATTATCGTCCCGCCGAGCCAGAGTTGGTGGAATTGCTTCAAACTAGTGTCAATATGATCACAGGCTTAAATTAAGTATTTCTCCCTTCTAGATTCCCGAGAAATTACGAGTTTTTGATCATTTTTTGATAAGTTGAAGTATAGTCAATATATATATATATATAAGTTATTGTTTTCTTCGAATTTAGTAACGAAGTTGGCCCTATTCTTCTATTAATATGATTACAGTTGAGAAGGGCAGTTGAATACGAGCTGATACTCATCAGTTAGTCAGAAAACGACGAACGAGGTATGTAAGGCTTAACTCTCGGCAAGTATCCTAGTCGTACAGTGTTACGACTTATGTTCTCGAATAGAAATAACGATCTCAGATGTTGCAGACGGTTGCTACTATTAGATTGAAATTCGATATGTTGTAATTAGCTTTTTGATATACATATATAAATATTAGATATGTTGCGAGTAGCTGCTAATAGGGATTATAGTTACATAAATTATGGTTAGCTGCTAGAAAACATATACAGATCGTACTGCAGGACCCCTCGCTAAAAGGGAGCAGGTTAAGTGTGATTTGCGTTATGAACGCTATAGAAACTCTTTTAGTTCTCAGTTTATTGTTATGGTAGACTTATATGTTTGTTGCCAGGCCTAGACTTTTCAGAAGCTCATACGAGTTATTGGCCTGAACTAGTTGGCTAAACAGTATGGGCGCAGTTAGGCGGTCTAACGACCAGCTGGCGCCTGTATTGGCAGGAAAGCATCCCTAGAGGTCATTGACGTTATCGCACGTTCCAGAACCAGAAATAGAGAGAGAATGGCATATTCTAGAGTTAGCGACACCAAGGTTGTTCAGTGTATTGAGTGATCGTTTGCCATCCCTTTAGCCTTATCAGTGATTGTCAGTCTTAGTCGACCTAACAATTATCATGTAGGATGCCAGCAAGTCGGCCTAGTCGCCCGAGTTAGATAAACCCGTGGGTACCCCAAGGAGGGGTCCACATCAGTAGTCAGTGACGGGCCAGCACCCTAGTCGGTTCTTGTAAGGTATTCGGGTGCAAAGTGTCAGGAAAGGGCCAGCCCTATAGTTGTTTAATTAGAAGAATAAAGTAGCTAGCTATCCGCAACCCCACAGTTATTCATGAGTTATAGATGTCCGAGTAGGACATTCAGAGTAATGTTAAGCTACTTCAGGCCTTGCTCTATTCAGTCCAGACTATTAGAGATTATGATCACTATCAGGATCCTCTGATCAAATACGGGCACATGGCGTGCCTGCAGACAGCCATACAGATGATCCCAGAAGCGAGTAGCATTAGCATGAGGCCCAGAAGGCCAGATACTCACTCTTATACAGATAGATTGATGTGTCAGTATAGCACCTGGGTTGGGGTTGCCCTCAATTAGAAGCCTTCCATGACCGCCCCAGGGTTAATAGCGGTATCGACTCGCCCACCAAGGGCGAGGATACGTCGCTCTACAGCGCGACATGCCGTCCGAAGAAACGAAGATGGGGATCCATATCCTCATATTGCCGTGGTTGGCCTTATACACACCCCCGCCGAGCGTTTACGCCCGGGGTGTAGAGATCAGGAGTCCTCTGGACTCACACACAGCTACAGTTCAGGGGCCAAGCGGGCCTAGTTGTAGACCCAGGGGACCAGTAGGTTGGCTACAGTACCAGTAGAGTTGTAGACACATGAGTAGAGGTATATAGATTGAGATGTGCTCGCCAGGACTTATGGGGGCCTGAACGAGTTATTCTGTGCTGATTGTACTTCCCGGCTTATGGGGGCCAGGTGGGGTTCTTGTATGAATTCTTGTCTGCTAGTTGTAGTGTATAAATGTGTAAGTATGCAGTCTTAGCTTATGTACATGTAGTGTCAGTTAGATGCAGATTACGAATCAGCAGGCGTACAGGTTAATCTTTCGGCTCTTCTTTTTATTTACTTCTAGTCCTATTCAGCTTATCTATTGCCTTACATACTCGGTACATATTGTATTGACGCATTTCCCGAGGCGCTGCATTGCTTGCCTGCAGGTACAGATAGACGAGGAGCAGGTTCCTCGTAGTTCCAGTCAGCCGTACAGAACCGTCAACTCCCTTCTTCCGGGGCTGGTGTGATAGAGGTTTATACCTTGTATTTCTGCAGTATGGGTAGGTCGGGGCCCTGTCCAGACCATTTTATTACTCCTAGAGGCTTGCAGATTGTGTTACTTCCCTGTGGTTAGATGATATCGGTTGTGTGGAGCCCATATGTGCTTTAGATGATGTGTGTTGGCCGTGTGGGGCCCTATTTAGCTGTTGATTGGCGACCTTGTTGACCCACATAGAACTCCCTATGTTTGTTTGTCTCTGGTTAGCTGTTTATTTTCACAGGTGACTATAGGCCTTGTCGGCCGGGGGTTGTATTTACAACCGCTATATAGCTCGTTGTGTTTTTGATTCCAGAATTAGAGTCAGCCCTGCACCAGAGGTGCTTAGGCTCAATCAGCTCAGTAGTTCAGATCCTACACAGGCACCAGGTGTCAGTCATGCCTCCCCAGGTAGGGCGTGACACTAACACCCTAAATTTGTAGTTTTTTTAAATTTAGAAAAGTTACCGAACTTATTATGATTGGCCACAAATATTATTTAATAAAATTTAAATTCATCCATTTTTAGACCCAGACCTGCTAACTTGTTTTCACTTAAAAAAGAATTTGAGATATAACTTACGAGTAGCTTACACTTAACCAATTTTTCAAAATTTGATGTTCATTTATTAGAGTTAGTATATTTATGATGTATTGTCTGATGAAAATAATATTAAATTCAATCAAAGAATATACACATATACAAGGAATATGAGATATTATTTAATTAAAATGAATATTGAAAAATTTAGTTTATTCATGTTTTGAGAAAGTATTATGGGACAAGCACTTGAAAAATTAGATATAAAATATGAATAATGACTAAGAAAACTTGTAGTTTAAAAAGTTATATGCTATTGTTATATTCTAAAATGAAGGAATAAGAAAAACAAATGAGAGAATAATAAACGAGAGAATTTTCATGCGTCTTTTTAAAGTGAAAACAGGTTTACGTATTTGGAATTAAAAATAAGTAGATTTAATTTTCATTAAATAATATTTGTGGCCAATCATAATAAGTCATGTGACTTTTCTAAATTGTAAAAAATTATCAAGTTTAGAGTGTTAATTTGAGATATTTTTAAACCAACAAAATAGGTTAGGAATATTTTTAGACCAATAAATGAATGAAGAGTATTTATGAGACATTTTTCATATTCTTGGCCCTTTTTCAGTGAAAAAATAAAGACAAATCCCCTAAAATGATTTAATTTAAACCGTTCAATAGAGATGTATTAGGAAGGAACCATTATGTTCATTGACGCTTGTGAGAACACTCGAGCACTTTGAGATATTTAAACGTCACCAGGCACAACCACAGAGCCTGATCAAAGAAACAAGAACACTTTTGGATATTTGTTTGTAGAAAGAAATTCTAAAAACTTTTGGTGTTATCAAATAACTTACAGTTAGCTACTTTTTCAGAGCTGTGTGATTTGTGAACTAAATCTATGAGGATCCATTTTTATCAATTACTACTTGACAAGTAAAAGTTCTTGTGCAAGAGTATCATACTTTCACTCAATTCAACAAGCAATTCAGTGGCTGAAGCGTTGTGAAGTGCATTGTTCTTTAATATACGATTTTTGGGTGGATTCTCATTACAGGGACATTAATTTTATGTGGCATATTTCTTGTTCTCCACCAGTAAGCTCTCGCAAGTATTTCACTATTGTTGCTGTTTCATTAGGCTGCTGAGCTCTCTTCTCACATTAGGCAACTCTATGATACAGCTTCTCCTAAAGCAGGATAAAAACAGAGTTAAAAACCTCTTTTATCATAATGTTGGATACAAAAGAAGTAACATATTCTGCAACTAAACCATACTTGGAAAAAAGGTTTTCCGCACCTTGTTTCTCAAAGTAACTTTCGAGGATCCATCAAATATGACATTCATAGTCTTACTTTCAAGTTACCTCTAATATTCTTACTTTTGATTCTTATCTTTTTGTCATGTCCAGTTTGTGAAACATCTCTAAGTGTTCTTAATTGTCTGGCATTTCAGCGCGACTGCAGACACTTGTCTAGCAATGGATCCAAAACCCCACTGCTCATACAGCTTTAGATGATATATTGCCTTGTCTGCTTCCAATTCTTTGCAATCTGTTTAACCCTAACTTAACTTCTCACACCTGTACTCCTGTTGAAATGGACCCTGATAATGCAACTCAGGATGCCTTTAAGTTCCTTTAAGAAGTTGAGATCAGTAAAGTATTATTTTGTTTAAAAGTTTCTCCAGCTTAGAAGATCTTGAAGTTTCCTTAATGGAAATTAATAAGCATATCTAACTTAGTCTGCATACATCCTTCATGTTTCAGTAAGAAAAGAGCCAGAATGTGCTTGCAAGTTGTAAAATATGGATAAGACCAGACTAAAAAGGGCTCCTCTGAACATGCTGCTTAATAGTTAGTTGGATTTTCAGAAGACATTGATTTGATCAACTGCGGGTTTACCGAACCAGGAATATTCAGTTATAGCTACCATGAACGGTTCTTTTCATAATAACTAACAAAGACCCTCACGCATCTGCAATTTAAACATCTCAACAAGAACCCTTGATCAAAAGTGGCTTTTTTTGAAATGTAACATATTCCCAAGAATCCTAAAATTTTTCGTTTAGAATCCAGACTTTTCTTTCTAATTTTTTGAAAGTGGATTATTGTTATTCTTATGTTAGGTACCCATGTCACAACATAAACTACGAATCTACCTAGCCCTTGGATTTAACTCTGCAAAATCACATTCCATTTTGCAGGCTATATGAAATTACTTTTTGATTAGTGAGATTCAGATCTAACTAGTCAAAACTAAAGTCTTGCGTATCCTGATGATTCTAGTTTTCACTGATGAAGATGTCATAAGTTGAGAAACGTCACGTGCTCATAAATTTTTTTTATTGCAACTAAATGGGAACCTGCCTCTATTGCTTTTGTTTTATATGAAGAGGAGTATGTCAATTACTTTCAATGATAACATATCATATGCATATTAGATTACCTACAGTTGGCTAAATGTAGAAGATGGATCTCCTTCACTTGCAGATTCTTTCTTGTGAATTATCGTCTTTATGTTCTATTATTTGCTTTTGTATCATTATTATTTTATTATCTTAATCCTCCAATCGAATTACTACTATTGTTTCTTTTACTTGGGTTATCTTTACTATTTTTGTTATCAATACTTTTCTTTTCTACGGTATTTTCATCATAGCTTTTACTCTTGTACTCTTGTGTTTGTCAAACCTATTTTTGAAAACGCTTCTCTTGAGCGGAGGATCTATCAGAAACAACTTCTCTAGCTCACACAAGGTAAGGTTAAGGTCTGCACACACCTTTCTCCTCAAACCCAACTTGTGAGATCTATTATTTGCTTTTGAGGTAAATAGTTGTTACATCACCGAATTTTGGCTTTGAAGATACTAGTTCGTTCTAGATGGAAGGTTGCTGTACCATCATTGGCTCTTATAGTTTTGGTTAATCTTGGTTAGAGGACATATGTGAAGTAGTTCTTCGTGATTTTGCAATTGTTGCTTTTCTACTTTCTTTTTCCCTCCCTTGTGAAATCCTCTGGCTATTGCTAGCCAAGAGAACTTTATGCATTGTTCTAATACTTCCCCTTGTCATTGTTAGCCATCCATATTGAAGAAGAAAAAGATTAGTTCTAGAGAACAATAAGGACTGCATGCACAAAACAAGGATATATGTCGACAGGGGCGAACACAGTGTATATGTACTGCCAGGCACTGGATAGCTCTGTAAAGGTGTAGAGCCAAGTGTAGTGTAGTGTAGTGTAGTGTAGTAGTAGACACTTCTAGGCCCCTTTCCAGCTATTGGATAACTCTAGTGCTTCGGGTACTACACACCCTCTGCCATCCATTGCAGCAGAGGCGTTTCATGAGCTGGGGCTAAGCACAGTTCTTTGAATCAAAGGTTGAATGATATCGATTCTTTTTTAGATAATTTAAAAAAAAAAAAAGAATTGGTATATATTAACAGAAAACATACTGCTTCAAGAGACTGAGGTGCAGTTGACATTTGCTGCTAGAGCTAGTTCGACCTCCACATTTGACCTGCCTGTGCCTGTCAATCTCCATATTGTGCTTTTGGCAGGAAACCACCTAGCTAAAGTAATACAAAGTTCAACAAGAAAATAGGCTGTACACAAAATTAGATGAGTTTGTCCAGTGTATTAAGATACTGGAACTAGGAGCAACAAAGAGGGGTAATATGTAGTCAAGTAGAAGTTAGGGTTTGGGGGTGGGGGTGGGTTGAAGCTCACTATGATTTGAATAAAAATGAGATCCTCAACGTCAAACTGCAGCTCGGCTTGCAAGATGGGAAAATACCCCAACAGTTGTCCAAGTTCTTGGAAACAATGGTGTATGCATAGCCTCCGATCCCTTTGTCATTAAATCAATCGAAACCATATTCCTGGTGTTCTTTGAAGAATCTGATTCCTGTAATGAATAACTATACAGAAATTCTATGAGGAGATAATACTGATGTCAAACTCTAGCCAGATTGTTCGACTGATCAAATAAATGTTTCTCTTCAAAGGGAAAGAATTTAAACTTCATAAGCTATTTTTCTTCTTGTACCAAGGGACCAGCCAATAAGTATTAAAAATGCAGTAATATCCTCTTTGAGTTTCAAAAGCGCCATTATTCTATTGTAGCAGAACTTTTTCCTTTTAACACTTGTAACAGGCAAAATGTCATGAAAAATTGACCAAATACTCCAGAATACAGAAGCAAATACTAGAATACAAGATAATGAAACTAGGTTGTTATATAGACGTTGACTGTATCCAGAACTTTTGCATTTAGTGATCTTCCTGATCCCCATCTACAACAATCTTTGAGAAGTTCAAATTATAAGCCTCTTCAAAGGAAAAAGCACTCATTTACAGCATACTTGCTTCACTGATGCTGTTCCTGAAATCGCATATACATGTTAATGCTTTGATTCCCCAGTTCGTCGAAAGAGAGAGTGCAGTGCTTTTCTCCTGGTAGCACATACCCACTGTCTTGGTATCTCAAGGTCATCTCCAGTAAGTGTTGGCACATGCCAACAACCCTGCTCTGACTCCTATATTTCAATTTCACACATACAAAGTAGAGTTGGGACATTAGAATAACAGCTAAGGTGAGCTTTACTTACATGGATTAATCATATGATAGCTCACCTGAATAACAATTGAATAAGGTGGCGGCATATGGAGCTTAAGTCCGTCATCTCTTGAAACTGTCATCCGGATCTGCAATATGAAAATAGTAGTGTTTAGGATTCCAACTGCTGATTGCTTAATTTGAAAGCATCACATTTTGATCCCAATAACATAAACTCTTCCAGCCCCATCAGATGAGTTCTTTTGGAGAGCTTCAATTTCACAATGCTGCACCTATCTCTGCATTCTTTGACAACCAGCTATAATGAAGAATTTTGGTAATTTGAAATAATCATGGGCATCAATACAACAGTGTAACAGGACTTCAACTCGGCATAACCGTCTTTTGTCGCTCTATCTTTAGTAGAAAGTGTAATTGAGGACTCTATAACACTGAAATAAGGATTTCATTGTTTAACATGTTACAGATGTGCCAGAATTTGTCAAAATAGAGGGGGGGGGGGGGGGGGGGGGGGGAGGAGAAACTATACCTGATGTTTTTCCTTCCATCTGGGAAAAAAACTAGTGCCTAATAGTTGGAACAAATGGTCTCTCATCTCATCATTTGTCAAAAGCAAACCTTTGGAACTGACAGCAGCATATAACCAGTACCTGGAGAATAAGCTTATGCCTCAGACATTTGTATTGGAATCACAAGCAGCAGAAAAGAGAGCTCCTTTATTTTGTTACAAGGTTACCCACAACTTTAGTAGCCCCTTTTATCATGTGAAGTATCCTCTATCTTCAGAACTAAAAGCCATAATATGAAAGCACTCCCAAACAAAAACCAATGCTCAAGAGCTACATTGGTTATATTAAGAGCGTCTGGCACAACCTAGAATTTGCATCTGGTGCCAAGTGAGAGTTTCGTGCAAAGTAGGGAAAGATGAAGCAATTGTTTCAGGTTCAATGTCATTTTCATGCCATGATGAGTTGAAGTTATGAGTGTTGATCAGGAAAAAAGAAGCTGTGTGCGTTGAGCAATGTGGAGAAGAAGAATTTGCACTTGAATGGATGGAAAAAGTTGATGACAACCAGACAGTTAAAGACAGAAGAAGATTAGAGGTGTGCAGGAGCGACTTTGGCCCCAACAAAGAAGAAAAAATTGAACGGAAGAAGGACACAGTAAAAGAACAGACTACGAGTAACAGGAAAGCAAGAAACGTCAGCAGAAATGTGGACTCAAACAGCTGGATACACTAGCAATAACTGAAAGAAAGCAAGCTCAGTCTAAAAAAGAGACATGGATTTACAACCAGAACCAATTATAGAGAAGGGCTTTCTTGGTATGTTCAGTAATTTGTTGAGCAACATCACTATTATGTTGATTGCATCTGTTTAAGAGCTCAAAGTAAAGCGTATTACCAATCATCATTTGAACCATGTGGAGTGGCATAAAGTGCACCCACTTTCTTCCAGCTTTCTAACAACTTCTTGTTATTAGGATGTTGAGCAGGACCACCAGTTGTACGACTTTTGTGCAAAATAACCAATGGAAGTTTCTTCGATTCACTCATCTGCCTAAGTTTATTGACAACAGATCTGAGCTGCAATAGAAAGAAATCTTTATGAACTCTTTCTTATACACTTCCACTCTAGAACATTATCTTGAGAAGTTGGCATGTGCCCCATCATGAGTTAAGAGGAAAAGTATCCATACTACATTTGGTTTGGCTAGACACTGGGTGGGAAGGAACTGGGCGTAAGGGTTATTTTGATAAATTAAAACTGGAAGACTTTGCAACCTTTTCCACATCAGGATCATCAATTTCTATTAAGTTGAACAGCATAGGGGCAGTAATTCTGTTTTGCTGTCTTTCTTAGTCATACTAAATACCATGAGAAGAGGGACGAAAAGTAAGTCAAATATTTCTTAGTCATACTAAATATAACATGATAAGAGAGACGGCAAGTAAGTCCAAGAGTCCCCTTCTCTACAGCTGAAACGTGAATATGATTAGTTCCTATACACATATCAAACTACACACCTCATTCTACCTTCCCATCCACACCCCTAAACAACGGAAGTAAAGCAACAGAGAAAAACGTAGTGCTACCTGAGAGAAATTAAAATTCCGTTGAGTGATAAGGCCAACATTTGCACCATCCACCACAGCATCAAATGGACCATGCTTCTGAAGCCAGTCCTGAGTGAGTGCAACTTCTAAATCAGTTCAATATTGTTTCGAGCGCTAAATGCCTGAAGCATGGAGACACAAATATTGGAAATACACAGCAGTATTTTAGCTACTTTAAATGAATACATCTGTGGTAACAATCTTTCAGAAGATTCATGTCTTATCATTATACAGAAGAATGTTAAATGCTAATTCAGGTCAGATGTTGACATAAATAAACAAATAAGCTATTTTTGCCTTACAACATGGATCTCATCCTATTTTATTGTTTGCATCTAACACTGCATAATAAAGACAAGCAGACAGCTTTTTTCCCCTACCTATCACTCAATCTGACATATCATAGAGGCCTTCAATGGATTATGCCTGGCATTGTGGAAGAACTGAAGTTTACCTAGACCTGTGGAAAGAGGAGAGGAAGAAGGTTGCTCCACATGCACTTATGTGGTTCGTCTGGAGAGCTTTTGAGGGTGCAGAGAGTGATTTGCACGGTTGAGGAATAGCCTCTTACCCCTTATTTCTATTTAGTGCGCGCCCATGCATTTCCTTTATGTATAAATGTTTGGGTGATGTTCGCAGAAAATCATACTTTTTTGTAGATTTTCTACTTATTTTTGGCGTGCTACATGTACACAGATTTTTTGCCCAACGTGCAATAAAATCTATTACAATGTCAAATACTAATCATAGAGGCCTTCATCAAAAATCCTATAAAGGAATTCCAACCTATAATCTACAATTACAGATCCAGACAAGAGTACCCTATTATTACTTTGACCTTTATTGGGTGTGGTTGATTTAGCTGAGGAAAAACTTGAATGCTTGGCGTTTTGAGATGACAGCAGCTGGGGTACAAAATCTAACTTTATGGAAAAGCCATCCATGAGGAGAAGATGCTTCATCCAATCAAGTGTCAGACTTGTTTGAAACTTCTAAAAGAATTAGCAGCTATACAGTCATGTGCACCAGACAAGGCACCTGGCCCTGATGGATGGATAAACAATGGCTTTCTATCAAAGATCCTGGGAGTTCATCAAAGCAAACATCATCAGCATTGCTTCTTTATTTTATGATGCCATTAATGAACCCAATTACTACTTTAAAAAAGACTTGTAAAAACACTAATACAACGAACCGTAGGATATCCTAGCAAGTTTCAAATTACTAATCAGCACTTCAGTTGACTGGATGCAACAATTTCAATACCAACAGGAGAAAACCATACAATTCTACCATTTAACCCAAGAAGGGTAAAACTATGTGTAACTAATAATTTATAAAATGCACCAGAAGAAAATCATCAGACCTGAAATTGCACAAAATTAGCCTTAACTTCTCTTTCACAAGCCAATTTAGCCAAGGAATTAGCAAAGTTCTCTGTCTCCTTAGGATCAATGTCAATGCACACAAGCTTTTCCCCACATGAACGACAAACTCCGGAGCTATCCATCTCTGCTCTCACCACAGTCCAATTCCCCTTTCCCAACCACCCTTGTCCATGCCAACCACCCCCTCCTTTCACAATGCCTTCCTTCACTTTCCGAACATCCCAATTCTGCAGCCCAACCTCTGCAGCATATTCAGACTTAAACCAATCCTCAATTACACCAGCAGTCTCTTCAGACACTTGCCTTACACTTGCCCTTAATCTATGCATCATTTCATATACTTTATCGGCTCTTTTGGACAAAGAACTAACTTTTAACAGTGCAGAGAGCTCTGCTTCCTCAGCCACAACCCCTGATTCCCCCATATGTACATCAACTTCATAAGCCTTATCAGCCATTCCCTTGTCACAAAACCCAAACAATGCTGGCCCATATGATCTTAACTTAGGAGGAACACCAAAACTCTTCATTTTCTTCACCAAATCAAAAGCCATTTCTGGGTCTTGCTTAGCAACTGCCAATCTAGCAGCACTGGTGAAGGTGGCCTCGTTAGGAGCAACACCATTTACTCCCATCTGTCTGAAAATCTGAAATCCTTTTTCAATACCAAACTCCTTGGTCTCAGCCGCAGAACAAAGATAAAGCAACACATTATAATGATGAACATTGAGCGAGATGTTGTTTAACTTAGCTTCTTCATAGAGTCGAAGTGCTTCCTGTAAGTCACCGCGTTTAGAACACTGGTCTAGCTGATGGCGCAGCACACTTTCAGGCGCGTCACGGCGGGCTTTCTTGGCGGACCTGTTAGACAAGGTCTTTGTGGGTTCTTGGAGAGCAGCGGAAGTGCATAGATGGGTTTTATGGTTCATGGAAAAGGGATAGGCGTGTGGAGATTTGGGACGAATTGGTTTGAAGAATTGGATAGGGTGAAGATGAAATGGATAAGGGGTTTTCGTGAGAAGAGAGAAGAAGGATGAGGTTTTAGAAAGAGAAGGGGAAAAGTAACCCATGCGACGAACGAGCATTGCTATCGCTGGGGATATGAATGAGACCACTGTAGTAATGGGGATTGGTCTCTTACAGTTACATCGGTGGAAACTTGAAGGCTGAGAAAGAAGATGGTAGAAACAGTTCCAACTGTTCGACGGAACAGAGGAAATAATGCACACCACGAACTGGAGTTTGGTTCAGTTCTACTTGCAAAAAACCTACCTTATAACGTGTTTACTTTAAATAAAACATAAAATAAAATTTTTTTTAAAAAAGGCTCAAATTTAATTCTCAGTAATGTAATAGCTAATTTTATCCTTTGATATATAAGAGGTCAAATATAATCTTGATAGTATCAAAATATTTAAAAATACTCCTAATTTGGATAGAAATTCCAAAGGCAAACATGGGATTCCTAAATTGAACTTCAAATTTTGATCTTAAAGCAATTTTTACCCAAATTATTTAAATTGAATCAAAAATTAAATAGCAATATAAAATAATTTTATCTAATTTTATATATTTTATTTATAGATCTTATGCATTATATATTGATAATGAATGTCACTATATCAACTCAAAAACATTCACAAATAGCTACAATATGCTTTAATTTTTATAACTTCACAAATGCACACCTAATAGTTACATTACTAAAATATAACTTACTCACCAAATTACTGCTATCAACTCACTTGATATGAAACTAAATTTTAAAGATAAATTTTAAATATTTGTTAATAATAAATATTTAACTTTTAAATATTTTAAAATTTTCAAAAATTATATCAAATCAATTTTTGATTTTTAAAATTTTCACATTTTTTTATGATATATTTAAATATAATTTAAATTTTAAAGAATCACAACTTCAAAAAGTAAAACTTTTAACAAATATATTATGCGTTGCTTTGTCAAACCGCATTGTCCAATCTGACACACTTTGATTAATAATAGTTCTTCAAATTCGATTCTAAATGTAGTATTTCAAATCTCATATAAAATAGCCCTTATTTGGGGATTCCATCCAAATGAGGGGTATTTTTTAATACTTTGGTAACAGCGGGGGTATATTTAGTCCTATAGTATGACGAAGGGTAAAATTAGCTATTAAACTAAAGTATAGGGATATATTTGACCCTTTTTCCATAAAAAAATTTCCAGTGTCATCAAATATTTATCTAAACATATACTCCCTCAGTTTCATTTTGATTGATAGGATAAGATTTACACATTCATTAAAAAAATTAATAGAAATGGTAATTTGACTAATATAACCTTACTAATATTTTGTAAACATACAATAATAATTTTTTTCACACTTTAGAATGATTTTAAGTACTAAGAGTAGAATTGAAAACACATAGTCAATTATCTCTTGAATTTTGAAACTAACAAGAATTTTGAAACAACTATTTTTAGTATACCTAGCAATTAAAATGAAACGGAGGGGGTAATAATTTAGATATATTTGATAAATATTTAATGAACTCACTTAACTAAACTTAAGGGTTTACTAGTATTAGTACCCGCGCGATGCGCGGATAATACTTAAGAAAAGAATTATTAAAAAATATATTTTTTTTAAAAAAAATTAAATTTATAAAATTATCAATTGAATTAATTATCATAAAAAATTTCTTTCACTTAAACAACAGGTAAACCAACAAAGACTAATGAAATAAATGTAAAAGTCTCCTTTGACTTATGTTTTCTTGAATAAACTCTACAACAGGGCTATCGCTAGATCCTTCCAAGTATGACATAATTTGTTCTACAAATTCACCCCTAAAGGTAGCTGGAATATTCTTCATCCTACTTGAAAAAACACAACTTCGCATTGAGAAAAATAATGACATTGAAATCTATATGTTAATTCTAATCATGTTTGTCTTCTTACTCGTGATCTTGTATCTCCTATTCATAAAAATACTGGTCTTATCACCTTACTTGTGTGATTGCACTTCTCCGTGACTAACATCTCTCCTATGATATCTAGTTCGTTTAAAGAAATATTCATCAGTTTACTAAAACAGATCATTGAAAATAGAAAACGAATTTGATAATTACCAAATAAGTCATTCTTGTCAGCATCAAGTTGATCAATCAACTGCAGGAAAGGCTGTAGATTGAAGATATACATAGCGAATTTTGGATCATTTGATTCATTCACAGTTGTTCAATTAGTAAACGTTAGCTTCAACTTGTGTCTATTGGTCTTATATTTTTCGTTTTTTGAACCAACAATTTTTCATGATATACAGTCCCAACTCATTTATTTTTCTTTTGAACATGCAGATAATATACCTACCCACAGTTACATAGATACAATCTCCCTATAAAAGAATCCAATATCTATATTATATTCATCACGAGAATAGTCAACATATATATTCATAATGATAATATGATAATACAAATACCTTTTTATCCTACAGTAACATCTCTATTGAAATTGAATTATCTGTCTTTTTGCTATCAGAAACAATCAATAATTGCATGACATGAACTTTCAAACACCACTGCATCTTTGATCCAGATATCTCACTAATAAAATTAATTTTAGTAGATGTTTTTTTGAAGATTTTCTTGGCTTCAAGACAGTTTTTTCTATATTAAATACTATGAACCATTCATATTATGTTAAACGAATCCTCCTAAATATATATAATAATTCACAAGAATCTTTCATATTAGAATGACAGTAATTATGATAATTATGATATGTTGCTATGTCTCTAATTATAAAAAATATTCTAATCAAATTATTTCTTACAGTGTCTTATTATAAAATTATAATTAATTAAATGTGAGTAATATGTCTGCATGAAATAATATTGATTAGATTATTTCCTATTAGAATGATCTAATTATCATGTGATTTAATTAAATAATTTAACTTATAAATATATAGAATATGTCGCATGAATATTTTCTATTAAAATGACTCTAATTATGGCATAATTGTTTTCATATACATCGAATAAAAGATCAAATAATCATATACTGCTTTATATAGATTATAAGAAATAATCTAATCAATATTATTTTCTACAGTATTTGATTTAAATTCAAATATATCACACAATAATTTAAATAATTTAAATTATAAATATATAGAATATGTCGTAGGAAGCCATTCTATTAGAATGACTCTAATTATTGCGTGATCTTTTCATCCTATATTGTATACTATGAACCGTTCATATTATGTTCAACGAATCTTCCCAAATATATATAATAATTTATAGTAATCTTTCCTATTGGAATGACTATAATTATGACATGACTGCAGGAAATAATATTTAATTAGATTATTTTCTATTAGAATGACTTTAATTATGATGTGTTGGTTGTGTCTCTAATTATAGAAAATATTCTAATCAAAATTATTTTTCTGCAGTATCTGATTATAAAATTATAATTAGTTAAATGTGAGTATTATGTCTGCATAAAATAATATTGATTAGATTATTTCCTATTAGAATGACTCTAATTATCGAGTGATTTAATTAAATAAATTAAATTATAAATATATAGAATATGTGGCAGGAATATTTTCTATTAGAATGACTTTAATTAAGGCATGATTTTTTTCTATATATATCGAATAATTGTCAATTAAATAATTATATAATGCTATATATAAATTATAGGAAATAATATTGGCACTTGAAAATAATTGATTAGATTATTTCCCATTAGAATGACTTTAATTATCACGTGATTAATTAAATAATTTAAATTCTAAATATGTAGAATATGTCGTAGGAATATTTTATATTAGAATGACTTTAATTATGGCGTGATTTTTTTCATATATATTGAATGATTTTCAATTAAATAATTATATATCACTATATATAGATTATAGGAAATAATATTGGTACTTGAAAATAATTTATTAGAATATTTCTGATTAGAATGACTCTAATTATCGCGTGATTTAATTAAATAATTTAAATTCTAGATATATAGAATATGTCGCAGGAATATCTTTTATTAGAATGACTTTAATTATGGCGTGATATTTTTTCACATATATCGAATAATTGCCAATTAGATAATTATATACGGCTATATATAGATTATAGGAAATAATTTAATCAATATTGTTTCATATCGTATTTGATTTAAATTAAAATACATCATGCAATATTATATAGAATATGCGTAGGAAGTTATTCTATTAGAATGACTCTAATTATGACATGATTTCTCCCCCTATATTTGTATATTATGAACCATTCGTATTATGTTGAACTAATCCTCATAAATATATATAACAAAATTCATAGTAATCTTTCCTATTAAAATGACTATAATTATGGAATGACTGCAAGAAATAATATTGATTAGATTATCTTCTATTAGAATGACTCTGATTATGATGTGTTGTCTGTCACATCCCACCTTGGGGGGTATGACTGGCACCTGGTGCCCTACTGGGACCTGAACTGCTAGACTGCTAGGCTTGGGCACCTCTGGTGCCTGACTGGCTCTAACTCATATTTCTGGAAACAAAGGGCTATATAACGGCTGTAAACACAGCCCCCGGCCCATTGACCTATAGCCTCCTGTACCTGTACCAACAGCTGACCAGAAACATATCAACTCAGGGAAACCTATGCGGGCCGACAAGGCCACCATGCTGTCTAGTTATCTGCAACTCAATCATAAAGCACAAAAAAAACTACGTGACCGGCAAGGTCACCACTACTGGTAAACTATGGCCCCACACGGCCAACATAATAAAAAGAAAGAGTTCTAACAGCTATACAACTGCACGGCCTCACACGACCGGCTCATCTGACCACAGGGAGTATATATACAGACTGCAAGCCTCTAAGAATAGCAATAGAACTGATCGGGACAGGGCCCCGACCTACCCGTACTATACAACAAAAAGGAACATGAAATACACCTCTGAAATTCAGCCTCCGGAGGACAGGAGCTGAATACCCGACCACTGACAGGAATCACGTAGTATAGCCTGCTCGTCTACGAGTACCTGCAGGCAAGTAATGCAGCGCCCCACCGGGCGTCAGTACCGCTGGTACTGAGTATGTAAAGCAATAACTGAAATCAATAACATAACTGATGAAACTGAAATAGGAAGAACTAGATTAACTGTCTGATGGTGTAAATCGTACCTGTTGCTGGAGGGAGTAGGAGTCATATCTGGAGACGTATCATTCTACTACTAATCTACCAGTATCTAATGCGATATGACATAACAAACATAATATAACATGGCATACACAAACCTTACCCGGCCCCCATAAGCCGGGAGGTACAACCAGCACAGAATCTATACCCCTACCCCGGTCATCCCATCTCCTATAATGGCTGTAAGCATCCTGCCGGTCCCCTGGGTATGCACTTGGGCTCACTGAGCCCCTGACTATAACTGTACCTGAGTCCGAAGGACTCCTAATCAACACTCCGAGTGTACCCGCTCGACGGGGGTGTATAAGGGCCGACCAAGGCACAATATGGGGAAACTGGCATCCCATCTTCGTCCCCTTGCGGGACGGCATACCACTCCGTAGAGTGACGTGTCCTCGTCCTCTGGCGGACGAGTCGATACAGCTATTAACCCTGGGGCGGTCATGGATGCTGGGTAATCCAACCCCAAACAATACAACGGTCTCAACTAGTCATGCTATCTGCGTATCTCACGTGCTGAGGCTAACAGGGGTAAGGTATCGTATATATTACATGCTGGACTAGTAATAGCAATCTGTACGTATTTAATACATGCTGAGGCTGGTAAATGTATATATATAAATATGGCCTGTTGCCAAACTGTACTGGGGCAAATGCTATACAAAATAGTGTTTCGGCTAAAACTAGGTTGTTTACTGAGTTTCTGTATTAACATGATTTCCTATTCCTAACATGCTTTCTAAACTTCATTTTAGCCTACTGTTCTGTTTCTGAAGTGCCTTACGGATACCGCATTGCTTTGCGGGGTTTTAACTGAATACAATAATATCTTAACATTTCGTATTACATCACATACTGAGCATGATGTGCAGTTTCTAACACTTATGCTGAAATCTATATTGTACTAGTAAGTCTTACACAAGTTGTAATTTAATACTTCTAATACTGTATCAACATTCACAATAACGCAATACTTAACTTCTGAACATTCTACTGACCTGTATATTACTATACTGTCTCAATATTACTTAACTTGCCGAGTGAACGAGCTTTACGTACCTTATTCTTGAACTATTCGTCCGTCGGACGAGGCTCGACTGGTACTTCAACTATTTTCTCCCAACTGCATTCATAAATACGTCGATTAATACTAAATACAGCTTTATTGTAAAGAGCAACGTTACTTTCGATATAATTTATAGCCTAAACTTAGGCTTATTGAAAGACGGTCGAAAACTTGCTATTTTTCAGCAGGCCAGAAGGGAGACACGTTCACTTCACAGCTAGGAACACATAGACACTAATTTAGAGCAATTCCACTTACCTTAGCTCGGTGGCTCGACAATTCGTCGGCCGTATTTTACGAAACTGAATCCGTAGGAATGCTCTCTGCTGCTAAATACTTCGGTACCTGGGATTAATTTGAGTTTGGGCAGCGTTTAGCAGCGTAATCGGATGAAAATTATATAATTTCCTTCGTCCTTACTTCTCTCTGCCGAAGCCTCTGTTTTTTTTTTCTGAAGTTTCCTTTGGTTAAATGAAATTAAACCAAAGTGGGGCTTATATACTTGGGCCTGAACTTGGGCAACGTGTCACGGAGCCATCGCGGAGGCCTCACCTCCGTGACACGCTGCCATCGCGGAGGGGCTCTGCCTCGGCTCCTCCCGCGATGGTTCGGCGGGTTTCTCATCCGATCTTTTTCCCGGCCTTTCTCTAGCACGTATGGCCTTCTAATATGCTTAACTAACATGCGAATAGGTCGTCTAGGTGCCGCGAATTCCACGGGGTATAACATTCTTCCCCCCTTAAGAACATTCGTCCTCGAATGTACACTGTCATCTAGAGGACTACTTACTTTACTTTCTAGAAAAATTTCGGCAGAGTTTCCCCTGTAATATGGACTATCGCAAAAACCTGAAATGCAGAAAAGTCCAACACAGGCACTGCACACAATATTCTAAGATCCACTGGACAACTGAATATCACTTCTTTCTTTATCATTTACAACATACAACCATAAGGTACGACATAAATAATAATACGGACATACCTGTCGCCTGATTAGGCCTGAAATAGATGAGGGTATCTGGTTTTCATATCTTCTTCAGCCTCCCATGTCATTTTCTCCCGATTTCTGTTACGCCACAATACTTTGACAGATGCCACATCTTTAGTTCTCAGTCTGCGAATCTGTCTATCTAAAATGGCTACGGGAACCTCTTCATAGGCTAACTCTTCTGTGACCTGAACCTCCTGAACTGGAACTACTGTAGAAGGGTCCCCTACGAACTTCCTTAACATAGAGACGTGGAACACTGGGTGAACAGATTCTAGCTCTGGAGGCAAGTTCAACTCGTATGCAACTCGACCTATTCTTCGCCGAATCTGATATGGCCCAATAAATCTCGGGCTAAGCTTGCCTTTCTCACCAAACCTCATTACCCCTTTCATCGGGGACACTTTCAGGTATACCCAGTCATTTACTGAGAATTCTAGATTTCTGCGCCGCCTATCTGTATAAGACTTCTGGCGGCTCTGAGCGGTTAGTAAACGTTCTCGGATAAGCTTTATCTTTTCCTCGGACTGCCGAACAATGTCTGAGCCAACTAGTGCTGATTCTCCTATTTCAAACCAGCCCACCGGCGATCTACATTTTTGCCCGTATAATGCCTCGAAAGGCGCCATCTGAATAGTTGAATGGTAGCTGTTATTATAAGCAAATTCAATTAACGAAAGATGTTCATCCCAGGTACCTCCAAAATCTAGCACACACGCTCGTAGCATATCTTCGAGCGTCTGAATTGTACGTTCCGCCTGCCCATCTGTTTGAGGATGGAATGCTGTGCTCAAGTTAATCTGCGTCCCCAAACCTTTCTGAAACGACTGCCAGAATCTAGCTGTAAACTGTGCTCCCCTATCTGAAATGATAGATACCTGCACTCCATGCAATCTAACTATTTCTCTGATATATAATTCGGCATAATCCTCAGCTGAGAAGGTAGCCCTCACTGGCAGGAAATGAGCTGATTTTGTCAGCCTGTCAACTATTACCCAAACGGAATCATTTCTGCGTCTAGTACGGTGTAACCCTGTTACAAAATCCATGTTTATCGCTTCCCATTTCCACATAGGTATCATTATCTCTTGCGTCAAACCGCCCGGTTTCTGGTGCTCTGCTTTCACCTGCTGACAATTAGAACATCTAGATACAAATTCAGCTATCTCAGCTTTCATACCTGGCCACCAGTAGATGTCTCTGATGTAGTGGTACATTTTCGTCGCCCCTGGGTGAAGGGAATAGCGAGCGTAGTGTACCTCATGCATAATCTGGCCACGAAGTCCTGAAACATTCGGGACACATAGGCGGCCCTTACAGCGTAGCACATCATCCCCGGTTATCTGAAAATCTGGCTCCTTACCTTTCTGAATTCTATCTCTGAGCTGGACTAAATCGGGATCCTCGTACTGTCGTTCTTTTACCTCTGTAACTAATGATGACACGGCAGAATTCTGAATTACTGCTTTATTATTTTCTGTTTCCATTACTCGAACGGCTAGACCAGCTAACTGATGAATTTCTTTAGCTAACTTCTGCTTCTCAGGTCGCAAATACGCTAAACTCCCCATTGACTTTCGGCTCAGGGCATCTGCTACAACATTAGCTTTTCCGAGGTGGTATAGAATATTCACATCATAGTCTTTTAACAGCTCTAACCAGCGGCGTTGCCACAGATTCAACTCCCTCTGAGTGAAAATGTACTGTAAGCTCTTATGATCTGTGTAAATATCAACATGGACGCCGTACAGGTAATGCCTCCACATCTTCAAGGCATGAATTACTGCGGCCAATTCCAGGTCATGGGTAGGGTAATTCTTTTCGTGCTTCTTCAGTTGTCTGGAAGCATATGCAATTACTCTACCATGCTGCATCAACACACAGCCCAACCCGACACCTGACGCGTCGCAATAGACTGAGTAACCTTCCGTGCCTTCCGGCAATGCTAATACTGGGGCGGAGGTTAATCTGTCTTTCAGTTCCTGGAAGCTCTGCTCGCATGCCTCCGTCCACTGAAACTTTGCTGCTTTCTGTGTCAATTTAGTTAGAGGTGCTGCAATGGTCGAGAACCCCTCAACGAACCTCCTATAATATCCTGCCAACCCCAGAAAGCTACGAACTTCCGTCGGAGTGGTAGGCCTAGGCCATGACTTAACTACTTCTATCTTCTGCTTGTCTACCTGTATACCAGCGTCTGAGACAATATGCCCTAAAAAGGCCACTGAGTTAAGCCAGAATTCACACTTCGAAAATTTAGCATACAACTGGCGGTCCCTGAGAATCTGGAGCACTGTCCGCAAATGAGTCTGGTGATCTACTTCAGAGCGAGAATACACCAGAATATCATCAATGAATACTATCACGAACAAGTCCAGGAAAGGTCTGAAAATACTGTTCATTAGGTCCATAAAGACTGCTGGGGCATTCGTTAACCCGAAGGACATAACTAGAAATTCAAAATGTCCATATCGGGTCCTAAACGCTGTCTTAGGGATATCTCTCTCACGTACTCGGACCTGGTGATATCCAGACCGCAAGTCAATCTTAGAGAAGTATCTGGCTCCCTGCAACTGATCAAATAGGTCATCAATTCTGGGAAGCGGGTACTTGTTCTTTACTGTAACTTTATTTAGCTGCCGATAGTCTATGCACATTCGGAGCGAGCCATCTTTCTTCCTCACAAACAAGACTAGCGCACCCCACGGTGAAGTACTCGGCCTGATGAAACCTTTATCTAACAAATCTTTCAACTGCTCCTTTAATTCTCTGAGTTCTGCAGGAGCCATACGATAGGGAGGTATTGATATTGGCTGAGTGCCTGGTAACAAGTCGATAGCAAAGTCTATTTCCCTTTCTGGGGGAATACCAGGTAACTCATCAGGAAATACATCTAGGAATTCATTCACCACTGAGACAGACTGGAGTGTCGGAAATTCTGCTTGGACATCCTGAACTCTGACCAGATGGTAAATACACCCCTTAGATATCAACTTTCTCGCCTGAAGGTAGGAAATAAACCTACCTTTTGGCGTAGCGGTGCTGCCCTTCCACTCCCGTACTGATTCTCCCGGGAAGTGGAACCGGACCGTTTTGGTCCAACATTCAACATTAGCAAAACATGGTACTAACCAATCCATACCCATTATGGCATCGAAGTCTATCATTTCTAACTCGACCAGATCTACTGTGGTCTGACGATCAGCAACCTCTACTGTACACCCGCGGTAGATTCGGCTAGCTGTGATAGAGTCACCGACGAGCGTGGATACTAAGAAAGGCTGCTGTAATGATTCTGGTGTAATACTAAACTTCCGTGCCACAAATGGAGTAATGTAGGACAAAGTAGACCCTGGATCAATCAACACATAAGCAAGGTGTGAGCAGATGGTTAACATACCTGTCACAACATCAGGCGACGCTTCTGAATCCTGCCTCCCTGGTAAGGCATATGTGCGACTCGGACCCGCACCTGTACTGGAGGTCCCTGATCTGCCCCGACCCCTGCCTGCTGGAACTGAGGGCCTGCGCCCAGTCGAGGATGCTGTGGCTCGTGATCCTGCTGATGCCCTATCCTGTCTATCCCGGTCCTCTCGACCTCTGGCTGGGCAATCTATCATCAAATGGCCTTCTTGGCCACAAATATAACATGCGGAGGAACCATACCTGCATGCTCCAAAATGGCGTCGACTGCATATAGGGCAAAGTGGTAGTGTCACACCCCGCCTTGGGGGGTATGACTGGCACCTAGTGCCCTACTAGGACCTGACCTGCTGGACTGTTAAGCCTGGCACATCTGGTGCCTGGCTGGCTCTTACTCACATTTCTGGAAACAAAAGGCTATATAACGGCTGTAAACACAGCCCCCGGCCCATTGGCCTATAGCCTTCTGTACCTGTACTAACAGCTGACCAGAAACATCTCAATTCAGGGAAACCTATGCGGGCCGACAAGGCCACCATGCTGTCTAGTTATCTGCAACTAAATCATAACGTATTAAAAAGCTACGTGACCGGCAAGGTCACCACTACTGACAACTATGGCCCCACACGACCATCACAATAGAAAGAAGCAATGCTAACAACTATACAACTGCACGGCCTCTCACGACCGGCTCATCTGACCACAGGGAATATATACAGACTGCAAGCCTCTAGGAAGAATAATAGGAATGATCGGGACAGGGCCCCGACCTACCCGTACTGTACAGCAAAAGGAACTGAACTACACCTCTAGAAATTCAGTCTCCGGATGACAGGAGTTGAATACTTAACCGCTGATGGGGATCACGTGGTATCGCCTGCTCGTCTATGGGTACCTGCAGGCAAGTAATGCAGCGCCCCACCGGGCGTCAGTACCGCTGGTACTGAGTATGTAAAGCAATAACTAAAAAAGATATCTGAAACCAATAGCATAACTGACGAAACTGAAGTAGGAAGAACTAGATTATCTATCTGATGATGTAGATCGTACCTGTTCTTAATCATACTAAAGGGAGTAGGAATCATACCTGGAGACGTATCATCCTACTACTAATCTGCTCGTATCTAATGTAATATGGCATAAAATACATAACATAACATGGCATACACAAACCTTATCCGGCCCCCATAAGCCGGGAGGTACAACCAGCACAGAATCTATACCCATACCCCGGTCATCCCATCTCCTACAATGGCTGCAAGCATCCCGCCGGTCCCCTAGGTATGCACTTGGGCTCGCTGAGCCCCTGACTATAACTGCTTCTGAGTCCGGAGGACTCCTGAATCTGCACCCGGGCGTATCCGCTCGACTGGGGTGTGTAAGGGCCGATCAAGGCACAAATATGGGGAAAACTGGCATCCCATCTTCGTCCCCTTTGGGACGGCATGCCACTCCGTGGAGCAACGTATCCTCTTCCTCTGGCGGACGAGTCGATACAGCTATTAACCCTGGGCGGTCATGGATTCTAGGTAGTCCAACCCCAAACAATACAATGGTCTCAACTAGTAATACTGTCTGTATATCTCACATACTGAGGCTAATAGGGGTAAGGTATCATATATATTACATGCTGAGCTAATGATAGTAAGTTGTACGTATTTAATACGTGCTGAGGCCGGTAAATATATATAAATATGAATATAGTCTCCTGCCGGGCTGTACTGGGCAAATGCTATACGAGATAGTGTTTCTGCTGAAAACTATACTGTCTACTGAGTTTCTGTAGCAACATGATCTCCTATTTCTAACATGCTTTCTAAACTCTATTCTGGTATGTTATTCTATTTCTGAAATGCTTTACGGATACTGTACTACTTCACGGGGTTCCAACTGAACACAACAATATCTTAACATGGCATATCACATCACATACTGAGTATACTGGGCAATCTCTAACACTTGCATTAGAATTTATATCATACTGATAGGTTTCATACACATTACAACCCAATGTTTCTCACATCGTACCAATATTCATAATAGCAATACTCGACTTCTGAACATTCTACTGGTCTGTAATTTATTACACTATACTGATATTACTTAACTTGCCGAAGGAAACTAACTTTACATACCTTATCTTTGAATTATTCGTCCGTTGGACGAGGCTCGGCCGGTACTTCAACTATTTTCTCCCAACTGCATTCATAAATACGTCAATTAATACTAAATACAGCTTTATTGTAAAGAGCAACGTCACTTTCAATATAGTTTATAGCCTAAACTTAGGCTTATCGAAAGACGGTCGAAAACTCGCTATTTTTCAGCGGCCCAGAAGGGAGAAGTATTCACTTCTCAGCTAGGAACACATAGACATTAATTTAGAGCAATTCTACTTACCTTAGTTCGGTGGCTCGCCGATTCGTCAGCCGTATTTCACGAAACTAAATCTGTAGAAATGCTCTCTGCTGCTAAATACTTTGGTATCTAGGATTAATTTGAGTTTGGGCAGCGTTTGGCAGCGTAATCGGACGAAAATATATAATTTCCTTTGTTCCTTTCTTTTCCCCCTGCGTTTACCTCTGTTTCTCTGGAAATTTTTAAGGATTTTATCATTTAAAACCGAAGTGGGGCTCTATATACTTGGGCCTGGACAAGGCCAACGTGTCACGGAGCCATCGCGGTGGCCTCTCCTCCGTGACACGCTGCCATCGTGGAGGGGCTCTGCCTCGGCTCCTTCCGCGATGGTTCGACGGGCTTCTCGTCCGATCTTTTCCCGGCCTTTCTCCAGCACGTATGGCCTTCAAATATGCTTAACCAACGTGCGAATAGGTCATCTAGGTGCCGGGAATTCTAAGGGGTATAACATTCTCCCCCCCTTAAGAACATTCGTCCTCGAATGTACACTGTCATCTAGAGGACTACTTACTTTACTTTCTAGAAAAATTTCGGCAGAGTTTCCCCTGTAATATGGACTATCGCAAAAACCTGAAATGCAGAAAAGTCCAACACAGGCACTGCACACAATATTCTAAGATCCACTGGACAACTGAATATCACTTCTTTCTTTATCATTTACAACATACAACCATAAGGTACGACATAAATAATAATACGGACATACCTGTCGCCTGATTAGGCCTGAAATAGATGAGGGTATCTGGTTTTCATATCTTCTTCAGCCTCCCATGTCATTTCCTCCCGATTTCTATTACGCCACAATACTTTGACAGATGCCACATCTTTAGTTCTCAGTCTGCGAATCTGTCTATCTAAAATGGCTACGGGAACCTCTTCATAGGCTAACTCTTCTGTGACCTGAACCTCCTGAACTGGAACTACTGTAGAAGGGTCCCCTACGAACTTCCTTAACATAGAGACGTGGAACACTGGGTGAACAGATGCTGGCTCTGGAGGCAAGTTCAACTCGTATGCAACTCGGCCTATTCTTCGCCGAATCTGATATGGCCCAATAAATCTCGGGCTAAGCTTGCCTTTCTTACCAAACCTCATTACCCCTTTCATCGGGGACACTTTCAGGTATACCCAGTCATTTACTGAGAATTCTAGATTTCTACGCCGCCTATCTGCATAAGACTTTTGGCGGCTCTGAGCGGTTAGTAAACGTTCTCGGATAAGCTTTATCTTTTCCTCGGACTGCCGAACAATGTCTGAGCCAACTAGTGCTGATTCTCCTATCTCAAACCAGCCCACCGGCGATCTACACTTTCGCCCGTATAATGCCTCGAAAGGCGCCATCTGAATAGCTGAATGGTAGTTGTTATTATAAGCAAATTCAATTAACGAGAGATGTTCATCCCAGCTACCCCCAAAATCTAACACACACGCTCGTAGCATATCTTCGAGCGTCTGAATTGTACGTTCCGCTTGACCATCTGTTTGAGGATGGAATGCTGTGCTCAAGTTAACTTGCGTCCCCAAACCTTTCTGAAACGACTGCCAGAATCTAGCTGTAAACTGTGCTCCCCTATCTGAAATAATAGATACCGGCACCCCATGCAATCTAACTATTTCTCTGATATATAATTCGGCATAATCCTCAGCTGAGAAGGTAGCCCTCACTGGCAGGAAATGAGCTGATTTTGTCAGCCTATCAACTATTACCCAAATGGAATCATTTCTGCGTCTAGTACGGGGTAACCCTGTTACAAAATCCATGTTTATTGCTTCCCATTTCCACATAGGTACCGTTATCTCTTGCATCAAACCGCCCGGTTTCTGGTGCTCGGGTTTTACCTGCTGACAATTAGAACATCTAGACACAAATTCAGCTATCTCAGCTTTCATACCTGGCCACCAGTAGATGTCTCTGATATCGTGGTACATTTTCGTCGCCCCTGGATGAAGGGAATAGCGAGCATAGTGTACCTCATGTATGATTCGTCCACGAAGCCCTGAAACATTTGGGACACAGAGGCGGCCCTTACAACGTAGCACATTATCCTCGGTTATCTGAAAATCTGGATCCTTACCCTTCTGAACTCTATCTCTGAGCTGGACTAAATCGGGATCCTCGTACTGTCGTTCTTTTACCTCTGTAGCCAATGATGACATCGCAAAATTCTGAATTACTGCTCCATCATTTACTGTTTCCATTATTCGAACGGCTAGACCAGCTAACTGATGAATTTCCTTAGCTAATTTCTGTTTCGCAGGTCGTAAATACGCTAAACTCCCCATTGACTTACGACTCAGGGCATCTGCTACAACATTAGCTTTTCCGGGGTGGTATAGAATATTCACATCATAGTCTTTTAACAGCTCTAACCAGTGGCGTTGCCGCAGATTCAACTCCCTCTGAGTGAAAATGTACTGTAAGCTCTTGTGATCAGTATAAATATCAACATGAACTCCGTACAGGTAATGCCTCCACATCTTTAACGCGTGGATTACTGCGGCCAATTCCAGGTCATGGGTAGGATAATTCTTTTTGTGTTTCCTCAGCTGTCTGGAGGCATATGCAATTACTCTACCATGCTGCATCAACACACAACCCAATCCGACACCTGACGCATCGCAATAGACTGAATAACCTTCTGTGCCTTCCGGCAATGCTAACACTGGGGCGGAGGTTAATCTGTCTTTCAATTCCTGGAAACTCTGCTCGCATGCCTCTGTCCACTGAAATTTTGCTGCTTTCTGTGTTAATTTGGTCAGAGGTGCCGCAATGGTCGAGAACCCTTCAACAAACCTCCTATAATATCCTGCCAACCCCAGAAAGCTACGAACTTCAGTCGGGGTGGTAGGCCTAGGCCATGACTTATCTGCTTCTATCTTCTGCTTGTCTACCTGTATACCAACGTCTGAGACAATACACCCTAAAAAGGCCACTGAGTTAAGCCAGAATTCACACTTCGAGAATTTAGCATACAACTGGCGGTCCCTGAGAATCTGGAGCACTGTCCGCAAATGAGTCCGGTGATCTGCTTCAGAGCGAGAATACACCAGAATGTCATCAATGAATACTATCACGAACAAGTCCAGGAAAGGTCTGAAAATACTGTTCATCAGGTCCATAAAGACTGCTGGGGAATTCGTTAACCCGAAGGACATAACTAGAAATTCAAAATGTCCATATCGGGTCCTAAACGCTGTCTTAGGAATGTCTTTCTCACGTACTCGGACCTGGTGATATCCGGACCGCAAGTCAATTTTAGAAAAGTATCTGGCTCCCTGCAACTGATCGAATAAGTCATCAATTCTGGGGAGCGGATACTTGTTCTTTACTGTAACTTTATTTAGCTGCCGATAATCTATGCACATTCGGAGCGAGCCATCTTTCTTCCTTACGAATAAAACTGGCGCACCCCATGGTGAAGTACTCGGCCTGATAAAACCTTTATCTAACAAATCTTTCAACTGCTCCTTTAATTCTCTGAGTTCTGCAGGAGCCATACGATAGGGAGGAATTGATATCGGCTGAGTGCCTGGTAACAAGTCAATAGCAAAGTCTATTTCCCTTTCTGGGGGAATACCGGGTAACTCATCTGGGAACACATCAGGGAATTCATTCACCACTGGAACAAACTGGAGTGTCGGAGATTCTGCTTGGACATCCTGAACTCTGACCAGATGATAAATGCATCCCTTGGATATCAACTTTCTCGCCTGAAGGTAGGAAATAAACCTACCTTTTGGCGTAGCGGTACTACCCTTCCACTCCCGCACTGCTTCTCCTGGGAAGTGGAATCGGACCGTCTTGGTCCAACATTCAACATTGGCAAAACATGGTACTAACCAGTCCATACCCATTATGGCATCGAAGTCTATCATTTCTAACTCGACCAGATCTACTGTGGTCTGACGGTCAGCAATCTCTACTGTACACCCGCGGTAGATTCGGCTAGCTGTGATAGAGTCACCGACGGGCGTAGATACTAAGAAGGGCTGCTGTAATGATTCTGGTACAATACTAAACTTCTGTGCCACAAATGGAGTAATATAGGACGAAGTAGACCCTGAATCAATTAACACATAAGCAGGGTGTGAGCAGATAGTTAGCATACCTGTCACAACATCAGGCGACGCTTCTGAATCTTGCCTCCCTGGTAAGGCATATGTACGGCTTGGGCCCGCACCTGTACTGGAGGCCCCTGATCTGCCCCGACCCCTGCCTGCTGAAACTAAGGGCCTGCGCCTAGTCGAGGATATTGTGGCTCGTGACCCTGCTGATGCCCCATCCTGTCTATCACGGTCCTCTCGACCTCTGGCTGGGCAATCTTTCATCAAATGGCCTTCTTGGCCACAAATATAACATGCGGTGGACGCATATCTGCATGCTCCAGGATGGCGTCGACTGCATATAGGGCAAAGTGGTAGGGTATACCTGCTCTGCTCTGCCCTCCTCTGTGATGGTGAATCTGCCATCTGCGAGCCTCTACCAGTCCCTGACTGCCCCCTGCCGCTGAATCTACCCCGCTGTGACTGTGGCGGAGGCGGGGGCCTGGGCGGCTTGTCTGACAATCGGGGCCTGGGTCCTCCCCGGGCTTCTCTCTGTAACTCAACTGGCCTGTCCCGGCGACGCTGTTCCTGATTAACCCTTCTGACCTCTCGTTGTCGCTGCCTGATGCCCTCAATATTCTGGGCAAATGCCTGAATTCGGGCAATGTCCATGTCCTCTCGTAGTGTGGCTGTAGTACAAATCTCAACATATTCTGGATTCAACCCCGTAATAAAGCGATGCACTCTGGATGCCATGGTATCAACGAAGGCCGGTGCATATCGGGCTAAGGAATCAAACTGCAAAGAATATTCCCAAACACTCATGGCCCCCTGTTCTAGATGTAGGAACTGGTCTACCCGGGCCTGTCGAATCTCCCGCGGCAAATAGTGATCTAGAAAGGCTCCTGAAAAGCTGGACCAGGTGGGAGGGGAAACATCTCTCCCTCGGGACCTCTTCCAACTTTCGTACCATAACACCGCAATATCCCATAACCGGAATGCTGCCAACTCAACTGACTCGGTAGACGTGGCATGCATAACCCTGAAGATCCTCTGCATTTGGTCCAGAAAATCCTGAGGGTCCTCTGTCCGATCCGTACCTGTAAATTCTGGGGGATTCAAAGCTAAGAACTCTCGGACCCTCGAACTACCGGGCCCTCCTGATGATTCTGCAACTGTGGCTGGCATTGGCTGACGCTGAGCAGCCATTATCTGTGCTAACATAACTACAGCACTCCTAACCTCCTGGTCAGAAGGAGTCAATATAGGGGCTGCTGAAGGTAGTGTCGCCCCAAGTGGCTCCTGACGTGGTGGAGACTTCTGAGGAGGCTGGGATGATGCCTCTGTAGTGCCCTCTGGTCGGGCTGTCTCCAAATGAGGGGGAGGCATCCTGCTGGTGCCTTCTCCTGCTGCAATGTCTAAGCTCCGACCTGTGGTAGGATGTCGCTGGTCTGACATTATCTGTAACCAAAGAATATGGTAAGCTTTTAGGGACTCAACCCTATACTGTACCGCTTTATAGCACGACTGAATAAGAACAAAAGGCAACCATCCTATCATGCCTTGCAGCCTCCTATCCATAGTATGTGGTGCACAACACGTCCATGGACAAGACTCTACTTAGCACGACTTGCAGACTCCCTGGGATACGACCTGCTCTGATACCAAATTTGTCACACCCCGCCTTGGGGGGTATGACTGGCACCTGGTGCCCTACTAGGACCTGACCTGCTGGACTGTTAAGCCTGGCACATCTGGTGCCTGGCTGGCTCTTACTCACATTTCTGGAAACAAAGGGCTATATAACGGCTGTAAACATAGCCCCCAGCCCATTGGCCTATAGCCTTCTGTACCTGTATTAACAGCTGACCAGAAACATCTCAATTCAGGGAAACCTATGCGGGCCGACAAGGCCACCATGCTGTCTAGTTATCTGCAACTCAATCATAACGTATTAAAAAGCTACGTGACCGGCAAGGTCACCACTACTGACAACTATGGCCCCACACGACCATCACAATAGAAAGAAGGAATGCTAACAACTATACAACTGCACGGCCTCTCACGACCGGCTCATCTGACCACAGGGAATATATACAGACCGCAAGCCTCTAGGAAGAATAATAGGAATGATCGGGACAGGGCCCCGACCTACCCGTACTGTACAGCAAAAGGAACTGAACTACACCTCTAGAAATTCAGTCTCCGGATGACAGGAGCTGAATACTCAACCGCTGATGGGGATCACGTGGTATCGCCTTCTCGTCTATGGGTACTTGCAGGCAAGTAATGCAGCGCCCCACCGGGCGTCAGTACCGCTGGTACTGAGTATGTAAAGCAATAACTAAAAAAGATATCTGAACCAATAGCATAACTGACGAAACTGAAGTAGGAAGAACTAGATTAACTATCTGATGATGTAGATCGTACCTGTTCTTAATCATACTGAAGGGAGTAGGAATCATACCTGGAGACGTATCATCCTACTACTAATCTGCTCGTATCTAATGTAATATGGCATAACATACATAACATAACATGGCATACACAAACCTTACCCGGCCCCCATAAGCCGGGAGGTACAACCAGCACAGAATCTATACCCCTACCCCGATCATCCCATCTCCTACAATGGCTGCAAGCATCCCGCCGGTCCCCTGGGTATGCACTTGGGCTCGCTGAGCCCCTGACTATAACTGCATCTGAGTCCGGAGGACTCCTGAATCTGCACCCGGGCGTATCCGCTCGACTGGGTGTGTAAGGGCCGATCAAGGCACAAATATGGGGAAAACTGGCATCCCATCTTCGTCCCCTGTGGGACGGCATGCCACTCCATGGAGCGACGTATCCTCATCCTCTGGCGGACGAGTTGATACAGCTATTAACCCTGGGCGGTCATGGATGCTAGGTAGTCCAACCCCAAACAATACAACGGTCTCAACTAGTAATACTGTCTGTATATCTCACATACTGAGGCTAATAGGGGTAAGGTATCGTATATATTACATGTTGAGCTAATGATAGTAAGCTGTACGTATTTAATACGTGCTGAGGTAGGTAAATATATATAAATATGAATATAGTCTCCTGCCGGGCTGTACTGGGCAAATGCTATACGAGATAGTGTTTCTGCTGAAAACTATACTGTCTACTGAGTTTCTGTATCAACATGATCTCCTATTTCTAACATGCTTTCTAAACTCTATTCTAGTCTATTATTCTATTTCTGAAATGCTTTACAGATACTGTACTACTTCACGGGGTTCCAACTGAACACAACAATATCTTAACATGGCATATCACATCACATACTGAGTATACTGGGCAATCTCTAACACTTGCGTTAGAATTTATATCATACTGATAGGTTTCATACACATTACAACCCAATGTTTCTCACATCGTACCAATATTCATAATAACGCAATACTCGACTTCTGAACATTCTACTGGTCTGTAATTTATTACACTATACTGATATTACTTAACTTGCCGAAGGAAACTAACTTTACATACCTTATCTTTGAATTATTCGTCCGTTGGACGAGGCTCGGCCGGTATTTCAACTATTTTCTCCCAACTGCATTCATAAATACGTCAATTAATACTAAATACAGCTTTATTGTAAAGAGCAACGTCACTTTCGATATAGTTTATAGCCTAAACTTAGGCTTATCGAAAGACGGTCGAAAACTCGCTATTTTTCAGCGGCCCAGAAGGGAGAAGTATTCACTTCTCAGCTAGGAACACATAGACATTAATTTAGAGCAATTCTACTTACCTTAGTTCGATGGCTCGCCGATTCGTCGGCCGTATTTCACGAAACTAAATCCGTAGAAATGCTCTCTGCTGCTAAATACTTTGGTATCTAGGATTAATTTGAGTTTGGGCAGCGTTTGGCAGCGTAATCGGACGAAAATATATAATTTCCTTCGTTCCTTTCTTTTCCCCCTGCGTTTACCTCTGTTTCTCTGGAAATTTTTAAGGATTTTATCATTTAAAACCGAAGTGGGGCTCTATATACTTGGGCCTGGACAAGGCCAACGTGTCATGGAGCCATCGCGGAGGCCTCTCCTCCGTGACACGCTACCATCGCGGAGGGGCTCTGCCTCGGCTCCTTCCGCGATGGTTCGACGGGCTTCTCGTCCGATCTTTTCCCGGGCCTTTCTCCAGCACGTATGGCCTTCAAATATGCTTAACCAACGTGCGAATAGGTCGTCTAGGTGCCGGGAATTCTACGGGGTATAACAGGTAGGGTATACCTACTCTGCTCCGCCCTCCTCTGTAATGGTGAGTCTGCCATCTGCGAGCCTCTACCAGTCTCTGACTGCCCCCTGCGGCTGAATCTACCCCCCTGCAACTATGGCAGAGGCGGGGGCCTGGGCGGCCTGTCTGACAATCGTGGCCTGGGTCCTCCCCGGGCCTCTCTCTGTAACTCAGCTGGCCTGTCCCGGCGACGCTGTTCCTGATTGACCCTTCTGATCTCCCGATGTCGCTGTCTGATGCCCTCAATATTCTGGGCAAATGCCTGAACTCGAGAAATGTCCATGTCCTCTCGCAGTGTGGCCGTAATACAAGTCTCGACATATTCTGGATTCAGTCCCATAATAAAATGGTGCACTCTGGATGCCATGGTATCAACAAAGGCCGGTGCATATCGAGCCAAAGAATCAAACTGCAAGGAATATTCCCGAACACTCATGGCCCCCTATTCTAGATGTAGGAACTGGTCTACCCGGGCCTGTCGAATCTCCCGCGGCAAATAGTGATCCAGAAAGGCTCTTGAAAAGCTGGACCAGGTGGGAGGGGAAACATCTCTCCCTCGGGACCTCTCCCAGCTTTCATACCATAACACCACAATATCCCGTAACCGGAATGCTGTCAATTCAACTGATTCAGTAGGCGTAGCATGCATAACCCTGAAGATTCTCTGCATCTGATCCAGAAAATCTTGGGGGTCCTCTATTCGGTCCGTGCTTGTAAACTGTGGGGGGTTCAGGGCTAAGAACTCTCGGACCCTCGAACTACCGGGCCCTCCTGATAATTCTGCAACTGTAGACGACATTGGTTGACGCTGCGCAGCCATCATCTGTGCTAACATAACTACAGCACTCCTAACCTCCTGGTCGGAAGGTGTCGGTATAGGGACTGCTGAAGGTGCTGTCGCCCCAAGTGGCTCCTGACGTGGTGGAGACTGCTGAGGAGGCTGGGACGATGCCTCTGTAGTGCCCTCTGATCGGGCTGTTTCCAAATGAGGGGGAGGCATCCTGCTGGTGCCTTCCCCTGCTGCAATGTCTAAACTCCGACCTGTGATAGGATGTCGCTGGTCTGACATTATCTGTAACCAAAGAATATAGTAAGCTTTTAGGGACTCAACCCTATGTTGCACCGCTCTATGGCACGACTGAATAAGAACAAAAGACAACCATCCTATCATGCCTTGCAGCCTCCTATCCATAGTATGTGGTGCACAACACATCCATGGACAGGACTCTGCTTAGCACGGCTTGCAGACTCCCTGGGATACGACCTGCTCTGATACCAAATTTGTCACATCCCGCCTTGGGGGGTATGACTGGCACCTGGTGCCCTACTGGGACCTGAACTGCTAGACTGCTAGGCTTGGGCACCTCTGGTGCCTGGCTGGCTCTAACTCATATTTCTGGAAACAAAGGGCTATATAACGGCTGTAAACACAGCCCCCGGCCCATTGGCCTATAGCCTCCTGTACCTGTACCAACAGCTGACCAGAAACATATCAACTCAGGGAAACCTATGCGGGCCGACAAGGCCACCATGCTGTCTAGTTATCTGCAACTCAATCATAAAGCACAAAAAAAACTACGTGACCGGCAAGGTCACCACTACTGATAAACTATGGCTCCACACGGCCAACATAATAAAAAGAAAGAGTTCTAACAGCTATACAACTGCACGGCCTCACACGACCGGCTCATCTGACCACAGGGAGTATATATACAGACTGCAAGCCTCTAAGAATAGCAATAGAACTGATCGGGACAGGGCCCCGACCTACCCGTACTATACAACAAAAAGGAACATGAAATACACCTCTGAAATTCAGCCTCCGGAGGACAGGAGCTGAATACTCGACCGCTGACAGGAATCACGTTGTATCGCCTACTCGTCTACGAGTACCTGCAGTCAAGTAATGCAGCGCCCCACCAGGCGTCAGTACCGCTGGTACTGAGTATGTAAAGCAATAACTGAAATCAATAACATAACTGATGAAACTGAAATAGGAAGAACTAGATTAACTGTCTGATGGTGTAAATCGTACATGTTCTTAATCATGCTGGAGGGAGTAGAAGTCATATCTGGAGACGTATCATTCTACTACTAATCTACCAGTATCTAATGCGATATGACATAACAAACATAATATAACATGGCATACACAAACCTTACCCGGCCCCCATAAGCCGGGAGGTACAACCAGCACAGAATCTATACCCCTACCCCGGTCATCCCATCTCCTATCCCTGGGTATGCACTTGGGCACGCTGAGCCCCTGACTATAACTGTACTTGAGTCCGAAGGACTCCTAATCAACACCCCGGGCGTACCCGCTCGACGGGGGTGTATAAGGGCCGACCAAGGCACAATATGGGGAAACTGGCATCCCATCTTCGTCCCCTTGCGGGACGGCATACCACTTCGTAGAGTGACGTGTCCTCGTCCTCTGGCGGACGAGTCGATACAGCTATTAACCCTGGGGCGGTCATGGATGCTGGGTAATCCAACCCCAAACAATACAACGGTCTCAACTAGTCATGCTATCTGCGTATCTCACGTGCTGAGGCTAACAGGGGTAAGGTATCGTATATATGCTGGACTAGTAATAGCAATCTGTACGTATTTAATACATGCTGAGTCTGGTAAATGTATATATATAAATATGGCCTGTTGCCAAACTGTACTGGGGCAAATGCTATACAAAATAGTGTTTAAGCTAAAACTAGGTTGTTTACTGAGTTTCTGTATTAACATGATTTCCTATTCCTAACATGCTTTCTAAACTTCATTTTAGCCTACTGTTCTGTTTCTGAAGTGCCTTACGGATACCGCATTGCTTTGCGGGGTTTCAACTGAATACAACAATATCTTAACATTTCGTATTACATCACATACTGAGCATGCTGTGCAGTTTCTAACACTTATGCTGAAATCTATATCGTACTAGTAAGTCTTACACAAGTTGTAATTTAATACTTCTAATACTGTATCAACATTCACAATAACGCAATACTTAACTTCTGAACATTCTACTGACCTGTGAATTACTATACTGTCTCAATATTACTTAACTTGCTGAGGGAACGAGCTTTACGTACCTTATTCTTGAACTATTCGTCCGTCGGACGAGGCTCGACTGGTACTTCAACTATTTTCTCCCAACTGCATTCATAAATACGTCGATTAATACTAAATACAGCTTTATTGTAAAGAGCAACGTTACTTTCGATATAATTTATAGCCTAAACTTAGGCTTATCGAAAGACGGTCGAAAACTTGCTATTTTTCAACGGGCCAGAAGGGAGAAACGTTCACTTCACAGCTAGGAACACATAGACACTAATTTAAAGCAATTCCACTTACCTTAGCTCGGTGGCTCGACGATTCGTCGGCCGTATTTTACGAAACTGAATCCGTAGGAATGCTCTCTGCTGCTAAATACTTCGGTACCTGGGATTAATTTGAGTTTGGGCAGCGTTTAGCAGCGTAATCGGATGAAAATTATATAATTTCCTTCGTCCTTACTTCTCTCTGCCGAAGCCTCTGTTTTTTTTCCTGAAATTTCCTTTGGTTAAATGAAATTAAACCAAAGTGGGGCTTATATACTTGGGCCTGAACCTGGGCAACGTGTCACGGAGCCATCGCGGAGGCCTCACCTCCGTGACACGCTGCCATAGCGGAGGGGCTCTGCCTCGGCTCCTCCCGCGATGGTTCGGCGGGTTTCTCGTCCGATCTTTTTCCCGGCCTTTCTCTAGCACGTATGGCCTTCTAATATGCTTAACTAACATGCGAATAGGTCGTCTAGGTGCCGGGAATTCCACGGGGTATAACATTGTCATGTCTCTAATTAAAGAAAATATTCTGATCTAAATTATATTCTGCAGTATCTGATTATAAAATTATAAATAGTTAAATGTGAGTGTTATGTTTGCAGGAAATAATATTGATTGGATTATTTCCTATTAGAATGACTCTAATTATGGTGTAATTTAATAAAATTATTTAAATTTTAAATATATATAATATGCCGTAGGAATATTTTCTATCAGAATGACTCTAATTATGACGTGATCTTTTCGTATATATCATATAATTTGAAATATTTTTTTCTTATAAAAGTGTCAAGTGGTCAATTTTCAACATGTTACTTGGCACTTTTACAATAAAAAATATTTCATCTAATTATATAATAACTCTAATTATGACATTTTTTTAACCATATTTCTATAATAAACATAATAATATTAATATTATTTATTAGATTTATTTATTTTCCTTATCATAATAAGATGAAATATTTTTTATTGTAAAGGTGCCAAGTGACTAGTTCTCAATTTGACACTTGACTTAACCTCATACTTCACTACTCTCCTTTTAATAATATATAGATTTCTATTAGAATGACTCTAATTATGACGTGATTTTTCCTATATATCATATAATTTGAAATATTTTTTTATTGTAAAAATGCCAAGTGATTAATTCTCAATATGCCACTTGGCACTTTTACAATAAAAAATATTTCATCTAGTTATATAATAACTCTAATTATGGCATGATTTTTTTTTACCATACCTCTATAATAAACATAATAATATTAATATTATTTATTAGATTTATTTTTTTCCTTATCATAATAAGATGAATATTTTTTATTGTAAAAGTGCCAAGTATCTGGTTCTCAATTTGCTACTTGACTTAACCTCATACTTCACTACCCTTTTAATAATATATAGATATAGATATACATAATATAATTGCTAATCAAATAATGATATGCAATTATATGATATCTCTAATTATAGAAAATATTTTAATCTTCTACATTTTAAATAATTTAAATATATTACGTAATAATTAATGACTTTGTAATAAATGTTCACAATCTTTTCATTATTAGTAATACTCATTTTAAATAAATTTATTAAATTTAAAATATTTTTATTATAAAAGTGTCAAGTGGTGAGTTGTCAATACGCTACTTGGTTTAACCTCATGCTTCACTACTCTCCTTTTTAATAATATATAGATTTGAAGAGCTACTATATAATTGGATTAGTTCAGGTGGATACTAATACATAGACACATGTCTTAAAAATTATAAAAGATTGAAATATTCTTTTATTTTATTTCTTATTATTTATTTTGAATTCTATTAATTATAAAGTAATCGTTATTTTTGGTTTATCTTATATCTAAAATTATACATTTTATGCTAATTGTTTAAGCTCATATCAATTTTTATAAGAAAAAGTATTAGTGGTAATTAATTTAATTCAGTTACACAATTCTAAACTACATTTGAATGTGTAAAATAAAAAGAAAACACATTCTACAATCTGTATAATTTTTACTTCGTATGGATAGCCGTTTGAGCTGCTTTTTTTTTTTTTTTTTTTTTTTTGCTATTTAGTTAATTTATTTCATCTTTGCCATTAATAGAATTTAAATAGGAATAAAGTAAAATAACATCTCCATCTTTCATAGTTTTCAGGGCACGTCTCAGTTATTTAAGGATTTTTTGACATTTACTTGAGCAAAAACTAGTGGACCACAGCCAAACCTAATTCCACGGATTTATAGTTACACAGTATTGTAATTGTGTTGACCAGCTGTTTGATATTTACTTGAGCAAAAATTAATGGAGCAAAGCCAAACCCCAATATAGTAATTACATAGTATAACAACTATGATGATCTATTTGTTTGTCATAATATAATTATAGAATAGTACAGACGTATTGTTTGGTTGCACAAGTATAATTACATAATTGATTAAAATTTTAAAATAAAAGCTAATTACCTAAAATTAATATTTGATAAATATGTGTCTATATAAATGATATTAAACTAGATATATAAGACTCTAAAAAATATATTAATTCATAGCTATATATTTTAAATTTAAATTAATAATATTTTAATTGAATTAATTATAAAAACTAAATCATATTTTTAAGAACATCATCGGATGCATGTTTGACAAAAATATTAATATTATAAATATAATGTCATAAAATTATTTGAATATTTACTAAAAAATAATCTATCAATTCTAATTTAAAAAAAAATGGCATGCAATGTGAAATAACAAATCAATACTACTAAAATAAATAAATCATAAGTTCAAAATTAAGAAAACAAGTAAACATGATATTCTTATGTCAAATTCCAACATAACTTAAATTAAGTTCTAATATAATTTAAATAGATATAATTCAAAAGAAAAGGAAAACAATCTATAACATCATTTAACAATGAAATTCTACCTTAATTCAAAAACTAGAATAATATTACATTTATGTTAAATGAAAAAAATTAAAAAAAATAATTACGAGCAATTATTTACAATTGCAAAAAATAAATGTTGGGAAATAAGAAGAAAGAAAATGAAAGATAAATAATGTAAAATAAAAAATATTCTAAAAATAAAAACAAAAAGAAATCAAAATGATAAAAATAAAGAAAATAAATAAAATAAAAATAAAAATGAAAAAAATTAAAAAGTAACATTGTATTTACATCATTTAATTACCCGCAATTCTCACCACCGCCTGTGAATTGGAGAGCGTAATTACTCTCTCCCAATTACAACCAATTCCATGCTAACCTGACCAAATAAATAAGTTAAACTGTATAATTACACTCAAATTCAATACCAAATAATTTTTCAAACATGCTCTAAATATAAAATTCAAAAAATTATTATACTTTAAATATATATTTTATCCTTCGCTCAAAAAAGCTCATATCAACCAAATTGATTTCTGCTGCGGCCAATGAAAATTATAAGGTAGAATACCTTTTTAAAAAATAAGATAGAATATATTTTAAAAATAAAATAAAATAAAATCAATAAAGGGATATATATATATGTCTCAAATTGAATTCTATATTTACTAAATAGCAGAAGATCTTTTTTGGTTGAAAGAAGAAATTTCATTAATAATATTAGGCTATTACAGAGAGTCATGTGGGACATTGTCCCTATAATTAGCCTTGATTATATTAAGATTACCTAGATTAACTAATATATTACGTGCACCTGCCGAAACTAGCTTAGTATATATTACACCTTCTTTCTCCGTTTCCAAAATAACATTAGTGCACGTAGGAGGTGTTTGCAAAATAGTTAGTTGATTGCTGCTTCTTTGGTTGGATCCCCGTTTAGTCAAAAAATCTGCCATTTTGCTTCCTTTCCAGAAGTTATGCCGAATAACTGAATTCCCCAACCTCCTCAACAGTGACCTGCATAGATTAACATCTTTGAGATAAATAGAGTGTGATTGTTGCAATAGCTTAATTACCTCTGGCTGAGTTAGTCTCAGTTTTAATAGGTACTTAGTTGTTATCCGGTACTAGTTGGAGTTCTTGATGTGGTGCTTGCAATTCAGCCAATGAGTGGTGAAATGCATTGATTCTCCTATAGTATCCTGGAATTTAATTACCCATGGAGTCTCGGATTATTCCACCTATCCCTCGCTTTTTAGTTTTATGCAAAAGGAGTCATTAGTATTTAACTTGTAATGACTTGACCTGGGGGAGGGGGGAGAGGGGACCAAGAAATTTTAATTTTCTTTTGAAGGGAGGGGTTATTGGCATAATAGGTGGTAAATTTAAATTCAACGGCCCTCATAATGATATGGTTAATATTGATGTTGGCCGACTTGTTCTTAAAAGTATTTTGATTGCGATTGATCCAAATATGTCAAAGAGCGAAAGGATAGAACTTTTTCCATAAAAAACTGTTTGCTATGCAGAAGTATATCAAGGTCCCTCATCCCATGTAGACAATAATTTTCCTACTATGCTAATATTGTGCATATTGAGACTAAAATTTGGCCAAAATTTCTTTGTGATTTATACTCAAAGAAGATGTGGGTTATGGTTTCCTATATGCCTTGATATATAGGACAAAGAGTTATTGGTTATCCCTATATGTTGAAGGTAGACTTTGGTGTGAAGCCTATGATGAGAACAAAGCCAAAGGAAGAATTTAATTCTCGGGGGGAGGGGGGGGGGTTTGTTGTTTTTAGAGACCATATCTAGTTGAAAGAATACTCCGCACAATCGTGAGATCTAATAAGTTTGAGGGTTGATTTAGTGGTGAATATACCATTTGCGTTTCCAAACCAATAAGGTATATCTCGATTCGATGCGTGCAAAGCAATGGCATTAGCATTAGTGATAATATCATCAGGAACGATGAAAGATAATTTTGTCCAATCCTATTTATCCTCGTTCAAAGATTTAAAAGGTTAAGATTGGTATCCTTTTGAGTGAGAGGTCTATGGATTAGGGATCTTAAATGAGGGGTCTTTTGGGATCCAATTAGAATTTCATAAATTAATAGTGTCTTCTTTTCTTAGCAGCCAAGTTGTTGCTTGAGAACAAATTTTACTCCCTTATAGAATGTTCTACCAAATAAAAGAGAATGAGGAGGTGGTTGATTTTTAGTCATATTTATTGATGAGAGTGCAAGCCCATAAGAGGTTGTGGTTAGTATAGAGTCTCCATGATAATCTGGCTACAATAGAGAGATTTTTGGTCTCTGCTTTGGTTAGTCCCAGTCCTCTTTTTTTCTCAGGAAGAGTGACAATATCGCAATTTATGTAGTGGATATTTTTCTTCTGGGAATTTGATCCCCATAAAAAGTCTCTTTGAATTTTGTCAATGGCTTTGCAACTTTTCTTGGGTAGTAAAAAATACTGTATAGAGTGAGCAGGAATAACATTTATGGTGGATTTAATTAAGGTTACTCCACCAGCCGAGCTAAGAAAATTTACTTTCCAATTAGTGAATTTGCATTTCATGTTAGCAAGGATATATTGAAAATCAGTAGACTTAGGCTTATTGCTTACTATAGAAAATCCTAAATATTTTCCAAAGCTTTGATGTGTCTAATATTTAGTAGTTGGTACACTTGGTCTCTGATTGATGCATCACAAATTTAGAGAAGAGGACTTTGGACTTTACAAAGTTTATTTTTTGTCCCGATAGTTTGCAGAAAGTAGTGAGAACTTTGTGAATAGATTTGGTATTTGATTTAGCCATTAGAGTCAAGTCATCAACATAAAAAGGTGAGAAAAATTTGGGTCTTTCCTTGTGAGGCAGATTGGGTCCCAATTTAGGATGTCCACCTAGTGAGATATGTATCTCAAATGCATCTCGGTACAAAAGTATGAAGATGTAGGGTGACACTGGATTACCTTGTCGGATGCCTCGGGAGGGATAAAAATAGTTAGTGTTTGATCCATTGACCAAAATACCAATATTGTTAGTACTTATACAATCCCTAATTAATTTAGAGATGTTAGGAGGAAATTTGAAGAAAATAAGTGTATGGTAGACAAAGGAACAATCAAAAGTTTTTTTCTAAATAAATTTTAAGGATCAAGTTTCCTTTGGAAAGTTTGCTTTTGTTAACATGATTCACTTATTCCTATATTATAATAGCATTATCGCTGACACGTCTGTCTTTCAAGAAACTGGTTTGCTAAGGACCGATGAGTTTATTTAGAAAAGACTTGATTCGGTTGGCAATTACTTAAGTAACAACCTTGTACATAGTATTGCATAAGCCAATTGGTCTAAAGTTTTTTAAATAGTTGGTATGCTTAAATTTAGGGATTATGCAAATGAGCGTGTCATTTAAGTCACTGGGGATTTAGTAGGCGTTAAAGATATTATAACAGCTATGACACTCCGTAAGTTTCTATCGTTTAGTCGACGTATTCGTACATTATCCAAGAGTTTTAGAGTACATCGCGTACGAGAAAGGGTCTGAAAAAAGGTCGAACGACCGTGAAATCGAGGTTGCAAGGGAGAAGGTCGGACAAGGTGCCAAAAGGGCAACATGTCACGAACCCTCCCCCTCCACGATGGGCTCCGTGACATGCCCTACAATTGGCGCGATGAGGTTCGTGCCACGGGCTCCCTGTCCACCGCCCAAGTATATATATAAAGCCCCTTCACTTGTTGAATCATTACATATGTATACATCTTCATCCAGAGAAGGGAAATAAGCAACTTTCACTTAATTTTCTTTCGATTACGCTGTCAAACGCCGTCCAGATTCAAATTAACTCCAGGTATCAGGTTATAAGCCTATAGTGAGCATTAATACAGAGTTAGTTTCTCGAAATACGCCCAGCAAATCGGAACTCCACCGAGTAGAAGTGATCAGAATTGCTCCAAACTGATCCTAAATGATCACAGGCATCAAGTAAGCATTTCTCCCTTCTGAACCCTCGAGAAATTATAGATTTTTGACCATATTTTACGTAGTTGAATTATAGTTGTTATTAGTATTAAAAAGTATCATTTTAAGCAGAATTTGGTATGGAGATTAATCTCTTTCTCCCAGTACTACAGTTATATTTGGAAAGAGGTGTTGAGTACAAGTTGAAACTCATCGATTGTTCGGAAATGATAATTGAGGTTTGTTAAGGAGAATTTCTTCGGCAAGTTAGTTTCTACAGTATTGTAATACATATTGAATCCCAATAAGAGGGCCAAAAGTATATCTATTGTGATTGACTGTTGCCATTAGCTGAGACCAGTACTCTATGTTTAATCTGTGATTGACTTTGCCCTATATACCCTTCCATAACCAACTCCAGGGTTACTAGCTGTGTCGACGCTCGCCAGGGGCTAGATGACGTCGCTCCAAAGAGCGATTTGCCATTCGCGAGAGACGAAGATGAGATCCGAGGGCCCCATATAGTCCATTCTATGGCTGGACTATTTTATGTCGTATCCGCACTACACCCCCGTCGAGCCTGATGTCCGAGGTGTAGATATCAGGAATCCACTAGACTCAGACACGACTACGTTTCAGGGGCCGAGCGAGCTCAATTGCAAATCCAGGGGACTAGTAGGACATCTATAGTTATTAGTTGACTCAATGTGGCCTTGTTATGGGTATATAGATTGAAGGGTACTTGTCAGGACTTATGGGGGCCTCGAGTGGTTATTCTGTGCTAGTTGTACATTCCGGCTTATGGAAGCCAGGTAAGGTTCTTGTTTGCACTATTTACTATTGGATTAGACAGCAGAAAGTTAAATTATTCAGGTTATACCTCTATCTCTTTCACTCAGATACTTTCAACTTCATTTTAAGTTTTATTTAGTTATTTTCAGTTATTGCCTTACATATTCGGTACATATTGTTACGATCCATTTTTGAACTCGCATTCAAACACGTTCCATAACCTGGCAATTATGTGATAAGACAGAATCGCCACCTAATTATGATGGAAATTAAGAAACCATTTTAAAGTTAATTTTTAAAACCCTTGTTTAGAAAACCAAAAAAAGGATAAAGCTTCACATGATTTCTCGAAGAAGGGATTAGGTATTTCAAAAAATCCTCAAATGCGATTAACCAGCAAATTTAAAACGTTAATGGCTAAAAATATAACTAATTTGTAGAAGAGAATTTAAGGATGATTTTGCTTGAAATTTATTTATAACACTTCAATTACTTATTAATTATTCATCTAATGAATTAACTTAATAACTCCAGCTAAATTCAAAAATCTTTAAGTTTTGGCAAAAAATTTAAAAGAGTAGAATATCTTTGTCAATTTTCCAACTGTTTTTAAAAGTCCCGTTTCCAAAAATATTTCAAATTTCAAATATTTTTGTCAATTAAAACATTTTTTGAGTTAAATAATTAACTCAATCTCATTATACAAATCCTTAAACTATTGAATAACTATAGAGGGTCATGAAAATTTCTCCAAATTCTTGTTAAGCTTAAACTTGCGCCAAAAGTATTTTAACTAGATTGTTCAAATGTGCCAAAGAGCGTAAGTAACAAAGAAAATCAATAGAATCATTCAAAAAGAAACCTCTCTTTTTGGGGATTCATCTAAGATATAAAATGTTAGTTATTCAGAGAGTAAAAAAGAACACTTGATATAAATAAAAAATAATTGGGTCCGGCCCAAAATTCAAAACATTCGACCCAATTCCCGAATCTGTTCGCCTGGAAGGAATTGGGCCAAACATCTGCTGAAATTTTCCTGTTATTGGGCATTTGGCCCATAATATTAGCTTCCCTTTCCATTATTCTCACAAATCCAATCCACTGCATGCCCCTAACCCAAATAAATTATACTCGTTGCTTCTTTGGATTGAGGAGCTGACTCATTGCAGTAATAAACACTATGATGGATCAAACCCAACTCGGAGGATGCGGGGTCCAATGAACTCAATCGCATATTCATGCATAGGAAGAGTAAAGGAAGAGAATTAGTAAAAATAATAAATGAAGACTAATGAAATTAATTATTTAAATTCAATGATTAAGAAATTAAGGGTGATATTCTAGAATTTCATCTCATTGAAGTCAAATGACATATTTAAATATGAAAAAACATGTAATTCAATACAAATGCTTTTAACTAAACCTAATCGTCACTTAACTATGATTTATCAGACCAAAACACCTCTAATATTAAATCAAGTCACGTCACAGATTCACATAATCAGTCTTCTAAAGATAATTACCCAAATTACTCACGATCTCAATCAGAATCAGCTTAACCAAAATTAACCTCTGGATCAATTCTAAATAAGCTTAAGACAAAGGAAGAGGTTTGAATTGTTCAATCTTATGTCTATTAAATGGTCGATTTTCCATCAGTAATAAAGTCACTCTCTCTTAGTGCCACATAAATATTTGATAAAAGGAAAAAAAAAATTATCCTTTTGAACTTCAAAAGAAACTGCCAAGGTGGGGAAAAGATTTAAACATCCTATAGACAAACAAGACTATTATTCTATGAAGAGCATAAATTTCAGGTTGAGTTAAAATGTGTAATCACTCAAACATACTGAGGAAACTCGGATGCATACACTACCTCTCATGAACTTATAAATAAAAAAACAAATCGCCAAAATGGCATATACTTAGGCGAATAGCTTAAAGGAGGTCTCAAGGACTCCAACTTAGGAACACCCTAACAAAAGTTGAGCATAGAATCAACTTAGAGATTTCTTCCAACGATATTTAACAACAAACAAGGCTCGAGCTATTACAAAAAAAAAAAAAAAAAATCATTTAAATCATGTGCTCCAGGTGCATAGGTATTAACTAGAAAGATAATGAAATATTTTCATAATAGGGGGAAAAAAAAAACGAAGTTCTAGACTTAGATTTTTTCATCTTTTAACTTAGTTGGAAAAAACATGAGTGCATCTTTTAAGAAGTAAATACTTTAAGACAATTTCATATATCTTCATTCATATTAAGGAAAAGATTAAGAAAGCACTCTAAATCATTTTCATACATCTTCATTCATATTAAAGAACAGAAAGATCAATAACATGGACTAAGGTAGTAATTGAATACCTAATTAATAGTTAATCCCTTACAAACTTTGTTTAGATGGACTAAGTTGTAACCATCGATAATATACACAGCTTAACAGAGAATAACCATACCTAAGCACCGAAAGTTAATCTAACATTTATATTACTCCAACAGTCAAAAAGCTTGAAGCATAAACATTGATACAAAAAAAAAAGAAAAAGAAAGGCTCATATCACTGTAAAAAAGAAAAGAAAAGAAAAGAAAAGAAAAGAAAAGAAAAGAATAGAATAGAATAGAATGAATACCAAGATGTCAAACTCACTATAAATACTCTAAAGACCCTCACTAACACCTGAGCAATCTAACACCCAGGGACTAACTAAAACTGCAAGCAAGAAGGGCATTCACTGTATAATGACTAATCAAAAGAAAGATTTGAACAAAACAATTAATGAAGAATCTAAAAATACATACACGCTTAAACAGCAAGGAAGAAACGAAAGAAAAATTAAATATCAGTGTTTGGTGAAATACATAGCTTTAAAGGATAATGAAGATCCTTGTATTCAAGAGCACCTTAAAAAGACTGAGTTTTCACTCAGAGATTCTTCTAGAGCTCAATTGAGATTCGAATCGACTCATCTTCCTCATAAACTATTTACAACAGCAGTTCAACTTTGTTCTATCCAAATAGAACTAAAATCACCTTTACCACTAACTCATGCTAAAACAAGAAGTAACAACAAGTTAAATATATGAGCTTGAGAATGCAACAAATACCAGGCGTAACACTAAATCACAGCATATCAAAAACAGGCTAGAACTATGGGCAGAGAGGAAAAGGAATTGAACCAAATACTAATAGTTAAAATGAAACTAAAGCAGCCAAAAGAAAGAATTTTGTTAGTCTAGTTAATTAATATTGCCACAGTCATGAAAATAATATTTGGCCAAAACCTTAAAGTTTTAGAATCCAAACAAAAAAGATACAATATTTTAAACATGAATACCATAATTAAATAATTAAACCTACATTATATTAAAAGTAGTATTACCAACATAACATTGATGTCTAACGAGGTAAACAATTAATAAGCTACAGAGAAGAACATAAAGAAACCTACTGTCAATGCTATTCTAAGGAAACATAGGTTAATAGAATTAACTAATAAATTACTTCAAAGAAAGCTAAAATTAGCAGAAGGGAAAAATACTACATGGCTACTGCCGGAAAAAATCTTAACCAAATAACTACCTTAGACAAGAATAAATAGAAATCCACTAATATTTGGAGAAACTAAACGAACAGACTAATATAAAGAGAACTAAAATAATTAAAGACATGAACAAAGAAATTTCCTACATAACTATTGCTTAAAACTAAGTAAAATAATATAAAACAGAAAGCATACCATCACATATCTAAACAGACAAACGAACAGTGAAGAAAATAAAAATATTAAAGAAAACGGAAAAATTACCTGGATCGGAGCAGCGACTGGAGCGGCAGATTGAAGAAAGCGACTTCACCCCGTCTCCTACTCCGCCGACAAACAGAAGAAATGCAAAAAGAAAAAAAAGTTAGAACTCAACTCCAGTTACAGGGAACTTTAAACAAACTGTTGGTTTACGAATCCAGAAAATATGGAAGAAATTTTCTTCTTTTTTTTTTAATTTTTGACAACCCCCCCCCCCCCCGTCCCCCTTGAAGATGAAGATGGGGGTTCTATAAATAGAACCCCAAAACCAAATAGGATTCGAATTTCGAATCGATTTCAAAAAAAAAGTACAAGGAGAGGCAAGAAAAGTTTCCTTCTTCCAGATTTTAGGGATGGATGAGACTTTTCGCCCCTCTTAGCATGTCAACAGAGGTGAGGGTTGGTGATGGTTCTGCGGATTTCGGGGGTGAAGGGATGGGCTAAGAGCGCGATAAGACGTTGTGAGAGGGATAGGTGTAGGCGAGTTGGTGAGATTTTGCAGAAAAAAGGGGGTAGAGGTTCTGGGAACGATGGTGAGGAAGAAGGAGAGCGAGAGACAGTGATAGGGATGGGAGTCTGAAAAGCTGCTTTTCTTATTTGGGGCCGTCGATCATCTTGATCGGACGGATACGATTGATCCATAAAAAAATAAAAGGAAAAATCTGAAAATATAGGAGCCACGGGATTAAATTTGATGGCTGAGATCTATGTGCACGTTGATGTGGCGCACATGCATTGGTCGAATTTAAATTGTATAGATTGCCAAATGAAATGGAAAAAAGGGCTGATTTTTAAATTTAAAATATACCACCTTAATTGTAATTAAAATATTAATAAAATAGCTAATTTGACTAAAATTGAATTTAACAATTATTTGATTTAAAATTAAGATAAATTATTTTTCAATTAATTAATCAAACTTCTTAAACTTAACAAAGTAAATTAATTATTTTTTTAAATAACAGATTAATTATCAAACTTGAGTAAATAATTTGAGTCTTTGTGCAATGATAGTAGTAGTAGTAGTAATAGTAATAATAATAATAATAATAGTAATAATAATAATAATAAATGAAAATAATGAAGATGATCATGATAAAGATAAAAATAAAATAATGACGTACTTGATATAATAAAATAATTTAAACCGATCAAAGTATATTTAACATGCGTTATTTGCAAAAAAAAAATTATATACTATATATGTTAGAATATTTTGCCAAGTAAAATTGAGTACCAAAATACTAAACAAAAATATTTTTTAGTATAAGAAAAATGTGTATTCTACTCTGTTTGTATTTCGAGAAATTTAAATAATTAATTTAAAGTATGGAGGGCCAAAATTGGGTATCAACACATATTGTACTGACGTCTAACTTGGGGCGCTGCATTACTCGTCTGTAGGTGCAGATAGACACGAGCCAAGATCTTCTTAGCTTTCAGCCCGAGTTAGCAGTACAGTTAGCTCCCTTCCTCCAGGAGCTGATTAATTAGAAGGTTTGTTCTTTTGATTGTACAGTATGGATAGGTCGGGGCCCCATCTCGACCAATATTCTACTCTTAGAGGCTTGCAGATTTACAGTTTCCCTGTGGTTAGTTTGTGGTTGGCTGTGTGGGGCTTATATATGTTTTATTTCATGTGATGGTCATGTGGGGCCTTGTTTAGCTGTTAGTTAGCGGCCTTGTTGGCTTTAGTACAGTTTAGTTGCCTGTTTTTGTTTAGTTAAACTAGACAGCATGGTGGTCTTATCGGCCCGCATATGATCCCTTTTTACTGCCTGTTGTTGGTTAGTTGTTTTCCTTTACAGGTGGCTATGCAGCCTTGTCGGCCAGAAGTTGTGTTTACAGTCGAGATATAACCCGTTGTTCTTGATTTAAAGATTAGGCATGCACCAGAAGTGCATAAGCTTAGTCAGGTCAGTTCAAATCCTAGTAGGACACCAGGCGCCAGTCATGACTCCCAAGGTGGGCATGACAACAACATTGAAGCACTGAGTCACCAACAATGTTCTAGTGCTTTTGATAAAAATAAGGATAGATTCCATTTGGGCCTAGCAATTTGAAAGGTTTAAAGGAAAAATAGCTTGAATAACTTCTTGATCATGTAGAGGGGCGTCAAGAGAGAACCGATCAATATTATAAAGACACTTGGGCGAAGAGATAATGTCGTTTTTGTTTGATTTCCACTAATCAATAATGAAGGCTTTTCTAAAGTAATTAAGGCGAGTGTGGTCAGTTATCCAATTGTCATTCTCATCTTTTAAAAAAAGAGATTTTATTCCTCCTTCTATTAACGATTGACAAGTGAAAAATTTTGTGTTAGCATCCCATTGTTTAATCAATTAATTCTAGAACGCATTTTTCAGAAGTCTTCTTCAAGTAGCAGTATATTGTTGTATTCGCGAATAAGATCACGCTCTAGATTTTGAAGGAATTGACTATGAGGATAAGTTTGAGATTTTTGAATACCATTGACTCTAGCTAGAATTTTTTTTTTCTCTAAAAAATATTACCATAGGTTTTCTTACTCCAGACAATGGCTTTATCTCTAAAATAATTTGTAGCCTCACTTAAATCCCGATTTTGTCAACTATCTTGCACAATAGACTCAAAGTCAGGATGGTTAAACCAATAGTTTTCTATTTTAATTTTTTTTTTTGCAGTTGGTATTGTGACTACTGGTAAGTCTAATAAGAAGAGGGCTATGGTTTGAGTGGATTTTAGGTAAATGGGTGATCGTAACATTGGGATAAGCTTCTGATCATTCTTCATTAGCAAAGCGCATTATCTAGTCTCGCTAGTATCAAACCTTTGTTAAGTCCCCTGTGGTTTGACCAAGTGTAGCGGCTTCCTTTAAAGCCTAAGTCTATTGGCTTACTCTGATTAATACAATTTCAGAATCTGAAGCTCTTAGTTCAGTCGATTTTCTCCTCTCTCATTCCATTCAAAACCCAACTTCTTTTAGACGTTTTTATAAATAGCCAATTTCCTCATATCATCTATACAAACTCAAAAATTATGTCTGCAAATTTAATTTTTACAAAATTTGAAACAAAAGTCACATTTTTTTTTGTATCTTATAAGTAAGAATGATTTAAAAAAAAATATGAGACATATTATTAGTATGTATAGCTAAAATAATATGTATACATATTATCAGTATATACAATTAGAATAATATGTATATATATTTATCAATATACATTCGATCTATTGTATAGATAAAATACTATATATACACATTATCAGTATACATACTGATCTACTTTATAGATGGAATAATGTGTATACATATTAATGTATATCAATATGTATAACACTCATTTATTTAAAATATATTATGCTACCGTACATATAATATGTATCACATATTTTGAGTTGAAATTGATATTCATTATCATATTCAGTTAATGAAATGGTATAAAATATATGATATATATTTTAATAGAATATTAATTTTAATTTTAAAGATTTAAGGAGATAAAATGAAAGAGAGGAAAAAAAATGGAGGAGAGATTTAGAAAATAGAACGAAAGAGAAAAAAGAAATAGAAGGAAAAAATATAGTTAAAATGAAAGAGATATAAAAATAAAGGAGAGATATATATTTAGAATTAATGAAAGAGAGAGAAAAGAAAAAATTAGGCTTAATTTGCTAAATAAAATATTTGGTTAAAAACATGCTAATTTTATATAAGAATTGTATGTATATGTCAATTCCTCTATTCCAAATCAGGCAAAAAATATTTTTATCCCCTAACTTTGCTTTAAAAATCAAACTCTCTCCTCAATTTTGAACAATAGATATTCTCCCCCTTTATCCTAATTGACTTTTTAAAATATCTGTTTTACCCTTATATTATCAACTTTGTCTTCTTCTTTTTACTTCTTTAAAATCATATATATATTTTTTTTTAATCTATGTAATAATTTTTTAATAAAAAAATAAATCTTAAATTTTATGACAAAATAAAATAAAAAATACTAATTGAGTATATAAGTTAATGAAGTCCTATAATAAAGTAAATTAGTAGAAAAAACATAATTTTTATTAATAATAATCAATACTCTAATATTTATTTATACAAATGAAAATAAAAGGTAATAATAATTTTATAGATATATCTCAATGCTGAAATAAAAAAATTAATAAAATAAATATAAATTTAAAAATTTATTTATTTATTATGTAAAGTAATTTAGATTATAATTTACGGAATATTCTATTAATAAAAACCAAATTTTATTTATTTATATAGACAATAGAGGATAAAAAAGAGTAATAACTTAAATACACACACATGAATACACACACATACATATATAATATTTTAATAATAATAGCAAAAAGTACTAAATAATATTAGATTTTGTGACAAATTCATGAAAGTATTGTTCTACTTAAAATGTTAGTGAATTCAAATAAGAAATTATAAGTATCTAGGTTAAAAAATAAATATTATATATAATATAAAAAAGTATTACATAAACGGAGGGTTAAAAATAACAAAGGTAAGACAAATATTTTAAAAAATAAAGAGAAAATAATATCTATTGTTCAAAGTTGAGGGGGAGTTTAGTTTTTAAACCAAAGTTGGGAAGTGAAAATAATTTTCACCCATTCCAAATCTATTTTGTATTATAATATCTTGCTATATTTTTGTAAACTAGTCTATATGTACGCGCTTCGCGCGTGTCCCTCAATTAATAAAATTTAATTTATAAAATAACATAAATAATATTTTTAAAATGTATTTATGTAACAATATAAGAATTTAAAAAGAAAATTATGAATTTCAAATTGAGAAGTAATTATGTTTGAGAGTTCGATCCAATTAATCTAGTAGTTCTTTCTTCAGTTTGTTCTAATATTTGTTTCAATGACAAAAATATCACAGAAATAATGTTTGATTGAAAGGTGAAAAAATCATTCATTTTTACATGAGAACTTAAATCCATGCATTATGTGTATATATAAATATTATTATTTTCTATATATTTCAAATAAGGAAGATTAACACATAAAATTTAGTTAATTTTAAAATCTTAAATATTAAAAAAATAATTAAATAACTATTTTGTCAAGTGTGAATGCTATTTTTAAAAGGTAAAAAAGAGAATAATATTTTGCTATGAGACTTCGTACTTTAAATATTTCATAATAATTCGTGATTATCAAAAAAAGAAAAAAAATTGGTGTAAATTTTTCATATATGTTTTAGATTTAGACCACAAATAGAGTTACGTCATAAATAGAAAACTTAACATGATAAAATAAGGTGATGAACAATTAAAAATAATTTTAAATAGTAATTGTGTAAAAATAGTAAATGACAATTTTGTCTATTATAATATCTTTTAATGAAGAACAAAAAATTCAATCAACATTTATAAGGGCCTTCACACTTCTAATATTATATATAGTATTTGATTAATTGAAACAACTTAAGGTATGTTGTGTTTATATATATATATTTTTTCGATTATACAATTTTTTTAAAAGAAGAAGAAGAAGAAGAAGGAATACCCATATTAATATATAATAAAATTACACTCTTTAATTTATTTTTTCTGTATTGAAATTGTCATGAATAATGTCATGAATAATTAGTTAGTTTAATAAATAATGGATTGATATATAAGTTAACAGAAATGGAATTGATTTTAAAGTTTTAAATGTTAGGATTTTTAATCTAGTTCAAATAAGGAAATATTTTAAAAGTAAAGACCTATAATAATTAAATAAGGAAAGATTTAAGAAGTAAAGATTTTTAATATTAGGAGTTTTACCTTTTAAAAATTAGTAAAGATCTATAATAATTAAATAACAACTAATTGAGAAAAAATAGTAAATGACCATTTTATCCATTGTAGAAGTTTTAATAGAGGGCAAGAATTTCAATCAATATTATGCATATATTGAATGTCAGATTAGTTGATGAAATTTAAAAAAATTACCAAAAATTATTCCAACAGAAGATTGCATTGCATCTTCAAACGAAATAAAATTGTTTGAAAAAATAATAGTAGAAAAGTGATTGTTGCAATCCTGAATTATAGTCTTGTCATTGTATCCAATATCAATCTTCTTATTTATTGATTCAAAATTAGGATTAACACTATTAATGCGTCTATTTATGATGTAATAGATCTTATCTTTTTGTAGATATTTTTGTCACTTTTCAATATAATTATTAAAAAATATAGCATGAATTTTTATGCATTGCAAAAAATTAAATTTTATTGATCAAAAAGCATATATATAAAAAATATAAAATATATAAGAACTCAAACATATATATTAAAATATAAAATATAATTGGAAAAAGAATTATTACCTCTTTGTCAACTAATGTTATAATCATTCGTGTGCTTTCCTTTGTTCCCCTTTTATACTCTTTACTATTCGAGCTCCAGTTACTAAGACTTTTATTATTCAATGAGAATTATATCGTCTTAAGTTGTTAATTGGCACTATTTCATTTATAAAATTCTTTTTAGATTTTATTGCGAGATTATCTAAAACAAATTGTGCACAAAAGTTATAATTATAATATTTTATATAAAAAAATTATTTTATGAGATGAAGTGATTACTTTATCTGAATAGATGAAACCTGTGAATATATGAGTAGATGAAATATGCTAGTTACGAATAAGACAAAATTTAAATTACAATATCAATATAAGACTCAATTAAATTAAAGGAGATAAACATAGTATCAATATTAGACTCAACTAAAGGAGACAATCTAAGTTAAATTATTTTAAATATGAACAACTTGAGTTGGCATGGAATCCACAACATTAAAAAAAATCATAAAGATGATAGATTAACACAAAAATATACCAGATTGGAGAGTATTGATGTAGAAGAGTTGATGAATTAAATTATGAAATTATAAATTTTTTCATAAAAGTGAAAAAATTTATTAATATAAAAATATTAGAATGTTAAGATTAAAAAAGGAAAAAAGATTATCAGAAAAGGAAAAAAATTAAAAAATTCCGTGTATGCAAAAAGAGAAAAAAAAAAAAGAGCGTGTACCATCAAAAGAGGAAAAAGAAAATATTCCAAATCAAAAAGGAAAAGAAAAACTTTAGTGGAAGATTTTTTTATTTTTATTTATTATTATTAAGATTTACATTACAAATAGAGTTATGTCATAAATAGAAATCTAATATAACAAAAAATATAGAAAAGATTCGTGACTCAAAAAGAAAAAAATACTAGGTATAAATTTTTATTTAGTTTTTAGGTTTACACCATAAATAAAATTTATGCCAAAAATAGAAAATCTAATATGACAAAATAAGGTGATGAAAATACTTTTAAAAATAATATTAAATAATAATTGTGTAAAAATAGTAAATGACTATTTTGTCTATTGTGATGTCTTTTAATGAAGGGCAAAAAGTTCGATAAACATTTTAAAGAGTTTTCACACTTTTAATATAACTAGTCTAAGTGTACACGCCCCGCGCGTGTCCCTCATACTAGTAAAAATAAATTTCATAAGAATAGCATAAATCATATTTAAAAAATATGTTTGTGTAACAATAAAAGAATTTTGAAAGAAAATTATGAATTTCAAATTGATAAATGATAATAAGAGTGATCCGATCTAATAATTCTTTCTTCAGTTTGTTCTAATACTTGTTTCAATGAATAAAAATGTCATAGAAATAACTTTTGATTGAAAGGTAAAAAATTATTCTTCTTGACATGAACACTTAAATGCATGCATTATATGTATATATAAATATTAGTATTTTCTATATATTTAAAAAAAAAGGATAATTAGTTAGTTTGATAACTAATGGATTGATATATAAATTAAGAAAATTGTAATTGCATGTCTTAAATATCAGGACTTTTAATATAATTCAAATAAGAAAAGATTTAAGAAGCAAAATTTTAATCAATTTTAAAATACTAAATATTATGAGTTTTACCTTTTACAAATTAGTACAGATCTATAATAATTAAATAACAACTAATTGAGAAAAATGAATGACAATTTTATCTATTGTAGAATCTTTTAATGAAGGGCAAAAAGTTTAATCAACATTTATAAGGACCTTCAATCTTATATCTACAAAGAATATTTTGGTAAGTCAATAGGAGTAACGTATTATGCATATATTGAATGTTAGATTAGTTGATGAAATCTAAAGAAATTACCAAAGATTGTTTCACCGGAAGATTATATTGCATTTTCAAACGAAACAAAATTGTTTGAATAAGTAACAATGAATTATAATGTTGTCATTGAACCCAACATCAATAACCTTATCTACTGGTACAAAATTATAATCAACATTATTAATACGTCCGTTTATAATGCAATAGATCTTGTCCTGTTGTAAATATTTTTTCACATTTCAATATATAATTATTGAAAAGTATAACATGAACTTTTGTGCCCTGCAAAAAATTAAACTTTAATTGTCAAAAAAAAAATATATATAAAAAATATAATATAAATAGATAAGAACTCAAACATATATCTAAAAATATAAAATATAAATATAAAGTATGATACAAAAAGAATTATTACTTCTTCGTCAACTAATGTTATAGTTATTCGTGCGCCTTCCTTTGTTCATTTTTTATAGTCTTTCACTAATCCAGTGAAAAAGTTGATTGAAGAAAAGATAAAAAAAATTGATGATAGAAGTTGTACATATCTATGTAATATATAAAAAAGAAAAGAGAGAAAGAAAGATTCTTTTTGTAAAATTCCTACCAGCGAAAAGATAAAAAAAAAGAAAAGATTTTCAAACTTAAAAAGGGACAAAGAATTTGGTGGAAGTGTTCTTTTTTTTTTTCTAAAAATTTTTAAGATTTGCGCTATAAATAGAGTTATGCCGCAAGTAAAAAATATAATATAATAAATAAAATAAAACAAATTCGTTACTATCAAAAAGGAAAAAGAATTCGGTGAATTTTTTTTATTTTTTTAGATTTACACCACAAATAGAATTATGAAATAAATAGAATATCTAATATGATAAAATAAAGTGATGAAAATAATTAAAAATAATAATTATATAAAAATAGTAAATGACAATTTTGTCTATTGTGACTTCTTTTAATGAAGGACAAAAAATTCAATCAATATTTTTAAAGCCTTCACGCTTTTAATATAATATATATATAGATAAAAAAAATATTCATATATTTGGTAATATAAGGTCTTATAGTTTTCCAAAATTAAACTTGATAGGATTTATTAGTTATAAATCTAAACTTTCGACGAAACAGAGGAACTAAGTGGTCGTTTGGTTCACAGAGAAAATTATCACGTGATTAGTGTCTTAGGACCAATTTATCTCAAATACTCATTATATAAATAAGTTAATCACTTAATATATGTCATCTTCTTTAATTATATATATTATTTTCAATTGGAATATGGTTGGAGTGTTACGGCTTGTTAAGACTAATCAGTAAAATGAAAAGAGGAACTTGTATTAAATGATTAACTTATCTATCTCAATTGGAACATGCAATGCTGCGGTATACAGGATGATGTAACTAATGAAATATCACATTCGTTAAATTCCCCGGAAGATAGATTGTTACAGCTTTTTGGTTGAATGGGGTGATTGCTTCGTGATTGATAACTTAGTAAGGTACGCCATCCGTCCTGCTACTAATCATAGATAGAAAAGGTGGGAGGCTGCAAGGGCTAACAAGTCTCCCTGCTCTAGCTGCTACTCTATACTATCTTTGGCAAGAAAGGAACATATGAGTTTTTCAAAGCAAGCAGAGGAGTATTGGAGAAATCATCCCGTTGATTAAAACACTCAGCTTATTTTCAATCCTATATTCTTCCATTGTAGTTAATCCCACTTTAGCTTACTCCTGTTGGTTGTTATTCTGCACAGCAAATGGAAGAAGTGCACCAATCTCTGTGCTAAATGACACTTTCTTGGATGAATTAGTTTCCTCCACACTGGTGCAGCTGTTGCATATAAGTGCTTAATTACTAGTTCAGCAGCAAAACTTTTTAAAAGAATATATATGTAAGGGTACTCATCATCACCGTCATATTATCTAGCGTAGTAAAGAGGTTGTTTCTGATATATATAAAGGTATTGTCTAGGCAAATATAGATAGAGAAGTGAATAATCAGAATTAGAAATGGTAATAAAAATTGAAATGGAGGGAGATTCCCTCCAAGGTTTTTGTGGTTCCGAATCATACAATGAATGTCCTTGGTACAAAATCCCTTCTTTCTTATTTCTTCTGATCCTGTAGCTTTACAAAATTTCATGTTGCAGAAAATATGAACTATGGTCCTACTGAAAATCTTCTCAAGTAGGAAGTAATGTCAATGAAAACATCTCCTTTGCAGGGTATTGTAAGACCACCCATCGGATGATCAAAGCCAAATTCTTCCTCAGCTTTGAGTTAACAAGTCTTGAAATAAAGGCTGGCACCACGAATCGCTTCTTTTGCCTCTCTCCCACATATACTACACAATGACTTTTTGGAACACCTCTGGATGTAGAAGACCTCCTTAAGAATCTATTAGCCTGAATGAATAAGGGGAGTAATCTTGATTCCAACTGTCTCAAGAGATACTTTGTAAATCCAAACAAGGACTAAAAAGCAAAAACAAAGAATCTGAGAAATGCGCAGAGAAAGAGAGCTTTGTGTAATTGTGTAGACGTGTGTCTTGCTCAAACACTTTATTTATGTACCTGACAAGGCAAGCAGCATAACATGGTTTTGCCTATTACCAGCAAAACATAATATATCACTGAGTAATCAATACTTCATTTGAAGGTCTCAAACTACTACTAGGCATTGATGAGAAGTCCTGATATGATAACTGATGTGTCCATTCTGTTGTCAAGCAAATTGAAGGAAGAAACTTGACTTCTTTATCCTACCAAATTACCATCTACCACAAATATAAGGTCCCATATCAGCATGGCCAACAGGCATCAGCACATGGCTTTGCCGTGGATGGTTAGTGGCAAAGACTTCAGCTCCAACTCAAAGCAGGTCTCCAGCCTCTTGTATAAATAATCCCCCTTCCGTGAGCCTTTTCATCATCAAGGACAAGCTGCATTATCAATTTGGCTATCAAAAATAATTTCTAGTTCACTTTCTTCTTTCCAGTCTTCTACAGAAAAGACAATGCTCAGTATTAAGAAACTCATCAAGATGGCTAGGAAATGGCAGAAGTTCGCGGCCACACGGAGAAAGAGGATTTCACTTCCAAGTAATGGCAGTGATGCAGACAGTTGTTGTACATCTTCATCCTCTGGAGTCATAAAAGGCCATTTTGTAGTATATACAACTGATCAGCGGCGCTTTTCCATTCCTTTGGCTTATCTTGAAAATGAGGTCATCAGGCAACTTTTAACCATGTCTGAAGAAGAGTTTGGGCTGCCAAGTGGTGGCCCTATTACATTACCCTGTGATTCAATCATCATGGATTACATCATTTCACTGATCAAGAAAGGTGTATCTGCTGGAGATCTTAACAACGCATTGCTCCTCTCAATATCTTCATGTTGCAGTTCAACTTATTCGTTGCACCAGAATTGGAAAAACCACCAGCTTCTTGTTTATTAAGTGATTATTGTCATCTTTTGTAAATGAGAGCTCAGTATAGTTTGTATAGCAGGTGAAAAGTAGGAAACTGAAATCATGTTTAACAGATGGAATAGAGCATTTCTGAAAATTACAGCTTTCATTTTTCAACTTGGTGATTAAGAACATCTATTATACTCAACTTTTTGGCTGACATTAATAACAGGAACTTATTCTTAATGTGGGCAATCAACTCTATCAATCAAAACTTACTGATGAATGAATCATTCATGTCCAAGTCTTAAGACATGAAAATTAACTCTAAAGAGTTCAAATGAACACATAAACTACCTTTAAGTTCATACATGATCATTTCTAGATTTAGAAAGAAGCTGCAAATTTCAACATTTAGGATGTAATAATAAAAATCAATAATTTCACTCTTGCTTTCTCTTCTAGTAATAGGTCTTTCATGTATAAAAATATGTGGCGAAGACTATCTTGCATTATCTTTCAGGCACATATGATCTCAAGTCCAGCTAGTTGCTGCTTCCAAATGTTTAAGAATGTAAACAAATCCTACAATTTCTCAGCCTATAAAATCAAAACCAGGTCCCAACAGATGCTTGCAACATGGTAAAAAACATATATATCTAGACATAGCATGTGCTATTTCAGTTAGCTCATAACTTTGATGTAAATAAGCAATAATATCTGGACCCATGGTCAAACAAACCACCTGACAGAATCAAGTGGTCTTAGTAAACTGGACTAAGTAATGAAATCAACTAAGAAAATTTTGAATGGTGAATTCATGTTGCCGCAAAATAGTTGCAAAAATCCATTGCTCGGACTTTCCAAAATTGTTGCCGCACCCGTGTTGAATCTATAAAAAATACACTACTTTTGAAAAATCCAACACACACCCGTCGATATTTTTAAAGAGTACGAGTAACATAGAATTTTGCAACTATTTTGCGCTTCCTTGGACAAAATGGGGTTGACTACACTAAGACAAGGATATATAGTGTTCTCTATCCATGTCAATTTATGGTCTCTTTCCATTTTTAGAAGTTTCAAAATGTTTAATTGCATTTCAGTAATAACGGTTATTCTGTATAACTTTCACAACTTTCAATAATTCAACTTCATATAAGTAAACTCAAATTTTGGAACTTTTGATGTTGTGTTTTCTCCATCAAAACTGATTTTCAATGTGTCAATACGTAACAGTTGGTGCTGCGTAAATATTACAAATATCTACCTACTACTTGACGGAAAAAGCAATTACTTAGATGAAGATTTTAACAAAAAATATTTAAAAATTTAACAGCAAGGAGGCTGCAGAAGGATATGGCAGCTATTAAAAAAAATCCCACCTGCATGAACAGGTAAGCAGCATCACATGGTTTTGGCTTTCAAGAAAATTTAGTTTATCACTGAGAAATGAATTCTTCATTTGAAGGCCACAAAAAATTTGTGGATGATGCTATCAAGTCCTCCTATTAGGACTTCTCACCAATGTCCAATGGTCCCATATCAGCAATTGCCAACAGACATCAGCACATGACTTTGCCTTGGGTAGTTAGTAGCAAAACATCAGCTCCAAATCAGAGTCTGTCACAAGCCTCTTATATAAATATTTTTCCTTCCATGAGCCTTTTCAATTCAGCATCAAAGGTCCCTAAGTTTCTCTTTTAGTTTACTTTGTTGTTTCCAATCTTCCAGAGAAAAGACAATGCTCAGCACCAAGAAACTCATCAAGATGGCCCGAAGATGGCAGAAATTTGTGGCCATGCAGAAAAAGAGGATTCCACTTCCAATAAATGATAGTGATGCAGACAGTTGTACTACATCTTCATCTTCTATAACCGGAAAAGGCCATTTTGCAGTATACACAACTGATAGAAAGCGGTTTGTGGTTCCTTTGTCTTATCTTGAAAATGATGTCCTTAGGCAACTTTTAGAAATGGCTGAAGAAGAGTTTGGACTGCCAAGTGATGGTCCTATTACATTACCATGTAATTCAGCCATCACGGACTACATCATTTCATTAATCAAGAGAGGTGTAGTGGCTACAGATCTTCACAACGCACTGCTCCTCTCAATTACTTCATGTTGTTCTTCAGCTTCTTCTTTGCTCCAAGAATGGAATAATCAGCAGCTTCTTGTTTGTTAAGTCATAATCATCATATCTTGTAAAAATAACTCAAAGTAGATTGTATAGCAGGCGAAAGTTAGGCACATATTACAGATGGATAGAGCATATATGAAATTTAACTAATTTTATAGCTTTCAGTTGTCAACTTGGTTATCTGGAATTTCTTTCCCATCTTGGGCTAGCAAAATTACAGGAAGCTTAAAATATTGTGGGTAGTCAATTTTGTCAATCAAAACTTACATATAGAGTAATCATTCTCGGTCAAATCTGAATGACATGAAAATTAACTCTAAAGAGATTCAATGGAGTGAAGTCATAAAAGTTTCCCTTTGGTCTTACTATGTTCCCACAACTTTAACAGTCACTGCCCTTGTTTTCTGTTTAGAGATACTTGTCATACCAGATTCGGATTTTCATCCAAGACACGTTACTGGCTTTAGATCTCTATGCATATCTCACATTCTTGAGTGTTTCTGAAGATCATGGCAATCCTTGAGCAGCACTGCGTTGATGCCAAAGGTCTCTGCCAATCCAACCGACCTTTTAGTAGGATCTGCTAAAAAAAGTTAGCATGACATAAGGTAAAGATAATTCTTATCAAGAACAAGAGTTCTGTTAGGTGATTATTAGTACTCCTTTAATGATATAGACCGAAGAGGAAGAAATACAAGCTCATGCTAGGCAAGCCTCACTAATAAACACTTGCTCTTCTTCACGTAAACAACATCAGAGAACTCGGACAAGATAGTGCGCTGAACTAGTGACTATGATTACAAGTTTATTCTTTAATTCCATAAGCCCTAGACAATGTTTGTGCCTTGATTGTTAATTCCTCCTATCTGGAAACTTTCCCTGTCATATAGGTTTATACAAATCCTGCATACCAAAAAAGTAGATTCCTATAGGTTATTCACATATAAGAAACGCACTAAGTGTTGTTTTGGTAAAATTGTACAAGATGTCAATGGACCTTATAAATAGGTCCAAAACATCCCTCTCCAAGTTTGTTTCCATTTGAGAAGTTACTTTTTGCAGCCAAATAAATACAAAGTCAGATATCTTCAAATCTTGTACTTCTCTTCCATCATCTCCTTTTGAGTTTGTCATTAAAGTTGTGAGAAGCCGGCAACTCACATATGTTGTCTTCCTCCTTTCTTTTCTCATGTGCACGCGAAGATTTGTTATTCAGCCACATGCTCAACATATTTGATACAATGTAGCTATGAATGGAAAATCTTGATAGTTCCAAGATCCACTAGTGCAACAAACCTCACTCTGATGAATGACCAACTGTACGGCATATTGAATGGCCTCCAAACTCAAATAAAAAGCCTTGAAAGCTAGAATAGTAAGGTCAAAACCAATTTTCATAACAGGCAAAAGAGTGCTCCAAGCTTTGCCACAAAACTATGCTCTGAGCTTCATCCTGCATGTAATGGCCAGACTTTTGTAGCCTAGCAATTAAATTTCCAGTCAGAAAAAAGGAAGAATCCCTGCACACAACTATCTTCGCTCAGTGGCAAGTTTTAGAGCAGCCCTTGTGTTTTTCCTAAGTGTCTCAAGTATTTCGAGAAGTAACTCCTTAAATTTTCTTTCAAATATTTTGATTCTTTTTCTACGATTTTCCCACCTAAGACTCTCTTAATGAGAGTATGGCTGACATGGTGAAAGTAAAAATCAGGCACACTTTTCTGTAAGTTTTTCATCATCATTCTAGTTATTATAAGAAGCTCCTACACCGATAAGAACAAAGAACATCCAACATCCAAGCAGATTATCTTTTTCTTTAATTTAGACCTTCTAAAACTTTTTCTTATTGTAACAGTTCAAACTTATTTTGAATTTATTTGTTTCTATAATGGTCAACAAAAAGTACAGCGCACAAATTTGGAAACGTCCAAATTACAGAGCAGCAGATAAACTCATTTTAATGAAGCCAAAGATTTCTGAAACCTAGCAGATCAATAGTATTGACAGAACTCAATTAAAGAGTCATGTATATTGTACTACTATCTTCCATGAATTCCAAAACAATTGAACGATCAGCAACATAGATACCAAAAGAAATGAAACTACAAGGATTAAATCTTTCCAGGAAATCACTCAATCTAGAGATGTTAACAATATAATTTAGCTCATACCAAAGAAGATTTTAACTCTTCACTTCACAAAGGAACCTACCATTTTGGCATAAAAAACAATCAGCAAAATAAATATCATGAAATGAAGTTATAAAATAACATTTTCCAAGAAATAACTTAACTTGAAGATAGCCCTATATCAAAGAAGATAACATTTGACTTCACAGTTGAACTAGCCAGTTTGGCTTCAAAACAATAAAAACTAGCAAAGCAGATACCATAAGAAATGAAGAGACGAAGATTCTTCTTCTATGACTTACAGTTAAAGCAAACCCAATTGACACATATATGTTGACTTCCAAAGCGATCCAGAGCATGGTTAACAAAAAGTGCAGTGCACAAATTTGGTAACATCCAAATTATATAGTTGCCGATACACTCACATTAATGAAAACAAAGATTTTTGAGACCTAGCGGATGAATCATAATAACAAAATTCAATTAGAGAATCATGCATATTGCATTGCTAGCTTCCATTAATTGCCTGGACCATATGGATTTTGACAAAAGACATTATGACAAAAATCCAATGGTGAACAAAAGACATGCTTTGGAATATTTCATGTAACATTCTGATATATACAAGGCAACACAAAAGGATAATTATGAGATGCGGAAACAGAATGCATGAATCAGCAACAGAGTTTGAATTTTGAAATGGGAATAGCATTGAACATTAAATAACGAAATAGAATAGAGTTCCCCAATCACTTTATTGGGGTGTGTATTACAAAACTGATGCCACTCATCAATGATGGCCAAAAATCACATACAGAAACTCACCTTTCTTTCTAAGGAGTGTTAATAAACTATAAGCATATATACAGGATACCTTTTTAACAAAACTAAACCTGAGATCATCTTTGCCTTCGTACCCACACCAACAAATCCTTAACGACTGGATGAAGCCCACACGTGTTCTTACTTTACATACATTACAAAACCAATGTTCTATAGTCAATCTATCTAATATTGTCTGTAACAGGCAGCCTTGCACGAATTTCTGCCTTCAGACTCTGCATCAATGTTCTATAATCAAATCACGAGTGTGTGGTTGTGTCTTGAGTGCTCTTTTTTGGTGCGGCCTGCGTAAATTGGACACGTAATCACTTTTCCTCTTCCTCGTCTTTGCAGGCTGGACATTGTCGGCTGATTTCAGAAAAGAATGGTTCAAGAGCATGTCGGCAGTCCAACGCGAGTTGGGATTCTTGACCAGACAATTTCTCACGAAATCTTTTGCTACGGTAGACAGTTTAGCATTCTCAAAATTCGGTTCCTCATACTTAATTCGGTGCAACACATCATCAAACTTTGCATCTGAATGGGATGATTCCCAGAGAGGTGTCCCAGTGATCAGCTCGTAGACAGTACATCCGAGAGCCCAAATATCAGCTTCTGGGCCGTACTCTTGCTTAAGCACGGATTCAGGTGCCATGTACCTTTTAGTTCCTCTGAGCCCCTGCTTCTGCGTCCAGCTCTGTTCCAAAGTCATAGCGAGCCCGAAATCAGCGATCTTTGCCACCTCCACCGTACCATCATCATCAGTAGACGGAGTAGTAACAACAAGAATGTTGTGGGGCTTTATGTCACAGTGAATAACTCCTTTGCCGTGAATGAAACTGAGCCCTAAAAGAACATTCTTGGTGTGTTTTTGGACTTGAAGCTCAGGCAACCCTAGACGATCGGCAAGGCTTCCGGCGGAGGCATACTCGAGCAGCAAGTTGTAAAGGAGTAAGCCATCTTCTTGGGTGACTTTAACTCCGAAACAACGAATAACGTGAGGACAGTCTTCAAACATTCGTAGAAATTCCCGTTCATCTTGAAGAGACTGAGACCGGCTCAACATGCAAGATTTAAGGGCAATGAGAGAGGGAATTGAGGGAATTAGAGCAGCCTCAGTGGAAGCCAACGAAACAAAACTAAACTCTCCCTTCCCCAGTGTTTTGCCCCTCTTCCACATCACTTCAGCTGCTTCTTGTTCTTCCGCCATTACTACTGCACAGAATAATTTGACTGTTTTTTTTTTTCCCTTGGAATGTGAGCGTCTGTAGAATAATGGTTATATATAGGGAATTTGTTTATCCTAATTTCTTGTTTTCCAAGTAAAACAGATTCAGTTATTTTCCCAAAAAAAAAAACATATCTATAAACTACTTTAACTAATTATAAAATAATTTTAACAGTTGCTTCGTAAATGTATTTAATGTTGGACAAAAATTAATTATAATTAATTATTACGAACATAATTATCTCTTATATTTATTATTTCGTTCATCTCATTTTAATTATTAGTATCAAATTTATATACCTACTAAAAAATATTAATAGAATAATAATTTAATTAATATAACATTATTAATTTTAAAAATATATAATAATAATTTTTTATATCTTAAAATAATTTTAAATATAAAAAATAGAATTAGAAAAATATAATTAATTATCTTTTAAATTTTAAAATTTTTATTTTAAATTAATTATTTTTAATACATCATTGAAATGAAATACCTTATTATTTAATATAAAATTATTTTCTTGTATGATACATGATAACATAGGAATGCAGTAGTTATCCTTTTGAAATTTCTACAACTTTTCAAGCAGCAATTAATTTTTAATTCCCTGGGTCTCCAAATTTTAGGAAAGCTATAAATATCATTCCATGTCTTATAATTAATAATTAATAATTAATAATTAATATATGAGTGTTGCTAAATAGCTATAATTTTGTGATTTAAATGTAGTTATAAAGATTTAAAAGATTATATTAATTTTTTTTTAAAAATAAAGTTAAATTTTTATTATTTTTTAAATTTTAAAAATTAATGCAACTATAATTATTATGTTGAATGAGACGTGACTATTATTAATTGTGTAATAAGATTATTTGATTGACTTTATAATAAGAACAACCATATCATTTTACTATATTTTTTTCTCATTCTTTCTAGTTCACTTTTTTTCTTGATTTCTCTTTTCTTATTCTTTTTTTCCTTTTTGTGTGCATGTTTTATCAAACAATTTAAAATTAATAGATCATAATTCTTTAAAATATGTTTGAATAAAGTTAATTATTTAATTCTAAATTTATTACATAAAATTAATTTTTTTCGTTATATAAAAGCCATTTAATTCTAAAATTTATCACACATTGCATTGATATCCTATGGAAACTTACATCCTTCCCATGCCTTACGGTGTTTCTCCTCTTTCACAACTCGCAAATTATGATAGAAGGAATAACCTTGTATATATCTTTTAGCTTTCCTGATACCAGACATTCCCACCATTTAAATATAAGCTGTTGCAGGATGACTCTTTTCATACTAATACCTGCACATATAACAAACTGTTCCCATAGCTTAGTAGCCTTAGGAGCTGTTAGAAATAGGTGTGTCATTGTCTACGGTTGGTAAACCTCACAACAGTGACATCTAGATACAATGTTCATCTTCATCCTTTTCAAATTATGATCAGTGGCAATCCTCCATTTCTATAATCTCCACATGAAGAAGCATATTTTGAAAGGCAGTCCCTTCACCCAAATGTTGGATAACCACTACACTTCCTCCCTCTTTTTCCTCATTAAATTGAAGGCTGATTGAACTGAAAAAACTCCATTTGTGTTTCCCATCCACCAGGCTCTATCATTCTCAGAATTCAATTGAGGGGATATGTTCTCAATAATATAGTTTGTCATCTCCTCAGATATTGTATCCATCAGCCTTACCCTGTTCCACTGCCCATCATTGATGAAGCTTTTTACTTTTATCTCCTCCTCTCCCCCATCTTCTTCATCAGTCTAGCACACGACACCATTTTGAGTCCAATTGTCAAATCAAAAATTGGCTGTACCAGCTTCAATTTGCCTCCATATATCTTGGTCTATTTCATCTCCGATCTCAAGCATTTTCCTCCATGTCTGAGACACCCTTTTTACCATGAGCTAGCATAGGATATAGCTTCTTACAATATTTGTTCCACATATAGGAACCCCATAGGGAACCTATGGAGACTCTGAATTCCACCATAATTTTTTAAATAGGGCTTTTGAGACATCATGTAGGGACTTAAATCCCACACCACTTTTCTCTCTTGGGTAACACATGTCATCCCAAGCTATCCAGTGCTTCCCTTTTTGATCCCCTATTTTGCTCCAATAGAATCTAGCTAGGACTTTGTGAATTTGATCAATAATACCTTTAGAAGGGTTCATGGCTGACAATACGTATATTGGCATAGACTGCAAAATATGAGTAATCAATACAAATCTTCCCCCATATGATAGGAATTTATTTTGCCACATCATTATCCTTCTTGAGATCTTCCTGACCAACTCCTCAAAATAGGACATTTTCTTCCGTCCATAATATATGGGGCATCCCAGATAAGTGAAAGGAAAGGATCCCTGATTTTTTCCTGTACATCTTTTCAACCTGTGCCCTACCAACCTTGGAGTCTTCTCACGGATGTAGATGAAAATTTTATTCTTATTTATCATTTGCTCTGAAACCTTTTCATATTCTCCCAGAACCTTCAGTATTTTCCTCACTATTTTCTTATCACCAGAACTAAATATGATTGTATCATTTGCATATGAAAAATGATTAATGTCTTGGATCCACTTAGGCATTCCACCTTTTGTAGTCAGCATCATTATGTAGTTCATTTAAGCTTCTAGGTAGCACTTCAATTGTAATAATGAAAAGCATGGTGATATATGGTCTCCTTGCTTTATCCCTCTTGATAAACTGAAAAAACTATAGCTCTGGTCATTTATCAATATAGAATACCAGTTATTTGATGCCAACCTCCATACCATATCTATGATAATTTCTGAGAAGCCAAAACTTCTTAGAACTTTAGTAAGGAATAACCAGAAACCCTATTATATGCCTTTTCCATATCCATCTTTACAATTACATTATGCCATTTGCTTCTCTTACTAATGTCTCTGATGATTTCTTGAGCTAGTAGGACATTCTCAGTAATGTTTCTTCCTTTAACAAATTTAGCCCGGTTTTTAGAGATGACCTGAGGTAAACATTCAGCCATTCTGTCATGTATCATTCTAGACAGAATTTTATTAGAAAAAGTACTTAGACTTATAGGTCTTAAATTATCAGGAAGACTTATAAGTCTTTATTCACCAAATCCTGATATTCTTTCTTTCTTGGGTATGGGGATTAAATTTGTATGGGTTACAAATTTAGGTATTTTCATATCCACAAAAGAAAGTAGCCACCATTCTTGTAACATCCTCCCCTATGATGTCCCAACATTCCTGAAAGAAAACTCCTGAAAATCCATCAGGACCACTAGTACTATCAACATTCAGTTCAAAAATAGCTTTCTTAACCTCCTCCACTATTGGCAATCTAGTCATCTCCTCATATTTCTCTTGTGAGATTAGTATAGGAAGTTTCTTTAGCATTTCAAAGTTGTAAATACAGTCTTCTTTCTTGAATTGTTCATAAAAGTAGTTTACAGCAGAGCCCCAATATCTGATGAATTCTTCAGAGAGACACCTTTTGGTGTGTGAATTTCACTAATCAACAACTTTCTCCTTCTCCCTTTAACATAAGCGTGAAAAAAACTGGTATTCTGATCCCCTTCTGAGAACCATTTCATGCCAGCTTTTTATATTCAGAACTCCTCTTCCAAATGTCTATGCCTTTTCTAGTCAACTTCTGCTTTATTAAGTGTCATTCTGTTCTCTTGTGTTGGATGTAACTCTAGTTGGATTTCCTTCACTTTTATGATGTCCTCCAATGTATCTATCTGATGAAAAATGTTACCAAAGGTCTTCTTACTCTATTCTGCTAGTGCCATCCTAACCCTCTTAATCTTACACTTGGACTCTATGAATGGATTACCAACAAAGTCAGCCTTTCAATTTTCCTTTACCAACTCCTTAAATTGCCTATGCTTGACCTAGAAATTCAAGAACTTGAAAGGTCTAGTCATCGTAGCCTCATTTGAATTACAAATAACATGAAGAGGTGCATGATCAGACCGTTATCTAAGTGTTGCACCTCACTTGAAGGAAGAATGTTTAAAAACTCCTAATTCAACATTACTCTATCAAGTCTTTTGAAAATGCATTCTTCTTCAAGTCTTCCGTTCCACCAAGTGAAGTTATTGCCACTATATTTTAGTTCAACTAAATCACAATTACTAATACATTAAGCGATGTCTATTGCCTAATTTTGAGAGAAAGGAAATCCTCCAAGTTTTTCATCTTCATTCAGAGCCACATCAAAGTCACCCCCAACAATTCAAGGGTCTTGAATTCCACCAGCCATCTTCTCCAAACTCTCCCACAATTTCAGCCTTTCCAATGCATTACATCTAATATATATTGATGTTATCTTGAAGGAAGTATTGTGAGCTTTGAATGACATAGTAATCTATTGACCTGTGTCTAATAATATATTGCCTCCCAGCATTCTATCCAAAATATCCATATCTTTGAAGAGGAATTAATCAAAGCATGTTGAAGTCCCAGTCTTCTCTTGTATTCTTCCAATTCTCCTGGTCCTTGAAATGGTTCCATCAAGGCAATAAAAGAGTATTGGTGTCTTTTGTTCAGATCTATTACTCTTTCAAAGAATTCTGAGTATAAACAGATATGATATTTCAAAAAAATAGTTTGTCAATCATTAATCACTAATTGATTGTCTCTCCCTACTCCTCCTTATTTGAACCTGTAAAGGTATAACAGATTGTCTAGTTTTACCTTTTTTGGTTCTTGTCTTTAAATCCTCTATCTTACCGGGGGTAAATCCCCTTTTTGAATGACATTGTTTATGTTTTCTTGGATATCTTCATCCTCTTTCAGATCTTGAACTTGTTCTCTTTGAACTGCTATTAATTGATTTAGTTCTGGGATACCTCTATACCCTTCCTCCATAATATCATATGTCTGCATGTTTAGAGGATTTAAAACATCCTCCCTAGCTATTACAACATCCTTATCCCTTATCTCCTTGGATTCCTTTTCTGGATTCCACTCTATCATTGCTGTCTGATCCTCTTCCTCAGGTCTTTTTCTGATCCTTTGAGCAGTAACTGATCCTTATGATGCAATGTCATGTGCGGAAATCTTTTCTCTAGGTGTCAAAGGTGTTTGTTGGCTTTCCTCTAACTTTTTGTCTTCTACCTGATTATTTTCATCTGATCTTTGTATTTCCTCCACAACCCTGTCCTGATCTTTCAGTATCTTAAAGTGATTGTCATTTGTGAGTGCTTTCTGTTTCTGTTTTTGGTTCCACTACTGAATCTGTCTGTCTCTGCCCTTTCTCCTATTTCTTTGAGTTTGGAAGACTTCGGTATTTCTTGCTTCTCTCTTTCCTTCCTCTTCCAACTCTTTTATATGTTTCACTTCCTTATCTCCTTGAGTTTGATCCTTTAGATTAGGATCGTGAGTTTTGTTCCCTTCATGTTGCTCCTCCTCCTTTCTACGTGGGTAGAGTTCCGGATGTAAGATAAAGCACTCCTGGTCATTGTGCCCCTGAATTTTGCAATTTCTGCAATACTTGAGAACATGATCATATTTGATTCGAATCAATTTTTCTACCACTTTACCTGTATGTTTCCTTTTTGCAATGTTGATACACTTTGAAAACTCTCCTAATAAATTTACTTCCACCTTGACCCTGGCACAACTGGGTCTTGTTTTATTTTTTATTGCCAGATCAACTTGTAGAGGTTTTCCAACAGCAACAGCAAGTGAAAAAACCATTTCCTTCATAAAGAAGTTTGGAGGAAGTGCTGAGAACGATATCCATGCAATAGCAGTGGTTGTTTCCTCCTTCGGGTCAAACAACGAATCCCACTTTTAGAGTTCGCATCGGAAAGGTCCATTTCCTGTGCGTTAAATAAAATGCTAGTTTCGATAGTAGGTTAACATAATCCTCAATTATTGATGCCCTTATCAAAACATGCCTATTATTTAATAGCCGATATTGCATTCCTCTTTCAAACCACATTGTTTCAGGATCATCTTTCTTAGATCTCGAATATCCAGCCATCCATAGAAAAATTTTCCTATAACAACATATTGCAAATTTTCGTTGTGAATCAATTGATTCACCTCTTCCTCCTCCCAAATCACTCTAGGTTCTTCATGCAAATATGTAATTGGCTTAATAGGCACTAATTTAGTGATGATTAGAGTAGGACATAGTTTTGATGCATAATCCAGAGAAGGTTTGTTCATAGAAAGTGGCCACCTTGACAAGGTGGTGGCCATAGCCACCGGATTAGGCAAATCTAGGTTCAACGACGATACACAAGTTTAGGTGCGATGGCTGTAGGGTATATACGTCTTTCGCATGGGAGGTGAATAATGAGTTACTCTTTAGAATAAATTAAAAAATTAGATGGGAATAAAATAGTCTACGATAAGTATGAAAATAATAAGTTAGAAAATAAGGCAATAATCTGCTAAAGATTGTTCAACACACTATATTTTTTTAAAAGAATTGCTCTCTTCGCTTAAAATTATCATGCGTGTTTCTCTTTTACACACCCACTAAAAAATATTAATTGGGGGTTTATCTTAGTACTAGTTTACGTTCATTTATGTCGTAAGATATGATCTCTTCTCATTAAATATTAATTTTCGAGAATAATTTCTTGCTTTGGATATATCGAGCAAAGGCTATCTATCATGGGTGTTGGATATAGAAATTGATATGGATGCGGTGGGTCTGGCAAACACCATCAAAGATAAAAATCAGGCATCAAATCAAGATCGTGCCAAAGCAATAATATTTCTCGATCATCATCTTGATGAACATTTAAAAATAGAATATTTCACTATTAGAGATCCTTTTGTGCTATGGAATAATTTAAAAGATAGGTATGACTACCTAAAGATGATCGTTCTTCCACAGACATGTTATGAATGGACTCATTTGAGGTTACAAGACTTTAAATCTATTAGTGAGTATAATTTCTTCATGTTTAAAGTTATTTCACAATTAAAATTATGCAGAAAAAAATATCACTCATAATGATATGATGGAGAAAATATTTTTCATTTTTCATGCCTCGAGTATGCTCCTACAGTAGCAATACGGGGAAATGAGGTTCACAAAATATTCTAAACTAATTTCACATCTTCTTGTTGCTGAACAACATAATGCCATTTTAATGAAAATCATAAAAGTTGACCTATTAGTTCTATTCTATTTCCTTAAGTAAATGAGACAAAATTTCACCAAACTAAGTGTTCGCAATCGAAGGAAGGGGTAGAGCATGTTCTATTTTTCCGAATCTTTCAAGATGAAAAAATGTCCTGGCCTCAATCATGGTCGAGAAAGAAATACTAACCATGATGGTTATCTTGCACCAAATAATGACCTTTACCACCAGCAGTGCAACAAGAAGGATGCAAAGCTTGAAGAGATGCAAAAAAAAATTCAGAAAATAAATGCTATCTGCGAGGAGAAAAAGGGCAACGGTCATGTACTTATCGTACGCCAAGATACCTGGTTGAGATCTATCAAGCATCCCTGAAGAAGAAGGATAATAATGCAAAGACAAATTTATCTCTGAAGATCATGTTGAGCCCATGCGTCTAGATGTAGTAGATTTCTTTGAATATCCTGATTGTCAAGAATGGAATTCTTGAGTTCACAGGGGAGGATGTGAGATCTTGATTGTTTAAGATAGAGCAGCTTTTCAATGAAAAATGTAGCTTCTAATGAAAAAGTAGTAGCAGCCTTATAATTGAAATGAGAAGCTATACAATGGCATTTGTCATTTATGATATATAGACAATACTTGCAACCAGCCAGTTAGAATGAGTATGTGATGGTTCTGGTTGAGAGATTTGGAACTAATTTTTAGGACCCTATGAAAGAAATTAAAATATCAAACAGGTGAAAAGTGTGAAGGAATATCAGACAACGTTTGAAAGGAATTTAACTAAGGTGAATTTATTCCAGAAAAATGTGTAGTTGTTTCATTGGAGGGTTGAAACATGAATTATATGTTGTTTAAAGATCAATAATGATACATTGTTGTCTCAGGTCTATAAAAGTGCCAGAATGTAGGAGGATTATCTTGTTGCTATTAGACAGTCTATAAGACCTCAGAATTACAATTCATCAAGAAAAATGGTGGATCAAAGGATGCATAATAAATCGGGCATACTGCCAACTCCAGATGGTTGACAATGGTGGCGGAGGTTGTTGTTGTTGCTTAGTGGTTAGTGACGGTAATGGTGGTGGTGGTTGTGATGACACAGGTGGTTAGTGGTGATGACTGGTGATTTGGACATAGTGGTGGTGAAAATTATCCACACAAGCATACATTATTATGTCTGATAAGCCTCTACCTGACGAGTTAATGGGACAAGACCCCAACTAACTCACTAAAGTATGAAACTGAAAATACTGAAAATACAACTAAAAGGAAGGGCTCTCGAAAGATGAGGATTCACCAACTCTGGCTGGAAAGTGCTAACACTGAGGATTTGGCTAACGGCGGTACTAAGCCTGAATATCTGAGTCTGTATCATGAAACAATGCAATATAGAGTATGCGGTCAGTATATAGAATGTACCGAGTATGTAAGGTAAGTAAAATCGCTAAGTAAGTAAAATTAGAAATCATGCATATCATAAACATATCATCATAAGAGCCTTGAGAATACGACTTGCATGCTATTATCTGACATGACTTATACATAACTGAATATCATAACTGAATCGAATGACCCAAAGCTGTAAATTGATAATCATAAGTAAAACTGACCATTCGGTTAAATCTACTGAAAACATAATATCATGACTGATGTACATACATAACTGAAATCATGAGGAACAATGGGAGACTAGTCTTATAACCGACATTACCACGATAGAGCTTGCGTGGTCTCGACTATTAAACTCAAGTGCACAGAGTCTCCCAAAGCCTTGTTAGGGCTGAGGACGCTACCATGATGTCGATATCAAGCTGAAGGCCCTTTGGGGCCAGGGGAAGCTCACAAAGAAGGCCCCAAATAATCTGAACATACCTGCGTTGGCACGTAGTTATGAGGCATAGGGTTGACTGACCCTTATCCTACTCGGTGCTAGATACTACTCTAAAAACATGCATATTCTCTCCATCATTTTTCAACGAAGCTGACCATCATCTAGTGACGAAGCTGAATCATAAAATACATGCATAGTTTAAAATCATAACATGAGGAGCCTTGGGCTCCAACCATACCATAAGCTGAAAATATTGGGAGCCTATACTCCAAAATCTATGTAGTAAGCTAATACATGAAGTCTAGATAAATCATAAAATATACTTGATCACATGGGCTTGCCCAGCACTTAACATGCTTGACATAGACTTGATCATTCAAAAACATGAACATGGACATAAATATTTTGAAATCATACTTTTATCATATATATCTCATCATCCTTGAATACATATATCATAATCTTAACTTTTATGAACTACCATGGGTGTACATCATAATTTGTAAAAACTTGAAAATATAATTTATAATTGAAAACATTGTAAAATATGCCCATTAATCATAATTCAACATTAGAAATATGTATAGACCATACCCATGATTGATACTTAGAGAATTCACATGTTGGGTTAAAACTCCATAGATTCATCAACTAGAACTTTCATGAAATTGAAGAGGAATTGGGCATGGGTGTGGATGAATACACCCATTCATAATCTTACATACCTGGGAGAAATCTGATTTTACAAACCCTCTTGAAAGCCCAATGGAATTTGGGGAAGAACTTGATGAATCCTAAGATTGATCACCCGTAGAAACCACTAAGTTTGCATGCATGGAAGATAATGGGTTTAGAATGAGCTTAACTCTCTTAAAACACCCTTTTCTGAGCTTAAAACGATGTAGTTTAAGCCTTAGGAACTTAGAAATTACGGAAAGGCTCTTCATAAATTCGCAGAAAAAATCCACTGCCAGTCCCAACGAGGGACTAGACGACTCGTCGCCACTGACCATGACTCATGGTGAGAACTCATTGCCAGAACTGGAAATTCATCATCACTGGTCACCATAAGGTACACCACGACTCGTGGTGACCAAGTCGTGGCCTACACTGTCCAACCTCTTCACCTTCAAGCCCACCACTGACCATGAGAGACTTGACCACGATTCGTAGCCTCTCCCATGGTCAACTCCTTGGCCCAAATTCTAACCAAGTCCACCCTCACAACTCATGGTGCACCTCACAGGTCACTAGATGACTTGTCCTGTGACCTGGTGCAGAAAATTCTATTTTCTCCATTTCAACCCTCGGATCTAATCTTAGGGCTTTTGGGGTATTACAATATCTCTACCTTGGGAATATTCATCCTTGAATGTGGGTAAACATACAAAAAAGCTGAGAAATGCAACTGCCATATCAAATACTAAGCATTTAGAGTTGAAAACTAACGGAGTGACTGACTCCGGACAGAACTACATGGCTGAACTGAATTCATGAATCATACACACATACATTGACATGAAAGAAACTGGGGCACATGAACTGAAGATGAAACTTAATAGAGAACTAAGGAGGAAACTGATACCTCAAGTTGAAACTGAGCTGGGAGGGGATAGATGTGGGTATTTAGTCATTATATCTGCTTAGGCTTCCCAAGTAGCTCCTTCAACATGCTGGTTCCTCCACAAACCTTGACTAAGGCTACTTCTTTGTTTCTTAGCTTTCGAACCTGACGATCAAGTATTTCCATCAGAACCTCCTCATAGCTAAGACTATCCTTCACACCTACGCTCTCCACCGGGACAACCAGAGCTGGATCAACCAAACACTTCTTTAAGAGCGTTACATGAAAAACTGGATGAACTAAAGCTAATTCTGAGGCAACTCCAACTCATATGCTACCTTGCCAACCCGTTTCACAATTCGGTATGGAACAACATAACGGGGACTGAGTTTCCGTTTATTTCGGAACCTCATCACTCCCTTCATGGGAGATACCTTTAGAAACACCCAATCATCAACTTCAAACTCTAGTTCTCTCCTCCTCACATCCGCCTAGGACTTTTGACGACTCTGAGCTGTTTTCAACCTTTCCCTTATAAGCTGAACTTTTTTCAAAGCCTCTTGAATCGAATCTGTACCTATCATTATAGCTTCACCGACCTCAAACCAACCAATAGGTGATCTACACCTCCGCCCATAAAGAGCCTCAAACGGATCCATCTGTATGTTGGAATGGTAGCTGTTGTTATATGAAAACTCAATGAGATGCAAATGATCATCCCAATTACCCTTGAAATCAATCACACACGCTCTCAACATATCCTCAAGAGTCTGAATGGTCCGCTCAGCCTGACCATCCGGTTGCGGGTGAAATGCTCTGCTAAGCTTGACCTGATTACAAAGTCCTTTTCGAAACGATCTCCAAAATTGGGAGGTAAACTGAGTACCTCTATATGATATAATAGACCAGGGCACTCCATGCAACCGAACTAACTCCTGAATGTATAAATTAGCATAATCCGCTGCTGAATCGGTAGTTTTGAACGGTAGAAAATGGGCTGCCTTAGTCAATCTGTCTACAACCACCCAAATAGAATGATATTGTCGACGAGTGCGGGGTAAACCTGTAATGAAGTCCATATTGATTTCGTCCCACTTCTAAGTAGGAATGCTAATGTCTTGAAGCAAACCTCCAGGTCTTTAATGCTCGACCTTCACCTGCTGACAATTTGAACACTTAGCCACAAACTCTGCTATGTCCTTCTTCATGCTATTCCACCAATAGACTTTCCATAGGTCACGGTACATCTTGGTGGCGCCTGAATGAATACAGTATCTGGAACCATGAGCTTCATGCAACATGTGCTCCCTCAAGTCACCTGCATCCGGTACACACAAATGACCCTGATATCGAAGCACACCATCTCCCCCTTGGGAGAAAACCTCCACCTTTTGATTTCGAATAGCTTCCTTCAACTTTACCAAAATAGGATCCTCGTCTTGCCTAGGATTAATATCGGTAACTAAAGATGATTCTGATCCATTCTGAACAATGACACTACCATCTTTCGAGTCAACAAAATGAACTCCTAGTCGTGCAAGTCGATGCACATCCTTCACTAGCTCTTTCCTTTCCTCATTTACATGAGATACACTCTCCATAGAAAGCTTGCTTAGAGCGTCTGCCACCATATTGGCGTTTCCCGGATTATAAAGGACACTCATATCATAATCCTTAAAAAGCTCCAACCACCTTCTCTAATGTAGATTTAGGTCCTTTTGGGTGAACACGTACTATAGGCTTTTTTGGTCTATAAACACATCCACATGGACCCCGTACAGATAGTGTCTCCAAATTTTTAAGGCAAATACTACTGCCACCAGCTCGAGGACGTGAGTCAGATAGTTTTTTTCATGGACTTTCAGATGTCTGGAAGCATAGGCTATAACTTTACCGTGCTACATGAGTACACAACCAAGGCCGATCCTCGAAGCGTCACAATATACCACAAACCCATCAGTACCGTCAAGTAGGGTCAACACCGGTGCTGAGGTGAGTCGAGTCTTCAACTTTTGGAAGCTTTTCTCACAAGCCTCCGACCATTGAAACTTCACTTTCTTCTGGGTCAACTCAGTTAATGGTGCTGCAATGGATGAAAACCCTTCAACAAACCTCCGGTAGTAACCAACTAAACTTAAGAAACTCCTGGTATCCTTCTAACTGGTCTAGACCAATTCTTCACCACTTCTATCTTTTGATAGTGCACCTGTACACCCTCACTTAACACCACATGATCCAACATAGGGCATCACAAAAGATAAGGTCGCCTTTGGATCTAACAATGCATATACATCAAGGTGGAATACTCGTAACATACCAGTGACTATATCTGGGGAGACCTCCTGCACCTAACTAGATGCTAGGGCATAGAATCTGTTCTGGCGCTGACCACCACCCGCACTAGTAGATACCCCCTGCTGGGCTGGGCGTGTTGGTGGAGCTGCTGAACTGGAGGCTGGGCCTCGACCCCTATCATAGCCCTATCTGGCTTTTGGACAATCTCTGAGCATATGTTCAGACTTCCCACACCCGAAGTACGCACCTGAACCTGCCAAACACTGGCCCGTGTGTCTCCGGCCACACCTGCCACACTCCGAAATGCTGGACTCTGCAGGCCTGCTGCCCTAACCTCTAGCGACTGACGCTCATCTCCTATGGTCGCGCCTAGACCTGGATGACACACTCATAGCTGACGGCTATGGGGCTGAAGATCTTTGTTGGGACTGCTGACGATGCCCACCTCCAGGTCTCTGCTAGGAGAACCCAAATCTATTAGTCCTGACCCTCTTGGCCTCTCTCTCCCGCTCACTCACCTGTATCGCCTCTATCTGTTGGGCGTACAGAACTATCCAGGAGAAGTCAATATCCTGATGAAGCATCGCAGTCCGGCAATCTTTGACCAAATAATCTGCTATCCCATGCATGAACCGACTCACTCGGGCTCTCTGATCTATCACCATCTCAAGTGCATACTTGGATAAGTGAGTGAAATCTAAAGCGTACTCTTAGACTGTCATCTTACCTTGCTTCAGGTTCACAAACTCAGTTTCTTTAATCTCCCTCATCTCACGAGGGAAGAACTAATCCAGAAATGCGGCATGGAACTCCTCCGAACCAATAGGGCCTGCTCCAACTGCACTGCTATCCTTCCATTGCTTGAACCAGATGTGCGCAACCCCTTTCTACTGATACAAGGCTAGATCCGTGTACTCCTCCTCAGTAAACCCCATGATTTGGGTGATCTTCAGAACCTCATCAATAAACTCATGTAGATCCTCGTCCACCTTTAACACAAGGAACTCCAAAAGGGTTTATCCTCAGAAAATCTCTAACTCTCGCTGCTACCGCATTCCCATTCTGAGGGGCATGTGCTACTACCTGTTGGTTGACTTGAGCGGTCAAAGATTGAGCTAGAATCTGTATGGCTTCCCTAAACTCTGCGTTGGTAACCTGCTCGGGTACATGATCCTCGGGGGCTGATGGGGCTTGTTGATGCCCGTCCCCATTGCCATTCTCGTGGCCATTCCCATTTCTATTTCTTCTTCCGTTAACTCATCAACAAGGCATGATTCTACAAATGCGTATAGCACGAGTTAGAAGGATAGAGAGACATTTTATCGCACGACTTAGATAATGAAAGAAGGGAATATTTCCTAAAATATTTCGTAGCCTCTTCGTCATAAGTGTGACACGCTTCACACCCATAAAAAACACTCTACTTAATGCAACTTTCAGACACCCTAGGATAAACCTGGCTCTGATACAAAGTTTGTCATAACCTGAACATAGGCTCGGATTGAGACACGGGACAAAGAACCCCGAGAGACTCCAAGTCGACTCATGACATGAACATAACATCTAAGCTCAACATAATAAATGCAAAATTCTAACATATAACATAGCGAAAGTCTGAAAATCTGATAACATCGAATAACTGTATACATAGCACAATCTAAAATCTTTATACATGTTATGTCTGATAAGCCTCTACTACTGACGAGTTGATAGGACAAGACCCCAACTAACTCACTAAAGTATGAAACTGAAAATACTGAAAATACAACTGAAAGGAAGGGCTCTCGAAAGATGAGGATTCACCAACTCTGGCTGGAAAGTGCTAACACTGAGGATTTGGCTAACGGAGGTACTAAGCCTGAATATCTGAGTCTGTATCATGAAACAATACAACATAGAGTATGCGGTCAGTATATAGAATGTACCGAGTATGTAAGGTAAGTAAAATCGCTAAGTAAGTAAAATTAGAAATCATGCATATCATAAACATATCATCATAAGAGCCTTGAGAATACCACTTGCATGCTATTATCTGACATGACTTATACATAACTGAATATCATAACTGAATCGAATGACCCAAAGCTGTAAATTGATAATCATAAGTAAAACTGATCATTGGGTTAAATCTGCTGAAAACATAATATCATGACTGATGAACATACATAACTGAAATCATGAGGAACAATGGGAGACTAGTCTTATAACCGACATTACCACGATAGAGCTTGCGTGGTCTCGACTATTAAACTCAAGTGCACAGAGTCTCCCAAAGCCTTGTCAGGGCTAAGGACGCTACCATGATGTCGATATCAAGCTGAAGGCCCTTTGGGGGCAGGGAAAGCTCACAAAGAAGGCCCCAAATAATTTGAACATACCTACGTTGGCACGTAGTTATGAGGCATAGGGTTGACTGACCCTTAGCCTACTCGGTGCTAGAAACTACTCTAAAAAACATGCATATGCTCTCCATCATTTTTCAACGAAGCTGACCATCGTCTAGTGATGAAGCTGAATCATAAAATACATGCATAGTCTAAAATCATAACATGAGGAGCCTTGGGCTCAAACCATACCACAAGTTGAAAATAGTGGGAATCTAGACTCCAAAATCCATATGGTAAGCTAATACGTGAAGTCTAGATAAATCATGAAACATACTTGATCATATGGGCTTGCCCAATACTTAACATGCTTGACATAGACTTGATCATTCAAAAACATGAAGATGGACATGGGTAATTCGAAATCATACTTTCATCATATACATCTCATCATGCTTGAATACATATGTCATAATCTCAACTTTCATGAACTTCCATGGGTGGGCGTCATAATTTGTAAAAACTTAAAAACATAATTTGTAATTGAAAACATTGTAAAATATGCCCATTAATCATAATTCAACATTAGAAACATGTATATATCATACCTATGATTGATACTTAGAGAATTCACATATTGGGTTAAAATTCCATAGATTCATCAACTAGAACTTTCATGAAATTGAAGAGGGATTGGGCATGGGTGTGGATGAATATACCCATTCATAACCCTACACACTTGAGAGAAATCTGATTTTACAAACCCTCTTGAAAGCCCAATGGAATTTGGGGAAGAACTTGATGAATCCTAAGCTTGATCACCCTTAGAAACCACTAAGTTCGTATGCATGAAAGATAATGGGTTTAGAATGAGCTTAACCCTCTTAAAACACCCTTTTCTAAGCTTAAAATGGCGTAGTTTAGGCCTTAGAAATTTATAAATTACGAAAAATCCCTTAATAAATTCACAGGAAAAATTCACTGTCAATCCTAACGAGGGACTGGACTCGTGGTGAACTCATTGCCAGAACTGGAAATTCATCATCACTGGTCACCACGAGGGACACCATGACTCGTGGTGTACCTGACGACTCGTCCAACCTCTTCACCTTCAAGCCCACCACTGACCATGACCATGAGAGATTTGATGACTCGTGGTCCTGACCACGATTCATTGCCTCTCCCATGGTCAACTCCTTGGCCTAAAATCTAACCAAGTCCACCCTCCTCCCCACGAGTCATTTAACGACTTGTGGTGCACCTCACGGGTCACTGGATGACTCGTCCTGTGACCTGATGCAAAAAATTCTATTTTCTCTGTTTCAACCTTCGGGTATGATCTTAGGGCTTTCGGGGTATTACAAGGAGCCTCACAATAGAATTCTATTACAAGGAGAAAAGCATTGTCTCAGGGGTGTAGAGAGACAAATCACATCCTCAGGTGCTGGAAAGTTTGCTAAGATTCCATAAAATCACTCTCAATTATGCATGATAAAGATAGTTCTATTTATAAGTAGTGTGTTACAATGATATGCACTTGAGAGTCACGATGACAGATATATACTAGACTACTGAATTTATGACATCAGTTTCAACCCTTATTTGAGGAACCTACACTGTTATCCCCTTTTAGAGGTGTCTTTGACCATAGAACTGCACTACAACATGATACTGAATATGTGAATAGAAGACCCCACAGATACCCTTCTGATAAAGGACATCATTGTGTGATTAGTACAACAAATACTAGACTAAGGAATAATCCAGGATAGCTATAGACCCTTTGCTTCTCTGTGTTTTAGTTGGGAAGAAAGATGGATCTTAGAGGATGTGTGTGGAGTATACAGACCTAAATAAGTACATTGTCAAGAATAAATTTTCAATTCCTATTGTGGAAGATCTATTGGATGAACTGGGGGGGGGGGGGGGAGGTCCAAGATTTTCTCTAATATTGATCATAGATCTGATTACCACCAACTGAGGGCAGTAGAGTACATTCCAAAGACAGTCTTTAGGACACATTCTAGTCACTATGAATACTTGGTTATGCCCTTTGGCTTGTCAAATGCACCAACTACCTCAGGGCCTTATGAACACTATTTTCCATGTTCTTTTTGAGGAAGTTTGTATTGACTTTCTAAAGACAGTCTTTAGGATACATTCTGGTCACTTTATATACCTAGGTATGTCCTTTGGCTTATCAAATGCACCAATTATACTTCAGGATCTCATGAACACTATTTTCCATGTTCTTTTGAGGAAGTTTGTATTGACTTTCTTTGATGATATACTCATATGTAGCTGGAGTATGGAGGATTATTTGAAGCATCTTAAATCTATTTTTGAGATAACGCAATTAATTTTTTGCTCAGGAAAGTAAGTGTTTTTTGGGATTTTGAGAATAAAATACTTGAGCCATTTTATCACTGAACAAGATGTGTCTACTGATCCTCAAAAGGTTGAGACTATACAGAACTGCCTACCTCCACTACTTTAAAACAGCTGAGAGTTTTTTTGAGCCTTACTAGTTATTACAGAAGGTTCATTTGGGGATTTGGTATTATTTGCAAATCATTAACTAATCTTTTGAGGAAAGATAATTTATGAAGTAACTTCTGCTTTTGCCCATCTAAGTGAGAGATTAACTAAGGCTCCAGTATTGGATTTACAGATGTTGCTAAAATATATGTTGTGAAGACTGATGCTAGTAGTTATGGCATTAGGACAACTCTCATGCAGGAGGAATATCCCATTACTTTCATTAGCAAAGCCCTTTTCCCAGACATGTCGTTGTGTCAGTATTTGACAGAGAATTGATAGCTATTGTACATGTAGTAATTAAGTGGTCACAGTATTTACTTGATCAAAATTTTGTTATTATAACTAATTAGAAGGCATTGAAGTTCTTGACGGAGCAGGCTTTACATACCAACTCTTAGCTTTTTTAGTTGACCAAGTTAATGCTACTTGATTATACTATTGAGTATAAGAGAGGGGGTGAAAAATAAAGTTGTTGATGCATTATCCAGAGTGACAGGAGCTAAACTTATGTCCTTGGTTTTTTCTACTAGTAATTGTGAACTCTTTCAGTTATAGCCAATAGCTGGTAGGCTGATCGTGACTTAAATCCCTTATCCAATATTCACAGACTTCAGCCATAAATCATATACAATAGACTTGGTTTAATCAGCAGTTGATGAGGAAAGGTAGACTGGTTGTGGGCAAGGACTAACAATTGAGAACCAATATCATAACTTTATGACATCCTTCTTCCTATGAAGGTCACTCTGGAATTGAAGTCACCTTGAAGAGACTCTTGACATTGTTTTATTGGAAGGGGATCGTATGAAATTTATACATGCATGTAATGTTTGCCAAAAGAACAAAGCAAATTTGGCAGCTTTCCTTGGCTTATCACAGCATTTGCCTATTCCAAAAGTTGTATGACCACAAATTAGCATGAATTTTATAACTGATATTTCAAAATCTGGTGGTTTTCAGGTGATATTGGTAGTTGTAGACAGACTGAGCAAATATGTCTGCTTCATGTCCCTTAGGCACCCTTGTACTGCTTAGTCTGTGGCTCAAGTGTTGTTGGATGTGGTTGTGAGACTTCATGGTCTTCCTGATACAATCACTAGTGATAGAGATGTTGTATCACTTGCAAACTTCTTCAGCTTATCATCCATAGTGTATGGTCAGACTGAGGTCTTGAAGATATATTCTGAGACTTACTTGAGATGCTTCTGTAGTGAAGATGCTTATCATTGTTCTGCTTGTTTGGTTATGGCTGAATACTGGTACAATACTTCTCATTATTCTGCAATTCACATGACTCTATATGAAAGTTTGTATGAGAGACCATCCCCATTGCATTTTCCTTACCTTCCTGGTTAGTCAGCTTCTGCAGAAGTAGATAATACTCTCCTTCATAGAGAGATGATGCTCCAACTCCTCAAGCATCACTTGGGCAAAGTTCAGTTGAGGATGAAACAACAGACTAACCTACATAAGAGTGACTGGTCTTTTGAGGTTGGGGATTAGGTCTATATTAAGATTCATCCTTACAAACAACATATTGTTTCATACCAGTCTTTTTACAAGTTGGTTGTCAGATTTTATGGTCTTTTTCAAATTCTCAAGAGGGTTGGACCAATGGCTTACACTCAATTATTTCATGTAGCTGTTAAAATTCATCCTATTGTTCATGTATCTTTATTAAAGAAGTGTTATGAATTGTCTTCTCATATTTCTTCTCCACCTGAATTGGTCATTGCTCACCCTCATTGCACAAATCTTGAGCATGTCTTGCAGAGAAGGTTGGTTTAACAAGGCAATAAAGTTAGGGCCCAGGTCCTTGTTAAATGGCATGGCTTACCTGCTAATGAGGCTACTTGAGAGTTCTATAATGCTTTAAAAATAAGGTTTTCCCATTTTGATCCTTGTAGTTAAGGATATTCCATTCAAGGGAATGTTGATATAGGAAATGTAGCAGATAATGAATGAAGAGAATCAGTTAGTTGGAGGTGAAGTCCTAGTCAGTAGCCAAGTGGAAGTTCGTTATAATTGTCGAGTTAGTTAGGTTGTTGCTGTCGAGTTAGTTAGGCTATTAGAATTGAATAATCTGTTAGAATGAGATGCAAAATTGTTCATTCATTCACGTTATAGCTTATAATTGTACAAAAAGGATTCATTGATATACATGATATTACAATTTCCTCGCAACTCTCTTTTCTTCCTACTCTATTTTTCTTCTCTTTGAGTTGCATTCTCGAACTTGGTTCCAGCCTAAAAATTCCGAGTTCTTCAATTGAGCTCCTGCATTTGTGTAACAATGAGTCATGTACTATTATCTTTTACCATTTAGAACTGATTATACCAAGAGTTATAAGTTATTGTAAGTCAATTTAATTTAGTAATATCAAAATATTTATGCACAAAATGAACTCTTAAAAAAAGATGTTACTATCATTATGTACCCCGACAACTAGCTCAAGCAAAATATCTGAAAAATGTACAAAAATAACTTCTACATATTTCAATTTTTCAGGTAGGAAAAATGAACAACTGATAGCTGAGGTATGTTCCAATAAATAGTTGATGAAAGTTTAGATAGGAGAAGTGAACAGCTGATAGTTCAGATATGAAATTCAAAAAATTATAATACTTTAGGTGTATCTTTCACCATTCACTCGTTATTGTGCGAGAGATCAAGCAACAGACCATTAGGATCAGATTCAACTAAGGACTGCTGGAAATTAAACCAATAAAATTTCTCACTTGTTCTCTCTCATTTCTTTCCTTGATTGGGAATTGGCTTTCCTTTCATGGAAGGATTCTTCTGAATGGCATAATTGTCTGACATTGCGTTCCTCCCTTGCATTTCACACCAGAAAACAAGCCTAAAACATTGTGGTGAAGACAAAATCGTAGCTTACTATAATGGCATCTTCTCTTTATTGTAGCTCATTATTTACAGCAGGTCATATGCCACAAACACGCATAATGGATCTTACTCTCTCTCCCTAGTTTTTAACCTTTCTCCTCTAAAAATCTATAAGTTCTGACTTCTGAGTGACTATTAATGAGAAAAAGATATCAACAGAAGAACTAAGAATTTTTCATAGAATTTGAAAAAGGTATCATGATTGAAATAATATTAAAGGATTACTTCACTCATTATACTTTGTAATAAAATATAGGGAAAAGGGTTTTTCAAATATGTAAAAATTCACAATATTTATCCTCCGTTAATAATTTGGCACAACCAAGCTCCACCTATTGGTTAATTGGGTAAAATATGCTCTCATTTCCCACAAAACATAATGGAGCATCACTAGAAGACTCAAAATACTTTTACAAAGGATTAACACATCTAACTTTTTTTTTTTTTTGCGAAAATAAAGGAAAAGAAATCTATTGAAATTTAAAACTCTAAAACAGGTGACTCAAATTTCAAAGATTAATAAGCTCCTTTTGGTATAAGAAGTTGTAGGTTAAGAAGCCAAAAATCAATCAACTACAGTTCAAGATATATGAACGAATCTTCTATAGCCATTCCACTTTTTGGGCAATTTCACTCAAAGAATAAGCTAAAACAGAATTTAGACAAGTGAAAACAACCGTGCTATCCGTACTGGAACTGCATTTAGACTTTAGCGAACAGATGGAGCATACATGTCTTGAGAGTTCAAGGTTCTAAACAAACCTGCAAAAAACATCTGCTGCATTTCTTTTGGAATGACCAACTAAATTTTCATTGATTCAACAACTAAACATAGAGCGGTACAAGATTGGAAGTTTGGCTTCGATATGTAATTCAGCTGGTTTCTCAGGGTGAAGTAGTGAAAAATAAAGGAATAGAAGACAAGCAAGATGCCTGATTTGTGACAATGTCAGCCCGCTTTGTTTTTAAACAATTTGGAATCTGAATCACACTTCTCGTTTTTCATCAGTATCATTTTCTGCTGCTTGTACTGCACTTTTTGCTTCCTTAATTATGTTAGCCCCTCGATGGATACCTACAAATAACAGGAAAATATTTGAATACCATGAAGTATTAGAGGAAACATGCTGTCTGAGGTCAAAGAGAATATGAACATCAACTGGCATGAGAAGACATTTTCATGCACAACACAGATCAAATGGAAAAAAGTTTTGGATTATGTGAGATTTTGGGTCCACAAATTCCCCTTGTCAAACATAGGCAACCCTCACGCAACTTGTGTCAATTATGTGAGGCACAACATAACATTTCTCAATTAGATGGCAACACAATGTTTCGCATTTATATATACGCTCTTCTGTTGTCTTGGAATTTTAACATTCCATAGAGCCTTGCTGCAGTCAGCATAAAAACATACATCAACAGAGTAAAATTTATTACCTTGAGGAGCAGAAATGTGATCACCAGAACCAATACTGTGGGTGAAACCTGTTTTGCCAGCTGGCCTGCCATGCAACTCTCTTATTAGAGCTAAGTTACTGCTCTTGGTTGTCTCATTCTCTGCTTTAGGCGAATAATTTTCTCCAGTTGATGGCCTTGCTGCAGGTTTTGGAGCATACGTTGTTGACCAAGATCCTCCATTAGATCCAGCTAAGGACATTATAACATCTGCCTGATACATAGCAGGAAACTCGATCATGTTATGCAAAAAAATATTAAAACTTGATTGTTTCTGCCATCTTAAGAATCGAATCAAATAGCAAAGTAAATGAGTGCATTCAAGGATAAGATTGTTATCCAATCAAAATGTACTTAATACACTCCATCCCAAAGTATAGTCTTAATTCTACTGAGCATGGATGCTAGAAAAGGCTAGAAGTTTATACAAAGGTTTTAAGACTGGTGGGTCTAGAGGTAGAGTTAACAAAACTTTCTTTATAGGCTTGAGACTTTGTAAACAATGAAAGTCAGCCTGAAATTAGTGACACATCTGCAAGATGCCACTGAGAAAATGGAGGACTGGCAACTCTTACTTGCTTATTACTTGGTAGTTAATGTAGTTACTTTCAATTTACAGTTGCTAGGAGCAAAATAATTGAGGCATCAGAAAATAGAAGTATTAGGAATCAGGAACTTCTTGGCAGATGAAAAGAAGGCAGTTACGGTTTCCACAGGTAACAGTGGCAGCAGTAGAAAAAACAAGAATAGGATTAGAGAAGAAAGCAAAGGACAAAAAAAGAGACCGGTAGAGGGGAAGTCACCCTTTACAAGGGATCTACATAACACGACCAATCAAAAATATATTCATAATAGGATTTGGAACTGCGCACTATGTTGTCTATAAATAGATAATGTACTTGAACAGCAAGGAATAACGAACTAAGAATGGTAGCTTGGAGGCCAAAGTACTTGCTTCTATGTACCTTAGAGCCCATGTTCAAGGGCTTACACCAAGAACTTCCTTCAGAGACTAAAACTAGCTGGACCACAGAACTCCTTGAATGACATTAATGAAACTAATCTTGACCTAAAAATAAAGACAACTATATGACAGCAGCTTTCAACTCGGAGATCAACATTCAAATGATTTTGAAAACTACCAAGGATTTGACCAAAAGATTTTCTTTCTTTTGGTGGACCCCTAGCGTTCATTTTAGGTTTGAAGAACCTAACATAGGCACTTAATCAACAAAAAGTTTTTACATGCTTTTCATCTAACTCTTGATGTCACACAACAAGGTTTAAAATGAACAAATATTCAAGGACAATATTCTTCTCTTAAAGAACAAGGGCACCCAGTCCCTGACGGTTCAAAAACAAATGTAAGGTAATCTAGTGTATTAGGTATATTACAAGTACACTAATGCATTGCCAAGTTAGTTTAACCATACTCAGCAAGAAGACTAACAGTTGAATAAAAAGAATTTAGTAATGAATTACAGTAGAATTAGGACCATTTAGGGAAGATGAATTAGAGAATCTGTACAGATGGTCTGGAACAAGTTAAGAAAATATCTAAGTTTTAAAATTATTCTTTTCCTGGAGAAGTCCAGATAAACTTTGTTGTGGAGATATGGCCCTTGGAACTAACTCAATTTCAAAAGTTATCTCACGAGGAAAGGATTGTCCAAGACCATATAAGGAAACCACAACTCATTCCCTCAACCTTCGTGGGACTTAACCCCCCACCCAGGACTCAACTGGAGTGTGGATTACGGGAGCCAAACAAACATTGAGAAACACACAAGGGATTGATGGGCCCGGCTCTGATACCATGTGAAAATATGTCATTGGACCAAACTCAAGTCATAAGCTAGCTCATATTATATAAGGAGACCACAACTCATTTCCTCAACCAATGTGGGTCTTATCATTTATTAAAACGCCAAGGAGATGACGAAAAAGCTCATATAACGCTGTCAGAACTTACTAATGCTAACCCAAACATAAGGTCAAAAGTCAAAACAATATAAAATGATTCACGGTCTATAATAATCTGGGTATGTCAGTATTTTCTTCCCAGATAAAGACTCATAGTCTATTGTTAGTGGACTTTCCTGATGCATCCCATCCCAATTCTCAACATCAACCGAGAAATTAGATTTCATACTAGAGGCTCTTGTATGCACTTAATTTGCTATGTTTAAGACAACTGATGGATCCTCCACCTCCTACCAAGAGGTTGGAGTTTGAATAACTGAATGAGCGAAAAGGGCCATTCATTAACTGTTGGTCAGGGGTTTTGGGTAGGTTTACTTATCAAAAGAATTTGATACATTTTATGCTACTTTCCTCTCCGTAAAATATGATATCCACATCTCAAAACTGACAAAACCTAACCAAGCATAGAATTGGTCTGGCTGTTTCACAAGATCACCTAATTGACATCCTTCCTAAACTAATGGATCTCAAGGTATATGAAAAGAGGCATTATTTATTCCAACCCCAAGAGCGTGAAAAAAATTAATCACAAACATCATGCCATATTTGTCCCTCTATCGACCTTCCTGGAGTCAGCATATACTTCTCCAAACAACATAATACTAAAGGCTAAAGGGTACCATTGCATCAAAAGACAATGAATCATTTCAAACCTCAATCACTCTACGCTTCCGCTTGACATTTAATTTTTTTCGTGAGCTATATTATGAGCGCAGCTGGGCCAGATCTTGGCCAAATGGTGAAGGAACATTTTATAGAAATCCACTTGTTTTATGAAAAGAAGGCATCGTAGAATTAGTCAGTTGCAGGAGCATCCCAATGATAGTATTTTTTGTGTGTCATTATGTGTCTCATCTGAAACAAGTAGCTAGAGCAGTTATTCCCCTGACAACATATAACTTCATCGCGTGCTTTACTTCAATGTCATATTTTATTTTCATCTACGGTTGTGCCTACCATTCAGATTTGATACATACCAGTACTATTACCATCACTATCTTCTTTACAGCAAGCTAAAACTTCTTCAGTAAGATAATTCTCCTCTTCAGTAGAAATTGATTAACCAAAATTCTCCAAATCAAAACTAAATGGATCATGAATTACATTTCCAGGGATACCATCAGTTATTACCATAGCCAAGTTAAGTATGAGGGATTATGATTTCACATGTTAAACATCTTATTTACTTTTGAAGCATGTTACTTTCATCTCACAAAACATACCTGGTATAGTAGACTGACGAATTTAGCCAAGTGAGCAATTAGACAATAACTTAATCAGTTGGCTTAAACACTAAATTTATTCACTAATCTGTTCAAAAAGAAAGAAAGAGAAAAACAACACAAAGATATACAAAAACAGTAGAAACATAGAAGAGACGTGTCATTGGTAAAGCAAAAGACAAACCTTGTTGGGATGGACATTATCGAAAACATGAGCTTGACCCCCGTAAAATATAGTCATTTGAGAGCCAGCAGGTGACGATCCTTGCCGACTATCATGCAACAAACATCAAGAAGTTTCAATTATATTATTAGAGAAAGTCAGACAGACATCAAAAGAGGCAGTTTGTGCAGTATCTACTAAAATTACCATGGGTTAGAAGATTCTAGGTCAGACAAGTGAAGCGCAGACTTCTGCTTAGCACCACTTAATGGCACCCCAGAAAGGCTTCTATCATAGATTCCACCACTTGCATTAATGGAGCTCAATATTCCAGATCCTTTGATTCCTGTCCTTGATCCTTCATCAGCGGCTTGAGATATAGTAGAAGGTCCTGCGTTAGCATCTCCAAACCTGTTGGCTGACGATTGATAGCCAAAAGGTAAAACATGACTAGCACGTGGAGGATACTGCAAGGTGGGACCAACATTGACAGGAATAACTCGATCCCACTTGGAAGCATTGACATCAGTTCTACCAGTGGCGGATGGTTGTGATATTAAAGAGGCATGAAGTGGCCTCATTTGATGCATAACAAAGGACATTTCTTGATCATGTGGTCGTCCCCGTTGCTCACCCCCTGCATTTCGTAGTAGCTGAACTTGAAGAAAACTACCAGTATCAGAGTAAATAGAAGGCATTATAGGATGATATGCAACCAACAGCAGAACAACTAGGAGCAGTTTTTCCTTTTTTTTCTGTTTTCCTGAATTTTGGTTAATAAATGAGGCAAAAAGGGGAAATACAGACCTTCTGCATATGTGAGCTCTCCAATGCGTCTGGTCGCAGCATTGAAAATTTATCTCTTGTTGACCCCATCAAAGAGTCAGAATTGCTTCTTTTCGTTCCCGACAATCGATTACTTGTCTCAGGCCCTGAAAGTTCACCCCTTAGGCCATAGAACGGCACTCCTTCAAAATGATTTCCTACATGTCTTTCTACAATGATAAGAAAATGATCAAATACTGTTCAAATTTTCATACAGAACAACCATCAGAAAAGCAAATTGAGACCTCAAAAGTAGAACTATTCAATCAGTTGTTACTTTAAAAACGTTTCTTAGCTAACTTCCTTTTCTAGTAACAACAAGCATGCATAGAATTCCCATATGTGAATGCTAGAAAATCTCACCCTTTATCAAAGGCAAATGATAACAACACAAAAGGAAGTTCAAAAGTTGAGTCAAGTCTTCATAAACTAATACCAAAATAGAAGGTTATTGACATGTATTGACAAAAAGACAATATATGCTTATTGATTTTAAAAGAGAGCTTCCCCAAAAGCTACAAAATCAATCAATTATCTCAAGGAAACTTCCTAACAACAAGCATTCCCTTTGCTTAGTCAACTATAAGATAGGCTCGGATAGGTGCAAACACATATCACAAGAAACGTCAAGCTTATACACATAAATAAAAGTAAAGCAGCAGCATGAAGAAACAAATATATGCTCATGAAACTAAAAGCAAAGATAAAAAGTTCTAACTGAATCAGCTGTTAGATTATATCTCAAAACATAAAATCAAAAATATATAGCTAACAACCTCCATTTCCCCTCAAATTGCATAAGAAAAGGTGTACAAAACATAAAAAAGAAAGAAAGGTGAGAATGAGGGTTGGTTTTTACTTACCAGAACCCAGATCAGAAGTGGTGGAAATGGGACCACGGCCACCCCCAGAAGAAGCACCCACTGAGACAGAAGCAGACGGAGATGCCTCGGACGGCAAGACCACTCTGCCGGACATCGCCGGAGATGAATCTTGGGGATAACCTTTACCCAAAAAATCATGAAAAGTAGTGGCTGGTGGTTTCACTTCATCTGCTGCAGTACCACTAGCACTTTTATTACTTTGGATGTGAGCCATACATGAACACACAGTACCATCACCAACACACCCATTTCATCCCTATACAATTATCTCCTTGAAGCTCCATCATTAATTACACAAGTCCTCAAGTCAAGTGTGTTGGGGGAAAAAGAATCGAAAAAGCAATAATCTTTGGCAAATAAAGAGGGGAAAAGAAGGTCGTCACAGCTATAGCACTTCAGTGTGAGCTTATCTGCATCAACTTTTACAGACAAGTTTACCCACACTTCTGTTTGTAGACTGTAAGAGAGACCACTACTCGATGAATTAATTCAAAATGTGCAAAAACTAGTCTGGATATTATACAAGAAAAGGAAAAAAAAGAAGATAAAGGTAGTGCCTTTCAGAAAAGAAAAAAAATATTGGTTCAAAAATCAGACAAGCATTGGACTGAACAGAAGAAGAGAGAGAAAGAGGCATTAAAATGCAAAAGTAACTGGCTTTATCTTACACATACATAAATGGGTTCTGTGTTCTTGGTTCTCTTGCCCACTCACATCTACTACTATGGGCTTGTTTTTTGCTTCAAAAAATACAGAGACATAGCATTGGGAAGGGAGAAAGCAGGAGAATAATATTCGAAGAGAGGAATCTCCATTTCAATTTATTTCTAATTTTCTATTTTAATCCGTTACAAAAAAAAAACATTATTTATTTGCCTTTTAGTTACAACATTTGTCATGCAACGTTTTATAAAATTAAATAAATATTTTATATTTATAATTATAAAAAAAATATTCATGTCAAGTTAAAATTAAATAAATAAATAATAATTTATTTAATTACACTTATATATTAAATCAACACATCATCGTCCATATTTGCTCCATAACTCCAAATTGGCTTTATTAAAAGAGAAAAGAAAATTTGGGGGGGAAAAAGTCCATGTTGGCTGCCACTTCAGGAGAAAAGCCACCCTATAAATTTTGATTCTTATGTATTCTTGTGAAGATTAATTTTCCTCCCTAGTCTTCAAGGAAATCATAATAGATTAAATTTAAATTAAAAAATATATTATTTAATTATGATTAAATGCTATGTGAAAAGACATTTGCTTGTCTTGGCTTCATTAAAACATTATTAAGAAGAACAAAAAAACAATGATAATGTTGTGATTAATAATCACTGAGCTATTATTGAATGATTGATATTCATATATTTTAAATTATTCGCTTTCTTTTTAGATAAATACAGAGATTTATTTACAATAATTTACTTGCCTTATATTAGAGCTTCATTCAATCTGGTATTGGTTTTATCATATGTGATTCAAATATTTGGTTAAATACAAATTAAAATTAAAATTATCTAAGAAAAGTTAAAAAATTAAATAAGTAAATCTTGAATTCTATCATTATTGAATGTGTATAGGGGGAGCCGAGTAAGAGCATGGGGATTCATCCAAATCCTGTTTTAACAGGAAATATAATATAACAGTGTAACTCTATAAACAGAGACGGAAAAAAATAAAATATACCAAATTTTTTATTTCTATTTTATAAAAATAAAAAAAATTATTTTTAATAGACTCCCGAGTCGGCTTTCACGTAGCAGAGAATATATAGCAAGTACTCCAATAAGGCTATAAGCAGAAAGGTGTTTTCAGACTCTACTGATCTCATTATCCAAATGGTTTCCAAAAAGCTACTATTCAAAACGGCCCCTGCTAAACAAGTACATCATACCACTTGCATTCCATATTTAAAAATCAAATTAAGTAATTTAATGTTAATAATTATTAAAATTAAAATGAGAATGTAAATCATTGAAGCATTATCAAGTAATAAGTGTACATATACACATGATATATCCTGTATTTATTAATTTAGTGTAAATAACTAACTCAGATTAGTTTTTACCCATCATTCAATCATATTCATCTTATATATATATATACTTACAAATTAGTTATATTTATTTGCCTTTTCTATATATATTTATCATCTATTATAATTAATCAATAAAGTCAAATATTTATATAATAATCCTCCTTTATCATAATAATAATTTATAATTATATTTAAAAAATTGTAAAATTAATTTTTCATGTTATGTTATTGTACGTTCTTATACTAACATTTGCTGTGTTAGACAAAAAGTAGTTGGAGAAATAACTACTTTCTCCGTTTTAATTTATTCTTTTTATTTTTCTTTTCAATTTATTTTAAAAAGAATGTTTAATTTTTTATTTTGATAACTTTTTCATTCTAATTTTTCATATGACATCTCTAAGATCATAAAAAATATTTTAATACATTTTACATATTTTTAATTTTAATGCATTTTACATATTTTTTAAATTTTGTATTAAGTTAAAATTAAACAAATAAATTGAAACGATTGGAATACGTTATAAAGAGATTTTAGAGTGCGTATGGATTATACTCCCTCCATTCCCTTTTACTTGGTAGGTATATTAAAAACACTTGTTTTAAAATAATTATAAATTTTAAAACTCAAAAAATAATTGATTATTCTTTTTCAATTTTATCCTTAATACTTAAGTCATGCTAGAATGTAAAAAGAATAATTATTGTATGTTTTTAAAAAAAAATTATTAATTAATAGTGTTACATTATTCAACTTGCAATCTCTATTATTATTTTTAGAAAAATATGTATTTTTAATCTATCAAGTAAAAGAGAACGGATGGAATACTCCCTCCGTTTCAAAGTAAGTGGTGCGTTCGCCTTGAGCACACTCCTTAAAAAAATTCCTCATTTTTAAACAGAAAAATGTAATTTTACCCACTTACCCCTAATAAATATCTTTAAAAGATGTAACTCTTTAATATTTTCTTGATTATGTAAAACTCTCCCCACTTAAATAAGGGCAAAATTAGAAAAACATCATTAATATCTTTTTAATTATATAAAACAACATTTATTTTGAAATAAAATTAAAAGGTCAAAATACCACTAAATGAGTAATATCTTAGGTTTTGAAAAAGGGAAAAAAATGGCATGTGAGTTGTGGGATTATTTCATTGGCATGTGGGCAGTGTTGAGTGGGGGAAGAATTTTGATTCTCTCTCTCTCTCTCTCTCTCACACACACACACACACACACACAAAATACATATTGGCAGTGTCAAGTGTGTTATTTTGAGTACATGTATTGACTGTGTCCACTCTTACTACTTGCTGCTTTTCTCCCCCATCACTCATATGTCCTTTTCTCACTTTGGCCTTAGTGTCCTTTTCAATTTTCTTTTTGTTCATTATTAGGGAATTGATATTTATTTTGAGATTAATTAATTTAAATTTATATTAATAAGTTTTACTTGGAGATAAAAAGTCTTTTTGAACATGCGAAATGAAATATGGTTCTTACGAAGTTGAAATTTTATTTGAATATAAAATTTGAATTTTAGATTATATTTTTTTCAATAAATATATAAACTTTACAAATCGTAAAAACTATCAAAATTTTTCAAATTCTTATATAATCTTACCAAATGAGCAAATCATAATTTATAAACAAGATAATGGAACATCTTAAGACGTCACATTGATAAATCTAATATCTCCATGTTTTCTTATAAATAAATATTTGTAATTACAAACTTTAAATTCACGTAATTTTATAAAGATCCATTGGTCAACAATAAAAGTAGCTAGTTATTCTTTAGTATAATCTTTTCAGATGATACATATAATCTCTTTAGGCCAAGCATAAGTTTTTTTTTTCGTAAAAGTTAAAATTTGATGGGTCTTTCTTCTTCTTCTTCTTTTTTTTTTATGAAATAAAAACTTATAGGTCAAGTTTTATATTTTTTTAAAAAATTAAAATTACGATTTAGAATTTCAAATCATGCTTTTGGAGAATTTGAGACTTCAAATCATGATCTCAAATCACATGTCCAAACGTTAATTTGAAATTATAACTTCATATCGCATGTCCAAACACAAATAAAGTGTGTTTTATTTTATCAAAAACTATTTTATGATCAAAACTCGAACTCAAAATCTCTAATAAAAAATAAAAAAAGTATTTTCCGCTTTACCACAATCTCTGGTGGGCTGTCCTTTTCAAATTGTATCTACTTTAATTTTACTTTCCCGTCGAGAAAAACTTGTAATTAGTAGTCATTAACCTTTAATCATGTTAAAACGTTCAAGTTAACTTTTGTTAGGATCTTTTCGTCTGGTTTGAGTTTATTTGGCACTAAAGTGTTAAAATAAAAAGTTTATTTTTTTTAGTGTTACTTTATCCGTTAAAAAATAAGTGGTGTTTTAACTTTTTAATTTTATTTCAAGAAGACGTTAATAATATTTTTTTTCAATTTTACCCTTATTTAAATGGAGAGAGTCTTACATAACCAAAAAAATACTAAAGAGTTACATTATTTTTAAAATATTAATTAAGGGTAAGTTGGTAAAAATATATTTTTCTTTTTAGACACGAGTAGTTTTCTTAAGAGGTGTGACCAAACTAAAAATACTACTTATTTATAAACGGGGGGAGTAACAATTTGATGGTCTGATGAATGAATTTATAGGGGTTCATAAAAAAGTTGGATTGATTGTTTTAATTAGGAGGAAATATTTTTGAGATGTAAAGAAAAAGACATATTTCTTGTTCAAGTAAGATCTTATTGGGTAACAGAAAAATTTTGATAAGTATATTTTTACTAAATAAATATATACCTAAATGCAATAATTTACTTATAAATTAAGCTACAACATTTTAAAGGATAATTTTAATACTTTAGACAGGGGAAATAATTCTGGGATAAATCTTCAGTAACTTCTAATTTCTTGTTTGGTTATAAAATTTGGGATAAATTATTCCAAGATTAGAAATTAATATTGGGATAAATTATTCCTACATATGAATGAAATAATAATACTAAAATAAGTTATCTCAGGGATAAAATAATAAAATGACACAAATATCCCTTTAAACCCCTTTTTCTGCATTACTTTTCACTTCTTTACGCAATATTAGTAAAAGTATATTTCTCTGCTCTTTGAATACACACACAATGAGATCTACAGCTTAAGCTGTAGATTGAAGAAAATCAATGCATATGTTTCAATTGTCATAGCTGTTGACTAATGTTGTCGGTGTAATTCATGACCAAGGACTGTTGCTTTAGTTGCTTAAAAGAAAATCATTGGCACAACAGAAGAGGGTTGGTTGAAGAATTTATTTTGATAGAGAAGCTATGTATGGCTGATTGAAGAATTTCTTTCTCATTAGATTTTTATGGTGATAAATTATTTTAAATAATCGGAAGTAATTTATTTGATCCAAAAAAAAAAAGTGAAGGCCAAACAATTTTTTCTTATAAAATTATGTAATGCATATTATGTTTAATAAAAAAAATTAAACAGTTAATAAAAAATAATCTCAAAATAATTAATCGCAATATAACTTGTAGCGGAACCACACGACCCCTAAGTTAGATAAGTCATATGAGCACTAAAACAAATATGAATAAAGTAACTATATATATGGAATATATAAATAGTGAGAACTTAAATAGTCAATTTAATTTATTTGGAATTAAGATATAATATTATTAATTATTAGACCTACAACTTGTCAAAATTTTCAATTTGCCAACCAAATGATATTCTATTCCCTCTCTATTTCACCTTTGGGTTTTTGTTCCATTTGCCACTTCACAATCACATTACTTCTCATGCAAATATTTAATTTCAGGAAAAATAGTAATCTCATAATAAGTATTCTCGAGTCAGAAAATCTCATGTGACATTTAGGGTCCATTTGATTATAGATTTTGATATTTTAAAAAAAAAAGATTAAATCAAATATTTATTTGATCTTTGAGGGATTAGTTTTCAAATTCTAAAATATGCTTCATATATGTTTTTAAGCTAAGATGTAATTATTTATTTATTTTTGAAAAAAATTAAAACTTGCCTCAAATTTTTATATTTTATAATAATAAAAAAAATGTCCCGTTTATTATTTTAGATTTATTTTGTTTGATTTGTATAAATTGACTTCGGATTTATTTTGCTTGACTTGTATAAATTATCTTATTTGTATATATACAAAATTATGATTTACGATAATAATATCAAACGTCATCAATGAAGATTTTGCATTATTTGGGATTAATAAGTATGTTTCTTTGGTATGGTTATATATTTTTGATAGTTTTTAAAATTTATGACAATAAATCATGTTTCATACTTTCCAAAAAGGAAAAGTGAAATATATTTTGAAAAACTCATATGGGAGAAATGATTTTCTAGTTTTATATTAAAAAAATTAATTTTATAATTTTCTTACAGGAGATCTTCATTTTTACACGTAAAAGATATAAAAGTTTTATCTTTCACGCAACTCTCTTATTTTCATTACTCTCTTAATTCTTTTTTTTTTTAACCTCTCCCCAAAAGCTTCCATATTTTCAAATAATGTTTTAAAGAGAGGGGTCTTTCCTATACAATTTGAGAATGTTTTAACATTTTATTATTAAAAAAAGGACTTGAAATAAAATTTTATATCTTTTTAAAATTTTATCAAGTATATTAAATAATTGTCAAACAAAATTAGCATCATACAAATTGCATTTGAAATTTTAAAATTCGTATAAAGATATATATAACAAATATTTTAATTACAAAACTATATAAATTATATTTAGTGTGTGCTTCTTTTTTCTTAAAAAATATTCTGACTTTTTTACCTAATATAAAAAATAAACAATACAATAAAATAATATCTATTAAAGAAATAATAAAATTATTATATATAAATATCATATTTTTGTTATTTTATAAAATGAAAATGAACACTTGAGTTAGATAATTACCAAAATGATATTTTTTACAATTAAAAACTCAATAAAAATATAAATAAAATAGTTTCTGTTAAATAAATAATAAATTTTTTGTTATATATAAATAACATATTTTGTTGTACATTTGAAAAGTATCAAAAAGATAATTTATAGTTAAAAACACAACCCACATTTTTAAATAAACACATGATTCTTTTTACTTTTCTAACACACGAAAATTATTAGAATTTTCTAGAACTTAATTAATTTTTTAAAAAATTTAATATTTTCTTTGTATGATGTACAACTATTTTAAGTTAGATGTTTTATTAATTGACAAAATTGCTCTTGATCGTCTTACCTCTTCACTCTTTTATATAATATTAACAAAAGAATAAAATACATATAAAACAATAATTTATTTTTAAATTTTTAAATTTCATAAATAAAAATTTATTTATTTGCGGAGTTCATATTTGTATGGCATAAAAAAATATTTTATCATGTTAATTTTTTTTTTACAATAAATTTAATTGAGTGATTTTGTAAGAGAAATACTCTAAGTTGAGGGATGTTATTAATACCAATAAAAGTTTAACTTTACAATATAGATTTCTAAAATTGAATGATCTTTTGAGATATTATAAAAAAATATCTGGACAATATTTATGGAGGAAGAAAGATGGATGGAGAATTGAATATACAACAAAGTTAAAGTAAACATGAAGAATCAATAAATAAATTCAATGGAGAAAGAGAAGTAAAAACCAAGAGTAATTGAATATTCTAGTGCCTTTGTATTTCTTTTTACGAAAGAATATCAATTATTTTTTCTTTTTTGAAGTATTTATAGGTTAGATATGAAATGAGTTAAATGTGAATTTCTAAAATTGTCTTTGATCGTCCTAACTCATGACTCTTCTACGTAATAGAAAAAATGTGTCACCAAAAGAATTACATGAACAAAGTAAAACACTAATGGATGAAACCTAAATAATAATACTTAGTTAAAACGTCTATCCAAGATTACATATGTAGCATATTATAACAAATTAATTAAAGAAGAAGATGAAAATGAAATCATTAGATGATCACTAACTACTCCATTAACAGTTATAATTGAAATCTTGACAAATACCAATACCACACATCTCAGTGGCTCATGTCAATAAGTATCAATTAAGTACAATATCATATATATCTCTAATGGGATTTTGCATTATCAACGTAACATAAAGTCCTTTTTTTCGGAAGCATGCGCAAAAAGTTATAGATTTTTTTAAAAAAAAATATTTATACAAGGTTAATTGGCTCTTTTTGAGCTATTAGTTTATGTCTACGCGTCTTGTGCGTGTCCCTCATATTAATAAAAATAAATTTATAAAAATAACATAAATCATATTTAAAAGATATGTTTGTATAACAATAAAAGAATTTAGAAAGAAAATTATGAATTTCAAATTGATAAATGATTATGTTTAAGTGTGATCCAATCTAATAGTTCTTTCTTCGGTTTGTTCTAATACTTATTTCAATGAATAAAAGTCGTAGAAATAGCTTTTGATAAAAAGTTAAAAAAAATTATTTATCTTTACATGAGCAATTAAATGCATGCATTATATGCATATGTAAATATTAGTATTTTTTCTATATATTTAAAAAAAGGAAGAATTTAATACATAAAATTTAGTTAATTTTAAAATTTTAAATATTAAAAAATAATTGAATAATTATTTTATCAAGTGTGAACTCGATTTTTAAAAAGGTAAAAAGGTGAATGATATTTTGTTATGAGGCTTCATACTTTAAATATTTAAAAATGACTTAATTTTAAATTTTAATTTTACCCTTTATTAGATTATTTCAGCTCAATTTTTTTCTCTTTCTCTTAACCTATGTGTTTAGTCAAACACTTCACATAAATTGAAATGAAAAAGATAGTGTAGATTTAACTAAAGAGAGTGACTAACAAGAGCACTCGATTAATTGAAAAGCTTAAAGTATGTTATGTTTCTATAAAAAAAATTTGATTATTAATTTTTTTAAATGAAGAAGAAGAAGGAGGAGGAATTCACGTTTTAATACATAATAAAATTATACTATTTAATTTATTTTTTTCATATTGAAATATTGTATGGATAATTAGTTAGTCTGATAAATACTGGATTGATATATAAGTTAACAAAATTGTAATTGAATGTCTTAAATGTCAGGACTTTTAATATAGTTTGAATAAGGAAGAATTTAAGAAGCAAAGTTTTAGTCAATTTTAAGATATTAAATATTAGGAGTTCTACTTTTTACAAATTAGTAAAGATCTATAATAATTAAATAACAACTAATTGAGAAAAATAATGAATGATAATTTTATCTATTGTAGAATATTTTAATGAAGGGCAAAAAGTTCAATCAACATTTATAAGGACCTTTGTGCTTATATTTACAAAGAATATTTTGTAAGTAAATAGGAGTAAAATATTATGCATATATTGAATGCTAGATTAGTTGATGAAATCTAAATAAATTACTAAAGATTGTTCCACCGGAAGATTGTATTGCATTTTCAAACGAAACAAAATTATTTGAAAAAGTAATAATAAAAAATGTGACTGTTATATTCCTGAACTATAGGATTGTCATTGAACCCAACATCAATCTCCTTATTTACTGGTATAAAATTATGATTAACACTATTAATGTGTCCGCTTATAAGTATTTATGACGTAACAGATCTTATTTTGCTGTAAATATTTATTCCACATTTCAATATACAATTATTGAAAAGTATTGCATGAACTTTTGTGCCCTGCAAAAATATAATTTTAATGGTCTCTCTCTCTCTCTCTATATATATATATATATATATATATATATCAACTAATGTTATAGTCATTGTTGTGTCTTCCTTTGTTCATCTTTTATACTCTTTCACTAATCCATCTCCAATTACTAAGACTTTTATCATCCATTGAGAATCATATCGCCTTAAGTTGTTAACTGGCATAATTTTGTTCATGGAATCCTTTTCAGATTCTGCACAAGAATTATAATTATAATAATTTATAATTTTATAAAAGAAATTATTTTATGAGATGAAGAGATTACTTTACCTGAATAAATGATACTTGTGATGTATGAGTACATGAAGAATATCAGTTATAAATAACACAAAATTCTAAATCACATAATATCAATATAAGACTCAATTAAAGGAGGTAATATAGTATCAATATTAAACTCAACTAAAGGAGACAAACTAAGTTAAATTATTTTGAATACAAAAAAACTGGCATAACAATTATTATTCAAATCCACAACATTAAAAAAATTCATAACATGAAAAAAAAAGAGAAGAAGAAGATAAATTAATACAAAAACATACAAGATTGGAGATTGAATTAAAGATGTTGATTAATTTAATTATGCAATTATAAATCCTTTTATAGAGGTGAAAGAATTTATAAATCAAAAAGAATTTAAAAGTATAAGAATATTAGGACATTACTATTAATTTTTTTTTTAATAGATAAATAAATAAATTCTGACTATGAAAAAGGAAAGCAAAAAAGAGAGAGAACTTTTATAAAAATTCCTGCCGTCGAAAAGAAAAAATAAAAAAAAGAAAAAGTTTCCAAATCAAAAAGGGAGAAAAATTCGTGTAAGTGTTTCTTTTCTTTTTTTATTTTTAGTTTTTAAAAATTTTAAGATTTACACTATAAGTAAAGTTATGTCAAAATAGAAAATCTGATATAATAAAATAAAGTAAAACTAAATTCGTGATTATATATCAAAAAGGAAAAAAAATTGGTGGAAATTTTTTTATATTTATAGATTCACACCATAAATAGAGTTATGTCATAAACAGAAAATCTAATATGATAAAATAAAGTGATGAAAATAATTATAAATAATAATTTTAAACAATAATTATATAAAAATAGTAAATGACAATTTTGTCTATTGTAGTATCTTTTAATGAAGGGCAAAAAATTCAATCAACATTGTTAAGGATCTTCACACTTTTAATATAGTATAGATATAGGAAAACAATAATTAGATATGTGATTAATCCATATCACTGTTTTTAAAAGCGTTTCGGGGGTGAGTTTTGGGGCGAGGCATGCCAAAAAAATATTGGGTCGCAAATTAAAGATATAGATCTATAAAGCTAAGCCCAGAATTTTGGACATAAGTCCTGGATGTAAAAGCATAAGTCCCGGGGATAAAAATGTACCCCATACATTAAATTTGATTTTTATCATTTTATTTTTGCTATAAATAATATTTTCATTATCGGTATAATAATATTTATATTTTATGTGTAAGAAATATTTATTTTATTTTTGACCCAATTAATGTAAAAGCCATAACTAATACTTAATGAAAAATAGATCTCGTCCATACACCGGTTATTTGATGGACGTATTGGATTACGTCTTAAATAGTTAACATCTATAAATTGGTCCTCCCTCCACCCATTAAGGTTACCACATATTCTCTACACCTTTTCCATCGTTGATAGTTGTGGTAACATAAGGCTAGTGATGAGTTGGTAATTTACTAACTCATTAGACTTTTAAACATGAGTTTTTGCTTGGTTTTCAAGTCAATTAGAAAGGTTTTATGCCCTTTTTGTTGAATGTTTATATGTATTCGATTTAAACAGATAAAGTGAAGAACTTGAATAAAAAGCATGGTTTGGGCTGAAAGAGGACCTGCGTTTTGCAAGTGTCAACCTGCGAAACGCATGCCAAACATAGGCCAAATGCCGAGGAGAACTGTTAGGAAGTCGATGGCACATCTACGGAATGCAGGTGCTAACGCATAGCTGGACTTACTGACCCATAATTGCGAACAAACGGCACCCCGCGGATAAGAATTGGCGAAACATCGGTGTTTAGCAAGTGAGACCGTCATCAAAGGGGTAAAATCATCCAACACAAAAAAAGAGGAGCATCTTAACCTACTTTTGTACATTCCTTGAAAAGTACCAAAAATTTCATTCCATTATTGTATTATATTGTTTTGAATTTCTAGAGAGAGAAAGAGAGAGAGAATTTTTCTTCATCTTCTTCTTCCTCGTTAAGGTAGAAACCTCCATTGAAGAACAACCTTAAGCTTGAAATTTACTCTTGATGATGAATAATATGGTCTTATTTTTTAATATAATCTCTTTTTCTTCATCCATGAGTAACTAAATATCTTGTTAGGGGTATGTACATGATAGGGGCTAAATTGGATTGAGTATTGCTATTTTATTCTTAGACTTACTTATTTAGCATTAATATGTTATTTTCTCCAAATTATAATTGAATTATCCATAGTTGCAAATATGAGTTGTGTTTAATTATTCTATTGTTGCTTGAAAAAGGGAAATGAAATATGATTGAAAAAATAATGGTAGGTGTTTGAGTTTTGATTTTGTGGAGTTGGGCTAGAGATAGCCAAAACCCATTGTTATACACCCATTAAGAATTGAGGCTAGAGATAGTCAATTCTTGCCCAAGTTGTAGTAATTGATGTGTATGAGACCTTGGGGTTTGAGAAAACCCATGGCAAAAGATACTCAAGTGGTTGAGAAATATAGAGTATTTCCTTGTGAACGACTATTTATGCTTGTGGGTAATGATTTGATTTCCTAATTAACTCCAATCCAATTGACGCCCCGCCCATAGCGCATCTCTAACTCTTGCTCATCTTTGCTTATTCAAGTAGGTTGTATTGTAGTTGCTTGATTAAATTTAAATTCTATTTGAGATCATTTTAATCCCCAATATTTACTTTTTCATTTTTAAGACAATGATGCAACATAATTCATTTTGATAGAAAATTTGTGGCATCAAATCTCTATTCCCTATGGATTCGATCCTGACTCACAAGTTAGATAATTATATTGCGACGACTGTTTACACTTTATCCTAGTGAGGAGTGGATTTGGACGTCATCAATTTTGGCACTATTTCTGGGGATTAGGATTAGATTGCCCCTAGTTGATTGTTCATTTGAATTAATTGAGCATCTTGTATTTTGTTTTTACATTTGTTGTTATGGTGTCTCTTTAGGCTGATTGATATGAACCAATACTCTCAAGGATGGCCACATGGACCATGAGGATGATGATCCAATGATGCCAGAAGTAGCGGGTATCATTCGCCTACTAGCCACAGTGAGGAATGTGGTGTTTCATGTGAGCAACATAATGTTACACCTGCTACAAATAAAAGGACTCTTTAGAGGAAAAACCGAGTGAGGAAGCTAATCGACATCCTCGGAATTTCCTTGAGATATTCCAACCTTTCAACATTAACAATATTAGTCAAGAGTCGATTAGACTAAGGTTTTTCCCATTTTTCTTGACTGGAGAAGCTACCATGTGGCTAGAGGAGCTTCCTACGGGGTGTATTACTTCATGGAAAGAATTGACGGAAGCTTTTTCTAGATAGGTTCTGGCCTCCATCGAGGATTTTGCAGTTGAGAGATGATATTACCAACTTTAGGAAAATTCTGGGTGAACCCTTACATAAAGCATGACTTCGGGTCAAGAAGAAAGTGACTTTATGTCCAAACCAGGGGCTACCAGATGGAATGCTACTTTAGAGTTTTATCGATCCCTAGATTTCATTAATCAGTGACTAATAATTAGCTAGGGGATCTCTCATGGACCAACCTTATGAGATAGCCAAGGCTCTTTGGGATAGGACGACCGAAACAAATCAAGCATGGCACACTAGGGACACTGAAGTGCCCTTAAGTAGTGCTAGTTCAAGCCTTGTGACTGAGAAAATGAGGAAAAGAGATAAAGAGAGAGAAGAGACCCTCACAAAGATGATAACCCATCTTGAATTAATGAAAAAATATGTCATGAAAATCGGGTCCGAGAATGCCAATGCTACGGGGGCTTAAGGTACCATGCAATATGAGGGTGAAGCTTCACCACTAAGGTATGAGGAAGAGTGTCAATTCATGGAAGGTCAAATGGTGGGTTCTCGCTCGGGATACCAAGGTGCCAACCAAGGCCCTTGGCATCCATGTAAAGAGAATCAAGGTTAGAGAAATCGTGATAACCAAGGTTGGATTGATAGAAACAAAAGATGGGGAAGTCATGAACTAAATAGTGACACAGAATGTTACCACGGAAGCTCGAACCCATATATTCCCCCTCCTAAGGCTAAAAACCCCCAAATGCAACTCGGAGTGAACGATGTTGGAAACTCTAATATTGAAGAAATATTATCTAGAGTCTGAAAGAAGGTCGAGTCTACGGAGGGTAAAGGAGCTAAAAGGGGAGGTGTCTAACCTTGCCCAAACAATGAGTTCACATTCAGCTTCTATTAAACACTTGGAAGCTCAAATGAATCACTTGTCATCCCAAATGAATCTCCGAATAAAGGGCACACTTCCTAGTGACACAATGCCTAATCCCAAGAAGGATAATAATTATATGGCCATTGTCACAAGAAGCGGGAAGATCTTGGCTGATGAGGGTGCTTGGCTGATGGGGGTGTTAAGCCCAAGAATGTTGTTGACCCCAAAATGCGAAGTGAAGTAAAAGATGCAGTATCAAAAGCACCAAATGTTATCAATGATGAAGAAGTGTTTGCTGAAGAAGGAGGGGTTGTTGCACCCAAGGATGTTGATGCTGAGAAAAAAAAAGTAAGGAGGCCTAAAATGCACAAGGTCAAGAGCCTAGAATGCCGCCTCCTTATCCTCAGCGGTTATAAAAAAAGAAAGAGGACAATCAAATCAAGAAATTCATTGAGATATTTAGCAAGTTTTCCATAAATATACCTCTGGTGAATGCATTGCTCCAAATGCCGGACTATGCAAAATTCATGAAGGAATTGTTAAAAAAAAAAAAGGTTGTTGATGTTGGTGTAGGGAAAGTAACACACCATTGTAGTGCAATGATGGGGAGTAATCTTGCTCCCAAAAGAGAGGATCCTAGAACTTTTACTATTCCTTACACCATTGGGTTGTGCATTTTCAAAAAGGCCTTATGTGACCTCGAGGCAAGTATAAATTTGATGCCTCTTATCATTTTTAAGAAATTGGGGGTGGGGAATCCCAAGCCCATTTCATTAAGGCTTTTAATGACGGATAGATCCATCAAAAAACCTGTGGGGGTGTTGGAAGATATCTTGGTTCATGTAGACAAATTTATCCTTCCAGCCAGACTTCGTCGTATTGGATTACAATATGGATGTCGAGGTGCCTATCATTTTAGGGCGACCATTGCTAGCAATGGGTAGAGCATTGGTGGATGTAGAACTTGGAGAGCTAAAATTTAGTGTGGGAGGTGAGGAAGTAACCTTTAAGGTGTATCAACCTACAACACCCCTGGATGAATGCAAAGTGATAGCGGTCCTCGATGAAGAGGAGGAGCAAGATGAAAATGGTGGGGATGAAGTTGATTCGGAGGATGACCCTCCAAAAAATTGATAACTGAGGAGGTACTTATCGTGCCATGACGTTAAATAAGGCGCTTATTGGAAGGAAACCCAAGTGTTTTTGTGTTTGATAATTTGACATTTTTATTATTTTTGTTTTGTAGGTTGATTGAGTGAGGGACCAAGTGAAAGAAAAACAAGGCAAGCACTTCACGAGACATGCGAAACGCATGTGCTCAAGCGCGAGTCACTGCCCAAGCGCAAGAGGAGTCCAAAATGTTTGCAGAAAAAGGGGAGACCCGACGTCTCACCTGCAAAACATCTGTGGCAACCTCCGAAACGCAAGTTTGGCGCAAGCTTAAACTAGTGAACCTGGACGTTGAAGGGTGAATTGTGAATCACCAGCTAGATGCAGGTGGCAATCCGTGAAACGCCGATCAAACGAAGCCTGCAAGCAATTAATTGGGCACAAGCAGTGGTCACCTACGCTTGAAACTGCGAAACACTAGTCACCACCAGCTGCCGCAAGTCCATCTCAGGCGTAGGTAAGTACTTTATTTGAAATATCGACCAAATTCATTGACCGACCCAACCCATAATTATCCCAAACCGGTCAAATTTTTTTTTTAAATCCCCAAAAATCCTTCTTCTCCACCTTTTCACCTTCTCCATAAACCACCTACCAATCATTACATTCCAGCTTCATCTCATTAACTCCCATTAAACTCACGTTCTCAATCCACCAATCAACCTCATTTCCTTCTTCCTATAAATTTCCCCTTATCCATTCTCTTCATTTCACCATCTCTCACTAAGCTCTTACTAAGCAAAAGAGCTTCTACTCCTTGAAGATTAGCCATTGTTAATCAAGACACTGAGTTCTAATCTAGTTTTTTTTATCTCTTCTCAATCGATATGTGTATTCATTGCTCTTATTCTACTTGTTGTTTGAGAATGCTCGTTCAAAATTAAGCATGCTAGATTCAAAATCTTCTTAAACCATATTCCCCATTTCCGATCTTGTGCTCTTCCATTGTTGAATGACTCTAATAGTGTGAGTATGTTGGTGGAAGTGAAAATTGCATAATGTTGGTGTGGGTACTCATCTAGGTAAAAATGCTATATGAATTTGTTTGTTTGATATAATAGTTGGGGGTGAAATCTGAGTAATCTCATGTGCTTAAAATACATAATTTGCCCGATAATAGATGGGTTGACGTCTTTCTTAAGGAAAAAATCATCATTTTTATTCTGTTGTGCTGTTTGAATGGCTAAAATCATAATGTGGGGGTGAGTTGAGTAAGACATAAACTTGAGATATTTTTGTTTAGCTGATTTGGGTTTAATAATGCTGAATGACGCATCACCTGCGAGTTGTCGGTCAGGTCCTGTGAAATGCAGGCTGAGGCGCAGGTATGGATTGGAGGCTTCAGGCCACTGCCCGACACCCGCGTTTCACCTGCGCTCGTAGGTTGAGGCCGGTGAAACGCCAATGTAGCACTAGGATAACGCCTATTCTGCCCAGTTGTCTTCCCAGGCCTGCGGCTTAGCTGCGACTCGCGGGTCTCCACTTGCTTTTCATAGTTGGAGCGCCAGTTCTCCAATATATGATTACGATGTTTCAACTTATTGTAGTCCAATTCTGAGATTTTAATTTCTAGCTTAGTTTAGCTATTTCTTTTACTTTCATATTATCAAAAAGACAAAAATAGTAGCATGTATCACTAATATTTCTTTGCAGCATTATGTCCATCTGTAGGCAATGTGGTAAAGGGAAAGAACCAAGGACTGATGCCATAAATCAAGGAGTAGAGTTCGATGAGGACAAGCAGATTGATCAACTTCGCTTTGGGCTCAACAAGATGAAGAAATATTATGTCCAATTCAAGGAGAAACGGTCTAACAATGTAGAGTATTGATTTGACGTTGACTCCTTCAAGGATGACTTTTCAGATATGTATGATCAATTTCAAATTCGCGATTGGGAGTCTTTCACAATGCCCTTTGATCCTTACCTTCCTAAGTTGGTGCGGGAGTTTAATGCCTCTTATAGGGAATGACAGGACATCTTGAATCACAAAGGCCGAGTTGATATGATGCCATGTTTATCTTCTGCGCTGGTACGAGGCTAAGAAGTTCACACCATCCCAGATGAAATCAACTCTATTTATTAGGCTGACCCAACTCGTTCAAGTCGAGACTTCAAAAGGAAACTAGTAGATAAAGATGATCAGTTTGATTGGGTGGCCAAAATCATTGCTGTGGGTCAACCGCATTGGGCTATTACAAATTCAGCGGCATGATCTCAAATTTGAAGCATGAATGTGGCTTGAACTGGTATGTGCCTGCATCATTCCCTCCAAAAACACAACAAATGTTCTCATTGAGACCGCAGTACTAGTATCTTGCATTATGGATCGTAGACACATAAATGTGGGGGAGATTATCCCTGAGCGATTCAACAGAAGGCCAAGCAAAAAAGCAAATTTTATGCTCTATCTTATTATCATCAGTCTGCTTTGCCTTCATGCCAATTGTACTTTGTCAGGCCATTGGACAAAACAGTGAAGGCTGAGGGAATGATTACTTTAGCCACCAAGACAGACAAGGATTCCCCAAGTTCAAAGCGTCCCAAGTTGATTATGGAACCATCAACTCCTCCACCGTCGAGGTCTTATGAAAATACAGCGGTTTCATCACCAACCAACAGGGCTAAATCACCACCAGGAAAGGGCATCCTAAAGACGACACATAAGGCCCGGGCTCATAATGTTTAATTTTTTAAATTAGCAAAGACTATTTTATCTATCCATCGAAAAGGCCATGAAACCGGTAATTGACAAATTGAGGGCCTATGTGCGAAAGTTGAAGTGTTGGAAAATGATGTGGTGGCCATAAGGAAAGAACTTGATAGCTGCAAGGAGATACTGTCACCGAAAAGTATTGATCTGAATATGCCGGCCCCTGATGATAACCAACCAGCAAGTAGCAGGAGTCTACTGGATGATTGGTGTGTAGGCTGTGACAGCTCGTCTGAAGTGATATTGGATGAGAAAATATACCATAGCAGACCACCGCGCCCTAGAATGTGTACCGTCTATGAAGTAGATCCATCCTAGTGGCCCGGTGGGGGTGGACGAAACACTCTCGCTCTATGAATTTTGAAGAGAAAGATATGAATGAGGCATCCTATGTGATAAGGGTAGAAATATTTCGTGATAGTTCACAAGGATTACTGGGACTGTCTCAGAAAGGCTATATTGAAAGAGTTTCTAGAGAGATTTAACATGAACAATTATTCAACAAGAATTGTTCCTATTTAAAAAGGGGATGAAATCACCACCAGCTATCTACGATATTGAATCTGGTTCAATTAAATCACAAGTGCAGAATAATAAAGAACACACATATGTAACGTGAAAAACCTCTTTGCTCAAGGGAGTAACAAAAACACGACCTATCGAATAGGACTTTATTCAATTCACGAACAGGTTTTAGATTACAACTCCGCAATCAAAGAGACTAACTCTAGTACCCCAATCTCTACAGTTTTCTCAAACTGCAATCACTTATTCAAAGACTATAAACTCTATTCTCTAAAGTACAACTCAATCGCACCAACGTAACTTGACTCAACTAACTCTAGAAGAGAAAGTTATAACTCAAAAATATAAATAACAAACTCAATCAAGAAAAGATAATTCTTCTGCTCCAATTCTTCGCTTGCAGGAACCTGGTCCAGTGAGAGTATTTCTTGCTATGAATGACTATTGCTTCAGAATAATCTCCTTGACAGCCAATGCAATAGCTATATTCTGTGGTTGTTTATGATCATTATATAGCACCAAAGGACGTGGTTTTTGTCAAACCTAGATTTATTTCAAATAAGGAAAAAGAATCCTAAAAAAAAGTTTATTTCCTCAAATATTTCCTTATCCCAAATAAGGAAAAAAGAATCCCAAAAGGACTTAATTTTCTCAAGTCAGATTTTTCATACCTGGTTCTTTCCTAGTCAAATACAATTTGCCTTTTGAAAAGAATCCTAAAAGGATTTGGTTTCCTTGTGCGTATCTGGTTCTCTCTTCAGTCAAATACAACTTGCCTTTTGAAAAGAATGCTAAGAGGACTTGATTTTCTTGTATGCGTTGGACTTCTTCAATTCCACGTGTTTTTCTTATTTGATATTTCCAGATCCAAGTCAAATTCATACCTGCAAAACCTTTAGCTGTGTAATGAACCTGGTTCACCTATGTCAGCCATCAAAATCTTCACATAACAAATTTCTCCTTTTTGATGATGAAAAATATGTATGTATATGAATCTGGTTGACACCCACATATGGATATGAACCTGCATATGAACCTGGTTCACTTTGTCAGTTGTAAAAACTTTATCACTTACAATCAATCATCAAAACTGTCAATCATCAAAACTCTTCTAATAACAGGGACAAATTCAGTCTCATGCAATGCCTGGAGAATAATGTGGAGTGAAAAAAATGGAGTCAATTCCTTACTCTTCTATTGTTGAAAGTTTGATATATATTCAAACTTGCACAAGACCGAATATTAATTTTGTGGTCGGAATGCTAGAAAGATATCAGAGTAACCCAAGAATTGATCACTGGAAAGCTGCAAAGAAAGTCTTGAGGTACCTGAAAGGATTGAAGGATTATATGCTCATTTATAGGGATTCAATCACTTGGAAGTTTTTGAATACTCGGATTCAGATTTTGCTGGATGCATTGACACTAGAAAGTCCACATTTGATTACTTGTTCCTATTAGCTGAAGAAGCAATATCATGAAAGAGTGCTAAACAATCTGTCATTGCTACATCCAAAATGGAAGCAGAATTTGTGGCATGTTTTGAAGCCACAATTCATGCATTATAGCTGTAAAATTTTATTTCAAGACTTGATGTTGTCAACATCATTACCATGCTGCTGAAAATTTATTATGATAATATTGCAGTAGTATTCTTCTTCAAGAATGATAAGTACTCCAAAGATGCCAAACATATGAAGTTAAAGTACTTAACTGTTTGAGAATATTAGAACTGATCTCATAATTGCAGATACGTTAACAAAGGGCTTACAACCAAAGACATTTAAAGAACATGTTTAAAGAATGGATCTTGGTTGTACTTATGAATAATGCATTTATGATATTTTGACACTCTAAGCTCAATACATGTTTCTGATATATATTGATGAATTTTCTATTTCTCATAGTAGTGTACACATTATTGTTTTGAGATATTACAGGATAAGTCTCATGAATGAGACATTATTGCGGACCATAATGTTATATGTTTTATAACTTATGAACCTAGTATAATAAATTAGTAATATAGTAGAAGGGAGTATGTAGCATTAAATTATGTATAACCTCCATAACTCGCATTAATGGTTTTTCATATCGTGTTATGTATGATGGACACTATAGAAGAGATTTATTTGATTCACAAATAATATTTGTGTCATTAAATGTTAATGTTATGTGGTTATTGCGCCAAGTAGGAGAATATAAGAATTATTATTATGGTCCAATTAATGTAAAGCCTATAATTAATATTTAATAATAAATAAATCTCGTTCGTACACCAGTTATTTGATGAACGTGCCAGATTAAGTCTTAATTAATTAACCTCTATAAATTGGTCCTCCCTCCACTCATTAGGTTTACCACATATTCTCTACACCTTTTCCATCGGTAACGATTGTGGTAACGTAAGGCTAAGGCAAGGAGGTAGAAATCAATTCTTTACCAACGCTTCTGCTTCTCTCTGCGATAATGTCTTTCGCTTCAAGTATGTTCTTTGTACCGTTTCTATGTTAGATTATCATGTTCAAATCTTGAGTACGTGTTTAATTTATGCACTAAATTAAACTTACATTATGCTATCATGTTTTCATATTGTAGTGATTTTTTCTGAAATATATCAATAAAGAAAGCAACTCTCGTAAAAAATAATGTTGTTATAAATAGTTTTTCAGATGATTATGCTTAAATTTGATAGGATAGAGATTCCATAACCCTATGTTCTTGAGACAATGCTATATATATTTTGGTATTGCTCTTATACTATTTATCCTTTTTCTTCTTTAAAATATATATAAACAATAATCAGTGTAAATATTTGTTGAGAGTGAGAAGGACTAGTAGATGTGATGATCGATGATGATTTTATTTTAAAGATTATCTCGGTTATTATCATTATTTTGGTTGTTTTCTCCAATAATAATTATAATAAATCTTTATATATTACTGATGATTATTTGAATTTATTTACAGAATTATTGAAAATATTATTTTTGCTTACTATTTTATTAATAAAATTATAAAATTGAAGGTACATAAAATCATAAATGCCCTGCAGATTCATAGGACTTACGCCCCATGTTTTGGAACCCCTGTAGATCCATGAAACTTATGCCCAATGTTATGAAACTTACGCCTCTCCTCACATCTCCATCTTTTAAAACACTGATTCTTATCAACAAGTCCAAATATATGATCTACTTGCATTATTTTTTGGCTCATCATGTAACATTAATTGTACAAATTATTAAATGCCCATTTCAGTTTTTTTATTGTTTGTTATTGTTATTGTTCTTTTACCTATTATTCTTATGACTTATGTACTAACGTATTCCCTTTTTATATATGTTTTAAAGTATTTTACTTGAGTCACAGGTCTATCGAAAACATTTCCTCTACTTTTGCAAGATAAGAATAAAGTTTGCAAACACACAGTTCTTTTCAAATCTTACACAAACACACAATTCTTTTCAAATCTTACTTGTAAAATATATTATACTGAATATTTTATTGTTATTTTATTAAATGCTCATCTGCAACATGTCATTTGATGGTCTTCAATAATATTAGGAAATACTTTTTTTTTAATCTTAATATGGCTCGACATGTAATCTGATCGTCTTAATGACTTTCAAATATTTTGTAACGGATTAGCAATAAATTGTTGTGTCACTAAACCTAACAACAAACGTTGTCTATCACCAACTTTGCAATGAATTCGATTTTTCCATCACATGTATATTAGCTACGAGCATGCTATCGACAAACATCAATTATAAAAATATAATCATTAGCGACGAAATCTGTTCGTGCTAATTCATATCTTTTCAAGTGATGTATCTAATATGAAAAATTAAAGGTTCGATAATATAATAGAGTTGACATATAAATAATAGAGTAACCAAGATCTTTAAGTTGTTGAAAGAAATGACAAATTTCATGATTTATTCATCCAATTGCCACATACTTCAGAATCTTATTTGATTAATATGTCATGATATTATTTCTCCATTGTCCAATCTGCGCAAGTGGGATGAATAATAACAATAAGAGCTTTAGCTTAGGTGCCATGATAAATTAAAAATTATTATCGTGTGAAAAAAAAAATACGGGCAGCAATAATTTTTCATAAATATAAAATAAGATTGCGTATAATTAGAATAACGATTAGAGAAATTAAGCTAGGATGATCAATATGATTGTGACATTCATGATCCAAAATTCCTAGTGGAGCCACATCAGCCACACGAACAAGCAAAGTTGGATGACATTTCCCTAATCCCATATAAAAATAGTTTTATACAATATATATATGTATGTATTATAATAACATATAAAGTACTATTTTTGTGCTTAGACTAATGAAAGAAAAGTGGTTTTGTTTGGCCCAAACAATTCCATATTTACAAAGAGCGTCTAATTTATTTATCTTATATTACATTATTATGCCATTAACAAGGACGAAAAGAAGAGCATTTTAACACAATATTACTCGAACATATTGTGCTAATTCAAAAGAAAACGAATTCATAATTAAGGATGTGTTTGATACGAAAAAAATATTTTTTAAAAAATATATATTTTTTAATTTTTTATGTTCGATTGATCAAAAATTTTTAAAATATTTTATTTAGGAAAATAAACTCTCTGAAAATAAGGAAAATGACTTCCCTAATAAAAGTAAGAAAATGAGTTATATTGTCTCCTCCCACTCTCACAACTATCCACCCCATTTCCCCCCCCCCCCCCCCCCCCTCCCCCATGCCTCATTCCAGAGGAAACCTCAAAGTGACTCTATTTCATTATATTCCATTCATTTAATATCCCTTTGGTGTCATTGACATACAATTAATATATCATATATTAGAAATAAATTCAGGATGAAATTGAATAGATGTATCTAGGAAGAATTCGGTTTGAAGAAACTATTCCCTAGATACACATGTCGTGTTATTTCACAATTGAATCAGTTCAAAAATTTTTAAAAGACCTAAAGTTAGGGATTTATCAATAGGTAATGTTCATTATTACGGGTAGTTCCTCAAGGATTGGACTATTTCCGTGTCTTCCAGCTACTTTACCGCCTACTTTGATTTCACGTTTCTGTGAAATATATACACGAATCGTTTCGGGATTATATCTAGAACCACCCCTTTTCTGAATCCACCTCACATCAATAACCCGACCTCTGCCACCTATAGGTAATTTTAGATAAGTTTCTTAAGTTGAATGAAAAGTTTTGATTCATCTATCATTATAGGCAGACAATACTAACAAAGATAAAGTGTCAGACATATAAAAGAAATTGATTCATCATTTGTAACATCTATCCATTCCGCAATTTCAATCAACCGGTAACTCTTGGGTAAACTATTAAACTATAAGAGCTGTATCGTCTAACTTCATTCAAAATAAAACTTTAATTTTGATAGAATAAAAATATAAATAATTTTCAAATTTGATCATTTCTTAGATTCTGTTGAATTTTATCGAATCCGTTTTTGATTTTAAAGCTAACAGTTACCTTATAAAACTTTTTCTTTTTATTTTAATTTAAGTTTAATTCATCACCGTACCTCTAGCCATTCTCATTCCCATAATTTTATGTCACAAAAAAATATTTTTCTTCATGCCAAACATACTCTAAAACAAAAAGAAAGTAACCATAAACGAATATTCAACTCAAGCATATTCATATAATATAAAACAAGATGAATTTCAATTGAGAGCGGAGAAGAAAATTAGTATCCCACATTATATATGAATGAAGAGTTGTTGGAATATATAAGAAATTGGAAATCCTCATATCTCCGTTAGAAGACAAAAATCAAGAGGTCCATTTTGCTCGATATCATAGTTAATAATTATATTATAAATCGTTTTGCCGATAGATGAGATAACTAATAGAATTATATTAAAAGAAATATTATATTTTAATTATATGGGTGGTGGATTAGCGCGCATATATATAATTATTGTGAGAAAATTTTTTCTCGAAACAAGACTCTTTTAATAATTACATTATAAATATTATTGTGTTATGTAGTATGAATGCAAAATTTTTCTTCCAAGAAAATAATAGATCTAAAAGAGTCTTTTTCTACCAAAAAGATTTTTTTTCACAAAAAAGACTTTTTGAAAGTAAAATGCAATTGTGATAGAATTCAAATAAAATAGAAAACATTTAGCCAAAATAACAATATCATATCAAATTATTACATGTTAGTTTGGGATGGTAAAAAAGAAACCAATAAATTGGATTAGTGCCCATTTGAACATGCGATATGAAATCAGATTGATATGAAGTTAAAGTTTTATTTCAACATGCAATTTGAATTTCTTAAATTATATCTTTTGCTAATCATAAACATGAAAACCGCACTAGTTGTGAAAACTATCAAAAAAAATTAATTCTTACACAATCTTACTAAATGAGCAAAAAATCATAACAAAGTATAATACACTACCACAAGACTATTCTAAAAAAAATACAATATTTATTAATCGAACTTTAGTTCAATAAAAAGTAAAATTGAATAAAGTTATAGTGTACTACTCTTTAATATAATTCTCTCATATAGTACGAATAATTTCTTCACGTCTAACATGCATTTTCGAACAGATGAATGAGAAGACAAACCAACATTATTACTTTGAGCCATTTGTTGGTCAATACCTTCAGCAACTAAATTATCATGTTCATATTTCATAAATATTTCTTTATTCATTTGGCATTCCCGCAAAAAATTATGTAGCACTGCATAAGTTATGACAATGGTCACCTTGTGTCAATATTATAATGGTTCATGTTTTGTCTCATTATTCTGATTTTTTTTTTCAAGCTCCAATAATCTGTTCAATCACATTGCGTAGATATGAGTGCCTAAAGTAAACAGTTCTTTAGTGTTTTGAGGCTCTCTTTCACCTCCCTCTGTAATCCTGCAAAATAATAGCGCGGTCCTTTATATGAAGCTAAAACCCTTTTTGTGTTTCTTAGACCAACATCAGCATCATAATATTTATCTACCAACAAAAATAAAATAGTGATGTTCATCCTTTGTGATTACGATATGCATGTTGCATCTCTCTTGGAACCTCCCCTTCTGTATTGTTAGGATCAAACGCTTACCATCATGCCAAAAACTATAGCTAATATCAACAACGCAACTTTATTTCTTAACTAAGCCCATCAAGCAAGCGTCATGTTCGATTATGACTCTAACCCGACTGCCCAGCTCCTTCGTGGACCTTGTCATAGATAGGATGTTAGCGTTACACAATATATATATGTACCATCAATCGTACCAACACAATCCTATCAAATAAGAAACACATCAATAATAGTGGAACTCGTAAAAGGATAGCAATTTTATGAAAACTCGTGACATCGGCAAATATGGTTATTCAACTTATGAATTCTTTTTATAAATTATAAATTTATGAGTCAACTTATGTTCGAATGTTGATTTAAAATCGTAACTTCATATCGCACGTCGAAATGCAAAGCTTAGAACCAAAACGATTTTTCAAGAAAATATTATAGCGTAGAAAAGAGAGGAAAAGGGAAGAAAAGGACGGACCCCATTAGAGGGAGAGTTTGACATAATTTCTGTGAGAAAGAGAAAAGACGCGTGACTTTTGTCTAAAGGAGAATATGACAAGTGCTAATATGAATTTTGAGTTGAAAATGGAGACCAAAGGTGTCTCTAATCACATATATATGAGCAAACATCTTCATCTTTAGTATTTAATTCATGATATGAAATTTAATTTTTTAAAACGCCTCTTATAAAATTCAACAGACTAAAAACATACAACAACTCACTGCTCACAATTCGAAAAAGATTATATTAGTGCAAGTTATTAAGTGGGAAAGCCAAGTTGTTGTACAAATCATTTCATCTTGGGATATACTTTCTTCGCTTCCTTTTACTTTTATTTATCACGAAAATTAAATATAATCGTTCTTATTTTTTCTATTTTTTTGATAGATATAATAAAAATATTTATTTCAAAATAGTTATCAATTTAAAAACTCAAGAAATGATTGACCGTTTTTTTTCCAACTCTAATCCTTAGTAGTTAACTCACTTTCATGTGAAAAAAAATGATAAATTTATATTTTCAAAAAGTACCTGTCAATTAATAGAATTATATTAGTTAAATTGCAACCCTCGTTAATTTTTTCGTAAAAAAAGGGTAAACATTATAGGTGATGAAGGTGGTTGAAGGGCATTGCAGGAACTTTATTTGATCCGACACTAATACTATTAGAAAGGAAGCTTTGATAGCTTGGAATAGATTATGTACTCCTAAATGTGTTGAGGGTCTGAATCTGATAAACCTAAGAGTGTGGAACAAAGTTGCTATATGTCTAAGAACTATTGGGACTTAGCTAAAAAACACAACAAGATGTGGATTAAATGGATATATAGCTACTTTATAAAGGGGCAACAAATTGATAAGTTTCCGATTCCTACACAAGCTAGCTGGATGCTGAGGAAGATTATTGAAGCTCGAGGTACTCTAGCCATCATACCACACCAAAGGCAAACTGGTAAGAGCTTTATTAAACAAATTTATCTACAACTGCTTACATACAAATCAAAGAGTTTCATGGAAGTGTGTAATGTATGACAATGATGCTCGAACCAAGACAGTGATTACTATAAATGTGGTTACACATCCAAGGGAAACTTGTCACTACTGATAGATTAATCAAGTGGGGATGCAAGTTGATCCTATATGTGCACTATGTCATGATTAGTTGGAGACTACTGAGCATCTATTTGTGCAGTATGGATTTACTAGATAAGTATGGAATAGAGTATAAAATGGTTTGAGGTGTCATCAGTTCCCAGCTACTACTTGGGAGCAGTATCTAACCTGGATAGTGATGCAAGTGAAAGGCAGAACTCGAGCTGCTAGCATATTTAAACAAGTCTTTACATAAGTGGTATACTGCAATTGGTTGCAAAGGAAGCAGAGGAGTTTTCATGATCAAGCTAAGACAATTGCGTGCTAAGGAGGTAGCCTTTGTTTGTAATGTTAGAGCATCTTTAAAGATTAGAGACCTGATCCAAAAACTAGTTTTCTAATGATTGTACCTTCCATAAGGAGTGTCTATTGAGTTGGTCTATAGGAATAAATTTATCCTCTGAATTGAGACAACCAGTTAGTTCGTAACTGGTTGTGGTTCTATAATTCTAATACTTTGGTAATTAATAAAATCATGTAATTACCAACAACAATAATAATAATTTCTTATGTTTGGGGATATATTTAAAGTAATCTTTTAAATATATTTGTGACCAATTTTGATTCTCCAAATTTGACAAAATGAATAATTTTTTATTTTCGTCAAATATTTTTAAAAATTTCGCCCTCTAGATTATATATATACACCTTTTTAGTAAGAATGAGTCCCTTGGACTTGCAAGGGCAATTTGGTAACTGCAGTTTTCTAATAAAATCTACTGTTGTTGTACGCTTGTGTTCCTGTTTGATTTCCACGTCTGCTTGTGTGCCTATTTGATTTCCACGTGGTCTTTGCCAAATCCCAAACATATTCCTCTGTCTCATAACACCAAGTTTTACATTAAAATGATATATAAAGTAAATCAACCCCAATGCATCACATTAAAAAAATATTTCTTTTTCATTTTAATATTATATTATTATTATTTTTTCATTTATTATTTCTTATTTCATAAATTAATTTTTTTAACATAATATAATTCATATTTTTTTAATATAATCATTTAATATAAAATTATTTTATATCATAAATTTTTAAATAATATAAATTACGAGCAAACATTATACATTATACATATTAATGGATAATTCAAATAAAAGTAAAATTATTGATGAAATATAATTACATAAATATTATATTACGGTAAAATTTGTTTTAAATTCTACATAAATATTCAACTTTCAAGATTAATACACTGCTCCCATATATGCTCAAGATCCAATAACGGGTGTACAACGATCTTAGACCCTTTTTGGGCCCGGGTGAAAGAAACATACAATAATGCAAAGGATAAGTATTTGGTGTATCGCAACAGAAGATCGGTGCAATTTTGAATCCAAGTTATTAAGAAGACAGTAAGAAAATTAAATGGTTGTGTACGACAAGTTGAAAATTTGCATCCTAGTGGTGTTTCAGATAAAGATATTATGAGTATTTATTTTGTAATTACTTATAGTTTATTTGTATATATTTACTTACAGTTTTTCTTCAATTTTTTTGCAGATTAATCAAGCAAAATCTTTACTTATGCAAGGTCCGAACTATAAAAAGGGTTTTCAATTTGATCATGTATGGGATATGATGAAGAGTTTTGAAAAGTTTAAAAATATCGATGCTGAACAAAAATAGTTCGAAAACAAGCCTCTTCTTTTATATCATCGGAGTCTGAGACTCCTACATCTGCTTCACCCATAGTATCATCTCCTAAATTATCATAATTTTCACCAAATATAAATGAGAATGTTCCAGGTGATTCCTCATCATCGGAACCACCTAGTGGAGTGAAGAAAGCAAAAATGAAGAGAAAAATTGATGAAGATTTTTCATCTGCTATGAAAATTATCCAATCAGAAAATAATCAGCTTGTTGAGTTGTTGACAAAGTTAAGTGCAGACAGACAGATAGACAAGGAGATAAAAAATAAAACTTTGAAACTAAGAGAATTTTTTTTAAAAAATAAAATTTTAATGTCGAATTTAGATTCAATTAGTGATCCAAATATTAGTGAATTTATACAAGAACAAAAATACATAATGAATAAAAAAAATCAACAATTTCAATAACCACAACCACAATAATTCTCTGCCCCATACATGACTCAATATTTTACTAATATTGGTGGATCTGGAAAGGACCTGCTAGATTACTAAATTATGTTCTAATTTTCTAAATTATTATGTTATGTATTGCATTTTTCAGTTTTGATATATGTCAGTCACTACTTTATTGAATGTTTATTGTTACATTATTTAAAGTACATTGTGTTATTTATTAACAACATATTATATTTGCACTTTTCATTTTTGTGATGGTTAAATTTTGTTTATACAATTATAATTTATAATAAAATTAACTTATATTTATTTAAAAATAATATATGTGAAAATTAATTTATAAAAATTATACACCAAAATTAAGATTTAAAATTAATATTATAAAAATATCACATAAACAATAATTAGGTATATTAGAAACTTAATTAAAAATATACAGAAATAATAATAAAATAATTAAAATTATAATTGGTGTTGATGAATAATGTCACATCAAATTTGATGTGAATTCACACGCTATAATAGTATAAAATATTTAGTATTGGGTTGGAGATGAAAAACACTAAAATTTAAACCAAAATAGAATTTGGTGTAAAAATTGGTGTTGGGCCGGAGATGCCCTTAGTTTTTACCTTATGCTTTCTTAGATTTTCCCCATCCTTCTTTTCCTTTGCTTACATGGCTTTTTGATGGTAGATTTGCTTCTTCTTTTCTCCTCTTTCCTTTATTTTTGTAACTATTTGATTTCTAAACTACGGACATACATTTGCAGGTGAGACACAATTGTTTACGAGGATGCACAAGATCAAGTAAGAATGTGAAATCATGAAGGTCACTGGAATTACCTTTATTTTCTCAGTTATTCACGTGTCTTTCGCTTGATTTTCAATGTGCATGTTGGTGTGTTTATGCTGATTTAGTCATGGGTACATGGATTTTTCTTTCTCGTATTCAATCAATTTTACTTACATCCCCATACTATTCTTGTGATTTTGGCTCTTGCACGTAAGCAGAATAGCAAATCAACCATGTGACTAAAATCATAAAAAAATTACATAACATAGCACAATTATGAAAGTATTTACATATAATGACCACGATTTCGAAAAATTACATATATGATTTTATTTCATTTAATGTGCCATTTATTTATTTTTTTATGGTGTATTTGATTTCGTTTTACTCTCTCTCCTCATATACGCCGTAATTCTCTCCTATAACTTATCAACCCTTCTTCCACCTTAATTCTCTCCCAACTTTCCCCCATTAATCCAGATTTTTCAAAAAATATTTCAATCCATTTTTGCACGATCTTTGTGGTTTCAACTAACTTATAGAATTCCTTTAATACAGGTAAGTTACATTTATGATTTGATTTTGCTATCCATTTAAGATATGTATTCTTTATTTTTAGACGAAAAATTTTGGGGTTTCAAGTAGATTCTAGAGTGAGAAAATCCCTTAATAGAAGTATATTTTATTATATTTTTTGAAATTTTCATTAGTGTAATTTTTTTTATAGATATGCATTTTATGTATTTCGTCAAAAATTTTCATCTGGATGTATTTCAATTTTTAGGGCTTCTATTTATAATTTTCAAAGTTTCTTCACATGTATTTTAACTACACATGTATTTTACATAAAATAACTAGATAGTTGTATTTAGTTGTATTTGTGATACAATGTAAACACATAGATTATATACTAAAACATAGTAATATATTATACAGATGTGTATATACATATGAAATATGTATTTTGTATTATTATTTTTTATTTAATCCTCAATCTTCCTTTATTAGAGGTATATCAGTCATTTTTTATACACTTAGATACATAATTCCTTTTGTATTTTTTAAAATTATGTCCACATATATGTATTTGGTTCTATTTATGATACACTGCGTACATATTGAACACTCATAGAAAGAAAAAATAAATGAAATCGTATGACTTATACATCTAAATTATATATTGTATTTTGTATATTTATTTTAAACTGTCATATATATATATATATATATATATATATAAATTTGAATTCCATTTATATTTAGAGTCCTAATAAATATGAAATCTATTTATTAATGAAGTAAAAATTTGAATTCCATCTATATTTATAATGACCCGCCCGACCGTTATAGCACCCCAACCACCTAAAGGCGGGCGAATTTAAAATTTTTGAAAAATGAAAATGAAGTCCCCAAAAAATAAAGGGCGTAAGACGAACAAATTCAAATGGGTTAAGTCACAATCGATGGGCCAGGCGCTCGTCCGCCGCGGTGGAATTCTCTCCGCAATAGCGGACCTGCTGTAGCGATATCTCACTGCAGCGGGTGACGCGCGCCAAAATTCCACAATCCTGTTCCTATTCTCTCAAAAAGTGTTAATAAAAATGCCCAAAAACAGTAAATAGACTTTTGGAACAAGAAGAAAACAAGGAGGCAGAGCTTCATCCTCTATAGTTTTGATTAACTAAACATATATGTGCGTATAGTTAATGTGCTTTTGATGGGTAGGAATAAGACTTGAATAAACTGTTATTAAATATTCAAAACCGGTAAGATTATAAGGATGGAAGAACCAAAAAAAGGGGTGGTCATGTCCCCATATTGTGAAAAACCCTAGGGAAGAGATTGCAATAAAAATAGTCTATGTGTGGGGGTGTATGTGAGAGCAAATTGATGGTATGTGAATGATCTTTGAGCGTTGTTAATAAATATATTGGTATGTATACAGAATTATATAGTCATTCCTCCAGAGTTGTAATCTTGAGCGGATAGTCATATAAATCATGTTTATAGGATTCGGTAACTGAACGTTTAAGGGTGGGCTATGATTATTACCGGACGTGATGTAAAACTCGCAAATTAGAAGAGTTAGACCTTACATAATAACCTGCATGTTCTGTGAGTGATAACGTAATGTTTGGGTCTGTGAACATTATTTGTGATGATGATTGCCCGTGTTAACAATTAATTATTGAATAAACTTGTTATGATGTTGCCTCCAAGGGGTGGGCAACGTAGTGAAGAGTATTAAATTGCAAAGAACGATCTATGAGGAAATTGGAGAAAAAACTGGTCGAAGTACTGCCGAATAGTATCGCTGCAACGAGTATGGAACCGCTACAGCGAGACCGATGTGGTGGCAGTAATGCAGCTACAGCGGAGCCCAAACTAGCGAGAGGGCCAAGTTGCACTTTCTTGTGATGTTATGGATAAAATTGATAGTATAAATACTTGGGTATGAAATTGTGTTCAGAACTATGCATTTGATTATACTCGTTATAATATATATATAACTCTTGTCGTATGTGATTTATTATTTGTTGTGCTATGATGTGCGTCCCGAGATTGAGGGGCGAGTTAGTATTGATCGAATGTGTGCATGAGATATTGCATGATATGAAAACGCAGATTATTGATGTGATGATGAATGTGAGGCTTGGGGCCAAAGTGAGAGAACTTGGATGAGCAGACTAGTACAATTAGACTCTGAGTGAGGTTGGAGACATGAATGGCTCGTGCCCGAGGTGAGCATGCAGGCGAGCGGTATAAGAGAGTACAAAAACAGGTATGGATAAAAGATCATGCGGCTGGTTCTACGAATATGAGTACACAGATAGGTGTGATGAAGGTTTCATACGGCTGGTGTATAGTACATGGATTTCTAGAGTCCACTGCAGGTCATGACTGGAAGGGCAAGCATAAAACCCTCTGACATATGTATACAAAGATGTAAAGGAGGTATGTGCTTAGTATATCACCGATGGTATGATTGTGAGGCAGAGATTGCATGAGTATGGTTTGATATACATACGACTGAAGTGACAAAAGGTACATGTATACAAGTGGAATACGAGATATACCAGCATAATTCGGTTTTAAGTTGAGAAATATAGTTGGAACGTAGTATATGATAATACGGTACAAGTATGATATTATATGAAATATTCGTGGTATGGAGACATGTATGTTCATATACTTTAATTTTGGGGGAACCCAACTCCTTCAATGTGTTTTGATGATTCCCTGTATGTAATTGAATGATTTAATTCGAATTTGAGAATGAATGTTTGATCGAGTGGTCATTGATGAGTCATAGAAGGTAATATAAAGTATTTAACTAAAAGGTAGTAAATCACCGAGGAATAGCGGGTTGACTTTATTATTTAAGGTACTAAAATTAAGGAGGGTCAGGAAAATTTGGTAAGTAATGAAATAGGTCAATAAATGGTAGAAACGAACTTGGTCAACGATAGTGAACTGGTAATAGAGTTAATCATGCTACGAAGTTATAAAGCAGAATAAAATAGAAATGTATTAGGAAAATCAGCTACTGACTGTTTGGGATATCGCTGCAATGGGCAATTCGCCATGAATGCGGGACTGCTGTAGTGGTCCAAGTATTCGCTGCAGTGAAAATAGAGAGAGACAGATTGATAGATTAAATAACGACTAGGATTGTGGGGTAATTGCAATGAAGCTTGATGAGTCATAAGAGACGGTAATGTAGTTATTAAACTTAGTGGGTAGTTTCATAAGTTAAAATAATTTTTGAATTTAGTAAGTTGATTATTATGCTGTTATGTTAACTAATCTTAGTCGGCTGATGATCCTACCGGTTCATATGGTGTATTGATACTACCTTGCTACACCTTTTTGGTATAGGTTGTGGCAGGTTCAAATTTCTTGATTGCTGTGGAGTACCCAACATCAGCTTCCGTGTTCTTCTTCTCAAACAAAGCTGTGTCATTTGTCTTGTCATATATTCTATTAGAGTTCTTGTAACTGTCTAAACTAGATCTTGAGAGAGTCATGGTTTTAAGGAAGCTTGTGTTATTATTTTGAATTGTTGTTGATTAGTGTAAATTACTAAGAAACTTGAATATTTTATGTAATGTTCCGCAAGAGTTCTCCTATTGAGTATATTCGATGTAAGTGCCCGCATGATTCGTCTACTTGGGGTCGTGATAATATTAGACTTCTGTCATACCCCACCTTGAAAGACATGACTGACACCTGATGCCATACTGGGACCTGGCTAACTTGGCTGGGCATATGCACTTCTGGTGCCTACCAATAACTCAAAACCAAGAGAACAAACTACTATATCTCGTCTGTAAATACAGCCTCAGGCCAACAAGGCCATGCAGTACCTGTAAAAGAAAATAGCTAGCCCAACCAACATTACAATAAAGGGATTCTATGTGGACTAACAAGACGACCATGCTATCTAGTTATAACAGAATAAAAACAGGCGGTCATATTCATGCTTTAGCCGACAAGGCTGCTAACTAACTAGATAAACTAGGCCCCACACGGCCAACACGACCAACAACAATCAGCTAACTAAGACTATAGTCTACAAGCCTCTAAGAGTGAAAATATTGGTCGGGATAGGGCCCCGGCCTACCCAAATGCTATACAAATGAAAGACAGATAAACCTTTACAACTTGGCAACTCCGAATGAAAGGAGCTGGCCAATTTGCTGATTCTGAATAGCTGCTAAGAGATCCCGTGATTTGTCTGTCTAAACCTGTAGGCAAGTATGCAACGCCTCGTAGTTGGGCATCTGTACAATATGTACCGAATAGGTAAGACAGTAATAAGAGGTGATTAAAAACTGATAAAGAACTAAAGGTGAATCGCAGGAAGGGCAGAATTTAACCTGTAATCTTTCTTATCCATAACCTGCATTCGGTAAATTACTACACATATATGAGCTAAAGTTGTACGACTATACATTCATAAGCTATAGCTAGAAGGCAAGTAAACAAACAAGAACCTAACCTGGCCCCCATAAGTCTGAAAGGTACAATCAACACAGAGATAACTTACCCAGGCCTCCATAAGCCCTAACAGGCGCCAATCAGTCTATACACCCCTATTGGTACCCCTGAAGCTCTGCAAGTAACTGTAACTGAATATAACTGGTCTTTTGAGACTATACCAGAACCTTCTAGGCTCTTGTAACTGAATTCGGGTCTTTTTGCCCTTGTGACTGTACCCCGAGCCCACGAGACTCTACGAAGGGTCTGTAATGCCGCTGCAGCGTAGAAGAAGTTCATAAGTGAACAGACTTCAATATGGCCCCGTAGGCTCTACTTTAGTCCTTACGGACAATATATGGCCCCGTAGGTAATTCAGTAGCTCCGTAAGCAATACAACATCATAGCTTCGTAAGCAATCTATCTATAACTCCGTAAGCAATACCCGCATCATAGCTCCGTAAGTAGTTTATAGCTCTGTAGCAGTTTGTACAACTAGCAGCCTCTTAGGTGTTCAAGACAAGAGGCAGTATGAAACACGAGCTACCCCAACTAGGGACACTATGTTACAATCTACAAACTTAGTCATTCAAAAGGTGTATCTGGCCCCTTAAGCCTACTTGCGACCACTATTCTTACTCGTCCCTAGAATGGTCTATATAGCTACCAACAGGCACAGTCTGTGTGCCTACACCTGACCAGAGGGTCCTGGCAGTGATTACACCCTCATTCAGCTTAGACAGAAGAGGTCAAGGTCCGGGTGACCTAAGAGATAGTCTAAAGATCATACTAGGACAGTTGTAACTCATAAGCGAACAGTATGGTCGCAGGTCGCTTAGAACGACTGTAGGGATGCTACTAATCCGACATGCTCCTGAGTAGTCAGCCCTAACATTCCACAGGTAGCTTACTGTAATATTTAGCATGAAGGTAATACTTTACTACTATGGTTCTAGTCCCTTGGACATTAACTTAGTTTGTTCAGATTTCCTATGACTTCTCTGGGCGACATAGCCTCGTAGGCAAATTTATCTGGACCTAGCCACTTGCGGCAACCTGTATCTGGGTATCTATACGAGTAAGCTAGGGCGTCGGCCCTACATCAAACTACTAATAAGGTTCCTTCCTTAGGGTATTAGCTGGTCTATTAGACTTGTAGCAACTAGGATGGTTTCCTAGGCGGCCTGTATGGCAAGAATTAAGTCAACTGAAACTAACAGTTATTAACAGTCGCCAATCATATGGCGAGTTGTCTCCCAGTTTGTTGGGCAACCCTAGTGCCACCAACTCGAGGATAAGCCCGGCCTATCTAGGTTTTGGCCCTGAAGGTGTCAAGGTACGCCATCGGCCTGTAGGCGAGCTTTACTGACAATACAGGTATCAAACTGAAAGTTATACCGCCTTGCTACGCCCTATGCTGTCCAAATTACCAATCAGGATCAACAGCTAACCATAAACTTCTAAGGCCTTGGCATGATAGTAAAACATCAAAATTCTACTAATATTGTAAATAAAAGAACAGGGAAGTCTTTATGACGCTCCTAGCATTAGTCTCACTCCACATGCCCTATCTCGATGAGGAATATTATGGTATAATCTTAACCTATCTCATAATAGCTAACGACAACATACATAGTCATTATCTACTTGCAGCAACTAATCACAACATATAAGATCATTATCTACTTTTGAAGGCATAAGTCGTATTACTATACGACGAGAATAACTTACCGAAGAGATAAGGCTTAACATACCTCAAATGTCGATTCTCATTTATCCGATTAGTTCCAACCTACAGCCGGCGACTCCACTTAACTGCAGCCCTTACACTGAGAGAATAGCGCTATTTTCATTACTAAGACTCGACAAACAATGATATCTTTCGATAATAATAACTATAATTTAGCTCTGTTTTATTCGACCGAAAACTCACAATTACTCGAGAGTTTAGAAGGGAGAAATGCTTACCTATTTTGCCTGTAGCCGCTTAGGACTCAATTTGAAGTAATTTCGACAACCTTTACTCGGTGATGTTTTGGTACACCGAGCGAATTTTCAAGAAATAACTCCGCAGAGATGCTTCTCATAGGCTCTCGTTATCCAAGGTGAATTTGCATTTGGACGGAGTTTAGCGGCGTAATTTGATGAAAAACGGAAGAAAACCTATGCTCCTCTCGCTTCTCTGCCGAGGGACATATTTGAAATGAATATCTAACACTTGATATTATATATATATATATATATAAGTGGGGGTCGGTGGCCTAGGGGGCGCGGCGCGCCTATAGTGCTGGCCATAGCGCCAAGCTAGCTGGTGCGGCGTGGCGCCCAAGGCGCCTAGCCTCTGGCCTCGATCTCCCACTCGCTCAATGCGATGCTCATATATTCGTCCCCCGAGCCCTTACTCGCATGTTTCGTACTCCGAAACTCTCAACATACGTACGCATGCATCTATTAAACGATAGAAGCTTACTAGGTGTAACAACTTCCATCTATATTTAGAGTCCTAATAAATATGGAATCTATTTAGTATAATGAAGTAAAATTTGAATTCCATCTATATTAAAATTCCACCTATATTTAGAGTCCTAATATATAAGAAATCTATTTATTATAATGAAGGAGTGAATTATGGTAACTGAAAATTAAAACAAAACACAATCCCTAAAATCACTCAACTAAATATACGTTTGTATATGTATTTGAGACGTTTAAAAAATAGAAATACAACACATGACACGTAAAATATTTTCATATTTTGTAAATAACAAAACTATTTAAGCCTAATTTAGGCCTAAATATAGCCATTTATGTGATTTTCTCTAAAATCATTAAGAAGCCTAAATCTGACCGCATGTGTTTCTCTTCGAGTTTGCTGATTTTTATCAATTGCAAGCCCTATATTTTGAAAAATATTTAAATATATGTACTGGGAGCAGAACCAAGTTATTAATGCCTTAGCTAAAGGAGCAAAAGAAAAGCTTTTCCCGTGATAGTAATTTCTTGATAGTTCCTATCCTCCAATCTCTTTACTCCTTTTGTTGTTATTTTTAAGCATTTGTTGATGTTTATGTTTCAATCGTTGTTTTCCAATGGTTTTGTTGTTATCTTTAAACCTTTGTGGATTTTATGTTTCAATCATTATTTTCTAGTGGTCCCTTATATGGGGAAGACTTCAACATACACCGGGAGGACATCCTAAGGGGGATGAGCTGAAACGAAGAGAGTTTTAAAAGAGGAGATCTTTTACTGTGAGTCGTGATGGCATGATCACTTATTTATGGATATTGGGAAAGTAAAAGACATTATTGCTCACAACTGGACCCTAATAGAAACTTGAGAAAGATATTGATTTTGAAGAACATTTCTTCGATTATGTGCTAAATCGATTATGGATTTCATTGTTGTTAAAACTATAGAATCTGGTAAGCGTTTTCTATCGTAAGCAGACATTTAACTGTTTTTCTTCATTCAACCAAATTGATTTCTTATTAGATCATGTTGTAGTAAGTCGTGATTTATTTTTATGCCTAAATCAATTAATTTCTGAGTATATATCTATTTAGTTTTTAGAATACTTTAATGTTATTGCATCTTTTAAAATTACGTATATCATCTGCATGGACAATTGATCTCTAAAAAATTCTTGACCAAATTGACATGCAGAGTTACAAAGCTAAAGAAGAAGCTTTTAGGCGGAGAGATATTCTTGAAAAGGTTAAGAAGTGGTTCGCTTCATGCTGCGAGGAGTGTCAGTCAGAGGATTCAACATGTTGGATGCTATGTTGTGTTTTCAACCTCTTATGTGTAATTTTGAACCATACTTCTTTTTCGAATATGTTACATTTTAGGATGAAAACTCTAGCTGTGGTGGAACAGGTACACATTGTAATCTAAATTAAACTTTAGAGAATATATTACATTTTAGGATGGAAACTCTAGTCGTAGTGGAACAAATACACATTGTAATCTAAATGAAGCCTTAGAATGCTGGTGTTCTTGCAATGAAGATATAGAACCATTCACTGCTTCTATAGTTCCCATCATAAATAAATAAAAATTATTTTTTTTAATAGAGATGATCTTTGTGTTCTTACAACATACCTTTCTTTGATTTTTCTTACCACATTACATGTCTCCCCTCTTCTAATAGGAATAAAAATAAGGGTGTACTCATAGGTTTGATTTCTGATCAATAATAGCCTCATACCTATATGAACACTAAGTAGAACAGTGGCATATAGTCTGAAGATGAATATTTTATTTTAATGTAATATATAAAATTACTAGAAGGTTAATTTATATAGGTTAATGACCATATAAATCTACATTTATTGAGTGAGAAGGGTGAGCAAGAAATTGCTCCTCCATTTGTTGATTCGCTTAAGGAGAGTCTATTGTTGTTCTCCATTTCCTCTCTATCTCTCTCTCTCTCTCTCTTTATCAATATTCGTAACAGATGTTTTAAGTGCTTATGCTCAGTATTAGTTAGAGTTTACAGGTAATTGTCACGACTCAAATGGCTATGATTGACACCCACACTAATCCCCCAGTGGGCGAACCAATGATTTTCAATAATTTTTCTGAAGACAAACATTCAGAAGAAAATAATAATCTCAAAATTAAGTAAATCAATAGAAAACAGTTAAAGTTTGCTGAGTCAACCGAAAGAAACCATAATTCCGGCTACAATTTCCAGAATTTGATTGTCATTGCACTAGATGTCTAACTAATAGCTAAGAGTGATAAGTCTAGAAAATAAAAAAAATAGAGAAAGGGTCTTGTACAAGACAAACTCCTTAACTTAATGCTTGAGGTATCCGGAGGAGAGACATCTTCCACAAAGGAGTAAGACTGCCCATCTAGCGATCACTCACCTTACAAAATGAAACTGTTGTTGCTCTAGATGAGAGGGCGAGAAGAGTTTTTTGGATATGATTCTGCACTCAGAAAAGAAGTGCAGGAATAGTGTCAGTACAAACACAGTACTGGTAGGCATCATCGACCGACCTCACATAATAACATATAAAAATACAAACAACAATATGTAGTCAGTCTAAAACACTATTCAAATGCACATTGCATGTTCCAGGAAGTTCAACTCTACTCAGTTCCAATCGGCCTGCTCCCTAGATTAGGCTCTTCGCTGTAGCGGATCATGTCCCCTTGCAGTGGTACTACCCTAGACAGTAGCTCGAATTAGCTGCACTTAGTTATTGCACCAACTCTTCACAACATCATATAACCTCTTATTCTTCCAGAAACATAACAGTTATTATAATCCGACATATGAAATGCTGCTTAATCACACAAAGTAGATTAACCTATAACAACGATAGTACAACGTCATTTCTAACTTTCATTCGCCTTTATAAAACATCAATACCTTGCAACTTTTTTCACATTCAATTTACACACATGTTTTCAAACATCAGCTCAGCCAAATAGCACTATTCCATTCCATTTCTACACATTATTATGACACACTATAAAATATCACAAATAGTGAATGTCGGCCACATGCCTCCGTCATATCACTATGAACCCTCCAGCGCTAAATCTCAATATACACACATGCTAGAGGGTCTTATTTCTTCCCGTCCAGTCAGGACCTACAGGGGACTCTAGAAATCTATGTACTGTACCGGCGCAGTACCCGCTCCCATTCATATGCTCATCCGGATGCTCTCCTTGGACATAAGCCACTCAATCAACATTGCCCGCTCGAATGCTCCCCTAGGGCATGAGCCTCTCATCTCTGGCTATTCTTATTATTCTTAACCATTCTCACGGTACTGATATCATAGCAAAGTTCGTCATTATGAAATTCAAGAGCTCACAACTATCTCTCCCGCTCATACATTCAATAGTTCATCATTTATTCCATGATGATATAAGAACACATTAATAGTTCAACACAATTCCACGTCAGTTAGGTGGTCACAACATATCAAATTATTTCAATATTCAGTTTTTAACAAGGCAATCTTCATCATAGGTAATGTCCATAGATCAAGCAACACATTATCATTCACAAACATACAGATCATTATGTAAAGTCTAACTCCTCAAAGCTATAACCTACCTCAAGCTGGGAGGGTTCAGATGAAAATCACTTTGCTGGAGCCTTGCCCTTCCTTAGTGCTTCTGAACGCGCAAAGTCTAAATAAGAACATGATAGAATTAATATCCTACCACCCACACAATGGTCTTAGAAACTCAAACCTTTCTCTTCAAGAAAATTTTAAGAGTAAAACCCCAATTTCACCTAGTTCTAGGTCTCAATCACTGCATAAACCACATTCTTTAACAACTAAACCTTGTTGAATGATCATTACCCCCTTTAAACTCATAATCAAACCACCCCATTAGTTCCCCAAGATCCAGCCCTAGTCTATCAACCTAGGGTTTCTTTTATAGAGAATCACTATTAGAGGTTCTCCTTGAATCCTAGTATTTACATAATCCATCATAGAGGTAGGAATTCAAGAGACTTACCTTGAGAAGGAATTTCAACTGCTTTGGGGGAGAAAATTGCCTTCAAGGGAAGTTGGGAGAGAAAATCGTCTTCAACCCTTGAACCTTCTTATTTTAGAAATTATTGGGCATAACCCTAGAAATCCCACTTAAATTCACTTTCTGATTTTTATTCTCCGCTGCAGTGGATCCGCTATGACGGTTAGAAAGCCGCTACGAAGGATCCGGTGGTAAATTTCCTGGTCTGTTACGCAGAACTCCAATTGTCACCACGGTCTTACTGCAGTGGAAATTCTACTGTTGCTGCGGTATCTCGAATCGGTAGCTCCCCAAAATCAACCAAATTTCACTATTTCACTCCACAACACTTTTTCTATCCACAGTCTAGCCCCGTTAGAGTGTTTTAGGTTCATTTCCCCTCGTAATGACATATGGGTTATTACAGTAATATCATGAAAGTTAGTTTAAATTACTTTCTTTTAGTTTTCTGACATGGCTCTCTTGTGGATATAAATGGACAACTTTGGCATTTTGCCAGGGTTAGGATTTGAAAAACAACCAAGGTGAAACACACCCAAGTTTGAGATAAATCCCAACTTCCATGATGTTTGAGTATAGATTGTTATCTCTTCTTTGCTTTTGTAATGATAAAAGTGTCTCTGTAATATACACATGATATTGCTTTCATTTTTATCTAAATGCAAATTGTCAGTATATTGAAATATAATTGTTGCTCTATGACTTAACATATGATGAGATGGATGAGATATACCGCACCTTTCAAACGGTGAAAACTTGCTTTACTTATATTCGAGGGCTTGAATTTCTTGCCAATATAAGTTGGCTTTATCTTAATATGTACAAATTGCCTGGCATATATTTTCAATTATTTTGTTCAGAGCAAGTGAAGTGAGAATAACTAAATATTTTCTTTTGGCGTACTTTTTTTTTGAAGACAATAACGTGGCTGACTCCTTAAAAAATACAAATCTTTTTCCATCTAAATTCCTCCTCCAAGTTGTAGTCTAGCTAGATTTCGTCATTCTCACATCAGAGGAGAAATATGTAATCCGAGACATAGTATTGACATTTAATTACTTCAATCTAATATCATGATTGCAATTCAGGATGTGTCTGTGTGCACACGCTCAGTTGAAGGTCCTTCAAAGTGCTTTGGCTGAATACCTAAAGACTTTCCTAAACTTGATAGCCAAGTTCACGGAAAAATTAAGACAAACTAGAATGTGATTATACTCTTTATTTTTTATTCTTCCTAAAACCACTCAATTGCGATAGACAAAGGGAATAAGTCTATGGCAATGAATAGTGAAGACTGTGATGTTAGCAGGCTTCCTTCTCCTTTTCATGAATTATTGAATTTTTGTTCTGAATGATCGTGTGTAATAAAAAAGTTGCGCATTATTATTATGCATTCGTTGGTTCTTGACCTTATAACATTTGAGTTTCTCCCTCTGCCTCAAATTTATGTTTCCATTTGAATTTGATGTTGTATTTAAAATAAATGTTAGTTTTTAGAATTTGTTGAGGAAAAAAATCACTAGGTATATTATTGTTGTTGTTGAGAGAAAAAATAGAATCATGTTTTGTTTTTATGTTTTCAGGAATAAAATTAATGTAAAAATGCGTTCAGAGGTACTTCTTGTCAAGAAGCAAAATAGGGCTTCTCTATTTTGGAATAGGGTCGCAACAATTAGTAGTTTAAAAAGTAATCACATGAGTATCGCTTTGCTCTATATGATACTTGTTTAGAAGTACAAGTGTGTTTCTTTTAGTATAAACATGTTTAATCAACTTGATATTAAAACTTTTAAACTTTTTGGAGTGCAAGGGTGTTACCTTTTTTACTAACTTGCACTTTAAATATGTCCTCTCTATTTAATGAGAAGAGAATCTCTTCATTTAAAATAAAGTAAATGCCGTCTAAATATGTCCTCGGTGAAATGTATGTGCATTTATTAGTGTTGAGATAATATGCTGAATTAGTTAGTTGTTATTAGTGCTGAATTAGTTAGTTGTTAGGCTTAGTTAGTTATAAGTTAGTTGAGAAGTTAGTTAGGGGGCTAGTTTTGTCATTTTTCATAGTTAGTTAAGAAAGTTAGTTATTACATTTTTTGTATATAAGTATGACTAAAGGAGGAAAAGTAAATACAATTTTCAGTTTTCTTCCCCAATGTTCTCTTCTTCCTCTGCCCTCCTCAATTCCCTTTTTCTCCATTGATAAACCAAATCTGAAACTTGTAGGAGTTCTAACATGGTATCAGAGCAAGGTTAAATAACTTACTGGATATTACTGGCTACTATAATAACATCAGAAAATTATGGGAGGAATTGAGTGTTTTGGATGCTAATGTGCAGTGTTCATGCTTGTGTCAATGTGGTGGTAAGAACAGGATGCATAAGGCAGAACAAGATAGGAGACTCATTCAATTTTTGATGGGCTTAAATGAGGTATATACAGTGATAAGAGGCAACATTCTGATGATGAATCCTTTGCCAACCATGGCTCAAGTTTTCTCTATTTTAATACAAGAGGAGAAACAAAGGGAGCTTAAGCCTCATAATAGAATTCACTTGGAATCCACCTCCCTGAATGTCAATGCTGGAAATATTGATAGAAGTACAGGAGCAAGTAGCAGTAACAACTACAAAGCTCAGCAAGTGATTAGAGCAGGATCAAACAGTAACTTCAGGACAAATTATGCCCCAAGAAATGGAGGGAAACAGGTCTACAGATCTGGTAACTCACATGGAAACAATAATAAGTCTCTATTATTTTGTGACTATTGCAAGAGGACTGGGCACACTGAAGATAAATGCTATAGGATCCATGGTTTTCCTCAGGATTATAGGTTTACAAAAGGAAGGAATTCAGGCACAGCTGCTAATGTGATGGGAAATGTTGGAGGTGGAAGTTCAATGAACAACAATAGCAGATATGAACACAACTTGACAAGAGATCAGTATGACAAACTGATGAGTCTCTTGGGAAGCATACAAATCAGAGAAGACAACACACAAGGGGAGATCAAAACTCAAGCAGCAGACATTCTCAATGGACAAGGTATTGCAAGCCTTGCAGGTATACTAGCTTGTTACTCTTCTATGATTGAAATAGGTGAATTATCATGTAATTGTGTAAACCTGTCTGCTGATTCATGGATCATAGATTCTGGAGCCACAAACCACATGACATTCAACAAAAATCTGTTAACCAAAGTTAAGACATTACCTTATCCTTTCCTAGTAACTTTGCCAAATGGTTATAAAGTTAAGGTGACTGAAATTGGAGAAGTACATTTGAATCCAGTTTTAATCCTACAGAAAGTGTTATTTGTGCCTAGTTTCAAGTTCAATCTAATTTCAGTTCATTGCTTAGCCTCACAACTTCAGGGAATTGTTAGTTTTAATAGTTCATCTTGTCTTATGCAGGGCCCTTCACTGAAGAGCCCTCTGGAGATTGGTAGAGCAAGAAATGGTCTCTATTTCATCTGTCCAAAATGTCATAAGAGTTCAGACCTTCACAACACTTCATCTGGTCATGTTGATTCACAGTTTCATTCATTGGCTAGCTGTTTTTCTTTTCCTGTTAATAGCTACATTTCTTCTGTTAACAGCAAGCAGTCTTGCATTCCATCTTTTCTGCCTTGTGTAAAATACAATCTTTCAAGAAATAATAAAACTTGTTGTTCTTCTGTTTCTGATTTTGAACATTCTGAATATACTGCTTTTCATAAAATGAGTTCATGTCATGCAAATTGTGTAGATTACTTATGGCATACAAGGCTAGGTCATGTACCTTTTGTAAAGATGAAGGGCATAACTGCAATCCCAATCACCTTTGCTACCAAACAGCCTTTTTCTTGTGTAATTTGTCCAATGGCCAGACAAACAAGGTTACCATTTCCCCAAAATTCTTCCTCTAAATCATCCAGAATCTTTGACCTACTTCACATTGACATATGGGGACCATATCATACACCAACTCATGACAATTATAAGTATTTCTTGACTGTGGTTGATGACTATAGTAGATCAACATGGACACTGCTTCTCAGCTGCAAAAATAATGCTCTACAGTCTATTAAAGGACTGATATGTTTGATAGAAAATCAGTTTGATGTCAAAGTTAAAGCTGTTAGGACTGACAATGGCTTGGAGTTCATCAACACAGAGACATCTGCTTTCCTACAAAGCAAAGGAATTTTACATCAGAGGACTTGTCCTTATACACCTCAGCAAAATGGTGTAGTGGAAAGAAAGCACAAACATCTTCTTGAAATAGCTAGATCTCTACTGTATCATTCAAAAATTCCAGTGAGATACTGGGGTGAATGTATACTTACTGCTACTTACCTTATCAACAGATTACCCTCAACCACAATACATAATAGTACTCCTTTTGAAAAACTTTATCACAAACAGCCTGCCTATTCTCACTTAAGATCCTTTGGATGCCTTTGTTTTCCCACTAATGTCAAACCTCACAAAGACAAATTTGATCCAAGATCCACACCTCATGTATTTGTAGGTTATCCCTTTAATACAAAAGGTTATAAGGTCCTAGATTTGAGCACTAAGAAAATACATATTTGCAGAGATGTCTTGTTTTATGAGCATATATTTCCTTTTGCATTATTTTTTCCTGTTTCTGATTTCAATTCCATCATGCAAAAACTTACTCCTCATTCTGAAATATTGAACTGCACTAATGATACTTTCAAAAAGGGTTACAATCTGGATGAAAATGTTAACAATTCAGTCACTACATCCACATGTGATACACCTACACCAGTTCAGAATACACAGACTAACACACCTAGCCATATATCTGATACTTCTACTCCCTCACCAACTAATTCAAGTCCTGATATTCCTACTCACTTCCCAAATGTTACCAGTTCTTCCAGCAATACTACAGCCCAAAATACCAGAGATACTAGTCATAATATTAGAAGGTCCAACAGATCACACAATATTCCCACCTATTTGAAAGATTACACCTACTCACTGCCAAATTTACAACCATCTGCCCCTGTTACACTTCATACTTCACTTGCTCCCTTAAATCCTATTGATCAGCAGCAGAAACATGTTCATGATAAAGAGCCTTCATCATATGAAGAAGCAGCTGTACATCCTGCCTGGCAAGCAGCAATGAACCTTGAGTTTGAAGCACTTCACATTAATAACACTTGGGATCTGGTTATTCTTCCACCTGGGAAGAAAACTATAGGGTGTAAGTGGGTGTATAAGATCAAACATAAGGCAGATGGAAGCATCGAAAGGTACAAAGCCAGACTTGTTGTGAAAGGATATACACAACAGGCTGGAGTTGATTATAATGAAACCTTTTCACCTGTTGTCAAGATGACTACTATAAGAGTTTTAATTGGGCTAGCAGTCAAGAAAGGATGGAATCTGTATCAACTGGATGTAAATAATGCTTTCCTCCATGGAGATTTACATGAAGAAGTGTATATGAATCTGCCTCAAGGATTACTTGTGAAGGACAGCAGATTGGTTTGCAAGCTCAACAAATCCTTATATGGTTTGAAACAAGCAAGCCGACAATGGTATGAGAAGTTAGCAACCTCATTACATTCCAGAGGTTATTCCCATTCTTCAGGTGATCATTCTCTCTTTTATAGGAAAGTTGGTACCTCAGTGATTTTTGTGGCAGTGTATGTTGATGACATTATAGTTACTGGAACTGACTTGGTGGAAATAGAAGCTTTGAAATCCTTTTTACATGGACAGTTTAAAATAAAAGATCTAGGAAGACTGCATTACTTTCTGGGGATGGAGATCATCTATAAATCAACTGGAGTGCTTATTTCACAAGAAAAATTTGCTACTGACCTGCTCAAAGAATTTGATTGTGTTAGCTACACTACCACCTCTTCACCTCTTGATCCAGCTGTGAAGTTAAGGTCTGATGTAGGCAGACTACTTGATGATCCTACATACTACAGGAAACTTATAGGAAAGTTGAATTTTCTTACAAACACAAGGATTGACATAGCCTATAGTGTACAACACTTGAGCCAATTTTTACAAGAACCTAGAGACACTCATTTGCAAGCAGCCATACATGTACTCAGATATCTCAAGGGAAGTTTGCATCATGGAACATTCTTATCACACAAAGATGATTGCACCATTACAGCTTATTGCGACTCAGATTGGGCATCATGTCCAGAATCCAGAAGATCTGTGAGTGGGTATGTGGTGTTCTTAGGAGATAGCCCTGTTGGATGGAAATCCAAGAAGCAGCCAACTGTTTCTTTATCCTCAGCAGAAGCAGAGTACAGGGCCATACGAGTTGTAGTGGGAGAGCTAATTTGGATGCACAGGTTGTTAACTGAATTAACAGGGGAATGCTCACTGCCTATAAATGTATTTTGTGATAGCCAAGCGGCAATTCACATTGCAAGAAATCCGGTGTTTCATGAACGTACCAAACACATTGAGGTGGATTGTCATTTTGTTCGTGATAAACTTCAAGAAGGTGTCATCACACTTCATCATGTTCCTACTGTCGGACAGCTAGCGGATATCCTAACAAAGCCTCTTACTGGCCCAAAACATTCGGGTATTCTTAGCAAGTTGTCGTTGGAGTTACCCCCTCCAACTTGAGGGGGGGTGTTGAGATAATATGCTGAATTAGTTAGTTGTTATTAGTGCTGAATTAGTTAGTTGTTAGGCTTAGTTAGTTATAAGTTAGTTGAGAAGTTAGTTAGGGGGCTAGTTTTGTCATTTTTCATAGTTAGTTAAGAAAGTTAGTTATTACATTTTTTGTATATAAGTATGACTAAAGGAGGAAAAGTAAATACAATTTTCAGTTTTCTTCCCCAATGTTCTCTTCTTCCTCTGCCCTCCTCAATTCCCTTTTTCTCCATTGATAAACCAAATCTGAAACTTGTAGGAGTTCTAACAATTAGCATAATTTAACATCCTACTAATATAAGATTTTCTCTGATATTCTTCTTTGCTCGTAAAGTGTAATTATTTTACAGCTTTTCTTATATATGCACTCTCCTAAATACACATATTTTTACCTTATAAATTTAGGAACTTACTTCTTTGCTTTTTTGTGAGTTCAAGCATGATTATTTTTCTCTATTGCTTTTTTGACAGAATCTGATTACATGGTTGTGACGAATTGATGAAATTATTAATGATAGTATTAAGGATGGAGAAGCTTCTAGGCAACTTAAGGGAAGTACTTAGTTTGCAATTTATACATCTTAAAATAACTTATGCTGATATAGCTTTACTTTCTGTTTCCTAATTGCTATGAGTTGTCACAACTTTTGGACTCTCATTTTTAATCTAGCGTTCTTGAATTTGTAGGCCACTGCGGCTGTAATCTAAACAAGATTAGTGAAAATAAATAAAGTCATTGAGGCATCAAATGGAAACATTGTATTTGGCTCAATTTTATGCTTGCATTTAGCATACGCAACTTTTCACTTGCCTTTGTATGTTATTGCTCCGTGATTGTCACCAGCTCATTACAGAAATAAGTGCTAAGCATACATATGAAGAGTTGCTCTTTTAAGCATCAAATACTATCTAGCCCGTCTGTTCTCCCAACCCTACATTATTATCTAGGTAATCTTGAAAGTAAATCCTTTATTTGGTTTGATTTGTGCCTAAGGTTTGAGCGGCTATATGCTTAATTCTGTTTTTGGTTTGACTTCCAAAAATACGTTCAATGTTCAATCCAATGCCTCAGAAATTGCAGCCTAAATACTAAGTTAACATATGTTTTATAACACTAAAAAAAGAGTGATATTGAAAGCAGCCAGAAAAGAAGAAAAATTTCATCGTAGGCAGACTATATTTGCAAGTTTAAACTAAGAAAAAGGCAAACAAATTGATAATCCCCATTTTCAATTTAGCAGAATAGCACGTCTCCCTTGAAAAAATTCAAAGTAAAGAAAAGAGAATAAACCTCATAACCCAAAAATATAGAAGCATATAAATTAAACAATTGGTGAAAAAGCGAATATATTAAATAACTACTGAAAAAGAGACGACTAAGCGATAATAATTAACCACGAGCACGTAAGAACTCCAGCTAGTATAGAAGAAGGCTAACTATGTAATCTCATCATTTAGATGTATAATTTGTTCAAATATTTCATTATAGAGCAAGAGTGTTTCAACATCTTTGAAAATATCCATTCGTATATTCTTTTAACAGTATTGAGATATTTCATCAACCAACATCAATGTTGTTATAAATTCTATATTTCACTATTCAATTTGCTTTTCAATTTTGAAAAATCATTAGCCACGACAATAACTTGGTTTTGAATGTTGATTACTATTTTGTATTGAAATATTTACCTTTTGATGTCATTTTTTTTCTCGAAAATCTTTAATTTCACCACGGAAAGTAAGTTGATTTATTCTAATAGTATATTTCTGTTCAAATTAACATTTACGCTTGGTCTGTTCTCCTGTCCGATGAAAAACCTTATTGACGAAGTAAAACAAATCATATTCTTGTCTCTAAATGTTGAGGTTGCACACTATATTTCTTGACTCATCATATTCTTGACTCTCAAATTAAAGTGTTTTATGTTAAACAATTATGGAGACTAATGTGAGGACTCTCCATGTCGTCATGCCACGTAGGAGCCATTCGGCATATATCTTTGTCATGTGGAGGCCTACATAAGCATAAAATCCTACACTTGGTGGAATATTTTAGAAACCTATGGAGAATTCCCATGGAAGACCTTAGAGTCTTATGGAGTTGCTAAGCAAGTCCTTGGATAATACTAGACATGTAGAAAATTCTAGAAAGGGATTTGTTTGTAAATATGTAAGGACTTGTATGACAATTGTTATTTGTATATTAGCCCCTAAGTGAGTAGTATAAATAGGAGACCATTCATTTGTAAAATCATCAAAAAAAATCAATTAAGTTTTTTACATTATTAAAAGTTTCTCTTAGTAAATTTCTCTTATACTCTTTATCCAGCATTCTCTTAGCGATCTAGTGTTGAAAAGGCTTACTTGAGCTTGCAATATTGTGAAAGATTCATGAGCGAGTTGTCAAATGCCACATGATGTGCTTAGTTGAAATCTAACTAAGTCTAAGTCCGCGACGTTGTGTGGATAATTAGTTGTATGAATCTATTCTTTATGTTCTAATATAAAAATCAAATTATAGTAGATTGATTTATAATATAGACTTTCGTATGAGCGATATATATGTTGGTTCGTTCTTCTCTGAGATCAGCAATGTTTGGCATACGCCGCCTTGTGCATATCAAATATAGATAAATATAAATATAGATCAAACATATCAAATCATATCATTATACCAAATATACTATAAAATCAAAAAAATAAATTATTATTATTTTTACACAATTATGTTTCATAAAAATCAAATTACTAATCCAAGCATTATTCCACTCTACCATATCAAATATACTCTTGCGAATTGTGATTATTACACTCGGAGCCTCGATCATGCAACTCATTTCTTTCTTCTTTTTTTTTTTGGCAATGGATAAAGATTCTGAAGTTTCCACCTCATTTTTATTATTTAATTTATACATTGTGTTAGAACTTAGAACGCATCATAAATTGAATCATTTCTCATCTGTGTACCCTTCTCTTGTGCCACGTTTCGATGATTTTGCTTTTGCTGCCACGTCTTCGTGGCCATCCATACGTAGCTGCAACAACAAGAAGAAGAAGATAAACCTTAAAACACAAAAGCATATCATGTCTACATATAAGATATCCTTTTTTGTGAATTAAAGAAAAGGTTCAAACTTTTGCATGGATAGAAGACATAGAAGCATTAGAATAGCAATGTTACCATGGCTAGCTCATGGTCACATATGTCCTTTCATAGAGCTAGCTAAAGCACTTTCCAAGAGAAATTTCTACATCTACATATGTTCAACACCGGTTAATATCAATTCATTCAAACAGACAATATCTGAAAAAGATTCAATTTCAATAAAGATAGTGGAAATTCACCTTCCAAATCTGCCAGATCTTCCTCCTCACTACCACACCACCAATGGCCTCCCACCCCATCTCATGTCAACTCTGAAAAAAGCCATGGATATGGCCAAACCCAACTTTCTCCATATCCTTAATACTTTGAAACCAGATTTGGTTGTGTATGATTTTCTTCAGCCATGGGTTCCAACTATGGCTGCTTCACAGAATATACCCTCTGTCCTGTTCCTCACCCCTGGTGCTGCAGCAGATTCTTATTTTTCTCATTTTGGCAGAAACAAACCTATTTCTGAATACCCTTTTCCATCCATTTACCTCAGAGATTATGAGTACGAGAGGAATAGACATATGCTTGAACCGACTGATGCTGATGATGATGGACTTACAGATTCACAGAGAAGAGTCATTGGGTGCGTAGAAGGATCATCTGAAATCATCTTGATCAAGTCAATTAGAGAACTAGAAGGAAAATACATTGATTTTCTTTCCACTTTAAACAATAAGAGGTATGTTCACTAGTGCTTTATTTTGTTTTTACATCCAAGACGAGTAACTAAAAAGTTTATTGATTTTGCCACTTGCAGGTATGTTCCAGTTGGACCTCTTGTTAGAGCACCAGAAACAGAGAATGAGCATTCAGAGATTATGGACTGGCTAAACAGGAAAGAGAGATGTTCCACAGTGTTTGCTTCATTTGGAAGTGAATATTTCCTGTCCAAGAAGGAAATGGAAGAACTGGCTCTTGGTCTAGAGCTTAGCAAGGTGAATTTCTTGTGGGTCGTTAGATTCCCAGTGAGACAAAAAACCAGCCCTGAAGAAGCCCTTCCAAAGGGTTTTCTTGAAAGAGTTGAGGACAGAGGAAAAGTAGTACAAGGATGGGCACCACAGCTAAGGATATTAGAACATTCAAGTATAGGAGGATTTGTGAGTCACTGTGGATGGAGTTCAGTAATGGAAGGGCTTAAACTTGGAGTTCCAATTATAGCTATGCCAATGCATCTTGATCAGCCATTAAATGCCAAGTCGATAGTAGATGCAGGTGTAGGGGAAGAGGTTGTTAGGGACAGCGATGGAAACATTGACAGGCGTGAAGTGGCAAAGGTCATACGGAAAGTGGTGGCAGAGAAAAGTGGGAAAACATTGAGAAAAAGGGCAAGAGAGTTCAGTGACATTTTGAAGAGTAATGGGGAAAAAGAAATAAATCAAGTGGTGGAAGAGCTGCTAAACCTTTGTAGCCTAACAAACAACAAGGCGGGACTCTCTTGAAATATGCTTTACTAAAGTCTCTTTTCCTTTTTGTTTTGTAATTTGCTTTCCAACAAATAATGGAGACAACAACAACAAAAGATAAATTCCCATATGACTCACTCATGCATTACGGGAACACCACTTGATAATAACTAAAAGAATGTTGACCAGCTGCATGATATCTCCATTGGTACACATATGTAAGTGCTATACAACTGTGCCACATATGAATCCTCACTAAAAAGCTCCATTATAGGAGAGATGAAATGAGTCAAAACAGGGGGCAATTATTTTTGGCGAAGTACAGATGAAAACACGTGCATATGAGAAATTACCTTATGGCGAACCTTAATTTCCAAAGAAGCTATGGCGGGACCCTTCTATAACAGATTTCTCTGAGCTACAACACAGTATCATCAATGTCCGTATGTAAAAGGGTTTGAGAGAAATTGCTACAAGTAAACAAAGAGAATACACCTCGTCTTTCCATTTGGGATAATTGCTGAAGATGGCCGAATTTGGAGTCTCTGTTGCTCGTCTCTCGCCATTGAACGCTTTCCCTGAATCCATAACATAATTGGATGCTGGTGTTAAGAGAGTAAATTATGGTTTGAGCATTGTTTAAGCTTTTTTTTAAATTGCAGTCATGTCGACGGTAATTAACGGAAGTTGTTGATTTCATTTCGGATTTGAATCATTCGGAAAAGAGGAAAGAACCTCCCAAAAATGCTTTGGTCAACTTGGACCAGGATAAGATTGACTCCTCGGGCAGCTAAACCTAAACCTAAACCTAACCAAATAGTGGATTGCCCCATGAGAGAAAAGAAAAAATCCTATCCTTGTGGGAAGTTGGCAAATATTATAGGTCGCACAACCCTCTGCAAAATTCTTCAAGTGTTTATTCAGGTCTTCATGGGCTGGGCGGCCGAATAGGCCCTTTATGCTGAGTAGGTGTAGCATAGTATTGATTACATTGAAATTAGCATTTTCATCTATGGCTAGGGGTTGGATAGCCAGTTTGTGCTCAATTCTCAACACTCACCTCTTCGTCCATGTACTTGTAGCAACATAAACAATAAACAAAAAGTAAAATAAGAAATAAAGATTAGAAGTAGAATTTTACATTGAATAGTAATTTCTAAAATGCATTATTTAGCAGCAGCACCAACATTTTATGTAGCTCAAATTACACCATAAAAAGGTATAAAGCAGTTGTCAATCAAATATAAAACTGTCATGCCCCACCTTGGGAGGCGTAACTAGCACCTAATGTCACACTGGATTCTGAGCTGATCTGGCTGGACCCATATACTTCTGGTGCATGCCAGCGACACGTAGCAAAAATAAGCGGCTATATCTCGGCTATAAACATAGCCTCAGGCCGGCAAGACCGCAATATAAACCTGCGAAAAAACAACTAACCTAACAGGTGCAATAACAATAACATTCTATGCGGGCTGACAAGACAACCATGCTATCTAACATGTACCATAACTAGGCCCCACGTGGCCAACACTCAAATCACAATACATATAGGTCCCACACTGCCAACAACGCACCACTAACTATAAAATGTAGTCTGCAAGCCTTTAAGAGTGAAATATTGATCGGGACAGGGTCCCGACCTACACAAAAGCTATGTAACAAAAGACAGGCAAACCTCTACTATCTGGCAACTCTGAAGGAAAGGAGCTGACCGATCTGTTGACTTTGACTAGTTGATAAAGAGGTCTCGAAACCTGTCTATCTGAACCTGCAGGGAAGCATGCAGCGCCCCATGCGTGGGCGTCAGTACAATATGAACCGAATATGTAAGACAGTAATAATAACTAAATGAAAGCTGATAAGGAACTAAAAGTAATGAGCAATAAGGGTCAGAAGTTAACCTGTATGACATTACAACCATAGCCTGCATCTAGGAAACAATTATACCAACAGGAACTTAAGCTGAATGATTATACGTTCATAAACTATATCTATCAAGAAAGTATAAAAACAAGAACCTAACCCGACCTCCATAAGCCTAGAAGGTACAAACAACACATAAATAATCTACCTGGGCCCCCATAAGCCCCAAAAAGTGCAAGCAAACTATAGCTCCTATCTGTTCGCTATAGCCCCGTGGGCAAGCTGTAACTAAAGCATACTCGATCTCTGAGACTGTATTCAAGCCTTCTGTAATTGTTTCTGACCCATCTAGGCTTCTGTAACTGTATCTGAGTCGTCGGGCTCCTGTAACTTTCAATAATGCTAACTCAAGCGTAAGGGAGGCTGGTAAGGACACTAGAATTCAAATGGCTCTTCGGGCCTCATATAGTCGCTCGCGACTTCATATTATCCTATGAGCACAATATAGCCCCGTAGGTGTTTCATGATTATTCTTTATTCCTTGAGTAACATGTATAGCATCTGATAGGCCTAACTTATATACTACACGTCGCTCAGTGGCCATACCTCGCCCCCTTAGGCCTAACACACTGTTACTTTCTCGTATAGCATCTTGAATAGCAGCCAACAGGCGTACTCTATGTTTCCACGATTAGCCAGTTAGTTATGGAAGTAATTATAAAATCAGTTGGCTTAGAAAGGAAAGGGCAAGGTCCGGGGTGACCTGGCGATACTCTGAAGGTCATACTAGTACAATAGTTGTTCATAAGCGACTAACAATATGGTTCCCTCGCCTAGCATGACTACAGGGCTGCTAATAACTGGATACAATTCTAGGCAGTCAGTTACAACAACTATTAACTCAAAGGTAAAACTGTAATACTTAAGTTCTAGCTTTATAGGCGCCAATCTAGTCTGTTTGGGTAGCATATAGCTCATGCAAGTAACTCATAGCCCCGTAGGCAGGTGTTCTTAAACTTATCCCTTCTATGCAACATGCATGTGGGCATATGTATGGATAGCCCGAGGCGTTAGCCCCACGTATAACAACTGATAAGGTCCCTACTTAGGATATCACGTAGTCTATCAGACTTCTAACAACTAGTGTGGTTCCCTGAGCGACCAATATGACCATGTAATACCCCGAAAACCCTAAGATCATACCTGAAATTTGAAACAGAGAAAAATAGGAATTTCTGCACCAGGTCACAGGATGAGTCCTCCAGTGACCCATCAGGAACACCACGAGTCGTTAAGTGACTCGTGGGGAAGGGTTTGAACATGGTTGGAAATTTTAAGTTTAGGGTGACCACGGGTGTGACCATGAGTCTTGGTCAACCCCACGATCCGTTAAGTCACCCGTGGTCAAAGGTGGTTGAGGGATGAAGGAGGAGTAGGCAGTGTACCTAACGGGTCATCACCACGAGTTTTCGGGTCACACCACGAGTCGTGGTGTCCCCCGTGATGACCCTCAGAAGAAAGTTGGTAGTGAAGGTGACGGGAGGTGACCACAAGTCATGATCACTGAAAACGATCCGTCCAGTCCCTCATTGGGACTAGCAATATGTTTTTTCCTCCGAATTTAATAAGGGTTTTTCCATAATTTTTAAGTTCCTAAAGCTTAAACTACATCGTTTTAAGCTCAGAATAGTATGTTTTAAGAAGGGTTAAGTCATTCTAAGCCTATCCTAATTCATGCATGCAAGTTTAGAGGGTTGAGAGGTGATCAAGGCTAGTTCCTTCAAAGTTCTTCCTCAATTCTCTTTGGGCAATCAAGGAAGTTGTGAAATCAGGTCTCTTCAGGTATGTAAGGCTATGAGTGGGTGCAATAGTCCACACCCATGCCCAATTCCCTCTCAATTCATGATGTTCTAATTGATGATTTCATGGGATTTTTACCCAATGTGTGAATTTCCTAAATATTTATCATGGGTATGCTCTAAGCATGTTTTAAATGTTGAATTATGATTTATGGGCAGATTTTATAATTTTTTAAATTATAAATTATGTTTTCAAGTTTTTTTCTAAATTATGATGCCCATCCATAAAGTTGAGATCTATGAAGTATGTGTTCAAGTATGATGAGATGTTTATGAAGAAAGTATGTTTTTGTTCATGTTTGCAAAGTGAATCAAGTTGATTTGAAGCATGTTAAGTAATGGGCAAGCCCATATGATCAAATATGTTTTATAATTTCATGAATTAACTTACCACATGGTTTTGGAGTCAAGACCCCAATTATGTTCATCTTGTGGTATGGTTTGAGCCAAGGCTCCTCATGTTACGATTTCAGATTATGCATGTATGTTATTATTCAGCTTCGTCACTAGTCGATGGTCAGCTTTGTTGAAAAATGATGGAGAGCATATGCATGTTTTTGGGAGTAGTGTCTAGCACCAAGTAGGCTAAGGGTCAATCAACCCCATGCCTTAGAACTACGCGTCAACGTAGGTATTTTTAGATTGTTCGGGACCCCCTTGTGAGCTTCCCCTACCCCCAAGGGACCTTCATCTTGATATTGATATCATGGTAGCGTTCTTAACCCTGTAAAGGCTTTGGACAGCTCTGCCCACTTGAGTGTGAAAGTCGGGACCACGTAAGCTTTATCGTGGTAATGTCGGTTATATGATGAGTCTCCCATTGTTCCTTATAAATTCAGTTATGCATGTACATCAGACATGATATTATGTTTTCAGAAGGTTTGACCCAATGTTCAGTTTTACTTATGATTATCAATTTTCAACTTTGGGTCATTTGATTTAGTTATGACGTTTAGTTATGTTCAGATCATCATTTCAGAAAATAACATGCAAGCACTACTCTCAGAATCTTATCTTGATTATGTTTTTATACTATGCATGTTTAATGATTTTACTTACTTAGCGGTTTTACTTATCTTGCATATTCAGTACATTTCACGTACTGACCGCATACTCTATGTTGTATCATTTTATGATACAGGCTCCGATATCCAGGCTCAGTGCTGCCGCTAGTCACTCCCGGAGTTAGATTTCCTCAGCCCCAGTTGGTGAGTCCTCATCTTTTGAGGGCCCTTCTCATCAAATGTATTTTATATTTTCAGTTTTCAGAAGGGTCTTGTCCCATCAACTCGTTAGTGTTAGAGGCTTTTCGGACATAGTTTGTATTTAGCTTTAGACTCATGTATGTATTCGACCTTATGTTATGTTTAGACTTCCACTTTGTTACTCATGATGATCTTGCGTATTATTTGAATGAGATAGATGTTATGTTCATGCCATGGATCGACTTAGAGCCTCTCGGGGTTCTTTGTCCCGTGTCTCGATCCGAGCCTATGTTCAGGTCATGACAAACTTGCTATCAGAGCATTAGGTTTTGAAGTTTCCTAGGGTGTCCGAAAGCCGTGTTAAGTAGAGTCTTTTTCATGGATGTGAAGCGCGCCGCACTTATGACGAAGAGGCTACAAGACGTTTAGGAAATGTTCCCTTCTTTCATGATCTAAGTCGTGCGATGAAATATTTATCTATCCTTCTAACTCATGCTATACGCGTTTGCAGAATCATGCCTCCCCGTAAAGTTAATGGAAGGAGAAACGGAAATGGGAATGGCCATGAGAACTGCAATGGAGGCGAGCAATAGCAAACCCCACCATCCTATGAGGAGCATGTATCCGAGTCGGTGGCCTACGCTGAGTTTCGGGCAGCCATCCAGATGTTAGCTCAGGCCTTGACCACTCAGGTCAATCAGTAGGCGATAACGCATGTCCCTCAGAATGGAAATGCGGTGATGGTAAGAGTTAGAGATTTTCTGAGGATGAACCCTCCTGAGTTCCTTAGATCGAAGGTGGACGAGGATCCACATGAGTTTATTGAGGAGGTTCTGAAGATCACCCAGATTATGGGGGTGATAGGGAAGGAGTGCGCCGATTTAGCCTCGTACCAGTTGAATGGGTCGCACATATTTGGTTCAATCAATGGAAGGATAGTAGGGCAGTTGGAGCAGGCCCTATCAGTTGGGATGAGTTTTATGTCGCTTTTCTGAATCGGTTCTTCCCTCAGGAGATGAGGGAGATCAAAGCATCCGAGTTTGTAAATCTAAAGCAAAGGAAGATGATAGTTTAGGAGTATGCCCTGGAGTTTACTCATCTGTCCAGGTATGCACCTGAGATGGTGGCGGATCAGAGAGTCCGAGTGAGCAGGTTTGCACATGGGATGGTAGACTACTTGGTCAGGGATTGCTGGAACGTGATGCTCCTTCAGTACATTGACTTTCCTCGAATAGTCCTGTACACCCAGCAGATAGAGGCAGTGCAGATGAGTGAGTGGGAGAGAGAAGCCAAGAAGGCCAGGACTGATAGCTTCAGATTCTCCCAGCAGAGGCTTAGTGGGCACCGTCATCAAACCCACCAGAGATCTTCAGCCCCAATGCCTTCAACTATGAGTGTGCTATCTAGCTCCAAGTGCAATCAGAGAGGACCAGCATCAGACTCGAGAGGTCAGAGTAGCATACCCATAGAGATCATCCCTCCAGATGGTAGCAGATGTGGCCGGAGACACACAGGGCAGTGTTTCGTGGGTACAGGTGCTTTCTTTGGGTGTGGGAATCCCGAACATATGCTTAGAGATTTTCCAGCAGCCAGACAGGTCATGATAGGGGTCGAGGCCCAACTTTTAGTTCAGCAGCTCCACTAGCATGCCCAGCTCAGTAGGGGGCATCCACTAGTGCGGGTGGTGGACAACGCCAAAATAGATTTTATGCCCTAGCATCCCATCAGGAGCAGGAGGTCTCTCCAGATATAATCACTGGTATGTTACGAGTATTCCTGTTATACCCCAGAAGCCCAAAGATCAGACCCGAGAGTTGAAATGGATAAAAACTTAAAATTTGGCATCAGGCACATAACGGGTTGTGAGGTGACCTGTGAAGAGCAGCCACGAGTCGTGATGTGACTCGTAGAGTGGCCCAAGAGATGAATTTGAAGTTTGAGAAATGAGATCTCCACGGGCATGACCATGAGTCGTGGTCAGGCACCATAACTCGTTAGTCAGTCATGAGGAGTGGTGATTGAAAAAAGAGAAAAAAGATGCTAGTGGACTTAACGGAAGGACCCCACGAGTCATGGTCAGTCACCACGATTCGTGGGGAGGATCGTGGTCAGCTAGTTGAAGAATTATTTGGTATTAAGGCATTGCACATGACAGGTGGTGACCATGATTCTTTGTCACTTGTAAAGGATTGTGATGTTACCGGTGGTGATCCCAGATGATCAGATGATCAGTGTACTTGATGGATGACTCCACGAGTCATGGACCATGATGACGAGTCGTTAGGTCCCTCGTTGGGACCAACTGACAATTAATTTTTTGCGAATTTAGTAAGGGCTTTTTGATAATTTCTAAGATCCTACGGCCTAAACTACGTCGTTTTGAGTTATGAATAATGACTTTTAAAGGGGTTAAGTTCATTATAGGCCATTTTCATATTCTTGCATGGAAGAGTGATAGTCTAAAGAGGTGATCAAGGCAATCCTTCAAGGTTTTCTTCAATTTCTTCTTGGGCATTCAAGGGAGTCTAAGAATCAGCCATTTCTAGGTATGTAGGGTTATGAGTGGGTGTTTTCGTTCACACCCTTACCAATCTCTCCTAATTCATAAAGTGTTGTTCAAAAATCTTATGGGGTTTTATCTTAAATCTTGTGAAATTCTATCGATCTATCCATGAGTTATCACTTTTCTTGATTTATATCATATTTTATGAATCATGATCAGATTTTACAATTAGTTCGATGATAAACTTATTTATTTCAATTTCTAATAAATTATGCCTAATTATGCATGTCCTATGATGAATTGAGTTATGATCTTTGCTTCTATTGTTGATATTCGCAAACCCATCATGATTTATGAGTCATAGTATGGATTTATTCAAATCCCCATTTTGAACTTATGATTTGCAAAGCCTATATATGACTTTCAAGTATGCATGAATCTCATGATTTTTCTAATAATATTTTTGGCTGACTCATGGGCCTTACCCTCATGGCTAGTTCACGTATTTACAAGCATGCTTATGATTATCATGATTTAAATAGCCCATGAATCTCATGAATATTATACTATGAGTACTATATAAATTTTGGGAGTAGTATTTAACACTGGGTAGGTTCGGGGCCCAGGTTTTACCCCGAATTTCAGAACTACGCTCCACTGTAGGACATGATGGGACCTCCCTTGTGACTGTCCCCTTTGCCCAAATGGGCCCTCTCATGTGTGATATCATGCCCTTCACGGTTCTACCCTTGGCAAGGTACGAACACCCTCCCAACTAGGGATTTACAGGTCGGGCTCCATGTGTGCTCATATGGGGTATGTCGGTTGTAAGAATCTCCCATTGTTTCACATGTTTTATGCATTATTATGTTATGATAATTTGGCTCAAGTGAAGATTTGTAAAGTTTCTCTTATGACTATGGTATTGAATGGGTTATGAATGATTTTAAAAAACCTTGACCTTTGTGTTATCATATGATATTCATGTTATGAGCATGTTGTCCCACTTTTATGATCTCTTATGAGTTTTTATCTATTCTTAAATGTCCATTTTACTTATCTTGCCTACTCGGTACATTCTACATACTGACCGCATACTCTATGTTGTATCGTTGCATGATAGAGGATCCGACTCTCAGGCTCAGCCCCGTTCATAGTCAGTCTTCAAAGTTAGCATCTTATGTTGTTGGTGAGTCCTCATCTCTAGAGGACTAGACTTATTCGAATTTCCTTTATGTATTTTTAGTTTCAGCTTTATTGAGTTAGTTGGGGTCTTGTCCCATCAACTTGTCATGTTTAGAGGCTTTTCAGACAAAGGATGTATTCAGCTTCAGATTGTGTATTCTGTTGTTATGTTTAATTTAGACTTCCGCTAAGTTTATCATGTTGATTCTTCAATTTTATTGATCAAGTTAGATGTATGCTTATGTCATAGGTCGACTTGGAGTCTCTTGGGGCTCCTTGTCCCGTGTTGTGATCCGGGCCTCCGTTTAGGTCATGACGAACTTAGTATCAGAGCCATAGATTTGAAGTGTCCTAGGGTGTTTGAAAATCGTATTAAGTAGAGTCTTTTTCATGGGTGTGAAGCGCGCCACACTTATGACGAAGAGACTATGAAACTTTTAGGAAATATTCTTTCTTTCATGATCTATTTCGTGCGATGAAATGTCTCCCTATCCTTTTAATTCGTGCTATTCGCGATTGCAGAATCATGGCTCCTCACAGAGTAAATGGTAGGAGGAATGAAAATGGAGATGTCCACGAGGATGGGAATGGGACTAGGCACCAGCAGGCCCCACTAGTTCAGGAGCACCCTGTACCAGAGCTGGTTGCCCATGCTGAGTTTCGAGCAACTATTCAGATGCTTGCGCAGGCCTTGACCGCTGAGGTCAATCAGCAGGTAGTTTCGCAGGTTCCGCAAAGTGGCAATGCAGTGGCTGCTCGAGTCAAGAATTTCTTGAGAATGAACCCACTGGAGTTCCTTCGGTCAAAAGTAGATGAGGACCCGCATGAATTCATCGATGATATTTTGAAGATCACCCAGGTCATGGGGGTGACAAATGGGGGTGCTTTGAATTGGCCTCTTATCAGCTGAAAGGGGTGGTGCATATTTGGTTTAAACAATGGAGAGATAGTAGGACAGTGGGAGGAGGCCCTATAGGTTGGGAAGAGTTTCATACAACCTTTTTGGATTGGTTCTTCCCTCGAGAGATGAGGGAACTGAAGGCGGCCGAGTTTGCAAATCTGAAGCATGGTGATATATTGTTCCAGGCGTACACTCTGGAGTTCACCCTCTTATCCAAGTATGCACCAGAGTTAGTGGCAGACCAGAGGGCTCGAGTGAGCTGATTTGTGCATGGAGTGGAAGACTACCTGGATAAGGAATGTAGGATCACCATGCTGCATCGAGATATAGATTTTTCCCGCATAGTGTTGCATGCCAAACAGATGGAGACAGTGTATCGGAGACAAAGAGACGCCAAGAGGGATAGAACAGACAATTATAGGATTTTCCAGCCTAGATCGGGGGGTGGACAGCGCCAACAGTCTCATCATAGGTCTTTTGCCCCAGCACCATCATCAGCTAGTACACCATCTAGATCATGAGGGGATCGAAGAAGCAGGGCTTCAGATTTGAGGGGGCAGGGAAGCATGCAGATAGAGCGCACCTTCCCAGCTTGTGCAAGGTGCGGCAAAAAATCACCTAGGGAGGTGCCTAGTTGGCTCAGACGTTTGTTTTGGGTGTGGACAACCTGTACATAGACTCAGGGATTGCCCTTCTGCCAAATCAGGGGACGGCAGAGCCCGTATACCATCCACTCCAGCAGCACGTCCCTCCCAGCAGGGTGCCTTGACTAGTTCAGCTGGTAGTCAGCGCCAGAACAGGTTCTATGCCCTAGCAACCTATCAGGAATAGGAGACTTCACCGGATGTGGTTATTGGTACATTACGAGTGTTTCACCTTGATGCTTATGCTTTGTTAGATCTAGGAGCTACCTTGTCTTTTGTGACATATTGTGTTGTTGGTAGCTTTGGAGTCATTCCCAAAATTTTGTCGGAACCATTCTCAGTCCCTACTCCCGTTGGTGATTTAGTTATAGCTAGGTGAGTGTATAAAAGTTGTCCAATCACAATATTGCAAAAAGTCACCTCCGCAGACCCTGTAGATTTAGCCATGAATGACTTTGATATTATTCTCGGCATGGATTGGTTGTATGTGTGTTATGCTTCCATTAATTGTAGAACCCGGGAAGTAGAGTTCAGATTTTCGAGTGAACCAGTCTTAGAGTGGAAGGATAGTTCAGTTGTGCCTGCAGGTCATTTCATTTCCTACCTTAAGGCCAGAAAGATGATTTTTAAAGGTTGTGTGTACCATCTAGTTAGGGTTAAGGACGTCGAGTCTGAGAACCCGACTATCCAGTCAGTTTCAGTAGTATGTGAGTATCCTGAAGTCTTCCCAGATGATTTACCGGTATCCCTCCCGAGCGGGAGATTGATTTTGGCATCGACCTTCTCCCCGACATGCAGCCTATATCTATTTCTCCCTATATAATGGCTCTAGACGAGCTGAAGGAGTTGAAAGAACAGTTGAAGGACCTATTAGACAAGGGTTTCATTAGACCGAGTAAGTCCCCGTGAGGTGCACCAGTTCTCTTTGTCCGAAAGAAATATAGTTCTCTTCGTATGTGTATTGATTATTGGCAATTGAACAAAGTCACCGTCAAGAACAGGTATCCTCTATCCAGGATTGATGATTTATTCGACCAGCTTTTGGGTTCCAAGTATTTCTCAAAAAAAGATCTCAGATTCGGGTATCATCAGCTTAGTGTTCGAGAAAACGACATCCCGAAGACAGCCTTCAGGACACGGTATGGTCATTATGAGTTTGTAGTTATGTGTTTTGGACTAACGAATGCTCTTGTAGGTTTTATGGACTTGATGAACAGGGTGTTCAAGCCATACCTGGATATGTTCGTGATTGTGTTTATTAACGATATCTTGATATACTCTCGGAGCGAGGAGGAACATGCCGCTTATTTGAGAATAGTGCTTCAGATTCTCAAGGATTGCCAGTTATATGCTAAATTCAGCAAGTGCGAGTTTTGGTTGAACTCTATAGCATTTTTAGGCCATGTGGTATCAAGTGAAGGCATAATAGTGGACTCTCAGAAAATAGAAGCAGTAAAGAATTGACCTAGACCGGTGAATCCTTCAGATATTCGGAGCTTCTTGGGTTTAGCCGGCTATTATCAAAGATTTGTTGAGGGTTTCATCTATTGCAGCACCTTTGACCAAATTGACCCAGAAGAAAGTGAAATTCCAATGGTCGGAGGCTTGTGAGAAGAGCTTCCAAGAGTTAAAGACTAGACTTACTTCCACACCAGTGTTGACTCTACCTGAGGGTACCGATGGGTTTATAGTGTATTGTGATGCTTCAAGGATCGGACTTGGGTGTGTATTGATGCAACACGGAAAAGTTATAGCTTACGCCTCTAGACAAATGAAATTGCATGAAAAGAACTACCCGACCCATGATCTTGAATCAGCCGTGGTGGTATTCGCCTTGAAGATATGGAAGCATTATTTATATGGGGTCCACGTGGATGTGTTTACGGAGAGCTTACAATATGTGTTCATGCAGAAGGATTTCAATTTTCGACAAAGGAGGTAGTTGGAGCTACTCAAGGACTATGATATGAGTGTCCTTTACTATTTGGGTAAGGCCAATGTAGTAGCAGACTCACTTAGTAGACTCTCTATGGAGAGTGTGTCCCATGTGTATCAGAGGAAGAAGGAGCTGGTGAAAGATGTGCACCGACTAGAAAGATTAGGAATTAGGTTGATTGACACGACCAATAGTGGTGTTGTTATTCAGAACGGATCAGAATCATCCTTGGTGACTGATGTTAAAGCTAGGAAAGATGAGGACCCGGTTTTGGTAAAGTTAAAGGAAGTCGTTCAAAATCAGAAGGTGGAGGTCTTCTCCAAAGGGAGAGATGGTGTGCTTCGATACCAGGGTCACCTATGTGTTTCGGATGTTGATGATTTGAGGAGCCGGATGTTTCACGATTCTCATGGATTCAGGTATTCTATCCATCCAGGTGCCACCAAGATGTATCGTGACTTACGGGAAGTCTATTAGTGGAATGGCATGAAGAAGGACATCGCAAAGTTTGTAGCGAAGTGTCCAAACTGTCAGCAAGTAAAGGTCGAGCATCAGAAACTGGGAGGTATGCTTCAGGATATCAGTATCCCTACTTGTAAGTGGGAACAAATCAACATGGACTTCATCACAGGGTTGCCTCGTACTCGTCGACAATATGACTCCATTTGGGTGGTGGTAGACAGGTTGACCAAGGCCGCTCATTTTCTATCGGTCAAAACCACGAATTAGGTGGAGGATTATGCCAAATTATATATCGAAAAGATAGTTTTATTGCATGGAGTACCCTTTTCCATCATATCAGACCGAGGTACCCAATTTACCTCTCAGTTTTGGAGGTCGTTTCAAAAAGGACTTGGTAGTCAGGTTAAACTCAGCACAGCATTTCACCCGCAAACAGATGGTCGAGCGAAGCGGACAATTCAGACTCTCGAAGACATGTTGAGGGCATGTGTGATTGACTTCAAGGGTGGTTGGGATGATCATTTTCCTCTTATCGAATTTGCATACAATAACAGCTATCATTCCAGCATTCACATGGCGTCGTTCGAGTCTCTCTATGGGCGGAGATGTAGATCGCCCATCGATTGGTTTGAGTTTGGTGAAGCGGCGATGGTAGGACCAGATTCAATTCAGGAGGCTATGGCGAAGGTTTAGTTGATAAGGGACAGGTTGAAAACTACTCAGAGTCACCAAAAGTCCTATGCCAATGTAAGAAGAAGGGAATTAGAATTTGAAGTTGATGATTGGGTATTTCTGAAGGTGTCTCCCATGAAGGGAGTGATGAGGTTCGAAAAGAAGGGGAAACTTATTCCCCGCTATATCGGCCCGTACTGGATAGTGAGACGTGTTGGCAAGGTGGCTTATGAATTGGAGTTGCCCTCAGAATTAGCTTCTGTGCATCCTGTTTTACATGTGTCACTCTTAAAGAAGTGTTTGAGTGATCTAACTCTAGTTGTTCCGTTGGACAGTGTTGGTGCGAAAGACAGCCTTAGTTATGAGGAGGTTCCTGTAGAAATATTGGATCGTCAAGTTCGAAGTCTAAGGAACAAGGAAGTAGCTTCAGTTAAAGTGTTATGGAGGAATCAACATGTTGAGGGAGCTACGAGGGAAGCTGAAGCGGATATGATGGCTAGATACCCATATTTATTCTCTACCGACTCAGTTCCAGCTTGAGGTATTAATTTTGACCTAAAATTCTATTTAGTTTTCATGTTCAGTTCATGTGCTCAAGTTTCTGTTATGTATATGGACATATGTATGATTTGTGAATTCAGCTCAGCTATGTAGTTTGAATCGGAGGTAGTCATTCCGTCAGTTTTCCGGCTTAAGTGATCAGTATTTGAATATGATGATTGCTTTTCTCTACTTTTCTGTATGTTTTCCAACATTCAAGGACGAATTTTCTCAAGGGAGAGATATTGTTATACACCGGAAGCCCAAAGATCAGACCCGAAAGTTGAAATAGAGAAAAACTTAAAATCTGACATCAGGCATAGAACAGGCCGTGAGGTGACCCGTGAAGAGCAGCCACGAATCGTGATGTAACTCGTGGTGTGTCCCAAGAGATGAATTTGAAGTTTGGGAAATGAGATCCCCACGGGCGTGACAACGAGTCGTGGTCAGGCACCACGACTTGTTAGGTCAGTCGTGGGGAATGGTGATTGAGAAAAGAGGAAAAGGATGGCAGTGGACTAAACAGAAGGACCCCATGAGTCGTGGTCAGTCACCACGATTCTTGGGAGTGTCGTGGTTAGCTAGTTGAAGAATTATTTGGTATTGAGGCAATGCACATGACGGGTGGTGACCACGAGTCGTGGTCACCTGTAACAGATCATGATGTTACCCGTGAAGAGCCCAGATGATCAGATGAGCAGTGTACTTAATGGACGACTCCACGAGTCGTGGCCCATGATGACGACTCGTTAGTTCCCTCATTGGGACCAGCTGGCAGTTATTTTTCTACTAATTTAGTAAGGGCTTTTCCGTAATTCCTAAGATCCTAAGGCCTAAACTACGTCGTTTTGAGTTATGAATAATGACTTTTAAAGGGGTTAAGTTCATCATAGGCCATTTTCATATTCATGCATGCAAGAGTGATAGTCTAGAGAGGTGATCAAGGCAATCCTTCAAGGTTTTCTTCAATTTCTTCTTAGATATTCAAGGGAGTGTAAGAATTAGCCATTTACAAGTATGTAGAGTTGTGAGTGGGTGTTTTTGTTCACACCCATGCCCAATCTCTCTTAATTCATGAAGTGTTGTTTAAAAATCTTATGGGGTTTTATCTTATATCTTGTGGAATTCTATCAATCTATCCATGGGTTATCACTTTTCTTGATTTACATCATATTTTATGAATCATGATCGGATTTTACAACTAGTTCGATTATAAACTTATTTATTTCAATTTCTAATAAATTATGCCTAATTATGCATGTCCTATGATGAATTGAGTTATGATCTTTACTTCTATTGTTGATATTCCCAAACCCATCATGATTTATGAGCCATAATATGGATTTATTCAAATTCCCATTTTGAACTTATGATTTGCAAAGCCTATATATGACTTACAAGTATGCATGAATCTTATGAGTTTTGTAATGATGTTTTTGGCCGACTCACGGGCCTTACCCTCATGGCTAGTTCACGTATTTACAAGCATGCTTATGATTATGATGATTTAACTAGCCCATGAATCTCATGCATATTATACTATAAGCACTATATATATTTTGGGAGTAGTATTTAACACTAAGTAGATTTGGAGCCCGGGTTTTGCCCCGAATCTCAGAACTACGCGCCACCGCAAGACATGATGGGACCTCCCATGTGACTGTCCCCTTTGCCCAAATGGGCCCTCTCATGTGTGATATCACGCCCTTCACGATTCTACCCTTGGAGAGGTATGAATATCCTCCCGACTAAGGATTTACAGGTCGGGCTCCATGTGTGCTCATACGGGGTATGTCAGTTGTAAGAATCTCCCATTGTTCCGCATGCATTATTATGTTATGATAATTTGGCTCAAGTGACGATTTGTAAAGTTTCTCTTATGACTATGGTATTGAATGGGTTATGAATGATTTTAAAAAGCATTGAGCCTTATGTTATTGTATGATATTCATGTTTTGAGCATGTTGTCCCACTCTTATGATCTCTTATGAGTTTTTATCTATTCTTAAATGTCTATTTTACTTACCCTGCATACTCGGTATATTTCACGTACTGACCGCATATTCTATGTTGTATCATTTCATGATACAAGACTCGGCTCTCATGCTCAGCCCCATTCATAGTTAGTCTTCAGAGTTAGCATCTTACGTTGTTGGTGAGTCCTCATCTCCCGAGGACTATACTTATTCAGATTTCCTTTATGTATTTTCAGTTTCAGCTTTATTGAGTTAGTTGGGGTCTTGTCCCATCAACTCGTCATGTTTAAAGGCTTTTCAGACAAAGGATGTATTCAGCTTCAGATTGTGTATTCTATTGTTATGTTTAATTTAGACTTCTGCTAAGTTTATCATGTTGATTCTTTAGTTTCATTTATCAAGTTAGATGTATGTTTCTTCCATGGATTGACTTGGAGTCTCTCGGGGCTCCTTGTCCCGTGTTGCAATTTGGGCCTCTGTTCGGGTCGTGACAATTTCACCTTGATGTATATGCGTTGTTAGATCCAGGGGATACTTTATCTTTCGTGACGCCCTATGTTTCTAGTAGTTTCGAAGTCAATCCCGAAATCTTATCAAAACCCTTCTCAATCTCTACTCTAGTTGGTGATTCAGTTATAGGTAGACGGGTGTATAGAAATTGCCCTGTCACAGTCCTTTAGAAAATCACCTCAGTATATTTAGTAGAGTTATCCATGACCAATTTTGATGTTATCCTCCGCATGGATTGGTTATTTGCATGCTATGCCTCATTCTATTGTAGAACCCATGTAGTATAGTTCAGATTTCCTGGTGAACCAGTCTTAGATTGGAAGGGTAGTTTAGCTCTGCCTGTAGGTCATTTCATTTCCTACCTTAAGGCCAGAAAGATGATTTCTAAGGGTTGCGTGCACCATATAGTTAGGGTTAAGGATGCTACGTCTGGGACCCCGACTATCTAGTCAGTTCCAGTAGTGTATGAATATCCAAAAGTGTTTTCAGATGATTTATCGGGAATCACTCCCGAGCGGGAGATTGATTTTGGTATTGACCATCGTCCCAATATGCAGCCTATATCTATTCCTTATTATAGAATGGCTCCAGCTGAGCTAAATGAGTTGAAGGAGCGATTGAAAGACTTTTTAGACAAGGGGTTCATCAGACCTAGCAAATCTCTATGGGTGCACCAGTTCTCTTTGTCCACAAGAAGGATGGTTCTCTTCATATGTGCATTGATTATCAGCAATCGAACAAAGTTACCATCAAGAACAGGTATCCTCTCTCCAGGATTGATGATTCGTTTAACTAGCTTCAGAGTGCTAAGTGCTTTTCAAAGATAGATCTCATATCCGGATACCATCAGCTCAGGGTTCGGGAGAGCGATATTCCAAGGACAGCCTTCAAGACTCGGTATGATCACTACGAATTTGTAGTTATGCCTTTTCGAGTAATCAATGCTCTTGCAGCTTTTATGGATTTGATGAACAGGGTGTTCAAGCCATACTTGGATATGTTCGTGATTGTGTTCATAGATGACATTCTGATATACTCTCAGAGCGAGGAGGAGCATGCCACTCATTTGAGGGTGGTGTTACAGACTTTTAAGGATCACCAGTTATATGCTAAATTCAGTAAATTTGAGTTTTGGTTGAACTCAGTGGCATTTTTAGGTCATGTGATGTCAAGTAAAGGGTCCAGGTGGACTCTCAAAAGATAGAAGCGGTGAAGAATTGGCCAAGACCAGTGAATCCTTCCGATATCAGGAGTTTCTTGGATTTAGCTGGTTATTATCGGAGATTTGTTGAGGGATTTTCATCTATTTCAGCACAGTTGACCAAACTGACTCAAAATAAAGTGAAGTTCCAATGGTCGGAGGCTTGTGAGAGGAGCTTCCAAGAGTTGAAGACTCGACTCACCTCAGCACCGATGTTAACCCTACCTGAGGATACCGATGGGTTTGTGGTATATTGTGATGCTTTTAGGATTGGCCTTGGTTTTGTATTGATGCGGCATGGCAAGGTTATAGCATATGCTTCCAGGCAGCTGAATGTTCATGAAAAGAATTATCCGACTCATGATCTCGAACTGGCGGTTGTAGTATTTTCCTTAAAAATTTAGAGGCACTATTTGTACGAGGTCCATGTAGATATTTTTACGGACCACAAGAGCCTACAATACGTGTTTACCTAGAAGGATCTGAATCTACGTCAAAGGAAGTGGTTGGAGTTACTCAAGGATTATGATATGAGTGTCCTTTACCATCCGGGCAAGGCTGATGTGGTAGCAGACACTCTTAGTAGGCTTTCTATGGAGACTGTGTCCCATGTAGATGAGGGAAGGAAGGAGCTGGTGAAGGATGTACATCGGCTTGCACGTTTGGGAGTTCGTTTGGTTGACTCAACCGATGGTGGAGTTATTGTTCAGAATAGGTCAGAATCATCCTTGGTGACCGATGTTAAAGCTAGGCAAGATGAGGATTCTATTTTGGTGAAGTTGAAGAAAGCCGTTCAAAATCGGAGGGTAGAGGTCTTCTCCAGAGAGGGAGATGGTGTGCTTCGATATCAGGGTCGTTTGTACGTACCGAATGTTGATGATTTGAGAGATCGGATGTTGCATGAGGCTCATGGTTCCAGGTATTCCATACATCCAGGTGCCACCAAGATGTACCATGACCTACGGAAAGTCTATTGGTGGAATGGCATGAAGAAGGACATAGTAGAGTTTGTGGCTAAGTGTCTGAATTGTCAGCAAGTGAAGGTTGAGCACCAGAGACCGGGAGGTATATTTCAAGACATCAGCATTCCTACTTGAAAGTTGGAGGATATCAATATGGACTTCATCACAGGGTTGCCTCGCACTCGTCGACAGTATGACTCCATTTGGGTGGTTGTGGACGAGTTGACCAAAGTAGCTTATTTTCTACAGGTCAAACTATCGATTCCATAGAGGATTATGCTAAGTTTTACATTCGGGAGTTATTTCGATTTCATGGAGTGACATTATCCATTTTTGGAGATTGTTCCAAAAGGGACTTGTTACTCAACTCAAGCTTAGCACAGTATTTCACCCGCAAACAGACGGTCAGGATTCAGACTCTCGAGGACATGTTGAGAGCATGTGTGATTGATTTCAACGGTAGTTGGAATGATCATCTGCCTCTCATTGAATTTTTGTATAACAACAACTACCATCCTGCATTCAGATGGCTCGGTTTGAGGCTCTCTATGGGCCGAGATGTAGATCATCTATTGGTTGGTTTGAAGTCGGTGAAGCTGCAATAATAGGTCCAGATTCAGTCCATGAGGCTATGGAGAAAGTTTAGCTTATAAGGGACAAGTTGAAAACAACTCAGAGTCGCCAAAAGTCCTATGCGGATGTGAGGAGGAGGGAGCTTCAGTTTGAAGTTAATTATTGGGTGTTTCTGAAGGTATCTCCCATGAAGGGAGTGATGAGATTTGGAAGGAAAGGGAAACTCAGTCCCCATTATGTTGGTCTATATCGGATTTTAAAATGGGTTGGCAAGGTAGCATATGAGTTGGAGATGCCCTCAGAATTAGCTTTAATCCATCCAGTTTTTCATATATCACTCTTAAAGAAGTGCTTGGGTGACTCGGCTCTAGTTGTTCCAGTGGAGAGCATAGGTGTGAAGGACAGCCTTAGTTATGAAGAAGTTCCATTGGAGATACTAAATAGTCAAATTCGTAAGCTAAGAAACAAAAAAGTAGCTTCAGTCAAAGTTTTATGGAGGAATCAGCATGTTGAGGGAGCTACATGGCAAGCCGAAGTAGATATGATGGCTAAATATCAACACCTATTCCCTTCCAGCTCAGTTTCAGCTTGAGGTATCAGTTTCCTCCTTAATACTCTATTCAGTCTCATGTTCAGCTCATGTACCCTAGTTTCTTTCATGTCAGTACATGTAAGTGTAATTCAGGAATTCAGTTCAGTCATATAGTTCAAATCAGAGTCACTCACTCCATAAGTTTTAAGCATGTATATTTAGTATTTGAGTATGATGATTGCATTTCTCTGATTTTCAGTATGATTTCTAATATTCGAGGATGAATGTTCCAAAGGGGGAGATATTGTAATACCTTAAAACCTAAGATCAGACTCGGGAGTTGAAACGGAGAAAAACAGAAATTTCTCCACCAGGTTACAGGACGTGTCATCCAGTGACCCGTCAGGAACACCACGAGTCGTTAAGTGACTTGTAGGGAAGGGTTTGACCATGCCTAAAAATTTCAAGTTTGGGGCAACCACAGGTGTGACCACGAGTCATGATCAGCCCATGATCTGTTAAGTCACCCGTGGTCAAAGGTGGTTGAAGGATGAAGGAGGAGCAGGCACTGTACCTAATGAGTCGTTACCACGAGTCATCGGGTACACCAAGAGTCATAGTGTCCCCCGTGGTGACCCTCAGAAGAAAGTTGGCAGTGAAGGTGACGGGAGGTGACAACGAGTCGTGGTCACTGACAATGATCCGTCCAGTCCCTCATTGGGAATGGCAATATGTTTTTCCTGCAAATTTAATAAGGGCTTTTCCATAATTTCTAAGTTCCTAAGGCCTAAACTACGTCGTTTTAAGCTCAAAATAGTATGTTTTAAGAAGGGTTAAGTCATTCTAAGCCTATCCGAATCCATGCATGCAAGTTTAGAGGATTGAGAGGTGATCAAGGCTAGATCCTTCAAAGTTCTTCCTCAATTCTCTTTGGACATCAAGGAAGTTGTGAAATCAGGTCTCTTCAGGTATGTAAGGCTATGAGTGGGTGCAATAGTCCACACTCATTCCCAATTCCCTCTCAATTCATGATGTTCTAATTGATGATTCCATGGGGTTTTTACCTAATATGTGAATTTCCTAATTATTTATCATGGGTATGATCTAAGCATGTTTTAAATGTTGAATTATTACTTATGGGAAGATTTTACAATATTTTAAATTATAAATTACATTTTCAAGTTTTTTTCTAAATTATGATGCCCATCCATGAAAGTCCATGAAAGTTGAGATCTATGAAGTTTGTGTACAAGTATGATGAGATGTTTATGAAGAAAGTATGATTTCGAAATACGCATGTTTATATTCATGTTTGCAAAGTGAATCAAGTTGATTTCAAGCATGTTAAGTAATGGTCAAGCCCATATGATCAAGTATGTTTTATAATTTCATGAATTAGCTTACCACATGGTTTTGGAGTCAAGACTCCCAATTATGTTCAGCTTGTGGTATGGTTTGAGCCAAGGCTCCTCATGTTATGATTTCAGATTATGCATGTATGTTATTATACAGCTTTGTCACTAGACGACGGTTAGCTTCATTGAAAAACGATGGAGAGCATATGCATATTTTTGGGAGTAGTTTCTAGTACCGAGTAGGTTAAGGGTCAGTCAACCCTATGCCTCAGAACTACGCGCCAACATAGGGATGTTCAAATTGTTCGGGACCTCCCTTGTGAGCTTCCCCTGCCTCCATTGGGCCTTCAGCTTGATATCGATATCATGGTAGCGTCCTTAGCCCTGGAAAATCATTGGACGGCTATGCCCACTTGAGTGTGATAGTCGGAACCAAGTAAGCTCTATCGTGGTTGTCGCACCCCATTTTTTTTGCCAAAAGCGGGTGAGGACATTTGACAACTCTTTTAGGATTAATTAGAGCGAAGAGTCGCCACCCAACGAATTAAGGTGCATTAGGACACCATTCTACGCTAAAAGATCAATTTTACTAGCCTAGGTTGCCTGAGTCAGATAAGGGTTCAAGTCACCTCGAAAAAAAAGTGTTAGGCACCTGTCGAGGTCCACAAATGTGGGTCTCTTCCGGATTCTTTAATTATTTGGGGTAACTAAGTTGGCAAATAAGGTCAATAATTATTAAGCCTAAAATATATTTAAGTTATTCAAATACATTATTATTAAAATAGGCTAATCATTTTTTAACATTAACATTAGTATACCACAAGATTAGTACAACAAGAAGAAAGAAATGAGATAAGTAAGAAGAAAGAAACTTTGTCAATATACAAAGAGATGATTAATTTTATAATTCATGCAACAATCAGACAATTTTAAAAGGAAACAAAACAAAAATAAGTGCAAAACAAATAAATAACAATATTAAGAATTGGACGAACCTGAAAAAGGCGCCTACGCATCCCTGAAGGGAATCAGGTCAGACGTAGTTCTGCATTTTCAAAGGGGGGATATTTTAACTTAAAGGATCACCCCGTGCAACTTAAATAATACTTCACAATCATTTAGGCAACTTAAATAATACTTCACAATCATTTAGGCAACTTAAATAATACTTCACAATCATTTAGATTGCACGTATTATTCAACAGGCATAGACTATTATATCCCACTACCCACCTAATTAGTTAATTATTAATCCTAAAGCGCTCTAGACAAGAAAAGAGAACACTAACGCCCAAGCATTTTTCTACCTGTCCCGAATTTAAGGTCTAAGAGGCGTTGGACTACTATTTTGGATTTGGACCTACAATTCTTAGGGCTTTTTAAAAGTTAGCAATTGTCAAGAAAACAAGTAATTATTAAAAGCAAATAGCATATTAAGGTTTTAGATAGGCCTCCATCCTATGAGCGTGATTTATTAATATGAGAATAAATCCTGCGGGCATGATTTCTAATGCAATATCGAATTTTAATGCACATAACATTCCTATTAGCTGAGATTTCTACATAAATTCATCATTAAATAAATAGACAGCAAACATTTTTAAGAAACTTGAATCATCCATACAATAAATTAGTGGCCAGATACGGAAAAAAAATACTTAATCATCATATTTAATTAATGGTGAATAGTTTTATAATACAAAACCTATGATTTTTATTTGTGACTAACCTTATTATGAAATACTATCTACAAGCGAATTCTTTAACAGGGTATCATCAGGTTCACATGCTTTCAAGATTAAAATGCCTATTACAGACTAATTCGACATGTTGTTATCGTATAACACTTATTAGCAGGGTGATTATTGAAATAAATAGAATATTATAACAATCAATTAATGACAGACTATTTGAAACTTCATAATTTATATAATGATCTTATTGATTAGATATAAGTCCTATAGGCATGTTTTCTGAGTGTTTGCATCCTATAGGCACGATTTGTAATAGCTAAGTATGTATTAGTCCTATAGGCATAATTTCTAGCAAAAAATAAATTCATCAATCCTATAGGCATGATCTCTAACCAATAATTAAGGCAGTAAAAAGCAATTCTCACCCCCATAGCCCCTTTTCACTATTATTAAAGATACTACAATTATTATAGAATTGAAAAAAATAAAATAGCAAATTAATATAACATAAAAAAACACTGAATTAGAGAAAAATCCATAGTCCCTCTTGCCCCGGGTGACTCTTCCTTCCAAATTAAGAATGACCTATTAAACAAGTAATACAACAAATATACACGTACAAACATATATTTGGGAGTCCATAAGTTACAACTTATTTAGTTAAATCTTTTAAAAAATACTTATACAAATAAGTTAAATTATGAAATTCAGGCACATATTATGAGACCTAAGAATACACAAAAATATTTAAAGAGTTCATATTTATTATAGTATGATGCAAATACGAGTTCACACATTGTATTATCAAAAAGCATCATAGAGAAGTAAACTAACCGGTTAAATAGAAAAGGATATAATTAAGCAACAATCAGTAGTTTCAAAAGAGGTTTTTTCAATAATTGAGATCCGAACCTCAACACTTCAAGATCATAAGAATCTCATGGATTCCGAGCAGTGCTTCTATTGAGGCGGGATAAAAGAATTATGAATTTAGAGGAATAGAGCAATATTTTAGAAGTAAAGTAATTTTTGTGTCTATGACAGAGTTCGAATGATTTGAAAAGAAAGGAGAGGGTTGCTTAAATAGTTTAAGAAAAATGAATTAAAGGAAATAAAAACAGTCAACCTAATTAATGAAAGGAATCCTTTCCTTGAAAAAATCAATGAAATCAGTCCAGACTAAACAATATTTCCCATAAACGGACAAATATTAAACCGGTGAAGGAGAGAAATCATCAATCAACCATTTTTCCCTTAATTAGCAAAAATTGAAACTATATGGAATATTTATTATAAATAAATAAATAGCAAATCAAATTAGAATTTACATTAAATCAATTAAGGGAGGAGCATAAAACAGTTCGTAAGAATGAATTATTTTTTCTCAATTAACAATAATCAGAAATCAAGTATCATCAATAAATCTCTATTTACCACAATTAATAAATTCATAGAATAAACGAATCAGCTGTCACATTAATACAATTGAATAAATATTTCATTGTCATTTTGCATACAGCACAGTCGGTAGTCGTAATAGCAAATGAAGATCCAAAAACATTTTGTTAGACTAATTTAGAGGCAGAATATTAAATTAATTTACTACCATATTCCTTTCTTAATTTAACTGTCAAGTTAAATGAAACAACGGAGTTATCAACTAATTACGGGATTTTCACCAAATATTGAATCGTAGTATAAATCACAACTTGACTAAATTAAACCTCAAAGTACTAATTTTATAACAAGACAACAGAGTATCAAGTGAGCAAGCAACTGTGAAAGTGAACCAAATATGTAATCGTATATGTCAAGAATATGAGAAAAACAGTGATGTACAAACCTCTATGACTAAACATAAGAACCAAATAAACAACAATTTTTAACAAAAGAATTGGTTAGATCAAGACATGCCAGAAATAAAAACTTTATAAACATTTAGGATTTCGTGACATTTCAGAAGCGAACACAAGTAATAACTGAAATATTTCTAATCAAACAATTATTAGCACACATAGATAATTTTCAGATCCAATAGGCACAGGTAAAGGCAATACGAAAAGAAAACGTCAACAATTAGTAACCAAACATGGGAATGTTTGCTGTCTCACGGTGGCAGTGGCAGATCTGGTTGCTGTTGGCCGGAACTAATAGGGAAAATGATGAAGCGGAGAGAAGCGAAAAATGAGCGGGGAAGAAAAGAGAAGTAGGGAGATCGGGTGTTGGTGAGGGGAGGCGATGGTGTCTTGGTTCACAGTGGTTTGGGGTGTGGTGGTCTTCGACCGGAGTTCGCCAGTGGAAGCGAGAAACAGAGGGAGATCTGGTTAGGGTTCTGTGTGGCTTTCCGGTGGGTGCTAATGGTTTCTCGATGGTGCGGTTCCGAAGAAAAGAAGGCGGAGGAGAAGAGGAGAGGTTGTGTGTGTGCGGCGGGTGAGGTATAGAGAAAATAAGAAATAGGCTTAGGGTTTGGGGGAATTAAGGATATTAAAGAAAATGGGTAGATTTAATCTCAGCCGTTGATCAAATGGAATGGAGAGCTAGGATTAGTTTAGGTCTCATGGGTCGGGTTTCGGGTTATTTAAAAATGGGTGGCGGATCGGGTTAAATAAATAGGTAGATTTAAATGAAACTAAATTTGGATTTAAGATTTGGCCAAAACTTAATACAAAACGGCTAGAATTGGCACAAATTGGATACAAAGTGGCTAGAGTTTAAATAAGTTGGGCTAAGACTGAATTAAGCTGCTATATAATTAATAAAGTACTACACTTGTAAATGATTTAGTAAATAGGTAATATAATAGTTTAATTTATAAATAAAAGATATAAATATTTTATTAATATAAATAATTTATAAAATTTAAATAAAATTATGCAAATATTATTATATAAATAGTTTATAATATTTAAGTAAAATTATATATTTTAAAATAGAGGCTTGTTTAATTGAAACTATGTATGCGTATATATTAATACGCAATATACTATATACAACATAATTACATAACATTAGAAAATTTATAAATTGAAACTAAATGTAAATAAATATTTTAAAATCATAATTTAGAATAATTATGTAAAATTTAAAAGTTATGATAATTAATTATCAAAAATATTCTTAATGTGAATTAGAGAATTATGTAAAAATATAATTTTTAAAATATGTATATATAAGCAGTGTATACAGGCGTAAGGAGGTTAAATTTGGGTGTCAACAACCGCCTCTTTTTTCTCGGGAATGAAGGATGAATTGGTGAGCAAAGAACGTTGACCTAGTAGCCAATTTTGTCCGACAGAAGAAAAAATTTTCGGTGTGACAGGACGAAACAAAATGGAGCTATGAATGTATTGTTGACAAGACTTCAGTTTCAAGTCGCCTACATATCTCGAGTTTTACGAGAATTAGGCCGTGTGTAGTTTTAGATTTAGGGAGGAAAGGGATCTCTAAAAGAATTTGATAGCAAGAGGGTTGAATAAAGATGGAAGTGGCACGAGGTGATAAAAGTGGAGATATGAGAGGAATGAGAATCATTACCTTGGTATCACATCGAGGATAGAAGATCGAGGGTGGGAGTGAAAGGGAAAATCGATTCGATACGACGGAAGAGTTGTCATTTGCTCTAATTTTACACCTGCAAACTTTAACAATACTAGACAAAATGGTTAAATATAATAAAATATGAGCTAATATGAGACTAGTTTCATAATAAGTATAAATAAAGGGAAGATATTCCTTTCGGGACCTTCAAAAGTTTTCCCCAGTTCCCACTTTCCAAGGATGATACCTGTATAACTAGGTAAATTGGTTAGTACTCAGATACATATATAAAATTATTTTATAATAGACATATCCTGTTCTAAGGCGGATAAACCCAACTATTCGGGCTTGATTGTAATTAACGGGCTCAAATATAAATCACAGGATCAAAATCTAAATTACAAGCTCAAAATATAAATCACGGGCTCAAATGCAATCACGGCGTCAAAACATAAAGTACGAGCTCAAAATATAAATCACGGGCTCAACAAAAAACGAACTCAAATTCAATTACAGGCTCGAAACATAAATCGCAGGCTCAATACAAATCATGGGCTCGAAATGTAAATTACGGGCTCAACTGTCTATTTTTAGGTCGAACTAACCCAATTGACCTATTTTAGAAAGGATTAGCCTAATTATCCGATTGTAGGGTGCACAAACCCAATTGTCTAATTTTAGGGCGGATTAGCCCAATTGTCCGATTGTAGAGCGGACAAACCCAACAGTAATGGAATAATAGTAGCAAAATAGTAATCTGAACGTAGCATAATACAAACTTGATTGAGTAACATTATAGTAACATAATACGGGCCTGATTTGAATAGTGGGATGATAGTGGCATACCAATAATATGATAGGAGTTGGACGGTAGCATAATACGGGCCTGATTGAATAACAAAATAGTAGCGGATAGTGGCATAATAACACGGTAGAAGCTTGATGGGCTTGATCAAATAATAGTATATATAGGGGTATAATAGCACGGTAGAAACTTGATGGTAACCTAATACGGTCCTTATCAAATAATAGTAGCACGATAATAGCCTATTAATAACACGATAACAGCTTTATGGTGGCATAATGGGGGCCTGCTAGAATAACACAATAGCAATATGCTACGGCATAGTAATAACTTGAATAGTAGCATAATACGGGCTTAGTAACACAATAATGGCATAATAATAACTTGGATAATCAGTTAAGAGTATCATGATAGGGGTCTGACATAAAGATATCATGATATGGGCTAAATTTGAGAGAGTAGAGCATTGGTCATTTTTTATAACGAGAATATTTTGGCATTGTCTATCACTCCTGCAGTCACAGAAAATTTGTAAGTTTTTAAAAAAGGCAAGGTTGGTACGTACCTTTGCTTGTCCTTTGTTTCTTGTCGTTTTTTCGACCTCTAAGGGCTTCCATTAGTCTTGGTGAAATTTTTTAGGGATGCTCAAAAATTTCTGCCCCAGTTTAGAACGCAAAACTGCTTTGCACATTTCCTTGTTGCCTGCTTGTGAAATTTTTAAGGAAATCTTAAAAATTCAGCCCCAGTTTTACTGTTTTATTTCTACTTCACTCAAAGAAGATTGTCAGTTCAAAAGAAAACGGTTGTCTTATATTTGAACATCAAGACCCAGTTTTTAATCCTCATTTGCCATTCAATGGTCAAATCAGACTGTCATAGGTTTCATGTTTGGATGTGAGCAAGATATTTGATTTGGGCTATGGGAAAAAAAATTTATTCGATTGAGACCGAGCCCAATAATGGGTTGCCTACGTATCCCAAATGAGAATCAGGTCAAACGTAGTTCATGAGTTCAAAGAAAGGAATAAAGATGGGAAAGCTATAGAGCGGGGAAGTGGAGAATAAAGGCACATTGCTTATGACGGTCTCGTCTTTGTCAGTTCCCTTTACGCTTCTTTGTCAAATATCTCGAAACTATTTTGTCGGATCACCTTGGGCGAAAATTACTCCAGGAGTGATGTGGTTGTAGTTCATTGGCCCTCGATGCACTATTATCTTTCTCTTATCAATCAAATCTTGAATCTTGTACCTTAGTGCTTCACATTCTTCAGTATCATGGCCTTGAATATTTGAATGGTATGTGCATCTCTTGGAAGGATCAAAATTTGGGGACGGATATTTGTGAATCCATCCACCCCTTGGTTTTAAAATTCCTTGGGCCCTCAACCTTTCAAATATACTCGCCAAAGATTCAACTAGAGGGGTAAAGTGTGAGACCTTACTTCTTTTAATTGACCACAATTGAATTGTATCGGATGAGCGTGGTATTGAGAATAATATTGATTGAAATGACGTGGTGTATGATAAACTTGGCGTTGAGAACCCTGCACGTTGCAAGAGTCAAAGATGGCGTGTACTTGTTGACTATCTTGATGGTATTGTGGTGGAGACATAGTGTTTGAGATATCTTCTTCCCTTTTCTTCGAAGGACCTTTTGGTGCTTGAGAATTTGTCTGTGTTACGGATATATCAATAATTCTCCCTGTTCGAATGCCATATTCTAGTTCTTTCCCGATTCGAATCAGACTTGCAAAGCTATGAATGATTGTGAGATACAAGTATTTATGGTAGATACCATCTAGTGACTTGATGAAAAATTGGACTAATTCTTCTTCAGATAGTGAATGAAGTATCTTGGGAGCTTCCCTCCTCCATCGTATCACATATTCCTCAAAAGATTCATGACCCATTTTCCTTACTTCGAGCAATTTCAGAAATGTCTGATCAATCTTGGTGTTAAACTTATATTACTCTACAAAATCTCAAGCCATATTTCCCCATGTATGCCATTTGTTGAAGTCTTGCTTGACATACCAAGTGAATGCCATTCCCGACAGACTCTGCATAAATAATCTCATTAAAAGAGCTTCATCGTGTCCAATTCCGACCAATCTACCGTAATAGTCCTTCAGATGCTCGATTGGGTCTCCATGCCCATCAAAGATGTTGAATTTTGGGATCTTGTATCCCGGTGGCATCTTAACACTTGGATGTAGACATAACTTTTATACCTTAGATCTGAAATATTTCTGGAGCGTAATTTCTCATCCACAATCTTCTCCAAATCATTGAGCTCTTTCTGTAGTGCCATGAGCTTGGTCTGCTCGTCTCCGGATATTACTATATTTTGTAAAGTGCCCAGATGAGTGTGTGCTGAAAGAATCTGTTGAGGGAGTGTATGAATGGGGGATGGACGGAGAGGTACAGTTTGTGTTAGAGGAGTACCAAAGTTTGTGTTAATAAGAGGATTAGGATTGTTCGAGATGTTGGACATTTTTCAAATTGCAGATTCTCAACTGAATCGATGTTCAAATACCCGAAAACCTTTAAGCAAAATAAACTAATCAAATATAAACATCAGTTAACATATAACATAAATAAGAATGATAAGATTAATAACATCAAAATGATGAATTCATTAAAAGGCAGATAATCAAATTCAAACATTGAATTAAATGCAAACATTTGATAGCACGAAGTGTACAACAATATGGAACTTATTAATTGACGAGTGCTATAGAGATAAGATTTGAATGAATGGATACTGACAACGCTAAAGTTTAGCAAGTCAATGGAATAAATAAGGTCGACTTATGTTAAATATCATATTCTTGGCTTAACGCATACCCTCAATTGTTGCTACCAAATCATTTTGTCAGCTCAGTTTCAACTTCAGAAGACTGTTCATGGAGTTTTAAGGAACTTGCGGGGGTGTAAAAGCTTTATTATGGTGATACTGAAACCATTAAATGAGCGCCTATGTATCCCGAATGGGAAATCATGTCAATCGTAGTTCACAATACAAAGAAGTTGAAAACGAGGAAAGCTGAAAAAAGGAAAGCAAATAGAAATGGTAGTCTTGCAAACTATGAGATGTCATCTCTTTTTCAAGTCTCTTCTTCAAATGCCTTGTTGCCAACTCTATCAGTTGAAAGTTGCACTCATTTCTTGATTGTCCTTGGCATGGTTGCTTGGTTTTGGGAATAAGTTGCAGCAACAAATTTTGGATAAGGTGTCGGGATATAATCTGATGTTGGAGCAATGGTTGGAGGCAGATACCACATAGTCTGAACTAGAAGCCTCATGGTGAAGGGTGGGTGATATGTTGGAGTATAGTTTGATGTCAAAATGATTTCTGGGGGTTGATACCATATAAGCTGAGGGAGAGATCTTTGTGATATCCTACCACTGATTATCAACTTTCATATCTCTTCCTATAAATGACGGCACACATTTATATCATGATCTTGCATGCCAGGATGGAAAGTGCAAATGCTTATTTGGGTCAAAGTCCTTGCATAAAGGATTAGGGATGCCGTCGTTCTTTGGATGTAAAATTTCATGTGACCTTAACATCTCAAAAGTAATTGCAGGTGGTTCAGCCAACTGAGTCATAACTTGGGGTTTCCTTGCTTTGAACTTTGGAGGTTTGATAATAACTTTCCCTTTATCCTTGGATTGTAGTTTGCCAGACCAAACTTGTTGTGCATCATCACTTTTCCTATGACCGGCTCTGTAATCTTCCTCTTCGGTTTGTTGTCATACTGTTCCAGAAAGTTGCTACCCAAATGGTTCCAAGAAGCCCATTCTTTTGTGTCTTTCTTCGCGTACCACATCAAGGTTGATCCAATGAGTGTCCTAACGAAAAGTTTCATCTTAAGATCTTCACTTTGTCCAATACTCACTAGTTTGTCGAGTTCTACTTTTAAATGCGAATGAAGATCTCCAGACCCATCAAATAATGGAAAATCAAACTCTTTTTCCTCATCCTTCGTTAGTTCGGCCAATTTATCCACCTCCATTTCTAGCCAGATTCTGCCATGTAGCTTGAGAGCTTATCTCCTCTTTCCTTTCCTTGCCCATTCCTGCCAAACCATCGAGTGTTTTTAGAAATTCTAGTGAATATAAGCTCGATCCCTCTTGCCCATTTTGTACGAGTGCAGTGGAGAAAGCGAGAGGCGACACAGTGTGGACAGGAGCAGTGAAGTGACTCTTAGACATTGATTCTGGAAAACCTGGTGGTACATCAGATGAGTTTCTAAGGTCAACAACCAATTGTCACGCCCCTCCTTGGGAGGCATGACTGACACCTGGTGCCCTACTAGGACCTGGACTGCTGGACTACTGAGCCTAAGCACTTCTGATCTCAGGATGGCTCTAATTCTGGATTTATGAAAACAACGGGCTATATAACAGCTGTAAATACAGCCTCCGGCCGACAAGGCCTATAGCCACCTGTAGGAATATAACAGCTACCTAGAACAACTGAACATAAGGGAACCTATGCGGGCCGACAAGGCCATCATGCTGACTAGTTATCACTGAAAAGTAGAATCAAGTGCTAAACTGATCTGTGACCGACAAGGTCACCAACTGACAACTGAACAAGGCCCCACACGGCCATCACATGCAAACTAAAAACATACACACGGCCCCACACGACCGGTATAACTAACCACAGGAAATATACAATCCGCAAGCCTCTTAGAATAATAAGATAGTCAGGACAGGGCCCCAGCCTACCCATACTGTACAAACAAAAAGGGAAGTAACCTTTAGCTGTCAAGCTCCGGATAACAGGAGATGAAGACTCTGTACGTTGGCTGGAACTACGAGGGATTTGTTCCTTGTCTATGAGTACCTGCAGGCAAGTAATGCAGCGCCCCAAAACGGGCGTCAGCACCACCGGTACTGGGTATGCAAGCAATAACTGAAAATAACTGAAAGCAAACAATAATCAGAAATCAAGTATCATCAATAAATCTCTATTTACCACAATTAATAAATTCATAGAATAAACGAATCAGCTGTCACATTAATACAATTGAATAAATATTTCATTGTCATTTTGCATACAGCACAGTCGGTAGTCGTAATAGCAAATGAAGATCCAAAAACATTTTGTTAGACTAATTTAGAGGCAGAATATTAAATTAATTTACTACCATATTCCTTTCTTAATTTAACTGTCAAGTTAAATGAAACAACGGAGTTATCAACTAATTACGGGATTTTCACCAAATATTGAATCGTAGTATAAATCACAACTTGACTAAATTAAACCTCAAAGTACTAATTTTATAACAAGACAACAGAGTATCAAGTGAGCAAGCAACTGTGAAAGTGAACCAAATATGTAATCGTATATGTCAAGAATATGAGAAAAACAGTGATGTACAAACCTCTATGACTAAACATAAGAACCAAATAAACAACAATTTTTAACAAAAGAATTGGTTAGATCAAGACATGCCAGAAATAAAAACTTTATAAACATTTAGGATTTCGTGACATTTCAGAAGCGAACACAAGTAATAACTGAAATATTTCTAATCAAACAATTATTAGCACACATAGATAATTTTCAGATCCAATAGGCACAGGTAAAGGCAATACGAAAAGAAAACGTCAACAATTAGTAACCAAACATGGGAATGTTTGCTGTCTCACGGTGGCAGTGGCAGATCTGGTTGCTGTTGGCCGGAACTAATAGGGAAAATGATGAAGCGGAGAGAAGCGAAAAATGAGCGGGGAAGAAAAGAGAAGTAGGGAGATCGGGTGTTGGTGAGGGGAGGCGATGGTGTCTTGGTTCACAGTGGTTTGGGGTGTGGTGGTCTTCGACCGGAGTTCGCCAGTGGAAGCGTGAAACAGAGGGAGATCTGGTTAGGGTTCTGTGTGGCTTTCCGGTGGGTGCTAATGGTTTCTCGATGGTGCGGTTCCGAAGAAAAGAAGGTGGAGGAGAAGAGGAGAGGTTGTGTGTGCGGCGGGTGAGGTATAGAGAAAATAAGAAATAGGCTTAGGGTTTGGGGGAATTAAGGATATTAAAGAAAATGGGTAGATTTAATCTCAGCCGTTGATCAAATGGAATGGAGAGCTAGGATTAGTTTAGGTCTCATGGGTCGGGTTTCGGGTTATTTAAAAATGGGTGGCGGATCGGGTTAAATAAATAGGTAGATTTAAATGAAACTAAATTTGGATTTAAGATTTGGCCAAAACTTAATACAAAACGGCTAGAATTGGCACAAATTGGATACAAAGTGGCTAGAGTTTAAATAAGTTGGGCTAAGACTGAATTAAGCTGCTATATAATTAATAAAGTACTACACTTGTAAATGATTCAGTAAATAGGTAATATAATAGTTTAATTTATAAATAAAAGATATAAATATTTTATTAATATAAATAATTTATAAAATTTAAATAAAATTATGCAAATATTATTATATAAATAGTTTATAATATTTAAGTAAAATTATATATTTTAAAATAGAGGCTTGTTTAATTGAAACTATGTATGCGTATATATTAATACGCAATATACTATATACAACATAATTACATAACATTAGAAAATTTATAAATTGAAACTAAATGTAAATAAATATTTTAAAATCATAATTTAGAATAATTATGTAAAATTTAAAAGTTATGATAATTAATTATCAAAAATATTCTTAATGTGAATTAGAGAATTATGTAAAAATATAATTTTTAAAATATGTATATATAAGCAGTGTATACAGGCGTAAGGAGGTTAAATTTGGGTGTCAACAACCGCCTCTTTTTTCTCGGGAATGAAGGATGAATTGGTGAGCAAAGAACGTTGACCTAGTAGCCAATTTTGTCCGACAGAAGAAAAAATTTTCGGTGTGACAGGACGAAACAAAATGGAGCTATGAATGTATTGTTGCCAAGACTTCAGTTTCAAGTCGCCTACATATCTCGAGTTTTACGAGAATTAGGCCGTGTGTAGTTTTAGATTTAGGGAGGAAAGGGATCTCTAAAAGAATTTGATAGCAAGAGGGTTGAATAAAGATGGAAGTGGCACGAGGTGATAAAAGTGGAGATATGAGAGGAATGAGAATCATTACCTTGGTATCACATCGAGGATAGAAGATCGAGGGTGGGAGTGAAAGGGAAAATCGATTCGATACGACGGAAGAGTTGTCATTTGCTCTAATTTTATACCTGCAAACTTTAACAATACTAGACAAAATGGTTAAATATAATAAAATATGAGCTAATATGAGACTAGTTTCATAATAAGTATAAATAAAGGGAAGATATTCCTTTCGGGACCTTCAAAAGTTTTCCCCAGTTCCCACTTTCCAAGGATGATACCTGTATAACTAGGTAAATTGGTTAGTACTCAGATACATATATAAAATTATTTTATAATAGACATATCCTGTTCTAAGGCGGATAAACCCAACTATTCGGGCTTGATTGTAATTAACGGGCTCAAATATAAATCACAGGATCAAAATCTAAATTACAAGCTCAAAATATAAATCACGGGCTCAAATGCAATCACGGCGTCAAAACATAAAGTACGAGCTCAAAATATAAATCACGGGCTCAACAAAAAACGAACTCAAATTCAATTACAGGCTCGAAACATAAATCGCAGGCTCAATACAAATCATGGGCTCAAAATGTAAATTACGGGCTCAACTGTCTATTTTTAGGTCGAACTAACCCAATTGACCTATTTTAGAAAGGATTAGCCTAATTATCCGATTGTAGGGTGCACAAACCCAATTGTCCAATTTTAGGGCGGATTAGCCCAATTGTCCGATTGTAGAGCGGACAAACCCAACAGTAATGGAATAATAGTAGCAAAATAGTAATCTGAACGTAGCATAATACAAACTTGATTGAGTAACATTATAGTAACATAATACGGGCCTGATTTGAATAGTGGGATGATAGTGGCATACCAATAATATGATAGGAGTTGGACGGTAGCATAATACGGGCCTGATTGAATAACAAAATAGTAGCGGATAGTGGCATAATAACACGGTAGAAGCTTGATGGGCTTGATCAAATAATAGTATATATAGGGGTATAATAGCACGGTAGAAACTTGATGGTAACCTAATACGGTCCTTATCAAATAATAGTAGCACGATAATAGCCTATTAATAACACGATAACAGCTTTATGGTGGCATAATGGGGGCCTGCTAGAATAACACAATAGCAATATGCTACGGCATAGTAATAACTTGAATAGTAGCATAATACGGGCTTAGTAACACAATAATGGCATAATAATAACTTGGATAATCAGTTAAGAGTATCATGATAGGGGTCTGACATAAAGATATCATGATATGGGCTAAATTTGAGAGAGTAGAGCATTGGTCATTTTTTATAACGAGAATATTTTGGCATTGTCTATCACTCCTGCAGTCACAGAAAATTTGTAAGTTTTTAAAAAAGGCAAGGTTGGTACGTACCTTTGCTTGTCCTTTGTTTCTTGTCGTTTTTTCGACCTCTAAGGGCTTCCATTAGTCTTGGTGAAATTTTTTAGGGATGCTCAAAAATTTCTGCCCCAGTTTAGAACGCAAAACTGCTTTGCACATTTCCTTGTTGCCTGCTTGTGAAATTTTTAAGGAAATCTTAAAAATTCAGCCCCAGTTTTACTGTTTTATTTCTACTTCACTCAAAGAAGATTGTCAGTTCAAAAGAAAACGGTTGTCTTATATTTGAACATCAAGACCCAGTTTTTAATCCTCATTTGCCATTCAATGGTCAAATCAGACTGTCATAGGTTTCATGTTTGGATGTGAGCAAGATATTTGATTTGGGCTATGGGAAAAAAAATTTATTCGATTGAGACCGAGCCCAATAATGGGTTGCCTACGTATCCCAAATGAGAATCAGGTCAAACGTAGTTCATGAGTTCAAAGAAAGGAATAAAGATGGGAAAGCTATAGAGCGGGGAAGTGGAGAATAAAGGCACATTGCTTATGACGGTCTCGTCTTTGTCAGTTCCCTTTACGCTTCTTTGTCAAATATCTCGAAACTATTTTGTCGGATCACCTTGGGCGAAAATTACTCCAGGAGTGATGTGGTTGTAGTTCATTGGCCCTCGATGCACTATTATCTTTCTCTTATCAATCAAATCTTGAATCTTGTACCTTAGTGCTTCACATTCTTCAGTATCATGGCCTTGAATATTTGAATGGTATGTGCATCTCTTGGAAGGATCAAAATTTGGGGACGGATATTTGTGAATCCATCCACCCCTTGGTTTTAAAATTCCTTGGGCCCTCAACCTTTCAAATATACTCGCCAAAGATTCAACTAGAGGGGTAAAGTGTGAGACCTTACTTCTTTTAATTGACCACAATTGAATTGTATCGGATGAGCGTGGTATTGAGAATAATATTGATTGAAATGACGTGGTGTATGATAAACTTGGCGTTGAGAACCCTGCACGTTGCAAGAGTCAAAGATGGCGTGTACTTGTTGACTATCTTGATGGTATTGTGGTGGAGACATAGTGTTTGAGATATCTTCTTCCCTTTTCTTCGAAGGACCTTTTGGTGCTTGAGAATTTGTCTGTGTTACGGATATATCAATAATTCTCCCTGTTCGAATGCCATATTCTAGTTCTTTCCCGATTCGAATCAGACTTGCAAAGCTATGAATGATTGTGAGATACAAGTATTTATGGTAGATACCATCTAGTGACTTGATGAAAAATTGGACTAATTCTTCTTCAGATAGTGAATGAAGTATCTTGGGAGCTTCCCTCCTCCATCGTATCACATATTCCTCAAAAGATTCATGACCCATTTTCCTTACTTCGAGCAATTTCAGAAATGTCTGATCAATCTTGGTGTTAAACTTATATTACTCTACAAAATCTCAAGCCATATTTCCCCATGTATGCCATTTGTTGAAGTCTTGCTTGACATACCAAGTGAATGCCATTCCCGACAGACTCTGCATAAATAATCTCATTAAAAGAGCTTCATCGTGTCCAATTCCGACCAATCTACCGTAATAGTCCTTCAGATGCTCGATTGGGTCTCCATGCCCATCAAAGATGTTGAATTTTGGGATCTTGTATCCCGGTGGCATCTTAACACTTGGATGTAGACATAACTTTTATACCTTAGATCTGAAATATTTCTGGAGCGTAATATCTCATCCACAATCTTCTCCAAATCATTGAGCTCTTTCTGTAGTGCCATGAGCTTGGTCTGCTCGTCTCCGGATATTACTATATTTTGTAAAGTGCCCAGATGAGTGTGTGCTGAAAGAATCTGTTGAGGGAGTGTATGAATGGGGGATGGACGGAGAGGTACAGTTTGTGTTAGAGGAGTACCAAAGTTTGTGTTAATAAGAGGATTAGGATTGTTCGAGATGTTGGACATTTTTCAAATTGCAGATTCTCAACTGAATCGATGTTCAAATACCCGAAAACCTTTAAGCAAAATAAACTAATCAAATATAAACATCAGTTAACATATAACATAAATAAGAATGATAAGATTAATAACATCAAAATGATGAATTCATTAAAAGGCAGATAATCAAATTCAAACATTGAATTAAATGCAAACATTTGATAGCACGAAGTGTACAACAATATGGAACTTATTAATTGACGAGTGCTATAGAGATAAGATTTGAATGAATGGATACTGACAACGCTAAAGTTTAGCAAGTCAATGGAATAAATAAGGTCGACTTATGTTAAATATCATATTCTTGGCTTAACGCATACCCTCAATTGTTGCTACCAAATCATTTTGTCAGCTCAGTTTCAACTTCAGAAGACTGTTCATGGAGTTTTAAGGAACTTGCGGGGGTGTAAAAGCTTTATTATGGTGATACTGAAACCATTAAATGAGCGCCTATGTATCCCGAATGGGAAATCATGTCAATCGTAGTTCACAATACAAAGAAGTTGAAAATGAGGAAAGCTGAAAAAAGGAAAGCAAATAGAAATGGTAGTCTTGCAAACTATGAGATGTCATCTCTTTTTCAAGTCTCTTCTTCAAATGCCTTGTTGCCAACTCTATCAGTTGAAAGTTGCACTCATTTCTTGATTGTCCTTGGCATGGTTGCTTGGTTTTGGGAATAAGTTGCAGCAACAAATTTTGGATAAGGTGTCGGGATATAATCTGATGTTGGAGCAATGGTTGGAGGCAGATACCACATAGTCTGAACTAGAAGCCTCATGGTGAAGGGTGGGTGATATGTTGGAGTATAGTTTGATGTCAAAATGATTTCTGGGGGTTGATACCATATAAGCTGAGGGAGAGATCTTTGTGATATCCTACCACTGATTATCAACTTTCATATCTCTTCCTATAAATGGCGGCACACATTTATATCATGATCTTGCATGCCAGGATTAGAAGTGCAAATGCTTATTTGGGTCAAAGTCCTTGCATAAAGGATTAGGGATGCCGTCGTTCTTTGGATGTAAAATTCCATGTGACCTTAACATCTCAAAAGTAATTGCAGGTGGTTCAGCCAACTGAGTCATAACTTGGGGTTTCCTTGCTTTGAACTTTGGAGGTTTGATAATAACTTTCCCTTTATCCTTGGATTGTAGTTTGCCAGACCAAACTTGTTGTGCATCATCACTTTTCCTATGACCGGTTCTGTAATCTTCCTCTTCGGTTTGTTGTCATACTGTTCCAGAAAGTTGCTACCCAAATGGTTCCAAGAAGCCCATTCTTTTGTGTCTTTCTTCGCGTACCACATCAAGGTTGATCCAATGAGTGTCCTAACGAAAAGTTTCATCTTAAGATCTTCACTTTGTCCAATACTCACTAGTTTGTCGAGTTCTGCTTTTAAATGCGAATGAAGATCTCCAGACCCATCGAATAATGGAAAATCAAACTCTTTTTCCTCATCCTTCGTTAGTTCGGCCAATTTATCCATCTCCATTTCTAGCCAGATTCTGCCATGTAGCTTGAGAGCTTATCTCCTCTTTCCTTTCCTTGCCCATTCTTGCCAAACCATCGAGTGTTTTTAGAAATTCTAGTGAATATAAGCTCGATCCCTCTTGCCCATTTTGTACGAGTGCAGTGGAGAAAGCGAGAGGCGACACAGTGTGGACAGGAGCAGTGAAGTGACTCTTAGACATTGATTCTGGAAAACCTGGTGGTACATCAGATGAGTTTCTAAGGTCAACAACCAATTGTCACGCCCCTCCTTGGGAGGCATGACTGACACCTGGTGCCCTACTAGGACCTGGACTGCTGGACTACTGAGCCTAAGCACTTCTGATGTCAGGATGGCTCTAATTCTAGATTTATGAAAACAACGGGCTATATAACAGCTGTAAATACAGCCTCCGGCCGACAAGGCCTATAGCCACCTGTAGGAATATAACAGCTACCTAGAACAACTGAACATAAGGGAACCTATGCGGGCCGACAAGGCCATCATGCTGACTAGTTATCACTGAAAAGTAGAATCAAGTGCTAAACTGATCTGTGACCGACAAGGTCACCAACTGACAACTGAACAAGGCCCCACACGGCCATCACATGCAAACTAAAAACATACACACGGCCCCACACGACCGGTATAACTAACCACAGGAAATATACAATCCGCAAGCCTCTTAGAATAATAAGATAGTCGGGACAGGGCCCCAGCCTACCCATACTGTACAAACAAAAAGGGAAGTAACCTTTAGCTGTCAAGCTCCGGATAACAGGAGATGAAGACTCTGTACGTTGGCTGGAACTACGAGGGATTTGTTCCTTGTCTATGAGTACCTGCAGGCAAGTAATGCAGCACCCCAAAACGGGCATCAGTACCACCGGTACTGAGTATGCAAGCAATAACTGAAAATAACTGAAAGCAAACAATAATACTGATAGATACTGAAGTAATAGGAGACGGGCTGAGACTGACTGAAAAAAGAGCGTAACTTTACTGAAGAGAGTAAGAGTCACACCCGATAACATGGCGGTCTACTTTCTATCTATTAATAACTAACACAACATAGCATACAAGAACCTTACCATCCCCCATAAGCCGTAAGGTACCAACCAACACACAATCTAAATACACCTACCCAGGTCATGCCATCCACCTAGTAACTATGAGCATCCAGTCGGCCCCCTAGGTATGCAACTTGGGCTTGCTGGGCCCCTGACTATAGTTATATCTGAGTCCGGAGGACTCCTAAAATTTGAAATCTGCACCCCGGGCGCAAGCTCTCGACAGGGGGTGTGGCATAGTGCTGATCAGCCTGCTATGGGGAATCTCCATCCCATCTTCGTCCGCTGGCGGATGGCATGCCACTCCGTAGAGCGAAGTATCCTCACCCTCTGGCGGGCGAGTCGACACAGCTATTAACCCTAGGGTGGTCAAGGAAGCTCTAAGGGTGCCCAACACAGAACAAATCATGTCTCCACAGATAGCAATAGCCACATGTAATATATATACTGGATCTGATAATAATATTTATGTTCTGGTATTTTGTTCTGAATCTCATATTAAAATGTACTGAATCTGATACTGAAATATACTGAATCTGTAATAATATTTCTGGAATATTCTGCTGGGACTTATACTATTTTACTGAATTTCATGTTGAACATTGTATTATAATTCTAACATGCTTACTGAACTCATATTGAATATAATATACGGCTTCTGAAACATTCTACTGGAATTTGTACTATTTTTCTATACTGGAACTACTAGCTTGCCGAAAGAAACTAGCTTTACATACCTTAACTGTCGGCTTCCTGATTAACTGGCGTAGTTCGGCTAATATTTAGCTATTTCCCCAACTTTATTATTATTAACGAAGGAATAGAATTAATTATACTATTATTTTGGAGAGAAACCATACTTATGAATACATTTACTGCCTATTTTTCAACTTATCGAAGAACGGCCGAAAACTCGCAATTTCTCGGGAGTCTAGAAGGGAGAGATGCTTATTTTAATACCGGGAGTGTATTAACACTAATTTGGAGCAATTTCAATCACTTTGACTCGGCGGGTCACCGCTTCGCTGGGCAATTCTCGCAAAACTAACTCTGTAGGAATGCTCCCTGCAGCTTTATACTTCGGCACCCGAAATTAATTTGAGTTTGGACTGCATTTGACGGTGTAATCAGACGAAAATCTATGTTAACCCTTCATCCTCTCTGTTTTATGGTCGTTTTCACTGAAAATAATATAATAAATGACTTAAAAATGAAGTGGGAGGCCTTATATACTTGGGGCCTTTAAGTTGCATTTGTCGAATGCGACTTATAAGTCGCATTTGCCTTGCGACGCTCCGACTTGGCGCTTGTCCGGTCTCTCCCCGGGCCCTTTTCTCGCATGTATGGCATTTTAAAACTCTTAACCAACATGTGAATAGGCCAAATAAGTGTTAAAAACTTACGGGGTGTAACATCCTTCCCCCCTTAAGAACATTCGTCCTCGAATGTTAACTTCCGTTTACAGAAATTTTAACTTGCTCTACCTTTTCTGGAAAAATTTCGGCAGAGTTCCCCCTGTAATATGGACTATCTCAAAAATCCTGAAACGCAGAAAAGTACAATACAGGTACTCCATATAATACTATAGCATCCATTACATAATAAACTAAAGTCAACATCTCACTCATACACATGAATATAAAGCAACTCATAAAACAGCAATATCAACATACCTCTGACTAACTAAGTCTGAAATAACTGAGGGTATCTGGCTTTCATATCTTCTTCTGCTTTCCAAGTCATTTCCTCTCGATTCCTGTTACGCCATAATACTTTGATAGAAGCAACATCTTTAGTTCTCAATCTGTGGATCTTCCGGTCTAGTATGGCTACTGGAACTTCTTCATAGGCCAACTCCTCTGTAACCTGAACATCTTGGACTGGGACAATTCTGGAGGGATCTCCTATGCACTTTCTCAGCATTGATACATGAAAAACTAGGTGGAAAAATTTTAACTCTGGAGGTAAGTCTAACTCATATGCCACTTGGCCTATTCTTTGGCGAATCCCATAAGGCCCAACAAACCTCGGGCTGAGCTTGCCTTTCTTCCCAAATCTCGTTACACCCTTCATCGGCGAAACTTTTAGAAACACCCAATCACCCACATTAAATTCCAAGTTTCTGCACCACTCGTCAGCATAAGATTTCTGGCGGCTCTGAGCAGTCAGTAAACGTTCTCTGATAAGCTTTACTTTTTCCTCTGACTGATGAATGATATCTGGCCCAATCAATGCTGATTCTCCTACCTCAAATCAACCAACTGGAGGTCTGCACTTTCGCCCATATAATGCCTCATAAGGCGCCATCTGAATAGCTGAATGGTAACCACTATTATAGGTGAACTCAATGAGTGGTAAATGTTCATCCCAGCTACCTCCGAAATCTAACACACATGCTCGCAACATATCCTCGAGCGTTTGAATGGTGCTTTCTGCCTGCCGATCTGTCTGAGGATGAAAAGTTGTGCTCAGGTTAACCTGCATCCCCAAGCCTCTCTGAAATGATTACCAGAATTTAGCTGTAAACTGCGCCCCTCTGTTGGAGATAATGGACACTGGAACACCATGCAACCTGACTATTTCTCTGATATACAGATCAGCATTATTCTCGGCGGAAAAGGTAGCCTTTATTGGTAGAAAATGAGTTGATTTTTTCAATATATCAACAATCACCCAGATCGAATCATATCTACGCCTGGTGCGGGGTAATCCTGCTACAAAATCCATATTTACTGCTTCTCATTTCCATAGAGGCACAGTTATATCCTGAATCAGTCCGCCTAGTTTCTGATATTCAGCTTTTACCTGCTGGCAGTTGGGACACTGAGCTACGAATTCTTCTATCCCCTTCTTCATTCCTGGCCACCAGTAGATTTCTTTTATATCGTGGTACATTTTTGTCAAACCTGGGTGGAGACAATAACGGGCATAATGTACCTCTCCCATAATCTGCTGGCGAAGCCCTGCAACGTCTAGAACACAAAGGCGATATTTATATCGCAATACCCCATCCTCGGTTGTCTGAAAATATGTCACCTCTCCTTGTTGAACTCTGTTTCTAAGCTGAACCAGGCTAGGATCTTCACACTGCCATTCCTTTACTTCCACGACTAAAGACGACACTGTAGTGTTCTAGATTACCGCTCTATTGTCCTTTGTTTCTACTACACGAACGGCTAAATTGCCTAACTGATGCAATTCCTGGGCTAATTCCTGCTGCTCAAGTTGTAAGTGTGCCAGACTTCCCATAGATTTACGGCTAAGGGCATCTGCCACCACATTAGCTCTCCCTAGGTGATACAGAATATTCACATCATAGTCTTTCAACAGCTCTAACCAGCGACGCTGCCGCAAATTCAACTCTTTCTGGGTGAAGATATATTGTAAGCTCTTATGATCAGTGAAAATATCCACGTGGATGTCATACAAGTAATGTCTCCATATCTTTAAGGCGTGAATCATCACAGCCAATTCCAGGTCATGGGTAGGATAGTTCTTTTCATGTTTCCTCAGCTGTCTGGAAGCATAAGAAATTACTTTACCATGCTGCATCAACACACATCCTAACCCAACACCCGAAGCGTCACAATAAACTGCATAACCTTCTGTACCTTCTGGCAATGCTAACACTGGAGCTAATGTTAACCTGTCTTTCAATTCCTGGAAGCTCTGCTCACATGCCTCAGTCCACTGAAATTTTGCTGCCTTCTATGTTAGTTTAATCAGAGGTGCTTCTAAGGTGGAAAATCCTTCAACAAACCTTCTGTAGTACCCTGCTAACCCCAGGAAACTGCGTACCTCAGTCGGAGTGGTAGGTCTGGGCCATGCTTTTACTGCTTCTATCTTCTATGTATCTACCTGTATACCAGCATCTGACACGATATGACCCAAAAAGGCTACTGAATTTAGCCAAAATTCACATTTAGAGAACTTGGCATACAGCTGACGGTCTCTGAGAATCTGGAGCACTGTCCGCAAATGATCCTGGTGGTCTGCCTCTGAGAGAGAATACACAAGAATATCATCAATAAACACTATCACGAACAAGCCCAGGTATGGTCTAAAAATATTGTTCATCGGGTCTATAAACACGGCTAGAGCATTTGCCAGCCCAAAGGACATGACTAAGAATTCAAAATGGTCGTATCTGGTCCTGAAGGCAGTCTTTGGAATGTCCCTTTCACGAACCCGAACTTAATGATATCCGGACCTTAAGTCAATTTTGGAGAAATATCTGGCTCCCTATAACTGATCAAATAAATCATCTATTCTGGAAAGCGGATACTTATTCTTGACTGTGACTTTATTCAGTTGTCGATAGTCTATACACATGCGGAGGGAACCATCCTTCTTTCTCACAAACAAAACTGGCGCACCCCAAGGTGAAGTACTCGGCCTGATAAAGCCCTTGTCTAACAAATCCTTCAACTGCTCCTTTAGTTCTCTGAGTTCAGCAGGAGCCATGCGATAAGGGGGAATTGATATGGGCTGAGTGCCCGGCAATAAATCAATTGCAAAGTCTATTTCCTTTTCTAGGGGAATACCAGGTAACTCATCTGAAAATACATCGGGGAATTCATTCACCACTGGAATAGACTGGAGAGTCGGAGGCTCTACCCGAACATCCTGAACTCTGACAATGTGGTAAATGCACCCCTTGGCTATCAACTTTCTCGCCTGAATATAGTAAATAAACCTACCTTTTAGCATATCTGTACTGCCCTTCCACTCTCGTACTGCCTCCCCTGGAAAGTGAAATCGGACCGTCTTGGTCCAGCATTCTACATTGGCATAGCATGGAGCTAACCAATCCATACCCATAATGGCGTCAAAATCAACCATTTCTAACTCTACCAAATCTGTTGTTGTGTGACGGCTAGCAACCTTTACTGTACACCCTCGATAAACCCTTCTGGCTATGATAGAGTCACCGACAGGTGTAGATACTGAAAAGGGTTACTGAAGCAATTCTGGTACAATACTGAACTTTCGAGCCACTAATGGAGTAACATAGGACAAGGTAGATCCCGGATCGATTAATACATAAGCAGGGTGAGAGCAAATAGTCATCATACCTATCACAACATCTGGAGATGCCTCTGAATCCTGTCTCCCTGGTAATGCATTGGTACGGCGTGGGCCCGTACCTGAACTAGAGGCCCCTGATCTGCCTCGGCCTCTGCCTGCTGAAACTGAGGGCCTGCGCTCTGCTATGGCTGATGGAGCTCACAACCCTGCTGATGCCCTGTCCTGTCTATCCCGATCATCTTGACCCCTGACTGGACAATCTCTCATCACATGACCCTCATGTCCACATATATAACACCCTGTGGAGCTATATCTGCAAGCTCCAAAGTGGCGTCGGCTGCATATAGGGCAAAGTGGTGGTGTATACCTGCTCCGCTCTACTCTCCTCTGCTGGGGTGAATCTACTGTTCGAGAACCTCCACCGGACTCTGACTGTCATCGGCGACTGAATCTACCCCTATGGTGTTGTGATGGAGGCGGGGGTATAGGTGGCCTATCTGACAACCGTGGCCTAGGCCCTCTCGGAATCTCCCCCTGTAACTCATCTGACCTATCCCTGTGGCGTTGTTCCTGACTTGTTCGTCTGTTATCCTATTGCCGCTGTCTGAGACCCTCAATAGTCTAAGCAAAAGCCTGCACTCGAGCAATATCCACAAGCCTCAATATACTCTAGGTTCAGCCCCACAATAAACCGGTGGACTCTGGATGGCATATTATCTACAAAAGCCGGAGCATAGCGGGCCAAAGAATCGAATTGCAAGGCATATTCTCGAACACCCATCACCCCCTGCTCTAGGTGTAAAACCTGGTCCATCCGGGCCTATCGGATCTCTCGTGGTAGGTAACGGTCCAGGAAAGCCACTAAAAAGCTGGACCAAGTCAGAGGGGCAACATCTCTCCCTCGAGACCTTTCCCAACTCTCATACCACAACACAGCAATATCCCTCAGTCGGAATAGCGCCAATTCAACCGACTTTGTAGATGTAACATGCATTACTCGGAAAATCCTCTGCATTTGATCCAGAAAGTCCTGAGGGTCCTCTGTCCGATCCGACCCTGTGAACTGTGGGGACCTAGTGCCAGGAATTCTCGGACCCTCGAACTACCAGCCCCACCTGATAACTCTGCAGTTGTAGGTGGCATTGACTGGCGCTAAGTAGCCATCATTTGCGCTAACATAACTACGACACTCCTGACCTCCTGGTCAGATGCTGTAGGTATAGGAACTGTCGGAGGTGGTGTCGTCCCGAGTGACTCCTGATGGGGTGGATACCACTGAGAAGGTCGGTACGATGCCTCTGTATCGCCCTCAGATCGGGCTGATTCTAATCGAGACTGGGGAATCCTACTGGTGCCCTTTCCTGCTGCTGTATCCAGTCTTCGACCTGTGATAGGATGTCGTTGATCTGACATTTTATCTGTAAACAAAGAGTATAGTAAGCTTCAACAAATCAACCCTATACTGTACTGCTCTATGGCACGATTGAATGTGAAGAAAGAGTAACCATCCTATCATGCATTGCAGTCTCCTGCCTATGGTATGTGGTTCACAACACATCCATACACAAGACTCTACTTAGCACGGCTTGCAGACTCCCTGAGATACGACCTGCTCTAATACCAAGTTTGTCACGCCCCGCCTTGGGAGGCATGACTGGCACCTGGTGCCCTACTAGGACCTGGACTGTTGGACTACTGAGCCTAAGCACTTCTGGTGTCAGGCAAGCTCTAATTCTAGATTTATGAAAACAATGGGCTATATAACGGCGGTAAATACAGCCTCCGGCCGACAAGGCCTATAGCCACTTGTAGGAATATAACAGCTACCCAGAACAACTGAACATAAGGGAACCTATGCGGGCCGACAAGGCCACCATGCTAACTAGTTATCACTGAAAAGTAGAATCAAGTACTAAACTGATCTGTGACCGACAAGGTCACCAACTGACAACTGAACAGGGCCCCACACGGCCATCACATGCAAACTAAAAATATACACATGGCCCCACACGACCGGTACAACTAACCGCAGGAAATATACAATCTGCAAGCCTTTAAAAATAATAAGATGGTCGGGACAAGGCCCCGACCTACCCATACTGTACAAATAAAAAGGGAAGTAAACCTTTAGCTGTCAAGCTCCAGATGATAGGAGTTGAAGACTCTGTACGCTGGCTGGAACTAAGAGGGATCTGTTCCTCGTCTATAAGTACCTGCAGCCAAGTAATGCAGCACCCCAAAGCGGGCATCAGTACCACTGGTACTGAGTATGCAAGCAATAACTGAAAATAACTGAAAGCAAACAATAATACGGATAGATACTGAAGTAATAGAAAACAGGCTGAGACTGAATGAAAAAAAAGCGTAACTTTATTGAAGAGAGTAAGAGTCATACCCGATAACATGGCGGTCTACTTTCTATCTATTAATAACTAACACAACATAGCATACAAGAACCTTACCAGCCCCCATAAGCCGTAAGGTACCAACCAGCACACAATCTAAATACCCCTACCCAGGTCATACCATCCACCTAGTAACTATGAGCATCCAACCGGCCCCCTGGATATGCAACTTGGGCTCGATGGGCCCCTGACTATAGTTGTATCTGAGTTCGGAGGACTCCTGAAATCTGAAATCTGAAATCTGTAATCTGAAATTTGAAATCTACACCCCGGGCGCAAGCGCTCGACAGGGGGTGTGGTATAGTGTTGATCAGCCTGCTATGGGGAATCTCCATCCCATCTTCGTCCACTGGCGGATGGCATGTCACTCTGTAGAGTGACGTATCCTCACCCTCTGGCAGGCGAGTCGTCACAGCTATTAACCCTAGGGTGGTCAAGGAAGCTCTAAGTGTGCCCAACACAGAATAAATCATGTCTCCACAGATAGCAATAGCCACATGTAATATATATACTGGATCTGATAATAATATTTATGTTCTGGTATTCTGTTCTGAATCTCATATTAAAATGTACTGAATCTAATACTGAAATATACTAATCTATAATAATATTTTTGAAATATTCTGCTGGGACTTATACTGTTTTACTGAATTTCATGTTGAACATTGTATTATAATTCTAACATGCTTACTGAACTCATATTGAATATAATATATGGCTTCTGAAACATTCTACTGGAATTTGTACTATTTTGCTATACTGGAACTACTAGCTTGCTGAAAGAAACTAGCTTTACATACCTTAACTGTCGGCTTCCTGATTAACTGGCGTAGCTCGGCTAATATTCAGCTATTTCCCCAACTTTATTCATATTCACGAAGGAATAGAATTAATTATACTATTATTTTGGAGAGAAACCATACTTATGAATATATTTACTGCCTATTTTTCGACTTATCGAAGAATGGCCGAAAACTCGCAATTTCTCGGGAGTCTAGAAAGGAGAAATGCTTATTTTAATGCCGGGAGTGTATTAACACTAGTTTGGAGCAATTACAATCACTTTGACTTGGTGGATCGCCGCTTCGCCGGGTGATTCTCGCGAAACTAACTCCATAGAAATGCTCCCTGCAGCTTTATACTTCGGTAGTCGAAATTAATTTGAGTTTGGACTGCGTTTGACGGCATAATCGGACGAAAATCTACATAAACCCTTCGTCCTCTCTATTTTCTGGTCGTTTTCACTAAAAATAATATAAGAAATGACTTAAAAATGAAGTGGGAGGTCTTATATACTTGGGGCCTTTAAGTCGCATTTGTCGAATGCGACTTATAAGTCGCATTTGTAGAATGCGATTTATAAGTCGCATTTGCTTTGCGACGCTCCGACTTGGCGCTTGTCCAGTCTCTCCCTGAGCCCATTTATCGCACGTATGGCATTCTAAAACTCTTAACCAACATGCGAATAGGCCAACTAAGTGTCAAGAACTTATGGGGTGTAACACCAATCCTCTTATTCATTCTATTTTCCTTTTCATACTCTCCATGCTTGCCTCAAATGAAGTAACGTTATCCTGGCGTGACTCAAAATCTTGGTGCTTAGCTTCGTTGCCGACAAGATCGATAAACACTTTGTGGCTAGCCATTTAATCTGTTTTGATGTTCAACTTTAGTCAACCTTTGGAGTATAAGAAATACGCAAGATGTTAAAAATTATTGAGGAGAGTTGAAGTTATGAAACTTGCAATGCAAATTTTGAAACCTCAACTGCCAAGAGATAAATTAAAGAGAAGTTTGGACCTAATCTGGAAAAATCACGATTGTTATGAAATGATTACACAAGTGCGAAAAGAATGAATTCAAGATTACATTAAATAGTTAATTGATCGCGAGAAAAACATACTAAAGAGAGCATTTTGGGAGGCACATAGAAAATAATATTGCTGGAAGGAACCAAATGGTGAATTAGGTCCCAAGATTTTATGGTCCGTAAAATGTAAGGTATATATATGTAATATAAGATAGATCGAGTACAAGCAAAAGATGATTCCAGAATTATCTAAAATATTAGAAATCAAAACAAATACACAAGTAATTAAAACAACAATACGTATCATGCAGCAAATAATTTGCGCATCCGAATGTATTGTTGACCTCTTCTGTGTCGGAGGTAGGCCTAGCGAATTTTGAGAGACAAATATGCCATAATGAATCATTCTATTTGCTCTCCTTAAAATATCGATATAAATAATTTTTTTTTACATAATGAAATATTACAAGACTAAAAAATTACAAACAAAAATAAAAACTAAACTATAGTCGAAATGAAACGTTCCTTCTCCTTTTGGTTTCTTCAAAGCTTACATGACATGACTTAATAACCTTCATCATAAAGTGTTAGTATACCCTAAAGAGAAAATAGTCTACATTTTTAGGTACATTCACCTCTCAAAAAAAAAGAAGAAAATGCAAATAAGAATGATAATGTCCTTTTTGAGATTGTAAACCACTTGGGACTTTAGGCAAGGTCAAACTATTAGTCTTAATACACAAAGGGTATCAAGACCTCTTACGGATAATGCATGCATGATACGACCTAGACTTCTAAGAGTTAGGAAGACTGGAAGGTTTTCTTATGCGATAAGGTACGTGGTCGCATGGTAGTAAAACTATCCATCCACCCCACGTATATGCCAACTCTCTAAATAGATTTTTGAAAGAAATTCGAGAAGTGCAAAGCACAACTCGCGTGTATAGTGTGTGATAATGAGAAGTTCCCAAGTGGAGAAAATATGAGCGGAATGGCAATTTACAAAGCAATAATAATTAACACATAACGAAAAGCGGTAACACAATAAAAGTTAGGAACGCAATAAAAATTTAATGAAGCAACAAAAATAAATAAACATGTCATAGGTTATTCCGAATAAACACATAAAGAAAGAGTTGGAAAGTATTAATGTTAAATAATAACATTAAACAATAAATATACAAGGAAATAAGACTGAAGATTAAACATGTACTAAATAATTTAAATAAGGAAACAAATAAAGGTATAAAGGGGGAGGATTAAACATTGAAGAATATAATAATTTAAACAAGAAAGCAAATGGAAGGAAATAAATTAACTTAAGAGAGTAACAAATCCAATTAGACATATGCACTTAAAATTCACATAAATAAAGAAGGCATCCTTTTCGGGATTATAAATATACTTTGGGACACAAGGTAAGTTTGCTATTAGTCTTGATGCGCCATGGGCGTCGCAACTTCTTAGTTATGATGTATATTCCTTAGTAAAAGATTACACGGTCAAGCTCTAAGAATAAGAGTGGATTTAGACACGGTCCCTTCAAGCAGACAACTTGAGAATGGAAAAGTTCATGGTTGTCGACGCAACGCTGATCGACCAATCCACAAGATATTTTCCGACACAGGTGTTTTAAAAATGAAAGTCCATGTGACCACGCAACCATTCCAAAAGAAAAAGAAAGGAAGTTCCAAATGAAGGATGATATGAGCGGAAATGACAGTTTATAGGAAGCGTTAGCACGTAATGAAAAACATTTAACAAATCACATGATAAATAAAGAATATAATAACTACAAGGCAAGACAAACAAATAATAAACAAATCAAAAAAAAATAAATTTGTTAGTGATTTCACGTTTTAAGATATAATGATTCATAAAAAATAAAGTAAATATCTATAAAACAAGAAATGGGAGAAGGAAAGATGTAAATCAACAAATCAAGTAAACATATAAATGGGTAAAAGGAAGGAGATGAAACATGGTAGATTAATCAAGGAAGCAATTAAAGTATAAAAAGGAAAATGATTAAGCATGGAAACAATTTAGCTAAACAAGGAAGAAAATAAGAGGTAAAAGGAAAGGGGTTGAACATGGAAGAAAATCAACTAAATAAGGAAATAAATAAAGAGTAAAATATTTGGACTAAATATAAATTGAAGCATGAAAATAGATATGAAAGGAAAATAACTAATTACCAAAGGAAAAAGTAAATTTTAAAAAAAAGCAAACAAAATCCCACGTAAAATAATCCCGTTATAGTTAGAACCTAAGTATGTTTCCAGCAGAGTCGTCATACTGTTGCGATCCATTTTTCTCGGCGAAAAGCGGGTCAGGACATTTGACAACTCTTTTAGGATTAATTAGAGTGAAGAGTCGCCACCTAACGAATTAAGGTACGTTAGAACACCATTATACGCTAAAAGATCAATTTTACTAGCCTAGGTTGCCTGAGTCGGGTAAGGATTCAAGTCACCTTGAAAGAAAGGTGTTATGCACCTTTTGAGATCCACAAATGTGGATCCATTTCGATTCATTAATTATGTGGAGTAACTAAGTTGGCAAATAAGGTCAATAATTATTAAGCCTAAACTATATCTAAGTTATTCAAATACATTATTATGAAAATAGGCTAATCATTTTTTAACATTAACATTAGTATACCACAAGATTAGTATAACAAGAAGAAAGAAATGAGATAAGTAAGAAAAAAGAAACTTTGTCAATATACAAAGAGATAATTATTTTTATAATTCATGCAACAATCAGACAATTTTAAAAGGAAATAAAAATGAGTGCAAAACAAATAAATAACAATATTAAGAATTAGACCGAATCTCAAAGATGCGCCTACGTATTCCTGAAGGGAATCAGGTCAGACGTAGTTCTGCATTTTAAAAGGGAATATTTTAACCTAAAGGGATCATCCCGTGCAACTTAAATAATACTTCAAAACCGTTTAGATTGCTCGTATTATTCAGCGGGCACAGACAATCACATCCCACTAACCACCTAAATTAGTTAATTATTACTCCTAAAGCGTTCTAGACCAGAAAAGAGAACACTAACGCCCAAGAATTTGCCTACCTGTCCCGAACTTAAGGTCCAAGAGGCATTGGACTATTATTTTGGATTTGGACCTAAAATTCTTAGGGCTTTTTAAAAGTTAGCAATTGTCGAGCAAACAAGTAAGTATTAAAAGCAAATAGCATATTAAGGTTTTAGACAGACCTCCATCCTATGAGCATGATTTCTTAATATGAGAATAAATCCTGTGGGCATGGTTTCTAATGCAATATCGAATTTTAATGCACATAACATTCCTATTAGCCTTGATTTCTACATAAATTCATCATTGAATAAACAGACAGCATACATTTTTAAGAAACTTGAATTGTCCATACAATAAATTAGTGGCCAGATACGGAAAAAAAATACTTAATCATCATATTTAATTAATGGTGAGTAGTTTTATAATACAAAAACTATGATTTTTATTTGTGACTAACATTATTATGAAATACTATCTACAAGCGAATTCTTTAACAGGGTATCATAAGGTTCACATGCTTTCCAGATTAAAATGTCTATTACAGACTAATTCGACATGTTGTTATCGTATAACACTTATTAGCAGGGTGATTATTGAAATAAATGGAATATTATAATGATCAATTAATGGCAGACTGTTTGAAACTTCATAATTTATATGATGATCTTATTGTTTAGATATAAGTCTTATAGGCATGTTTTCTAAGTGTTTGCATCCTATAGGTATGATTTCTAATAGCTAAGTATGTATTAGTCCTATAGGCATGATTTATAGCAAAAAATAAATTCATCGATCCTATAGGCATGATCTCTAACCAATAATTAAGGCAGTAAAAAGCAATCTCCACCCCCATAGCCCCCTTTTCACTATTACTAAAGATATTACAATTATTACAGAATTGAAGAAAATAAAATAACAAATTAATACAACATAAAAAACACTGAATTAAAGAAAAAAATCCACAGGCTCTCTTGCCCCGAGCGACTCTTCCTTCCAAATTAATAATGACCTGTTAAACAAGTAATACAACAAATATACACGTAAAAATATATATTTGGGAGTCCATAAGTTACAACTTGTTTAGTTAAATCTTTTACAAAATACTTATACAAACAAGTTAAATTATGAAATTCAGGCACATATTATGAGACCTAAGAATACACAAAAATGTTTAAAGAGTTCATATTTATTATAGTATGATGCAAATACGAGTTCGCACATTGTATTATCAAAAAGTAGCATAGAGAAGTAAACTAACCAGTTAAATAGTAAAGGATATAATTAAGCAACAATCAATAGTTTTAAAAGAGGTTTTTTCAATAATTGATATCCGAACCTCAACACATCAAGATTATAAGAATCTCGTGGATCTCGAGCAGTGCTTATGTTGAGGCGGGATAGAAGAATTATGAATTTAAAGGAATAGAGAAGTATTTTAGAAGTAAAGTAATTTTTGTGTCTATGACAGTGTTCGAATGACTTGAAAAGAAAGGAAAAGACTGCTTAAATAGTTTAAGAAAAAGGAATTAAAGGAAATAAAAAAAGTCAGCCTAATTAATGAAAGCAATACTTTCCTTGAACAAATAGACGAAATCAGTCCATACTAAATAATATTTCCCATAAACGGACAAATACTAAACCGGTGAAGGAGAAAAATCATCAATCAACTACTTTTTCCTTAATTAGCAAAAACTGAAACTATATGAAATATTTACTATAAATAATTAAATAATAAATCAAATAAAGGGCAAATCAAATCAGAATTTACATTAAATCAATTAAGGGAGGAGCATAAAACAGTCCGTATGAATGAATTATTTTTCCTTAATTAACAAAAATCAAAAATCAAGATCCATCAATAAATCTCTATTTATCATAATTAATAAATTCAGAGAATAAATGAATCATCTTCCACATTAATACAATTGAATAAATATTTCATTACCATTTTGCATACAGCACAGGCGGTAGTCGTAATAGCAAATCAAGATCCAAAAATAATTTGTTAGACTAATTTAGAGGCAGAATATTAAATTAATTTACTATCATATTCCTTTCTTAATTTAACTGTCAAGGAAAATCAAACAACATAGTTATCAACTAATTGCGGGATTTCACCAAATATTGAATCGTAGTATAAATCACAACTTGGCTAAATTAAACCTCAAAGCATTAATTTTATAACAAGACAGTATCAAGTGAGCAAGCAACTGTGTATATTAAAATTTTAACAGAGGGTGAAAATGAACCAAACATGTATTCGTATATGTCAAGCATACGGGATAAAACAGTGACGTACAAACCTCTGTGCCAAAACATAAGAACTAAATAAACAACGATTTTTAACAAAAGAATCAGTTAGATCAAGACATGTCAGAAACAAAAACTTTGTAAACATTTAGGATTTCGTGAAATTTCAGAAGCGAACACAAGTAATAATTGAACATTTCTAATCAAACAATTATTAGCACACATAGATAATTTTCAGATCTAATAGGCATAGATAAAGGCAATACAGAAAGAAAACGTCAACAATTAGTAATCAAACATGGGCATATTTGCTGTCTCGCAGTGGCAGTGGAGGATCTGGTTGTTTTCCGGCCAACAGTGACCGAAACTAATGGGGAAAAATGATGAGGCGGAGAGAGGCGAAAAATGAGTGGGGGAGAAAACAGAAGGAGGGAGATCGAGGTGTTGGTGAGGGGAGGTGATGGTGTCTCGGTTCACATTGGTTCGGGGTGTAGTGGTCTTCGATCGGAGTTCGCTGATGGCGGCGAGAAACAGAGGGAGATCTGGACGGGGTTCTGTGTGGCTTTCCGGTAGGTGCTAATGATTTTTTAGTGGTGCGGCGCCGGAGAAAAGAAGGCGGAGGAGAAGAGGAGAGGCTATGGGTGTGCGGCAGGTGAGGTATAGAGAAAATGAGAAATAGGCTTAGGGTTTGGGGTGTTAAGGATATTAAAGGAAATGGGTAGAATTAATCTCAGCCGCTGATCAAATGGAATAGAGGGCTAGGATTAGTTTAGGTCTCATGGATCAGGTTTCGGGTTATTTAAAAATGGGTCGCGGATCGGGTTAAATAAATAGGTAAGATTTAAATGAAATTAAATTTGGGTTTAAGATTTGGCCAAAAATTGATACAAAGCGGCTAGAATTTGCATAAATTGGATACAAAGTGGCTAGAGTTTAAACAAATTGGGCTAACTAAATTAAGCTGCTATATAATTAATAAAGTACTACACTTGTAAATGATTTAGTAAATAGGTAATATAATAGTTTAATTTATAAATAAAAGATATAAATATTTTATTAATATAAATAATTTATAAAATTCAAATAAAATTGTACAAATATTATTATATAAATAGTTTATAACATTTAAGAAAAATTATACATTTTAAAATAGAGGCTTGTTTAATTGAAACTATATATGTGTATATATTAATACTCAACATGCTATATACAACATAATTACATAACATTAGAAAATTAATAATTTAAAACTAAATGTAAATAAATATTTTAAAATTATAATTTGGAATAATTGTGCAAAATTTAAGAGTTATGATAATTAATTATTAAAAATATTCTTAATGCGAATTAGATAATTATGTAAAAATGTAATTTTTAAAATATGCATATATAAGCGTATACGAGCGTAGGGAGGTCAAAATTGGGTGTCAACAGTGGTAATGTCAGTTATATGACGAGTCTCTCATTGTTCCTCATAATTTCAGTTATGCATGTACATCAGTCATGATATTATATTTTTAGCATATTTGACCCAAATGTTCGGTTTTACTTATGATTATCGATTTTCAACTTTGGGTCATTCGATTCAGTTATGATGTTCAGGTCATGATTTCATAAAATAGCATGCAAGCCCTACTCTCAGAATCTTATCTTGATTATGTTTTTTATACTATGTTGTTTAATGATTTTACTTACTTAGCGATTTTACTTACCTTGCATACTCAGTAAATTCTACGTAGTAACCGCATACTCTATGTTGTATCATTTTATGATACAGGCTTCAATATCCAGGCTCAGTCCCGCAGTTAGTCAGACTCCCAGAGTTAGCTTTCCTCAGCCCCAGTTGGTGAGTCCTCATCTGTCGAGGACCCTTCGCATCAGATGTATTTTGTATTTTCAATTTTCAGACTATATTGAGTTAGTTGGGGTCTTGTCCCATTAACTCGTCAGTGTTAGAGGTTTTTCGGACATAGTTTGTATTCATCTTTAGACTCATATATGTATTCAGATCTTATGTAATGTTCAGACTTCCACTTTGTTACTCATGATGATCCCCCATATTATTTGAATGAGATAGATGTTATGTTCATGCCATGGGTCGACTTGGAGCCTCTCGGGGTTCTTTGTCCCGTGTCTCGATCCGGGCCTATGTTCGGGTCATGACAGCCCAACTATAAGTCGAAAGAAGCTACACGATCACTGAAAGTAGGTAATTCACCTAGCAAGCTACCACCTAGTTCATTAGGTAACCCTGGTGCCACTGACTTGAAGGTAAGACCACTCTATCAAGATTCTAGTCTTATAGGCATCAAGGTACGCTCATGGCCTGTAGGCGAGCTTTACTGTATATATAGGCTTCTAACAGAAAGTTATATTGCCTAACTACGCCTTATGCTGCCTAATTTAAGTACGCTAACAGCTAACCACAAGCCTGTTTGGTCTCAGTATGGCAGCAAAACATTACTAGTCTCTCTAGATGGTAAATAACTGAATAGGGGATCTTTTTGTCGCTTCTAGCGATAGTCAAAACCAGATATAATCTTTTTCGGCAAGGAATACTATGTTACAACCTCAATCCATCTCGTAGTAGCTAACCACATCATGTATAAACATAAGCTACTACAAAGTATAAGTTGTATCAACTATACGACGAGAACAACTTGCCGAAATAGGTTAGCCTTAACATACCTCAATTGTCGAATTCTTATTTTAATCAATCCTGCTTTGATCCAAAACTTGTAATCCTTCTGTATTCCAGCTCTTGCGTCAAGGGAATAAAGTTGTTCCAATTCAAGAAAACAGCCAAAAACATCGAATATGAACCACAACGATCATAAGTTATACTCTATCCAATTCGGCCTAAAGCTTACAAATTTCAGAGAATTCAGAAGGTAGAAATACTTACTTATCGCTTGTGAACATTTAGGACTCAATTGGAAGTGATCTTCACGACCTCTACTCGGCAGGACTCCGTTAAACCGGCTAATTTCAAAGATTCAACTCTGTAGATACGTTCTTCGTAGACCCAAAAATCATTACCCAAGAAGAATATACAAACAAGTGATGTTTAGCAGCGTAATCCAGCTCCAATTCGAGGAAAACCTCGTAACTAATTTCCCTAAATCCATAGCGCTCTTTAGAAATATTTTAAATGAAATAAGATTTCACACTTAAACATATATATACTTGAGGCAGTGGGCAGGGTCCGCGGCGTGCTCCTATCGCGCCGCTTTACGGGCAAGACGTGCCGCTCAACGCGGGGGAGGGAGGTCTGCGATGCGGCACCTAGTGCAGCCTGCCTCCGGTCTCTTCCACCCACTAGCTCGGCGACACGCTCGCGCATTCCACCCCTGAGCCTTCTTCATCTCGCGTGGTACTCCATAACTCTCAACATGCATACGCATGCATTGGTTAAACAACGAAAACTTACAGGGTGTAACAAAAACCCAACAAGATTGGGATCGAATCCTACAAGGAATACGAGAGAGAAATTAATTATTGTAGTATAAAGTCCGACTTATGATCTAAATTTCTAGTAGAAAGCAGATAATGTTTGAACTAATAATTTCTACAAATTTTTATCAAATTGCAACAATGTAAGAGAGACTAGCTAAGGTTGTACATCCAAATGAGGACTAATGTCATTGGGTCTAACTAATAAATTTCGCTCGTAGATATGTATGGTCATAAGCAATGAATCTTATATTCATCTAAAGTCTTTCGACCTATTAGAGGATTATCACTCCAAGTTCTTTCGGTCCTTGAGTGTTTACTAAGAAACCCTTATTAAATATTACTGATTGACTATACATATAACAACTCAAGTCATAAGATGAGATTTGAAAGTCTTAAATCTCCGCTATTCATCCTTTTTTTCTAATCTAAGCTTCTTAGGTCAAGCAAGCTAAGAATAAAGACACAATTTGATGTTTGCAACCATCAAAATCATTTAAGAGTGAAAGGATGAACAGTAACCATGCAGCACTCTACTTACAAAATACTACATCTTGGAGACCCAATAACATAAATCCCACATTAGGAACGACAGACCTAGATGTGTGATTTAGCCATTCATTCTACCAATAATTAACTTAAAGAAGAGATAGATTAAGAGAGACATTACTGCTAACATTCAATAAGAGAGAAAACACAAGTTCACCCATGAAATGGTTGAAGGTTTTCTTTGATTCTCTTTGAAATAAATGCAAGTGTTTGTCTTTATAAAAGTGAACAAGTTTCTCTAACCACTTTCTCTGTCTAAAAAATTTGCTATGATAAAGTCGACATCTCCTATTTAATATGCACAAATAATCTATAATTGACTTTTATAGGTTTAAAAATTGGAGTATAAAATTTAGAAAACTGTCACTGTATTCCCACTCTGTGGGCGCAGATAAGACTGTAGAACTGATCTCCGTCCGCATTATTTAATAGGGAATCGAAGAGTGGATCTTTGAGGCCTAAGTCTTGTGTCAAATTCTGCGGCTTAATCATAGGACCTCATTCCTAGAATGCAGTCCGTACAACTGGTATGGCGTCTGCAGTATTCACAGGTCTTTGAATATAACATTCATTGGAAATGTGGGATCTTCTGTTTTCAACTTCAGCGGCCTCATAACCTTCACAGGGGAAAAAAATATTTGGTGGATTGCAATATTAAGTGATAGATAATCAGTCTTACCTTCTTTCCTCCTTTCATGAAATCTCTCCAACTACACACCTAATGACAAGTAGAAGAAAAGTTCTAACTATCAGAAAATTAAACTCACTTCAGTAAAGAACTATTACAAGATCTAGTCTAATTAATAGAAAAGTTATAGTAACAGGCTTCTGGAAAGCCAAAACTGTTTATTTTAGAGAGTTCAAGGTGTTTGGCCAAGATTTTACGAAAAAATAAGTGTTTTTTGAATTGATTGGCCAAAACACAAACTACTATTTATCAAAAATATTTTTTCCAAAAAGCAATTTTTAAAATAAGTAAATTTTAAAAGTTTAGTCAAACATGCTATTATTAGCTAAGACAGATTTTGCTCTGTGTTAGCTAATAGCTAAGATAGCCTATGATTTAGCAAAGAACCCCCTGCCCCTTGAAAAAATGAAGGAAAACCAGACATCACATATATGAGTCAGTCACATGGGCAAAATCATCACCCTCTGAAAAGTCCCTTTAAAATGTGAAAAGAATAATTATTATATGTTTTTAAAAAGTTAATTAATAGGGTTATACTCTCTCAATTTCAAAATAAGTGGTATTTTAGTCTTTTGATTTTGTTTCAAAAATAAGTAGCGTTTTACATAATCAATAAGACATTAATGATGGTCTTCCAGATTTACCCTTATTGAAATGAAGAGGGTTTTACCTAATCAAGAAAATATTAAAGAGTTATATCTTTTTAAGATTTTTTTTAGGGGTAAGTGGGTAAAAACACATTTTTCTATCTAGGAATGAGTAGTTTTATTAAATGGTGTGTCCAGGCTAAAAGCACGACTTATTTTGAAACGAAAGAGTATTAGTCAAATTGTAACCCTAATTAATTTTTTCTTAAAGAATGGGTAAACATTATCCTAACAAATAAAAAAAAATGAAGGGAGCCAAAAAGAACGTAGGAGTACTTTGTCAATTTAAAAATTAATAAAAAATATATTAATTAAATTATACTTCTAATTAATTTTTTCTGAAGAACTGTGCAAAACGTTATCTTGATAAACTAAAAGGGAACCGAGGAAGTAAAGTTTTTTCTTTTCACCTTTTTGGGTCCAAAAGGAAATATTAGTCTATTTGTGATGATGTTTGGCATTTTAGGCATTATATATATGGTGTAAATTTTATGTATACAAGTAGAAATTGTAGTATTATTATAACTATAGGTCGCAAATGGACGGGTTGAGTTGAATTTGAGTGGGTTAAAATGGGTTGAGTTAATAAATGAACGGGCTATTGACCCGCCCAAAAGTTATTTGGCTTCAAATGCGGGTCATAACTCAACTCACCCAACTATAATTAAATTTTAATTGTTTTATTTGTTCTTTTATAATCTTTTGATAACTTATAAAATTAATATTTTTTCTTTATTATGACTAAATATAACATATTGAGTAAAATAAAATGTCTTTTTAAAAATATTTTGATAAGATTTCTCATGAATCAATTTGGCCAGATATCAGTCTAAACTTTGATGAACTGAAATGAGTTGGACTGAAATGGATTAAGCTAATAAATGAACAGGTCAATTATCAACCCAAATTTTGAACAAGTTGGACAGCTTAAGATCTCATCAACTATTATCAGCACTAATTATAACACTTGCAAGTTGTAATCATTATTAGCAAAATTTGCAACTCCGCTAGGAAAATAATATAGTACTCAATTTCTTTAATTTTAATTTAATAAAATGAAGACACTTATCAAGTCTCTATTTATAAAGTGGTAAAAGTAATTTTGTCATGCCTTAAAAATTGGATAGCAGATATAAATTTTTACTAGTTTGCGCACAATTTTTATACAGTTAAGAATAGATATGAGAAACAAGCTAACTCTGACTACCTTACCAGCAAACAAAAGATCCCACACATACACCAACTCCACATGCATGTCACAAAAATATAGTGATTAGTCATCATATAAGCAACTTAGACAAACTGAAGATAATTTTTTTAGTAACCAACTTAAAATGTATTTATATGTGTAGGAATACCTTTCCTCCTGAACTGTACAAGCTTATTCTAGAACATAGTATGCACATGGATCTCATATGTATTTATGAACAAAATGCAACATGAACACACACACACACTGTAATGCTCTTAGAAATATTAACTATCAGGTTAGAAGATAATCCTCCCCTTTCCATGTCTTGTAAGATTTTAGCTGAACCATATCTGATGTGTATATAGACCTCACCCCAATCTTGAGCAACAGAGTGTGAAGTTTCTAATAGACCTCGACTCATGTTTGTATTTTTATAGCAGAAACTCAACGGCAAATTTTCTTTTTTTAGGTTTTAATAAGATAAAGTTTAGCACCAGCAGTCAAGATGAGCATGGCTTGGGGTTAGTACATAGTTCTTTCAGGCATAAAGGGGGGAAAAAAACAGAATACAAAAGCTAATGCTAGATAAGACACAAATATCTCCAGACACCAATAAAATATTTTACAGTGGACATAAAACTAGGGCTCCAAAAGGAACCATGGATGGAACATCATATTACTTCCAGAGCTTAACAAACTTGTCATGACTAGCTGAAGCAACCAAACCCGCTACTGTCGATACAGCCAAGGAAGCAATTAATCCTTCATGAGCTGTGAGAGTCATTGTCTTGTTCTCATTCATGTTCCATAGCTCCAAAGACTGCAAAAATGCAAAATCATTCATTAGAATTTGTGAATCTATAGATCTAATGGATTGAAAAATAGCCTCTTTTGAACCATGGGGAACCAGAATTCAAATCCCAACATAGACACGAACTGAGTAATTTCTTCTCATTTATCATCTGCTGGATGTTTCCAAAAAACAATGTGCATGACTTGCCTGGTAACAGCCGATAACAAGCAATGACGAATATGTAGGGTGGAAAACACATGAGTGGAATTTGTTGCCATTTGAACTAAGCTCATGTAGACAGTCCCCTTCACTACCTGACCTCAATGTCCAAACCCTGACAGAGTCTTCACTAACAGATGCTAGGAGCTCGCCTGAGGGATCCCAGCAGACGGAATGAATTGGTTTTGTGTGGCCCTTCAGAAACAATAGCAATATGTTAGGCACATCACGTACTGGAAATACAACCAGAGCTAGAAAGAAACACATAACAACAGCTATCCGTGCATGTTAACAGCCTTGAAGAAAATCAATAAGTATATTTCCACAGAAGCTTCTCTCCTTTTACTATGTCTACCTCCTCCATCTCTCCTCAGCTATTTCAGGTTATACTTTATTAGGGTAAGTAGCAGGTGCCTATTCTCATGAACTGTGAGAAAATCCTAAACTCTGCCAACGGAATAAAAACTAGATATAAAGCAGTGGTAACTAGTGAAACAGAAGTCTTGCTGCAACTAAAAGAACCTTACAACTGACAAAGAAGCTGTCTGCAAAAACTCATTTTCTCAGCCTACATGGAAATTTATTCACCATAATCCTATCTTTGTTAAGAGTAATATTGGTAACATGTTACTATTGATATTGTGAAGGTCAGATAAGGAATTAATAAGTGATTAAATATCTCATGTTTCTTCTAAATATCTTAGTTATTTCCCAAATTGCAGAGATGGATTAGCATCTTTCAACTTCCAAAAGAAGTTGGTGAAACACTAAAATATAACAAAGTTAATAACTTAAGTTGTATTGGTGTGTCACTAAGGAACACCAACCTTTAATGAATGCCGACAAGCTTGTGTCTCCACATCAAGTATCGATACAACGTTCTCGGCAGCAGCAGCAAGATATCTACCAATGCGGGGCTGGAATCTCACCTGAGCCGTCCCACCCTACTCGAGACATGAAATAACATTCAGAAGAGATGAGGATCATATAATTGTGCATCAGTGTCCCCAATACCCCCTGCTAATCCACATATAATAGTAGATGAAGAATTTTACCTTGAAAACTCTTGTGCAGCTACCATTGTTAATACTCCAGTATCTTATTTCACCATCACCATCACAAGAACAGATGACATCTTCTTTATTAGGATGGAAGTCAAGTGACATTACACCAGCAGAATGCCCAGTGAAAGTCCGAAGTGAGTAGCCCGGCTACAAATAATTACAGGGTACGTTAGGATAACTTCAAGAAGAACAAACAACATGAGTCTTTCTGCTTCTTTTCTTCTTTGGTCATTTAAGTAACTGCACCATCATTAATGCAATTTTACCACAACCTCTCCTCGTAACCATTTAAATTAATAAGAATTGATAAAATGACAGTCACCAAGGTCTTCACCATTCTAAAAAAGCCAATTTTGGTTTGTTTCAACGTCCGACATGGATATGGCCCATCTCAAAGTAATGAAAATATCACACATGCACTCTTGATTCGTAATATAATTTAATCCAGTGGATTCCGTCCATTTTACTTGCATATTACTATTTCTTTTTAACAAATATAAATTTCTTACAGACCTCAAACAGCAAAATCAGATGAAAAATATTGACAAACAAAAGCTCATAGGACAAGCTAAATATTCTAGATATCTGAATACAATCTTATGTTATGTTATGTTTAATTTACCAATACCTTTGATACGTCATATAGGAGAGATATCAAACTGGCACAGCCTAGAAGCACTAAGACATATATACCAAAACAGACATTTGGCACACTCAAGGAAACTTGGACGGGAAAAATCTCAATCCAAGACATAAAAGATACTAATAATGAGAAATAAATTATCAAACACAGTGTTGACTAACATTGTCAGCATCCCAAACCCTGACAGTCTTGTCAAAAGAAGATGTTGCAAGTCTTGCCATACTTGGACTGAAACGAACATCAGTAATGAGTGATGAGTGCTCCTCAAGTGTTGTTTTTTGCTTTAAGGTATCAGTATACCATAAAACAGCCTGAAATAAATACAAGTTATATTTTAAGAACCAGGAAAATATGGCATTAAGCACCATAACAATAAGATATCATGGAAAGATTTTTGATACTTCTAGACTAACCTTTTTGTCATGGCCACCACTAGCTAGCAGTTTTCCATCAGAGGAGAAGTGACAACAAACAACTTTACTGCCACTAGCCCGAACAGAATTCACTTCATTAAATGTGAACCCTATAATCAAAAGTTATTTCTGTCAGAATATGCCCCAATGTATAACTCTAGATAAACTAGGTAGTCGAACACAATCCAAGTTGACAAATAATACAAATAGGTTTAGTTTACGACATTCATGTTCTTTACCAATAAGAAACACCATGAATTGACTTAAAAATACAAATCTTCACAACCAACACCAGATCTGCAAACAACAATTTCATAAACTGTTATGAACTGTTAAGTCCCACATCAATTGAGGGAACGGGTTGTGGTCTCAGAGCCAGCTACCCTGTTGTTGTGTTTCTCAACATTGGGTCCCCCTGTTATGCTATCCATGCTCCAGTTGGTCAGTCCTAGGCGTGCAGGGAGTGTTAAGTCCCATATTGGTTGAGGGAATGGATTGTGGTCCCTTTATATGGTCTTGTGCAATACTCTACTAACTTCTAGAGTTGAGTTAGGCCCAAGATCCATTTTTTAAACATAAACTGTAGACATACACCATAAAGATACAGAGATATTAGAAAGTAAATGCACCACAGAAGAGACCATTAGGTTATTGGTGATCACCGCAAAACCTTTTGTTTCATTTTCTCTGTAAAACCATCATTCTTTTTCCTTTACATTGTTTTTTTATGTGTGGGGGCAGAGATTAGGTTGAACTAGAGGCATCCTACAGTAATTAAAGTATTAAAAACTAAGTTGGAGATTTGAGTTAGATATTGAGAGGCTTAGAGAGATGAAAGTATTATGGCAGTTACTGACTAGTTATCAAAGTTTCCTTGTATAAATTTTTACCATAAAAATTAAAACAGAAAAGGAGTAGGTGCAATATACAACTGCTGCTTAGCACAAGACCCCACAAAATTCAGGACAAAATATTAAGCCAGGGGACCAAGTAGACCTCACTAACCTTTACTAACATCCATACCACGGCCAACTGCATCTCGAGGATCCGCCTCGTCATGAGACAAAAACGATTCAACATTATCATCAAGAGAACCATCATCCACAAAACGATCCATATCAGCCTGCACAAGATCTTTGTCATCCCACTGCCAAAATTACATTCAATGAGGACTGGGACAACCCATTGTGATTTCATCCACTAGCACAAGATAAAGCACTTCTATTACCAATTGATTTGACGGCGACGTAAGAGTACCATTATTATCTGCTCCAAACATCATCAATGGCTTCGAAGAACTTCCACTATGTTGTAAGGCGGGCATTGAAATCACATCTCCAGGTGTGTGAGTTGATGGTGTTGACGGAGCAGAACTTGGGGAAGGTCCAGCGGTGTTTGCAGTTCCTGAGCTATTGGCAGGCCCTGAAGATGAAACAGGATGTTTTCTCTTTCTCCCAGTCTGGTTTTTTGAAGCCTTGAAAGACAAGAAATACCTTATTAGGAATCTTAATAACTTCAAGCCTGTGAAACTGAGAATACCAATCCCCAATATTAATCTTTCCATGGATCCCTTCAAAGTCATAAGGGATCAAGAGCCTCTATCAATAAACACATTACATAGTATTGCCAATTCATATTTTATGATATTTGGGATGAGACAAACTAGGTGAAATAGCATGCAAGGATCATCTAGCAAAAAACTAACACACGCACAGGTCAGCACAACTAGGACGAGTTAATATTAACATGACAAATCCTCTGATCTCATAGCACTTTGTTTTTGCATTAGATAAGTGTTCAATAGTAAGAAAATCTTTTCAAACTAGTGAAGTGGTAAAATCAATGACAAGCAAGAAGGGGGAGGATTATTATAAACCCAAACACAAGGATACTGCAAAAATAATGCATTAATCTAATCCTTTGAAATAGATTGGTCAGTTTTCTCCATTGCCTTCTCTTTTGTATTTCTTTTCCAATGTTCCCCCCACCCCCACCCCTCGGCCACCTCCCCGATTTTTTTCATTTCTTCTCAGTGGATACTTTCCATGGGCCCACTATTTTCTTTTTGGGGGACCAGTGTAACTAGCCATCTGCAAAAAGATGAGAGGCGGAAGTGCTGATACTCCAAAAAGATAAGCCCTCAGCCTAGTTCATCAACTCGATTCCTTAGTGCACCCAACAACAAATGACCAAGAAAATTCTCATCAAAATACAAAATTTGCTTGGACGAACCAGACTTTCGTTCAGAAATCATAGTGCAATTCTTTCACCAGTTAATATTTTCTGATTGTGCTACAGCGCCAAGAAGAATCTGGTTTTCGAACAGTAAAAGTTTATGCCAACAAAACAAAAGAAACGCAGGTTTATGCAGCTAAACCAAAGGGCACATGATTATGCAGCTAAACAGAAGTTTCTATAGTATAAACCAGAAAAGTAGAGACCTGATCATTTCCACGAAAAGAATTTGACATGCTTCCATCTCCTGTAACACTGCCACTGCCCATAATTTTATCTTGTTGTAGATTGTGATTTGAACTCTGTGGTTGCTGACCAGAAAGTGTGTGCTGCGGAAGCTGCTGCTGTTGCGACTGCTGTGGATTACCACTATGCTGCTGTTGTTGCTGCTGCTGCTGCTGTTGGAATTGGGCCATCCTCAACTATACATGAAAAAGAAAATTTAGTGATTAGATATACTGATAATGTATGTGGCACACTGCAATACATGGCTAACACATGCAAGACTTATAACCGACATTTCACCATGCGATAGAAAAAAATATGGTACCTTGAGCAAAATATCTTGATCACCACGAGGCAAAACAGGGCAAGGACCCTGTGAAGGTGAACTCATATTTGGGACAACATCACCAACAGGATTTGAAAGGCCATCCTTGCCCATACTAGAGTTCCGATTACTAAGGAGCATCCGTAGCCTTCTGCTTTCGACGTCACTAGCAGATGGTGAAGTCAAATTCTGCTGTGCTAGGATAAGCTGTTGTTGGTGTTGTGGTGATAGCATTTGCAGCTGATGAAAGGGCTGAGAACCCTGCATAAAAGACTTTGGTTGCTGGAGAAGCCCCGATGACCTCAGCTGATCATAGCCCTGACATGCATGACACAGAAAAATATGTAAATTGTAAAATATCAATAAAGCTCCAACTATATGTCTCACTCCAGAAACTATATACCCACTCCATTTCAATTATGTGTCTTACTTTTTTTTGAAGTCTATTTAAAAAGACCAGCACTTTTCTATATTTAGTACTAGTTTTAATTCCAACGATCCTAATTTACGCTTAGTGACAATCTCTAGGAATGACATGGCATGTTTAAAATCACAAGATTCAAAGGGTATTTTGTATGTTAGACACTTAGACACATTTTAGTTTAGGACCACAAGATTAGAAAGTCTAATTTACATTCTTAAACTTCGTGTCCCATCAAACTAAGCTACATAAAATGAAAGGAGGGAGTAATTACATATAACACCAATCTTTTGTACACCCACTAATAAGAAAAAAAAATGCCTACAAGATGGATGATTACAATTTTTTATGTCAAAGTACAAGGGTCCAAATCACTTGATTTACCAGCTACAAAAATAGCATCAATTTGGACCCACTATTTATAATCTTCAATAGAGGAAGAATAATGAAGCCTTACAACAACAACAAAAAACCCAGTGTAATCCCAAAAGTGGGGTAAGCCTTAAGCCTTACATTATTCCTAAATATACATACAATATTTCCATGAAAATCACCACGTTGTATTCATCAAATTCTGATACACTACTTATGATCTGCTCTAGAGGCACCAAAAGTTCATTGCAAGCTTAGGATGCTCTTACAGCATGCTAAATTTCAAAAAGCCAAACCATATGCCTTATCAGTTAGCTAGGAGCAAACTTCAAGGAAACCCACTCAGCCGACAAAAGAAAAAAGGTCTTACATATGCAGTTCTGACTTTAAAATTTAATAACATTGGAAACCCTGAAGGCCTCAAAATTTGATTCCAGTAGAGCAGCAGAACCCAAAGTAGACAAATTTCACATTCACGTCTTACTGAATGTCAAAACTGTGAACCTATCTCCTGAATTGCTTAAATAACTGTTTGCCAAGATCATGTAAATGTTTGAACTCAACAATGTCTCTAGACAAGTTGCAACAAATGCAATCATGGAAACTATTGACACTTGACACGTGAAAAGGTTTCAGATGCCGTTTGCACCTTGCAGAAATACAATATAACTTTTAAATCTACAATAAGGTATTGGCACAACCAGGTTTCTGAACTAACTCCTTTCCCATCAAAAGCACAAGTGGGCAGCTCCACTGAACCCTTTCCCGATACTACCATGTTCTGACTACCATCCTTCAGGTAAACTCCAATATCTTTTTCTATAAATAGGTTGACGTTTATCATCTTGATCGAGCCTTAATACTGCCCTTGTAAAAGTCATCAGCAAAATTACAAAGACAGATCTACTGGGACTCCTTTCAAAAGGTATTTACAAGAGAATGCACTATCAAACAACAATGAAGCAAGAAGAACCTATAAGACAAAACATTAGAAACTTACAGTGAGGGGCCATCCTTTCAAAGTCAAATTGTTGCCAGCTTGATTTGATCCTAATACAACATAGTTAAAGTCAGTTAACCTGTAGATCAAGAAGTCTATGACAACAGATCCCCTACTTTCCATTTCCTTTAAGCTAATACCATATAATTATTTGATAATCGAAGCAGAAAAATAAGTGATATACCAAGGAGCAGGTTTTCAAAAAGAAGCAAAAGGACAAAGGGGATCAACAAAGATAAAGTACCAGGAATTCCAATCAAGGATCCTTCAGGGCCTGCAGCTCGGGGATTAAGTATCGGATTGATTTCAGTCTTTATGTCCTGCTCAAATTAGGCAATAAACCATGTAGCTAAAGACTGAAATTACAGAAAATGAAACTCCTCAAACAAAGAAACTAGAGAAAGAAGAAAACTGACTGGTGTAGACCCTGGAAGTTGCTGACTACGTGTCTGAACCTGTGGGGACATGCTACCAGTGGAACCATGCAGCATCTGCCTGAAAGTAGGAAACCAGAAACACCTTAGTCCAATTTAGACAGATTAATTATGTTAAAATTGCTTTCAGTCAACTGGAATAAACTAAATTTCTTGGTTTAGACTAAAGCAATAAACCTATGCTCCAAAATAAACAATTAGAAAGAGTCCAATAAGAGTATAAACCGGGTTACTTTATCACCTCCAGCTCCTCAAATTGAGGAAGCCTTCCCAATGAAAATGTTGCAAAGATCAACATTAAGTTCATAGAAAATGAAGTAGTGAAAACCAAATCTTTTTCCTTGGTCTCCTTAGTTTGTTCTCTAAAAATAATGCAAACCCTATTTCTAGCGATGTCTCATTTTAGTATGAACAGGTAAATAACTTTAACTAAATTCAGAACCTTACCCCGAGGGCTGCCCAGCTGACGCCGCTGCTGCAGATTTCAGCATAGATGCATGATTGGGATCTAAAAGTTGATTGACATTCTCACTGAATCTTTGCTGAAACAATAAAAATTCTAATGTTAATAGTTGAAAGGCATTAATTCTTTCCGAACCTCCGTGCAAGACTGCTACCTTCATAGCTGCATCGTCTAATCTTTCCTCATACATCTTTGTAGCCAATGCATTTGCAGTTCCAGTACTCTGTCTCAGGAGAGAGTCATTTCCACCAATCCCATTAGTTGTGCCGTTCAAAAGGTGGTTACCATCTCTGCGCTGCTGTTGCTGCTGTGACTGCTGCTGTTGTTGTTGATGTTGTTGCTGCTGCTGTTGCTGCTGTTGCTGCTGCTGTTGCTGCCTCTGCAATAAAATCTGCTGCATCTGCAGTTGCTGCTGCTGTTGTTGCTGTTGCTGCTGTTGCTGCTGCTGCTGCTGCAGATGCTGAGGCTGTTGGGATTGCTGCTGTTGTTGCTGCTGCTCCCTTGCCTTCATTATTTGTGTCTGCAGTTTCCAGATTTACATTGTATACAAAGCAAATGAAAAGCTGCGCAAAACCTTAGAATAGATGCACGTTCAACAGCCCAGCCAATAATGAGACAGTCATCAAATAAACACTTATTTTAATCAGTAGGTCATCAAATAAACATTTTTTAATCAGTGAGTCATCAAATAAACATACAACTGGTAGAAAGAATGACAGCTCATTCTAGAAGCTAAAATACCCTGTCCAAACTATGTTCTCTCTTGGTATCAGATAAAAACTTAGAGATTACAACAGTTCACGACTTACACAAACTCAAAAAGATTTTCTGGTCTGTTTATTGATTGTCTGTTAATCAATCGTCCCCATCCACACAACAGATCTTTTTTCTAATTAAGGTAATAAACCACACAACAGATCATTAACATGCTAAAAACTCAAACATCAAGATTATAGCAGGAAAACAAGAATTTTAAAAGACTGTGCCTCTAGAATTCATTATAACAGGAACCAGATGCTTAAAGTCAAAACATAGAATTGATTACATTTTGTATTCTCATAAAGTAAGAATAAGAAATTTTCTGGAAAATCTGCAGCCTGATCTCAAGGACAAAGGCATGCTCTGACAAGACCCTAAATATGAATGCGTTCATGTGGTTGGTGAGAGGACCTAGGATAACTGCAATCCCACGCACAGCAAAAGGGGAAGGAATCCGAACAATGGGAGAGAAAATACAGCAGCCCTATCATCAGTTCATAAAACGCACTAACCATATCAACAACAAAAATGACATTACTATTAAGGAGTTAAAGTGATAAAGCTACCATGAAGCCATGAAATATTTACTACTACTGTTAATGTCGATAAAGTTCAGCAAAACTTTGGATAATTGTATCACGATTTGAGGCACAAAAAGCAAAGCAGCTGAACAGCTTTTTCCACTATTTAGGTAATAGTTAAGTGAATTTTTATCCAGAAAATTGTGAAGTAAAAAAGTAGAAGGCCTGCTGCCTTAGTTGCAGCTGGTGGTTCTACAAAATGTTGACACGAGCAAAACCAACAACATTCTAATCAAACAAACAGCTGATACAAACTAAAAGGAAAGCAGCTTTTGGCATCACTCTTGTCTTCACAAGCAGTAACTTCCTGCCTCTGGTACAGATACAACTTCCTAATAGTTCTCATGTCAGTTGTAACAAAAGAAGGAAAACAGCAAGAGACACTCTTGACAAGAAGTCTCAATAGTTACTTCATAATTTCAACTAGGGACTACAAAACTAATCATATCAGAATAACTAAACTTAAGAGTCCAGTTGAATAATAAAGTTCATAAGACGGAGATTTTGTCATTAACCAACCTCGATATAAGAGGCAGCAACTTCTGAGTGCTTCTCATTGGTCCTTGCGATGAATATGTCCCAAAAAACAGACCACCACTCAAATAGAAAACCACCAGGAGCATCAATAGCTGAAAGAAAGACAATCAAAAGGTCAAAAAACCAGAGAAAACCAACTGGGAAAGTGCAACCTCCTCTGCAAATGCTTGAATTTATAATCTCACCAACAGGGTCAGATGACACTTTCCCTTCAGCTTGAAAGGCCTGAGCAGAAGCCTTTAAATCTCTTTTCACTAAATAATCATGAATATAGACATCTAACCTGTAATTCGAAGTACCAAATGTGTCAGTAAACGCAATAGAAATCACAGTTGAGATACAGATATTATGATATAGATAGGTCCAAAACAGAAATTGGAAACCTGATTGCATTTTGTAGCCAGGTAGGTTTGAATTGATTATAGAAAAATGAGTTCAATTAGTAGACTGATTACTTAACAAGGAAAAATATATAAAGACGGGGAATACTTGGCCTTGAAGCGACAACTTCTTATTCTTCCTGTAAAACAAGCTCGTGTATTGGAGAGAACCAATTTGACTGCTAGAACTGCTGGTTTGTAAAGAGACCTACTTTTTCTTCACTTGAATCATGTTTTAAGAATCTAGATTTGAGTAAAAATCAGAAGAAAGAAGATTTCCTTCTTTACTAATTAAATGTGTTCAGTTCTTCACATTAATAGTATTGCTAATCATACAAAAGCCCTAAGCACTCAAACTCTAACTGCTGCATTCAGCCAAAGAAAAATCGTCAAATTCAGCAGGCTGAGAAAACATATCAGTGTGTATGCGACAGAGAGAGAGAGAGAGAGAGAAAGAGAGAGGTTAGAGAGGTAACTCCGCCATATAAGAAACTTATTCATACACCCAATGCCATAATTAAAGCTCAAAGCCGTGCAAACCCTAGCAGCGCAAGAGCTAGTGAAAAAGACTCGAACTTTCTTCAAACGATAGATAACAAAACAAAAAAAAACCACATAATTAAACATCCCCAGAACACAAATCTGGCGAATATCCATGGAACTATACAAAAATTGGAACTTTAAACAAAACCCAAAACCAAAAACTGAAGCAAACAGAAAAGGGAAAACAAGAATGCACATACAACCTGTACTAATAACAATAAAAAAATATTTAAAAAAAAAAAAAACACTAACATTTTATCAGCTTCCCAGTTGGTCTGAGACATGTTGAGTACTCCAGTAATTCAAACAAACTCTTCTTAATAATGCCAGATCCTTAGAAAATCACTTCTTCTTCCTCGCCCTCTGAAGTATATCCCATCGATGAAAGTGAAAAAAAAAAAATATGTCTCGTTACTAATCAATTCAACACAGGAACAGAATAAAGGGTACAGATAGAAAAAGCATATGGGTGTTTGTATATACCCTTTACATTTGCGTTTTTGCATATAAAATTGGAATCTTGGAGATGGATGGACAGAAAGACTGATGAAAAAGAATTAGACTTTTTTTTTTAATTTTCTTCAGCTTTTTATACTATTTTTTTTTCAACTCTGTTTCTCATGAAACTGAAATTCTCTTCTTTTTTTTGATGATGGGTTTAGAAAAGAAGGGTTGGATTTGCTGGAGCTGATGTTGCAGATATTGTAAATTGTTCCGTAAGATCAATTTTGCAGAATAACCCTTGCTTCTTGTCAAATTTTCAATCCAAGTCCTCGTAGAAGGAGCTGATCTGCTCCTTTGTTCTAAAACAGCCCTCTATTATCGAGTAATTAACCAACCATAATGACATCTTAATAGTATACACTTGCTTTATCGTATAATAATTAGCATGGACAAAAATGTCATTTCAAATTATTTTAGTCTCTCGACAGATGTACTATAGTTGCAGTGTATTTTCGTCGAAAGTCCCTTAATTTTAGTGAATTTGCGTTTTCTTTTCACATTCTAGATCCATTAATTTAATCTAGAACCTCAAAGAATTGATCAATTCCTGGTAGGTTGCCCAACTGGTAAAATGACAATTTTATCCTCCGACGTCAAAAAGGGTCAAAGTGGTTTTTTATTAAACTAATAGGATGCTTTGTCATTTAATCCAAGTTTAAAACAACTCAAATTGAATAATCTAAAAAGTAGGATACGAGTAATCTGAATTCAAATTCTCATAATCTGCAAATTCGTTATAATTTTGTAGACTCTCTTTTAAAAAAAGAAAAATAAATATAGAGTCTTAATTCTTTAACATTTATTAAATTTTCTAGATCAATTACAATTATTGGCTAATTAAGAAATATTCAGATTTGCTAAATTAATGTTTTGATTTTTACTTCACGCATTTAGTTGTTGTGATATCATAACAACATATTTATTATTATTTTATGTATTTTATACATGTGATGCATTAGACCACTGGTCAAATAATTACGACTATGATTTTTATGTGTTGTAGGTGACACATATTAATAATTCGTGCTAAAACTCTTACATATCAGTGGACACAAGGTGATGCGCCTCATGGAATGAGGGGTAAATAAAGAATTTTAAAATTTGAAGAAAAAATAAATTTATGGGGCGTATATTTATTGTATGTTTAATTTTATTATTTTATTATTAAAAAATAAGTAAAAGTAATATTTTTAATAATTATGTAAATAAATCACTAATAATATAGAAAAAAATATATTAAAATTATTATTTGAGAAAGATGGCAACATTTAAAAATGAATAGCTGAGATAATCTTTAAAATAAAATCATCATCGATCTCCACAACTATAAATCCTCCGCACTCTCAACTAATATTTGCACTAATTATTTTTCATAAATTTCAAAGAAAGAAAAAGATAAATAGTATTAGAGCAATACCAAAATATAAATAAAGTTTTCTTAGGAACATAGTGCTATGAAATCTCTATCCTATCAATTTTAGACACAATCACCTAAAAACTATTTATGACAATGTTATTTTCTTTATCGATATATTTTAGTAAAAAATACTACAATATTAAAACATGATAGCATAAAGTATAAATATCATTACCTCAATAATAAAAAATACAATTTTTAAAAAAATACTTTTAAAATGATAAAAATTAAATTTAACGTCCAGGGCATACATTTTTACGCCTAGTACTTATGCCCCAAATTCTGAGGCTTACACTTTATGAATCTACGCTTTTCATTTGCGCTACGAAGCATTGCCCAAAACACTACTACATATATATGCGATTACGAAAAACAATATTAAGGTTGAGGAAAGTAGGAAAAACATATAAAAGAGAGAAAACCTTAATTAAAGAATACGATTAAATTGCTATAATTATTTTATATGACAAGAATGTGTCTAAGGCTTAAAGACAAGTTTTATAGAGTGGTTGATAGATCGACTATATTATATGGGATAGAGTATTAATCAGTCAAAAACTCTCACATCCGAAAGATGAAAATAGCAAAGATGAAGATTGCTTAAACAGATGTGTGTGGTCATACTAAGAGAGACAAGATTGAGAATGAAGATACATGGAGCAAGATAGAAATAGCCTATGTGGAGGATAAGATGTGGGAAGCGAGACTGAAACGGTTACCATGTGAAAAGAAGGAGCACAATTGTCCCAGTAAAGATGTACGAGAGATTGGCAATGATAGGTTTGAGGAGAGGTAGAGGTAGATCGATGAAGAATTGGGGAGAGGTAAATCTAGATAGGCTGAGAAAGAATTGGAGAGATGTGATTAAACAGGAAATGATATATATTTAACCCACGGAGGATGATCTTAGATAGGAAAGCATAGAGGTCACTGATAGGGTAGATAGTCAGTAGCTAGTCGAGCTCTCCCTTACTGTTGTTGTTGTTGTTGTCGTTGTTATAATACTAGCATTATCTTAATTTTCAATTTTGTTGGTGTAGTCGGTGTTGTTGCACTAGCATTATCTTAATCTTCGGTTCTATTGCTATTGTTGTTTCTTTTATTTTAGTTATGTTTACTATTTTTGCAGTCAATATATTTTTTGTTCTTTTTTTTTTACAATAGTTTTGTTTCTTGCATTTCTATTAAATTTATTCGAAAAAATAATTTTCTTGGAATGAAGGATTATCAAAAATATTTTGTCTGTCCCACAAAGATAGGGGTAAAGTTTGTATGTACCTACTTTGTATAGATCCCGCTTATAGAGCTATACAACATAAGTATGTTGTTGTTGTTGATTAAAGAAATAGATGTCACCAATTAAATTTAGGTTAGTGCAAAAGAAATGATTGAGTTGTTGAACTTCAAAATACAAGAACATTCATTGCTTAAATGTATTTTAACAAAAAATTTTAAAAAAAAAGTAAGTGAGAACTAAATGAGCTCTGATTTTCAATACATTTTGGATTATATGAAAAATAAGCTATCAAATTAAAAGTCTACACTTCTTATTCAAGCGGAACACTTTATTCTTATAAAATCTACCTTAAATGTTATTTTAGGATATGTCATGTAATATGTTCTCCTCCCTATTAGGATGCATCATAAAATTGATAAAAATTTAAAGATTTTTTTTGTGGGGCCACGATCTCTGGGTGAAAGAAGATGCACTTACTTAATTTAGATATGATTACCTCTCCTAAAAGTCAAGGGAGCCTCAGGTTAAGGAAAGCTAAATATAAAAATCTCGCTTTTTTTTCAAGTTTATCTTAGAGGCTCTTAACAAATTCCAACTCCTTTTGGCCTCGAGCTCTTATAAATAAACATAATATCTCAATCCTATTACTCCTTCATTTGGAACAAAATTTTAAAGAGTGAAATTAGTTTTTCTCAAAATATAGTTTGAATTTTCGATTTTAACACAAATATCAATCTCTAAAAATATAGATGGATCCCAGATTTTCCTTCTTTTACAAGAAAAAAAGAATATAACCTCAAACTTGTGAATTTATGGAATAATAATTTAAATTAGCCTATCATATGAATGCAAATCCCTGATGACATTATAAAAAATACATCCTCCATCCATCTTGAAGACACTCAAAATGTGTATGATACTCCTTATTGGAGTTTAAATCACTAATTTTTACTTATAACTTTATTGAGCAAAACCACACCAGAGTGTATAGTTTTAATTCAATATATTTTTTACACACCTTTAGCAAGATCAAATTTTCTTCTCTCGTTATACTTCCATAATAGACTTCCCTCAAATAGATACATACACCACATTACATAAATATAGCATCAAACTGCATAATGTGTTATTTGATAGAAGAAAACACAAATCACATTTTCATTGAATGCCATGTTGCTAAAAAAAAAAGATTCAAGTTTGATCTAAGCATAAATATCCAAAAACTCCTAACCATTATGAACATTGGCTTCAATTACTAAATGGTCTATATATCCCTCCACTATGTAGACTCCTAATCTGAAATGAATCATATCATTTGCTTTATGGTATATTTGGTTAAATTATAATTATTACACTTATGAATAAAAATCCAGTGTCATCCCATTAAAATGATCATAATACGTGCTTTGAAATACAAATACTTTATGTCTCCTACAAAAAATGTCACACCCCGCCTTGGGGGGTATGACTGGCACCTGGTGCCCTACTAGGACCTGAACTGCTGGACTGCTAAGCTGGCTGGCTCTAACTCACATTTCTGGAAACAAAAGGCTATATAACGGCTGTAAACACAGCCCCCGGCCCATTAGCCTATAGCCTTCTGTACCTGTACTAACAACTGACCAGAAACATATCAATTCAGGGAAACCTATGCGGGCCGACCAGGCCGCCATGCTGTCTAGTTATCTGTAACTCAATCATAGAATATTAGGAAGCTATGTGACCGGCAAGGTCACCACTACTGTCAAGCTATGGCCCCACACGGCCAACATGAAAGAAACAGAAGTACTAACAGCTAAACAACTGCACGGCCTCACACGACCGGCTCATCTGACCACAGGGAAACATACACAGACTGCAAGCCTCTAGGAATAGCAATAGAAATGATCGGGACAGGGCCCCGACCTACCCGTACCATACAACAAAAGAACTGAAATACACCTCTGGAATTCAGTCTCCGGATGACAGGAGCTGAATACTCGATCGCTGACAGGAATCACGTAGTATCGCCTGCTCGTCTATGAGTACCTGCAGGCAAGTAATGCAGCGCCCCACCGGGCGTCAGTACCACTGGTACTGAGTATGTAAAGCAATAACTGAAAGCGAAATCTGAAAACAACAATGTAACCGATGAAACTGAAGTAGGAAGAAATAGATTAACTGTCTAATAATGTAAGTCATACCTTCTCTCATATATATACTGGAAGGAATAGGAGTCGTACCTGGAGACGTATCACTCTACTGCTGATCTACTCGTATCTAACGTAACATGGCATAACATAACATAACATAACATAGCACACACAAACCTTACCCGGCCCCCATAAGCCGGGAGGTGCAACCAGCACGAAATTTACACCCCTACCCCGGTCATCCCATCTCCTATAAACCCTGTAAGCATCCTGCCGGTCCCCTGGGTATGTACTTGGGATCGCTGAGCCCCTAACTATAACTGCATCTGAGTCCGGTGGACTCCTGAATCAACACCCGGGCGTATCCGCTCGACAGGGGTGTGTAAAAGCCGACCAAGGCACAATATGGGGAAAACTGGCATCCCATCTTCGTCCCCTGCGGGACGGCATGCCACTCCGTAGAGTGACGTATCCTCGTCCTCTGGCGGACGAGTCGATACAGCTATCAACCCTGGGGCGTTCATGGATGCTAGGTAGTCCAACCCCACACAATACAACGGTCTCAACTAGTAATACTGTCTGCATATCTCACATGCTGAGGCTAATAGTGGTAAAATATTGTGTATATTACCTGCTGAACTAGTAGTAGTAGTATGTACGTATTTAATACGTGCTGAGGCTGTCAAATATATATATATATATATGAATATAGTCTCCTGCCAGACTGTTCTGGGGCTAATACTGAACAGGATATAGTGTTTCTGCTAAAAATCATGCTGTAAACTGAGTTTCTATAGTAACTTGATTTGCCATTTCTAATGTGCTTTCTAACCTCCTTTTAACTTATCATTCTATTTCTGGATGTCTTACCGATATTACATCGCTTTACTGGGTTTCAACTAAATACAATGATACCCTAACATTCTGTGTCATATCGCATACAGAGCATACTGTGGAATTCCTAGTACTTCTATTAGAGTCTATATCATGCTGGCAAGTTACACACAAGTTATAACTCGATGCTTCTAATATCGTACCAACATTCGTAGTAAACATAACACATGACTTCTGAACATTCTACTGGCCTTGAATTACTGTACTGTACCGAGATTACCTAACTTGCCGAGGAAACTAGCTTTACATACCTTATCCTTGAACTATTCGTCTGTCGGACGAGGCTCGGCCGGTACTTCAACTATTTTCTCCCAACTGCATTCATAAATATGTCAATTAATACTAAATACAGCTTTATTTTAAAAGGCAACGTCACTTTCGATGTAGTTTATAGCCTAAACTTACGCTTATCGAAAGACGGCCGGAAACTCGCTATTTTTCAGAGGTCCAGAAGGGAGAAATATTCACTTCACAGCTAGGAACACATAGACACTAATTTAGAGCAATTCCACTTACCTTAGCTCGGTGGCTCGACGATTCATCGACCGTATTTCACGAAACTGAATCCGTAGGAATGCTCTCTGCTGCTAAATACTTCAGTATCTGAAGTTAATTTGAGTTTGGACAACGTTTAGCAGCGTAATCGGACGGAAATTATAATACCTCCTTCGTTCTTATCTTCTCTCTGCTGATTGCTCTCTGTTTTACTGGAAATATAAGTGTTTTAATCATTTAAAACCGAAGTGGGGCTTTATATACTTGGGCCTGGACAAGGCCAACGTATCACGGAGCCAACGCAGAGGCTTCACCTCCGTGACACGCTGCCATCGCGGAGGGGTTCTGCCTCGGCTCCTTCCGCGATGGTTCGACAGGTTTCTCGTCCGATCTTTTCCCGGGCCTTTCTCTAGCACGTATGGCCTTCAAATATGCTTAACCAACGTGCGAATAGGTCATCTAGGTGCCGAAAATTCTACGGGGTATAACATTCTCCCCCCTTAAGAACATTCGTCCTCGAATGTACACTGCTGTCTGGAGGACTACTTAACTTACTTTCTAGAAAGATTTCGGCAGAGTTTCCCCTGTAATATGGACTATAGCAAAAACCTGAAATGCAGAAAAGTCCAACACAGGCACTGCACGTAATATTTTAGGATCCACTGGATAACTAAGTATCAATCTTTCTCATTCACACACATACAACTATAAGGTACTGCATAAGTAATAATACGGACATACCTGTCGCCTGACTAGGCCTGAAACAGGTGAGGGTATCTGGCTTTCATATCTTCTTCAGCTTCCCACATCATTTCCTCACGGTTCCTGTTACGCCACAATACTTTGACAGATGCAACATCTTTAGTCCTCAACCTGCGAATCTGTCTGTCTAAGATAGCTACGGGAACCTCTTCATATGCTAACTCTTCTGTGACCTGGATATCCTGAACTGGAACTACTGTAGAAGGGTCCCCTACGAACTTCCTTAACATAGAGACATGGAATACTAGGTGAACAGATGCTAACTCCGGAGGCAAGTTCAATTCGTATGCAACTCGGCCTATTCTTCGCCGAATCTGATATGGCCCAATGAATCTCGGGCTAAGCTTGCCTTTCTTGCCGAATCTCATTACCCCTTTCATCGGAGATACTTTCAGATATATCCAGTCATTTACCGCAAATTCTAAATTTCTGCGCCGCATATCTGCATAAGACTTCTGGCGGGTCTGAACAGTCAGTAAACGTTCTCGGATAAGTTTTATCTTTTCCTCTGACTGCCGAACAATATCTGGGCCAACCAATGCTGATTCCCCCACTTCAAACCAGCCCACCGGTAACCTACATTTTTGCCCGTATAATGCCTCGAAAGGCGCCATCTGAATAACTGAATGGTAGCTGTTATTATAAGCAAATTCAATCAACGAAAGATGCTCATCCCAGTTACCCCCAAAATCTAATACACACGCTCGCAACATATCTTCGAGCGTTTGGATAGTCCGCTCAGCCTGCCCATCTGTCTGAGGGTGGAATGCTGTGCTCAAATTGATCTGCGTTCCCAAACCTTTCTGAAACGACTGCCAGAATCTAGCTGTGAACTGTGCTCCCCTATCTGAAATAATGGATACTGGCACTCCGTGTAATCTAACTATTTCTCTGATATATAATTCGGCATAATCCTCAGCTGAGAAGGTAGCCTTCACTGGCAAGAAATGAGCTGATTTTGTCAGCCTGTCAACTATTACCCAAATGGAATCATTTCTGCGTCTAGTATGGGGTAACCCTGTTACAAAATCCATGTTTATCGCTTCCCATTTCCACATAGGCACCATTCTATCTTGCGTCAAACCGACCGGTTTTTGGTGCTCTGCTTTCACCTGCTGACAGTTAGAACATCTAGATACAAATTCAGCTATCTCAGCTTTCATACCTGGCCACCAGTAGATGTCTCTGATGTCGTGGTACATTTTCGTCGCTCCTGGATAGAGGGAATAGCGAGCGTAATGTACCTCATGCATGATCCGCCCACGAAGCCCTAAAACATTCGGGACACAAAGGCGGCCCTTACAGCGTAGCACATCATCCCCAGTTATCTGAAAATCTGACTCCTTACCTCTCTTAATTCTATCTCTGAGTTGGACTAAATCAGGATCCTCGTACTGTCGTTCTTTTACCTCTGTGACTAATGATGACACAGCAGAATTCTGAATTACTGCTCTATTATTTTCTGTTTCCATTACTCGAACGGCTAAACCAGCTAACTGATGAATTTCTTTGGCTAACTTCCGCTTCTCAGGTCGCAAATACGCCAAACTCCCCATTGACTTACGGCTCAGGGCATCTGCTACAATATTAGCTTTTCCGGGGTGGTATAGAATATTCACATCATAATCTTTTAACACTTCCAACCAGCGGCGTTGCCGTAGATTCAACTCCCTCTGAGTAAAAATGTACTGTAAGCTCTTATGATCTGTGTAAATATCAACATGGACGCCATACAGGTAATGCCTCCACATCTTTAAGGCGTGGATTACTGCGGCCAATTCCAGGTCGTGGGGAGGGAAATTCTTTTCGTGTTTCCTCAACTGTCTGGAAGCATATGCAATTACTCTACCATGCTGCATCAACACACAACCTAACCCGACGCATGACGCATCGCAATAGACTAAATAACCTTCGGTGCCTTCCGGCAATGCCAGTACTGGGGCGGAGGTTAATCTGTCTTTCAGTTCCTGGAAGCTCTGCTCACATGCCTCTGTCCATTGAAACTTTGCTGCTTTCTGTGTCAATTTGGTTAGAGGTGCCGCAATGGTCGAAAACCCTTCAACGAACCTCCTGTAATATCCTGCCAACCCCAGAAAGCTACGAACTTCAGTCGGAGTGGTAGGCCTAGGCCATGACTTAACTGCTTCTATTTTCTGCTTGTCTACCTGTATACCAGCATCCGACACGATATGCCCTAAAAATCCCACTGAGTTAAGCCAGAATTCACACTTTTTAGCATACAACCGGCGGTCCCTGAGGATCTGGAGCACTGTCCGCAAATGAGTCCGGTGATCTGCTTCAGAGCTAGAATACACCAGAATGTCATCAATGAATACTATCACGAACAAGTCCAGGAAAGGTCTGAAAATACTGTTCATCAGGTCCATGAAGACTGCTGGGGCCATAGTTTGCCAGTAGTGGTGACCTTGCCGGTCACGTAGCTTTCTAGTACTTCATGATTGAGTTATAGATAACTAGACAGCATGGTGGCCTTGTCGGCCCGCATAGGTTTCCCTGAATTGATATGTTTCTGGTTAGCTGTTAACACAGGTACAGGAGGCGATAGGCCAATAGGCCGGGGGCTGTGTTTACAGCCGTTATATAGCCCTTTGTTTCCAGAAATATGAGTTAGAGCCAGCCAGGCACCAGATGTGCCCAGGCTTAGCAGTCCAGCAGTTCAGGTCCCAGTAGGGCACCAGGTGCCAGTCATACCCCCCAAGGCGGGGTGTGACATCCCGGTCCTCTCGACCTCTGGCTGGGCAATCTTTCATCAAATGGCCTTCTTGGCCACAAATATAACATGCAGTGGAGCCATATCTGCATGCTCCAGGATGGCGTCGACTGCATATAGGGCAAAGTGGTAGGGTATACCTACTCTGCTCCGCCCTCCTCTGTACTGGTGAATCTGCCATCTGCGAGCCTCTACCAGTCTCTGACTGCCCCCTGCGGCTGAATCTACCTCCCTGCGACTGTGGCGGAGGCGGGGGCCTGGGCGGCCTGTCTAACAATCGTGGCCTGGGTCCTCCCTGGGCCTCCCTCTGTAACTCAACTGGCCTGTCCCGGTGACGCTGTTCCTGACTGACCCTTCTGATTTCCCGTTGTCGCTGTCTGATGCCCTCAATATTCTGGGCAAATGCCTGAACTCGAGCAATGTCCATGTCCTCTCGCAGTGTGGCTGTAATACAAGTCTCAACATATTCTGGATTCAACCCCATGATGAAGCGATGTACTCTGGATGCCATGGTATCAACAAAGGCCGGTGCATACCGGGCCAAAGAATCAAACCGCAAGGAATATTCCCGGACACTCATGGCCCCCTGCTCCAGATGTAGGAACTGGTCTACCCGGGCCTGTCGAATCTCCCGTGGCAAATAGTGATCCAGAAAAGCTCCTGAAAAGCTGGACCAGGTGGGAGGGGAAACATCACTCCCTCGGGACCTTTCCCAGCTTTCATACCATAACACGGCGATATCCCGTAACCGGAATGCTGCCAATTCAACTGATTCTGTGGGCGTGGCATGCATAACCCTGAAGATTCTCTGCATTTGATCCAGAAAATCCTGAGGGTCCTCTGTCCGGTCCGTACCTGTAAACTGTGGAGGATTCAGAGCTAAGAACTCTCGGACCCTCGAACTACCGGGCCATCCTGATGACTCCGCAACTGTAGACGGCATTGGCTGACGCTGAGCAGCCATCATCTGTGCTAACATGACTACAGCACTCCTAACCTCCTGGTCGGAAGGTGTCGGTATAGGGACTGCTGAAGGTAGTGTCGCCCCAAGTGGCTCCTGACGTGGTGGAGACTGCTGAGGAGGCTGGGACGATGCCTCTGTAGTGCCCTCTGATCGGGCTGTTTCTAAACGAGGGTGAGGCATCCTACTGGTGTCTTCCCCTGCTGCAACATCTAAGCTCCGACCTGTGATAGGATGTTGCTGGTCTGACATTATCTGTAACCAAAGAATATAGTAAGCTTTTAGGGACTCAACCCTATACTGTACTGCTCTACAGCACGACTGAATAAGAATAAAAGACAACCATCCTATCATGCCTTGCAGCCTCCTACCCATAGTATGTGGTGCACAACACATCCATGGGCAGGACTCTACTTGGCACGGCTTGCAGACTCCCTAGGATACGACCTGCTCTGATACCAAGTTTAATGTTATACCCCGTAGAATTTCCGGCACCTAGATGACCTATTCGCACGTTGGTTAAGCATATTTGAAGGCCATACGTGCTAGAGAAAGGCCCGAGAAAAGATCGGACGAGAAACCTGTCGAACCATCGCGGAAGGAGCCGAGGCAGAACCCCTCCGCGATGGCAGCGTGTCACGGAGGTGAAGCCTCCGCGTTGGCTTCGTGACACATTGGCCTTGTCCAGGCCCAAGTATATAAAGCCCCACTTCGGTTTTAAATGATTAAAACACTTATATTTCCAGTAAAACAGAGAGCAATCAGCAGAGAGAAGATAAGAACGAAGGAGGTATTATAATTTCCGTCTGATTACGCTGCTAAACGTTGTCCAAACTCAAATTAACTTCAGATACTGAAGTATTTAGCAGCAGAGAGCATTCCTACGGATTCAGTTTCGTGAAATACGGCCGACGAATCGTCGAGCCACCGAGCTAAGGTAAGTGGAATTGCTCTAAATTAGTGTCTATGTGTTCCTAGCTGTGAAGTGAATATTTCTCCCTTCTGGACCTCTGAAAAATAGCGAGTTTCCGGCCGTCTTTCGATCCTAAGTTTAGGCTATAAACTACATCGAAAGTGACGTTGCCTTTTAAATAAAAGTTGTATTTAGTATTAATTGACATATTTATGAATGCAGTTGGGAGAAAATAGTTGAAGTACCGGTCGAGCCTCGTCCGACAGACGAATAGTTCAAGGATAAGGTATGTAAAGCTAGTTTCCTCGGCAAGTTAGGTAATCTCGGTACAGTACAATAATTAAAGGCCAGTAGAATGTTCAGAAGTCATGTGTTATGTTTACTACGAATGTTGGTACGATATTAGAAGCATCGAGTTATAACTTGCGTGTAACTTGCCAGCATGATATAGACTCTAATAGAAGTACTAGGAATTCCACAGTATGCTCTGTATGCGATATGACACAGAATGTTAGGGTATCATTGTATTTAGTTGAAACCCAGTAAAGCGATGTAATATCGGTAAGACATCCCAGAAATAGAATGATAAGTTAAAAGGAGGTTAGAAAGCACATTAGAAATGGCAAATCAAGTTACTATAGAAACTCAGTTTACAACATGGTTTTCAGCAGAAACACTATATCCTGTTCAGTATTAGCCCCAGAACAGTCTGGCAGGAGACTATATTCATATATATATATATATTTGACAGCCTCAGCACGTATTAAATACGTACATACTACTACTACTACTAGTTCAGATGGTAATATACACAATATTTTACCACTATTAGCCTCAGCATGTGAGATATGCAGACAATATTACTAGTTGAGACCGTTGTATTGTGTGGGGTTGGACTACCTAGCATCCATGACCGCCCCAGGGTTGATAGCTGTATCGACTCGTCTGCCAGAGGACGAGGATACGTCACTCTACGGAGTGGCATGCCGTCCCGCAGGGGACGAAGATGGGATGCCAGTTTTCCCCATATTGTGCCTTGGTCGGCTTTTACACACCCCTGTCGAGTGGATACGCCCGGGTGTTGATTCAGGAGTCCACCGGACTCAGATGCAGTTATAGTCAGGGGCTCAGCGAGCCCAAGTGCATACCCAGGGGACCGGCAGGATGCTTACAGGGTTTATAGGAGATGGGATGACCGGGGTAGGGGTGTAGATTCCGTGCTGGTTGCACCTCCCGGCTTATGGGGGCCGGGTAAGGTTTGTGTGTGCTATGTTATGTTATGTTATGTTATGCCATGTTACGTTAGATACGAGTAGATCAGCAGTAGAGTGATACGTCTCCAGGTACGACTCATATTCCTTCCAGTATATATATGAGAGAAGGTATGACTTACATTATTAGACAGTTAATCTATTTCTTCCTACTTCAGTTTCATCGGTTACATTGTTGTTTTCAGATTTCGCTTTCAGTTATTGCTTTACATACTCAGTACCAGTGGTACTGACGCCCGGTGGGGCGCTGCATTACTTGCCTGCAGGTACTCATAGACGAGCAGGCGATACTACGTGATTCCTGTCAGCGATCGAGTATTCAACTCCTGTCATCCGGAGACTGAATTCCAGAGGTGTATTTCAGTTCTTTTGTTGTATAGTACGGGTAGGTCGGGGCCCTGTCCCGATCATTTCTATTGCTATTCCTAGAGGATTGCAGTCTGTGTATGTTTCCCTGTGGTCAGATGAGCCGGTCGTGTGAGGCCGTGCAGTTGTTTAGCTGTTAGTACTTCTGTTTCTTTCATGTTGGCCGTGTGGGGCCATAGCTTGACAGTAGTGGTGACCTTGCCGGTCACATAGCTTCCTAATATTCTATGATTGAGTTACAGATAACTAGACAGCATGGCGGCCTGGTCGGCCCGCATAGGTTTCCCTGAATTGACATGTTTCTGGTCAGCTGTTAGTACAGGTACAGAAGGCTATAGGCCAATGGGCCGGGGGCTGTGTTTACAGCCGTTATATAGCCCTTTGTTTCCAGAAATGTGAGTTAGAGCTAGCCAGGCACCAGATGTACCCAGGGTTAGCAGTCCAGCAGTTCAGGTCCTAGTAGGGCACCAGGTGCCAGTCATACCCCCCAAGGCGGGGTGTGACAAAAAACCTCGGTGCTAAAATTTTTTTTGAATAAACTGGCTAACTCCTCTATTTTTTTTACAAATTAAACACATATAATTCTTTCACAAAAAATAAGAGCACTAAGATTGGCGGGGTCATCAGAAATTCTCATGAAAATTGGATCATAGGGTTCCACAATAATATTCAAGCTCATAGTCACACACATGCTGAAATATACACTCTTTATCAAGATTTACAGATTGCATATGAACAAATCTATCTCCTATTGAAATTGAAACAAACTGTTGAGCTTGAATTTTGATGATGACTTAATATGAATATGCTCGTTGTAACTTAGGAAAGTATTTGACACATTGACAGTAGATAGATTAAGAATTGATAAGTTTGATCGATTGGGAAGTTGGTTGTGTGTTTACTAGAGGTCACATGTGATAGATATCAATAAGGAGTCTACTCATTCTTTGAATAAAGCAAGGACTCCTAGCAGAATAACTTGAAGACTCCTCTTAATCAATAAAGGCTTCTTGCATTGGCTGCCTATAAAAAAGAAGGCTTGCACGCCAGAAGAATTGATTCACTTACAACTACTCTTCACCAACTCATAGCTTCTGAGTATTTCACTGGCAATCAAGTTGAATAGAGTTGATACGTGTTAGAGACAGTTCCTTTGGTCTGCTCAGTTATCTTTTGCAGTCTAAGTCTTAGAGTCAACTTGTAGTGAGTAAAGTAGGACAAAATTGTATATTGTAAAAGAGTTTGTTTCGTTTATGTTTTCATCTATTTTATAATTGTGACTAAGTTCATTCTTATTTTAAACTAAGGGTAGTTTAAATAGGTTAGAAACTTTGTAGGGGTTTAGGGGTAGGTCCTTTAGATTGCGGCGGAAAATCCATAAATTGACTCGGTATTTTAGTGGAGTTAAGTTGAAATTCTACTAGGAGTAGGTCATGATTTTTACACCCATTCGAGCCTGGGTAGTTTTTCACATAAAAATCTCTATCTCTTATTTATTTCATGCACTTGTTTTTCATTTTCAAACTAAGTTACTGTCTAAGGAATAATGTTGTAGTCTGTTCCAGTTAATTGAAAAGAAAAATAAGTAAAGGCAGGTATTAAATGAAAAATAAGGGTAGACCCAATTCACCCCCCTCCCCCCCTCCCTCCCCTTCTTAGGTCTAACTTAGAAGTCTATAATAACACAAAATTTATTGAGATTATACAACTATTAGATTAAACGCGTGCTATGCATAAACATCTTCTTAATCATGCAGGTAACCATTGAGGAAGCTGGGGAGTCTAATAGTGCATCACATCTTTTGTGAAAAAAACAAAGTAGCAGATATTTTGGTAAAGAAAGATTCCAAGCAAGCCAAGCTAAACCATTTTGTGATTATGACAACTTCACTAGAATCTGTGATGACACAAATTCAAGCAGACAAGAAAAATTTAACCTCTACTAAATCAGTTAATCTAGCTATGTATAATAAGTTAGTAAGTCTTAAAAATCAGTATATTATCCCCGGTAATAGTGGTGCTATGTTACCTTCTAATGTAATGCTCTAATTATATATCAGGCATAATACATAAATAGGCACGCAAACTTTGTCTCAACTGACAATTAAGCACTCAAACTTTGAGAATGCACATCTAGGCACCTCAACTTGATTTCACTGTGTCAGTTGAGCACTCCAACTTACAAGATGATCATCTAGGCACCTCAACTTGGTTTCACTACGTCATGTGTTACGTCAGCATCGTGTGCCTACAAGACATAGTGGAGACTAGTTGAAGTGCTTAGTTGTCTGAGGTGCCTAGATGTGCACTCTCAAAGTTTAAGTGCTTAATTGTCAGTTGAAGCCAAGTTTAAGTACCTATTTTTGTATTATGTCTATATATTATAACTAGTGAAATTGTCCGCGCTTTATGCGGCTATAAGAAAAATTAATAAATTCATATATTATCACTATCATTCATATGTACATAATAAAACAAAAAAGTTAGAGTGTATAAATGGTGAAGTAAATAAAATATGAGGTCATATTTTGAAATAAAAGTCTATTTTATTAAGTTGAAAATATTATTTTTTATTTTAATTTTCTCAAACTTTTGTAGGGGCAGGTTGATCCTCTGTATATGCAAACATTGATTTATTAAAAAAGAACTTTTGAATTTCGACGTTGTGTCTTTATTATTTTATTTATTTATTATAATCTCTTACACATTAAAAGAAATAGTTTTAAGAATTTATGAAAATAAAATACACAAGAGTTATGAATAATATTAAGAGTAGAAATTATAAAGAAGATGAAGAAATACATATGAGTTATAAACAATTTGAATGTATAATTTTATTAGCCATTAAATGCATTAATCATTATGCATTGATTTCATTTGTAAAAATAAATAAATAAATAAATGATGAAATTTGGCTACATGCAGGATGTGCCACATTACTATTTCAAAGATCATAATTATAAAATATATAGACATAAGTTTTCTTAGTTATGTTTCTGAGGCATATAAAAAATAATCTATATTATTACATTCACAAAGTAATTAAAAATAAAAAAAAAATTATAAATATATTTCAAGTAGGAAAAGAATAGCGACATAAACAAATTACTATATACGTAAAAAAAAAAAACTAAATACACTCAACCAAGAAAAATATAGCAACAAAAATAAATAATTATACAGACAAAGTAATAAACAATGAAATCATATAATAAATTATTTCATCATTTAATTTTCTTTCGCAAGAATAATAAAAATTAAACTCATCATCATAATTCTTTTCGATTGAAATAGGATAATTATGTAATATGTTTTATAATAAAAAGTAGCATCATAAAGTATCACATAAGTAGTGTTGCTAATATGTGTAGCTAAGTTACTATTGCAGTTAGTCAAAGTTTAAAAAAAAAAACTTTAGCAAAAGTAATTCATTATAATATTTTTTAAAAAAATAAAAATCTTCTAGTGCCTTCCTTTGCAAGTTGATCCACCCTCATGTTGTGCTCCCTAAAAGTATGTCAAAATTCTTCATCATATGCTACCAATTAAAGAAATTTTTTAACACAACTATGAATAAATAAAATAAATTACTTAATTATAATAATATAAAACAAAAAAATGTAGACAATTGTTTATATGATACTAAGTGCTCCCTCCATTCAAAATAGTTGTAATATTTCGCTTTTCCGCAGTCGATTTGACTAATTTTCAAAGCTAAATTAGATTAGATTAATTTAATATTTTAAAATTATAAAAAAATTATACGAAAGTGTTAGGACCGGAATAATCAGGTGTCATGCGGAAGCTAACACAACAAACCTTGAAAGACGTCAAATAGAAGACAACCGAGAAATATACCAAAGAGACACAATAATTTAACGTGGTTCGACTAATCGACCTACATCCACAAGAGGAGATTAACAATTCACTATATAAAAGATAGTAAAAAATATTGAGAGAAATAACCTCACAAATTCACTCAGAATAAAAAGAGATTTACACAAGAATTACATCACCATTTGTGTCTCGCAAATTCTCCCTCTAAACAAGACTCTCAAAGTCCTTAAGACTATATTATGGATGCTACTAAGTTAAGAGGAAGGAGCCTCAATTTATAGAGTCCAACACCTTTACCTACAAGAGAAAGGATTAGCCAAATATGGGAAATATGTGTTTTCCTTTTAGAAAAAGAAAAACCCAATTATGATAAGAAAGTTAAGGCAAAACCCCAACAATTCTCCCATTTGACTTGAATTTCTGACAAAATAAATTTGCTCCATCCTTTTCATGCAACCTTCAATGGGTTGAATCTCCATAAATCTCCTCCATTAAATCTTTGTCTTTACATAGAGTAACACTCCGATAAAATTTCTCAAACAAAAATCTTTATTATTGTCAAATACGTTTGCGACTAGAACTAAATCCGTCAAGATAAACACCGTTTGAACCTTACTTTGATACCACTTGTTAGAACCAAAATAATCAGGTGTCATGCGGAAGCTGACAAAACAAACTTTGAAAGACGCCATATAAGAAGACATACGAGAAATATACCAAAAGAGACACAATAATTTAATATGGTTCAGACAATCGACCTACATCCACAATAGGAGACTAACAATTCACTATATAAAAGAGAGTACAAAATATCGAGAGAAATAACTTCACAAATTCACTTAGAATAAAAAGAGGTTCATACAAGAATTACATTACCATTTGTGTCTCAAAAATTCCCCCCCCCCCCCTAAATAAGACTCTCAAAGTCTTTAAGACTACATTGTGGATGCTACTAAGTTAGAAGGAAGGAGCCTCAATTTATAGAGTCCAACACTTTTTCCTATAAAATAAAGAATTAGCCAAATATGAGAAATCTGTATTTCTATTTAGAAAAAGAAAAACTCAATTATGATAAGAAAGTAAAGACAAAACCTTAACAAAAAGTACTATAAATTACAGTTATTCTTATATTAATATATATGATGAAAAAACACTTCTTAAAATGTTAGTCATCCAAATAGATGCGACACATTTAAAGTATCACTACTACGAAAATTACCTCAATATTAATGATCTTGAAGATTTTCTTGATCATACTTGCTTGGAGGATGATAATACATACTTAAAGAAAATATGCTAAACTCAAAAAAGTACAACCAATTATATAAAAATGAAAAGAAAGATTTGAGAATAAAATATTTATTGCCTTCATATATTCCTTTCATGTTACATGTTAGTTAATTTACAAATCAAAATAATAAAGAAGAGAAAGAATAACCCTGAATGGGAGCCTCATTAAATAAAATTTGAGTTTATATTAGATTAAATAGAGGAATACTATAGGGTATTATAAACAAATTAAAATTTAAGGGTTATGGACATGAAATTTGTTTGGAATTACAAAGATTATTAAGAGAAAAAAATTAAAAAGGTGTAAATTATGAATAGTCACTCTTTGTGAATAAATTAATAAAAAGGAAAAAATTACTTCAAACATTAGGAGATGTTATCATTTTATAATTAGAAAAAAAAGAAAAAAAAAAAAGTTTTCTGATAAAAAAGAGAAGCCACGTCACTCTTCTTTTAACTATATATATACACACACACACATTAATTATTAAGTAATATTATCTCCTCTGTCCAAAAGATTCTTTTTTAAAAAAAGAATAGTAACAATAAAAGTTAAACTCGTACATCTTGTGTAGTAGACTTTTGCGATGTCACTATCCAATGAGTTGAATGATTTAGAATTTGAAGTGTTAACAAATTTTTAATGAAAGTCTTGTTTCAATATAGAAATTTTTTTAGATTATTAAATGACTTTGAGATTGAAAAAAAAAATTGTGTTATTTTAGAAAACATAAACAAGATATTTGAGAATTAGAAGCCTTATGTATTGATCATTAAGGCAATACTCAAGAGACTCTAAACAAATTATTTGTTATTTATAAGTTTAATTACACATCAACTGTGGTATCCTCAAATAATTGATTTGTGATCCTACCATGTAGAGCTGATAATTCAACAACATATATATATATTGTTATCTATTGTTATCTTTTTAACTATTATTTTTAAATGAAAACTCTTTTGTCTTTAGTCATTTTACTTTGAAAGAGAAAGAGAAAGACAAGTGATGAGCAAAAATAGAGAAATAGTCCCGTTTCTCGTTAGGGCAAAATTGACAAAGTTGTTTATTTGTTTTATTAAAGACAAAAAGTACAGTTTATAATTAGTCATTGCTTGCTTTATAATTGTTCTGATTATTCAATACAACATAACTTTATGGAACTTAGAGTGTGAAGATTTCCAAAATTCCGTGGAAAAAAAAAATTCTTTCCATATGCTTTATAAAAAGAGTGATGGGTGAAAAATATTTTTTAAGTATTATATTTTTTTATATCTGAACTATTAGGTGTGGAGTTTTCTATCTGAATTATCACCAAATGTTTATCAAAACACATCCTAACTATTGTTCAATTTTTCTACCTGAACGATAATGATATTTTAATTAGGAATATATAACAACTGATAGTTAAGATGCCTTTCAATAAATTTGGTGATAATTCAAGTAGAAAATTAACACATCTGATAATTCAGATATAAAACTAAAAAACCATAATATTTTTTAATATGTTTTAGAACGACTTCTTCTTAATGCCAAAGAAGTTTGACTTATAAAAAAATGGCTATCCTAATTTGAATTTTTCCTTCCTCCTTCTCATGCCAAAAAAAGGAGAAGGAAACAAAACTAGAAAAATCTTTTTATTACTTATTTGGTTTAGAAATGGTTTTAGGAATATATTAACATTAAAAATCATAACACATTTGCTTAATACAAAAACAAATCTCTGTGACATGCATAAAGAGTCATATTCCTCGATGCATCAAATAAATTGGGACGATGAACTTCTTTGTCATAGTTTATTTGTTGATTTATTTTAACTTAAGTCCGCGATGACCTAAAGCTGACAGGCCCAATACATTTTATAAGATGAAAAGAAAGAAGAGACAAGGCATTCAAGGCCCAATGGGGGAAACCGGGTTGTAAGAAGAGGAACACGGCCCATTATATTTAACAAGGCCCATTTTGCAAAGGAAGGCAGGCTTTTAATACATCTTCTCTTTTACTCCTTTTCATTTCCATAATTGGAAGATTTTCCCCTACTTTTTTACTTGTAATATTTTGCCCCTTTCTTACTTTTAATCCATTCAAATATTTATATGAAATGAAATTATTTACCAACATTCGATGTTTATATTGAACTAAATGATCCGTCACTACTATTTATTTATAAAACTTCAATTCATGACATCTATATAATTTTTTTTTAAAAAAAGGATTGGCGTAAAATCAACAATTCACATAAGATGGAATATTAGGAAATAGACTATAGAGTATGGGCGTGATATTTATGAGCAAATATTTTAAAACTTTTTAATATTCAATTGGTTAAAATTTTTAAAATTATATTTCTTAAAAATGAATTTTTTAATGAAAATAGTGAAAACAAGTTCTACGTGTAATATTCGTCATTTTCACTCTCCAGCACATCTAAACTTCACCTCTACCGCCTTAGCTCCATAATTGCAACTACCCAACATCCCTACCTCCACTCCCATCTTTCATAATATATGTCTAGATTTTATAAAAATAAATTTTAAATAATATTTTTTATTTAAATATCGAACACATTTTTGTTCGTACCGAACGCATGTTATATGTCCATTGAAAAGTGGTCTCTCTTTCCCATGAAATGCTGAAGATATAGGCTTAGGCCACTTAATCAAAAGTTACATTCCACTGAAGCAAAAGAACAAAGTGGTCCAAATAATATCATCAAAGATCCCAAAATAAATTAAAAAATAAAAAATAAAAACTGAATTAATGTAAGAAAATGTAGAAGAGAATTAAGTAGAGGAGAAATTCCCCCTATTAATGTAGCTATGGCTGTGGCTATATATAGCTAACATAGTTGTTGTGGACCTCTTCATGAACTATCATTCTCTCAGTCAACAACCTTTGAAAATAAAGACACAAAAAGACAAACTGCAAGACAAAATCAACCACAGGTTCAAGAATATACACATATATATATATACACACACACGCGGAGTCAGAGCATAGTAAAAAAGTTTATTCGAATCCTCTATGTTAAAAACTTATATTATATATAAAGTTAAAATTATTTTTTTTAATGTATATATAGAAAATATTGAATACTTTTACGTTTTTCTGTATGTTTATCTTTTTATATTTTAAACTTTTTAAGCAAAAATTCTGATCTGCGACTATGTATATATATATATTCAAAGATGATAGTGATGGGTCAATTTCTCATATAGTCACTCAATTAATAGTTATTATCCTAGAAAGTTATTTTCTTTGTTTAAAAAAATTTGAAGTCTAGAAAAAAATCGAGTGACCTTTTAAGATAATAATTATTATTTAAGTGACTGCACGAGAAATAAACTCAGACAGTAATAGATAAATGAAATAGCAATTTGTGATCAGCACGTTTCAAAACAAAATATACGACATAACATATATATGTACAGTCCTATAATTTTTGGATAGTATGAAAATCTGTTTGCATGGTTAAAAATAGGAAGAACAACATATAAGTTAGCAGTAAGATATGTTGTGAACAATTCTATATGCCACCAAAATAGTTGATATATACGTATATATGTAGAAGATATTATTGATATAACTAGATGTACTATATATAAATCGTTTACACATACATCAAATCAAATTTCAAACTAATGTGCAATATTGTTGCCTGCATATTAAAAAGTTACAGGTTAACTCTGGGTTAACTAGAATTTTCATCTAGTTACGTTGAATAAGATTTAATTCTTGCTAAATTCGTTAAAGAATTAATAAGTCTATATAAAAGTTAAAATAAAATTAGTTGGAATGCACGGCCTATCACAATATTAATCTGTAACTTTTTCATTTTTTTAATGAAACAAACATCATTTTTTTGGATATAAAAGAAATTACCATAATAACATACCCAATAGATGTAGAGTTTCACAAAGTGAAATTTGGATAAGATAAAATGTACGCAGCCTTATCAGTAATCTCTATATCAGAGGTAAATGAACTAAAATCATTGGCTCAAGAGAAAATAGTCTAAAGCAGTTCAGAAAAAGAAGTAATTGAAAATATAAGAAACAAGAAATAATAATAAAAACAGTATGTAATAACAAACATAAACTTCAAAAGAGAGGTATAAAGAACAACTTATTGTAACAAAAGTCAAAGGACAAAAAACTACAAAAGCAATACTACGACTACTAACATGAACATACAAGAAGACAACACATTATTAATGTAACTATCAACCTTCTACTCCTAATCCGTGTCCTCCACACCCTTCTATCTTATAAGATCACTCACTTCCTAGATAAACTGAAACTCTGTCATGTCCTGCTTAATCACATCTCCCGAATAATTGATTTCTTTGTTTCTTAAAATGTCTAATATTCTTAAACAATTTAAGTTTATCAAACGATTAATATTTGAGATTAGTCCCTTTCTCTCTCTCTTTCCAGGGTCACTCTCACTCTCTTTTTCCACCTGAAACCAAGATTCTCCTCTCCCTTGTTTTGTTATTTTCTTATCGGATTTGGTGTTTACTTCGAGGATTCATTTCACTACATAAATTTAATTTTTTTCTTTAAAAAAATAATATATACCACTCTATTTAAAATTTATCCTAATTAATGTTTTCAAGGGCTCGAGTATATATTTTATTCTTGTTGTGGTAACAACTAGCTAAAGGAGCAAAATGGAAAACAACAATTATATTTTGAATGGAAGAAGTCGTGTCAAAATGAAGAAATAAAAATTTTAGTTCGGAAAAAAAAAGAACAAAGAAAACTATAATGGTGAATATATTGAGTCATTTGTACTTTTTGCCTTTTATTTTATCCTGGTATTTAATTTATGTCTTTCGTGATAAAAATATTTTGCGAGATATAAATTTATATTTTCGTATTACAATATTTATAAGTTATGCTAGTAAATAACTTTAGTTTATAAAGAGCTTATATTCCATTGGATATAAATTCAATTACAAAAGAGCAAAAACTAAAGATCAATCTATCTGAAGAGCAAAAATTAAAAACCAATTCATTTAACGTGCAAAACGTGCAATTTTATGAATGGAATATATTTTGTTGGAGATTTAATCATAAGATGGACTTTACATACGGATTATTCGAACAAATGTTCTTATTTTGGAATGATTTTTAATTTTTTCCCTTAAATTTGTGGTCTTTATTATTGTCCGTCGACACTTTAAGTGACAAAAAATAGTCAAATATGTCCATAACAACAAAAAATAAAAAAAATAAAAAAAAATCGAAAGACATAAATTTTTGCTCAATTATGCCTTGGGGCATAAGTTCAGTAGCATGAACGTCTGTTTACTGAACTTGTGCCTTGGGGTAGAAGTTCAGTAGTATGAACTTATGTCTTCGAGGACTAATCTATGCCTTGTAATCTTGTTTGTCTTGCGATTCTTTTAGAAAATACTAAGGGTATGTTTGTCCAGTTTTTATTACCTAAAATACTGAAGAAAAAAAAAATTAAAGACCACCAATTTGAAAGGAAAATAGTAAAGACCAAATCTCAAAATAGAAACCGTCGGTGTAAAAAGTTGGAGCTACTATAATAGACTGGCCCAGCCCATCTAGCTCACTTCTTGCGGACTATACAATTCAATCAGAGAAAATTACTTGGACACGCAATATTATTATATTATGTACCTATAATATCATTAATTTAATTTTGATTAAAATTATTATATTTTTATTATCAAAACTATCAGATAAATATAAATAATTGTGTATTAAAAAGTTTTAATTAAAATTAATTCCTAAATAACCGTAATTCTTTATCAGTAAACATTTAAACGCTCTTGGCTCATATATAAAATATAATTAGAACGTACATACATGACGGAAGAGTGTTCTAATTAGATTTATAAGTTAAATAAAATGAAAAAAGAACGTATCTTTTAATAGATGTAGGTGCTTAGCTCACACAATCTATAGAAGATCGATTTATATCCATTAAAATAAGTTGTCCCTCTTTCCCATGAAACAAGAAAATGTAGAATAAAAGGATTTGTCTTTATAAATTACATTAATCTAGCTAGCAGGTCAGGACCATTTAGTGAACTATCGACTATCATATATATACACTTTGAGAGAGGGGGAAACAAAAAGAAAATTGGACAAAACGTAAAACAAAAAAGCACGTACGATTTCGAGAATTCTTTGGCAGAATGTAAGAGAGGGACACATAAATGAAACATCGATTTGTCGTCTGCAACCACAATTGCATGCATGGCTAATTAAACAGTTGCCCAGTGTGGACCTTCCAGTCCCCATCAACTATATATACATATACATATATATATATATATATATATATCCACAGTCCACTACTTGAATAAAAACGACAAAAGGTACGTACTATAATGAAAGACCACGTATATACATATATTCGAGCTCGAAATTCTATCACAATCTAATGGAACTTTTGAGTTCGAAATTTTATTATTTGTACTTATTTAGTAAATTTTAAAGAAGGTTAAGATGAATCCTCGTAACTTTTACCCTGAATTCAGTGGTGGCATTACATATAGTGAAAAATGGTCAATTGGACAGTACTCTTCATCGGAAGATTATATTTTGTATATAAAAAAATTATACTGTATATATAAGCAGAGGGGGGGAGCCAGGATTTGAAACTTATATATTTGGAATTTTAGTTCTTTTATATATATTACTGTATTCTAAATTAATAATCTACACATATTCAATAAATTTCTTAATCCAAACTGAATTCAACCAAACCCGTAAAGTACACACTAACTCTGCCCCAATATATAAGTCAAAGCTACTGTTTATATATACATATTAAATCATAATTTCTGATTTCATCACTACGGTTGAATCTATCTCTACCGATCGACATGAGTATAAAAGAATTTTTATTAGATTAGATCACTTATATGATAATTATACAGGTAAGCATTCATAATTCTCTACCGATGAATTATATTGTTGCATGGCAGCTACCTAATCATGACAGAACAGCGGTGTATATATGGCAGTAAGATTTTGCATGCATGGCAAGTATGCCAAACTATACGACTTTGAAATTCCAACTACTATTTGCAGACTACATATTGGATGTATCTACGCAGTCTAGAAAATCCCGGTCCTTAGTCACTCATAATTGAAATAGATTATAAGTTATTTTCTATAAAAGAGTGACATGAAAACGGTATTTTGATAGGATAAAAGTACTTTTCACTCACTTATTCAAAATCCAACACATGTACGTATTAAATACAATTGTAATGTGTATAGGGAATGATCAAATGGTCTCGTATACTAATTTATAGTTTGAATACATAGAAGAAAATAATCCCGCAACGATATTAAATTAAAATAACAATTGTTATAGTTTATGAAATCAAATCTCCCTCACTGTATATATCGAGGTTAATATATATCGAAGCTAAATGGAGAGGAGTTACTCAAATCTTAAGGAAAAACAAACCTATTTGTTAATTTGTGTGTACATATAATTTTATTTAAAAACCTATCTATCGTAACTGGTTTTTGACGACTCCATTTAGATAAGGAAATTGGGCCGGGTCAATCCATTTACCCCATTGAACATGACCCACGGTTTATGGCCCATGGCCGACCACAATGTACTGCAGTTAACTGGGTTATGACCCGATCATAGGATATAACCGATTTTAGGCCCAACTAACAATCAAACAGGTTCTTCTTTCTTTGACCAGGGCACCACGCTTTTAAAAAAATATTTTTATTAATTATTATAATTTATAATTTCAATTTTAAAAAATAAAAAAAAATATTTTAATTTCTATCAAATAATAATTACTTAGATTTTCATACTTTAAACTTTGTGATGTGACGTAAAAGGGAATGTAGATAAATTAATTTATAATTTAATTTTAAGGATAAATTAAATAACTGCCTCTCGATAAAGGAAAAGTGTCGAATAAAAAATTGTATGAGGTTATGATGCTAGTCATTAGATAGTTGAAAAGGAAGAGACATTAATAGAAAAAAAACACGTCAAAATATAATGGCATGAAAATACTTATTTGGTCTCAAATTTTTTTTTTTATAATTTTTAAATTAAAAATAAAATTTATATTAATTTTTATTTTATCTTTAATAATAATTGTTCTTGAAAATTATCAACACTTCAACAGAGTAAACATATAAAGAAGAGAGCACTCAAGATATAATTGAATAAATAAAATTGTGGGCTCTAGTTAATAACTTAATATGAAATGATCACACACTTGTGAAGTAAATGAAGATTAACTAGTAAAAAAGGAAAAAACTCATTTATTAATCACTCTAGCGCAATTCATGTGACACTATTTGATTTGGGATAGAGTTAAAGAAAGACTTTTGAAGTCTATAATTTAAAGCACTTCTTAGTGAATTTATGTGATTATAAATCATTTTATTAAGAATAAAAAAATAATTTAAAGCTAAATTCTTTCTAATTGTCAAAAAGGGATAATTCTTTAGAATGAAATAAAAATAAAACTGTATTAGAGAAATTGAGATAAAAATATATGTAGAATAAAAATATGATAAATAATTTGAGACGGGAAAAATATAACGCAGGAAGCTGGAATTAGTAAGATATATAGAAATGAATAATGTAGGAGTTGTTATATGACACAACAGAAGATACAGAAATATCCACAGGAGATGGTAGATAGCTCTTCTTCATAAAATCATGCATGCATTATAATGTAACGTATCTATCTGATAACGTGACAGACGGACCAGCAGCAGCAGAAGAAGAACAACAACAATACATACTTTAGAAAGAATGAGAAAAATTAAAGAATATTGACGCAAGAAGTCAGTACTCTACAGACATAAAGACGTACCTCCATGGGAGAATAATTTTTTTTCTTTTTTAATAAATATAGGAGTAAAATTCGCATATATTTTATTTTGATTTTCAAATTTTACTTATAAGATTATATTGAGTTTGTTATTATTTATTTTGACATAATATTTTTTAAATCAATTACAAAATTCTAAAATTTTCTATGACATTTTTAAATTTGATATCAAATTAAAATCATATAATAAAAAAAAGACGGAGAGAGTATTATTTTATCATAAATTAATAATAATAATAATAATTAGAATTTCATGTTTATCATATTTGAGAAAATTAAAAGGTCCTACAAGGCATCGGAATATATGCAGAGGTTCGTCAATATTGGATGAAGTTCACACTTCACATGATGCATGACAGCATGAGAGAGAGAGAAGTTAGAAGAAATTCCAGTACTGTATAAGGAGTACATAAGCAGTCGTCAAATCGTACAATAGAGATTGTCAGAGTGCCATCATTGTCTCAATAATCAGGTTACCCATCCATCAGACTAGAAACGTTCAATCAATATGAGTTGCGGTGGCATGTATAATTGATTATTTTATTTTTAATTAAAAATTATAAATTTAAATAAATAAAAATAAAAAAATAATTTTATTGAACGCATAGTTTTTAAAAATAAGCCTTGCAATATGCAAATATCAAGTGATTTTTGAATGAAAATAAATAAATAAAAAGAAAGAAGAAAGGACCTGCAGAGGGATTCTAATTAAGCTGCTTTTCAAACTTGACGTTTTTCTCACCTACCTTCTGCTGGCCATGGATTTCTTCGTTTCCCTTTGTGGAGAATTAATTTGCGGATTTAAAATTTGAATTTATACGACTTTGTTAATTTATAATACTGTTTTAAGTGTGAAGAAATTTAATATTTATTTAGAATTTGTGAATGTCCTAAAATGTATATGAGTTTAAATCAAAATTATTAAATTTAACCAAGTTCATATTTTTCATTCTACATTTGTCCCTAAAATTGGGTATGTGTAGGGGTCGTGGGACGGTGAGAGGATTGTATTTTCTGTGATGTTCAAGGTAGTTCTACATTGGAACAATCCGATACACTTAACCTTGTATTACTTTGATCTTTTTTTATTAAGGTGTTCAAAATAATTTAACTTTAAATATACAATAATACTGTAATTTCAATTGAAAGAGGCTCACGGGAATTATCTTGCTCCCACCTGCCTTCACTCCCGCACCCTATCTAAGGAAGACCTGAGGTGGCAGTGGAGGTGGGTGAGTGGATAAGATAATAACACTGCGGGTGTGTTCGGTACGAAGAAAAATATTTTTTAAGAAAATATTTTTTCGAAAATTAATTGTTTCTTACTTATTTTACCTTGTTCGGTATGCAAGTAAAAAATATCATCTATAAATTATTTGTATATATATAAAAAAAACTATGAGGATCAGGATAGGATGGAATGGGATAGAGTGATGGAGGAGGTTGGGTGGGTGGGGGCGAGGTAAGGGGCCAGGGCAAGCTAGGGTTGGGGTGAGGGGTTGGGGCTAGGGGCTGAGAGGGTTGGGGTGCGCGGGTAGAGGGTTAGGAGTGGTGGAGTTGGGGTGAGGGGTCGAGGTCGAGGGGTGAGATGGGGTGTGGGGGTAGCGGATGAATGGGGTGAATAATTGTGAGGGTGGGAAAAGAAAGCGTGACTTGCTTTCTCAATTTCTTTTAGGGAAGTCATTTTCATTATTTTGAATGAGTTTGTTTTCCTAAAAAAAATATTTTTTTAAAATTTTTGATCAACCGAACACCAAAAAATTTTTTTTTTACAAAAAACATATTTTAGTCCATATCAAACACACACTGCATTTAATTATTTATTACACCATAAAGTTAACTTAAACATGATGTGATATTTGGATAGTAAAGTGTGTTTTCTCTTCAAGTTTTAACTTTCAAATGAAATAGTTACATGTTTTAACACAAACACGATTAAAAATAGTCAAATATAAATTATAATAATTAAAAAAAAAGGTTAAAAATATATAGAAAAGAATAAGGAGAAGAAACCAAAAGGGGTTTAGAAAACACATGTACTACAAAAGGCAACTTTAATTATTGCAGCAAAGCAAAGAAAGGAATTACTTTATGGAGTGTTGGAAGAAAAAGTTCATTTACATCCTCTAGCTGCTAGCATTTACCACCTTTCTTTTTTGTTCTTCTTCTCATTTTCAGCACTATATATAACAACTATACTAACAAAGATTTGAGAACAGCTTTTTCTTCCATCTTTTTGCAATCTTCAGTTCAGCACTGAACAAAAAGGAAAAGATGTTGCTAGCTAGATACTCTACTATGTTACAAAATATTGTACCAATTTAGACATTGCCATTTCTTCTCTACCTAGCTAGTAAGTACACTGCCAAACTAATCATCATCATCACTTTCTTTCTTTACAATATCTATATATATAAAACAAATGCTAAAAAAGATCTTGCATACATCCTAATTAAAGAGAATATCTTCCTTTTTTATTTAAAAAAAAAAGAAGGTAACAGCATGATGATGATACTAGTAAGTGGTGCAATTTTTTTTATAACATCCCAGATCATCTGAAATTTATTTTTGAAAAAAATAAATAAAATCAAGGCCATTAGCTCCACAACTTTTTTGGGGCGTGTGATCATTTTATATAAAATACTAAATCGTTAAAGAGATCGCAGCTATATTCTCTTGATTATGTAATTCATACTCCTTCTCACGTGCAAACTTATTTTATTAAAAAATTTTGTCGATCATTTAGATCTTTTTGAGATGACAGTTAGTAAATGATCTTTTTATTTCTCTTACAACTTATTAACATTTGGGCCAATCACCATAATTTAAAGATATCTTTTGTGCAAATTAAAAAATCTTATAAGAAAATATTAAATTATAGTCTATGATTTTATAAATATTGTGAACATTAGATGATAGACTAATATTTTATTTGTAAAATTAAAGAATATATAAATAAATATTTGTCCCGTTTCTAACACCGTCCAAAAGAGTAACTTCTAAAAAGCTATATTTGCAAAACGTTTAAAAATGGGGCAAGATCTAAATGATACTTTAAAAAGGTACGTTTGCATAAATCAATTTTTTTCGTGGACTAAGCTTGGAAATTCGTTTTAATAATGAATGGAAAAGAAACTCAAATTTATGATATATTTTTATATGTTCAAATATCATATTGAAGTGTACAACCATAATAACAATTATTACAGAAAAATAAGAAAGTTTCACATCGGCGATTAATGAAATAGGTGGTCGCCTTATATATTTGGACAATTCTCCTCTCATAAGCTAGTTTTTGAGGTTGTGTTAGTCGCAAAATTCATTTCTTTATAATAACATATTCAATAGAGTTCCACAAAATAAGATTCGAAGAATATAAAATGTATGTAAATTTTTAATTCTATTATAAAGAGTAAAAAAATTTATTTTGTGGATAACCATTCCATCTAGAAAGTTAAAAAGAAAGCACACATTTATTTTTCAAAACTTTGTGTTCAACGCATTTAGCTTAGAATATGGAACAATGTTGCGATATTCGAGTATATATTTAGGGTCTATTCAGTTAGCATTAGTCCCTCTCAGTCCTTCCACCTGAAACCTCTTTACATACCCTTATACCCTTTTGTTTTATTATATATTTTTCTTAAAAGATTTGGTGGTCCTCTATTAGGATTTTCATTTCACTACTTGCAAAATTAAATGGCATATACTTTCGACCGTAATAATATATTCAATAAAATGTCACGAAATAAAATTTTACCTTTATCTCAAAGGTGAAATTATATTCATTCATACAATTTTGACAAACAATGAGAGAATATACACACCATAATATCAGATACAATTATGAGTTTGCAAGAAAATTAATAAGAGATCGATGGAAGAATGTCAATATAGATGTCAAATAAATTATTGACATTTTTCAATCAGAAAATACTAAAGAAAAGAAAACAAGTACAATAAAAGGGCAGTTCATTCTGATTATTAATTATGTTTCGGGGTCTGAAAAAGGATCGAATCATATTTACTCCAATATAGTCTTAATTTACATAGCTAAAATTTACATAGTTGCACCAATTTCAGATGGAAAATAAGATAGAATATTACAGAGAATAATTGAAATATTACTTGTATCATAATATGTTTCAATCTGTTTATCTTTTTTTTTTGACAAATTATTTAATTTAAATTAACTTTTCGCATGACATGATGTTTAACACCACAAGATTAAAAGACAATTTAATACTGTCCACGTATCTTTAGTTTAGAACCACTGAGCTCAAAAATCCTCTTTTAGTTTATTAAATTCTAATATTATAATATGAAGGAATGTTGGAGGAGAGGGTAGCCATTGAAAAAAGTGTCCCTTTTTCCCCACGAATATATAATACTGTTTGGTCAGTGAAGGTTTGCAGTTTCAAAAGCTACATACCACTGGAACAAAAGAACAAAGTGGTCCCAAAATTTTATTTATCAATGATCCAAAAGAATACCCCTGATCAAAATTTCAGAACACAGCTAAAAGATTCTTCAAAACAGAATTATTTCTTCTTATTAATATATATATATATTGTGCCTATCGTCTAAGCTAATATAGCTGGGACAATTTTCATGAACTATCATTTTCTTAGCCACCACACTTAATCTGAACTATAATCCTAAAAGAAATTAAGGAAAGAACCACATATTCAACATACATTCAAAGCATGTAGAAATTAAGTTCACAAATAAACGAATTAATGTCGATCCATTTGTAACGGCCCACGGACAACCGGCTGTGTGAAACTTTTGTCTTAGTCAAATCTCGAATATATGGGCAAATACGATAAAATCAACAACCACATGCTCAATTTGAAAAGATAGGGCGTACGCACACCTTATTATTATTGATCTTATGAGAGGTAAAATAACTATTTTCGATAGACTTTTGACACTAGGAAACAAAGTGGATAATTCATTGACAGTTAGCTTTGAGCTGTTGCAAAAAAAGGAATACACATATATTACATGTGGATGTACAGATTGCATGGGAGAAATGAATTGAATGAACAGTATTATGACAGTAATGTTTGCATGCATGTGGAGTAATGCCAATCTATACTTGAAATTTCTAACACTATTTTTCAGTCTACGTTTTAGGTTAATTGGAGAAATCTCAGTCCCACCTTATTTGTCTCTTCTAATTGATAGACGCGTGCGCGCCTTAATTTAATTTCTTCTTGTGACCAAAATTTGTCATGTACAATCTTCGAGCATATGCCTACTTAGATTTATTTTGTTGATGAAAATGTTCCACGTGGAAGACAACTCTCCTTTCTTTGAGCTAGTTTTTGAGATGTGTTTTAGTCTTACATCAATTTAACATGTTAACATGATTGTGCACACACCGGTAAGAACAGTGAAACCCCTGATAAAGAATATCCGTATCAAATCGTGAGAGGATTGGGAAATTTATTAAGTTAGAAAATAATGTTTTGCAATTTTAAAGACTGAATTCTTTTAAATCTTGGATACAGACCTTCTAATATATAGGTGGAGTATCACAAATACGAATCTGGTTTTACTGTGTGTATGATTTGATCTCAGTTGAAAGATATGGAAAAAATCTAGACGAACGTCATAGAATTAATAAATGGTGCTCGATCGCAATAGTACAATGTTAGCAGCAAGCTGTACTAGTTTGAAAAGGCTTCACAGACTTTGGAGTTTGTGTTCGGAATTAAATGAAAATGATTAAAAAAAAAAACAAGAAGGAAGATTGGATAGCATTCAAATTGAGAAGAAAGATTGAAATGAACTCTAATCCCTTGCCGCCGTTGCATCTCAATTTATTTTTTAGTCACATAATTATTTAGATTTGTATTAAATTTTTTAAACTTCACATCTAATAAAATACATGGTATGAATTAAAATGAAGAAAATAATATTTTATTTGATTGATGGTTTTTAAAGATTTTATTTTTATTAGACGTGGTAATTTGAATACAAAAGGATTGGTGAATGGTGAGGGAAAAGAATGACGTAAGAAGAAGTCAGTGAAGACAGGAGAGGCGTGCATAGGAGAAACTGCGAGCGAAAGCGTGTGATTTGGATTTTGCATTTCCTTCCCGTTGAATTAATGCTGCCGCTCTGCAACACAAATATAATTAATTTTAAAATTTTAAAATAATAATGATAATAAAACTTCACCTCTTTAACTCTTCCTTTGGACTTTTTCTTCTCTACTTTGTCATATATTGGCGGCACATTTTACCTAAATTTCATTTGAAATATCTGCACATTCAATTTAAAATATCGATAAATAATTTATCGTATAGTTTTTATTGTTTTTTATTTATATATTTTAAAATTGATTAGTTATTATCTTTATGTTAATTATTGCTTGTTTAGTATTAATTTTTTACATCAAAATTAAATGCAACAATTTTATTATATCATCATTTGAACTTAATAAATTTAATATTTTAAAAATAACTATAATTAATAATAAAAATAAAGTAAAATAAAAGTTAATATTATATACAATTAATTAAAAATCATCAATTAAAAAAAATTATAAATTATTTCAAAACAGAAATATTAATACAAATAATTCGTATAAATCTTATTTTATATCAATCTTAATACAATTTGTTGCACGGGCCTTTGCATCTAGTAAATATATAAGTATGTAGTGAAAGGTAGCGTGTGTGTAGAGAATTATGTGACACTTTTTTTTAAATCAATATTAAAAAGAATGATACATTTTTAGATATTTAATAATAATTTTATTTTAAAAATATTTATTTTATTTTTAATAGTTAAATAAATATTTATAATTTATTCTAAATTATAAATATTTTTTAATTTTATATTTAATTAAAATATATCACATAAATTAAAATAAAAAAATAATACAACAAAAATATAATGTCAGAGGTCTATCATTGTCTCAATAATCAGCGTGCATATGAGGGATACTACTACTACTTTACTGAGCCTATACTAAGGGGGTGTCAATTGATACTTTTCTTTATTAAAAAATTATATTATTTATATACAGTAAAAATTTAGTAAATATAATTATTTTATATTTATGTTTTTATCTTTTTAATTCATATATTTTTATATTATATATTTTTTAATAAAATTTATAGCTTAATAACTAAATCCCCAAGAACATACAAACAAGAGAAGAAAGAAGCTATGTGCGTACTCATCACTGACGTTTCCCTCACCCTAAGCTAGCTACCTATTCTCATTTCCCTCACACTACTTAGCTAGGCATCTTCTAGAGTTGGGTAATTTTCTCCTCTTTAATCTCTCTTGTGAGGTTTTACTTTTTAGGCAGGGGATAGGTCTATTCTACATTCTTGGCTATCCCCTACTAAATATTGGGTAAAAATCAAGGGTCAAAACTAATAGATTAAACATTGTTAATTTGACCTGATGTAGCGAAAACATTATATCGACATAGTGGTAGTTTAAATCTTAGTGTTTGACGGAAACAAATTATAACTTACTTTGCAAGTACAGAAAATATTGTAAGAAAAAAGTAGAGTAATTCAAAATTTTCATAATGAAAAAGACCGAAGAAGAAGGTGTATTTATAATCAATAAAGAGTAGTGTGAGCAGGTTTTATTGTGTCTTATTAAAAAAAATCACAATATGTTTACTGCGAAAAGATATTATTTAAATTGCATTCTTTCCCGTGGTGGCTTTTCAGAAAAAATACCTATTTATTTTACATTCATCACTTTCAAAACCCAACCTAATCAAGATACCCATTTATAAGTGACAAATAAACGGGTTAGATCATATACTTGGATGGATCTAAACGGATCCTTATTTCTTCCCTTCAAAATTTACTTGGATTAACATATATATGATAAAGTCCGAATCAATTCAATAACGGGTCATAACTCCTCCGGTCCAATGTGATTAAATATTTTATCCCTGTTTGTCTTTTATTTAAAAAAATATGAAAGTTAATTAATGTATGTTTTGACCAAATAGTTTGATGAATTATTTCGCTTTTAACCTGGTAATTATGAAATAGCTCTTCCAGATGTGAGGGATAGTCTAAGTAATATTAAAGAGATCATTCATTTCTTGATTGATCAATGTAGGGCTTCACTTCCCCCCTCCGTTTCATGCTTAAGGTTTTAATATCTGAAGTGTGCATAATTTAATATGGACGAAAAATAAGAATTGGATATGGATCTTGTTTTGATATCATGTAAAAAAAAAATTATGCCTAAGTCTAGAAGTGGTAAAAAGGATTAAATTTATTGCTATCCGCTCGATTTAACCCTATTAAATGGGCTGGGTATCCAATCATTTAAAAATGGATCAATTCATATTATCCATAAAAGATAAATAACCCGTGACTATCCACCAATTGCACTCACCTTCAAGTATATAAGAGAGCAGGAACCTATAAAATGTGTGTGATTGTTATGAAGAAAAATATTTTTAAATTCTTTCATGTTTCATTAATTTAATTTAAATATTTTGAATATACATACATACATACATACATACATACATACATACATACATACATACATATAGATATACATACATACATACATACATACATACATACATATATATATATATATATATATATATATATTCGCAAATTGACTTATTTTCCTCTAATTTTAAAAAAAATGACATCCCCACATAAAGTTAGAAAAATATATTTTAGAACTTTTCTTAAACTTTACCACTCCGAAACGGGTCTCGACCTGGACACAAGTCCCAAGCCCATTTCAGGACCCAATTATCGACTCCTGATATCTTACCCAATCTTGACTCCCGACATCAACTCCGACACTTGATTCCCGACCCCAACTCCCAACCTCAACCTCAACCTCGACCCCAACCATAACACCTTGAGCCTGACCCCCGCTCCCTACACCGATTCAAGATTCGATTTTTTGACACCGATTCGAGATTCGACTCTTAACACCCACTCAAGATCTAAGATCAGACTCCCGACCCTGACATCCGACCCAGGATTTCGACCCTAGATCCCAACATTGATCCCAGATCTGATTGCCGACCTGAGATCCAAAACCCAAGACCAAAGTTCGACTCCCGATCTCAACTCTCACCCGAGACCCGACTCCGACTCGTGTCATGACTCCCAACCTCTACTCAAGACCACTTATTTTTGAGAAAAATATTTTTTTTTAAAATACGAAAATATTTTCCTTCATACCAAACATATCCTAAGACCTCATTTGCTTTCATAAAAATTAAGACGTCTGAATCTGAATGCACATTTGAATGATTAAGGCTGTTTGTTTTTTAAAACTTGAATGTGCTTACTTTATTTATATGTAAATATCTTAAATATACAATTCAAATAAAAAAGTAATAATATATTACTAAAATATTAATTTAATAAAATAAAATTATTATATGACAAAAAAGTAAATTATTTATATTTTATCTAGTTATGGTGGAGATGATTCTTAGTGGTGGTCGTGATAATGATTGGTATTAGTTGCTAGTAATTATGATGGTGATAGTTACTAGTATTGATAGTGGTGATAATTAATAGTATTGGTGGTGGTGATAGTTATGATGATAGAGGTGATAGGTGTTGTAGTGACCGACTAATGATTGTGATGGTGAAGTTGATTGATGTTAGTAGTTGACAGTGTTGATGATGGTGGTTGAAAAATGTGTGGTGGTGCTATTTGTGATGGTGAAGGTGGTCAGTAGTAGGGACTGGTCGTAGTGGTGGTAGTGAGTTATAGTGGTGATAGAAGTGGCGGCGGTGGCAGTGCATACAATTAAAATGATAAAAATGGTATGTGTAGTAACGACTGACAATAGAGGTTACCAGCAATGGTGATTGTCAGAGGTTGTTGTAATGTCTTGGGTGATTAACAACGGTAATGGTGGTTGACAATGGTGATATAGGTGGTTAGTGGGAGCGGCAGAGGCGGCTGATGGTTGATGATGGTATTGGTTGTGGTTGTGGTTGTGATGATAGAGGTGATTAATAGTGGTGACCAGTGGTTGTGCACAGAGTGATGGTGGCATACCTATTAGTGATATTAAAACTTTATTCCAGATCTTAATGATTAAGACCTATTCAGATCAAATAAGTATTTAGATCTTAACAAAAACAAACACACTTATGCCTAAAGTCTGAACCATTCAGATTTAGACCTCCATTAAGTGCAAACAAATGAGGCCTAAAAGTAGAAAGAAAGAAAATATTTGTAATATGGGAGTATGTATTTCTTACATAACAAGAAGCACGGGATAATATGGATATTCATATTATCCATTGGTTCACCCTTTTTTATCCATATCAAATATGGGTGATATGAATATCTTATCCATTTTCACCAGACTAATTTTCAACTAACCCATATCCGACCCAACCCACCCGTTTGCACCTCTATGCCTAATCACACTTCAAAAGATAGATTCATATATGATAATTGTCCAAGACATATGAAAGAGATCACTCATCCCTTAAATAATCGATTTGAGACTCTTTAAGTAACGCTCCAGCCAAGTCAAAAAATGAGTCATAATATATCAGTTTATTTTAACTTATGGAGGGGGGAGGGGGGTTACTGAAAAGTGAATTAATTTAGAATAGAGAAATTTTCATAAATAGCAATACATAGTAAAATAATTACATAAAATAGCATGATTTATTAAAATTATAAAATATAGCATGTTTTTCTATTTTCTGATACAATTTAAGGTAATCATTATGACTATATCTAAATTTTAAACTCTGCAATCCCCCTTAATTGGTGTTTTTTTTCTTAAAGGGTAGTTGCGTATATAATGAGTGTCACACCCCACCTTGGGAGGAATGACTGGCACTTGGTGCCCTACTAGGACCTGAATTACTGAGCTGCGCCTAAGCACCTCTGGTGCAGGACTGGTTCTAACTCTGCAATCAAGAAAACAACGGGCTATATAACGGCTGTAAATACAACTCCCGGCCAACAAGACCTATAACCACCTGTGAAAGTAAACAGCTAACCAGAGACAAACGAATATAGGGAGTCCTATGCGGGCCGACAAGAACATCATAATATCTTGTTATAGTTGAAAAGCGAAATCAGGTGCTAAACTGAAACATGACTGACAAGGTCATCAATAAACAACTAACAAGGCCCCACACGGCCAACACACATCATCTAAAGCACATATGGCCCTACACGGCCGATATCAACTAACCACAGGGAATAATACAATCTGCAAGCCTCTAGGAGTAATAAGATGGTCGGGACAGGGCCCCGGCCTACCCATACTGTACAACAAAAGAAAATAAACCTCTATCACTCAAGCTCCAGAAGATAGGAGCTGAAGGCTCTGTACTGCTGACTGGAACTACGAAGGATTCGCTCCTCGTCTGTGAGTACCTGCCGGCAAGTAATGCAGCGCCCCAAAAGAGGACGTCAGTACCACAGGTACTGAGTATGTAAAGCAATAACTGTAAATGACTGAAAGTAAGTAATAGAACTGACAAAACTGAAGTAAAGGGAAACAGACTGAAACTGACCGAAATAATGGAATCAGAACTAGACATAACTATAAAAAGAAGAGTAGGAGTCATACCTGACAACGAGGCGCCCTACTGTCTAACTATCAGTAACTAAAGCAACGTACATACCTTACCTGGCCCCGATAAGCCGGAAGGTATCATCAACACAGCTCAACCCACTTGGGCCCTCATTAACCCAAATGAGTACATCTCAATCTATATACCCCTACCTAGGTCATACCACATCACCTACTAGCTATGAGCATCCTATCGGTCCCTTGGGTATGCAGCTTGGGCCCGCTAGGCCCCTGACTATAGCTGTGCCTAAGTCCGAAGGACTCCTGAAATCTACACCCCGGAAGCAAACGCTCAGCGGGGTGTGTATAGGCCAACCACGACAAAATATGAGGAGCTGGCTCCCCATCTTCGTCCCTAGTTAGTGGAACGGCATGCCACTCCGTAGAGCGACGTATCCTCGCCCTCTGGCGGACCAGTCGACACAGCTATTAACCCTAGGGCGGTCACGGAAGCTATACAGGTAATCCAGCCCAAAACAACACAAATACAGGTCTCAACTGATAACAACAACTATACATGATAATATACTGAACATGATAAACTATTCCTGAAATACTTTACTGGGATTCATATCGGATTATTATACTGAAAAAATTAACTTGCCGAGAAAAACTGCCTTTACATACCTCGTTCGCTATTATCGATTAACTCACGAGGTTCGGCTGGTATTCAGCTGTTCTTCCCAACTGTAATCACTTTAACAAAGAATAGAGCTAACTTCATTACTATACTAGAAGAAACCAATAACTATATGTACGTTTACTGACTATTCTTCACTTATCGAAAAACTCATAATTTCTCGGGGATCTAGAAGGGAGAAGTACTTACTTTAAGCCTAGGATTGTATTAACACTAGTTTGGAGCAATTTCAATCACTTTGGCTCGGCGGAACGACAATTCGCCGGACGAATTTTACGAAACTAACTTCGTAGAAATTCTCCCTGCAGCCTTATACTTCGATACCCGAAGTTAATTTAAATTTGGACGGCGTTTGGAGTATAATCGGAAGAAAATTATATATTCTCTTCATCCTTATCTCGGTTATGATTGTGAGTAGTTAAGAAAAATGATATAAAGTTTAAGGGTGAGGCCTATTTATACTTGCAGCCAGATGCATAGCAACGTGGCATGTTGGCAAACGCGCCGTTTTGGCTCCGTGCCACATTGGCTAACGCGGAGGTAGAGCCTCCGTGCCACTTTGCCCCTCTGGCAGCTCGATTCGGCCTCCTTTCGCGAAATCCCAACTTGGCACTCGTTCGGCCTTTCCTGGGGCTCTTTCCTCGCACGTAAGGCATTCTAAACCTTCCAACCAACATGCGAAAGGCCAACTACATGCTAGAAACTTATGGGGTGTAACATCCTCCCCCCCTAAGAACATTCATCCTCGAATGTTAACGTCTGCTTGCAAGAACTTTAACTCGCAATTACCTATTCTAGAAAAATTTCGGCAGAGTCTCTCCTGTAATACGGACTATCCAAAAATCCTGAAATGCAGAAAAGTCCAATACAGGTACTCCACACAGTACTATGGCATTCATTTCACAATAAACTGAAGTCAACTACTCCACATATACATGTATATAATGCAATATGAAACAACAATAACGACATACCTCCAATCTGATTATGTCTTAAATAACTGAGGATATTTGGTTTTCATATTATCTTCTGCCTCCCAGGTCATATTCTCTTGGTTCTTATTTCGCCACAACACTTTGACAGAAGCAACATCTTTAGTCCTCAATCTACGGATCTGTCGATCTTGTATGGCTACTGGAGCTTCTTCATAAGCTAACTCCTCAGTGATTTGAACGTCCTGGACTGGAACAATCCGGGAGGGATCTCCTATACACTTCCTCAGCATAGATACATGAAAAACTGGGTGAATGGATTCTAACTCTTAGAGTAAATCCAACTCATAAGCCACTTGGCCCATCCTTCGGCGAATCTGATAAGGCTCAATAACCCTCGGGCTGAGCTTGCTTTTTTTACCAAATTTCATCACCCCTTTCATCGGTGAAACCTTCAAGAATACCCAATCACCCACATTAAATTCGAAGTTCCTTCGCTGCACATCAGCATAAGATTTCTGGCGGCTCTGAGCAGTCAGCAGACGTCCCTGATAAGCTTTACTTTCTCTTTTGACTGGTGAATAATCTCTGGCCCAATTAATGCTGATTCTCCTACCTCAAACCAACCAGCTGGAGATCTGCACTTCCGCCCATACAACACTTCATAAGGCGCCATCTGAATTGCTGAATGATAACTGTTATTATAGGCAAATTCAATAAGCGGTAGATGTTCATCCTAGCTACCTCCAAAATCTAACACACGCGCCCGTAACATATCCTCGAGCGTCTAGATTGTACGTTCTGCCTGCTCGTCTGTCTGAGAATGGAAGGTTGTGCTCAGGTTAACCTGCGTCCCCAGGCCTCTCTGAAAAGATTGCAAAAACTTAGATGTAAATTGTGCTCCTCTGTTTGAGATAATTAACAACGGAACACCATGCAATCGGACTATTTCTCTGATATACAGCTCAACATAATCTTCGGCTGAAAAGGTAGCCCTTTCTGGCAGAAAGTGAGCTGATTTTGTCAACCTGTCGACAATTACCCAGATGGAATCATACTTACGCCTGGTACGAGGTAACCCTACTACGAAATCCATATTAACTGCCTCCCATTTCCATAAAGGCACGGCTATATCCTGTGTCAGTCCATCTAGTTTTTGATGTTCAGCTTTCACCTGCTGGCAATTGGGACACTTAGCTACGAATTCTGCTATCCCCTTTATCATTTTCGGCCACCAGTAAATCTTTTTTACATCATGGTACATCTTTGTCGAACCTAGATGGAGAGATTAACGAGCATAGTGTACCTCGCCCATAATTTGTTGGAGAAGCCCTGCAATATCTGGAACACAAAGGCGATCCCTATATCTCAAAACTCCGTCCTTGGTTACCTGGAAATCTGTCACTTCTCTTCAATGGACCCTATTTCTGAGTTGAACCAGACTAGGATCTTCATACTGTCGTTCCTTCACTTCCACAACCAATGATGACACTGCGGTGTTCTGGATTATCGCTCCATTGTCTCCTGATTCTACTATACGAACGGCTAAACTGGCTAGCTGATGCAATTCTCGGCCTAATTCTCGCTGCTCGGGCTGTAGATATGCCAGACTTTCCATAAATTTACGGCTAAGGGCATCTGCTATAACATTGACCCTTCATGGGTGATATAAAATATTCACGTCATAATCCTTTAATAGCTCTAACCAGTGACGCTGCCGCAAATTCAACTCTTTCAGGGTAAAAATATATTGCAGGCTCTTGTGATCAGTGAAAATATCTACGTGGACGCCATACAAGTAGTGTCTCTATATTTTAAAGGCGTGAATCACCGCGGCTAACTCCAGGTCATGGGTAGGGTAGTTCTTCTCATGCTTCCTCAGCTGCCTGGAAGCATAGGCAATCACCTTACCATGCGGTATCAACACACATCCTAACCCAACACCCGAAGCATCACAATAAACTGCATAGCCCTCTGTTCCTTCTGGAAATGCTAGACTGGTGCTGATGTCAATCTGTCCTTCAGTTCCTGAAAGCTCTGCTCACATGCCTCAGTCCACTGGAATTTTGCTGCCTTCTGTGTCAGTTTGGTTAAAGGTGCTGCTAAAGTGGAAAATCCTTCCACAAACCTTCTGTAGTACCCGGCTAACCCCAGGATACTACGTACCTCGGTCGGAGTGGTAGGTCTAGGCCATGCTTTCAATGCCTCTATCTTTTGTGTATTCACCTGTATACCAGCATCTGACACAATATGACCCAAGAAGGCTACTGAATTCAGCCAAAATTCACATTTAGAAAATTTCGCATATAGCTGGCGGTCTCTGAGAATCTGGAGAACTATCCGTAGATGATCCTGGTGGTCCGCCTCTGAACGGGAATACACCAGAATATCATCAATAAATACTATCACGAACAAGTCCAGGTACGGTCTGAAAATATTATTCATCGGGTCCATAAACACTGTTGGGGCATTTGTCAGTCCGAAGGACATGATTAGGAATTCAAAATGGCTATATATGGTCCTGAAGACAGTCTTTGGAATATCTCGTTCACGAATCGGAACCTGATGATATCCGGACCTTAAGTCAATCTTTGAAAAATACCTCGCTCCTTGTAGCTGATCAAACAAGTCGTCTACTCTGGGAAGCGGGTACTTATTCTTGATGGTGACTTTATTTAATTGTCGATAGTCTATACACATACGGAGGGAGCCGTGCTTCTTCCTCACAAACAGAACTGGCGCACCCCATGGTGAGGTACTCGGCCTGATAAAGCCCTTATCTAGCAAATTCTTTAATTGTTCCTTTAATTCTCTGAGTTCAGCAGGAGCCATCCGATACGGGGGAATAGATATAGGCTGAGTACCTAGTAAGAGATCAATTGCAAAATCAATTTCCCTTTCTGGAGAATACCAGAAAGCTCATCTGGGAATACATCAGGAGATTCATCAACCACTGGAATAGACTGAAAGTTCGGAGGCTCTGCCCGAACATCCTGAACTCTGACAATATGCTAAATACATCCATTTGCTATCAATTTTCTCGCCCGAAGATAGGAAAAAAACCTACCTTTAGGCGTGGTTGTACTACCTTTCCACTCCCGTACTGCCTCCCCTGGAAAGTGGAATCGGACAGTCTTGGTCCAACATTCAACATTGGCATAACATGGAGCTGACCAATCCATACCCATAATAGCATCAAAATCAATCATCTCTAGTTCTATCAAGTCTGTTGTAGTCTGACGACTGGCAACCTCTACTGTACACCCCCGATAGACCCTTCTGGCTATGATAGAGTCACCAATGAGTGTAAACACTGAGAAAGGTCGTCGAAGTAATTCCGATATAATACTAAACTTCCGATCCACTAATGGTGTAACGTATGACAAGGAGGATCCAGGATCTATCAACACATACACAGGATGAGAGCAAATATTCAGCATACCTGTCACGACATTTGGTGATGACTCTGAGTCTTGCCGCCCCGGTAATGCATAAGTACGTTCTGGGCCCGTACCTGAACTGGAGGTCCCTGATCTGCCTCGGCCTCTACTTGGTGAAACTGAGGGCCTACGCCCTGCAGGGGATTTGGAGCTCGTGATCCTGCTGAAGACCTATCCTGGCGATCCCGGTCACCATGACTCGTAGCTAGACAACTCCTCATCTGATGACCCTCCAGTCCACAAATGTTACATCCTGTGGAGCCATATCTGCACGTTCCAGAGTGGCGTCGACTGCAAAGAGGGCAAAGTGGTATTGTAAACCCACTCTGCTACACCCTTCTCTGCTGCTGTGAACTCACTGCTTGCGAGCCTTTGCCGGGCTTTGGCTACCCTCAGCGACTAGACCTGCTCCTCTACCACTGCGGTGGAGGTGGGGGTCTAGGCGGTCTATCTGATAACCGTGGCCTAGGTCCTCCCTGGGACTCCTCCTATAACTCATCTGGTCTGTCCTTGCGGCGCTGCTCCTGACTTGTCCTCCTAATCTCCCGTTGCTGTTGTTTGATACCCTCGATATTTTGAGCAAAATCCTGTACACGGGCAAAATATATATCCTCTCGCAGTGTAGCTTTGATGCAGGTCTCAACATATTGTGGGTTCAGCCCCATAATAAAACGGTGTACCTTGGATGGCATTGTATCCACAAAGGCTAGCGCATATCGAGCGAAGGAATCAAACCGCATGGCATATTTTTGAACACTCATTGACCCCTACTCCAGGTGAAAGAACTGATCAACCCGGGCCTGTCGAATCTCCCGCGGTAGATAATGATGTAGAAAAGCCTCGGAAAAGCTGGACCAGGTTGGAGGGGAAACATCTCTCCCTCGGGACCTCTCCCAACTCTCGTACCACAGTACAACGATGTCCCGTAGCCGGAATACTGCCAACTCAACTGACTCTGTGGGTGTAGCATGCATCACCCTAAAAATCCTCTGCATCTGGTCTAATAAGTCCTGAGGGTCCTCTGTCCGATCTGTCCCTGTGAATTGCGGGGGACTTAGTGCGAGGAACTCTCGGACACTCGAACTACCAGACCCTCCTAATGATTCTGCAACTGTAGGTGGCGTTGACTGGCGCTGAGCAGCCATCATCTGTGCTAGCATAACCACCGCGCTCCTAACCTCCTGGTCGGATGGTACGGGTATAGAAACTGCCGGAGGTAGTGCCGTCACACCGGCCATTCCAAGCGGCTCCTGATGGGCTGGAGACTGCTGAGAAGGCGAGATGACGCCTCCGTATCGCCCTCAGATCGGGCTTATTCTATCCGAGGTTGAGGCATCCCGCTGGTGCCCTCTCCCGCTGCTACATCTGATTTATTGTCTGTCGTAGGATGTCGTTGGTCCGACATATCTATGTGAACAAATGAGTATAATGAGCTTAGGTAAACAACCCTATACTGTACATCTCTGCAGCACGACTGAATAAGAAGAAAGAGTAACCATCCTATCATGTCTTGCATCCTCCTGCCTATAGTATGTGGTGCACAACACATCCATAGACAACACTCTACTTAGCACGGTTTGCAGACTCTCTGGGATACAACCTGTCTCTGATACCAAGTTTGTCATGCCCCACCTTGGGAGGCATGACTACCACCCGGTGCCCTACTAGGACCTGAACTACTAAGATGATTGAGCCTAAGCACCTCTGGTGCATGGATGGTTCTAACTCTGGAATCAAGAAAACAACGAGCTATATAACGGCTGTAAATACAACCCCCGGCCGACAAGGCCTATAGCCACCTATGAAAGTAAATAGCTAACTAGAGACAAATGAATATAGGGAGTCTTATGCGGGCCGACAACGCCACCATGATATCTAGTTATAGCTGAAAAGCGAAATCAGGTGCTAAATCCCCTGGGTATGCATCTTGGGCTCGCTAGGCCATTGACTATAGTTGTGCGTGAGTCCGTAGGACTCCTGAAATCTACACCCCGGGTGCAAGCGCTCAGCAGGGGTGTGTATAGGCCAACCACGACAAAATATGAGGAGCTGGATCTCCATCTTCGTCCCTTGTGGACGGCATACCACTCCGTAGAGCGACGTATCCTCGCGATCTGGTGGACAAGTCGACACAGCTATTAACCCAGGGGCGGTTACAGGTAATCCAACCCAAAACAACACAAGTACAGTTCTCAACTGATAACAACAACTATACATGATAAACTATTCCTGAAATACTTTACTGGGATTCATATCGTGTTATTATACTAAAGAAACTAACTTGCCGAGAGAAACCGCCTTTACATACCTCGTTCGCTATTTACCGATTAACTAGCGAGGTTCGACGGGTATTCAGCTGTTCTTCCCAACTTTAATCACATTAACGGAAGAATAGAGCTAACTTCATTACTATACTAGAAGAAACCAATAACTATATGTACGTTTACTGACTATTCTTCACTTATGAAAAACTCGTAATTTCTCGGGGATCTAGAAGGGAGAAATACTTACTTTAAGCCTGGGATTGTATTAACACTAGTTTGGAGCAATTCCAATTAATTTGGCTCGGCGGGACGATGATTCACCGAGCTAATTTTATGAAACTAACTCCGTAGAAATGCTCCCTGCAGCCTTATATTTCGATACCCGAAGTTAATTTGAATTTGGACGGTGTTTGGCAGCGTAATCGAAAGAAAATTATATATTCTCTTCGTCCTTATCTCTATTCTGATCGTGAGTATTTAAGGTAAATGATATAAAGTTTAAGGGTGAGGCATATTTATACTTGCGGCCAGATGCATAGCAACGTGGCACGTTGGCCAACGCGCCCGTTTTGGCTCCGTGCCACGTTGGCTAACGCGGAGGTAGAGCCTCCATGCCACTTTGCCCCTCTGGCAGCTCGGTTCGGCCTCCTTTCGCGAAATCCCAACTTGGCACTCGTTCGGCCTTTCCTGGGGCTCTTTCCTCGCACGTAAGGCATTCTAAAACTTCCAACCAACATGCGAATAGGCCAACTACATGCTAGAAACTTTCGGGGTGTAACAACGAGAGTAAATTACTCTTTTTATGATCTTGGACATTTTTTTTTCATATCCAAAATTTCATATTTGTGTAATTTCTAAATCTTAAATTGCAGATTTTGGAGAAATTTTCTTTTTCTTTGGGAATATCATCGTTGCAAATTTGGGAAAAATTTTCACATTTGTACTGATACATGTATCAAAAACCCATCTATCTAAATGAAAGTTATTAGAAATTTTGATACATACTAATAAGCATCAAAAAATTTGATACATATACAAATATAATACATAAATACAATATCATCAGTTTTAATAGTCAAAATTAAAAGAAAGAAAAAGATACACAATCAAAGAATCTATAATCTGCAAAATTCTATAACATTAAATATTTTATAAAAAATGATACAATTGACATACATTGATGAACATGAATTGGTAATTTTCAATTTGTAATTTATTCAAGAAAATACTGATACATGGGCAACAAAGCAAATAATTGGCAAAAATTTTCTAAATTGATACACAACGCAATATGGGTATTTTATATTCATGTATCACTAAAATATTGATACACACAAATGATAAATTGGTACAATGTATTGATACACACAAAGCAATATATTGGTACATAATAATTTTGAAATTGTAAAAAATCTGATACTGGTACATGTACCAATTCCGCCATTAATACTCATAGACAAAAAAAACTTTAAAAAATTACAATGTATCAATTCTGTCATTGATACACAAAGATAAAAGTTTGAGAAATTCGATAATATTATTGCTAATAAAATCTTCTGCTTCGATTTATCCTTGAATCTTAGTTTTGAAATTGTCGTGGTGTCACACTCTCGATATGGTCTTTCCAGTGAGTGTCATAACAAAGATCTGCATCTGAAATATATTAAAGCACATAACTATCACCACTTTAAAAGAATCAGGTCAAAAGGAATTAAAAAACAAGCAGCTCTAGAAAATAAGGAGGACAATAATTCAGATTTACAATTCCCTACATCTTCTTCACTAAAAAGTTCGAATTCTTTTTGCTTTCTCTAGAGATCTCCAATTCTTTGTATTCAAATCGCCATGGCTGAGGGAGGAAGAGAGAGAAAATCGACAGAGATATTGAGAATTTTGGAAGAGAGAAAAATAGACATATAATTAAAGAGAAATACGGATAGTGGATTGAAGAGAGAAGGTAACAAAATTAATACATATGATAATTCGCTATTTTTGTAATTATTTTACTAATTTTTGTAATTTTTTGAAATTATTGTTATATATTGTAAATAGATAGTAAGATTTTCTTAATTACGTAATTTTTTCTTTAGAAGAGGCAATACAAATTTCTAACTTTCGCAAAATGTAGTTTACTAAATTGAGATGCTTAAAATTCGAGCTAAAAATATATCACAATCAGTTAAATAATCTATCCAACCTTTACAAAGTAGAAATAAAGTTCGGCATACTTCTAAAACTCTCAACTCATGAAAATAGATTGAATATATAATTATTATTATTATTGATTAGATGTCAAAAGAGGTTTATTGTAAGGATGTCTAACATGGTCAACAGTAAAATAGATAAGAACTTAGATTAGCAATGCCAATGATAGCTCTTTAGCATTCAAAAGTGTACTCTTTTTTTTCTAAGTACAATTTTGTGGCATCAGCAAAGTAGCATTGGTGTTTGAAGCAAAGAAGTTACATTGATGTTGAAGTAAGATTGATGATCTCAACAACTGAATAAAGCAAATATATCTAACGGCTTTCTCCGTTTTCAGAACTAGCTGATCTCACCTTTGACTTTTTTTTTTTTACATTGAATTATTATGGCACCTCAAAATAATTATTTAAAATTATTTATTATTTAAAAATATAAAAAATAAAATATAATTATTTTTTTATTTTAATTTATATAAAATTATTTGATTTGATACAAAAATTTTAAAATAATAAAATAATTTTTAAAACTCGTAATCTTAAATACTTAACTATTGGAATGGCTATAAATCATTTAGAGTAAAAAAAGAAAATTTTAAAGATAAATTATTTCTAATTATAAAAATATGACCACTTTTGTAAAAATTAAACTAAAAAAAAATGTCATATAAATTGAACGGCGTGACGTATAGTTTAAATAAGTTTTTGTTTCTGACAAAAATCTACTTTCAAAATAAACTAATTATTTGACGAAAATTAAATATCAGAAGATATTTCTTATAAATTATATTTCATTAAAAAAAATTACAGCTATTTTCACTTATATTTTTCTCCGATAAATTCATTTTCTAAAAAAGTTTTTAGATTTCTCCGATAGTGAGACGTACAATTTTTTTTCAAAAATAATAGTTTTACTTCAATTTGTTGTTGGAGCAATTTCTGAAAAATCTACTTTCAACATTAAATACAATAATTCAGAAAATTACAAAATTGATTAATTTACAAAATTGACAAGAGATTGATAGAGAGGACGAAAAGGACAAGGGAAAGAAGTTTCCTCTTGTTGAAAATATTGAAGAACTAAAATTACACTTTATGCTTTTTTCCAAAACTTAGGCCCCTTTTTGGAAAAAATTTACTATCACCTAATAACTCTGTAACTTAAAAGGCTAAAAACATATGCCTTGGCTATCTGATAGATTTCTTGAAGTACAAAAGTTTTTACAGAAGCCCTTGAATTTCCTCCATTGTTCACTAATGTCCCTGGCAATGTTTTTTGCATCATTTGCAGTCCCTAAAAGTCCTCTTCTTGTAAACCCCACTGTGTATAATCCATTCTCCCCTTTCCAACCATTTGGAAATGGTGTCTTTGGCATCCCTAGTTCTGTGAAGAAGTCACTTCCCTACAAATTTATTTTTAAAAAGAAAAAAAAATCAGTATTTAAATTAAATGTGATCTTTGTCATTAATAATATCTAGAGATAATAAAGACCAAGAAGTAGTTATGTTATCAATAATTTTGAAAAAAAAATATTTAAAAAAATCTTGCATATGATAGACTTGAAATGACCTAAAAGTCTCAACAAGTTGGTACTTTCACTACAACATCTAAACCATAGGACATATGCCACTATGCAAGGTCTACTAAGTGCATTTCTCCTTTACATATATCTTTTTTTCCAATTTTGAAACACATAATACATACTTTAAATTTTTTTTTTTAAAAAAAACCTTAATAGTAATAGTACATAATATAGCACTAGTCTATATCTATTATTATATAATAATGTATAGGTATTCATTAAATATGAAAATAATAATTGAGACATGACTTATCATTATTGTATTTCCAAGCTTTAGGAAGTACGTACACAAACTACTACTATTTCCGTTTCTATTTGTTTATTTAATTTTGTTGCGATATTAAGTTTTAAAAAATAAAATAAAAATTTTAAAAATTGTGATTTTAAATTAAAAATAAAAAAAATGTACCAAAATATCATTGTTCTTGTAATTTTAAAGATGACATGTGTGCTAAGTTAATAGTAAAAAATTATCCAAAAAAAAGAAGAGAGATATGCTTTTTAGAACAGACTAAAAAAATATTACAAATAAATTGAAGCTGATGATATATACATGTTAGTATTTTTTTTTCTTCTTCTTGGGTGCCCTTTGGCTTAATGCAGAAAATAGATGAGGTGATGATAAGGAAAAGTCCAGACAAATGAGATCAGAAATTCTCTTTTTTGATTTAAGAAACGTTTTGTAGCCTTCTGCATGTGTAAGAATGAAAGTGATGTGATATAGAGAGTAAAGATAAAAGTAGAAAGTTTTTATAAGGTGACAACAAAATCCTCATTGCCTTATTATCCCTTTTGTCATTGCTTCCATGCACATTATTTTTATTATAAAAATAAATAAATAAATAAAATGAGTTAGAAGAAAGTATTAAGTATCATTATTATTATACCTTAAACCAAGAAGGCACATTGCTCTTGTATCCTGTTGCTAATATTATTGAATCAAATTCTCCTTCTTTGCCATCTAAAAACTTTGCACCTATTTTAGTTATCTCCTTCACACCGGGCATTATCTACAAAAAATATGAAAAGAAGAAAAATAAAATCAGCCACTATACAAAAATCTAAAAATACCCAAGATTCAATTTTAGGAAAATTTACCTGAATTTTTCCAGTTTTTATCTGTGATAATGCTCCGACGTCGAGCACGGGAGTTTTTCCGGTGGCATTTTTGAGCTCAAGCGGACCGGTTTTTGGTCGCCGGAGGCCTAACTTGTCAGTGCTACCTAAGGTCAAGTTAGCAACAAGTAATAGGAACTTGTCAACTATTCTTAAAGGCATCCACTTGAGAAGTGCCATAGCTATTGAAAATGTTGATATCCCTAACATTTCCCTAGGTAATATATGCACCTGCAATCCCCCCAAAAAAAACATTGAAATAAAAAATTAGCCACACAAAATGCATCGAAATAAAATAGACGAAAAATGGTGTAACAACCAAGAAAGCATGATTCATTAGCAGTAGTTAACATGTTTTATGTTCTAAGTATCCTCCATAGGTCTCGATTTCGAGCACTAAAATGAAATCTCGAACCTTAATGTTTTTTTTCTGAAAGAAAAGTGAAAAGGAAAAAGGGAAATGAACTTACAGAATTTCTGACGACCATGTAAGGGATGGCATTATGTCTACAAAGGTCTAAGCTAACTTCCATACCAGAATTCCCACATCCAATTACCAAAACTCTTTGATTATTAAACTCAGTACCAGACTTATAAACACTTGTATGCATCACTGTTCCTTTAAACTTATCAATCCCATGAATTTCTGGTATCACTGGCTCTGCATTTTCCCCTGTTGCAACTATCAACCACTTTGACAGATACTGAAAATCTTGTGTCTGTACTCTCCAAAACCCACCAACATGATCAAATTCTGCAACTCCCACAGCCTGCTTGAACTTGGGGCTGATGGAAAACTGCTTTGCATATGATTCCAAGTAAGAAATGAACTGGTGTTTCGTTGGGTACTTTGGGAAATTTTCAGGGAAACCAAACAATGGGAGTTCACAGAACTGTTTGGGGAGATGGAGTTTAAGGCGATCGTAAGTTTTGTGTTGCCATAGAGAAGCAATACAATCACTTCTCTCAAGAATGAGTGAAGGGACTCCATTTTCTTTAAGGCAAGCTGAAACTGCTAAACCAGAAGGACCTGCACCTACTATAATAGGTCCATGAACCCACTGCCACTTTGGCTGTTGATCACTTTTTTCTTCTTCTTTACAAGAACCCATGTAGATAAAAAAAAAAGAAGGGGATTTTCAAGAAAAGCGAAAAAAAGAACTCTACTTTTCCTTTTGTTCTCTCTTCAGCCTTTTGAAAAGAGTGTAAAAGTTTCTCACACTCAGAGTTGCTCTGTTTTTTTTTCAAGTAGCTTTAGCTCTGTTTCTTTTTTAACCTCTAAGAAAGTGTAGAGTGCAACAAGTGGGAATTTAAAGAGGAGTGAAGGTGGGGGGTGGGGTAGGGAGTAGGGGGTTTGAGTTTCCTCTTTAAGGCTATTTTCTTTTTCTTTCTTTCAACTCACTGGCATAGAATGAAGAGAAAAAAACAGAGGGGGGTTATTAATGAGGAGTGTGTTAATGGAGGCGTGAAGGTTAAGAAAAGGATTTGGTTCTCCTTCTCAAGGCTCTTTTCTTCTCTCTCTATCTGCTGCAGAGTTTTGGGGTTGCGCTATGGAAAATGTATTGAGTTTTGAGGCCAATGTGACCTTTATATAAATGCATATGTTTAATTTTTAGACTTCTTTTTTGATAATAAAAACCTTTTTACATTGTGAGGTTATTCAACTACATAAAATATTCTATAGCAAGTGTGACAATTGGTACCAACAATGATGACCGAATTGGTTAAACAATTAATCTATCAAATGCGATGATCATAATTTTGGAACTCTTTGCATGTGTTTTTTATCAAGTTTGTTCACGCGGTTTGTCTAATATGGCTTACTTTATTTTCTTTTTACGTGATTTGCAAGTTATTTTATGGAAGTAAGGTGTACTTACTTATAAAGTGTGATTTGGTGATATAGTTTTAAAGAGGAAAAACACCCAATTAAGCTAAATTATTATTATTATTAGAATGTTGTTATAAACACATTTATACTTCTAATCAAAATAATTATTTATGTATGTATGAATAGCTATTGTTGGCAAAATATTAATGCTTTATGTGAAAACCTAGTATTTTTGGGGGAAGGGCTTATTGATTGATGAAATTGGGGAATATTAGGTTGAGATGTGGCTGATGACAATTTTAATTCTCTTAATAGTTGACTCAAAAATATGCAAATCCAGTTATTTGCATATTTTTTTAATTGAAAAATATATATTTTTTTATTTTATTCTTAATATTAATTACTTATTTTTAAATTATTTTTTAAAATCTAAGACTATATATCAATTAATATGAATATTATGATAAAATACTCATATTAATTATTATTTCTTAAGAGACTCACAAAATATGGAGGGGATAAATAAAAGTGAACAGAGGGAAAACTAGTAATCCTCCCTCCACTTTGGTCTCAAATTATCTTGTCGCTTTCTTTAAAAATAGGTGTCTCAAATTGTTTGTCGTTTTAGAAGTTCAAGGTGAAATAATTAATTTTTTTTTATTTTACCTTTGGTATACATTTTCTTGAAGATTACAAAGTCCTTAATTATGGTGTGTTACAACTTCTTGAAGTTGTTAGTTTAATTTATTTTTAAGTGTATTTAGATCTTCTACTAATTTTTGTTGACATGCGTAAGGTGATTTTGAACACCACTTATCTTGAAATAAAATTGAAAAAATTAAAACATCACTTATTTTGAAATGGAGTGAGTATTTCTTAAGAGACTTGTAAAGCATAAAAACAATGATAATATGGGACTGAAGGAGTAGTAACGTTGAATTGAATTAAAGGCATGTGTCAACAGTTTTTTGTATGGACTGCTTCTATTTCGAAATGATTTTTAATTTTTACCTCTTAAATGTGTGGTTTTTAATTTTTGCCCTAACTTCTCATTTAATAAAAAATTATGGGTCAAAATATCCTTAATTATGACCTAATTTCGCTGGCTAAAGTTAATTTCGTAAGGTAGAATATTTTGAGAAGATTTGCCTTGGAGCATAAGTTCCATAGTATTTGATTCTCAAGGCAAGACTTTTAGAAAATCAGTATTTTAAGGCATAACTTTTGTCACTAAACTGATGTCTTGGACATAACTTGTACCACTAGACTTATGCCTTGAGCTTAATTTCCTTGCCTTCAGGAGTAACTTGTGTCATTGTACTTATGTCATGGGTTATAACTCATGCCTTGGACATAATTTCGCATAACTTAGGCCACCGAAGACATAATTTATGCCTTGAGCTCATTTCTTTTGCCTTCTATGATAACTTGTATGACTCAACTTAAGCCTTGGGCTTACTTTTTTGCCTTTCGGAATAACTTGTGTCATTGAATCTATGTCTAGACCATAACTTTATCTGAACTTATGCCATGTGATTTTTTTTAAATTGCTAAAGATATTTTAAATTACTTTTTTTGACTTAAAACTTCAAAAAAATAAAAAAATAAAAAAATTATAATTTTAAGGAATAAAAATTAAAAGTTATTTTATAATAAAAATATTTTAGCGAATGAGCCATGTGTCAAAGGTAGGAATTAGAGTTAGTTGGGCCAGAAGGCCTAATAGGCCGCCTGTCATTGATGTGAGAAAAAATTTCTTTTCTTCAACAACGATTTTCTTCCCTTTCTTGACTTGCATGAATAATTTAAGTCGTCTAAAAAATCTTTAACAAGATATTGTAAGGGGAATGAAAAGATAGTGAAAATTTAACACACATTTATTGTGTTGAAGACTCCTCTTTCAATAAAAGTATCATTATTATTGATTTAAAATTAAAGCAAAAGAGACGTTTGTTTATTCTTTTTATTGCGTTTTTAAACAATGGTCAATGTCTCATATTAGGGCTGATCTATTTGAATTCCGTTTCTCTTTTAAATTATCTATTGTAATTCTTTTTTAACACGTATTTTAAAAACTATTAATAATAAAAGATTTTAAATTATTCTATTTTAATTAATAATATTTAAATAATTTTAATATTACCTCATAATTAAGATGTCTAGTCCTTAGGAATGTAAAATAATCTTGAATTTTCTAAAATAATAAATAATTTAAGATAATTATTTTTAAAAATCACGATATATAATTTGATACTTAGAGATCGAGCACGTTAAATTCTGCAGACATGCAGGGGTTGTTGCTTAATTAGGTAGATATTTAATTTGTTTCAATAGCATGAACTATAATGTCTCAGTGCCCATTCTCTATTTAGGAATTGTAGTAAATCCCAATTAATATCTCTTCAAACACATGAACGTTGGCAGAGTAAAAGATCTATACAAAGGGAATTTGCAAGCTTTTAAATTATCACAGTTGATATTTGTACTTACAATACTATAATTTTTCTTCATTTTAAGGAGAGATAGTACATTTTTGCCTTATGTGCACATAATATTTTAACGAAAGGAATTCAGTTAAATCTTTCACTGCCTTCATTAATTTTCTTTCAACTTAGTCAAAAATTTTCATTCAGGCATGTTAACTGGATCATGACCTATTGGCCATCTAACGTTTTTATAAAATGTTCCTATTAAACAGGCCTTTATTGCCCAGGGCAGATTAAATGCATTCGTATCGGATTCATCTGAATTTAAATTTTTAACGTGGAATATATATTTATGTTTAAAAATTATCAAAATTATAATATATATTAGATATAAACTCATAACATTAAGAATATAATGCGTACAATGTGAAGAATTTTAAAAATAAAACCTATAAAATTTAAATTTTGAATCCACACGTGGCAATAATATATTCCCCACCCAAAATTGAGAGCATGAATTTACATTTTCTTTTTTTCGAAAAATAAAATTCCATCCAACTACTGTGACACTTTATGCAGCTATTGTTTCAATTTTCTTCTCACCTCTCACCCATTTCTTTTCATATTCAATCATCCGATCATTTTACTTTCGTAGCTTTCAATAATAATCCTTTCGCAAGATTCATCAAATATAAATTTTATTGCAACGTCTCATTTCTCTAAATGGTGAGATTCAATAGGCTTTTCGCAATATCACAAGCAGTGAATCTTCCACGTTGTTGCGATTTAAATATTTCACCGGAATATTCAATTGGTAGAAGCAATAAGTAGTGTATACATAAGATAAAAACATAATCAATGCGAGTTCATAACTTGAGTTTACTAGGAATTTCATGTTAAAAATTAACAATTACAATAATCTTTATACTCCATCACAATAAAATTTTAAATATCTATTGATCAAGGCTATGAACTCGTTAAATACACGTTTTGAAAGAAAAATAAATAAATAGAGCTTATTGTAAAAAAGGAAAGAAGATAAAAGGTTGGCCGGAGAAGAAAGTTATCGGCTTCAAATGTTGTGCTAACGTCATGTCACGGCCGTAACGGAAGTAAAAAGGCCATTAGAGGGTCTTTTTCAAAAAGTCACGTGACCTCATCGCATCGTCACCTCCTGCTAGTCACGTGCCTCACTGACTGACAGATCTATGGTTACCTCTAGTCTCCCTCCACCAACTTGGCCCCATTTGCCAATCAGCATGACGTGTAACCCTTGCGGGTCCCATCCAATTGCCACGTGGAGATGGGAAAAGAAATTCAAAATCCTAATTGACAGTGATAGTGATTACCTGAGATGACATCTAGCGTAACAATGAAAATTTACTGAATTTCCGATTTGACGGTTGGTTATATTTCTCTCTCTCTGTTTTTTTTTATAATTATTTTATAAATATTATTATATGACATGTTTAATATTTTTGTCCTAAAAAATATAATATGTCTTGAAACTGTATAAAACTTTACCCCCAATCAAATAAATCTAGGTTGCTAAGAATGGAAAAGTTGGATAGTGTGGTGAACGGGTTACTTTGTTTGGACCGTTGGATAGATTTACAGAAGTCGCATCACACGAACACCAAGGTAAAAAACTAATGGCTGCGTCTGATGGTATAATTACAATATTTTCTTCTTTTCTTAAAATAAAATGCATAATTCTTTTTCGTTTTTATATATTGAAGTTTTTTCCTTACTCTCACAGTTTATCTTTTACTTTTTCGCTCTACTACAAAATAGATTATCTAATTTTATTTATTTAATTTTAAAAATTTTAAAAATATAATTTTTTATCTAATTTTTTAAAATATTAAATTTATTATATTTAAAAAAATAATATAATAATTTTTTTATATATATTATTTTTAAAAATATATTAAATCAATACTAAACAATTAAAAATAAAGGAATAAAGTATAAGAATACTTAAGTGGTGACCTCAAAAGAATAATAAGAACTGATAGTCCTAATTGAAACTTATTAATCTGTTTGAGTCCCTGATTTCCCTTTTTAGCATTATTAGATGAGGAAATTAAGATGATAATTTGGCAAAAAGTGATTTAGTTATCCTTTTAATTTGTTTTTAAAAATTACGACCTTAAGGAGTCCTTAGCAAGAAGGTATCACAAAAATTAATATATGTATTATTTTCGATAATATTACTCCCTTGGTTGATATAAATTTTCAATTTATACATAATTAATATACTTTATTAATTAAATATTATTTTATGTATGAATAAATATATGAATTTTTAATATATATATATAAGCGTGTTTAAAGATATTAGTTTTGAAAAATGTGTGTCGCATGTTTGTCCCTTATCATTATTATAAAATTTATATATATTTTAAAAAATTGAGTTATAAAATAAAAAATACTGAAATTAATTATATAAATTTTATTATTTATAGTTTATTCATTAAGAAAAATTTATAATAATGGAACGATGCATTTGTCATAAAACAATAAATATGTGAAGTTTATTAAGATAATATAATTTCTAATGGTGTGAATATATTCGAAAAAAATCTTGCTTTAAGATTAATAAATGTATGTAAATGTCTTTAATAAATTAGCAAAGACTCGAAGAAGAGATATATATACTTTCGCAAAGGCTACAACTAAAGCACAATAAATGTATATTTATAGCCGCAGGCATTCAAAAGTAGGATGGTTTGTTTGAATTTTAAATAATATTCAATTTAAGGAAAAATAAATGAGAATAAAATTACAATAAAATTCAATTTATACTCAGTAATTAAATATTTCTCCATATTCGCGCAAGTCCTCATAATTTGCAAGTATTTACTTAAGCTGAAAAACTTCAAGTTTTTAATTTGATAGTCTTCAAAATGCAAAGAAGCTAAAAATAAAAGAAATAAATACAAAAAAACATAAAATGAGATAGAAGTTTTATGACAGTAATAAAAAAAGATGTATATTCATTCACTAAAATTAAAATACTTCTAAATTTTATAATCGAAATGAATTGATAACATAAAATGCACTTAGTCTTGACTTTGATGATAATGCTACAACTCCAAACTTGATAGAAAGACTAATCTTGACGGTAATGCTAGAACTTTAATAAAAAGAATTTTTTAATTCTTCATGATTTTGAATTTTGTTCAAAAAATATATGTCTTGCATATTTCGATAGGTTATTCAAAATTACAACTTAGAAAGAATTAGAGAAAGATAGAATTATTAAAAATCTAAAAAGCACTTCAAGTACCTGGTCTTCATGATTATTGATCCTCTTGAGGCATGTTCTTCAACCATTTCACATGGTGACTTGAATTCCTCTTTTCTCACTAAAACAATTTCATATTTGATTCCATCACTTGAATCTCTACCTTTTTGTTTACTCTTTCATTTAATTACAAAAATAATATATTAACACTATTTGTATCTCTTCATTTGGTCCACGCTTGACTTATTTGAACTTAAAAAATAACTGTTCATTTGATATTAAGAAAATAATTACTGCTCAATAATAATAATAATAATAGAACGTTTCTTCTTACATTTATTGACATAGAAAGAAAATAATAGAATGTTTCTTCCTATATTTTGTACATTAGCATTAATGTATAGTTTAGTTTCTTTTAAAAGATAAGAATAACTTATCTATTTTGAAGGATATTACTATCTCTTAACTTTATAATTTTATTTTATTCTTTTAATATTTTAATTTAAGTCGTTTCACTTTTATAATAGTATCGTTACATTATAAATAAAGCATTCAAAGATAGATTTAATACTTTGAAGGGATTCTGAAAATTGCAATGAAATTGGAGAATGAAATAGAAAAATAAAAATTGAATAGAAATAAATAAAAAGAGGTAAGTTATAAAGTAAAAAGACTACAATATACAAATAGACTAATTAAAATTAAACTCAAAGAAGATGAAAAGACTATATGATATAATTACTGATTTGAGAAAAAAATGAAACGATTGACATTAAGTAGTGTGTAAATTATTTAATGGCACGTAAATTCACTTTTAGGTAAGGGATAATTTTATCGTTTAATTTTTAAAGGATATTTTCGTAATTTAACTTTCACTTTTTAGCTTTCCACTTATATAGTAATATAATAATTGTTTTGAAAAGATATAATGCGAAAGAACGTGGAGAGTATTTTTATAAATAAATAAAAAAAAATTAAAAAAATTATACTATACATGTTATTTTAATACACCAAAAAAAATAATGAATACGAAATAATTTCAACATAACTAATTTTTAAATTATTAATCTCAACATTATTTATACATTTTTTTCAATATTATTTTTACACATATTATCAAATGATCTGTCAAGATTTTAGCAATAACACATTACGCTTTTAAACTGATGAGTTAAAAATTTATCTTATAATTTTAATATATATAAATTATTGTGCCGAAATTAGTGAATTCACTTTGAACTCAATATGCAAAGTTTTCTGTTTGATTTCAAAGTTTAACAAGAAAATCTTGAACTATGTACATTCTTTTCCTTTTTCCATAATTTCAACCTCAATTAGCAAACTGGTAGCAAATCCTAGAGCAAAATAACTTACGACAATAATACTAACTCGGTGAAATTCTATAAAACAGGGTCCGAAGAAGGTAGAATGTTCGCATACTTTACTTTTATCTCAGAGATAGAGAGGTTATTTCCGATAGATTTTCGCTTTTTAAAAAAACAATCTCAAAAAATAACAACAGTACAGGAAATAACATACAATAACAAAAGGACAACTAATAATAGTATCAAACTACACAATAATTCACTAACCAAAATACAAATAGCAACAACTAATAACAAATAATGAAGGATAAAAAATTATAAGAGTAATATTAAAAAAGATAATTCAAAAAAATAAAAATAAAAATAAAAATTGATGGTATCTTTTCAAGTCAATTCCATCCAGTGATGAAAAAGTCCAAGAAAAATGTGGTGCTATCTATGTTCCATTGGAAACAATAGGGATCTATCACTCAACTTCATTATTTTATGTCTTAATTTTTTAGTTACCCTTCCAGTTTGACTATTCAAATGTCAAATCGTAGTATCGTCAAGAAAATGTATGGTTTATAAAATTTATATATTTTTTAAAGTTTTAATTTATGTGATATAATTTAATTGGATATAAAATTTAAGGCAAAATTTATCGACAATCTCATAAAGTTGACACTAACTTTAACTTAGATATCGCAACTAAGACTTATTTATTTTAAACATTTTTGCACAATTGACATGGTGGTGTTTTTCGCCCATTCCAAGCGCGTCGAAGACATTTTTCAGCTGATGTGGCACCCAACTTGCCCCCAGCAGCAACATTGACCCACCCCAACTGTATGACTGATTTTTTTAAATTTTTTTTATTTTTATTTCCTTCTTCATCTTCATTCTTGTCTTGCTTAAAATTTGGGTTTTTTTTTCCTCAACAGTAATTTTTCTTTTGTCATCACCATAAAGTTGTTGTCGTTGCTGCATTAATTCCGGTGAAACTCTATATAATTAATCTGGGTTTCATATAATTTTCAAGCGAAATGTTATTATTTTCGATGAAAATTAAATTTGGGTTTTACTTTTTTAAAAGCTTAAAAAACTTTTCGCTTTGAATTATTTGGAATTAATGGACGAAGGCTGTCCCCGTCGCTCTCTACCTTTAAACTCAATCTCCTATTTTCTATCTTAGTAAAAGGAAAAAAAAATCAGATCTGGGTTCTATAATTTCCGATGAAACTCCATTATTCCAGCGTAACTCCATTGTTGTTTAAACTTGAGAAAAAAGATTAGCAAAACTATCATTTAATTCGAAAAAACAAATTATTTAAAGAAAAAAGCAGCTAATTTGTCTTCTTATCATAAAATCTCCGTCAAATTCCTTCAACTGACAAGAAAAAAAAATAGAAAAATTTCTTCAACTTCCACATCATTCTTCTAGAACTATTAAGTTTTCAATTAGAATCTTCTTCTTTTTAATTTGGATCTTCCTTTTCAATATCTTGCTTTATATTATTAAATTAGAAAAGAAAAAGAAAAAAGAAAAGTTGAAGAGAAAAGTTCAAAATAATGGCACCGATTTCATTGTCACTTGAGTTTAGATTTCATCCAACTGATGAAGAACTTGTGGGTTAAATAATATTAGCCGTTTAATTAAAAAAAAAAAAAAAAGGAAGAAGAAAAAGAACTTGGGGGTGCTTGCGGAGAGAAAGAAGGAAGAGGAAAGGTTGCTGGGTGGGGGTAGAGTATAGAAAATAGAAGGTAATTTTTTTTTTAAAATTCAAAATATATTGTTTATATTATTATGGGATTAAATGTCACATGTCCTAATTTAATTTGTTATTTTGCCACATCATCAGCAAGTGCATCACACACATATTACATATTTGACTTATTGTATAAAAAGTGTCAAAGTGACATAAGGAACTCTATATGAAGTCTTTAAAATGAACAACTTTTAGTTGAGGTGTCTAAGTTAAAGTTGGTGCCAACTTTAAAGCGCCGTCGGTGGATTCCTCCGAGATTTAATAAATATAAGAAGGCTCTATGATAATTCAAACTAAATTATTCTTAAAATAAATAAATTGTTAAATAAAATAGTATATCTTTATGATTTTTTTTATCAAATAAGACAGATCCAACATGAATAAAATATAGATAGTATCGCAAAATAAGAAAATATGTCCTTTTTTTGGCACCGACTAAAAAGAACGTATCATATAAATTAAGATGAAGGGAGTATACTATTTGTACAAGAAAAAGTATATAATATTTGTAAATATAAAGGGCGTGTTTGGTATATACATATATTTTTTTAATTTTTTCATATTTGATTAATCAAATTATCTGAAAAATATTTTCTTTAAAAAATTAATTTATTTAATAAAAACGAGAAAAATAATGAAATTAGGGTAAACAAATTCTCCGATATTTAATTCTTTCTTTCCATCCTCTAACACATCCTATCCTTGTAGTCCCATTCTTCACTCTCATAATTTTTATTGAAATTATATATAAATATTTCTAGCATAAGACAACAAGAACAAGATACCTAGAAAGATTGGATGTACCTAGATCTTACTTCACTTTTATTGGGTTGAGAGATTATTTTTGATAAATTCTCAGCTCAAAATTAAAAAAGTGTTATATATGTAAGCAACATGACAAGAAGATATGACAACCAAATAGTAAGATATAAAATAAATACCGTAACAAATAGTAATACACATAAAAAATAAAAACTATGCTATTATTTAATAGAAAAATCACTTATTTTTTAAAAATAACAACAATATAATTTTCTGAAAGAGAAATCTACAACAAAATATTTTTCCTCGTACTAAACATACTCCAAAGCCTTTATTTTAGTATTATTTTCGTGTAGTTTGTTACTTTGTCATTTCATTTGTAATTGTCACCATCCAAGCATAGATCCGGACGCGACATGAGACCTAGAACCATGAGTGGCTCCAAGCTAATCTGTAGTACATGCATAACATAGCATATAACTAAGCGGAATAAAGCATGCAAATTAGCATAAGCGGAAGTCTAAGATATCATAAAGCATAAATGGAGACAACAAGTCAACATCGCTCAACATCTATACAGCATAGTCTAAAAAACTTCTAAAATATAAGATGAGCTGATGGGACAAGCCCCAACTAGCTATGCTAAGTCTGTAAGTGAAAAGACATAAAAGGGACATTAGCTAAAACTAACGTCCTCGGATGATGAGGACTCACCAAGAACTATGCTGAACCGGAGTAAGAGTGAATCTAACGATGAGCCGAGACTGATCACCGAACCTATATCATAAAATGATACAGTACAAAAGTATGCGATTAGTACTTTGAATGTACTGAGTATGTAGGATGAGTAAAACATTAAAGTAAGGACAACATGCATGATGTAATCATGATCATATATAGTCATAAACCATGAGCTTTTCATCATAAACTGAAGTGTAATGACCCAAGGTTTTCAAAACAGTATCGTAAACTTAACATGTTTGAGATCATAAGTAAATATTATAAAGTGATAAATGGATAAAAATATTATAAAATATGACATCATAAATCCTGAAATGAATAGACATGATACATGAGGAACAGTGGGAGATTCTCATAACCGACATACTCCTGTAAGCATCATGGAGCTCGACCTATACCCCTGATCGAAGGGTGTCCATACCTTACCAATGGTAACGACCATGAAGACGTGATATCACTCATGAGTCCAATGGCATAAGGGAGACACTCTTAACTAACGAAGACTCTTTAGGCTAGGGGCAAGGGAGGCACTTTCTATTGGCGAGGACCCCTTATCCTACGGTGGCACGTAGTTCTGAGACTTGGGAACGCTGAACTCCTATCTATTCGATGTTAAATACTACTCCCAGAACATATATAGCTCATATCATAATCATGAAACATACTTGATTTTGCATGAACTAGTTAGAAATCATGAAATTTATAAATTGCTTGACATGTACGTGAACTAGCCATGAAAATAATGCTAAGAATTCAACCATGATATATATGTTTGAGATTGTTACACCCCGTAAATTTTAAATGAATAAATAGCCTAATGGCATGTTGGTTAAGGGATTTAGAAGGCAAAAAAAAAAGAAGGGGAAAGTCGGCTTTTTTTCTTATATACATCAATAATTTCCAGGAAAACAGGGGAATATGATAGAGAAGAGGAAACCCACGACTATTTACTCATATTTCCTTCCGATTACGCTACGAAACACGGTCTAAACTCCATTCCGGCTTAGATACCGAGGTATAAAGTTGCAGAGAGCAATCCTACGGGGTTGGTTTCGTGAAATTTGGCCGGCGAAACGTCGTGCTACCGAGGCAAAATAAATAGAATTGCTTTAAATTAGTACCAACGTGTTCCTAGCCTTGCAGTGAGCATTTATTCCTTCTGGACTATTGAGAAATAATGAGTTTTCGACCATTTTCCGAAAGGTCAAAGTTTGGGATAAATATATATCAAAAGTGATAATTTCTCCCGGATATTAATGTATTTAGTTCTAATTGACATGTATATGAATGTAGTTGGGAGAAGCAGTAGAAGTACCGACGAAAATCACATCGGTCAGTCGGGTACTCAGAAACCAGGTATGTAAAGCTATTCTTTCGGCAAGCCAGGAAGTACAATATAGAAAATAAATAGAATAAAGGCTATTAACAGATACCCAGCGTACAAGAACGATTTCAGTACAATTTCCAGCAAACATGCTAGTATATCATTACGTATCATACGATAATCAGAATAACGGATAGTCAGATGATTTCAGATAGTAATGTGGTATCCGCTAGTAGCTCAGCATGTTCTTACGTAATACCCAGAATGGAAGTTGTAAAAGTAGTATAATGAATTAGCAAGATTACAGATAGTATGTATTACATTTGTTGAGACTGTATTCGGTAATAGATGGCATATTTTATATTATTGAGCTATATCCAGTTATAGATGGCATGTTCTATGTTATTGAGTTATGTCCAGATATAATCAGATCAGTAATCATCTATAGAAATAGCTACAGACACCGATATAGCTCCAGATACAGATATAGCTCCAGAAACAGATATGACTCTAGAAACTGATATAGCTTCAGATCACGGATAACAATAATCAGATAGACAGATAAAGGCCAGGTAGCAGTTAGCCCAGCAATCAGAAACAGTGCAAAACAGAATATAACATCAGTTGTTTAATACGGACTGGCCTTGAAATAAAAGAAGAGAATATGATTAGTATTTCTCATTTGAGCATGTTTGCTGTATATGTGTTTTGCATGTTGAGACTTGTTATGGCATGTAGGCATCCTTTAGCATCCCCGCCGCCCCTGGGTTATAGCTGTGTCGATACCAGATTCAGATACCGCCCCCAGTTGGGCGATGCCGTCCGCCTAGAGGACGATGATGGCTGACCACCCTAATAATACGGTCCAGATTACCCTGTTTACAGGGGCAGACTACTCTGTGTGCGCTTGTGGCCGGGGGCAATTTCAGATACAGATTTTTATAAAATTATCCTGTTGCATGTTTGCACCCAGGGGCAGTTTCAGTCACAGATACAACAGCAGATTACCCCGTTGAGCGCTTGCGCCCAGAGGCAGGAGTCTTCGGACTTAGACACAGTTCATTGTCAGAGGCCAAGGTCTGAGCTACGTACCCAAGGGGGCCGGTAGGAGGAGCTCACAGTTATCAGATGAGTGGAGTGACTTATTTTTTGGTTGGTTTAGACCCGGGTAGGGGTAAATAGATTATTCTGTTGGTTGGCACCTTCCGGCTTATGGGGGTCGGTCAGGTATTGTGTGTATTTATATGTATATCTATATGTGCTATTAGATACTGATAGGCAGTAGGACGACACGTCGTCAGGTACGCCCAGTTTAGTTACAGAATAGGTAAACTCTCCCCAGTTATCCTCAGCCAAATAGACTCAGCTACTTCCTGTTTATATGTCATGTTATTGTTGTTACCCATTTCAGTTGTATATTTCAGTTTGCTTTACATACAGGTACTGACGCTCGTGGGGGCGCTGCATTGCTTGACTGCAGGTACACACAGACGAGGAGTCGATCCCTCGTGATTCAGTCCGCAGAGTTATCAATTCCTGTCCTTCGGAGCTAGACAGTCGGAGGTTGTTCCTATTTCCTTTTTTATTACAGTTTGGGTAGGTCGGGGCCCTGTCCCGACCATTCTATTATTACTTCCTAGAGGCTTGCAGTCTGATGTTTCCTGTGGTGGTGGAGTCGGTCGTGTGGGACTGTGAATGTATATATGTGTTTAGTTGTTGATGTTGGCCGCGTGGGGTCTTCTTCTGGTTATAGTTAGTGACCTTGTCGGTCACAAATGTGAATAGCAGTTGCTTCAGATTATAGTGTCATCGTTCTGGTTAGCTGTTGTGCATTGCAGGTGGCTATAGGCCTAATCGGCCGGAGGCTGTATTTACAGCCGCTATATAGCCGGTTCATTTCTTGAAATAGAGCCAGATTCTAGCAGGCACTAGGTGCCCGTCACACCCCCAAGGTGGGGTGTGATAGAGATCTATGAAATTTATACATAATTGAGTAAATCATCATAACTTGAAAATAAAGATTAATGAGAGTTTTTCATAGAAATCGCGTAATTATAATCGTAAAATATAAATAGAATCATAAGAGAATCAATTTCATAAGAGATCATGGAGTCTTTCATCAAAAAAGGCCTAACACTAGAAATTCATGAAAATCATAGTTGGAGACTTGAAGGAATTGAAATCATGTAATTGAGCTTGGGATTGGGCATGAGGATCGAAGAAATCTGTTATACCCCGTAGGATTCCCGGCACCTAGATGACCTATTCGCACGTTGGTTAAGCATATTTGAAGGCCATACGTGCTAGAGAAAGGCCCGGGAAAAGATCGGACGAGAAACCTGTCGAACCATCGCGGAAGGAGCCGAGGCAGAGCCCCTCCGCGATGGCAGCATGTCACGGAGGAGGAGCCTCCATGTTGGCTCCGTGACACGTTGGCCTTGTCCAGGCCCAAGTATATAAAGCCCCACTTCGGTTTATTTTAGAATTAAATCATTTAAACTTTAGAAAACAGAGAGTAACCGCAGGAGAAGGAAAAAGGAACGAAGTAGTAATATAATTTTCGTCCGATTACGCTGCTAAACGTTGTCCAAACTCAAATTAACCTCAGATACTGAGGTATTTAGTAGCAGAGAGCATTCCTACGGATTTAGTTTCGTGAAATACGGCCGACGAACCGTCGAGCTACCGAGCTAAGGTAAGTGGAATTGCTCTAAATTAGTGTCTATGTGTTCCTAGCTGGGAAGTGAATATTTCTCCCTTCTGGACCGCTGAAAAATAGCGAGTTTTCGACCGTCTTTCGATAAGCCTAAGTTTAGGCTATAAACTATATTGAAAGTGACGTTGCTCTTTAAAATAAAGCTGTATTTAGTATTAATTGACATGTTTATGAATGCAGTTGGGAGAAAATAGTTGAAGTACCGGCCGAGCCTCGTCCGACAGACGGATAGTTCGAGGATAAGGTATGTAAAGTTAGTTTCCTCGGCAAGTTAGTAATCTTGGTACAGTACAGTAATTTAAAGACCAGTAGAATATTCAGAGGCCATGTATGATGTTTACTATGAATGATGGTACGATACTAGAAACGTTATGTTATGATCAGCGTGAGATTTGCTAGCACGATATAGATTCTAATATAAGTGTTAAGAACTGCACAGCATGCTCAGTATGTGATGTGACACAGAATGTTAGGATATCATTGTATTAAGTTGAAATCCAGTAAAACAATGTAATATTTGTAAGACATCTCAGAAATAGAACGACAAGTTAAAGTGAAGCTAGTAAGCACATTAGAACTAGTAAATCATGCCACTATAGAAACTTAGTATACAACATGGTTTCCAGCAGAAATACTATATCCTGTTCAGTATTAGCCCCAGAACAGTCTGGCAGAAGATTATATTCATATATATATATATTTACCAGCCTCAGCACGTATTAAATACGTACAGATTACTATCACTAGTTCAGCGTGTAATATATATGATACTTTACCCCTATTAGCCTCAACATGTGAGATATGCAGACAGTATTACTAGTTGAGACCGTTGTATTGTTTGGGGTTGGACTACCTAGCATCCATGACCGCCCCAGGGTTGATAGCTGTATCGACTCGTCCGCCAGAGGACGAGGATACATCACTCTACGGAGTGGCATGCCATCCCACAGGGGACGAAGATGGGATGCCAGTTTTCCCCATATTATGCCTTGGTCGGCTTTTACACACCCCTGTCGAGCGGATACGCCCGGGTGTTGATTCAGGAGTCCTTCGGACTTAGATGCAGTTATAGTCAGGGGCTCAGCGAGCCCAAGTGCATACCCAGGGGATCGGCAGGACGCTTACAGGGTTTATAGGAGATGGGATGACTGGGGTAGGGGTATAGATTCTGTGCTGGTTGTACCTCCCGGCTTATGGGGGCCGAATAAGGTTTGTGTGTGCTATGTTATGTTATGATATGTTATACCGTGTTACAGTAGATACGAGTAGATCAGCAGTAGAACAATACATCTCCAGGTATGACTCCTACTCCTTCCAGTAAAGATTGAGAGAAGGTATGACTTACATTATCAGACAGTTAATCTATTCTCTCTACTTCAGTTTCATCAGTTATATTATTATTTTCAGATATTTCTTTCAGTTATTGCTTTACATACTCAGTACCAGCGGTATTGACGCCCGGTGGGGTGCTGCATTACTTGCCTGCAGGTACTCGTAGACGAGCAGGCGATACCACGTGATTCCTGTCAGCGATCGAGTATTCAGCTCCTGTCATCCGGAGACTGAATTCCAGAGGTGTATGTCAGTTTCTTTTGTTGTATAGTACAGGTAGGTCGGGGCCCTGTCCCGATCATTTCTATTGCTATTCCTAGAAGCTTGCAGTCTGTATATTTTCCTGTGGTCAGTTGAGCCGGTCGTGTGAGGCCGTGCAATTGTTAGCTGTTAGTACTTTTGCTTCTTTTATGTTGGTCGTGTGGGGCCATAAGTTTGACAGTAGTGGTGACCTTGCCGGTCACGTAGCCTTCTAGTATTTTATTGCTGAGTTACAGATAACTAGACAGCATGGTGGCCTTGTCGGCCCGCATAGGTTTCCCTATAGTTGCATGTTCTGGCCAGCTGTTATTACAGGTACAGGAGGCTATAGGCCAATGGGCCGGGGGCTGTGTTTACAGCCGTTATATAGCCCTTTATTTCCAGAAATATGAGTTAGAGCCAGCCAGGCACCAGATGTGCCTAGGCTTAGCAGTCCAGTAGTTCAGGTCCTAGTAGGGCACCAGGTGCCAGTCATACCCCCCAAGGCGGGGTGTGACAAAATCTCCCATTCATGACCTTATATACCTGGGCTTAGATGAGCTAATGTAGAGAATTGAGACCCAAGAGAGTTGGAAGAAGAACAACCCTAGGAGCTTGAAGCTTTGAGAGGTTTGATATTCAATCTATGATGTTTTCAAAGGAATGAAGGTTTAGGCTAAGTAAAATCCTCTAATAAACCCATTAGGAACCCCAAAATGACCTCATTTAGCCGTTAAAAGCATAGAAATTTATAAAAGTACCCTTAGAAACTCGCATTAAAAATCTATTCGTCAGTGACTACGACCTAACCTACTATCCGTAGGTCGTTACTACGACTCGTACTGAGTCTCATGGTCACTGATCCCCCTGTTGATCAATCTCTGAATTTCTTCCCACGACTCCTTAGTACGAACCTTATACTCCTGGTACGAGTCGTGGGATCCTGTCGAGGTTCTATGAAGAAGATTTGCTGATTTCACTGGACTCCTAGCTACGAGTCTTGGTACAGTTTGTACCTTCATGTCACGAGACGTATTGAGGCTCGTACTGAGGGAAATTTTTAATTTTTCTGCTGATGCATACTCTAAATAGAAACTTTTGGGGGTGTTAAAGTAATAAATGTAAAACTTTAGTTTCCAATATTGGGGAGATCATTTTCTCAAAAAGAAAAAATAAAAAATGAAATAAATGAGCAAGTCCTAAAGTTTTTCAAGGTTTTCGTTATATGGATTGTTGTATCTGCTATTGCTATTAATGTTTAAGAATAATTGGTTTTTTAATTAGAGAAGGAGTTTAATAATTGATTTAGTAGAATATTTAATTTCTTAGTTTTAATAAAAATTTAATACTTTAATTGTAGGAGAATTTCACTATTTTGTTTATGTATCAATATAAAGCGTATTATTAATAAAATTTATATGAGTTAATTTTTCATTCGTATTTTTTATCTTGCCTCTTACATATTTAATCGAAAAATTATGAATGTGATATTAGATCCCCTTCAGGATATAACAGTTCAACAATATTGTGCGACTCAAACAACTCCAGATTGGTTGGAAGATCGCAAAATTCCACCAATAAGAATACATTCCTTCGACACAAATTTACTAATCACTCTATTTTATTGTGAATAAGTTGGAGAGTACTTATTAAAATATTTTTCTTTGTCTTAACTCTGTTTTTTTAATTACTACACCAACTTCAAATTACAAACACAATACAATATTTTTTTCATCTACATAATACTTTCATCCTATTCATCTCTTCAACAAGGGAAGAAAATCTCATTTATAGATGTTGGACTTCTTCCACAAGTAAATGTCAAGAAATAGAATTGTAACTTGACGTGAAGTGGGATAACTAGTAGTAGCAAATAATAAGAAAAATATGTCATAGTGATTAATGAGTTATAAAGAATAATAACACCATTTTTTCCATTTTATGTCAACTAATTTATCATACATGTTAATATATTAAGTTTAATATTAAAATGCACATAAACACTAATGTAATTTATATGAAACAATTTTTGTTGCTTCCATCTCTACAAATATATATATATATATATATATATACTTCCTCTGTCCCAAGTTATATGACACACTTTTCCTTTTAGTCCGTTTAAGAAAAAAATGACATATTTTTATATGTAGTAACAATTTGACTTTGAAATACTCAGTTCACCTTTAAGGAGATGATTAACGGTCACACAAACATCTATGATTTGTTTTAGATCATATGTTTCAAAAGTTTTTTATATTTTTTAAATTTTCATGCCCCAATAAAAAATATATTATATAAATTAAAACGGAGAAAATAATAATTTCTTGAGAGAAATAATTCATATTTGAAAGAACAATAAGAAGACAAGTAGAGGAAGAATAATTTTCTCTATTCAATGGGAACAATGATAAGGGCCTGATTGCGATGAGTGATTCTCAACGAAGACGACCCCATGCATATTGTTGGATCCAAATGATAATAATTTTAAAATTTTCCGTTTATCCTTAATATTGTAATGATGTTTGTACTGACTGGACGAGTTCCCAAACGTGCAACTTTATCGGACAGTATATATATAACTTATGATCAATCAAAGAATTTAATTAGTTAAATTCAACTAATTAAATGGTAAAAGAGTTGGATATAGTTATTGGTATATAGCATGTAATACTATATATTAGAAGTGAGAGTGGTAAAATATTTGGTGATAATCGTGAATAACAACAAGTGAAAGTTGCTGTATGCAATATGAACGAAAGAAATTAAACCACACAAAATTGGAGAATAGCAATCTAAATTAGGTAAGAATTTTTTTTAATCTATATGTTATAAAATTGTTAGCCCATATAATTGTTAGCAAATGGGTCTTAGGATTTTAGGTAGTCCTATGGGCATTAGGATTTTAGTTTATGCCTATATATAGGCACCCCTTCCCCATTCTAGATTATTGTATTCAATTCTCAGTTAGCCTTTTTGATTCTTTCTTTTCTTGTTATTCAATAAAACCCTTGTTATATATCAACAAAAATAATATAATGCTTTATATATAAACGAATATAAGTTTACGCACTTTGAAATCCCGATTAATCCGGAGTTTCGCTGCATAATTGTTTTATTCCCCAGACTCAGATTGCGGTTAGAGTAAATCAACTGTACTTAGAAAACCACATTATTTTAGAACAAATAAAGCAGGGTTTCGGACGAATCTTTATTTTATACTTAAGACTGTATATTGTATTAAAAAAGAATCCCTTTAAATATATAAAAATATTTAATTGTGAACTCACTAACTAAAACGAGATATAAGTATTTTAAAATTTATGTTAAGTTAAATTCTAACTTCACCTCCACAATATTTATTTTGTACTTGAGACTCTATATTGTATGTAAAAAAATCTTTTTAAATATATAAAAATATTTAATTGCTAATTCACTAACTAAAACGAGGTATAAGTATTTTAAAATTTATATTGAGTTAAATTCTAACAAACTCATGACATGAAGATGATAAGTTTGAATAATATATCTGCCTCTATTCGCTAAGATAGAAAGCTGGTCCCAATCATTTTGTTACATGTGCAACATTAGTATCAGTACTACTAAATAGTGTAAGAAATATGATTCCACATTGGTGACAGCCAAATATCAATAATGCACTACAGCCGAAGCAGCATTGATTGGCTGATCATCTCTAGCTTCAATCATTTCCTGCATATCTATATGTTAGCAGCACGCACGAGCTATACCCCATATATATATAGCCAGTAGCTAATTTTATGAGTAGTAGTTTCTAGTTAAAGCTCTGGCTATACCATCATGATCATTATTTATCTAGCTAGGCATGTGCATGCATTTTCCGTAGCTTTTGCTCATGTGTGTGCACTTAAAAAAAAAACAAAGCAACTTTAGAGCAAAGGAAGCCATGAAATCCCAAATCCAGTGGAGAAACTGTTTCTACTTTGTGTGATTATATATGTAGATTCAAGCAACACACTTTATCCTCCAACACCAAACTCCCAGACCCCGGTGTAAGGGGGAAATAGTTCTGGGCTACATTATGGATAAAATAAACAAAGAACCTAATATACAAGAAAATATCTCGGTTAAAAAAATGATTTAGATATTTCAGTAACATGGAAACATTTTAAGTTAAATGAAATTTTGAAGTATATATACTCTTTTTCACCACAAACGTTGTAGAGATGGTTGCGTATACAAGTTCCACGAGCAAATTCACTTCAGTTTATCTATTTTGGACCAAAAAAACTCAAAGACCATTAAGTCCATACATATTGTTTGCTCCCAAAATGATATATACCCCACTTACCCTTCCATAGCAATAATAAAGCCTAAAAGAAGTAACTAGAATAGTTTGACTGTGAGATAAACCATAAACATAATAAGAGAAGAAATTAATAATTGGACATCTAACAGTGCTCTTAACCTTCTACAGATCCAAAGAGTTGTAAGTTTCTTCACCTTCTTGATATTCCTCGTCCATGAAATCCTCTTTCTGGAAACAATCATCTTCAAAGAGAAAGGTTTGGGCTTCTTTACGCTTCTGGGAGTTATGGTCATTTAATCCGATGACTGAAATTATCTTCTCCCTGATGCAATTTCCAAAATTATCTGTGTTAACCTCTTGAGATTGTACCCCGAGAAGAGCACAACATTCTTCTTGAAAGTTCAAGTCATTGGAGGATAGGATCAGGCAAGCAAGCGTTTTTGCAAGATCAGGCGCATAATCACACATCTGTGGGAGAAAAAAGATTAGAAGCTTAGCTACATATGCCAAGGCAAACTGAAATTTGACCATTTCAAGCTTAATGAGGATCATTTTCAGTTAGAAGGCGTATCAGGATTTTAAATTGATGCATGTGGAATCCTATTGCACCTACTACTAATTAAGTTGTAGTAGTGGATTAATACACACACACAGAGAGATACAAGCTATTCAAATTTATAGCTAATGTCTGGGATAGAGAGTGAGAACACATGATCAGCAACTGTCATACTATGTACGCCCCTGACCATGGATATAGGTACTGAATTTAAAAGGCCTCTGCAGAAACATATGAAAGCATATGCACTTCCAGCTAATAAAAATGCTATTACATCTGACAAAAGTTGGAACACCAGTGCTAAATAGATGATGCTTTAAAAGCCACTCCCAGTAAAAAAGAGAATTTTTTTTCCAGGGAACTTTTATCCTCAACGAGGCAGCAATGAGAATATATTTCTTGCCAACGACTACTCTTATTTGTGTTTGAATAACTGTCATCCCTTGTTATGATTCAATCAGTCCTAGTCATATAGAACTTCAGATGATGTTTAAAGAATGTAAAGTCTAGAGCATGATTAGTTTCTGTATGTGAACTACCTAGCCTGGAATTACTGAATAATATCTGCTTAGCAACCAATCTTTAATAATCCGTATCAAAAGAAAAACATACAAACTACTTTTTCTGCTTCGGGTTTGGGTATGGACATATAAGAATGCAGAATGGATCAAACAATTGGGGACATTTTGTTCATAGCTAAGCCAATACCAGGAACTAGAAAATCCAATGACTAGATAGAATGCAGAGAAGAGTGAGAAAATTTTACCTTAAGTGCACGTGTACTTAGGAGAACCCCTTGATTATTTTCCTTTATATCATCCAAAGCATACTTGACAGCTTTCCTAGCAAGATTTCGATCAGGTAAACTGCTTTCTGCAGCCCACTGTTGAACCTTGTCAGCAAGTTAAGCAAAACACACGTGCAAGACAGTTCTCATTGTTTGAAGTTAATGCTAAGAGTGTATAACCATGTCAATTATCATGGATATGTATAAGATTATGATGGATATTGTCTATGGTAACAATGGATAGCAATATGAATGTGGAAATCTGGTGGCGGGTTCTCCCATTCCAGCATTATACTATCATCATGATCTGCAACGCTCCGCAGAGCCAACCCATAACTTTTCCAGTTGATGTTTGTCAATGCATCGAGGGATGACTGAGCAATAGACCAAGGTACAAAGTCTTTGAAATATAGGATCTGGAATCAGGCATAGACAATCATTAATCCAAATCAAAGAAACACAAACAAACTATAATACTGGAAAAAAAAAGTGAAGCATGCGAGATACTGCTTACCTAAAGGAAGATGAGCAAATAATTCTCAGAGATGATTTTTTAAAACCTCAACAGCATCTCATCAAACAGATACAGGGAACTTAATTTTAAAAAATTGCTTAAATATTTTGTTAATTTGAAGATTGCTATTTCAAAAGATTTTAGGTTGATTAACTTAAACTCCAACTGGAGGGAGGTTTGTGAGTTAGTGGATAACTTTAAGCCAAAGCTAAGTTGTATCACTGTCTACCGGACCAAGCCTACTCAAAATTATATCAAACTCAACACGGATGGCAGTTCAATGTTAGAAGGGAAACTAGCAGGAGAAGTGGGGGTTCTAAGAGGTCATCAGGAAAAATTTATCATGGCCTTCTAAGAGGCTCTTCCTTTTTGTTCTAATAATGCTGCCAAAGCTATTGCAGCTAGCACTCGCTTGCAGTGGTTTGCAGATAATGGAATTATTAATGTGAATGGGCGGCTCAATCAAATTGGTGGCCTAAAGTCAAATGTTAATGAGAAGCTTTAAATATTTTTTAAGAAGTTCATATATTTTTTTATTTAAAATTTACTTTTTAGCTTTTCTAGATACAATTTTATTAATGAATTTCTAATAATCAGTTTCTTTGAATAATTCTTTTTCAATCATTTATAAAGCCAATGCATTAATCTTTTGAGATATTAGGTAACGTTTTCTTGAGGATCTATGTCAGTCTTCGCTTCTTCTTCGTTATGGATTTCATTAGATCGTCTAACTCAACCACATAAATAATTCTCTACTTCATGATGTAGGGGAAGTTGCATTAATCTTAGCCTCCATACACCATAGAGTGCACGAGGTTCTTCACCGTGTGCTCCATGCTCCATATAAAATCAAGAGATTCATTATAGTGATAAAAGAACCCTGAAAGTTGAAATCCCAAAGACACTAAATAATGCATATCTGGGATATTATCATTAGCTTTCACTGATCCATGCATTATAGGACAACAAATGAACTCAAAATACAAGTTAACAGAAGGTGGGAAAGAATATGCAACATGACATCTATCCAGTGAAAACTATTATCTACATTTGGTCACAACATGATTAAAAAAACACAAATTGGAATGCAAATATTTTTTATAATTTTAAGATCTTTCTTCAATTAATAATCCCAAACAAACCTCTGTTTTCATGTCTTGTTCCCCGATGCAGGAAGAAGGGACTAGTTCTGACATCTCACTGATAATCACCACAGCTTCCACAACCTGGCTATTGCCCTGAGAACTTCCTGAAGAGTTAGCAACCCCTGTTCCAACCTTCAGGTTTTCCCTGAAATAAGAAACTACAACTTTATGTACAAGCTTGTTTCCATCCACTGCACATTGATTTTTATTTTATTTTTTTGGCTCTGGACAACAGTTGCCTCTCCAAAGATCTTATATAAGATGTTGCAATTTTACATATCCCATATGAACCATTGCAATTTCTAGTTTAGCACCACCAATTGATCTTAACTAAACAATGTTACAACAACAACAACAACAACCCAGTGAAATCCCACCAAGTGGGGTCTGGGAAATGTATTAAGTGGGAATTGATCCCAAGTAGTCAAGGCAAATAACTCAGCCTTCAACCAAGTATACCATCTAGCCTTCTTTAACTAAACAATGTTAGCAAACTTAAATCCTCCTACATCAAAATATAGGAGTCAATTTAGCTGTCGACCAGATTATAAAAACTTGAGTTTGAGTTGCTACTTCCTGCATGCAACATGTGATCAATTGCCTTGCCTCTACTCCTCCTTCACTCTGCTTCTATGGATTGAGCTCTAGCATTCCCTTTTATGTTTGACCCTGATTTTCTCTCACCTGGTCCAGTGCATCCCAAGCTTCTTTTCCAATCTTCACTCAATCTAAATTATTTGTCTAGACCAGTCTTTTAAGAATGCATTTCAGAAAAATAATGCACTACTTTACATCATACTGAGGTACCTTAATGAACAGTCAGACATGCAGACAAAGCCACACAAGAAAGAGCGAAGAACTGCAAATGTTACACTTTTCAATGGGCAATTTGCCGAATGAAAGGCATAACTTAAAGATAGTAGATGCAATAGTCCATGTAACGCAAAGAAATGACAAAGGTCAGTGAAACTATGTCAATGTGGACAATGAAGAAACAAGAAATAGCATTGCTAAGTACTACTTTGTTATCTTTTTATTTTAGCACCTAAGAATTATGATTTCAACATGTGGAAGTAAGACCTATTAACACATTATCTCCACCGTTCAACAAAAGTAGATGTTGGAATGCATAGCCAAAACCTAGCACCTTTCTAGTACTCACCCAACTGAGAAGCAAGTTTGGTGCTTACAAACATAATCTTTGAGTCCCACTTTCAAGCATTCTATGCTTTCAACAGGAGAATATACAGAGCTGCCCTCAATTGCCAGAATACGACTTTCAATCTGTGATACCAAAGGGTCATCACCACCTACTAAGAGTTCCATTACAACTTTCTGTAAGAAGAGAAACAAACTATCAGCCACAGAGGGATAGTGGTCCTAGCTATTTCGTAGGCAGCAGGATAAGGAAAAAGATAACTATTAAGGCCAAAGAACTTGGTTAAAAGGACATATAAAAGCTTAAAATCTTCGAATCTTAATGCAAATCTGATAACGACATAAATAGTCTAGACATGGTGAACCCATCCGAAAACTAAACACTTGCATTTAGTAGGTCCATAGTCGATAGTGTATCCAATATACTGAACACGTAGAGGTGTCTGAGCAGTTAGTAGCTATCATTATATCAACCAAGTCACATTTGTTTTTGAAATATGAGAGGGGTCTATAGAGGAGATAGTTGCATTTGATTTGAATATAAAGCATTTCAAGAGAAGTAATGAACTAACCGGAATCTTCAGAAGGATCATCTGCGTAAAAAGCCATGAAAAACAGTAATTAATAGAGACTTTCTTATAATTTAAGAAATCATAGCTAGAACTAGCTGATAGACATGAAAATTGAACCTTTTGAAGAAAGCAAGTCATCTCTGCCAATAAGTCATCAAGGCTCTTGGAAATTGATATTGATACTTCAGTCCCACTGCAAGGTATAACTAATTAACCATGAGCAAAAAGACAGAAGCATAGAAAGGGGGGGAAGACTAGATGGGTATGGTCAAGAAAAAACTAATTTAATAGTAGCATCCATTTGGAGCCCCTGAAAATGGCATACCTGAATTTGACACCATTCTTTGCAGTTGAGGGTAGCTTTGTCAATCTCCCAACAGAATTAGATTCTTTTAGATTTAAGTTTAAATTGTGTATCTCACTATCAGATATGCCTGCAACTTTCATCTGTCAGTTTAATCGACCAAATATTATCAATCCTATGAGATGATAGGAGTACTTCCAACGTTATGTAATTGCCAAAAGTCAGAATATGCTATATATCTGAATTATATAAACCTGTCATCATGAAAGATAATTCTGTCCAGAATCCATTCTTCCAAAGCAATACCAACAATTATTACTAGTTGATAATGACCACCCTAAGCTAAACGACAAGCTATGTGAGCTTGATTGGAAATTCTTAAGTTGGATAACAACATAATGTTCGATGAACTGTCAAACTGCATCAATTCCCTCTTTAGTGGATACATCCTTTCAGAAGATGGTACAGATGAACATGTATTCTGTCATTAAAAGTTAATGGTTAAGGAACTGTATCATTCAAGACGTGACAAGACAAGGTTCAGTGCAGTGTTAGCGATGAGACGTTTTTAGTAAAAAGCTTATCCCAATTTACCATAAGGAAATGTGAACTTGCTTTATCGGTAATGCCTCTTTTCAATTTAAATGTTTCAAGGTTCTACTGTTTGAATAGCAAGACTCAAAATGTTGTGGCATTAGTTTAACATATAAGTATCTCCAGCTTTAGAAAGCTGCCTCTAATCTTCCTCTGTAAAGTTCATTGAGTATGACATCCCTCAAAGGACAAAGGAAAGAATAGGACTAGCTAGAGTAATGCGTTCAGACTATGTCATGTATAAACTACCGCCATAGCATAGACTAATTGAACTGCACACAAACTAACCACATCTCAGCTCCCATGAATTTTAGAAAACTAAAGTAAAGTAGCGAAGTTCGGAGGAGCAGAACGCATGCAAGAAATTCATCCTTTGAAGTTGAAGTAGTCACAGTATTTCATTGATACAACTTCAATTTTTACATCACAAAAATATTATTTACAAAATTTCTCGATTTTTGTCCTAACAATAAAATTTGACTAAGCAAAAGAATTATTCGCCAAGAAGGGTAAGACTTACTTGTAGTTGCAAGAGAAATCATCCCATCTGCAATGTAAAGATACTGTATCATCAGCACACTCACAGCTGGTAGAAAAAAAATATGGAAGGCTTTTCAATTGTATTTTCCAGCAGGACAATCAAAAGGCAGAGACACATAATTTTGAGTTGAAATACCTGAAAACCACTGTAAGCAGAATAATTAAAAATTGAACTCTTATGTTAGTTACTTATTCTTCCTCTCTTTATGTTGTTCTCCCTTTTTTCTTGTTCGGCATCCATGGGAGTAAAACAAAGCCATTAATGTAACCTGATCACTTGCTGAAATGTTCTGTTACTTTACCACTAGAATGTCATATTTCTTTCTCTTTCATCTCACCCCACATTATACTCCTCTTTCAGCCCCCTAACCTGTTAGCTCAAATCTGAAGAACAATGTACCTAGTATCCTCAAGTTGTACATCAGATTATGCTTCATGTTCCAAGAGATGGAGTAGACGGTGACTTTTTCTAGTGCTTTAATCAGCATTTTAGTTGGTCAGAATAAAGTCCAGAGCCATGGATTATGGGACATGCACCATCTAGGAACCACATGAACAACTGTCTCGGCGTTGTGCATAATCAAGATATGGGTCACTTTTTGCTTCTCGATAGTCGGTTTAACTAATCTTTGAAGCTAAATTGGATTAGATTAAATCAATATTTCAGAATTAAAATTGAAATATTCAAAACCTATATGAAAAGTACAATAAGTTGCAATTCTTCTCATATAAATGTGGTGAAAAAATATACCTTAAAAGGTTGATCAAAGTTCTTTTAGTGTGAGGTCTTGTTTCTTTCATATGTACGATAGAGATGTTTAGATGAGAGCTCTGTGTGCACTGAACCTTAAACCAAAGCTATGTGCACATCAAGTATAACTCTCTGAGGAATATAAATTGGGAAAATAGTCAAAACATAACAAGCATGTAATTGCCAATTGCTTACCCCAATGATTAGCCAGGATAGGATTGTTTCTGTATTTCAAATATTGGTAGTCCTCCAGTTTGCCCCCAACACCAGTATCGGAAACTGTTCATGAGAAAATTTAATGATTCATCATCATAGATTCTGCTAACTGTGTTAACACATATATCAAACTGCAGTTTGAAGTTACTATTCGGTATTCTGACGTAATTTCATTTTCCTATTTCAAGCAAAACAATCATTGAAAATTCTAACTAGACAGATTAGCATGGACAAATCACTTGTTAAGTTTCAACTCTAACCAATTTATGCTCTCAACTGAAAAATATAAATAGCTTGTGTTGTAAATTAGCTCCACCATGCCAGCTACACAAACTGAAGCCCGTTCCAAGTCCGGAAAAAAGGATTAGGAATCACTGTCGGTTGAAGGCCTTCGTAAAATATATTAAATCCTTTGAATACAGGAGAAGAGAATGGAATATGATTTATATAGCCGACCTCGTCTAGCTTTGGATTGAGATATAGTTGATTGATTATATTTGGATAAAAAAAAAAAGGTTTCGAATTAGAAAGGAAAAAGAATTTGCACGCACATGTGAATCTCATATATCCAGAAAAACTAGTCAATGCGTCTTCAAACTGAATCACTCCCAGATGACACATCTTTTATACTACCACAGACATGCATATACAGAATTGCGGCATACATACCACAGATACGAATTTCTTATCTAAGAGTCAGAACTGCAGTTACCATAAACACACGGTGTTGCAACTTAAACAAGTGATATTTGTAATGCGTGTATGCCCGCGCCCATATTTAGGCACACGCACATACACAGACGTGTCACACAACTCGCAGACACACAGTCGCACACATACAGAGAGATGGAGAGAGAGAGAGAGAACCTGAAATTCGAACGAACGGGAGTCCAAATCGAGAAAAGGAGGTCAATTTCACGGTTAATCTGCAAAGATCATCCGTCATGCGGCATCGTTGAACGGCGAAAAAAATTAACTGCAAAAGTAGAAGAAGAGTGAAAGTGAAGTGAATAAATCGTAAGTAATGCCAAGCCGAAATTGGATTAGAAATGCAGAGGCTACTGCCTCTGGTGGAATAAATCACATGTTTATAGAGCATTTTCACAGAGGAGATTTCGATTTCCATTTCTGCTGTAGTTGCAGTATGAGAGCGACAAGCACTGTATGCCCGCCAATATCTGAAGCTTTGGGCGCTTGGGGTATATGTTTATATTGCCGCTTAAACAAAGAAAGAAGGGAAAAGAATTGGGAAAAGTAAATAAAATAGATCATAAAACTAAACTAATTATGTGAAATGGACCTTCTCATAATAATTTAAGAAATATCGATCCATATAAAATAATTATAATTCATATTTTACTATGAGCTTTAAGGTATTTTGCATATAAGATATTATGACACTATATGAATATATTATAATGGTATCATAAAGCATGCCCTCATAATATATGAATATACTATAATGATATCATGTATGATTAAGAAGTGTATCTTGAAGGACTGCTCATTGCTCAGTCATACTATCACAATAAATAAATATACTATGATATTAAAGGAGCCTTGCGCACTCTATGTCTAAAAAATATGCAAATCTGCCTCATGACACATTTGTGGGCATTGATCATTTAGCAGTAAACTAACATAAGAGAAGATGTCTAAACCCAAAAATGAGCAGAACCTGCTCTTCGGTATTTATGTCCAATATTTGTCATTTTTCTAATTTTTTTCTTTGCCCACATGAACTCATATTTTAAGACATGAAAGGTCGAATAACCATTTGAATACAACTCAGTATGCGTAGTTTTTTTTTTTACTTGATTATGTTCATTTGATTTTATCAGAGAATCAACCTCTGAATACCTAGTTGCATTCTAAGTAAAAAAAATGAATTGAATAACTTAAAGTAAGTCCCTGAAGTGACTGTTTTCCCCATCCTATCTAAACATTCGATTTTGTTAGGAGGGACAATATGTTTCTTTAACTATTTGAGTACATTCATAAAGCTTCATACGTAAATGCTAGTTGTTAACATGAAAAGGGTAGCTAAGCTCATAGCATGACCATTTTTTTTCTCCCTAAGGCTAAATACTTTCGGTTCAAGGTTTCCTTTTACTTCTTGAAGTGTTCATATAATAGTCTCTCTTAAATGATAAGTCGTCAGTGAAGGACAAGAGGGTACTAATATATGTGTGATTCTGCTAGCAAGTGTAAATGTATGCTCCTCTTTAAAGTCTGATTCTACATGACATCTTGTTAAATAGATAATTGTTTGTATATTTTGAAAAATAAGGCTTAGTGAAGTAGGTATTAGAAAGTAATAAATTGTGGTCAGAAGATGTATAAGGTATTCTCTAGATATCAAAAGGTGAGTTTCTTGGTTTCATATTTCCGACAGTAAGTCTAAAATGAACACTCTTGGTCAATATGTCTCTAAGTGCTTACTTGAATCAATGTCACTACTCTCTTGAAATAAATTGTGTCCTAATCCTCCGGGGTATGCTTAAATGTTGTGCTTACTCTGATATTAAGTTATGATTCATATTTCGAAATTAAAATTATCTCCACTAATTATTTTATTTTCTGTTAAGCCACTTCGAAATGAATCTGTGTATTAAGGGGACAATTGGCATTCCTATTTAGTTTATTTGAAGATTATTTATGCTAGTATATATTTATTAATGTTTTGTGTTGGTTATTTAACAACCCTCTGATCCTTCACTCTTTTCATTTTTATGGCATAAATCGACGATTGAGTTCTCATTTGAAATTCGTATTTGGCCCAAAGATATTTGGGCCTACAACTATTATTCTCCTTTGAGGTTGCAGCTCTGCAGGGTCAATGCATTAGGAGTCCTCTTCCTCATCGAGGAACCCAATATTTTTTTTTTGTTTTGTCTCTCGTTTTATAGTCTTATCATTATATATATATATATATATATATATATATAAGTAGTTGGCCTAAGATCTTCTTGCTCTGATACCAAAATAATATGTAATATAGAATTGTGTGAGGACTACTGGGCGAAGTAGTGTGGATAATAAAAGGTAGATTATGACAATTTTTGTAAAATCCTACTCAGTACTCCCTTACTCGAGGTGTCTTTAACATGCAAGTTTATTTATATTTTCCTTTTTTTTTTTATCAACCTTTTCAATCTCTTGCTCTTTAGTTTTTGGAGTTCTTAACAACAAGTTCTTCAACCCCACCCCGGATATGGTGATAGCAACGTCCTGTTTACGGACAACAATTCACCTATAAAGTTCCTAGGAATTTACAGGTTGATCCATCGTCATTATTAAGAAACTAAGAGCATAACCATTTACTTAGGATGATTTATATTAACTGTATTACAACATTTTAACAACATTAAGAATAGTAAAGCTACTAATTTACATATAGGGGAAAACATTAAATAAGACACTTACATGCTTAAGACGCGAGTGAGGTTTCCCTTTCGGGAACCCCCGGAGACCCTTGTAGTAAAAACTTAAACTATTTAGATAGTCTTATGAAAGGAGTAAAGGGATTCTTTTTGGGGCTGTAGAGTAGATAGGAGTTTTGGAGAATTGGGAGTATTGGGAGTAGATGGGAGCTTAGGGGTGTTTTTCTCTTTTGCTCTTTTTTCTATATTTTTCTTTGGTGTGGAGAGGGGGTATTTATAAGTAGAAAAGATAAGAGTGCAAGAAAAAGGATGGCTAAGATCTGACCGATACTTTTGTAAAGGACGATCAGGATTTTGCGGACGCTAGTGCTATCTTATCAAATAATACAAGTCGGGTGCTCTGTGGGCCCCATCGTTACATGCATTATTGATGTAGACTATACGACTTTATTTGACCTATTAAAACTAAAGACGCGTGCTTATCAGTTTTTCCTTCATTTTGGAAGGTAGTGATAAAGTAAGCACTCACAGGACACTTAGTAGGCATCCCTACTAGACATAGGTACTATAGACTTTATAGACTTGGACTATATATATATATATATTTTTAAGTATCCAGATTATGAAGGACAATTGAGTCAAAACTCATTCCTGAATCATATCCTTCGTTTGGGTCTTGTGCCTCTTGATAGTCTTCATCTTCAGTGGCTGGGAAACTGGACTCTTCTGTTGTCCGTTGTCTCTGGTTTTCTTCTGCTGTTTGTTGTCTCTGGTTTTCATGGTCCAGATCTGAAACAATATCGTCTAGTCTGATTGGTGGTTTGTCCATATACTTGTCTTTCTCTACTTCTTTGATCATTTCTTCTAAGGTCTTCTTAATTATATTTTCAATAGTCTTTTTCTTCTTTTTAATTAGAGCCTTCTGTCTGGATGTTTCACCCATGGTAAAGGACTTTGGTAGTCGCCTTCGGGGAGGAGTTGCCGGTTTTTCTTCACTTTTTGGCAAAGTGACAGCCTTTAACGGATTTGATGTGTCTTTACCGGTCACCGTTTGAACCGGACTAGCTGTATCATTACCTGATACAGTAGGTCTATTTGCATTCAGAGAGGAATGCACACTCTTCTCATCCATTTTATTTTGAGATGGAGAACTCGTGTCTGGCTGTTTATTTTTCTCCTTTCTGAGCAACTTCATTAGTTGATCTTTCTCTTGTCTCAGGGCTTCACATTTAGCATTTAACCTTTTAAAACCTTCTGTCATGGCCTCACAGTGATCGCAGAAAATTATTTTGTCTGTATCTCTTTGGACTTTGTATTGTGGAGTTTGGATCGGGTTTTGTTTTAGGGCTGGAGAGATGAAGTAATTTGGACCCAAATATCCCCTTGCATAGTCTAATGCTTCAGTTAGATCATTAAAACCTTTGAAAAGAGGATTTTTTACTCCGTTTATTGAGTCTACTACTTCTTGCCATGTCTGAAAAACACCATTAATTTTTCTATGTATAACTACATAAAATTTAAATTTCTTTTCTGTGTTTCTGTCTGTAAAGTATTGTCCTAGTGCATTTAGAGTGGCTATGAAATATTTTATGTCTCTTTTAGTATATGCCATCCATAAATTATCCATTAAACACCTCTGGGGTCTGTCTATTTTACAATCTGGCATTTCCTTAAAAGACAAGTTACATTTAGGATAGCAAATTAAATTATATTTACCAAAATGTATTCTATCTAACGTCTCGACGGATGTCTGTGGTCTGAAGTGCACATTAGCTAAAAGAGTCTGAGCGTATGAGTCTGAAGCAGAGGCTTGGCCTTTGCCTTTGTCTGCCTGAGCTGATACTGGTCTGGTGCCTGCATTTGGTCTCATACTGAAAAAATAACTTATGGTTATGCAGATTTCAAATTTAGTCTACTCAATTGATCTGCTAAATTATTATCTTTCCCTTTTATGTATTCGAAAACTATGTTAGGATATATCGAGATAGTATCTATGAAATTTAACAATCTCCTTTTACTACTATTCTTTTGGTTTATCTTTTGATGAGATTTTACTATATTGTCTAAGTCTTTAGGTCCCTTAATATTTCCTATACTTTTTAGTCCTTTATTGAAATTGTAAAAAGATGTTTCTAAATTAATTAAAGTATAATTCTTTCTTCTTATTTCTTCGTCAGAATTATAATTATCGCTATCTTCTTCTTCATAAGTTTCTTTATTACATTCTTCTTTGTTTTGACACTTAGCACAACAGGATTTTTGTTCCTCTTTTTCATACCTTCCTTTTGTTAAAATTTTTTCTGTTTGAACAGAAGTATATGTAGTTTGTTTAAAAAATGCTACGCTGTCTCGTGTAATTAAACAGCTTCCTGAATCTTGAAATATAAAGTTTAGTCCTATGACAAAGTCTGCTTGGATGTTTAAATCTCTTACAAGTATTTTATTTACATTATAAGATGGGTTATAAAAAATTTTACATGTATTTTGGAAACTAATCCTAGCCTTTTCTATGTAATATTCATACGTATTATAGGTACCGTCCATTTGCATTGCAGCAATTGGTTTGGGTAACCTGGTTAATAGTTTGTGAGGAACTATCTTTTTATTTATTAAACAACTAGTACATCCTGGATCTAATAATGCTAGCGTTTCTATCTCGATATCTTTAATCTTGATTCTTGCTAATACCTTTACCGTTGTTAATTTCTTATCTTCATTACAGATTAGTCCTGTATCTATAATATTCTTTATGTTAAGGTAGTTATCCTGCTCTTGGCTTGTTAGTGTGGCTTCAATATTAGTTCCTATATTTGGAATTATTGGTTCTTCTTCTAACTTTCCTTTTCCTTTTTCTAATATTCTTATTCGCTGATCCAGTTCTTGGATTTTTACTTCTAATGAGTTCATTCTTAAATTAATTATTTGATTACTTTCACCTTTTTGTGCAGGTATTTCTATTTTAATTCCTAATTCCTTTTCTATACAGGTTGTGCAGCCTTCCATATAACACTTCCTGCATTTAGCTCTTTTGTCTTTACTAGGGTACCATCTACAGAATCCACATGGCCTACTATCCAAACCTTTTTGTTTTTCGAAACTGTGGTTACATTCTTGTATAATATTCATCGTATCATTATATTGTAACTCTTCTAGTTCTAGGGGCAGTTTTAAGTCTGTTCCTACCTCATTAATAAATTCTTCTTTTTCAGAATCTGACGAGTCTGTTTTAGCACCTTCTGTTAATTCTATACTTACTACCGAGTATATACTTTCTGTATCTGACATATATTCATCTACATTTATCAAGGTTTCTTGTAATTCTTCTATTAACTGAGAGTTTCTAGTTCTTGTATTATATCGTTTAGGACAAGTATTTGCCAAATGTTCTGCACTGCCACAAGTAAAACATTCTAATTTATTTTTGTAGTTCCTTTCATTTCTGTATTTTCTTACGTGTCTATTTTTATCTAAATATGGTTTCTTTGCCGATGATTTTCTTAAGTAATATTTCTTTCTATATGGTTTTTGGTTATAATGTCTGCCTTTATATCTTCTAGTCTTATATGGTTTTCCGTCATAATGTTGTGTTGTATACATTATGGTTTTGCAGAAATTCATTTCATTTTGTTTTAGTTGTTTTTGTAGTTGTATGTTTGTACATTTTTCTGTTAATACTTCCATTACATGTTGTACTCTTTGTCCTATTGACCATTTCGCAGTCGGGTTCTGTATTACACCTTCTCTTTTGTACCATCTCTCTTCTATTTCTCTACCTAATGCTCCTGGCAATTTGTTAAACAATTTTTTACCTATGTCTTCATCAAAGGTATTTCCACTAAGTGTGCAATAATAAAAGAATTCCCTTAGAAATTCTTTAATATAACACCAGTTAGAGATACTTAGTTGTTCTAATTTTATTAACGCGTTTCTTTGAAGTATAATTGTCCCGCTATTTGGGTCTTCGCCTGTAAGTAAACTATGCATTTTATTTGTGAAATTATAAGGGTTTGCCCCCCTATCTATCAATGTCTGAAATTCATGTGGAAAATTACTTTTGTATGCTTCCCATACTGCTTTAGCTGATTCTCCTAAAAATATTTCCATATATCTATACATGGTTTCTGCATCTGTCTTTTGATAATTTTTAATAAAGTCTGCTACTACTATTCCTTTCCAGATATCTATTGCCGAGTTCCACAATTGTGGATCATGAGCCGCTAGATTTAATATTTTTCCTTTACTACCTCCTTCTTGTAATCTAATAGGTTCTTCTATAGGCATCCTTTTACCCATAGGTTTTATTTTATCTGTCCTAATTTCTTCATCTGGATTTATTCTCCATACTCTTCTTCTAGGCACATTTCCTGTACTAGTATCTATAGTATGTATTTGCGAAGTTTTCTGAAATGGTGTCGAGCTACTTGATTCCATCAGTTCTTTTTCACTTATTAATGATGTAGTTTCTTCTTCGTTATGTCTATATCCTAAATTATCTGTTCTTTCTTCGCATTCTTTTAAATGTATTATGATTTCTTCTAGATTCATGTTCCCTTTTTGACAGTCTTTGCATCTGAAAAATGTATACCCTTGTTCTTTATGTAATCTTTTGGCCTGTTCTATCATTTCGTCTAGTGCATACCTTTCTTCTAATATTTCTATATTCATAAGTTCTACTTCTTTTTCTTCGCTGCTACTTTCTTCTATATTCATAAGTTCTACTTCTTTTTCTTCGCTGCTACTTTCTTTAGTCTGTCTAGTATAGTTGTATTATGTAAATCTTATGGAGGTCTCGCCTTTCCTATTAGTATACATTACGTGGGCTTCGGGTGTATATATTTTAGGTCTGTTAAATTTTTCTAAATTCCATTCTAGTCCTGCGTAGTCTTCTGGGTCTATTTTTATAGGTTTAATTAGTTTTATTCCCTTATTCCCCATAAGTTCTACTACATCAGCTACTTTGATTTTGAATTTGGTATTACTATTTATCGCCATTTTTCCTATAAATCCTATGCACATTAAGAGATTCTTTCCTTTATCCATTTCTTCATACCCTTTAGTCTGTATTCCTATTTTTATATGTGTTCCAAATTCTTGTAAATTCATTAAAAAGTCTGGACTGATGTAAAATATTCCTCCATTATTTGTCATATCTACTTCGGTTAGTCCAATTATTGCCTTTTTTAGGTCTGTCCATCTATCATCATACAATGTTATTAGTACTTTTGCTCCTAGATTTTTTCTACTTAAACCTTTTATTCCTAGTATAATTAATCCTAGATGCATCATTGTCATTTTCGTATTTTTTATAGTTTTAGAGGATTCTTGATTTACCAAATTTAACTGTACTGTATTTTCTCTTAATACAGATATCTGTTCTTCTCTGTAATGTCTGTAAAGAAGGTTATTTTTAGAAAAATACCTTGTGTTATACAATATTTTTGGGTCTAATAATTTTAGTTGATGTTGTTTAAAGAGTTGTAGGTCTTTATCTACATCTATGATTTGACTAAGTTCATTATTTTCTTCCTCTCTTGCTTTCTTAGAGAAAATTCTAGATATTAGGGTATTTCCTATTTGATTGTCTGAGTAGCTAGGTCTTGGTCTTTCTTCTTCTAGGGTTCGGGTCCCCTATTTGAAAGAAACTCCATTTTTGTCGTTTTTTAGTTATTTTAGGCTTATCTTTTTGCGGTGTTATCTCTATCTTCTCTAGCTTTGAAATTAATTCGTCTATATTAGTATTATGAGATTCTTCGGCCTCTTTTCCTTTTAATAGTTTTTCTAGCTTTTGATTTATTTCTAATAAGATTGCTATAATAGTATTATTTTGTCTAACAATTATTTTATCTGACTGAGCTGTTGGTATGTGTGTAGCGAAACCTGCTGGCTCCTGGAATTGGCTACTATAATCTAGTGTTTTTTTATATATTGGGTCGTCTATACTCATGAAAGGGATATTTCTTCAATATTTAATACCACTTTCTTAATTTCTTTTAATTGTCTGTCTATATCAACTGGTTGTATATCATTACAAATGCCTTTTCTAATTTTTTCTATAATTTCAACACCTTGTTCCTTTATGAAATCTAGATTTCTTTCTATTTTTTCTAATATCTTTGTATGTTTATTCTGAACTTCTTCTATTCTCTCTATAAGTTGTAAGATTCTTTTATCTTGTTCCTGGATCTTACTGCTAAAATTGATTAGTGAGTCTATTAATGTATTATATTGTCTATCTTCGGTATGTAGAGTATGTTCTCCCTGACCAAAATTACACCTAATGGTACTTCCTTCTCTTAATGATCTAAATTTTTTCTCTGGATGTATTTTTAAGTCTAAGTATTCTAGATTTCTTAGAGAATCTATTTTAGCGTTTTAATAACTAGATATAATTTTATATCTATGCAATTTTATAATATCTTTAGAAATTTGTTTAGAGGTTTCTAATCCTTGTAATTCCCCCGTACTGCTGATAAGGTATCTGTCAAATTTTCTTGTGTATAATCACTAACTAAACTTTCGTTTAAAAGTTTTTGCGTTATTTCCGTAAGGTCTATGAGTCTCTTTTCAGTCTTTTTAATATCTCTTATTATTTTTAAATGTCTATTTATAAACCAATTATTAAATCTTACTTGGTAAAATGTTGGGTGTCTTTAATATATATATATATATATATATATATATATATATATTTCTTGGACTAACATTATATTTTGTTCTATCACATTTTTGTGTGTGGCTGTGCATTAATCATATAGCCAAAAGTTTTAGCAGTTTGATTGATTAATCTTGTTCTTATCTAGCTAGGTGATTTATAGCCTTCATTTAATTAAATTACATGCATATGTATTTTTAGAATTACTCTTTAGAACAAAGTATTAAAAATCACTTAAGATAGTTTCAAGATTTCGAACCGCCTAGCTGCTACTCCATTTCTTTTTTTTTTTTTTAATGTTTAAGTCGAACTTTTTTTTCCCTTTTTTTAAGGATTGAAATGCAGATTTTACAAAGATAAAATCAAGTGGAAGAGGTATTCAATTTAAGGTTCAAGTTATCTAGTTTTGCCGTTGAAATTTTTTCAGCCCAAATAATTACCTTTTAGAAATTTGTTTGGCTTTCAAATAGATTTCAATCATATTTTCAAAGACAAGAAATTTTAGTTGAAAACTACAGAATGTGTCTAGAAATTAACTGAGCTTAAGGTCAGTAAAATATTTTACAACAGATTTTCAAAAATAGTTGAACCATTTGCCCAGTTTTCTCCTCTGGTAAGATTAATATATTTTGCAGTCTAACTCATTTTAGAATTTTATGTCAAAAGACACAAGTATGAGGTATATATATGTTATTTTTACAAAATTATTTTATGTTATTATATTATAATTTCATTTTCCATATGCTATTATTTATATATGTATATTTATTCTCTATATACTACCTACACCATTATACCAACATATGCATATTTTTAATTATTTTTTCCGCATATTATCATTAATTTATAAATATTTACTGTTGCATATCACATGTCATATACAACATTTTATGTACTCAATTATACTTTTATAGACTAATTTCCCTTTCCTATGTTACACATATTATTTTACATATATAAATACTTAGATATTTATAACTCACATATTATATATACCCATCATTCCTTTGTGGCAATAAATGGAACCTAATATAAGTATAAATTTCAAAAAAAAAAAAATAAGAATAATAATAAGTTATAAGTATGTTGTATGCATATCAATTTGAGTTAACAATCTCCATGGACGGTAAGTATGATTGTAGATTTTCCATAAATAAGAAGGCTGCGAGAAATTAAGAAAATGGTCAAGGATGGGAATTTACATAGATAAGTATAAATTTCTTTTACGATTTATAATTGCGTATGTATATCAAATGGCATTGGAAAATTGATGACAAACTTAAAAAGAAACAAATTTCAGGCAGAAGTTGACTCCAAGAGGAAGGAAGAAGAAAGAAAAATCTGCAAGAGAAAACAGGTGACCATGTTGCACCTACCAACCCTGCAGCTGAGTTGGATAATATGCTAGCAAGACTTCAAATGAGATTTATATTAATAAAATTAAAATTATCAAGAAGGTCTAGAACCACCTAAAACACAGAAAATGTGCCGCATATGTTACAGTTGGTTTGTCAATCTCTCCCATCATCTAACTGTAAAACTACAAGAATGAGAAACAACCAGAGGGAGGAAAAAAAGAACAGGGTAAAGAGGGGACTCCTAAGACAGACTGAAAAAACTAAAAAGAACATAGAAAAAAAAAAGACCATGGGGGTTTACTATCTTAATCTTTCAAGGTATCCAAGAAGCCCTGCAACTCCTTTAAACCTTCTGCAGAAATGCTCCTATGCACCCTTCCGCGCGGCACAACCAAGTTGGGAGGTGGCTGCTTTTGAAAACACACCACAACAACAGATAAATTGTCCCCGCTCTTTCTTTTCAGAGCCTCATCAACGATATCTTTGCTGCACATCTCTGGATTATTGTGTTCCTGAAGCCTTCGACGAGCAAAGTCCACAGCATTTTGGCTCATGAAAACATCCCATATACCATCACAGCCTATTATGAGAAACTCGTCCTCCTCTGTAAGTCTGGTGCTCATAAGTTCAGGTTCTCCACTAAGGGGACCACCATCAATAGATTTTAATCCTTCCAGGTGCCAATCTCCTAAAGCACGAGCCACATTAAGTTGTCCATTCAGGTAGCCATCATACACATATCCTCCACAAGCTTCAATGCGCTCTTTTTCCCTAAAACAACCGGGTTTGTGATCTCTCGACATCTCAATAGCTTTACCACGGCGACAAAGTACGGCTCTACAATCTCCTGCATTTGCCACAACCAGAGAACTGCTTTCCAGCAAAAGATCAAAGCAAAAGTGAGATAAGATGTTGCAGTATACCCCCCTTCACTCTAGGCTGAGAAAGCATGTGGGAAGCCTGGGGGTAGTTCAGTGCAGTAAATCGAAAAAATTGACAATATTGCACGCAAATGATCAAGTAGTCATGGTTCTCATGGTGACAGATGCATCTTTTGGAGAAAATTAGATTACACCTCCCTTAGAGAAATCTAATATTGAAAGTAGATGACACTATAAACTCATCTCGAGAAATATATTACTGAAAAGTAGATTAGTGCCACAATTTTTTAACTTTTATTTTTGCCACATTTTTCAACTTATATCATCAGATTCATCACTACCAGGTTGAGAAAGAACATGTAGTGTATCCAAACCAGAAAAATACAAGTTCTAACTTAAAGAGCTTCCACGGGGATGTTTAGTCAAAGTTCCAATGCCATAAAAGTTAGTAAGAGTTCCAGCCCCTTTGTTGCCCCTTGGTAGAGTAAGTCTACTTAGCAAACTGGCAGGATTGAGGTAGGTAGGCGCGTGAACATATACACGAATTTATCGCAAGTTTCCAACAAGACATCTAGAGAACCTCATGCAAATAATTTAGACTGAAAGATCTTACATGCTGTATATCTTGGACATAACAAATTACCTTAGAACATTAGTTGTAAAACAAGTATCCGCTGATCAAAAACAGAAAAAACAATGAGAAAAAGCCCAAACGTTCTAGCAGAAAGCAGTGCAGATGTCCTAGTTGAAAAGACACAGAATACCTATAAAATAATAGTATCGAATTGCTTCCATATTTAAACCCACCCTGAACCTGGCTTAATTCCATTGCCCCCATCCAAACACAAAGTAAAATAACGGAAACTAAACAGAGCAACAAATGAATTTTTAATTCAACAACAGATGAGTAATGTTCTCTTCAAATGGAGAGCAACTGAACCTTCCAATGACAAGGGCTGCCAAAGCAGTGGTACCGGAAGCAAGATCAGCATCCAAGGTGCAGGCTTCTGCGAAAGCAGTATCAGTTTGCAAAAATGCAGAAGAAATTGCCCTATCAATCTGCCTTGGGAAGTCTTCATCCTCGGCAATAAACCTTGGTAAATGGTTGCAAGCAAAGTCAGCTGCATGCTTTCCTCCATGTCCATCGAAAACCTTGCATGAATAAAAACAAAAAGGTTGAGTTTAAATACATCACACATTTTTTTACTATATCCACCATAGATCTGTGCACATGCAAAATGTCTTAAATGCTTCCTCACAAGCACAAACATCCCAAAGGCAAGAAGACTTACAATCTATAAGCAAGCTTGATCTTGAAAGACAATATTTTCAGCTTCTTTGCATAAATGTAACACAAAAAAGGTCTGCACTCAAAAATTTAATTTTGAGATATCCAAAAAAGATCCCAAATTTTACATATTTCTTTCCCTCAGCCTTGCATAAGTAATCACAATTCTTGGTGTTACTTCAAGCTCCAAAGAAATACTAGTTCAAGGAATACTCCAAGCAATTGTTGGAAACATAATGAAATGAAACAGAGTGGGAAAATAAGCAACTCTGCGAACACACTAATCAGCTTGGAACTTCTTTATCACCATTCAACTCCATTATTGTTTTGTTGGTGCCAGCATAATGACTATTTAATGACCATTCATCTTTCAATCACCAAACAGTACATGCTTGAAATGATTTTACTGATATCTTTTTTTTGAACTGATATCATTAGATTTGAGTATATGAGAAGAAACTTTCTAGCTCCTTTCTCTATGGGGAAAAAAGTGGCCTTGCAATGGGAACTGAGCTTAAAAGCCTTATAACTTTCCTTTCCTTCCCGTCCCTCAGTTTTATCAAAATACCCAAATAGTCATAGGAAGAAAATAATATCAAAAACTTAAAACATAAGGCTTCTAACTATTTATTTCATCAATAGATTCCCTCCAGGCACATCAATTTCCAACATTCCCAATGCATGTAGAGTGAAAAAAGCTACCTGCCATCTAGAAATTCTAACCAAGTACCACAAAATTAAGCCACTTCCCGCCAATTTATTAAGGGAATAAAAAAAGAACTTGCACCAAAAAAAATATTGCACTTCATTCTGAAACTTCAAAGTGCCCATTGTTTGTGCTGCTTTCCTCCCTTTCTATTTGTAAGCCTCAGGTATTGACAGTTTAATCTTTCTTATTAGTTCGCTATCTGGACTTGACAAGAGTGGATCTAGAGCTACTTACATAGCACTGGAATTGATTTAGAGCCTGTTTGGATTGGCTTATTTTAAGTGTTTTTAAGGCAAAATGGCTTTTAAGCACTTTTGTAGTGTTTGGGAAAGTTTAAAAGTGCTTTTAACCACTTATTTTTAAGTCAAAATAACAAAAATAAGCTAAAAGTCATAAGTTAGAAATCATAACTTATGGCTTTTAGCTTATAATTCATAAACCATAAGCCAAACCAAACAGACCCTCATACTTGTGTAATGCTAACGCGAACAAACAGATCAAGTCAACATACAGGTGCCAAAGTAGTTTAAATGTCAAGGTCATATAAAATTAAGATAAGAAATAATTCAATAATTAGCACAACACTCTTTAAACCAGGGAAACTGCAGCAATCAGGCATTCCCTTCCCTGTCAAAATGCTGAATAATTATAACATCATTTATTCCCAACTATGAGGAATTACAGTTTCCACCGTAATTAAATAATATTTTTTCTATAAGTAATGTAATAAAATAATACTAATTAATATCATGCCTCAAGTTTAATGAAGTGCAAGAGTGGAGAGTCATTACCCCATAGAAGGCATGAGTCCCTTCATTAGAACTGGATGATCTATAGTGGCTCATAAAATTGTCTGTACACACATACACATCTTCCATGTTTGACCGAGATCCAATGTCAGCCCAAGCACCTGATCGGAGTATGGGAATGTACTCTGTTGCATGATCACCTGTAGTTGCTGTTGGTTCAAGAGGAACATCTGATAACTTGGTTCTCACCTGGTAAATCTCCACTCAAAACTTCAATACACATCAAGAAAATACAAAATCACCAAAGATCACACAAATGCTGAAATTTTAAGTTCTTCGGCGAGCAACTAATTCAAAGAAGATAAAAAGTAAAAAGTAACTGACCATAATATCCAGATAAAGAGACCAGAAAAACTTAATAAATAAACCAAACAAACAAAATATACTGATCCAATAGTTAAAATATAATAAGTTTAATTATTTTTAAAACTACCCTATTAAGATTTTTCATATAGACCTAGGACAAAATTCATATAAGATTAATGGAAGAGGTATACTTTCCAGAGAGAATCACAAGCAAGAACCCAAGAAAAATTTACATCCTCCTAGTTGATGCTACTCAAATCAGATATGGATTAATACCATTCTCACTAAATTAGCAGAGTTACCATTGTTTCCAAACATGACATTACAACCATAAACATTCCCAAAGAACATCACATTAACCTTTTTCTTTTTCTTTAAATATATAAAAACACTACTTGTGCCTGTAAATTTCAACATTTTATTTTGGCAGCCATCCAACACGATTGGACATGTCCAATACTAAACGCTTCCAGACATCTCCACAAATAAGACAATCAAACAGTCAGAACAGAACAGCTTCTATTGCTTTAGAATACATATGATAACCTTCCTAATTTGGTTGCTATCTTTATCAGGCAAAGTCGGACCAACACAAAAAATGTCAAAACTATTTGTTGATATAATCAATCATACATTTATACCATAATGAGATATGCAACAAACAAAACAATAGAGAAGTACTTATTTTGTTTCCTTTCAGCACTAAGCCAACTACCCCCAAATTATCTACTAAACAGCAAAATAAGCAACACTGCACACCTCAATGCCAAACAAAATCCTCCGTATCCGTTCCACTCTATTGAGACCCGTCCCATTCCAATACTCAATAATTCGTCTTTTATAGTAACAAACTAAGTTTTTCAAACACCGGATCTAAGGTAAGTGCGCCGACACGACTTAGGCCTTCATTCCAACTAGTAAATTTTGCAGAGCGAACAACCCAAACTTGAAAAGGAAAAATTAAACATTTCGGACAAATTTATAAGCTGAAGTAGAGAAATTACCAAAGAGGGGTGTCGAACAAAGGACTTCTTGGTGGCAGAAGCCACTAGACGGTGGCCTCCAGCAAGAGGGTTCGGTGGTTTGCTGTTGCTGGAGCTCTCATTTCCCCTGCAATTATCAAAAATCAATTTACTACTTTCTTCCATTTTGATTGTCAACCATAACTGTACGGCAAGAAAAGAAGTGAATCAAAAGTAGAAATTGTCAGAAAATTAGGGATCTTTGGTGCAATTTTTGATTGAATCTAGGGTTTAAAATTAAAGGGATTCAAAGGAGCGGGAAAAGAGGAAATTGTAGGGTGTGCGAGGAAACAGAGAGATTTAGGGATAGATAGAATGCAATTGGTGTGGGATCTGTTTTGGGGATCTCTGAGCGTTGTTTTTGAGGTGGGGACTGAAGCAAGACGGTGATTCGTTTCACTACTAATGTTCCTTTTAGATTACTCATAATTCTTTTTTTTTTTTCGGTGGGATGGAATAATTCAGGATATTTGGAGTGTTATAAAATAATAAATTAAAAAAGAAAGAATATTATAGAAAAGAGAGACGGGAGAATAATTTTATTTTTCTTGAGGGGTTAAAGGGGTGAATTATAAAGAATGAAATACTCTCTCTATTTATAGGACAAGATTAACCATAATATAGACATTCACTATAATACAGATACACATTAAGAGTTTATCTTATTGCAAGCTCATCCAATCTCAAGTTTATTCAGTTGCAAGCTTATGCAATGAATATCAGCATAATATAATATATTTATAATATTTCCTCTTGGATGTTCTTTAAAAGACACTATACCTCGTTAAAATTTTACTAGAAAAAATCCAGTAGAAAAAGTTCTAGTGAAGAAAAAGGAGTACACATATCTAATAATACGCATTTTGGTTGTCTCATTAAAAACCTTACAAGAAAAACCCAGTGGGATAAAACCTTGTAAGGGAAAAAGAGTACAACGCGTATTAACTCCCCTAATGAGAACATCCTCGAATCTTTGCATCCCGATCTTGTGCACCATCTTCTTAAAAGTTGCAGTTGGTAGAGATTTGGTGAATAAATCGGTCACATTGTCACTTGAACGAATCTGTAGCATGTTGATAGCACCATTCTTTTGAAGCTCATGTGTGTAGAAAAACTTTGGCGAAATGTGTTTCGTTCTATCTCCTTTTATGAAATTCTCCCTTTAATTGTGTTATGCATGTTGTATTATCTTCATATAAAATTGTGGTTACTTTGTCACATTTCAAACCACATTTTTCTCTAATGAAATATATCATGGACCTCAACCACACACATTCTCGACTTGCTTCAAGAATAACTATTATCTCAGCATGATTTGATAAAGTGGCTATGAGAGACTGCTTTGTAGATCTCCAAGATATGGCAATGCCTCCACATATGAACACGTAACCAGATTGAGATCAAGCTTTGTATGGGTCAGATAAATACCCGGCATGAGCATAACCAACAAAATCGGGACTGCAATTGTTAGAATAAAATAATCCCATATCAGTAGTCCTTTTTAGATACCGCATTATGTGTTTGATCCCATTCCAATGCCTCCTAGTAGAAGCAAAACTTTACCTTGCTAACAAATTAACCGAAAAGGTTAAATCAGGTCTTGTAGTGTCAACAAGATACATTAGTGCACCAATTGCACTAAGATATGGTACTTCAAGACCAAGAATTTCCTCAGTCTTTTCTTGAGGTCGGAATGGATCCTTATTTACATCAAGTGATCGAATAACCATCAGAATACTTAATGGATGTGGTCCATCCATATAAAATCTTTTCAAAACCTTCTCAATATAGGCAGATTGATGTATAAAGATATCGTCTGCTAAATGTTCAATTTGCAGATTAAGACAAAATTTTATCTTTCCCAAATCTTTCATCTCAAATTCTTTCTTTAGATAATCAATAAACTCTTCTGGAGTTCCAATAAGGTTTAGGTCATCAACATAAACAACAAGTAAGACAAACTCCAATTTTGTTTTCTTTATAAAAATACATGAGCAAATTTCATCATTTATATAACCATTCTTAGATAAATACTCACTAAGACGATTATACCACATGCATCCAGATTGCTTCAAACCATACAATGATCTTTACAATCTAATTGAATACATTTCCCTAGACTTCGAACGATACTTCAGGCACCTTAAATCCTTCAGAAATTTTTATGTATACCTCATTATCAAGTGATCCATATAGATAGGTCGTAACCACATCCATCAAATAAGATAAGCAACATTATTGCATCCATAACTAGTGAGTATGTCTCTTCGTAGTCAATACTAGGTTTTTGTAAAAATCTTGTGCAACAAGGCATGCCTTATATCTTTGTATTTCTTTTTTCTCATTTCTTTTTCGCACAAAGATCTATTTATAGCCAATAGGTTTAACATCATTAGGTGTTTGAGCTATAGGTCTAAAAATTTCATATTTGACAAGTGAATTCAACTCTGAATGAATTGCTTCTTGCCATTTTGTCCAATCATTTCTTTGTCGACATTCTGTGACAAAATTGAGGTTCAAGATCCTCACTATCTTGCATGATTTTTGGTGCAACGTTATATGCAAAGACATAATTCATCACTATTTTCAATCAATGAATTCAGCATCACTTGAATTTATAGATAGTTCCTTATTTTCTTGAGTCTTAGGCTCATTGATTCTTTTAAGGATATCAAAATTGTTCAAGTATTAAACTTTCATATGTGGTTCTTTCGTAGTGTCATCTTAACCATTTATTTTTCTTTTTCTAAGATTTCGTTCCTTAGAACCCAATGGTCTTCCACGCTTTAGGCGTGCTTTCGAATCATTAGCTATGACACTAGTAGATGGTCTTTCAAGGACATCAATTCGAATTAGGACATTCCCTGCAGAAATATGTGATTTAGTAATCCTTTTCAAATCTGTAAATGCATCTAGCATTTGATTTTCAATTTTTTACAAGTGAATAATTTTGTGTACTTCTTGCTCACAAATAGAAGCACGTGGATCAAGATGAGACAGTGATGGATTTTTTCACAAAATTTCTCTTTTGATTTCACTATTATCTCCCTCTAATTTTGAAAAAACTATCTCATCAAATCGACAATCTGCAAATCGAGCAGTGAACATATCTCTAGCTAATGGTTCAAGGTAGCGAATAATGAAGAGTGAACCCAACATAAATTTCTAACCTTCTTTGGGGACCCATCTTTGTGCGATGTGGTGGTATTACAGGCACACATACAACACATTCAAAAATTCTTATATGAGATATATTGGACTCTTGACCCAAAATCAATTACAACAGAGAAAATTTATGATAATTTGTCGGTCTGAGACGAACAAGTATTGTAGCATGCAGAATCGCATGACCCCTAACAGAAGCGGGCAGCCTAATTTTCATAAGCAATGGTCTTGCTATCAGATTAATGATGCGGCAAGGCCATTTTGAGTGTGAACATGAGCTACAAGATGTTCAACTTTTATCCCAATTGATAAGCAATAATCATTAAATGTTTGGGATGAAAACTTTGTAGCATTACCAAGGTGAATAAACTTAATCTGATTTTCAAGAAATTATGCCTGTAATTATATTATTTGTGCTAATAATTTTGCAAAAGCATCTATTAGGGCCATAAAATATCTAAACGACCCACTAGGTGGGTGGATAGATCCACAAATATCCTCATGTATATGTTCCAAGAATGCAGGGGACTCAATCTCAACCTTTGTTGGTGATGGTCTCACAATTAAATTGTCTTGATTACAAGTTGTATAAAAAAATTCACCATTCGAAAGAACCTTCAAGTTTTTCAATGGATGTCCATTTGAATTTTCTATAATTCATCTCATCATTATAGATCTAGGATATCCCAGACGATCTATCAAAGCATGAAAGTATTAAAATTAGTAAACTTCTGATTTAATATAGAATGTGTCTCAATTGTACTAATTTTTGTCCAATACAAGCCAGAAGATAAAGCAGGAAACTTTTCTATAACACATGTCTGCCTAGAGACATTCTTGGTGATACCAAGATATTCAAAATTCATCTCATTAATTATATTGATATGATAACCGTTTTCACGGATATATTTAAAATTCAACAAGTTTCTTCGAGACTTAGGAGAAAACATAGCATTATTTATGATGAGTTTAGCTCCCTTAGGCAAGATTAATATTATAATAACTTTTTTCAAAGCCTTCAATCAAATTGATACTACCAAAAATCGTAGTAACATTTATCAAACATTCTCATTCTTCATGAATGAAACATAGAAATCGTGCCTTCAGCATATCAAATTTTAATAGCTTAAAATCTCTTTTAAGATATTTCTACTTTAGGAGTATATCGAATCACATATAATATAAAGAATTTTTTTCTCTCTAACATATCTTCAGTTATAATAACAATTCTATAAAAATATTATCACACATAACTATATTTATTCACAACTTTCAAATTATTACCACTATCTGGTGGTTAAATATTTTATATAAACTCTATTGAAGTTGAAGTGATGCTTTTAGTATGATATACGTTGTAATTAAGCAATACAAAAAAATAGATTGTACCCTGTGTTGATTAAAAATAATAAGTACATGCATGAATGCTTGCCACATAATATTACCATTAAAACTACACCTCATGAAGTGAAAACATACACTAAGAACTGATTTCCACTACATACACAGAGGAATCATTCTTTCTCTGCAGTCAAGTTAATTAACAAAATAACTTCTCACAATAAATAGGTGTGATACTTACCATCGGTAAGGCAGCGTTGGCTCCGTCAATCTCACGGAGACGGTACTACTGTAGTGGTCTAAACTTAATTAAAAGATTAGAGTTTCGTGCTGATTATGTGTTATAAAATAATTAAGCAAAAAGGAAGAGAATTATAAAAAAAGAAATAAGGGAGAATAATTTTTATTTCTTGAAGGGTTAAAAGGGATAAATTATAATGAATGAAAAACCCCTCTATTTATAGGTGCAAATTAACCTTAAATTAGACATTCATTATAAGACAAGTACACATTAAGAGCTTATCTGATTGAAAGCTCATCCAATTTCAAGTTTATCCAGTTGCGAGTTTATCCGATCAAATAAATATCTACGTAATATAATATATTTATTACACCTTTTTATTTATATGAAATAAAATAATTTTAGGATTAAATAATATTTATTATTAAATATAAGATATAATAATTTTATGAAATATTTTGAGATTATTATTCTTATCCCACCAATTAAACAGTCACGTACATTATGTTTGGATGGTTGTTTCATATTGTATTGTAATTCATTGTGTTGTATTGTATCATACTATCTTGTTTTAATACATTGTTTAGATTATCGCGCCTCATTTTCCTCGCGGAAAGTGAAACTCGACATGTGACAACTCTTTTAGGATTGTTTAAGAAGAAGAATCGACACCTAACGATTTGGGGTGCGTTAGAGCACCATACTAACCTAAGGGTCTGTTTTACTAGCCTAGGTCACCAGAATCAGGAAAGGGTTCAAGTTACCTCGAAAGGAAGGTATTAAGCACCTTTCAAGGTCCACAACTATGGGTCCCTTCCGGATTCATTAATTATGTGGGAAAGTTGCTAAGTGGTCAAAATTAGTCCGTTATTAAAATTAATCTGATTATGTAATTGATTAAATAAACTCTTATTAAAACAAATAAGTAAATTAAATTATATACTAGTTGATGCGAAATTTAAACGACAAAGTATAGCTAAAAAATTCATTAAATCAATATATGAAATTTATTTCAACACAAAAAAATATTTAAGCACGAATTAAAATAAATTCATGATTAGCATAAAATCTGAGTGATAAGATAATGCAAACTTATCAAACGAAAATATAATATTTCAGAATATTTACTACACAAGATAATTAAATCACATATTTTATTACTACATAAATAAATCAACATTAACTACTTATTAAATTATTGCAAAAAAAAATTATGTGAAATAATTAAGTTATTTACTATTTAAACATATGAAACTCATTTTTAAACTGCATGAGTATTTCAATATAAATTAACACACTAATTAATATATTAAGTGAAAAATAACTTTAACACACCAACTTATTTACTAAAGAAATATTTTTGTTCAAAAGTAAGTTACATATATTTTAAATTATTTCTAAGCAAAACTAGAGGATTAACGAAATATTAATTTATTTGCTACATACGCAAATAATTAAAAGGACAAGAACATTATTAAAAGAGCGAAGATATTCAGACAATCAAGGAGAAAAAGTTTGAAAAAAAAAGTAAGAAAATATCCTAAACAACATTTATTTGCTAACTCACATCACATAAATCTTAATTACTCCAAATAAAAGGACAAGAAAGAAATATTAGACAAGCCTAAAGTTAAAAGTCTGGAAAAACATGTTTGTTACTTTATGGGGATGAGCACACGATATTATGAATCGTGACCATCAACCGTAGCAGTAATTCAATTGGAGGTCGGTCTTAAACTGAAAATGTAATAATATATATATATATATATATATATATATAAATTGAATAAAGACTCGAACTTGAAAATATAAGCAAATACAAATACACATAATCACTTTTGAAAACTTGAGTTGATGTTACTTTCGAGGGACGGGTAGGCTTAATTTTAAGTTACGAAATTAGACATTATAGTTCCTTTTACTTTCCCAATAACTATAGGTTAAGGGACAATATTATATAATTAATAAAAATAGAAATAAAACAAAAGGCCAGTTCAAGTAGAGAAGAGAAAAAAATATGGACAATGATTTTGATTTTAAGAAAAAAAAAAAGCAAGCTTATAGGAAATTAAAAATAAAAAAAATAATTAGCACATAACTCTCATTCCCCTTTGACATCCCCTTTTTTACTATTATTAATATTGATACAATGTTATTACATATAGAAATAATTAAAATAGAAAAGAAGGAAAGGAAATAAAACTACAAATAACTCCATTGTAATCTTGTCTTCCGTATCCCTGGCATCTCTACGACTCACTCCAAAGGAAGTCAATAGATATCTGTTTGACAAATTAAACAAAACACAAGAATATGCATGTACATATATATAAACACTACTATGTATATATAGATAAAAGCAAGAGTATCGCGATTATGGATATAACTCAGAACTTGACGCTTTTCATATATAAAGAAATCAGTGAATAAATCAAAACATATATCAAACATGAAGTCACATCATAATTCAAATGATCAAACTAAAATAAACAGAAGTTGCATAGTTGAATGAGCTAACCGGTTGAGAAGTAAGTAATTTAATATGGAAAACTTAATAAAACTTCTCTAGAGCAGGAAGATTGGAGTCAGTTTTTTTTTTTTGTTTGTATTAGAGAAAACACTATTTATTATTCTACTGCTAGAATCTCCATAATCTCCCCATAAAATCGAGAAAGAAGAGGAGAAACTCCCTCTTTATATCCGAGAAAATATAGTTCATCCTACAATAAAAGAGAGAAAACATTTCATAAAAATTAATCAACGAAAATTGCTGCCTTAATTAGTGTAGGAAATCCATAACTGTAATATTATTCACCATAAATATATATGTTAGGTCAGTTAAAGAAAAGAAAATCAACAACAATATTTCTTAATAAACATTTAAGACATCTGCTCAAAATTGAGGGAAGAATGAAAAAAGGATCTTCAATCACAAGGAGTCAGTTTTCCTCAAAGGCAAAAACGAATCCGTCAAAAAATAAGATAAAAAAAATTTACTATAAATATTTAGGTACCAAAGTTATTCTACATTCTTTAGACAATCAACACTACCATATTTAACAGTAAAGGAGTTATTACTAATAAAATCAAAAAGAAAAATGAAGGAAACAACCAATCAACATATCTCTTGTAGTTCTTGATTGATCTGGAGGGATTGACTCTAGTTAAGGCAAATAATCATGCTTGTCACATAGATATTCAAAGAAATTACACTAAGTAAATATCTTTAGGCTGCCATATTAAAACAAATTGAATCAATCGTGCATAGAATCAAGTCAAGATTTATCAATATTCAAGTACTTAGATAAGTTAAGCAAATTAAAGAGAGATGAGCAATAGCGAGATATCATGCTGTCACAATTACTTAAAAAAGATAAAGGGAGGTAAAAAATCAATTATCAAAGCATACCATATACGATCGAATATCAAACACTATTCAATAATTGAAAAGAGCATAATTCAACAGACCTTTCCTTTAACTCGTAGTGATCAAATCACATATAATGGAGAATTGAGGCTCGATCAAATCTGTAGCAATCTGGAGTTTTTGTTTTTTTTATTTCTCTTTTTCTTTTTCTTCATAAAACACAAACACTGGAGATCAATAGTCAACAAATTTATACATGAATTTACACTTAATATTCAATATATATATATATATATATAATAAAAATAGATAACAATTCAAACATATATGTAAAAGTATAAAATGTAAATATAGAATTTAATACGAAAAAAATTATTACCTCTTCATCAACTAATGTTATAGTCATTCGTGCGCCTTCCTATGTTCCCCTTTTGTACTCTTTTATTAATTCATCTTCAATTACTAAGACTTCTATTAGCCAATGAGAATCATATCGCCTTAAGTTATTAATTAGCACAATTTTATTCATGAAATCCTTTTCAGATTTTGTTGCAATATTATCTAAAATAAATTGCGCACAAGAGTTATCATTATAATAATTTATAATTTTATAAAAAAGTTATTTTATGAGATGAAGAGGTTAATTTAGTTGAATAGATAAAACTTGTGAATGTATGAGTAGATGAAGAATGTCAGTTATAAATAACATAAAATCAAAATCACATAATATCAATATAAGACTCAATTAAGTGAGATAACATAGTATCAATATTAGACTCAACTAAAGGAGACAATCTAAGTTAAATTATTTTGAATACAAATAACTTGAGCTGGCATAACAATTAGTATTGTGTTTTACAAATTCACAACATAAAAAGAAATTAATAACATGAAAAAAGAAGAAAGATATATTAACACGAAAACATACAAGGTTGGAGATTGAATCAAAGGTGTTGATGTAGTAGAGTTGATTAATAAAATTATGCAATTATAAATCCTTTTATAGAAGTTGGAAGGATTTGTAAATCAAAAAGAATTTAAAAATATAAAAATATTAGGATATTACTATTAAAAAGGGAAAAAATATTTCGTGTCTATAAAATAAAATTTCCTTCTTTCAAAAAGGGAAAAAAAAGAGAAGAAAACAATCCAAATCAAAAAAGGGAGAAAACGTTCTTGTATTATCATTATTATTTTATTTAATTTTACTTAAAGATTTACACTATAAATAGAGTTATGTCACAAGTAAAAAAAATTAAAATAATAAAATAATGTTAAAAAATTTCCTGATTATCAAAAAGGAAAAAATAACTAAATATTTTTTTTTAGATTTACACAACAAAAAGAGTTATGCCATAAAGAGAAACCTAAGATGATAAAATAAAGTGATGAAAATAATTAAAAAATAATAATTTTATAAAAATAGTAAATAACAATTTTGTCTATTGCGATGTCTTTTAAAGAAGGATAAAAAATTCAATCAACATTTATAAAAACTTTCACACTTTTAATATAAGATAAATCTAGATAATTATATATAGAAAGTTGAACACATTTGTTAAAATGAGTATGGTCTAGCAGAGCCATAATCTAAATTAGTTACATAAATTTACAATTTATACAAAAAGCTTACATACATGAAAAGACGATAGAGAAGTGAATGTTGTATTAGTCCATTCATTTTTTTTTTTCACTTATTGTTCCAAAACAGTTCATGCGTGCATTTCCTTTATATAGTTTTTGGTCAGAAGAAAAATAAGTATGTCTCAATTTACTTATTTGAGATTCCATATAACTAGGAATATATTCACTTATAAAAGTAGTTGAAATACGTAAAAATAAATTGAAATGATTAAAAAGAAATGAGATAGAACGAAAAATCTAAAAAAATAAATAATAATAACAATAACTTAGCTCTTCTTCAATCTCCACTGCTTCAGTTCTTCACTTCTTCTTCTTCTTCTTCTTCAATTCGTTTATGGTCCGTAGATTGTAGTGGAGCTCCATAGGAAATTAGGGCTCAACGTCTCTGTATTCGTTACAAATAGAAATTAGGATTATAGGAAATTAGGGCTTGACTATTAGTGGGTTTAACCAAACACCATTCACGCCATATACCTACGCTGTAGTAAGAAAATTAATTATTAATATCTCGACTAATTTTCTTATACTACAAGAAACTAAACAAGTGAGAAGATTATTTTAAAAAAAAAAAAGAACGTTGCTTCAATAATTGGAAAAAGCATTTGATGCTTAAAGTGTTGACATTCAACTTTAACAATTGTATTTATTACGTGCTACTTAGAGAGTTGAGATCTAAGTTAATACTAATTTGAGACGATCCTCTCAAATATATCTTATGAGGGTATTTACGTGCATTTTAATATTAAAATGCACTATAATTTATTATAATAATAGTAAGTGGTCATTATTTTATATAATAACTGGTGTAATCCCCGTGACATGTTCTCCTTAATTATTACTCCACTATAATTTAAATTAATATTCATTATCGTGATATTTACTATATGAAATCTTACAACTATCATAAAGGATGTTTTCTTTTCCTTGTATTGAGTAGATGAGTAAGTGGATGAGAAATATATATTATGCTGTAGATAAAAATAATATATATTGTATTATGTTTATATTTTAAGGTTAATATAGTGAAAAAGAGAGCTGAGACAAAGAAATTTGAAATATTCTAAAATTTCCACTTAAATTCACTATAAAAGAGAGTAATCTTACGTTGAATGAATGTATTCTTATTGGTAAAATTTTAAACTTTTCAACTAGTTTGAGTCATACCACGTTATCAGATTAATATATTATGAAATTAAAAAACAAATCAAGAGTTATATGCTGAATTTATAAAAATTATATTATAACAAACTTAAATTTTTCAAAAGAGAGCGAAATATGAACGATTTCATTTTTATTTACTTTATTTTTTAACTATAATTTATGATGTTTTCCCTGAAATCTTAATTTACACATCAAACCAAAAGAAGAAAAGCATGACCAGTAAGTCACTAGCTGTTTTTTCCATTCTTCAAATTTTTTTTTTGTTCACGGCACCTTTGAGCAATCAACATTTGGGCTAATCTCAAAAGGAACGTCTGCCCCACACTGTCCGGGGATGCTAGCGGCCCGACTGAGTTCTTCGTCGGTGGCGCGGGAGGCAAGACTCTTCACGCATGAGCATGCGCTCTGACGGTCTGCAGTGGTGGTAGCAGAAGCAATAAGAGATTCAAGTCCGTTGCAGCAGCCTGTCGGGACACTTCCACCAAACAATACATAGCTAAGACAGGGTTGGAGGCCGTCGTACACGGTGTCACACGTGACTGCCTCCTTAGCCGCGGTGGCGCCAATCCCACCACCGTGCAAATGATCAGGATGATTAAGGGAAGAACTTTCTTGCTTAGCATTCTAGGGCTAGTGGTCATTGTTGGTAGTTTGAGTAATGTGAAATACGTATGTACATGTATTACTATAATATTGTTTATTTATTTATATACACGCTTCTGTAAGGTTGATTATTCCTTGGTTTTTTTCTTGTTCGGCTTAACATCTTAATTCTTAGCATGATATACACACTACACAATGATGATTACGATGATAATCTATTTATATTACAATTAAAGTAAAAGACCTTTAAAAATGTTTGATTCAATTTTTTGTTCTTTACTAAAATATTTGTAACAATAAAATTATTATTTACTATTTTTTTAATATAATTATTATTTAATTACTATCCTAATACGCAGAACTTTGAAATAAATCAAAGTTATATCTATTAAATTTTACTTATTTATAAGATGTAATAACTCTTAATATTTAGTACTTTAAAACTGACTAAAAGCTTGCTTCTTAACTTTTACCTTATTTGAACTATATTAAAAATCATAATATTTAAAACTTTAAAATCAATTACAATTTTGTTAAGTTATAGAAAATTTCTTTTTTAAAATTAAAGTAACTAATTGACCATAACAAATTTTCAACTCACGGTACGAGAAAATAATTAAAGAGTATAACTTCATTTTGCATTAATACATAGAATTTCTCCTTCTCCTCCTCCTTCTTTTTTTACTAAATTGTATAATCGAAAAAAAAAAGACAATATAGAAATATAACATACTTTAAGTTGTTTCAATAAATTCAGTGTTCTTCTTATTCTCTCTATTTAATTTTACACTATTACTGCATTTTAATTTGTATAGAGAGTGTTTGACTAGACACATATTAAGAGAAAAGAAAAAAATTGAGTTGAAATTATCTCGTAAAAAATAAAATAAAAATTTAAAAGTAAGTTTTTTTTTGTAAAAGAAATTAAGTTATTACTAAATATTTGAAGCACGAAGTCTCATAGCAAAATATCATTTACTTTTTTTTTACCCTTTTTAAAATAGAATTCACACTTGACAAAATAGTCATTTAATTTTTTTAAATTTAGAATTTTAAAAATAACTATTTTTTATGTATTAATTTGTCCTTATTGGAAATATTTAGAAAAATTCATATTTAGAAATGTTAAAGCGGTTAAGATTTTATTGTTTAACAAATAATTACATGTTAAATAAAATTATACTTATATTTAGGACTCTTGAAAATACAATTATAAGAAAAAGGATGGTCAGGTGCACAAATCATCCTTATCCCGTATTAACAGGGTCCGAAAAAGGGTCTCACTTCAATAAGTGTGATATAAATAATTTATCCTAATACAAGCATTAATGGTGGTTTTTTACTAATTTTGATGAGTCTTTGCTTATTGGCTATAACAATTTCTTAATGTCGAATTATAAATAAATAATGCATTTGTGATATGATATCAATTTATTAGTGCTAAAACAAGCCAATAATAAATCACAATACTATTTCGTAAGTGTTAATTGTTTAAACAAATAACTTATTCTATATGTTTTAATATATTATACAACTTTATATTATAATGCATGTCCATAATGCTAATATTTATATTAAATGTTAAATCATTAATCGTTTAGTAATACAACATTTTATAATAATTAGTATAAAATATACATATAATGCATGAATTTAAGCACTCATGCAAAAATGAAACAATCAAACGTTTTTTCTAAGATGTTTTTATTCAATGAAATAAGTATTAGAACAAAATGAAGAAAGAGCTACTAGATTAGATTAAACTTTTAAATATGATCATTTATCAATTTAAAATTTATAAATTCTTTTTAAATTCTTATATTTTTCCACTAACAAAATATTATTTAAAATTTATTTTTATTAATATAAAAAACACGCACAAGATGCCTATCTAATATTAATTAATATATGTCGTCTATTTCTGAAGACGACATACCCAACATAAATTTTTTCCATATCAATTATTAAAATAATGGTGTATTACACTGTCGTCGTTTCCACCAACAAACAATATGATGTAGGATAATCGACTCTAGTTTACATCGGCTAGTTTTTTATTCTCTAGTTGATTTTTTGTTTTCTCTTTTAGTAGTTTTTAGCTTTCTTGTTCTATTAAGTATTATATATTTCATTGTGTTGATTAAGATCTAATTTAACAGTATTGATTCCATAGATAAGATCTAGAATTTATTATCTAAGTTTGATTTAGAATTATCTTGATCTTTTCGTTTTTTTATTTAGGAATTTTTGTGTAATTTATATTTAGTCGTTACATAGTAATTGATCATTGAAAAAGTCATTATTTTCTAAGAATTTCTCTTATTTTTGGAGTTTGAATAGGATTGCGATAATTTTTTAATTTATTTTTTAATAATTTCAATACATATATGATACAAGACGATTCTACCTACCTATCAAGATATAAATGCGTCGAATGCTTTTAAGCCTTATGATATTGCCTGATTTCATAGCTTCCATTGCTTTTAAGTTGTATGACGTAGGAAAAGTAAACATGACTTTGATACTGGCAGTATTACAGGACAATCAATTACTACTTTGTAAATAATTACAAGTCTTACCATAATTGTATTATCTAAATTATGAGTTTTAACTTAATTAAGAGAGTTATCAAATTTAAAATTTAGAGTTGAATTTACTTCTTTTGATTCGATTCGATTTGATTTAATTCATCTAAAATTTTATTGCTTAAAGTTTGGAGTTTCTCCTAAATAGAATTAATTATTGCTTTAATCAAGAGTTTTATCTAGATTGTAGATGTATTTTTTTAAAAAAAAATATTTTTTTTATTACATGGGATTATAAAATAGGGAATAGAACTTTTACCAACAAAGTAAAAATTCAGATAACCAACCAACTGATCTATTAAGATCCAGTAACAATAGTATTAGAGAATCTGTCATTAAGCGAATTGTCTAAAACTCTAAATTAGAAGTTTTGGAGCTACAGGGGTTCTCTTTTTTATTTTTTTGTAAGGATAAATGAAATATATAATATAATTTACACGTAAAACCATGAATAAGTACCCCAAAATCTATTACTCTGCAGCATTTGCCACATCTCTTTTAGTTTTTAGTTCTTTTTTCCTTTTTTTTTTTTAATGTTCGTAATATATATGTTTACATTTAATTGATTGTATTTTGTGTCTAAATTAGGAGTACCAATATTAAGAGTATTGTCTAATTAGGACATTTAACTTTAATAAAAAAGCGTTACCCAAATTAGGATCTAGATTGAATTTTACTTTCATTTAATTTGATTCGTTGGATTTTATTATTGCTTAAATTTGGAGTCTTGCCTTAAATAACAGTTGTAACAGGAGTTTTGATTTGCTGATGTGATAATTTATTACATAACACCTGGAGGGGTTAATTTATATTTTGCCGAAGTTAGAAGAACAGTTAGATTATATTTAATAGAAATTCGGTTAGTTGTCAGACGATAATTTGAAGATTGGAGAATTCTATTTTTAAAAAGAGAAATATGTTATAATTATATGATGACCTAATGTATTTCTATTATACAAAAAGAACCTTAAATGAACGATCAAGGGCAGTTTTGAAATTTCACATTTAATTAATAAATGCTTTTAAAAAAGAATACATGTTAAAACTTAAAAAAAAAATTAATTAAAAAAAATACAAAGATACTAGAATGTTCCATTACTCTTAATCTTTTTTTCTCTTTTTCCATTAAATTTATTTATTGCTTCTTCATTTTTACTTTAATTTCATCATATACTTTAATTTATGCAAGTTTAAAAAGTTAAAAAAATAAATTATTATTTTTATATTTATTTTATTTTATTTTTCTATTATTCTTTTATAATCTTTTATGTGGAAAAGTAAAGAGGTAGGAAGATCAAGGACAATTTTATCAATTAACAAAATATCAAATTTAAAATAGTGGTACATCATGCAAAGAGAGTATTGAATTTTCAAAAAAAATCAATCAAGTTCTAGAAAATTTAAATGACTTTCATGTGGTAGAAGAGTAAAAAAAACCATGTGTACATTTAAAAATGTGAGGCTTATATCTTATTTTCAAAAGGTTATAGAGGAGTTCTTTTTTTATTATTATTATTAGAAGCATGAAGATGATGACGACCAAGGGTAAAAAAATAATTTTAAATCAATTAAATAAGCATATTAGCCAACAACTATTGCATTTCTTTCCAAAGATCCACTTTTCATTCAATATTCTTCTTTTCTTTTTTAAGGAAAAAGGGTCAAATTTACCTCTCTATTTTAGTTTAATAGCTAATTTTACCCTTCGTCATATTATAAAGTTATATTTGTCGCCGCTATTATCAAACTATTCATTTGTACCTCTCATTTAATGAAAATCTCCAAATTAATAAATTACCCACTTTTAAAAAATAAAATCCTAAATTTATAATATAATATGCTCGTTCTGACCCAACTGAATCAAAATTTGATTCGTTCAATTCTCACCGTCGGTCTTCCAAATAGCATGCATACTTGAGAAAATAAAATAAGTTTCTAAGGCTAAATTGAAGTCAACAATAAGTGTTAAGCATCACTGACACATACCAGAATCAGTAACCAGCTATAGTATCACTCATCAATGATCACTATGCTAGTGAAAAACCAAAATGCTGGTATCAGCTATAGCATTTTCCTTTTTCAGGTACATTACTTTCCACCCTTGCTATGTAATAAATTTTTAAAAATTATAAATAAATTACTTTATGTAGTATTTTTAATTATAAATTATTTTTTTGATAATTTTTAAATGTATAATAAAATATGATATTTATATATAACAAAAAGAATTATTATTTCTTTAAGAAAAATTATTTCATTTATATTTTTTATTGAGCTTTTAATTATAAAAAATATCATTTTGGTAATTATCCAACTCAAGTGTTCATTTTCATTTAGTAAAATAACATAAATATGATATTTATACATAATAATTATAATTTTTTGATACACAATATTTCATTGTATTGTTTAATTTCTATATTAGGTTAAGAAAAGGTTAAAAAAACTCACAATAAATATAATTTATATAGATTTGTAATTAAATATTTATTATAATATTTCAAATTAATATCTTTATATAAATTTTGAAATCTCAATTGCTTCATTGAGTTACAATTTGTGTGATGATAACTTTTGTTTGACAATTATTTAATATACTTGATAAAAGTTTAAAAAAATATAAAATTCTGTTTCACATCCTTTTTTTTAAATAATAAAATGTTAAAATATTCTCAAGTTGTATAGAAAAAGGTCTCCCTTTAAAACACTATTTGAAATAATTTAAAAGAAAAATTAAAATAATTTGAAAAGAATATAGTCAATACATATTTGATAATATGAGAAGAATAATTTTGCAAGAACATATTTCTCCATATATAGTCAAACTTAATTGGATATGCTTCTTCTACTATGATCAGATTTAATTGGATACTTTCGCTGTATTCATTAAGAGTTTCAATATTGCATAAATTTTAAAATACAAAAATATATAATTAATGATACTTTTAGGAAACAAAAAAAAAAGTAAAAGGGCCAATATAAAATATGAAAGAAGAAAAGAAAGAAAAAATAATTTCTTTTCTTAAATAATATATCATAAAGGAGTGAAATATATTACAACAATAAAAAATATCAAAGAAGTATAATTAGATATTTTAAATTTAATAAGAATTTACACAGATAATATTTTTAGCAAAAATTTAATCAATTTTTAGTTTGGTGGTGTAAAAGTTTTTAAAAATAAAACAAAAGATTAGAATCTACATAAATAATACTATAAGTTGGTTAAAAATATTAATATACTGTAAAATTTTATGTAAAGTGTAAAATTTTGATAAATATTATAAACCAGTAGAGAATTAAGAGATATTAATAAGATCTTAGAAAAATTATATCGTAAAAAATAAAATAAAAAAATAATATTACCTCTATTTCAATGTGTTTGTCTTACTTTTCTTTTTAGTCTGTTTTTTAAAAAAAATTCTTTTTTATTTTGGCAACTCTTAAATTTCAACTTTTAATGTGTCATGTTTAATATCACAAGACTAAAGAGAATTTTGATATATTTTGCATATCCTTAATTTAATTTAAGACAATAAGATCTAAAAATCTTCTTTACTTTGTTAAACTGAGTGTCAAGTCAAAATCAGACAAATAATTGAAATGGAAGAAAAAATATATAAAATCGTAACTCTAACATATCAGCTCTCATCAAATAAAATCATGTTTATATTTTATTTTTCTATTTGAAAATATTTATAACATGTGTAATTAATAATAATTATAAAATGTTATATAAAAATGATAATTTTAAAAAAATCATTAAACCCGTGGGATACAGTTTAGCATACTAATTAATAAATCAGAAATTATAAAGTTGAGGAGCTCGGCCTATGTTCCGTTTGCAACCAATGAATGCTAGTAAGAATAGTTCACATAAAATACTGGCTAATTATTTTAATGTGACAAAAATAAATTTTATAATTTCTTTTATAATGAATAAAAATCCTTAGTATATATTCATAGTGAGTTGACTCAAGTATATTATCAATATGGATGATTAATATTTAAAGATCTCTTCATTTTTAATTAGAGATTTCGTATTCGAGTTATTAAATTTTGTTAAAAATGCTGTCTCCAGAAATGAGCTTTTCAATGTACGAACTTAAATAGTCAGCCCTCAATACAATATCGAATGCCAAATAAAATAAATAAATAAAATATGTTACATGTACTGAGACTTTTAAATAGAGTATAACGTTGTACTCAAAGGTGACTAAATTTTAGTATTGATCACGATAAAAACGCAAGAAGTACTAGACCAATGATACCTCTTACATACCTTTGGGGTTTGATTATTCACCAATATGAACTTATAATAATATCTTGACAACAACTTTATTTTCAGCAAACCACATTATTATTACATATAGAAATGCCAACATATATATTATTTGACCTTTGAGCAGTCCACATCTGGGTTAATCTTGAACGGAACATAGGCGTTACATCTTCGGGGCAGACTGGCTAAGCGGGCTGACTTGTTCGGAAGTGGAACCGGAAGCAAAACCCTTGAGGCACGAGCAAAAGCTCTTGCGATCATCGGTGGTCTTGGCTGTAGAGATAAGAGATTTAAGTCCGCTGCAACACTTGGGTGGCAAGGTTCCGCCATCAAGCACGTAGCAGATGCATGACTAGATGTTGTTAAGCACCGTGCCACCCGAGAGTGATGCTTCCGCGGAAAGTGCTGCCGCAAGCACCGCGCAGATTAGGAACAAAGAAAATGGTTTCTTAGGACAACTTAACAATTTGGAGCTAGCCATTGTCTTAATTAATTGGAAGTATTATATTCTTTGTTGAAGAAAGCATAGTGAAGATTTGACTATTTGTAAACGTACAAGTTTCATTATGTGGTTTGGGACATCTGGATTTCCTTGTTTGTAGTTTTACTCTTGTTAACTCTATCATGTTGTTGAACCATGTTTTTATCACAGTATAAGTACATATAGGATACCTAAGTTTGCCTTATAAGAGTTATTGTTTTAAATACTTCCTCCAAGCATGTTGTTGAACCATGTTTTTATCACTCAATATATGGTTGTTAGATAATGTATCGTATTATATTATATTATTTTGTGTTAGTCATATCGTATCGTATTATTTTAATGAATATATTGTTTGGATAAATTGGTCTATCATTATATAATGTCACATATTAACAATTTGAATGGTAAACCTACAAGAAAAATATACTACTAGGTGAAGCTACTACGAAAAAAAAAGGTAAAAAATAGAATTGAATTATTAAATAATAAATAAAGATAAAATGAGGGCGAAAAAGAATAAGGTAATGATGCAATCATACCAAATTGATCATTACATAAAATGAGATTTTTTATCATTGTCAATACGATATAATAAAATTTAAGTAATAATAAAAAAAATATTGTATTTAAATTGATAACATAATATAATAAAATAAGTAACAACCATCGAAACAAGTTGTTAAATTATCACACAGCAACAACAATAATGTAATTCCACAAATGAAATTTGAGAAACATGACATGTATGTAGCCCTATTCCTACCTTATGAAAGTAGAGAGATTGTTTTCGGTAGACTCCCGACTCAAGCAAAATAATTATTTTATATTTATCAATAAAATTTAATGTCGTGCCCACCTTGAGAGGTGTGACTGGCACCTAGTGCCACACTGGATCCTGAGTTGACTTAGCCAGGCGTATGCACCTCTGGTGCTTGTTAGCAACACGTAAACAAGAAAATAAACAGCTACATCTCGACTTAAAACATAGCCTTTGGCCGACTAGGCCGCAACATACTACCTACATAAAATAGCTAACCTAGCAGTCGCAATAATAAAAGGATCCTATGCGTGCCGACAAGGCCACCATATTGTATAAGTCATAACACATATAGGTCCCACATGGACAACAATAAACAACTAACGATGGACCTTAGTCTGTAAGCCTCTAAGAGTGAAATAGTGGTCGGGACAGGGCCCCAACCTACCCAAAAACTATACAACAAAACAAGCAAGCCTTTTCTAACTGGCAACCCCGAAGGAAAGGAGCTGACCGATTTGCTAACCCTGAATAGTTGCTAAGAAGGTCCCGAAACTTGTCTGTCCAAGCCTGCAGGCAAGTACGTAGCGCCCCATATGTGGGCGTCAGTACAATATGTACCGAATATGTAAGACAGTAATAAAAGCTGAATAAAAACTAATAAAAGAACTAAAAGTAATCAGTAAGAAGGATAAGAGTTTAACCTGAAGTATATCTAATAAGTAAGTATACAAACAAGAAGCTTACCTGGCCCCATAAGCCTGGAAGGTACCAACATAGAGTAACCTACCTGAGCCCCCATAAGCCCTGGCAAGTACAATTTAATCTATATACCCCTAATATGGTCAACATGATTTAACGAGTAACTATAGCCAACCTACCTGGCCTCTGAGCTTGCTGGGCTCCTGTAACTGTATCTGAGCTCTTTTGGCTCCTGTGGTTGCACCCTGGGAACACAAGGCTCGACGGAGGACCAGTGATACCGTTATGGCATAAAAGAACCTAACTGGGCCCCCATAAGCCCAGAAATTACAATCAACACAGAATAACCTACCTGGGCCCCCATAAGCCCTAACAAGTACAATTCAATCTATATATCCCTAACAAGGTCATCATGGGTCCACAAGTAACTATAACCAAACATATCTGGCTTCGGAACTGCAATTGAGCCCTTGGGCTTCTGTAACTGCGCCCTAATCCCACAAGGTTCAACTGAGCGTCAGTGATGCCACTATGACATAAAAGAAAGTCTATATGTGAATAGACTTCAATACGGCCCTGTAGGTCTGAATATAGTCCTCTTAGATATCATATAGCTCCTCTGAGCAATCAATAGCCCCGTAGGCAACAATCTAGCAATCTCGAGGCCATTTCGCGGGAGTCTGAACTACAAAGGGTCAATCCCGACAAGGGGTACTAGGCTATAACCTCGAATCTACTCGTAGTAGCTAACCATAACATATGTACTTTCATCTTACTTACAGAGGTACAGGTCGTATCAACTATACGGCAAAAATAACTTGCCGAAAAGGGTTAGCCTTAACATATCTCAATTGCCGATTCCAGCACACCCAATCCTATTCCAACCTAAAGCCGGTGATTCCTCCAAATTGCGGCCCTTACGCTGAGAGAACAAAGTTGTTCTTAATTCAAGGAAATGGATAACAACAACATCCTTAAAGCACAATAACTATAACTCAAACCCATCTAATTAGGTCTAAAACTTACGAATTTCATAGAATTTAGAAGGTAGAAACACTTACTTACCACTTGCAAACGGTTAGGACTTGATTAGAAGTGATTTCTACGACTTCTATTCGATGAAAATCCGTCGAACTGGGCCAATTTCAAAGATTTAACTTCGTAAATATGTTCTTTGCAGGCCTAAGAATCACTACCTAAGAAGAATTGACGTTTGGAGGTGATTTAGTGGTGTAATTCAACTTCTAAAAGTAGAAAACTTCATGAACTAGTTGTCTCACCCGAGCTCTCTATTTTGAAAAATGTTAAAATGAATCCAACTTGAACTAAAGGAGTTTATATATATATATATATATATATATATATATATATATATATATATATATATATATATTGAGGCCGGGGGGGGGGGGGGGGGGGTAAAGCTGCGCGCGCCGCCTAACGCGCCAGGGAAGGGGTGTTCCTTGCGCCCCGCCTCTGTTTTCGGCCTTCCACTAGCTCGACGATGCACTCGTGCGTTCTCCCTTCAAGCCTTCTCCCGCATGTGTCGTGCTCTAAACGCTCTTCACAAATACATGCACATGTCAACTAGTCAATTACAACTTATGGGGTGTAACATCTAAATTATGATGATAGGTTAAATGGTTAATTATCATTTCTATTCAGATTATCAATTAATATCTATTATAAATGGTTAATTCACTTCTTTTTTTCCTTAAAAAAAGGATATATGATTGTAAAAATATTTTCTACACTATAGATTTAGATAATTTTAATTTAATAAATATATCTCGGGTGTGCACAAAAATAGTAATTTTTCATATGTTAAATTATGTGATTTGAACTATTTCTATATGTGAATATTGGAAATAAGACAACCTTATGCCTATTGAACATATCATCACTTGTAATTTTAGAATTTATTTGTTTGCACTTAATGAATGTCTAAATTTGAACGATTCAGATCTTAGACTATTAAGCATATTTATTTTTATTAAGAATTCAACACTTATTTGGTCTGAATAGGTCATAATTATTAAGATCTGAAACTAAGTCTTAATATCATTAAGAGGTATGTTTGTGTATATAATTTTCACTACCATTATGTCCAAAACTACCAGTCATCACCACTAACCACCTATATCATCACAACCATCACCACAATTACGGTTGGCAGCTCCACCAACTACTTTTGCCACTGTTGTCAACCACCATTATTGTCGTCAACCACTATTGTCAGTCGTTATCACACATACCACCTCCATCATTATAATTATATTCGCTGCCAACACCATTACCACCACCGTCGCCACCTTTACCACACCTATTCTTCGCTGCCACCACTGCGGTCAATCCCTACTACCATCTTCACCATCACAATTAGCACCATCGCCAACTATACCACCACACATTCTTTAGCCACCACCATCAACACCACCACCTACTAACAGTAACCAACTCAACGATCACAACCACCACTACTAACTGCCACCATCACGTCAACCATTACAACACCAACCACCACCACCATTACTAACCACTAACACAAATTATTACCACCGTCATCACTAGTAAACATAAATACTTTATTTTCTATCAAATAATAATTTATTTTATTAAATTGACTTTTTAATATTTAATTTTTTTATTTAAATTATATTTAATCTATTTATAAATAAATAAAATATGCACATTCAAATGTTGAAAAACAAACGGTCTTAATCATTTAGTATTCGGATCTACAAATAATATCTTAATCATTCAGATTCAGATGTCTTAATCTTAATGAAAACAAATGTGGCCTTAGTTAGATATACATTAGTATATAGGCCTGGACAAAGAGCCAAGTCGATTAGAAGTTTGACTCAATTCGGCTCGTTTTGAAAAAAAAACTCTCAACTTGATTTTTATTAAATTTTGACTCAACTCGGCTCGGTAAAAACTCGATTAAACTTGGCTCAGTCAAAGCTTGAGCTCAATTGAGCAGCTCAGCTAGGCTCAGTTGGCTTGATTTAAAACATAATATTTTTTCATTAAGCTCAATTACTAAGTAAATTAGAAATTTAACTTAAAATACTATGTTAATTTAACATTATATAATTAATATTTATTCAATGTTAGTAAATTTTTAGCCACAATGTAACTTAAGCTTACTATATGATCAGTATGGGAGTTCATAGTTCGATTTGGTCAATTTTTGGTTATAATCAAAATCAAATTAAATATTCAATTTATTAAAATCAAGTCAAATCAAACACAATACATATTCCTCGATTTGATTGTTGTTGGATGTGCTTCAGTTTTTTCAATTTTAAAAAAATCTATTTCTATTCATCTCTTTATTTTTCTTCCTACAATTAGAAAAAAGCATCATTATTTATCTACTTATAATCATTTGATATCTTTTTATTATGATGAGTATAATTTTTTCGGATTATTAAAAAAATATCTTGAGATCTATAAGTTTTAATTAGATAAATAAAATTTACAAGAAATATTTAAAAATCTAGGTAAAAAAAAGTCGGTTCAACTTGACTTGGACTCAAAAAAAATGTAGAAAAACTCAGTTAAGATCGGCTCCGCTCGGCTTCATACTATTTAAAGCTCGATAAGGCAAGACAAGGCAAGACTTGATATACATATATTTGGCTCGATTGGGCTCAACTTGAACTCAAATCGCTTGGCTTGATGCCTAGACCTACTAATATAATATAATATATGTCCAGTTAAGCAAAAGAAAAATATATCGTCACTTGTTTAATTTTTTCTTATTTTTCTTTTATGTTTTTTTTAAAAGAAATATTTTAGTCACTCCAATTTAATTTTTTATGAGGATTTCATAACGAAAGAGATTTGATTGGTGATATTTGAGATTGTTATACTATAATTATAAGGATTGTTGCACAGGAATCATTAGAGAAAATTCATGAACTAGTTGTACTAATTAGTATAATGTTCTGAAAAGTATGCATAAAGATTACTAAGAATATTTCTTACAATGTACTACTGTGATTTTATTTTATATTTTGATTTTTAGTTGTATATAAAGAACAAGAAGCATTACTTTAAATAAAGATTTTGTTTTGTGTAGTAAGAGTAGATTGTCTGTTTTAGATGTACTTGCATAAATAATTATCAGCTCGATTGATTTAGTAACGGTAAATAGTTGATAAGCATTAAGTATTAAAATTAATTTTATAAATAAATAATTATATATTAAGATAATAGTGTTGAAAATGATGATATGTTTGATAAAAAATATTAATAAGCTATTTTTCTTGGATAAAATGATTAAAATACCCATTTTTATATGGAAAATAATGAACAACTTAGGAATCTAAGGATGTTAGATGTTTTGTTTTGGAAAAAGTATCTTGAGAATTTTTTTTATTAAAAAAAGAAACATTAAGCATAAAATTGTAAAAGAATTTGGTTAATTAAAAATGCTTATAAGTTTGTAAAAAAATTAAAAATTGAGGATCATCAACTAATTTTGTTTTGTAAGCACTTTGAATATTTATCAAATGCATAAATAAGTTAAAAGAATTTATAAGAGTCTATTTTAGATCTGTTAGACTTATTTTAAGTGTTTTTTAGTCAATATAATTTTTAAATATTTTGATAATATTTGAGTAAAATAAAAAAATATTTTAAAATTAAAATAACAAAACTAAATAAAAAGTAATAACTTATCATTTTTAACTTATAACTTTATAAGTCATATCCAAACATATTCTTAAGCAATTTCACTAACTTATAAGCTTGGCGCAATATCATTTACGCCATATACCAACAGTATTGTAATAAGATAAATAATTATTAATATCTCGACTAATTTCCTTGTACAAGAAACTAAACAAGTGAGAAGATTATTTTTTTTAAAAAAGAACAAAAAATGAACCATTCAACTTTAACAATTGTATTCGTTATACGACCAGCACATATCTTAATGAATATTTTAATATTAAAATACATTATATTTTATACGACCAACATTGGTATAAAATGAAGAAAATAATCATATTATTTGATGTAACTCGTGTAACCACCATGACATGTTCTTTTTATTTTTCTGCTACACCTCAAATTATTATTCATCGTTTTGATATTTATTATATGGAAGAAATCATACAACAATATAAAAAATGTTTTGTTGCCCTTTTATTAAGTAGATGAGAAGTGGATGAGAAATGTATACTATGTTGCAGATTTAAAAATACTATATTGAGTTTATATTTTGAAGTTAGTATACTAGTGAAAGAGAATTGAGACAAAGAAAATTAAGATATCTAAGGGATCACTTGGTACGAGGGATAAGGAAAAATAATCTCAGGATAAAATGCAAGATAATTTTATTCAGTGTTTGGTTGGAGGTATTAATTAATCTTGAAATTATTTATCTCACTATTTATACCATAATGATGGGATAAATTATCTCACATATATGGCGGGATAACTAATCTCATGAAATATCGAATTCATAGGGATAACTTTGCTTATCCATTCCTTCCTACCAAACGACCCCTAAATCTCTAACTTATTCAATACAAAAGAGAGTAATTTTATGTCGAAGAAAAATGTTCTTATAAGTTATATGTGGAGCTTTGGACTTTTCAATTAATCTGAAATTATTCGAGTCATACGATGTTATCGGATTGATGTATCATAAAAGAGATAAGTCAAGATTTATACTGATAAATCAGTAAAGATTATATCATAATGAGGTTGAATCTTTTTAAAGAGAATGAGATACCCATACTTTTATTTTATTTTTCAACTATAATTTATGATGTTTTCGCTGACATCTTAATTTAAACATTAAACCAAAAGAAGAAAAGCATGACGGCTAAGTCACTTAGCTCTTTTTTCCATTCTTCAATTTTTTTTCTTCTTCACGTCACTTTTGAGAAATCAACATTTGGTCTAATCTCGAAAGGAACGTCTGCACCACATTGTCCGGGGACACTAGCTGCCCGACTGAGTTCTTCGCTCTAACGGTCTGCAGTGGTGGTAGCTGAATCACTAAGAGATTCAAGTCCATTGCAGCAGTCTGTCGGAACAACTAAACAACACATAGGTAAGACACGGTTGGAGGCTGTCGTACATGGTGTCACACGTGATCTCCGTCTTAGCCACCGATGGTGCCATCACCATGCAAATGATCACAATGAATGAAAGAAGTTTCTCGCTCATAAGCATTCTAGGGCTAGTGGCCATTATAGCTAGCATTGGTATAGTATGAATAATGTGAAATAACTATATATTATTTACAAATGCTGAAAGTTAATCATAGATTGGTAGCATGTCAATATCAGAAATCATGTGATTGGTAGCACCAGTGTCTATAATTCAATCTTTTCTATTATTTGAAACTAATATAATATTATGTATACCTGTACCATCACATCTACCTGATGAAGTGAATGCTTTTGCTGCATTCACTCTTGTAGAGATGTTGCTTTGACTTAGCATCTATAATATCTGATCATACTGCTCCTTGGTAAGCACACAGGTTCCAGGTTGATTCAACCCAGATGATATAGCAGCATTCTGATATAGACCAGTAACATTGGCTATCACATGATTATGATTATCATATCCTTGATGAACAGACTGAGAATGAAGTGTTGCATTATGCTCAGATTGAGCATTTTGAGAACTGTCCACTTGAACATTATAAGCACCAATTGGACCCCTCCCAAGATGCTCTTTTTTTTCTTGAAGTTAGCAGGATACCGTACAAGTTTATAGCAGTGTTCCTTAAGATGTCCTTTTATTTTGCAATAGTCACACTGAATAGAATAGTCCATCTTGGGCGTTTGAACACCATATCTTGAATATACAATACTAGTGGGATAATGATACGTTTTTCTTGAATATATAGCATCAGGATCATGGTGAGAAGCAGGTGCAGCTCTAAGGAGTCCAGTAGAAGAGGATGAAGAAGCCTTTTGACTCTCATCATTCACAATTATGGCATGCATATGCCTAATTAACTGTAGGCAGTGGGTTCATAAGTAGTATCTGACTTCTAGCTTGCAGATATGAATCATTTAAACCCATTAGAAATTGATACAACTTTTGTCTCTGTAGGTAGGCCAAGAAATATCTAGATCTCTCACATTCACAACCAGGAGAAAGAGCTGCAGACTCAAACTCATTCTATAAATCTTTCAGTTTTGTGAAGTACATAGCTACCGATGAAGTTCCTTGAGTAAGGGTAGCAATTTCTTTGTGCAGATTAAAAGTTCTAGATCCATTAATCTTGTCAAATCTTTCTTTTAATTCTTTCCACACCACTCAAGAATTGGATGCATATACTACTCCACTAAGTAGATTATTAGTCACTGTGTTCATTAACCAAGAAAGTACCACTACATTGACTCTTTCCATTATGGCCGTAGTTCCTTGCTAAAGTTCTCCTTTTTTCAAGTTCCATCTACAAATCCTAACTTATTTCGACTAACAAGGCAATATGCATAGACCCACTCCATAGAGTATAGTTTTCTATACCAGTCAGTTGCAAAGAGATTAGAGATATACGGCTAACATCTGAAGCATGTAGGTATAGCGGATGATTGTGATCAATAGCAGTTGTGCCTTGCAGTGGTTGATATCCTTCCTGTCCTATTTGAGAAGATCCATCACCGTTGACAAGGTTTGAATTCACATGACGATTCACTGGAGCCATAGAATTATCTTTCCAATTTCAGGTTTCTTCAATCTTGAATTCTGGGAATTTGAATCTTGATAATTCATTAAGCCTTCAGTACAACGGTTTGATTTCCAGAATCGAAAAAACAAGCAGAACTTTGAGAAGAAAGTTCATATGCTCTGATACCATAAACATAATTAGATCATGTTTGATGATCTTGTATTGATAGCAAGAAGAAGAAACAGAATAGAGTTGAGGAAAAGAAGAAAAGAAGAACAAGAGAAATGTAATAGAGTAGATGAAAATGAAGGTATATACTTGTTATTCAAAGCAATGATCTTCAGTACATCAAATAAGTCTATATATAGACTTAGTATAAAGCTAGGAAGAATGACTAGTTAGTTAAGTAACCAATCAACAACCTAACTAACATTTCTGACTAATGGAATAGATGTAAAGTCCAAAATACCCTCTACAAGTTAGTTTATCTGTTCCAACACATTATGACTTATTAATTAGCAATATTTATTTTATGCGATTTCATTATTTTTTTTTTGTTGAATATTTTAGTACAATGTCATCACTCATCTCATATTTTATGTTATTTTCTTAATTATGAAACACCTTAGATAGTTGTATGTTACTAGGATTAAAGAAATATTTCAAGTATAAATTATAGATTTTATATGAAGACTTTATTGAAAAAAGAAAAAAAGAAACCCGAAAATCTCAAAATATCTGAGAAATCCAAAAAATCGGAGGATAAAAAGCCGACTTTTATTAATTTGATTTGATTTATAGATTTAAAAACCCGATACAATTGATTTGATTTGATATTTAAAAAATCTTAACTAAGCCGGACTATGTGATACTACTTTGTAAATATTTACAAGTCTTACCATAATTGTGTTGTCTGAATTATGAGTTTTAATTTAATTAAGACTCTAATCCAATTTATAATTTAGAGTTGATTTTAGTTTATTTGATTTGATTCATTTAAATTTTATTGTTTAAAATTCGGATCAAAAGTTTTGTCTGGAGTACAGATGTATTTTTATAAAAATATTTTTTTAATTATATCAGAAATAAAAATAAAAATAAAAAAAAATAATAAGGTGGGCAATCAAAATCTCATCAATAAAATAAAAATTCAAATAGTTAATTAAGTTATCTATTAAGATCTCTTTTAAGTAGTAGTAACAGAGTATCATCATTCTATGAATTGTCTAAATTAGAACTATAGGGGTTATCTTTTTTATTTTTTGGATGTATTATTAAAATACATAATATAATTAACACGTAAAACCATGAGCAAGGAAATATTGTTTTTCCTTGTTATATGTAGCTGATCAATGATGCAGGACAAGTGACCCAAAATCAATTACTCTGCAGCATTTTCTACATCTCTTTTAGTATACTGTTACATTGTCCAGATTTATAAATACAAGCTAAATTTAATATTATATTAAAGCTATATAATTATTAAGTATTATTCCTCTTGCGATCTTATTCTAAAATTCATTTAGAGGTAAAGATTGGAGAATTCTTTTTTGAAAAAATAAATGAATTATGTTGTACAATGACGTGATATTTATTTCAATATATCAGAAATTATAAAGTTGAAGAGAGCATAAGCTCAATTCTTTGTTCAGTTTGCAACCAATGAATGCTCGTAAAAAAGAAAATCACAAAAAATGCTAGTTAATTATTTTAATGTGACAAAAATAATTTTATAATTTCACTTTATAATGGATAAAAATCCCCAGTATCCATCAATAGTGAGTTGACTCAAGTATATTATCAAAATGGATGGTTGAGATCTCTCCATTCTTACCTAAAAGTTTTAAATTTGAGTCATTGAAAATGAAAAAAATCTTATTGAAAGAGTTGTCTCAAAAAATGAGGCTCACCAATATGCGAATCTAAATAATCGAGTCTCAATATAAATATCAAATGCCAAATAAAATAAATAAAGTATATATATATTGCATATAGTAGGACTTCCAATAGAATATATAAAGCTGTACTGCAAAGGTGATTATTATTAATCTCGATAAAAACACAAAAAGTACTAGAGGAACTAGACTGATACCTCTTACATAGCTTTTGGATTTGATTCTTCACCAATATGAACTTATAATAATATCTTAATAACAACTTTATTTTCAGCAAACCACATTATTATTACATACAGAAATAGCAACATATATACATTATTTGACCTTTGAGCAGTCCACATCTAGGTTAATCTTGAACGGAACATGGGCGTTACATCGTCGGGGCAGACCGGCCGCGCGGGCGACTTGTTCGGAGGTGGAATCGGAAGCAACACCCTTGATGCACGAGCAAAAGCTCTTGCGATCATCGATGGTCTTGGCTGTAGAGATAAGAGATTAAAGTCCGTTGCAACACTCTAGTGGCACGGTTCCCCCAATGAGCACGTAGCCAATGCATGACTGGAGGTTGTTAAGCACCGTGCCACAGGAGAGTAATGCTTCCGCGGAAAGTGCTGCCGCAAGCACCGCGCAGATTAGGAACAAAGAAAATGGTTTGTTAGGACAACTTAACAATTTGGAGCTAGCCATTGTCTTAATTAATTGAAAATAATATATTCTTTGTTGTAGAAAGTTTAGTGAAGATTTAAGTATTTATACACGCACAAGTTATAATTATTTGGTTTGGGACATCTGGATTTCCTTGTAGTTTTACTCTTGCTTTGTTTGTTAACTCTAGCATGTTGTTGAACCATGTTTTTATCACTATATAAGTACATATAGGATACGTAAGTGTGTCTTATAATAGTTATTGTTTTAAATACTTCCTCCTAGCTTTTCCAAATTATTGGACATATTTTGTTTTTCGTATAAGGAAATTAAGGACCCGTTTGGTCATACAAGATGAAATCATATGAGATGAAGATTGAAGTTTTGTTTAGACAATACAATTTGGGATTTGAAAGTTGTATTTTTTTTTTTGAACATAAGAACCCCATAAGTTTTAAAAACTATTCAAATTGCTCAAATTTTTATACAATCTTACCAAATAAGTAAAAGTTCATAATAAAATATAATACACTGTCACAAAGTCATTCTAAAAAAATACAACTTAAGAATCGAACTTTAGTTCAATAAAAAGTAAAATTAAACATGAGTTGTAATATACTACTCTTTGATATAATCCTCCCATATAGTACGGACAAAGGTTGGCAAACTATTTATGTCCAATATAATAGTTGGCAAAGGTTGTTTACATTAATTAAATAAATGGTTGGTAAATATAATTGGTATATATAGAATGATGGACTATTTTTTTACAAAATATAAACTTGTGGGTTAAATTTTGCATTTGAAAATTTTCATCTCATGATTTGAAATTTCAAATCAAGCTTTTTGGAGAATTTGGGATTTCATCTCATAATTTTAAATCGCAACATGAAATCGCATGTCCAAACGCCTACTAAGTATCACAAGATTGTGACTAGAAAGGAGTGTCCAAAATAATAAGTAGGCGTTTCAGTATGGTATTCGGTATATACCATACTTTGCCCACCCCTAGTTACGGTGAGCTAAACTACATTAATTGGTCTCCTTTTATAAACAACAGGAAATATATGTTAAATCACAAATGATACAATGTGTCCATATTAGGGGTTTGTTCGATATATAGTAAAACACTTTTTATTATTTTTTTTAATATTTGATTGGTCAAAATTTTTAAAAAATATTTTCTTTAGGAAAATAAGTTATTTAAAAAAATTTTCTAATAAAAGTAACGAAGATTAGTTGTGCAAGTGATATTCCACATTGATTGTGTCCTCCCACCCTTCAATACACCTATCTTCATCTCTATTCATGTAGTTTCCATTTCCACTCCCACTCCCACCATCACCTTCACCTCATATAATATTTATCTAGATTATATATACGCACACACTCTCTCTCTCTTAGAATAATATTTATTGCTTACATATCGAATATAAAAAAATAATAAAAAATAAATTTATTTTACTAAAAAGTATTTTTTTCATGAAAAACATTTTCTTTGATACCGAACACACCCTAAACCGAAAAGCACATCACATATATGTGTGAATAATTAGTTCATTACTGCTTATTGGACTTCTCCTTTTATAAATGTATTGGGCCAGATGTATAAAAGTTGCATCAAGCCTGGGCTGGCCCATTTTTCTAGCCCAGATCACGATGCTTTTTGCTAAATTTCCAAACAAAAACCCTAATCCTTTATTCTCATCGCCACAGACAGGCAAGGAGCAGCTTGAGAGGGAGAGAGGGAGAGAGAAAGAGGACCGCACTGAAAATGGTGACCTACAAAGTAAGCTTTTAAACTTGCTATTCTTTTCCCGTTTCTCACGCTTCAGATGATAACGCTGTTCCTTTTTTTTTTTTCCAGTTTCATCAGTACCAGGTGGTGGGTAGAGCTCTCCCATCAGAGACCGATGAACACCCAAAGATCTACCGCATGAAGCTTTGGGCTACCAATGAGGTCCGTGCAAAATCCAAGTTCTGGTGAGTATCGGTGCACCCACTACTCATTTTTGGCGATGATCCTTAGTATAGTTCTCTCGACAGATTCTCATATTTATCAAGCCGAAGGGAGCTAGTGTCTAGGAACTTAGTATAGTTATGTATAGTTTTACATAAATTTCAAGCTGAATGCAGTAGGTGGCAGAAACATATTATTAGGTAGTTAAATGTGTATTGGGAAGTGATTACACTGAATGAGTGATGGTTGATTTAATGGAAAAAGGTACTTCTTGAGAAAGCTGAAGAAGGTTAAGAAGAGCAACGGACAGATGCTGGCTATTAATGAGGTATGATCTATATATTTACACTTGTGGGATGTGTCTTTATGATTTTAATTTGTTTGGTGATATCTGTTTATATGTTTGTTTTTTCATGTCAAAGCTAGTACATTGAGGTATAGTCATCCATCAGCTTTGTCTCATCCGCAAATTAGTGGATTTCTCAGAGAATCCATCATGTTCATATTTATGTTTTACACTCCTTTCTTTAGACTGAGGTCTGGTTGTGCTTTGAAAAGCTTAAATTGGCAAGTTGTCTGTTGTTTTCTCTAGTTCCGCCAATTGATTGTGTTATCTATTGCCTTTTCTTTTTCTTTCTCTTTTACAGCTTTTTAGTCATTTAAATAGGTAAGTAAGAACTATCTTATTGGATTTCCGTATCTAATGTTTACTGAGGTGAACTCTAGACAGACCTGCCAATTAGAATGTATGAGGACATTTTGATTATGACTTTGTGAAGACAGTTCTCTTTATATGACATGATATTGCAGGTATTAAAAGACATATGTTTGGAAAGCTTTGTGTTTCAAATATGTCACTTACTACTTTTTCCATGTTGATTACATATTAGCCTGTTTGAGGGGATTGCTGGCTTCTTGCCTCTGAATCAAACTTTTCCTTGCCATAATGGTTGAATTCCTATTAGTATCCATGATACAAGTTGAATTCTAGATGTAGAAATAGAAGAAGGTGGAACCCCTCCCCGTCGAAAGAAATGAGATTATGTTCTGCTTGCCAATCTTTCCAATGCTGTCATTTTTCTTGTCAATTTTCTATAACTGCAGTGTCCAAGCCAGCTTTCCTGTCTTGTTCATGTTTTAAACTGTATTATTAGAAGCTGCCTTCAGTGGCTCCTGCTGTTACAAGTTACAACAGCACTTGCTTTACTGTTGAATTGCTCTGCCTAATTTTCCTTTGCAAGTTTAGTTTTGGAGGTATGCTTTGGTTTTGCGTTGTGCAGTTGCTTTCAGTACAATTTTGCTGATGATTCTTGGTGCTCTTAGAATCCAGAATCACATTATACGGTTGCTATTTGTTACTAATATATGTTTATACACACATACTGTTGCTATTTTGCATGAGAAAAGAGGTGTTTCTGCTGATATTACTCATATATATCTCTTGGAGATGAGGGGTCATAGTTTCTGTGATGAGTTTAATCATGGAAGCAATGAGTAATAGAGGGAGCAAGCTTGTAAACGTGTGTTTATTGATAAGTCAGTGGGGGCAGAGGGGGGATGCGTGGTGGGAGGGTATCCAAACACCCTGTTTGAGTGGCTTCTTGAACTTCACTTTTAAAGTGGCATATCACCATTTTGTATGATTGACTGAAATGCTATCTTTGTCTCTGTAGATCTTTGAGAAGAACCCAACTAAGATCAAGAACTACGGTATTTGGTTGCGTTATCAGAGTAGAACTGGGTATCACAACATGTACAAGGAGTACCGTGACACCACTTTGAATGGAGCTGTGGAGCAGATGTACACAGAGATGGCTTCACGTCACAGGGTCCGCCATCACTGCATCCAGATCATTAAGACAGCCACTATTCCCGCTAAGCTGTGCAAGAGGGAGAGCACCAAACAGTTCCATAACTCCAAAATCAAGTTCCCGTTGGTGTTCAAGAAAGTGAGACCACCTTCTAGGAAACTCAAGACTACATACAAGGCTACAAGACCCAACTTGTTCATGTAACATGTTAGGTCATAAGTTCATTGAGAAGCAACTTAGAATTCATGCAAATTTTGTTGCACTAGTTGGCCAGTTTGGCATTAATGGAAAACCTTTATGTCCTTTTTTCCTTATAATTGTAGGTGTCAGACAGTAAAGTTTCTTCTTTCCGAGTTCTAAATTTGATTGTTTGCTTTGACAGTTTCAGTTCAAGTTTTGTGTGTTCTCTCAATGTTGGTTTGTCATTTTGTTATTGTTTTGTGATATTACTACTGCTGGTGGGAACTTGATGCTTAGAGTTGACTTGGACGATACCACTTTTCCTGATAAACAGATGGTATCGGGTAAATCCGATGCCAACAGTAGTAGTATCATGGTAACATTGGTAAGGTAACGGAAAGGATGCTAATGTGACTCCATTTTCTCGGATCAACAGAGACGCCGTATGGTTGTGTCATATCAAGCATGTTTTCCTGCTTCCTTACAATGATATTACTGTTGATACAGTAAAAATAAAATTGTCATTTATTATTTTTTTTAATAATTATCATTTTAATATTTAAAATTTTAAAATTAGTTAAAGTTATAGCTATTAAATTTTTGACTTATTTGTAAAAGGTAAAAATTTCTATATGTAGTATTTTAAAATTGATTAAAATTTTGATTCTGTTATAAACATATTTGTATTATAGTGAATGTCTATAAAGGTATTTGTATTGTACTGGATACATGTGTTTATATTATTGTGAAAGTCTATCTTTTGGAGAGAAGTTATGAGAAATTATCCCTATAAATAGAGGGGTTCTTCTTTATTGTATTTGATCCGATCAAGAGAAATAAAAACTTCTCTCCTTCTCTCTTTCTCTATAATATTCTTGTTCTTTCTTTATTATTTATAACTCGTTATCAGCACGAGTCTCTGCCTTGAGCACTCATTTTGAAATATCTGAGGTAAGAAAAATCAAAGTTTTCTTAGAAAGATGAAGGTTAGTATTTCTTATATTTATGTATTTACTAATAACAATATCGATTTTGTATATGAACTTGAGGAACGACTTAGTGATTCACTTGGCAATTCATGCCTCATAATTGTTCTAGAAGAACAATATTGTGAAAAATATATTTGTTCTAGAAGAATAATATTGTCAAAATATATTTGTTCCAGTAGAACAATATTGTGAAAATATGTAAGAGAAATCATCTATATTATATGCATACCTCGATTTGCTCCCAAAGTAGCAATATCTTAAAAGAGGTTTTAAGCTATCATACCTTATCTGGTTAAGGCATATTTAGATGATCATGTTCCATTCCTGAAGAATGAGAAATTGAGAACTTTTGATAAATGTTACAAATATAGATCTAATACAGATCTAATTCCTGAAGTGAAATCAAAGCATCAAAAATCCATATAGATGCAATGGGTCTTGGAGACACCATTAAAAGTGAAAACAAAGCATCAAAAATCCATATGGATGCAATGGGTCTTGGAGACACCATTAAAAGTGAAAACAAAACATCAAATCAAGATCGTGCTAAGGCTATGATATTCTTGCGTCATCATCTTGACGAAATTCTTAAAATTGAATATCTCACGATTAAGGATCCACTTGTTTTGTGGAATAGCCTAAAAGAAAGGTATGACCACCTGAAGATGGTCATCCACCCAAAGGCACGATATGATTGGATCCATCAAGACTATAAGTCTGTTCATGAGTATAGCTCATCAACATTCAAAATTGTTTCAAAGTTGAAACTATGTGGAGAAACTATTTTGATATGATTGAATATGTGGTAGTATACAAAATTAATTGAAAGCTCCGGAAGAGCTAATGTATTACTACCTGAAGGAATGAAATTGTTGTAGTAAGTTTCAAAAGGAAACTTATAAGTTTCAAGGACATTGAAAAAAATAATTGAGACTATAAATTATGGGAAGATCTAATATTTTCATGCTACTACAATTGAAGCGGGTTATAAATATTTATGTAAAAGATTACCCGCCGTTTTTTTTTATTTGTAGTACATAAAAATGGGTATGATGATGAAATCACATACGAAAGTAAACTAGAAGTTTACTGAAATAAGTTGGCATAACCGGTTGGCCATCCCGGTTCAAATGTGATGCAAAATAATTGAGAATTCACGTGGCTATATGTTGAAGAAATAAAAGATTCTTCAAGAATTCTCTTGTGTTGCTTGTTCTCATGATAGAATGATCTTGATCAGCTAAGATTGGAATTATATTCCCTGAAATTTTGGAACTTATAAAAGGGTGAATATGAGCCCATTCACCTACCATGTGAATTGTTTGCTAATAGATGCATCTATGCAATTGTCACATGTGTTTTGATATTAACTTGCAATTGATATTTGTAAGGTTGTTGCTCGAATTATTAAATTAAGAGCATAGTTCCAAATTATAAAATCATGTTGATAATGCTGATTCATATCTATGTTGGTTTAGCAAAAATTGTATGCCTCCAATTATAGCTAAATCATTGGTTATGAGAATAAAACTCCCAAATAAAATTTGGTTTGAGATATGTTTATTTAACATATAGCAACACTTGAATGCATCAAGCCAACAAGGTTCCCCTATCAAAATTGGTTCAGGGTCAGGAACTAAATAATTCCATCTAAAAATTTGAATGTGCGATATATGATTCAATTGCTCCACCGCAACGCACAAAGATGGGTCCCCAAATGAGTTTGGGGGGTAAATGTTAGTTTTTCTATCATTAGGGGGAGAAGTGATTAGCAGCTGAAAATTGAGTGTGGAATGAATTATCTAGATCCTCGAAAAAAAAAGTGAACTTAAAGTTCAATAGATAATTCACTTGCAAAATATTGCAAATCAATTGTCAGATATATTTGCTAATTCTATTTTATAATTCAGTTGCAAATGCTCCGATGAAAGGTCCTTGAAGGACAGGGTCTATGAGACGCCTGAAGCGTGATAGACCAAACAGTTCCAAATATAGAACTCCTTGAAAAAGGAGAGGAGCAAATGATTAAGATGGTCATAATGATGAGGCAAGTGCTTTAAGAAAGCACCACGACATAACACTTCATAAAACCTTGACAAAGGTTCAGGTACCTAAAAATGACGAAAAATGAAGAGATCTCAATAAGTTATGTCACATTGGAACTCATCGTCGACGATATTTTTGATACAATATAGTGCGCAATATTGTAAAAGATTGTGAGGATCTGAATTCTACGTCTATTAAAGTATGTTGAGGTAGAAATAATTATCAAGTGAAATGATGCGTATTGATAAGCATAAAGCTTATTGGACCTGTAGTCCAGACATTAGAAGATGTCACACATTTAAATACTAATTAATGTTATCACTTGACAAAATTTGTATGAAAATCACGAAGGATTCGAAATGCCTGAAGCATTTACAAGTTTCTTTAAACTTGTTCATAATTCTTATACGAGGAAATCCTTGGTCCTGAAGTACCATATCTTAGTGTGATTGATGCACTAATATATCTTGCTAATACTACAAGGCATAACATTCGGTTAATTTGTTAGCAAGTCCCGATCTAGTTGGTTATGCTGATGCTGGGTATTTATCTGACCCACATAAAGCTCGATCTCAAACTGGCTACGTGTTCATATGTGGAGGTACTGCCATATCTTGGAGATCTATAAAACAGTCTCTGGTAGCTACTTCATCAAATCATACTGTGGTTGAGGTCCATGATACATCTCATTAGAGAAAAATGTGGTTTGAACTGTGACAAAGTACCCACAATTTTGTATGAAGATAATGCTGCATGCATAACATAACTAAAGGAAGGATTCATAAAAGGAGATAGAACGAAGCATATCTCGCCAAAGTTTTTCTACACACATGAGCTCCAAAAGAATGGTGATATCAATGTGCAACAGATTCGTTCAAGTGACAATGTGGCTGATTTATTCACCAAATCTCTACCAACTGCAACTTTCAAGAAGATGGTGCAGAAGATCGGGATGTAAAGATTCAAGGATGTTCTCATTAGGGGGAGTTAATACGCGCTGTACTCTTTTTTCCTTACGAGGTTTTGTCCCACTGGGTTTTCCTTATAAGGTTTTTAATGAGGCAGCCAAAAATGCGTATTATTAGATATGTGTACTCTTTTTCCTTCACAAGATTTTTTCCCACTGGATTTTTTCTAGTAAGGTTTTAACGAGGCACATTATCTATCAAATAGACATTCAAGGGGGAGTGTTATAAACATATTTGTATTATAGTGAATGTCTATAAAGGTATTTGTATTGTACTGGATACATGTGTTTATATCATTGTGAAAGTCTATCTTTTGGAGAAAAGTTAGGAGAAATTATCCCTATAAATAGAGGGGTTCTCCTTCATTGTATTTGATCCGATCAAGAGAAATAAGAACTTCTCTCCTTCTCTCTTTCTCTATAATATTCTTGTTCTTTCTTTATTATTTATAACAGATTCTAAAATTTTTGTTTGTTTAAATTATATTAACAGTCCTAACATTTAAGATTTTGAAATCAACTACAATTATGTTAACTTATATCAATCTTTTATTTATTAACGGAAAAATAGTTCAAAATACACTTTAATTTAGTCCGAAATTATTGTTACACACTCTAACTTTACGGGGTCTTATGACCCCTCCTAACTATTTTAAAATAGAATATATGTACCCTTGAAAAGTAATATCCAAATTTGTATTAAATTGTGAAAAGCACACGCGCTGACATGTCATATTTTTTAAAATTATTTATTTATTTTTATTCATTTCCTTTTTTCATTTTTTTTATCCTAATTCTTTTTTTTTCTTTTTTATCTTTTTACTCTTTACTTTGTTACTACTGGAGAATGAGGCAGGCTTCTTCCTGTTATTTCTCTTTTTTCTTCTATTTTCACTTTTTGTCTTTAATTAATTAATTAATTTTTTTTGCTAATCTTGAAAGAGAACTATGATATTTACATATATGAAGACCAAAAGAGGAAGGAAAGAGGGGAGTGGGCATATCAACATGATAATTGAAGTTCTCAGGTGCAGTTGTCAGAGACAACGAAACATTAGCGGAAAACTTCCTGTTGGTCGCCGCCGCCATCGCCGATTGCGGTGAATCTTCAAGTGTTTTCGGAATGTAGAAATACATATTCAAATTCAATGTGAGCTTTGCTTTCTCTGTTTATTTTTCTTTCTTTTTCTTCCTAGTTCTCTTTAAAAACCCAAGAAAAGATCAATAAATCTAGCAGTTATGGCTCACATACACACATTTAGGTAAAAATAATTCAAAAATAATTAAACTTTAATTTAATGTGTATTAATAAAAAAATAAAATTCTTTATAAACAATAAATCTGATGCTTTGCCTTTGAATTTTTTGCTTCTGATCTCGATTGTAGAATTAAAGGAGCATTATCGATGGAGGAGATGTTGGAGAATGGGTGGATTTTATGGTGATGAATGCGGTAGAAAGGTATGTGCTCAAGAGGTAATGACTCATGGTGGTGGCAGGGATATGGTGACCGGTGATTGAGGAGGTATTGGACTTGTGTCTTTAGGTAATGTGTGTGTGTGTGTGTGTGTGTGTGTGTGTGTGTGAGAGAGAGAGAGAGAGAGAGAGAGAGATTAAAGGAAAAAGAAAAAAGAAAAGAAAAAAAGAAGAGGAGATTTTTTTTTAAAAAAAAATAGGAATATTACTCATCACTCTCTCAAAAAAAGTGTATTATACTTTCTCTGCCACATCAACATATAAGGGTGATAAATTTCATTTTAAAATAAATCAGGGGTATTATAGGACTCCCGCAAAATTAGAGTGTGTAACAACATTGCGGATAAAGTTAAAGTGTGTTATTAATCATTTTCCCATTTATTAAACTAACTTAATTATCCTAGGGCTGTGCAAAATAACGGTTAAACTAATAACCTGAATTAGGTTATTGGATTAATAATTTGGGTTGTTGGTTTAACAGTTTGTTTATCGGTTTACTGTCCCAAGTTATTGGGTTATTGGTTCGGTTATCGGTTTGATCACTTTTTTTAACGGGTGAATTGATAACTCGATAATAATTTATTAAATTATAATTTTAGCCTTCAATATATAAAGTATTCTAGCAAGAAGATAAATTGGGTGTTAATGACAAGTGAAGATGATGTTATTTAAATCTAAATTAAAATTGATTGCTTTAGTTAGGCTAATTCTATATGCTCTTTATGTTTTCAACCACTTTTTCTAGCTAAAAGACATACTTATGACTTATGAAAATTTTCATGTGAGATCTTAAAGGTTAATTCGATAACCGTATCGATAACAATCAATAACCAATTAGCTAATATTTTAACGGTTTAGCATGTCTACAAAGTGATAATCGATAAGTTAAACTGATAACCTTCAAAATCGAACCGAACCGACCGATGCACACCCCTAATTATCCATCACAAATTTTCAACTCAAGGTACGAGAAAGAAAATAAATAGTGTAATTTTATTATGGATTAATACGTTTAATTTCTTTTTCTTCTCCTCCCTTTTTTTAAAAAATTGTATAATCGAAAAAAAAGATATACAACATACTTTAAGTTGTTTCAATTAATCGAATGCTCTTATTATTTACTCTCTTTAGTTAAGTCGACACTATTTCTTCCGTTTCAATTTATGTGAAGATGTTTGACTAGACAAATAGATTAAGAGAGAAAAATAATTAAACTGAAATCATCTCATAAATAGTACAATGAAAAGTTTAAGATTAAGTTATTACTAAATATTTAAAATATGAAGCTTCATAGCAAAATATCATTAATCTTTTTGCCCTTTTAAAAATAGAGTTCATACTTGTAAATAGTTATTTAATCATTTTTCTAATATTTAAGATGTTAAATTAACTAATTTTATGTATTAAATCCTTTCTTGTTTGAAATTTATAAAAAATATTAATATTCAAAAATTTAAGAGCGATTAAGATTTTATCTTTTAAAAAATAATTACATGTTGAATAAAATTATACTTATAATGCAAATCAATCATATATTTAAGACTTTTGAAAATACAATTTGAAAAAAGAGTAGCATGATGCATAAAGCTTCCCACATTAATAGGGTCTAGTAGGGGTGGACATAAATATCGAAAAGCTGAAAAATTGGACCGAACCAAATTAATTCAATTTTTTGATTCGATTTTGGTTTCATTTTTCCTAAAATTTCAATATTCGGTTCCATTTTCAGTTTTTCGGTTTAACCAAAATTTTATATATTTTTTTGAAAATAAAAAATAAAAGTATAATTTAATTTTAAAAAAATAAAAATACTACATCCAACCCAATCTCAAAGCCCATTTAGAGAATTATTTATATAATTGACATAATTGCTTAAGTTTTTCACAAATAACAAGTTTTATAATAGTTTTAGCATGTTAAGAAAATTCTTACTATTACTAATTTGTTTTGAAAGAGAGATAAAATATATAATATTTATTTAATAAGAAATTAGGGACTATAGATTATTGAAATATTTAAAGACCCTTAATTTTTTATGGTCAGTTATAAGGATATTAAGCAGATGAGAAAATTTATTTTGAAATGTTATATACGTGTGTCACAACCCGAGTCTACACCCTGGACACGACACAGTACTTGGTGCCACAAGTGACCCCAAGATAACCCATGGCTTAACATCACACTGGTATACTGAATTAAATAGAAGTGGAAGCTGAGAAAAACATAATTAAATAACTTTCTCAAAAATAAAAAATGTCTAATAAGGCATTGAAATTTATGCAACAATTGCAAAACATACTGAGATAACATTTTGTCTGAAAGCCATCTATGAACCAGACGAGTTGCTGGGATAAGCCCCTGGATAACTCTAAAGTCTAACTCAAAAGAAAACTAAACTGAAAAGATACACTCTTCCTCGAAAGATGAGGACTCACCAACTGTACTGCTGCTGAAATCGTTGGAAAGGAACTACCTGTTACACCCCGTAAGTTCTTGACACTTAGTTGGCCTATTTGCATGTTAGTTAAGAGTTTTAGAATGTCATGCGAGAAAAGGGCCCGGGGAGAGACCGGACAAGCGCCAAGTCGGAGCGTCGCAAGGCAAATGCGACTTATAAATTGCATTCGACAAATGCGACTTAAAGGCCCCAAGTATATAAGGCTCCCACTTCATTTTAAATCATTTCCCCTTCATATAATTTCCAGTAAACGAACAGAAACAGAGGGGAACGAAGGGTTTGATTAAATTTCCTTCCGTTTACGCCGTCAAACGCAGTCCAAACTCAAATTAACTTCGGGTAGCGAAGTATAAAGTTGCAAGGAGCATTTCTACGGAGTTAGTTTCGCGAAATTCGGACGGCGAATCATCGTCACGCCGAGCCAAGGTAAGTGAAATTTCTCCAAACTAGTGTTAATATACTTCCAGCATTAAAGTGAGTATTTCTCCCTTCTAGACTTTCGAGAAATAGTGAGTTTTCGGCCGTTCTTCGATATGTCGAAGAATAGGCAGTAGGTATATCCATAAGTATGGTTTCTTTCCAAAATAATAGTAGAACTAATTCTATTCTTTCGTGAATATGAATACAGTTGGGAGAAATAGCTGAATACTAGCCGAGCTATGCCAGTTAATCAAAAAGTTGGCAGTTGAGGTATGTAAAGCCAGTTTCTTTCGGCAAGCTAAGTAGTTCTAGTGCAGCAAAATAGTACGAATTTCAGTAGAGTGTTTCAGAAGTCGTATATTATGTTCAGTATGAAATTTAGTAAGCACGTTAGAAATATAATATAGTGTTCAGCATGAAATTCAGTAAAACAGTATAAGTCCCAGCAAAATATTCCAGAAATATTATTACAGATTCAGTATATTTCAGTATCAGATTCAGTATATTTCAATATGAGATTCAGAACAGAATACCTGAACATAAATATTATTATTAGATCCAGTATATATATTACATGTGTCTATTGCTATCTGAGGAGACATGATTGTTCTGTGTTGGGCACCCTTAAAGCTTCCTTGACCGCCCCAGGGTTAATAGCTGTGTCGACTCGCCCACCAGAGGGTGAGGATACGTCGCTCTACCGAGTAGCATGTCTTCCGCCAACCGACGAAGATGGGATGCAGGTTCCCCATAGCAGGCTGATCAGCACTACACCACACCTCCTGTCGAGCGCTTGCGCCCGGGGTGCAGATTACAGATTTCAGATTTCAGATTTCAGGAGTCCTCCGAACTCAGATATAGCTATAGTCAGGGGTCCAGCGAGCCCAAGTTGCATACCCAGGGGCTGGCAAGATGCTCATAGTTACTAGGTGGATGGTATGACCTGGGTAGGGGTATATAGATTGTGTGCTGGTTGGTACCTTACGACTTATGGGGGCTGGTAAGGTTCTTGTATGCTATGTTGTGTTAGTTATTAATAGATAGAAAGTAGACCACCATGTTATCAGGTATGACTCTTACTCTCCTCAATAAAGTTACGCACTTTTCAGTCAGTCTCAGCCCGTTGATCTTGGGCAAAATGGCATGCCCAAGGGATACTTTACAACTTAGTTTTGTCTTGTTTATATACTTACTTATATACATTCTCATGTAATTTTATGTAAATGTGAATATATATACTAACCAACATGATTAGTTCTTGTTTTTGTAGGTTTAAAATGAATTTGAGGAACTAATCCATGAGTTGGTGAAGTAGAGGCATGAAATCAGAAGTAAAATGCGAACGTCGGTAAGGAGGATGCGCAAAACAGCCCACTTGCGCGTTGGCAACGTGCCACGGCAGGCAGGCTGCACGACAAGGGCCGTGATACGCCATCAAACGCGCTGCACAAGCAGCGTGACACGCTGCCAACGCGGTCAGCTTCTGCCTGGCGACGGTTTTATGTGTTTCCAGTGTGCATGCGCGTTACCTCCGTGTCACGGAGGCAAATTAGCGCGATAACCTCCGTGACACGGAGCTATTTCATGCCGGACATAATTTCATACACCTCTCATTTACTATAAATAGGTCCATTAGCTCCTAAAACATTTTGTCACGATTTATTTCTGAAAAACTGCCAAGGAGTGAAGGGAGAAGTGGGAGAACTCACCTAGGGCTCATCAATTTCATATTCTCTTCTACCAATTCTTGTAAGTATGTTACTTTAATTGATTTTCTTGTAATTATACGAACTTGAGTGGCTAGAACCCTTCCTCTAGGGTTAAAACCACAAGGTATGATTGTGAATACATGATTTTGTTTTGGTTTAAAGTTATTGATTGTTGTTTTGTCTTATGTTCTTAATTACAGTTGTTTTTATGATTGATCACCATGAAATCACACACGTTACACCTAGGTAAAAGCTTGAGAAAGTAAACCTAGGCAAGAACAAAGAATGTAGGGAGCAAGTTTGTATCTTACGATATAATTCGCTGTTAGGACAAGAAATTATACCTAATTTGCCTTGCTTGGTTATTAAAACGGGATGAGCTAGACACCAACTTAGAATTATCACATCACCACTCGTAGAAGTAGTTGTGAAGCTATTATCGGTTAAATGATTAGAGGTACGAAAGTCCCTAATTAAGAGCATAAACCCCGTAAACCACATCCACGTAATTGAATTGCCTACGAACTAGAATGTCACATCCCCGCTCAACGATGTAGTTGTGAGGCTAGTTTGTCGTGTTGAGAGGCTCGAAAGACCATGAACATGCAATTTTAATTATGTGAGACGACAATTGATAATTCCATACTTAAACCATTACAAAGCGTAGTATCGCATGATTATCTGGCGTTAGCCCTAGTTGCTCCTTGAATTATTTCAGAGTATTTCAATGACCACCCCTAGACTTAATTAAACTTTATCGAAAAAGTCTAAATCAACACTTGTGAAAGTTAATATCACACTTGAACTTGATAATTAGCTGAATTGGTCCAGTCCCCGTGGGTTCGACATCCGGCTCTTAAAAAGGGCCACTGTATTACTTGTAAGACTACGTACACTTGCGCGTGCGCTGCTGCGCAGTCTCAACAAGTTTTTGGCGCCATTGTCGGGGACTCGGCGAAGTTTAGTGAATTTATCTATTTTTATGTGATTTTTAAATTTCCTTAAGTGTTGAGAAACTTGGTCTTAGTCTAACTTATTGTAGGTGACAGGTTGTCTTGCTGAGCTGGCTAGGAATAGAGAGCTTGTGGAACCGCTGCTTGAACCAGAACGTCAAATTCATTTGTGAAGGAGAGTAGCTCTTGAGCAAAAGATGAAAAGACTTCAAGAAAAGGTACAACAACAACCACCCGCAGGACAAGCACAATTATCACCGAAAGCAATGGTAGCAGACCAGTTCGCGAAGTGGCAATCCCACAAGCGACAAATGTGAACTCTAGTATCCGTAAACCGGAACCTGGAGGAAACTTTGAATTGAAGCAGAATATGGTGCAACTGTACATTCTAGTGGTCAATTCACTGGGATGGCACATGAGGACCCGCAGCAGCACTTACAGAACTTTCTTGAGATTAATGACACGTTTGTCCCCACCGGCGTGTCCACAGATTATGTCCGACTTACCCTCTTTCCATTCTCATTGTTGGGAGAGGCAAAGAGGTGGTTGAAGTCTGAGCCATCGAACTCCATAACTTCTTGGGATGATTTGGCAAAGAAGTTCCTTATCAGATTCTTCCCGTCAGGCAAGACTGCCAAACTTAGAAGTGAGATATTAAGTTTCAAGCAGAGGCCGGATGAGAACTTATATTTGGCTTGGAAAAGATTCAAGTCATTATTGAGAGACTGTCCCCATCACCAGCAATCGAATAAAGTGTTGGCTCATACCTTTGTAGAAAGTCTAGACCCACATACAAAACTTTTACTAGACTCTATATCGGGTGGACAAGCCTTAGAGAAGACTTATGATGAGCTGTACACGCTGTTGAATAGAATTGCACAGGGGAATCCAGAGTGACACAGCGAGTCATCAAGAGGGGCAGGAAAGAGAGCAGGGTTGATAGAGGTAGATGGTATGAATGCGTTGGCGGCACAGCTAGCTTCATTCCAGCATCAGTTATGACTCAATTCAATAAACTGAGTATGAACCAACAGCAGGGTTAGGTTAATGCAGTTCAGCAAGCTCCGAGTTAGTGTGAAATTTGTGAAAATAATGGGCACAATACAGAATCTTGTGGAGCCAATCCGGAATCAGTCAATTTTGTTGGGAATGTACAGAGGAACACTCAGAATTTTGGAAACAACTACAATAAAAATTGGCAGAGCCACCCGAATTTTTCTTGGGGTGGAAATCAAAAGCAAAGTTATCAACAACCTCAACAGCAGCAGTATTAACAGAATAGGCAGAATGATGGCCACTTGAGCAGCAACATTAAGGAAACATTGCAGAAAATCATGGAGACCCAGACTCAATTAGCAGAAAATCAGGCAAAGATGGCATCAGACTTGAAGAATCAGCAATTGGCCACCCGCAATCTAGAAAAACAGATGGGTCAGATAGCAGCTGCTCAAAATATGAGACCGCAGGGAGGACTACCAAGTGACACAGATCCTAACCTCCGTCAGGTCAACACCATTAGTCTGAGGAGCGGAAAACAAGTAGCTGATGCACCGCCAAAAGAGAAAAGAAATAAGGTGCAGCCAGAGTTGGGTAGAAAAGGACCATTCACTGACAAGGGAGAGAATCAGAGTGCTGTGCAACAAAATGTGCAATCTTCATTGCAGCCAGCACAAAGACCACCACCACCATTTCCTCAGAGATTCAGAAAGAGCAAGAAGGAGGAATGCTTCAAAAAGTTCTTTGAGATTTTCAAAGAACTTCACATAAATTTGCCTTTGCTTGATGTTTTGCAGGGAATGCCCAAGTATGCTAAATACTTAAAAGATGTGATGGCAAACAAAGTCAGATTGGTGGATGTCCAAACAGTAGCACTAACGGAGGAGTGTAGTCACAGGGTGTTGAGCAAGATTCCTAAGAAGCTCAAAGACCCAGGGAGTTTTATCCTCCCCATACAAATTGGTAAAGCTGGAGTGCTACGAGCCCTATGTGATTTAAGGGAAGCAGTTAATCTAATGCCCCTATCCTTATTTAACACCCTGGGGTTGGGAAAATCGAGGCCAACAAGATTGATGCTGCAGCTGACGGATAAGTCGCGAGTGGCACCGGATGAAATCATAGAGGACCTTCTCATCAAAGTGGGTAAGTTTATTATACATGCTGATTTTATTATCTTAGATTTTCATGTTGATGACCAGGTACCCTTAATCTTTGGACGGCCATTCTTGGCCACCTGAGGAACGGTAATTGACTTGAGAGCAGGGACCCTGAAAATGAGGGTCGAGGATGAAGAAGAACTCTTCCGAGTATACCAAGAGATTAACCCACCCACACACTACAGAAACCTTTGTAAGGTTAGTGTGTTGTTAGAAGATAAATGTGGGGTGGTAGATTCTATAGGTCCACAACCAAAGGTAGTGATAAGTGTTCAGCCCGAGTCTGATAAAGGGCTTCAGTTTGTGAAGAAGTTGGAGGAAGAGAGGAACAGAGTGGAGGTTGTTTCCTCTAAAAATCAAAAGAAAAGAAGATGGTTCTTGAAAGGGAACCCAGGTATGAGGATATCCTGTAAATGATAGTCCACGTCGTGCCGCGACGTAAAATAAGGCGTTGCTTGGGAGGCAACCCAAGGGTACCACAGATACCATGTGTGATTGTTGTTTATGTTGATTTTGATTATTTTCAATTTGTGTTGTTTTTGGTGGAAAGTAGGCACATATGGGGAGGAAGTCTGAGTACTTGTGGAGGAGGAAGCTAACAAGCATGGAAGATAAAAAGTGTGGGGTCGAATACCCACTTGTGCAAAAATGATGAAAAACATGTTGTTAGCTAGGCCTAGAGGCCTCAGGGAGCATTTCTCACCCTTTTAAATTTTAATTAAATGCTTCGGGGACATAGCATGATTTAAGTGTGGGGTGAGGGAAATTTCAAAAAATTTTGTGCTTAATGATTTTGGTGAATGTAGTGCTTGATACATATTGGAAAATTTTTTAAAGTTGAGCATGACTTCACCACCCGTTGGTTTTTATTTTTGGTTCTTTTCCGACGGGGGGTCCTTGAATCGAATAATAAAAAAAATTTCTTTTGTTTGTATAATATGTTTTTAGTCATAGTTAGGGATTGTTCTGACGATGGATGGATGACGACCGTCTTGAGGAAAAATTAGTCAGTAGGTTGATTTTTGAACCCGTAGCTAATTGATGGCTTGATGTTCTTGTTATGTGCTATACATGATTGTAAGATACAAGTGTGGTTAGTGTTGAAGCATGTAAGAAGTGTATAACTTTGTTTGAGACACTTAGGCTCTTGAATTTGACTTGATGTGATTGAAGCTTAATTCTGAATTCTTGTGATTAGCTGAGTAAGAGTCTGCTGAATGTGTCTTGAATTGAGCATGTGCTGTGAGTGTAAGTTTTTCGAATATTCCGTGCTATTGTGGAATGTCTAGAACTTTCCTGGTGTGTATATAAAACGAAATGAAGGATGTGGACTGTAGGAGATGATTTAGGCATTTCTTTGAATGAACCTAATTGTTATCCCTCACTTTACCTACCTTGAATGTTGAATCCTAGTGAGCCCCATTGAGCCTTAAGCCTATTCTTTGATAGCTACAACATAATCTTAATCCTTTTTCTTTCATTAGCCTTGAATTTGATCCAAAACTCCTAAGCGCTTAAGGAAAAAATCCGAAGAGCGAAGGAGTGAGAAGCATGAAAAAGAAGGAAAAGTAGCAGTTGTAAAAGTTGAGAAAGGTCAAGGGTGCACTTGTTTGAAAATGCTTGATTATTGGTAGAGAGTAAGAAAGTAAATGAATGAAAAAGTTGTGTAAGTACTCCTTACTAATAAGCTGAGTGTGCTTAAATAAATGGAAACAAGAAGAGAAAATTCAAGAGTGAAAAGAATGAGGAGGAAGTAAGAAAAGAGATGTCCTTAATGAAGGTTGAAGTTATTAAAAGCGCTTGGGGAAGATAGCCACTGTTATTATCCATAGTATTACCTTCTCGTCCCTTGGCTTACATTACAACCTATTAAGTCCTACTTGATCTTACGTTCATACATCCTTAAATTAGTGGAGTAAAACACTAAGGGTAAGCTTATGGTTCACTACATGATGCATGTAAATTCTTTGAGAGAGCGAGCGTAATTTTATTCATATACCCATACATGCTGTGATTTAAAAATTTGTGAGTAAAAATGGGTAATTCTCTTGTTGTGAGGGCACATGTTTAATGAGAGATAACATTCATGTCGGATTTCCTGATCGGTTGATTTGCATGAGTTTGCTAAGATTGAGAGTCGATTCTTGAGGTTAGGAAGTCTTTAACATAATTGTATATCATTTCAATGATTAAAATCGTGCATGGTCTATTTTTTTAACTTGCTATCTTAACCAATCACTGTAGTCGTAGCTTGAATTTGTCTTGCTAAATTAGTTATGTATGAGTCTTCATTTACATGAGATGTAAAAGGGTTGTTCGAGGACGAACAAGGCTTTAAGTAAGGGGTAGGTGATCTTGGGCAAAATGGCATGCCCAAGGGATACTTTACAACTTAGTTTTGTCTTGTTTATATACTTACTTATATACATTCTCATGTAATTTTATGTAAATGTGAATATATATACTAACCAACGTGATTAGTTCTTGTTTTTGTAGTTTTAAAATGAATTTGAGGAACTAATCCATGAGTTGGTGAAGTAGAGGCATCGAATCGGAAGTAAAATGCGAACGTCGGCAAGAAGGATGCGCGAAACAGCCCACCTGCGCATTGGCAACGTGCCACGGCAGGCAGGCTGCACGACAAGGGCCGTGACACGCCATCAAACGCGCTGCACAAGCAGCGTGACACGCTGCCAACGCGGTCAGCTTCTGCCTGGCGACAGTTTTATGTGTTTTCAGTGTGCATGCGCGTTACCTCCATGTCACGGAGGCAAATTAGCGCAATAACCTCCGTGACACGGAGCTATTTCATGCCGGACATAATTTCATACACCTCTCATTTACTATAAATAGGTCCCTTAGCTCCTAAAACATTTTGTCACGATTTATTTCTGAAAAACTGCCAAGGAGTGAAGGGAGAAGTGGGAGAACTCACCTAGGGTTCATCAATTTCATCTTCTCTTCTACCAATTCTTGTAAGTATGTTACTTTAATTGATTTTCTTGTAATTATACGAACTTGAGTGGCTATAACCCTTCCTCTAGGGTTAAAACCACAAGGTATGATTGTGAATACATGATTTTGTTTTGGTTTAAAGTTATTGATTGTTGTTTTGTCTTATGTTCTTAATTATGGTTGTTTTTATAATTGATCACCATGAAAGCACACACGTTACACCTAGGTAAAAGCTTGAGAAAGTAAACCTAGGCAAGAACAAAGAATGTAGGGAGCAAGTTTGTATCTTACGATATAATTCGCTGTTAGGACAAGAAATTATACCTAATTTGCCTTGCTTGGTTATTAAAACGGGATGAGCTAGACACCAACTTAGAATTATCACATCACCACTCGTAGAAGTAGTTGTGAAGCTAAGTTCGGTTAAATGATTAGAGGTACGAAAGTCCCTAATCAAGAGCATAAACCCCGTAAACCACATCCACGTAATTGAATTGCCGACGAACTAGAATGTCACATCCCCGCTCAATGATGTAGTTGTGAGGCTAGTTTGTCGTGTTTAGAGGCTAGAAAGACCATGAACATGCAATTTTAATTATGTGAGACGACAATTGATAATTCCATACTTAAACCATTACAAAGCGTAGTATCACATGATTATCCGATGTTAGCCCTAGTTGCTCCTTGAATTATTTCAGAGTATTTCAATGACCACCCCTAGACTTAATTAAACTTTATCGAAAAAGTCTAAATCAACATTTGTGAAAGTTAATATCACACTTGAACTTGATAATTAGCTGAATTGGTCCAGTCCCTGTGGGTTCGACATCCGACTCTTAAAAAGGGTCACTGTATTACTTGTAAGACCACGTACACTTGCGTGTGCGCTGCTGCGCAGTCTCAACACCCGTCTCCTATTACTTAGCCCGTTGTTTTTATAAATCCAGAATTAGAGCCAGCCTGTCACCAGAAGTGCTTAGGCTCAGTAGTCCAGCAGTCCAGGTCCTAGTAGGGCACCAGGTGCCAGTCATGCCTCACAAGGCGGGGCGTGACACTACCGTTAATGCTGATACTGAGAACCTATGCCTGTATCATAATACGATACAACATGAAAAATCAGTACTTTGAATGTACTGAGTATGTAAGATGTAAGTAAAACATTAGAAATACATAACTAAATTGATAAACACTGAATATAACTGTAACAGTGTAACACGGGTACTGATTGAGGACCATAACAATATACTGTAATCTGAATAAGGTGACTGAACTGAAACTGAGACTATACTGAAATGAAACTGAGACTATACCGAACTGAACTGAACTAATAAATGGGAGAGTCTATAACTGACATATAACCATGTGAGATAAACATGGAGATCGATGTATACACCCCATCGGTGAAAGCCCACTGTACCTTGTCAGGGTATAGTGGTTGAGCTGGGTGATCATTGTCTGAGGCCCGTTCGGGCTAATAACCTACGGTGGCGACGTAGTTCTGGGAACCTGGGTGCGCCGAACTCCGGCCCCCTCGGTCCTCAGTCCTACTCCCACTGAAAATTCTAACTGTGACTGCTAGATTGATAGATCGAACCTGATGTCCCAAGACTTAAGTCAAGAATATGTATCTAGAAGTAACCTGTCACGACCCGAACATAGGCCCGGATCGAGATACGAAACAAAGAATCCCGAGAGGCTCCAAGTCGACCCATGACATGAATATGACATCTGAATTCAACATAATCAAGCGGAAGTCTAACATATATAATAAAGCGAAAATCTGGAAATACCATAACTTCTGAATACATAACACACGACTGAAACTGCATACATGTTATGTCTGAAAAGCCTCTGCTACTGACGGGTTGATGGGACAAGACCCAACTAACTCACTGTAGTCAGGAACTGAAAGTACTCAACACAACTGATAAAGGGACCTCGGAAGACGAGAACTCACCAACTGAGACTGTAAGATGCTAAAACTATGAGTCTGGCTACTGGCAGGGCTAAGCCTGGATATCCGAGCATGTATCATGAAAGGATACAACATAGAGTATGCGATCAATATGTGGAACGTACCGAGTATGTAAGGTGAGTAAAACCGCTAAGTAAAATTATAAATGATGCATATCATAAAATCATTTCATCATAAGAGTCTAAGAGTAGGGATTGCATGCTATTATCTGAAAACGTGATCTGAACATAACTGAATATCATAACTGAATCGAATGATCCAAAGCTGAAAATTGATAATCATAAGTAAAAATGAACATTGGGTCAAATCTGCTAAAACATAATATCATGACTGATGAACATGCATAATTGAAATCATGAGGAACAATGGGAGACTCGTCATATAATCGATATTGCCACAATAGAGCTTACGTGGTCCCGACTATCACAGTCAAGTAGGCAGAGCCGTCCAAAGCCTTGCCAGGGCTAAGGATGCTACCATGATATGGATATCAAGCTGAAGGCCCCTTGGGGTGGGGAAGCTCACAAGGAAGGTCCCAAATAATTTGAACCTGCCTACGTTGGCACGTAGTTCTGAGGCATGGGGTTGACTAACCCTTAGCCTACTCGGTGCTAGATACTACTCTAAAAAACATCCATATACTTTCGATCGTTTTTCAACGAAGCTGAACCATTGTCTAATAACGAAGTTGACTCGTAACATACATGCATAAATCTGAAATCATAACATGAGGAGCCTTGGGCTCAAATCATACCACAAGCTAAAAATAGTAGGAGTCTAGACTCTGAAATTCATGTGGTAAGCTAACACATGAAGTTTAGATAAATCATGAAACATACTTGATCTTATGGGCTTTCCCAATACATAAACATGCTTGACATAGACTTAATCATTCAAAAATATGAACATAGACATGGGTAATTCGAAATCATTCTTTTATCATATATATCTCATCATGCTTGAGTACATATATAACAAATCTCAACTTTCATGAACTTTCATGGATGGACATCATAACTTATAAAACTTGAAAATATAATTTATAATTGAAAATATTGTAAAATATGCACATTAATCATAATTCAATATTAGAAACATGCTTAGATCATACCCATGATTGATACTTAGAGAATTCACATGTTGGATTAAAACCTCATAGATTCGTCAACTAGAATTTCATGAATTGAAGAGGGATTTGACATGTGTGTGGATGAATACACCCATTCATAATCCTACATACCTAGAAGAATTTGATTTCACCAACCCTCTTGAAAGCCCAAAGGATTTGGGGAAGAACTTGATGAATCCTAAGCTTGATCACCCTTAGAACCCTCTAGGTCGCATGAACAGAAAAGAATAGGCTTAGAATTAACTTGCCCATCTTAAAACACACTATTATATACTTAAAACAACGTATTATAGGCCTTAAGAACTTAAAAATTATGGAAATGTCCTTAATAAATTCGCAGGAAAATACTCACTACCAGTCCTAATGAGGGAATGGACGACTCGTGCCCATCACCACGACTGGTGGTTTTATTCTCGCCGCCTGCACTGGAATTTGTCAATGCCGGTCACCACGAGGGACAACATGACTCATGGTGTACCTGACGACTCGTGGTGACTGATCGTTAGATGCACTATCCAACCTCTTCACCCTTTAGTCAACCCCTGACCACGGACCACCTGACGACTCGTGGTGGTGACCACGACTCGTGGTCTCACCTGCGGTGAGCCTTAAATCCCAAAACTCAACAAAGTCCAACCTCCTCCCCATGAGTTACTCAACGACTCGTGGTGCACCCAACGGGTCAATGGACGACTCGTCCTGTGACCTGGTGTAGAAAATTTTATTTTCTCCATTTCAATCCTCGAGTCTGATCTTAGGGCTTTCGGGGTAGTACATAACCTGAGAGTCTGAAGGACCTGATAACTGAAACTAAGGGTTCTAAGATTGGCCAGAGCTACTTTATCTGAAAGCGTCGTAACCGTCTAAAGAACAACCTGATAACTGATAACTAAGACTATGGAGTTTTACTGAACTTCTCAAGAGATTGAGCATAGTCAAACTGATCAGATGACATTTTTGTAAGACACTTAACATGCTACGCACTGGTTGAGATTGAACAATCAATAAATCAACTTTTAAATCGCCTAACTATACTATCATGGTGATCAGAAGGGAACTACCAGAATCAAGCTATATTCATATCTAGACAATCATGCAAGACTCTTTCAAATCACATTTCCAGAATAGGGCTAAAACACATACTTCATGGAAGGAGATATTAATATGAAATTTTAACTAGAAATAACCTTCAAAAATCACTAGAATTATTACAAGAAGGAAATTCATGATCTAACTAACAGACAACCCTAATTTTGATACTAAAAGGGCTAAAATTGATAAAGTTTTTATGAAGGTTTTGGGGCATAAGGGAAGAACAATTTTCTTGTTGAAATCTCGCATACCTGGAGTAGAGATTCCCTTGAAAAATTATTTGAGAAATCTGAGGAGAAACTGAAACCCTTGTTCTTGCTTTAGGAGAACTGTCTGAGTTTTCACATATTGAACTTGAGAAAAATGAGAGGAATGAGGAGAGAACGTCGACTAACTTCCTAAATTTCCCTGAAAATAACCCCAAAATAATGTAGTTTAGAACTTAAGAGTTTAGAAATTATGAAAACACCCTTACTAAATTCGCAGGGAAAATGTGTCACGCCCCGCCTTGGGGGGGTATGACTGGCACCTGGTGCCCTACTGGGACCTGAACTGCTGGACTGCTAAGCCTGGGCACATCTGGTGCCTGGCTAGCTCTATCTCATAATTCTGGAAACGAAGGGCTATACAACGGCTGTAAACACAGCCCCCGGCCCATTGGCCTATAGCCTCCTGTATCTGTACTAACAGCTGACCAGAAACATACCAATTCAGGGGAACCTATGCGGGCCGACAAGGCCACCATGCTGTCTAGTTATCTGTAACTTAGTCATAGAATATTAGAAAGTTACGTGACCAATAAGGTCACCACTATTGGCAAACTATGGCCCACACGGTCAATAGGGGTGGGCATTCGGTTTTTCGGTTCGGTTTTTTTAAATTTCGGTATCTTTCTTTCTCACGAATAAAACTGGCGCACCCCATGGTGAAGTACTTGGCTTGATAAAACCTTTATCCAATAAATCTTTCAATTGCTCCTTTAATTCTCTGAGTTCTGCAGGAACCATACGATAGGGAGGTATTGATATCGGCTGAGTGCCTGGTAACAAGTCAATAGCAAAGTCTATTTCCCTTTCTGGGGGAATACCAGGTAACTCATCAGGAAACACATCAAGGAATTCGTTCACCACTGGAACAGACTGGATTGTCGGAGATTCTGCTTGGACATCCTGGACTCTGACCAGATGGTAAATACACCCCTTAGATATCAACTTTCTCGCCTGAAGGTAGGAAATAAACCTACCTTTTGGCGTAGCAGTGCTACCCTTCCACTCCCGCACTGCTTCTCCTGGGAAGTGGAATCGGACCGTCTTGGTCCAACATTCAACATTGGCGAAACACGGTACTAACCAGTCCATACCCATTATGGCATCGAAGTCTATCATTTCTAACTCGACCAGATCTACTGTGGTCTGATGGTCAGCAACCTCTACTGTACACCCGCGGTAGATTCGGCTAGCTGTGATAGAGTCACCGACGGGCGTAGATACTAAAAAGGGCTGCTGCAACGATTCTGGTGCAATACTAAACTTTCGTGCCACAAATGGAGTAATATAGGACAAAGTAGACCCTGGATCAATCAACACATTAGCAGGGTGTGAGAAGATGGTTAACATACCTGTCACAATATCAGGTGACGCTTCTGAATCTTGCCTCCCTGGTAAAGCATATGTGCGGCTTGGACACGCACCTGTACTGGAGGCCCCTGATCTGCCCCGACCCCTGCCTGCTGAAACTGAGGGCCTGCGCCCAGTCGAGGATGCTGTGGCTCGTGACCCTGCTGATGCCCTATCCTGTCTATCGCGGTCCTCTCGACCTCTAGCTGGGCAATCTTTCATCAAATGGCCTTCTTGGCCACAAATATAACATGCGGTGGAGCCATATCTGCATGCTCCAGGATGGCGTCGATTGCATATAGGGCAAAGTGGTAGGGTATACCTACTCTGCTCCGCCCTCCTCTGTAATGGTGAATCTGCCATCTGCGAGCCTCTACCAGTCTCTGACTGCCCCCTGCGGCTGAATCTAACCCCCTGCGACTGTGGCGGAGGCAGGGGCCTGGGCGGCCTGTCTGACAATCGTGGCCTGGGTCCTCCCCGGGCCTCTCTCTGTAACTCAACTGGCCTGTCCCGGCGATGCTGTTCCTGATTAACCCTTCTGATCTCCCGTTGTCGCTGTCTGATGCCCTCAATATTCTGGGCAAACGCCTGAACTCGAGCACTGTCCATGTCCTCTCGCAGTATGGCTGTAATGCAAATCTCAACATATTCCGGATTCAACCCCATAATAAAGCGGTGCACTCTGGATGCCATGGTATCAACAAAGGCCGGTGCATATCGGGCTAAGGAATCAAACTGCAAGGAATATTCCCGGACACTCACGGCCCCCTGCTCTAGATGTAGGAACTGATCTACCCGAGCCTGTCGAATCTCCCGCGGAATATAATGATCCAGAAAGGCTCCTGAAAAGCTGGACCAGGTGGGAGGGGAAACATCTCTCCCTCGGGACCTTTCCCAGCTTTCATACCATAACACCGCAATATCCCGTAATCGGAATGCTGCCAATTCAACTGATTCGGTAGGCATGGCATGCATAACCCTGAAGATTATTTGCATTTGATCCAGAAAATCCTGGGGGTCCTCTGTCCGGTCCGTGCCTGTAAACTGTGGGGGATTCAGGGCTAAGAACTCTCGGACCCTCGAACTACCGGGCACTCCTGATGACTCCGCAACTGTAGACGGCATTGGCTGACGCTGAGCCGCCATCATCTGTGCTAACATAACTACAGCACTCCTAACCTCCTGGTCGGAAGGTGTCGGTATAGAGACTGCTGAAGGTAATGTCGCCCCAAGTGGCTCCTGACGTGGTGGAGACTGCTGAGGGGGCTGGGACGATGCCTCTGTAGTGCCCTCTGATCGGGCTGTTTCTAAACGAGGGGGAGGCATCCTGCTGGTGCCTTCCCCTGCTGCAACATCTAAGCTCCGACCTGTGATAGGATGTCGCCGGTCTGACATTATCTGTAACCAAAGAATATAGTAAGCTTTTAGGGACTCAACCCTATACTGTACCGCTCTACAGCACGACTGAATAAGAATAAAAGACAACCATCCTATCATGTCTTGCAGCCTCCTACCCATAGTATGTGGTGCACAACACATCCATGGACAAGACTCTACTTAGCACGGCTTGCAGACTCCCTGGGATACGACCTGCTCTGATACCAAGTTTGTCACGCCCCGCCTTGGGGGGGTATGACTGGGACCTGAACTGCTGGACTGCTAAGCCTGGGCACATCTGGTGCCTGGCTGGCTCTATCTCATAATTCTGGAAACGAAGGGCTATACAACGGCTGTAAACACAGCCCCCGGCCCATTGGCCTATAGCCTCCTGTACCTGTACTAACAGCTGACCAGAAACATACCAATTCAGGGGAACCTATGCGGGCCGACAAGGCCACCATGCTGTCTAGTTATCTGTAACTTAGTCATAGAATATTAGAAAGCTACGTGACCGACAAGGTCACCACTACTGGCAAACTATGGCCCCACACGGCCAATATAAAAGAAAGAAAAAGTGCTGACAGCTACACAACTGCACGGCCTCACACGACCGGCTCATCTAACCACAGGGAGATATATACAAACTGCAAGCCTCTAGGAATAGCAATAGAAATAATCGGGACAGGGCCCCGACCTACCCGTACTATACAACAAAAAGGAACTGAAATACACCTCTGAAATTCAGTCTCCGGATGACAGGAGCTGAGTACTCGATAGCTGATAGGAATCAAGTAGTATCGCCTGCTCGTCTATGAGTACCTGCAGGCAAGTAACGCAGCGCCCCACCGGGCGTCAGTACCGCTGGTACTGAGTATGTAAAGCAATAACTGAAAGAGATATCTGAAATCAATAATATAACTGACAAAACTGAAATAGAAAGAACTAGATTAACTGTCTGATGGTGTAAGTCGTACCTGTTCTTAATCATACTGGAGGGAGTAGGAGTCATACTTGGAGACGTATCATTCTACTACTAATCTACTCGTATCTAATGTAATATGGCATAACATACATAACATAACATGGCATACACAAACCTTACCCGGCCCCCATAAGCCGGGAGGTACAACCAGCACAGAATCTATACCCCTACCCCGGTCATCCCATCTCCTATAAATCCCGTAAGCATCCTGCCGGTCCCCTGGGTATGCACTTGGGCTCGCTGAGCCCCTGACTATAACTACATCTGAGTCCGGAGGACTCCTGAATCTACACCCGGGCGTATCCGCTCGACTGGGGTGTGTAAGGGCCGATCAAGGCACAATATGGGGAAATCTGGCATCCCATCTTCGTCCCCTGTGGAACGGCATGCCACTCCGTGGAGCGACGTATCCTCGTCCTCTGGCGGACGAGTTGATACAGCTATTGACCCTGGGCGGTCATGGATGCTAGGTAATCCAACCCCAAACAACACAACGGTCTCAACTAGTAATACTGTCTGCGTATCTCACATGCTGAGGCTAGTAGGGGTAAGGTATCGTATATATTACATGCTGAGCTACTGATAGTAATCTGTACGTATTTAATACGTACTGAGGCAGATAAATAAATATAAATATGAATATAGTCTCCTGTCGGGCTGTACTAGGGCAAATGTTATACAGGATAGTGTTTCTACTGAAAACTATGCTGTTTACTGAGTTTCTGTATTAACATGATCTGCTAATCCTAACATGCGTTCTAAACTTTATTTTAGCCTGCCATTCTATTTTTGAAGTGCTTTACAGATATTGCATCATCTCACGGGGTTTCAACTAGATACAAGGATATCTTAACATGTCATATTACATCACATACTGGGCATACTGGGCAATCTCTAACACTTGTGTTAGAGTCTATGTCGTACTAGTCGGTTTCATACAAGTTACAACCCAATGCTTCTCGTATCGTATCAATATTCATAATAAACGTAACATTTGACTTCTGAACGTTCTACTGGCCTAAAAATCACTATACTGTACCGATATTACTTAACTTGCCGAGGGAACTAGCTTTACATACCTTATCCTTGAACTATTCGTCCGTCGGACGAGGCTCGGCCGGTACTTCAACTATTTTCTCCCAACTGCATTCATAAATACGTTAATTAATACTAAATACAGCTTTATTGTAAAGAGCAACTTCACTTTCGATATAGTTTATAGCCTAAACTTAGGCTTATCGAAAGACGGTCGAAAACTCGCTATTTTTCAGTGGTCCCGAAAGGAGAACTATTCACTTCTCAGCTAGGAACACATAGACATTAATTTAGAGCAATTCTACTCACCTTAGTTCGGTGGCTCGCCGATTCGTCGGCCGTATTTCACGAAACTAATTCCGCAGGAATGCTCTTTGCTGTTAAATACTTCGGTATCTGGGATTAATTTGAGTTTGGGTAACGTTTAGCAGCGTAATCGGACGAAAATTATTTAATTTCCTTCGTCCCCCCTTTCTCTCTGCGTGTAACCTCTGTTTTCTGGAAATTTAAATGTTTTTTTTTATCACTTAAAACCGAAGTGGGGCTTTATATACTTGGGCCTGGACAAGGCCAACGTGTCACGGAGCCAACGCGGAGGCCCCTCCTCCGTGACACGCTGCCATCGCGGAGGGGCTCTGCCACGGCTCCTTCCGCGATGGTTCGACAGGATTCTCGTCCGATCTTTTTCCCGGCCTTTCTCTAGCACGTATGGCCTTCAAATATACTTAACCAACGTGCGAATAGGTCGTCTAGGTGCCGGAAATTCTACGGGGTATAACAAAATGACTCTGCCAGTCCTCACGAGTGACTTCACGAAGTTAGGTGGGTCACGACTCATAGCCCTTACTCGTGAAGTCTACTGGAAGTTTCCACCTTCAACTCAACACTTTGACCACGACTCATTTCACGAGTTGTGACGTGACTCTACAACTCGTGGCTCCATACGTGGTCACCCCTCGACCACGACTCCCTATTAGCCTGCCACCCACTTTACGAGCCACTCACGGGTCACTGGACAAGTGGTCCTGTAACTTGGTGCAATATTTTTCTGCTTTCTCCGCTTAAACTCTCGGGTCTGATCTTAGAAACTTTTGAGGTGTTACAGCGTGCTACAAATGTAAATCAACTAATTCCGCTAAGAATCTGTAAATAAAAATTTAAAATATTGCCTAGTTATAATTATTTTTTTACTTAAAATTAAGCTTAGATTGAATTAAACTTAGAACTCAAAACTTAAAAAATAATTTATTTTAAATTTTAAAAAATAAAATAACTCATTTTTAATTAAAACAAGTAGCTCATTTTTTAAGCAGAAAAATAGCCCATTAATTAGGCCTATAACCGAAAATCAAACTAGAAAAATCTGAACCAAACCAAATTTGAAAAAAGATCGAATTAAACTGAATTAGTTTGGTTCGGAGTCGATACACACAAATAAAAGAACCAAAAATTAAAAAATCGAATGACCACCGCTAGGGTCTAGAGAAGGACGCACCCCAAAAAGTGTGATTGTCTACCTTGTAGGCATTAGTGGTTGTTTCCACTTATCAAAATCTATCTTAATTTGAAACGACCAATTACAAATAAATAAATGTGTTTGTGATATGATATTAATTTATTAGTGTCAAAATAAGTCAGTAATAACTCACAATGTGATTTCATAAATGCTATTTTTTTAAACTAGTAACTTAAACTATATGTTCTATTCTACTATACAACTTTGTATTTTAACGTGTCTTCATAATGTTAATATTCATGTTAAATGTTAATCTTTCAATAGTTTAGTAATAGAAATTTTATAATAATTATCATGAAATATACATATAATTCATGCATTTAAGTATTCATGTAAAAGAGAACACTACTAGAGTAGATCAAACTCAATTCTTATATTGTTATAAGTATTAGAGCAAACTGAAGAAAAAACTACTAGAGTAGATCAAACTCAATTCTTATACTGTTATACAAACATATCTTTTAAATACTATTATATTATTTTTAAAAAAATTTATTTTTATTAATACGAAAGACAGACAAAAAATACGTACATTAAAACTAGTTTGCGAAATGGTGTCAATTTTCAGCTTCATCGATTAATTTGGCTGCACTTTGTGTTCCTCTCTCCCTCCCGTCTGCTTGTTTTAGTTTTATTATTGGGTGTTGATATTCAAACAGTGCCTGAAAATAGTGAAGTATATGAATTTTCTATCTCTAAAGAGTTGGCTTTAGTTTTAGCGCGCACACTTTCTCCTTTAAGAAAAGTTATTCTTTTCAAATTCATAATTATGAATTCTCTATTTCTAAGGAATTGTTTTAACTTTTAGCGTGGACTCTTTCTTTTTTCTTTTTTAAATAATTATTCTTTTTAAATTCATAAGGTAAAGAAAACAATCAAGAAAAATAAAAAACTATTCAATTTTTTTGCTCCGCCGGTCTTTGAAGTTGCACTCAAATTACATCAAAGAGATATTCCCACAGAATATTCTCCTCTACTAAGAAGAATATAAATGAAAACACATGATATGTGAGAATATTTATTTGGGAAGCTTTATTATTTTAAGGTCATTACTGGAAAGGTTATCCAATTAATTAGAATAAATTATTGAAGTCCTTTTCTTTTATTAAGGTCATCAATTTTTGTCTGTATCACTTTAAAATATCATTTTATTAATAAAATATGATCTGATATTTTATTTAATTTATATAAACTTTTATTAAATACATATAAAATTAATAATTTAAAACTTTAACATAAACTATTGATTAGACTCAACCCAACCTTATTTACTTTCAATTAAAATAAAGTTTTTATGTGGAATTTGATTACCATGAAGAAGAAGAAGAAGTATCGAGTCTTTTAAAAATGAGTTTGGGTTGTTTGTATGTAAATGAATTTGTCTAATTGCACGTGATTAATAAAAATAATGTTACACTTTTAATTTAAAATTTTATATTTTTCGCGTCAATTTCTGTTTAAAAAAGCGATAATATTAGGCTTAAATTTAATATTAAGGCCTCGTTTGAACATTATTTGAAATCAGATTGATTTGAAAATGAAGTTTTGTTTGGATATAGAATTTGAATTTATTAAGTTAGTATTTTTTCTTCTCAACATGAAAACCCCACAAGTTGTGCAAACTATAAAAAAAATTTAATTCTTATTCAATTTTACAAAATGAGTAAAACATAGTTCATAAACAAGATATCGGAATATCTTAAGGCGCCGCATTGATAAATCACATATCTCCATGTTCCTTTTATAAATACGTATATATATTTGCGATTATAGTCAAACCACTCTATAGTGACAACGTTTGTCTAAAAATTTTATGGTTGTTATAGTGAGGTACTGTTTATATGTATACTGACATTTGACATTTAGATATCATTTAACTGTTATAAACAAAAGTAATTAAGCAAATATCTTGTTTAATGTTTTTGTGTACTAAGAAGAAAGAATATATTAGTTAATTATTTTAACCAAAAAATAGAAAGAGTACGAATGTAAATAAAATCAAAGTCTTTCCTCATGAAGTTACGATCATACCTGGTGGATACTATTTTAAAATAATGTTTTCCTTTTAGATATTCATACTTAAAATTTACTATGTACATGACATTAATATGATTATCATGAATATTTTAATATTTATTTACACATAATATATTTCTTATAAAATATTATTGCACAATATTTGAGAATGACTGTTATAGAGGAATAGTTTTGCAAAGAGTGTACCGTTATAATGAACGTCACTTTCATTATAAGTAAATGCTGTTATAGAGAAGTAAAATATAACATGAAAAGTCGGTTCTGGAGAAAATCAGGCCATTATAATAAAATGTTGTTATAACGAATGAAATGACTGTTATAGAGAGAGTTGGCTGTATAAACTTTTAAATACACATAATTTTATAAATATGCAACAATCAACAATAGTAATAACCAGCTATTCTTTAATATAATCTTTTCATATGATACATACAATCTCTTCACGCCGAAAATGAGTCTTTTTTTATAAAATTTAAAATAACATAATTTTTTAAATACAAAATATAAACTTATGAATCAAGTTTTATATTTTTAATTAAAATTAAAATTTGATATTACAAATTATAATTTTAGGAGAATTTATAATTTCCAATTACATATTCAAATACTAATTTAATATTATGATATCAAATCAAATTTTCACATACCAGTTAAAAATAATTTTTATTCAAATAAGCCAAAAAAAAGAAGATATTTTTTTAATATTCGAAAGAAGAGCATTTTTTGCTATTTGTAATACGTTAATTAACGCATTTTTTCCTCTTTTGCTTCTCAAAAAAAATATTAGTAAGTTATCATTCAAGTAACTACTCTTATCTACTAGTGGTCTAGTAATAATAGCAGGTTAGGTGAGTATTATTTTCTCATATTTAATGAATTTTAATTTATATAATATATTTTTTTGATAAATAACATATTTTATTTAATAATATTATTAATATTTTATTAATTTAATAAAAAAACATAAAAAGTATATATATCTATCTAAAAATTTGTTAATTTAAAAATATTACAAAATGTAATCATATTTGTTAAGCTCGGTGCTAGCAAATCAAACTAAATAGGTAAATTGGGACGCAGGGAGTATATAATATTCTGACCATTGTCCATTTGCCTAAATAGTAGAAAGCAATTATGTCGCCGGTGCCGGAGGAAACAACGGCGATAGATTACGTGATGGAGGCAGCTTCTGGTGCACACTTTTCCGGTCTCCGGGTTGATGGCCTGCTCAATACTGCCTCATCTTCTCCACGCGCTTCTCCTACTCCTACACCTACTCACTTCTCCACCACTACCCCTTTTGATTCCACTGCCCCCAAACAGCCTTTCGTCATCGGTAATTCCTCAAAATTTTGAATTACTTCTTCAACTTTTTTATTTTTTGGTTGTCTACCCAATTTGTTGAAGAATTCAGTGTTAATCAAATACGTCTTAATTTTAGACTAGTTTGGGGTTGGCTATATGAACTTTCAGTATCTATTTTGCTGTATTTTAGGCCCATTGTATCTCAAGAAATTTTGGTCCGTTATAACGATCATCTGATATTCGTATGTCTCTATTTAGACACGTTTCATTTCGTCAATTCAATGTTTTGCTGACAATTTCACCAGATTAAAATGACTTTGGATATATAGGAATGGACAATATGACTTATATGACGGACCCTAACTAGTTTAGTATTAGAGGTTTAGTTGAGTGATTGATTTGGATGTTGTTTTCAAACGATTCTTGCACTTTTGCTTGGTGTCTGTCCCATTACAAATTGGGTTTATTCAATGGAGATACTATAATGATTTGACCTTATATTTCTTCTGTTACTTTCTGGGGTTTTGAACAGGGGTTTCTGGCGGTACAGCATCAGGTAAGACTACGGTGTGTGACATGATCATCCAACAACTTCATGATCATCGTGTTGTGCTGGTCAATCAGGTTTGTTTCATGTTCTTGTGTTTGCTTTCTATTTGATTGCTGGCATATAATTATAGTTTTCATAGCCACTTGTTCTAAAGTCACTATGTGGAAAGCCAGAAGAGCTACGATTGGCCCTGGTAAGGGGGGTTCCGGGAGGTGTACTGTGATTTATTCAAGTAATAAATAAATAAATAAAAGAGAAAAAAAATACATTCCTCTGAAGGTGGCATTCTGCAATTATTTCTTGATATGCTTGGCTATTAGTTAGCTCAGGTCTCTGTTGCTATGCTCTAGCATTGTCATAGAGTATGGAAAGTGAAGCTAGATTCTACAATGTTTATGAATCCTAATGAAAACTATATGCTTTTCCTCAAATAGGAACCACATTTCTAAAGTACATAAACTTAATTTCCGATTGTTTGGATTTGAGTATGTGTGCATGTTCATTATCTTCATGTTTGGGAGATTTCCAGAGAAGTTCCTTTAATCTGAACATTTATTTTTGGTGATATAAATCTGATGATAATGCAGGATTCGTTCTACCGCGGTTTGACACCTGAAGAAATGAAACGTGTCCATGAGTATAATTTTGATCACCCAGGTATGCAATATCCATAGATGTAACTGTTTAACTGGTGAAGATCTGGAAGTTAGGGCTACTGTTCTACGCATGACTTAATTTAACTTTTAGCTAACCGACCTCTGGCTCTATTATGCGCGGGAGCATGAGCTCTAACTTCACAATAATATAATGATATGCTTGCAGATGCTTTTGACACTGAGCAGCTCTTAGAGTGCGTTGAAAAGTTAAAATCCGGGCTGTCGGTTCAAGTTCCAATATATGACTTTAAAACCCATCAAAGATGTTCTGATAGCTTCCGCCAGGTATCTACTTGTGCCATGTTACTGTTGCATTTTCCTGTCTCCCTCCTTTTTTTTTTTTTTTTTTTTAATGTTAACATTTCACGCTATTCTCCTCATTTAGTAGTTTCAAGTTTGAGTTTGTTGAGTAACATGTTCTTGGGTTTGCTGATTTTACTTTGGATCTTGGTTCTTATTGCTACAAAGGATCAATTAATACCTTTAAGCTTATTTCCTTAGTGGCACATTCTTTACAGGAGTAACAAGATTTTCCCAGTTGATTTGTATCAGCTTGTGTCTGCTGCACAGTTTTTCATTTTACATGGCTCACCCGTCAATTTCGTTTCTCATGGGTCTATTAGATATTGTGCTTCTGATTCTCTTATGAAGAAAAATGTTTTAGAAAATAATGCATATAGCTTGCTAGTTAAGTTTCTTTTGTGTTTGTTTACTTTCCTTTAACAACTTAGCAAATCTGTGGCATGTAAATTCTGCCAGGTGAATGCATCTGATGTTATCATCTTGGAGGGTATTCTTGTTTTCCATGATGCACGTGTTCGCAACCTGATGAGTATGAAGATCTTTGTTGATACAGGTTCCACTTCTTTAATCAATTTTGGCGTACTGTTATGTTTCTGCAGAGCATGTGCATCTCCTTTCCAGCTTATCATTCGTCATCCATGTTGCTATTGTCATCATATTTCTTTTAGTTTGCACGCGTGCTCCATCAAGAGTATAAGCTTCATCTGCATGCTTATTCCAAAAAGGGTTTTAAGTTTTATGCTTTTACGGACAGTGCAATCCAATATGACAGGCTTATCTTTTCATTTTTTAACATATCAATCACTTTGTTAACTCCCCTCAAAGAAATTCTACCTGTGGCTGATTTCTAGATTTGAGAAAAGAAGGGCCGACTAAGTTATTTTCTCAATATTTAACTTCATCACTTTCAAGCATTGATTGGAGAAATAGTCATCTATAATAGGTTGACTTTTCATAGCACCATATCAAGATTAGGCTGAAAAGCAGGATCTCCAGGTTGTGTGTGATCTTGTCATGGTTTCATAGCACCATATCAAGGTTAGGCTGAAAAGCAGGATCTCCAGGTTGTGTATGATCTTGTCATGGTTTCAAAATCATTTCCTGACTAAAATGAATTCATTAATTTATAGATGTGAAATGTCTAATCTACTGTCATATACTCATGTGTGAGCAACAGAGTCTTTCACTAAGCAATTAGAAGCAATCATACTTCAACCAAGTTGTGGGAGGTTTTACTTCTGTACATATCCTGTGACGCATATTATCAGCCTGCAAGGGGACCAATTAACATAGTAGAGTACAACTTATACTATCTCACTATATGTCTGCATCTTACATTAAGCTCCATCTTTTATCCAACCTCAGGCAAATACTTATGAGAAAGTTTGGGTCTCAACTTTAGCTAAAACAGGACATATTAGATCACATTTAGATGATATTCAGTTCATCAAACCATAAACACACACAAGAAAGTAGTAATAAAAGAGTAAAAGATATAACATGAACCTACAAATTACGGAAGTTGCTATAGTAATTTAACGGAAGCTAGTAGTAGTTTGCTTTAATGCCCTTTACTGGTATCATGTTAATTAATTTACATAGTTGAACTATAGTAGATTACCAAGATCATGTTAGCTTTTCCTTCTGGCATCTCTTTAGCTTAAAAGTTCTTGCTCTACTAGAAGGAAGTGTTTTCTTTCGGAGAGTTATAGACACTAAAAGCTTGTTTGAGTATGCTTTAGTTTTACCCATTGAAACTATCTTGACGCTTTCGCGTATTGAAAGTTCTGTCTTTATATTGCCAGAAATCATTCATTTTAGTCATGACTGCACTTTACTGGTTAATTGCCTTATGCTAGATGCTGATGTGAGGCTTGCTCGTAGAATAAGACGTGACACAGTGGAGAGGGGCAGAGATATAAACTCAGTACTTGAACAGGCAAGTGTTCCTTTCTTAACATATGTTATACTGCCGTCAGTCCATTGTTGGGGATCAATGGTCTTTTGGTATTTAAAGTAACTAGGTTATTTGCTTTCTTAACCAAATCATAGTTTTTCACCTGTGCACCTGATGTTATTTAAATTTGTAAGGGAAAAAGTTAACTGCTATCCTTGTTTTTTGAGTTCAAAGTTAGCTCTTTTTAGTAATATCCGATGCATGCATATTAGTGTTGACTTCACTTAGTACTTCCGATCTCCTTAACCTGATATTATTTCTCTTTATTCAGCAAATTGTTAGTTATTCAAGATTGACATGTTCTTCTTAAAAGTGTAAACTCATGTATATATTTAATCCTGCTTATATGGCTTTAAGGTACATTTAAGGAAATTTGCCTCGGAAAATCTTACAATTTTTCTTCCAATCATGCAGTATGCAAAGTTTGTCAAGCCTGCTTTTGATGATTTTGTTCTTCCTTCAAAGAAGTATGCTGATGTTATCATACCTAGGGGAGGTGATAATCATGTTGCTATTGATTTGATTGTCCAACATATTCGCACGAAGCTTGGTCAGCATGATCTTTGCAAGATATATCCGAATGTGTATGTTATTCAGTCAACTTTTCAGGTATGCACATCACTGTTTATGATGTTAGTGAACGAAGATTGCTTTTCAATTTGTTAGCTGATGTGCAGATCATTTGAGCGAGACATCCATATGTATTGAAAACATCATCTTAGCTTAGGCTACTAGAATTAGCTAACTCTAGAACAAAATTGGTAGGTGAAAAGCAACATGATGTACTTGTAGGCTTTCAGCTTCAAGTGCATTAGTTTCCGAAGCTTAGCATAATTTACTTCCGGTCTTATCTCAAGGTCAAGTGGATGTGGACAAACAAGAAGTTGAGAGAGAAAGGGAGGAAGGGATTTTAGTAAAGACAATCATTCATGTATCTCGAGTGAAAAGATGAAGAATTTGCCTAACAATTAGGTCTAATTAATTGGTGAATTTGGTATCTTCTGTATGTTTCTCTACTAATAGACAATTACCTTTTTCTTTTGGTCTGTATTACAGATTAGAGGTATGCATACATTAATTCGAGATAAAGATATTTCAAAGCATGACTTTGTTTTTTATTCTGATCGACTTATCCGTCTGGTAAGTCAACTTTCGAAGCACTTTGGGTATGCCATGATTAACAGGCTTAATTTCTATAATTAGAACTTAGAAGGAAATTTCAATGAACTCTTTTCAGGTTGTGGAGCATGGTCTTGGCCATTTGCCCTTCACTGAGAAGCAAATAGTCACTCCAACAGGTATGTTCATAAAGACATTCTATATGATCTGAATGTCTTTTCTACTTTTCTCCCTTTCAGTTTTCTCTGTCATTACCTTGCGGACTAAATTGTTTCTTCTTGGAACGGATTAAGAATGATCCTGTCTACTTTTGAATATACTTGGAATTAATAGTAATTTAGTTATAAGTTGTGGGGTTTATGAAGTGTGAGCTCAAATGTCATACAGGTTTGCAGCAAACCGTTTGCTAGAGGCACTTGAATGCCCTGTATCATGATTAGATGTAGATTTTTGATCATCCAGAAATCCCTATGTTGCTTAAATTAAATGTAACTCCCTCCGTCCCAATTATGTGATACTGTTTGATTGGGCACGTAGTTAAGAAAGAAAGGTGCACTTTTGAAAGTTATTGTTTAAAACAAGTGTTAGGGATTTGTGTGGCTGTAGGTAAGATGAACCAACAACAACAACAACATACCCAGTGTAATCTCACAAGTGGAGTATGGAGAGGGTAGAGTGTATGCAAACCTTACCAAGATGGGAGATAGAGAGACGGTTTCCGATAGACCCTCGGCTCAAGAAGGGTAAAATGAGAATTTTAAAATTAAAATGTTTCTAAATATAAAAATGTGGCATTGTTTTTGGGACAAACTAAAAAGGAAATTGGAATAGAGGGTGTATCTCTTATTGAAGTAGTAAAAATGATTGTAATTCATTTCCATCGAAATAAATCCTTGACTAGATATTACCTCCTGATTGAGTGCAGAATACAGCAAGAGAAACTAATGTGATATCAATTTTATCCTTTTCCTCAGTCATGCAATTTTGGTTGGAATGGTCTATCTTAATGATTCAGCTTCATTATCTATTTGATGTGGAGCAAAGAACTGTGCCTATCCATTTATGAGTACTTTTCCATTCATAGGGACCATCATTCATCAGACCTTGTAGCCATCTGGAGGATAAATCAGTTCTGCACTCAGGATCATCCTAGCTTTTCGACTCACCCCTAAATTCTACCAATCAATCAACTTAGCTTCAATCCGAAACTAGTTGGGAATTACTCCTGCATTTATTAGAATGTTTTAGGTTCTTTGATGTTCATAACAAGTACAACCAACCAGGCCTCAATTCCAAGTAAGTTGGGTCATTTATATGGCCATCTCTCATACTTTCCTCTATATGCTACTTGCACCTTCTGTTGAATGTTCTCATTGATGTTCATAACCCACTTATATTATTTCCCTCTCTTTAATTTCTGAATGTTTGGTTGAGATAAACTTCTTGTTAGCTGTTCATTAGTGATTCTGTTACTTCTAAGCTTTCTGGTGCATGTCTGCTGTATATGAAACAAAGCTCATATTTTTGCTTGATTCAATTCCAGGATCAGTATATACTGGTGTTGATTTTTGCAAAAAGTTGTGTGGAGTATCCATTATTCGAAGGTGAGATTAGATCAGGCGTTAACAAGTTTTCTTCACCTTTGGGACATAAACTGGTTAAGAAGGAATTGAAATTGGACTGAGCTGGTTTTCTTCATTTTTTTAAAAATCAGTGGATTTCTTCATGTGTAAGCACAAGTATGAGCAATTACTGATTTGTTGGGTTTCAGTCCACCAGAGAGAAAATTAATTCTCACTCTAGACTTGTGCCAAGCAATGTGATACTTTTTGCTTTCTGCTTTTCATGTGTTTTTGTTGAGTTAAGTTGAATCATTTAAGATCTGACACTCAAATAATGAGCCTTCTTCCATGGGACTAGTACCTTTATAAATGATCTAAGTAAGGGAATCCAGATATATAACTGTATCCATCTTTTGTTTTACTTCGAATTTTTTAATCACTGTCATAAAATTGTTCCTCATCAGAAGAAAGACTAGGAGAATTTTGCTTTCTCTTGCTATACTTTCCAAACATGTGTATATACAAGTTTGTTCATAATTTAATTTTCTTTTTACTTCCCCTATCCTAAATTAGGTAAAGTTAATTGTCCATGCAAGGTGTCAAGGTTAGAGCAGAAATTTTATTGTTTTAAAATGGAAATGGGTCTGAAAGTGTAGATACTAGATATGTTCACTTGTTGACGAATGTGAGAGGAGATGACCCTTTGAATAGTGATGTATAAGTGTGTGAACTCCAGAAAGGAAATCATGATAATTGACTTGGGAGAATAGATGCTAGTTTTGTTTCACATTTTGAGTTTTGATAGTTGCACATAGGTAAAGATACAGAAAATGAAATTCTTTGAATTGTTCAAGACTTTGTAGAGGATATCCTCTTAGTTCAAGTAATGCTACCTATGACATTCATGGGACAGCTTCCCAAGAGTTTCTTCTCCTTTTGATTCTATCTTGTCCCCTTAGATTAGCTGTTGAAGAAATTCTAGTGTATACTCTGGATTGGACCACTTTATAGTCCTTAATCAGAACTTACTGATTTGACCGCTGAGAATTTTGAATAAGGGATATAGAAACAAACCTTACAAAAAAAGGGTGTAAAAACACAGTTATGGATCTCTGTCTTACATTTTTGGATACTGGGGCATGAGGTGTAATTGATTCTACTGGGGTTTTGAAAATAAATGTGGTGGTCATGGTTTATTGGTATTTATGCATCAGTCAAGCGGTTTGATGTTGTGCATTGGGGTCTCTACTTTATTCTCAGGACCATTTCATTTGCATAAAATTTATGTTTATTTGCAGTGGTGAAAGTATGGAAAATGCACTGCGTGCTTGCTGCAAGGGTATTAAAATAGGGAAAATCCTGATCCACCGTGATGGTGACAATGGGAAACAGGTGATCCATTTTGTTCTTTTTCTTTTCTGCTTCCACATTGACAGGATAACATGGATGATGTGCTGAATTGCATCTGAGCAGCTTATATATGAAAAACTTCCAAAAGACATATCGGAGCGGCATGTCCTGCTTCTGGATCCGGTACTTGCTACAGGTACTTATTTTGGAACTCGTGATATCTAGCTTTTGGAAGTTCCCATACGACAATCATTTTATTTGGGAAACCAAATCTCCTACTAGCAGAAAGAGTTATTTTCTCCTGCAGGTGATCTCAGTTCTTTATAATCCGATGTTTACTTTAGGACTTGGAAATCCTTCTTCTCTTGCTTTTATTTATTGGGGAAAGATTAAACAAGGGGAAAAGAAGATGTTCATTATGTGGATCAGGATTCTGGAGTTTAAAATATAGTAATACTAACAGTGCAGTTACTTGACTTTTTTTACCCGGTGCTTTACCTGGGGATGAAATGTCTTTTTCTTTGCTACCCTTGTAGATTTAAAAAAAAGAAAGGAATTTGATCATATATGCTTTTTCCTGTGAAGGTAATTCTGCTAACCAGGCAATTGAACTGCTCATACAGAAAGGAGTTCCAGAATCCCACATTATTTTCCTAAACCTAATCTCTGTGAGTTGCTGCATGTTTGTACCTCAGAGATATTTGCAATGACACAAAAGTTTTCATAGGGCATTTCACCATGTATTGACTTCTGCTATCTTTTCCTGTAGGCACCTGAGGGAATACATTGTGTTTGCAAACGATTCCCCTCTTTAAAAATCGTCACGTCGGAGATTGATCAGTCCTTAAATGAAGAGTTCCGTGTCATTCCGGGTTTGGGGGAGTTTGGTGACAGGTACTTTGGCACTGATGACTGATACTTCCCATTTTCCAAAGAGTGAGTATTGATGTGCTCCAAAATAGGAACTTTATAGCACCCTGTGATCTGTCTCTTCTTCTGGTTTATCAACTGTTTCAGCACACGTATAGAGAACATTCATACTGGAAATTCGTAATGGATGTAAAATCTAAACGACCCCTTGCTATATTGAAGCACATATTGCTTAATGAAACATACATCTCTTTTTAAGTGTGAATCAGTTATTTCCATTGATCTGTTGTTTGAGATGCCTGCAAATTAGGACTGTTTTGAGCCCCCCGCGCGCGCGTCTCTGCACTTCTGTATCTGTTAGCCTTTCAATTTTGACATCTAAGTTTGTATGCTGCCATGAGGCCCAAAAAGTAAAGAAAACAAGATATCTCTGCACATAAAAAGTAGCAAATGCACTGTAAAATAATCTAGGTATATGCAAATTGATCATGACATTATTATTAATGAAAATATATATATACACCATTTTATGCGAAATTAAATTTTGGGACATATTCTTTTCAATAAAGAATAATCGAGGTGTGTACAAGTTTACTGTATCCTTTTCAAAGATATGATGAATCGAATTTTGGGATGCGAAATTTTCATTTTTAATATACTACAGACCCTACTTGGCTAGGAAAAAGTATTTACGAAATACTAGCAAATATGTACGTTCTGTATCTTCAATACACAAATTCACATGTTAATATACCATATTATGCACAAGAATGCGATTCACTATTCTTACCATTATATATCATTAAATTATATAAAAATGCAAGGTATACACAATATAAATAATTTCTGCGGTATAATATTTTGAAGGGTGAATTTTGCGAATGAGTATCACATATAAATAATTTAGAAAAATATTCACAAATTGTTATAATTTAAAGAATAATTACTATTGATAACTATAATTTTTTTTAATCAATTTGAATTTCTTTTTAATGGTATCGAAACACGAAAAGGGTAGTTGGTTCGTTCCTTTCCCGAGGAAGACGAATTAAGTACTAAAGTTGAGAAGAATAAATAAAGATTTCATACCTTATGCTAGTTCTTTAGTTAGCTTAATTACTACTCATTGCTGCTGTTTTGGAGCTGTATTTGTTAGCTTGGAGTTGCATCTACTTGTTTGGAGGTGTATTTGTTTGCTTAATAACACACACTTACAATAGTGTACGCAGGATTTTTGATCAGCAGTGTCATTTTTAATTTGAAACACTTAATCAATTAAACTACACTATCATTTATATCTAAGAGTGTCACTTCATACGTTATATTCTCTATATTTATTTTTGCCTTTTAATTATACATACATATTTAATAATAATTTTCAATAAAGCAGTGTCACGTGACATCCCTCGGATCTTGCTAAATCCTCTCCTACACACTTGTATTTTTGAGTGTGCGTCACGCTTTACTATATGTATACGTACTTTTGTTTTGATTCAGTAAATGTATCATTGTAGTTATGTTTGGTAAAGTTTGAAACTATTGCCTCATTAGATAATTTTTTTAATATTATTTTATGTGCAATTTTCATAAATAGTACTGAATAGTAAAATAATTACATAAAATAATATAATTTATTAAAATTATAAAAATTAGCATGTTTTTATTTTCTGATACAATTTACTGTAATTATTATAACTGTATCTAAATTTCAAACACTGTAATTCCTTTTTAATTGGTGTTGTTTGTTCAATTCCTTCTTAATTGGTGTCTTTTTTAAGGGAAGTTATGTAATTAATGGAATTAAATCACTCTTTTTATGATCTTGGACTTTTTTTCCCCATATCTAAAATTTTAAATCAAAATTTCATAATCGTGTAATTTTTAAATATGAAATCGCAAATTTTGGAGAAATTTTTTTTTTGGTGTATCATCATTGCAGATTTAGAAAAATTTTCAAATTTATACTGATACATGTATCAAAAACTCATCTATCTAAATGGAATTTATGTATTTTACTAGAAATATTGATACATACTAATAAGCATCCAAAAATTTGATACATATACAAATGCATATATAAAAACAGTGACATCAGTTTCAATAATCAAATTTTTTTTAAAAAAAAACAGATACACAATCAAAGAATCTATAATTTACACAATTCTATAATATTAAATGTTTTATAAAAAATGATACAGTTGTCATACATTGATGAATATGAATGGGTAATTTTCAGTTTGTAATTTATTCAAAATAATACTAATACATGGGCAATAAATTAAATAATTGGCAAAAAATTTCTAAATTGATACACAAAGTAATATAGGTATTTTATATTCATGTATCACTGAAAATATTAATACATACTAACAACAAAATTGGTACAATATATTGCTACACACAAAGCAATACATTGGTACACAACAATTCTGAAATTATCAATAATCTGATATTGATACATGTATCAATTCCGCATTGATATACAAGACAAAAGCTTAAAAAAATTGCAACGTATCAATCTGACATTGATACACAAAGACAAAAACTTGAGAAATCTAGCAATAATAGATTGCTAATAAAATCTTCTGCTTAAATTTCTTCGACATTGGTGAAGCAAAGGCTTCTCCATCAGAAAGATTGCTAATCAAATATGAAATTTTGATTTCTTCGACAATGGTATCCCGGAGTAGTTAATGGAGAAATAAGAAGCACCCACCCATCACCTGATACAGATTAGAGAATAGATCCGGTAGACTAATAGGGAACTATAATTCTTTGTATCTTCTTCACTAAAAATTCGAATCCTTTTTTGCTTTCTCCAGAGATCTGCAATCTTTGTATCCAGATCACCATGGTTGAGAGAGAGAGAGGAGGGAGGGGGGGGGGGGGGGCGAGAAGGTAATCGACAGAAATAATGGAAATTTTGAAAGAGGAATGATGAAAGAGAAATCGGATGAAATTTTAAAAATTTGGAAGAAAATTTTTTGAGCAGTTACAATGAGAGGGGATTAAATTGGAGAGAAAACATAGTAAGTTGGAAATAGAATATAAAAAATTTGACACAATAATAATTGCTTTAAAAAATAATAATTTGCTATTTTTATAATTATTTTATTATTTTTTATAATTTTTAAATAAATTTAATAATTATTATAAATAGCTAGTTAAATTTACTAATTTATGTAATTTTTCTTTATTTTTTATTGCAGCTTAAATATTTTTGTACCACATATTCATGGGCTATTCCAAAATGAGTTAGGTTGTAGCCCATAGAAAAATAATGGGTTGATTGTTCCATTTGTCAAAAGATAGCAGCCATTTTCCATTTGACTACACTGTTCTTCACCTAATTCCTTTCTTCTTCTTCTTCTTGTTGTTGTTTCTACGTGCTTCTGAGTCCTAAAGCTCCAATAGCTCCAAATACTATCACAGATCAAAACTTTATCAATCGTTCGTGGGGTGGGTTGCAGAAGAATGGGGACCGGACGTGAAGTGGTAATTTCATTGGATGGAGTGAGGGACAAGAACATGATGCAGCTCAAGAAAATCAACACCGCTATTTTCCCAGTACGCTACAACGATAAGTATTACACCGATGCCATTGCCTCCGGTGATTTCACCAGGCTAGGTTCGTATTCTATTTTGGGTTTTGCTCCTTTTTGAGATGGGTTCTTCCTTTTGCATAATAGTAGGTGCCCAATAGGTTTTCTTGTGTAGAAGGTGCCAAATGCCAATAAAGACATGTGTGTAGTGATCCCAAGAGAATCAACTGATTAAGATTATGAGGGTCAAACTTTTTAATGGTCTGTGTGAATTTGGACATGGATTCTCTATTCTTTTGGAACTAAAATTTACATGGTTGGAAACTATAAAAAGATGTACTTTTACTTTTTTCTGTTACTAATATTTTTTAGAAATGTTTGATTTTTTTTCTCCGTAAGTTACAAATGTTTGAAATTTATCAGAAAAAACTATTTGATTCTCCAAATAGTAATACTGTTATATAAATGCTATGAGTAGAGTTAACAGGCACACCTATTTTACCTCTACAAGCTTATTTGGAAATGGAGAGAGGGGAGGGACTTTACCTCTCTCTCTCTCTCTCTATTTTTTTTTTTTGATGTGTAAGTTTAGAATTTAGAGCAACATTTTTTGAAGTCTAATGAAGATAAGAGGAGTAGCAGTTATAAGTTATAACAGTTTCTAGTGGATTTTCAGTGCAACAATTACAGGAATGTGCTGATAAAGGAAAATGGATAATAGACATGAGACAAGGAAAACCATAGGTAAATGTCAAACTTATAGGAGGGACTTCACTGCTTACTGTCTTACACAGTGCTACAACTCATGAAAAGGTTACAACAACAATTGCGCCTCTATCCCAAATTAGCTGGTTCGGCTATATGACCCTCTATATCCATTCTGCGGCCCTGCGCTAATTTGGTTTGTTTAGTTGCTCATAACAAGAATGACTCCAGAAAACAAAGTGGAAGCAAATTGAGGCTTTTCCAAAGGAGTTGTTTCTTGGATGAGTAGTCAAATGACTCCCCAATGGAGAAGGGAGTTAAGTTCAAACTTCAAAGGGGGTTCCATACCTGTTGTGGTAGTTTTACACTCTGATACATTGAATAAACACATTACTCTCTGTAGAGAAAATGAACCTCTTAATTGTAGTGTTGTCCTTTAGGCCTCTCTTGTGTATCTCAATATATTTGGTTGTTATAGTTTCTAGTTGGTACTCTGGTCTTTCCTTTCCTTTGTTTGCTGATCTTTTTCCTGACCCTTCCTTGCTGATTGTCTTGGGTTGAAATCTGTTGAAATTGTTTTTTATCTGTATCACCCCACTGTTACAGTCTGAATAAATCTCTATTTATTGAAGACGTATACGACTTCAACATTGTGTCTATATTCCTTAGAAAGGCAATCATCTCAGTGCCCCAACCCACTGCTAATGATGCAGAGCGGAACCTGTGCTCTTTTTCCTATGTTTACGCAGTGAAGTATAACAATGAAAAAACCTTATATATTACAAAAGGAGATGTTAAATTGACCTGTCTCAGTATAGTAAAATCAATTTTAATTTAAATACTGGAATGTATAATGTGAAAGCGCCTGCATGCACAGGTGTGAATTTCTTTCTTCAATTCTGAGTTGTTGGGGATGCCACTTCTCAGAGTACCTTCTTGTTTACCTGAAAGTTAAATGCAGATAGGAGACCTAGTGCTATATATCCTACTTAGACAGAAGCAGAAATGGTCCTATTCCGTAAAGGAGTAATGGAAAATTAGCAAGCTGACATTGACGGCAATTCGGCAATTATATCCTGTGATATGCATCTCTACGGTTTGTATCTCCATACCATCTCTAAGAGCTGTATCTCCACATCTCTAATTGCAGACTTTAGTGTTACTCTAGAATTTCTACATGCCATACTTGTTTCCCACTTGGTATCACATCAACAACTCTTATCTTCAGCGTCCTACTATTAATTAGACTGTTTAGATTCTCATAAAACATTTCAAATGATTTTATTCCCATTGTTTAGAAATCAGGTATTTAAACATCCTTTAGCTACTTTGGTTACCCCGAGTAAATGACAAATAATTTTAGTTTTTCATAGATTATTTGTTTTTATATTTGTGAAATAGATCCCTTTGTTTTTTAACCCACAATCGGGATATGTTGTTGTTGTAGCTCCCTTTGTTTTTTATACTATATGTATCATTTAAGAATTGAATGTGTTAAAAGACCTGAGCATCTAACCCGAAAGCTAAAGGCAACTGGTAAGTAGTTCACGACATTTATAACCCTTTTGGAATCCCTTACACTACTATTGTCGGATAACTAGTGTGTGAAAATCCAACTCTTTTGAAGCCCTACAACTTTTCATGTGTGATTGCAATCTGGGCATCTAATGAAGAAGTTAAGGAAACGGGTGGAGTAGCTCATGAAGTTTATAAATTCTTTTGGAAATTCATACACTACTCATGTGGGACCTAAGTTGCTCAAACTTGGGTGTAGGTGTCCGATACGAGTGTGAATCTAGTCCTAGAAGTCGGATCCTTCGTCGTCTAAATTTTAAAATTGGGGGTATGGATCCAAGTACAGATACGGGTAGGGGATTTGGCTAAAAATAATTCAAATATTTAAAAGTAGTGTTATAGGTCTAAATTATGAGATATTATGTGGAAAACTTAGAAGGTATGCCAAAGGAGAAAATATTGATTAAGAGGAGAATATCAAAAAGAGATAAAAGGAAAACGACTGGCACATAAATTTCTATATATAAACTATTCAATTTTCTTCATTTTTACCATAGTTTTTGTTTTGATTACAAAAATTATAGGTATATGTCTCAAATTTCCGGATACTCCAGTGCGAAGGTGTGAAAGTTGTTGAGGGGATGGTTTCAGGAGAAGTAGAGGTAGGCCGAAGAAGCATCGGGGAGAGGTGATTAGACAGGATATGACGCAGTTTTAACCTACCAAGGATATGACCCTAGATAGGAGGTTGTGGAGGACACGTATTAGGACTGTAGGTTAGTAGGGAGTAGAGTGTTGTTTGGGAAATTCCATACTAGTAGTTGTCCTATCGTATCTTGTCTGTATAGTTCTGATATTATCTATTATTTCTTGAACCTTATGTATCGTGTTACTTTTTCTTCAGATGATGTTTTGACATGATTTGCTCCATCTGGTATTTTCTCTTTTGGATTACTTTGACTTGTTTATCCTTGAGCCGAGAGTCTATCGGAAACAGCCTTTGAGGTAGAGGTAAGATATGCGTACACTCTACCCTCCCTAGACCCCACATTGTGGGATTATACTGGGTATGATGTTGTTGATTTTGGTCAAAATATCTAAAATCCGGTACAGGTCCCACACTCACACTCATGTTGTATCGACACGGGTGTGACACCGAAAGTAAATAGTCCGAGCAACTTAGTGTGGGACAAGACAACTATGTGGCTCGATATGTCTCGCAGGTCTAACTGGATTTTGGTTACACTTGAATTTACTGTGAACTTACTAGTATTAGGATTGGTTTACCAAAAGTTGGTTTTGATCTACGAGAAAGAATTTGAACATCCGACTCAAATCATAAAAGGAAAAACGCTGGATTCATCACAGGCAGAAGTAGGAAAGAACACATTTCTTCCGTCTATCTGTCTCCGTTGGAAAAAATCATAGCATGTATATTCTTGCTTAAATGTCCTACATTCAACATGCACCTATTTTGCTTGCTGCTGATGTATATACCATTTAAATGGCTTCTGCTTGAAGTAATACTCCTCCACCACTATTTAGGTGCTCTTTTTTTCGACACAACTATTGAGTAAAGAGTTGCAGTTTAATCATATTTTCAATGCAAGTGGGGAATACCGTTTGAAGATTTTAAGACCTTATATTTAGATAATTTTCTTGTAAGTCTAATATAGAGGGGTGTTAGCAAACTAAAGTGAAGGCTATTATTTTTGTTTCTACGCAAGTTAGAGAAAATTGTGTTTAATTGGAATGTCCTTCAAAAACTTTTTCCAACAATATCCAAGAAAATGAATATTTCCAATATTTAGTTCTTTGTTTCTGATCCAAGCTTTCAGCTTTTCAACCGTTAGATATTTCACAGAACTCTTTCTATGTTTTGTACCATCAAATGGATGCCCTTCCAAATAAATTCAATGCATGCATCTCTATCTGGACTAACCTTTCCCTTTGGGATCTTGGATATTCTTCAGAACTTACCGTCTTTAATGTATTTTTTTTGTGCCTGCAGCATATTACAGTGATATCTGTGTAGGTTCAATTGCATGTCGCCTTGAGAAGAAAGAAGGTGGGACTGTTCGTGTTTACATAATGACTCTGGGTGTTTTGGCTCCATATCGTGGGTTAGGTACTGGTAAGTGCTCTCTTATTCTGCTCTCCTTGTTCAAAATTAATGTTACCATATGAATTTCCATGTCTCTTTTCCACTTTGACTGCTCCAATATTTAGTATTATGGCATCAACCTTCATGTTGTCCTTTCCCTTTAATCATTGAAATTGGCTGGAAGGCATTTACGCCATTTCAGAACACAAAACAGAAACTTCTGATAAGTTATTTCATCTTTCTTTGACAAAATGAATAGCAAGACAGTGTCAAGTCGATTGCAACTTTCTCCGTACATCTCAATAAAATTGAGCTGCTTCTCATTTAGATCATCTTCTTATTCTGGAGCAGGTAAAAAGCTGTTGAATCATGTCCTTGATCTTTGCGCCAAGCAGAATGTTAGTGAGATTTATTTGCATGTGCACACAATCAATGAAGATGCCATCAATTTCTATAAGAAGTTTGGATTTGAGGTTACTGATAAGATCCAAAACTATTACACAAACATTACCCCACCGGATTGTTTTGTCCTGACCAAGTACATCACTCAAACAAAGAAACAGACGGCGTGAGCTTTTTGATTGAGTCGTCTTCTTGGTCAAGCCTTCACAGTATCTTTGAGGTTCTGCGCCTTCTAGTTCTAATTTTTGCTATTTATGGGTAATGTGGCCACATTGGATTGTGACTGGGAAACCGCCTCCCCCCTCTTCTATTAGAAAATTATCTTAATGTGCAACAAAATGACAGTTGAATGATTCCCCTGTAATAGAAATAGTACAGTGCAATGCAAACAGGAAATATGAAGTTTTATTAAAGTCACGGCGGATTATTCCAATTATACAGGTAATATCTGGAGGATTAAGAAAAACAGATTGATAATGGGAACACTTTAGCATATCATGATGAAGCATATTTATTGTCTATGTTTAAAGCAACTTGTGCCTTTGGTGAATATGATCTGCCTTAATCCAAGAAAACAAAACTGCAATAAGTGATGGAAATACAGGTGATCTTGGGGAATAAACAACTGCATTTTGTTTCTACTTAGCGGGTATACTTTTGAATTAGTCGAGCCACTGAACTTTGAATCAGATGTCTCAAGCAAAAAGAGAAGAGAAAAATATATAGACGCGTTGCCTAATTTTTCATTGTCATCAAATGCACAAATTTCCTTTTTAACATGTTTGGCCAATCTTGATCCAATAGTGCTAAAGATTATGAGTTGACATATTTAAAAACATGCATTAACATTTTTGCATAATTTCACCTATTCATGAGATTATTATTGTTCACTAATGTTAGAAATCTATGTAAATACTGGAGTCATGGGCAGAATTAGAATTTTTATTAAGGTGGTTCAAAATATAAAGAAATTAAGAGGTTCAACATTTATTTACATATATATATATATATATAATGGATTTCGAATGAAGTCCATGTGGTACCCTAACTTCGCTCTGGACTGAAGTGTGAATCTGAATGTAATTTCACCAAAATTATGCTAAGATTATGTTTTCATTTTCTTTTATAATACTTGATAAATTCTACTTTTAATTAATCTGTTGTAGTTTAAGCGCAATAAAGTTTATTTTAGCTGTGATATTAGGTAATAATACTAGTCCCTCTTCAACATAAGTACACGTCAAATGAAAATTCTTATGAATGTTGATTACTTATTAGCATGTTGAAAGAATTAGTTGATAATCAAAATTAATGTTTGATCTATCTTCTTAATTTAGTATTTTATACTGAAGAATCTCTTGTTAATCTTCTCTTCTTCTCATTTTATCCTGGAAAAAACAGTTGTCTCTTCCCACCGCAATCATGCCTTGCAGTATCAAATTAATTAATAGTAGGTCACAGGGGTGTACAAATAAAATCGATAAATGCATCAATCGGATAATCTAGGTCAAATCGAGAAAAAAATTTAATTAGTGGTTTGGTTCGATTTGATTTTGTGTTGGAAAAAAAAAACCCGATCATAATTGGTTTGGTTTGGTTTTAACTAAAAAAAGTCAAACCGAACCAAACCAATCCGACACACACACAGACACACACACACATGTAATTATAAATTCTTCTTTAACTTTTTCATAGTTTTTGTCTTTTAACATGTATTATTTCAAATTTGAACTTAGAATTTTGAATGATCCAATAAGTTTTATAATTCATAAATGTATGTTATTAATCAAATAACGTCCAAATCAAAATTATATTAATATTAATACTAACAAAAGAAATGATTTCAACACTAAAAATATAAATAATACATATTAGATATTTATTCTTTTCTTTTGTAGGTTAATTTACACTATGAAAATAAATACCTTAATTTTTTGAAAATATTTAGTTATATAATCAATATTTATTAGTCGTACTTGATTTGGCATGAATTAGTACTTTTTAGAGTATGATCATTTTCATTATAACTTATTAATTATTAATATTTATTTTATCTGAAATACCTTAGATAGTTGTATGTTACCAGAATTAAACAAAATATTTCAAGTATAAATTATATGTTTTGTATGGAGAATTTATCGGAAAAAAAATCTGAAAAAACCCGAAAAACACAAAAAAATCGAGGTTTAAAAATTTGACTTTTATTGATTTGATTTGATTTATAAATTTAAAAATTTAATATAATCGATTTGATTTGATATTTAAAAAATGCGAACCAACCCAGACTATGTACACCTAGGTATTAGGTAGGTCAAGGAGGCTAGTGGTGTAAGGTGCAATGGAAGAGTAAACGTTTCTTAATTCACAATTAGAAGTATTGAATTTGAATTTTAAAAATAAAATTCTTTAAATTTTTTATTACGTAAATTTAAACTAGCCGGCCGAATGAATTTGGGTCATAGAAATAGAAATTACTGTTAAGAGAAATTTTCCTTTTAGTAAACTCTTCACGAAATAAATCTAAATTAATCGAATCAATAAGCATTTGTTATTGAATGATTATTACCTAAAAAAAGGTCGTTTCTAATGGGGGACTCAATTTGAAGATTAACTGTGAGTTAGCTTTTCTTTTCAGGTTAATTTTACGTATTGTGACAGAACTTTATTTAATACGAGTATAATTTTATTGTTACAATATTTAATAGGCGTTTGAACATGTGATTTAAGATTATAATTTTAAATTAGTATTTGGATATGTGATTTGAAATCATAATTTCAAAATTTAAATTTTCAAAAAGTAAGATTTGAGATTTTAAATTTTTATAATGTAAAATTTAATCCATAAGTTAATTTTTTATTTTAAAAATCCCCATCATTTTAAAATTTGTGTTAAAAAATATATGCTCGGCGTGAAGATATTGTTCACACAATGTGAAAAAATTATATTAAAGAATAGCTAATTACTACTATTATTGACTAGTGAATCTTTATAAAATTATGTGTATTTAAAAGTTTGCAATCACAAATTTTATATTTATAAAAGAAAAATGAAGATATGCAATTTATCAATGCAGTGCCTTAGAATTTTCCCATGTTTTATTTATAAACTATGGCTCATTTGGTATGATTGTATATAATTTTAAATTTTTTTGTTAATTTTCATAACTTTTGGAATTTTTATGTATATATGAAAAAGGTACCGTTTAAAAAATTTAAATTATATTTTCAAATAAAATTTTAATTTTAAATCAATTTAATTTTAAATCATGTACGAACAAAACCTTAGTTGCTTTAATATGATAAAAATATAGTTTTGCAAATAGTCTAATTTAATGAAATTACTTGTGCTACTCCAATCATATTTATTACGTAGTATGTAACTTTATTACCTCTAAATTTTTGACGGAAGAGACTGGGATGTTCAAGGCGTTAAATAGACGGGTTGATCTGACTTTAAATATATTAAAATAAATTGAATTAAAATGAATTAAAAATCAAATATAATTTGATCCCTTTGATTTTTATTAAATTTTAATTATTTTTTTACAATTTATTTGATTCTTGAGTTTTTTTTTAATGTTATGATAAAGATAAAAACTTAAATTCATACAACTTTAATACAATTTTATTAAAATCTTAGTTGAATCTACATTAAATCATCCTAAATGTGAGATATAAGCTCCCCAAGGTGTTTTTTAATTTTTGAAACCACACCCATTTCGAAATTATTTTAATTTTTCAAATCTAAGTTTCAACTTTGAAGCTTCAAGCTTCATCCATGGTGGAATTTCAGATCGAATCTGAAAATTTATTTAAAATCATATCAAATCTATATCAAATAATCCTAAATCTGAGGTATAAATTTCTTAAGATGTTCTCAAATTTTTGAAATCACACTCAATCCGAAATTATTTTAATTTTTCAAAATCAAATTTCAATTTTGAAGCTTCAAAAATTTCATCAATGATGAAATTCACGATTTTAATTTACAAAAAAAAAATTAAAAATTGGAGAAATAAATAAGAAGGAAGAAATAAAAAAGAAGAAAGAAGAAATAAAGGAGGAAGAGGAGGAGAAGGGAAATAGTTTTTTTTTTTTCTAAAAAAATTCATCAATGGTTTCGAGATTTTAATTAAAAAAATTTTTTTTAGTAATTGAAAAAATAAAGAAGATAGAAAAAAAAGGAGGAGGAGGAGGAGGAGAAGGAAAATAGTTATTTTTAAAAAAAATATGTTATATTTTATAATATATTTATTATATTTTGTAAATAGAAAAATATATACTTATGTTTAATGATTTAACTATTAAGTAGTTGTGGAAAGTAAATTTCTCAATAATAAAATCAATCTAGAATAGTAAAAAATTGAGAATATTAGGGAGAAATAATTTTTATCTCTTTATAAATATTTTGTAAATTTATAATATTTTTATAGAAAAATTTTATCTTTACAAATAATATATTATCAGTTTTATAAAATAAAAATATAAAAATTTATTTTTTAAACAAATTAAATTATAAAAAGATGAGAGATTTAATTCCCACATAATTTCATAAGTGAAATATTTTTCATTTACCTGTTTGTAAAAGCTTTGTTTATTTTTATCTTAACTCAAATTTATAATTTTAAAATTAAACATAAAAAATATCTATCATCTGAATAATCTCTCTCACATTAAACGAAGAAGCACGTTTTTTTTAAAAAAAAAACTTTTAAATATCTGCCACAATAAAATATAAAAAACTATTTCAATAGTTATACTCTCTAATAAGTGTGAATAACAAAACAAGTAGCAAACTGTCAATACATGCGGAGACGAATTCAGAATTTAAAATTTGTGAGTTTAATTTTTAAAATTTTAAAATTAAATTAAATATATTTTTAAAATTATAGGTTTATGTCTATTATTTATTATAATTTTAATAAACTTCACATATAAATTTATATCTTGTGTTAAAATTTATAAATTTAATTGAATCCATATCTTATACATTACATTCGCTACTGAACATATGTGCTTCCAGAAATTAAAATTAAATTTGAGGCTATTTTATCATTTCAAGATTTTTTCATTAATTCTCATTACTAATTTAATGTGTATGATCCATTCTTTAAATATGATTCATTCGTCCATGTTACTTAATGACTGTAGTAATTGTTTAATTTTTGAATTGTGCAGACATGATTACCCTTTTGGAGGCCTATATCATCATGATATTGATGATTACATTGTGTATTCTTTATTTTGATATTTTAGTGATTAATTGATTAATATTTTTCTGATTCATTTTTATTTGTTTGATATTAATTTATATATTTTAAGATATAATAATTTTTTAAATTTGTAGCTATTTTTTTTGTGTATTTGTAATCTTCAAGAATAATTATATTATTATATAAGTGGAAAGTCATTAAAATTAAAAAGTTAGATTATGATTTTACCTCTATTAAAATTAAAATATTATAAAATATAATGACCAATTTATCCTCTCCCACCAACAAAATTACCCTCGTTAAATAATTAAATGTTTACTTTTAGTTTATTAAAAGTTGAAACTATAATCATATTATACAAAAAGTGAAAAGTCTTTATTAATGATATTATAAGCATTTTTTGAAAATGTCTCCTTTATTAATGGTATTACTAAATAAAAAATTTGTTATACATTTTCAACTTGATTTTGATTGGCTAATGTATTTTCTGATACATCTTTTCTTCCTTGATATATGCAATGGGGTAATTCTGATAATTACAATTAAACTAATTTTTTTTGTCAAGTGAAAAGATTTATAAGTTTGACAATAATCTGCTAGTTATCCTAATAAAGACATATATTAATAGAATTTCCTTATAATATTTATTACTTACTAATTTCATTCAACAATAATTTCTTGATATGTATGAGACTGTAATAAAAATGCGGAGGTTACGATTTCTTAACGATAGGATAAAAATTTTAAGACTTAAAGTATTTACAATTAAATGTGATATTGCTAATATTTACATTTGAATTATGTATTGTTGAAATATCAGATAAGTTGAATGTCTAATATATTAGAAGAATCTCTAATATTTTTAATTTTTTTACTATTACAGAAACTAGTAAGTATTATAGCTAAATTGAGCAAGTATAAGTACTTTTATTTTAAACTTAAATTATAACAAATAATTTTAAATAATTATTTTTAGTTTATCTATTGTATAATATATAATAAATAATAATATTATTTATATTGAGCCCGGAGAATGACTGAATTATTGAGACTAGGTTTATATATATGTATACAGCTTATTTCCTCACTTCAGTCGGAGAAAAGAGCTGGACTATGTCACTTTCCATCCACAACTGATTATTTTGTAAACATCAAATCCTCTCCTTCTTTTATGGTTGCTTTAGGCATATTTGGTAATATATTTGGTAATTGATTAAATAATTCAAATTCGCTAAAGAACAAACCGCTCTGACCGAGAAATTCTCTTGCAACCCCTTAATTGGCAGGGGGAACTATTTAATGCGAATTTAAATTAATACGAGACTTAGGTACTAATCAAAGGCCTAAAACTAACACATTTTCAAATATTCTTGTTGTTTGGCAAGTAGTGTTCAGAATATAACAACCGACTAGCTAAAAGAAATGTGTAGACAAAGAAAGATGTCATGAAATAGTGTCTCTCTCTTTTTATTTTGCACTTACTTTATACAAGAAATATATATGTTCTTCCATAGGTCCAACAGAAAAAAGAAGTTAGGGAAGCTTCCCTATTTGTTTGAGGCTAAAATCTCATGCCTAACACCTCTATAAGTTGGAGATTCGTTTCATACATTTATACTTTACGTCTTGAATATATATTTGTCTAGTACGTCAAGAAATATGATGGACATATGTTACATAAATTTAGTATTTTCTATTTTAATTAGTGTATCGAAAAATATCTTTTTAAGAAATATTCTCTTGAATATTTGATCGTAACTTGTATATATTCTATAGGTTCCAAATATAAAAAAGTTTGGGAACCTTCCTTATTTGCTTGAGGCTAAAGTCTCAATGGCCTTAATCGTAGGATATACTAATAATCATGTGGTAGTATAGTATTATGTTTCATTTTTATGTAACTTTTTTATTTTATTTATTTAAATTAACTTAATTTTAAATGGATCATTTTATTCTCATGTATGTGCTTTACTTATAAAGCAGACGATTTTGTGCCTGAAATTTTATGGCTCACGCGTGGAAGAATAAATTATCGATATTTATAAATTAGAAAATTATGTTCGCTATTAAAAATGAGGTTGGACAAACATTTTGATGATTGTAGCACAAAATTAAATATAATTTATTCTTGATTATGTAAATGATAGCATTCCAACTTATTTTGATAATACACTTTGTGTGTATTGAACGGATCAAAGAGAGATGATCGTTTCTTCGTATTGAATTTTTACATTTTAATTTATTTTATTTTTTAAAGAAAAAAAAATCACTTTTTACATTTTTTTTAATGAGAATCCCTTTAGATTCACAAATCACAATCACATTTCGAAATGACAAGCTTTCTGTTTTTCAAAAATAGGATTTTTGCTCTGCAGAAGTTTCCTAATAAAAGTACAAACATCTTGCAGGCCGTGTGTTAATATATATATATTTTAAATATTAATAAGTGGCTGGATTTATGTTAGATCCATATACTTAATTTTACTTTAGGCTAGTAATTAAGCTTTCAAAAAAAGGGTGTTATTATAATACTTTAGACAAACCTCGAAAAGAAATGAGAAAGAAAAATAAAGTGTAACATATTTAAAATAGAGAATAATTTGCATACTACTCATTCGATTTAGCTTAGCTCAATAGAATAAATTCCTAAAATTTATTGGATTATACGGAATAATATATATATGATTGGGGTGTGACAAAATTTGACGTTGATGCTAGTTAAATAGTAAATACAATTAGCGGTGAATTTAAATTTAAATGTGATAGATCGATTTTTAAAGTTCTTAGCACACTAAATTATTATATTTTTAAAATAATGAGTGAGTTAACATATAATATTATATATATATATATATATATATATATATATATATATATATATCAATTTAGAGAAATTCTATAAAGATATAAATTTTGGGTCTAACTCAACCATAAAAATTAGTTCAGGTAATGAGAATTATTCAAGCATGATATTAAAAAGACCACTTACATCTCTTAAAGGATTGATGTGGGAGCCCCCCTCCCCCTCCACGTCTAGAACTGAATATCTCATATAGAAGTAATTTAATATAAAAATTAACACCAAAAATGAGAATTAGAATAAATTCTGCTCTGTATACTATATAAATTTAAAAAAATAATTCTTAATTCAATTATGAAGAAACACCTACGAGCTTTAAAACTTGTTGCAATTATGAAGTATGGCTAGGTATGAACAATTGAACATAAGCCAAGTCAACATAGTTTTGCTGTCATTATCATATTGACAATCACTAGCCTAATTAAAAAAAACATTATGAAAACTGCGATATATATATTTTTTCTAAATATAAATATATATTTTTAATGGTGGATTAAATGAAAATCTTAATATCATCGTCCATCTCACTTTGTTTTAATTAAGCTCACTTACTTTTAGTTGGCTCTCCATTGAATATTGTAGTTTTGACTTTTTGAAGCTATAAGCACGATTTTTAAATACGAAACGTGTAAAAATATGTTAAATCATGAAAAGGTAAAATTAATATATGAAATAAGAATAATAATTTTAAAATAGAATTCGAAATTAATTTTATTTTATATATAATTTAAACTATTAATTGAATAGAATTATAGGTCAAGTTTTAGTTATTTTTTTTAAAGAAATAAAATCATCAATTTAAAATTAAAATTCTACCTTTTAATGGGATTTATTTTAAATTTGAGTTTCAAATTGTATGACCAAATACCTACTTAATGTGTTATCTATTATTCTCTGTCTTCGAGAGATCTTTAGATAATTATTTTTGCTAGAAATTGTTTTTCGAAGTGTGCAGTTTGTATCGTTAATTGACGAACTGCTCGGACTAATATTTTTCTGTTTTAATTTATTTAATATTACATAAATTAAAATAGAGGAATTACTAGTATTAACCTTTCGTATCAATTGTAACAAATAGCAATTACGGGAAGAATTCTCCACTATATAAAGCATATTTGTAAAATTTCGTATATATACGTAAATAACACTCAATATTATAAAATATATTAAGAGTTTTTAGTTTATAAAATATAATAGTATATTTTTGCTCAAGATTTAAAAAAAATTCGCTTAAATTTTTGTCTATAAATCCGATATGAAATGTGTATATTTCGCTTAAGATTTAAAAATTTCGTATTTGAAAAAGATATGAAATCTGCATAAAATGTGTTTATAATAGTATAAAATTTATACAAAGATCATAGTACATTTTTAAAAATTTAATACATCTATAACAAATATTGTATATAATTAATACAATTTTCATACAAATTTAATATGACTACAATAACATAAAACTCAAATTCATACAACTTTAATATAATTTTATTTAAACCCATACCAAATCTATATTAAATCATCCTAAATTTGAGATATAGGCTCCCAAATATGTTCTCTAACTTTTGAAATCATGCTTATTTTGAAATTATTTTATTTTTTCAAACTCAAGTTTCAACTTTGAAACTTCAAGCTTCATCCATTCACTATTAGAAATAGAGATTTTTTCCACCGCAAATCAATAAAAAATTTATGTTTTAAGACATGATTTTCTCACTAATTTTCCACCGAACTTGTTCACCGAAAAAATGCATGGTGGGAAACAGTTTCTCACTAAAATAGTGAGAAATTCCATGACTTTTTCATGTGAAAATACTATTATTATTTTTTCCTATCGATAATCAATGGAAATAGTGACTTAGTTTCAGTGGGAAATCAGTGGGAAAATAATAATTTTTTAGTAGTAATTGTGGAATGTTAGATTGAATCTGAAATTTTAAAAAAATCACATTAAATCTACACCATATCATCATAAATTTGAGATATAAACTCCCAAAGATGTTTTCAAACTTTTGAAACCACACACAATCCGAATTATTTTAATTTCTTAAAGTCTAATTTTAACTTTGAAGTTTCAAAATTTTATTAATGGTGGAATTTAAAATTTTAGTTTACCGAGAAAAATATAATAAATTGAAGAAATATAAAGGAAGAAGAGGGTTGACACTTGACAGTGAAGGAAAAGGGGAGGGGGAAGGGGAAGGGGTGTTGGCAGTGAAAGAGATAGAAGGAGGGTCAACACCAAAGGAGAAGGTGTTATACTTTGTAAATTAAGAAAAATTATTGTTATGTTTAGTAACATAGCATTTTAAGTAGGTGTGATTTGTGAAAGGTAAATTTTTTTATGTGTATTGGGTGAATTTAAATAGCTTCTAAGTTTTAATTATTGAAAAATACTTTTTAATGGTTGGAGCTTAATTTTTGAGAAATACAAATACTTATAAAGAATAAAACATTAAAACAATTAATCAAAGCAAAAAAAAACTTTTTAATCCAAAATAAACCCCTGAATTATTACTTTAACTTATTTAGCTAAAGGTTGAAAATTTATTAAAAATAATTTTTTTATCCCACGTTACAGAAATAAAATTACTGATATAATTAATTTAGCTTAAAATTACTTGATTTAAAAATTACTTTAAATTTTATCAAACACTTTAAAAGAGCTGCTTTTCAGCCCATTCAAATAGGTCAACATGAAAGAAAAAAGTCCTTTTTTGTAAATTTATCTATATAGATTGATAAAGAATGAACGGTAAAAAATATATTTAAAGTATTAAAATTTTTTAAAAATTTATATTTAAATTATTAAATATTTATTTTTTTCTATCTGAACTATCGTCAATTATTTAACAACACATACATCAACGGTCACTTATTTCTTTTTTTAAACCTAAAATATCAGCATCATTAAAAACCCACACACTTATATATTAAATATGAAATATTTTAAATGTGTTTTTTCCCGGCTCACTCGTTAATATAAAAGGAATAACCAAGAAAAAGTTGCAAAAGAGAAGCCAAAAAAAAAAGGGAAAAAGTTGTTTCTAGATTCTGGCAGCCAGGCTGCCACTAGCCCCAACACCACATTGGCACGTTCACAACAAATTCCGTGGTCAAATACGATAGGCTCGTCATGGCCACAGTCCAAAATCTTTACGAAACCAAAATTCTCTCTTACTAAAACTTCACACATCTCAGCCCTCCGTTTTCCCTTCACTTTGAAATTTCAACGTTCCAAGATTCACTGTTCTAATTTCTTACCCCCGCCCCCTTCGCCCCACTTTCTTGGCTGCCCCACAAGCAAGTGTACAATACAACTATACAACACTTCTGATTTCTCTCATTGTTGCCTCCTCCATGCACCACTCCTTATTTATTTATTACACAACCTGATTGTATATCTATTTCAAAAAATCATTCTCTCTCCTTCTCTCTCACAGTTCATAGGATTCTCCGTGGAGGGCTGTTTGTGGGGGTTGTCTGCGTTGACAAAAAAGGTTTGTTCTTGATCTGGGGTTCTCTTAATTCTCAGTTGTTTTTTAGTTCCATATATGCTTGTTTTGAAATGGGGTTCTTTGGGGCTCTTTTTTTTTGTGTGTATTTTTTTTCTTTTTCTGTTTAAGCCTTTGAGAATTGGGATTCTGTGCTGGATCTTATGTTTGACAGTAATGTAGCTAATGTACATGAAGTCCGATTGAAATTTGTTTTGTTCCCTTTAATTATGCTTGCAGGAAGGTTCTCTAATTTTGGACTGAGTGACGTACTCAGTTTCAGACTCTTGGTTTTAAAATCCCATTTCCTGTTAGATCTGGCTGTGTTTAGGAACCCCTGTTGCTGTTAAACCCTTTGACCTAATAAAAATTCAATCTTGAAACTTCCTATTATCTGCACTATTGGTCAATCTTAGATTAGTGAATAACCTTTGACCTTAAAAATTCCAATTTTTGTACCCCTGAGCTGGTGATTTTATTTAGTTTTGAGTGGGGCAAAGTTGTTGGGTTCCATCAAGATGAGTGAATCCAAATCAGAAGTGCCAGTTAACAACCCCCCCTCTTATTCCAGAAACTTTCCTGATTTCAAACAATCTGTGAAGCTGAAGTATGTGAAGCTTGGTTATCATTACCTCATTACACATGGAATGTACCTATTTTTGTCCCCTCTAGTTATTGTCCTTGCTGCTCAACTCTCTACGTTCTCGCCCAGTGACCTACATCTTCTTTGGGAGCAGCTTAGGTTCAATCTCATATCTGTTGTCATATGCTCTACCCTTTTGGTCTTCCTGTCCACCCTCTATTTCCTAACCCGTCCTCGCCCTGTATACCTTGTTAATTTCTCGTGCTATAAGCCTGAAGATGCCCGGAAATGCACAAGGCAGATTTTCATGGAGAGGTCAAAGTTGACTGGTTCATTCCCTGATGAAACTCTTGAGTTCCAGAGGAAAATTCTTGAGAGGTCTGGCCTTGGTGAATCAACGTATCTCCCTGAAGCTGTGCTGAGGGTACCACCAAATCCTTGTATGGCAGAAGCACGAAAAGAAGCTGAAACTGTTATGTTTGGTGCCATAGATGAGCTCCTTGCTAAAACTGGAATTAAGCCAAAAGATATTGGAATTCTCATAGTAAATTGCAGCTTGTTTAATCCAACACCCTCATTGTCTGCAATGATTGTGAACCATTACAAGCTTCGTGGAAACATTGTTAGCTACAATCTGGGTGGAATGGGTTGCAGTGCTGGTTTAATCTCGATTGATCTTGCAAAAGATCTTCTTCAAGTCCATCCCAACACCTATGCTTTGGTGCTCAGCATGGAAAACATCACCCTGAACTGGTATTTCGGGACTGAGAAGTCCATGCTCCTTCCAAATTGCTTATTCCGGATGGGAGGTGCTGCTGTATTGCTCTCCAACAAAGGATCTGAGCGAAGAAGATCAAAGTACCAGTTGGTGCATACTGTCAGAACTCACAAAGGTTCAGATGACAAGTGCTTTTCTTGTGTTTACCAAATGGAAGATCCCAATGGAAAAGTTGGAGTATCGCTGTCAAAGGATTTAATGGCTGTAGCCGGTGATGCTCTAAAAACCAATATCACTACATTGGGTCCTCTTGTGCTTCCCATGTCAGAGCAGTTGCTTTTCTTTGCCACGCTCGTGGGAAGAAAACTATTGAAGATGAAGATCAAGCCTTATATCCCAGATTTTAGATTGGCCTTTGAGCATTTCTGCATTCACGCTGGTGGCAGAGCTGTGTTAGATGAAATAGAGAAAAACCTGCAACTCACTAACTGGCACATGGAGCCTTCAAGGATGACATTGTATCGATTCGGAAACACATCAAGCAGCTCCCTTTGGTACGAATTGGCCTACTCGGAAGCTAAAGGAAGGATCAAGAGGGGAGACCGAACATGGCAGATAGCATTTGGTTCAGGGTTCAAATGTAACAGTGCAGTTTGGAAAGCTTTACGATCAATTAATCCAGCCAAGGAGAAGAGCCCGTGGATGGATGAGATCGACCAGTTTCCTGTGGATGTTCCAAGGGTTGCAAAAATCTAACAATCCAACAGAGTTGTCATTTAGCTTAGCGTTCCCAAAATTGAGGGTGATTATTCTTTATCAGTTGCCATTTGCTGTTCAGTTGTTTCTCTTGTGATTCTCAAGCTAGTCTATAGCTGATTGAGAAGCTTGAATAGGGAATTCTACTTGCTCTCAGTTAGTGTTATGAGGATCAAAGTAAGTGTTCTGATGTTTCTGGATATTGAGTTTAAGGGTCATTGACTTGTTGGTAATTTGGAATTCAGGGGGCAAATTGCTGAGAATGTGTATCAGATTTATATTCATGTACTTATTTCTTATTCATGATTTATCCTGGAAATTGATATTCATTCACCATGTAATGCTGATTGTTTAATCAGTGCAGATCACTGCTTATGTGGAGAGCAGTTGTGTTTATTCTCTTTCAGAATAAGTTTGCTTTATATATATCCAGTCCCCCCCTATTCATTGAAAAGATGCTAAAGAAAAAGAAACAGAATTCTCCTCTGAGCCTGCGGTCCATGACCTTTTTTTTGTTCCTGTTTCAAACAAGAAATAGAGAAACAACCTCTCTGCCCTTATAAGATACGGATAAAGCAATTGTATTTGTGAAATTACACCGAGTACGATAAATTACACCGAGTACGATGTTATTGTTGTTCAGACAAGCAGCTACTTTTAAGAGAAGTGAGCTTAAAGTTATGCTTTGGTAACTCAAATTTATTTATTTATTTTTGCGTCGGAGTTCTCACTCTTTTTGTGCTCTTAGTGACTCAATATTATTGGTAGACATCAGTGCAGTTCCTACTAAAAATGTATTCGTCATTACCTGCTAATCTTATCTTAATTTTTAAAAAAATACAAAATTCTGGTACTTTTTATAGTAAATATTTCTAAGACGTCGAATTAGTTCAAGGGATCGGAACGATATTCAAGGGTGTGTTTGGTACACGGAAAAATATTATTTTATTATTTTAATGTTTAGTTGGTTAAAGTTTTTTTGAAAATATTTATTTTAGGAAAACAAGTTCCATAAGTAGCATTCAACATTGATTGTGTCCTCCACACCCTTCAACACATCTCATATTCACCCCACTCCTAGTAGTCCCCCATCCTCACCACCCCACACCCCTACTCCTACTCCCACCTCCACAGTATTTGTCTAGATTATATATAAATAATTTTGAATAATATTTTTTGCTTACGTACCTAACACAGTGTATTATATCACTTTTACATGGGCTGGTGAATTAAAGGTGACAAAAAAGTTTCAAAACTAAAAAAAAGTGGCACAAATTCTAATTATTGAGTAGATGTGATAATTTTAAGATTAGTTTTAATGACACTAATTTTAAAAACTCTCAAGTTTTATTATTTACCCAAAGCTCCTATTTCCTCCCTACCCCTACTCACCCCCTCCCCGCCCACGCCACCCCCCTCCGCTCCTCTCCCCCTTCCCCCGCCTCATCCCCCCCACCATCTCACCTCCCTTTCCTCTACCACCACCACATCCTCCATCATTATCGCTACCCCCTCCTTTATTATCATCACCATCACCTCCACCAGCTCCTCCTCCACTTCATTTGTCGTCGCCATCGCCGCGCAGTTAGGATTTCAATTTTACAACAATAGAATGCAGCAATTGCTGCAATAGATTTAGTAACTGCTGAAAACATATGCAGCAACTGCTGAAACATATTCAGTTGTTGCATATTTTTCAGCAGCTGATGCATATTTTTCAGCAACTGCCTCATCTATTTCATCAGTTGCTGAAACAACTGCAGCAGATGCTATTTTCTGCAGAATTTTTTCAATGGCTTAAAAAAATATATTTTCAAGCTCACGATCAGAGCGAAAAAAAAATAGTAAAAATAAGAATAACACAATAAAAAAGATGAACACAACGATGATAGTGACCGCGGTAACGGTAGCAGCGACAACAACAACGACATAGATGGAGGAGGAAGAAGAAGAGAGAGATCTAGAGAGAGAAGAGAAAGAAGAAAGTGATATGAAAAGATAAAAAGAGAAGTTAAATTTAAATTTTGAAATTGAAAATTTAGGAGGGAAAATTTTTAAAAGTTATCAAAATTCTAATTTACACCCTAAAATTTTTAATCACTTTAATTATATGTACTTTTTAGTTAATGATAGTTGACCAAGTCAATGTCACAATTTTTAATTTTAAGACTTATTTGTTACCTCTCACTCAATTTTCTCTTTTACATAATAAAAAAAAGATAATTATATTAAAAAGAGTTAAAAGTACAGTACAACAATACCATATCCTTTGTAATGCCATAAGCGGTGATTGAAAATAATAGAATATACGTAAACTTTAATCCTCTATCTTTAAAGGATAGAGAACTTATTTTCGATAGATTTCGAATAAAAAAAAATTATAATAGATGAAAAAGAAAGTTAAATTGAATTTTTCCATCTTCGAATTTGATCGAATATGATTCATAGCTCCAGACCACCCCTATTGCTAGGATTTTTTTTTTGTTTTTTCCCCATTATGCTGAATAAAATCGTTACTTATTCTTAAGATGTTTAAACCCCTGAAATACACACTTAATAGATGTGTCTCTTAAATTTAATTTGGAAAGTTGAAGGGTACTTCAACAAAGTTTTGCCTGCTTGATAACTTGAAATGATGAAATTTGAAAATAATTCTTATTTTATTTTAATTTTTTTTAAAAGTTTCGTTAGTATTCTAAATAAATGATAAACTTTTTGATTGTTCCCGATACATATAATGAAATCTAAGTACTATCCCCTATTTGTGAAGAAGGAGGAGCTAGTGAACTAGAAAATGACAAGTCCAGGTTATTAGGAATCCTTCTTCCACTTACTTAGGATTGGACCTCTCTCTCAAGAAATCTCCAATCGATTGACCTGCAATAATACCTACAGCTTCCCCCAATTCAACCAGGTCGTCATGAGTAGGACTCCGGCCATAACATAATCCTCTATTTGACAAAGGGAGACAGAGAGGAACAACAAAGTTGGAAAAAAATTTGTGTAGCCATTAATTCTTTTCTAAAACTTGAAGAAATTTCTATCAAAATGTTGAGGCGCACAGTGGACAATTAGCTTAAACAGCAAATGCGGTAGCAAAAGTAATTATAAAAAAGGGATATTAACCACATTAAAATCATCTCCCTCTTTTTTTTTTTTGTAATTTTTTTGCATTATGTTTATTTAGTTATTTCAAATTTCTAATATATAATTTGAAAAACAATGAGTCGACAGTCACCGATTTATGACTTTTCTAACTTTAAACATTTAATTATAAGTATTTTAATTCTAGAAAAGAGAAAGAAGAGAGAGTCTTCTAATAATATTTAGAATCTTAGTCTATTATTTTATTAAAATTTAGATATTTGTTATAATTAATTGTTTGTAAATCAAAGGAGAAGATAAATAGAGTACTTTTCCATTTAAAGTTGACTTGGTCGTTGCTTGACCGAACAAAACTTTTTGTAGTTTGAAAAATCAGATATCAATTCTAGTTTAATATCGAACTTTAAAAAGTATTTATATTCTTAAATTAAAAATCGTAAAATTTATTAAAATATTTTAAATTTATATAATTTTAAATATATTATAAAAAAAGTGATTAAAAAATTATATAAAATTTTATGCAGACTAAAAAAAATGAACACACTAAAACGGAAGCAAATAACTTCGTCAATTAGGTGTAGCCAGTAGGCAACTTCCAAAAAATATTTTCCATCTGTCTTTTTGATATTTGTTATATTTCGTATATTTAAGATATCACACATCTTTTTTTTTTTACACTATATGAAAATCACATTTTTCTTTCTTTAGGTTTATTATCAGATAACCAATATCTTATGAAATTAGATATAGAATCAGAAAATTTTGGAAAACTATTAATATAGTCAGGCATATTTATAGAGCCTGTTTGAATTAGCTAAAAAAAATAATTTTAAAATAAAAATATTTAAAGATCAAAAAAATAAAAAAGTTGAAATTATCAATTTATCATTTTAAATTTATTTTATATATTTTTTATTTTATTAAACACTTAAAAAAAATTAAAAGCTCAGCTTTTAATCCAACAGCTCATACTCTCTGATTCTAATATTTGCAAACACAACCCTTTCTCGAAATAGACTGTAAAAAAAAAAAATTAACCTATTTATCCTATCATTTTAATTGTCAAAATCCACTAGATCTACAATTTCAAGCCAAATATTATCTTTTCTAGCTTTCAAATCTATGGGAAATAGCAATTATATAGTCCATGGAGCCCATTGCTGTCTTACTTGTTGGCATTATTATTTTGGAAGTCCAACAATTTTTCTTAATTACGGTTTTTCACAAATATTTTATAGGTAAAAAGTTACGATTCATTGTGTTCTTATATATGTAACTTTTTTTTTCCCCACAAAAAATTTAAAATTTCAAGAAATCAATGTGATTTGAGCGAAAATTAAAAAAATTGACACTCATACTTGAATTCAGAAGCGATCAGAAAATTAAATCGCGTGTGAATTAATATTTGATTCTGAAAAATAAAAATAATCAGATGGAACGAACTTTAAGAAGAGAAATAAAATATTCCAATGAATACATAGATAGATAATGACCATTATCTATTTATTTAATACTTTCTATAAAATAAAAATAAAAACAATTTATGTTAAGAGGATAAATAAAGACAAGACACATTTGGCTGCAGAAGAAGGTTTCCCAATTTTCTAAAAAAACAGCTAATCAATCATATTTTTGTTCGTTTACATTGTTGACAAATTTTATTGATATATTCCATCAATTCAAACCTATAGTTAGTCAATATGCATAATAAAAACTGACGGATCAATCAAAGATTCATTAATCTATAATATATGCCAAAGTCAGATTCTTGAATATATAGAATATGACTCCCACGTCCTGCACCAATATTCCTAAACCCTGCAATAATAAATGGTGCAAATTTAATTTAAATTCGCGTAAAAAATTTTTAATACAAGAGATAAGTATTTTATATATATTAGAGATGATTTCATTTTTAAAATTAAAGTCCAAAAAGTTTTGATTAAAAATTAAAAAAAAATACTTATCACTTCATCATACTTTCTGATGGTTCCGATTCAGAAGGCGCATATATAACAACTTATTGTATTAAATTGAATGTATTAACATTTTCTCAAAGCCAAAGGATTAATATTCCAAGAATCATATTCAGCTAAAATGGTTCCTCTAAAATCACTTGACAGGATTAATTGCATAATTAGATCTGTCAGTCGATATAAGTTAAAATTACATTTCTTAATCCATATTCGAGTCATAAGATCAATCAATAATGTTAGAAGTATTTTAAATTACAAATCTTAAAAGTATTTTTCTTCTTCTTAAATTTTATGTCAAGTGCCATATAAATTAAAACAAAAAGTTACGATTTTGCCCTAAACTTCATGTGAACGCAATATGTATATATCGTATACCAAACCATCCTTATGACGTGAAATAAACATAAATATATATTATTAAATTAAAAGAGTGGATCTGCACGCCTTGGTGGGAGATCTAAGATAATTAATCAAAATTATTAGATATAGAGAGTTAATATAAAATTCTTTCTGTTTTTCTTTTTTTTTCTTTTATTCGTGTTAAAAAGAATATATTTTTAGTTTTTGATAACTTTTTAATTTCAATTTTCTATATGAATGTTTCAGACCACAAAATATTTTGGTTGGTACATTCTAAGTATCTCTAATTTAACACCACAAGATTCAAAAGTCATTCTTTACTTTGTTAAATTCGGTATCAAAGTCAAAATCAAAAAAACAAATTTGAAACGGAGCTGGGCATAGTATTACTTACTGTCGGAAATCAATATTGAGTGAAGGCGCATTTGGAAGAGCAATGGCAGCAAGAGCAGCATTAGAAAGAACCATGGTGGTTCCTTGCCTAGTAGGCCTGGATACTGACGTCTTTGCCCTGTCCACAATCTTGATCTGAATGGTCTCTCCTTGTTTACAAGCTCTGGGCAATACAGAGTTAATGCAGCTGACCAAATATTGTCTGCCACATGCTGCTCCATTGTCCCATATCCCTTCCCCTGCTGCTGCAAAGAAGTTGCTCGATGGGAATTGTGTTGCATCACTCCCAAAACATGCCGTCGCTGTTAAAAAAAAATACTTAATTAGTACAAGTGAGCCGACTATATGAATTCTGACCGTCTCTATAATATATGTATATATGTGACCTTTAGGCAACGAAAAAGATTAGAAATTATCCTTTAAGAGAATTTAATTTGAACCCCCCTAGCTTTACCATTAAGCTGAACTTTTATCTTGTGTCGAGGGCAGAGGTGATTTTATTGGCAACATTATGAGGCATGTTAAGTCATGGTATTTGCATAAATTAGGTATAGTATATATATATTTCTTAAAATTTGTATAGTATTATGCTGTGTCGTCATATCACCCATTTAACACGAAAGCTAAATGATGCATTTGGTTGAAAGTTGGGCACTGACTTTGAGGGTCGGGGATCATATCTTACTTGAGACATTTTTTTCCTCTTTTTTTAGTGGTGCGTACTCATGTTTTAGAAATCTTAGATTTGTCCCTGATCGAGGAAATTCAATATTTAATATGTATACATGAAATAAAAGTTTGACCCTATATACACAATATAATTTGCGGATGAAAAGAGTTCGGACCAAGCCTATATGTTATGGTACGTTAAGATATGCTGCCTAGATTAAGACTTCCCTTCTCCAAAATTTATGTCGGAGATCAAAATGCTTTGTGCAGCGTACCATTTTTTTTTTAATTTTTATGGAAGACAAAAAAGAGAAAAGAAGAAAGAAATTTGAGGTAATGCATAATTAGAATGAATAAAACTTACGTGTGTATGGTGGGCTATACTGGCTGGCAGTTCCAAGATCAGCTTGGGAAGCATGGAAGAAGTGAGCAAATAAGAAGAGCATTGGCAGCCATGATGAAGCCTTTGACATCCTAAAAAGCATAATAGTATTAGGCTTGCTTATAATCTGCAATCCATTACAACGGTATATATACATTACAAGAATAATGAGTAATTAATTAACTTCCTTTTGTTTCAGGATTTTGGGTCAACTCTTCTTTTAAAATACTACTCCTCGTGTTTCATTTTAATTGCTAGGATAAGATTTGCATATCCATTAAAAAATAATTAATGGAGATAATAATGCGACTAATATAACCCTATTAATTTTTTAAAAACATATAATAATAATAATAATTCTTTTCACATTTTAAAATAACTTTAAGTATTAAAGATAGAATTGAAAAAACATGATCAATTATCTCTTGAATTTTAAAACTAACAAGTATTTTAAAACAACTATTTTTAATATACCAGACAATTAAAATGAAACGGAGGAAGTACACATTTTCAGATTTACATTAATTAGGTAATCTAGATAGAAATTTGCACTCATTTTATTTGAAAAGTACTAATTTTTTATGAGAATTTGGCTATGATTCAAATTCCAACGAAATATTCGTTGAAAATTAGCAATTTTCTGATAGAATCAATGACTTCCAAATCGTGAATTTACCTCTATCGCATCCACTCTAATAACTTGTGTCCTCAACAGTAAATTTTGCGATTTAAGCAAAATCAATGTCTTGATCAAATCATATATTATGTGTGTGAAAAAAATAAGTATAGATATAATTAATTAGGTATACATTTCAAAATTCAATATTTTAATTTATAAACTCACGATATCTAAATTCTGAATCAATATCACTATCACATCTTTTTTTTTTCTTTCCATTTTCTAAACATTCATGGATAGATTTAAAGCTTTTTGGACGTGACATTTATTAATTGGGTATCCATTCAAAGTCAACTATAATATATATTATTAATCTCTCATACTACCCTCTTTGAAACATACCATACATATGTAGGAAAAGGAAAAGGGGTAATGTCCCCTTCAATATATTTGGGAATACTTTATTTAAATCGTGGAAGGTCCAGCGAAAACTACTTTTTTATCTTTATTTTATAGAAATAAAATATCTTTTAAAAATAAAATTTTTATATACTTTACATAATACAACCTTTAATATATTTGAAAAAGAAAAAACATTCACATAGAGAATGGAGAAAATCTAAAATTAATCAAGACTATAAAAACTAGTAGTTCTAATGTGTACACATTAAGTACGAAAACTTTCAATTTGACATTGTTTCAGCAAATTTGACTTTTTCCAAATAGTACTCCTCCGACCCGAAATACTTGTAAGAAGAATTAATTTGATAAATTTTCAAAGCTATATTAAATTAGATTAATTTAATATTTTAAAATTTAAATTTATATATTTAAAAATTATATAAAAATATATTTTATATTATAATTTTTTGCATATTAATATAATAAAAAAATATTTTTAAATAGTAATTAAAATTTATATAATATAACCCTTGACATGTAAAATGTATAAATATTTTGAGACAATAGAAGGGCTAGTTTTTTGATTTTTGACTTTTTTCGATGTTACATAGAACCATCGCATCCTTATTATTAATTTTTCGTGGGGATAATAGTAGATGCGATAAAAATAAAGTTATGTTCGTGTTCTCTAGAATTATTTTAGTATTAAAAGAAAGAGTATTGGAGGTGCATGTGAATAGCTGGACAATATATACAAAAAGAACAAGTCATGTGAACGGCTGCCGACTATTTAGCCCGCTCATCTAGAAAGTGCTTAATTCAATTTAGTTACGTGGAATTTATTTATTTGATCTTGACAGAGATTAAGAAAATTTTAAAAAAAATTATGTAATTTTAAATTAGAAATATATTAAAAAATTAAAATATTTTTAAATTTTTTAATTTTAAATATATAATGTTAGAATTTAAAATTTCTCATTCGACTATCCTACTTTAATATTATGCACTACAATTCCACATAATTAAGCTAACAACACCTAAAGTATGTACCCACAATGTCTATTTTGCTTCTACTTATCTTAAAATTTTTACTTTCTAAATTATTAGTAAATTATTCAAACTTTTTCGTTGACACTCCCACTATCAAATTTGAAATCTGGATGAATATACAATATCATTCTTTTAAAAATAAAACTGTAAATACTTCATATGCATACTAAAAGTATAAGTTGCAGTAAATTTTTACATTTTATTTAAAAAGAGTTATGGTTCAAGGCTGATGAGAATTGTTTTTGGCTCTAGAAAAGCAAAAGAAGTCATATTTAATCTAAAAAACATGTATTATCAAAAGATATGCCGCACTAGATGGGATGGTCTTTTTTTAAGTAGAGATTTCGATTTCGATTTGAATTTTAATTGAGTATGAAATTTTTTTTTATAGAAAGCGTTTCTTCCGAATGGGCTCTGCATAGCACGAATTCGAATGGATATAATTCCAATATGGATTTAGGACATCAAATATGAAAAAATAAAAAAAAATAAAAAAATCTAGAAAACATGTGAATAATTTGGTAGCACACTAAAACAAATTAGTAGTCTATTACACTAAAACTAACCTCACATGCCCATGTAACAAAAAAAAAAAAAAAAAAAAAAAAAAAAAAAAAAAAAAAAAAAAAAAAAAAAAACATGCCCATGTAACTGTGCCATAGACTCATCAAAGCCCAATTTTTAAACAATACTCAATTGTAGCTTTAATTATTCAAATCCATAAGTCCCGAAAATCAATCAAAAATCTGAAGGATTTATCGGAGTGATGGACGGTCACCCAACATGGAAGGCAGGAGAAATTACTATTTTCCAAAGTGCAACTTGCAATATTGCATACGAATTTCATTCTATAACACTCTCAATATATTTGGATTCAAAAATTTCGACTAATTATTGATCCATACAGTATCTTTTGACTTGTGTATTAAAAATATGAATTGAAGTTTGAATAAAAGAGGGGGAAGAAGCCCTGGATCTGCTGGGGGATTCATTCAATCACGTAATTTTATGATATCCATCTAAAAGTTGTGCTGATATATAGGGTTGTTTGCTCCTATTTTAGGTTGATCTATATAATCCTTGGGACAAATAACTTTTTGTGAGGCATGAGTGTATATCCGCGCTGTTAAAGAGCGTGTGCCCCGCTAGTGTAAGTTCTATTTTTAAGGGAAAAAAAATTAATACTGACTCATTTGAAAGGCAAAAATTAAAGATCAGTCCATTTGATCCATTTGAACGGCAGATTGTGCAATTAGTTTGATATATAAACAAAATTAATCCACGAGAGATTTTATAAAAATATTTTTTAGAGGACCTTATTTTTTATTTGTTATGTTATATATTAACCATAATGTAGAGAGAAAAAACTATTAGGTAATTAAACAAATTATATATATATAACATTTAATAAGCATTGGACGAATTAATTTTTGACCCGTTTGTTAGCCTATTTCAATTCAAGTAACAATTGAATCAATTATTAACTCAGATTGGTTTTGACCCATCCATTTGAAACCCTAATTTTAGTCTAGAAGGAGTTCTCAAAGATTGATGTTAATATGTGCCCCATCACTTATTCCTTCTGTGTTCGTCCCTTTTAATATGAAAATCAATTAAGTGAAACGGTGTTAAAGATGTATTATTAGCCAACAACTTTGTGGAATCAATCACCAAGAAATTCACAACCAAAAAGAGTTAAACTAAAAACCAAGTCATTGAGAGGAAGCCATACATACCTTGATAAACTTTTTGATGCAGAGAGATGAATAATGCCTGCAAAATAATTGGAAAAAAAAGAAGATTAAGTTTAGATTGGTGATTCAAGAATGGTATTAAAGGACTTAAAAAGAAACAAAATCTAGAATTTAATTGTATTTATCATTATGAGATTTTTGATATCAGATTTACCCGCCCCCCCCCCCCCCCCCCAAAAAAAAAAAAAGAAAAACACACACACACACCTTAGAAGCAATCAATTAGATACTTGATTGGCGGATGCTTTATCCACAACAGCATTAAAAACGTTACCTTACAAGCAAAAGTTAACAAAATAATGGTATACGTCTCTTTTGGTGCGGAGTAGGAGTTGGCATGATATACTAGGTATCGAATTATATAATTATATAAGTAACTCATATTATAAATTAGTATTAGTGCAAAACTAATTATTATGATTGTTTAGATTAGCTCAATCTTCTTTTTATAAACATTTACTACTTACTAAAGGTATAATAGTTAAAAAAATAAAACCTCTACTTATTAATAGTTTCTTAAAGGAAAATGTAAAATAAAAACACGATAATAAAAATGAATTGGAGGAAAAAATAACTATTTCTGAGGAAGTCCAGTACAAAGTTTTTACTCATGTCACCTTATTGATAGTTGAGTCCTACGAGATGGTCCTGCAATTTCCTGTGCAGATTGGCTGAATCAGCAGCAGAAAGAGAGAGGCTCCCATCCATATTGATGTCAACCTTCCAGTTTTGCTCATGCACAATCTTGAGTAAAAGAGGCGATGCTGTAACTATCAAATTGCAAAGACTTACTTGAAATCATTTATAATTTGTTACTCTCCGTCAAGTATTAACCGAACTCTGTCGGTTAGATTTGACGAGAATCATGAAAAGAATGGTTTACACAATTTGTTTCCTTGTATCTCAATTTGTTTGATAAATAGCATATTTACAATTTAGAAAATGGTATCACAATTTCAAAAAACTAGACATCCATGCCATGACTATCAATAAGATTTTAAAGATCGGCTCTCCCTGGATATCTGGGGAAGGGAATGACATCCCGAATGTTTTCTATCCCGGTGGCAAAGAGAATCATTCGTTCGAAGCCTAAGCCGAAACCACTGTGTTTTACAGTACCATAGCGCCTCAGGTCCAGATACCACTCATATGGCTCTAGTGGTAGATTCATATCTAGTATCCTGCAATTAAAACAAGGCAAATCTCATTAAAATTTTATCATTTGTTATTACCTTAAGGTTAATTAATTCTAGTTTATCTTGAGAACAAAAAGTAGGCCAAACAAACAGTAATGTAATTCTACATTTTAATCACCAACTATAGGATCCAGATACATAATCTTGCTTTGTCTTCTGGATGGTAAATTTGTCATACCTTGATCTGAGGACCTCATAATCCTCTTCTCTTTGGCTTCCTCCAATTAGTTCTCCCACCTGCAGAGGAACACAAACATTTGTTTATGCAGTGGCAGACAAATATACTCATCATCTTGAATTGTAAATTTGTAGCGGGGGATGCAGGAGCTATTCATTTGCTCTGATCGACTTTCCTGAAAAGCTAAAAGCATGCAAGCCTGGACAGACGTACAATTCTTTTCACTATGTCCAAAAAGTGGCTTCATTGCATCAGGAAACAGTGTTGTTTGATTTATTTAGTAACCCAAAAATTAACATCTCTTCAAGTACAACATCGTTTTAGTGAGATCAAGATATAGCAATTCATATGTTTGGAAAATTTTCGGAAAAGCTTTTTTGAAAACTATTAGAAAAAAAGATTGGTGAAAGATGCGTTTAGATGTAGCCTTTCTGAAGATTCGTATGTGGTCAACAAGCAGCTTTGTTTAAAAATTATGCAAGAACTTCTTCAAAATCTTAAACAAGCATTTTTAAGATAAACTGTTTGCAAGATCTCAAAACATTTTCCCAGACAAGCACCACCATTTCAAACAGACATTCAGCTCCCACACTGATGCCCTAACAGGAGATCTATGCATTAGCTGCAAAAAGCTAGTCTACTTGCCATTGATTTGCATCAAAGCATTCATTCAACCTGCTTGTGGATAGATGGTGTAGGAAACCTGTATTTTAAGACTAGAAGTTCTTCCAGCACACCAGCATATTCAACAAGCCTACCTTTGGTACAAGCAGATCCATGGCAGCAACTGTCTTCTTGTCTTCATTCACCTTCATGTAAAATGCTTTTATCCCTTTTGGGTAGTTGAACACAATAACAGGTGCCTTAAAATGCTCTTCGGTCAAATATCTAGAATCAAGGTAAATCATTAAGCAGAAAAGCTATAGAAATAAACAGAGCAGATACAATAGGTAGACTATGGAAAAAGTGAACCTTTCATGTTCAGATGCTAAGTCAATTCCCCATTCCACTTTATTTTCAAATTTCTTCACTTTAGCTGCTACCTCGAGAATTCCTATAGCTTCTGTATAAGTTATCCGATGGCAGTTGGATGAGGCAACCATTCTAAGTCTACTCAGAGCATCTTTGTCTATAAATTTAGTTATAAATTCCATGTCATCAAGGCAATGGTCAAGTAACCACTGACACAGAAACTTCACATACGCCTCAGCACAATTCATATCATCCTGCCAAAGGAATACAAAATTTTGAGTAATGGAAACAGAAAACTTAAAGAGATCTGCTCAACAAGAACCCCTTTTAGATATTCTATGAGAGGGGTAGATGTAGTCTATTATATAACCTTTCTACTTTATTGTCATTCATGTGCAGCTCATATTCATAAACTATTTGAACTTGAAACTTAATCATGTAAGAGACCACGAGTTTAAATTGATCCCATATCCGAGTGAAACTTCTTGTTGCTAAAAGTTATCAGTCCAGACATTCTAGTCCAGAAATATTGTATATAGCACCATGACGCAATTACTATGTGAATACCTGGAGATCAGCAAAAGCAATTTCAGGCTCCACCATCCAGAACTCGGCAAGATGTCGAGAAGTGTGGGACTGTTCGGCTCGAAAAGTTGGTCCAAAAGTATACACACTAGAAAGTGCACAGGCATAGGTTTCAACTTGGAGTTGGCCAGACACTGTCAAGAAAGCTTGCCGTGCAAAGAAATCCTCAGAGTAATCGACCTTTCCGTCCTTTTTAGGAATACCGGCAGAGAGTCTATATCTTTCTCCCAATTTAAATCTGTCTTGCAACTTCAGGAGATTTTCTTTAGCTCTTTGTAGCTCAGCAACTGCAGCACTGATTTGCTTGTTGATGTCTGCAATATTGGCAGCAGTTTTCTCAGTGCTCGCCTTATTAGCTTTTAGCTGAGCAACTGCCTCACCTTTCTCTTTGACAAGTTGCTCAGCAGCTTTAATGTCAGATTCTGAAGGAGCAGGATTCTCTTTCAGCTCCTTCTCCAATTTTTCAGCTTCGCTTATCAAATTAGTAACTTGGAACATCTCACCAGCACCCTCACAATCACTTGTTGTAATGATTGGGGTGTGAATATAAAGAAACCCATTCTTCTGGAAGAATGTATGGGTGGCATAGGCTAAAGCATTACGGATTCTTGCAATGGCAGAAATCTGAAAATGAAAAATCCTGGATTTTAATCAAACAACTCAATGGCAGAGAGTAAAATAATCCACCATTTAGTGTCGTCAGCAAACAGATAGGAGTCAACGCTATGCCTTCTTTATTCATTCGTATCTCTTAGATGATTCACCAAGGAAAAAAGCTAAGAAATACAAGAAAATGCATATGCTCAAAATGTAAATCCATCTCGGAGGAAAAAACAGAAGTGTCACATACACGTTAACTGGTCAAAAGAAATCCACATTCATGTTAACCAATGATTACATTACCTTTTAAGTAGTAAATACGAATTTATGTTGGAATACAACCAATTGTTCAACCTATAAATCAACTATGCTCCAATTCCAAATTAGTTGGGTTCAGCCAAATAAATTCTCTATATTGATTCCACTCTTTCAGGTCCAAGACATGCCACCTCACATCTTCTTTCAGGAAAGATGCATACCAAATTACAAAGAATGGAAAAAAGTAAAATCAACGCAGTACACAATATATATATTCATATGCTAAACCCAAGCATGGCATGATCATTCTACCGGGCCCACTTATATTGTGCAAATAAGGAGTCGTTCAGTTGTTGTATTAGTATCGCATGAATTAGCTATGCAGCGTTTAACTATTCATGTATCCGTAACTTATACATGCGGGGTTGTAAACTGGTAACCAAACGCCAGACTTGGTGTGCGGAATTTTATACATAGAAACTAAAATTTACATAGCAGCTAAAATGCTCGTATTAGTTAAGCTGGTTTCAATACCTGAATAATTCACTTCCTAACAGTTTAATGATGTGTATGTGAATTGAATTACTGTGACATCTGGAGAGGAGTAAAAATGAGATAGAACATTACAGTGTTAGTTCGGGGGCGAAGATGAACAACATCCCTTAAAAACTCGAGCGTTAACTTAGTCTTCGGCAATGGATACTTGGATGCATCAACGGTGCCCACATATAGAACCTTCTGGACACGAAGCTCAACTTTTTGCTTTGCACCTTCAGGAGGCAGCTTCAACTCACCTTCCACATGTACGCAAGTACCAGTAAGCACTAAATCCCCGAGTTTGTGAACTGAAGCATCGATGATTACTTGGAGATTCGCCGGGCATGACCCATCATTCACTTCAAGGAATGCAAAGGAACCCTTGCCTTGTTCTCGTCCTGTTTTGACCCAACCACCAATTTTGACAACATTTCCAGCGAGTCCAGCCCCGCCGTCGGGGCGGCCGACGATGGAACGGATCGGGACGCGTTGGGAGAATTTTGCCTCCTCTACGGAGTCGTTTAGGGTGAGTTTGTCCACCGGCGGCGTTGAATCAACTGACATGTTGAATTTTTGTTGCTCTCCGGTTGATTTTTTTGGCTTCAATAAACCCTATATGCAAACTCATTCTGTTTGGATAGTTGTTTGTTTGTTAAATATTATTGAACAATTTTTATAAATAGCAAAGGTTTAGATTATAATTACAATTAATAGGTATATTTTATATAATTATAATTTATTGTAATTTTATTTACCAAACATGTATGTATGATACATGTGCTATGATTAAGGAAAAAGGAAAAAATCAGGCAAGAATCTTTTAAAATAACAAATTTCAGTAAAACAAGAGAGAAAATTTCTTTCCCTTATTAATTAGGCGCATCTCTTCAATACAAAAATAGAACATGTGATTTGAATTCTTACTTCTTCTTTGATTTTTCAAACTCTAATAACAACGAAAAGGTTCAAAAATCAGTCGAAATCTACACTAGAAAATATTGTATCAATGAATCTGAATAAAAATTAAATATTCTATTATATATATATATATAAACCTAAAATATGGGTGTATCACTATATCGTAAGTATGATGCATATCTAATTTTCTGTAATGACCCATCTGGTCATTATAGCACCTCGACGATATTGACGCAGAAATTTAAAAATTGTATGGGTTTGGGTTGTGATCTCGTATTTAGTGATGTTGATAGATTTAAAATATGCTGAATCAAAATCAGGTGGACCCAGGTGTAGAGTCGCCACATCGGATAGATCTCTGTCATGAGGGGACCGCTGCAGCGGGCGACGTGGGCCAAAATCCCGTAATTCTATCAAGATTTGGATTTAAATCCTTGTTTCATAAGGTTGATAGCTAAAAATGCCCAAAAATAAAAGTTTGGGTATCTTACAAGGAAAAAGGTAAGATGGCTAGAAAAGGCAAGGATTCCCTCATCCTCCCCAATTCTCTGCAATAACCCCTGGATTTGATGCAAGAACGCAGCCCCATGAGCCCTTTTTATAGCAGTTTGATGCCATGTTAGACTATGACTTACCTTGAATTAGACTTTGATTAGCAATTCAAATATGTGTGTATGATAGATATGCTATTGTTAGGTAAGAGGGGAAACTAAAATATTAATGATGACTAATTTAGACTATAGTTGGAATAATAAGAGATGAGAGAGGGAACTGATAGATTAAGTGATCATGGAGGTATGAATAGATTATGATACTTGATTATCAATCATCCGTGCTAGGTTGAGAGTCCTAATGGTTACTTCCACGGTATGATCCCGAATAAGGAGTCTGGATTATATTTATATATATGTATTTATATGTTTTCATGTGTGCGTGCATTCAATTTCTGGCAATAGGAGGAAGAGAGGGCTATTAATGTAGAAGGATGAGTGGTGAATTATCGATTAATAGTTACGATAGAAACAAGAAATCATTGTGAAGAGTTGTAATTGGAAATAGGGGGAGACGTGATAAGAGGTAGAGCTTCATAACAAAATATTGACCTGAATTGCTAGAGTTTTGTGGGGATGAACCAACAAATAATGAAAATCGGTATATGACATATGATTTCATAAATACTGGAATAGATGTTTGATACCCTTATGGGCTTAGAAGGGTGAATTGAGTTTTCATACTTTTACTTATTGGTAAAGCGAAAACGTGGAAAACAGGATTATGACTAGCGTTTGGAGTGCTGATCAATTGATCTATATCATTGAATGGTCTTTTGACAAACATTGTGTTATAAATTGTAGTGATTAATTCTTGTTGTTGAATGTATACTGTTAAGTGAATTGAACTGTGAGATGTTATTCCTGAACTGTGAATGGAGGTTGTGGCAGCTGAATGAGCGCATGCCGAAACGTGTTGAGACAGCAGGGTACTGCATTCTTACCCTGAGATGAGAGGCTCGAGTTCGAGGTGAGCATCCGGACAAGCAGATTGATATGATTGAGCATGTGCGTGAGTACTTGAATATGGTAGCTCGTGCCCGAGGTGAGCATCCGGGCGAGTAGTATGGTATGAGTATTCATATGGCTGGATGTACAGGTATGAGTACACAGATAGGTATAATGTGATGTTCATACGGCTGGGTGTCCAGTACATGGATTTCTAGAGTCCTCTGCAGATCATGACTGGAAGGGCAAAAATAAAATCCTCTGGCATGTGTGTACAGGTTTACAAATGTGTGACAGACGTACTGATATACCAAAGTGATACGTGATATACCGACATGATTCGATCATTATGTGAGAGACATAGACGTGAGATAATGTACAGGGATATTAATAAGGTACAGAGGTATACAAAGAGGGATTCAGGGAGGTGCAGACATATGCTTGCATTCGTAATTGTCACGACCTAAATAATGAGTCGTGCAGGCACCTACATTGATTCTAGCTCGATAGGAGAATCCTTTCCCTTAATCCAATGCATGAAGTAAATTAAAATACTCATAATTGGCATAATACAAAATATTTTTAAAATTGTAACAACATTTTCCTTCTGAACCATGACCTCTCCCAAGATCTAGTTTAGATAGGTACAAGAGTTCTAACAAAATAATTGACAAATAAAATGACACACCTTTGTCTACGGAGAAAAATTTAAAAGCTGATGTTGAGTATTCCACGTCAATCAAGAGACTTCAAACCTGCCACAACCTACACCAAAAAGGTGTAGCAATGTAGTGTCAGTACACCACACGTACTGATAGACATCATCGGTCGACTAAGATTAGTTCACATAACGACATATAATTCACTAAGATTAGTTCACATAACGACATATAATTCAACATGCAATCGACTTAATAAATGTAACAACTACTCCAACTTATATTACAATCCATTAGGTTTACTAGCTACATTATCGCCACTTATAACTCATCAATATTCAGACAAGCACCCTACCACTTTAGCCCTTATTTTAACTCCTAAGCTATTTCTTTCACCCCACTGCAGTGGGTACTTTAATCGCTATAGCGGTCTCACGACAGTGGCAACTTGCCCTCTGCAGGGCCACCTTAATTTAGGCAATAACCTAGTTTCACTGATTCTTACCTCTTTTACCCTGCCACCTAGCATTATTAACATATCCACTTCATTTACACTTTCATTATCATTAACCAAGTCCGGTTTTATTATTTATTAGCCTATTTATTTATTTACAGGATTAACCGACCCTCTTTAATTTTGTACATTAGCAATAAAGTTAAACCAGTGATCTCACTGTGATTCATTACCATTGTTAAATCCGTCATGTTACTATTTATCACCCACAAAACCACTTTGATCAAACAATCAATCACAGTACAAATAAATAGCTCAAGTACACACAAAGAAAGCATCAAACCATATCGATGGAGTTAAGTCCTCCACAATTTAAGCACATCCACATACCTGTCTCCATACCATAATCATTTTATGTAGTACTATTACCTGTATCGTATTACCACATATTACATCTTAACTGTGCCTCTCGCATTATACCCGAATCATGTTGGTATATCTCATATCACACTTGTATACATGTACATCCATGCCATTGCAGTCATATGTATATCATGCCATACCCGCACAATCTCTATCTCGCAATTATACCATCGGTGATATGCTGGACACACGACTCTGTCACATCACTGTACACACATGCTAGAGGGTCTTATATTTGTCCTTCCAGTCATGACTTGCAGGGGACTCCAGAAATCCGTGTACTATACAACTAGCCATATGAGACCTTCATCATACCTGTCTATGTACTCATGCCCATACACCTAGGCGTATCATCATTTAGTCATTACCTATCTGTGTATTCACTCATACCAGTCGCCCTGATGCTTACCTCGGGCACGAGTCACTCATATTCAAGCCCTCACTCAAGACTTGATCGTACTAATTTGTTCCTTCAAGTTCTCACTTCGGCCCCAGGCCTCTCATTCTCAGCATGTAGATAATTTCCCTTTCAATATTACATATCACTTTGTTTACTTTCTCGATTATCATAGACTCCACTCCTCATTTCAAGACACAACATATCACAGTTCAAATATCAATAAAGTCACACACAAACAAGAATCACACATCACCAACTATAGCACAATCATAGTTCGAGGGTATTTCATAACTAGTTAATTGTTATATCATTTATATCCAAACGTCCCATGATAAGGTGCAGACTAGCCTGCTCTCGAGATTGGGGTTTGCTGCAGCGACATTACTGCTGCTATGCGATGTGTCGCATAGCGGTTGCAAGACCGTTGCAGCAATACTGCTCAGGCAGTACTTCGACCAGTTCTTCCCCAATATTTCCCACAAATTATTTCTTTGCAATTCTCACCCACTATATATAAACTTCATTCATCCATTACTATAATCACTTTACTTTGTTCCTCAAGAAATGACAATCAAATTGACATGAACCCAATATCATAGGATACAACGTAAACAAATAGAAGTTACTAGCCCCTTAGCTCGCTTTCTCACAGAATTCATGGGTCACGATTTAAGCCATATAAACTAATATAACCAACCACTTAACGTTCAATCTCCGCATTATATAATTAAAGATTTATGACTGACCGTTCAATATTAAGGACTATATATATCAACAAGCAATGTCTGAAGACCAATATGTATAAAATCAACCAACTCTCGTATACACCATTATGTAAAGTCTACTCCAATTTAAATCGTAACCTACAAAATTTCACATCATGGGGATATCACCACTTCTTCCCTATTCATCAATGGAACATCAAGTATACGTACGTATATATTCGCTAATCAACGTCTAACATGAAGGTGTGTAAGTCATAGCCTACCTGGGCACCAAGCTATCGTTGAGACGTTCCCAGCTCCGTGCTTGCATCAAGTTCCATGTTCTTGCGAAGAATTATAGCTGTGGAGGGTGAAGTCTTGCCTTCTCTGGCCTCCTTGTTTCTTTCCTTGTTTTAAAATCCTACTTTCTATTTTCTGGGCGTTTTCATTCATCCCCCTTTTGAGAATAGATTTTTAAATCCTAACTAAGACAGAATTGCGGAATTCTGATTCGTGTCACCCGCTACAGCGAGGACATTACCATTGTAGCGATTCCGCTACGGCGGAAGACAGCCAGCCGCGGCGGCCTTAAGCCTGGGCCCACCCAATTTTTAACTTGGCTCAGCAGAAATGGTACGTTTCATAATATTTTAATTTTGGAGACTTCGTTCTAGATTGCAAAATTTTTAATTCACCCAAACCGGGGTCATTGGGTGTTATAACGATCGGACGTGTCGTTACAGTAATTCTAAGGGAAACATAACTCTATTTGTATGATTGAATGTTTTCTTTTTTGAGTACTTAATTATTTTACTTGATAATTTAGGATAAATGTATGATTGACGTAGTTACCGTGAGTCGTGAGAGGACGACAGACATGGCAGAGACTAAAATAGATTAGCTAAGTCAATTTTGAATTATTAATGCTTGTACTAAGTGGAATCTAATTGTGAAGAGTGCTTCCACTAATAAGTGTAGAGTTGAGAGTTGTAAAAGATAATATGGCGTATTGATCATTTGTGATGACCAAATAAAAGATAACATGTGTAGGTATAAAATTGTGGAATAGTTGAATGATTATGGAATGAATAGAAAGCGGTTAGCTAAGAGTGGTTGAGTTAGGTAAGGTGTAATGGACTTATAGACTTAAAAGAGAGGGTTAAAGAAGAGATGTGGAAGGATTACCGAGCTATGTTTAGGCGAATTACTGCTGCAGCAGCATGTCTCCTTGGCCACGGGACCGCAGAAGCGGTCAAGCCACTACTGCAACAATTATATTGTACTAGTGTAGGATTTGGAAGTCGAGGAACTTATTTTTCAAACCCCGGTGAAATCATGTATGTATTGGTGTATAATTGTGTACGTAATTGAGAAATAAACCAAGAACTGGACATAATCATATGTGCATGTTGTGATATTTAGTAAAGGTTAATCAATTTCATGTTAATTATATGTTATTGCGCGAACTAATTTTAGTCGGGCAATAATGCCTACCGGTACGTGTGATGTACTGATACTACCTTGCTGTACCTTTTTCGGTGTAGGTTTTGGTAGGTGATTTGTAGTTTCACGATTGATGAGGCGACACTCTGCATCAACTTCCCCATTCTCTCTGCAGGCAAAACTGTGTCATTTTTCTTGTCACTTCTCCAAGTAGAGCTCTTGTACTTGTCTAGACTAGATCTTGGGGGAGTCATGGGTTAAGAAAGTATTTACTGTAAATTTAGGAACCTTTTCTGTGTAATTTAATGTGTATTGAACTTATTTTATATGTGGGTTAAAAAGGGGTTCTCCTATTGAGCTAGAGTAGAAGTAGGTGCCCGCATGACCCGTCCATTCGGGTCATGTAATGACCCGATCAGCCATTATAGCACCCTGAAGACCTAAGCCTAGGAAAACTTTAAAGTTTTTGCAAGAATGGGTGGAGTCCCCGGAATTAAAAGATTAGGCAACGAACAATTTCGAGTGAATTAAGTTAAAATCGGGTGGACCCAGGTGCAAGGCCGTTGCGACAGACTATTTCCATAGCAGCGGGCAACACGGACCAAAATTTCACATTTCCGTCCCGGTTAGGATTTGAAGACCTATTTTTATAAAGATGCTGAACAAAAATGCCCAGGAACAGAAATTAGGATTTCTAAACAAAAGGGGAGAAGCAAGGAGACTAGAGAAGGAAAGACTTCACCCTCCGTCATGATAATTTTCTACTAGAACTCAGAACTTGAGGCAAGCATGCAACGGAGAAATTAACGATAATAGCTTGGCACCCAAGTAGGCTATGGCTTACTCCCTTCCATATTATACTTTAATTAGCGAAATGTATACGTGAACATACTTGATGTATCATTGATGGGTAAGGAGAAATTTCAAGTTGATTATCATTAGATATTTTATAATCAGTAGGTACCTATGAGACAAGGGTAATCGGGAAGAAATAGAGAGGGTGACTAAAATACCACAGCATGACGTTCGTGGAAACAAAGAGTCCTAAGATTAATCGCTAGATTCTTGTATGTGTGAGTAAACCGTAAGGGGCTATCTCAATGTGTTTCCCGAATAAGGGACTGTAGTATGGTCATGGCAAGGGTATGGATAGTTATGCTCTCGTAGAAATTAATGGACTAATGGTTAGTTTGATATGTGTGTATGTGATACGGTTCATGATTTGTGTTGAATTTACTATTGTCATTTGAGGAGAAAGGGTAAAATGATGATAAGAATTGACTGGGAGAGGATGGGTATAATCGGTGAGCTGATTTTGAAGAGACAATTCATGGGAAATCTTGGTGAACGACTAGTCGAAGTATTGCTTGAATAGTATCGATGCAGCGGTTGCGGCAGTGTTGTCGTTGCAGCGAAGCCTAATCTCTCGAGCGGGCTAGTTTTGCACCCCATTGTTGAACTTTTGTGCATATATAATGTGATAACTAACTGATTGTGAAATGACCCCGAGCTATAATTATGCTATAGCTGCTAATGTGTAGTCTTGTTTCGTATGTGATTTTGTTGATAATTGAACTATGATGCGTGGTTTCTTGAAATGATAAGTGGAATTTGTGATAATAGAGTAAGTAAAAGAAGTGGTATGTGAAGTAGGAAAATAAAGCATCTACATGTTGAGAGTGAAAGGATCGTGGCAAAGGAGAGAAACCAGACGAGCAAGTTGGTATGATCAAGCTGGTGAGTGGATACCGGTATATGAGTAGCTAGTTCCTGAGGTGAGCATCCATAAAAGCGGTATGAGTGAGTACACAAAAAGGTATGACTAAATATTCATACAGTTGGGTATACGGACATGAGTACACAGACAGATATGATGAAGGTCTCATATGGCTGGGTGTACAGTACATGAATTTCTAAAGTCCTCTATAGGTCATGACTGGAAGGGCAAATATAAGACCTTCTGACATGTGTGTACAATGATGTAATGGAGGCATGTGCCTGACATATCATTGATGGTATGATTGCGAGACAGAGATTGTGCGGGTATCACATGAGATACATACGGCTGCAATGACAAGGATGTACAGGTATACAAGTATGATATAAGATATACCGACATGATTCGGGTATAATGCGAGAGGCATGGTTGAGATGTAATATGTGATAATACGGTACTGGTATGGTACTCCATGGCATGATTATGGTGTAGAGATATGGTGTGGTATTCGGGAGAAACATGTATGTACATGTACTTTGATTATGGAGGACTTAACTCCATTGGTATGGTGTGTTATTTCTTTGTGTGTACTTGAGCTATTTAATTATATTATAATTGAATATTTGATACAAGTGGTCTTTGTGGGTGATAAATGGTAACATGATGGGCTTAACAATGGTAGTGAATTATGGGGAGATCGCTGGTTTAGCGTTATTGTTAATATACAAAATTAAAGAGGATCAGTTAATCCTGTGAGTAAATAAATAGGTTAATAAACAATAGAAATAGACTTGATTAGTGATAATGGAAGGGTAAATGAAGTATATGTATTAGCAATGTTATATGGCAGGATAAAAGAGGTAAGAATTAGTGAAAATCGGGCTACTGCCTAAGTAAGGTGGCACTGCAGGGGCAAGTTACCGCTATCGCGAGACCACTGTAGCGGTCAAAGTACCTGCTGCAGCGGGGTAAGAGGGACAGATTGAGAGTTAAAACAAGGGGCAAAGTGGTAGGGTGCTTGCATAGACATTGATGAGTTATAAGCATCGATAACGTAGCTAGTAAACCTGATGGATTATAATATAAGTTGGATTATGTGTTACATTTATTAAGTTGATTTCATGTTAAATTATATGTCGTTATGTGAACTAATCTTAGTTGGCCGATAATGCCTACCGGTACATGTGTTGTACTGATACTATCTTGCTACACCTTTTGGTATAGGTTGTGGCAGGTTGAAGTTTTAGGTTTGACGGGGAGTAATCAACATCGCTTTCATAATTTTTCTCCACAGATGAAACTGTATCATTTTATGTTGTCAAGTATTCTATTAGAGCTCTTGAACCTTTTTAGACTAGATCTCGGGAGGTCATAGTTCATAAGGAAAGTTTTGTTATAATTTTAGAAATGTTTTGTATTATGCAAATTTATGAATATCTAAATTTCTTATACGTTGGGTTGGAAAGAGGTTCTCTTATCAAGTTGAAGTCGATGTAGGTGTCCGCACGACTCACCCATTTAGGATCGTGACAGTGTCATTTTCTGTTTGTCCAGGTTAACATAACATGTCATATCAATGAATCTAACTCTATAATTTAGTGTGTATCACTATTTTTAGCTTTTTGTTTGTCCTGTATCACTAAATAAAGAATGAAAAATTATATCATTGTGTCACACCCCACCTTGGGGGGTATGACGGGCACCTGGTGCCTACTAGACTCTGGACTGCTAAATGGTCCAGCCTGAGCACATCTGGTGCTTTGGCTGGCTCTGGCTCTACTCCAAGAAATAAACCGGCTATATAACGGCTGTAAACACAGCCTCCGACCAATTGGCCTATAACCACCTGTACCTGTAGTAACAGCTAACCAGAACACACTCATAACAAGGAACCTATGCGGGCCGACAAGGCCACCATGCTGTCTAGTCATCTGTAATATCAACACAAAACTATTGTAAGACTACGTGACCGGCAAGGTCACCACTACTGTCAAATTAAGGCCTCACACGGCCAACATAAACTGAAATGCTAAACAGCTATAACTAACTGCACGGCCTCACGCGACCGTCTCAACTGACTACAGGGAAATATATACAGACTGCAAGCCTCTAGGAATAACAATAGAAATGATCGGGACAGGGCCCCGATCTACCCGTACTGTACAACAAAAAGGAAATGATATAAACCTCTGAAATATCAAGCTCCGGATGACAGGAGCTGATGACTCTGCGTTGGCTAGGATCACGAGGGATCGCCTCCTCGTCTATGAGTACCTGCAGGCAAGTAATGCAGCGCCCCACCGGGCGTCAGTACCACTGGTACTGAGTATGCAAAGCAACTGAAATAATATAACTGAAAACAACTGAATATAGATAACATAGCTAGCATTTCTGTACAGCAGGAGATAGCTGAATCTGAAGAAGCTGAAATGAACTGGATCAAGCTTTCTGTACTGATAAGGCAGAGGCGTGCCTGTAGACGCGTCGGCCTGCTGTCTAGTAGCTAGTATATAGCACATAAATAGATATACAAGTAGCAAGCAATAGCCAATACCAACCCCCATAAGCCGGATGGCGCCAAGCAAGCAAACAATCTATATAACCCTACCCGGGTAAAAACCAACCAAAAATAAATCACTCCACTCGTCTTACAACTGTGACCTTCTCCTACCGGCCCCCTTGGGTATGCAACTCAGGCCATGGCCTCTGACAATAAACTGTGTCTGAGTCCGAAGACTCCTGCCTCTGGGCGCAAGTGCACACGGGGTAATCTGCTGTTGATCTGTGACTGAAACTGCCCCTGGGTGCAAGCACGCAATAGGGTAATTTTATAAAAATCAGTATCTGAAACTGCCCCCGGCCACAAGCGCACACAGAGTAATCTGCCCCTGTAAACAGGGTAATCTGGCTCTGCACAGAGTAAACTGAACTGCCCCTGCAAGCAGGGTGATCTGGACCGTATTATCATGGTGGTCGGCCATCATCGTCCTTTAGGAGGACGGCATCGCCCAGCTGGTGGCGGTATCTGAATCTGGTATCGACACAGCTATAACCCAGGGGCGGTGGGGATGCAAAGGGACACCCACAAGCCATAGCAAGTCTCAACAAACAATAGCACATATAAATAACAAGCATGTATAACTGAAAAGACTATCTGAAATCTAACTTCTTATTCTGATCTGTTTCTATACTGGACTGATTCATACTAATTATACTGATTCTGTAATCTCTGTTTAACTGCACGGCTAATCTGTAGCCGAGATACTATTTGTCTGAATGGCTAATCTGTAGCCATAACTGTTTGTCTATCTGATTTCTCTTCACTAACTTTTATTATGAAAATTTGTTCCTTTTTATTCTACTACATGCTTGCTAATCACGTAATAGGCTATATTGAATCTGGGATGCTAACGCGCCCTTCGGCGCATGCTTTTCTAACCTTCAGACTGAATACGATATAACAACGCAAACTAGGTTTACTGAACTTGCACAATACTTAACATTCAATTCCGGGAATTCTACTACGGAATTTATTGTACTATACAAGGCTAAAACTACTAACTTGCCGAAAGAACTAGCTTTACATACCTTAACCTCGAGTTATCCGTCTGTCGGACGAGGCTCGGTCAATACTCCAGCTATTTCTCCTAACTGCATTCATATATACATCAATTAATACTAAATATAGCTTTATTCTAAGAATAACGTCACTTTCGATATAATTATAGCCTAAACTTAGGCTTATCGAAAGACGGTCAAAAACTCGCTATTTTTCAGAAGTCCAGAAGGGAGAAGTACTCACTTCACAGCTAGGAGCACATAGACACTAGTTTGGAGAAATTCTACTTACCTTAGCTCGGTAGCTCGACGATTCGTCGGCCGTATTTCGCGAAACTAAATCCGTAGGAATGCTCTCTGCTGCTAAATACCTCAGTATCTGAGGTTAATTTGAGTTTAGACTACGTTTGGCAGCGTAATCGGATGACTATTTATAATTTTCTTCGTCTTCTCCCTTTCTCTGCGTGCTCCTGGAACTTCCAATGGAAATTATTAGTAATCAAAGGAAAACTTATCCTTAGTTAAAGGAAATTATTATTATTTAAAGGGAATTATCATTAGTTAAAGGAAATTGTTATTATTAAAGGAAATTATCATTAATTAAAGGAAATTACATCACAAACTGAGCTCTATATACTTGGACACTATAAATCGCATTTTGCCTTGCGACGCGCCGACTTGGCGCTTCTCTGATCTTCCCCCGGGCCTTTTTCTAGCATGCATGGCTTTCAAATATTCTTAACCAACACGTGAATAGGCCATCTATGTGCCGGGAATTTACGGGTTATAACATTCTCCCCCCCCTTAAGAACATTCGTCCTCGAATGAAATCTGCTATATAGAGGACTACTCAATTAGCTTAACTTGTTCTTAGGAAAATTTTGGCAGAGTTTTCCCTGTAATATGGACTATCCCAAAAAAACCTGAAACACAGAAAAGTCCAATACAGGTACTCCACACGATACTACAAGATTCATTTGATAGCTAAACATCAATCTCTCTCACTTATATATAAACAACTGTAAGGTACTGCATAGGTAACAATACTGACATACCTGTCGCCTAGCTAGGCCTGGAATAAGTGAGGATATCTAGCTTTCATATCTTCCTCCACTTCCCACGTCATCTCTTCTTGGTTCCTGTTACGCCACAATACTTTGACAGACGCAATATCTTTAGTTCTCAATCTGCGAATCTGTCTGTCTAGGATAGCTATTGGAACCTCTTCGTAGGCCAGCTCTTCTGTAACTTGGATATCCTGGACTGGAACTGCTCTTAACGGGTCTCCTAAGCATTTCCTCAACATGGATACATGGAAGACTGGATGAACAGATTCTAACTCTGGCGGCAAGTTCAACTCGTACGCCACTTGGCCTATTCTTCTACGGATCTGATATGGCCCGACAAATCTTGAGCTGAGCTTACCCTTCTTGCCGAATCTCATCACCCCTTTCATCGGAGACACTTTCAGAAATACCCAGTCATTCACATCGAACTCCAGGTCCCTGCGTCGTATATCCGCGTATGATTTCTGGCGACTCTGTGCAGTCAATAGGCGTTCTCTGATAAGCTTTACTTTCTCCTCTGACTGCTGAACAATATTTGGTCCGACCAACGCTGATTCTCCTACTTCAAACCAGCTAATTGGCGATCTGCACTTTCGCCCGTATAATGCCTCGAAAGGCGCCATCTGAATAGCTGAGTGATAACTGTTATTATAAGCAAACTCGATTAGAGGCAAATGCTCATCCCAGCTACCACCAAAGTCTAGCGCACACGCTCGCAACATATCTTCGAGCGTCTGAATGGTGCGTTTAGCCTGTCCGTCCGTTTGAGGGTGGAACGCGGTACTCAAATTAATCTGCGTTCCCTGACCTTTCTGAAACAGCTGCCAGAATCTAGCCGTAAACTGTGCTCCTCTGTCTGAAATAATGGATACTGGTACTCCGTGCAACCTGACTATTTCTCGGATATACAACTCCGCATAATCTGGCCGAGAAAGTAGTTTCCACTGGCAGAAAATGAGCTGATTCGGTCAATCTGTCAACTATCATCCATATAGAGTCATGTCCATGTTTGGTACGGGGTAATCCTGCCACAAAATCCATATTTACTACTTCCCACTTCTAGAGAGGCACAACTATGTCCTGAGTCAAACCGTCTGGTTTCTGATGTTCTGTTTTCACCTGCTGGCAGTTAGGACACCGGGCTACAAATTCAGCAATTTCTCCTTTTTTTTTCTAGCCACCAGTAGTTTTCTTTGATATCATGATACATTTTTAGTCGCGCCAGGGTGGAGAAAATAGCTGCTGGCGCAGTGCACCTCGTTCATGATCTGATGGCGGAGGCCTGAGACATCTGGAACACATAGACGGTCTTTACAACGCAGCACTCCATCCTCTGTTATTTGTGAATCTGGCGCTTCCCTTGCAGGATTCTGTCCTTAAGCTAAACCAGGTCAGGATCTGCATATTGTCGTTCTCTTACCTCCACAACTAAGGACGACACGGCGGTGTTCTGGATTACCACTCTATTGTCCTTCATTTCTATCACACGAACGGCTAAATTGACCAATTGATGTATCTCCCTGACCAATTCCCGTTGCTCGGGTTGCACATACACCACACTCCTAATAGATCTATAGCTAAGAGCGTTTGCTGCTCCATTACCTCTTCTTGACTGATATAACATTTTCATACTTAGAGAGCTCGACATATAATTGATGGTCATACTGGCTTGTCTTGCCGAAGAGATCGACAGGTAGTTTACAGGCGTAGCTAGAGCTTATCTGGCCTTCCGGCCACATGCTAAGGCTACTTGTTGCTGGGATAACCTGAACAACCGTCTGTGCACCTTATTCCTTTATCTGATCAGAGGATCCTGATATTGATCATGACCTCTAATGATCTGGCTGCATAACCTTAAATAACTGAATAGTCGAGTTGAATGACCCGAATGTGGCAGTAGTCTAACAATGCTCTAATTGTTCTACTTGAGTACTTATAGTTCATGCATAACTGCAGACTTGTGGGCATCTAATTGCTTTGTTATTTTGCTTGAACCACTGTAAGGCTGGGCTTAATCAAACTTACTCCCAGGCGATCAATCTCTGGATCTTCACAGGGAGTCTACTGATCTCCTGGTCTTAAAAAACACTGTGCTAGCAGGGTACTATCAATTTCTTACGCCTTGTGTGTATCCACTTGGATTTATACTGCTATTCTGGGGAATTCTCGGTCTTATGAGCTATTCTGTAAATACTGGCCTTCTGCTAGGGCTCCGCATCTGAATATCTTACGAGAACCAGCTGAAGTACTAGTCTGTCACTGACTACTGATGTGGACCCCTTTCTTGGGGTGCCCACGGGTTTGTCTGACTTGCGGGGTATTCCTTGTAATAACTGCTAGGTTGACTAAGGTCGACTCTCACCTACAAGGCTGGGAAAACGATGTATGGCCACTTAACATACTAGAACAATTCTAGTATTGCTAATCTCTGAAGTATACCTATTCAGTCTCTAATTCTGGCTCTGGCACATGCGCTAGTGTTATTGATTTTTAGAGATGCTTCCCTGTTAATACAGGCGCCAGCTGGTCGATAGACCGTCTAACTGTGCCCTTATCATCTAATTACCTGATTCAGGTTGCTAACTCTTATAAGCTTCTAAAACCTAGATCTGGAAACAACATATAAGTCTACTAACTTAATAACTAAGAGCTGAGACAGTTTCTATGGATTCATACATAAATCACACTTAACTTGCCCCTTCTTTTCGCTTTTCTCTTTTTCTTCTCTCTCTTTTCTCTTTTTATTTTTGGCAAGGGGTCCTGCAATGCAATTTGTATATACTTCCTAGCAATTAACCAGAATCTGTGTGATTGTAACCCCTATTAACAGCTATTCACAACACATCTGATATCTGTACATACATATATCAACAACTACGTACAATACATACTAAATTCTGTAGTGATACGTAATCTCTGGCATGCTTTACTGAATTTCATACTGCACATTATATACCGCTTTTATGGTCTAATGATATCTCCTGTCCTCTCGTATCATTTCATTGAATTTTTTTTCCATCCCATTCTGGAAGCAACAACATATGCGCTTTAATTATGGTCTGTTGTTTGAAATTCCGCCATTCTTGCAACATGGGGTCAACATTCGTATCTTGTGGCCTTACATGGCATTATATTGAGAGCCCACGACTGTCTACTGGGTCTTATCTCCAGGTCGCACTAGATTAGAGTCTTTGTGTCGGCAGTTTCTTAACTTCTCCGTAGGCGGACGTACCGCAGCATTCTGAACCGCAATCTTACTGTCTTTTAACTATCAGTCCGAGGCTTAATCCTTAATACAAGATATTCTATCATTCTGGGGGTGATTCTAATTTCCCCTCAAAATCCGATATTCCTGCTTCTTCCGCTTATCTTCCTTAAGCTGAGCTCTGGGGTTCAAGGTACCCGCCTTACATTGTTAATAAGGTTACTGGTCAAATCCCAGCTTATACCTCTTCTGGCTTGTAGTCAGACCCCTCTGATTCACATGACCTCTCACCCTTTCGATATCACAACTGGATCATAACTATAATCTTACAGGTATGTTTTGCTATCTGTTAGCATATATGGCGGACTTGGCCTTTTTCTGACTCGAACTTGACTATTACTAGGCATTCATCACTAGCAGGTCTTTTACCCCTACTTCGGGTAAGCTAACAGTCTTACTTTCTCTTTTACGCTCACTAACACTTACTGAAATTAATCAATCTATCTTCACTTACTGCTTACTTTGGGCAACATTGCCTCAATCCTTATGCCCTTTGCTATACTGGAATCAAAACTAAGAGGTAGGAACTTACTGCAGCGAAACAAAACATGGAACTGTACCACATCTGAAAGGTTGGAGGTGGGAATCCTACATTTTCCTCTCTCTCTCCCATCTCTTGGATAATCTAATATTATATATCATCTTAGTCAGATCTTATATATCTAACAAATAAATCAACTCGTATGTACGCTATGCTTCTAACTTCCTACTCTGAAGTTATAGAAATGTACTGGGGATGGTACCGATAAAGGTATCACATTGGGAGGTCCCCGGTACCTCCTTCTGCTGCTGTAATTACCTTGTAGCTGGCTGGTGCCCTCTTCTGTTGCTATATCTGATCTTCTGCCTGTGATAGGGTAATGTTGATCTGCCTTTGTATCTGTAATCAAAGAATACGGTAAGTTTTTAGGGACTCAACCCTATACTGTACCGCTCTAAAGCACGACTGACTGAGAAGGAAGGGTAACCATCCTATCATGCCTCGCAGCCTCCTGCCTATAGTATGTGGTGCACAACACATCCATAGACAAGACTCTACTTAGCACGGCTTGCAGACTCCCTGGGACACGACCTGCTCTGATACCAAGTTTGTCACACCCCACCTTGGGGGGTATGACGGGCACCTGGTGCCTACTAGACTCTGGACTGCTAAATGGTCCAGCCTGAGCACATCTGGTGCTTTGGCTGGCTCTGGCTCTACTCCAAGAAATAAACCGGCTATATAACGGCTGTAAACACAACCTCCGACCAACTGGCCTATAACCACCTGTACCTGTAGTAACAGCTAACCAGAACACACTCATAACAAGGAACCTATGCGGGCCGACAAGGCCACCATGCTGTCTAGTCATCTGTAATATCAACACAAAACTATTGTAAGACTACGTGACCGGCAAGGTCACCACTACTGTCAAATTAAGGCCTCACACGGCCAACATAAACTGAAATGCTAAACAGCTATAACTAACTGCACGGCCTCACGCGACCGGCTCAACTGACCACAGGGAAATATATACAGACTGCAAGCCTCTAGGAATAACAATAGAAATGATCGGGACAGGGCCCCGACCTACCCGTACTGTACAACAAAAAGGAAATGATATAAACCTCTGAAATATCAAGCTCCGGATGACAGGAGCTGATGACTCTGCGTTGGCTAGGATCACGAGGGATCGCCTCCTCGTCTATGAGTACCTGCAGGCAAGTAATGCAGCGCCCCACCGGGCGTCAGTACCACTGGTACTGAGTATGCAAAGCAACTGAAATAATATAACTGAAAACAACTGAATATAGATAACATAGCTAGCATTTCTGTACAGCAGGAGATAGCTGAATCTGAAGAAGCTGAAATGAACTGGATCAAGCTTTCTGTACTGATAAGGCAGAGGCGTGCCTGTAGACGCGTCGGCCTGCTGTCTAGTAGCTAGTATATAGCACATAAATAGATATACAAGTAGCAAGCAATAGCCAATACCAACCCCCATAAGCCGGATGGCGCCAAGCAAGCAAACAATCTATATACCCCTACCCGGGTCAAAACCAACCAAAAATAAATCACTCCACTCATCTTACAACTGTGAGCTCCTCCTACCGGCCCCCTTGGGTATGCAACTCAGGCCATGGCCTCTGACAATAAACTGTGTCTGAGTCCGAAGACTCCTGCCTCTGGGCGCAAGTGCACACGGGGTAATCTGCTGTTGTATCTGTGACTGAAACTGCCCCTGGGTGCAAGCACGCAACAGGGTAATTTTATAAAAATCTGTATCTGAAACTGCCCCCGGCCACAAGCGCACACAGAGTAATCTGCCCCTGTAAACAGGGTAATCTGGCTCTGCACAGAGTAAACTGAACTGCCCCTGCAAGCAGGGTGATCTGGACCGTATTATCATGGTGGTCGGCCATCATCGTCCTTTAGGCGGACGGCATCGCCCAGCTGGTGGCGGTATCTGAATCTGGTATCGACACAGCTATAACCCAGGGGCGGTGGGGATGCAAAGGGAAACCCACAAGCCATAGCAAGTCTCAACAAACAATAGCACATATAAATAGCAAGCATGTATAACTGAAAAGACTATCTGAAATCTAACTTCTTATTCTGATTTGTTTCTATACTGAACTGATTCTTACTAATTATACTGATTCTGTAATCTCTGTTTAACTGCACGGCTAATCTGTAGCCGAGATACTATTTGTCTGAATGGCTAATCTGTAGCCATAACTGTCTGTCTATCTGATTTCTCTTCACTAACTTTTATTATGAAAATCTGTTCCTTTTTATTCTACTACATGCTTGCTAATCATGTAATAGGCTATATTGAATCTGGGATGCTAACGCGCCCTTCGGCGCATGCTTTTCTAACCTTCAGACTGAATACGATATAACAACGCAAACTAGGTTTACTGAACTTGCAAAATACTTAACATTCAATTCCAGGAATTCTACTACGGAATTTATTGTACTATACAAGGCTAAAACTACTAACTTGCCGAAAGAACTAGCTTTACATACCTTAACCTCGAGTTATCCGTCTGTCGGACGAGGCTCGGTCAATACTCCAGCTATTTCTCCCAACTGCATTCATATATACGTCAATTAATACTAAATATAGCTTTATTCTAAGAACAACGTCACTTTCGATATAATTATAGCCTAAACTTAGGCTTATCGAAAGACGGTCAAAAACTCGCTATTTTTCAGAAGTCCAGAAGGGAGAAGTACTCACTTCACAGCTAGGAGCATATAGACACTAGTTTGGAGAAATTCTACTTACCTTAGCTCGGTAGCTCGACGATTCGTCGGCCGTATTTCGCGAAACTAAATCCGTAGGAATGCTCTCTGCTGCTAAATACCTCAGTATCTGAGGTTAATTTGAGTTTGGACTACGTTTGGCAGCGTAATCGGACGACTATTTATAATTTTCTTCGTCTTCTCCCTTTCTCTGCGTGCTCCTGGAACTTCCAATGGAAATTATTAGTAATCAAAGGAAAACTTATCCTTAGTTAAAGGAAATTATTATTATTTAAAGGAAATTATCATTAGTTAAAGGAAATTGTTATTATTAAAGGAAATTATCATTAATTAAAGGAAATTATTATTAATTAAAGGAAATTACATCACAAATTGAGCTCTATATACTTGGACACTATAAATCGCATTTTGCCTTGCGACGCGCCGACTTGGCGCTTCTCTGATCTTCCCCCGGGCCTTTTTCTAGCATGCATGGCTTTCAAATATTCTTAACCAACACGTGAATAGGCCATCTATGTGCCGGAAATTTACGGGGTATAACACATTGTATCACTGTATTTAGAATGAAATATAATTAGTTGTATGTACTGATACAAGATGAAGACAGTTCGTATCAATATGAATCATTCTGATAATAACTGATACATATTGTATTAACTTCACCATTAATATACAAAAACAAAAGTTTTAAAAAATTACACCATTATATCACTAATTAAAGAATGAAGTATTGTATCACTATATTTAAAATTAAATATAGTTAGTTGTATGTACTGATACAAGATGAAGACAGTTTGTACCAATATGTATCAGTTTGATAACAACTTATATATACTGTATTAATTTTGCCATTGATACACAAAGATAAAAGCTTTAAGAAATTGCACTGTATCAATTTTGTCACTGATACACAAAGACAAAAAGTTTAAGAAAATCGCTAAAAAAAATTATTTAATGACGATGACAATTTTTCCAGCAATGATAGGTTGCCAATAAAATTTGAATCTTTGATTTCTTCGACAATAGTGTTGCAAAGGCTTCTCTATCAGAAAGATTGTTAATCAAATCTAGAGATTCGATTTCTTCAGCAATGGTAGATTGCTAATAAAATTTAAAACTTTGATTTCTCCAACAATGTCGATTGCTAATAAAATTTGGAGATTTAATTTCTCCGATAATGTCGATTAATCCATGGAGAATGAGAAGGAGGAGGAGAACAATAGTTCAGATCTACAATAAATTGATTGACGAGAGAGACAGAGAGAGAGAGAGGGAGAGAGAGAGAGAGAGGGAGAGCGAGAGTAAGAGTTAGAGAAATGAAAAAGGAAGACAACGACAGAGAGAGAAGGGAGGGGGGACGTGAAAGAGATAATCGGATAGAAATGGTGAATGATATTGATGGGAGAAAATATAGGAAATTAATTTGGTAAGAGATGGAGAAGAAATATAGATACAGGGAATGTTTTAATTCTTAAAAGGGGGGAAAGAAAAAACTAATCAAAATTTGCTATATTTTATAATATTTTAAAACTATAGCTATATGTTGTAAGTACAGTAGGTATGTTTGCTAAATTACGTAATATTTTCAATATTATTTCATGGTATTGTATTGGTGTGGGCATGCTATGGTATATAGTGAATATCATTCTGAAATTAAAATTTTTCATATTGTAGTTTTGATGTTAGTGTATTTGGTATGATATTCGGTATGACTTTTAAAATATTTTGATATTTGATATAGTATTCGATATTTATAAAGAAAAATATCAAAATATATACGTACATATATAACTCATACATATTATTATTATAATGCTAGAAAATATATTAAATAGTATTAGAACAAAATAAGTTATTTAAACGTTGGAACTTGAATACTTATCTTAATTGGAATATTTTTATCGTATAATAGATTCATGAAGGAAATTGTTTATACTTTTTTTTAAATATATTTACATATGTAAGGTGTTAATATGATATAATTGTGATATTTTTTGAAAAGTCAAAATCGTGATTCTCTATTGTATGAGTACATGTAAGTCAAAGTCGAACAAACTATGGTACCGATTTACCGTATTTTAAGATACCGAAACTGAACTTTAAAATACTGAACCATACCGAATTAATTTGATATGGTAATGATATCATATTTTTAAATACAAACAGATACAAGCTAAGACAATATAATTAGGGGAGGGCATGGTACAATATGTATGATATTTAAAACTTCGGTTCTATAATTTGATATTATTTTTTTTAACTAATATAATGTTTGGATAAATTTTTTATTTTTTATTAATATCACATATTAAAGTTACTATAAAAAGGTAAAGTAAATAAAAAATATAAGATTATTAAATAATAAGTATATGCAAAATGAGAAGAAAAAAAAGGTAACGATGTGATCACAAAATCAATCCTTACATAAAATAAGACTTTTCATCATTACATAATGATGGATTTAATACGATATAATAAAATTTACGTAATAATTAAAATAAATATTATATTTAAATTAGTAATACAATATAATACAATAGGTAACAACCATCCAAACAAGTTGTTAGGAGATTTTAAGTTGTTACTATTTTCTTTTTCGGAAAAGAATAAAGAATGTCTTAAACGATGTGAAATAAATAAAAATATTCTTCATAATAGTTTGGTCCAAAAATATCTCTGATATTAATAGTTTTGTTAAAAATATCTCCGTCGGTCAAAAAAAATATCTCTTAGAAAAATTGACACGATATGCTAACTTACTTCTTAAATTGGCATAAAATAGCTCATTTTTAATTGATTAGCATATAATAACTTTTTGTAATTACTGGGTAAAGAATTATAGCATTTAATGTCCTCAAAAGTTAAGTAAAAAGTGGTGCAGTTTTACATAAAAAATTATTTTTTATCTTTTATTAAAAATTAACAGTTGTTTTATTTTTATATTTAATATTGCACTAGCAATTTTTTGGTGATAAAATAAAATTATCAAAAAATATGGAGTAAAAGTAGAAATATTTTAAGGTGTCTTTATTCCACGATTATTTTTCCATTCTTTCTTTTTTTGCTCTCTCTTAGAAATATTCTCTTTCTTTCTTCTTCCCTAAAATATATCTATTAGAACTCTGAGACTTTATTTTAGATAAATACACAGTAATTTTTATGTATACTAAAAATATATATACGCAACACATATTATGTATACACACCCTAACACAAAAAGTAATGTATATTTAGAGTCAAATTATAACCATATACATCATCTAAATACATATATTAATTATATGTGCATTTTTCTCACATATACATATGTAAATTATTATGTATACAAATGGTTAAATTTTCTTATGTATACAATTTAAATTAGGGAATAAAATCTTAAATCCTAAATTATAGCCTAAGAAAAGTCATAATACATAGTAATTTTTATATATACTAAAAATATATGATTATACTATCGATCCGATGTATACATATTGCTAATTTATGAGCGTATACATTACTAGAATAGATATGCGGTAATTTTTATATATACTAAAATATATACACACAACACACGTTATGTATATATTCTCTAACACAAATAATATATATTTAGGATCAAATTATAATAATATACATCATCTAAATATATATATTAATTATATGTGCATTTTTCTTCATGTATACATATGTATTTATTCATGATGCAAGATTTTTTGCAATTGCAGTTAGAGTTAAAATATAGAGAAATTTTTTTATGGTATGATATGAAACTCCTTTTAATTTGAAAGGAGTTAAAAAGATTACGGTTAAATTTTTTATGTGTACAATTTAAATTAGGGGTTGAAATTTTAAATCCTAAATTATCGCTTAAGAAAAAGCTGTAATATGAGTTTTCACTATTGAAGTACCTTTTTACTGTCTTTTAACTACAACTTGCTAATAGTTATAAATTAAAATTGGGCTGAACATTTGAATAGAACTGTAGCCCATTTGCAAAGAGGGCCTGTGCTGTACTTCCATAAGATATAGCAATATTACGAAGAAACATCAGTTTCTTGTTTGTTGCAATAGAACGGAAAAGAGAATAGTAATGGGTTTGAAATTCGGGCTCGGCAGGAGGATTAGTTTGGAATTTGATATGTAGAAGCATCGGTTTTAAAATAAACTAGCACCTAACTAATCCAACAATACTCTTGGTACTACTCACAAATATTGCTAGCTTGAGGAATCAGGTACCCTACATGGAACTAAAATAGTAACGTATCGAACACATAGGTTTATTATGGAAAATCTTCTTGCAAAAGAAAGTAAAAAATACGATCTACGATGAATAAGATTTTCAACCAAATTTTTATTAATTTCAAAGAGTGTTTTTAGTTTACAATTCGATGATTTAAGGGACTAATTTTAGTACCTCAACTCAATAATTAACTTTAATTGTTACCCCTTCAAAGACTATAAACTCTAGTATCTGAAACTTATAATTTCTACCTACTCAATCACTAGTACCTATACTCAGAGGTGGATCCAGGATTCGATGACTATGGGTGCCATCAATATTGAAAACATAATTTTTTCAAGAGACGAAAAATGACGTAGACATCGGTCTATATTGCGTTGAGGTAATCTATAGGCGTTATTAAAAAATTAATAATTCTTTTAAATATATTTTAAATAAAACTGACATACTACAGATAATTTTTATTTATTTAATAAAAATCAAAAGAGGTTCGTCGATTAATTTTGCATAAAAATGCGAAAAAATTATATACTTTTTCTATTACCGTCTTCACTTTAATTTAATTAAGGCTATCAAAAAAATTTAAGGGAGTCCATTAATATTTTATTTTGAGATGTTAATTTTAGATAAATAATGAATTTTGTATCGCGGTAATCCTTTTTAATTAACGGATTTTCGTTGTTTTTGTCTCTTGAAAATGGGTATATTTTTAGTAGTGCGCTATGTTTTATATAAACTTACTACTAGTAGTTAATAAGATTGATTGAAAGTCTCTATTCAGTCGGCTCGATCCATTATAAATTAATTAATTTAGTTTCATTTATAAATAACTTTTGGAGTATATATAAATAAAAATGTGATCACCAAACTGAATATGTTTTGACCAATTCAAATAATTTTCTCAATGCTAATTCTGTTGAATTAAGTGATTAAAAATATATAATAAGATAAAATTTTCAACTAGAAAATACATCCTATTAGAGATTAATACTATGTCTCTTTGTATCATTACCTAAATAATTTTGAAGATTAAGAAAAAAAACAACATTAAATGGACAAAAAGAAAAAAATGATTAAATTATATTCAAATAAGAATATAAAGATCTAGAAAAAAATACATAATTTAAATAAAATAATAAAATAGATTTTTTAAAAGATAAAAGAAAATAAAAGAAATTAAGGGGTAAAAATGGAAAGAGAAGAGAAAAAGGGGGCAAAGTAGGCTTAAATTGAAAAAAAAGGGATTTGGTGCTTGAAGAAATCTCAATCACGAGACCAACAGGCTGAAATTCGGCATCTTAGCCATGGCACTCACAGTCAACTTGTGATTTGGGTGCCACTCTTTCTTTATATCTATATTTTTACTTGAAATACTAGTATGTATATTAAATTTTAACCGAGCGTTCGGGTGCCGTGGCACTCCCAATTTATTACAAAGATCCATCCCTGCCTATACTAGTAAAATAAGTAACAATTTGAACAACAGATTGCAGACTCGAACTAGATAGAATATTCTAATCAATCTAGTTCTTTTCTTCCAACATTTGACTTTACGAATAGCTCCTTGTCTTGACTATTGCTTGGTAGAATCCTGTTTTGACTTGAATACGATAGTTATAATGATCCTGCCTCTTAGTCATCCTTTTATACACGTGAAATAATTAGGTTGTTGTTTTGCAAATTAGAATTTGTCATGATCCCAAATAGGCGGGTCGTGCGGGCACCTACATCGACTCTACTCGATAGGAGAACCCTTGTGGAATATTTTCATTATTACCCAAATTTCTTTACTTTTCATTAATCACCAATAAATAAAAATAAAAATAAAAATAAAAATAAAAACTTCCCAAAATAATGACTCTCCCAAGAGCTAGTCTAAACAGGTACAAAAACTCTAATAGAATACATGACAAGATAAAAAAGACATAGTTTCGTTTGAGAAGAACACGGAAGTTGATGCTGAGTACTCCATGCCAATCAAGGAACTTCAAAGCTGCCACAACCTACACTAAAAGGACGTAGCAAGGTAGTATCATTACACCACATGTACAGGTAGACATCATCGGCCGACTAAGGTTAGTTAACACAACATCATAATAATCAACGTACAATCAATGTTACTAAATTCAACAATTATTCCACTTATACTACCACTCAATGACATTTAATACTACATTATCTTTTCTGAAGCTTCGTCAAGATTTGTGAAATTATCCTTCCATCCCAGCCATCGACTTATCTCAAATCCGTCTCTCTATTTCCGCTACATTGTAGCGAAGACTCAAACCTAGGGGTGTTCACGGTTTGATGAAAAACCAAACCAAACCGCAATCTACACCACCGATTAAAAAAATCGACATTTGATTTGGATTGGTTTGGTTTGATTTTAAATTTTAAAAAATCGATAATATTTGGTTTGATTTTGGTTCTACTTATAAAAAATTGAAGAAATAACCAAATCAAACCGATAAAGTTTATAGTTATTTGAATATATGATATTAGTTTTTCATAAATAATTATAAATATTTTATACCTTTTAATCATTAATTTGGCTTAAATATACTTATTTCACGTGCACTACAATACTTTTAAATTCTATTTCTTAAAAAATATGTTCAAACTCAACACTTTGAGTCTAATTATCTATATGTGGTGTGGCATATTACCGATTTTTAATTTTCTTTGCTAAGACATCCATCTACTCTTCAAATCGTCTACCTCTTTGATTTTTGAAGGGTTGACCATTCTATTTAAAGTTGTATATTATTTTTGTGTAAATATTAAACATGTGAAGTGGAAGAACATCTACAGTTATGCAACTTAAACATGCTAAAACTTGAAATAGTCTTGAAAAATAATAGAAAATTCAGATACATTCATCTTGTGATAGTAGAGATAAATTTGTTAATTCATAATGTTCATATAAAATAGTTATCTCATGTCTTTGTTGTTTTAGTATTATCAATTTATTATTAGCTAGTTATAAATCAAAAAATCAAACCAAACCGCAAAGAGGCAAATTGATAGTTTTTATTTTATTTTGTTTGGTTTGGTTTTAGAAATTTAAAAACCGACTAAATTAGTTTGGTTTTGGTTTTGATAAAAAATGATCCAAACAAACCATGAACACCCCCTACTCAAACCGCTACAAACGATCCCACTGCCGCGGAATTGTACCTGCTGCAGCGCTATTGTGATCAATCAGTAGTCGATTTTTTTCTGATCCAGTTTTGTTCTATTTCTCCATATAGTTTTATAACACATCTACCTCTTTTACCACTTCCCTATAATCGGCTAAGTCCGTCTATTACTACTTATTAACCTACTCAATTACTTACAGCGTTTTCAGATCTTACCAAATCTACTACATTAATTAACAAAGTCTACTCGTAGTCTCCCGGTAATTCACTACCTTATGTTAAACCCATCATGTTACCTTCCGTAATCCACAAAATCGGTTAAAACAACATTCAACCACAAATACAGATTAACTAATCCAGGCACACACAAGTAATCATTAACAAATGTCGAGGGTGTCAACTTCCCAAATATTAAAGTACATGCAAATACCTATCTCTATACCACGAGAATGCCATAAAATATCATACCTGGACCGTACAGCCATATACGAAATTCCAAACATGTTTCTCACCTCAAACAATAATCATGTCAGTATATTCTGTATTACACTTATATACTTGTACCTTTCTGTCTTGACAACCGTATATATAATTAAATCATACCCGCACAATCCCTGTCTCATAATCATTCACTCGATAATATACCGGGCACACGCCTCCATCACATCACTATACACACATGCCATAGGGTCTTATGCTTGCCCTTCCAGTCATGACCTGCAGGAGACTCTAGAAATTCATGTACTGTACACCCAGCCGTATGAGTCCTTTATCATACCTATTTGTGTACTCATATCCATACACCTAGCCGCATAGTCTTTTCTCAATACCTGTCTGTGTACTCTCTCATACCGCTCGTCCGGATGCTCACCTCGGGCACAAGCTACTCAAGTATCAAATCCTTATTTAGAGTCTAATTGTACTAACCTGTTCATCCGAGTTCTTTACCTTTCTAACCCCAGGCCTCACATTCATCATCATATCACTGATTTTCCTTCCGTATCATTTATCATATCAGTCACACATTCGTTTGATACCAACCCACCCCTCAATCTCGGGATGCACAACATAACACAACAAATAATAACTCACACAACGAGTATAATCACATGCACAATTTTGAACCCAATTTCATACCCAAATAGTAATAATATCAGTTACACTAATATATTACAAGGAATTACAATTTGGACCACTCACTGATTTGGACTCCGTTGCAGTGGCATTATTGTCGCCGCAATGGTCTTGCTGCAGCGATACGATAACCGTCGCAAATGTACTCTTGGCAGTACTATGACCAGTCTTCTTTCCGACCTCTTCCACGAATTGTTCCTTCCCAATCTGGTGTCTCATTCTATATCATGCCCACCAAAATGAAAGCAACATCTTATCAAGCTTGTTTTAACTATTAACTTTTCACGGTGCAACTAACAACACGAACAATATCCACCAACAGACAACACAAGATTAACTACAACGCAGGTCATTACGTAAAGTATAACTACCCTAATTCACGGACTTCAATTCACTAACTATAATAATCATAACCAATTAATCATTCATTTATTGCATCTTGTAAACACATTTTACATGATTAGCCGTACAAGATTTCAATTTCAAAAGAATGACCCTATGATTCTATACATAGAAAAAGAATATTTAACAACAACGCCAGAAGGTCGATCTACACACAATTGGTTCGGCTAGGGGTGTTCACGGTTTGGTGAAAAACAAAATCAAACCGCAAACCAAACCAAACTGATTAAAAAAACTAACATTTGGTTTGGATTGGTTTGGTTTGGTTTTAAATTTTAAAAATCGATAATATTTGGTTTGGTTTTGGTTTTACTAAAAAAACTGAAGAAATAACCAAACCGAACCGATAAATTTTATATATAAATTTTATAATTATTTAAATATATGTTATTAGTTTTTCATAAATAATTATAAATATTTTATACCTTTTAATCACTAATTTGATTTTAGTATACTTTATTTCACATGCACTACAACACATTAAAGTTCTATTACTTAAAAAATATATTCAAACCTAACACTCTACGTCTAATTGTTTATATGTGGTGTGACATATTGCCAATTTTTTTTAATTTTCTTTGCTAAGACATCCATCTAATCTAGGGGTGTGCAAATTAACAGTTAAATCAATAACCCGAACTGATAATTGAGTTATTGAATTAATAATTTGAGTTATTGCTTTAATGGAATCAGTTTACTATCCCAAATTATCGGTTTAACGGTTCGGTTATCGGTTTGATCACTTTTTTAAGGGTCGATTGATAACCCGATAATAACTTATTAAATTATAATTTTAGCCTTCAATATATAGGGTATCCAAACAAAAAGATGAAATGGTGTCGATGGAAAGTGAAGGGGATGGTGTTTTAATTTAAATTAAACTTGATTGTTTTAGTTGAGCTAGTTCTATATGCTTTTTCTCTTTTTACCCACTTTTTTCTAGCTAAACAAACTTATCACTTATGAGATTTTTCATGCGAGTTCTTACTTGTTAACCCGATAACCAAACCGATAACGATCAATAATCGATTAACCAATAACCGATTAACTGATATCTTAACGGTCCTTTAATGGTTTAGCATGTCTACAAACCAATAACCGATAAGTAAAACTGATAACTTTCAAAATCGAACAGAACCGACCGATACGCAGCCCTAATTTAATCTTCAATTTTGCCTCTTTGATTTTTGAAGGGTTGTCTATTTTATTTAAAATTATTTATTATTTCTGTGTGGATATTAGACATGTGAAGTGGAAGAACCTCTACAGTCATGCAACTTCAACATACTAAAACTTTGAAATAGTGTTGAAAAATAATAGAAGATTCAAATACATTCATCTCGTGATAGTAGAGAGAAATTTGTTGATTCCTAATGTTCTCTTGAAATAATTATCTCATGTCTCTATTGTTTTACTATTATTAATTTATCATTAGCTAGTTATAAATAGAAAAATCGAATCAAACCGACAAGAATCAAACTGATGGTTATTTATTTTATTTAGTTTGGTTTGATTTTAGAAATTTAAAAATTGACTAAATTGGTTAGGTTTTGGTTTTAATCAAAAATCGACCCAAACCGAACCATGAACACCCCTAGGTTCGGCCCCACATACACCCTTAGGCATGGGCTAATTATTATTGCACTCTCTTCTCTAGGGGTTTCTCATTACGAGGATATTGCTCTCTTTTTTTTATCCGTTCATCCTCAGAATCACATCGGTCTCAATTAATCGACAACAAGTTATTTAGGTTTTGATCCTGCCCATCAAAAGCATATCAACCATACACATGTATATGTTCAGCTAATCAAAGTCTAACACAAGAGTGAGTAAATCATAATCTACCTAGACGCTAAGCTATCGTCAAGACGTTCCCAACTGCATGTTTGCATCGATTTCTTGAGTTTTTGCGGGAGTTCCTAACTATGGAGGTTAAGTCTTTACCTCTTAGCTCTTCTTATTTTTCCCAAAATTCTATTTTCTATTTTTGGAGCATTTTTATTAAGTCCCTCTAGAGACTAGTTTTTTAAAATCCTAAATGGAACAGGATTGCGGGAATTCTGGTTTGCATCACCTGCTGCAGCGATTTCTCTATGGGGGGAAACTTCCCTCCGCGGTAGATATGCGTCTGGGTCCACCCGATTGTGACCCAATTTACTCAATTCGTTCGTCTGGCTCCCTCTGTTTCTCGGAGATTTTGCTTCAAACTTATAAAATTTTAAATCCACCCGCTCTAAGATGGTCGGGGTGCTATAACGGCCGGACGGGTTGTTACAGAATTACTTGATAAGAAAATTAAGTCCTTACGAGATGCGGTTTCCTTAAGAAGAGTCCTTAGAGGATTCTTTTCTTTGCTAGATCGTAGCTTACCATTTATAGCTTTCTTTCTTGGACTTGATTTACCTATTTGTAGACCTGGTTCAAAGTTATTTGTCATATATCAAAACATAGGCCTTCCATCAGGCTTAATCAAAATTTATTCCGCAATGGAGTCCATGACCGGAGTCTGGTCTAGTAACATTTTACAACTAGTAACACAGGTGTATCAAATACAGGAGACATCTCGATCTGCATAGCAGGGAGTATTCCATGATTAGGAGATCGACAACACAAATTTCACGGGACCTCCCCACCCGGTCACAACTCTTTGTATAGCTGGTGTACACTCGCAAATTTTGGCCTTTACCAATCAACTTTGAGTCCACTGCCAGAATGCAGACATGTGATAGTATTTGAGTATCGTAGAAGATAGTCTTTTTCAGAAGTCAATGTAGCCTTTTTATACTAGTATCCTTAATTTTTTTGCTTCTTAAATAAACTATTACATGGGAGAGTAAGGGCATCTCATCTTCATTTGTAAGCAAAAGAAACGATTATCAAGCTAAGCTTTGAGAATACAAAGGATTCACGATCTTTTATCACTCTTGTTTTCATTCTTACTTGTTATTAGTCTTACTCGTATTCTTATTCTTGTTCTTCATATAGTTCATACTCTTCTATTTTTTCTTGCTTTATCGATTTAGCCATCAAAAAAAAAGAGTTTGATCGATCATAATACTCTTGCCTTTAATCCCATTACAAATTTAATCTTATAACATAATAACGATTTTGTCGCCAAACAAGTTGGTATCGTCTTTGGGGATAGGCAACTGTGATATTATTAATTTCAATCTATTGCTCTAACTCTTTACTAGATCATCATAACTAACCCACTGAAATATTATTACCATATCTGAAACACCACATAACAACTCAGTTGTTGGTGATCAACTAGCTGGTTGCAAATTGGCTTAATCCTTTAATCGGTGGAACTGAATCATAACATGACCTTTACGTACCATAGATGATGTTCTATAATCATTTTATTTCGATTACTCAATTAAATTTCTGAAATAGAAAATTAAACGTCATTATTTTTTTGAATAAATAAATAAATAAAACAAAAGTAGGAAAGTTGATGTGAGTGAGATAAACAAATAAATGTTAGAATAATTCTCCTTAGGCAGATTGATTCCTATCATATTTATTTAATTAATTTTTTTAATGTTCGCAGATTTTAGGACATTTGACAATCTCAAGTTTAATTGACGTTTACGTTTGGCAAAAAATCTACGAGACTTTTAAATATACCTCAGCCTCTTTGTTTGAAAAGTAATTAAAAAATTCAAAGTATTAATCATTACAGCAAATAAAAACGAAACTCTTAACTATTAATTAATTATATGGATGATATCACTCGGCTTTCACGTTAATATGTTAAAGCCATTAAATTATTTTTCTTTATAACAAAAAGAATCACTCTAAGAAAATCATTAAATTATTTTTCCTAAAGTCATTCAAAGTAAACGAAATAGATATTTTATATAATATTTAAACAAAATCATCTCTTAAAAATAAAAAATAAATCTAGTGGCTTATGGTGCTTTTGACCATCTCAAATAAACCCAATTGGAAGTTCCTGCTAAATCGTTTCTCTTAATTAAGCTAGTGGGCCTTAAATTTTAATTTGATTTAACTTTAAAGGCTCAATTGAAAAGTATTCTTTGTTCAGATTAATATTAAAAATAAAATGAAATATAATCAAAAATATTTCTAACATATGAATAATATTGTTCTTTCATTTTTTTATCTAAAAATATTTTCAACTTTGAAAATTTTAATATTTAGAGGTTTTGAAATTTTATTTTTTGTCCTTTTTATTTTAGAAATTAGTAAAACTCGATATAATTTTGCACGTATAGTCAAAATTTAAAATCGAAAGGAATATTAGAAAATTAGAAATTAGAAATTTAAAATTCAAATAAAAATCAAGAATTTGGAAAAAGACATATTAGAATTAGTACCTTTCTAGATCACTTTGATTAGAAATTGAGAATTTCTTTTTTGTTTTTGGATTTTAAATATTGGTTTTGTCACATTAACATATACTGGGTATGTTTGCCCATAAAATAAAAAGAAAAAGTTACAAAAACATACAATTACTAACTTACATTGCAAAAATATAGCTCAAAACTTACTTTATAATTCTATGACCCAAAACAAAATAAGTCCATCTCTGATCCCTGTCAGGAAAATTTTGGTATATAATAATATACATCGGTATATAATATTATACAAAATTTTATTTTTTTAATTTATAATAATATTTAAAAACTCGATATAAAATATTATATACCTAATATACAAATATTACATAAAATTATAAGAAATGTCTATACACTCAATACAATATTATACAATAGTATACACTATTATACAAAAGTCTAACTTCATCTTCTTCCTCGAATCTTAGCATTTTATTCATCCAAAACACCTCAAAAACTACACCAAATCACCTTAAATTTCAAATTTAGACTCCTCAATACGTATCCGATTTTTTGCAACAATATCCACTTGAAACCAGGCTAATTTGCGGAAATTTAATTTTCAAACTTTGAAACTTCGAGCTTCAACGATGGACGCCTATGGAGTTTCTGCAAGCCGCATTTTTTTCCCTCATAAAAACCAATAGAACAGAAAAATGAGAATGCAAAGTATGTATAAGAGGTGCTTATATACACTCTTACATTATTATACAAAATTATATAACTTAGTACAAAAAATTACGTTTGATCTTCTACAAATTTCAACTAGGAAACTCCATTTGAAATGGGTCAATTTTTCAAATGGCTTCAAAATTTAACCATAATTTTAAAATAACACCACCAACAAATCACAATTACCAATTTATTAACATCTTTAATAAATTCAAAATTCATTTGTTAGTTTTCAAGCTTTTAAAAATTGCGATAGTGAAGTTTTAAATTTTTTAATTCAATTCAGTTAACAATTAATGTTTAAGTTTATAATGACAAAAAATTTAAATTTACACATAATATGTGTAAATCTAAATATAAAAATTATGAAAGTAGAAGAAAAAAGAAAAAGAAAAAGAAAAAAAAGTGAAAGAAGCAACAAAAAAAGAAAGAAAGAAGAAGAATGAAGATGAAAGGGGAAAAAAGCAATAGAAAAAAAGAGAGCAAAAAAAAAAAAGAACGAAGAAGTGGAAGGAAGAACAAGAGAAAAAAAAAAGTAACAAGAAGAAGAAGAACGTAAAAGAAAAACAATAAGCTAATACAAAAGATTATGTTAAAGAAGTAATAAATTGAAATATGGGTTAAAATATGTAATTGTCATAGAATATAAATATTTTAAAATAAAAATATATGATTGAATAATAAATTATTAATACAGTAAACATTCACATTTTAATATGTAAAACAACCTTTGAATATTATATTTTTGTCTGAATGTGTAAATTGCATTGGTTTCACTAATTTCTAAAATAAAAAGTAAAGAAAATAAAATTTTAAACCTTTAAATATTAAATTTTCAAGATTGAAGATATTTCTAGACCAAAAGGTAGAAAGAGGGGTATTTTTGAACCAAAAACAAAGGTTGAGAGTATTTTTAAACCAAAAAGCAGAAGAAACGTATTTATGAGCCATTTTTTTGTATATTAAAATATTTTTAACCTTTCTCCGTAAATAAAGTAAAATGGATTTCGATGATTTACTTGCTGGCAAAAATCTGGACAATACGATGGGCCAAAAAAGTTTGATATTAGAAAAACTAACTAAAATAGGATAACATGTTTGCGGGTAGATCCAATTTGGTAGGGCAAGGGCAACAATTGTAATTGACAAAGTATGCCTTAGAAAATTGAGTCCTTTTCTTTTCTATTACGTAGTTGTTTGAATCATACGGTGCGTAAATACAGACGTTAGTCAGTAAATATAGCATATTTTATTCATTATTATTTATAAAAAAGATAATCAATTTAATACGCTATTGAAATAACATATAGTGAAAGAAAGTGACGGAATTTAAAATATCGTGACAAAAGAAAAATGACAGTTTGGAAAAGGGGGGAAACAAAGGAAAATGATTCAAAGGAAGAAACTAATGATATATGACAAATAAAAAAACAAGACGAATGAAAGGAACAACTCAAATGTTATTATTAAGGATAATGAACAATTTCAAAAATGCCCTGTTTGTCCCTCCCCTTTACCATTAGTATATACAAATTTGAGCATTTGAATCATTTCTATGTTAATTGAAAGGGAAAATTTGTTCAATCGGTAGAATGAAGGTATTTTTGAATTATTTTTAATGATATTTTGATTATTTTTCGTTAATTTTAGAAATATTTTAAAATTAAAAAATAATATTAAGAATACTTTTGTTCAACAAATGAAACAAAGGTATTTTTAAACTAAATTTATGTTGGCCTTTCTATCGGAAATTATATTGGTGTCCTTCATTTCTCTCCAAATTTCATATTTCTCAAAATTTAGCATGAGGAGGAGTATTTTCACTATCCTAATTTATGTTGGGATTTTTTTTTTTAAAATATGCTTTAAATATAATGTTATTTTTTTATACTTAGAATTAATTTTATTTTATACTTAATAAAATAATTCATAATTATATAAATATTTAAAATTTATTTTAAATTATAAGTTTTAAAATTTATTTTTCTTTAAAACTACGTATTCAATCGAAATTATATCACATAAATTAAATTAAAAAAATATGTTATTTGACCAATTAGAGATGGTCAGTTTAAGAATTTTAAAGGCCTAACTTTATAAAAGTATGTACATAGAGATGTCAATTTGTAAATTAGCTTTTTTTTTCTTGAAAAAGAATGTATAGTTAATTTTTTAAAAATTATTATATAAAAGGTTGGGAAAATTTTGTAAAATAAAATTATAAAATGGAGAATTTAATTGTTAATTAATAATATAAAAATTCAAATACTAAAATATGGTCGTAATTAGCAGTTATGGATAAATAAATTTAAAAAAAAAATTGAGAAAAGAAGATAGCAGTTAAGTAGGCTTTAGTCGCTTTGTGGCTAGTCCGAGGACAGGCTGTCTGTGAACCGATACTACGATGATTACGTGAACCGCCACTTGCCCCACGCCAACACCACATATTAAGAATAATAATTAATTTAAATATTTTTGTTCCCAAAAGTAGATGAAAAACATATCTGGTAAGTACTATACAATTTAATTTAGAATATTAACCATATTACATTTTCAATATAATTTTAAAAGAGCTAGAAGTAGACTGAAATAGTATGATTAAGCTTATTAAGGATGTGATCTAAAATAGTAGGGTGTGAAAGATGTGAAAAATACGAATTAAGTTAGAAGATGAGTAGATAGTAGCGCATTATCTTGTTGTTCTTTTATATTACTAGTATTAGTATTCTTTATGTATATTTTTATCTGTTATTTTTGTACTTTGATTATCATATATTTTGTTGTATTTTTTATTTTGTCATTATCTGTTGTTTCTTGTATCTCGATTATCGTATTATTTTATTATATTTTCTATTTTGTTTACAATGTGTAGCTTTTGTCATTATCTGTTGTCTTTTTTATTTCATTATTTTTTTTTGAGACTGCTTTGAACTATTTTTTCTTGAGCCAAAGTTCTACGAGAACAATTGCTTTACCTCTCAGGTAGGAATAAGATTTATATATACTCTAATCTTTTCGAACATTACTTTGTGAAACTACACTAAATATATTATTATTATTATTATTATTATTATTATTATTATTATTATTATTATTATTATTATTATTATTATTATTCAATCCACCTAAATTCAACTTAAGGTGTGTTTGGTAAGAAAACTCCCAAAACAAAGGTCATTTTCTTACAGATAAATACAAAAAAATTATTTTTATATTAAAAAGGAAAAAGCCCGACTAAATTTTTTTTTCCCGAAAAAGATTACTTCGTAAAAGTTAAGCAACTAATTTAATTATAAAAAAAAATAATGTCTAGTGTTTTGATGTTTATCTCAATATAATTCTGGGAGTAGTTGGCACCTAAATAATACGTCTTTTTGTCAATTGACAGAAATTTGTTGGGTGTATGAGCTGTATATCTCCCCCCCATGGTCCATTTAATAAAGAGCTACTTTAATTTGTCTCTATGACATATCTTCAATCAATTTTCATTTTGAAACATACACAATTATTGAAAAATACAAAAAAATCGGAAATTTATTAAAATTTAAAAAATAATTTTAACCAAAAAATGAGGTTGACCTTCAATTGTAAGACGAGTTCTTTTTTTTAAAAAAAAAAACAAAAATCAGCAATTTCAGTATAGAATTGAAGATTGCTGAAAAATATCTTATCAGTATTCATTTTTAAGAGAACAGTCTAAGTTTGTGTTCGACGGCAAGGAAAATGTTTTTAATAAAATATAAGTGGGTTATTTTTTTATTCTATATATAAGTAAACTAAAATATTATTTTAATAATATTTATATATAATTTAAATAAATTCTAGGGGAGGTGAGGATGGAGGTATGGTTGTTGGGTTTGTGGGGAGGGGGTGGGTGAGGGGTAAAGTCCTAAAGATGAGGTGTATTACAAGTCAGAAATGATATAATTAATATGGAATGTCACTTATAAAATTAATTTTTTATACTTTTCAGGAGGGAAATCATTTTTAAAAAAAATTATTTTCTCATAAATTTTTAAAAATATATTTTCTGACCGATCAAATACGAAAAAATTATAAAATATTACGGAACGCACCAAAGAGTTACAAACTAAAAAATAAGTTATAAATATAAACTTAATTATGATTAAATACAAAAATTATATACATAAAATATATGTATTTTTATATTATTATTATTAAATATAAATATTGAAGGCGAATAAAAAAAATGTTTGATCAGTTATTAACTCCTTGTAATAGAATCAATCAATTTCAAATATATCGTGTTTCCATTAGTGGGAGGAAGATAGGCGTCTAAGAAGGAATGGATAATAAACATAATATTCTCTTCTTTATCTGAATAGTCTCCCGTGTCTTTCTGATAATTTTAATTTTTTTAAATTTCTGGTCTCTCATCCTAGTTATCATTTAATAATTGTTCGACGCTTTTTAAGTGTTAGTTTGGTTTGAAGATAAGTTACGTCAGAATAAATTATTTGAGATTTATTTATAAAAGTATCTTTCATTTTATTTAGTTTTTTATATTTTTTTTAATAAAGCTTTATTTATTTATTCTTAAAAATAAAATTTTCTCATTTTTTTTAGCTTAAGTATTTTTATGTCTGCATTTTCATGATTATAAATATGGGTCGACTTTGTATCAGCTTCTATATATATATTAGAAGACAGAGGAAAAAAAATGAGATTAGATATTTTCAGTCAATTATATGCCCACAATAATAACAAAATATATTTACTACCTTGTGCATTTCGAAAAGCATCATATAGAAAAGTGATAACTTTCATATACAAAAAGCTGGAAGAGAAAAAGAATTTAATTATGCCAGAAGGAAGTTAAAAAATTCATGATACTAACAACACATATCTATCATAAAATATAATGTATAAAAATTTACCGCCATTGTTTTATCAATATTGTGTAAAAAATGTGAAAAGTGATGTGAAAAGAGAATTTTGATGGGGTATTTTTGTCATTTGCCTTCTTATCTTGAGATAAGTAATCCAAGTATTATTATTCCACTCAGATATAGGGATAACTTATCACATCATTAATTATTAATTCTTGGATAAGTTATCCCAAAATTTGTAACCAAACAAAGGATTAAACGGTACTAAAAAATTATTCCACAATTATTTTTCTTTATCCATCGTAAGTTATCCTAGAATTTGTAACCAAACAAAAGGATTAGGAAACATTGTGATTTTTTTATTTTTTTTAACCTTTTTTTTTGTGTCTTATGGTTTTCTAAAAGAACTAAGTTGGTAGTTTTGCTTAAATCTACTTATTATAAGCACAAATTTTAGAAAAATAATATTATTACACTCATATCGTAGAAATATGATCTTTCAAAACAAGCATTTGGAATATTCATCTCTTCGTCCAGATTAAAAAGTTAGATATTATTTATATCTATATTCACTTTTATATTTATTTATATTATATTAAAAATAAAAAAAGATTTTAAGTTAAAAATTAAATTATTAAAATACGTTTTTAAGAATATATTTTAAATTAATAATAATAATTTAATAACATCTACAAAATAGAGAAAAAAAGGTGGCATTCATTTTTAAGGGTATTCTTAAAAAGGGGTGGTGATTATTTTTTCAATTCTTTATAAATATTAAATCTTATGTAATTTTCAATATCAAAATGTAGTTTCCTTTTTTTTTTCCGTATATAATTATTTACTTAAAACTGTATTGTGATGGTATTATTATTATTGTATAATAACACATACTATATAACTTGACATTCACGTACAGTAAACGTGCGGATAAACTAGTTATTATATATCTATATTATATTAAAAGTGTGAAGACCTTTATAAATGTTGATTGAACTTTTTCCCCTTCATTAAAAGACATCACAATAGATAAAATCGTCATTTACTATTTTTATAGAATTATTATTTAAAATTATTATTTTTAATTATTTTCATCATCATATTAGGTTTTCTATTTATGACATAACTTTATTTGTAGTGTAAATTTAAAAGCAAATAAATTTTTTTTATCGAATTCTTTTTTTATAGTCACAAATTTTGTTTCCTTATTTTATTATATTAAATTTTCTACTCATGACATAACTCTATTTATAGTGTAAATCTTAAAATAAATAAATAAATAAATAAAAACAAAATCAAACAAAACACAGACACACTTGCACAAAAGTTTTTTTTCCTTTTTATTTGAAATTTTATTTTATTTTCCCTTTTTGATGTTAGGACATTTTTAAAATTACTTTTTTTTAATTTGTAAAAAGTAAAACTCCTAATATTTAATATTTTAAAATTGACTAAAAATTTTCTTCTAAAATCTTTTTTTATTTGAACTATATTAAAATTCCTAACATTTAAGACTTTCAATTACAATTTTGTTAACTTATATATCAATCCATTATTTAATAAACTAACTAATTATCCATCACAATATTTCAATAAGAAAAAAATAAATTAAAGAGCATAATTATATTATGTATTAATACGTGAATTCCTCCTCCTCCTCCTTTATCTTCTTCTTCTTTTAAAAAAAATTGTATAATCAATTTTTTTTATAGAAACATAGCATACTTTAAGTTTTTTCAATTATCGAGTATTAATTGAGCTGAAATCATCTCACAAAGGTAAAGTAAAAAATTTAAAATTAATTTATTATTAAATATTTAAAATACGAAGCCTTGTAGCAAAATCATTCACCTTTTTACCCTTTTAAAAATAGAGTTCACACTTGACAAAATAGTTATTTAATTATTTCTCTAATATTTAGAATTTTAAAATTAACTAAATTTTATGAAACTATTGAATTCTTCATTATTTGAAATATATAAAAATATTAATATTTATATATACGTATAATGCAAGTATTTAAGTGCTCATTAAAAAGCAAATATTTATTTTACCTTTCAATCAAACGTTATTTCTGTGATATTTTTATTCATTAAAATAAATATTAGAACAGACCAAAGAAAGAACTATTAGATTGGATCAAACTCTTAAACATAATCATTTATCAATTTGAAATTTATAATTTTCTTTCTAAATTCTTATATTATTACACAAACACATCTTTTAAATATTATTTATGTTATTTTTATAAATTTATTTTTATTAATATGAGGGACACGCTCGAAGCACATGCATTTAGACTAGTATAAAAAGAAATATTTAAGTTTCTTAAGGAGTCTATTTTATTGTCACGTTTATCTGGCTTTTCACATTTTTAAATTAAGTTTTTTTGTTCTAAAATAAAATAACAAATTTGAATTTTCGCTGGCACATGTGTCACATCTTCGTATTGTTAAGGTACTAATATAAAATCAGTAAAATTTTAGATTATCATTTCATATTACATAATTATAATGTTCCTATATTAAAAATATAGTTTCATCTTTTTATTTTTTTTATGTATAATTATTTACTCAAAGTTATATTTTAATAATATTAATATTATTTGATAATATCTCATATTACATAACTCGACATTTACATACAATACACTTGTGAAAGAATTAGTTACTATAAAATAAGTAATATTTGAACTTTTGGAGGACTCTGTTTTATCATCATATCAATCTAACCTTTTAAGTTGAGTTTTCTTGTACCAAACCAAAATAACAAATTTAATTTTTTAGTTGAACATGCGTCACAAATTTTAAAAATCGTGAAAATTACTATCAAATAAGAAGTATAATTAAACACCTTGAGGCGTTTATTTCATCGTTACGCTTGACTGACATTCCAGGACTTTATGTTGGAATTCTTGTCCCCAAAAAAGATATTTGAATTTTTTATTATTTGGTTCACATGTTATCACTTTTAGGATATTAATAATATATAAAAAATATTAATATACAGTCTCGCGGAAATCCACAATGAATCATTCTTAAAAAGTATTATCTTATATAAAAATATTTTTATTTATTTATTTCTTTATCTTTTTCATCATATATGTGATTTATTCATATTTTAAATATTAAAAAGGAATTAAAAAATATATTGTGAAGTTTAGAAACATAAAGCCTTAAATTTATAAGTGGATTTGGATCACAATAGCTAGGAAAAAATTAAAAGCTTACCCATATTATTGATGTTCGCATCAATAAATGTATGAGATGTATTTTGTACACAGCTCTTCTAAAAAGAAGTAAAGTTTCCCTTTAAAAATTAAATATATATAATCAACACTTAATTATAATTAATTAATAAATAACAATATAGAAATAGACAACAATGTACTCTAGGGTCAATATGACCCAATGCTACTTGTAGTTCTTTATTTTAATCTAATAATGTGTAATTTTTCATGATTAATTAATAAATGTTATTACTTTATTAAATCATTTAATCATAATAATTTAAATTAATTCATGTAAACACTCGAAATGAATAAGTATTTACTGAGAAAAATATGCCAATAATTTGCAAACTCTTCAAGAATCAACTAAATCCAAATGTATATTTATATGTATCAAATCACCAACCAATGCGAACAAGAAAGTATCTTTCTCACTAATCTCATTATACTAAGATAAAATACTAATTATTTAGACAATTTAAATTTATTCTTCATAAAATATAACTACTAAAAATATGTGATCTTGTCAGTAAGTGTGTGATTTTTTTCATTCACGAGTTCTTATAATATATATAGAATAGGAATAAGTATAAACTGCATGAACAAGGTAACTATACGAAATAAGTACCCTTTTCCTCGGATAGATGACATGTTTGACCAGTTACAGAAAGCAACTGTATTTTCAAAGACTGATTTGAGGTCAGGGTATCACCATTGAAAATTCGGGCTGAAGATATTCCTAAGGCAACCTTTCGAACCAAGTACAGGCATTATGAGTTTCTGGTCATGTCATTCGGACTCACTAATGCTCCGGCTGCGTTCATGAGCCTGATGAATGGTATTTTCAAACCCTACCTGAATTCCTTTGTTATTGTGTTTATTGATGATATCTTGGTGTATTCTAAGACCAAGCAGGAGCATGAGAATCATTTAAGGATTGTGCTGGGATTGCTGAAAGAGAAGCAGTTGTATGCCAAATTCACCAAGTGCGAGTTTTGGTTGGAATCAGTGTCCTTTCTGGGCATGTGGTTTCCAAGGAGGGAATCCGAGTTGATCCACAGAAGGTGGAGGCGGTCAGGAACTAGACACAACCAACTAACGTGACAGAAATTTGAAGTTTTGTGGGGCTGGCCAGTTACTACAGTCGGTTCGTGAAGGGATTCGCCTCCATCGCTTTGGCTTGCCACGGAGCGATATTGTTTTCTTTTTGTCCGCAAGTGTCATCAATGCCAGATTCATAGTGACTTGATTCAATCGCCCCCTTTAGAGTTGCACCCTATGTCTTCTCCTTGGCCTTTCGTTGCTTGGGGTATAGATGTTATTGGACCAATTGAACCAAAAGCTTCTAATGGACACCGGTTTATTTTGGTTGCCATTGACTACTTCATCAAATGGGTAGAAGCTGTCACTCTCAAATCAGTCACCAAAAAACCAGTGACAAACTTTGTACATATCAATATCATATGTCGTTTTGGTATTCCAAGGATCATTATTACAAACAATGCAACCAATCTTAATAGTCATTTGATGGTATGTGAATAATTTAAAGTTATACATCGTCACTCTACCCCATATCGGCCCAAAGCTATTAGAGCTATTGAAGCAGCAAACAAAAACATCAAAAAGATTCTTCGAAAGATGGTCCAAGGATCTAGACAGTGACATGAGAAACTACCCTTTGCTCTTTTGAGATATCGTACCACTACACGTACTTCGGTTGGCGCAACTTCCTACCTATTGGTTTATGGGACTGAAGCGGTCATACCTACAGAAGTTGAGATTCCCTCCTTTCGAATTATTGTAGAAGCAGAGATTGATGACACTGAATGGGTCAAGGCCAGGCTAGAACAACTATCACTAATAGATGAAAAACGGCTAGCAACAGTTTGCTTTGGTCAATTATACTAGCAAAGGATAGCCAGAGCATACAATAAAAAGTGCATCCAAGGCATTTTGAGGTCGGTCAACTTGTTTTAAAACGTATCCTTCCACCCCAGGAGGAGGCGAAGGGAAAGTTTGCCCCAAATTTGCGAGGCCCTTATGTTATCAAACAAGTGTTGTCAAAAAGAGCGTTACAATTGGCAGATATAGAAGGAAAAGTGGCAGACATATCCATTAATGCAGACTCAATCAAAAGATACTATGTCTGACACATTTTTCCTTGGAACTGTTTTTACTTAGCATTCTCAGGTTGGGATAACGAAAGACTATCATTTTCTCTACCCAAACACTACGTACCCCTTGCCACCCCTTTTGAGCTTTACTCAATTTCCTTTATTTTCCCTCTTTGGAACAATTAAGCAAGTAAATAATTTTTTTTAAGAAAAAATAAAAAAAGAAAAGAAAAAGTATTTATTCATATTGAACTACGTTCGACCTGATTCTTAAAAGGATATGTAGGCAGCCCTATGTTGGGGTTTGGTCCAACCATTCAAATAAATAAAAATCAGAGTTTTCCAGCAACTGGGGTATGATTTTTTTTTTAGGGTTTTAGTAAATAGTTTCAAAGTTGTAATTCATTCTAAAGTCATTTTTGCCTGTCCCCGTAGAGACCTTCTGATCAACCTTTGAGAATGTTAAGTTTAATGTGCAGCTCATATCTGACTATATACCACATACAACTTCTTGCTTGGGGCCACAAAGAGAAAATATATGAATTAAAAAATGAGAGTCTTATTGGTGAAAAACCCTCATGGGCACCACAAGGCGATTGCAAGCTGAGAGAAATAAAATGAGAGAGTCTTGTTGGTGAAAATCCTCACGGGCACCACAAGGAGATTGTAAGTTGAAAAATGAGAGAGTCTTATTGGTGAAAACCCTCACGGGCACCACAAGGCAATGGTAAGTTAAAAAAAAAGAGGAAAAAAAAAAGAGTCTTGTTGGTGAAAACCTTGATAGGCACCACAAGGCGATTGCAAGCTGAGAGAAATAAAATAAGAGAGTCTTATGGGTGAAAAACCACAAATGACACTTTGATCAAACGACAGGTTTCTATCTATGCAAGATACATGATAAGGTAGAGAATTCAGGTTCAGATTGTAGGGGACAATATACTATGAGATTAGACAACTCAGAAGGATCAAACGTCCACTCCAAAATGCATGTCATGATTCATTGGAGTCAGCGCATGCCTCTAGATAAGCTTTCCCCCCATTTTTGTTTTTCCTTTTCCTTTTTATTTTCTTGACAGTGACACCTTTTGTTTAAACTAAATAGACATTTTTTTCATCTTCTTGTCATCATCTATAATAAGTTTTTGTAGTTCCTTTTGGTATAATCTTGCATCAAACTCAACAACGAAGAAAATATTGCAAAATTGACTATGGTTTTTCAGTGGTACAGAACAATGACTATTGGGCATGTACGACATTGACAGCAATATAAAGTCATTTGCAGTTAACCCTGATAAAGGCAAGGCCTAAAAAGGAAAAGAGTTATTCGAATATATAGAAAACGATCACCAGAGAAAGATGTGACTCAAGCACGAGATCTGCTTCACCACAGATAGAAAATGACTAGATCAAAAGTTAAAATGAGTATAGAAAGACGAAGATTCAAGACCTCCAAACAAGTTATTCAATTATCAACAAAGGCGGTTTTATATAAGTTGGGAGAACGCAAAGGCAGTTTTCATAAAGGTGTCATGGCCACAAACCGACCACCAATTTTAAATTCACATTTTTTTGTTTGTTCAAAACAGGGGCAAAGCAGTTGTGAAAAATAACCCGTAAAACAAATACGAGTTTTACATAGTGAAGTTCTCAAATCTCTATTTTCTTAATATATTTTTTATTTTTTATTTTTTTTTTATTTTTGTTGCTATATAATGATCATTGTGCTATTTGTTACACTAATTGAAAATAAATAATGCATTTTTTTTTAAAAAAAAAAGAACAAAAACCCCTATCTCTTTTTCATTGCTTCACAGGGTACGACATCCCCTGGTTGCATTTTAGGGAAGCAAAAAGCCCTATCTCTTTTTCATTGCTTCACAGGGTACGACATTCCCTGGTTGCATTTTAGGGAAGCAAAAAGCCCTATCTCTTTTTCATTGCTTCACAGGGTACGACATCCCCTGGTTGCATTTTAGGGAAGAAAAAATCCCTATCTCTTTTTCATTGCTTCACAGGGTACGACATCCCTTGGTTGCATTTTAGGGAACAAAATTCCTATTTTCTGTTCATGGCTTCACAGGGTACGACATTCCTTGGTTGCATTCTAGGGAAACAAAAAACTCCTATTTTCTTTCCATTGCTTCACAGGGTACGACATTCCCTGGTTGCATTATAGGGAACAAAAATCCCTATGTTCTTTTTATTGCTTCACAGGGTACGACATTCGCTGGTTGCACTATACGGAACAAAAACCCTTATTTTCGGTTCATGGCTTCACAGGGTACGACATTCCCTGGTTGCATATAGGGAACAAAAATTTCTATCTCTTTTTCATTGCTTCACAGGGTACAACATCCCCTGGTTGCATTTTAGAGAAATAAAAAAATCCTATTTTCTTTTCGTTGCTTCACAGGGTACGACATTCCCTGGTTGCATTATAGGGAACAAAAATCCCTATCTTCTTTTCATTGCTTCACAGGGTACGACATCTACTGGTTGTATTTTAGGGAAACAAAAATCCCTATTTTCTTTTCATTGCTCCACAGGATACGACACTCCCTGGTTGCACTTAGGGAACAAAAATCGCTATCTTTTTTTTCATTGCTTCACAGCCTACGACATTCCCTGGTTGCACTATAGGGGACAAAAACCCATATTTTCTTTTCATTGTTTCACAGGGTACGACACTTCCTAGTTGCACTTAGGGAACAAAAATCCTCATCTTATTTTTCGTGGATTCACAAGGTAAGACATCCCCCGGTTGCATTTTAACAAATAAAGGCCTCATATTTTATTTGTTATATCTAGTTAAATTATTGTCATTCTCTTCTATTTGATTGAGGGAAGTAAGTTCAAATTTTACTAATAACTCACAAAATTTTCCTAGTGCAAATTGGGGCAGAAAATTTTGTTCGTTTTTGTTTGTCTTTGGTGGCTTGTAGATTTATTTGGAAGACTCAGATTAGATGCTCAAGAATATTCAATCTCAATTACAACTAGAGTCATCTTTGATACAACGCAGGCAGCAAGACTCATCTTTTCAGCTTAAGTCTAATCGAGAAACAAACATCTAAGGATATCCGATGAATTGCCATTTGAAAGAGTGTCAGTGACTCAACCCAAGTGACAAGTTCAAATCTCAAATCCTAATTTTCATGATCAAATGTTGAGATCAAACTACCCACCGGAGGAAGATGCGATGATAACTCGAGATCTAAAATGAAGACCTGAAAGAAGAGAACCAAGACTAGTAGAGTAGATAGGATCTTGCATTTTTCATTTTTGATGTAATAACAACAACAATAGACCAAAATCGCAACGGAACCTTACTCGATTCTCCCACTCTGTCCATCCACTTGAACTACACACGACCTAATTCCTTGGTAGCCCAGGATATGTAGGCTGCCCAAAGTCAGGGCTCGGTCACACCTCTTTACTTTTAATTCTTCTCCTATTTTGAATAAATTGTTAGGTCAAAAAATCAGTCACATTGTTCACTTCTTTGTTTGAAAACACTCTGTGTTTCCAAGCAAAGAGGGGCATGCTGTGAACACCAAATTTTTTACCTAAGATTTTAGTTTTAATTTTTTTAAAACACTTTTAATTTTAAATTAAATTTATATATATATATTATAATAACAATTATTTTTATCTTTTTAATTATTTTTTTTAATATTACTTTTGGTAAGCTTATTTAAAAGAGTTGACCCCCCCTCCCCCCCCCCCAATATATATATATATATATATATATATATATATATATATATATATATATATATATATATATAAATACAAAGTCACATTTTAGAACAAGTCTTGTTTTTCTATATTTGAAAAGAAAATAAATATATATGTATGTGTGTGTGTGTGTGTGTGTGTGTATATATATATATGTTTATTATTAGTATAAAGTTATTCAATTAATTTACATATTTATTATTTAAATTTAAGAAAAAAAGGAAAAGAGAAGTTGTATGGTTACATGCAAAAAATAATTTTTTAAAAAAAGGAGGAAGGGATGAAACTACGGCAAAAAAAAAAAGAAAGAGAGAGAGAGACGGTTGAAAGTTTGAAAAAAAAATCTAAAATACTAATTTTACCAATTAACCTAATTTAACTCAAAAACCTCTTCAACAAATCCCACTCTCTCACGTCTCTCACCCCCACACTCCTTCTTCCTTATTTTACTCACCAGTATTTCACTATCCGCTATTTTTTGAGACACACAAGAAAATATTTAAACAGACAAACACGGTAGAAAGAAGACGGGAAAAAAAAAGAGAACACAACTAAAAAATATAGAGAAACGAAAGAGAAGAAAGTCAAGGTTTTGTTACTTTTTTACTTGGACTGTTGCTACGGTATTCAGTTAGTAAAAAATTCATTCTTATTCATTTGTTTCTTTTATTTATAAGAATTTGTTTGTATTTACATCTTCAGTTTCAATTGAATCATGTTATTAATAAGTAGGCTGTTAAATCATATTCTTCTATTTATTTATTTATATTTTAAATTAGCATATTCAAATGTTGATTTAAATAACAAGATATTTGATTTAGTTAGATCAATATGAAATAATTTTGCATCTAGAAAAATTAATAGTGGTCTTTTCTCATGAATTTCAAAACTGCCGAATCCTAGGGAACATAATAATTTTAATTGTTAGTAAAATTAATATAAAACTAGCAAAATTTAAATTTTATTTGATTAATTATTTCGTTGATATTTTTATACCAAAATAAATCTGACCAAAAATCTAAATAAAATAAACAAAGAAAAAAAAAAGAAAAACAGAAAAGAAAGAAAAGGGGTGACTGAAAACAAAACAAAAGAAAAGAAATGAAGAGAAACCAAAAGAAAAAAAAAAGAAAGGAAAAGGAAACATCAAGCATTAAAAGAATAAAATATAAGTTAAGAAAAAAAAGGAGCAATGGAACAAAAATAGAAAAGAAAAGACGAAGAACAGAGAAAAAGTGAAAAAGAAAGAAAAATAGAAAAAAAAACTTTTTAGAAAGGAGAAAAAATAGAAAAGAAAAAGTGTTGTATGTTGCGAATTAATTTTTTGTAAAAAGTTAAGAAATTTAATGAGTTTGCATAATATTTTCTCTATAATAAAGGTTGATATTAAATTTTTTTTCTATATTAAAATTCATCTCTTACTTTTGTTGTTTTAACGGTGATATGATAAAATGTAATTTTTTAAGTTTTCTTTGCTAGTCCAATGTGATTTTTATTATTATTATTATTATTATTATTATTATTATTATTATTATTATTATTGTTGTTGTTGTTGTTGTTGTTGTTGTTGTTTATTTTCGATAACGTTCAATAAATTCTAGGTCTGCTCATATTTGTATAAGTTTGTGGTTATGCGTTTTAACCTAAATATTTTGTTAAAATATTAATCTTTGGTTCATAATTTATGCGTCATATGCAGTCAGGGTCGCAATTATGCGTCTTGATCAGTGTATCTCAAATGAGAGGTCGCAGCCTTACCTCTCAATTAAGAATAATAAATGTTTAACAATATTAAAGTGAATTCATAACATAATTGACATATATAATATTCAATAATTATTTTTAGCCCGTGGTCAACAGAATTCCTTACCCAATTCTCTAGTTCGCAGACCATCCTTACCCAATTCTCTAGTTCGCAAACCAAACACTTTAGAGTCAATTCTTTCTTTTGATTAGGGATTTAGCAAAGGTAACTTGAAACACCAAAACTAAATTTCAAGTGGCAACTCTATAAATAAATTATCTCTTTTCAAAATGTCACTTCTATTGGAAAAACTCTTTTCAAAACCTTTCCTTAAGCGGGGACGAGAAAAAAAAAAGGTTGTGACAGGTGGGCATTCGGTACTTCGATTCGGGTTTTTAAAATTTCGGTTCGGTATTTCAGTTTTCAATTTTTCAAAAATGTGTATCAAATATAGTACCAAACTAATTTGATTTGGTTCGATTTTTTTAAAGTTTGATTTAATTTATTCGATTTTTAAAATTCGATTCTTTGGTATTTATTCAAATGAAATAAGATAACTAAAATTAACAATAATAAATCAATAAAACTTGTTCATAGCTTCACGCCTCACTTAGCAATAGCATATTAGAAAAGACCTAATTGCAAAAGGATGCCTCACTTAGCAAATATCAATAGGAAAGGAAGCAGTGGGCGGTAACAGTAGACTGCATCACTGGTTCACTACACAATTAACATTTAAAAATTTAACAAGCAGTAGCAACTGCAGTAAGTCAGCACTCAGCAACGCCTCAATCTCAATGTGCTTGGCTGCTTTGCCCATGCTCACGCCTCACTTTATTGCAGTAAGCAACAAGCGCAGTACCAAAAAATAGCAGTAGCAGTGATGACTGTCGTCTCATCTTGTCGAAGCGAACTAGCGAAGACGAAGTAAAAGTAGACGGTAGTATACACTATATAGAGTACTAGTTACCTAATGGGATTGGACTTAGGTTTGGGCCTTTGGGAGACCTAGTGACCCACTGTCCAGACCCAACAGATAAGTAAAATTTGAAAATATAAGTGAAATTCGAAAATATACTGTACAACTTTGGTATTTCGATATTACCGAAGATCAAAAGTATAATACCGAATAATGAATCGGAGTACCAAAATATTAATCCAAATTACCGAAGTACCGAACTAGTTCGGTTCGGTCCGGTTGTCCGGTATTACGGTATGTATGCCCACCTCTGTCTTTCCTATTCAATTCCTATCTATCGTGTTCTTTAAAATTTTTATTTGCTTAGTTAATTTTTTTTCTTCTATTCTTTTTGCTGATGATGTTAAGTTTTTGTTTCTCTAGATCACAGTGTTTTCAAATGTGAAAGCAGGTCTGGGAACAAAGTCAATTGCATGCTACTTAAGAAAGTATGCAAGTGTCCTCTCACAATTATGTGGATCAATTTTTAATAAGTCTATTGAGAAAATTAGGATATAAAATTATTTTATAATTTTCATAATATTATCTAATTCGCAGAAAAATTATTTATTAACATATAAAAATGCAGTCCTCAAGATTTTTCATTTTTTGTTGTTGATAAAGATACTCAATATTTTTTGATATTCAGAGATCATTACAATTATTTGTTGGTCTATATCCTTTAAAATTACTACTTGAAAAATGCAAAAATATTGGGTTGGATAAAAATATTTTAGTAATATTGTTTGTCTTTCTCTCCTCACTTTCTTCGTCAATAAATAAATTTTTATTCGTTTTTGAATTCTGATTCATTATTTATTATTTTTATTGATAATAAATTTTTATGTTAATATTAAAAGATTTTTGCTTAGTAGTTTAAACAAGGTAAAAAATATTAATAAATGAGTAATGAGGAATTCGTCAAGATAGAAAGTAATTTTAATTTTTTTTTATAAAATTAATAAGATGTGAAGAAGACCAATATGATCGTGGGGATATCACTCCTGGTCAAGGATACCAGTTTCTGAAGGGTATGAATATGAGAAAGAAAAAGAAAGAAAAAAAAATGTATTATGGTTTATAATTTATGATATATTTTGTTAAATATCTAAATTATATCTGAAGAGGAATTAATATTCATATAAGATAAATGTTAGATCGTAAATTTTTTAAAAGTAGAAAAAGACCATAATAATTAGATAAAAAGAGTAATTAAATTTAGAATTATTGTTGATACTACTCAAACCGCGACAAATATTTCAATTTTTTTTATAAATAAAAAGGATGATAGAATATTGATATTATGACTTTCTAAATTTATAAGACTTCTTTATGTAAAAAACAATATTTGCAAATATATATATATATATATATAACAAGAAAAATTTGAAAAATATCATATGAAATTATACGATCACGATCATTCATAAAAAAATTATAAAGAATAATTCTCGAGAAACGTTGGAGTACATTCGTTAATGTATTTTAGTGGCATGTGATCTTTAAAATTTTTGAAAAAAATTGTGATGAATAATCAATTATAATCAAAATTATTTATGAAGTTATTTTAAAAAATTTAATATAGCAATAAATTATGAAAATATTTTTTAAAAGTTAATAAAAAAATTAACTTTTGAAATTTTTCATAAAAATTAGTAGAAAAAGAAAAGTGAATAATTATCTTGATTATTTTAAGAACGTAAATAATTGTCATTAATTATACGGAGGAATTGAAGAAGCAAAAATTAATAAATGAAAAAGACAACAAATAAAAGAGATAACAGAGAAATAATGTTCGAGCGAATACAAAAAAAAGTAAGATTACATAATAAAAAGTATTACTAAAATAAAATTAATAGACAAAAAAATTATCAAGAAAATTACAAAAGAAAAAAAGGTGATCTGATAAATATCAAAAGTCAATAAGATTTATTTTTTTTGCTTTTTATTAATTAAATTCTTAAATTTGTGAAACTATTTTAATTTAAAATATTTACTAGCGATATTAAGAAAATAATTAAGACTAATAGGTTAAAATTACACGATCCTTAATTTGACATATGCAATTGGAAGATCAAAATTAAAGAGGATCATTTATTCAATAATTGTTAAGTTAAATTTTCTTTTACTATTTGATGTCAATCTCACACATGAAAAATAGAGAAAAAATAAAATCCATCGATGTGTAAAGATCAATATTTTTTATTAACATTTTTAAAAATAATTATTTTGATATAATTTATTCATTTTTGGACAAATTCACTAGTATAATTATAAAAGTATGTGATTTTATCAATAAGTGTGTGATATTTTCTGTCTCTCTGTATATATTAAAAATATATATAAACTAAATTTATATATAATCGATAAAATATTAGATTTACCAATCCATATATATAACTTTTATTAATGTATTTATGTATAATCAATCAAATTTAAATGTACCAAATCACTAACCAATGTGAACAAGAAAATATCTTTTTCCGTGTTTTAGAAAAATACAGTTATTTTCTGTATGTATATATATTTTTTGTCTCTTCATTTTTGAAAATTTGAAGAATTTAAAATTTCAGGTACAGTAATTATTACCTTTTCTTTTCAAATAATAAATAAATTGGGAATTTTCTTGGCCCTATATATCATATATATTGGGAAAGCATGAATGAAACTAAGCAGAAAACCATTTAGTGGGCCCACTTACGGACAAAAAGTCTTCTTCTTTCTCCTACTACATTCTTCACTTCCCTCTCTTTCTCTCTCTTAAATTCAAAGATTTTTCCAAGATTTCAATTTTTTGGCTAACCCTTTGGAAAATAGTAGCTGGGTTTGAAGTTTTTTTCTTGTGTGAATTTGATATTATTTGGATTGATTTGGAGTTCATCATATACGTGTCAATTGGGTTGCTTTAAGTGTAAGTCATAAAAGAGGAATCTTTGTCACTTCATTTCTTATTGTATATCTACTTTGCTATTTTTTTATTTTTTATATTTTGAAGACAAAACTGGCTAATTCATCTGTTAAATCAAAAAGTGTAATCCTCTTTGATTTGGGTGGGCTAGTTATACTCCTCCCAATCTTCAAAGTAAGTGATTTCTTGGGGGCAAAAAAATTAATCTGCGTAACTTCATTTTTAGTGGTATTTAGTTTTGCTGTAGTCAAGAGTTGAATTCTTCTTTGGTATACTGTTCTTTAAATTGAGTGATCTCCTGTAAAGATTTAATCTTTGTAGCTTTAATTCCGATGATATCTATGTTGCTGATTGTTTATGAAGCCAAAAATGGCTAATTCCTTCGTGAAATTCATGATCTTGTAGTCTTCTTTCTTTTGATTTAATTATACTCTCATCCTCTTTAAATTGAGTCATTTCCTGAAAGATTTGCTGCCCTGGTAATCAGAATTTGGACCTGCTTCTTTGTGTCTTTTTCCTTCTTCTTCCTCTTCTTCTTTTTTTTTTTTTGCTCTGCTATCATAAATTGTTGACTTGTTCAGCGATTATTTCTGTTGTTGATGACTTGAACTTCTTTGACGGTTTCGATAGCTATAGCTAAAGGACTGATTCTCTTAATCAGTGACTTAAGAAAGAGAAGTATTACTTTCTGAGTTGAGATAATCTTCTCTGGAAGATCAACCTTTTAACAATTTTGTCAATGGGACAATGAAAATTAAAAGGTTGATTTCTTTGTAAACACAGCCTGAACATTCAGGACAATTTGCGAATACTGATTCTGATGCTTCAAGGTTTCCACTAGTATATGTGAAAAAACTAATTACCTTTGATCGATGATTATTTAGAGGAACAGTTTGATACTTGTTGATTTAGATAGTTTGGGATATTTCATCTGGAATGGTGAGTTATTTAGTCACCAAATGTTTTAGGCGATGCTTCAGTTTATATCTGTAAGATAAAAATCTTGTGGGTTAAGAGCAAAGTTTAGCCGCATTGTGTTTGACTAACTACTAAGATACCGTGGTCTTAACAACCACCTCCTCCTGCTGCCATTTTTGAACAACCTTGTTTTCTGAAAGCTTTTTCCTTTTGTACACTGTTTTCATCAGATATTATTTTGTTATATGCATAAATGCTATTCTTAGTTAGTATTTGATAAACCATTTCTTCATCAAAGGAGTTATGACCTGAAATTCAAACTGGTATAGGCCAAACATTATTAAGCAGGGTTGTTTTAGACAATTACGATGTTGTAGAAGGCGAAATGAGTGATCTAGAAATGACATATCTTGATTTATCCAAACCATGCTGCAATATTTGTCCTTCATTGTTGTACATTGTTAAACCTGACTTTTTGATGCAAATACTGAAAGTTGAGTCCTTTTTCTTGAGGGAAACGAGTATGTTGCCTATAATGAATATGATTTTCATTCTTATTCTTATAAACCTGGTATTCTTTTCACTTTATGATCTTTTTTGTTTGAAAGATTATTATCAGTGCATTACTTTATTGTTTGAGAGGAAGGGTCTATTTTGTTCGTTTAAGAACTTCACTTTTTAATCAATTGAGTTGGGCAAATCTGCAGGTTAAAATATTCCTGGGATCAGATGTAATACATGTCAGCACTCTGGTGTTAACCCAAGATCGAGTGGAAGCATGGGGAAACTAGAAAATGAGAATTCTGAGCAAATAGATGGTAGAAATTCTGGTACGTTATGCCAATTTTGTGGCAAAAAGCAAGATACTACAACTTGTTTGATCAGTCCGGCTGCTTCATTTCATAGCAGTAACAGCTCTATCTCATGTTACAGTATGCTCTCTTTTCCTTATCCCATACTTTTGACCGTAATTTTCATTCTCTTCATCATTGCCTCATGTTGGTTCCTTATTCTTTTACCATTCAGGTGACATTTCAGGTGATGCAATCTCAGATGGGAGGTTAGTTGTAATTTATTTATGTTAAAATCTATTTAGGTTGAGGTTAAAATACTGTCTTCTTTTCCCTGGGAAATGAGGAAAGTCTGACTCATGTTGGTTTTCATTTTTAAATCTGTTCAGGGCTTATATTGATGAATGTAGCACAGATAGCAGTCAAGAGGACTCCTGTTCTACCATGCGCACAGGAAGGGATGCAGAACATATGAGAAATGGTAATTGTGAGGAAATCAAAAGTAGCAAAATTGAAGGGGATGATGATGGCGAATCTGGAGTCTCTTCTAGTTATGAACTGGATCAGTTCTGGGTGCCCCCAGAACCAGAATGTTGTGATGATGATGTGGAAGGCAGTGTGGCTAATTATGATGATGATGACTGCAGCGATGGCTGGGGCAAGCCAACTTCTTTAATCAGCCTCGGAGAAGAAGGTTCTGGGAGCTACAAGTTTAAAGAGGAAAAGCAGAAGGCATTGGCGGAAGTGATGAATGGGAAGCTTAAGGCCCTTGTTAATGACCTTCTCAAGTCTTTTGGTGTTGCCTCATCAGGGGGTGATAATTGGGTTGATATAGTCACCTCCTTGTCTTGGGAGGCTGCTTCATTTGTGAAGCCTGATTCTGCTGAAGGAAAGGCTATGGATCCTAATAAATATGTGAAGATAAAATGCATACGAACTGGTTCTCCCAGCCAAAGGTATGACAGAACAACGATATGTCTCATCTTTATGTGATTATCCTTTCTTTGTTCAGTTTAACTCTTGGATTGTCAAAGTGGAAAACTATCTATTTCCTAGAGTTTGATAGTTGTCCTCTGTTTGTGAAGCTGGGGTAGCAGTTTCCACTAAATGCGCGCTTTCATCGATCCTCCTTATTATTTGGTTTCCTCTGCCATACTTTCACTAATCTCTATGTTCAAATATCTGCTTAAATTTAGTTACTCATATCCCGAATGTTACTCATTTCCATTCACTATTCATTACTTTTTGAATGTTTTTTTAGGTTACATGTAACCATCTGTATTCTTTTAAAATCTCAAGTTCCTCAGAAAGTTACCTTACCTCTAATTGTGGACTTACCTTTTAAATACTATACAATTTACATTCTACTTTTTATCTCTATGTTTGTTATCTAAGACTAAATTTAAGACAAAGGGGAAACCCAGGCTTACATTGTAAATTTTCATGTTTTTTTAGTCAATTTATCAGAGGCCTGGTCTTCAAAAAGCATGCTTCCCATAAACATATGCCAACTAAGTTTGAAAAACCTAGGCTGCTGTTGATTGATGGTGCACTAGGTCTCTCAAGTGAGTTATCATCATTTGAGTCCATGCGACAGGTAAACAAGAAACTCTCTTTATATGTGAAACATAAAAGGGAATATATTATAGTCAGTGATCATGTGTTCTTATCAATTAATAATGACAGGAGAAAGACAGTGTGGTGAAGTCTATCACTGAAGTTCTAGAGAGGTACCACCCGAATGTAATATTGGTCGAGAAAACCGTTTCTCGTGACATACAAGAGTCTATTCTCAGGAAAGGATGGACACTGGTCTTTGATATGAAAGAACATCGCCTGGAGAGAGTTGCTCGTTGCACTGTTTCACCAATCTTATCTTCTGAAATCTTGTCTGGCCATAAGCTCAGACAGTGTGATTCCTTCCATTTTCAAAGGTTCATAGAGGAACATGACACTGCTGACGATGGTGGAAAAAGGCCTAGCAAAACACTGATGTTCATTGAGGGCTGTCCTACTCATCTGGGATGCACAGTGAGTCATCTCCCCTATGTTAATTTTAATGAGAAAGAATATCTAACTAGGGATTACTGATACTTGGGAACTGAGCTTCATTGTCAGGTCATTGCTCAAGAAACAACAAAAGAAGGTCACGAATAATATGCTAGAGTACATGAGGAGACTTGCATAGCATTTTCCAGATCATATAATAAGAGTTAGTTTTGCATTCATTTGGTCCTCACATTTGTTTCAACACTGGACTTTTTGTCTTTTGTGACTGCAACTGTTTTAAATGGATGGAATACCACCATCTTAGGGATCTTTAAGAAAAAAACTGATATAGCTCATGCACTTCATTAACTTACCTCGGACACCAACAAACAAACAAGCTACTATTGTTTTTGGAACTTCCGAGACTCTTCTAGCAAGTATTTTTTGACTCTAAAACATGATGAAAAGATTTGAGGTGTTTATCTGAAAATGGTCCTTTCCTTGTTTGCTGCTTCATTTTTCTTTAGTATTATCTTGATATTCACTGATTCATATCTTTGCCTTGGGAGCTTGTGTGATTCTGGGTCGTCTTTCTTTGTGATAAATAATAGAGGATTGATACCTGATGTTTTTTGCCCTTGTCTACTATGTATGGCATGGAACATCTACAACCCCCCCCCCCCCCCCCCCTGCCTTTTTTTTTTTAAATACTGAGCATTTACTTCTATACCTCTGACCCTGACCTTTTGTGCAGATTTTGTTAATGGGAGCTAACAGTGATGAACTGAAGAAGATTAAATGTGTGGTGCGATGTGCAGTGATCATGGCATATAATTTAATCCTCGAGACTTCTTTCCTTCTAGATCAAAAAGCAATGTTCTCGACTATTCCTCTTAGCCAGGTGGCGAATTCAATAGCTACTGATGACACCCCAGCAGTTAGTGCTGAACAAGAAATTCTTTCAACTGTTGCAGAGACAAATTTGTCCTGTTCAATTGACATCCCAATTTCCAAAGGCTTCCATCAGGAAGTAAGGCATAACCTAGAATCAGAAGGCGACTCTCTGTTATTTGAGCCATATAATCCAGTTGTTTTTTCTGGGTTGTCATCTCTCTCAGCCTCTCTGAAAAAGGTTATGGGGGATAAATTTCCTCTCTGCCCCACCTCTGGTCAATCCATGCCTTCATGTTACTGTGATAATGAATCCAACGAAGATGATCAGGAAAAATCTGACACTCAAGTTCCTGATGCAACTGAGGTGGTTAATCAAAGTGACACAGATCAGAGAGCCACTACCTGTGATGATGAGATGGCATCTGAAAAAGAAAAGTTGCATACTCCAATAATGAGTCAGGGAGAATCTTTGGAATCACAGGTACCTGATAGAAAGCCTGAAGACCAAGGGAATATGGGGAATGGTGTTACATCTATGGATACTGAGAGTATATTGGTTCTGATATCAAGCCGGAATGCTTCAAGGGGGACTATGTGTGCCCATAGTCATTTTTCTCGCATAAAGTTCTATCAAAATTTTGATATTCCGCTTGGAAACTTTTTGCAGCATAATTTGCTAAGTCAGGTGCGTAGAACTCAACACTCTCCACTTAAAACTCTTCTTGTTCTGTCACTGTAGTTAGAATTTGATTATCAATTTTCTTTGGAATTACTGGTGGTCATTTTTCTGAGTACATCATTAATAGTTGCTATAATGATCTATTTGAGATAAAATTGTGGCCTTTTCATTATCAATTGATACTTTTCTCCAGACTGCAGATTTTGTTTTAAATGTTAACAGAAAAGCTCTGTCGTACAGAAACTCCCATGCAAGAGCTGTGATGGATCCCCTGAAGATCACATTTTCTATTATGCACATTACAATAAGCTACTTGCAATTCAAGTTCGGTCTCTTCCAACGGACAAGGGGCTTCCAGGTGAAAGTGAAGGGAAGATTTGGATGTGGAGTCGTTGTGGTAGATGCAAGTTCCAGATTGATAGCTCAAAATCTACAAAAAGAGTTTTAGTATCCACCGGTTCGCGTGCTTTTTCATTTGGAAAATTTTTGGAGCTCAGCTTCTCAAATTCCTCTTTGTTTAATAGATTGTCTTGCTGTGGTCATTCTTTGCATAGGGATTTCCTCTACTTCTTTGGGTATGGTCACTTGTGTCTATCTTTAGTTATTCTGAAGTGTCTATAATTTTCATGTATGCAGATCTAACAGCGAAGCCTACTGATATATTTTTGCTATCTGTTATGAAAAATTCCATTTGACATTACTCAAGATTTAAGTTGAATCATTTGCTATGAGTGACTATACTATGAGTGACCATGTAGGGATTTGGAGTTGGTGCTTTTCTCATATTTTATCTTTCCTCTTTGAAGATATTCATGTCATTATTCTACATGTGCAGGTTAGGGCATAAGGTTGCTGTGTTTAAGTACTCAACCGTTACTACTTACTCTGTGTCTCTTCCTCCAGAGAAGCTGGAGTTTAGCAGTTCTCTCAATGGAGAATTTCTTAAGAAGGATTTTGAAGATGTATGTTTATTATGAGTGCAACTGCTTTAAGGCTTTTAAATACTTGGCTGAACATGGAAGTTACATTCCCTATGGCAAGCTCCTATTGACTAAGATTTTCTTTCTTTCTCAACTAGGTGTACATGAAAGGGATTAGGATGTTTCAAGATGTAGAAAAAGCTTTGAAGGCAATAGAGTCTCGTTTTGTTGGAACTACTCTAAATCTTCAAGGATCAATTAGGAAATTTTCTGAAATTGAGAAAATGTTGAAGGAAGAGAGAACTCAATTTGAGGTTAGCTCCTTTCTGCTGCCATTTTCAGATTACTTGTTCCTGTAGCATTTTATTTGATCAACGTTGATGTGATGGATTGTCATTGTGGTTCAAGTCCCCTTTGAATTAATCATATAAGATGGTGCATTTTTTCCCGCAGTATAACTTGGTACTTACAACCTTACACTTTTGTGACTGAGCAAATGATAATATTGGCTAGGTACAATAATGTTAACAGATGTATTTCAAGTACATGCATTAAAGAGTTGTTAGGTTTCTGATTTTCTGGTTGATGAGAATAGGCATTCAGGTATAAGTCAATAAATGTCAAGTGCATTTACTTGTATGTGTTGATAGTTTAGCTATATCCAAACCTATTGCCTTTTTTCACTGAATTCATTTATGATTTATTTGGCCCAGACATTTATTAAAGCATATGTAAATCTTATTTTACTTTTACTAATCTGTGTGGATTCAATGTCAGATTGATATTCAAAATGTCGTTATGGATGAGAATCGGGACGTCATTGTGTATAAACTTCTACAGTTGAATAGAATACGGCTGGAGCTTTTGCTTGAGTCCTGTGTGTGGGATCGCCGTCTTCATTCATTACTATCATATGATTTTACAGCTGGTAATCCCAAAAGTATTGACCGGAAGCATCATACACTGCCAGGTATCAATAATATTTACCACAGGGAACAACAAGAGAAAATCAGTGTTAAAGAAGACACTAAAATTTATCCAGAAAGAGATGACAGAGCATTGGAAGATTGTCCAGATCTGAAAATCAAGCTAGTTGAAGACTGTTGTGGAGATGATAACAGGAGGACAGAAACTACTGTAGGAAGTTGTGGTGATGTTTCGGATATTGACTATGATCTGAAACCGAATGTTGAATCATCTGCAAAAGCAAATGGTTTTCCCATTAAAGAAATTTTTGTTGATACACATGATTGTGGACAAGATAAACCATTAACTTTATCTGCTTTGAATGATGGTGCTGAGTCAACAACGGCAGCCAAAGTAAATGGAAACAACTTTTCCCTTCAGGATATGACAGTGAAATCTGATCTCTCTGATCACTGCCTTTTTGGTAACGAAAGTAACTTACAGCTCAATCTTCCTTCATCCATTCAATTGGAGACAGATAAACTAATTGCCGTTGATGCTGATGCTGGAGGTGCGCATGATCCTAACCATTCTCAAAGGAGTAGATCCTTCTCCTCAATATTTTCCGACATAGAGAATGATGAAGGGTGGTGGACTCCATTCCCTGAAATTTGGTGTCAATATATGGAGGATCTCCAGAGAGGCCACCTGCCGAAATTAGGATCTATCACAAACCATGATGTAGAATCTACTACTTATAAACTTATTACCGATGAGGGTGCGAAGCTGCACATTCCCCTTGGTAGTGATAAATACATAGTTTCTGATTATGAAGATGAATTTTCTAGCATTATTGCTTGTGCTTTAGCCTTGCTGAAGGATTTGCCTATTGTATGTGAAGATCTCGGAGATGATGGCAGAAAAGATAGAGGAATTGATGCTAAGGCATATGAGAGTTCACAAGGCTTAATGCGGATATTCTCTCTAGCTTCTCCAAATTTGTCTTCAACTGGTTCATTGGATTTAGCAGCATATCACTCTTCGAACATGTCGGAGGTATCACGCTCATCTAGTTTAGATGGGGTAGATTTGCTAGATTCATCGGTTTCTTTCACGGCTGTTCACCCGGAAGTCTCCATGGGTTTGGGTAAATTGTCTGGAAAGTATAAATACTCAGTCCTCTGTCTCTATGCCAGCCAATTTCGTCATTTGAGAGATCGATGGTGCACTTCAGAAGTTGATTTTATTGCTTCCCTGAGTAGGTGTAGGAGCTGGGATGCAAAAGGTGGCAAAAGTAAGTCTTTGTTTGCCAAAACAAGTGATGATCGGTTTATCATCAAGGAGATTAAGAGAGCGGAATTTGACTCGTTCTTGAAGTTTGCTCCTAGTTATTTTGAATATATGGATCAGTGCCATGCAAAGAGGAATCAAACCTGCCTTGCAAAAATTCTTGGCATTTATCAGGTTGGTTAATCGACTATAGTTCACTTTTCTGGCTGTTAGCAGGATATATGCTTTCTTCCTGCCAGCATATTGCACATATTTTTTGAGCTTTCTACTTTTATGTTTTGCAGGTCAATGTAAGGCCAAGAGGTGGCAAAGAGACAAGGCACGATCTCATGGTGATGGAGAACCTTTCATTTGGTAGAAATACTACTCGGCAGTATGATCTGAAAGGTGCTTTGCATGCTCGATTTAGTGCAGCTGGCAATGGTGCAGGAGATGTTCTTTTGGACCAAAACTTTGTGAATGACATGAATGTTTCTCCTTTATATGTTGGTACAAGATCAAAGAGGGCTTTGCAGCGAGCTGTATGGAATGACTGTACTTTCCTCAAGGTAAGTTGGGGGTCAAACTGCTCTACCCTAATAACCAGTAGCTCATATCCACCAAAACTTAAAAGCATCCAAAGAAAGTTACTTATAATTATGCAATCTCTGAAGCTAATGGATTAGCCACCAAGGCTTCATTTGTTTGCACTCAACGGAAGTCTGAATCTGAATGGTTCAGACGTTAAATCATTTAGTGCATTTGTTTTCATTAAGATTTAAACACTTATTTGGTCTGAATAGGTCTTAATCATTAAGATATCATTAAGAGTTATGTTTGTGTGGATTATTTTCTCAACCACTCTATCCACAACCACCAATCATCTTTGTCATCAAAATTACCACCACCATTACCGTTGTCAACCACCGGCCGCCACCACCAACCACCTCTGCCACCATTATCTATCACTGTCACCGTCATCAACCACCCCTATCATCACAACAACCAATAATAATCGCCAATACTGTTAGTCTTTTACTACACATACCACCTCCATCATTATAATAATATCCACTATCACCACGCGGCTGCCGTCACCACCACTGCGGCCAATCCCCACTGTCAACCACCTCCACCATCATAACTAGCATCGCCGCCAACTACCACCAACATTTCGTCAAACCACCACATATTCTTCTGCCATCACCATCAACACCACCAGCTACTAATATCAACCAACTTCACCATCACAACCGCCACTACCAACCGCCACCATCACGCCAGTCACTATAAGACCAACCACCTCCATCATCACAACTGAAACCACCACTATTACTAGCAACTATCACCACCAATATTACTAGCTACTAACACCTAGCATTATCACCACCACCAGTACAAACCATCTCCAACATCACTGCTGAACATAAATATTTTTTTATCAGATAATAACTTTAATTTTATTAAATAAATTTATTATCATATTTAATTAATTTTTTATTTAAATTGTATATTTAATATATTTATAAATAAATGCATTATGCACATTCAGATGTTGAAAAACAAACAATCTTAATCATTCAGTGTTCATATCTAGAGATAACATCTTAATCATTCAGATGTGTATTGAGATTCAGATTTCTTAATCTTGATGAAAATAAATGAGACCTAAAACTGGAACTATTTGGTTATTTTTGCAGTCAATCAATGTGATGGACTATTCTCTACTTGTGGGAGTGGATAGCCAACGCCATGAACTTGTTTGTGGCATCATCGACTATCTCAGGCAATATACATGGGACAAGCAGCTTGAGAATTGGGTCAAGTCTTCACTTGTGGTTCCGAAGAATCAGCTTCCTACTATCGTCTCTCCTAAAGAGTATTATAAGAGATTTAGGAAGTTCATTGACACATATTTCTTAAGTGTTCCAGATAATTGGTGCTCCCAAAAATCTTCAAATCCTTGTAAACTTCATCGCACAATGAGCAGCATCGCTTCCCCACAGTCGGAATCTGATGGTGATTCTGATCAATCACCCTAAGTGCACTGGTGAAGGGGACGCGAAGGTGCATCCTCTGATTATGCTCTAATGGTTCCCCTCCCCTGAGTTCTGTTCCCTTTCGGTGAAGTCATTAATTTGTGTACATAGTTGTTTCGTTGCCCGAGCATCTAGATGATATATACACCCTCTTATTTCTGCGATTATTTTTAGCAAATGTATGAGGATGGCTTTATTCTTTAGGGGTTCATTTCTAGCTTGTAGTATATATCAAAGTTTTTTTTGTGAAGTCTGCAGACTCCGTTGTAAAAAGCTCTTTAGTAAGCTCGAGTATTATTAGGTTATCAAAGGGAAAAAAGATAGCAGTAGAAGCTGCTTATTATGGTTTATATTTTTTTTCTGGGCTGTAAGACTATATATTCCTATAATCCATTGTTGAGTTTTTGGTCATTTTGTGTATGTGACTGTTTTTTATGGCATTCTAGAATCAGCAAAGATCAAACAACAGATAATGAGAGAATCAACAGAAAAATGAAGCTACAACCAAAATAACAATAAATCCAGTATAATCCCACGAGTGGGGTCCAAAGAGGGTAAGTTGTATGCAGTCTTACTTCTATCCTTATAGGTAAGAGAGACTATTTTCGATTGGCCCTGGGCAATCTTCCTCCTTTATTCGGACTCGGAACTGTGGAACTGGCAATGTGAATGAACTCACACACACAGAGTTCAATAAATGAAGCTAGAAAAGAAAATAAAATAAAACATGGTCTGAGATAATATACCTGTATTTGTAGTGCTAGCTTTCATCCATGAAACAATTCAATGAGAAAGGAGAAATGTACTTCTTTGTGACACTTACAAACTGGCAATTTCAAATTTTAAAACATAATCAGAATTTATCATCATACTAAATTAATATGCTCTCTAGCTATAAAGTGGTCATGGTCTCAATTTTTTTTCTTAGGAATTCCCTTCTCTACCTTCAATTATTTATCGGAATTCGGGTAGAATCACCATCATTACATGTTCGTTCTTAGATCTGGCTGCTCGTCGAACAAGCACTTTTAGCCATCGATGACTCCACCACCGTTAGAAGGTGAAAATGGTCGGAATTCCTCCACTCTAAGCTTTGAATATGAAGAATTTTTCATGGAGACTGCTTTTCCAGCCGTGGGGCCTATCCAACGAGAATTTAAATTATTTAGACCAGTAAATCTTGGATACTCAAATATTAAACACTAAAAAAAGATAAAAAAAAGGTAGCAGATCCTTCAGATCAATAGAACTTCTCTCTCTTTGGTCTAAAGAATGTGTTTCAAAGTTGTTTTTGTGTACATTTTTTTGCAAAGTGAAACGAACATGCCATAATTTTCAAATTTCACGAGTCTCCCATTAGTTAGACATCTTCAAGAACTCCGTGAATGGATAATATTCAAAAATCATTTTGAAAAGAGTTTTGCAAACCCTTTTTATTCTACTATAAAAGTTAAAAGTCTAGTGGAAGATTATTGGAATATATACTAATGCTATTAATTATGTAGTATATTTATTAGAAAATAATTGTTTGTTTAATTTTAATACATATTTAATAAATCATTTATTTGTTTATGCGTTTTTTTTATTTATACAGTAGATGATTTAGTGCGTAGAATTTTAGCGTATAAACAGAGGATTAAATAATTAGTTCTTATAAGTTATGAAGTTTAAGTTCACATTCTAAGATGGAATTTGGACACGCATGTTATCAGAATGATTGTAAACACAAGATTAAATGTAAGTAATTTATCTTGATTATGAGAGTGATATAATTCTAACTTTTTGTGCTAGTATATTTTGTATGTATAAAACAAGAACAAGTAGAAATAAATATTTGTATACTAACTATATAACACACACTATCCAATTGTTTGTGTGTATATGTGTACTAATATTGTTGCTACACTTGTTTTATACATTATTATTATTATTATTATTATTATTATTATTATTATTATTATTATTATTATTATTATTATTATTATTATTATTATTATTATTTTATTACTCTCGTCGTTATACTTCTTTTAAGCTAAGGGTTTATTGGAAACACAATTTTTCTATTCCGCAAATATAGAAATAAGATTTGCCTACATTCTATTCTTTTCAGATCTTACTTATAAAATTATACTAAATATGTTATTATTGTTATGGTAGTAACATTTGCAAATCCAATTATTTCTTAATTTCGAATTTGTCTCGAAAGGAAGATGAAAGCATAAAATATGTAACATAATATGTTTTGTATATTTATTTTATGACCACTGTGTAAGGTCCAAGTGGCAACTCTAGAAGTTGGGAAATAAAGAGCAAAAACAACTCAATTGTCCTTTTCATTGCTTTGTATTCGTATATTCTCTTAAAAATGCCTCTACTTCTTAATTTTATGTACAATAAATATGGAGCCTTTTCTTGGTAAATTTATATGTTGACATTTATGTCCTGACCAGTCCCAAGGGACCAAAATATCAGAGTATTATTATTGTTATTGTTACTTTGATCGATAATATTATTAGTCGTTATTGGAAGGGGATTAGTAAAAATAATAAATGAAGTATTAATCTAAATAACACTTATTCAATTGCATAAATTTAAAATAATTAAGAAAATAGATATATATATATAAACTAAAAAAATAAATAATAAATTCGACCAAATATATGTAAAAATCCGAACTTCTAAAGTGAGGAGAAAAATGAACTCCCAAGAAGAAGTCGATGAGCAGTACACAAAGAGTTCTATTTGATTTTCATTCAATTTTAATCTTTTAAAAGATGGAAGAAGAATGTGGAAGAGAAAACTAGGAAGGACTTTCGAGCCTAGGAATTTAGCGTTTTTATTCTTAAGAAATTTGTCATTTTTTATTTATTTATTGTCGTTTCTTTTTTTCGTAAATATAGATTTACTGCACTTTGAACTGAGGGTCTTTTGAATACATTATCTTCACCCCTATAAGGTAGGGGTAAACTCTACACATATTCTATTCTCTTCAGACTCTATTTATAGAATTTTACTCAATATATTATTATTTTTATTCTTAAGAAATTTGTTAAATAAAATATTTATACAATTATTTTTTTAAAAGAGTTTCAGATTTCTTGTGAGTGAAAGGTGTTGTGGAAATTCGAGCTATTTTTCCACCAATAGCAAATTTAATAATGGCTAACAATGATAAATAAGAAGTAGAAAAGCAAATAAAGAGAGTACCAAGATTTGATGAGGTTCGGCCAACTATGCCTAAGTCCTCGGAAACCACTACAAATATATTCCTCCGAGAAATTACAAAAGAGAGAAAATAAATTAAGCCTCTAGAAGAGTTAGAAGGCTTCAAGTTTGGTGTATCAAAAACAAAAGGGGGAGGCTTCCTTTTATAGTCTAAGGTTGCCTCCCTATGTCTAATTCTCTTCCGATGTGGGACTTTGAGCCAAAAAAATAACAAATCTCCACCTTGTCGAAAAGTCCCAAAAGTTACAAACTCTTCTCTCACAACTATCTCTAGTAGTGTCTTCAAATGCACCTATGGTGCTACCCATCTGCAATCTTCATGATATTGAGAAATTCATACAATGTTGAAATTTGATCGATGTCACAATCTTGGTCATCATATCTGCAGGATTTTCAGCTGTCTGGATCTTCTGAAGTAGTATTTCATCTTCTTACAGAATCTCCCTTACAAAGTGATATCGAACATCTATATGCTTCGTTCGTGCGTGATAGACTTGGTTCTTTGTTAAACAAATAGCACTCTGACTGTCACAAAGCACCTTGACGTGCTTTTGACCAACTCCCAAATCCTTCAGCAACCCTTGAAGCCAAATAGCCTCCTTAATAGCTTCGGTAACAGCCATATACTCTGCCTCTGTAGTAGACAAAGCGACTGTTGACTGCAAAGTAGACTTCCAACTAACCGGTGCCTTTGTAAGTGTAAACACATAACTGGTAGTTGATCTTCGTTTGTCCAAATCACCGGCATAGTCAGAATCACAATATCCAACTACATATTGACCAATCTTTTTATCCTGCTCAAATAATAACCCAACATCCTTTGTGTTCCGAATATACCGTAGAATCCATTTGACAGCTTGCCAATGTCCTTTATCAGGATCATGCATATACCTGCTCACAACCCCAATTGCTTGTGAAATGTCAGGTCTTGTACACACCATAGCATACATCAAGCTACCAACAGCGTTTGCATAAGGAATTTTTGCCATATATTCTCGTTCAGCATCATTCTTCGGAGATAAATCAACACTAAGTTTCATATGAGGAGCAAGCGGAGTACTCACAGATTTTGACTTGTCATTCATGCCAAAACGTTGCAGCACCTTTCTCAGATATTGTTTCTGAGTTAGACGAAGTTTCCCCAATCGTCTGTCTCTATTTATCTCCATGCCGAGAATCTTCTTAGCTTCCCCTAAATCTTTCATTTCAAATTCTTGCTTTAGTTTAGCTTTCAGCTTGTCAATTTCTCCAGAATTCCTTGAAGCTATCAACATATCATCAACATAAAGAAGAAGATAGATAAAAGATCCATCTTGTAGCTTGCGCAAATACACACAATAATCATATTTGCTTCTTGTGTACATCTGCCCCAACATAAACTTGTCAAATCGCTTGTACCACTGTCTTGGAGATTGCTTCAATCTGTACAATGATTTTTCAAGTTTGCATACCATATCTTCTTTTCCAGCAACCTTGAACCCTTCTGGCTGAGTCATATATATTTCCTCCTCCAAGTCTCCATGTAAAAATGCAGTTTTTACATCAAGTTGAACTAGTTCCAAATCCAGCTGAGCTACCAAGGCCAATAAGATTCTGATAGAAGAATGTTTCACTACTGGAGAAAAAACTTTATTATAGTCAATTCCCTCCATCTGAGCATAGCCTTTAGCTACCAATCTCGCCTTGTAGCGAATGCTTTTCTTGTCAGGAAATCCTTCTTTCTTTGTATATATTCATTTGCATCTAATAGCCTTCTTTCCCTTCGGTAGACTTGCTAGCTTCCAAGTCTGATTCTTATGAAGAGATTGCATCTCTTCATTCATAGCATTCTTCCACTCTTCATCTTTGGAACTTTGAATTGCTTCTTGATAAGTGGTAGGAATTCCATAATTCACTATTATAGATGCATGAGCCACCATATCACTAAATCGAGCAGGTTTTTGTCTTACGCGTTGTGGCTTCCTTAATGCAATTGGTTCTTCTTGCTGGTGAGGTCCTTGGGTTGGAACCTCTTCTTCATTTGACTCCTCTTCTGCCATAGGAGTTTCTCCATCTTTGTACATAACTAGATCGATTCTCCTTTCAAACTACATCTGTTGCGGAGCACTATTGATCTGTTGAATGTCATCCTTCTTCAAAATGGAAGATTCATCAAAGGTAACATCTCTGCTAAGGATTATCTTCTTTGTTTCAAGACACCAGAGGCGGTATCCTTTAACACCAGTAGTGATCCCCATAAAGAGTGCTTTCTTAGCTCTCGGATCCAACTTCAATCCCTTCACATGATAGTATGCAGAGGAACCAAACACACGTAAGGAATTATAATCATTAACAGGTTTTTCAGACCAAACCTCTAAAGGAGTTTTACCACCAATAGTTGTTGATGGTAAACGATTAATAAGATGGCTTGCATATCTCACAGCCTCAGCCCAAAATTGTCTGCCCAACCCAGCATTAGACATCATACACCGAACTTTCTCCTGCAATGTTCGGTTCATCCGTTCAGCCACCCCGTTCTGTTGTGATGTATGTCTAACTGTGAAGTGTCTCACAATACCTTCATCTTGACAAACTTTATCAAACGGATCACTTCGATATTCACCTCTGTTGTCTGTTCTGAGGCGTTTGATCCTTTTGCCACTCTGAGTTTCAATCATCTTTTTTTACTTAAGGAAACAATTTAACACTTCATCCTTTGACTTCATAGTGTACACCCACACTCTTCGAGAGAAGTCATCAACAAAAGTAACATAATAGTGTTTTCCTTACAAAGAAGTTGTCTTGGGAGGACCCCACACATCAGAGTGAACATAATCCTCTTCTGCCATAGGAGTTTCTCCATCTATGTACATAACTAGATCGATTCTCCTTTCAAACTACATCTGTTGCGGAGCACTATTGATCTGTTGAATGTCATCCTTCTTCAACATGGAAGATTCATCAAAGGTAACATCTCTGCTAAGGATTATCTTCTTTGTTTCAAGACACCAGAGGCGGTATCCTTTAACACCAGTAGTGATCCCCATAAAGAGCGCTTTCTTAGCTCTCGGATCCAACTTCGATCCCTTCACATGATAGTATGCAGAGGAACCAAACACACGTAAGGAATTATAATCATTAACAGGTTTTTCAGACCAAACCTCTAAAGGAGTTTTACCACCAATAGCTGTTGATGGTAAACGATTAATAAGATGGCTTGCATATCTCACAGCCTCAGCCCAAAATTGTCTGCCCAACCCAGCATTAGACAGCATACACCGAACTTTCTCCTGCAATGTTCGGTTCATCCGTTCAGCCACCCCGTTCTGTTGTGATGTATGTCTAACTGTGAAGTGTCTCACAATACCTTCATCTTGACAAACTTTATCAAACGGATCACTTCGATATTCACCTCTGTTGTCTGTTCTGAGGCGTTTGATCCTTTTGCCACTCTGAGTTTCAATCATCTTTTTCCACTTAAGGAAACAATTTAACACTTCATCCTTTGACTTCATAGTGTACACCCACACTCTTCGAGAGAAGTCATCAACAAAAGTAACATAATAGTGTTTTCCTTCCAAAGAAGTTGTCTTGGGAGGACCCCACACATCAGAGTGAACATAATCCTCTTCTGCCATAGGAGTTTCTCCATCTTTGTACATAACTAGATCGATTCTCCTTTCAAACTACATCTGTTGCGGAGCACTATTGATCTGTTGAATGTCATCCTTCTTCAACATGGAAGATTCATCAAAGGTAACATCTCTGCTAAGGATTATCTTCTTTGTTTCAAGACACGAGAGGCGGTATCCTTTAACACCAGTAGTGATCCCCATAAAGAGCGCTTTCTTAGCTCTCGGATCCAACTTCGATCCCTTCACATGATAGTATGCAGAGGAACCAAACACACGTAAGGAATTATAATCATTAACAGGTTTTTCAGACCAAACCTCTAAAGGAGTTTTACCACCAATAGCTATTGATGGTAAACGATTAATAAGATGGCTTGCATATCTCACAGCCTCAGCCCAAAATTGTCTGCCCAACCCAGCATTAGACAGCATACACCGAACTTTCTCCAGCAATGTTCGGTTCATCCGTTCAGCCACCTCGTTCTATTGTGATGTATGTCTAACTGTGAAGTGTCTCACAATACCTTCATCTTGACAAACTTTATCAAACGGATCACTTCGATATTCACCTCTGTTGTCTGTTCTGAGGCGTTTGATCCTTTTGCCACTCTGAGTTTCAATCATCTTTTTCCACTTAAGGAAACAATTTAACACTTCATCCTTTGACTTCATAGTGTACACCCACACTCTTCGAGAAAAGTCATCAACAAAAGTAACATAATAGTGTTTTCCTTCCAAAGAAGTTGTCTTGGGAGGACCCCACACATCAGAGTGAACATAATCCAAAATACCTTTAGTATCATGGATTACAGTGCCAAATTTCACTCTCTTCTGCTTTCCCATCACGCAATGCTCGCAGAAATTCAGCTTACAAGTTTTCGCATCTTTCAATAATCCTTGCTTTGCTAGAAGTTGCAAGGATTTTTCACTCGCATGCCCCAATCGTATATGCCACAACTTAGTTGCATCTGACCCTTCAGCATCAAGAGTTGCAACTGCAACTGTCCCAACAATTGTATTACCATAATAGTAATACAAATTATTCTTCCGGGTGCCTTTTAACATCACCAGAGTTCCAGATACTATTTTCAAGACTCCATCTCGCATTGTCACCGTCAATCCTTTGGATTCTAGGACTCCCAAAGAGATGAGATTCTTCTTCATGTCAGGTACATACCTGACCTCTGTCAAAACTCTAGTTGATCCATCATGATTCTTTAAGTAGACTGAACCAATTCCTATTGTTTCACAAAATGTGTCATTGCCCATATAGACAACTCCACCGTCTATCTCTTTAAACTCAAAGAACCACTCCCGGATATGACAAATATGTTGGTGCATGCTGAGTCAAACAACCACTCGTCAGATCGCCTTGTGGAGGTTGTAGCAACCAGTGAAAGATATGAATCTTCATCACTGTATTCAGCAGCACATGATTCTGCAACAGCTTTGCATTTTTCAACTTTGCCCTCATTTTTCAATTTCGGGCAATCTTTCTTCCAGTGCCCCTTCTCTCTACAAAAGGCACATTCATCTTTACTCGGTTTGCCTCTTGACTGAGATTTCCCTCTTCTTCCTTTCTTCTGGTTTTGTGGTCTGCCTCTAGCTACCAGTGCTTATGCAACCACCTCTGCATGCTTGCTTTCCTCCCTGTCTTTTTTCCTCAATTCATGACTATATAGAGTATTATATACTTCACTGAGGGAAACTCTCTCTTTCCCACGAAGTAACATAGCTTCTATAAATTCATACTCTTCAGGAAGTGAAAACAGCAACATCAATGCCAGATCTTCATCTTTGAAAGTTTCATCAAGGTTTCTCAAATCAGCTACTGCCTTGTTAAAAACAGTAATATGATCGTTCATGGTGATACCCGGTTGATAACTAAACCGGAATAACTTCTTCTTCATAAAGTGCTTATTGTGACCGCTATTCTTCAAGAATTTCTCCTCCAATGCATTCCATAGCTTACTTGCAGAAGTTTCCTTTGAGAATGAATATTTCTGCTCTCTGAAAACGCATGATCAAATAGTACCACACGCCAACCGATTGATGGTCTTTCATTTTTTTCTTCAATTTCTTCTGGTTTCTCTTCTTCAATAGCAATGTCTAGACCTTGCTGGAAAAGGGCGTCTAGAACTTCACCTTGCCACATCCCGAAATGACCCGTACAGTCAAAAATCTCCACCGCAAATCTTACATTTGGCGCAGCAAATCTCATCAAAATTGACGACGAAGATGTTGCCGAAGTTGATGTAGTGGAAACTGTGGCTCTCAAAGTCTGCTCATTATCATCAGCCATTTTTGCTCTAAAGTGGAAAAGTTACCAGTAATAATTTAGCCTAAAAATGCACCAGAAAAATTTTCAGGAAAAACTGAAGGGGTCACACGGTCCCACTTAAAAACCAGTTTTCTTAAACAGAACTTTCCTAGACATGCACTTAATTAGACAATATATTACTTAGCAATTTTAACACAAACTTACAAAAAAATAATCTCAAGAAATTTTTTCTGATGTGGAAGATCAGTGAAAACTGCATCCATAGAGCATACTAAAATTTCAAGAGAAATCGCAACCAAAAAGCTCTGATACCAATTATTGTGGAAATTCGAGCTATTTTTCCACCAATAGCAAATTTAATAATGGCTAACAATGATAAATAAGAAGCAGAAAAGCAAATAAAGAGAATAGCAAGATTTGACGAGGTTCGGCCAATTATGCCTAAGTCCCCAAACACCACTATAAATATATTCCTCCGAGAAATTACAAAAGAGAGAAAATAAACTAAGCCTCTAGAAGAGTTAGAAGGCTTCAAGTTTGGTGTGTCAAAAACAAAAGGGGAAGGCTTCTTTTTATAGTCTAAGGTTGCCTCCCTATGTCTAATTCTCTTCCGATGTGGAACTTTGAGCCAAAAAAACAACAAAAGGGTTTGACACTAATAAAGGTAAAGTTGTTATTACAATTTTTTAACACTAATAAATAAATAAATTGTTACAAAAAAAAATAGATATAATATCATAAATTTAAAAAAAAAACAAACTAATATTATAAAATCAAATCAGAAGAGATCTCTCAAATTATTCTTTTAAGTTAATGTTTTTAATTGAATACTTATGTTAGCCTATCATAACCAATATTTAACAAATTCATTTTTGAACTATTATATATAATATTCTATATGTAAATGTTTCTCGCGTGTATTCCTCGTATTAATAAGAACAAATTTATAAAAATAACATAAATAATATTTAAAAGATGTGTTTGTGTAACAATATAAGAATTTAGAAAGAAAATTATGAATTTCAAATTAATAAATTATTATGTTTAAGAATTTGATCCAATCTAGTAATTCTTTCTTCAGTTTGTTATAATTCTTGTTTCAATGAACAAAAAGGTCATAGAAACAATATTTGATTGAAAGATAAAAAAATTTGTAAGCGTTTGATTGAAAGATAAAAAAATCGTCTGCTTTTACATGAGCACTTAAATGCATGCATTATATGTATAAATAAATATTAATATTTTATATATATTTCAAAAGGAAGAATTTAATACATAAAATTTGTGTAATTTTAAAATCCTAAATATTAGAAAAATAATTAAATAACTATTTTGTCCAGTGTGAACTTTATTTTTAAAATGGTAAAAAGGTGAATGATATTTTGTTACGAGGCTTCATACTTTAAATATTTAGTAATAACTTAATTTTAAACTTTTCATTTTACCCTTTATGAGATGATTTCAGCTTAATTTTTTTTCTCTTTCTCTTAATCTGTGTGTTTAGTCAAACACTCCATATAAATTGAACTTCAACATAAAATAGGGTTTAATTAAAGAGAGTGAATAACAAGAACACTCGATCAATTGAACTAACTTAAAGAATCTTGTGTTTCTATACATTTTTTTCGATTATACATCTTTTAGAAAGAAGAATAAGAAGAAGAAGGGATTCACGTATTAATACATAATAAAATGAGATTACTACATAAATACACTTTATAACATTATATAACAATTATACAACCAAATTTTCAAGTTTTCAGTAGCATATCCCATTATTTTTTCAATGCAGTGATTACAAAATTTGGTATATAATATTATACACCGATATACAACATTATACAAAAACTTCATATATATATTTTTTACAAAAATATCTAAAAACTCGATATATAATATTATACACCTAGTATAGAAATATTATATAAAATTTTAAAGAAGTATTTATATACTCATATACATTATTATATAACATTATAATATACAAAAAACTAACATCGTTTTCTTCCTCAATTTCAAGCATTAAATTGATCCAAAACACCTCAAAAACTACACGAAATCACCCTAAATTTCATATTAGGCTCCTCAATACATACTCAATTTTTTGCAATAATACCCACTCGAAATGGAGCTTATTTACGAAAATTCAATTTTCAAACTTTGAAGCTTCGAGCTTCAACAATGGACGTTTATGGAGTTTCTGCTTACAACAATACCAGCAAAAAAGAAAGAGAAGAGAAAAATGAGAATGTAGAGGAAGAAAAACGAAAATGGAGGAAGAGATCAATGTTTCGAGTTGTTGCGCTAAGTAATGAAAAATAAGTTTCAATTTATATAGACATTGGGCTAAATTAGGTAAGACGTTAAAACATGGGCTAAATTTAATAGCATTATTTTTTTCTTGGGTAACTAACATTTTTATTTAATTTCCAAATGTAACATTACATTGCCATAACTAACCTTACTCAGCTTGTTATCTCAAACAAACAAAGCCAACTGCTACTTGACATCAGAAAATATAAGTATGCAATCCGCTATTGATCCTAGAACTAGCTCACATATAGTACATATAGGCAATCTCCTTTGCCATCATTTCCCAGCTTCTTCTTTGATCTCTAAACAACCTTTGATTCCTTTTTATCCACCATGAATATATTATTTCATCATGTACCATTCTGAAGATTTAAGCTTTAACTGATTTCCTCTTTGCATTTAGCACTACCCAAGTTAGGTGTTGCTCCCAAGAGTCTCAAGTATTGCATATGTATCCACCTAAGTAACTTAGCCCATACTACAGCAGTATAGGAGCACTGGAGGATCAAATGGTCTCTAGTCTCCTCTTGCCTTTGGCACAAAGAGGATTTAATGTCTATGTTCATACCCCACTTGTAGAGTCTATCAGCTATTAGCACCCTATTTTGGATTGTCAACCACATGGTAAACTTACTTTAGGTCTTGCACTTCTGGAACATGAGGCTCTTCCATGCACTCTAGGTTGGTCACCAATCAACTTCAAGTAGATTTGTTTAATCAAGCTTATCAACTCTTGTTTAGGCTGAAAGTGGTTGATAATCTCCTTAGACTTTATGATTTTTCTTACCATCCAACTAGATGGTTGGGGATGGTTAGTCTCTGTAGATCCCTCCTTTTATGTAGTAGCATGTATCCATTTGATCAACAATTTGTTCTTCATTAAAGTAAGGTCCCAACAGTTTTTTACTATAGCAGCTTTATTCCAGAGGGTAATGTAGATCAAGTTTAAGCCGCCACTTGATTTAGGAGCACATAACCCATCCCATGCAATAAGATCTTTCCTTGTGATTGAGTTAGTTCCAGAATTAAAAATAACTTCTACAATAGGCTTCAATGGTCTCCACTACTTTGGCAGGTATCAAAAATAAGTGAGACCAATAAGCGTAAATACCAAATAGCACAGACTGAATTAGTTGTGCTCTATCAGTATAGGACAATTTCTTTGTTGTCTAGGAGGAAATTCTGGCTACAATCTTTGCTATCAGGGGTTGCCACTGCAGAATGGTGAGCTTCCTTGTAGTCAGAGGGATACCAAGATGTTTGAAAGGCATTTTCCCTTGAGAATATCCCAACTTCTGTAATATTTGTGTTTGAATATCAGCTTTCACTCTAGCACAATACACTGAGCTTTTTCCTATGTTTTCTTATAACCCTAAGGCTTGGGAGGACTTTAGAAAACATATTTGGATATGGCTTATAGATTCGAGGTCACCTCTTGCAAATATGAGTAAGTCGTCAGCAAAACTTAGGTGAGATATCCCTAGTTTATCATATCTATGATGGAATTTAAACTCTTTGTTGCCCTTTAGTTCATTCAAGGTTCTGCTTAGATACTCCATGGTGATAGAAAATTAAAAAGATAACAATGGATCCCCTTGCCTAGGCCCTTTAGCAGCAACAAAAGCATTAGTGAGTTCATCATTAATCATAATTCAGTAGTTCACTGTTGTGATACACACCATCAGCCCGTGAATGAACTTTATAGGGAACTGTAACACCTTCAACATCTGTTTCAAACAAATTCATTCCACAGAGTCATAGGTCTTCTGGAGATATATTTTGATCATGCATCTGGGGGAGATATCCTTCCTTGTATAGGCTTTTACCAATTCATGTGCAAGGATGATGTTGTCAAAGATCTTCCTTCCTGTAATAAATTCAGCTTGGGCTTCACAGATCAAGGTAGGCATCGCCTTCTGCAATCTAGCTTTAAGGATCTTAGCAATGATTTTACACAGTATAGCATAACAAGCAATAGGTCTGTACTCCTTGACGTTAGCAGAGTTATCATTTTTAGGTAACAATGTAATTGTTGTACAGTTAATTGATCTTTACATTACACCTGTCTCAAAAAACTCCTAAACTGCTAAGGACGCATCTGCACCAATAATCTTCCATGTCTTCTTAAAGAAATGAGCATTGTAACCATCTATTCCTAGGGATTTATCATTCCCAATAGCCTTCAATCCATCCTGGATCTCCTGAGCAGTCATAGTGCTAACCATAGCCACCTGTTGTGTATGGGATAGTACTTCTTCATTATTTCTCCATCTACTGGTGGTAAATCCTTTGCTAAGGTGCCTTGGCATCCTCTATAAAATTGCAAGGTTTCTGCTTTGACAGTCTCCTTCTCATGTAGTTTAATGTCACTTATGTTAGTAAGCTCAATGATCTACTTTCTCTGTGTTCTCTCCTTCATAACAACTGAGAAATATTTTGTATTGCCATTACCTAACTGTATCTGTTTAGCTTTAGACTTCTGTTTTGGTATGCTCTCCTCAATGAGTGACCATTTCTCAATATTCTGAAGAATTAGCTTCTCCAGCATGATGAATCCATCAATTACATATTGTTGCATGCATGTCATTCTGGACTTGCAAAAGTTCTGCTCTAACTTGGCTAATCATCAGGGCAGTGTTTGTATATTCTTCTCTATTTAGTTTCTTAAAAGCTTATTGCAGGTTTTGTAACTTCAGCCAAATGTTTTGCATCATATTGTTAGCTTTTATCTTTCTCCGGCCTTCTCTAACCAGCCATTCGAATTGTGAGTGCTCACTCCAAATATTGAAATATGAAAATGAAACTTTAACATTCCACTTAGTAGTAGTAACTGAGAATAATATTGAACTATGATCAGATATATTGGTCAGATCATATTGAATATACACTTGTCCCCGTCTCATCAGCTATTCAAAGTCACCAAGAGCTCCATCTATTCTTCAACTCACTCTATCACCTCCTATTAGCTTATTACTCCATGTGTAATAGTCCCATTTCCATTGCAATTTCGTGAGCTGAAAAGTTTGAATACACTCAGAAAAGTCCTTAATTTCATTTGGTAGCATTATTGTCTTACATGATATACAATATAATTTTTTTAAATAAAATTACACTCTTTAATATAATTATTTTTATATTAAAATATTATGATGGATAATTAGTTAGTTTAATTAAAAAAAATAGATTGATATTACAAACAGATACTGTAATTAATTTTAGGAAAAAGAGTCATATTTTCCCTTATACTTTCACAAATAAGTTATTTGCCATTCGTTATACTTTTTCAATATAATTGCTTTTTTCATCCAACTTTAGAGTCATATTTGCCCTTGTACTCTCAAAAAAGGTCATATTTATTCCTATTATATTAAATCACTATGTTTTTGAAAAATTCATTATTCATCCATGGTGGGTACCACTAATCAAATCTCATCCAAATTAAAGTTCAACTTTTGTTATTACGACAGGGTAATAGTTGTTACAATAATTTTTTTTATTGTAATAATTTTAATTTTTTAGTGGGTCAGATGTGGAGATTTAAGTATTACAACTAGTTATTAGAAAATTAGTGCAATAAATAAGAATATTAGAATAATTATTATCCTATCGCAATAACAAAAGTTGAATTTTAATTTGGACAAAATTTGAGCGGTGAAATTATGTTCAACATGGATGAACAATGAAGTTTTTGAATTTAAATTTTATAGTGGGCCGGGCAGGTTAAAAGAGTTTAAATGGATTAGTAGATTTAGCTGAAAAAAATATATGTCATATAAGCACCACATAAAAAAGTTAAGGTTGGACATGGAGATTTAATGCAATAGAGGTAATTATGATTTTTTTTAGAGTATAAGGGCAAATATGACCCTAAAGTTTGATGAAAAGAATAAATATGTCTAAAACATAGCGACTTAACGTTATAGGGGTAAATTTGACCTTTTTTGAGAGTACAAGGCAAATATGACCCTAATGTTGGATGAAAAAGACAATTATGTTGAAAAGTATAACTAAGGGCAAATATAACTTATTTGTGAAAGTACAAGGGCAAATATGATCCTTTTTCTTGATTTTAAAGTCTTAAATGTCAGGACTTTCAATATAATTCAAATAAGAAAAGAGTTAAGAAGCAAAAATTTAGTCAATTTTAAAATATTAAATATTAGGAGTTTTACCTTCTACAAATTAGTAAAGATCTATAATAACTAAATAACAATTAATTTTGAAAAATAGTAAAATGACAATTTGGTCTATCGTAGAATCTTTTAATGAAGGGCAAAAAGTTCAATCAACATTTCTAAGGACCTTCGTGTTTATATCTATATAGAATATTTTGTTAAGTAACTAGGAGTAAAATATTATGCATATATTAAATGTTAGATTAGTTGATGAAATCTAAAGAAATTATCAAAAATTGTATTGCATCTTCAAATAAAACAAAATTACTTGAAAAACTAACAATAGAAAAGTGATTGTTGCATTCTTAAACTATAGGGTTGTACACTGATTCCAAACTTAATCTCCTTATTTACTGATACAAATTAGGATTAACACTATTAATGCGTCCGTCTATGATGTAACAAATTTTGTCTTGTTGTAAATATTTTTTCTACTTTTTGATATAATTATTGAAAAATATAGCATGAACTTTTCTACCTTGCAAAATATTAAACTTTAATCGCCAAAAAAACATATGTATATATACACACACACGCGCACACACACACACACATACATATATATAATAAAAATAGATAAAGAGTCAAACATATATGTAAAAATATAAAATATAAGTATAAAATATAATACGAAAAAGAATTATTACCTCTTCGTCAATTAATGTTATAGTCATTTGTGTGCTTTCCTTCGTTCCCTTTTTATACTCTTTTACTAATCCAACTTCAATTATGAAGACTTTTATTATCCAATGAGAATCATAGTGCCTTAAGTTGTTAATTGACACAATTTTATTTACGAAATCCTTTTCAGATTCCATTGCAAGATTATCTAAAAAAAAATTATGCACAAGAGTTATAATTATAATAATTTATAATTTTATAAAAAGAAATATTAATTTATGAGATGAAGAGATATTACTTTACCTGAATAGATGAAACTTGTGAATATATGAGCAGAAGAAGAATGACAGTTACAAATACACAAAATTTAGATCACACAATATCAATATAAGACTCAATTAAGGGAGATAACATAGTATCAATATTAGACTCAACTAAAGGAGACAATTTAAGTTAGTTATTTTGAATATAAACAACTTGAGTTGGCATAACAATTATTATTATCTTTTTCAAATCCACAACATAAAAAAATTTATAACATGAAAAAAAAATAGATTAACACAAAAAATATACAAGTTAGAGATTGAATCAAAGGTGTTGATGTAGAAAAATTGATGAATTAAATTATACAATTATAAATTCTTTTATAGAAATGGAAAATTTTATAAAATCAAAAAAAAATTAAAAATATAAAAATATTAAGATATTATTATTTTAAAAAAAAATTCATAACTGTGAAAAAAGAAAAAAGAAAAAAAAAGCAGTTCTATAAAAATTTTCTACCATCAAAAAAGGTTTTAAAGAAAATGCTTTCAAATCAAAAAGGAAAAATGGAAGTTGATGGCTTTATTTTTTTAAAATAAAAATTATTTATTATTTTCTTTTGAGGATTACACTACAAATAGAGTTGTGCCACAAGTAGAAAATCTAATATAATAAAAAAAGGTTAAAAAAAATTCGTGGCTATCAAAAAGAAAAAATGGAATTTTATTTTTTATTTTTTAGGTTTACATCACAAATAGAATACCTAATATGATAAAATAAGGTGATGAAAATAATTAAAAATAATAATTATGTAAAAAGTTATTAGTTATAAGAGATGGGTGAGTGATTAATCGAGTGTTCTTATTATTCACTCTTGAAAAAATAAATAATGTTTCAAGAACAAATCGAGTTTAACATATTGGTTCACGTAAGAGTGCACATAGAATACCAAAAGGAGTTGATCTTTAATTATATCTACACTATTTTTTTCGTTTTAATTTATGTAAAGGTGTTTGATGAGACACATAAATTAAGAAAAAGAAAAATTGAGCTGAAATCATCTCATAAAGAGTAAAATAAAAGTTTAAGATTAAGTTATTACTAAATATTTAAAGTTCGAAGCTTCACAAAAAAATACCATTCACTTTTTTATCCTATTAATTAGCTATAGAGTTTACACTTGATAAAATACTTGTTTAATTATTTTTTAGCATACACACCCTGCGCGTATCCCTCATATTAGTAAGAATAATTTTTTAAAAATAGAATAATAATATTTAAAAGATGTAATTATATAACAATATAAGAATTTAGAAAGAAAATTATAAATTTCAAATTGATACATGATTGTGTTTTAAGAGTTTGATTTAATCCATTAGTTGTTCTTCAGTTTGTTCTAATACTTGTTTCAATGAACAAAAACATCGTAGAACTAACGTTTGATTGAAAGGTAAAAAAATTATTCGTTTTTAACTTAATACATGTATTATATACATATTTCATGATAATTATTACAAATTTTATATTACTACACTATTAAGAGATTAATATTTAATATAAACTTTAGCACTACGAAGAGTCGAAGACACATTATATAACAAAGTTTTATAATAGAATAGAGCATATAGTATAAGTTACTCTTTTAAACAATTAGCACTTATAAAATCATATAGTGAGTTATTAGTGACTTGTTTGGGCACTATCAAATTAACATCATATCACAAACACTTTTATTTATTTGTAATTGATCGTCTAAATTATGAAATACTTATCAAAATTAGTGGAAACAACCACTAATGATTGCATTCGATTATACTATCTATATCACATTGATTGGGGTGCGATCCTTCTTCGGACTCTGTTAACGCGGGATGCTTTGTGTTGGACTACTCTTTTTCAAATTGTATTTTAAAAAGTCCTAAACATAAGATTGATTTGCATTATAAGTACAATTTTATCTTGTGTTTAATTATTTCTTAAAAGATATAATCTTAATTGCTTTTAAATTTCTAAATATTAATATCTTATATATATATATATATATATATATATATATATATATATATATATATATATATATATATATATATATATATATATATATTTCAAATAAGGAAGGACTTAATACATAAAATTTAGTTAATTTCAAAATCCTAAATATTAGAAAAATAATTAAATAACTATTTTGTCAAGTGTGAACACTATTTTTAAAAGGGTAAAAAGGTGAATGATATATTGCTATGAGACTTCACACTTTAAATATTTAGTGATAACACAATTTTAATATTTATTAGACTCTCTCTCTCTCTCTCTCTCTCTCTCTCTTTCTCTCTCTCTCTCTCTCTCTCTCTCTCTCTCAATTTATGTGTCTAGTCAAGCACTTTCACATAAATTAAAATGGAAGAAATAGTGTAGATTTAACTAAAATAGTGAATACCAAGAATACTTGATTAATTGAAACAACTTAAAGTATATTGTGTTTCTATATTTTCTTTTTTCGATTATACTATTTATTTATTTTTAAGAAGAAGAAGAAGAAGAAAAAGAAGAAGAAGAAGAGAAAGCAGGAATTCAACATAAAGCATAATAAATTACACTCTTTATAAATTATTTTCTTATACCGTGAGTTAAGAACTTGTAATGGATATTTAATTAGTTTATTAAATAAATGATTGACATATCATATAAGTTAATAAAATTGCAATGATTTTAAAATTTTAAATGTTAGAACTTTTAATATACTTCAAATAAGGTAAGATTTAATAAGCACAATTTTACTCAATTTTAAAGTAATAAATATTAGAAATTCATACCTTTTGCAAATAAGTAAATATTTAATAGCTACAACTTTAATTAATTTCAAAGTCGAAAATATCAGAATAATAATTAAATGATTATTATTTTAAAAAATAGTAAATGACAATTTTGTTTATTATGAAATCTTTTAATGAAGGACAAAAAGTTCAATTAACACTTTTAAGGGCTTCACACTTTTAATATAATATAAAATATTATTCTAGACTTCATTTTCAGCGTAATCGATCGAGTATTAAAAGAAGTTAGATGCTTGCCAAATTTTGCTAGTGCTACATGATTAACCTCTATATAGATATACCTAATTTTCGAGTCGTGGAGCGTAGTCATCAAGGACCTTACTTAATTTACTTCAAATTCACTTTAATAGCATGTTGGATATACTTTTTTTAATGAAAAAATTACATAATTAAGCAAACTTAATTAGGTATTTACAATAATTAGCAAACCTATTAAAAAATTATAAAATATAGCAAAATAATTACAGAAAGTAGTATATTACTTTTGTATCAAATTTCTATGTTCTCTTTCCAATTTACTGTGTTCTCTCTCCAATTACTCCTCTTTTTTCTCTCATTGTAACTGCTCAAAATTAACTACCCTAGTTTTTTTCTTTTAAATCTCCAAAATTTTGTTGATTATCTCTATCAAAGAAAAAGAAAATTCCTACGAAATCTGCGATTTTTAAAAAATTTTGATCTAATATAGATTAATTTAAATCTCTGTCTGTCTGCCTGTCTGTCTGTCTCTCTCTCTCTCTCTCTCTCTCTCTCTCTCTCTCTCTGCCACGACGATACATTTACAGACTTGAGTTGAAAGGGAAAGAGCCGTTTGAGGCTGTTGAGTTTGAGCATTGAAGGAGTTCGAAGGGATCAAACGCTTACAAAAAGAGATTTTGCAGCTCTGTTCGTCTGCGAGTAACGACGATATTTTTATACAACCAACTACTTGAACAATATCATTTTCATATTAATAATACAATATATCAGTCTCTTCTCCTTTTTTTTTTTGGATACAACCAACTACTTGAATAGTATCATTTTCATATTAATAATACAATACTAAAATATATCAATCGATAATAGACTGATACACAAAGAACTGTTTTAATTTATCTCCGATACATTTACACATTGAATACATTATAATAGTATTGTTGCAGCTTTATTCGTCTGTGAGTAACGACGATGTTTTTTATACAACCAACTACTTGAACAATATCATTTTCATATTAATGATACAATATATCAGTCTCTTCTTTTTTTTGGATACAACCAACTACTTGAACAATATTGTTTTCATATTAATGATACAATACTAAAATGTATCAATCGATAATAGACTAATATACAAAGAACTGTTTTAATGTATTTCTGATACATATATACATTGAACACATTATAATAGTATTGTTTGTATCAATTTTAAAAATGATAGTTGGTGTTTACTAAGATACTTGTGATATATATGAATATACCCAATAAGATATTATTTAATATTTTTTGATAGATGCATAAGTATCAATTTCACCAAACCTGCAATAATTATTCATTCAAAGAAAAAGAAAATCCCCATGAAATCTGTGATTTTTTAAAGTTTTTGATCTGATATGGATTAATTATTTAAACTTCCTATATATGGTGAGAAAAAAAATCGAGATCAAAATGGAGATAGATTTACTCCCATTAAATATGCAAGTTTGTTAAGTAGATATTAACCAGCACTGTTATAGGAGGAAATTAAGGGTTTGAATCTTTGATACAACACTCAAAATTATCGTTAATCTGTATCAGAAAAATTTTAAAAAATGCTACTTTATGTAATTAAGATAAAACATGATATTTTATGTAATTATTTTACTATGTAATGCTATTTATAAAAATTGCTCTTTTATTATATGTTCTAGATTCAATTTTAGCCCGTTACCTTACTCTACTCGAGGTCCATCTTCTTCAATATGCAAATCAAAAAGAGGAAGCCAAAGAAAAAATTACGTGACGTAATAAATATTTATATTGTACTTATAAAATAGAGTTATAGTTTTAAAAAATTATGAAATATAGCTATTATATTTATAAAATATAGCTATCATTGTTAATATAGTTTTTTCGCGCGATTTTCAGCTGCTGCAATATGCGCTTATAGAAATTTATCTTGATTATGAGATCGGTATAATTTTAATTTCTTGTACTGGTAAATTTTGTATGTATTGAACAAGATCAAGTATAACCCGTCCAATCCATCCATATTTTAGTGGGTTAGGTAGATGGCTTTTTAGATGGGTAAAATTTGAGTTTAAGCCCATATTCAACCCATAAAAATATGGGTTAGCTTAATTGGTTAATCTTCCAACTTTTATTCACCCAAATTCATGATATCACAAAAATTTTATAACTTCCTTTTATTAAAAAAAATTTCTCTTTATAATTGATCAAAAGTCGGGGTCGAGGTTGGGATTGAGAATCGAGCTTAGGATCAGTGTTAAGAGTCAGGTCCTGAGTCGATGTCGGGATTTAGGGCCGAAAGTCATGGTTGGAGATCGAGGTTGGGGGTCGGGGTGTACTGCAGAGAGTCAGGGTCAAGTGTCGGGAGTCTGATTTGGGTCGAGATCGGGTTTCAAGTTAGGGTCAGATATCGGAGTCGGGTTACGGGGTTGGAAGTCGGGAGTCGAGGTTGAGAGTGACGTAGGAGGTCGAGATCAGGGTTGGATCAGAGTCGGGGCCGAGCTCGGATTCGGAGTCGAGGGTCGAGGTCAGTTTTGGAGGTCGAAAATCGGAGTGGGGGGTCGGAGTCGAGTCAGGGTTTAAGGCCGGGGTTGAAATATGGACAGGTTAAAATGTTACCCATTTTATATTAACCCAGTTCTCATTAGCCACCACTAATACCAACTGTTTATTTAATAAATGTAAACAACTTTTGCCAACTATTATACTAGACATAATAGTTTGCCAACCATTTACTATGTGGGAGGATTATATTAAAGAGCAGTACATTGCGATTCATATTTAATTTAACTTTTTATTGAACTAAAGTTCGATTCTTAAGTTATACTTTTTTTAGAATGACTTTGTGATAGTGTATTATATTTTATTATAAACTTTTATTTGATAAGATTGTATAAGAATTTGGGCGATCGAATAGTTTTTATAACTTTTGAGGTTCTTATGTTCATGAGAAAAAAATACAACTTAAAAATCTCAAATTGCGTGTCTAAACAAAACTTCAAACTTCATCTGATATGACTTCATATTGTGATTTCATCTCACATGGCCAAACAGGCCCTAACTATATAAAACACACTATCCAATTGTTTGAGTGTATATGTGTATTAATATTTGTTGCTACACTTATTTTGTATATTGTTATTTGCTGTCTCTTTTTTTTTTCTCTTACTCTCCTTCGTAGATTACATTTCTTTTGAGTAGAGGGTCTATTAGAAATAACTTCTCTTCCCCATCTAAAAATAAAAATAAGATCTTCTTATATTCGATTTTTCTTAAATTTTACTTATAAAATTACATTAAATATATTATTATTATTATAGTAATAGTAACATTTGCAATTCCAATTATTTCTAAATTTCGAATTTGTCTAAACGAAGATGCAACCATCAAATATGTTTTGTATATTTATTTTATGTAGTAAATAAGATTCAACTTATTCATCAAATGATATAATTGACCACTATATAAGCTCCAAGTAGCTACTCTAGAAGTTAGGAAATAAAGAGCACAAACTACTCAATTGTTCTTTTCATTGTTTTGTACTTTTGTGTGCTCTTTTAATCGATAGAAGAAGATTTATATATTTTTTTAAAAAAATTAATAGAAGTTATAATTTGATTAATATAATTTTATTAATTAATATATAATTTAAAAAATATATAATAATTATTTTTTTATATTTTTGGATGACTTAAATATTAAGAGTAGAATTGAAAAAAAATAGTCAATTATTTCTTGAGTTTGTGCATTAACAATTATTCCCTCCGATCTTTTTTACTTGCTAGGATAAGGTTTACACACCCATAAAAAAATTAATAGGAGTTGTAATTTGACTAATATAACCCTATTAATTGATATATATACTTTTTGAAAACATACAATAATCATTCTTTTTACATTCTAAAGTGACTTAAGTATTAAGGGTAGAGTCGAAAAAAATTGGTCAATTATTTCTTGAATTTTGAAACTAACAACTATATTAGAACAACTATTTTTAGTATCCCTAGCAACTAAAAAAGAACGAAGAGAGTATTTTGAAACAAGTATTTCTAATATACTTATCAACTAAAAAGGGACAAAGAAAATATTTGTTTATAAATATTACAACTACTTTGAAAAAATTATATAAATATTACTTTAATAGTGATAATTTTTATAATTATTATTTTAAAAAGTTATATTTATATAACCACTCCTCGTATATTTACTTATATAATGCCTCTATTTCTTAATTATATGTTCTATAAATATGGAGCATTTTCTTGATAAATTTATTTATGTCCTGACATTAATGTCCTGGCCAGTCCCAAGGGACCAAAATATCAGAGTATTATTATTATTACTACTACCACTTTGATTGATAATATAATTAGTCGCCACCGGAAGGGGATTAATGAAAATTATTAATTTAAATATTTATTTATTTAATTACATAAATTTAAAATAATCAATAAATATATAATTAATTCATAATATATAGATATATTAACTAAAAAATATAATAAATTTGATCAACTATTTATATAAAAATCCGAAAATCTAAAGTTGAGAGAAAATTGAACTCCCAAAAAGAAGTCGATGAGCACTGAAAGAAAGAGTTCTATACGATTTCATACACTTAAATCTTTTAATTTAAAAGATCAAAGAAGAACATGGAAGAGAAAAATAGGAAGGACTTTCGACCCCATGAATTTAGCCTCTTTTTTTTGAAAAGAAATTTATTATTTGTCTTTTTTTTTTACTATCGTTTTCTTTTATAACTACTAGATTTATGGTACTTGAGCTGAGAGTCTTTCGAAAATAGTATCGAGGTAGAGGTAAGATCCACATATATTCTATCTTCTGCGGACTTTACTTATAAAATTTTATTGAATATATTATTGTTGTTAGGGAAAAGGGTCAAATTTACCCCTCAACTATCTGAAATGGGTCAATTATACCCTCCGTTTGTAAATGAGACCAAATATACCCTCGTTGTTAAGAAATGGACCACTTATACCCCTAAAAACTAACAGTTTGCCACCTCATTTTTTTTAGACATTTTAAGCTTTATACCTGCTGACATGGCCTCCACCTCAGTATATACACATCACTAAAAAAATAAATTTATATATGTGTAAATTAAATAAGCAGGTCTATTTGACCATGAATAATACAGTCACTAAATAAAGGAAAGTTAGGGTTAATAACTTTGGGACCAAGTTAGTTTTCCCCTATAAATAAAGGGGTTTTCATTCATTGTAATGAATCTCTTTAATCTTTCAAGAGAATCTCATCAAGAGAAATAAGAGCTTCTCTCTTTCTCTATAATATTCTTGTTCTTTCGTTATTATTTCATAACAATAAAAAAATTGTTACAAAAAATAAAAATAAAAATAAAAAGAGTAGACGTAATTAAAAGAGAGATCTCTGAAATTATGGGCTACGCGACCTAACTTAATTTACTTCAAACTCACTTTATAAAATATTGGGTATACTTTTTTTCCTATTTGCACAAGATTTACTTTTAGCCCGTTACCGTATTCTACTCTAGGTCCATCTTCTTCGGTATGCAAATCAAAAAGGGAAAGTCAAAGAAAAAATTGACTTGATAAATATTTATACTGTATTTATGAAATATAGTTAATATTTTAAAAAAATTTATGAAATATAGTTATTATATACATAAAATGTTGTTATCAGCGTTAATATAATTCTTTCGTATAATTTTCAGTTGTTGTGGTATGCGCTTATATAACTAATAACTATCTGATATAGTTGAGTTAAACGTGCCTAATACAGCTCTTTTGCTGATACAGTAATACATTGACTGTAGCTATATTTTATAAATACGCAAAATATAATTATATTTTATAATTACACTTTCAACTGTAACTATTTATATCCAAATAAACATATAAACTCTAAAATTTACACATATGGGATGGTGTGACATGAAAAAGATACAAGAATTTTGCTTAATATGAAAACTTAAATATTTTAATATGAAATAATTTTTTTTCAATATAATATCACTTATTTGGTATTACAATGAAAAATTACAAAGAGTAAATCTTCTAATATGAAATATTGTAATCTCAGAAAAGTGTTGTTATATGAATATGCATTATTAGAATTTAATCTCCTGTAACAGCCGAATTAAGGGGTCACAATAATTTATATTCTTATCGGACCGTCGTAGTAATACAGAGAATGCAAACGTTATTTAAAATAATTAGGGGTATATTTGGAAAGCTATCAGGTAATTAAATTTGAGTATAATTGATGTAATTACACAGTTTAATATGTTTATTTGGTCAGATAATTACATGGTCAGCAGAAAACTTGGTGTAATTAGAAGGATTGATGAGAAATTACAGGTAATTACATGGTATAATTATAAAGTTACTTTATTTTCTTTATTTCTTCATTTTTATTTCTTTCATATTTTTATTATTTTTATTTTTTCTTTAAGATAGTTTTATTTTATATTTTTTATTTTTTATTTTCTTTCTTCTCATTTCCTAATCCTTAGTTCTTGTGATTTCATGTAACTTCTCGTATTATTATTTTTTTATTTTTTTATTTTAAAAAAATATTATTATTCTAATTTTTGAATTAATGTAGAATTTCATTGTTAAATAATGTTATACACTTGTTTTCTTTTTCTTTTGAATTATCACTACTTAAGTTATATTAGAACTTGTTTTAAGTTACGTTGAAATTTGACATAAGGGTATTATGTTTACTTCTTTTTTTTAAAAAAAAATTGAATTTATATTATATTTTCGGTTTTAATTGTTTGCTTTAGTAGTATTAACTTGTTATTTCACACTGTATGCAGTTCATTTTTTAGTTAGAATTGATAGAATATTATTTATCAAATATTTGAATAATTTTTTGATATTATATTTATAATATTAATATTTGTTCAAATATGCATTTCATGATGTTCTTAAAAAATATGAATTTAATTTTTATAATTAATTAAATTAAAATATTATTTTATTTTTATTTTTTATTATATTAGTTAAAAATATATATTTATAATTAATATATTTTTTAGAGATAATATGTATCTGAAATACTTAATTTTATATCATTTATAAAGACATATATTTACCAAATATTAATTTTTTATAATTAACTTTTATTTTTAAATTTTTATCTAATTTCATAATTACACTTATACAATCAAACAATATTCTTATAATGATACTGCAACTACATCATGACAAATAAACATATCTTTACAATTACTATTCTATATAATTATTAAACTATATAATTAATACCCTAATAATTACATCAAATTCTTATTATATTAAGTCCGCCCTCGACTTCCAAGGCTCAACCTTTAATAGGTGATTGATCTGCTCCCAAAATAGTAACTTGTCAGTTGTCACGATACAATAATTTGATAATTTTTTTTAATTTATTTTTTTGCTATTTTTCATGTCAATTCAGTGTCAACATTGTACTATTTTTTTTAACAATCACGTCATACTTTTTTTTATCCAAACAAATTTAGTTTATACCCGTTAAATCTTCACCATTATTTTCTATTTTAAATTGTCTCAAATCGTCTTACTAATTGTTACACTTTTCATTTTAAAATAAATAGTATTTTTAGCTTCTACATATTTCTTAAGAAAACTGCTCATTTATAGTATATAAAGTATATTTTTACATATTTATCATTGATAAATATCTTGAAAATGATGTAATTTTTTATTATTTTTTTGGTTATGTAAAACTTTCTTCATTTAAACAAAGATAAAATTAAAAGAACATCATTAATATTTTCTTGATTATGTAAAACACCACTTATTTTGTAACTAAATCAAAAAACTAAAATATCACTTACGTTAAAACGAAGGAAGTATGACTTAGACGTGTTTCCTTTGCGCCTTTCTTTATATCTCCTTTAATATTTTAAAGAGATGGCCATAGACATTTTCAACGCTAAATTTTTAAAAATAAACTAACTTAAAATAAAATATTATGTCATATAGTTATATAAAATTGTACATAAAAAAATTATTATATATAATATATTAATTTTATATAAAAATAAGTAATAATATATAAAAAATATTTATACGTAAATATGAATTAAACGAAATTACAAACTCCAAAAATTAGACTACGTGACTAAATATTTTCTCCAAAAAAATTATAAAGCGTAATTTTCCCTACCCGAATACCCTTAACCCTTTATACATCTGAGTTTCAATATTTTAATTTTGTTACAATAAATGCTATCATTATATTTTACTCTTTTTTTTTCTAGATAGAGTTACAAATGTTGATTATATATATATATATAGGATCACAAATTTAATATTACCATTCTTGTCAGCTGATATTTCCAATACGTTATAGCCTAGTAGTAATAATTTATTTCATTCAAGAGATTTTCTTGTTTAGATTTGATTGAAACAAATATTGAAAAAATTTGTAAGCAGCCACAGAAGCCCTATTATTAGTAATTTAATATATGGACCATGATATTCTAGAATAAAATTAGAACTAAATTCAATCTAACAAGCAACTTCTCAACTGTTTATTTATCCACAATTCTAGAAAAAGTCAATATATACATACTCTTTTTTTAAATAAAAAATAACGGAAAACCCAACTAGCCAAGAAACACTGCATTTACATTCATAGCATTGCCAACTAATTTTCTTTTATTATACACCAGTCTTGTCAAAGTAGAAAACATGACATTAATTAGAAAATATTGTTTTTTAAGTATGGATATTATATTTATATGTATGACAAAAAATGATTCTTATGGTTGAATAGATTCAGGGGCGGAGTTATAGTGGCGAAAGGGATTAATCAGAATTTTTTTTTATTGAAAAAATGCATTGTATATATAAGATCATAGATGTTATTTATGTGTATATATTGCATATTGAACCCTCTTAACATAACTTATAAATCTATTTCAAACCTCGTTGATGAAAATCCTACCTCCATTGCTGAATTCAAAATAGTTTCTTAAATATACTCTAAAATATTTTTGATCATTTAAGTTTATTCAAAGTGAGCCCTTTTCGTCTCTTTAAATATTTAATAATTTTTTTATTGTTAAATCTTATAGAAACTGGGAAGGAAAAAATTATTTAAGCTAGGATATTGACTTGAATGCTTTTTTTTGTTATATTTACTAAAGAGAAAAAAGGAGTTATGAGGCGAAGAGAAAGTTTGAGATTTTATTTCGGGAAAGGTATTTTAAGAATTAAAAAGAAATATTAAAAATAAAATAATAAAATTTTTGATTAAATCAAAAATATTTATAAATTGAAAAATCAAAATTGAGGATGATCAATTTATAGCTTTTGATAAATTTCATAAAAGATCACTCAACCAAGCTTAGTGAAATTGACTAATAAAGCTCCTTATCTCTTTATTTATTTATTTATTTATTGTATCAATATCTTTACTTTACTTAGAATTTTTTTTCTAAAAAATAACTCTAATAAGAAAAAAGACTTTTTCCACCCGAAAAGACATTTGTATGGGCCGGCAACTTTTTCTTTTTGTTACATTAAAAAGGAGTAAGTAAATTACTCGCTTCATTTTAAAATAAATTTTGTTTTTAGTTTGAGCACACCTTTTAAGAAAATTATTTATTTCTAGATAAAAAAAATATAATTTTATCCATTTACCACTAATAAATAAATATAACTCTTTCATATTTTAAATTTTCTCCACTTAAATAAGGGTAAAATTAGAAGAACATCATTATGTCTTCTTGATTATGTAAAACATCACTTATTTTAAAATAAAATTAAAAATGTCAAAACACTACTTATTTTGAAGCGATGAAAGTACTTAAAATCGTCCATAAGCTACATTTGTTGAATTAGTGAGAAGGAGAAACTCCAATTTTAATCTTTTTTTTTTAGCGGAGCGTCCCAAATTATCAAATCTTCAATATATCTAGGATCTTTATTTGTCAAAAGATCTACACATTAATTCTATCTCCCTCTAGATAGGTATAAAGATGCCTTATTGACTTGTAACAAAAACTTGCAGTCTCCAATAATGGTCCTAAAGAGGATGATTGGATGTCCTCTCCTCTAATAAATTGCACTGCAAGTAGACATTCTGTAATTTTGACTTCTAGTTTTATATATCCCCATCATTTTTGCTAATTTTAACACTTATTTGATGATCCATAGCTCTATAATGAGGTTTGAACTCGGGTTTATTTTACCTGAATATTACAAAATTCAAATTTTCTTATCATCTCCAAAAATTTCTTCAGAAATTGCATTTTTCAGTTCGAGTATTGACACTACCATCTATATTCAATTTAAAATTTTCTGCACAAAATTAGAAAATGTAAATATCAATCTTAAAAATAATCCGATTATTTCTTATTTTATTTTAATGTAAGACAATTTTAATTATATATATTTTGCTATCATTTTAGTATTGTGTAGAGGTACTTATTTCGTGCCTAAGATCATGGAATTAAATTTTTTTTTTCTTTCAGTTGACCAAAGAAATGGAGTGACCAATTAACACGCTATCATAATATAATCAACTGATAATTATGTATACATTTTTTTAAAACGTACGTACGTATCTATCTTGATGATTTTCGATTTTACTTTAATTTAATGAATAACTTGTAACATGGGACTCATCCTGCCCTTTAAATGTTTGCTATAACATTTTATAGTATATGGTTGTAACTTGTATTTATTTTGTGCCTATCCAAAACAGGAATAATCTACTTTTTCTTGTTCCTCCAGATAACATATTTGTTCAAGTTTTTTAGAAGCTAAAAATATTACTCCCTTTATTTCAATATAGTTATGTTAGTTATTATTTTAATAGTCAAATAATATCTTTTTTATTATAAAATTATTAATTATTATAATTTATAATATTTTTTATTTTAATTTTTAAATATATAAATTTTATTTTTGAAAAAAAATTAAAAAAATTATATCTGAATTTATATATCAAATATTAGTTAATTTGACTCTCGTACTCTGAATCAAGGCAAATAAATTAAAACTGAGAAAATATTTAAAAAAAAAATGCTCATTTCGAAGAGTCGAGATATTTATTGAATCATGTAGAAAAAATAAAAAAATAAGACACTTACTGATTTTGAAGGCCTGGTCAAGCAAAGATTTTCTTTACCTTCTCTTTTCATCAATTCTTTCTTCTTTGTTGACCTTCAATAGCATTAAATAACTTGTCTATAAGGACACACACACACACATATATATATACCAGTATCATGAACACAACCCCAACTATATTTACCCACAAAAAAAAAGAATGTCTCAAAAGAAAAAAAGTACTCCATTTTTACTTCTCAAAATCTTAAGCTTTGTTTTTCTATGTCCATCATGTAATGGAGAGTGCAAATTTGAAGCAAAATATAAAGAGTGCACCAAAGTGCAAGGGATGTTTGTGTTTGGAAGCTCATTAGTTGATAATGGCAACAACAATTTTCTTGTAAACTCATTGGCTAAGGCAAATTACTTGCCATATGGAATAGATTTCCCTTTATTTGGACCTTCTGGGAGATTCACTAATGGCAAAAATGTAATTGACCTTCTTGGTGACTATCTAAATATTCCTGTTTATATTCCAACTTTCAATGATCCTTCAACTGAAGGAATCAAAATTATTTATGGTGTCAACTTTGCTTCTGGTGGTTCTGGCATTCTTGATGACACTGGTGCTGTTGCTGTAAGTACTCTTTCTTTCTGTCTCAAATGTTAGTTGTTTTGGTGAAACTGAATTGAGGATGGTCATGAAAATTATTTTATTTATTTTATTTTATTCAAAAATTAGCTAGTGTGGTCGTGAAAATATCAAATCTAACTTGAAATTATATATATTTCAAATGTTGCTTTTGTTGAAGCGGTTTAGAGTCTCACATTGGTTGAAAAATATATATTGGTGGTCTTCTTATATGAATTTGAGTAATACTCATGAGCTAACTTTGAAAGTTGAGTTAGATCAAAATGTCATATTTATATCAGGTTCGTCCCTATTTGCATCCTTGTGTTATGCTGTCCATGCTTCAATTAGCGGTCCGGGAACCCGCGTGTTGGGGAAGGTGGTTGGAGTGAGTTAGAGTCGATGAACTTTTTATATGTACTTAGGCAATCCGTCACTCATGAACTAATATTTAGGGTTGAGTTAAACCAGTGTGTTATATTTTTACGTTTTTCAACTCATTTTTCATTTTTGAAATTACATATAAATATATTTAAGCATGAATTTTGTTACAAATATTTTTTTCAAAAAATAATATAATCAAACACAAATTTAGTTCTAACTCTAACTTCATAAATTTTAAATAAAATAAAAAATACTTAAAATTTATCTCCAAACACCAAGTTAATACTTTACCTTGATGTTTTAGAGAAACAAGAAACATTTATTAGCTTTTCTTTTTCAAATTCATCTTTATTGCTCCTATTAGTAGAATAGTATACTCATTAAGTGAGACATTTAAGAGGGAAACACCACGCAGTTAGACATATATTTTACTATTAAATGTTTTTTTAAATAGTTGCGTAAAAAAATCTTAAAAAGATAGACAATATTAACAGTCTCGAATAATAATTAATATAGTAGAAAAAAATTGACAACAATTTTATTATTAATAATTTCCAAAAAAGAAAAATCTACTCAGTAGTGCACTGTAATAGATCTTAGGGTGTGTTTGATACAGAGAGAATATATTTTGAAAAATATTTTCTTTTAGAAAAATAAGTTTCTTGAAAATAAAAATAATAATTTTCCTAATGAAAGTAGAGAAAATAAGTACCATTATCTCCTCCCACCCTCACAACCACCCAACCCTACCACACTCATCTCATGCTCATAGTTTTATATACACAAATGCTTTTAGAATAATATATTTTACTTACCTACCAAACACAATAAAATAAGTAAAAATATCACTTATTTTTCTTCATCCTTGATATTAGTTTTTTTTTAAAATATAATTATTTAACAATTTCTTTTTATTTCTTTGACAATTTATAAACATTTTTACATCGATTTAGAGATTTTTCTTAAGCAAATTAAAATTTTTATGAAAATACATTAAACCGTGGTCTAAAAGTCTCGTTGACGTCAAATGACATTTTATGTTTTATTGGTCCAAGATCTATATTATTACTTGTACAATTCTTGAAAATAGAAATAAAATATAAATGATGACCTTTAAAAGGGACATTTATAATGTAGTACTAATTCAATATGTGGAAGAAAAATATAATTTATTTTTTTCTTAAATGTTGCCAAATCCTGTGGCTATTATAATTGGCAAAGAATGTGACTATGAGAGGTTTGACTTCAATGAGCACACAAGAAAAAGGCAACATATATTACTCCCATTGCTATGTTTCCCAATAAATGAATACCCAATGTGAGACTTGGATATCTTTTTTTCTGATTTTCTAAATTTGGATATATTTTTTTATTTTTTGAGATTTAAATTATATAAATTTTAATTAATATTTTATAACGTATTTTTTTCATTTCATTAATATGAGAAAATTTATAATTTATAATAATTTTTCATATAATTTTTGAATATGAATATATTAATTTTAAAATATTAATTTAATTTAATTTAATTTAACTTAACTTCAAAAATTAATCTGATTGACTCTCACCAAGCGAAAGATGCCCACATAAATTGAGACCGGGAAAGTACTAACTTTACATGTGGCAATGAGATCCATTGTATTGTAATGATCATGTTTAATTATACAATACTATATTAAATAATAGTAATATAATTGTACCATGTAAAATTATACAAAAATAATATTACTATTCCCTTTTTTTTAATTATGGGACACTTTTTTTTTAATCAGTTTAAAAAATAATGACATATTTTTATAATTAATAACAATATAATTTTAAAATTCTCATTTTTGGGTTGGGTGTAAAGATTGGATCGGATAGAAGAATTAAATTGAGAATAAATAATTGAGAAAAAAATATATTCATGTAGATACCAAGTAGGATAATAAAGGCGGGATATGAGAATTAATGTTTTAAGGACAAATATAAATCCAAAGTTGAATGACAAGAACAATTTTATTAAAAAGGTATGACGAGGAGTAAATATAACTGTTTTCTAAAAGTACAAGGACAAATGTTGTCCTTTTCTACCTTTTATTTTTAGTCAGTACCAAAAAGAATAATATATTTCTACATTTAGTAACAATACAATTTTCATTTTGTCCTTAATAAGACGATTTACAGCCACACAAATATCTATGATTTGTTTTAGACACGTTCATATAAATTGGGACGGAGGGAGTAATACTAATATTTTGCTGCCAAAATTTTCAGGGGGAGGTGATTAGTTTGAATCAACAAATCAGAAATTTTGAGAATGTGACATTGCCAGAGTTGGAGGAGCAGCTAGGTTGCAAGAGCAAAGAATCATTGAGGAATTACTTGTTTGTGGTGGGAACCGGAGGAAATGACTATTCACTCAACTACTTCTTGGGCTTACCCAAAAATGTTACTATTCAAGACTTCACTGCTAACTTGACCATTACATTTTCTCACCAACTCAGGGTATGCATTTAATTTATACTATGCTTTCTATTTTTTAATTTTTTTTTTTTTGGGGGGCATCATTTTGTCTTTCCATATTCAATGCTTGTCCACTATATGTTCAAAATTCAGAAAAAGATAAAAGATTTACAAATGTTTTGGTTCTTGTTTAATTTAATCCACTTTTGGTGGCATATGCTTAATTCAAAATTTTGAAACACTTCTTTTGGAAAATTCTGGTTTCACCTTTGATCACTAGAACTGAAAAACATTTCTTTCTTTACTGTTTGGTTGAAACACAATTTTGAAGTAAACACCAACATTTTATGGGAAGGAGTGGCATATGAAAAGCACTTGCTAAGATTTGAACAACATACACTTAAGTGACATAGAGAATTAGCATGGAGTTGCAACAAGTACATTGCACTCACTAGCGGAGTTAGAATTTTTACTATATTGATTCAAAATATAACAAAGTAAATACACGAAGAAGTCAAGGAGAATTCAATATATCTACTATATATATATACACATAAAAAATAGTTTTAACCTTATATATATAGTGTAATACTTTTCAGTAAAGAGATTATATTCGGATAAACTCTCTTGCGTCTCCTAGCTCTCCCTAATTGCCACCTCATTCTCTAATAAATTATCTTAAATGACACTTAATTAAATTTTTATAATCGAACATATATGATATGGTGGTGTATGTTTTCCTGATATTATTGCAGAGGTTGTATGATATGGGAGCTAGGAAATTTGTGGTGATGGCACTATATCCCAATGGGTGCAGCCCAATGGCCAGAGCTAGAAACCCAATGACCACTGGATGCATACAAATTTTGAATGAAGCTGCACTTCTCTTCAACACTAACTTGAGGAGTTTGATTGATTCCCTTAGGCTTCAAATGCCTGGTTCCACACTTGTCTTTGTCAATGCTTACAAGATCATTATGGATATCTTACAAAATCCTACTCCTAATGGTTAGCAATTTCACTTCCTGGATCCTCATTATTTTCTAGATTACATTTCAAGTTTTTGAACACCATATATAAAAGTTTAGGAAGAGGAAAAAAGAAAAAAGAAAATTGAAATTTTATGACACGGTAGTTAATACCTATGTCGTAGCTCGGACTTTTCAAAAATATCGACAGGTGCGTGTCCGATACTCCAAGAATAGTGCCATTTTGGAGGATCCAACATGGATGCGCGCGGCAATATTTTTGGAGAGTTCCAGCAACATAGGTTAATATCCCCTCTGTCAATTTTTATGATCCATTTTAGCAGAACAGACGGTTTAAGAAAGAACAAAAGATTTTTTGAAATAGCTTATGGTCTAGAACAAGAATTAGATACTCATTTTGGTTCTTTTTACTTGGTCCTTATTGACTTGACACTCGTCTTGAGAAATTATTTATTACTAGGATTTAGGGGTATGTTTTATTATATTATTCGTATCAATTATGTTTTGGAAATCTAAGTTTGACTATACTAGTACTATATGTAATTACTTAATGAAAAAGAATAATAAATTAAATCTCTCTTGATTTATTAAAATGAACAAGTGAAAAAGAAAATCTATTTTAGCATAAGGATGAGGTAAAAAGGAACGAAAGGAATATCAGAGTGACTATAAATTACTCTCATTAAAGGTATAATGAAAAATATAATTATATTATTTTTTAATATAAAAATATATCATTTTTTTAACAGACTAAACAAATATATCATATAAATTGATGACAAAAGTTTTTATAATTTTTTATTTTTTGCATTTATACAAATAGTAGACTCATAATTTTGCCATTGAGTACTCTACACAAACAATCTTCACAAATAAATCAAAGATGTACAAGTCAAATTGTGACATGATATTGTTTTATTGTTTATTTATTTATATATAGGTTTTAGTGATACCAATAACCCATGTTGTGAAGTTGCAACAATAGAAGAAGGTGGAACAGGAACTTTATGCAAAAAAGGAGGAAATGTTTGTTCAAATAGGAATGCATTTTTCTACTTTGATGGGTTGCATCCAACTGAAGCAGTCAACACTGTGCTTGCTGACAAGGCTTTTTCTTCCTATCTCAAAGATGAAGTCTACCCTATAAATGTTAACTTCCTTTCACAAATTTAACACACTTGTTTCTCTTTCAACTTATGAAGTACATGTTTTTACAAAAAAAATATATCAATACTATTTAAACAAATACATGAGAAAATAAATTTATCAATATATATCGTCCTTATTTTTTGATATTCAGCTATACAATTTAATTATAAATATTAGAAACATCCACTATAGGTAAGAAGATGTTGAAGTGATAATCAACGCGGCAAAAAGTTACAATATTGCGATTAGACAGAAATATTATTATAACTAACAAGCTTGTACGACAAAACCTAACAACTCTAGCTAAAATTATGTATGTATATTTACATCTATTTAATATGTATAAATAATTTATCAAAAATTCAATAAATTATATTTTTTTTTTAACATTTAAAACCCATACCGCCTCTGAATTTACTGTATACCAGTCCATGAACCAAACAACCCCTGAATGCATTAAATACACCATACAGGATTTTTTTTTTTGTAAAAACAATTATAAGAGTATATTCTTAATCAAAATTAACCAGGGATATCAAAGTTTAAAATTACTTCCTTCCACAAGGTTAAAACGTAAAAAGTAAATAAACTGCAAAAATCAACTACTTTTTTTGCAGTTTATTTAATTAATTAAACTAACAAAAAAAAATGATTTGCCTCTCTAACAATAAAACATTCAAGTAAAAAAGATTTTCAACATATATAACATGACTAAGAAAAGGGATATTAATATCAAGTACAACCTTATAAAATATTATTATCCACAACAATCATGTCCTTCCAAATATAGAGCAGTCAAAATGTATACATAAATATTAGAATAAAAAATTTGCATTAAACATAGCATGAATATTTGCAGTTAATAAATAAATTATGAGGATTTAATTTTAAGGTGTACGCTATTAGTTAGAATTTAAAAAGTTATAAAGTATCTGAATTTAATTTTAAAATGTACGATATTTTTTAGCAATGAATTTTCCCACCAACTTCTGAACTATAGGACACCAAATAAAATTTCAAAGTTTCAGACCAAATGACTCCCTTATATTAGTGGTCACCCTACCATTGATTGTTGAGACAGAATAATCAGTATTTTAAAAAATATTTTTGGTGAGCTTTAAAACGGGGCATCGTAAAAATACCAAGATAATATGTGGGGACGAAAATATTAAAACACCCTATACCTTTTAATATCAATATAATTAAGTTAATATCGATGAAGGTACTTAATCTCAGGATGATGAGGTGATATTTGGATCTAGAATTTGAAATTATGAAATGTGCACAAGTGTTAAGTTGAAGTATAAGGATGAAGGGGTTGGGGAAATGGAATAAAATAATTGAGGTGTTGTTTGACTTGTTTAAGCTAATAGGTGATAAGTAGTTGCATCACCTACTTACGCTAAATGAACCAAGTTAGGACCGATTTGGGGCAGGCACCTACATAGATTATTAGACCTAATGGTGGCCCAATCAAAGCTCACAACTGGCCCAACAAAGTGACACTAAGAGCCCGTTTGAATTAGCTGGAAAAAAAAAAGGCTTTTAAACATAAGTACTTAAAGTACTTTTTAAGTGCTAAAACTTATTTTACAAATAAGCAGTTATGCGTTTGGATAAAAGTGCTGAAGCTGGAAAAAAAAATTTATTGATGTGTCTGGTACATAAGTGTTGTTAAGCACTTCTTTTGGGTCAAAATGACTGAAATACCCTTAAAGTTGTTAACACTATAAAAAGCGAATTACTATGATATTTTTATTTTTATAATAATTAAAATTTGAATTAATTTATATTATTTATTTATTTTTAATATAAACTAATTATTTTAAGTTATTTTTAATTTTTAAAATATATAATTTGAATAATTAGGAAAATCTCCCATTTATTTTTTATTAGGAGTATAATTCTATTTCTTATTTATAAAATCAAATATAATAATTTAAATGAATTGATACTACCTTAATTTTTTTCTCTCTTTTTTTTAGATATTTAATTATTTTAATCTAATATGAAAAAAAATAAAATTTTATCAAAGATTTGAGTGTCTTTTCTTTGCTTAATACTCAACCTCATTAAAATAAATAACTTTTTGTTATTTATTAACTAAAAACTTTGCAATTTAAAGTGCAACATCATCAATAAAAATATTAACAAATTAATTTTATGTTTTCATTTTTAAACTAGGAACGAGTGAGGTTATAAATAGAGTTCGGCATCAAATGAGCAAAAAAAAATGTTGAAAATTTAAAGAGAACCATAAATATATTAAAAGTGTTAATATGGCCGGAAGCGCTTCACTAAAATGCAAAAAGTGAAAAATATTCATATAATACAAGCATCGAGCATTACAAAATATCATTAGCAATCATATCACGAAGTCCTATCCAATAAATATCACTTTGTTCTCCCACATTTTTTACATCTATATTGTTAGTTCTTAAAGTTGTGTCAACATCAAAATCAGCCGATGGAATATATCTCTCACTCTCAGTCGTTCGGAATGCATCATCCATATTACATTTCTTTCTAATATAATTGTGAATGGAGATAGTAGCAAGTACGATGTCTTTTTGAGTGTCAATGTTATACTAAGGTATGTCTCGCAAAATAGATCACCTTGTTTTCTAAATGTCAAATCTGCATTCTACTATATTTCTACAAGAAGAATGCAAATAGTTAAATTTTTTAATGCGCCCTTTTGGCTCTCTCAATTGTCGTGCTGCACAACGACGAAATTCAGTTAGATGATATCTCACATTATCTCCTTTGTATGGAACCATATATCCCTTCATGTGAGAATATCCTCCATCTGCTAGATAATATTTCCCAATGGATGTGAAAAGTTGAGCTCTCGTCTACGAAGGACCTCACCTAATATACGACTATCATGAGTTACTTCCCATCCAATCCAGGCAAATGTAAAACACATATTAAAATCTACAATGGCAAGAATGTTCTCAGTCGAATAACCTTTACGCCAATACACAATATTTCTTGATCTTGCGGTAATCTAACTTTAACATGTGTACCATCAAGTGCTCCAATACAATTCTACAAGTAGTCACATTTATTAATTTAACTTAATAAAATAATAATGAGAGAAATTAAGTTAATATATTCAACATGATATATAAATAGAAAAATAAAATCTTCAAGTGAATTAAGAATAGAAATGAAAGAAGCAATCATCATTTTCTTTTATAGTGAGAGCAGTATATAGACTAAAATAGTATAGATTATCATTATATATCTCTTTCTTGTGTTGTCCACTTCCCCCACCATTTTTGTATTCTTTTACTATATCCTTTGTTTCCCATACAAAAAAAATTATTGTCCTTCCAGTCCAATAATTTAAATATAAATTTGGAGACCTTGTTACTTACTTTAAGAAAAAGGAGATATCGTTCATTATATGCCTTGTGAGCTTCCGCATCATCATTATAATTTGAATGTGGTCTAATAATATTTCTTGCAAGCTTACAAAAATATTTAAAACACTATGAAAGTGTCTATGAACTGTCTCTCCTGAATGTTGGAAATATCTTATATCATTCGATTTCCAGCTCCATGTGCACAAGTCATCAAGAATATTCCTAACATTTCATGTATAGACATTCTACATATGGGTTTAAGCCCATATTTTTCAGTTAAGTCATTAGATAGATCAAGGAACACCGTCTTCTTCAATCGGAAATTTTCATAACGAGTCTTGTTTCATTGTAATATATCCTCAATGAATATATTTTTAGAGCGCCTTGATGTACGATAAGGTTCCTTGCATAAGTATTTTTCATAATACATCCAAATATATTTACATGTTATTTGACACAGCCATCCATTCCTTCTCTTCTTGCTCTCTCAGAATTTATTCTAGTTCTTGATCATCATCTTATAAATCACTTAAATGAGGAGATACTAACTTGCTAATATTCCAACTCTCTATTTAACTGAAAATGAAAATGCCTCAAATTAGTAAAGAATGAGAGTTTGGAAGCCCCATTATTTCACATTTACCTCTAAAATCAATTTAAAAAAAAAGTGTCATTCATCACATTCTTCACAAAAGCACATTGTACATCTTCAATCACTATTTCAATTTAAATTATACTATTATGCATTTGTTCACATAACAAGAGGGTAAAGTTAACACAATCCACATACTTTTACTAATTCAACTAAATTTAGAAAAAGTTTAACCATACAACCACAACATCTAATTAATGACAAGTAATAAATAAAATTTGTGCATACAACCATAATGTTCTAAAACATAAAATAATAAAAATATTTAACGACAACAACAAATTCTTTACATTTTCGTAAGGTGTAACTGTTAGTTGTACTCCAACCAAGACTTCCGAGCTTCATCAGTTGTCATCTTAAGAAACACTTGACGAATGTCTTTCTTAAGAAACATGTTCACAGTGTAGTTGTAGATTTTACTACCTTCAGGAATATCAGAAATATTTGTCAATATGTTCATATATCTATTGATGGTGGGATCATTTAATAAAGGAGATGTAGCTATATGTTTGCTAGACATAAACTCTATTAGAGAGTGTATTTCCTCTTTGATTGTGTTGCAATAGATTTTGTCTTACTTATTTTTATCTAACTGCTAGTTCCAATACCATTAATTGAAATTTGTCTTTTTAGTGACGGCTTAGGAAACTAACAGAATCCACATTTTATTGATCATCACTTTCATCACTTGCTTCATCATTGGGATTAGTAAAGTATTCTTTGTCATAACCATCAATATCATTTGTTCCTTTTTCGTCAAGATCTACTCTAAGACCAGACATTAGTTCTTGATTCGTGGTCTGTGCTCTTTCTCCCATAGCAACAATATCAGAAAATAATGCATCATTGTGAAACCATATGAGAGAAAGATCTCTATTCCTAAACTTTCTATATTTAACATTCTCCGGTAACAAAAATTTTAGACATACTTTAAGTAAATCAAGAAATTTAAAAAAGGTATATGTTAAAATTAGAGTCTATTATAGGTGCAGGTTAAGCGACGATTGCTAACATACGCCTCTACTAGAAGGATGACTATTAAACAATGAGTATCGACGCTAGTGAATAATAATACGCTGAGTACAACAGTAACAAAATCGGACGAAGAGACTCGTATGGTTACCCCTACGAGTGAGATACTACAACCACTACCTCTGGTTCAACTATCCCAATGGTTGAATGGGTTAGGTGCTAAGCTGCAGCAAGCACCTATCAAGGGTATTTTACATAAGGTTCTAGATACACAGGAAGGCAACACCACCAAATCTAGTTGAGGGAGGAGAAGGTACTTCCAAGCGGTGAGAAAACTCTCGTTCTTTACTGGAAGTCCAGTTGACACTCCGATGGCAGCTAAGGCTCAAGGCCCACAAAGAGATAAGCAACTTAGCTATTTTTTGCCTGTCCTCAAAGAAGGTAAGAAGATAGTTAAACTTAACCTAAATGAGCTTAAACAACATAAACGCAAATGGGATTATGCCCCAATGGGATATGATGTTGGGAAGAACCCTACATTCAAACAGATGCTTAGATTCATTTACGCGAAATGGAATTTTGTGGAGGTGCCCAGACTATTTTTACGTGAAGAGCGTTACTTTCTATATAGATTTGCAAATGAGAAGGACGAATATAAGATTCTCCAAAATGGACCTTATATGTTTGATTACAGACCAATGGTACTGAAGAAGTGGACTATGGAGTTCCAAATGAGCAAGGAATCTATTTGAAATGTACCTCTTTGGGTGATCTTCCCTAATCTGCCTATACACTACTGGGCTACTAAGAACTTGAGCAGAATTGATAGCTTCCTTGGTACATCAATATGCACAGACAAATTAACGGTTGATGAGGGAAGGTTGTCCTATGCTAGAATGCTGGTTGAGATAGATATCACTCAATCTCTCTCAGAATAAATGACTATCGAGGATCCTAATGGTAAGCTCAGAATTCAGGAACTGGACTATGACTGGAACCCTACCTACCGCCGGAACTGTTTGCACTTGGGGCATCTATATGAGAAATGTCTATTGTAAAAGGGAGGGGTAATAAGGATGACTACTCAATGGGTACCAAAGAGAACTGAGAAGCTTGCCAACATGGACTCAAGGGAGGAAGCTGAAATACACACTATGCAAGTTATAGAGCCTGAGTATGTGGAAAGTATAGGGACAACAAATATACCTCCTCATATGCCAGAACCTGGAGGTGGGAGTAATGGGAACAATGAGGGTCCTAAGCAGCCCTTACATGATCCAACATGATCATCTGTTCTTGAAATATAAAGGGGCTGAATTAGCCCTATAAGTAGAAAGAATTAAGGAACCTTCTACTTAAACATAAGATTGATCTTACAGGTTGTTTGGAAACCAAAGTTAAGCAAAGGAGAGTAGCAAAAATCCAGGATAGTATGGGCAAATATTGGGTTTACTAACAAACTATCCTCAAGATATAAGTGGGAGCCTGTGGATATGCTGGAAACATCAATTAGTGGCTGTCAATATTCTGATATCCCGGCCTCAATTGATTCACTGTTTTGTGGAGGATAAAACAACACCTTTTAAATATCATCTAACTTTTGTGTATGGCTATAATACAAATGCTGACAGGAAATCTTTGTGGGCACAACTGAATGTTGTACAGCCAGGACAGGGTAAACCTTAGCTTATCTTAGGGGATTTCAATATAGGTGTTTCAGTGAGTGACAGACCAAATGGTGCTCCAATACATCAAACTGAAATACAAGACTTTTTTGATTGCGTTAAAGATATGAGGTTAGAACATCTAACAAAGAGTGACTGTGATTATTCACGGTGCAACAAAAAAGAGGCAGCAGAGAGAATATATAGCAGGATTGACTGGATTCTAGGCAACTCACAGTAGTTTATGGAATATGGACTTTTGGGAGCCATTTTTAGTAATCCAGAATGCTCTGATCACACTCCCATTATTCTGAACATAGACAGGTCCATACAAAAAGGAAAGAGGCCATTTAGACTGCTAAATGTCATGTTGAAGTAGGATCAGTTTAAGATGATGGTACAATAGGTTTGGAGGCAGCATATCCCTAGGCATACCATGTTCTCTGTTTGGAAGAAGCTCCATATGATTAGTACAAATGTCAAATGCTTTCAAAAGGAAATATCTTCCATTGACCTTAAATTGGACAACCTCAGAGTACAACTACAACAGATACAGAAGAAACTGGCACTCCAGCTATTTGATGCAGATCTCATTACAGCAGAAAGAGAGACTCTAATACAAATTCAGAAATGGGATGAAGTACATGAGCATATTATGAGACAGAAATCCAGAGCTATTTGGATAGCAGCTGGGAATTCAAACACAGTTTTTCCATGCCCACTTAAAAGCTAGATAGGCTAGGAATAGAGTGCACTCAATATGCAACGACCAAGGGGTAAGACTTTTATATCAAGAAGTAATATAGTAGGAATTCTTAGCATTTTTCAAGCTCCTCCTGGGTACATCATCATTAGAAATGCCCGGCCTTGATACAAGGATAGCAAAAGATGGCCCGTTCTTAAATGCTGAACAACAAAAGTAGCTCTTACATCCAATCACGAGAGGACATTTACTGTGGTTAAACATCTTCCAAATAACAAAGCACCTGGAACTGATGATTTCCTAGCAGAATTCTTCAAAGAGTACTGGAAAGTGATAGGTGAAGAGATTACTTAGTTGTATTACAGTTCTTTGAAAATGGTAAGCTGCTTATGAGTATAAACTGCACAACAGTAACTCTTATTCCTAAGGTAGCAAGCCCTAACCATGTTAAAGAATTCAGGCCCATAGCATGTTGTTCCACTATTTATAAAGTGATAGCCAAATGCTCACTACAAAGCTGAAACCTATGGTAGATGTGCTGCTCAGCTCCTCACAATCAACCTTCATTGAAAAGGGAGCATTCTGGATAATATAGTATTTGCTCATGAACTACTGAAGAGTTATGGTAGGAAGCATGTATCCCCTAGATTCTACATGAAGATAGATATTTAAAAAGCTTATGACTCTGTGGAGTGGGGCTTTTTAAGAATGATACTTACAGACTATGGCTTCCCAATCAAATTAGTGAATCTGATTATGACTTGTGTTACAATTGTGAGTTACAGCATCACGCTTAATGGGAACTTATCTACCAGATTTCCAGCAAAAAAAGGGCTCGGACAAGGAGACCCTTTTACCATACCTATTTGTATTAGTAATGGAGTACCTTGGCAGATCCCTTAAGCAACTGAGACATATCCCCAATTTTAACTACCATCCCAGGTGTTCCAACTTGCAGTTGAGCCATATTTGCTTTTCTGATGATGTGATTCTATATTTTATAGCTGACAAAATCTCCATACAACTCCTACTTCAAGCATTTGAACACTTTGCCTCAGTTTTTGGGCTGCAGACAAATCTAGAGAAGAGCTATTTTTATGTCGTTGGTGTTTCAAATGAGCTTAGAGTGCACATATTGCAGGAGATGAACCTTACTATAGGAGAAATACCATTCAAATATTTGGGAGTACCTCTATCTTCAAGAAAGCTGCTATACACCAATGTATGCCGCTAGTAGAGAAGATGATTACAAGAATTCAGTGCTGATCTTCTAAACTTCTTTCCTATAGTGGCATACTCTAGTTGATTAAAATTGTACTCTTTGAAATGCAAACATATTGGGCTCAAATTTTTCTATTACCAAAAAAAGTTACCAGCATGGCCATTCAACTATGCATAATTTTTCTATGGACTAGTAAGCATGAGAAATACAAAAAACATTAGTGGCCTAGGAGAAATATTTCCTAACAAAGACAGCAGAGGGCTTAATATTATTAAAGTTAGAAGCTGGAATAAAATTGTCATATGCAAACTGTTATGGGCCTTATCACATAAAAAGAACACTTTGTGGGTGCAATGGGTGCACAACTTCTATATAAAATCTAGGGACTTGGAAAATCTGAAAACTCCCAAGCAAGCCTGCTAGATCGTGAGGAAAATCCTGGATGCAAGGGACCGGTTTCCTAGTGTAGACTCTATCGAACATTTGGATCAGTTCACAGTGCAAGGCTCACTTAGCATTAAGAAAAAAAATAAATACATAAATATATATATATATACACATAAATATATATATTCTTCATTCATCCCTCAACATCCAAAGGTATCTTGGAAGAACTTGATGACAACATCTGGTATAATCCCCAGACATCAGTTCATATTATCACTGGCTGTCCAGAACATGTTAGCTACAGTTGACAGACTCACCAAGTGGGGGACTCAAGTCTCAAAAGTATATCTTATTTGACTACAAATTCTCAAGATCCATCTGGAGCACTATGTTACAATGGATGGACATTAGAATACAAGTGGGAACGTGGCCAGAGGAAGCTGACTGGGTTGCTAAGAGCATATACAACAATAGACCACGAGCACACATACTGGGATTCTTGCTGGTAGCAACCGTTTATAAGGTGTGGAAGGAAAGGAATGCCCGCAGATTTCAAAACATTGAGAAGACAACGACCCAACTGATCTGAGAGATAGCTCTAGAGCTGCATATCAGTGGACAATGTCAATGCAGATGGGCTAAAATTCTAGAAAATATGCAAAACTATCATGTATAAAGCGTTTCTGATTTCATAGACTTGAATGTATAGGATATAGAAATGTTTTAGCTTATAGTTAAACTAAGCTCATGTACAGAATTGTCATACTGGTTGAATAAAATAAATAAGAAAGACATAGAGAACAATGTGAGAGTATACCTTAATTTTTCGCTCCCACCAATCATCATTGAAACATAGTTGTATTTTTCATGGCATCCCATCCTAAACCTGCCTCCCCTCTCATCAACTGTTTAACAAAATCCAGTTTCTATTCATGTTATCCCAATGATTTTTCAATTGTTTATTATCGTAGTTTCTTCCTGTCTTTCTATTGAACTCATCAACCATATTACTTCATCCATCTCTAGATAAATGAGTTTTTGATCTATTTTCTTTTCTAATATCTATTTCACACAACTCTATAAACTTAATATGGACACCATTGTCCCACTTAATATTACTTCATCAAAAATTAATTTCCGACATGATTGAATATAAATAATCTGAAGAAAGTAATGCAATATCATTAATCGAGCACTGAGTTTCGACAATAATAATCAACCTAAAAAATATCTACCAAAAGGCAAATATCTTCAACATCCTTAATCCACTGAAAGTAGAATATCCGTCAAATATGTTATGTCACCAGATAAATATGGCAAGATTATTTTTTAGTTAGTCACAACTTACAACAAAATTGTCCTTCACGTCATTTCTCTTAGCTACTTTAAAATCTGAAAGAACGAGCCTCATAAAATGATAAAACTGCCTCAACAATCAACATGGCCCTAAATAAAAGGTATCTTTCTTTACAAAATAAATTCAACAACAACCATAATCAATTAATAATCGATCATCTATTCTTTAATTTCAAACTAGTTGAGATCCATCATGTCCAATATCTCCAACAATCATGCTTTTTCCAAAGATAAAAATAAAATTAAAATTATCATCCAACATGCTTAATCAAGCCGAATAAACAGAACCAGGAACATGAAAAGTGAAAGAAACACTCATAGGAAAGACTAATAATAAATATTTAATAAGGAATAAAAAACACTAGCAAGTATATATGTATTTCTCCTTTCAGGATTTTGTTATATATCTAGTAGTTCTTATCATTTTACCTATGGTAATCAATCAATCAACTACACCCCTTAATAAATCAGATACTCTTGGTGCTCCACCTTTTAGAGAGAGAAGCTCCACCTTCTCACTAGAATCCCAAAATGACACAAGATCAAAACTTTACTCGTAATCCACTAGATCCCCTCGACGATACTAATATGATCATCGATCACTAGGACCCTACGCCAAAGCCGTTAGACAACCAAAAGAAATTATCATTCAAAAAAGTCTTAACCTCCTCTGTACCACTAAACAATAGGATCCAAGATACAGATATAGCCTATCATTCGGAGGAGCTACCTAAACCACAGACCCACGACACCCAATCAGTGAAAGTTTCAATAGCAGAACAAGTTGTTGCACATGAAGATCCTACTGAACCTGATCGTATCTCGCTAACGCATGAAGAGAAGCAAAGAATATACAAGCCCTGGCCTTACTCGATCATTATCAAGTTGATCTGTAAAAGAATAAGCCACCAATATCTCAGGCATAAACTAAACTTACTATGAGGCCTACTGAGGAGATCACCCTCATTGATCTAGGCTTTGATTATTTCACAGTTAAGTTCCTCAAAGAGGAGAATATACAAATAGCGTTACATCAAGGACCTTGGTTCATCAACGGTTTTTTCCTATCAACCAAGAAATGACACCCAAATTTTGTGGCTTCGGAAGAAATAAAGATATCCTCTACTATTTGGATCAGACTATCAGAACTGCCAACAGAATATTATGACCACAAAATTTTGGTAAAGATTGGGAACAAGCTGGGTAGATTAGTCAAAACAGATGTTTGTACTTCAGCAACCCTGCGAGGAAGATATCCCCGTATTTGTATTAAGGTCCCTATTGACACACCAGTTAAAAAACACATATATATCGGTTAGTTGAAACAATAGATAGCCTATGAAGGGGCCGATGTTCTCTGCAGATCCTGCAGAAGAGTAGGACATACTCAAATATCCTGCTACTACACCAAGCAATCATCCGAAAAAATCAAGATCGCTATTGATAACACACCAAAGTGCCTCATGGAAAATCACAAAGAGAACAGTACACCTACAACACTGAACAAGGCATCGTGGCAGGTGGTCATATTCAATAGAAGAAAAAAGCAGATTCGACAACTAGAGCACAACATCGAAGTACCAAGTGGACCACACACCCTACAGCAAGTCGACAAAGGTATCAATGTTAAAAATTTTCACGTGGATACAGGTAAAGTATCTTGAAACAAAAACCTTTAAGTATAAGGAAAAAAATACGATCAGTCAAATTACAAATTATTCTAGAAAGAAAACAAACCAGACGACTGTAAGGATCATGCAAAAAGATGAGTCCTTCCCACTTCCAGAGAGTGAGAATTCTGACGTCATTTCGGATGACGTCAATAATTCTCAATTTCGTTTAAATATAATTTCCTCAAATTCTAAGGCGGTTACCCTAATTAATAATAGGGAGGAACCTAAGAACATTAATGTGACCCCTATAATCCAATCCATTGACCTGCCATTAAACCAAATTACAATAATAAAGAAAAGCTTGAACAATACCCTTGCGACCCTTGATATCCCTTCAAAAGTAATAAATAAACTAACTCTGCTACAGGAACCTATCTCTTCATTACATATACAGCCACCTACTAACTCCCCTCCAGCCTTGTTGGAAGCCCCTATCACCATAAAAGATCATCCTGCTTTTTCAAGTGAAAACAGTTACCTAGAGTATCCTAATACACCCCCTACGCTTGGTTACTTTAACCAAACCGCCATTCCAAATATGGTAAGAGAGGTCTCAGTTACTACCTCTTATATTCCTAGTACTAGTACTTCCATACTACAAAAGAATATAATAAATACCGATAGAATTCCACCCTTGATTAACTCAGCAAATGCTTCTCTAGACAAACAAATAGACACAACCAAACAACCAAACATGCCCAGACTCCCCTACACTTCCCAAATAAGGCGCTCAAACTCGAGAAACATATACCCACCGAGTTCCTTCCATCCACCAAATACTATGATCAACTACCCACCCCATCTTCCCTTCCCTCCCAGTGCCAGAATCTAGGAAACATTCCAACATATCAAAGCCAAACCCCGTTGCCGAACCCCATCCCTCAATCTTGGCTAGAAATCAGTCTTCAGGGACAGTCACTGACCCTCAATGTCTTAATAGAGGGTCAGGAGGTGATGGTGGTGATGCAAAATCCAACTATGCTAGCGTAAATCGTAACGAAGGGCATGAGATTAGGAATGGAGACTTACAACAACCAACTGTGGTTGTCATCGATTCTCCAGCCTCCGATGAGTTACCAGATACCGATACTTCCTTTCTTTCACCCACCTTCATTGGAAACAACAATACCCAACCCACTAAGAGCAGTCGAACCACTTTTTTTTCCTCAGACTTTTCCAAACTTCCAGGACCCTCTCTTCCACCACTGGCAGACACTCTACGAAGCGCAGGGCATACCCCATACTCACTCTGCAATGGGGATGGCCGGATCTCTAGAAAGCATAGCAACCCAACCGAACAATGTTGCCTCCACCTCCCAGGTACCTCTCCCCACACAGATAGTTCCTCTTCATCAGATAAGTACTACAAACACCCAGGAAATAGAAGAGGCAATAGAACTAATGAGGAAAATAAGAATCAACGATATTGGACTCAAGGAGATAAAAGTAATGATATACAAGGAAAGATACGAAAAATAGTACATCCTTATTTGTCCCCCGAATCTGTTAAAAAGCTCAATAGATATAAGGAAACCACGCAACCCTCAGATAGGGAACTTTGTCTTAATAATGAACCCGACTCTGAGAGAGATGAGTGTCCAAGTGGATAGCGGGAACAACCAACCTCTAATAGTCCCACCTACCATAAATAGATCCATGAATATAATAGTTTGGAATTGTGGAGGGGGGAACGGGCTGAACTTTAGGAGAAACTTTCCATCCTTACTAGACTGGCATAAACCACCCCTGGTAACCCTCCTTGAGACCAAAATGCAAGACCATCAAGTCCTACTTGATGAGTTCCCCTTCTCAAGAATGATAGAAGTGCCTGCTAATGGTAACTCGAGGGAAATGTCTTCCTCTGGGATGACAATCAACTGGAGCTTGATGAGATTGCAACCACTAGTCAAGAATTTCATGCTATGATAAAGGTATGCTCTACAATTTTTTCTTGGCTGTTTAGTTGTATTTATGCTAGTACTAACAGGAATATACGCAGAATACTATGGAAAAATTTGCAGCATATAAAAGACAATTACTCAGGAAAGTGGCTCATTGGCGGTGACTTTAACGAGATTTTAATAAACTCAGAAAAAACGACAGGAATAGACTAAATAATAGTCGCACTAGGGACTTTTGGAATATTATCAACTAATGTGAATTTATTGATATGGGTTTTAAAGGTAGCAAGTATACGTGGCTAAACAAATACTTAAAAATAAGAAAACACTAATATTTGAAATACTAGACCATTTTTCTACTAACAACGACTAGCTTATGGGTTTCCCAGATGCCCAAGTACACCACCTTCCTCGGACGCACTCAGATCATTGCCCACTATTAATTACTCTTTTGAAAATAAATCCCAACCATACTCAACGAATATTATGTTTCGAGTCTATATAGACGTCCCACCCGGACTTAGTCAAAATTATAGCGAATTCTTGGGAACATGATACTCCTTTGATAATTGTTATACCTCAATTTGAGAGGGAGGTCAGTATTTGAAAAAAAAACACTTTTGGTAATATTTTCTCAAAAAAAAAAAAAAACTCTTATAAAGAGATTAGAAGGTATACATCGATCTATAAATTACCCCAATAATCGGTACCTTCTAGATCTCGAGCACGACCTAATAGAAGAATTCAACAAAATACTAAAACTAGAAGAAGAATTTCGGAAATTAAAATCCCGAATAAATTGGCTAAATGAAGGCGATGCTAATACAAATTTCTTCCACGCCACTACTCTAAATCGTAGAAGAAAGAGCAAACTAATAGCCCTTCAACTAGAGGATGGACGTTGGACCTATGACCAACCCGAAATAACCCAACTTACTTTCACCTATGTTAACAAGATTTTTCATACAAATCATGTATACTCGAGGATACTCCAATATAAGTCTGGGAATGTTGGAATAACAGATTTAGAAGCTCAAAACCTTAATAAAAACCCATCAGATAGTGAAATTTTGGGGGCAGTTAAATCTTTTCAGCCTTTTAAAGCGCCTGGTCCTGATGGATTACACCCTTTCTTACCAAAAATATTGGAATATGGTTGGCCCCTCAATGATTAAACTTTGCAAGGAAGGAAATTCCTCTAGAGATTAACACTACCCATATTTGCCTCATACCAAAATGTAAAAATGCTTCTAAACTTAAGAACTTTAGGCCTATAAGCCTTTGTAATACCTCATATAAGATTATTACAAAGATTATTTCCAACAGAATGAAACCACTGATGGACAAACTAATTGGACCATGTCAATCAAGTTTCTTGGGAAACAAGTAAACATCAGACAATGCTATCATAGTCCAGGATATACTAGCACACTTTAAAAAAATGAGGGTAAGAATGCCAATATGATCATGAAAATTGATCTTGAAAAGGTTTTTGATAAACTAGAATGGTCCTTTATTAGATATACTCTTCATTATTTTAACTTCTCGAAAAAGATTATAAATATTATAATGTCTTTTATAACCACAAGTAGTATATCTATACTACTAAATGGTACACGTACTGAGTTTTTCCACCCATCTAGGGGCTTACGTCAATGTGATCCCATCTCACCGTACATATTTATACTATGCATGGAAGTTTTGTCACACAACATAAGTGATGCTGTCTTTAAAAAAAATTAGAACCCTGTCAAAATTTGCCTCCGTGGACCAAACTTATCACATCTATTCTTTGCGGATGACCTGGTCCTATTAGCTAGAGCAAACCAACAAAGCTGTACCACTATCAAAAGAATCTTAGAAAACTTTAGCAGCATGTTGGGTGAGGAAATTAACACGGACAAGTCAAAAATTCTATTCTCCCACAACTGTACAAACTCTGTAAAAAATTCCATCTCTTCCTACATGAATATTAAAACCAGCAAAGCTTTTGGAAAATATCTAGGTTTTCCAATGTTTTCAAAACGACCAAAGAACAGTGATTTTCAATTTATTATTGATAACCTACTAGCAAAATTAGCCGGCTAGTAACCAAATTCCTTAATATCGCAGGATGTACTACGTTAGCCAAGGCCTCCCTTAATAACATTCCAACACATGTGATGTCATGCAATACATTAAGATTCCTGAAGCAATTACTAATCAAAGCCAAAGAAATTTTATTTGGGGATCCACTGACATTAAAAGGAAACTACACTATGTTAAATGGGATACTATTACCATGGATAAAGATGTTGGTGGACTTGGGTTGCAAAAAAGTAGAAATAGGAACTCCGCCTTACTAGCAAAGTTGGCTTGGAGAATACTAAATCATCCGAACTCAGTTTGGGGTTCAATCCTTATTCAAAAATACACAAAAAATACATGCCTTCCAAGTATTAATCAATACTCAAAAACTCAAAGTAAAACTTGGAAGAACATTCTCTGTGGTTGGAATACGTGTAAAAATTGTATCCACTGGGAGGTAGGTACGAGAAAAGATATAAATATTTGGTTAGATCCTTGGTTTCCCCACCACCAACCACTATGATCCTTAATCCACAACCCATTAACAAAAGATGAAGAAAATATGACGGTAAACAATCTACTTGTACAAGGAAAATGGGACCTCCGGAGAATATCCTTTGATATACCTCCAGACATAACAAATTCAATCTCCATGATTCCAGTTGCCCGTAATAAACAATCAGTTGATACACCAACACGCGCCCTTACCACAAATGGAATCTTCTCCACCAGTAGTGCTTATAAACATATCAAACTCAAAAACATGCCTAATATAGTTGAACTTGAGACTATACGATTCACTTGGATTTGGAAGTTAAGATTACCGAACAAAATAAGATATTTCATTTGGCTATGTCAACATAATAGACTCCCCACACGTTCGTACCTCAATTCTATAGGCATAGACATTGACCCCAAATGCCCAATATGTGACCGTCATGAAACTATTAGGCACATCTTTATGGAATGCCCAATTGCAAAAAAAATTTGGGATGGACTGAGCCTACTTACAATACTACACGAAGTCGTTAACAACGTTAATATTGACTAGATCAGGTACCTTCTGAATCTGAAAAATGCACCGAACGAGCTCATGTAGAAAGAATCCTCTCCATTCTATTTTTGGAACATTTGGTTAAACAAAAATCAAAATCATCACTACAACAAAAAAAATGATATCCCCCTAAACCTCCCCCAAGATAGATTCTTAGAATTCTATCACCTCACAGACAACTATGTAAATACCACAAATTTAACAGCTAAACTGTGTCATTGGACCCCCCAAAATGGGTTTTAAACTAAACATTGATGGTTCTTTTGATCACAAATCAAAAAAAGAGGTACAGGGGGAATAATTAAAGACACAGGTGGAAACTGGATAGTAGGTTTTGCCACCAAGATTACAACCAGTTCAGCCACAAGTGCTGATCTCACTGCTATTCTTCAAGGTTTGAGGTTTGCTTATAATTTTAATTTTCAACTGTTGGAGATAAGTACAGACTCTACAACTACAATAAATTACATATATAATGGACACTCTGCTTACAATAATATTATTTATGAATGCAGGGAGTTGCTCCAATAGATGGGGAACCCCCAAATCAGGCATGAATACAGAGAACAAAATTGGGTGGTCAACATATTAGCTAAAGAAGGACAACGCCATAATATGGATGATTTTTTTTGCTGATTGGACAGTTCCCCCCTTGTTTGCCTATGAAGCTATTGAAGCAGACAAGCTTGGAACTTCTTTTGTTAGGCCATATAGAAAATTATGTTTAACGGCATGTAATAGTAACTCTACTACTGTAGCTACAATAACTGATAATTATAGTGGCCACCCTACTTGTATTGATGCATAATATTACTAGATAAATAATAATATCTTTATTTTACCAACTAAAAAAAAACTACACCCCTTAATTCGAAAATTAGTTAGCTAAGTTGTGTGAATTTTTTGTTTACATTTAGATCTTCTTTTACTGGAACAACTCTCCAATTCTTATGTGACCCATAATAGTAAAAGAAAATTTAATCGATCAGTCTACAGCGTGTCAATTCCAATTAGTTGGCTTTGACTTTATGAATCCTCTATACCCGTTTTGCTTTATGTAGGTCCTTCATTATTCAAAGATTCAATATTAATTCATAGTAGCCTATTTGACACTTCAACTACCGTGAGCATCATCCTAACTCGGATTAAGGGGGAGCTAATACAAAAAAGAAAAAAATTAAAAAAAAGAAGTTTCTAGCCATGATGATCATTGAAAGTGATTAGTTCCAGGCTTCTAGGTAGTACAGGATATGTACGTACTTTAGTGTTTGGAATTGTAGTTAGACGAGAATCAAGTGTTACTTGGATCACACTCAAATTACACCTCGCAATTGAAGTAAAAAATGGTCACTGTCAAATATAGTAACCCAACTTAGGTTGGGTCAATTCCACAGGGAATAGGGAAGAATAATGTGTTAATGACGATTAAACTAACTTGTCATTAATATTTTAGATGGGGGGTTGCAAAAATAAAAAGAAGAAAATAATGCTACTAATGATTGAGTTGTATATCAAATTATAAATACAAATGTAGGATTGTGTTCCCCATGATTTCATAACTTAGTAGGCTTTTATTAGTGATATATCCTGGTGAATTTTGTGTAAGACTGATGATTAAGTTCACCGAATGTTTCTCGACCTACATAGATGAATTTCACTTAAATCCTCTCGGACTTTAAGTGTGTATATTTTTCCCTCGTCATAAGTCTTGACTTAGTTATCCTCGTTTTGAGCTCAAGTTAATTTAGGTGAGGGTTGGTAGCCTCAAATTGCCATTGTTATTCTCTTTTCCTAACTTCAACCTCCGTGGTTGGGCAAATTGAAGATACGAGCAATTAAGCATTAAGATGAAGAGAATAACAATCCACCCAATTTACCATTCAAGAATCACTATTTATTTTTCTACTTTCGTTAATCCATCATGGTTTCCACAATCCTATCTTAAGAGATTTAGTCGCTCATGTTTATGAGAAGAAAATCAAAAGATATAGAAGAAATCATAATAAAATACTTTCTTTAATATAAAATTGCTTAACAAAATCCCCAAAGCTAAGTAGAATCACAAAAACTTAATGAATCTTTAAATATTCAACTAAGCGATTACACAAATTCGTAAAGTATGACTTGTGCAAAGTTAACTCTAATCACACTAATGGGACAATCATAGCACACCTAAAACATGTTAAGAGAGAATATTTATAATAGTAGATTAAGCCTTCGTTTTTCCATCTTGGATTGAAATTGGATTTTACAGCTTCTGTTCCTAGTAGAACTGAGATTTGACTTCTAGCCATCTGGACATGGTTGTGTCTCATATTGCTCAAGGGGCCATGCCTCTCCTTGCTTTGTCCTTGCTTGTGTGTCGCATAGGCCATAGCACAGGTGTGCCTGTGCGATGCCAACTTCTATCATACTTGTTTCGTCAACTCTGTTTTCGTTATTCTTGCTCTTTTTAGCCACAATTAAGCCGAAATCCATCGCTTTAAGACCTGAAAACATCTAATCATGTGTGTTATCTCTTTTTCACATAAATCACAGAAAACACAACAAAATACACACAATTTCTTCTCAAAGCATAACTAAGCATGGGCAAAATATGGTTAATAAATATGTAAATACGTCCAACATCACTACCCCACACTTAAACTATTGTTTGTCCTCAAACAATCTACTACTTTTCTTCTCCTATTCAATCACAAAATTCACCCTACGAACAAGTTTACCTACACTTGGGATCATTAGACAAGCAAATCAAGCTCCAACAATTCACTCTACATGTATATATGATCAACATTCAAATGCCAAAGTTTGAAATCACTTAGCTTCTAGAACTAACTCAATAAGATATAGAGGGTGTTTGGTTTAGCTTCTAGAACTAACTCTTTTTAACTTTTTGTAGTGTTTGTAATATCAAAAAGTGCATAAAAAAAGTTTGACAATACTTTAAAAAAGCCAAAAGCCAAAAGTTGACAGATACCTACTTTTTTTTTGGCTTATAAATCATTTAAGCTTGACCAAGCTATTTACCCTTTTATACCCATAATTTTTTTCTAATTTCAATAATACCCTCACTCTCCTCAAATCCTAGAACTCTATTTTCTTCTTTCCATTTAGCCGTTGTTTTCTTTTCTCTTTATCTTTTTCCAACAGTTGTTTTCTTTCCTCTTCTTCTTCTTTATTTTTTTTTTGCATTTCATAATAAATAAATATTTATTCTAACGAGACTGAATATTAAAAAAAAGACACTCAAATCTTTGACAAAATTTATTTTTTGTGCATATTAGGAAAAAAAAATTAAATCTGAAAAGATATATATTTTGACAAAATTTTATTGTTATTCAAATTATATATATTAAAAATTTTAAAAATACTTAAATAATTAGTTTATATTAAAAAATAAATAATATAAATAAATTTAAATTTAAATTATTTTAGAAATAAGAATATCATTGTAATTCGTTTTTTATATTGTTAGCAGTTTTAAGGCTAATTCAATCATTTTGATCTAAAAAAAGTGCTTAATAGCACTTATGTACCAAACACATCAATAACTTTTTTTCAGCTTCAACACTTTTATTTAAACACATAACTACTTATTTATAAAATAAGTTTTAGTACTTAAAAAGTACTTTAAGCACTTATGTTTAAAAGCCATTTTTTTCAGCTAATCCAAACGGGCTCATAGTTGGTCCAACATGAATCATATGAAATTTAGCAATCAAGATATACCAAAATCTTATCATTATATGCCCCTCACTATTTAGAGAGATGCCATATAACACACAAGATATATATTAAATATGAACTTTGGCATAGATAAATAATTTCCGCTCACTCTCTCAAAGAACTCAACATGCATGCAAAAGACGATCCATAAGCTTGCCCTTAGTGTAATACTCCACTAATATTGAATCATCAAATCTAGGATCAGTTAGAACTTAATATGGTTGTAATTTAGGTTGAGGGACGGGTAGGAACTATTTACCCAAGATAGTGACTAATCTCCGTAAACACTTTAATACGCTACAACTCTTTTATTTTTTAATACATTCTTCAATCTCCCCTTTTTATCCTTATACCTCCTTTTATTTTACTTTGCAACTTAGGTGACTAGTGGGATATTTTTCACATTAAGCTAATTCAAAATTTTTTCTTTTCATTCTTGATTTATTCATTCATTTTTTTGCAAACTTTTTCTCTTTGTCTTTCTCCACTATTATCATCCTCCTTGTTTTGTAATTTTTTCACCTTTTTCTTTTCTTCTGATTTTCACACTTCAGTTTTTTCCCTCTTTTTTTCCACTTATGCTCCTTTCATGCAATTTTTTTATTAAAGTGCTCTAGGAGTCATTTGAATCAAATAAAGGTCAATAGAACAAAAATGGATTAAGCTTGTAATATAGTTATCAAAAGAATAAGGCTCAAAATGGCTAACTAGGATAATCACATAAAGGCAGGTAAAAATTCGATACACCTAGGCTACCAAAGAAATTCCTATATCACTTCCAAGATTCAACATCCTCATTTCGCTTTGCATACACCGGGAAAGTTCTAGACACCAAATTGCAAGCATGGAGTATGCTAAAATAGGACTCACATAATGGCACAAATGGTTCAACAAAGATTATATAAACACATATATCCATATTGAATGCATAACAGAATTAAGCCCATTTTTCTCAAGTATAGGAGTCAAGTTTCAAAAGTCTAAGTGTTTCTACCTTTTCATGCATTTTTAGGTGAATTTCACAAAGTCTCAATGATACATAAGTGAAGCACCTAACATTCGTAAGGTTTCAAGTTCTTGTTCTCCTAATGACGAATTTTTCCTCAAGATGATCGTCATCCATCCATCATCGAAAAAAGTCATGGCTCTATGACTAAAAAAGAATCTAGGCTCTCTACTCGGTTCTAAGAGACTATCCACCGAAAAAGTACCAAAAATTAAAATTAGAGAAATCGAAATAAAAATAAAACATCAACCAAAACAAAAAAATACTACAAGTTAATAGGATAGGTCATGAATCACACAAAAAAGCTAGACCCATCATGTACAAATTTAGCAATGAAAGCATGCATGGTAAAATAAAATTTACTTCTCCCACCTCACACTTAATCGGTAACACTGTCCCCAATGCTAAAATAATAAAGCATAAGTAGAAGAGTGAAAGAAGAACTCCCTGGGCCTCTAATCCTCATCGTCTGTAGGGGCAAGGGCGGCTTCCCCCATCTAAGAATTATCCTCATCATCATCAGACTCTAAGTTAAAATCGACTCTAGCCTACTCCTCGTCTGTAGCATCATCATCATCTAGGGGCTCCTTAAGTCCAAGCCCAAATCTGCAGAGAGTCCTCAAATGCTCACTCAAGGGGTAGCCCATGTATAACTTTTGTAGCTGCTCCTATGTCACTCCATTCATTTTCAACTGCAGCATTTGCATGTCGTATAGGTGACTCGGCGTATTATTAATTCTTGCATGAAACTCACTGATGGATAGCACTGGACTATGTATGCCCTCGGAATTCTTAGTCTTTGTTACATCAATCCTCTTCGGGTCATACCTTGGTCTAAAATCTACTACCTCCTCCTTAATTTGATGCATTCTCAAAAATCGGGTCAAGAGACCTCCAAAACTGAATCTTTGCCCTTTTTTCATCCTTGCTCTCCTTAACACATCCTTAATTATTGCACCAACATTAACCGACATCCCAATCATCAAAGCATATACAAGACATACTCTCTCATTCGTAACATGAGTCACGTGCTTCCCGGACACCAAACAAGCACAAACAATTTTCAATCAAATATTAGCTTCTCTACTCATATGGGCATCACGGAATTTTATATGATAAATGGGCCGTATGACCGAATTTGAGACACTTATAGTGTGTCGAATTTCTCTATAGGGAGGTCTCTAAATAAAATTTTTAAAGAGTTGTGGGTCAATACTAGGTGAACCAAGTAATCTACTTGAAATAGCGGGCGAAAAATTAATAATTTACCCTCTAATTTTCACTTGGTTTGACCTTTTCTTCAGATCCCAATCTGCTAGAAATACCCTCACTATGTTTAAATTACATTCACCTAGATCATTAAATATAAAGTCAAGACCAAGAGTATGCAATCTATCTGCAATGTGAGAAAATTCAGGTATCAAGCTTTCTCTATCAATAAATAATTCATGTGAATATTTTGATTCATTGTGTTACTTAAACCATTTCTTACCTTCTTGTTCCATGATCCAACAGAGCCCAAAACGCCTCAATGGTTGTTGTGGAAAGCTTATATCCTCATTTTCCCCTTTATTAGCCCTCCTTGACCTTCTGGAACCATGAATTGAAGAAGACACTCATTTTTTCTTGCTATATTTTGGTTCCATTGTTGGTGAAATTTCAAGAATAGTGTTATCTTTTATGATTTGGGTGAAAAAGTTTGGAGGAATTTGTGTGAAAGATAATGTTTTTGGAGAAAATAAGAGTATGCGGTGTGCCTATGCTGAAAAGTGAGGAGAAAAATTAGGTTTTTGCTTTTAAAAGTACTATATGGGTCGGTTTTGACCCATTTGACCCGACAATTTTTCTCCTGGGAAAATGCTCCACGGAACGCTACTCTATGCGTTGAACTGGCGTCGCATTAGGCACTACGCTGGTTGGCTTGCGCATCGCGCTGGTCCATGTGCTGCCAGACGTGCTACAGGGCCAGTTTTTCTTGCATCCCTATTTTAAGTTCATGGTCAAAAATTGCGGTTTATAACTTCACTCTTGCACACTTGAACAAACTCATCAATTCTAAAAAATCAAAAATCAAATTATCTTGGGTTGCCTCTCAAGTAGCGTTTGATTTAACGTCACGATGTAGGTATCTTGATTATTCAGACTTCATCAAGATACCTGGTGGGATCATGATCACATACAACAACCCTCATTCCGAAGGTTGGGAACGGTATCACTAAGCAAAGTGCCCTTTTGCCTTTGATTTAGTGCGGCCAAGATTTTCCCCATCTGTTGCTCTAATTGCTTGATAGAGGTTGAATGTGAGTCCACCAATTGACTCAAGCTTGAAAGTTCACCTCTCATCTCTTTAACTCTTATCTTAGTGGAGACAACCTTTTTTCATCATACGACTCATCATATCTTCTAATCTTGCGGTCCCAAAGTTGTTCACAATAGACTGTCTTTCTCTTGAAGGAACATACACTCCAATCCTGTCATTCTTAGGTGCATCTCTATTCCTCCATTGACTTTGGTCCCTAGCCCTAGATTTGTCATAATTATTGTTCCCATAGTATTTCCAGCCTTGATTTCCTTAGCTTTGACGCCAAGAGTCTTGGTTAAACTCTTGGGTGTTAGCTCAAAAATCTCCCTGACTACTTACGAAATCTGCTTCCTCTTCCACTTCAGGGTAGTGATCTTCATACTTGGGTCCCTTGTCTTGTGCATTCACCGCATGCACCGTTAGTGTATTCAGTGTGGCGAGATGCTTGGTGATCAATTCCAACTGGGTCTTGTAATGCCTCAGAAACTCAAAGACTAGATCCGGGACTTAAATCAGAAAATTTGATAATTTGCAGAAAATGCTTCAGGACGACTCCCCCAACAAGTCGTTAGGAGACCTAACGGCTCGTTAGGTCGATCGTGGAGAGGGGCATTAAGAAATGGAAGATGGTGTCAGTGTACCCAACGAAAGACCTAACGAATCGTTGTCAGTCCCCATGACCTGTTAGGTCTGTCGTAGGAAGGGGCAAATGGAAGTTGAGAGAGGTGGAGGCAGTGTACTTGGCGGAGGGTGACCACGACTCGTGGTCAGCAACAATGAGTCGTGATGTTTCCTGTTACTAGCCCCGAACGTTTATTAGACAGTGTACTTGATGAGTGATGCCACGAGTCGTGGCCCAAGGTAACGAATCGTTATGTCCCCCATGGTGACTTTAGTGATTTTCAGGCAGTATACCTAACGAAAGGTACCAATGAATCATGGTCCCAACCAACAACTCGTTGAGTGACCCATTGGGACCCAGTTGACCAGATTTTAGATTTTAACTCAGGGATATTCTTGTAATCTCCTACCTATTTAATCCCTAAACTATGTAGTTTTAGGTAAAATTTCAGGGATATTAGAAGGTTTGAACGGTTTCTCCCCTCACTCCCCGCGTTCGTTCTCAGGAAAACATCATAGCTCTCCTCTCAAGAAACTCTCAAGCAAGCTTATGGTTTTCCTCCATTGCAGCAGTTCAAGTTTTCTTCTTCGGGAAATTTTAGTCATGGTATGTGGGAATTCAACAAGAAGATAGTTCTTCCCTTGTGTCCCCTAAAACCCTCTTATAGTTTCTCTATCAGTTTTAGCCTTGAGCTTTCAAATACGGCATGTTTGTCTTCGTTGATTTCACATAGAATGATATCTATGCTTATTGTTGATATGATCTCCATCAGTTCTTGACCAAATTATTAATGTTCCTGCAAAAGTGAATTTAAGCCCTGAACTTTCGAATGAAATGTATTTACGTATTAAATTTCGTCTGGTTGTGAAGTGTGATTTGGGATGATTTCCTAGTATTCCTTATTGTCTAGATGTTGAGTAAGCACTCTCTTAATAAGAATGATTTTAGCCCTGACACGAATAAGAAAAACTATATCATTGTTTGTCGGATGAGATTTCCTTAATTCTTGAAATTTTTGCCATATTGTGGATTTCACGTGTTGTTGGAATGAGTTGAGTTCTCTGTTAGCTGCTTAGTAGTTCAGTTCAGTTAGAACATAAAATCTCCTCAGAACTATTCAGTTTGACTATAAAAATTCCCGAGGTGTCAGTGCCGCCTCCCAGTTATCAGAATCAGATTCAGAACTCAGTTATTGATCCACCAGGCTGTCATGATATTTTAGATATATAAATAGATCTGACTAGCCTTAGGACTCGAGATTATAGTTTGTTCTTAAACGGTTACGATGCTTCTAGATAAGCAGCTCTGACTAGTCTAGGGCCCAGTTTCAGATCTGGTCCGATAAGACTCCCAGGGTACTATCAGTTATACATCCCTGACTAGTCTTGACCCCAGTTTTGAGCTATCAACTTAGTATTAAGTTTAGGTAATCCAGTGGGAGCAGGACTTAACACCGAGCGGACGGGGGTTCCAGCGCACCCAGGTTCCCAAAACTACGTTGCCAGCGTAGATTACAACAATTATTGGCCTGATTGGCCCCAGACTTTTGTGATAACCCAGTTCATGCCTTTATACCCTGGCAAAGTATATCGGATCCTACCGGTGGGGTGTAACATCGAAATTCACATCTAGCTCAGGAAGCTTGTGATTAGGACACAACTTTAATTTCTTCTTGAACCTCGACCATGCCTCATGTAGACCTTCCCCAGGTAATTGCCTGAAGTTATTTATTTCATCCCTCAACTGAATCACCTGTGAGGGTGGGAAGAATCTCTCAAGAAAGTTGCAGTCAGCTCTGCCCAAGTAGTGATAGACTCGTGTAAAAGCTCGTTCAGCTACAGAGTAGCTTCCCCTACTAGTGAGAATGAAAATAATCGGAGTCTAATAGCCTCTTGTGAAACTCCGAGCAGTCTGTAGGTATTTGCAGATACCGATGAAAATTATCAGATGTTGGTTTAGATTTTCTTCGGACAAACCATTGAACAACCACTTCATGCTCAGCAATTGCATCATAGTACTAGGCACATTGAATTTAACATTCGCTGGTAGTGGGGATGGAACAATGGCTCCTGTGTAGCTAACTTCCTCTTGCTCAAACTCCAGATCATATTACATACGGCATTACGTCCATGATGACGAGGGGGTTTTGTCGGTTCCTCTCTACCAAGGCGGTAGCAAACCTCGCAGCCTCGGCTCTCCTAGATGCTTCAGCTAGTCGAGCTTCCTCTGTCATCTCCTCCGATGGGAGATTTATTGGTGCCACAGGGTTCGCCATACTAACATGCGACAAAATAAAAAGAAAATAAGAACATAAATCACGAAATAAAGACTTCAAGTCAAGCTTAAACACCAACTACTTCAACACTGTATTCCCCGACAACGACACCAAAATTTGATTAAGCCCAAATTATCCCTCGCAATTGAAATATAAAGTGGTTGCTGTCAAATATAGTAACCCAATTTAGGTTGGGGTCAATCCCACAGGGAATAGGGAATAGGGAAGAAATAATATGTTAATGATGATTAAACTAACTTGTAATTAATATTTCGGATGGGGGGTGCAAAAATAAAAAGAAGAAAATAATGCTAACACTGATTGAGTTGTTTATCAAATTATCAAGACAAAACTAGAATTATGTGCCCCTTGATTTCATAACTAGTAGGCTTTTATTAGTGATCTATCTTGGTGAATTTTGAGTAAGACCGACGATTAAGTTCACCTAATGTCTCTCGACCTACATAGATAATTTCACTTAAATTCTCTCTAACTTTAAGTGTGTATATTTTGTCCTCGCTATAAGTCTTGACTTAACTATCCTTGGTTAGAGCTCAACAAATTTAGATAAGGGTTGGTAGCCTCAAATTGCCATTGTTATTCTCTTTTCCTAACTTCAACCTCCTTGGTCGAACAAGTTGAAGATATGGGCAATTAGCATTAAGATGAAGAGAATAACAATTCACCTAGGGGTGTGTATCGATCGGTTCAGTTCAATTTTAAAGTTTATTAGTTTGTAGACTTGATAAACCGTTAAAGAACCATTAAAATATCAGTTAATCGATTATTAATCGTTATCGGGTTAACTATCAAGATCTTGCATAAAAAATTTCATAAGTCATAAGTATGTTTAGCTAGGAAAAAGTGGGTGAAAAGAGAAAGAGCATATAGAATTAGCCCAACTAAGGCAATCAATTTTAATTTAGATTTGAATAACATCACCTTCACTTGTCATTGACACTCAATTACTCTTCTTGCTATAATACTTTATATATTGAAGGCTAAAATTATAATTTAATAAATTATTACCCGATCATCGGCTCACCCATTAAAAAAATGGTCAAATCGATAACTAAACCAATAACCCAATAACTTGGATAGTAAGTCGATAATCAAAGCGTTAAACCAATAACCCGAATCATTAATACAATAACCTAATTATCATTTTGGGTTATTGGTTTAACCGTTAATTTGCACAGCCCTAAATCCACCATTCAAAAATCATTATTTTATTTTGCCTACTTTCGTTAATCCATCATAGTTTTCACAACCCTAGCTTAATAGATTTAGCCGCTCACGTTTATGAGAGGAAAAACAAAAGATATAGAATAAATCATAACGAAATATTTACTTTAATATAAACTTGTTTGACAAAATCTCCAAAGCTAAGTAGAATTATAATAACTTGATGAATCTCCAAATATTCAACTAAGCGATTACACAAATTCGTAAAGTATGAATTGTGCAAACTTGACTCTAATCACACTAATTGGGACAATGATAACACACCTAAAACATGTTAAGAGAGAGTATTTATAATAGTAGATTAAACCTTCATTGTTCCTTTTAGATTGGACTTGGTTTTTGCAGCTTCTGTTCCTCGTAGAATTGGATTTGATTTTTGGACATCTGGATAGGGCTGTGCCTCATGCTGCTCAAGGCACCACTGCCCTTGGCACGTAGCCCCTCTCCATGCTCTGTCCCTGCCTGCGCGTCACACATGCTATAGCACAGGTGTGTTTGCGAGATGTCAACTTTTATCATACTTGTTTCGTCAATCCCGTTTTGTCATTCTTGCTCTTTTTAGCCACAATTAAATCCAAATCCATCACTTTAAGACCTGAAAATATCTAATCATGTGTGTTAGTTTTTTTTTTACATAAATCACATAAAACACAAGAAAACACACACAATTTGTTCTCAAACCACAGCTAAGTATGGACAAAATATAGTTAATAAATGTGTAAATACGCCCTATATCATACTTGCCTAAACTAAATATGATGCCTAGAATATTCTGTAATGTTGTTTATCCTCAGGACACACATTTTGCGGCACACGGCTATTACACCCCGTAAATTCCCGGCATATAGATGGTCTAATCGCGTGTTGGTTAAGAGTATTAGAATGCCATACATGCTAGAAAAAGGCCCGGGGGAAGATCGGACAAGCGCCAAGTCGGCACGTCGCAAGGCAAAATGCGACTGATAAATCGTATTCCAGGAATGCAACTTATAAATCGCATTCCAGGAATGCGACTTATAGGTCCCAATTATATAAGGCATCCCACTTCGGTTTATTTCATTATCATCTCATAATTTCCAGAGAGCACGCAGGGAAACAGGGAGAACGAGGTTTCTTGTTAATTTCCTTTCGATTACGCCGTCAAACACGGTCCAAACTCGAATTAATCTCAGATACCGAGGTATTTAGCAGCAAGGAGCATTTCTACGGATTTAGTTTCGTGAAATTCGGCCGGCGAATCATCGTGCTACCGGACTAAGGTAAGTAGAATTGCTCCAAACTAGTGTCTATGTGCTCCTAGCCGTGAAGTGAATACTTCTCCCTTCTAGACCTCTGAAAAATAGCAACTTTTCGACCGTCTTTTGATAAGCCTAAGTTTAGACTATAATTATATCGAAAGTGACGTCGTCCTTCAAAATAGTGTTGTATTTAGTACTAATTGACGTGTATATGAATACAGTTGGGAGAAATAGCTGGAGTACTGACCGAGCCTCGTCCGACAGTCGAATAACTCGAGGTTAAGGTATGTGAAGCTGTTCTTCGGCAAGTTAGTAAGCTTTAGCTTTGTAAATCCTAGTAAACTCCGTAATTGAAACTCTTGGGGTTGAATGTTGAGAATTAAGTAAGTCTAATAGATTCTGAGTTGTGTTGCCGTATCGTATTCAGTCCGAAAGTTAGTAAAGCATGCGCCAAAGGGTGAGTTAGCATTCCAGATTCAGTATAGCTTATTGTATGATTAGCAAGTATGTTGTAGAATAAAAAGAGACAGATTTTCAGAATAAAAGCTAGTAAAGTAAAACCAAATAGACAGACAGTTTTATGGCTACATATTAGCCATTCAGAAAAGATAGTATTCCGGCTACAGATTAGCCACACAGTTAAAGAAAGATTTCAGAATCAGTATAATCAGTAAAGAATCAGTTCAGTATAGAAACAGATCAGAATACCGCCCCTGGGTTGGTAATCGTGTCGCCCACTGAGCGGGTGGGTTTACGTCACTCCAAGGAGTGGCATGCCGTCCCCAGCTTGGACGAAGATGGGATGAAGCTTTCCCCATAGCAGTATGATCAGCATTACAGGTGCAGCTCTGGTTTCAGATAGCCCTGTTGAGTTTTGTTTCCAGGGAACCAGACCCTATCTGTTACTGTCTGTACATTCAGTTATTATAGGTGTAGCTCCGGTTTCAGATAGCCCCGTTGAGTTTGTGTCCGGGGATCCAGACCCTATCTGTTACTGTCTACACAGGAGTCCTCCGGACCCAGACACGGTTGCTTATGTCGGAGGCTATGGCCCGAGCCGGAGACCCAGGGGGCCGGTAGAGGAGCTCCGAAGTGAGTAGATGAGTGGAGTGACTTATTTTTGGTTGGTTTTGACCCGGGTAGGGGTATATAGATTTTTTGCTTGCTTGGCGCCATCCGGCTTATGGGGGTTGGTATTGGCTCTTACTTGCTACTTGTATATCTATTTATGTGCTATATACTAGCTACTAGACAGCAGGCCGTCGCGTCTACATGTACGCCTCTGCCTTATCAGTATAGAAAGCTTGATTCAGTTCATGTCAGCTTCTTCAGATTCAGCTATCTCCTGCTATACAGAAATGCTAGTTATGCTATCTATATTCAGTTGTTTTCAGTTGTATTATTTCAGTTGCTTTGCATACTCAGTACCAGTGGTACTGACGCCCAGTGGGGCACTGCATTACTTGCCTGCAGGTACTCATAGACGAGGAGGCGATCCCTCGTGATTCCAGCCAGCTTATAGAGTCATCAGCTCCTGTCATCCGGAGCTTGATATTCAGAGGTGTATTTCATTTTCTTTTGTTGTATAGTACGGGTAGGTCGGGGCCCTGTCCCGACCATCTTATCAGTATTCCTAGAGGCTTGCAGTTTGTATATATTTTCCTGTGGTTAGTTGTGCCGGCCATGTGGGGTCGTGCGTGTGTTTAGCCGTTTAGTATTGTTGATTATGTTGGTCGTGTGGGGCCATCGTCTGATAGTAGTGGTGACCTTGCCGGTCACGTAGATATACAGTATTCTTTATGTTGAAGTTACAGATAACTAGACAGCATGGTGGCCTTGTCGGCCCGTATAGGTTCCCCTTTATAAGTATGTCTGGTTAGCTGAAATCATGTACAGGTGGCTATAGGCCCAGTCGGCCGGAGGCTATATTTACAGTCGTTATATAGCCCGTTGTTTCTAGAAATATGAAACAGAGCTAGCCAGGCACCAGATGTGCTTAGGCTCACCAGTTAGCAGTCCAGGTCCTACTAGGGCACCAGGTGCCAGTCATACCCCCAAGGTGGGGCGTGACAACGGCCTCTGAGCTAAACTTGAATATGAGGAATGATGAGCATGTGAAGGTGCAAGATCTGTTAAACTAACAATCTTTATATGTACTGTGAACAACTCTTTGAGAGTTGTTTAAAGTACAAATAAAGATTGTGCCCAGTGCAAATTGAAGAAACAATATTAACAGGGTCCTGGAAAATTTCAAAACAATAAACATGGATATAAATGGAGCACGAAAAAAGGTAAAATTAAAAATGGAGATGTATATAAGATACAATTTTAATGATGAACTTACTGCAAGATCAAAAATACCTCAAGTTCTCTGAACAAAATCCAAAAATAATGATGAAAAAGATGATAAAGCGGAAGAGGAAAGAAAACAACAGTTGGCTGGAAGAAAATGAAAAGAAGATAAGAGAGTTCTAGGTTTATATTAGAGTGAAGGTATATTGAAATTAGAAAAAAACTATGGCGATAAAAGGGCAAAATACTTGGTCAAACTTAAATAACTTATAAGCTAAAAAATAAAAAATTAGTATCTGCCAACTTTTGACTTTTTTAAAGCACTTTCAAACTTTTTTAAAGCACTTGTGGTATTACCAAATACTACAAAAAGTTAAAAAGATTTTTTAAGCTAAATTAAAACCCTTTAAATTTGGCTTGAAGAAAGTGCAAAAGTAGACATCAATATTGATCAAATTGTAGCCCAAAAGGAGCACAAATCAGCCACCAAACTCAACCAATTAAGAGGTCCAAATGAAGGTAATATTGTCCCAGATTTCTTGATATATTCCCCAAATTTGGGGTCCAAAATAAGTCAAAAAGGACGGTCAAGGATTCCCATATAAGGACAATATAGTTGATCAAATTTCAGCACAACACTTAGCCAAAAAAATCATAAAATTTTTAAAGTTCTCTCCCTTTCTTTTTTCTCCTAGAACAACCACCTTATTGTTCCTTTTAGGATTTATGGAACTTCAAACTTTGTTCAAGCTAAACCTAAATTAAGACCCTTGTAATTTTGATCCTAATTTACTACATACACCTAAAAAATCATGTGGTAAGAAATTGATAAGATACAACAGCCTTTGACCCAGGTTGGACATCTAAAATTGTGTAACAATTAATAGGTTTCTTCTTCTCTTTTTTTGTTGTATGTGTAAAAACTCTTCAAAACTACAAGAAATAGAGAACAAAAACACCCGTCCAAGCGTGGTAAGTACTCTACCCATGTTCATCTTTTTGTATGGAAGTTCCGATGGAGAAATCTTATTGTATTGTTGTTAAGAACTCACGAGGCGGTGATAGAAAGTCGTGAGTTAAATATTTTCTATTGTATTTCAGGTGTGGTGCATTGTGTAGGGGCTGTATTATGTGTTTTATATGATTAGAGGCATTAGGTTGGGGTGTGTGTGTTGTATTAAAATGGGGGAGAAGGGTGTGGCTATACAACATTTAACTAATGCCAAAACATACAATCTGTATGGAATATGCGTAACTATTTTTAGTGAAGTTGCCTTGTATTCAAGGGCTAATATCAGCCTCATTATGCACTTATGTTATAGATTAACTTAATAAAAAAAGGCCAAGTAGTGCTAGGCGTAATCGTCGAAAGAAACGAGGTATCTTAAGACTTCTCTATTCCTTATCGGCAGGAACTCTAAATTTTCGAAAGAAGAAATATGAGTATTGTGTTGTAAGGAAACTGTTTTGGTAACTAAACAAATCATAAAGAACTAAGTGTTACATTATGACGAGCCAAGTCATGTTTCTGTAAACAAAAATCTATTTTTTTAGAAAATAAAACGAAAGATATTCTTTTATCGAGTGTTTCTTTTTATTGTGATCCCTAATCAAGCTTTAGAAAGTATAAAAGAAAATTTTAGCGAGTCAAATGTTACACCCCGTAAATTTTCATTGGTTAACCAATGCGTGCGTATGTATGTTGAGAGTTTTGGAGTATGATGCATGCGGGATAGGGATCGGGGAATAAGAAAACGAGCACGTTGTTGAGCGAGCAGGAGGCCGGGCCAGAGGCAGGGCGCACCAGGCACCATGCCGCGGCCAGGCCTGGGCACTAGCCGGTGCGTTGCACCCATGTGATGGTGTTGTGGCCGGCGCGCCGCCTCCCCCCTCCCCCGCCACCTCCACCGCCTCTTGTTTATTTATATGTTAAGTAGGTAAGTATGATTCATTTTAAATATTTTTAGAAGAGATCTTAGGAGTGGGGCGACCAGTTTCACGAGGGAACATCCATTTGAGTCGAATTACGCTGTCAAATCCCCTCCAAACGTCAATTCTTCTTAGGTAATGATTCCTAGGCCTATGAAGAATGTACCTAGGGAGTTATTTCTTTGAAATTAGCCCGGCTCGACGGAGTCCCGCCGAGTAAAAGTTGGAGAAATCACTTCTAATCAAGTCCTACATGTCTGCAAGTGATAAGTAGGTATTTCTATCTTCTAAATTTTCAGAAATTTATGAGTTTTGGTTGAATTTGAGCAGATCATAAATTATGGTTGTTATGGGTATTGTTTGATGTTGCTAGTTGTTTTCATAGGTTAAGAACGGAATTACTACATCGACGTAAAGGCCATGAGTTAGAGGAATTGCTGGTTCTAGGCTAGAACAGGATTGGGCAAGCAGAAATCGGCAATTGAGGTATGTTAAGGCTAACCTCTTTCGGCAAGTTATTCTCGTCGTATAGTTGATATGACCTGTGCTTTTGTAGTAGCTTATAGTTATACATGTTGTGGTTAGCTGCTATAAGATGAATTGAGGTTGTAACAAAGTGTCCCTTGTCGAAAAAGATTATATCCAGTTTTGACTATTGCTAGAAGCGACAAAGAGATTCTTGTTCAGTTATTTGCCGTCTAGAGAGACTAGTAGTGTCTTGCTGCCGTACTGAGGCCAAATAGGCCTGTGGTTAGCTGTTAGCATACTTGGTTAAGTTAGACAGCATAGGGCGTAGTTTAGCAATATAACTTCCTGTTAGACGCTTATATATATATATATATATATATAGTAAAGCTAGCCTACAGGCCGTTGGCGTACTTTGACGCCTACAGGACTAGAGTCATGATAGAATGGCCTTAACTTCGAGTCAGTGGCACCAGGGTTGCCTAATGAACCGGGTGGTAGCTTTCTAGGTTAACTACCTACTGCCAGCGACCATATAGCTTCTTTTGACTTACAACTAGTCATATCAGCCACTCAAGAAACCACCCTAGTTGCCAGAAGTCTGATGAACTATGCGATATCCTAAGTAAGTATCTTAGTAGTCGTTATACGTGGGGATAACGCCTTTGGCTCTTCATACAGATGCCCATATACATATTGCCTAAAAGGTCTAAGTCTAAGTATACCTACCTACAGGGCTATAGATTGCTCACAGTAGCTATATGTTGTCAGGATAGACCAGATTGACACCTATGAACTAGAACCTTAGTATTATGGTTTATCCTTCGGGTTTGTTGTGGCGGCCCACAGGACTATTGTGACTAATTGCCTAGTATCATATCCAATTATTAGCAGCCTGTAGTCATTCTAAGAGAGGGAACCATATAGTTGGTCACCTCGACTTTGTTGTCCACTGATGAACGACTATTGTATTAGTATGACCTTTAGAGTGTCGCTAGGTCACCTCGGATCTCACCCTTTCCTTTCTGAGCCAGCTAATTTTATAATTACTTTCATGACTATCTGACTAGCTGTGGACACATAGAATATGCTTGTTAGCTGTTATTTAAGAGGTTACAGGAGCCCAAATGATCCACATACAGTTACAGGATCCCAAATGGCTCATATACAGTTACAGGAGTCCAGATTACTCATATATAGTTACAGGAGCCCAGATGGCTCATATATAGTTATAGAAGTCCAGATGGCTCATATATAGTTACAGGAGCCTAGATGGCTCATATATACAATTACAGAAGCCCAGATGGCTCACAAACAATCACAGGAGCACAAATGGCTCACATATAGTTACAGGACCCAGATGGCTCATATACAGTTACAGGAGCCCAGATGGCTCACATACAATCACAGGAGCACAGATGGCTCACATACAATCACAGGAGCACTGATGGCTCATATACAATTATAGAAGCCCAGATGGCTCATATACAGTTACAGGACCCAGATGGCTCATATACAGTTACAGGAGCCCAAATGGCTCATATATACAGTTACAGGAGCTCAGGTGTCTCACATACAGTCACAGGAGCCTAGATGGCTCATATATAGTTACAGGAGCCCAGAAGGCTCAGATACAATTAAAGAAGCCCAGAAGACTCAAATATGATTACAGCAACCCAGATGGCTCAGACACAATTGCAGAAGCCCAGAAGGCTCGGATACAATTTCAGAGGTCGAGTATGCTTTAATTATAGCTTGCTTATGGGGCTACAATGAAACATATAGGAGTAATAGTCTGCTTGCACTTGTCGGGGCTTATGGGGGCCCAGGTAGGTTGTGTTTGTGTTGCTTACACCTTCTGAGCTTATGGGTGCCAGGTTAAGTTCTTGTTTGTATCCTTGTTTGCTAGATATAGTTTATGGACATGTAATCATTCAGCTTAAGTCCCTGTTTGTGTAATTGTTTACTAGATGCATGTTATGGTTGTGGTATCATATAGGTTAACTTCTGGCCCTTACTGCTGATTACTTTCAATTCCTTATCAGTTACTCCAGTTATTATTGCTACGTCACATACTCGGTACATATTGTACTAACGCCCACGCATGGGGCGCTGCATACTTGCCTGCAGGTTCAATGTAACACCCCAAAATTTTTCTAGACCAGACTTAGACATTTTAAGAAAATTCAGCAGAAAAACCATAAAAAAATTTCTCGAAATAACTGAGACAACGAGACATGGTCAGCTCCAGCGACTCATTGTGTCAGTCGTACTGAGCAGGTCTGGGTCTCTTGGGAACCAACGAGACAAGGAACAATCCATTTTGAGAAACAACGAGTCATCCTGCCAGTCGTGGTTTCCCCCAGCTCAGAAATCCTTCCCAGGACCCCATGACTCAACCAACGAGTTATTTTCAGAAACAACGACCCATTGTGAGAGTCGTCGGGTGAAATCTCTGAAAACCTCTTCTAGTGAAGACGAGAGGAAACAACAACTCATTGTTTCCTACAATGAGTCGTTGTCAGCACTCGTTATGTCAACTTAGACTTTTTCAGAAAACCTTTTTAGTGAACCTAACGGCTGGACACAACGACCCGTTGATTCAACCAACGAGTCGTTGTGTCACCCATTGCTTAACCTTCTAGTTTCCCTTGTACAGTGGCCACGGGAGGAACCAACGACCTGTTGGTTCATCCAACAAGTCATGGTGATCCACTTTGCCAAATCTAGTGTCTTCTCATCCCAGGCAGTGGAACCAATGAGAGGTCCCAATGAGTTGTGGTCTCAACCAATGACTCATTGAGTGACCCGTTGGGACCTTGTCAGCCAGATATCAGTTTTAAATCCTAGGATTACTTTTGTAATTTCCCACCTACTTAGTCCCTAAAATATGTCATTTTTTGGTTTAATCAGGGGTTTTAGAGGGGGAAACCGATAGTTTCTCTCATTTTTCTCATATCTTCAACAGTTCAGCGTAAAGTTTCTCTCAGAAAGGCTTAGAGTAGAAGTTAGGAAGATCGATCCTTCTCAAATTTTTCAAGGAATTTTCTCAAGGTTTTCCATCACCAGGTATGTGGAAATTCAATAAGGGAATAGTCCTTCCCTTGTGTCCCCAAAAATCTTCCCTGTCTTCTCTATCAGTTCTAGCCCTGAAACTTCCGAATGTGAAGATATTATCTGTTAGACTTCGTTTAATTCATGTGAAATATTATTTTACGTTAATTGTAGATATTTTCCACCAGCTTGTGATTGTATTGCTGCTTGTCCTTGTAAAGTAAATTCTAGCCCTAACTCTTGAATGCAGAAAAACTAGAGTCTTGCATAAGTGATTAAATATCAAAATTTGCTTGATTCTATCAGTGTTGGGGATTCCCATATTGTTAGTTTATATTGAAACTCATTCAGGTTTATGTCAGTTTAGTTTCAGTTAAAATGTTAGAATACTCAGTGTTAGTCAGAAATGTCAGCTGATTAGTTTGACTACAGAAATTCTCGAGGTGTCAGTAGTGCCTCCAAGTTATCAAAATTAGACTCAGTATCAGTGTTTAGTGGTTCTTTAGGCGGTCATGACACTTTCAAATAAGAAGTTCTGACCAACCTTAGGACCCCAACTTCAGATTATAGTCTGTTCTTTAGACGGTTACGACGCTTCCGGATAAGCACCTCTGACCAGTCTTAGAATCCAGTTACAGAATTCGGTCCGATAAGACTCTCAGGGTGCTTCTAGATAGGTATTCCTGACTAGTCTTGGGCCCCAGTTTCAAGCTATTAGCTTAGTAGTCAGTCTAAGACTATCCAGTGGGAGTAGGACTTAGCACCGAGCGGACCGGAGTTCCAGCACACTTAGGTTCCCAGAACTACGTTGTCACCGTAGGATATATTTTATTGGCCTCATGTCCCCATACCTGTGATCACCTAGTTCATGCCTTTATACCCTGGCAAGGTATATTGAGTCCTACCAATGGGGTGTATATATCGGACTCCACATCTAGATCACGTGGTTATATATTGGTTATAGACTCTCCTACTAGTCAGCTCAGTCCAGTCTCAGATTAGTCGTTTCAGAACAGTATATCAGATTAGTACCTCAGATTTAGGGCATGTCCTTGACCATCAGACAGGGTCATTTAGACCATCTCAGTTATTAGAACTATTCAGTTCGGCAGTTTCAGTAGGTCATTGCATGTCTTTTCAATTCAACATTTTTTATTCCTTGTGTATGGTTTCTCTCACTTACCCAGAACATTCAAAGTACTAATGCATACCTTTTATACTGTATTATTTTATGATACAGTTGCAAGTTCTTAGACACAACACCGTTAGCCGACCCCGCTCAGACTTTCCCAGCCGCATCAGTGGTGAGTCCTCATATTTCGAGGACAAAGATTATTTCTTTCAGTTCTATTTTTTTTATTTAGACTTGGAGTTAGCTGGGGGCTTATCCCAGTAACTCATAAATTGTAGTTGGCTTTCAGACACAGACATGGTTTCAAACTTTCAGTTTTGTTGTGATGTTTTTAGACTTTATGATTCAGCTTCATTCTCATAAATATTTTATATTTTACTTTAAAGCTTTTGCTATATATATATATATATATATATATATATATATATATATATATGGTTAATCAGAATGGCAGTGTATGATAGACCAGAGGTTGACTTGAGATTATTTGTAACTCCAAGTACCATATTTTGTCCAGGGTGTAAACTCGGGGCGTGACATTCAGACAGACAGGTTTCAGGACCTCCTTAGCAGCTAGTTAGAGTCAGCAGATTGGTCAGGTCCTTTCATTCGGAGTTACCAGATAGTATAAGTTTGCTTGTCCTTTATTATATAGATTTTGGGTAGGCCGAGGTCCTGTCCTAATCAATATTTCACTCTTAGAGGCTTGCAGACTACAATTTACAGTTATTGGTGCGTTGTTGGTCGTATGGGGCCTATATGTGTTGTGATTTGAGTGTAGGTCATGTGGGCCCTAGTTATAATACCTATTAGATAGCATGGTGATTTTGTCTGCCTGCATAAAATAATATTGCTATCACACCAGTTGGGTTAGCTATTTTTGCGCAGGTTTACATTGCGACCTTATCAGCCCGAGGCTATGTTTATAACCGAGATATAGCCATTTATTTTCTTTCTATATATTGATGGCATGCACCAGAAGTGTAAGTGTCTAGCCAGGTCAGCTTAGAGTCTATTGTGGCATTAGGTGCTAGTTACGGTCCCAAGGTGGGGCGTGACATCAAATCTTTATTTATATTTAATTATTAAGTTGATTCCTAAAGAGTACTTTGGAATAAATTTTAGTAAGGCGCACCTAAAAAGGTTAGCTAAAGGAGTCTTCATAATTAAAGATAGCTGCAGAGGTCGATCCCATAATATGCCTATTATGCGTGAGTTGCGTGTTTTAGCGTGCGCTGAGGCGCTATTGCTGTATTGGGCTATTATATATACATAGTGTGAATTGAGGCGCTACTACCATATTGAGACTATAATATATATATATATATATATATCTGTGTGTGTGTGTAGTGTGTGTTAAGGCGCTATTGCCTCTATCCTGACTAATATTATATATAGTGTGCGCCAAGGCGGTATGATTATTCAATATGGATTATAAAATGTGAGTTAAAATATGTGTTCTGTCCTAAAAAATAAAGAAGATAAAATCTTAACGAGTCTTACAGATTTCAGTTTCCAGATTTCGTAACATATCATGGTCTCATTTACTATTTACAGCTTACTCAAATAATATTTCTGTCTTACATACCAGTACATTCTTTCATACTAACATCTCCATTGCCTGGGGGCACTACATTCTTGCTTGAAAGTCTAAATCGAGACCCAGATAGACCTCTTCATTAGGATCTACAGAGTTCAGCTTTAAGCTCCATTCTTCCTGGAGCTGACAAGTGAAAGGTCCAACTTATATTTTGAGTATGTATATAACAGATGGTTAGGTGATAGTCAGATTATTCTGAGGGTTGTAGACACTTGTTGAGTTGTCAGTATGTTGTTAATGGCCTTGTTGACCTTCTATTTAGCTGTTGTACAGTTTATGGCCTTGTCGGCTTATTGTTTATTAGCTGAGGTACTTTGTGACTTTGTTATCCTTGTATATGTGTTTCGGGTTGTCAACTATTTAGAAAGTATATCTCATATCTTATCAATTTCTTTATTTTATTTTGTAGCAATGTTATCATGGCGGCCTTATTGGCCTAATTGTTATCCAGATTGTATCAATTTCAGTGGTTAACTTAGTCAAGTAAGACATTGGATACCCGTTAGGCCTCTCAAATTTGTGGCATGACAAACTTGACATCAAAATACTTCGAGTCCTACAAAGTCTACAAGCCGTGTCTAGTAAAATCTTACTTATGGATGTATTTTGCCATACTTATAATCAAGAGGCTATTGGGCATTTAGGGGTGGTTATCTTTCTTTATCTCTTAAAATCGTGCAAAATAGAGTTAATTCATAAGAATTCAAGTCTAACTCGTGCTTATTAATGTTGTTACAACAATGACTTTGACAGGTTTGAATACCGCTAGCAAGAGAAGGTACTAGTCGTGCCTCGCCTAGCCAGGAAGTTGAGCATGAAGCCAGGGTGAATCATTAACATCATTGACACATTCTGTGGTGCCAGAGGCAGTGGAAACGGTAAGAGATCTAATGATCTCGAGTTTTCATAGTCCACTTGCTCCTAAAGGAGAAGTTAGAGGGGACCCAGCACCCCCCAGTTCCCCCCACCTAGTCCAACAGATTTGGATATAGGAAGGACGATTTAGTTATTGACACAAATAATAGTATTATAACAACAATTGATTGCTGGGTCTGTTGATAACTCTAAAAGTTTGAGAGTTCGGGAATATGTCAGCCTGAATCCTCTTATATTCATAGGTAATAATTCGAAAGAGGACCCTCAAAAGTTTATTGATCAACTTTTTGGATACTTAGAGTTATGCATACCTCAGTAACAGAAGCAGTGGAGTTGACATCTTATAGAGTAGATGTAGTTACTTTGTGGTATGAGGCCTAGGATATGTCTAGAGGATCAGATGTACCTCCGGCTAAATGTGGAAGAATTTTTTCAGCAGCTTTTCTAAATCATTATCTTCCGTAAAAGCTAGACAAGCTAGAGTTGATCAGTTCTTCGCTCTCAGACAGGAAAGTATGAATGTTTAAGAATACAATATCAGGTTTGACTCTTTAGCCAAATATACTTCTTCTATTGTGGATACAATGTAGACCAGTGTCTATTGTTTTATGAATGATTTGGGGCAACATTTGATTAGAGATTGCATTATAGCATATTTGAATTAGAATATGGATATTTTTTGAATCTAGGTAGTTGCTCAGAATATAGAAAATCTCAGACATTAGTTCCGAGATAATTAGAACAGAGAAAAAGAATAGGGCAAGGGGATTAAACATTCTTAGTCTTACGGAGGATCCCGGGGTAGTTTTAGGTCCGCTCTACCCAACGGCTAGCCTATTCTGCTGATAGTACTCCACTCCAGTCACAGAGATCCAAATATGATCACTATGCTAAGTCTAGATCAGTTCAGCGTTCTGGAGCACCTAACTCCACCGCCAAGAGTGTTTAGGTCAGATCAGGTCATTTTTGCCACCTTGTCCTCAGTGTAGAAGGACATGTCCTGAACCATATCTTCAGGGTATGGATGTGTGTTATCGATATGGGCTTCCAAGGGCATATGATGTGGCATTGTCCGAATAGCATTTGGGACTAACCACAAGTTTTTAATGATTTTAAACCTAACCTGAAAATACAGTATGTTACATTATCTCCTCCTTGAGAACATTCTTCCTCGAATGTGAATCACAACTTAAAAATTGACTAACTCCCCAAATTTGCAAAAAATTTGCCAGAGTTTCCTCTGTAAATAAAGCTAATCTCAATATCTTATAACTAAACTAACAACCCAACAATTAACAATATGGTCCCTACTTCTCAAATAGTTAAAACTCTTATTAGATACTTAAATTTTAGTAGACTTGGTTCTTAAGTCTTATCTTGACTAATTTCTTTTTGCTTGCTAGATTTTTTATTTTTTTGGAGGTCTTCGCTTAACTTTATTTTACACTACTGTAAAATAGCGGGATGAATATCTATTTCTGTCGTCTTTCATGTACCCTTAATTTATCTCTTTTAAACAGTGAAGATGTCTAGAATTGCCAAACTCCTACAGAAGTATGCACAATATCGTTTTTTAACTTTTACTTCTGAATCTTATGCGACATTTGAAAAAACATCCAAAGTAAATCAAATAGTACTAATACCAAAGAGAAATTGAGGTGATGAAATGATTTTGAAAAATCTAATTTTGATTATATAAAATTACCAAAAAATTGATATGGTATAATAACTTTAAAAATAACTAGCTGAACCGTATGCTTGACACCCCTAATAAAATGTTTCTATTAGACACATTCAGTTTAAAGTTTAATTTTTTTTTTGCATGTGTTCATGCTCAGAAAATATGTCATTTTCTTTAATTATATAAATTAATCTCAGTACATAAACCGTAAAATCTCAGGTATATTCTAATTGAGAATGATGTGTATAACGAAAGGAGATGTCACATTTTAAGAGCTCATTTGATATGAGGGATAGGATAAATAATTTCGGGATGAGTTTATTGTATGTTTATTGGGATAAAATCTCGGGTTTAACTGATCCCGAGATTATAGCGTTGTTCTTATTCCACACTGAGAGTGGCATAATAATTTCGAAATAACTTATTTTTCAATCAAATGACCCCTAAGTGATTAACTTATTTACGTAATGGTTATTAAGATTACGAGTAAATTTTTCTTTTCAAAATTTAAAATGAAAATGTCCAATAAAAATACTTAATTTTAATCATGTATTAAAGTACTCAATTAAAAAAATATAATTGAAATGTCTGAATAAAATTTATTGACAAGTTTAAAGTACTGTATTTATTAAGTCTTATAATTAATATAATTATAAAATTAATTAAATTGTTACTCTTACATATTCTTACCTTAGTTGTAGGCCCTTTTCCGAACTACTCTCTCAACATCTAAACCATTTCCCTTTCCCTTTCACTTTCTAGCGAACGAACCAGAAAAGTATAAACCCTAACGAGTAGGGAAACCCTAGCAAAGTTCCACTTGTACCCACGATTCTGCTTCTTTGGCCATTTTTGCTAGTTCACCAAGAAACGCACTTTCTCACTCAATTGATCAAACTCGCCGCCAACAATGGCGGCTATGATGGTAAGCCCCGATTTATTTTCATTTTCGAATGTATTAATGATACTTTTGATTACTGAAGAATAAAAAGGCTTACACCGGAAGTGTTCCCCGACTAGTGTCCGAATAATGCGAGAAATGCATTTCTGTAAAGTCGCGGTTTCAACGCCTGGAAATCTGTGATCTAGAGTCACCGAAAGGAGCAATTATATAGTTGCGTCAAGGATAGAGTGTTGAGAGAAAATAGGAAGCTATATAAAGAACAAATCTCAGTACAGCTGTTTAAATTTCTCACGATGTGTAACAAGGCGAAGTGGAAGTTCTGGATCCAGGATATTAAGTATGGGCGTGGAGTATCACCGCACCCATTACGGTTTCATGGCAATGCATGCTAGTTTAGTGTGTAAACCAACATACATACACGTACTAGAGGCAGTGGGCGTGGCTGTAGTGTGCAAACCTATGTTGCTCAGACTATGCAAAAATGATGCCACACCCATGTTGAATCCTTCAAAAATGCACTACTTTTGAAGGATCTGATATGCATCCATCAACATTTTTGAAGAGTCTGAGCAACATAGGTGCCAAGGTTGTAAATAGTGTAATGGTTTTTTAACTATGAGCTTCAACAAAAGGCCTACTTTTTGATTGAGACAACTGAACATTTGTTGCAACTATTCTTTAGTTTGTCCTAAGTAAATTCAGATTAGTGGGGTAAATTTGAATCAATGAGAGGCCAAGAAGTGTTTATGATGAAGGTTTTGTGTTGCAGTTTTAAGGTCAAATGTTTGTGAATATGAAGACTTTAGGATCCACATTGTTTAGAATGTGCAGACTTCTGTTGCCAATTTTTTTTAACTGTTACTAATTTGTCTTAGAAGACAATTTTTATCATGTATTGGAATGAAATGGGTCCAAGTAGCGTTATGAATGAGGCACCATTTATTGATTGGCTATACCTATGTGGTAAATGGTAATGGTGTATTTTGTCATGTATTATTATTCTTTTCCCCAAAATCATTTTCTGATCTGGTGCTGTGGCTTTTAAAACAACAGCAACCTCAGATAATATTGCTCAAGGAAGGGACAGACACGTCCCAAGGGAAGGCACAGTTGGTGAGCAACATAAATGCGTGTATGGCTGTGGCTGATGTGGTGCGTACAACCCTTGGTCCTAGGGGTATGGACAAGCTAATCCATGACGACAAAGGAAACACGACTATTTCAAATGATGGTGCCACTATAATGAAGCTTCTAGACATAATTCATCCTGCAGCAAAAATACTTGTTGACATCGCCAAGTCGCAAGACTCTGAAGTATGCTGTACTTTTGCTACCTCATATTTATGCTATTTGTTGCTATAACATCAGTTGAAAAGTGTAATGCTGCAATAATGCAAAGTCGATTGTGCTTTTACTTCAAAGTTACTTAAGATGCGGCTCATAAGTTGGACTGTATGCAGTCAAGAACTTAAGAGCTCGGGAATTATATGCTTATCACTTCCACCCCTTTTTCACTACTAGTGCCTTGTCCCTACCTGCAGGTTGGTGATGGAACCACCACAGTTGTTCTGCTTGCAGGAGAATTTTTGAAGGAAGCCAAGCCTTTTATTGAAGAGGGTGTCCACCCTCAAAATCTTATTCGTAGTTATCGAACCGCTTCTAATATGGTAGATTTTCCCTCCTCCTGGTTGCTTGTTCCTTTTTTTCTTACCCAGTTTGGCTCTATCCACTGTCCCAGTAGGGTGGAGATGTTATGTCATCATAGTTCATTGAGGAATTTGATATTGATTATATAGGCAATTGAGAAGGTAAAAGAATTGGCTGTTAGCATAGAGGGAAAAAGTTTGGAAGAAAAGAAAAGTCTGCTTGCAAAGTGTGCTGCTACGACCCTGTCATCAAAGCTTATTGGAGGGGAAAAGGAGTTCTTTGCATCCATGGTTGTGGATGCTGTTCTTGCAATCGGAAATGATGATAGGCTGAACATGATTGGAATTAAGAAGGTATACAATCTTGCAACTGATTTTTTTGCTTGTCTTTTATAAGGCTGTGGTTGCTTAACTTTGGACTTTGTGGCACTGGCTTTTAGGTTCTTTTTGTTGGGTCAAATAGTTAACTGATACTTTCATAAAGTATGACGACATGACATTTAATAGTTTGTATTGATATGACTATCTATCTGAATGTTGTCCACTACTTTTTTGATCTATATGCTAAGGATTTATGATAGAAATATTTTGGTGCAGCTCCTTTTCTTATCGAAGTACTGTTTCCAGTTTCCTGTGGGTCTTCAGTACTTTCTATAACCGGTTGTCTGATTTTCATCAGATCAAGAGACCAATAAGATTTCTGTTAAAAGTGTTAACACTCTGAGGCCCCTTTGAGCTGTTAGGCTAGGACTTAGGGTCCTGTGTCTTCCCCCCTTTCTTTTCTCCTAGCTAGATGGGTTACAAGCTTAATTGTTTACTCCATTTAACTTGCTGATAAAAATGTGTGGCGGACTAGTTACTCCTTTTGGTGGTCGATGTGTAATAAAGTCAAAACATTGGCATGGCTAGGTCGAGATGTTACTTCTAAACATTGCTATAAAGGGAGGAGAGCCCACAAACCCCTTCAGTCTCCCGGAAAATAAGAGGGAGCCTAATAGAAAAGAAAAAAATAGTGTTATTAGCGGCTCGTTTGAGGTGCGCGTAAGTGCTGAAGCTCAGGTAAAACCAAAACCAAGCTGTGCGTTCACCTCGCTTAGATGGCACTTTAGTATAGGCATTGAGGTGGTTAAGGTGTGCGCTTCTTCGCCCATGAGTTCAGTCTTTAAGAGAGTAATACTAGATGTTGTGTATAGTTGGTAAACCGACATTAATTGTTAAGAAAGCTATGAGCGAATATTTAGCGACTAGGAAAGATATCAAAATTTATGATGAGAAAACTATCTCCAAAAAACATAAAACTTGATTGGAACTCGATCCAAAAGTCTTGGATCTTTCATCGAAATCCAAAATTTAAAATTGTTTCTTAAACTTGATTGACATGGTTTTTACTTCATATTTTCCGCTTAATTATAGTTATTTATGTTTGTAGTTATTTTTCTTGCATTAAATATGTATATAGATGTGTATAATTCTGTATAATTGTATATCTATTATCGTTTATATTTGTAGTTATTTTTCTTGCATTAAATATGTATAGAGATGTATAATTCTGTATAATTATATATCTATTATATATTTTCTTTTTTTCATTAGTGACTTTATTCATTAAAGCTCATGCTTTAATTTCAGTTTACACTTAAACCCCCCATTAAAGTTTACGTTTTCTGCTTTTTTCACTTTTTTCTGCTATGAAAAAAGGAGAAAAGATCTGCAATATGCTAGGAATATGGTTGTAATCCAGAATGCTTTAGTGGATATCAGTATATTGAACCATTAAATTAGATAACATCATTGAATCTAACTTATTTAGCAAGAAAGGAAAAAAAGGTTCACCAATAAAAAACAAATTCGAAAACGGTTCAATTATGTTGCTATCTTGTACTGCTTTTCGCGACATTCAAAGTGGACTAATATAATGTAGGTTATCTGTCATTTATCTCAGAAGAAACTTATAGAACTAGCAGCTCAGCAATATAGATTAGGTAAACTTGTTCTGTTCATAATTAGAAACTACCCAAGGATGGAAGAATATTATCTCATGCTTATCTTCAACAAGTAAGAAATATATTTTTGTGTAACTAATATATTTAAGAAAAATAGACAATATTGGAGGTAAACTGCTGCAGATTGTGTAAACTTAGACCTCTAGGCACTGAAGAGACCCTCACTAGATAATAAATATGGTGAATTGAATGTATCACTTTTTTTTTTCTAGAATACAACAAGCCCCGAATTCTGCAGATTCTTTAGCATTTTGTGACTCTAAGATGAGAAAGGTATTGTAATGTGCATTATAAGAGTTCACTGAAATAGTTACACCCACCTAAGTTTAGTCTTATTCATGATGGGAAAAGAAATCATATCTCTAGATCTGAAAATAGATGCTTACAAAATTTGTATTTCTGGTGTAAAAGTAGTTTTTTAGTTAGTTTGAATCAGTACATGGATTTCTCAGATTTATTAGGGAGGAAACTGTAGTAGGTTGCTGTGTTTTGACTCTGTTTTTGTTACTTTCTGTCCTCTTTGTACCATCTTGACCTGTTTAATAATATCTTTACCTTATCAAAAAGAGTATGTCTTATTCAGTCAAGCATGTGGTTGATATATGTGGACCATCTTTCTTTAGGTGGAGGCGTAATGTGTTTCTGTTTCCTAGTGTTCCAATGTCTAGAAAGTGTTCTTTGAAGTATTGACTATGTAATTATTGTTTTTTTTAATTTTGGCTTACAAATTAAAAGAACAATTATGAAATCTAGTTGATGCAGAATTAATACTCCATGTGAAGCTTTCCTTTGCTATTGTTTTAGAGTGAAAAACTTGAAAGATATTTTTTCTCATGATGGCTTTTATGTTTTTGTTAATCGAGAAATACCCGAGGGCCAATGGTCTATGGTTTGAAATTCAGTGGATTAATTTTTCCTTTCCATTTTCTGCCGATATACTTATTTCTTAACTTTATGTTGTTTTCTGACTTACCAAAAGAAAGTTGTTGATTTTCTGGCTTTCTCGTTTAACTTGGATGATTGAACAACTCAGTTGGCAGCCTAATTTTACAGCGTTCAAACATTCTTTGGGGTGTGATTCATTTAGAGTTTTCTGCCTCTGAATGAGTAATTTCAAATTCCCAAGTTAGAAGATATGGATTTTTTCCTTGATCAACAACTATTTAGTCCATATGGCTTTTAGTTAAGCCCAGACAAGTGGATGCTTTAATATGTTTTAGGGTGTGGAAGAACAGAGTATGATTTATTCTTTGAGGAAATTGAAGATAGACCTATAAGCAAATGAAGACCATATATGCCGTTGGATTACAGCTTAATTTATAGACTACAGAAAAATTTACTATTGGCTCTACGAGCTTATCTAATCTTTTCTTTTTCTCGTTTTTGTATGTGTAGGTCCCTGGAGGTAATATGCGGGATTCCTTCCTCGTAAATGGTGTTGCCTTTAAGAAGACATTCTCCTATGCTGGTTTTGAACAGCAGCCAAAGAAGTTTGTAAGCCCCAAGATACTTTTACTGAACATAGAGTTGGAGCTAAAATCAGAAAAAGAAAATGCAGAGATAAGGTAGTATGTTTTGGACAAACATTTGATTTTCTTTGAGAACAACTGTCTTCTTCAATTTAATATTTTCTTTCATGAGCTGCACAGTTCTAAAGGCGCTTACTCCATGCAATCATCTTTTATATAGGCTTTCAGATCCAGCACAATATCAGTCTATTGTTGATGCAGAGTGGAATATCATTTATGACAAGTTGGATAAATGTGTAAAGAGTGGGGCCAAGGTTGTTTTGTCTCGACTTGCTATTGGTGATCTAGCCACACAGGTTGGGTACAAACTTGCTTTGCTGTCCATTGCTTTGGTTCATGATCATATCTTCACATGAGTTCTTTGGAGAACTAGAATTTAGAGAGATAGTAAGTAGGCACTAAATGTTGCAGCCTGATCTTTGGGGAGATATTGTCATGCCGTTTTCCCTAGTCATGGTAGTTTATTCCGTCATATCAAATATGTTTAAACATGTCATAATATGCTCAATGAACAGAAATTTGAGCATGTGCCTCCCTCATCCTCTCTTTTTTGTGGAACTCATTGTGCCTCCTTCACCCTCTTAATTTTGGTTCGAGAGGGAGGTGTCAGTAATTCGATAAAAAATCAGATTATCCTACTCTTAGAAATTGACAGAATTTCTTTGAGGGAAAGTAGAAACTATAGTCTCTCCATCTGGTAGACCTTATTTTATCAAAAAGAAACTGCAGTCTCTCCATCTGGTTGACCTTATTTTATCAAAAAGAAACTACAGTCTCTCCAACTGGTGCCTTGCAATTAATTGGTTATAAAATTCTTCTAAACTGGTGAAGTTTTGATGAGAGAAAGAGTTTTGCTTTGGTGCGTAATTACTGAACTCTTAAGTTTTTGACATTGCTTGTTCTCCTGCTGGTTACTGCAAATAGATGTAAAGAAGAGTTAGCTGTTGCTTTAATGTACTTTTAGGTTTTATTGCCAATATCTGATTAAGGCTACATTCTCTACCTTTCTGCCAGAAATCAGAATCATCTTACTGATACATATCTGGGCTTTAGGAGATTGATGTGAAGATTATGATTGATATTCTTTATGTCTTTTATGTGCCCAGTACTTTGCAGATCGAGATATATTTTGTGCTGGTCGTGTCACTGAAGAGGATCTGCAGAGGGTAGCGGCTGCCACTGGGGGAACAGTACAGACAACTGTGAACAATGTTATTAATGAGGTTTTGTCCCTGTTACACATAATCTTACTGTAGATACCTTCCATAACATGGTTAAATTATAGTATTAGATTTTGGTCAATAACTTTTACTTTAACCAACTGGATTAATATCTAGGTTCTCGGCTCTTGTGAAATTTTTGAGGAGAAGCAAGTTGGAAATGAGAGATTCAATATATTCAGTGGATGTCCCTCAGGCAAGACAGCCACTATTGTCCTTCGTGGTGGAGCAGATCAGGTATTTTATCACTTACAGGCATGCATACAGCTATTATTGGATTGTTGGTCCTAATTTTCTTTTTCAATTATCTATATAGTTCATCGAGGAAGCTGAGAGAAGCTTGCATGATGCTATTATGATCGTTAGAAGGGCTGTGAAAAACTCTACGGTTGTTCCTGGAGGTGGTGCTATAGATGTAAGAACATTCTACAACCTCCAGGAAAGATTTCTTTGTTATAATAATTATACCTTACTGATTGAGAAAACCCTTGTATACAGATGGAAATAAGCCGTTTCTTGAGGCACCATGCTCGAACAATTCAAGGGAAATCTCAGCTATTTATAAACTCTTACGCAAAAGCTCTTGAGGTGGGGATTCTTCTTTCATTTTTCTTCAACAGAGAAATTATTTGCTATTTTCCCTTGAATTAGCTCAATGTATGCTGATGTTGTCACATCTGGTATTTATATGTGCTTTTTGAGTGTACTGGTAATGTCTTGAATTTCGCTCTCTTAGTTGTGCTAGCTTTGTCAAGTTACCTAGGAAAACTGGAGAAAAAAATGCACTAGCAATATCATAAAAAAAAGTGGAAAAGTAAATGCTAGTGGTCTTTTCCATCAGAAAGAGATGCAAGGATGACTGATATATGCTAGAAACCTTGATAGTAAAGAAATAGATGCTAGTGGTCTTTTCATTCAAAAATAAGTTGTAGGATTTATTTTCAGATGACAGAAACCCTGGTAGCGAATGTTGGGCTGCTAAAGTTCAACATATCCACAAATGAGTTTGCGGAGATGAGGATGCTAAGATGAATGTGCGGTCATACCAGATTAGATAAGACTAGAAATGACCACATTCACCAGAAGGTGCTAGTAGCACACATTGAGGATAAAATGTGATGTCACTTGAGATGGTTTGGACATGTTCTACGTAGATCAATAGATGCACCGGTCTGTAGGTGTGAAATTATGGTAAGTGAAGGTGTTAAAAGGGGACGGGGTAGACTAAAATTACATGGAAGGAAGTGGTCTCAAAGACGTGCAATTGTTTGGTATCAATATAGACTTAGCTGATGATGTGCCCGACTTGGCTAAAGATAGGGCACAATGGAAGAAAAAGATCCATATAGGTGATAGCTGCTAGTTGAGGATAGATTTTAGACTCGTGTATGAAACCTTTTTTATTATCATTCTTATTATTAGTATTATGTATATAAATGTTCTTAACGTATTTTTCACTTTTATTTTTTTATTGTTATGATGATATGATATGAGCTTAAATGTCGAAATGAGGATTCATATAGCCGACCCAACTTATTTGTGACCAAGGCGTGGTTTTTTACATTTTGTTATATGACAAACCCTGACGATGCAGTGCATGTTGGATGTAGAGAGCATCTGAGGGTTGTACTAGCATGGTTTTATGTATTGATATTTGCTCCCCTTATGTCTCTATTTTATCATTCTTGGTTTGCTAAGGTTGCCAATGCTAACAGGTCTTTTAGATAGTCCTCAGTGTTCCTTTTTTGTGGATAATTTCTTGATATTGCCTACTCTGAGGTTTTATGGAACTTAGTCATCTTGAGATGTCTCCTATTCCTTATAGAGCATATGTTCTATTCTGTGATTCCTTACTATTTCAGCTCTGGCATAGTGCAGATTATTCCTCGTCAGCTATGTGACAATGCTGGTTTTGATGCGACTGATGTGCTGAACAAGCTCAGACAAAAACATGCTCTTCCATCTGGTATGTTTACCAATTTCTTTTGGGGGATTTACAATAACAGTAACTTATTTAAAAGAAAATAATAAGAACAGTAGAACTTTTTAGGTTTCCAAGTTTTCTAGCCACTTCTCAAGGTTGATAGTTTTTTCTGGGATGGTTTTCTGCAAAATGTTGGGGTTCTTTTCATATAATATTCCCTTAATAATGGTATTCTCCAGAAAAGGAAAAAGAAAGAAAAAAGAAAATTCACACTCCTTAATGATAATACACTATTCTGGACAGGTGATGGTGCACCTTATGGAGTCGACATTAATACTGGTGGCATCGCCGATTCATTTGCCAACTTTGTTTGGGAGCCAGCAGTTGTGAAGGTATATTTACATTCACTGTTCTTTTATTTGATAATTAGGTTATTAATCGACCACCCATCTTTTATCTCTTGTTTTCCCTAAAGCATCAGCTTTTTTCAGAAGTTTGTTTCCTAAAAATACTTTGCAAATGATTTCTACTTTGTCCAGATAAATGCCATCAATGCAGCCACTGAAGCAGCATGTCTCATTCTGAGTGTAGATGAGACAGTGAAGAATCCTAAGGTAATTTCGACTTTGTGAAACCATGGTCTTCCCCTGTCTACCACTATGGACATAATAAAAGTGCATATTGGGTATTGCAGTCACCTTTTATTCTGTTTTTCTAGTCCTTAAGGTACTCACAGGTTGCTTTAAAGATATTTCACCAAAAAAAATTTGACAACTAGAGTTGTGATTCACTTTTCAAGGTGTGCCTCGTGCCGGCTGTTAGAATGCTAAAGAGTTAGTTTTAGAATGTTATTGTCGTATGAAGATAGTCCATGATAGGTTAAACATAAAATATTGAATCTCAGCCCTATAATAGGTGTCATGTATTTTTATCATTAGTTTTTCAATACTTTTTCTCCCTTTTATTTTCTCACATTGCCTTTTGAAATACTTTTCTCTCAGGACATTTGTCAGAAAGTAAAAAAGAGTTCTGGTTAAGAAGCATAACTATTATTATTGGATAATTAAGAAAGAGAAAATATTATTGTCAAAGAAAGAAAAAATTGGATGGAGAATAAGAGGTGAATGTGAAGAGGAAACCTTGAAAATTCTATTGTACTCACTATACAAACTTGTTTAAATATTTCTTTTGGCTCAATAGGCAGAATAAGAACATGGTGAGGCCAACCTAAACATCATAGGCTGTTTAAGTTTTCAAAGTCTTGGAAAGTAAAAATGTTTTCAGATCTCAATTTGTGTTGTCAAGTTATTTCTGCAAAGGAAGAGATTGTAGCTTATGAAATAGTGGGAGAGGTAACTGTAGTTGTAATAGGTGAGAGGGTGACAGCTTTATAGTGATTGATAATTGAAAAATGAAATCTTTGAGAGATTGTATGTGCCCTTAAAATTTGGAGAGATTTTTTCTTTGTTCATCTTTCGGCTGTATGGTCACATAGGATCACTGCGTCCTGGTTCAAATCAACGTCACAACTTCCCAAGGCATTGCAGGAATTTTTCTGCCTCCTGCTGTCACACTCTTCTGTTGATAGCTGCTCAGTAATTCTTACTGGAAGAAAATAACCTAGTAATGATGCGGTAGTTCTTCAGAATTTTGTTCGTTAACAGTATAACTTAAGATCCTTGTGGCCAAGCCTTAGGCCTCATTTCTTTTCGTTAAGATTAAGATGTCTGAATCTGAATGCACATTTGAATGATTAAGATGTTAGCTCTAGATTTGAACATTGAACGATTAAGACTATTTCTTTCAACATCTGAATGTGCATAATTTATTTATTTTTAAACATAATAAATATATTATTTAAATAAAAAAGTAATTAAATAAGTATTTTAAAAAATATAAAAAATTTAACAAAATAGAATTATTATTTGATACAAAAATAAAACATTTATGTTCGCTAGTGATAGTGAAGATGGTTTGTAGTGGTGACTGGTGGTAATGATTGGTGTCGGTTGTTAGGAAGGGTGGTGATGATAGTTGTGATAGTGGAGATGATTGGTGTTGCATTGTCAGGTGTGATGGTGGCAGCGGTGGTGGTTGTGATGGTGAAGTTGGTTGATGTTAGCGGTTGGTTATGTTGATGATGTGGTTGAAGAATGTGTGGTGCTTGATAATGTGTTTGTTGTAGTTGACATCAATGCTAGGTATGATAGTATAGGTGGTAGGGATTGACCGCAGTGGTGGTAGTGGTTGATAGTGGTGGTGGAGGTAGCGGTGACGGCGGCGGTGGATATAATTATCATGGAGGTGGTAGGTGTGGTAGTGATTGACAATAGTGGTTGGAAGTGGTGGTTGGCTACTGTAATGGTGGTGGTGGTTGTGACGGTAGAGGTGGTTAGTGATGGTAACTGACGATTTTGGATAGAGTTGTGAAAATTATCCACACAAAAATACTACATATGATAGTAAGAGTTTGTTCAAGATCTTAATGATTAAGACTTATTTAGACTACATAAGTGCATAAATCTTAATGAAAACAAATGCACTTAATAACCTAAGATTTGAACTATTTAGATTCAGTCCTCCATTAAGTGCTAACAAATGAGGCCTTAGTGATAAGGTTCATTAGTTGCTACTGTGCATTTTAGGGCTAGGCATGTGTCAAGATTTCATCTCATTCCTTGTTTCTCCAACAAAGCAAAGTGGAAAAGGAAAAAGCACAGAGATGTGTATGGACAGAAACTTTATATGGTGTCATTTAGCCTAAAGCTACAAAGTAAAAGCAGTCCTGTCACTCGGTGTTGCAGTCTGAACTGGATGAGAAGTTACCTTAATGTGCAAAGTTTTCTGAGTGCTCCTATATCTCGTAACTTTTCTTTCTGAATAACTGAGAAATCCATGAAGGTAAGTTGGTGCACTGTCTGAAACTCGATGGATAATTTGCCCCTTCTATGGTTCTCTTAAATGCAAGGCTTTTGTCTGTAGCAGAGTTCAGAGTTTGCACTCGTGACGTGCTTCTAATCTACACATTACACACTGCTCTTATTATAGACCATAGCGTTGGGGTTTTTCTATATCTCACAATTTTCTTCCCTTTACAAGAATATCTAAGCTCTTAAAAAAGGCCAATATCCTTAAGGATACTATTGCCTCCTACGGAGCTGAAAGGATAACTTGCACTCTACCTCTGCTGTTGTCTAAGAATTTCTGAATCTAGAAAAAATCAAATTAGTTTAAGCTAGTCCTCTTCAATCTGACAATCTGCCTCTGCAATTTAGGTGCTGTTTTAGGTTATGTTTTGTGGATTACTTTAGGTTTTGCTCAGCGGATTCTCTTTAGGTCCATCACACTTGTATGCAAACTTACTATGCTTGAAGTAATTCCTATTTTCCTCTGGAATTGCAGTCTGAGAGTGCGCAAGGAGATGCTGCTGTAAGTGCCATGGGTGGTAGAGGGCGTGGAGGACTTGCTTCGCGTGGCCGTGGACGTGGAATGAGGCGGCGATAGATTTCACTAGTTCTTTGCAAATTTTGCTATGATTTTCATTTAGATTTTGATTTTTTGTTTTGTTCGCTCCTGCTGAGGTGAAATAGAAAGGATGGAAGGAAAAGAAAGGTAGGAAGCAAGGGGGTTGACCCCTTTGATTGTGCACCATTTCCTTATATGGTGTGATTCCAAAAATTGTTCTCCAAATTCTGGTCGATGAGCTTATTTTTATTTATGGACTAATTTACGGGTTTTGCAACTGTCACCTCTCCCATTGACTGCTAATATAATGTAGTTCTGGTTGTTTCCCTTTACTGTATTCAGTGCAGAAACTCCCTCGCAAGCCAATGGTGAAACATGCATTCCTCTAGACCAAAATGTTCAAATTCGGACATTGATTCTCATATAGAGTTTATGTTAATTTCTGGTAACATCCAGAGAACTAAAACATCTATGCTGCTTGTCATATTTTCTACGTGGGCCAAATTAAGAAATACTATTTAAACAAAGGAAAAGGGCCAAATTTAGTCCTCTACTTTCGAAAATTGGTTAAATTTATCCTTCGTTATACCATTGAGTCATATTTACTCCGCCGTTATGAAAGTTTTCATTTATACTCTTCATTTAACAGAAAAATACAAATCAATCTATTTTTTAGAAATAAGACCCATATCCTAACCTAACTCGCCCACCCTGCCCCATCTTAATATAAAGCTTTACAATTCATGCAGCCGCTAACTTGCTCTCTTTCCATCTAAAGAAATTGTTATAATTAAGCGTTCACTTTTCTTCAAATGTGCACGTTATATATAAATAAAAATGTACCCCAACAATCAATTGTCGTTTTAGTTTATGAAATCATCCCTTTGAAGTCGAGTTGAAGGAACCAGAATAAGAAATACTAAAGAGCTGAAGGATGCATAAGCTAACGAAAAAAGCCCAATTTTTATCTCCCTGAGCTAACATATGATTCATGTGTCTCCATCAATCCATCTCAAACTAGCTTTGGCTTTGGTACGTATATGATTAATTGATTGGAAGTAGCCGCAGAGTCACATGACAAATTCTACCAATGTAAATATCAGATTGAAAGCAGAATCACCGATATGAGATTAAAACAATGGATACCCATTAACAAACTGAGCTGAACAACAAAATTCGACAACAAATTCTACGAGTAAAAACAGATTTCAAAGTGCCCAAACCAAAAAGGAAGACGATGCTAGTACCAGTAACAGGACGGCAGCGAGAAATATAGGGCTGAAAAATTTATATTAGGACGGGTCAGGTGGCTGGTTAGATTTAAGATATGGGTTTTATTTTTAAAAATGTGTTATTTAGGTTGATTTGGATTTTTCTGATAACGGCGGGGTAATTATATGATCCAATAGTATGACAAAGGGTAAACATATCCAATTTTCAAATATAGAGGGGTAAATTTAACCCTTTTCCCTAAAACAAATAGTAAGTTGTAAAAACAATATTTCTTGAAATCTCAAACAGAGGGGCTATAGGAGTATTCAGATGTGCACAAAATATGAGGCGGTAAAAACGATCTTTCTACATTGAGCTTGCTTGCTACTCCCAACATCTTCATTCTTCAACAGCCCAACTTACCGGTTTAAAAGTGTGATGTGTAAACGAGTCATATGGGAGAAGGGCACAAACTTAGCGTTCGTTTATATAGTCCCCGCACGATACACAAATTCATCACATATGCATTGCTAAGAAAACCTAGGTGCACAAATCTAATGGAAGAAGTTTATTGATACAAAGGCACAACTAAGCTTGTGCTGGATTATGTACATGACAGAAACCTTTAAATCTATTACAGAATAATCAGACAGCATAATGTAGACTAAACCATTTCCATTCGTTTACTAATATTTTCTATAAGCTGGTTTGCACTCAGCACTGCATTTTCAGGTGGAGTTCTACGTTTCATAAGCTGTCTTCGACTTCTACATGTCTGTATTATATTTGACATTTCTTCAGCTTTCTCAATGATGGATTTTCTCCTTACATGCGACGAGTCTCCATCTCCAATATATGTGTTGGGCAACTTCTCAGAGTGGGGTGTAGATACCATCATGTTTCTAAGCTTTTCTGCCTTTTCAGTCATTCCTTGTTTTCTGAGATCATTGCAGAGTCTCTGATATGTGAGATACTGAGGAACTAGTCCTCTCCGAATCATGTCATGAAACCACTCAACAGCTTCATCAAATTGATGCATTTTGCAGAACAAATGTATAAGCATGGTACTTGTAGCCAAGTCCAAATCAAAACCCTTTGCCCTCATCTCTTGGATAATTTGCATTGCCAGATCCAATCTATCCTGCTCACATAGCATCTTAACAAGCAGATGGTATGTTAGTCGATCTGCCATGTATCCAGATTCAATCATCTTGGTATAGAGGTTTAAGCCTTCTTCAATCTTCCCAAACTTGGAGAAGTACCGAAAGAAGTAATTATAAGTTGTTGGTGTTGGCATAAAACCTCTATTTATCATCATCTTAAGAATCTTACTAGCCCCGACAATATCTCCTGCCTTGCAAAAGCCCTTCACCAACGAATTGTAAGTTGATAGAGTTGGACCAGATTCCAACACTAACAGCCTCTCCATCATTCCTGATGCTTCCTTAAAGCGCCCAGCTTCTCCTAATGCATCAATTATTGGATTGTAGACAACAACATTAGGATCAATTCCTTCCTCTTTCATTTCACCAATCAATTCAATCGCCATCTCAACTCTCCGCATCCGGCACAATCCTTCAACGAGGGTACCATAAGTTACAACGCTAGGTTTTATGCCCTCCTTTTTCATCTCAGCCCACAACCGCTCAGCTTTCTTGAGCTTTCGTGATCGAAACCATCCATTTAGCAATATATTGTAGACCCGAATAGATGGCGACCAACTTGAGTCTTGTCCTTTTCGCCTATAAAAATACTCTGAAGCTTCCCTCACATGCCCCTCTTTGCATAAAGAATCTAATAGTATCTCAAATAAGTTGTCTTCCAAGCCCGATGCTTGCATCTCTAAATTTGAAGAAAATTCATATGTTCGAACGGCTGGTAAGAGCATACCTACAAAAAAGAAAAAAATTGGGTCACTTATATATACGGTACACCAAATGTTTATGTGACCAAAAGTTTCAAGATGATCTCACTTTATGAGTTCACTAGAGAAGATACATGCAGTGGGTTTCTTTTTCTGCAAAATACTGGATCGCAGGTGAAGTATGCAGTTGGTTTTCCATTCAACGACATCATGGATTGAACATAAATGTGGGAATAAAAGAAAAGAAAAAGGAAAAAGATTTGGCCCCAAAACTGAATTCAATAAAAGCCACTTTAAAATAAGACAGCTTCCCTCTTGTTTTTGCCTTGTAACAGAAACGAATTACCATGTCAATATTAGGATGTGATCACATCATAGAACAAACTAATGCCTTTTACGGGTGTTCCAGTGGCAAAGCCAGGAATTTTGGTGAAGGGTGTGTAAATTTTCTTCTTAATTGGTTAAGGGTGTGCAAAATTAAATATGCACTTAACCTCCGTACACTACATAATTTCCGGCAAAAGGTGTGTACCGGAACACCCTTCGCCTAAGGTGGCTCCACCCATGGGGTAATCCTAATAGGTATTCCCAATATTTATTTCTAACAAGCAAAATCAAACGCATTAGACCTCTTTGAATATCTAATAACAACTTATTGTATAAGTTTAAACCAAAAAATAGAACAACATTTTAGCATAATGTACAAAACAATTATTCCAAATCCAATTCAAACACAAAACTAGTAGATTGGATCATCAAATCTAATACAAGGTTCTGAAGCTTTCCAGCTTACTTACATCAAAAAGTAATGAACTCGAGCAAACTACTCGCTAGGGAAAACATAAAATTCAGAAATCCAATGGTAAAAGGCTCTATAACTTCATCTATTGCAAGAAAAACATAACTGGTCTTACCAAATGGTTAGTTGAACCTTGCCTTTAGAAGAGACCTTGGGCCATGGCCTTGGTCTAGTGGTAAGATGCAACACATGATGTGAGGGTTAGATGCAGGTCACAATTTCGCCACAGACAAAAGCCTGGTATATAAGTTGGGAAGGGCTGAGAGGCAGGCCAGTGCGCCACAGCCTTTAGGGATTTCTTGATTAAAAATAAAAGAAATATAGCTGGTCTCAACAATGGATAAAGGTGGGGGCATTTAGTAGGTTGACGATCAGGCTAACTAGTTGAACTATAATAAATCCCCTGAATACTGAATTGACCTGAATAGAGCTGAATGGATACATAAAGCACATATACTCAAAACCCAAACTACTTATAAATCAAGTTGTAGTTGATCCATTGATTGAATGGTAAAACATGTTTTGTAGTTATTCTGGAAAAAGAAAATCAGTACCTGCCCTTGCATATCGTCTGATCATTATGGCAAATGTGTCAAGGTTGGGTCTTTCAGTTGAATTGAGTCTATCAAGTATCAAATTCCAAGCAGAATCAAATTCCCTTTCCTTGCCAAGGGCATTAACCACAGCATTAAACACAGGCATAGAGAACTTAAACCACTCTTTCTTCTCAGCCCATAGGTAAAGGGTAAACAAAGGCTTAGGAGAAGAATCAAAATGGGTGAAAAGTTCAAGAAGCATACACTCATTTACTTCAATCCCAGCTCTATCCAAGGCATTTTCAAGAATAGGGCCAGGAGGGATGGTGGGGTCACGTAGAATCTCACATAGGGTGTTGAAATCACTGGAGCAGTAATTAGAGGTTTCGGTTGGAGGGGGCGAAAAGAGGGGGATGGGTTGCTTGGGTGGGTGGTTCAACTTAGGCCATTTCATGAGGGGCGGCTTTCCTCGGGTTGATTTCAGCCATGATTGCGATGAGAAGAGCTTACAACTAGGGTTTTTTGTAGTGGGATGTGAGAGAACATAAGTTAGAGAGACAATGGAGCGGCGGATATGGGCAGAGTTGATCAGAGCTTTCATTAGCTCCCTCCACACACACACACACACAAAACAAAGAGACGTACTTCGAATTTGAGACGCACAATCTAATAAGTACACAAAAGAACATCAATTTATTATGATTGTGTAAAATCAAAGCATTTGTGTATCCACTGCTTCTATGTTGGATCTGTGTCTGCTCATGGAGAGAGTAGAGCAGAGTGATAATGGCGGATTGAGTTTTTTCTGGGGTTTATGCCAATGAATTGTTAAGTTCAAAGTATTAGCGGCTAATGCTATTTTACAAATTATTGTGTCTTTACTTTAAATACAATGCGACTCAAAATTTCATATCCTGTAACACTGATTTGGAGTGATGAGTCTAGTGGTTATTTTATTTTTACTTATTATTTTTAATTATCTTATTTTATTTTATTTTTTAATCTACTTTTCTATTAATAATTTTATCTTATAACCTATTTTTTTGGGTGGATTTATCTTTCAAATTATTAATGTGTAATATTATTTAACGACGAAAAATAATATGATCTATTTAAATATTATATTTATTACAATAATATTATGAAACAATGTATAACAATCATTCAAATAGAGTGTTAGTTTAATCAATTAGGTGAACATATTTCTATTTAGGAAAAATAACCAAAAATACTCTTAATGTATGAAAAATGACTCATAAATACTCATTTATCACTTTTTGATCTAAAAATGCCTTCAATCTCAAGAATACCTCTCCTTCCACTTTTTGGTCTGAAAATACCCTCAACCTTAAAAATTTCAATCCGCAGACTGCTATGCTAGTTGTAGCACGGTAACGCTTTACTAATATAATAGAAAGTCAAGTTAGTGTTATGGTGCAGCGGAAGGCCCGCTCTCCTTAGAGTCAAGTGGATTTCTGCTTTGAAATTTTATTTTCTTTATTTTTTATTTTAGAAATTAGTAAAATCGATATAATTTGCACATACAATTAAAAATATAAAATTCAAAAGAAAATTAGAAATTTAAAAAAGGAAAAAGGGTCAAAAATACCCCTCTACTTTTATTTATTAGCTAATTTTACCTCTAGTAATACTATAGGGTCAAATATACTCTTATCGTTACCAAAGTATACAAAAATGTCCCTCTATGAATGGAAACCCCCAAATTAAATTAAAATACCCAATTTTCTAAATATAACCCTTCCCTCATTTAACCCAACCCGATATTCACTAACTCTAATCCCCCTTAGAGCTCCGGGTCTGTTATAAACCGCAATATTCTTGTTCTTATCTTGATGGACTTGACTGCAAGTTTGTTTAAATGAAGCAGCTTTTACTATGTCGGTCAGAAAACTCCAACTAAATCTATTAACGCTCGTGAACAGTGTGATAAAATGGGGAATATTCTACAAAGGAAGAGGAGATGAAGAGAAAGAAAAAAAAAATTAGAACGTGGAGAGGTGGAGAGGATGAAAAGGACAATGGAGTCTGGTTCTGTAACACTAAATAGCAGTGATGGTGAAAAGAGAAGAGAAGAAAGAAGGGTGTGTGTTTTGGGTAAGGGGGATTAGAGTTAGTGAATATTGGGTTGGGTTAAATGAGGGACGGGTTATATTTAGAAAATTGGGTATTTTGATTTAATTTGGGGGTTTTCATTCAAAAAGAGACATTTTTGCATACTTTGATAACGGTAAGGATATATTTGACCCTATAGTATAATTAGGGGCAAAATTAACTAATAAATGAAAGTAGATGGGCATTTCTTGCCCTTTTCCCTTAAAAAAAATTATAACAAGTACCTTTGGAGTCCCATTGTTATAATTCATACATTTATCTTCTTCTTCTTCTTCTTTTTTTGTCGGATTCTAATGTTTGCATATGAATGGAGGAATACCAAAAAAAAAATTAATTGTTATAATTCCTAGATTTGTGTTCTTTTTTTTTCCGGTCGAATTTATGTTTGCAAATGAAGGAAAAATTTCAAAAGCAAATTTCAATTTATATGAAGCTCTATCTGACATTTAATTGCTTATGCTAAATACGAAGACAAAAAATGACATGTTCAATCAATTCACATCTATTAATGAGAATTTTTCTATCTTTTGCTCTCGGATAAGAAAAAGAAAAATCTATGAATTATAATAATGTGATCTCAAAGGTACTCGTCATAATATATATATAATTTTATATTTTCGATTGTATGTGTAAATTATATTGGTTTTGCTAATTCCTAAAATAAAAAGTAGAGAAAATAAAATTTCAAATTTCAAATATTAAAATTTTTAAGGTTGAGGATATTTTTAGACCAAAAGGTAGAAGGAGGGGTATTCTTGAGCCAAAAGTATAAATTGAGGGTATTTTTAGATTAAAAGGTAGAAGAAGGGTATTTATGAGCCATTTTCCATACATTGGAGTATATTTGATCTTTTTCCGTTTTATTTATCAATACTTTTTATAAAAACAGAAATTATTTTGTACTCTAAACTTTCGCTATGCACGAATTTCAAAAAAAAATTAAATCATAAAAATTTATTATACACAATCTTCACCTACATTTCCGTAGGTTTTTAATATAAAAGAAGTTGTGTGCTCGGAAGTTGAATGTTAAAATTTGAACTCAAATCATTATATCTATTAGAGATCGATTATTCCATAGATAACGGATAATAATTTCTTGATAAAATAATTTAAAATTTTCGTATTTATCTGAATTTTTTTTATTTTGGTATAAACTATTTCAGGATTAATTATACCAACAGATTAACCACCCTTCTTGTACAGCACAGTAAAGTATCCTAATGTGGAGTTAAAAATGTTTCTTTCTTCCAACATCTTGTAACAAATTCATTTTCAATAATCTCTCTGATAAAAAGTGTGTGTTGTCAAGAGAGAAATAGAAGAGGTGAAAAAACAAGATGTTAAATTTTTTTTTGTTTGTTTGATTAAAAAATAAAAATGTGTAGCTTTATAATATACAAATTCATTTATCTTGTACAGAATTTGATCCATATAATATATAATGAATGTCACAGAAATTCATGAGAAATATATGTATTGTATGAGATGTAGTTGCAATCCTTATTCTCTTTAAGCTGATCAATGAGTCAAAATTGAAATAGAGCCCTGCAAAATAAATAAAAATAAATGTATATATGTTAGCTCTGAGTTCAAGGTAGTGTGTATGAAATGTGAAATATGTGAAATACTCCCTCCTTCCCAATTTATGTAGTATCCGACTTTCTCTTTTAGACCACAAGTTTCAAAGTTTTTTTTTTTCTCGATCACCTAAAAAAAAAAAAAAGAAAGTCGGATATGAACTCGACCTGGTCCTATCCACTCTGAGGTACCATAGCGTGTCGTGGATAAGGGGAATATACTGGACGTAACCTCTTACATTTCGTGCTTAATTAAACACGACCACATAAATTGGGAGGGAGGGAGTATATGCAGGAGACTGAAACATCACATATTGAAGACAAACCAACAATACTTGAGAGCACAAGCTCTATTGATCATCAAAACTAGAATTTGCAAAGGATATTACCTTAGTGTTTAACAGCCATGCCCCTTATAATCTTCATCTTCTCTGGAAGTTGAAGAATTTGATTGCAAAAGCAAAGGTTACTGCAAAGATTATACAGAAACCAACTACTGCAATACCAGCAATGCCTAAGAATTCATGCCTATAACCAAACTGCTCTTTAATGAACCTTTTTATTGGTACTGTATGAACACCATCAGCAAGCATAAGATGTTCATTTACTTCTCCATATTGTGATGTTAAAAGTCCATATAAACTCCAAGCTACTGGATTAGCCCAATAGTACCATCTCCACCAAATGGGGATTCTCTGAAAGTAGAACAACAAAGTTTGTGAATAGGGAAAATCAAAGATTTAGTGACTTGCTATGTTTACAATACATGAGTGGTGATTAGTTGAACTTTTGAGTGATTAACTTCTCTTTTTGATTGACATAGAAGGTCAAATTCCGATTGTTGTGAAGGTTGGTGAATGAATCTATTTTATTATAATTTGATCTAGTTCATTGATGATCATTCTGATAAAACATCCACAAACACAAGAAATAAGACTGTTAACAAACATTGTGATGGTAGAGAACATGTTAGAGCATTACCATTCGAGAAATCATGAATCCGCTGAACAAATTCCACATCATATAGAACGGTGCAACAAGAATTGCAGCAATGTTATGGTTTGGTGAGACTGAAGTTGTCATCATTCCGAAGAAAGTGAAGTATAGAAGTGTGAAGTACATGAAGTAAATGTACCAAACGAACTTCCAGACATTCCACTCGAAAGATGCCATGAAGTAGAATATGGTGCTATATATTAGTGTCTGTATGAAAACATATGGAAATTCAATTGTGACCTGCAAATACAGTAAGCTCCAATTTAGATAGGCAAGCACATCATTCGCGGACCAAGTCTTACATCGAGTCATATAGAAAAGCACACGAAGAATATAAAGATGCCATGCCTGTGCAAATGCAAAGGGTAGAGCTGAGTACATCCCCGCTGCTCTTTCACGATATGAGACGAACCTCTCTATATATACCACAGGTTGGACAGAGGAACCGTTCGTGATTCCAATGAAAAGAACAGCTGCATACATGGATCCCATAGCATTTAATATGTCCTGCTGAGTACTCCTGTGGTGAAAAGGTTGTAGGATTAAGTATAACAGTGAAAACAGTTACTATAACTTGTATTAAGGAGAAATTTCAGTATGACAGCATTTAGTTCTCTGATTATGAGGAATCATTTAAATAAATTCAGTCTTGTGACAAATGTGTCATAAGATCAAATGAGTAAACAGACTTATATAGTTTTTAATGATGAAGGCAAAGTTTCAAGAAAGAAACCTCTTAGAACCAAACTTCCAGCATATACTTCCAAACATCAATGATATTATGACTGTGTAGAAGAAGCGTACAGCAGTGTAATGTGGATTTCGCCAGTAGGACAGGTTTTGCTTCCAAAGACATGCAAGAAACTGTCCAAAAAAGGACTGAGTGTACTTGCTTGGGAAATATAGCTCAGCTGAACCTTCTTGTGGTTTGCTTAAACTTTCAACCATTTCCTCATTTTGCCTGAAATGACAGAAACATTGTTAATCATAGAAAGCACAAATCAGATAATTTCTTCATCACAGAGAGAGAGAGAGAGAGAGAGAGAGAGAGAGAGAGAGAGAGAGAGAGAGAGAGAGCAGTACTGGAACAAAGTTGATTTTCGATATATGTCAGCAAAATCTACAGCGAGGCGATTTTCTTCTGCTGGAGAAGTGACTTCAAGAACCCAAGCAGCAGGGTTCTGTCCAGATTTGATTTTGTGAACTCCTTGAATTGCCTAGAAAAATTAGAACTGGATTATTTCTTATGTAGTTTTAAGGCACAGCAAGCTCTGAATTGATGAATTAATGGATTACCTCAAAATACTGAATAAGCTTGCATGATCTGTTCCCCAGTGAACCAGCATAAATGAGCTCTCCACCTCTCTTCATGAGCAGAAGCTGCATACCAAGTAAAATTATGTCTTACTTGCAGAGGCTTAAGGTGCTAATCATATCTTCAGCTTATTATTCATCGTACTCATTTAAAGATCTAGTCTGTTCATTCAAGTGCTTCCAAGAATATTAATGTTACCCTTATGTGAGGTTCATAGGAGTTATGCTGCTTTTTGAGCTTTAAGACAACACCTTGCATTGATCTCTGATGCAATGGTCGAACGTAATGTAAACTTAGGTGATTGCTATATAACTGCTAAAACTGTAACTACTGTGTAAACTTCATGATTCATGCATATTGAGCAAGATTTAAGATGATAACCTCGTCAAATGATTCGAAGATATCTATACTAGGCTGATGGATGGTGCAGACAATTGTTCTTCCAGTGTCGACAATGTTTCTCACTGTTCTCATTACAATGGCTGCAGACCGGGCATCTAGTCCTGAAGTAGGTTCATCCATAAAAACTATTGAAGGATTGGCTACAAGCTCAACCGCAATGGTCAACCTCTTCCTTTGCTCTGTTGACAATCCATCTACCCCAGGTAGGCCAACCAAAGCTCGACGTAATGAAGTTAGTTCCACTAGCTCCATAACCTCTTCAACAAAAGCCTGCAAAAAAATGGTCCTTCCTCAGGATCTGCGTGTACAAATTATGGCATGATCATAAGTTCAAAGAAATATAGGAATTACCTTTTGCGTTTTCACATCAACCTGAGAAGATAACCGGAGCCAAGCAGAAAACAGTAGTGACTCATGGACAGTTAAGCAGGGGGAATGAACATCATTCTGTTCACAATATCCAGATACCCTTGCAAAAGTTTCTTGCTTCTTGGGGTGTCCAGAAATATAGATATTGCCTGTTATATGTCCACCAGTTTTCCTACCAGCTAAAACATCCATTAGAGTAGTTTTACCAGCACCACTGACACCAACTAATGCAGTAAGCACGCCCGGCCTAAATGCACCAGTAACATTGACTAGTAACTGTAGTTTATCTCCTACTAGCCCCTGTTGCTTAAGCTCCTGATGAATAATTCAGATGAAGATAAGAAATTTGCTGTGGGACAATACACTCATTGCTACTAGAATTGAATTGTTGTTGGTTTACCATGGGAATGTCAACGTAGTAACTAATGTCTCTAAAACACATGGAAAGAGGCTGGAATGGAAGAACCATGCCTCTTTGTTTCTTGATCTCTCTTCCTGCAAAGAGACTGGGAGTCATGAATATCTTCTCATTGAGCCTAAAAGCAATCCTCAAAAGTAAAAATGCTTTAACAAACCAGTGAATGAGTGTGAATGGTTCAAAAACTCTCCAAATGAAACAATGTTATGTTCAATCTCTTGTTTATTGTCCTTGTTCTGGATTTTTCTCTTTGAAACAACTGCTTGCTGGTTCCCTAATGCTGCAGAAAGTTGTAAAAATATGATAAGTTCCCAAAGAACTTGCATCTTGTTTCCTTGTATTAGAACAATAGGTATGGATAGAAACTAGAGGAAACTTTTATGAATGTGTTGATGACATTTGTTTTGGTTTGCACCAAAATCCAAATACTTCCATTAACACAATTGCACACTAGTGTGGCTAAAATTACAGTTTATATTACAGGTACATCAGTTAGTATTAAGATCAAGTCATGTTAACTGGTAGTACTAAAGCTTCCAAACATCTTTCTTTTGTTCAATTCCTTGCGACTGCTAGACTTCCTCTCTACACGCGTCACAATAAAAGACTTGTAGAACCAGAATATTAGCTTTATAAGATGATTGTATATAAGATTTTAGAAGATGAAACTTACGGTTGAGGTAAGTCAGAAATATCGTGAAGAGGATGTTGAACAATACTATATACCCAATCAATGCACCAACACCAATCCAATACCAATAGTCCTCTGGAAACAAGCTACGAACCTTCAATAACATCTGACCCAGAGATGTGTTGTCCCCAAATCTCTGCCAGTTTAAAAATAAAAGGTAAATCTATGTCCAACAGTCGCTGATTAAGAAATGAGCAACATTAGTAGATAGTAGTCCAAACATATTTTTTTCTGAACACCAACTGAGTGCTGTGGCACTTTTATAGTACTCATTTCTTAGTGTTAAAGAATTATACAAGATAGAAGGCCTTCAACAGCATGTGAAGAGAACTGTTTGTTTTTCTTCACAAGATAGAAATCTGTAAAAAATGAAGAATACATGCTAATATCTCATTTTCATGAATAGACATTGAGTTTCATCCGTTAAACTCAACTTGCTTAAACAACCTTCTGGTCTTCGTTTAGAAACAGGAAGATTGGCTTTTTGACTGGCAAACAGAAAATCTAAAAAGAACAGTAGGACTGTTATGTTCGGATGTATAAAAGTATAGAATATTTGCAAGTCTTGGACTGTAATTGGATATGAATCAGACACAAATAGATACCAGAATACCAAAATTACCTTATCCCAAGAATGCCCACGGAACTCATTTACTGAAGCTGCATTCTGGGCATACATCAAAGGGGAAAACCAGTAACCCCAGATCCACCAACTTGGGATGCTATCTGTAACAATATGAAAGTTCAACTACAAACTAATTGAATAAAAGCCATTTTCTTTCAGGGGGAAGTAACAAAATCATCGATGAGCCAAATTGAGAGTGTAAATGACCTCTTGAAAGAACAAATCCTCCGAGAGCCATGACTACCAACATTGCAAAAGATCCAAAGGTATTAGCAACTATCATATTCCTGCCTAGTGCTGCCATCAATCGGAAAAGTCCTATTGACATCTGATGCAATGAGAGATACAACAAAAACTGACGGAAGCACCTGAAGCAATTAAACAAAGTGAGTTGTCTTACCTCTATCAAACATGGTGAAAAGCTAATACGGAATCTAAAACAAGAAGAAATGAATATAGAACCAATCGTCAACAAAAATAAAAAGACACCTGGTTATTTGAGGATCAAAGCCAACCACATAGTATGTAGCTGCAACCCAAATAATGGACTCCAAAAGTGATGCAGGAATACTCAAAAGCCAAGATGGAAGAGTATATATCCAACAGGGGTAGAAGTGCAAATCTCTCTGCTTGTAAAGAATGGGAAGCTTGGCTATCAGCATAGGCACCTCCAAGAAACCATTGAAAAGAACCATAAGAATTGCAAAATAGAGAGCACCGAGGTAAACAGCTCCATCTTCAAGTGTATCATGATGCATTGTTGAACGGAAGAACACACTCATCATTATCAAGATAATCAGAAAAAGCTGCAAAATAGAAAACAATATGTCCATCTCAACAACTAAAGTACATCACTAAAATGGATCTGATGGAGCTACATGTATTGAGATTTTCTGTTGCAAAGAAACTGTTACAAATCATGACCTGTGTGACTTTGAAAATGAGCACAACTGAGTTTCGCTTTAATAATAACATCTGCCAGTCAAAACTGATCTTGAGAAGCTCAGACTTTTTCACACCATAAGTACTGGAGGACAGAGCTGCTGGATGATTGTCACGTTTGTTGAATGGAATAGCCAGTTCCTGTGCCAATGCACTACCAACATGAAAGGATTGAAAGCCTTCGGCAAACTTTGTCACCGATACATAGTTGTACTGGCTATTGAGAAACCAATACTGCCCTTGATCTTTTTCAGATGTTACCTGTGCAGTGATAGCACGATGACAAACCAAATAAAAGAACTATCAATATGGCATCAGTCCAATGCTTGAACTCATAAAATTACCTCTTGAAGAAAATCAGCAACATTTTTCCTGGAGGGGCACTTGAAACCCATAAATTCAAAGAACTCAAGAGCACTTTCACGGGGACCCTGATATATGATTTGGCCCTCACTTAAAAGAATTATATCATCAAACAGACAGTAAGTTTCAGGGTCAGGTTGCAATAAAGAAACCAGGGTAGTCTCATCAAATGCACGAGTCGTGTGCTTTAAGTACTTGATGATTTGATAGGTAGTTGAACTATCTAGTCCGGTTGAGATTTCATCCATTAAGAGTACCCTTGATGCACCCATTAGCAACTCACCTGCATACATGTCTCACAACTTCAATAATCCAAGCAATGCCTTTTCTACCTTTTTGGATAAGTTTAAACAAACAGATGTCAGCTAGCAGATATGAAGGCAAGTACCAGTAGTGAGGCGCTTCTTCTGTCCTCCTGAGATCCCTTTGATCATTTCATCTCCTACTAACGTATCCGCACAAATATCCAATCCTAAAATCTTTGCAGATATTTCAGAAGGATATAAAAGAAATGTCCAAACAATAGTCCGCAAAGTAAAATAAAGTTTATAAAGCTATTACTCCCATCTTTTATCTAGCATAAGATGTTATTGAAGCATAGTACCAGAAGATAAAACAACATTGATTTCAAGATATTGGACCATAATTTATTCTGTTAATCAATTATCTTTATGTATCTTTCACATAGAGCATGTATGTCATGCATTCATTAGAAAAATGCAAGGTTCGTTAGTAGCATTTCAACATGTAAAACTAACAACGAATGTAGAAAAACAATGAATTTAACAAAGCCTCACTGCTAACATACCTTTAGAATGTAATCTACAACTATACTTGTCTGTTCTCCCAATGCTACTGCCTAGTATAAAACAATAACATCAACATGAGATAAAGCGGTTTCTCTACACATATAACCTGGAAAAGCAAACTTTATGCTCAGATATCATACCTTAATAAAAATATCAAGATCTTGATCAGGAATTATTCCAGCATTTTTCTCTCTTCGTAGCAGTTCCATTAGCAAATCTACCCAAATTTTTATGGTTCCATATAAAATTCAGCTAGCAATAATATTTGTAAAAGAGTTGCATGGTTGACTGAAGCAGGTCAAGACAATACCATGCTTAAAACCAACACCCTGGCAACGTCCAGAAAATGCAAGTGTCTCCCTTACTGTCATTTCTGCAATGTGTGAATCCCTCTGGCTGACGTATGCAGCAGTCCTTTGAGGAACAAACTCCTTCAGATCATGTCCATTGTAGGTAACTCTTCCTGACATCTTCACAGTAAGTTAACTGCATTAATGAGGGACAAAAACAATCTTTTCGAAACTAAAGGTATCTGCAATGTCATCTTGAACAAAAAAATCAACTTTTCAGCAATTTTTGTCCTAACAAATATGTTCACAATTAATTGGTTGAAAAATTTTGAGGTACTATCTCATGGATATCTAGTATCGATATCCAAGGAGATATATGATGAGTTGAAGAAAGGAAAAATAGCATGTACACTTGTTTTCAACTTCCAGTATTGGAAACCAGTCGTTGTAGAATGATGTATGTCATACTACCACTTAAAACCTATTCATTACTAGTGCATGTGAAGCTTTTATGTTGTACAGAGTAAAAATAATTACACTATTAGTTCACTTATAAGGTAATTACAGGTGAATCTCTGTGATAGTGCAAAAAATCCTTACACTTCCTGTGTATATAGCTTAATGTCTGATTACTGCCAGACCAGCAAAGTTATTCCCTCACTAAAAATAGTGATAGGCATTGTGATGGAACAAGATTTGTACCTTCAAATTCTTATCAAGCCGGCCAGCAAGTGCCAAAAGCAATGTTGTTTTTCCAGAGCTAGGCGGACCCAAAAGCAGTGTCAACCTGAAAAACAAGACCACCTCAGGAGATTTCAAATATAACTCGGGGACATGATACACACTTCATTAGAGCCCAAGCCATACCTTGATGGCCGTATAAAACCACTTATGTTGTTTAGGATAGATAATTTCTTTCTCCGACTTGGGAAAATCCTCAACTGTCTCAAGTAAGTCTGTCTCATTTTTGTTAAAATAACAGAAACATTGTCAGACTCTAGGCACAGTGAAACGGTAATTTAGCAGACACACGAGTTCTGCAGGTTTACCTCAGTCATGTTGAATATAAAATTGGGAATTGTAGGCAATGCCCTGCTCCCTACATGGACCATTGCATCAACTTTAAGACGCTGAAAGCAAACCTTAACTTTTGGGAATTCCAAATTCACCCTGAAAGATAGATTAGTTCGATATGTTTAATATAACCAATACAATGAACAATGTTGAAGATCATATGTATGATAGAGGTTCAAGACTCCTAACACTTCACATAGCTCTTTCAGCTTCTAGTTGTCCTAATGGAACTCATATTTAGACACCATTATGTCGTCTATAGCTCGATGTGATCACGTTGAAATGTTTGCAAGTTTCTACCAAGAAAAGATATCACAGATAATCAATCCTCTAAATACATAGAGATAACTATCTGAAACTCACTCCTGAATGAGACCTGGTTAACCATCAAGAATCAATTTCAAACAAAAAGGTAAGTTTCTTGCCTTTCTTACAGGATATATGCATAATGTTGATCATCAACATAAGCAACATGAAGACTGAAATCAGATGCCATTCGGGAGGGGGGATAGACAAATGGTCTTTCTCTTTCGAGTTTAATTTCTATACACTGACAATGTAAAAGAAATTTTACCCTATCAGGTCTCCTTGAAGATAACTACAGGTAAATGTCCATAAAGAAAGGTTAGTAAACCGGAAAATAAGACAGTTAACCTGCCACAGTAGGTTAAAATACACTGATGGCATGAACTCTTCGACACTATATAAATTATCCTTTTTCTTTATCATTATTATTATTATTATTGTATTACAAATATTATTGTCAGGCAAGTTAGAAACCAAGTGACTTTCTTTATGCAAATGCACAAGTACAACTAAAGCTATGTGGAAAATGAAAAATAAAAAAAGGAACTTACGCCTCAAATCTTTCCTTAACTCTTGTAAAGAACAGCTCTGTATCCTCATTAATAGCATTAATCAACACATCCAAAACTTGCTTCTGTTCTTCACCTTTCATTTTACCAACATCAACCAGAGAAACCTCTCCTCCAATGCCCCGAAAGATGGAAGTCCGGGCTCGGATATAAGTAGGAGATCTCTGCAAAGCAGCCAACACAAGAGCCTCTTCATCTTTGCTTGCCCCATTTTCAGCTGTTCTTGATGAGAACATGCTCTCTGTGGAGGAGTTCCACATTGTTGACTCAAGCCAACACAACTAGATAAAAAAAAAAATTCTTTTGGAAGAAATGTAGAATATATGATCACAAGAAAGTATAAAAACTGTGATGAAATATTTGTGAGGTGGGTAATGTTAGATGTGTCACAATATTCCAACAACTTTGCTGGCTTGAAACTTTTGCATTAATTTGATGTGTTAGTGTTTAGTAGTTCTTCCTCTCTACCCCCAACCAATCTTTGCAAATCTCTATTAAAATCATGCATGGAAAGTGACATTTTTGAAAAAGATGAGGGGCAGATCAAGTGTTGGAAAATCTAAGTTAGACTTTGGTTACAAAATGCTACTCACTAGTTTAATAACACTTTTTTTTTATTTCTTTTTTTGGGGAATACTCAAAAGTAGTTTAAACAGTTGGGAAAAAAATAAGGTGCCTTTAACATTTCTGCCCCACTCCCAACCAAATTCAGAGATGAGAAAGAGAAATTCTCAAAACTAACACAACTTCTTTTCTAGATGAGGAAGAGCATGTCTTGTTCAACTTTAAACGATAGACTAGCAGAAGCGAATGCTCATCTGAATTCTGTAATTTCGATTTTGGGACATAAATTAACCTCAAGTGCTTCACTTATTGTTCATATATGGTGTCATATCTTATTCTAAATTGGGATCTGAATTCCTTAAAGAGAAAAATCTTTTTTATGATTTAATATAATCTATTAATTAAATATTACTTAAAGTTGTCAACTCTCTTTTAATTTCTGTAGATTTTTTAATTTTGATTGCCATTAATGAAATAATTAATATGAGCATTTTTTTTAAAACACTTTTTCTTTTTTTAGTTGAAATTCTTCCACTATTCAAAGTTACTAACCAATATCTTTATTGCTATTTATTTAATTTTTACTGGAGAATTAAAATTCTCAATTTGTTATATATAGGGCAAAACCTGCATTTTATAAAATAGATAAGAGGAAAAGAATATTTATAGCTTAAAATTGAAGGAAGATTTTGATAATTTAACACAAACATTTATAATTATATGATTGTAAACTCAACTATTATAATAAATTTAAAGTTATTGTAAAAATAATTATAATAACATATTGAATGTAATTTTACAAGTGAGGTTTGAAAAGGACAAATGCAAGCAGTCTTATTCCTATGAATGACAAATGGGTGGGGCGGGGCGGGACTGGGAATGTTGAGTCTTCTCCTATTTTGTAATGGTAATTTTATAATGTTAATACATTTTGATTTTGTAACTATCCTCACATGGATTATTTTACTAAACACTTTTTTGTTTAATTTTATCTCATAATTTAAAGTGATATAAAATTATATTGGTCAATCGTCTCGTCTTCAAATATTTAAGTAGAGCAAACAAGTCTTTTTTTCTTTAGAGAATGAAATCTTGATTGTGAAAGATCAAATTAACTAAAGAAACTTAAGCTTAGATCTCCCTATCTACCCCATTTAACTTTTAAAAATTAAAATTTTACAAAAGTTATTTTTAAAAATTCATAAATGTTAAAACCTCTCTATATGAAAAATATGTACTTTGAAGTTTTATTACTCCTATGTGTTTTTCAAGTATACTGTACTGTGTGGTATTTTTGTTTTGTTCAATTAATTGAATAAATACTTGTAAGACTTGTCAGAGTTGGAGATTGTCTGTCATATTAAATGGAGTAAAATTGTTATGAAAGATCAATAAATGTGACAACTGTGCAAAAGCTGTTTTTTTATGTTATTTTGTGTATGCATTTGGACCCTTTTCTCATTGTCACATTTGGCATTAAAAACTCTATGATTGATATGTACTCTTCAGTATTTCATTTTGCTTTGCTCTTTTCTATTTATTTTCCCCTTTTTGTTTCCTTTTTTAGCTGAATAAGGAAAATAAACAAAGAAACTGGATAACTGCACTTTATTAACAAAAAAATTAAAAAAAAAAAAAGAAATCTTAGCAGTTCAATTGGTTAGTTATTCTGAATTTTTATTTTTATTAGAAAAATTTTAATTTCTCACCTTATACTCCTCTTTTTCATTTTCTTTTTTCCTACCTTAAATTCTTTCAATATATGTGTGTGTATATATATATATATATATCTAAATTTTTAATTATTAAAATGCATATTATTTGATTCTTTTTATGTAAGAAATATATTATATGTAATATTTATAAAAGTATATTACGCTCTAATAGAGACTAACAGTATAAATTTAACACTAACACATGAAATGATTTGATGATTTAATGCATTAAGTTTGTGAAGATTCACAACTAAGAGAATAAAGAAGGAAATAAGATTTCTTCGTCATTTACAAATCAACAGAACAAAATAATTTTTTTAGATTTAATAGTAAAGATGAAGATCTCGTATAAAAAAATTGTAGAATTTTTTTAAAAAAAATTATAAATAACTTAAAAAGTTAATTCTTTCAAAAATAAAGTACTCGCCCATTTTAATTATTTGAGAATTAAAATGTAATTAACCAGATATCACTAGCGCTAACTTAGAATTTGTCCATATTTTAAGGATTGGTTACCGCAATTTTTCCCGAAGAAAACCTTAAACCCAAAAAAATGTATAGAGAAAATGAGTGTGGAAAAAAAGCAATACTTTTTAGGATGTGTTTTGTTGGAAGTAAAATTATTTTTTAAAATATTTTTATTTTTTCATGTTTGAATTTGCTTAAATGTTTCGAAAATTATTTTTTAAATGGATTTATTTTTCTCTAATTTAAAAATAATGACTTCGCTACATAAAATAAAAAAAATCTTTTTAACAACTCTCATTCGACTTCACCACCCCGCTCTGCTCCCCACCACCACCTAATACACTCAGACGCCATAGGTCATCGACCCCTGACACCCAGCCCTTCGACCTACCATACCATCACGCAACCCCACTCGGGACTTTGATAGTCCGACTTGACCACGACCCGAGACCCGACTAGGGGCCCGATCCTGACCCGACCCCGACTCCAACTCTGATCCAGAACCCCACTCTCGACCTTGACCCCCAACCCCCTGCCCCAACCTAGGACTCGACTCCTGATCTGACTCCTAACCTCAAGTTGAAACTTAGACCTGACCCCGAGGTCAGCTCTTGAATCGTGTTTAGGTTAGATTTTTGGTTGGGACGGGAATTTGGGCTCGTGTTAAAGGGTGGGGTCCGAATATGGTGTATTTGTTCAAATCATACCTAAATGTTCTTGAAATAATATTTTCTTTTTACTAATCAAATATCAAAAAATAAATAAGAAATTCACTTATTTTTACGTGAAATATTTTTCCTCCATTTCAAACACACCCTTAGTTGTAAAGATTTTATTCTCAACACGGATCAGATAATCGTGTGAATATTTTTAATATATATATAAAAGTACTCTATCCGTTCCTTTTTAGTTCCTTTTTAGTTGTTAGAATAAGATTTACACATCTTTTAAGAAAAAAATTATTAGATGTTGTAATTTGACTAATATAGCTCTATTAATTAATAGATACTTTTTGATAGACAATAATTATTATTTTCACATTCTAAAATGACTTAAGTACTAAGACTAGAATTGAAAAAAAGATAATCAATTATTTTTTAAATTTTAAAACTAACAACTATTTTAAAATAATTATTTTAAATAATATTATTCTTTCATTGTCCCACTTGCTTTATTGTTATTTTTGAAAGAAAATCTACGGTCTTTCACTATTTCAAACTTTATTTTTATAATTAGACTTTGGGGATTGGGGTTTAGAAAATTAACTATTAGTACATTTATTGAACCACCTAACTAAAGGGTGCATTAAATTCGATAGGACTAAGTTTAAAAAGTTTCAACTGCAACTATTACCAATAAAATTTAGTGATTGGACATGAATTATTAATTATTCTTTCTGTTTTAAAATAAGTGGTGTTTTAAATTTTGATATACCACTTTAAAAAATTATTCATTACTAGAAAAAAAATATTTTTACCCACTTATCCAGATATAACTCTTTAATATTTTTTTGATTATGTAAAATTCTCTCCATTTAAATAAGAATAAAATTAATGTCTTTGATTATTTAAAAAATTAGTTATTTTAAAATAACGGGAAAAAATTATTTGGCTAAATCATCATCGCTGCGGAAGAGTCGTGATATTCATTTTGAATTACAATTATCATTGACTAGCAGAAATTTTTTTTTGCAAACAATCTAAATACATAATAAAATATTATAAGTAATAAAGTGATTTTATTATATCGATACATTAAGATTCAGTTTTTTATTACTCCGATTTAAAAAAAAAAAGTTAAGAGCGTGGATTTATCTTTTTTTTAATTCCGATGAAGAAATTATTTTATATCATTTTACTACCTGTATCATTTCTTTCAAAAACAAGAACCATAATTTGCAAATGTATCTTATATTAAGTCAATGTGACATGTGAATTTATTATTTGTGTAACTAATTAGTAATTAACTACTTATTGTTCAAATTGAAAAGAAAACTCAAAATTAATAAGTGTTTTAAAGTAGTTATTTTTAGTATATTTAATAATTAAACTGGGACGGAAGGGAGTACTTGCTTTTTCACATATTTCAAAGTTAGATAGCATATGGGCTGAAGCAAACTGAGGTTGATCATTCAGTATTTGTTCGTCATATCCTCATTAATATCTGGAGGGAAGAATCCGAGGGTAGCCTGATGATTAAGGGACAGGGACACTGTCAACAGGGTATGGTTCTTTTTTATCACCCCGGATGACGCACCTCAAGATCCTGTATACTACATGTAGGTGTGCTTGACAAGGAGCATGCATATACTGGCTTACCAACCCCACAGCATAGGTAAGACCTCACTAATCAGCCAACCACTTTTTAGTTCATAATGAATGAACCCCCGGATGAAGAAAAAATATCCCCTCCGTATCTCTGGAACTTAAACATGAGCTGAAGCGGTTGCGATTGTCATGAGATGTGGAGCATGTGGGAAACATTGACATAAGCTCTTCTAACATTAACATAGGTCCTCAGGCAGACATCGAAAAGGGGGCGAAAAGAGTCTATTTACCTTTACAATATTTCGGAATGTATCATGGCTCTATCTATTCATTAAAAAAAGATGTGGTATCGTATTTAATAGAAATGGCAGCTTTTAGGCGTGATCTATCTCTCTGCTTTTCATAGTCAAGATGTGCCCGTGGGATGAGACTTTAGGGCTTTAGGGAGAGACTCTCTTTCCCTTCGCATGGGCTCGACGCGCACTTGTATGGTCTGGAGAGGCTTACTTATCTTATAGTTTAGGGGCTTTAGCCGTCTTTGGTTTCATTGCTTGTTGTTTTGTCATGGTCAGGGACTGTTGATTTTAGGGGCAGATTGGGTGTTTACTAGTTGGACTATTTTAATTAAACAAATAAATATTTTTTAATTAATATGACAGATATGTGAGTTTATTTATTTTTAATTATTTATTTAGTGGTTCAATTGATTGATTATTTAAATTTTTATTTTATTAGTGAAAGTGTTGTAATTAATTTTCTCCCTTATTTTTTTCCCTATACTCAACTTTTTTATAATCAAAAAAATAAATAAGGTAAATGTCGCCAATAGTATTTTTTTTTTTTGTGATGCTACAGCCTACATAGGTAAATTCCTCTTGGTTCCTTGTTAATAGTGTAAAAAGGAATTAAAACAAAAGTTATTCCACGTTATGCAATGTCATAATGTAAATATTTTTAATTTGTATTTGTTATAAATATATTATATTAGGTTGATATTCATTGAATAAGCCTGCAACTAGATAGACTTACAATTAGATGAGCTTGCAATCAGATAAGCTCTTAATGTGTATTTATATTATAGTGAATATCTAAGTTAGACTTATAAATAGAAGACTTTTCTATACATTGTGATTCATCCTTTTAACCCCTCAAGAGAAATAAGAACTCATCTCCCTATCTTTTTCTCTACAATATTCTTCCTTTTTGTTATAAATATATTTGTATTATAGTAAATGTCTATAAAAGTATTTGTATTGTAGTGAATACATGTGTTTATATTATAGTGAAAGTCTATTTTTTGGAGAAAAGTTAGGAGGAATTGTCCCTATAAATAGAGGGATTGTCCTTCATTGTATTTCATCTCATCAAGAGAAATAAGAACTTTCTCTCCTTCTCTCTTTCTCTATAATATTCTTGTTCTTTCTTTATTATTTTATAACACGTTATCAGCACGAGACTCTACCGTCTAAAAATTTGAAGGCTAAGGTATTTTCCTCCTCTCTTTCTTTTAATATGGCTAATCTTACGAAACTTGAGTTCGTTGCCTTCAAAGTTTGGGCAAGAACTACCTTTCATGGGTGTTAGATGCTTAAATCCATTTAGATGCAACGAGTCTTGGAGACACCATTAAAAGTGAAAACAAAACATCAAACCAAAATCGTGCTAAGGCTATGATATTTTCATCATATTGACGAAATTCTGAAAATTGAATATCTCACGATTAAGGATCCACTTATTTTGTGGAATAACCTCAAAGAAAAATATGACCACCTGAAGATGGTCGTCCATCCAAAGGCATGATATGATTGGATGCATCTGAGGTTTCAAGACTATAAGTTTGTTCATGAGTACAATTTTGTCATGTTCAAAATTGTGTCTCAATTGAAACTATGTGGAGAGACTATTACTGATGCCGATATGATGGAAAAGACGCTCTCCACATTTCATGCCTCGAATGTGCTTTTACAGCAACAATATCGAGAAAAAGGTTTCACGAAGTATTCTGAACTGATTTCTCATCTTCTCGTGGCTGAACAAAATAATGATTTGTTAATTAAAAATCACGAGAATCGACCAATTGGATCTACACCATTCCCTGAAGTGAATGAGGTGTACGCTCACCATGCTAGGCGTGGAAAAGGTCGCGGCTCTGTTCGTGGACGTGGACGTGGTCGTTATCATGATTATGGTCAAGAAAGAAATCACGTTCCTGGTGTTAATCATTCTTCAAAGAAAAAACACCATCAAAAGAAAAAAGAAAAGCATAAGAAGCGTGAAACAGCTGGATGCTTTCGATGTGGTGGAAAAGTACAGTACGCACGTGACTGTTTTACTCCCAAACACTTGGTTGTGCTTTATCAAGCATCAATAAAGAAGAAAGAGAAAAATTCTGAGGCTAATTTTATCTTTGAAAATCATGTTGACATCACATGTTTTGATGTAGCAGATTTCTTCGAGCACCCTAAAGGAAAGATAGATCACTTAATTGGTGATGGTTCTGTAGCTATGGAAGAGTGAAAATTTTTCTAATTTTTTTTAGTGATAGTAGCTAGGAAATAAAAATCATATAAAAATAGTTATTTATATGAGTACTAATCTTTTTAATAAGTTATTAATAAAGTTTGATTTAATTTCTATTAAATAACTTTTTTTTTGCTTCTCTGTCTGAGCCAAAATACTCCATCAGCTCACAACAATTAGATTTCCTACTTTTCGTTTGCTTACAAAAAAAAAAGAGCGTAAACTCAAATTTCTGGCAGTCAGAAAGGACTTCTCACGTCCTCAAAATTTTAAAGTCCTCATAAATTGAATTTCATTTATTTATTCATCTATTTATTTTATTTTGTTTATTAAACATAATATTAGACATACATGCAACTATTAATTTTTTAATCATGTAATAAGAAGATGACTCTTAATTTGTTATATTACTTAAGTTTTTATTTTGTACAAATATTAATATATATATATATATATATATATATATATATATATATATATATTATTTTTGTGTATGTCATTTGAAGATATGGATAATTGTCAAAGCAAGTTATCCAATTATGAAGACATTTGTTTGATTGATTCTGGTACTACACATACGATATTCAAAGATGAGAAGTATTTTTCTCACTTAAACATGGGTAAGATAAATGTTACTACGATATCTGGTAGTACCAATTTGATTGAAGGCTTTGGGAAAGCCATTATAATCTTATCTAAGGGAACTAAACTCATCATAAATAATGCCATGTTTTCTCCTAAGTCTCGAAGAAATTTGTTGAGTTTTAAAGATATCCGTGAAAATGGTTATCATATCAACACAATGGATGAGATGAATCTTGAATATCTTGGTATCACCAAGAATGTCTCTGGGCAGACATATGTTATAGAAAAGTTCCCTACTTTATCTTTTGTCTTGTATTGGACAAAGATTAGTGCAATTGAGACACATTCTATAGTAAACCAGAAGTTTACTAATTTCAATACTTTCATACTTTGGCATGATCGTCTGGAACATCTTGGATCTATAATGATGAGACGAATTATAGAAAATTCAAATGGGCATCCATTAAAGAACTTGAAGATTCGTTCAAATGGTGAACTTTTTTGTAGTGCTTGTTATCAAGGCAAGTTAATTGTGATACCATCATCAACAAAGGTTGAGATTGAGTCCCCTGCGTTCTTGGAACGTATACATGGGGATATTTGTGGACCTATCCACCCACCTAGTGGGTCGTTTAGATACTTCATGATCCTAATAGATGCTTCCTCTATATGGTCTCATGTGTGCCTATTGTCATCTCGCAACCTGACGTTTGCAAAATTATTTGCAAAAATAATACGATTACGGGAACAATTTCCTGATAATCAAATTAAGTCCATTCACCTTGATAATGCTGCAGAGTTTTCATCCCAACCATTTAATGATTATTGTTTATCAATTGAGATAAAAGTTGAACATCCTGTAGCTCATGTTCACACTCAAAATGGCCTTGCCGAGTCACTAATTAAACGTCTGCAATTGATAGCAAGACTATTGCTCATGAAAACTAGGCTGCCTGCTTCTGTTTGGGGTCATGCGATTCTGCATGCTGCAGCACTTGTTCGTCTCAGACCGACAAATAATCATAAATTTTCTCCGTTGCAATTGATTTTGGGTCAAGAACCTAATATTTCTCATTTGAGAATTTTTGGATGTGTTGTATATGTTCCTGTAGCACCACCACATCGCACAAAGATGGGTCCCCAAAGAAGTTAGAAATTTATGTTGGGTTTGAATCGCCCTCCATTATTCGCTACCTTGAACCATTAACTGGAGATATGTTTACTGCTCGATTTGCAGATTGTCGGTTTGATGAGACAATTTTCTCAAAATTAGGGGGAGAAAATAGTGAAATCAAAAGAGAAATTTTGTGAAAAAATCCATCACTGTCTCATCTTGATCCACGTGCTTCTATTTGTGAGCAAGAAGTACAAAAGATTATTCACCTGCAGAAAATTGCAAATCAAATGCCAAACGTATTTACAGATTTTAAAAGAATTACTAAATCACATATTCTTACAGAGAATGTCCCAATTTGAATTGATGTCCCTAAAGGACCATCTACTAGTGTCATAGCCAATGCGTCCAAAGCACGCCTAAAGCGTGGTAGACCATTGGATTCTAAGGATCAAAATCCTAGAAAAAGAAAAATAAATGGTCAAGATGACACTACAAAAGAACCACATATGGAAGTTCATGACTTGAGCAATTTTGATATCCATGAAGAAATGAATGAGCCTAAGACTCAAGAAAATGAGGAACTATCCATAAATTCAAGTGATGATGGAATTAATCGATCAAAAATAGTGATGGATTATGTCTTTGCATATAATGTTGCAACAAAAATCATGCAAGATAGTGAGGATCTTGAACCTCAATCTGTCACAGAATGTCGACAAAGAAATGATTGGCCAAAATGGAAAGAAGCAATTCAATCAGAATTGAATTCACTTGTCAAGCGTGAAGTTTTTGGACCTATAGCTCAAACACCTAATGGTATTAAGCCTGTTGGCTATAAATGGGTTTTTGTGCGAAAAAGAAATGAGAAAAATGAAGTACAAAGGTACAAAGCACGCCTTGTTGCACAAGGATTTTCACAAAGGCCTGGTGTCGACTATGAAGAGACGTACTCACCAGTTATGGATGCAATAACATTGCGTTATCTTATTAGTTTCACTGTCCATGAGAGGCTTGAAATGCATTTGATGGATGTGGTTACAACTTATCTTTATGGATCGCTTGATAATGAGATATACATGAAAATTCCCGAAGGATTTAAAATGTCTAAAGCATATCGTTCAAAATCTCAAAAAATGTATTCAATTAGATTGCAAAGATCATTGTATGGTTTGAAGCAATCTGGACGCATGTGGTATAATCGTCTTAGTGAATATTTATCTAATGAAGGTTATATAAATGATGAAATTTGCTCATGTATTTTTATAAAGAAAATAACATCGGAGTTTGTCATACTTGTTGTTTATGTAGATGACATAAACCTTATTGGAACTCCAATAAAGTTTCAAAAGGCAATTGATTATTTAAAGAAGGAATTTGAGATGAAAGACCTTGGAAAGACAAAATTATGTCTTGGTCTGCAAATTGAGCATTTGAAAAATTGTGTCTTTATTCATCAATCTGCCTATACAGAAAAAGTGTTTAAAAGATTTTATATAGATGGTGCACATCCATTAAGTACTCTGATGGTTGCTCGATCACTTGATGTGAATAAGGATCCATTCCGACCTCAAGAAAGGAATGAGAAAATTCTTGGTCCTGAAGTACCAAAATTTAGTGCAATTAGTGCAGTAATGTATCTTGCTAATACTACAAGACTTGATATAGCCTTTTCGGTTAATTTGTTAGCAAAGTATAGTTCTGCTTCTACTAGGAGGCATTAGAATGGGATAAAACACATAATCCGGTATCTAAAAGGGACTATCGATATGAGCTTATTTTATTCTAACAATTTGCAGTCCCGATCTTGTTGGTTATGCTGATGCAGGGTATTTATCTGACCCACACAAAACTCGATCTCAAACTAGCTACGTGTTCATATGTGGAGGTACTGCCATATCTTGAAAATCTACAAAGCAGTCTCTCATAGCTACTTCATCAAATCATGCTGAGATAATAGCTATTCGTGAAGCAAGCCGAGAATGTGTGTGGTTGAGGCCCAATGAGAAAAATGTGGTTTGAAGTGTGACAAAGTACCCACAATTTTGTATGAAGATAATGCAACATGCATAGCACAACTAAAGGGAGGATTCATAAAAGGAGATAGAACGAAGCACATCTCGCCAAAATTTTTCTATACACATGAGCTCCAAAAGAATGGTGATATCAATGTGCAACAGATTCCTTCAAGTGACAATGTGGCTAATTTATTCACCAAATCTCTACCAACTGCAACTTTCAAGAAGATGGTGCAGAAGATCGGGATGCAAAGATTCAAGGATATTCTCATTAGGGGGAGTTAATACGTGTTGTACTCTTTTTGTCTTATGAGGTTTTGTCCCACTGGGTTTTTCTTGTAAAGGTTTTAATGAGGTAGCCAAAATGCGTATTATTAGATATGTGTACTCTTTTTTCTTCACTAGATTTTTTTCCACTGGGGTTTTTTTATAATAAGGTTTTAACGAGGCACATTATCTATCAAATAGACATTCAATGAGGAGTGTTATAAATATATTTGTATTATAGTGAATGTCTATAAAAGTATTTGTATTGTGGTGAATACATGTGTTTATATTATAGTAAAAGTCTATCTTTTGGAGAAAAGTTAGGAGGAATTGTCCCTATAAATAGAGGGGTTCTCCTTCATTGTATTTCATCCCATCAAGAGAAATAAGAATTTCTCTCCTTCTCTCTTTCTCTATAATATTCTTGTTCTTTCTTTATTATTTTATAACACTTTTGTTTTATTATTTCGTAACACGTTATCAGCACGAGTCTCTGCCTTGAGAACTCACTTTGAAAAGATCTGAGGTAATAAAAATTAAAATTTCTTTTTCGAAAGATGTATTACTTAACCACATGAATGAAATTCTTTGGTGATATTGTTTTTCTACGACTCTACCGTCTCAAAATTTGAAGGCTAAGGTATTATTCTTCTCTTCCTTTTAATATAGCTAATCCTACGAAACTTGATTTCGTTGCCCTTCAAAGTTCGGGAAAGAACTACTTTTTATGGGTGTTGAATGTTGAAATCCATATGGATGCAATGGGTCTTGGAGATACTGTTAAAAGTGAAAACAAAGCATCAAACCAAAATCGTGCTAAGGCTATGATATTCTTGCGTCGTTATATTGACGAAATTCTGAAAATTGAATTCACGAAATTCTGATTCACTTGTTTTGTGGAATAGCCTAAAAGAAAGGTATGACCACACGAAGATGGTCATCCTCCCAAAGGCACGATATGATTGGATTCATCAAGACTATAAGTTTACTCACGAGTACAATTCTTCAACGTTCAGAATTATTTCTCAATTGAAACTATGTAGAGAGACTATTAATGATGTTGATATGATGAAATATGTGGTAGTATACAAAATTAATTGAGAACTCCGGAAGAGCTAATGTGTTTCTATTGTAGTAAGTCTCAAAAGAAAACTTATAAGTTTAAAAGTTTCGAAAAAAAATTGAGACTATAAATTATGGCAAGATCTAATATCTAGCGGGTTATAAATATTTATGTAAAAGATTACCCTTCATTTTTTTATTTGTGGCACAAAAATATGGGTATGATGATGGAATCACATACGAAAGTAAACTAGAAGTTTACTAAAATAAAGATAAGTTGGCATAACCAATTGGCCATTCCAGTTCAAATGTGATGCAAAAATAATTGAGAATTCACATGGTTATATATTGAAGAAATAAAAAACTCTTCAAGAATTCTCTTGTGTTGTTTGTTCTCATGATAGAATGATCTTGATCAGTTAAGATTGGAATTATATTTCCTGGAATTTTAAAACTTATAAAAAGGTGAATATGGGTCCGTTCACCTACCATGTGAACCGTTTGCTATTATATAATTTTAATAAATGCATCGATGGTATGGTCACATGTGCTTTGATATCAACTTGCAATTAGTTTTTGCAAGGTTGTCTGCTCGAATTGTTAAATTAAGAGCACGGTTTCAAAATCATGTTGATAATACTGGTTCATATCTAAGTTGGTTTAGTAGAAATTGTATGCCTCCAATTATAGCTAAACCATTGGTTATGAGAACAAAATTCCTAAATAAAATTTGATATGAGATATATTTATTTAACTAAAATGCATCGAGCCAACAAGGTTCCCTTATCACATTGGTTCAGGGTCAGGAACCAAATAATTTCATCTAAAAACTTAAATGTGTGGTATATGATTCAGTTGCTCCACCATAATTTTACAAAGATGATTCCTCAAATGAGGTTGGGGTAAATATTAGTTTTTATAACATTAGGGGGGGCGAAGTGATTAGCAGCTGAAAACTGTGTGGGGTGAATTATCTAGATCCTCTAAAAAAATGTGAACTTAAAGTTCAAGAGATAATTCACTTGCAAAAATTGCAAATCAAACGTCAGATGTGTTTGTTGACCCTATTTTATAATTCAGCTGCAAATACTTTAATGAGAATTAGAGTACTTGAAGGACAAGTCTATGAACGCCTGAAGCATGATAGATCAATCGATTCTAGAAATAAAAACTCCTTGAAGAAGGAGAAGAGTTAATGATCAAGATGGTCAGAATAATGAGGAAGGTGCTTCAAAAGGAGCACCACGACATAATACTTCATAAAACTTTGGCAAAGGTCAGGTACCTCAAATGACGAAAAATGAAGAGATCTTGATAATTTATGTCATATTGGATCGATGTCATTGATCGTTGACGATACATTTGATATAATGTAGTGCTCAATATTATAAATATTGACGAGGATCTTGAATTCAAATATGTCAAAAAGTATGGACAGATAAATGATTGGTCAAATAAATGTACGCAATTCAAGTATAATGTTAGTGGGTATAAATGGATTCTTGTGCGAAAGGTGAAATAAATAAAATTGTAAAATAGTATGACTTGTGTTTTGTGGCATAAAGGTTTTTTGCAAATCCTGACATTATCATATGGAGAGGTCCTCCTGTGGTGTATGCAATTATTTTGAGGTTGCTCATAAGTCTGACAATACATGAAAAACTTGATATATCAGCTTCACATATCAAGTTTTTCTACACATATCAGCTTCAGAAGAATGGTGATATCACCGTGCAACAGATTCGTTCAATTGACAATGTGACTAAAAATTTTAACCAAATCTCTGTCAACTTTAATTTTTGAGAAAATAATGCACAAGATTTATTTAAATGAAAATTGAAACAACTAAAATTAAATATAATAGATTGATCTTTGATGCAATACTATTCTCCAAATATGCAAATGCTAATTGCTAAAAGAGTAACCGGCTGGAAATGATGCAATCTGCTCACAGATGTGATAAACTTGTTGAGCTGCAGGGTGCGGCGGTCATTATCCTGTGATGCAAGCTGCTCACAATGAACCTAAATAAATATTCTCCAATGTGCAAATGCATTATGCTCACAGCCTCACACGAAGAAGTAATTTGTTCACGCCTCACGACTTATTAAACTTCGATACTACTGAATTACAGAAATTTAATATCGAGTATCGAATTAAAATATCAAATTATTAAAAAAATTATACAAAATTCAAACCAAAGTACCACAGGATCGAAATCGAAGAACCAAACTAGTTCGACTCGATCTGATTTTTTAATATTTTGATATTTATGTCCACACCTAATATTATCTGCTTATAACAGAAGAAAAGTTAAATACTGCAGCAGCATCTTAGGAATTTGTACTAAACTGCTAGAACTTTGCACAAAAAAAAAGGATAAAATAAATGAACTGTTACTTCTCTGTTTACTTTTACTTGTTGTGTTTCACTTATCGAGAGTCAAATTGTAAAGAAATAAATTTTGAGTTTAACTCAACCCCCAAAAGTTAGCTTACAAGATGAGGACTGTCCAAGTCTATATAAGGATATCATACATCTCATTAACCATCGATGTGGTACTTTTTTCATTCTTCAACACCCCACCTCACGTTCAGGGCTGGACATCTGTAGCGTGGGCAATTTAATTTGGGGGTCCAGCATCAGGTGAGTTGGATCATGCTCTGATGCCTTGTAAATAAATGGATATTGGGCCTAACTCACCCCAAAAGCTAGCTTACAAGAGGAGGATTGTCCAAGTTCATATAAGAATATCACTCATTTTATTAATCACCCTGTAAAACTTTTTAAATTCTTCGACACTATGAATTTTGACAAACCTTTTAAAATATATATTTTTTAAAAAATTATAAATTATAATATTATTTTTTTAAAAAATAATTTTGGAACATCAAAATTGTTTGTCTTGCCTCTGTGGTAGGTCTGCTAAAACAACATCTACATGTTCAAAAGTTGAAAAACATTTAGTAACAAGAAATTTGAACAGCTGGGAAATTTAATGCAATATATTGGACATTGACTTCTCTTGTGCATATTTAATTTTATCAAATTTAAGACCACACTTTCCTTTTCTTTTCTTTCTTTTACCTTAGCATGTGCATCTCTTTTTTGAATATGAATAATGGTACTGAGGAGGTGGCAAAAGATGGGGTTTGGCATGAAATGAATGGATTGGTTTGAGTTTTAAAATAAATATTTAAATTATTTAAGTTAAAATAGGTTAAGAAACAAATTATACTTTAATTAATTTAATTTTTTTTAATTGAGTTTTAGTTATTTTGTATATTTTTTTATAAATTTTTAATACTTAATAAAATTATTATTAAGTTTTTGCTTTTTAAATGGGTTGGTCTTTAATTTTTATCTTTATTAATCGAACTCGTGTCTCGTTGAGCATAAATTTTTTAAGAACGCAAGAAATGACTAATAAAAAGTTATGATTCAAAAATATAAATCAATATTCTGTAATATAAAAAAAATATCTTGAGGACAAAAATTAAAAACCAAACGGAAGTACAAATGACCCAAACAAATATGCACCTTGGACGGATTATTAGGAGTCTTTGGGCTGCACTACTTAACGATGCAGCGAAGTCACGGATAGCCATTTTTGGGCCTTTCCTTAAGTTTTAGCCACAGTTTGAAAATTATTTAAAGCTTAGCCAGTATTTTGGAAAAGGGAAAATTACATGGCTTAGAATATATAGCTATTATATTTATTATTTCTAAATACATGTTTAATAAAAATACATAGCCTATTATATTTATTATTTCTAAATACACGTTTAATAAATTATAATTTTTAGATATAATTTACGTTTTATAGCAAATTTGAGTATAACATTTGTATCTTTATCTTTATCGTATTTCAAGATCCTCTTTATGTTATGTATCAAATAACATTCTCTCTCATCTTCGTACTCATATTTTCTCTCCACAACTTTCCCCAAATTTCACATCTCTGTGGATATTTCTATTACGATTTGTTTTTCTTAAATCATGGGTTCATCCTAACAAGTAATAGTTTTAGTGTAGATTTTATATTTTTTTTAATTATGTAATTGTATTCAACTTTTATCATCATCCATTGTTGATTTTATAACGGGACACTTTATGACATTGTTAAAATTTTGCAAAAATATTTTAATTTTTAAATCTACAGAAGGAAGCACTTCTGGGAGGGTCATTAGAGGTATAACCTCTTGTCACCCACAATTTTGAAGATAGTACATCATTTGATTTATGCATTATTCAACAAGATGTCAATGCATAATTTACTGCTACCATTAAAGTTGAGATGCGGACTAAGCACCACCATGACCCCTTAATAATGAAATTGCTAAACTTTGAAGGTACAAAAAAAAAAGTTTGTTAAAGTTTCATGGTCAGATAAGAAGAGAGAAATTTGCGATACGACTTCCAGTAGCGAAGAAAAAAATATTCTTCAAGTCGAGCATTCAAAAGTGAAAGTAGCGAAGGAGAAGCTTATTAATATTTATTATTGTGTTATTGCTATTTTTTGCATACAGTATATCTATTTTTTTATATATATTGTATATTTGAAAATATTGATACAATATATCTATTTTTGTTATTTGGATACATTGAACCCTTTTAAAATATAGATACATTATGTCAACTTTGTTATTTTGATACGATCTATATTTAAAAATATTGATATAATTTGTCAGGTATTTTTAATTTTGAAATCTACATCTTTGGATATATTGTATCTTTAAAAATATTGATACATTGTATCCTTAAAAATATAAATGTATCCACTCTATTTATGTGGTTGTATATAAAACTACTGTATAAATTAACTGAACTATATGGTCTTGTATGTTGCGGTTGAAATACTTTTGTATCCTTGAAAATATTGATATATTTGTATCCTTAAAAATATGGATGTATCCACTCGATTTGACGGACCTAATGGAGATACAAATGGTGATTTTTTGATGTGATTTGATTGAAAGTATCTGCAAAAAAAATTTCAGCACTTAGATGGATTTGATTGATGTATTTTGCAAAAAGATTATTTATCAGGCGAACAGTCGAAGAGCAATATAATCTACGCGATGCATTAATTTCTGATATCGCTTTTTGAAATAGGCAGATTTAATGAAGGGTGAACAGTGAGCACTGATACAATCTACTCAATGTATCGACAGAGCTTTTACTGGAGATCTGAATCAAATATTTCACTGTATTTGTAATTTGAGACTAGAATATTTTACTGTATTTGTAAATTGATACATTTAAATCCTTAAAAATATGGATATATCCACTCTATTTATGTGATTGTATATAAAATTTTATAATTTCATAAATTTACTGAACTCTATCATCTTGTATGTTGCAGTTGAAACACCTTTGTATGCTTGAAAATATTGATACATTGATATCCTTGAAAATATGGATATATCCACTCTATTTATGTGGTTGTACGTAAAACTTTGTAATTGCATAAATTTACTGAACTCTATAATCTTGTATGTTGCATTTGAAATACTTTCGTATGCTTGAAAATATTGATACATTTGTATCCTTAAAAGTATGGATGTATCCACTCGATTTGACAGACCTAATGGATATACAAATGGTGATTTTTTTCTTATGTTTAACTAAATAGAATACAGTCAGCAGACGGACAAACAAAGAGCAATACAATCTACGCAACACATCGATTTCTGATCTTGCTTTCTGAAACAGACAGATTTAATGAATGGTGAACGCTGATACAATCAACTCAGTGTATTGACGAAGATTTTAAAATTTAAATCAAATATTTTACAGTATTTGCAATTTGAGACTAGAGATTTTTCTGGATTCTTGCTCTATTTTCCTTAGAATGAAAGAATGAAATTGTATCTCTTAATTATGGTTAACAAAAGACTTATATTTTAGTTAAACCTTTTAGCGTGATACACATTGATGTTTTGCACTTAACATTTTTAAATAAATTCATTCCCTAATTGTCAGCCTAAATATATGCATTGATACAGTCATACACATACATATATACGCCTGTAAAAATATAGATTTGCTAGAAGTGGTAATTACCCATAGTAATATAGTATAGCTACAATCCATAATTAATTTCAAATCTTGGTCATTTATAAAATTTTCCCTTTGAAAAAAAAGAAAGTCATGTTGCTCTTCTTCTTCTCCTTCTTTATTTCTTTGTGTATTATTTTTTTACCCCTCTCAAGAAGCTTTCACTTTTTTACTTTATTAATGATGCGAACTTATAACCTCAAAACTAAAAGTACAAATAATTTATAATCCGAGCAACTCCCTCTTATATATTCCTTTGTGCATTATTCGCTCCTCCTCTTCTATGTTTTTTCCTTTACACCCACATAAAAAAAAACTTATATTTGAGAATTATCAAACATAGTTGTCATATCATATAAGTTTTGTCACCTTATCTTTACAAGAATACCAATTAAAGCTTGAATCTCTTAGGGACAAGGAGTCCTAAAGTATGAAGTTTCAACTATGAAACTCAAACTTACATATGTATTATTTTAATCATCAAATTGGCACTTAAATTATTGTTGCTTTCTTATTCTCTTTACTTTTTTTTTTTTAAAAAAAAAAAATATTTTCTAATGGCGTGAAGTTGGAACCACAACAAATGAATTTCAGGATAATAAGTTGAAAATCCAATAATTTAAAGGTAAAAAAAATGTTTTGAAGTTTTAAATCGAAAGACTGAATTTCAAACAATTTCATAAAATTTAAAAATGAAAAAAATAAACTTCAAAATACACACAATGTCCTGAATATTTAGAATAAAAAACGTAATTCAGGACATATTAAACTGAAAATTTAAATTTCAGCATACATTATCTTAAAGTTTAAGGAAGCAGAGGCCAAAAAAAAAAAAAGCATTTGTCCCCTTTTTAAGTTATAGTAAATATTAAATAATTTAGGGGTGTTAGAACAAAACTTAAATAGCGCTCCTAAAAGTGGGCTCTCGACATCTCTACTGAAATATTGCACTTGAGCGTGCAATTACTACTTATACTATTAATATTGTGTTTGGTAATGGGATTTTTAATTTTCTCATATTAAATTAATTAAAAAAAATTAAAATATCTTTTTTTTTAAAAATTTAAAAAATTAAATTTCGAGTGACATTACATATTAATTGTGCCATCTTCATTTTTCGACATAGTTCATCTTCGCTTTCACCCATTAGCCTCCATCCTCACAACCCTTACCCCCTTCCCACCTCTCATGGAATACAAATATAATACGTAAACATAAAAGAAAAATAATAAAAAAACTTCTTATTTTTAAATATAAATCCTGAAAAGAATATACATATATATGTTGTTTAACAAAAAGGAAATATAATACTAAAAAAAATATAGGAGATTTAAAAAGCAGAAAAAAAGAAAAAGACATAATGAGGCTTGGATGGGAAATATGTTGAATTTGTCACATTAGTCTTGTTCTTTTTATTTTCACAAGGGGTAGGTCTCATCTTTCTTGCCCATACATCCACATCACATGTTGTTTTCAATGACACAGTCATATGGGCCTAAGGGCAATTTATTTCCAAAAAAAATATCTTTTTATATTCTAAATACGTCCCAATAAATTTATAAATATAGTTTAAATTGTGATATAAAAAAAACAATACATGATAAAGTGTTTTAATAGAAATATTCAACTTAATTTTTTTGAAAAAATTTATACGTGTTAGTATCAATAAGTCGTAAAACTGTAAGTTTGGTCTAACTCACGATGATGTGTACGATCAAAAGACATGATATAATTCAAGTGATTAATTTATTTACTTAAAGGATGCGTGAAAATACATGTAGAAGTTTTTTTTTTAATTTAAATCAAAAATATTTAATAAAAATACGTCATCATATATTATGATGCTCAATTAAAATATATCATAATTTAAATATCTAAATATAATATACGTAATAAATTTAAGCGTCTATAAATATATTCAGCTTTTCATCAAGATAGTAAAAGCTTCCAAGACATTGGCAAAAGGTGGTCCAAGAATGTCAAAAAATATTTTTAAAGTTATCGTTTTGATTCACAGCTGTAACATTTTAGTAATTTTTTATTTTAATTTATTTGTTTAATTTTAATTTGACAAGAATTAAAAATAATTAAATTTTATAGTTTTGAATTAGAAATATATAGAACATATTAAAATACATTTCAATATTATAATTCTAAATATAGCATGTGAAAATTAAAATTTAAAAATTATAAAAAAGAAAAAATAATTTTAAAAATAAATTAAAAAACAAAACAAACAAATTAAAATGATGGAGTATTTGTTAAATCTCCTTATTACTAATCTTGCCTCCGCCATGTAGTATATTCTAGATTTATTAAAATAGATCATTGCATTAATTTTCATTGAAATGTGAGTTTGTGGCTAACTTAATATATTAGTGTTCTCCCTAATAGCATGTGATTGCACTAATTGGGGCCATGTAAATATTGTAAATATACTTAAGACTCAAGTAAAACCTTATAAAATAAAACCACTATATATGTTTATTTCTTATGAGAAAGTATTAGATTATTATTTCATATTTTATAAAAACTAGATGATAGTCTAATATTTTGGCTGTCTCAAGTGTTATATTTGTATAATTTTTTTAAAATATAGATAAAATTTAAATAATAAGCTAAAAATTGAAAGTTGTTTAAATCAACAATATAATTAAGTTATAACCGCTAAGGCGTGGGAACTCTTATTAGCTCAGTTAGTTGATTATCTAAATTTTTACTTTGTTGGTGAGGATTCGATTGCTCACCTTATAATCTCTTACCCAATTTTCCATTCAGCATAAACTTGGATAAATTATAAAATTATCCTTATAATATCACTTAATTAAGAGCAAATACAGGTTTTATTTTAAATTCAACAACATATTCGTATAATTTTACAAGTGAAATCTAAAAAGAGGTAGCATGTACATAGGCTTTATCTCTACTTTTTTTGTGGTAGAAAGGCTATTTTTGATACTCTCGACTCAAAAAAAAAGTTATTAAAGTATGAATGCAAGAAAATATGATCATAAAATAGCAAGGTATTAGATAAATAAAGCAATTGAGAGTAGTACATACATAAGAAACCGCACGACTACGAAATAATACTATTAGTAAGGAGTAAAGGAGATGAAGTTAACCCATGTCTCTCTCACATAAAGTGCGATAACACTCACTATCTTCTAAATTTTTTATTCTAATCTTTACTCTTTATATCTTCAAAATCTAAAGACGTCAACTAAAATTGTGTCATATCTTATTTAGCTATCACCCTCAATTTTCCGTGACTTTATAAATGACATAATTATTATTTTAGAAAATAAACCAAACGAGTGCAACCCCCACATGGCCACATATAACCTATGATGAATCAAATTATCCAATGCTATTTTTTATCCACTTGCTATATTCTCATTGGTCCAATATAAATCTTAGCGATATGTTTCCAAATATATAATCCTACACAGTTTAAATGATAATTTGAATTCCCACGAGCTTAGGAATTAATTAAGACAATATGGAGATCGATGAATAATATAAAAATCATTATCATATTTAATTTTATTCTTTTTTTTTTTTTAAAGTAGAATAATTCTGACACTCTTTAATGAATTTATTAGAAAAAGAAGACTAGGGGAAACACATGTGGCATGGTCAAAACCCTAGTCATGCTTAGTGTGGTCTGATCACTGGTTAAATATATATAAATAAAGTATTATTATTATTATTTTAATTTAAATAAATATATGTATTCTATTCTCTTTTGAATACAAATTCCAATAGCTAACAAACCTTCACTGAAGAAAGGAATTCGAAGGATTTACTTTGTTTATTGAATTAAGAGCCTTTACACAGACAGACTATTTTATTTTACTTTTAGGTCAACATCGTTCCGAAAAGTGCGGTCCGCGCCAATGGACCCCCTTACATTTTCAAAAATTTGAAATTTGTTCACAATAATATTGTTATTGACATTTTTAGATCTTGTTGACTTATATTGAACAGCCAATTATTTCACTTTTTCACCTTTTACTTTCGACAAATTATACTGGCAACCCCTCCTCTTTTTTCTTAAACTTAAAAACGGCTTTTATACGAAAGAATTGTACTGTTGTTTTTTCCTTTAAAAGAAATACAGAAAACTTATTGATTTTCCAGTAACTAAAGACAAATATTGGAGGATAGCGTTGTAAATGCGAAACTTCGGTATTTGTAAATCTGGTGGTCCATCGCTATTTCAAATATTGAAATGCTAATTTTGAGGAGGACCGAAAATATTTCTTAATTTTTTTATATTTGGCTAATTTATATGTTTTGAATTTTTTTTTAAATTTTAAAAAAATATATATATAATTTTTCTACATAAAGTAAAAAAAAAAAATTCTCAAAACTCTCTTTCAACCTCACCACTCGACCCCTACCAATGGTCCGATTTTCGATCCTGACCCTAACCCGTCTTCAACCAGAGTCGAGGTCGAGAATCAAGTCGGGAGTTGGATCCCGGGTCTGAGTCAAAAGTCGAATCCTTGATCGGGATAGGAAGTCTGGTCCCGAGTTGAGGTACGAGTCAGGAGTGAGGTCTCGAGTTGGAGTCAAGGTTGAGAGTCGAATCGAGAGTTAAATCTCGAATTGAAAGTCGAGTCTTGAGTCAGGGTTATGACCGATTCCTATCTCGGAGTTGGGTCTCCAATCTAGGTTCGGGATTAAATCTCGAGTCAACATTAGATCCTGGGTTAGGGTTAGACAAGGTTAGCTGAAGGATCAAGCTCTAAGGTGGGATTGCCGTCAGGTCAGGGGGTCGAGTCTCAGGTCGATGTTGTTGTCAGTCAAGTTTTAGGTGGGTAGCAGAAGGATCAAGTTTTGAGATAGGGTTGAAGTCAGGTCTTAGGATCGGGTCTCAAGTTGATGTTGGGGTCAGGTCAGGTTTTTATGTCCAAACAAGAGTCCAGCTCTGTGTTAAAGAATGGGAACTCGATTTAGTATCATAATATTTACCCATATTGTACCCAAATACTTTTAAAACAAGATTTTCTTCTTATTAATTAAACACCAAAAAATAAATAATTGAATCACTTATTTTTCAAGAAAACATCTTTCAAAAAAATTTAATTTTCTTCCAACCAAACACCCTAAGTGATATATTTTGTTCCTTTACAAATTTTTGGTAATTTTTTCTAACGTCAGTAGCAAATACTCTTTTTTCCTACTCCAACCGCCTGGTAAACGTTTTTATAAATTGTAGCAACGTTATCACTTATCAATGGAGCAGGCCTAGATCCAAATCTAATCCATTTTAGGTCCCGTTTGAAATCACTGTGTAATTACTACCTAATAAGCCTAAGCAGGCACGAGATTGTCAACGCGCCTGCTTAGATCGTTCTGTGTATTTTTCGTATTTAGGTCATCTCGAATATTTTATATTTTTTTAAAAGTAAGAAATAAAATTGTGCGCCCAGCATAATTTTTCATATAAATTCTCATAACATCACCGTAAAAAGATGAAGCCCATCGTATATACATGTAATATATATTTTTTATTGAGATATTTGTAATCTACAAAAATAATAACTATTAATTTTATTTTGAACTTTAAAAAATATAATAATTTGAGATAATTATTTTTAGTTTTTTTGGTCCGTTTAAAAAGATATTTTCTCTTTTTTTAGCAACTATTTAATTTTGACTTGACATTCACACCCAAAAAATAAAATAATAAAAAAAAATTATATATTTTTATTTAAGTAACATCATCTTCACTTGACATTGACACCCAATTCATCTTATTGCTAGAATACTTTATATATTGAAGGCTAAAATTTTAAATTAATAAATTATTATCGGTTATCGGTTCGCCCGTTAAAAGAAGTGGTCAAACAGATTACCGAACCAATAACCTAATAACTTGAGACAGTAAACCGATAATCAAACTGTTAAACCAATAACCCGAATTATTAAAAATAACCTAATATTGATTGGTGTTATTGATTTAACCGTTAATTTAAAACAGTCCTACCCCTAAAAAATCAAAGAGTATAATTAATTTTTCATAATCACATTTAATTATATATTGATCAAATAATTATTTAATCAAATAAAAAACTAATATAGTTATGTTTAATTACATCCAAATCCAATTTTATAACCTTTCAAATATGATATTTAAGTTAAAAGGATGGTCCAGATTATATTTTATTTCCTCTTTCTCTTAGTTAGCCTGTGCTACGTTAAAATTTTCATTTAAATAATTTTTAGTAGATATTATGCATTACACACTCTAGGATCATGACCCCATATTTTTCAAAAGTTGAAATTTGTTACATCAGTATTAGGAGGGATGTATGAGCGGGTTGCAAACGAGTTAAATAAAAATATATAAAATATTTAATACATTAATATTTGATACAGGATAAAAAAAATGAGTTACTCAATGAATATAACGAATATCCATATCATCCAAAACTTCTTCAAAAAAATTAGCTTTATGAGCTACTTAATAGTGTTTTCAAATAACAAATTACTTAATTTTTTATTCATTTATGATAATTGTATATATTGTGTAGCCTGTAAATTTTAACTATTTTACTCATTATTTAGAAAGATTTAACTCATTTTTAATTTATTTTTAAAATATTAAATATATAACCCATTTGAAATAAATTAAATAATAACCATATATATTACCTATTTTGCCGGCCCTAATCAATACTCCTCCATATAATAATTTCAGATCTAGTTGAGTTAGATTGAATTCTAGTTGGTGAGAAAGTGAAAACAATTTGTAAGTGAAAGGTGAAAAAGAAAAATTAAGAAGTTTATCACTTTTTCCGCCAATTACTTTGCGTTTTTAACCTTTTACTTTAAAAAAAAAAAAAGAATTTGTATATAAAAATTAGAGGTAATGATTAAAAGTACATTTAATTTTTTTTTAATTTTTTGAGTTTTATATTTGAATTATTACGTGTGTAAATTCTTATCTAAACTATCACCATTCACCAACTATTTATCAAAATATATATCAACTATTAATTATTTCCTTTTTCTGCCCGAATAATTATTTATTAAATGCATTTCTTTTTGCAGGCAATTGCGAACAAATGTTTGATTTTGAAAATGTGTTTAGACAATATTCTGCTGATATTTATTTTTTTTAAAAAATCATTTAAAGTTGAAGTCAAAATAAAATAATTTGAATATAATCCAAGTTGTATTTAGACATGATATGAACTTTCTTTGGAAAATAAAGTGTGAGTTAAAAATTTGAGAGTGAAAAAATTATTATTTACTAGAAATTCTTTAAAATCAATATTATTTCACCAATATTTCAGATATTGAAGTTTAGTGATCGCAAATATAATTTGGGTTATTGCTGTTTTCAAATATTAAAGTTCAATATTATATTTGAAAATTGAAATACCGGAATAATACTTTATACTTTGATGGCCTAACAAGTAACAGATATTCGAACTCTTTTTCCTTTTTTGTTTTCTTTTTGTTTTCTTTTTTCTTTTTAGTTTGGATGTGCTAGAATTGACTAATTATTCAAATAAAAATGAAATTACGTTATAGAAACACCGCATAATCGTTTTAAAGTATAAATAATAAACTTTAGGATTGATCAGAATATGAGATTTTCTTGAAAATAAATCCTATAAAGAATTAAGAATAAATCTAGAATGAATATTGGTTTGAATTTCCATATTTAATGGTCATACGGATTTTTCTAAGCAACAAAAATTATTTTAAAAAAGTGAGTTCAAAAATAATCATTTTTGGACTTATGCTTGAGAAATGACTATAGATTTAAAAGTCATTAAAAAAAATATGTAATTAATTTTTGAAATTTATGATAGTGTTATGAATTTTGAATTTAAAAAATAAAATAAAATTTCATAATAATATTTTGGACGAAATTTAGAATCTTATCCTGAAGTTTTCCCTTTTTTGAGCTTGAAGTACTGTTATGGATTTCAAATATGAAGAAAATATTCAAAAAATTTATTTATTTAAATTCGAAATTTATTACATTAATTATGATATTTTCTCATTAAAAGTTAGTGCTTTTCAAACACTGACCATTTTCTTAAAAATAATTATTCTGGATTCTGGAAAAATTGACTAGCCGTTACAATTTTTATTGATAACTGCACATATAATGTTCATTCACTCTGTTTTTGTTCTTTCTTTCCAACCTTTTCTTCTCACTGTTACCTTGTAAAAAATAAATAAAGCTACTTATGAAATAATGGAAAGGAACAATAAGAAAAAGAATTACTTTAGATGAATAGGAGGCACGTCTCCGTCCACGTATCTGCTTATCATCATAATAGTATTTTGGCTATTTTGTATATCTTTTAGTATATTTTTTAAAAGTAAAAAATAATTTAAAAAATATGAGGTATTAATTAATAATTTCACATATTTTAAAATATAATCCTTCTGTTTCAAAATAAGTGGTGCTTTTAGGTTGAACACATTCCTTAATAATCTATTTATTCCTAGAAAAAAATTGTATTTTTATGCACTTACCACTACTCCCTCCTTTTTAAAATAAATACTCCCTCCGTCTCAAAATAAGTGGTGTTTTAGTTTTTTTATTTTGTTTCAAAATAAGTGGTGTTTCACATTATCAAGAAGGCATTAATGATACTCTTCCAATTTTACCCTTATTTAAATGAAGAAAGATTTATAACTACTAAAGAGTTACATCTTTTTCAAGGTATTTATTAAAGGGTGTGCTTAAAATAAAAACACCACTTATTTTGAAACAGAGGGAGTAGTGTTTTTGGCTTGGACTTCCCTTCAGAAACTACTCATTTCTACAAAGTAAAATGTATTTTTACTAACTTACCGTTAATAAATACCTTAAAAAAGATGTAGCTCTTTAATAGTTTACAAATCTCTATTCATTTAAACAAAAGTAAAATTGAAAGAACATCATTAATGGTTTCTTGATAATGTGAAACACCACTTATTTTGAAGCAAAATAAAAGTCTAAAACACCACTTATTTTGAAATGGATGGAGTAATAAGTATCTTGAAAAATATGTAATATTTTCTTGATTATGTAAAGCTCTCTCCATTATTTAAATAATGATAGAATTGGAAGAACATCATTAATGTCTTCCTGATTATGTAAAACACCACTTATTTTGAAATAAAATCAAAAGGCTAATGTCACACCCCGCCTTGGGGGGTATGACTGGCACCTGGTGCCCTACTAGGACCTAACCTGCTGGACTGTTAAGCCTGGGCACATCTGGTGCCTGGCTGGCTCTGACTCACATTTCTGGAAACAAAGGGCTATATAACGGCTGTAAATACAGCCCCCGGCCCAGCGGCCTATAGCCTTCTGTACCTGTACTAGCAGCTGACCAGAAACATATTAATTCAGGGGGGACCTATGCGGGCCGACAAGGCCACCATGCTGTCTAGTTATCTGCAACTCAATCATAAAGCACAAAAGAAACTACGTGACCGGCAAGGTCACCACTACTGGCAAGCTATGGCCCCACACGACCATCATAATAGAAAGAAGGAATACTAACAGCTATACAACTGCACGGCCTCACTTGACCGGCTCATCCGACCACAGGGAACATAAACAGACTGCAAGCCTCTAAGAAGAATAATAGAAATGATCGGGACAGGGCCCCGACCTACCCGTACTGTACAACAAAAGGAACTGAACTACACCTCTAGAAATTCAGTCCCGGATGACAGGAGCTAAATGCTCAACGCTGACAGGAATCACGTGGTGTCACCTGCTCGTCTATGAGTACCTGCAGGCAAGTAATGCAGCGCCCCACCGGGCGTCAGTACCGCTGGTACTGAGTATGTAAAGCAATAACTGAGAACAAAATCTGAAAGCAATAATATAACTGATGAAACTGAAGTAGAAGGAATAACTTAACTGTCTGATAATGTAAACCTTACCTTCTCTCAATCTTTACTGGAAGGGATGAGAGTCATACTTGGAAACGTATCGTGCTACTGCTGATCTACTTGTATCTAACATAACATGGCATAACATGAAATAACATAACATAGCACACACAAACCTTACCCGGCCCCCATAAGCCGGGAGGTACAACCAGCACAGAATCTATACCCCTACCCCGGTCATCCCATCTCCTATAATGGCTGTAAGCATCCCGCCGGTCCCCTGGGTATGCACTTGGGCTCGCTGAGCCCCTGACTATAACTGCATCTGAGTCCGGAGGACTCCTGAATCTGCACCCGGGCGTATCCGCTCGACTGGGGTGTGTAAGGGCCGATCAAGGCATAAATATGGGGAAAACTGGCATCCCATCTTCGTCCCCTGCGGGACGGCATGCCACTCCGTGGAGCGACGTATCCTCGTCCTCTGGCGGACGAGTCGATACAGCTATTAACCCTGGACGGTCATGGATGCTAGGTAATCCAACCCCAAACAATACAACGGTCTCAACTGGTAATACTGTCTGTGTATCTCACATGCTGAAGTTAATAGGGGTAAGGTATCATATATATATTACATGTTGAGCTAATGATAGTAATCTGTACGTATTTAATACGTGCTGAGGCAGGTAAGGATATATAAATATGAATATAGTCTCCTGCCGGGCTGTACTGGGCAAATGCTATATAAGATAATGTTTCTGCTGAAAACTCTGCTGTTACTGAGTTCCTGTATACACTATATGCTGGACTAGTGATAGAAATAAGTACATACTTAATACATGCTGAGGCTGGAAGTACTATATATGTATGTACGAATATAGTCTTTCTGCTGAACTCTGTTGTACACTGATTTTCTATAGTAACATGATTCACTATTTCTAACATGCTTTCTAACTTCGTTTCAACTTATCATTCTATTTCTGGGCTGTCTTACAGGTACTACTTGCTCTACTGAGTTTCGATTGAACACAATGATATACTAACATCCTGTGTAACATTGCTTACTGAACATACTGGGCAATCTCTAACACTTGCGTTAGAATCTATATCATACTGATAGGTCTCGTACACGTTACAACCCAATGCTTCTCATATTGTACCAATATTTATAATAACGCAATACTCGACTTCTGAACAATCTACTGGCCTTTAAATTACTATATTGTATCAAGATTTCTTAACTTGCCGAGGAAACGAACTTTACATACCTTATTCTTGAACTATTCGTCTGTCGGACGAGGCTCGGCCGGTACTTTAACTGTTTTCTCCCAACTGCATTCATAAACATATCAATTAACACTAAATACAACTTTATTTCAAAAGGCAACGTCACTTTCGATATAGTTTATAGCCTAAACTTAGGCTTATCGAAAGACGGCCAGAAACTCGCTATTTTTCAGGCCCAGAAGGGAGAAATATTCACTTCTCAGCTAGGAACACATAGACACTAATTTAGAGCAATTCTACTTACCTTAGTTCGGTGGGTCGCCGATTCGTCAGCCGTATTTCACGAAACTAAATCCGTAGAAATGCTCTCTGCCGCTAAATACTTCGGTATCTGGGATTAATTCGAGTTTGGACAGCGTTTAGTAGCGTAATCGGACGGAAATTATATAATTTCCTTCGTGCTTACCTTCTCTCTGCCGCTTTGCTCTGTTCTCTGGAAATTTTAAAGGTTTTAATCAATTAAAACCGAAGTGGGGCTTTATATACTTGGGCCTGAACCTGGGCAACGTGTCACGGAGCCATCGCGGAGGCTTCACCTCCGTGACACGCTGCCATCGCGGAGGGGCTCTGCCTGGCTCCTCCCGCGATGGTTCGACGGGTTTCTCGTCCGGTCTTTTTCCCGGGCCTTTCTCTAGCACGTATGGCCTTCAAATATGCTTAACCAACGTGCGAATAGGTCATCTAGGTGCCGGAAATTCTACGGGGTGTAACAGCTAAAACACCATTTAATTTGAAATAGAGGGAGTAGTAGTTTTTAAAATTTGTGGGCATTACTTTTTTTTTACTTAATTTGTGGGCACGTCTCTGTCAACGTGCCTGCTTATTACTGTAAGAGTATTTTAGCTATTTCGTGTATTTTTTAGTGTATTTTTCAAAAGCCAAAAAAAAATTAAAAAATATGGAGCATTATTTAGTAATTTCACACATTTTAAAACATAGTAATTTTTTGAACTTATGAGCATTACTTATTTTTCTTCTGTGCATTGTTCATGTGGGACATTGTATTCATAATTGAAGTGTTTATGATGTTCAGGAATAACAACTATTACGACTAAGATTGATCAAATATAAGTACATTTATTTTGAACTTCCAAAATATCAAATAATTTCAGATAATTATTTTTAATTTATCTGCTACCCAATGTACAATAAATAATATAGTGTTGTTCGTATTGTGCCCGGAGAACATCTGGGTTATCCTGGTTAGTATATATATAAATATGAAATATGCAATCTGGATTTTTGTTAAGGATCAAGCTTGAAAATAATTGTCAAGTTCAATCCGAAAAATATATACGGTTTCTCACCACTCTACTTCGAAAGGTAGAGAAATTATTTCCTATAGACCCTGTCTCAAGGCAGACATATTATAACAGTTAAACAAATAATAATAAAAGTGAATAATTCATGGTATAATACTAAAAATAGCATTGGGAGTGTTTATCCGTCAGTTATGTTCGAATGTGAACATTATCAATTTGATTTATTAATTATTGGGTTTGTAGCTAAATCAATAATCAAATTAATAAGATTTAATTATAGAATATCGAGTTATCGGTTATCAATCGTTAATAATTCAATTATCAGGTTAATCAATAAGATTATCTTGATCATTTTCTAAGTAAATTTGTTGATTTTTTTTTCAATGAGAAACAAAAATTAGATGGACAAAAATAAAAAAAAATAATTAACGATTTTGTGCAATCATAGGTACTACTACACCTTTTGTATAGAGTTAGTCCAAGTAAGCCAATGATGACGGTGTTCAAAAATAATATCTTACCTTTCTTAAACATCAAAATCATTGAGTTCTATTGATGGAAGAAAGTTATGTCCATCTCATAAAATTTACAATGAAAAAGACTTACTTCAAGAGTGATGAATTCATAAATATTATCATGATATATATTTCAAAAGTGTAAAGAAAAAAATGCACACACTACTAAAAATAGTGCAAAAATTAATCAAAGAAAATTGATGGACTGAGTCGGTCCAAAGAATTGAGGGAAATTAAATCCAGATCATATATTTTTTATACATATACTTAAAATATATTATACCCTGTAAGTTTCTAATATTTAGTCTGCCTATTCGTACGTTTGTTAAGAGTTTTAGAGTGCAACACGTACGAGAAAGGGCCCGAAAAAAGGTCGATCGAGCGCAAAATCGGGATCGCACAGGAGAAAGCCGGAGCAGGCGGTGACAGTGGAGGCGTGTCACGGACCCCCTCCCTCCGCGTTCGGCTCCGTGCCACGGACTCCGTGTCCACTGCCCAAGTCTTATAAATATTAAGTGATTTCAATTGGTATTATCATATATACATACCTTCGTCCTGAAAGTAAGAGGCACGCCATTTTAAAGTTAATCCATTTACGCTACGAAACGCTACCCGAATTTAAATTAACTTCGGATATCGAAGTTTAAAGCTGCAGGGAGCATTGCTACGGAGTTATTTTTGCGAAATTCGCTCGGCGAATCGTAACCCCGCCAAGCCAAAATTGTCGGAATGACTCCAAACTAATTTCTATACGATCACAAGCTTCAAGTAAGTATTTCTCCCTTCTGAGCTCCCAAGAAATTGCACATTTTCGATCGTGTTCCGTCAAGTTGAAATATAGTTAATATTTATATATAAAGTTTTCGTTTTTGCCGAATTTAATACTGAAACTAGCCTCTTTCTCCCAGTAATACGATTTCAGTTGAAAAAAGCTGTTAAATACGAATCGAAACTCGCCAGTTAATCAGGAATCTGTGATCGAGGTATGTTAAGGCGAATTTCCTTCGGCAAGTTAGTTTTTTTAGTATTATAACTCAATTTAAATCCCAATAAGAGAATCAGAAGTATATTGATCATGGTTAGCTGTTGTTATTAGTTGAGACCAACATTCTCTGTTTAGTTTGGGATTGACTTGCCCTGTATAGCCCTTCAGGACCAACCCCATGGTTACTAGCTGTGTCGACGCCCGCCAGGGGCGAGATGACGTCGCTCCACAGAGCGGTATGCTGTCCGCGAGGGACGAAGATGGGGTCCCAGGACCTTATACAGTCCATTCCATGACTGGACTATTATATTGCCGTATCGGCACCACACCCCCGTCGAGCCTGGTGCTTGGGGTGCAGATATCAAGAGTCCACTGGACTCAGACACGGCTACAGTCAGGGCCAAGCGGGATCAGTTGCAGACCCTAGGGACTGGTAGGATGGCTATAACTATTAGTTGACCCAGTGTGATCTTGCTAGGGGTATATAGATTGAGGTGTATTCACCAGGGCTTATGGGGGCCCCAGGTGGGTTATTCTGTGCAAGTTGTACCTTCCGGTTTATGGGGGTCAGGTAAGGTTCTTGTTTGCTTTAGTTACTGATAAATTAGATGATAGGAAGTTCAACTACTTAGGTATGATCTTTATCCCTCCATTTCAGTTATTTTCAGTTTCATTTCTTTTATTCAGTCATGTACAATTATTGCCTTACATATTCAGTACATATTGTACTGACGCCTTTTTGGAATGTTGCATTACTTGCCTGCAGGTGCGGATAAACGAGAAACGGGTCCCTCTTAGCTTTCAGCCAGGATTGTCAGACCAGTCGGCTCCTTTCCTCTGGAGCTTGTAGATAGAAGGTTTACTCCTTTTGATTGTACAGTTTATGAGTAGGGTCCCGACCATCATATTACTCTTAGAGGCTTGCGGACTATTTTAGATTCCCTATGGTTAGCTGTTGATGGCCGTGTGGGCCCATATGTGTTTTATCTTGTGTGTTGCCAGTGTGGGGTCATGTTAGATGTTAGTTAACGGCCTTGTCAACTATAGCTTAGTTTAGTAGCAGATTTACTTTTCAGTCATAACTAGACATCATGGTGGCCTTGTCGGCCCGCATAGGGTTCCTTGCTATTATCTGTTTATGGTTAACTGTTTTCTTTTACAGGTGGTTGTAAGGGCTTGTCGGCCGGGGGCTGTATTTACAATCGAGATATAGCCCGTTGTTTTCTTGATTTGATAGTTAGAACTAGCCCTGCACCAAGGTGGGGGCATGACAAACTTGGTATCAGAGTAGGTCGTATCCCAGGGAGTCTGCAAGCCGTGCTAAGTAGAGTTTTGTCTATGAATGTGTTGTGCACCACATTCCATAAGCAGGAGGATGCGAGGCATGATAAGATGGTTACTCTTCTTTCTTATTCAGTCGTGCTATAAAGCTGTGTAGTAAAGGGTTGAGTCTATAAGCTTACCCTATTCTTTTTGTCTACAGAGAAATGTTAGACCCGCGACATGCCACGACTGACAGGGAGCTAGATACCACAGCAGGGGAGGGTACTAGCAGGGTGTCTCAGTCAGAGTTAGCCCGGTCTGAGGACGACAGGGAGACTTCATCTCAGTCTCCCCGACACTCTCCGCCACGCCAGGAGCCACTCGGAGTGGCAGACGTGTCGGCACCACTTCCAGCAGTTCACTTCCAGCAGTTTCCATACCGACACCATCAGATAAGGAAGTTAGGAGTGCCGTCTTTATGATAGCTCAGATGATAGCTGTACAGCGTCAGCCAGTGGCATCGGTGGTTGTAGAGTCTTAAGGAGGGCCAGTAGCTCGAGGGTCGTCTTTACTTTTCAGTCATAAATAGACATCGTGGTGGCCTTATCGGCCCGCATAGGGTTCATTGCTATTATCTGTTTCTGGTTAACTGTTTTCTTTTACAAGTGTCTATAAGGCCTTATCTGCCTGAATCTGTATTTACAGCCGAGATATAGCCCGTTGTTTTCTTGATTTGAGAGTTAGAACTAGCCCTGCACCAGAAGTTCGTATGCTCAGTCAGATCCCAGTAGGGCACCAGGTGCCAGTCATGCCTCCCAAGCTGGGGCGTCACAAAATAATAATTATTTTTTAAAGTAAAATCGACAGACTTTAAGAAAATTAATTGAGTTGCTTGGTTTTTTGTTTTATTTTTATTTTTATTTACAAACACTAAAGACTCCGTCGATTTTTGAAGTGTAAAATTGCAGTTGAAAAGTATAAATAAATAAAAATAATAGAAATATTTTATTAAAGAGCATGTGTGGTTATGTGGTAGAACTGTTTAATGTCATAGTAAATACCTGGGTTTGATTCCAAGTAGTTACATTTTTAATGTATATTTCTAAAAAATTGATGAAGTTCATCATTTTTTTCAAGTAATTATATTTTTTATGTATATTTCTGAAAAACTATTGGATTTCATCATTTTTTTTTAAAAATGTCTCTTATGTCTATTTTTAATTTATCGAAATCCACTGACTCCTTGGAACACTCACCAAAAACAAGGGGCCCACGACTTATCACAAATTAGCGCATTCGCGCTTGCATAGTGGTCAGGAGCAAACTTAGCCAACTGAGAGAGTGATCTTGGGCAGAATTATATGCCCAAGTGATACTCAAATGCTTCATTTTGTCTTATTTATCTATCGTTATGTGTGCATTCTCATGTGATTTGTAGTTAAAATGTGAATTTATACTAACCAACATGATTAGTGTTGTTTTGCAGGTAAAATATAATTTTGGAAAGCTAAGATACATGTTGGTAAAAATCGAGAATGGACTTGGAAGCAAGAAGTGGAAAAGGTCAAGGAAGAGTAGCAAAAATAAGGGCTCCGCGATGGAGCCGTGTCACGTTGCCATCGCGGAGGCATTCTGCCTCGGGTGATTTATTTTGGCCAATTTCAGTGAAGGTTCGCGATTGCACCGTGACACGTTGGCCTGGCTCCACGTTACAGGCCGTGGCACGCCAAGGAGAAATTGCTGAGGAACCTGATTCCAGAGAGGGTCCGCGTTAGCCCCGTGGCACGGAGGGAGTGCTCCACGATACACTCCGTGCCACGTTGCTTGTTATTCCGGGAAAAATTCTCACTAGTATAAATAGCACACTTAGGTTTATTTTTAAACATTCTGACTTGGTTGAACAAGAACGTGGGTTACAGGCAGTTGAGGGGACGAAAATTCTAGGGTTCTTCTCTATCTCTTTCTCTTTTATCTCAATTGTTTGTATGAATTACACTTATTTGATGATGTTTAATCCACAAATGAGTGGCTAAATTCACTTCTTGCTGAGGTTAAGAACAATTGTAGTGGAATGTAATTGTTAATCATTTAGTTTTCATCTTTTCTTCAATGGTTGTTCTATCAATTCTTGTTCTTACTGCATTAATGTTTGGCCAATGTTAATGTATATCTAAAAAATCCAATTTTGATTTTGAAAAGAAAAGAAATTGGAAAGTTGTGAATTGGTAGGATATGATCTCTTCTTAGTTTGGGAAAATTGAGAATTGATTTACATTCAGAATAGAAATATATCTGAAAGTCTTATTAGTCAATTAAGGAATCGGTTTTGTATGGCTAGAACATGAAATTCTTTTATCACAGAAATGTAGGTTGAAGGTTCATGATTCTTAAGTTGGGTAGGATATGAAAGTTTCAATCCATAGGCAATAATTCTTGACTAGAAACCGAAGGAAAGTTTAACTAAATTGTATCGATAAATTACTTCCCTGCATGTTCGTTTTAACCTCAGCATGCTCATTACTATTGTTCAGACTCACTTTAGAATTCTGTCTTAGATTCGTAGAAATTAGGAAACTCAAACTTTCCAAATATTGTTTAATTGGTTGTCTGCATTTTTAAAGTTATAGTTCATTAACACTTAAATTAATTATTACCTTAGTTCAATCCCTGTGGGATCGATACTTGGCTTACTTAAGCCATTTTACTAATTGTTCGACCACGTGCACTTGCGTGTAGTTACCAAACCACCCGAACAAAGAACTTATGGGAATACTTCTTCACACTCATACCTTCTTGTTGGAGGATTGTAAACCTCGATTTTAATTGACCCTGTCCATTAGTTTCGTGAAACTGACTCAGGCCAAATGACAATGTACAGTCTGGACTTCCTCAATTTTTGCACTGTTTTAATAGTGTCGTAAAAATAAAAATGATACTGTATTTTTCTTATCAGATTATCGGTTAACTCATTAAAGAAAATGGCCAAATTGAGATCGAACCAGTAATCTAATAATCTCATAAGATACTAAACCATTACAAAATCAATAACTCAAATCATTAACCCAATAATCCTATTATCAATTTGGATTATTGATTATTCTGAAATTTGCATAGCCCTAAATAGCATAATAAAATATTCTCAAACAGAAAGAATAACTACAACACAATATATATAATTTTGAAAAGACAAAATTGTAACAAGTCAGCGCGCCAGTGTCTCAAGCCCATCGCCCTGCACCCAATTGATGTATCCATCGAGCCTTGGTTCTTGTGTCTCAGGTGCTTTGCTTTGGTCCAAAAGTTTCGAAAAAAATGAGCTATGTTTTTTTTAAAATAATTTACATAAAAAAAAATTTAAAATTTTTTATATATAAAACTAGAATGTTTTTATAAAAAAAATATAAAGTTAATATTTTTTATAAAGAATCAGAACACTATTTCTCGGAAAATGTCTCCCTGGTGTTCCAATTGATCACCAGCATGGCGTGCTGAACTTTATTTACCAGCTATGTTTTCTTCGGCTTCTTCTATGCAGCCCTCCAGCTTCCAAAAATAGTATTCTTTGCACGAATATTTCAAGTGTATCTCCAAACTTGCAATAGTTGGGTTTTCGATAATATTTTCTTTGTCTCAATTTATGTGATATAATCTAATTGAACATACATTTTTTAAAAAAAGTATAATTTTTTTTGAAACTTATGACTTTAAAAAGACATAAATATTTGTATAAATGTAAATCATTCAATTAAGGATAAAATAAATATTTAAAAATTAAATTATACTAAATATAAAAATATATCATTCTTTTTTAAATTGATTAAAAAGAATAATATGTCACATAAATTGAGAAGGAGAGATCAATATTTTTGGTGCTATCCTGAATCTAAGATAGTGATAAGATTTGCGTACATTTTATCCTCTCCAAACCCCACTTAATAGAATATTACTGGGTGATTTTATTGTATCCTGAATCATATCCACATAGTAGTCTATAGGTTATAAATACTCAATTAAGCGGATTTGTTCATGTAATCGATCTATACTCAAATGCATCCAAACAAGTCTCGTCATTAATCCATATTTAATTAACATAAAATCATTTAATCAACATTTTGTCAGTACACAAAATAAAAAAATTATTTTAGTATAAGTGCATGGAGCATAACTCTTAAGAATTTCAATCATAATAAGATTGTCTCTAATTAACTTAATACACATAATAATAAAACACCGTTCACATACATTTTTAAAAGTAAAAATAAAAAATAAAATACTCTAAATGCAAGTAAAACATTTTAAAAGTTAATTGTTTATAGAATTTAATTAGGCATTAACACATTTTTTTTCCCTTTTAACAAGGGAAGATGATTTTTGTCATGTATTTGGATAATAATGTGATGATTTTCAATTTCGATAATCACGTGACACATTAATAATTTGGTTGAAAAAAGAGATTCAAATTTTATTTTTTATTTTTAAAAAAAATACACTTGTAAGTTGTAACATACTTGGAGAAATTCAAGCTTTTTAACCTTTTGTTCACGTTTTTTCAAACCTTTAAATTTTGAACGAGACATTGATAATATGGATCTCTTTACAATTGACCAAGTCTAAATTACTTAAAAGAGGCCACTTTTTGAAATGGATATTAGATACTACTTGCTTTATGCCAAATTATCTACCATATTTTTCTTCTTTTTTTTATATATATATTTTAAAAAATATTAATCATGAGAATGTTTTTATTATATTATTTTTATTTATGTCTTAAAATATAATTCTTCTACATTGAATATCTACTCTATTTATGTGTCATTTTTTTATAATTGAGTTAGTTATAGTATTTAAAAATAATTACTACTCCCTCGGGTGAAAAATAAGTGAATTTCTACTTTTTCTTCAGTTGAAAATAAATGAATGTTTCAAAGTTTAAAAAGGTATATCAATTAAATGTTTTTTCAAAATTATCCTTCTCTCTGATAGATTTTTCAAATACTTAAGAAAAAATTTGGAAAAAAAATAAATGGATAATATTTGTAAAATAACCTGTGATTAGTTCAATTAATTAACTTTCTTTAAGGGATATGTCAGTTGTCAGTTGTCACATCTCAAAAATTTATTTATTTTAAATTAAAAAATAATTAATATCTTATTAAATTTTTAAAATTACAAATAATTTAAGATAATTTAAACTATGACAAGTAATCGATTACCCACTAGAATTTTTTGCATGTTACAATTACAATTGAGTTTAAATATCTACTGTCAATTTAAATATTTATTATAATATCATATACTACTAAGAGTCAATTACAAGCAATAATCTAAAAAAAAGATAGGAGACATTTCATAATCAATTAAATTGTAATAGTCATATAAAAATACTTCAAGTAAAAAAAGGGAAAGGAAAAACTGATAGTTGAGATGTGCTTTATTAAATATTTAATGATAATTCAGATATAAAATTCGGACATTTAATAATTTAGATATAAAATTTAAAAAATTATAATAATTCAAATATATTTTGGATAATTAACTCAACTTAAATACTTAAAATAATAACCACAAGATGCAACTTTTGAATGTCATTCATTGCCAATACAAATGTGAAAACTAGCTCACATAGAACTATTTCTCTTTATTGTCAATTTGTCATATATTTTCCAATCTGTCAATGAAATATAATCCGATTTCCAATCTTTACAAATCATCGACCCCCATCCAAAGAACCTTAATCCCCAAATAAATAAATAAATCATAAAAGTTTAAATTAAAAAGGAAAATTATTACAATTATTTTCCTACTAAAACTCATATATATATATATATATATATATATATATATTCCCATCCAAGAAAACCTTCGACTTTAAAAAATAAAATAAAATCATATTCTTGTTGGTTTTACTATTTCCTTTGAATTTAGATACGATTAAAGACACGTTGAATTACTTGTTAACACACACTACTTAGACATGTTAAAGAATACATTTTATTCAAGCAAAACATCACACAAAAGTATAACATTACAAGTCATTTGAATATGTAGAAATTATTAGTAATAATTTAATAATTTATAAATTTCAAATTCTGACTTCACCTATACTAAAGGAGTGAAAAATAATAAAAAACAATTAAAAGTAAGTGAGAGGAGAGAATATCATTTCAAATTTTGAATTGTAAACAAGTTATCTTAGGAGAATTTTTAAAAGTTATGAAATTATAGAATAAATTTCTAAAACTCCAAAAAGTCACAAAATGGAAAAAAAAATAAAAATCACACCAAGGCTCTTTTGGAATAATTTTTAAAATCTACTTATTTTCGAATACTTATTATTGGATGAGTTTCTTTTTAATAAAAAAAAAATACTTTTAGAATATTAGTAGCCTGCATTTGGTTAAATTGTATGAACAACGACTTTTGCTATAATTTGTGTTCGGTCAATTCTTTTAAAGTATTTTTAAGTGTCAAATTACAATAAAATACATATTATGCTAATTAAAATATAAAAATAATTTTAAAATATTTATTGTTAGATACTTAAATTTTGTATCTCAAAAAAAAGGAGAGCGGGAGAGAGAAACGCTTAAATTGATAAGTATAGATTTATGATAAAAATGCTTTTATCATAAAATAATTAATTGTTTGTTTTTGCTTCTGCTGTCAGGAATAATTTTTAAATTTCTACTTTTTTGATGCAGTTAAAAATTTACTATCACTTAAAAGTCACATATTTTTCTAAATATTTTATTAGACTCTTTTAACACTCAAAATAAATTGTATCTCTTTCGTCTCAAAATAATTTAATTGAGATCGAAGTTTAAGAAATGTGAAACGACTTTGAAATGCTTTAAAACTATTCTTAAAATAAATAAAATTTTAATATAACATTATACCTTTGCGGATGTTTTGCCAAATAAGTGAGGCCCAACATAAGCAAAATGTTAATAGTGTTACTAAACATTTAACGAATAAGAAAATATATTACCTTTTTAGAATTGACTCTAAAAGAAAAACATATCAGATAAATTAAAATAAAAAATATAATTTTTTAAAAAGAAAAATAGTAAAACAAAACACTTAGTAATTTCTTTAAAATCTTGCCAAATATACTATAGTAGTAAAAATGAAAAGTACCAAGATGGACCCTATGACATGGAAAGAAGGATTAAACAATTGAATGCCCTGAAAAAATGAAGTAGAAAAATTAGGAGTGTAAAAATTTTGAAAAACTCTTTTTCTTTTTCTTTTTTCATTTTGGAGTTGAAGAATCAGAAGTTTGAACTATGGACCATCCCGCTCTCACTCCCCACCCACCCACCCAAACCCTACCCACCCCTACCCCTTACCCATCTACAGTGTTATATATCTATCACCACTCTACTTACTTCACTCTCTCACCCCCAACCCAACCCCACCCCCCCTTCTGGAACCACACAGACGAGCTACATTGATTGTATGGCCGATCGGAGCAGGTAGAAACCCTAGCTCTGCAATCGAGGCACCTCCGTTCAACGGTGTCGCAGCTCATTTAGCTGTTAACGATGCATAGTAAGCTCAGCTCCTATACATACATGTTTGATATGTACTTGTATGTGTACATATGGATATGTAAATTGTACTAGTAGGTTAGCTGCAATGTACCACCGCCTTGTAGTGTTTCTCCATGAATAATGGATTTATTTAGAAAATTTGAAATTTTTTTAGCTCTATTTTGAGAAATCCTCGAGGATTTGTTCATGGATCTGTGAGCTTAGCGTTTTTCTTCCATTTTCCTTAATTTCTAGAGTCCTGATTTATTTATTTTTCATTTTTTTTAATTTTTTGAAATATTTATATGGTGCATTTTTGTTGGCTTTTGAGGTTGAAAAACTATTTAATTTTTATTTCCTGGTTACTTATAAAAAAAATTTGATTTGGATTATTTATTTTCATTTTCTATTTTTGTTCTTAGTTGTGGTTTTTACTTTTAAAATTTTTATAGTGCATTTTGGTTGAACTTTGAGGTCGGAAAGCTATTTAATTTTGTTTTTTTTTCTAGTTTCTTTTGAAAAAATATTATTTGGATTTATGAATTATCATTTTCTATTTCTTATAATTAGTTGTCACTAAACAAATTAAATTTAGTTGTGCTTTGGTTTATTCTTTGAGTCTTAAAGCTATTTAATTATATTTTTTCAGGTTGGTTTTGAAAAAAAAATTGAATTAATACTTTTGCTTTGCTTGTGGAATTAGAAGTTAGGAGGAAATAGTTTTTTACAATGGACTTGAATTTCCAATTGAAGAACATTGACAGATCTATCGTGATGTTCTCAGAAAACTTATGCTTATTTTATATTTTCAAGCTTTTTTGTGGATTTGTTGAAGATCTTCAGCTAGATCAAACGAGAGATTTTTTAAACTTACAATTTTTCAGTTGCATTCAAGAGGTAGTGAAATTGGATAAACATTGACTGAGATGAATGATATCTTTTGATTTATTTGTTTATGAATTAAAGTTCTTTCAATCTTCTACATACATTATGTATATCGTATGAGTCCAGTGTGCACCAATTGCTTATATGCTGTATCTACCTTTGAATGGATTGGTGCTAAATTTTGAAATTGAATTGTATATATGACTTAATTTGCAGCAACAATGTAGGAGTAGGTGGTTTTTTGCATTTGTAGAACTTTCCATGCAACTGCTATGTGCTTTCCTTTTTACACCTTAAAGCTTAAGTAATAAGTAAACTCAATGAATGTTTGATGCAGGTTTGTCCCTGATACAAGAGTACAGTGACAGTTGCTCCTTATTTATATAAAGCTCTAGATTTGTGGTGGAATACAATGCAGGTGACTATCACTCTTTAAAATGTGGACATCTGTCATACATGTGGTGCCATTTTTTTGGGATATTACAAGCCAGTTAAAAACACATTCATTCATACCACAAGATGGGAACACAAAAAGCATTATGTTCTTGGCAGTTTGTTATGGAACAGAGCCTTAGATAAGATCTCATCAAATGTTAGATGTAAACATAAAGATATTTTGTCATCAAGTTTTAACACTTTTTATAGTTGCTTCTCTCCACATAATTTCTTTCTGTTTTGAATTAGATGTGATTGTACATGTTTGTTTATTGATGGGGTTTGATCAAATGAGACAAAACATAGAAACTTTTGCCTTCTGCATGTGAAGAAATAGATTTATGTTTTAGCTCTCTTACAGGCTTGGACCTCTTTATTTTTAGTGTACTTCAGTAGATTGCTAGTGGATGTTGGTGGTTCTCTGATATTTATGATGGCTCCAAGTCCAAGTTACTATACCAGTTAATAATAGTGCTTGCTTTTTGACAAAAATCTTCTCAAATCCCATTATATCGCATGATGGCATGTCAAAGACTGATCAGGCACTAGTTATCTTTTTACCATGGTACCTGGACACGTTTATTTTCCAAAACTTTAATGTATGTGAGCTTTCTGGGAAAAATGTCGTTAAAGCCATATTGCTTTGTCCATGTAGTTCTTGCTTTTTTTCAGTTGTGTTTTCTTGTATTGCATATATATTCTTTATTTTTTTCGTCATCAGGCCCTTCACTATAATGCATTTTTGGATGTGCATTGTGCTTAATGCCGAAGAGCTTTGATTCTTTCTTTTCCTTTGACAACACTGCTGAAGAATGATGTTTATGCTGTTCATCAAGTTCTCTGATCCTGCATATTGAGACTAATATTAAGTTCCCCTGCTTTTTAGGTCCATGTTAAGCATCTGTTTCTCCAGAGTCTTTTTCCGTTAGCTTTTTCTTCTATGTGCCATTCTTATCTTTGACTATGGAAAGTTTATGATGATGTAATGTTGGCTCTGCAGTTGTAGCTCTGACAATAGGCATATTACCACCTGGATCAATGAGGAATGCAACTATGACAACTGGATCTTCTAATCTTGAAGTGCCCACTATGCGAATCACAAGAGCACGGGCAAAAGCTTTGGGTTCATCAGGAGGATTACCACCTCTACACCCGGCTGTCAGACAGGATAAGAAACGGGGACTGGTAATGCTGGGAACAAAGTCCAAAAGATCAGCCTCTGATGAGAACAAACCAGTTACTTCTGCTAGCACTACTTCTCAACAGCCTAAGCGAAGGGCTGTTCTCAGGGATGTCACCAATGTGCTTTGTGAAAATCCATACATGAATTGCATCAATGGAAACAAATTTCATGTGAGTTTTAATAGATATGTTATATCATATTTGCTCTTTTGAAATGAAATCATTGTGCAGAACATAATTATTGGTTATTGAACTAGTGTCTTTGTTTCATTCAATGGAGCTTCAGTGCTGAATCTTTTTCTTTGTTTCAAAAGCTTATCAACATGTGGCCGATGATGTCAACTTGTCTTGTGGTGATAGGTTAAGTCATTCTCTGGTAAGAGGAATTCAAAGGTGACACCTGCTATTTTAGTGAAAAGACCACAGCTTGAAGATAGAAAAGAGAATATGATTGTAGAAGCAAAAAAAGTAAAGGTCGAGGAATCACAGGAACACTGTTCACAAGCACACTTCAAGGACCATATATTAACTCAGCCTAGTGAATATATCACCCTCGCTCAGTGTGGTTCGGTTGATCTTATGCCTGTGAATAGGAGTTCATGCAATGGCATTACACTCCTGAATACAACACAAAAAGGTATGATATTGTGTGCTATATGCAAGATTTGAAAGGCTTGGAATTTGTTGAATTCTTTCCCTCTCTTTAAACATAGTTTGAAGTGAAACTACCATGTCTGCTCCTTTGACTTCATGTAATGGCATTACACTCCTTTGAGTTTTAAAAAATGCTAGTTTCTGTTCCAATCTGTGATAATTGCTGCCTGCTTGTTGGTAGGGACCAACAACTAAGATACTTGATAAGCTTAATTTTTCAGGAAACTTTATGATTCTTAAAGTGCTGTTTACAATGATTAATGGGACTGTCAACAAGTTATATTTATATTCAACAGTTGGTACCAATTTGAATTCAATGTTATAATTCCAAGCACAATCTCTAGAATAGCAATATATAATTTCCTCGCGGTTATTAAAGTTCTCTACTGTATATGCAGCAGCAAAAAAGTTTATAAAGCCTTCATTCACTGCATTTTGCTCATTTTTGCTTTTGCACTATATTAAATCTCAATTCAGATATATGTTTCTTTTCCCTGTTTCTCATGCGCGGTTGTTCTGTGTGTCTACAACATTATTTGCTCTCATGGTCAAATACATAAAATTAAACTGTAGGCAAGACAATTATGCAAAAACATGAACTAACTTTTGAACTCCACAAATGCACAATTGCATTTTTATTGATTCCAGAAAGTTTCAAAAAATAAAATTACATTATCTTGGAGAATTTGAAGAAAAGCAGTGTTTCTATTTTTCGTAAAACCTCAAAAGAGAGCTCTTGCTCACTTGTAGCACCATAAGAAGAAATGGAAGCCCTAGACTAACTGGAAGTAAAGAGACAATGTAATACATGTAACAAAAAGAGCGAAGATACCAATTGAGTGCATAATTCCTCATGGGTGATGTCTTTGTGGTTCTATGAGCATAGGTTTCACATCTCCAATATAAAAGGCGTTTTGTGTCATTTTGCTAATGGATGGACTGCAAAACCTTTTTCCAGAAAGGTAAAAAGCAAACTGTTGGTAGGAAAACTTATCAATCTGTTTGATCTTCTGGCTTTGCCTGCAAAATCATTGCATGAAAGCATTACTCGTCTTGAAAGGACATTTTTTCTATTGATATGTCCTTTTTCTGGAAGGAGCTTATTTGTTTCTGTTCCGTCATGCAGATGAAAGCAAGGTTTTCCAGAAACAAGAAGGCTCTGATGCTCTTGGTATTGCAGATATAGATTCAAAACACAAGGATCCACTAATGTGTAGTCTGTATGCTCCTGATATATATAGCAATTTGCATGCCATGGAGGTTAGCATGACTAGTGCATTCCTGTTACTACTTTGAAAATGACTGATTTACTGTTGCTAAGGCTAGCGATAGCAGTGGGCATCTGTAGCCATCTAAACAATATCAATCTTAATGTTGCCTTTCTTAATTAATTAAGCAAATATTATAAAAGAAATATTACAATGAAATAGTTCAAAGAAAAACTTTTTCTTGCAATGTACTCCCTCCGTTCCATTTTAATTGCTAGATATACTAAAAATAGCCGTTTCAAAATACTTGCTAGTTTCAAAATTTAAGAGATAATTAACTATGTTTTTTCAATTCTTCCTTTAGTACTTAATCTCATTCTAAAATGTGAAAAGAGTTATTATTTTATGTTTCCAAAAAATTAATAGGGTTATATTAGTCAAATTACCATCCCTATTAATTTTTTCTTAATGGGTGTGCAAATCTTATCCTAACAATTAAAATGGACAAAGGTAGTAGTGATTTTTTCTTATACTTCTGAACAATTAAAATGGAACAGAGGAAGTAGTGATTTTTTCTTATACTTCTGAACAAGTTAAGGGTACTCTTCCCCTTTCTTCATTAACCTAAGGGGGACCATTTATTATTAAGAAAAGCTTTCTGTTTCTCAATTACTAAATGACAAATTCTTCTCACCAACAGCTTGACCGGCGGCCTTCCTTCAATTACATGGAAAAGCTGCAGCAGGACGTTAACAAGGGTATGCGAAGTATTCTAATTGATTGGCTTGTGGAGGTCAGTTAACTTACTTGGATGTTTTGACAATGCTTAATAATATGTACTTGGATGTTTTGACAATGCTTAATAATATGTGAGATAGTATCTTAAGAAGTATGTTGTGATGTGAGATAGTATCTTAAGAAGTATGTTGTCGTTCTTAATAAACAAGATCTTTTGGCATATTTCTCTTTACTTAAGTTGTGATAGTAGAAAACCTTTTTATTGATTACTTTTACTTTGATCTTTGGATCAGTGGTTCCTTTTTTGAAGGCATCATCAACCAAAATTTTTGCTTCATATTCAAGCATTCTTATCTTGTTCAATTTTTATGGTTTACTTTCCTTCCCGGGAGATCACATATGCTTTCTTTCCTGAATGCATTTCATTGAATGTTAGTTATGATAGGAATTTTCATATTTAGTATAGGCATATTTATAGGGTTTGTTTTGTTCACTGATAAGTTATGTAGTGGTTGTAAAGCGGTTAATACTTAATAGTATTCACTAAATGCCAAGACCAAAAAATCACCAAATGATTTAGCAAATATACATATTTCAAATGTTTTACTATTTTTACTGTCAGTACTTTTCTTTCTTCAATATTTTCATCATAACTCTTGCATTTCTTTAAACCTTTTCTGAAAAATAACGAGGGTCTATTGGAAACAACCTCTCTCCCCTCCCTAGACCCTACTTGTGGGACTGTATGTTGTTGTTGTGCATATTTCAGATGTTTGGTTTATACACCAAATATAAGATGTACAATATATAACATGTTTATGATTTTAACCTTGACAATTGTCCGTTCCAATAATATCCTTAGAGGTCATTTAGATGGAGGGATTAGGAAACATCATTCTAGCATGAAACCGCTTAACATAATGCAATGTTTGGGTTGGATGGACTAGAATAAATTATCTCCACACATATAATGTAGTATTTGTTTGGCAATATAAGAAATCTTTGAATAAGTAATGTGGTGTTTGTTTGAATGTTTGAACTAATACCCATAATAAGTTATGCGGAATTCTATGTATTATTTTATCCGGAATAAAATATGGAATAAAAATATGTGTATTAGCATGATGGATATTAAAGTACTTTTTAAAAAAAAATGCCACTAAAGAAGGTAATTCCTTCATCCATGTATAATTATTCCCTGCAAGACATTCTTACATCATTATTCAACGTATAAATCCCTTCATTATTATTGGTTGCATAATAATCGCTTCATTATAATCCTCGCATAACTAGCATTATATATGACCCTTTGTTTGCACTTCATAAATGAAACTACTTTATCAAAAAGAAAAGAAAAAACTAGCATGCAAACCAATGAACCTTTAGCCTATACATCTCTCCTTTTTCATTTGGAATATCATAAGCAGATATTCTTACTATATGATACATTCATGATTTATATTTCTCTATTAAGAAAATAAGTCTGCTTACTATGATGTAAGGTGCAATACCTTAATGGTGTCTTTGTCTTTTTAAGTGCTCTTATCCAGGTATTTTACCCTGGGTAAAATAATTCTTAAGTTCCCATATATTATTTATGCAAGATATGAAAATGGTAACCAAACCTTGTATAAGTAATCAGGGGTTTATTGCTGGAATTATTTTTGTTTACTGGAAATTAAAAGATCTTTTACATTTCCGTTGTCGATTATGCATATTGATAATAGCACTGGCTTATGGAATTCGGACTTGCTTTTGATGAGCTCTTTTCCTGCTTGTCAAGTATTGGATTGCTTTTCTTGCATGATGGTGAAAATCGTATCCATTGACATCATTTTGTTCACTCTCTTGCAGGTTTCTGAAGAATATCGGCTGGTTCCAGACACTCTTTACCTGACTGTACATCTCATTGATAGGTTCCTCTCTGAGAATTACATTGAAAAACAAAAGCTGCAGCTTCTTGGAGTTACCTGCATGCTAATTGCTTCGTAAGTAATACCTGTTTCTGATATCCATACTCACAGATGATAGGTTATAGGGTAGACTAAGCAGTTTTTACATTTATAAACTTTTAAATCACAAAGATATCCCTTTTTCACCATGGGAGCTTGTGGGAACAGGGACATTTAACTTGGTTCCCTTTTTTTAAGCATGTATGTGCATGTGCTTTTCAACATGGCAATATACTTTGCCCAATTTTAAGAATTATTTGTAGCTTCAGAAAAGAGAAACTATTTGTACTTTCATCTGCATCTTTTCATTGGTTTTTTCTGCAGCAATATGATCTTTTATTTATTTTTGTGCTTGCAGCAAATATGAAGAAATTTGTGCACCTCGTGTCGAAGAATTTTGCTTTATTACAGACAACACTTACTCGAAAGAAGAGGTATGCTCATTCCAATGCTGATCTAGTTGTAGATTTCATTTATGTAGAGAATGAGGTACTTGAACATATGCTATGTGATAAGAGCAGTAAGCCTAATGGGTTGGCTCAGCGGCGAATAGTGTTAACAATCACCTTCTAGTCGCAGGATCAATCCATGCCTGCTGCAAGTTTTCTGTATTTCTTTCCAGATAAAAAATAAGAGCAGTTAAAATAACTTTAGTTTCAATTATTGTAAGAAGCATGTTTGAGTTGCTTTCACTTCTTTAAGTTCATTTTTCCTGTTCGTATTTGGCATTGGTACCCATCCTTGATGTTTAGTTACTCAATATTGAACTCCCGTGTTATGTTATCCTGCTCCAGATGTGTAGCACAGGGCATGTAGGGAGTGTAGAGGCCCACAGTGGTTGAGAGTAAAGGTTGTAGTTTCTTAATATGGTTTTGAACCATCCTCAATTCATGAGCTAACTTTGAAGGGTTAAACCCAAGGTCTGTTTTAACATTTTGTACCTTTATGCATCCAATTAATCTTTCTGAATTTGTCCTTGTAAATTGATAATTGTAGAAGACCCACTCCTTTGCATTCCACTGCTAGTTCTTTTAACTGTCATTCCAGCAAAGTCAATCATGGTAGTATCATTTTTTTCTTTTGCTGGTCCTAACGACATTGTTACCCCATTGTGTTTATCTTCTGCAACGCGAAGATCTAGATTTCCTCATCTAGCTCTGAGCTTTTGTTTCTCTTTTATGATGTCTTGGATGCATACTCCGTTCCTACTTGAGTAATGATCTGAACATGTCCCAAATGTTTCCCTATGTCTTCAATCATACGATTTAAATTTCTCTGTGGATGTGAAATGGCTAATTAATAGTTGCATGTCAATTGTCAGGTAGTAAAAATGGAAAGTCGAGTTTTGAATTTTTTGGGCTTTCAACTTGCTGCTCCGACCACAAAAAAGTTCCTGAGGTACCTGTAATTAGCAATATATGCAGATTTTATTCATGTTGCTTGTGAGAGTAGGCTTCTTATTTGTGCCATTATCCTTTGTTTTTAGGAGATTTGTTCAAGCAGCACAAGCTTCTTATGAGGTATATGAGATAGCACATTCTTCTTTTGATTTGAGTCTTAGAAAATGAAGTTTGTATGACAAAGTAAATTTCTCCCACCTGTAGGTTCCCTCTGTTGAACTGGAATTCATGGCAAACTATTTAGCAGAGCTAACACTAGCTGAATATAGTTTTCTTAAGTTTCTTCCATCTGTTACTGCTGCATCGGCTGTATTTCTAGCCAGATGGACACTTGATCAATCTAACCACCCATGGGTATGCAACTCTTTTTGCTTCTTGATCCTGTGATTTTTTTTGCAATGAATGCAACCTCACTCCGGAAATGGCTTGCAGAATCCAACTTTGGAGCACTACACTAGATATAAGGCGTTAGAGCTGAAAACTACAGTTCTTTTGCTGCAAGATTTACAGATGAACACCAGTGGAAGCACCCTGAATGCCATCCGTGAAAAGTATAGACAGCCAAAGGTAAGAGGCTGTATTGCAACGCTTCTCTTTTGCATGCATCCACATATTTCAGCTGCTCATTACTTTTCTCGGTATAATGAAGCTTTTGTTTGTATTGACAGTTCAAATCTGTGGCAAGTTTATCGTCTCCAAAACCAGTCCAATCGCTGTTCTAGGAAATGCTAGTTTTAAGTCCGGTTGGCCAATTCATGTTTGGCAGATCCATCGCGACTTTCTCATGTGAATGGACATTAATCTTTAACATGCAATAATCTATCCTTCCTGGAAAGGGACTCATTCTTTCGTTCGTCCTCTGTCAAACTTTAACCATTATGTATGGTCCTATCATGTTTGGGCACTAGCAGACCAGCAGGTGATCCAGAAACATGGAGATTTCAATGAAGCGGAGGAACTAAGTTAAAAGAAATGGCAATATGTAAGAAGTAACTTTAACAGCATCTGGGGTAGCTACTTGCTATCATGTGTTTGGAGCTGTTTGAAAAGCTCCTGGTGTTAAGTGGTTCCAACTTTGACATTTCTATTCTTTCATCTTAATAAATCCTTTTTCATACTAGACTAAATACAAGTCTACCAAGGTTACTTGCATAACTTTTCCTTTCGGTGCTCTCTTTTAAGTTCTACTTTTGTTAAGGTGGCGGTTAGGTACTTGTGGTTGGGGGTGTTTGCAGGGGGTTGGGGTTGGTGGGGTTGCTAAACTGCATGATTGTGGACTCCTTCGAGCAATTGAAGAAGGTATTCGTGAGGGGATGTTAGCTCTGCAGACAAAGATTAGGCAAACATCACGATAATAATTCTAATAGGGTGATATTGTATGTCTTCCTATGAAAGCATGGGACATCATCCACTTGCCTTGATGCCAAATGTTGAGAAGCATGGATAGGAAAAGAAAAAATTACATAACTAGCTAGTTACAATAATTAGAAAATTTATTTAAAAAATTACAAAAACTAGCAAAATAATTACAAAAAATAGCAAATTATTTTTATATTAAATTTTCTATACTCTTTCCAACTTACTGCGTTCTCTCTCCAATTATTCCCTTTTTTTCTCTCATAGTAACTGTCCAAAATTAACTGCCCTAGTTTTTCTTTCAAATCTTCCAAGATTTTCTCCAATTATCTCTATCAAAGAAAAAGAAAATTTTCATGAAATTTGCGTTTTTTTAAAAAAGTTTTTGATCTGATATGGATTAATCGAAATTTCTCTCTCTCTCTCTGTCATAGTGACACATTTACAGACTTGAGTTGAAAGGGAGAGAGCCCTTTGAGGCTATTGAGTTTGAGCTTTGAAGGATTTCGAAGGGATTGAATTCCCATGAGAAGAGATTTTGCAGCTCTGTTCGTCTGCGAGTAATGACGATTTTTTTTTTCCGGAAAGGGTTAAATATACCCATGCACTATCAGAAATAGTTTAAATATACCGCTCGTTATACTTTGGGTCCAAATATACCCCTCCTATTATACTTTCGGTTCAAATATACCCCTCCCATCATACTTTGACACAAATTTGTCCTTAATTTTAACGGAGGGACACATGTCAAACTCATAATCAAATAATCCGGTCCCTATTTTTAAATACTCACTCTTTTTAGAGATTCACCCGTTTAATCCAATCCGACCTCTTTTTTTTCTTTCTTTTTTCTTTTTTTTCCGATACCCAAAAATAGATTTCTCTAATATGTTTATGCGACGGACCCGTACCTTTCCCTTTTCCTCATTTTTTTTTAAAATCTACTTTTTTTAATCAATTTTAAAACAAATGAACCCATTCAAAACAAGGAAGATCATTTATTTTTTAGGATTTCAATATTACTCTTTGCTAATATTTCTTTTAAAAGCCGACATAGATCTCAATTTTTTAATCGTAGTTCCAAAAGAAATATAATAATGCAAGCACTACTAATTATAATAATGTTTCTCAATTCATCTAATTTCTTTTGTTATTTTAAAAAAAATAAAATTCATCATAAAAAATAAGCTTTGAAATTTTAGGTATTTTAAATAGTAAAACAAAGATGACAAAAAAAAGAGTGGCCAGATCGGATTAAACGGGTAGATTTCTAAAAAAATTTGGGTATTTAAAATAGCGAGCGGGTCATTTGATTATGAGTATGATATGTGTCTCTCTGTTAAATTAAGGACAAATTTGTACCAAAATATGATGGAAGGGGTATATTTGAACCAAAAGTATAACGTGAGGGATATATTTGAACACAAAGTATAACGAGGGATATATTTAAACTATTTGTGATAGTACAAGGGTATATTTGACCCTATTCCCTTTTTTTATACAACCAATAACTTGAACAATATTGTTTTCATATTAATGATACAATACTAAAATGTATCAATTGATAATAGACTGATACATACATAACTGTTTTAATTTATTTCTGAAACATATATACGGTTACACGCCATAAGTTTTTAACGTTTAATCGGCCTATTCGTATGTTGGTTGAGAGTTTTAGAGTGCCATACGTACGAGGAAAGGGCCCGTGAAAAGGCCGAACGAGTGCCAAGTCGGGATTTTGCGAAAGGAGGCCGAACCAAGCTGCCCAGCCGCGTTAGCCGACGTGGCATGGAGCAGAATCAGCGCGATGGGCAGCGTGCCACGTTGCCTTGTATGCTACCTCAAGTATATATAGGCCTCATCCTTAGATTTCATGTTATTTACTCATATAACTTCGACCAGCAGAGGTAAGGACGCAGAAAACATTTAATTTTCATCCGATTAAGCTACTAAACGCTGTCCAAATCCGAATTAACTTCGGGTATCAAAGTATAAGGTTGCAGGGAGCATTTCTATGGAGATAGTTTCGTGAAATTTGCCCGGTGAATCGTCGTCCCGCCAAGCCAAAGTTGTTGGAATTGCTCCAAAATAATGTCAATACGATCCCAGGCTTAAAGTAAGCATTTCTCCCTTCTAGAATTTCGAGAAATAACGAGGTTTCGACCGTATTCCGTAAAGTTGGAATATAGTTAATATTTATATATAATGTTTTCCTTTTTGCCGAATTTAGTGTTAAAACTAGTTCTATCTTTCCAGTAACACGATTTCAGTTGGGAAGAGCTATTGAATACTAATTGAGGTATGTTAAGGCATTTTCTTTCGGCAAGTTAGTTTCTTCAGCATAGTAGTCCAGTATGAATCACAGTAAAGCATGTCAGGAGTATGTTATCATGTCTAGTTGTCGTTGTCAGTTGAGACTCGTAATTTGTATTTTTTTGGGTTGAATTACACCTGTATAGCTTCCGTGACCACCCCAGGGTTAATAGCTGTGTCGCCGCCCGCCAGGGGCGAGGATATGTCGCTCTACGGAGCTGCATGTCGTCCGCAAGGGACGAAGATGGGGATCCAGATCCTTATATTGCCGTGGTTGGCCTTATACACACCCCCATCGAACGTTTACGCCCGGGGTGTAGATATCAGGAGTCCTTCGGACTCAGCCACAACTACAGTCAGGGGCTGAGCGGGCCTAGTTGTAGACCCAAGGGATCGGTAGGACGTTTATAGCTGGTAGTGGGCTCAGTATGACCTGGATAGGGGTATATAGATTGAGGTGTACTCACTAGGGCTAATGGGGGCCTAGGTGGGTTATTCTGTGCTGATTGTACCTTCCGGCTTATGGGGAGCAGGTAAGGTTTATGCTTATTTTAGTTACTGATAGTTAGATAGTAAGACGCCTCATTTGCCAGGTATGAACCCTACCTTCCTTATTACAGTTATGTTTAGTCCTGATTTCACTACCTCAGTCAGCTTCAGTCCGTTTTCTTTACTTTAGTTATTGTCAGTTCTATTTCTTCCTTTCAGTCATTTGAAGTTACTGCTTTACATACTCAGTACCTGTGGTACTGACGCCCTCTTCTGAGGCGCTGCATTACTTGCCTGCAGGTGCAGATAGACGAGGAGCAGGTCCCTCGTAGTTTCAGTCAGCCGTACAGAGCAATCAGCTCCTTTATTCCAGAGCTTGTGTGATAGAGGTTTACTTCTTTTGTTTGTACAGTATGGGTAGGTCGGGGCCCTGTCCCGACCATCTTATTACTCCTAGAGGCTTGCAGATTGCATTATTTTCCTGTGGTTAGATGATAGCGGTCGTGTGGGGCCCATATGTGTTTTAGACTATATGTGTTGGTCGTGTGGGGCCCATATGTGTTTTAGACTATGTGTGTTGGTCGTGTGGGGCCTTGTTTAGCTGTTGATTGGTGTCCTTGTCGGTCATAGTTCAGTTTAGCTTTTGATTTTACTTTTCAGTTATAACTAGATATCATGGTGGCCTTGTCGGCCCGCATAGACTCCCTATGTTTGTCTCTGGTTAGCTGTTTATTTTTCACAGGTGGCTATAGGCCTTGTCGGCTGGGGGTTGTATTTACAGCCGCTATATAGCCCGTTGTTTTCTTGATTCCAGAGTTAGAGTCAGCCCTGCACCAGAGGTGCTTAGGCTTAATCAGCTCAATAGTCCAGGTACTATTAGGGCACCAGGTGTCAGTCATGCCTCCCAAGGTGGGGCATGACAAACTTGATCTCAGAGCAGGTCATATCCCAGGGAGTCTGCAAGCCGTGCTAAGTAGAGTCTTGTCTATGGATGTGTTATGCACCACATACTATAGGTAGGAGGCTGCAAGGCATGATAGGATGGTTACTCTTTCTTCTTATTCAGTCGTGCTATAGAGCGGTATAGTATAGGGTTGAGTCCCTAAGCTCATTATACTCTTTTGTTTACAGATAAATGTCAGACCAACGACACCCTATGACAGGCAGAAGGTTAGATGTAGCAGCAAGAGAGGGCACCAGCAGGGTGCCTCAGCCTCGGTTAGAATCGGCCTGATCTGAGGACGATACGGAGGTATCATCTCGACCTCCCCAACAGTTTCCACCACGTCAAGAGTCGCTTGGGACGAACGGTGTGACGGCACCGCCTCCTGCAGTTTCTATACCCGTACCATCCGACCAGGAGGTCAGGAGCACGGTGGTTATGCTAGCCCAGATAATGGCTTCTCAGCGCCAGCCAGTGCCACCTACAGTTGCAGAATCCTTAGGAGGGCTAGGTAGCTCGAGGGTCCGAGAGTTCCTAGCACTAAGTCCCCCGCAATTCACAGGGACAGATCGGACCAAGGACCCTCAAGACTTCTTTGACTAGATGCAGAGGATTTTCATGGTGATGCATGCTACACCCACAGAGTTAGTTGATTTGGTGGTATTCTGGCTACGGGACATCGCCATACTGTGGTATGGAAGTTGGGAGAGGTCCCGAGGGAGAGATGTTCCCCCTCCGACCCGGCCCAGCTTCTCAGAGGCTTTCTTGGATCATTACATACCGCAGGAGATTCGACAGACCCGGGTTGATCAGTTCCTACACTTGGAGCAGGGGTCGATGAGTGTTCGGGAATATGCCATGCGGTTTGATTCCTTGGCTCGATATGCGCCAGCCTTTGTGGACATAATGCCAGCCAGGGTACACCGCTTTATTATGGGGCTGAACCCAGAATATGTTGAGACCTGCATCACAGCCACACTGCGAGAGGATATGGATATCGCAAGTGTACAGGCTTTTGCTCAGAATATTGAGGGTATCAGACAGAGGCAACGGGAAATTAGGAGGACAAGTCAGGAGCAGCACCGCAGGGACAGACCGGGTGAATTACAGGAGGAGTCCCGGGGAGGACCTAGGCCACGGTTATCAGATAGGCCGCCTAGACCCCCGCCTCCACCACAACAGCGAGGAGCAGGTCTAGTCGTCGAGGGCAGCCAGAGCCCGGCGAAGGTTCGCGAGCAGTAGGTTCACAACAGCAGAGGGGAGTGGAGCAGAGTGGGTTTACAATATCACTTTGCCCTATTTGCAGTCGACGCCACTCTATAGCATGCAGGTATGGTTCCACAGCATGCTACATTTGTGGACAGGAGGGTCATCAGATGAGGAATTGTCCAGCTAGGGGTCAGGGTGACCGGGATCGACAGGATAGGTCCTCGACAGGATCACGAGCTCCAGCATCCCTGGCAGGGCGTAGGCCCTTAGTTTCAGCCGGCAGAGACCGAGGCAGATCAGGAGCCTCCAGTTCAGGTGCCGGCCCAGACTGTACTTATGCACTACCGGGGCGACAAGAGTCAGAGTCGTCACAAGATGTTGTGATAGATATGATGAACATTTTCTCTCATCCTACTTATGTGTTGATAGATCCAGGATCCACCTTGTCCTATGTTACACAATTAGTGGCTTAGAAGTTTAGTATTATGCCGGAATTGCTTCGGTGACCTTTCTCTGTGTCTACACCCGTTGGTGACTCTATTATAGCCAGAAGGATCTATCGGGGGTGTACAGTAGAGGTTGCCAGTTGTCAGACTACGGAAGATTTGATAGAACTAGAAATGGTTGATTTTGATGCCATTATGGGTATGGATTGGCTAGCTCCATGTTATGCCAATGTCTAATGTTGGACCAAAATTGTCCGATTCCACTTTCCAGGGGAGGCAGTACGGGAGTGGAAAGGTAGTACAGTCACACCAAAAGGTAGGTTTATTTCCTATCTTCGGGCGAGAAAATTGATAGCAAAAGGGTGCATTTATCATATTGTCAGAGTTCAGGATGTTCGGGCAGAGCCTCCCACCTTTCAGTCTATTCCAGTGGTTAATGAATTTCCCGACGTATTTCCATATGAGCTTTCTGGTATTCCCCCAAAAAGGGAAATTGTTTTTGCAATCGATCTATTACCAGGCACTTAGCCTATATTAATTCCTCTATATCGGATGGCTCCTGCTGAGCTCAGAGAACTACAGGGACAATTGAAGGATTTGCTAGACAAGGGCTTTATCAGGCCAAGTACCTCACTATGGGGTACGCCAGTTCTATTCGTAAGGAAGAAGGACGTCTCCCTCCGTATGTGTGTAGATTATCGACAGCTGAATAAAGTCACTATCTAGAATAAGTACCCGCTTCCCAGAATAGATGACCTATTTGATCAGTTACACGAAGCGAGGTATTTTTCAAAAATTGACTTAAGGTCAGGATATCATCAGGTTCGGGTTCGTGAAAGAGATATTCCAAAGACTGCCTTCAAGACCAGATATGACCACTTTGAATTTCTAGTCATGTCCTTCGGACTGACAAACGCCTCAGCAGTGTTCATGGACCTGATGAACAATGTTTTCAGACCATACCTGGACTTGTTCATGATATTATTTATCGATGATATTCTGGTGTATTCCCACTCAGAGGCAGATCATCGGGATCATCTACGGACAGTGCTCCATATTCTCAAAGATCGCCAACTATACGCAAAAAATTTTAAATGTGATTTTTGGCTGAATTCAGTAGCCTTTTTGGGCAATATTGTGTCAAATGCTGGTATACAGGTAGATACCAGAAGATAGAGGCAGTGAAAACATGGCCTAGACCTACCACTCGACTGAGCTACGTGGTTTCTTGGGGTTAGCCGGGTATTACAGAAGGTTCGTGGAAGGATTTTCTACTTTAGCAGCACCTTTAACCAAACTGACGTAGAAGGCAGCAAAATTCCATTGGACTGAGGCATATGAGAAGAGCTTTCAGGAACTAAAAGACAGATTGACATCAGCACCGGTGCTAGCGTTGCTAGAAGGAACAGAGGGTTATGCAGTCTATTGTGACGCTTTGGGTGTTGAGTTAGGATGTGTTTTGATGCAGCATGGTAAGGTGATTGCCTATGCTTCCAGGCAGCTGAGGAAGCATGAGAAGAACTATCCTACCTATGACTTGGAGTTAGCCGCCGTGATTCATGCCTTGAAAAGATGGAGACACTACATGTATGGCGTCCACGTAGATATTTTCACTAATCACAAAAGCCTGCAGTATATTTTCACAAGAAAGAGTTGAATTTGCGGCAGCGTCGCTGGTTGGAGCTGTTAAATGATTATGATGTGAATATTTTATATCACCCAGGAAAGGCCAATGTTGTAGCAGATGCCCTTAGCCGCAAATCCATAGGAAACCTGGCATTACAGCCCGAGTAGCAGGAATTGGCCCAAGAATTACATCAGCTAGCCAGTCTAGCCGTTCGTATAGTAGAATCAGGAGACAATGGAGCGGTAATCCAGAATACCGCAGTATCATCATTGGTTGTGGAAGTGAAGGAACGATAGTATGAAGATCCTAGCCTGGTTCAACTCAGAAATAGGGTCCAACGAGGGGAAATGGCAGATTTCCAAGTAACCGAGGACGGAGTTTTGAGGTATAGGGACGCCTATGCATTCCAGACGTAGCAAGGCTTCGCCAGCAAATTATGGGAGAGGTACACTATGCTGGTTACTCTCTCCATCCAAGTTCGATAAAAAGAGATTTAGTGGTGGTCGGGAATGACAAAGGGGATAGCAGAATTCGTAGCTCAATGTCCCAATTGCCAACAGGTGAAAACTGAACATCAGAAACCAGGCGAACTGACACAGGATATAGCCGTGCCTTTATGAAAATGGGAGGCAGTTAATATGGATTTCGTAGTAGCGTTACCTCGTACCAGGCGTAAATATGATTCTATCTGGGTAATTATCGATAGGTTGACAAAATCAGCTCACTTTCTGCCAGTAAGGGCTACCTTTTCAGCCGAAGATTATGCTGAGCTGTATATTAGAGAAATAGTCAAATTTCATGGTGTTCCATTGTCAATCATCTCTGACAGAGGAGCGCAGTTTACAACTAAGTTTTGACAATCTTTTCAGAAGGGCCTGGGGACGCAGGTTAACCTGAGCACAGCCTTCCATCCTCAGACAGACGGGCAGGCAGAACGTACAATCCAGACGCTCGAGGATATGTTACGGGCGTGTGTGCTAGATTTTGGAGGTAGCTGGGATGAACATCTACCGCTTATTGAATTTGCCTATAATAATAGTTATCATTCAGCAATTCAGATGGCACCTTATGAAGCGTTATATGGGCGGAAGTGTAGGTCGCCAGCTGGTTGGTTTTAGGTAGGAGAATCAACATTGATTGGGCCAGATATTATTCGTTAGTCAGAAGAGAAAGGAAAGCTTATCAGGAAACGTCTGCTCACTGCTCAGAGCCGCCAGAAATCTTATGCTGATGTGTAGCGAAGAAACCTAGAATTTAATGTGGGTGACTGGGTATTCCTGAAGGTTTCACCGATGAAGGGTGTGATGAGATTTGATAAGAAAGGCAAGCTCAGCCCGAGGTTTATTGGGCCTTATCAGATTCGCCGGAGGATAAGCCAGGTGGCTTATGAGTTGGATTTACCCCCAGAATGAGAATCCGTTCACCCAGTTTTTTAAGTATCAATGCTGAGGAAGTGCATAGAATATCCCTCCCGGATTGTCCTAGTCAAAGACGTCCAAATCACCGAGGAGTTAGCCTATGAAGAAGCTCCAGTAGCCATACTAGATCGGCAGATCCGCAGACTAAGAACTAAAGATATTGCTTCTGTTAAAGTGTTATGGCGAAATAAGAACCGAGAGGAGATGACCTGGGAAGCAGAAGATGATATGAAAACCAGATATCCTCAGTTATTTTAGACTTAGTCAGATTGTGCAGCCAGAGGTATGTTGTTATTATTGTTTCATAAGTTGCATTATATACATGTATATGTGGAATAGTTGACTTCAGTCTATTGTGAAATGAATGTCATAGTCTTGTATGGAGTACCTATATTGGACTTTTCTGCGTTTCAGGATTTTTGGATAGTCCATATTACAGGGGAGACTCTGCCGAAATTTTTTCAGAATAAGTCATTGCAAAGTTAAGGTTCTTGCAAGTAGAAGTTTCAGAATAAGTCATTGCAAGGTTAAGGTTCTTGCAAGAAGAAGTTAACATTCGAGGACCAATGTTCTGAAGGGGGGGGGGGTGGGATATTACACCCCGTAAGTTTTTAACGTTTAATCGGCCTATTCATATGTTGATTTAGAGTTTTAAAGTGTCATACGTACGAGGAAAGGGCTCGGGGAAAGGTCGAAAGAGTGCCAAGTCGGTATTTCGCGAGAGGAGGCCGAACCAAGCTGCCCAGAGGGGCAAAGTGGCACGGAGCAGAATCAACGCGATGGGCAGCTTGTCACGTTGCCTTGTATGCTGCCTCAAGTATATATAGGTCTCACCCTTAGATTTCATGTTATTTACTCATATAACTTCGACCAGCAGAGGTAAGGACGCAGGAAATATTTAATTTTCATCTGATTACGCTGCTAAACGCCGTTCAAATTCGAATTAACTTCGAGTATCGAAGTATAAGGCTGCAGGAAACATTTCTACGGAGTTAGTTTCGTGAAATTTGCCTGGCGAATCGTCGTCCCGCCAAGCTAAAGTTGTTGGAATTGCTCCAAAATAGTGTCAATACGATCCCAGGCTTAAAGTAAGCATTTCTCCCTTCTAGACTTTCGAGAAATAACGAGGTTTCGACCGTGTTTCGTAAAGTTGGAATATAGTTAATATTTATATATAAAGTTTTCCTTTTTGCCGAATTTAGTATTAAAACTAGTCCTATCTTTCCAGTAACACGATTTCAATTGGGAAGAGCTATTGAATACTAATTGGAACCCATCAGTTAATCAGAAACCGGCAATCGAGGTATGTTAAGGCATTTTCTTTCGGCAAGTTAGTTTCTTCAGCATAGTAGTCCAGTATGAATCACAGTAAAGCATGTCAGGAGTATGTTATCATGTCTAGTTGTCGTTGTCAGTTGAGACTCGTAATTTATATTTTTTTGGGTTAAATTACACCTGTATAGCTTCCGTGACCACCCCAGGGTTAATAGCTGTGTCGCCGCCCGCCAGGGGCGAGGATATGTCGCTCTACGGAGCTGCATGTCGTCCGCAAGGGACGAAGATGGGGATCCAGATCCTTATATTGCCGTGGTTGGCCTTATACACACCCCCGTCGAACGTTTACGCCCGGGGTGTAGATATCAGGAGTCCTTCGGACTCAGCCACAACTACAGTCAGGGGCTGAGCGGGCCCAGTTGCAGACCCAAGGGATCGGTAGGACGTTTATAGCTGGTAGTGGGCTCAGTATGACCTGGATAGGGGTATATAGATTGAGGTGTACTCACTAGGGCTAATGGGGGCCCAGGTGGGTTATTCTGTGTTGATTGTACCTTCCGGCTTATAGGGAGCAGGTAAGGTTTATGCTTGTTTTAGTTACTGATAGTTAGATAGTAAGACGCCTCATTTGCCAGGTATGAACCCTACCTTCCTTATTACAGTTATGTTTAGTCCTGATTTCACTACCTCAGTCAGCTTCAGTCCGTTTTCTTTACTTCAGTTATTGTCAGTTCTATTTCTTCCTTTCAGTCATTTGAAGTTACTGCTTTACATACTCAGTACCTGTGGTACTGACGCCCTCTTCTGGGGCGCTGCATTACTTGCCTGCAGGTGCAGATAGACGAGGAGCAGGTCCCTCGTAGTTTCAGTCAGCCGTACAGAGCCATCAGCTCCTTTCTTCCAGAGCTTGTGTGATAGAGGTTTACTTCTTTTGTTTGTACAGTATGGGTAGGTCGGGGCCCTGTCCCGACCATCTTATTACTCCTAGAGGCTTGCAGATTGCATTATTTCCCTGGGGTTAGATGATATCGATCGTGTGGGGCCCATATGTGTTTTAGACTATGTGTGTTGGCCGTGTGGGGCCTTGTTTAGCTGTTGATTGGTGGCCTTGTCGGTCATAGTTCAGTTTAGCATTTGATTTTACTTTCCAATTATGACTAGATATCATGGTGGCCTTGTCGGCCCGCATAGGACTCCCTATGTTTGTTTGTCTCTGGTTAGCTATTTATTTTTCACAGGTGGCTATAGGCCTTGTCGGCCGGAGATTGTATTTACAGCCGCTATATAGCCCGTTGTTTTCTTGATTCCAGAGTTAGAGTCAGCCCTGCACCAGAAGTGCTTAGGCTTAATCAGCTCAGTAGTTCAGGTGCTAGTAGGGAACCAGGTGTCAGTTATGCCTCCCAAAGGTGGGGCGTGACATATATATTGAACACATTATAATAGTATTGTTGCAACTTTGTTCATCTACAAGTAACGATAATTTTTTTTTGATAACAATCAATTACTTGAACAATATCATTTTCATATTAATGGTCATTATATCAGTCTCTTCTCCTTTATTTTTTTGGATACAATCAACTACTTGAACAATATCGTTTTCATATTTCTTATTACTTTACAGAAATAAGTACCCTCGTTTTAATTTATTTATTTAATTTTAATTTAGCATTAAATTAAAAAAAATAAAAAAGATTTTTAAATTTTATGCTTTTAAATTAGAAATATGTACTCCCTTCATTTCAATTTATTTGTTTATTCTTTTTTAGTTCATTTCAAAAAGAATATCTAACTTTACACATGACACGTTTAATATCACATGATTAAAGAACGCTTTGATATATTCTACATATTTTTAATTTAAGACCAAGAAATTCGACCTATTCTTTACTTTCTTAAACTTTGTGTCAAATCAAAATTAGACAAATAAATTAAAGCGGACAAAGTGAAATATACCAAAATATCTTTTAATCTTCTAATCTTAAACATGTTACATTAAATATATAATTAAAAAATTATCAAAAAATAAAAAATAATAATTTTTTTTAAAATAAATTAAAGAAATAAGGCAAATAAATTAATACGGGTGAAGCATTGCTTTTTCTTTTTTATCGTAGTTGTGATTGTGGTCGTACTCTTCTATGGTATTGTTGAAAGTCCAAATGTTTGGCTGTAAAGTACCCCTTTACAGCACATAAAAATAGTACAAATAGTACAAACAGGTGCCTAAAAAATTCAATTTATGCAACAGCTGAAAAACTTTTCTACTACAAATTTTTCTCTTTCTTCAAATAAATTTATTAGACTTTGAGAAATGACAAGAGTCTCTTAACCCCCAAGGAGGGACAGGTTGAACTACCTTAATAATTCTAGGTTCAGATGAATTTAATAATTTTTATTCAAATAATATATTATGTTAAAAAATATATAAAAATATTTAGTTTAAAGCTAATTTATTATTGTATATTAACTTAAAATTACAAAAAAATTTATAATCTTAAATACGCTTCTCCCCACAAGTCTCCAAGTCTCATGATGAGGCACATTCACAGCTTTTAAGCTAGTGAGTGCAGAAATATCACTATAAAACCATTTTTTAATATTAATTGATGGGAACTCAATATAAATATGTGGTTGGGTGGGCAAAATGAAAAGGTAGTTATTAGAAGCTTCTAAAGATGTATGTACAAATTAGTGAATATTTTTTTGGCATGAACAACAAAAACAAGAAATGGTGTCAAACAAATTGAGCTTTAAGAGAAACCTCCCTATTTTCTTTTCACCCAAGCTAGCAAAGCTGAAATCCAGGCAAGAAAGTGATGAAAATATCAGCCATTTAGATAATAATATAGGCCATGGCAAAATGTTCAAGAAAGTAAAAGTAAAGAAAACAAATGTTAGTTTATCCCACTACCCGCGCCGCGCTCCTCCCGGGAAGAAAGAAATTTGATGAAACAACACAGTTGTAGCACTAAGTTACAACAGAGTTAAGGCTGTCGTCGGTGTTGATCTTCAAAAACCTTCTGCACCAGACAACAGCCATTTTCCATCCTACGCTGATGCCATTCTTTGTTTCTCCATAACTTCCTAGATTCTGTGGAACATACACAGCAAAAACACACGGGGACTAGGATAGAGTGGAGTCACCTCTCAGCAACTGATTGAAGTTGCCAAAGGCATTACCAGGACAGCGATGTTTCCAGCTACAGGTGGACGTAGACTCGCTGCACTCTCCAGCTGTTCCCATGCTTCCTTCCGTTTTTCAGCTTCCAAGTTTATTTTCTCCTGCTCTTCCTTGTAATGGGAATGGCAAGCCAGGAAAAACACATCATCCATTTCGGAGAACATCCTCCTTACATTTAGACTCAAGTTCTGCACAGCATGATTCCAGTGGTTCTGAGCATTGCTTTCCACAGCTGGGAATATAATTGGGAGAATCACATGCCGGTTATGTGCAATCAAATTGACAATTTGGTCATTATTCCAAAGGAACAGAGCCCTTTCAGCTACCTGGACAATAAAAGTTTGTTTAGTAGGATGACAAATAACTGACTTTGAAGTTCCGAGAACAGTATAGTAGAAACGTTCTAGTAAAGGCAATAATCAGACACACAGAGAGGGGGCATAGCGGAGGGAAATTGAGACAAATCAGCATCATGGCTGTCAAGCATCACAACCTGGGGTAACAGATAACAGAGCTAATGCAGCATCAATGAGATCATCACGTATGGCAACCTCTCTAACAGGAAAGGCCTGAAGTTCATATCTATCACTCTCCACCAGGAGGAAAAGGGTTTTGGGAGAAAACTCAAGAGTGAAGAAGGGATGGGAAGAACAGGAGAAGGGGTTTCAGAAACTAACCAACAATGAACTAAAAATTTTTTTAGACCATTTTGTCATATACTCATTCCCCTCTCTCTCTCTCTCTCTCTCTTCCCCATCCAATCCCCACCCACACACCATTTTTCAAGTAGAAGCGCCACCAGTATTTACATGGAAACACAATTCATAAACATAGGCCTCGCTCTTGGTTCAAGATAGGGTAAGATCTGCGTACACACTACCCTCGCCGTCCCCACTACCTCCCCAAACCCCACCTGTGGGATTATAATGGATTTGTTGTTGTTGTCGTCCTCACTCTTGGTTAGAAGATCGTAATTAGTCGCGAAAACATACTATATGCCTTAGAAGTGAGATGCTATAGTTTTTAGAAAATTGTGCCCCCTGAACCCAAAATATCCAGCCCCAGCAATAAAAGAAAATGGAGAAGAACCGTAAAGAGGAAAAGTAGAATGTAAGAGCTGAGTATAAGCGAAAGACAAACCTCCTTTGGGTCCATGCAGTAGGGCTTCTTGGAAATTACATCGAGTAAGAGAAATCCACAGAACAATAAGCAAGTCAAGATTCTTATGCCACAACAAAAGGTTGGGTACTAATTTTAATAGACACCATAACATATGACATGACCCGGCACATTGTTAAACCCATGTGGCACCATATAACGATTATTATCCAAAATACCTGCTAGAAAGACTTGGATAAACTAATATCACATTATCCAACCCCCCTCACAACAAACACCTCTTCAGAATATGGTGGTGGCATTCATTGAAGCAAATGACTGATCGACGTCAAAAGATTTAGCCAAAAGCACCCAGGATACTTGGTTTTTTCTAGTTAAATCTGTCAAAGATCAAATTAATTCTTTCGATCTCTCAGCCTCTGGAACTCCAATTTTTTAGACTAAGAATGAACAAAGATACTTAAATCAATGACTGAATAATACAGATTAAGCAATATATCTAATTCTTCTTATTGACAGGTTTCGTGATGAAATTTATTAAATTGATCCCAGAAATGCCCTCGGAAACAGTAATAGAGCTTCTTCTTAATCACTCTTCTATCAATTGTCATCCCCTTGAAACCACTTGTTTACCCAGTTCATTCTCAAGACTATTGTTTCATGTCGACAACAAAAAATCATGAACATTCTCTTGGGGCTGGACAAGTCTTTCTGGCTCCGTAATCTTAAGTTCTCAACTCATTGCTGAAACATTTCAAACTAAACGAAAAACTCCAGTCCGCGATCTAGAAATCTATTTGAGGCAACTCAGCTATTAGTAAATTTGAAGTTTTTCATGTGTAAAATCCTCACAGCTAAAAATGCATGTAAATCTGGAAGGATCCTGATTCTTTACAAGTCAAACAACCGGATGAAGAATATATCAATCAATCAATTGCACTTCCACCCACGTTAGCCTTATGAATCCTCTGCATCAATTAGAAGGAGAAATCTTATCACAATATTTGTTCATAGATCCTTGAAGAAACCATATCTAACCAACAATTCAGAAACTATGTTACAAACAAAAGTAAAACTATAATACAGTCATGCACACACACATATACATGTCTACGGACATAATTATTACCTGAAAATGGTAACTATTGATGCAGCAACCTATCCGCCAGAACAATGGAACCATCACTTTTTGGAACTCAGCCATGTTAATAACTTCCAAAATTTCTTCCAACTCACTCAAAAACATCACCTCCTTCTGGGTATTAGTGATAGGCCAGTACTTCAACAAGCCCCTGATCACAGTGCTAGCCAATTTGGGATCCTTCTCTATGAACTGGGTAATACAATATGATAACTGTTGAAAGTAAATCCCCAAGGATTTTGGCTTGTGCAAGGGAATCAAGGCCCTTGACAAAAAGATCTTGTGCTCCTCTTTCAATGGCAGAGCAAACCCTGTAACCACACTTCCAAAAATCTCCAACAGTTCAGCAATCCCGTTATGTTTCTCAGACTCAAACACAACACGGTAAAACACATTGCTTATACTCTTCCTTATAAAAGGCCTGTGGACCATAAACTTGCCATAAATCCTATGCAAAATAGCTTTCAAACAATCTCTTTCCCTTGGATCTTCAGAATCAAACAAGTCAAGTAATTTCAAGATGAACTGATGATTTATATACTTCTTTGCAACCTTAGCTTCTAGAGAAGAAGATGTTACAAACTTAAGCAACAGATCATACACAATTTGCAAGTGAGGCCAGGCAGGGTCAAAAGTAGGCTCATCATCATCATTTTCGCTGGTGTGGCTATTACTAGACCGATAATTAGGAGGGAAAACCCGGAACAAATTAATAGCACATGTTTTACACAATGCAAGAATTGCAGGTTCGGAAAACTTGGGTGGATTAGCAGATACAAAATCCAAAAGCTCAAACAATGTGGCCCTTTTTAGTTCCTTTTCTGCTACATTCTTAGTTGGGTCCCTGAAATCAAAGTCTACACAGCAGAGGCTTAACTTACTGATAAAAAGATTCATCTTTTCAGAGCTGGGAACATCTTTGAAGGAAATCAGAGGCTCAATCCCTGCAATCACACTTGCTGGGAACACAACTGAGGAAGTCCTCCTTGGGGCACTATTAGGCCTTCCAGGACCCAAATTTGAGCTTGCATTCGGGCCGTGTGAGCCCGAATTGCCTCTTGCGGAGTCTACTGACTCAGATTTCAGTGATTTCCTCGGAAGCCTACTCAGAAAATGCTTCCACATGGTGATTTTCACAATCTATAACACAACAGCAGACTCAAAACAGATACAGAGGGTAAAAGAACACTCAAATCGAGGTATTACTGGTAAAGGGCAACAACCCTAGAGTTATACCGTGTCTAGTACAGACCCAAGATCTAAGCCGAAACCCCATTGGCGAAAACTTTGAGCTATACCCACGAAATGGGGTGCCGTAATCTTCAGCAAGAAGAAAGAAAAATCAAATCTTTCCTCATTATGACTGAAAGGGTGTTCAGATCTTGATTACAAAGAGGGAAAAGATTGAGAAAATGCAAGAATCGTGTAAAGCTGAAGCCTTTTTGCTCAATTTTACAACCTTGGATTCTTTAAAGAGAGAGAGCCTAGATCTCATACACATTCATTAGAACTATTTATATACGTATACATGATATGAAAAGATTCAGATATTGCAGAGAAGGGTGGGGAGGGTGTCAGAATTGTGGGTTTGTTGCGTGGGTGGTGGGTTGATGGGAGGGAAGGAGATTTAGATGCTGATAACAAGGCTGAAGAAAACAAAAACGTCATTCATCATTCATGTCTCCGTGCACTAGTACTATGTACATTTATACATGTGAAAACACAATAATAGATAAACAAGCAGTGAAAATAGCTTTCTTCTTCATTAGGAAAATTTTGGGTGTTGCAGGTAGGGGGGGTTGGGGTAAAAAGGGTAGGGGGGTGGGGAACAAAGGTATGGTAAGTGGGTTTCAGAGCTTAATTATGAACCTTGGCATGGATGCATGGTGCAGAGGGAAAATGGTGAAAGTCCATCATTGTTTGTTTGTATCTTTTTGACAATAATTTATTAAGTAGCAAGTAAGTTAGAAAAAAAGGGGCAGTAATTTGAATGACTGGCTTACTTTTTATTTCTTTCACAATAATGTTCTGCTTTTTTCTTCTTTCAAATTTTTTCTTTTCTCGATTTGTGAGATGGTTTTATTGCTTCCTTATTTCTGAGAGAATACAGGTGGGTCTCAGCCTCTCAGCTTCGGCCTCGTGGAAGAAAAATGAAAAAATAATAATAAATTGTAAAGAGAGCAGAATCACCACACAAATTTGAAAAAGATCCTCTTTTTCTTAGGGTTATTGTATTTTTACTTACATTTTCTCTTCAATCTTAGCATTTATTTATAATTTAAGAAAATCACAAAAGAAAGTATTTGTTAAACTTTTTCTAAAAAAATTCTTTTTTATGAAAAAATATTCTATATATGTGTTAGCGATGAAAAATAATAGATATTTATTAACTTAGTTGTGGTGCACATAAACTGATTTAGATATTATAATTGTTGATGAATTTTTTCAAAAAATTTTATCCGATCGCAAAATATTTGTCAATTATGAAAAAAGAAAAATAATTAAAATTTAAATAAACTTTTATTTTTAAAAAATATTTTCTTTACAAAACTTATGAAAAGAAATTCCAAATTTGTTCAAACGACTTATGTTCTTCTTTCTTTAAGAAAAAAAAATAGCATGAGGGTCATGAATAAAGTGAAAATTGAACTAGATATCTCACCTGTACTATTAGATTATTAGTTTTGTTGGTTAATCTCTTCTAATTCAATTCATTTATTCTCTTTTTAGCAATATTTGTCGTTTTTTAAAATAAAAAGTCTATTTAATTTATACGAGAAAGCATTATAAATCTAAAAAATAAATAGAGATAAATAGCATGTTTTGCCGAACTTCTCAAATCAACTTATTTTGAAAAGTATTTTTTTTAAAAGTGCTTATCAAAAAAAGTATTTTTGGTGAGAAGCAGTTTGTGTTTGACCAATAAATTTAAAAAGCACTTTTGAGCAACAATTAGTGTTTGGCCAAGCTTTTGAAAAGTGTTTCTAAGTGTATTTTCACAAAAGTGTTTTTCAAATAAGTGTTTTTGGGAAGAAGCTATTTTTTTAGCTTATGAAAAACAGTTTCTGCTACTTCCTAAAAGCACTTGTTTTCTCTCAAAAGCTTGGTCAAACACATCATTTTTTTAAAATAAGTGCTTTTTAAAAAGAAAATATTTTTGACCTTCCAGAAGTTTGACCAAACAGGCTAAAAATAGGCATTTGGCCATATATTCTAAATATTTTGTTACTTTATTTTCGATTGAAGATGGACTTTTGCTTTGGTATATTTTTTGTAAATAATATTTGAAACAATGTTAATACTTGAATATACTTATCAAAAGTGAAATTGATAGTTTGTTTGGCAAAACTTTTAAAATAAGCCTATTTTGAAAAGTATTTTTTTTAAAAGTGTTGATAGTTTGTTTGGCAAAACTTTTAAAATAAGCCTATTTTGAAAAGTATTTTTTTTAAAAGTGCTTTTTTGAAAGTACTTTGTGTTTGACAATAAATTCAAAAATTACTTTTAAGCAATAATTAATGTTTGACCAAATTTTTTAAAAGTGATTTTAAGTGCATTTTTCTCCAAAAAATACTTTTAGAGAAAAGATATTTTTTTAACTTCTGAAAAATAGTTTTATGTTAATTTCCAAAAGAAAAAAAAACTTGACCAAAATACCTCATTTCTTAAAATAAGCATTTCTTTTTTTAAAAAAACAAACATTTTTGACCTTTCAAAGCTTAGTCAAATCGGCTATGAACTGTAAAACAGGTTATATATTATTTTTTTAATTTAAAATTTAACTTTTAATTAAATCTTTTATTTTCATGATTAAATACTATTTTTAAATTTAAAAAAAAATATTTAAATAAAAAAATAATTTTTATGACCAAGGAGTGGAAGGTGTACATAGGAAAAGGTATAAAATGATGATTAATTAAAATTAACAAGTACGAGATGTATTAATCGTAAATAAACTAGCTTACCTCTCTCTACAGCTTACCTCTCTCTACATTTTGTATGATGCAATTTAATTACTAGTGACATCAATAATTTCTCTTTAAAAATATGCATGTAGTAGTACAATTTGACACACCTAATTACATTACAAATAATTCTGATATTTTAGCATAATAATAGTTCTGCACACATGCATTTTACAGAAGAGATATAGCTTGTAATAACGTTTTAAATTAAAATATTATAATTTTTAAATTTTTTTTTTTTCTTATTTGATGCTAGGTATTTATTTGAAAGTCCGATTAATTTGGATTCGCTCTGAAAAGTTTCACATTGGGAGATAAACCGCTCCTTAACAAAGACAACTCCATACTCAAGACTCGAACCCGAGACTTTTGGTTAAGAATGAAGGAGTACTTATCACTCCATTACAACCTTTGATGATAACTGCTTTTGTTTCCGGTTAAAACATAATATTTATTGTTTACTTCTTCTTCTTCTCTTTTTTCATCAAAACGATGACCACCTTATTCATTCAATAACAAAGTAAAAAAAGTCATGATTTTCATATACAAGTCATATAAAAAATTATTTATCTCAAAAACATTTATCTACTGAAGTCCTTGAAAAACTAGCTAGACGATAATTATACTTAATCTTGTTCTTTCTAATAAACGAGAAACGCGCGAACTATATCTGAGATACTCTTTAGCTGACTATTTTGCACTTAAGTACTTGGGGTCCTCTGATCTTAACTATTTTCTTTGGTATGAAAACATCATCCTTTATTTCATAATGTTTGGCGGGAGTGGGCATAAATATTGAAGAACTGAAAAATCGAACCGAATTGAATTAATTTGAATTTTTGATTTCGGTTCTTCGATTAGGTGTTCGGTTTTTTTTTTTTTTGAAAAGTTCGGTTCTTCAATTTGATGTTCGGTTTTTTTTTTTTTGAAAAGTTCGATTCTTCGATTTGATGTTCGGTATGAGAGTCACGGTTCTTCGATGCACCAAAGAATCGAAGTTTTATTAATTATATTCTAAAATAATATTTAACTTAAGTTTTAAAACTCAACTCATTTGAAGTTTGAGCCTTCATTTCAGATTTTTCATTTAATCCAAAAATAGTCAAATACCCAAGTCCCAACCCAATTCAACATTTAAGTTTAACCTAAAAATTTGTCTCACCACTTAACTTATAGTCATATACGATATACTACCAGTCCCAGAAATCAAGAAATGTTAATTGTTAGGTGTTAAGGCAGTAATTAGTTTCTAAGTTTCAATTATATTTTATTTGTAATGTTTTAAAATATGCTAAGTTTTTGATTGTTGTAGAAGTTATACGAAATAGCATTTATTGAAAATATTTGTTTCGTGTCAAATATCTTAATAATTTTAACTCAATTTATTTCTCACTTGCACCGAAAATCATTTTAAAAATACCAAATTAAAATTAAAAAAATCAAATTAAATCAAATTAATTTAATTTAATATATAATGCATATCTTTTTAAAATCAAAAATTTAAAAACTATACCAAACTTTAATAAATCAGAATTGAAGAATCGAATTTCCACCCGCTTTGTCAGGCTACACATATACATCTGAGAAGTGAGACTTCCTCACCCATGGAAAGTGTGAGGCCTATTTTTACTCCAATGGTTAGTGCGCTACAATTATCTCGATTCATGATCACACTCCTTTTCATGATGCTTCCATTTATAAAAACACTGGTTAGGATAAGCTCGGCGATGTCCGGCCCGATATAAATAACTTTATATTATTTATTATATATTATATAGCGAATAAATTAAAAATAATTATTTATAAATATAATGTCTCACATGAATAAATGCACAGAAAAAAATAAGTAATGTTCATTAATTTAGAAAATTATTATGTCTTAAACGGTATAAAATTATTAAATTATCCTAATCGACATACCTACAGGAAATGTATTTTTATTTAAAGACAAATATTAAAATATTTTGAAATTATCAAATTGCCCCCGTCAACAAGCTCCGTCAACAAGCAAACATGTTGACAGGGAGGTGTCTGCTTAACTTTAACTCCCTCTTATATAATAAGAGAATACTCAAACGCGTAAACTTGTAATTTATCACTTTAAAATCATTGTTATTATTTTAATAAAAATAAGGAAATTCCTAAAATTATTCATATCTAAACTCATGATGAAGCTTTGTTTCATCCAAATTATCAACTAGTTATCTTCAAAATCATCTATACTTTTAGAGAAAACAATAAAATGACACTCTTTAACAAACTTAGACTACTATAATTTCATCCAAATTATGGACAATCTTGATTGTTGTAGCACAACGACTGCACTAGGAATATTAACAACCCATGTGTAGTTCTCCTTTATTTGCATAAGTGATAAAGGATAAGAGTAACGTGAGTCCTTAGCCACCTAGATTAGTTAGTCTAATTCAAACTCATTGTAGCTTACCCTATGTATACATCTATCTATCTTTTATATCTATGTTAAAAGTAGGAAGGATAAAATTATTATTTTATTACTTTTCTAAATATTAAAAATGCTCTATATCGGCTAATGTAAAAAAAAATTAGAAGTTTGATGACCTTAAAATTACAATAAATAAAAATATATGTATCTAATAGTGTCAGTGAGTGTGAGCCTGCATTCTTGCGGTTCTTATCCAAGTTAATACGATGGTATAATTATCATTTAATTATTTTCTAATATTTTAAAATTTGAAATCAACTAAAATTTAACTTGTTAATTTTTTTCTTATTTGAATTATGTAGGAAATTTTGATATTAAGGATTACGTTAAATTTTGTAGGAAAGTGCAAAAGAATAATGTAGGAGTATGTTAAATTTTCTAGTAAAATGTTAAATAAATAAATTAATTAATTAATTAATTAAAAAAAAAGGAGTTTGTTGATTTTTTTATCAAAATGTTAAAAAAAATAGTATTTTGTTGATTTTTCTAGCAAGATGTAAAAATTAAATGTAGTGATATAACAACCTGTCCGATCGTTATAGCACCTTGACGACATAAATGTGGAAAAATTTAAAATTTTTGCAAGTTTGGATTATGTCCCCGGATTGAGGGATTATGTGTCAGATAAATTTAGAATGGACTAAGTTGGAATCAGGTGGGCTCAGTTGCAGGGCCGCCGTAGCGGGCCGATTCCGCGTTAATGGGACCGTTGTAGTGGAAGAGCCTTCGCTGCAACGGGCGACGCGAACCAAAAATCCTGTAATATTATCCAGGTTTAGATTTAGAAACCTATTTCCATATTGTTTAGTGAATAAAAACGTCCAGAAACAAAAGTTAGGATTTCTAACAAGGAAAGAAAATAAGAAGGCTAGAGAGGGCAAAGACTTCACTATCCGCCATGATAATTCTCCACAAGAACTTGAAACTCAAGGCAAGCATGCAACTATGGACTTCTTGACGACAACGCGGCGCCCAGGTAGGTTATGGTTTACTTATGTGTTAGACTTTGATTAGCAATTCATATATATGTGTGTGTGTGTGTGTGTGTGTGTGTGTGTGTGTGTGATTGATGTGCCATTGATGAGTGAAAAGGAAGTTACCATGCTAATCACCACTAGTCAGACTATAGTCCGTAGGTAAATACGAGAGGGAAGTAATCGAGAAAAGATAAGAAAGAGGTGATAAAATTATCGTGCAATTACGTGGGTACGAAGAATCTTGAGTCTAGACCGTTAGATTTCCGTCTTAGTCGGAAAATCGTAAGGGCTACTTCTAAGGTATGCCCCGAATAAGGGACCAAATTATGGTCATGGGTGTAGGTGTTCATATGATCCATGTGTTCGTATAGGTTAATGAGCTAATAGTTCACTTTCAATAGTTTATGTGTTTATGATTCTTATGTTACGAGTGAAATTGATTATTGTTCCCTAAGAAAGAAGGGTAATTCGGCAATAAGGATTGATTAATATGCATATGCTTAGTAGGTGAGCTGATTGCGAAGAAACACTACAAGAGAAATCTAAGGGGAGAGCTTGATTGAAGTGCTGCCTAAGAAGTGCTGCTGCAGCAACAAAATAACCGCTGCGGCGAGACTGCTATCGCGGCAGTGATGCCGCTGCAGCGAGGCCTAATCTAGCGAGCAGGCTAGTTTACACCACGATTTGAATTATTTTTGAGAATAGCGTAACGTAATGAACAACTGATTGTGAAATGGCCTCTAGCCATGATTGTGTTATAAATTGTATGGATTAATTCTTGTTGTTGAATGAAATTTCATTAACTGAATTGAACTGTAATATACTGTTTCTGAAACTATAGGTGAATTTGTGGTAACTAACTAAGAAATTGAGGAGTCGTGTTGAAATAGAAGAATGAGTTGTCTTTATGTTGAGATGAGAGGCTCGCGTCTGAGATGAGTATCCGAACGAGCGGGTTACTACAATTAAACCTATGCTTGAATACTTGGATATAAGTGGCTCGCGTCCAAGGTGAGCATCTAGGCGAGCAGCATGGATGAGTAAACAGACAGGTATGACTGCATGTTCGTATGCCTGGGTGTACGGTACATGAATTTCTAGAGTTCTTTGCAAGTCATGAATGGAAGGGCAAACATAAAAACCTTCTGGTATGTGTATACAGTGATGTGATGGAGGCGTGTACCCAACATATCATCGATGGTATGACTTTGAACGGAGATTTGTACAGGTATAATATGATATGCATGTAACTGCGAGATAGAGATCGTACATGTATGGTATGATATACATACGGCTGTGAGACGGAGATCAGAATAGGTATGCATATGAGTTACAGATAACAGATATACAGAGGTAATACGTGATATGTCGATACGATTCGGGCAGGATGTGAGGAATACAATGGTGAGATGATATGTGATGAGATGATACTTGATGCTATGATGCAGGTATGATACTTCTTGATGCAGTTTGATACTGAATGATTCGGTTTGGAATTGTGGAGGTGTAGGTATATGCTTGCACCCTTATTTTTGGAGGACCTAACTCCAGTTGTATTGTTTGATATTTTCCTTGTTGAATACTTGAGTTATTTTATTTAATGTTGTGATTGAATTCTTGTTTGATGTGGTCATGGTGAGTGATAAAAAGGTAACATGATTGATTTAATAATGGAATAGTAACTAACTAGGAGGTAGCTGATTTAGGTATAATATTGCGGAACGAAAAAAAGAGTAGAAATTTAAAAAAGGGTTAGTAAATATTATTGAGTCAATAAATGAGTCTTGAATAACGAAAATAGACTTAATTAATAATAATTAGGGTATGAATGAATAAAGGCATACTCATAATGTTTAAATGGCAATTTGAAAAAAAGGGAATAGGTTAGAGAAATAGGGCTGCTGCCTAAGTAAGGTGTCGCTGCAACGAGCGAACTGTCATTGCAGCGGTTAAGCATCCGCTGCAGTGAGATAGCAAAAACAAATAGAGGTGTGTGATAGATGGCTAAAGTTGGAGTGCAAGTATATGAATATAGTTTGAGTTATATGAATTAATGAATTGATTGATGAATTGATAGGCTATAATTATAAGTTGGAATCATTGTTAGAATTGACAATTTGATTGCATGTTGATTATATACTGCTGTGCGAACTAATCTTAGTCGACCGATGATGCTTATCGGTACGTGTGGTATATCGATACTACCTCGCTACACCTTTTTGGATATAGGTTGTGGCAGGCTTGAAGTTTCATGAATGGTGTGGAGTACTCAGTATCAGCTTCAGCATTCTCTACGCAGACAAAGTTGCGCCATTTTAATTTAGCGATATTCTGTGTAGAGCTCTTGTATTTATCTAAACTAGATCTTGGAGAGGTCATGGTTCAAAAAAATTTAGAAATATTTTTATTGTTAAATTTTAAAAATATTTTATTTGTACAATTATTGAGTATGAAATTATGTTATACGTTGGGTAAAAGGGGTTCGCCTATCGAGCTAGAGTTGATGTAGGTAACCGCACAACTCACTCATTTGAGTCGTGTCAAGTAGTTTGTTGATTTTTCTAGCAAAGCGTAAAAACAAAATGTAGTAGTTTTGATTTTTTTTAGCAAAATAAAAAAATATTCATATAGGAGTTTGTTGATTTTTTTAATCTAAGTGTTAAAGAATATAGAAATTTATTGATTTTTTTAACAAGTGTAAAAAAAATCTAGAAGTTTATTGATTTTTCTAGCAAGATGTAAAAAAAACTTAAGAATTTATTGATTTTTTTAGCAAAATATAAAAAAAATAGAAGTTTGTTGACTTTTTCAGCAAAGTGTGTGTGTATATATATATATATATAAGTTTGTTGATTTTTCTAGCAAAATCTTAAAAAATAAAAAGAAGAAGAATTAGTTGTATTATAGCTTAAATTTCCAGATATTTTATATATTAGTATATAATTTGATTGCCCAATTCAAGTCAAATTCAAAGCGAGTTTTGTAGATTCAACTAGTGGGAGAGAGAATATAAATACCCAATTTCTATAAATTCAGTTAGTATTTTTGACACAAAATATTAAAATATATAAAAAGATAGCAAAAATATACAAAGTGAATCTTTTAGAATGGAGAGATTTAAATAGATACTTTGAATACAAAGAGTAAGTACATAAAGATATAAGTTTAATGTGTGAACTTATTTATCTAAAAGTAGTGACAAGAACATAAATTTCATTAAGGTTGTTCATCAAGATTTAATAAATATATATAAATTAATAATTTTTTATTCATATAATTTATATAATTTTTTGTATATATAGTATTTTCTTCGTTCAAAATAAGTAATGTTTTTAGTTTGAGTACACTTCTTAAGAAAACTACTTATTTCTAGAAAGTAAACTGTATTTTTACCCACTTACCCTTAATAAATATCTTGAAGAAGATGTAATTTTTTAGTATTTTTTTGGTAATGTAAAACTCTCTCCATTTAAATAAGAACAAAATTGAAAGAATTTCATTAATGTTTTCTTGATTATGTAAAACACCACTTATTTTGAAATAAAGAGAGTATAAATATTCGACGAAGGGTGCTCAACTGATCATCCTTTATTATACGTGACTATATCACTGCCTAAAATCAACGCTTCAAAAGCGATAGAAACCGCCATCAATGCTTATATTGTCTGTTCATTATCCCTATTGATATAGAGAACCCAGTACAAATCAACACACAAGATATCAAAATTTTCTTGTAAAATTAAATTTTAAGAACAAAAGTTTAAAACTTTGAAATTAAACCACTTCTTCGAAATTTTCAGTAGAAGCATATGTTTACATGACTTGTCGCATCTCGTGATAATTCAAAAACTAGCATCTCTTGATTTTCTCATCAAAACCATTTCTTCATCTTATTTTTTTTTGTTCGACTCCTTTAATAGTTTCTCTCTTATTCGAAGTTATGAGTAGCCTTATTAGACAAACCATCAAAACCATTTCTTTGTCCTAGCAGAGAACAGGTTGGATAAGCTTTGATAAAACTAGCACAATAAATGATATAATAAACTGTATATCTGTGATACTATTTAAACTATAATTAAAGTAAGATATTCATATTAAATCTCATGTCAATCCCACAATCCAAATATATAAATAAAGATCTTTATATTAGAACGATGTCAATTAAATTTTTTTCACAATATAAAGATCTTGATATTAGAATGACGTCAATTTAAATTTTTCACAACGTATGAAAATTTTTAATATTAAATTTGAGATATCATTTACACAAAAAAAGTGTATATCTTTTGAAGAATAAGGAAAATGTTATACATCTCTCATTAAAATGTTTAAATCTAGCTTAGCTCATCGTCTCGTATTGGGAAGCTGAAGAGATTTTGAGAGTTTTCTTGAATGCTATTAACTCCGCATTAATTAAAAGAAAAGATATTCTTGAATTTCAAATCACAATTAATAAGAAAAGAACACAAGGACCTTTTATTTTAATCAATTCTTTCATTATTCATGACTATAACCTTATATGTTCGATTACTTATTTTCACTAATTTTTTCTTTCATAAGTAAGTTTTACTTGTTTTATAAACTTATCATAACATAAATTTGATTTTTTTAAAAAGTTTATGATATTGAAAAAATAAAAAGAGACTAAAGACATGTTTGGATGCACTTATAAATTTTGGCTTATAAATATAAGTTATGACTTATTATGATTTTTAACTTATTTTTATTGTTTTAACTCAAAAATAAATACTCAAAATTTTATAAATATATTATATTATGGAAGTCTATTTATATACGCAGTCAATTAGATAAGCTTGCAAGTAGCTTACACAGCAGCTTCTATTGGATAAGCTTACAAGCACCTTACACAACAACTCTTGTTCTTCTATAAATAAGAAGCTAATTCAGTTCATTTGTATATATATAAGTTTGAAGAAAAATAAAATACCCCCCCCCCCCCAAATTTCTTTGGTTATATCTCTTGTTGTTTTGACATTTTATTATCATTTCATAACACGTAATCGGTACGAGACTCTGCTATCTTGAACAAATACTTTGAAAGCATCGAAGATATGAATTACACTTGTTATATTTCATAAATCTCATAATGATTATATTTATTTACATTTAACCATCAAAAGTGGTTAAATTTCACGGTACTGAATAACTCCTAAAGTAACAATAGCTTTGAAATATGGTAAACTCTGAAAGATACATTAGAGAAAAATTCTCTATATTATACATGTGTCTAATTTATTCCTGTAGTGGTAAATCTAAAATTTATTCCCAAAGTGATAATTTTGAAATTTATTTCCGAAATGGTAAATCTGAAATTTATCCCGGAAGTGGTAGATCTGAAGTCTACCCCTGTAGTGGTAAACCTAAAATATCCCCGTAGTAGTAAATCTAAACTCTACTCTCATAGCTGTAAACCTAGAATTTACCTTCGCGGTAATAAACCTGATATTTATCCCGTATTGATAAATCTGAAATCTACCCTCATAGTGATGAATCTGAAATCTACCTCCATAGTGGTAAATCAAAAATCTATCCCGATAGTAATATATCTAAAATTTACCTCCGAAGAGGTAAATTTAAAATTTACTCTTGAAATAGTAAACTTGAATTTGTAACCTTTGCTCGATGTATCGAGCAAAAACCACTTATTTTGAGTTTTCGATACTGAAATTCATCCTGATGCTATGGGTCTGGCAGACACCATCAAAGATAAAAATTTTGCATCAAATCAAGACTATGCTAAAGTAATGATATTCCTCCGCCCCTTGATGAGCGCTTGAAATTGAACATCTCATTGTTAAAGATCCTCGTTGTTGAATAATTTGAAAGATAAATATGACCACCTGAAGATGATCGTTCTTTCACAAGAACGTTATAATTGGATCTATTTTAGGCTATAAGATTATCAATCTACGTGTGAGTATAATTCTATGATTAGAATTATTTCTCCATTAAAATTGTGCATAGAAACTATCACTGATAATAATATGCTGGAAGAAATATTCTCCACTTTTTCTGCCTCCATTATGCTCTTACAACGACAATACTGAAAAATGAGGTTGCAAAATATTCTAAATTAATTTCACATCTTTTTGTTGCTGAACAACATAATGACATTTTAATGAAAAATCATGAAAGTCGATCTACTAGTTTTATTCTATTCCCTGGAGTGTATGAGATAAATTTTCACCAATTTAAGTGTGAAAAAGACCGTGGCACCAGCCGTGATCACGGCTATGATCGAATAAGAAATTCTAATCACGGTGATTGCCTTGCACCAAATAATATTCTTCACAATCAGAGGTGGAGAAAGAAGGATGAAAGGCATGAAACGATGCAAAAGAGAAACCCAAAGGATAAATTCCACCAATGTGGAGAAAAAGATCATGGCCCGAGTCGTGGTTATGGCTATGGTTAAAAAAAACTCTATATTATTATATATGTCTCAATTTACTCCTAAAATAGCAATATATTAAAAATGGCACTAAGTTATCAGGATTTGATATGTTTAAGACACGTCTAAATGATTGTACTCCATTTCTGAATAATGAGAAATTTTGATAAATATTACACATGCATATCTATTCCCTGAAGTGAATGTGACAGTATTTAGTGAAACTTATCAATACAGATGTGCATTTGACTATGAGGATATCACGACTCACCTCCAAAAGAGGTAGAATAATAATTGTGATAGCATCACGATTCACCTCTAGAAGAGGTAAAATAATTGAGAAGAAATATTTTCAATATTTTATGTTTCACCCCTGTAGTAATAAAACTCTGAATTTTACTTCTGGAGCAGTAAGATTCTTAAATCTACTCTTGAAATAGTAGAACTTTGAGATCTTCTCCTGAAGCGGAAGGAGTCGACAGATAGTTGAAGCAATGTCTTTTTGTACTTGAACAAAATAACAATATATTGATAAATGTCATATTTCATCCATATTTAAATTATTATATATTTCATTCCCGGAAGTATATAAAAAAAAGATACTACTCCTGAGAGAGATAAAATCATAATAGATATATGTTATTTTTGTGTTATAAAATTCATCCTGTCGTGCTTATAAACATCTTGAATAATTTTATTAAGTATATTTTTAAGGCAAAAGAAACTAGAGTAGAATGCTCTATACTATAGCAACATTGATACATTATGATTAGTTATTGATTTTCTCAAAAGAAATAATTTATCTCTTTTTGAAAAATGTGATTATTATGTGTTTGCCTCTTTGATACAGAATATCTAGGTATTAATGGCAAATCTCTTCGAAGGAGATATTTAAAATATTGAAGTCTCTCAAAGAGCATATATATGGCTAAATTATTCACTCTAGATCGTAATATATGAAATTATTACGATCGAGACACAAGGAGTAAACTTGAAGTTTACTAACAATAAAAATGATTATCGTATTGAGACTACAGATGATTGAAAGATTAAATATCTCCAAATTACTATGGGTAAGAAATGTGTATGTGAATAGTTACCGGAGCATGATGAGATCACATGCCAAAATAAATCAGAAGTTTATCAATGTGAAATTTATGCCATAGTAAATATGAAGTTTACTAAAAGAAATAGCTCATATCATGGTAAACTTGAAATTTACTAATACAAATAATTTTATCAATTTACATGATTGTTTTGATCGTACTGATTTAAATATGTTGTGCTAATTGAATATCAGAATAAATTGAAGAACTGGAAGATTCTTCAAGATTTCTTTTATGTTGCTTGTTCTAATGATAAGTTGATATACCAACTAATGTTGAGACTAGATCTCCCAAATTCTGAAAAAGTATAAAAGTTGAATATGAGCTCGTTTACCTGTCACGTGATATCTTAAATAGATGCCTCTATAAGATGGTCAACTCTGCATTTATTATCGACCTATAGTTTGACATTTGCAAAGTTGCTTGCTCAAATATAAATTGAGTTTACAACATAATTTTTGGATTTTGTAATCATGACAATTCATCTTGATAATGCTGGCTTATATTCAACTGGTTTGATGGTGAATGCCTCCGATAAATAGTTGAACCATTGCTTATGAGAATAAAATTTTATATGTTGGTCTAAGATATGCTATATTGCATATGATACTTGCATGCATCAGAAAAATAAGTTATGATTAATTCACCCCCTTTCAATTCGTTCAGGGTCAGAAACCAAATGTTTTCATCTAAAAGCTTTTTATGTGAAGTAGATGATTAATGAACCTGCTATGATGCATATATATTGATTTCTCAAAGAAGATGAGAGATATATGTTAGTTCTTCTAACACAATAGGGAGAAAATAAGAAATTAAAAATATGTTGTCAATTATCATCAGTATGATCCTCATTCAAAAGATAATTGAGGTCAAGTGCTCTGACCCAAAATTAATCTCATATTTCAGCTTCAAATGTTTCTATTGATTGTTGGAGAAGGATAAGGTCTACAATATGCATGCAACATGATAGACCAATCGATTCCAAACAAAATAATTCTTGAAAACAAAGAGAGGAGCAAATGATTATAATAAGGAGGCAACATGCTCTTGAAGAGCCTACGTCATAACATTTCGTGAAATCTATGAAAGGTTCAGGTACCTAAAAATAATAAAGTGATGAGATCTCAATAAGTTATCTCGCATTGTGAACTGATATAAAATAATATCCTGTTGCTGATATATTTAGTATAATATAGCGCGGAATATTATAAATGATTTTGACGATCTAAATTCGACGCTTGTACATGCTGATGTGGAAATAATTACCAACTATAATGATGTATCTTGATAAGTGTAAAGATTATATGACTTACAATTCAGATACTACACCATAAAAATAGCGTTTAGTGACGGATTATAGCGATAAATAATTTTTTGTCACTAGTTAACGGCGGGTTTGCTATGGAAAATTAGTTTGGTTGAAAAAATTTGAGGAAAATGTTAATAACATAGAGACAAACTAGCAACAAAAAATTAAATCCATTCTGCTATATTTTGACGCTAAAATATGGCGCCTTTGTTTTGCCTGCAGAATTACGGACATTAGGCCGGCGACAAAATTATTTAAGATGTAACGACGGATTTAATGACGCCATGTTTATCGCTATAATTATTTTAATTCTTAATATATATATATATATATATATATATATATATATAAAAAGTCATTGCTGCGTAAAATTTCGATTGTTAACTTCTCTTTATCACAGAAGTAAATGTAGTGATGGATTTTAATTCCGTCGTCAAATCTTTTGTAACGACCCACATGTCGTTACGAGGGGAACGGACTTAGAACACTCAAAAAAGCTAAAATCTATAGAAATTGATTGCGAAAATAGCTAAGTGTTAGAAGATGACTTTTTGGGGGAGCTACTGATTTTGGGAGACCACTGCAGCGGTAGGATATCCGCTACAGCGAAACCGTGGTGATGGTCGGAGGACTGTAACGAATTGGGGAATAAACTATTGTATCAATTTCCTGACCGTTGCAGCATAAATGTGACTGCTGCAGCGGACGACGGGATTAAAAAGTGGGTTTAAGTGGAATTTTTGGGGTTCTATCCTATTATTTCTAAAAAACGATTAGAAGGGTTAGAAGGCGATTTTTTCCTCCAGAGCAGTGAATTTCTCTTCCAAGGTAAGATTTTTGATTCCCTATCTCGATAATAAGTATTGTTGACTCTAGAATTCTTACAGACCCTTTAATGGTTGAATGTTGAATTGAAGAAATCGTAGGTTGATAGACTAAGACTGGATCATGGGGAGTCAATGAGGTGGTTTGATTTGAAGTTTGAGGAGTATTGATCACTCCCCTAGGATTACTTTCTAGAGAACGTGGGTTATATGAGAATTGAGACCTAGAAATAGATGGAATTGGGGTTTTACTTTTGAAAGTACCCTGAAGGGAAGAGTTTGAATTTCTACGATCCTTATTCGAAGAGTAAATAATTAAATTACTCTATGTTTTTGTTGTAGATTTCGAACTTTTCAAGCATTGAGAAAGGTCAAGGCTCCTGTGGAGTAGCTAACATTCTGTATCCAAAAATCAAGGTAGGTTATGATTTTGAGGGATTAAACTCTATATAATAGCATGTATGTTTTGTGCAATGACGATATGTGATTGGTTTTGGCCATTACTTGTTATGAGAATTTCATATTGAATACACTATTGAAATGATGTGGATATAATGTGGTATTTGAACCATTATGCAACTGTGTTAAGTTGTTAAGTAATGATATTTTGCATTGTTGTCGAGATGTTTGTTAGTTTATAATTATAAACGTGAAGGAGTAGATTGTAAACTCCTATATGTTTAAATAATGTGCCTTGTTGTATTCAGTTGATGAGAATGGTTAAGGATAAAAATAAGATCCTAAGATGAGAGGCTCGTGCCCGAGGAAAGCATCTGGGCAAGCGATATTGATTGAGTGACTCGTATCCAGGGGGAGCATCCGGATGAGCATATGAGTGGGAGCGGGTTCCATGCGGTACAATACATGAATTTCTAGAGTCCCCTACAGATCATGACTGGAAGGGCAGAAATAAGATTCTCTAGCATGTGTGTGCACTGATATTGATGATGGAGTATTTATGGGACATGGCGGGGGAGTGTGGCCGATATATAACCTTTTGTTCTATTTTATGATTTTTTTATAGCTTGTTAACAATTTTGAATGAGCATGTGTTAAGTGGTAGAGTTGAGTTTGTGACTCCTGTACTTGTAACCTGAATTGAGGATGGTGGAAAAAGGTTAAGTATGAATTGATTAAATAATTATTGATGCTAATATTGTTATTCTTGTGATGAAATGCTTAAACCGTATGTGATGATGAGTAGATGTGAATTGGTGTCAAAAGCTCGTGTGTCTTCTAATTGAATATCTGAGTGTATGAATTATTAAAAACTGGTGAATTGATGAAAGGTGCAGCTAAGTCGAGCTATTGCCTCGAGCAGTACCGCTGCAATGAAACTACTTTCGCCGTAATGAAACCGCTGTAGCAGTCAAGTTACCGCTACAGCGAAAGGCCCAATCCAATGAGCAGGGCAGTTGTCACCTGTGCAGAGCTAGTGTACTTGAAATATTGTTGTTCTTAGGTTTGATGTTTGAGACTGATTTTATATTATTGTTGCCTTAATAATATGTTATTATGTAAGGTTGACCGATGATGTCTACCAGTATTGTGTTTCGTACTGACCCTACTCCTACACTTCTTTTCTGAGTGCATAATTCGATCTAGGAAGCTCATCTTGTCCTCACCTATAAGCAGCAGTGGTTTTTCTTAAAAGGTGAGAGAGCGCAATGGCGAGCAGTCCCATTCTTTCGATGAAGATGTCCCTCCTTCAGACATTGCAACATTTCTTTTTTTTTAGTTTAAATATTCTTAGACTTGTAGTTAGACGTTGAAGTGTAATGACTTTCGGATCTTGAGAGATATTGTTGTTTTTGAGTTAGTTGGTTAAATACAATTTTCAGATATGACAATTCATCTAATTTTATCACATTATTATTCTTTTTATATGATTGATGACAAGGTAGTTGTTGAAAATCGTTGATTCGCCTACCGAGGGGTTAGTGTGGGCGACAATAACTTTCATTTGGATCGTGCCGGAGCCAAAATTTTCATCTATTTCTAACAATTGCAAAAATCTCTGCCTCTTTCATAGAGATACACATACGATGGCGATCTAGGGTGTAATGACGACGACGGTGACATACAACATCACTTACGCCATAATGGAGATGACGGTCTAGGGCTATCTAGGGCTTCATCTCTTCCTCTCTTTCTTGAAAAATCAAAAAGTAACTTCAAATCTATAAAGAAATAAGAAAATTTGTGAATGCATAACTTGGTAATTGTTCAAATCTAGTACAATTTTTTTCGCAGATTAAGTATTTTATTTGGAGATTTGGCGATGACGGCTGTGACTCCAATTTCTATTGAAAATTTGTTCAGGTAAACTCTTTCTATATTTTCTTTCTTTATCTCTGTCTCTATATCTCTTTCTAGTATTCCATTTGATGGTAATTGTTTTTTCATGGTTGAGTAGTAATTTTATCTTGATGTTAGTGTTTCTTTTGTTTATCTTTTTGTGTGTTTTCTCTAAATTGTTGTAAATCTTTGTTTAGTTTTTCTTCAATTTCTAGGCTATTATTATCTCAGGTACAACTACAAATTTTCATCAATTTACAGGTATGGTTAACTTAAGTTTCTGCCCAAATTTTCTAGTATTGATATAATAAGTTAATCGTACCTTTATGTAACCTTTTTAAGTTAATTGTACTTTTCTGTAAATTTAAGTTTTTTCCATTTTTTAAAGTTAATCCATGTCGCCAAATTTCTACCCAAATTTCCTAGTATTTCAAGGTTGAAGAGATTACTCTATCTATGTATCTCTTCATTTGTTTTCTTCGTTATTTTTTACTCTTTAATTTCTCACTAGAATAGTGAAAAATGTAGGGTACAATTTTATGTTATACATTAGATATATGACAAGAAGTTTCCCATAAAGACTAGGAATAGTAAAAAAGTTAGAAGTCTTTACTCTATATTAAGTATTCGAGCCACAACAACTAGATTGTGTGAGCTATCAAGAAATATAACTCTAACGTCTTAACTCATTTATGTATTAACTTTTTAGATTTTTATGTTGTAGTAGTAACCTTACTTTATGAAATTACATTTGGTATGTTATTGTTGTTGTTGTATATAATAGTGGTAAACTTGACAATTCTAAAATGGCTTTAAGTATTAATATTTATTTTGTCACAACAAAGTAAGATGTTAGAGTTTAAAGTGGGAAAATAAGAACTGTGAGGTTGGTCCATGACATTTTAGGTTCAATTCATTGTTAAGTAAATGCAAAAGGAAATCTCAGAAAAAAAATGGACAATATAGTTGTGACTTTCTAAGAATTTTGAACCAAATTGAACAATAATACTGCCTGGGAACTTCATAATAAGTTGGATCCATCCATAAAAGTTGTGCAGAGACTATGACCATAAGACAATAAAGATATTATAATAAAATCTTTAAGTAGTAAAAAAATATAACGACAAAGGCAATAATATCATAAATGTTTCTTTTTTAGTATGCTTTGTCATCTATTCTTTAGCTTTTTGTCTAGCTTCTCTACTTTCGTTGTTTTCATTTTTCGAACTACTTTGTAATACCTTTACTTGAGCCAAGGGTCATTCGGAAACAACCTCTCAAGTATTGATTTTCTTTGTCTTTCTTTTGAGATAATTTCTGGTTATAAAGTTTAACTTACTATTTGATTGAATCATGTATTGATTTTCCAGTATAATAAGACTTAATAGAAAAGCTTTATGATTTTATACTAATATATGTTGTATGCAATGTTTGAAATTTAAATTTGGGGATAAGCATCATCCCTTTTATTTTTTCATTTATGAACTTGCTATGAGATTTCATTTCTCCACCTCTTCCTTTCAATTTTTCAGCAAGGAAGTATTTAACAATGAGCAAATATCTTTTGACAGTATGAACTGCTGATGTAAGTTTTTAGCATTTTATATTTTTCATTCCTTTGAAAAAAAGGGCAGTGGGGTTAAAGTTGGTAGATTAGTCTTAATTTCCCTGTCTTCTGGTTTACTCATTATATCACTTTCTTTGAAATGACTAATTACAACATTAGTCTCCCAATAAGTTTTGGACCAAAACGTAATTGATTGATTGATATAATATCAGTCATAATTCTGAACTCAGAGATGGGGAAGATGAACTGTATATTTTTGTTTTATTTTTGGTGTAAAGCAGCTATTGTTGAGAAAGTTGTCATTGGTTATATTGGTTCTTTGTAACCAATATAAGATTAGGTTTTTGCTCTTTTTAGGAGGTCTTGTAAGTTTGGTTGTTCTTCCAGCACAGTCTTTGTGCTAAGGGCCTTTTATTATAGAAACTAGACAAAGAAACTGGAGTTTTCGATTCAATTAGTTGTAACTCTAGATGCTTTTGTAATCCTAAACTAATTAACTAAGTCTCAAATCATTCAAGAAATTATTTCTTTCTTCTCTACTGTTTCTTCTCTATAGGTTCTTTCAAACATTCAATATATAATAATCAATTAACTAACTCTCAAACTTAAAGTTTGCTTCTTGGTAATATTTGTTGATATTTTAAGAATGCTTTGTTTTGTAGAGATAGATGATGATTTACTGCTAGCTCTTTGCAAAAGTGAATGAACAGTTAGAAATAAATTTTTTTTCTTGTATAGGTTATTGAAAAGGGTCGAGATCCAACATCAATCTTGCATTTTCATACACACGGTCATGATGGAAAATCTTTTATTAGTGAGCGAGCCCGAATTGTGTGTGTAAGTCTAATATTTTCTATAATTGTATTCACTTTCTTGTTTAGCACCCATTTTAGTCCATAAGATGACATTAGTAACTTTCAAATTAAGAATTCAAAAATAAAAAAGTTATTGTTATAATTAATTTCACTAATTATCACTTTCCTGTACAGAAAAATATCAAGAAATATTACAGAACCAAATACATACTCAATTGTTGTTGATCAATTTTAAGCATATTATCAAGCCGCAAGAGGGAGAAGAAAAAAAGAATATATGGTCTTGGATCTCAAGCAAAAATATTTTACTGGACAAATCACCATGCCTCTTCTAAATCTGATGCTTCATCCATGGTACTACATTCGAAAGCTCAATCAGCACTGTTGGAATTTGAATGAGTTAGTGATGTGATTAATTCCTTAAATGACTAAACACATAGTTCCTGTAATTATTGAGTAAGCACGTGGATTGATTTCTTCACCCTCATCTCAGTTAGACACTCCTACCAACTATCCATCAACTATGGCACCAGTAGTTCATGCTCTAGCTACTGCTAACATTGATGAGGCTCATGCATCGGTTCTGATGATGACCATGGTTCTCCAATCTTTTATTAGTTAGATTTTTGTCTAGACATTGTTGTTATTGCAAATAATTTCATATTTTTTGCTTGAATATTATTGTTGTGGATGTTTTAAATTTGATTATATAATTTGCATTTTGTTATATATTTTGGACCTTGTAGAATATTATTTTTTATGAATTATATTTATTATGTTAAAATATGTATGGATAGGGGGGGGGGGTTGTATATAATTGTGACGGATTTGCGATAAACTACTTTTATCGCCAAAAGAAAGGTAGAAACGTACCAAAAAAAGTAGCGACAGAAATATTGATTGCCAACAACAGAACAACGAAATAACTTATTGAAATAGCAACGAAAATGAATAATAGAGTGATGATCTTTTTCTATCGCTAGTCCCGGCAACAGATAAGATCTGTCGCGACTACGTCGCTAAGGTTGCGACAGATTTATTTTTTTTGTCGCTAAATGGTTACCTTCGAGCATATCACTGACAAATGCTATTACGATTGACCAATGGGACGGGACATCCTGATCCGATCCGCGTCGGGGTCTCGGTAGGCCTAGGGGAGGGACGATTAGGATGGAATGGGACAGGACGGAATATTTTATCAGTAAGCCCGACTCGGCACCGTACCGGCCTGTCCTGATTCATCCGATTAAATTTTTTTTTTTTTTTAAATGTAGTCATTTTCAGCCGTTGAGGTGGGGCACCCCAACGGCTATTTCAGCCACCAACAACCCCCATAAACCCCCTCCCCCCCCCCTCCCCCCTTTCCTCAAATTATTTTAAACCCTAAGACTTTTAAAAAAATACATTTAAGTCCTATCTAATAACTATAAATATCTCCACCCCTTCACAATTTCTTCACAATCTATTCTCTAATTTCTACTACTCTCTCAATTCTCATTCTCTCATTCTCATTCTCCTATTGTCTAACTTATTTTAATTTTTATTAATATTTGTGCTAATCAACTATCTACTATCAAGTTTAGTGATATTCAAATTTCAAGTTGCTAGTTGTTACATAAATTTTTGACTATTGGTTATAATTGTCTGTTTTTACATAGACATTTGATACATTCATTCCATACTTTCTTCTCTTAATTTATTTAATTCCCACATTTAATTCTTGTCTCTTATTTATTTAAATTTGTTTAGTCATAAATTATAATATGAATTCTGAAAAAAAATTAAAAAATAAAAGGGTCTTATATCCAAGTTTTCAAATACATTGGGTCTTTCTACTAAAAAAATACATATTCTCTAATTCTAAAAAAAATTGGTAGTTCTTCTCAATCAATGCCTAGAGTCAGAATTAATATGGAAGGATTTATGCAATTTGATAATACTCCTATTAATATTAATTCGAATACTCCAATAAATAATGGAATTTTCAAAAGATGTTATGATAATTTATTAGATGAAGAATTGGATGAAGAAGTAGAAGTAGAAGAAGGAAATTAAATGATACACCTACTAGTCTCGCTATCGAAGCTCCAATTCAGGATAATCTTTAGTCTGGCGCTCAACTTCCCCCTATACCTCCTATTAGGGGTAAAACGAAGGTTGGACGTCCTAAAACTTCAGTTGTTTGAAAATTTATGCATCAGATTAAGGAAAAAATGCTAGCTATTTATAATAAATGTAAAAAAAAAAGTATTTAAGCATCAATGTGGTGAAAGCGGAGGTGGGACCGGAGGGGGCAGGGGAAGAGGAGGGGTAAATAGACATTTATTATAATATTGTAAACTTGAATATATGGCGGCTAAAGCAGCCTCCAAACCCGATGTTTCTAGGCCTGCCCCTATTGGATTAAAAGGGGTTCCAACATATTTTAGAGCCAGTTAGATCCTTCAAACCAAGTGACGCTATTACACAACGGAAATATGATAGAGATAGAGACCGTGAAAACATCACTAAAATGATTGTTCTTTGTGATTTGCCTTTTAGTTTTCCCTCTCATTCCATATATATTACGTATATTCAAGAAACATATAATCCATTTTTTCAAGTCTTTTCAAGAAACATGGTTAAACGGGATGTTTTTGAATTTTAAGCTAAACATTGTTATTATCTTCGCTGCTTATTTAGCTATTTAGATGGTAGATTTTCTATTACATCATATATGAGTCATACTGTCAATGTCGTTAATTATTTATGTAATGCCCTGAAAAGCCCCTAAGATTAGATCCAAGTCTTGCAGCCGAAACCAGTAGGGAATGGCACTAGGGCCGTTGGACGACCATCAGAATGGCTCATTCTATGAACCAACGAGCCGTTGATTGTGCCCCGTAGCATCAAACTTTTGAAAAATGTCAAAAACTACCTAGAACCAACCAATGGATTTTATGAACCGTTGTTTGATTGTATTGGTCATTATTTCTAGTCGTTAGAGCAAGTTCAAAGAGTGATTCCGAGGCAGAGCAAGAACCAACGACAGGATACAATTGGCCGTTGTATAGACCAACAATCCATCTATTTGGTCGTTGGTTCTGCCAGTTCCAGAATTTATTTTTGTAATTCAGGAGTATTTTGGTAAATCCCTATGCATTTAACTCCTAAGTGACATCGTTTTAAGCTTCCTTAAGATCAGATAAAGGGTTTAACTTAGCCTAAAACCTTACTCTCTCCAAAACATCGTAGTTGGGATTTAAGCTCTCAAAGCAAGCTAGGGTTCGTCATTTTCATCTTTTCAATTTCTCTTAGGTCTTCAATACAAGCTAGGGTATCATCTAACCCAGGTATGTAGGGTCATGAATAGGGGAAATCTTCCACCCTTATATCCAATTTCATCTCTATCTCGTGCTTTCAATCTTCAAGCATGATTTATTGAAATTCTAGGGTTAGACCCAATCTTGATAAAAACTCTTATGATCTTCTATGAATTCAATTCTCTTATGATTCAACCCATGTTTATGATTATGAATGCATATTTTCTACTAAATTCTCTCATGAACTTATGATTATCAAGTATGATGATTTTACTCAATTATGTATAATTTCACAAATTTTAAGCTTATGAATCTATGTCTTCAAGTCATGATGATTTACCCAAGCATGCATGAATTTCATGAACCCTAAACTTATGAATCTATAAGTTCAAGTTATGACGATTTATTCAAGTATGCATGAATTTTATGACTTTCAAGCTTATATATATGGCCGACTCAACGACATTATTCTCATGGCTAGTTCACATATGACAAGTATGATTAGAATTTTCATATTTTCTAACTAGCCCATGCAAAATCAAGTATGTTCATGATTATGACTATGAGAAATATGCATGATTTGGGAGTAGTATCTAGCACCGAGTAGGTCGGGATTCAACACAACAGGTCTCAAAACTACATGCCACTGTAGGATGAGAGGTCCTCACCAATAAAGAGTGTCTTTCTTGTCCCTAGCTTGAGGAGTCTTCACCAGTTGATAGTGTCTCCTTTACCCCTAGCCTAAGGAGTCCTCACTAGTTGATAGTGTCTCCCTTACGCTACTGGACTCATGCTCACGGGTGATATCATGCCTTTATCGTTCTTTACCCTAGCAAGGCTTAGGACCGCTTTGCCCACTTGAGGTAGATAGTTGGGACATCATGTGTTCATTCATGATAGTGTCGGTTATGATGAAGCCTCCCACTGTTTCTCATGTTTTAAGTTATTTATGTACAGGATTTATGATACCATGTTATCTAGTATGATCGACCCATTGATCAGATTATGAGCTTTTACTTACGTTTTCAAGCATGTTAAACCATATGATGTTACTTTCTAAACCTTGGGCCATTATGCTTTAGCTTATAATAAATAACTTATGTTTATGATTATTTCACGATCATGATTTTAGCATCTGTCTTTTATTCTTATGTTGAATGTTTACTTTATACTCATGATTTCAATTATCGCTATACTAACATATTTTATTTAACCTACATACTCAGTACATTCAAAGTACTGACCGCATACTTCTATGCTATATCAAATCATGATATAGGTTCAGGTGATCAATCTCAGTTTCGCCGTTAGGCTCTCTACCGCTTCAGTCCTGTTTTGATTTTGGTGAGTCCTCATGATCCAAAGATATCAGTTTTGTCATATATTTCTTTGTTTACATCTTTCAATTTTCAGATTTTGGTAGAGCTAGTTGGGGGTATTGTCCCATCAGCTCGTCGTATTATTAAAGGCTTTTCGGACAACTATTTATTAGATAGTTCAATGTTTTTGACTAGTTGTTTACGCTTATGTTTTATGATATTTAGTCTTCCGTTTATGTTATGTTTATAATTTCTTTTCACTTAGTTTATGCTCAAGAATATGCTATGCATGTGTCATGGGTTAGCTTGGAGCCATTCGTGGTTCTAGGTCTCGTGTTGCTGTCCGGAGTCCATTGCTCGGATCGTGGCAATTTAACTGTTACTGCATACTGGGTTGATCATAATTGGAATTTATAAAAATGAAATCATAAGTTATAAAGTTTATGAGCAGAGAAAAACTGCTTCATATATAACATATATTATACTTAAAATTTTAAAAATTTATGGCCTTTGTGACAAAGTAATGTTGTGTTAGATTAGATAATACTTCTGCAAATATTAGTGTTGTTAGCATGTTAAGAACTAGATTGTGTCCAATTAATAATAATGTTTTTCATGTTAGATGTGCAACTCATGTATTTAATTTGGTTGTACGAGATAGCATTAAGTTATTTGATACTTGATGTTCTAAAGTTGAATATGCATGTTTTTGGATTTTTCAAACGAACAAAAGTTCTACAATTCGTGAATATATAGAAATTTGTAAAACATGTGAACTTTCATATAAGAAAATTCCAAGACATGTTAAAACTAGGTGAAATTCGTTATATGAAATGTTAGAAGTTGCCTATATTTATACTATTTTATAGTGGGACGGAATGGGACTGTTGGTCCATCCCGATTCATCCGGCCCAATTCATCCCTACTCGGCTGCTCGTCTCGGCCCCAAGTGTCTCATCTTATTCCGTCTCGATTCATCCCGTCTCGTCCTGTTCTGTTGGCCAGTCCTAGTCGCTATGCCGATTTAGCGACGGTTTTATGCTCTTTGGAGACAGATTGCATCTGTCGCTAAATATTATTTTTTTTGTAGCTAGAAGATGTCATGCTAATAGATGTGGTCACTTGAAAAATTTTATAAGGATTCAATATGCCTGAATCGTATAAAAGTTCTTGAAAAACTAGTTTATAATTCTTACATTATATAAATGTTTTATCCTAATAATTGTTATTAAATTTTCTTGAATATACAGGGCATTCATCTGATCGATATAAGAGTTCGATCCAGATATCTTATCTATTTTCATGAATGGTTACTGTCATACTATGATGTTCCACGCTACAGTCAAATCATATAAAAGATAACAAAAGTTTGCAAAACAAGCCAGGAATGTACTTGACCTGATTTCAACAATATTATACAATAATGATGCAACTCTATCAAAAGCTTAGAGGTGCAAATGATCAATTAGTTCATCAAATGATAAATTGATAGATATGATCTCAAAGGCTCTACCTACCTTCTCTGCCTACCTCATCATGCGATAAGTTGATATACGATATTGAAGTGCATCATCTTCAAAAATTATGTGATGCTTTAATCAGGGGAGTAAAATACGCAATTCACTCTTTTTTCCTTAACAAAAGTTTTATCTCATTGAGTTTTTTGGGTAAGATTTTTAACGAGACAGCTAGTAATGTGTATTGCTAGATATGTATACTATTTTTACTTCACTAGAATTTTTATCACACTTCATTTTTTCTAGTAAGGTTTTAATGAGACACATTATCTATTAATGAACATTTAAGGGGTAGTGTTATAAATATATTATATTATAGATATACATTCATATACACAGTCAATTAGACAAGCTTGCAAGCAACTTATACAACAACTTCTATTGGATAAGCTTACAAGCAGGTTACATAACAACTTTTGTTCTTCTATAAATAGGAAGTTAATTTAGTTCAACTGTATATAAATTTGAAGAAAATTAGAATCTTTCTCTCCCATAATTTCTTTGGTTATATCTCTTGTTTTGATATTTTATTATCATTTCATAGCATAAAAATATATATTTTTATTTTTATTCAAATATTTATAAAATATCTAAAATAAATCAGTTATATAGGCTTTTCATAACTTTAAGTGTAAATAAACGTTTAGAAAATTCAATTGAGAGAGGACAAGGAGAATGTTGAAAAAAATTTTAATTGTATTTTTTTTGGTTAAAAAACAATTTAATGTTGCTTGAAATACCCATTATTCTTCAAAAGGTCACTTGCTGGGTATTTCATATTAGCACAAAGAAATTAGAGCCTAAAACAAACTGATAACGACGTCGTGTTGAATCCCTCCAGAAACCCCAAATCAAACTTCTCGGGTCTACATGAGCCTATAAACCCCAAGTCGTCTTCTTCTTCTCCCTAGCAAGTCTCAAATCTTACACTTGTCGCCATGGATGAAGAAGAGATTGAGAAAGCAGTCGTAGCGTATTTGAAGAAGAAGGGTTTCAAGCAAACAGAGCTTGCTTTTCAAGAAGAACAGCAACAGAATAAAAACAGCTCTTCTTCAACCCGCAACAACAACTCGGCAAATTCTCAGATTGACCCTGACATTACCAAAAAAATCTTATCTTTCTCTGAGTAAGTTTCTTCTTTTCCTTAATTCTACGAGGATTGAGTTCTAAACTCGATATGTTTTTTTTTATATTTTCTTTAGCGAAATCTTTTATTTGCCTTAAATGATAAGTTAATTCGAGTGAAAACATGTTCAAATAGAGCAGAATGAATATAGAAGATTCATAGACTCGAACTAGTTTAGGATTGAGAGGTAGTTGGTTGTTGGAAGAAGAGCAGCAGCAACATCATAGAAGCAGCTCTTCTTCACTCTCCTATAGCATTTGCGCAAATTCCCAAATTGACCCTGATGCTGCCTAAAAAAGTCGGTTCTCTGAGTAAAAGTGTCTTATTCTCCTGTATTTTCTGTAAATACTGGCTGTTTAGCCACGAGGATGCAGTTCTAAATACCATATCCGTTACTCTTCTAAAATGCCGAATTGTGTTGGAAAATAGTAAATTATTTAGTATCAGAAAATTGGGTATGAATAGAGTGGAATGGATATAGAGGAGGATTTATGAGCTGACCCGAACTGTTTAGCATTGAGGCTTTGTTAGTTGTTTCAAGAAGAGCAGCAGCAACAACTGTGTAGAAACAATTCTTCAATCTCCAACAATATTCTGCAAATTACCTCATCGATCCTGACATGGAATAAATCCTTTCCTTCTCTGAGTAAGCCATTCTTTTGATATCTTTCATGTAACACTTTTTTCTAGAGGTTTAGGTTCTACAATCCACATGCTTTACTTTTTTATTTTGATTGGACACATGCTTTACTTGTTCTGGAACCCCAACTTTATGCAAAAGACAAATTATTTACACTTTGTTTGGATTGTGGTTACTCATGATTTCATAATGTACGGTACTGTATTGTATGGTATTATAATTTAAATACAATGTTTGGATAGAATGTATTGTTTGCTGCTATATAATAACATTTAATTGTTTGATTTGACTGTATCATATTGTATCATAACCGGTAAGTTTACTAAAATGCCCTAAATTATTATATGTATTAAATTCATCAATAATTACTAATAAAATAATTTAAGATAATTTTTTCCTGCTAATTTGTCACAAATTATGTCTTATAAATATATTACGTTGTTAAATTCATGTAAATTCTAATAAAATTAATAAAAAAAGAAACAAGTCAAAATAAATATACGCGGATTTCAACAAAAAAGCAAGCAGGCTTGTAAAAAGTTTAAGAAATCAAACCTAGAAAAAGAGAAGACTGAATGTAGAAGAGAATGGACCAGAAGACTAGGATTTTTGGGTGGAGTTAAATAATATAAAATAAAAGGGTAAAATAGGATTATGTAATATTAAGTAAGGGCATAATTGGAAAAAAATTTAGGAAACAATGGGATTACACCAAATTGGTGGTTTAATAAAGTGAGATTTTCCATGGTTAGGTTTCAAACCATACCATACCATACCATATATTTTAAGTAATCATCAAAACAAACATGGTACTCTTAGTAACGATACCATACTATACCATGGGTAGCCACCATCCAAACAAAGGGTTAGTGTTGGAGTAAAATGGACCTTAGCCGTGCAAATGGATGTAGAGGATTCATATAGCTTACCTGGACTTGTTTATGATTAAGGCTTAGATGGTATTTGGGAAAGCTTAAAATCTAGCCAAATCAGCTTTTAAGCACTTTGTATTTTGGTGTTTGGTGCAGCAACAACAGTAACAACATACTCAGTGTAATCCCACAAGTAAGGTCTGGGAAGGATGGTGTGCATGCAACCTTACTCCTACCTTATGAAGGTAGAGAGGTTGTTTTCGGTAGATCCTCTTCTCAAGTAAAGCGTATCAAAATTAGTCTGAAAAGAAAACATAGTAGCAAATCAAATAATACGATTACCAAAGCAAAGGAAATAATAAGTAATAATAAAATCGAAAATAAAGGTAGTAGGAGAGTAATAATAACAATACAAATAAGAAAAACTAGATAACGCTCGACTACCTACTAATCTTCTATCCTAATTTTCGATTGTCATATCCTTCTATTTAGGGTCATCTCCTCGGTAAGTTGCAGTTGTATCGTATCTTATCTAATCACCTCTCCCCGATACTTCTTCAGTCTATCCCTACATCTCCTTATACCCACCATAGCTCACACCTCCTCACTGGGGCATCTGCACATCTTCACTTCACATTCCCAAACCATCTCAGTCTAGCCTCCCTCATCTTGTCCACCATGAAAGCCATACCCACCTTGTCCCGAATATTTTCGTTCCTAATCCTATATCTCCTAGTATGCCCATACATCCATCTCAACATACACATTTCCGCTACTTTCATCTTCTAAACATGCGAGTTCTGACCGGCCAACACTCCATTCCTACCACATAACTGGTCGGACAATCACTTTATAAAACTTACTTTTAAGTCTTGGTGGCACATTCTTATCACACAAGACATCCGTCCCGCTCAAACAAATGTGCAACATCATCGTCAATATCCTATTATCTTGCATTATTGACCCAAGATACTTGAAACTTCCTCTCTTTGAGATGACTTATGTATTAATCCTCACTTCCACATTTGCTTCGTGAGTTACGTCATTGAACTTACACTCCAAGTAATCGGTCTTAGTTCTGGCGAACACCCAAAAAATCTTTTAAGCCCAAATAAGTCAAAAATCATAAGTTGGGCAATCTCAAGTCCTCAACTTATGACTTTTCAGCCAGAGGCGGATCCTGAATTTCTTGAGAACAGGTGCACTTTATGAAGAGACAGATCTAAAATTTACATTTGACAGATTTAACTTTTAGATTCTTGCTAATAGATACCTTACAATTCAATATGAATCCATGGTAAGACTTGCAATATACACTTACATTTTTGTATAATAACACTAAAAGAAAATTGTAGGATTGAAGGGTAATAAAGTCAATGATTTTATGTGTATTTGGTAAATTTAATTTACACTTTGGAGCTTCCTACTTTTTGAATAGTACAGGTGTGGATATCTAGATAGATTTTATGACAAGATTTCCAGTTTTTCACACCAATTGACCCTAAATGGAAGTCTCGATAGCTGTGATAAGCATGCTTTCTGGTTATTTTCTTAGCATGTGTCTTTGATATCATTCTGAATCTAAATTTTCATGCTTCTCAGATTTGAAACCGGTCCTGAACGACACCAAGAAGAATATAGCAAGCTTCGGTCATGGGCTTATAGTTCACTGGATTTATATAAGGTTGGTCCCTTGACTTGTGTAACAGTAACATGAGAGGTAATTTATGTTGTATAATGATGGATGTTTACTCATGACATGTGATGCACTAATAAAAGACCTGCCACCAGTAATATCATAGGCAATAAACACAAATGGAAAGCAAAGGCTTTCTTTTTCTCTGTTATTTTGGCATTTCTATTCCTTACCATAATGTATTGGGTGATAAAGTGAGCATCTTGACCTGTTAATATTTCGGCTCCGTCTTTCTGGCAGTGAGAAGGTTTTAGAATTGAGTTCACATGTTTGTGATTCCCAAATCTAGTTTATTGACTTATGCTACAAATGTAGCAGTGTGTCAATTTAAGTTTCGACAAAACATAAGCATGCAAGCGTGCTGTCTTCATAAAAGTTAGGTTGCGTGAATATATAATTCAGTCGAGAAAATGACAAAAATGGTTTCGTATGTCTGGGTAGGTAACTGGTCCCTTAAATATACTCCTGAACAATTTTGGTCTTTTGGTTACGTCAAATATTTAAGAAACTCTTGTTTGTAAATTTAAGAAGGACTGTGAAAAAAGATTTAACATGAATTCACATTTTGAGGTGCATTTTTTGCCAATCTTGAGTCTCAGCAGAACCTTCCCCTTTCTTCTCTCTCCTTTCCCTCATTCTCCGCGGCAATAAGGTTTCGAAAATTTTTGCTATATTTTGGAGTTTGGTGCAACATTTGCTATTTTAAATGTATTTTTCTGTGCAAGGTGCAACATTTGGTGTTGCGGTTTCCAAGATTTGATAGGACTTTACTGGTGTTTTTGGTTAGATTTTTTTTTCACTGTTACCATAAAGTCTAACAGCCATAGTTTGCTTAATATTTGTCGGAGACCAAATGCTCACTTTTGGCAAACTTAGAGGACTAAAATTGCTTGGGAGTATATTCTAGGGACCATTTTGTACCTACACTCAAACATAGGAGACCGTTTTTGTTCTTTTGCTCCAAATTAGACACTTCCTTTTGACTTAATCCCTTTAGGCTTTAATATTTTGTGGTTTCCTATAATAGTTGAAGCTACTTTCCATTTATTTTTGTCCATTTTTGTTTACCTTGTCTCAGCGGCTTGCCTCACTTGCTTTCTATCAAAATAAAGGGATGTGCATCTGGATTTGCTCCAATTCCAACATAATTTGATATAGATTGAAAAGAGGGAAAGATAAGCTAGCTAACGAAGGGGTTGGGATTTGCCTAGCCATTAAAAACCGCCCCTTGTATCAGTCAGAATATTTATTATCAGTTCCTTCTTTTATTTAGCCATCTCTCTCCTTAAAATCCTTTCCATGTAAATGGAAGTTATTTCATATCCTAAAGTACGTAGGATCTTTTTATTTTTTTTGATAACCTTGGTGTTCAGGCCTGCTTGTGCGCACCTCGACTAGTTCCATGTGATACCTGTCACCTCCCACCAACAAATCCAAATGCATCCCTTTATTCTTAAAGTACGTAGGATCTATTGGAGATAACATGAATTTGTGTCTGTCTAATACTCCCAGGCACATCCCAAGGAATCCTCCTAGGGACCCTTCTGGTCTTTGGGATCCACACTCCGGTGAACTTCCTTCACCGGAGCCACTGCCTTTTCTTGTTTCTTCACCTTTCTCTTTCTTTCTTACATGGAAAACAAAATATACTTCAGATAGGGGGGAAGTCGTACGATCTGAGGGAGACCAAGACTCCATCAGAAATATGGGTGGAGAATACCAGGCAGGGTGAAGAGCACTACGTGAAAGGCTTAAGGAAGTTTTAGACATTAAAGGCAAATGATTCAAATCATGGTGGTAGAGATTTGACCACCTATATTTATTGTTCTGTAAAGTTCAATAAATATGGTAGATTCGTGTCTGTTATTAGAGTAAATGGGGAAGCGAGATCAGTGATTATATTGCCTGGGACACATCAATGAGGGGTGGAATAGGCTCATTTCAAAAATAGATGCCTTCATTAATAAAGCTGTGCAAGAACAAAAGCAATAGCTGATCGTAGACATAGGGGAGGATATTACAAAAGGAAAAAAGGGAGGGGGAGCTACAAGGATGCCATATATTTCTGTAGGTGGGTCTCAAATGATATCCTCACATTGGCAGCCCAGAATCCAAAAACAGACAAAGTCATGGAGGACAAAGATCCTTTGAGAAGAAGTTTGGTCGACAGGTTCCTAAATTGCAACGAAATCCCATCTCTCAGCGAGGTTAGGCACTGGATGCGACATGCATGGAAAGGCATCCATAACATCCAAGTATCCGACTTGAACGTTATTCAATTCCTCTTTGAGTTTCAATCAAGAAAAGATGCGGAATAGATCATAATGGGGAAGTGGTTGAAGAACAAACATCAACTAAAGCTAGACTGGTGGTTACCTACGATTGGAGCTAGGAGTGCTTATCAGTGTTGTCAAAGGTGCGCTTAAAGCGCGCTTAAGCCCTGATGCGGGCTCAAAACACCTTGAGCGCTTCGCTTCACTTAATGTGCGCTTTAATGTCATCATCAAGGCTCTAAGACAAACTTTGCTTGCAAATGAGCGTTTCCTGAGGAGGCGACACTAAACAATTGATATTTCATTTTATCCTAACAAAAAATTCAATCTCTTTGCCTATATATTTGTTATTCATGCTTGTAATTATTAGTCTTGGACTAAACATATATATATATATATATTTGTATGTTTTCTCCATTTGCGCCTTTTCTCATTAAAGCCCACGCTTTATTTGCGCTTTGCGCTTAAAGCTCCAACAGATATTAGAGCTTTTTTGCGCTTTTCGCTTTTGATAACACTGGTGCTTATCAGTCGGTTCGGTTCGGTTATTTGTATTATTGGTTCGGTTTATTGGTTTTCGATTTGTAAATATGTTAAACCAATGACCAAATCAATAATATATTGGTTATTGATTTTCGATTAATCGATTTTTGGTTCTTAACGATTCGATTTTTGGTTTAATCGATAAGAAAATGCTCCTTTAATTTTTCTTGTTCTCTCTTGTTTTCATTTGTTCATATATACACTACTTTATGCATAAAAGTCTAGGAATTACAAGTAAAAAAACAAATTAAAATAAGTTATTGCTAAAATAAATTTGTTTTCTTTCTAATTAAGGCCTCATTTGTTTGCACTTAATGGAGGTCTGAATCTGAATGGTTCAGACCTTAGGCCATTAAGTGTGTTTGTTTTCGTTAAGATTTAAGCACTTATTTGGTCTGAATAGGTCTTAACCATTAAGATCTGGAATAAAGTCTTAATATCATTAAGAGTATGTCACCATCACTCTGTCCACAACTACCAGCTGCCACCATTAATCACCTCTATCATCACAACCACCACCACCATTACCATCACCAACCATCAGCCGCCGCCACCACCACCAACAACCATCTCTGCCACCATTGTCAACTAGCACTACCGTCGTCAACCACTGGCAACCACCACTGCTACTAACCATTACTGTTAGTCGTTACTATACATACCACTTCCATTATTATAATTATATGCACTACCATCGTCACCACTGCCACCGCTGTTGTCACCGCCGCCGTCACCTCTACCACCACTATAATTCACTACCACCACGGTGATTAATCCCTACTATCAACCATCTTCACCATCACAAATAGCACCGCCACCAACTACTACCAACATCGTCAATCACCATACATTCTTCAGTCACCATTGTCAACACCGTTAACTACTTATATCAATCAACTTCAACATCACAATCACCATTACCAACCTTCACCATCACGTCAGTCACTACAACACCTACTACCCCCATCATCATAACTATCATCACCACCAATATTTAGCTATCACCACCCTAATTACTAGCCACTAACACTATTCATTATCATGACCACCACTACAAACCATCTCTACCATAACTAGCAAATATAAATATTTTACTTTTTTATCAGATAATAAATTTATTTTATTAAATTAATATTTTTTAATATTTAATTACTTTTTAATTTGAATTGTATATTTAATATATTTACAAATAAATAAAGTATGCACATTCAGATGTTGAAAAACAAACAGTTTTAATCATTCAGTATTTAGATTTAGAGACAACATCTTAATCATTCAGCTTCAGACGTCTTAATCTTAATGAAAACAAATGAGGCTTAAGTAGCAAATTTGAGTGCAGTAGCACGGTAGCAATCTCTAAAAAAAGGTCAATATGGGTAGAACCCCACCAAGCCAACTACTTTAGAAAGAAAATAACGGTACCAAGACCAATAACTATAAAATGCAAAAGAAAATAAATTTTGTATTTAAAATCTGAAGTCACTATTTTATAATTAGGGATAAAAAGATAATTTTTGTGTAATCTTATTGGGTTATCTATTATCAACAAAAAAACTATTAACTAAAATCTTAAAATCAAATCGATAGCCCAATAAAAAATTTACAAAAGCTTTTAAAAACCACTAGCCCAATAACCCGATATCTATAAACCAATAGCATTTTTTTCAGTTTGGTTTATCGGTTAAACAAGTTTTTGGACACCCCTAACTAGAGTTGTTCCAGATCATGTATAGTTTGAAAGGTTTTGTGTTTGAATTTTAGGGTAACCTCGGCAACTATGGTCAAACAAGGTGATGAGAGATATAGGTGATAATGCGGTGAATGAATCGAGGCAGAGGAGGAAATACAACTGAAAAACCACCTGAGTTGGGATCAATTAAGGGTTAAAGAACCACTTCATAACATCCCAACCGATGTCGAGGTCAGCGATGACGGGTTTACATTCTTCCTGCTGGTCTAGTGCAAAGCTCTGGCAAGAGTCAAGGCATAGAGGAAAGAAGAGTGATTGAAGCGAGAATCTAGAACGAGACAACTGGTACATCGAGACAAGACACAACTGATATGACTTCTCAGACCTCTGACCTTGAAGGATCGAAGAATTATCTAATGGATAATGACTTGCAAGCAACTACAACTTTAAAAAGGAAAGAGGATCCTGTAACACTTATGGAGAGACAAGCGAAGACTTTAATTCAAGAAATGGGCCCAAGACCTAACTAAAAGAAACCTGCGCCTTTTGGTCTGTAACAAATTCACTCGGGCGACAGGGGCCAAACCCCAGTCAAGGATATATCAAAGAGCGGTCAAGACAAAGGGGGGTGGAACCTTTTGTCGATATAGACACAATATGCAACCACCTCCAAGTTTTCCTCTTTCTAGGGAAGAACTGGAAGGGTATATGAGGATGATAGATCACCTACTGGTAGAAAAAAATAAGAAGCATGGAGGATTTGCTAGTGAGGACGTCGAGAAAAGTAACATGCAGATTGGAAATTGTGAAGAGTCGAATGTGATGAAATTATATGATGATAGAACCAGGGGATTACCACCACAAGGAATGCTCCAATGATTCTATTACTGTGATCGACAACCCTATTCTCTCCAAATAAATGATTCTTTGTCGGAGCAATCAATTGAAGACTAAGCATCACATTGGGTGCAATCAAACGTACTTAAACTTAGCCAACTCTTTGGTGCTGCTTTTGAGGGATGTGACAAAGTGGTTTTCGACCTCTTTCTCAGGATTGATCAGAAAAGGGGATTATGGAGATAGCAGAATGTCGAGACTAAAAAAGAGTGTGTTAAGAATACAATTCTAGAAGAGATCAGGAATTTGGAGTTCCATGTTAAATTCAAAGAAGGGGAGCCTAGAAGCAGAGGGAGGATAACATCCCTCAAACCTCAGTGAAAGTTGAAATCTTGTCTTGGAATGTGAGGGTGAATTGTAAAAACAAAAGGGGACTAATCAAGAGGTCTATTGAACAGTGGGAGGCAGATATACGTGTTCTAGTTGAGACCAAACTTTCAGGAGTAGAGGTAAATGTTATCAAACAGTTATGGTATAACAGATGGCTAGGGGAGATACATTCAGATGCTATCGGAAGGAGTGGTGGGATAGAAGACAATGGAAAGGTGAATTGGTGGAAGTTGCTAGTCAAATGTTGACCTTCAAATTTTATGTGTTAATTAGGATTTGACCTAGTATCTGAGTGCTGTGTATGCTACTTATAACACAATTACTAAAAAGACCTGTGGTGGGAGTTGACTTCTATTAGGAGTCTATGCAATGGGCCTTGGGTGACTTGTGGAGACTTCAATGACATAAGATATCCTAGGGAAAGATCACAAGGTCATAAACTAACTGGGGTTATGTTAGAATTCTCAGAATGGATAATCGACATGGTGTTCTTTGATCCTCCTTTATTTGGAGGATCTTTTACTTGTAGAAGAGGTGACAATCCTATTATGCTAACATGTGAAGAGCTAAAGCTGAAGAAAACATGCTTCAAATTTGAACAGTGGTGGATGGAGATGCCATGCTTTACAGACAAGGTGGGAATGGTGGTTCTCTTTCACTTTCATTGGTACCAGTTCATACATCCTGGCCTCAAAGCTAAAGATGCTAAAAAGGAAGCTGAAGGAATGAAGTTTGGAGCATAGGAATAACTGGAAACAAAGAAAGGAGAAGATCTTGGATCAACTGACTAAACTAGAAAAATCTAGTAACTAAGAATATTATCGGAGGATGAGCTTATTCAAAAAATACACCTCTCAATGGAGTTTGAGGAATTGCCCAAGAATGCGGAAATAGGTCGGGGACGGAGATCCAGAGTACATTGGCTAGAGCAAGGGGACAAAAATACTAAGTACTTTCCCAGAATTGCCACAACACATAAGAGATTCAATTCTATTAACACTCTGATAGTAGATGGGGACTCTGTTACTAATCCAGAAGATATCGAAAGGGCTGCTATCAGTTTCTACCAGAAATTATATAAAGACTGAATATTAGAGACCCGACTTTATCATCCAGGGGTTGAAGGCATCAACACAGAAGAAAGAGAATGGCTGCATGATGAAGCTGAAGTGGTGAAATGCATTAAGCTCTGTGCTAGTGATAAGGGCCCAGGACAAGATGACTTCTCTATGAGCTTCTATCAAAAATCTGGGATATATAAAAGAGGAATTCATGAAGACTATCCAGCCGTTCCATGATAAGCAGGAGTTTGAAAGAAGTCTCAATGCCACTTATGTGGCCGTTATTCCAAAGGAAACAGGGGCTATTGAACTAAGAGACTTCAGATTAATAAGTCTCATCGGTGTGGTATACAAAGTCATTGCTAAACTCTTAGCAGAAAGATTGAAGAAGTTGATAAGTAAGCTAGTTAATAAGGAGCAAACGACTTTCATAAAATGTAGGCAAATCATGGATATAGCTCTTATAGCTTGTGAGCGTATAGATTCTAGATTTACAGGTAAGGAGTTCGGGTTTATGTGCAAGTTGAATATTGAAAATGCCTATCATCATGTTAACTGGGAATTTCTCCTTAACATTTTGAAGCAATTGGGGTTTGGTGAGAGATGACTGAAGTGGATTGGGTTCTGCATAAAAACTGTTAGGTTCTCAATTTTGGTCAATGGAGAACCTGTTGGTTTTTTTCATGAGAGAGAGGACTCAGACAGGGAGATCCTCTCTCCTCTCCTCTTCATATTAGCTATGGAAGGTCTCAATAGTATGATGAGGATAGCTACCCAGAATAGTTGGATAAAAGGCTTCAGTTTAGGTAATCATGCAGGGGAAGAGAAGCAAATATGTCAGCTACTATATGCAGATGATACTGTTATTTTCTCTGATGCCAAGGTAGATCAATTCAGTTTCATTAGAATGATTTGGTGATATTTGAAGTAGTTCATGGCCTATCTGTAAACCGGAGGAAAAGCAACATCTTTCAAGTGAAAGAAATCTCTAACATACAGAGTTCGGCCAATATTTTGAATTGTTGTAAGGTTGACAAATTCCCAACTACATACCTGGGGATGCTACTTGAAACAATCATAAACAACTAAAAATCTAGGATGGGATTGTTGAGAAAACTTAGAAAAGACCTGCTAACGGGAAAACGCAGTACTTATCTCTTGGAGGAAGAATCACTCTCATCTATCTTGTGTTGGACTCACTGCCAACATATGTCATGTCTATCTTTCCTTTACCTTCCAAGGTGGAAGAGAGACTGGATAAATTGAGGAGAGACTTCCTATGGTCGGGAAACAAGGACGGCAAAGGCATACACTTGGTGAAATGTCAAACAACCCAATTAAGTAGTCAACATGGGGGGCTTGGCATTAAGAAATTAGAGCTTCAGAATAAATGCTTATTGACAAAATGGCTCTAGAGGTTTGTTGATGAAGAGCATGCTCTCGGGAAGGAAGTCATAATCAACAAATATGGGTTGAGTGGTCATTGGTGCTCTAACAGTGTCCCTAGCTCATAAGGTGTGTCAGTATGGAAGACAATTAGAAATCTTTGATCTAAAATAAATGGCCATATAAACTACAGAGTGGGAGATGGTGCTTAGATTCTCTTCTGGAATGACAAGTGGATATGCCAGGAGCCTCTGAAGAACTCATTTCCAGACTTGCTCTCATTTTGTGGGAACTTTGAAGCAACACTAGCTGATATTTGGTCCCCCCCCAAGGATAGAACCTGACATTCATAAGACATTTAAATGACTGGAAAGTGGACAGAGTTACTGAGCTACTACACGGGTTGAGTGAGTTCAAAGGGTTATCTGCAGAACTAGACACAAAGAGGTGGAAGCATGATAGGATGGGAACTTTTCAGTAAGAACTTTCTACAATAAAGAAGTGTTGGAGCAACTAGGAGCATAATTGGTCCATGGAAGCAGGTTTGGAGGTGCAATGTCCCGAAGCAGGTTTGGAGGTGCAATGTCCCAACTAAAGTAAAGTGCTTCGCTGGTTGGCGACTAGCAGAGCACGTCTCACACATGAAAAGCTTAAAAGAAGGGGATTGCAGATTGTTTCCAGATGTTTCTTTTGCAAGGAGGAGGAAACCAACATCCACTTGTTTCTGCATTGTAAGGTCACTACACAGTTGTGGTCTCTGTTCCTGGGTTTATATCATGAAAACTGGGTAATGCCAGAGTACACTGCAGTTCTTCTTTGTAGCTGCTGGATAAGGAGAGGAGGAAGCAAGAGCCAGAAAAAGTGGTGGAACATAATACCATCATGCATATGGTGGACAATATGGAGAGAGAGAAACAATAGATGTTTGAGGATATCACCACTCCTACCCAGAAAATTAAAGAGAACTGTATCAATACTTTTTATTTTTGATGTAAAGAAGAGGGTACAGAAGAAGCTGAACAGTTAGTAAACTTTTTAGGCTCTTTGTAATTACTGTTTCTTCTACTACTTTGATCTTATAAGTTTTTGGAGGTTGCAGCATGCCCTTAATGCTGAAGAATACAATATTACCTTTTATTAAAAAAAATACATGAAACAATGTTAATAGCCGAGTGTTCTGTTTCTTTTTTTTTTTTTGGGTCGTTTCTCTTCCTGCAGTGCTGTTACTGTTTAGAATACCTTTCGATTTGCAGAATTGATATTTAAACTTTATTGTTTCTAAAAGATTGGATTATTGTGTATTTGGGATTGTTAGTCTTTTTCTTTTAGCATGTACGACTTATTTGAAATCACCTTTTATTATTTTAATTGTTGTTATCCTCTTTCATTTGTTAAATGAGGGCATTGCTGTTATTGATTCATCTGAACATATATATTTCAATCTTGCAGCACGAGTTGCTTCGTGTTTTATATCCTGTATTTATTCATTGCTTCATGGAACTTGTCGCTAGAGGTCATATTCAAGAAGGTATACTTTATCAGTTACATTTTGGTTGAGTCTTGATGTTTGCGAGATAATTTTTAACACAGTTCTCTTATTACCAGCACGAGCCTTTTTCAATAGTTACCGTGAAGACCATGAGATGACGCATTTGCGTGATCTTCAGAAGTTAGAAGGCGTTCTCTCACCGTCCCATTTAGAGGTACATCACTATCCTAGTACCTGTATGGACGCCCTTTTGCATGCTTAAGTGTGTCATATGCTCACTAAACATGTCGTAAAATGCAGGAAATGGAATTTGCTCATTCTATACGGCTGAGTAAAGTGAACATAAAGATGTGTCAGGTACTCTATTGATCCTTCTGTTTCTTCTGGTTGAATTTATCTGCTGCTAATATGGTCATGCTAATGTCTCTAAATGGGATATTTATTTCAATTTAGAGTGCATTCTCTTTCATTTCCTGCTCTGAACCACTTTTATTCTGCTGTGGAATTTCCAGCTTTTTGACAAAAAAATCCACCTCTTTTCAAATCTTCTCTTTTGAGAAGGTAAAGTATGAAATTGGCAGCCACTTGGTTTAAAAAAAAAGAGAGACCATGAAATTAGTAACATTTGCTATCTTGTCATTATCCTTTAATTTTGAACCAGAACTCCTATTAATTAAGGCGATAACATAGCAAACGCCACTGCTTTGACATAGTGAGAAATAAGAAAGGGGGGAAGTGGCTAGTTCATCTCAAGGTCATGTAGGTTTGTTGAAATAAATTGTGATATTTTATCTGTTATTTTCATGACCATGTATCTTATCATCATGCACATTAAAGGAGCAGTCATTTGCCTAAAGGTTTGTCTAGTTTGGTGGATTTACGTGCAGGTTGATAACTGTTTCTTGGGAAATAGACATGTCTAGCACCATTTGATTACTTTTACTATGCGCACCTTTGGAGCTTAACTGGATTAGCCTTTTGATTTTGTTTTCTACTCTGAAACAGTACTCCTATGACCTTTTGCTGCAATACTTGCACAAGTCAGAGTCTATTACAATGCTTGGGATCATCAATGAGCGCATTAATTTTCAAGGTGCAAGTCCCATCTTCGCAGTTGCATTCAGCCGTTCAATTTTCAACCATGTTAAATTGACCATTTTCATTTAAAGTAAATATTTTTCCACCATGAAGTGTTTAGGAAGGAGCAATAATGTCTTTCCATCTATATTATTATGATAACCAAACCATATGAGAAGGAAGGAGAGGAAAAACTTGTGAGGAAGCTGAAGGCTTCTACATTTGACATGTCTTTTCCTTGATCGTTCACCTGATAGAATGCATCCACTGAAGAAAGACATGTAAAGGAAAACCGTACCTGTTCCAAGTCAACACCTTTCTGTCAGATCATTGTTTGTTTTGTCCGTCCATGAACAGTAACCATCTTTACCCTCTAGGACCTCAGCACATGACAAGAGGGAAATTGCCATGTCTAAATTACAAATAGTGGTGAATTTTACCCTAATTAATTCCTTCACATTGCTTGGTTCTTCCGTATGTGCACAAAGCACTCTTGCTTTCCATGATTCGCCTCCAGCTTCTGTTTCTTGGTTCAAAGCCTGTCACTGACTCGAAGAAACTCCAATACTTTTTCTTTAGTAGCCTGAATTTATCAAATTACAGGGAGAACAAAAAGGGAAATAGAAATCTTTAATGAGATATGGCAGATCTGGCTGTTTTTGTTGCTGAGTTGTCATGGACTCATGGTGTTGCGGGAGAACTTGGTCACATAGGAGAGTGCAGCAAGTGGTGCTTTCACTAGCTGTAGAGACTATGTGCCTCTATTGGGTTCTGACAAAGGGAGGTTGCTAAATTTAAGGCCAAAGATTTATTGGTACCAAGAACAGTAATTAAGTGAGTTATAGATGCAGAAGGGCATTCCAGATTTTGTTTATAATCCTTTAAATCTTTTTCTCTTGCATTTGGACTCCCTTTTTGCTCATGTGAAGAAATGCCAAAGTCATATGATGCAGATGATTTACTCAAGTAACTTCATGGTTAAGTTTGGCACAAGGGCGAAAGACATGATCTTTTCCTGGTAGTCTGGCAATATTCGAGTTAATTGTCCTAAATATAACCCTATCTCCCTGTAGCCTTGCCCCTTAATCATTATATAATCATCTGGTGTAATTTTAGAGTTATGTATTTATTAAATTAAGTACAATATTAAGCTAATTTGTATCAAATGGCAGTTTCTCCTGGACAGCCTGGCTCTATATCTGATGATGCGGAAGTTGTAACTCTAGTTGCAAGCGGCCATGATGCTAGTCTCATAAATCAGAAAGAAGTTCATTGGGGGGTAAGCAAGCAGTCGTACCAATAAATTAAGCTTTATGTTTTTGGATTGGATGGTGTAGTAAATATCAGCTTACTATTTTACTTGTCAATACTTTTAGCTATTTGATGAATATTCTTGTTTGTTGGTTAACTGACCATGAAACAATTAAATTGGCTGGCTGGACAACCCCCCCCCCCCCTCACACACACACACAAAAAAAAAAAAAAAAATCACAAGAAACAATATAACTGATTCCTTTGCCAGCACGTAGTGGAGGTTGGGTGCATTGAGTTGTTGAGAAAGAGGGTAATTAGTGGGAGAATAACAAAATGCTTTTTATTGTGATATCATTGAACTATGTATTTCAAAGTACTGAGGATAAAATCACATGTGTTAATGATCCAAAATTGTTCTATCAAGATTCATTTTAGGTAAAGGAAAACGGCCCTATAGTTCATCAAAGTAATTAGAAAGCATTTTGATTCAGGTATGGACTCCGCGGTTATAAAAAATTCTCTTCCTCTAAGTTCTATACCTGCATGTGAGGCAAAGTGGTCAATGAAGTGGGTAAAAACTATGTGAGATCAGGGTTCAAATTCCGGTAGAAACAAAGGCGCTAAGTGATTTCTTCCCATCTACCAGCCTTGGTGGACAAACTTACCTGTGTATATATGCTGGTGGAAGGTAGTAGATACAGATTTGCGCAATCTGACCAAACAACCCATATTAAAAGGAAAAAAAAGAAAGAAAAAGAAGAGTGTGGAGGCAAGTTATAGACAAGTGATAAGCTTACTCCTTTGCATATCAACTAATATTATCTAATGGGAGTATAGATCCTACTCCTTATATAATATATGCAGTAGAGTACAAGTATTATATCCTGTGAAATATCACTATCAACTAGTTTTAGCCATTCTAGGTTCATGTTTTGTAAATTTTGAGGATTGCTTGGGTTATGCTCTTGAAAAAGGTTAGCTTAAATGTGTTAGTATTTCATGCTGTGTTATTTGGACTAAGTATTTTGGCAAACTGGCTGTGTTGACATCACACTTCCTCAATGGGAGCGGAATTCATGTCGGATCTGGTCAAATAAGATGGGTAACTAAGTGGGTGCAAACCATGGAGACAAGGGTTCAAATTCCAGTAGAGACAAAAGATACTAGGTAATTTCTTCCCATCTGCTGTTGGGAGATTTACCCAGTACTTGTGTTGGTGGCAGAAAGCAATTTTGGCCTAAACACCACCGTTTTTAAATAAAAGAAATGGATTATTTGACTTTCATATGGCTGATGAAGAGGAGCTAGAGAGACGGAGAGTCAAAACATTAAGAATGTTCTGATGGAGTTGCCCCTTCTCTTTCTCCTTAATCTTCATCCTCTTTCTTTCTCTTTGTTTTGTTACGGAGAGAGGAGGGGGGGGGGGGGGGGGGGGGGGGAGCGATGTGTGATTTTTCCAAAATTCTATTTTCTTTTGTTTTTCCTCTTCACTTTAGGGAGTGGGAGAGAGCATAGTAGCTTTTGCTTCCTATAAGATGGGTTTTTCTGCGTAATTTTTGGCTCAAATATAAGAATGGGCTGAATATTTAATACAAAAATATTGTAGCAGGCCTAATGAGATAATAATCATAATATGACCTACCTTTCGCGATGGAAGGGGCCAATCTTACATTTGTGTGTCTGGTTCGTATACGGAGTGGTCCTATCCAAATAACAAAGCAATGAATAAAAAACTGAGGGCATAGATACTGAACATGGATGATTACTTGCATTTTTGGTAAGAAACCCCTTTACCTGTGTTTGATATTCTATTGTATCCACATATCCTAGGCAGAATTTAACGAGTCTGACACCTTGACAGGATCATATCCCAGAGTCTTAGAAGAGTCTGTGTACTGTAGGTCTTCTGTGTGTTAAATTTTTTCCCAGGAGATGTGTTAATCATTTAACTTGCAGCTGCTTGAAGATTCTTTAGAAGAACGGTTAGAAAAGACAGGAGCTTCGGTTCCAGACTCGGAAAAGTTTGACGGAGATCCCAAGGAAGGAGAAGTGGAAGAAAACAAGGTGTTGAATTTCTGTCAGTTCATTTCCCACTTGATTATATTCATAAATATTTCCCAGTTAAATTATTATCTTATCTTTGTATTTCAATATTGGTGTAAATTTTATTTGGTGGACATCCTTCCACATATATTTTTTTGAAAAACTGACATCCTTCCACATTTATTGTTTTTATTTTGCCTTTTTTCAGAAGAAGTCAGTTGAAGGTGGAAAGCAAGGTGCATCTGTTAAAAAACTAAAGAAGGACAAAGTTGGGGTTGCAACAGGGAAATCTTCTCGTACAGAGGGCAGCACAGTGACAACTGCACCACGTGTCAAACCGGAACTTGCTTTGCCTACTATGTATTCCTCAGTCATATTATCTTACTTAACAAAAGAAAAAAAGAGAGCCCTATTGTGTTTTTCCCTCTCCTACTACATCCCCCTCCCTTACTTGGCAAAGACACTCTTGTTGGAGGTCATAATTTTGTTTGAAATATTGTTATCGTGATCCATTAGGAAACATCAATGAAACTGCTATACTAAGGAGTTGCATCAAAAATGAATATTATAAAGGATGCGAATAATATTATTGAGCTGCAATCCTTTCTGTGGCATGTCATGCTCATGGTATATTTCCTTATATGCATTCATATACTCTTCAAATAGCATGAAAAACGTGGATGCTAGGGACCAGATAAGTAAAATGTTTTCTTGTACAGTTGTACCAACCACATTATTTTTCATATCTTTGGGAAGGGGGAGCATGTTTTCATAAAATAAAATATATATTACACGATTTTTTGCTCTTCGTTCCTTCTTTCTCTTTGTTTTCTTTTCTCAAAAATCCTACTCTGATTAAAGCTTTCACTTAGAGCTGTCCTTGATTTGAGGATAAATTTGTGATGGCATTGATCTTAAACATATGCTCCTTTATATTTCTAGGATCTTGGATCATTCTTAACTGAAAGAAAATATTTGTCACAGACCTACAGAGGTAGAACATTCTATTCTGGAAGACTTGAGGAACCGTGTACAGTTGAGTAATGCAGCATTGCCATCCGTTAGCTTCTATACATTTGTTAATACACATAATGGGTAAGTATCATGGTCTTGAATCTTGCAGGTGTGGAATTTGTTTTCAGGAACATATCCTAATCTAATGAGTTTATTTGTAAATGTCTACAGATTAAACTGTGCATCAATATCACACGATGGATCACTAGTGGCTGGTGGATTCTCAGACTCGTCTCTGAAGGTGCTTGTAGCTTCTGAATAGCTTTGAGATTTTGTTGTCACAAATTAAAGTATCTGGTGATCCTTGATCATCTTCTTATCTAAGTCGTCCCCATTTTACAGGTTTGGGACATGGCAAAGCTTGGGCAGCAAACTGGTCCATGTAAGTCCAATGTGATAGTCCTCGACTCCTTTCCGATGTATTGCTATTTCATGTTTCAAGATGTATATTAGTCGATAGAGGTTGTATGGCTGCCTTGTATTACTACTGCAAGTCACAGTATAACTGGCCAAACAGACAGCAAAGAAAGTTTTCTTTTCCGCTGCTTTTATTTCTTTGATAAGTAGATAAAATTTTATTTCACTGAGAAACTGCACTAGGGTTGTTAAGTTAGTTTCATCAGAGATTACATAGCAGAAGCATGTCTAGTTATGAAGATTTCTCAACTGAACATACAGATGAAGCTTTACTTTTCTGATGGAAGTATTTCTTGAACTCCTTTTTTTTTCAATAAGGTAAATAATTTTAATAAATAATCGAAAAATCTCCTGTATACGAGCAGTATACCACTTGTGGGGTTACATTGGGTATGTTGTTGTAAACATACCCAATCCGTTTTTCTTTAAAAAGTATCATTTGTATTAAAAAACTCAGCACAAACAATACCCAATCCCTTTTTCTTTAAGAAGTAACATTTGTATTAAAAAACTCAGCACAAAGGTTGTGCTGGTTACCATGTACAGCTTCCAAAAGTATAGGAAATCCTTGCACTTCTCGCAAGGAACCTATCATGTCTGGTAGGATTCTACATCATTTACATAATTCTCTTTGCACCAAAACATAAACAACAAAAAACAGTTCATCTTTATCATCTGAATGGGGCTGTTGCTGCCTTCAAAACATCAGCATTCCTTTCCTTCCAAGCTGTCCACCAAATACAAGCTGGAATGAGATAACACCACTTCTTTTGCCTGACATTATCTCCCTGATTGTGCCAGCATCTCGGTAAATCAGCTGTAGTTCTTGGCATTTTCCATTTGAGTCCAACTATACTTAGGAAGAGTTGCACAATTGAGCAGTTACACCACAATGTAGAACAGGTGGCTGTTAGACTCTGACTCTGCACAGCATAAGTAACATCTGGAGCTCAACTGGAATCCTCTCTTCTTTAAATTTTCCTGAGTTAAACAGGCCTATAAGAACTCCACGAGTGCACCGAAAAGAAACAAGGAACCAAAGCTATTGCTCAAGTCTACATACTCATTTTTTATCTCTTAAAAAGTCTTGAACCCCTCCTGTAATGTTAAAATGATCAAGAATTGAGAATTGTGTCACATATCTTATTATGAGGCTCATCGTGGAGTCTATGCTAGCGGTTTATTAGATAGGCCTAGGAATAAGGCAAAGGTTTTGAATAACGCAAATGTAACATGAGGTTGCAACACTGCGAGTTTTCTAAATAGGCCTGCATATCCACTAAATCTTTATCAGTCATTTGGTTGGGTGGGCAAGGGGGATGAAAATATTGTCTGCTGTTTGCTTTGTTTGGAAAGAAAATGGATTGTCTCGAGGGCGATCATAATCCCCTGGCATGTGATAATTTATTGAATGAGGTGGAACATAAGTAAAAACTGTTCAGTTATGAACTCCAATTAGGTGCCCAACAATGTGTGCAAAATGTGCATGTGACTCAGATAAATTTACATGTGGTGCTATATTTTGTTTTCCTTATTGATTATGTTTTATTTCTTTGTTATTAATTTTTGACTTTTTAATATAGCCTTTTATAAAGTTGATATAAATTTACATGTGGTGCTATATTTTGTTTTCCTTATTGATTATGTTTTATTTCTTTGTTATTAATTTTTGACTTTTTAATATAGCCTTTTATAAAGTTGAGCTTGTGCTAAGTTTTTTATTCCTTCGCATCATCAATAACTTCAAATTATTCTTAATGTTGAATTAGGTCAAGGACAATTTGCTATAAAAACTTGATTCCACCTTTATCTTGCCCTGAATGCAAAACTGGAATCTCTTTTGTGATTCTGTCACCACAATCCCTCAGTATAATCTAGTAATACTGTAAACCCAACATATTTTGTTTTTAAAGCAAACTACCCTTGAGCTTCTGATTATTATTATTTTATTTTATTTGGATGAAATAAGAAGGATATCATTAACAAAACATCAAGCAGATGCACGGATTTGTGAAAGAAAATATTAGCTCCCAGAAAGACGAAGAAAAGTTATCTAAACAGCTAACACCAAAGATCTATGGAGCTGATAAAACCAGGAAAGAATCTAACACTAAGTACAGGGGAGAGATTAACCCAATCAAAAAGAGTAATCAAACATCTTGCTTTAAGGGTAGGGGTTGGAGTTGGTGCCATCAAAACATCTTTTGTTCCTCTCTGTCCATAAGCACCACAAAATACAGGCTGGAACCAAAGACCAGATCTGCTTGATGGACTTCCAACTTTCCAAGAACTCCAACACACAAAAGCCTCTCGGTGAGCCTGGCATGACCCAAATAAGTCCAAAAGTGAAGAGAACATGTTCCATAAGTCTGTTGCAACTGTGCAGTGAAGAAACAGGTGATTAATAGATTCTGAGTTGCATAAGCATATGTAGCATCTGTTGCTATTTGGAATCGCCTCCTGATGAGGTTATCCTGAGTCAAGCAAAAACCTTTTAGAGTAATCCAACTGAAACAAATAACTTTAGGTGGCAGCTTAGTTCTCCAGAGTAATTTTCATGGTCATTGGTCAATTAAGGTCTTCTTGGAGCTTTGTTGTAGGTAGCCTGCTTTAACAGAATAGGAGCCATCCATGCTATTTCTCCAGACAAGTCTGTCCTGCCTTGACTGTTGACTACACTAGTCTGAATGGTGCCCATGAGACTTAAAAACTCTTCCAACTCCCAGTCATTAAGATTTCTCTTAAGGGTCAGATTTCACACATTGTCTTGCCTGTACTGTGAGATGGTTGAGTCTGGATTAGATGCAATCTGGAAAATGCTTGGAAAAACATTCATTAGGGGAATGTTTCCTAGCCAAGTATCTTTTAAAACTGAATATGTTCCCCATTCCCCACCTTAAGTGAAGCATTACTGAAGAATATTTCCCATAGTTCCCTTATATCTTTCCAAACCCCTGTGCATCAGAGGTACTGACTTGATTGGAGCACCAGTGATAATAACTGCCATACTTTGCTTGGACTACTTCCTTCCATAAGCCAGCTGCCTCTTGATTGTATCTTCAGTGCCACTTCAATAGCATACACTTGTTATGTAAAGCCAAGTCTTTGATCCCTAATCCTCTTGATTTTGTCAAGTTGCTCTTTCACCTCAACTGGCAGAGGGAGTAGGGACATAAAATAGGTGTGAATGCTGTCCAAGACACTATTGATGAGTGTTAATCTTCCCCTGTAGAAAGAGGTACTGTTGTTTCCAGGAGACCAACCTTCTCTCAAACTTTTCCACCATCACATTCCAAACTTTAGTTGATCTATTCCCGACACCCAAAGGCATACCCAAGTAGGTGGTGGGAAAGGAGCCAGTAGAGCAACACATGATATCTGTCATATGTTCCAATTAGGGACCCCATTTACAAGATAATGCTCTTGGACATGTTGATGTGGAGACCTGACAATGCTTCAATGAGCATAAGGGTGAGATTTAGATATTGCACTTTGAGATTTCTCAGCTTCATAGAAAATCAGGGTGTCATCAGCAAATAGCAGATGTGAGATAGAGACTGTCAGACCATAACCGTTGCCCACCTCAAATTCTTCTAGCCAGTGAAGTTGTTCAGCCTTCTCCAACATCCTACTCAGCCCCTCGATAGCCAGAATAAATAGGAAGGGTGATAGAGGGTCCCCTAAAAAACCCACAGGACTTCTGTTCACTAGTACATAATACTTTGAGCTGCTAAATATAGTGAAGATTCAGATTTAATCTTTACAAGTTTTAGACCAACAGTAAGAAAAGCAGGGAATGTAAGTTGGTTTTTGGCTCCGACTGTAATCACCTTCTGGCTCCCTCTACAGAGTTTGTGCTGAAGATTTTTTAGTATACTGTACAAGTTACCTTCTCAAAAAAAGAAAATAAGACAGATATCTCATAGTTCCCTTACACATGCCTTTGGAACCAGCTGATACGTTATTCTCTATGGCATATCAGCAGTCAGGATTGATTCTTAAACTGAGCTCCACTAAACAAGAAACTACTATCTCCCACCCCAGGGATTTGGTCTAGTGTAAGAGCACATCATGTAATGTGTAGGTTAGATGCACGCCCACGAATTTGAACCCAACCACTTCAGAAAAGCATGTTTTTTAAGTAGAGAAGGTTAGAGGGGCGAGTCTTAAGGGCCTGTTTGGCAAAGCTGTCAAAAACTGCTTTTTGAGCACTTTTTTTCTTTAAGAAAGTGTTTTGGAGAAAAGCAGTTTGGCTAATTCATTTTAGAAGTGCTTTTTTCAGTATTTGATGAGTAGAATGTGTTTGGCTAATCTTTTTTAAAAAGTGCTTTTGAGTGTTAAATTACGAAAAAGGACAAGTATCAATGCATGTTTACTATTAAACTACTTTATAGAGAGAAATTATTTCTAATATCTATTATGAAAGACTTTAATTAAGTTTTTACTTTTATTTTGATTTAAATAAGAAATACATATTAAAATTTCCATTAATATAATACATAGATAAATAAAAATTTATATTAAATATTAACATGATGAGCTAAATATACTAAAAAAAATCAAGCAATATAAATTAAAAAATCATTCCCCAAATTGTTATCCGTAGGGCCTCTACTTGGAAGTTAACTATATAAAATGAAAAACAAAATAAAGGAAATTGCATTGTAACAAGGAGGTTCCAATGAATGCCTTAATTTTTCACTTCTCGAGACTTAAATTGTGTAAACTTTGATCAAAATTTAATATTTTAAAATGTATTTTCTTCATTATATGACATGAAAAAGAAATACAACTTATAGTACTTCTGATATAGTTTTGGAATATCTAAAGGTTAATTTTAAAATATTGAGTTTATCTAAATCCCTTTTTCTATGAATGATGCAACTATATATGAAGCATATTAGTAACTAACAAATAAATAAAAGAAAAAAAAAACTTCTCGTATGAAATGCATGGATACTATTGAATCTAAAGGAAATGATTGTTTTATAATTTAAATAAATGAATTAATGAAGGATATGCTTGGTAAATATGTATTTATGGTAGGGAAACTTTTGTCGTAGAATAAAAAGTTTCTGCTTTTTTCGAGTAGAAAGTTTTAGCTTCTTCCAAACAATAGAAAAACTGCTTCTGCTGCTACTTAAAAGCAGTTTCACTTGTTGTCGAAACACCTCAAATTTCCCAAAAAAGCGTTTTTTCAAAAGAAAAAAAAAAGAAGTGTTTTACCTTCCAATAAGCTTGGTCAAACAGGCTCTAACATCCACCGAGTTTCGGACCGTGCATCAGCTAGCCCGCGGGGATTTCTTGGTTATCAAAAAAGAAAAGAGAACTACTATCTCCGTACTAATGGTAGATGCTTTGAAGATAAACTCAAACCCATCCAAAAGTGAAACGGAATTGTATTGTATCTTTACATTTTTGGTGTATACATATTTGTATAGAGGACGAAGAAGAAGTAGATGGTCTTGTAGAATTTTTAGGAGCCCTGTAAATCTCTTTTTTCAAAACTGTTTTGGCTGACTTTTGGAGGTGGCCAGCGTACCCTTAATGCTGAGGAATGCAATAGTACTAGTTGTTTTAAAAAAAGTAATTGCTTATTGAGTATGAATTTGAGCAATTATTGAAGCAACTAACCTTCAATAATTTGTCCTTCAAAATTAAAATCTACATATTTTGAAACTAAATGAAAGGTTATTGCTTCAGGGGTGTAGTAGTTGTTCTTGTTATAAAAACTACAAGGAAGATCACAAGTTGCTACTATTTTCATTTCAAAGCTATGAATGTATATGAAAAGTCTTAACCAAGGATCAGTTTGTTTGACTCTCTTGAAACAAAAGAAGACTACTATTTTCCGTCCAGGGTAGTATTTTTAGGTTCCTTTACGGCCCAACTTTTTCAAGAACACTTAAGAAGATTTGGTCACTAACTATCCATCGTTCTCCACTTTATACCCTGTTTCCATGCACAATATCTAGCAACCTTTCTGAACTGCATCACTAAATTTTAGATATCACATGATCGGCCCCTAAAAGTTAATTCAACAACCTTCTGGTCAAGTAAATATCCCCATTCTTCCTTGCTAATGTTTGCCAAAGATAGTCTGACTACTACTTTAGACAATCATGCCTACCTGTTTCCGGCTATTGCTGACTATGCCATGAGCATTATCATGTAGACTCGGGGTAATGTTGGCTGGAACTCATTTTACACATGCAAGTATGTGTATTAACTTGTGACACTTAAAATCTTCAACCCCGTTTAGGCCATTACTTGGTGATGATTAAGATCTATTTTGAGCTGAAAATGTACCCTTGCATAATGATTTAAACGTAAAAAGTAGTATTTAGATGCCTGGAAGGGATTCTTCACTTTGTTCATGCTAGCTACACTCGAAACTTGGAAATGTTATGTGTTACTCTCAACTTATCAGTCCTTTTTCTTTTTTGATGTCCCAAACCAAAATAAGACAAGTATTGCTGTAAACATTTAACATCTTGCGAAACATGTCATTGTTGATGCCCCCCCCCCCCCCCCCCCCCCCCCCCCAAAAAAAAAAAAAAAAAACCCTCCAAAGAGAGAGAAACGAATGGTTGATGAACAGTACTAGAACCAGCTTTTTTGCAGGGCGAAACTGATTCACCTTCAAGTGAGCATGTGCTTGGCTCAAGTGGTGGAAGAAGATGTTATACATTATTTCAGGGCCATTCAGGGCCTGTTTATTCTGCATCCTTTAGTCCATATGGGGATTTTCTTCTGTCTTCATCATCAGATTCAACAAGTATGATATCATATGACTTTGGTTTCTATTAGCTCTACGTTAGTTCTTATTCATTTGGATCATGATAGTTGCTGCAATTCTAGTATGCACACTCTACAACCATGTGACATTATTCATCTGACCTTTTTGGCTAATTATTTCTGTGCAGTTCGTTTATGGAGCACAAGTTTAAATGCTAATCTTGTTTGCTACAAAGGCCACAATTACCCAGTATGGGATGTTCAGGTAGGTTGCTAGTTTTTCATTATTTTCTTACCAAGGTTTCTAGTTTGTCATTTATTAAGTTTGTTTGATGATTCATGTTTTCAGTGTACATGTGGTAATATAGTTGCTATCTCTTTATTCTCACCTAATCTATCGTCAAATGTAAAACTGCCCAAGTTAATGAATTTTTGTGCATTGTTTCTGTTTCACAATAGGGTTCTTAGATGTTATTTGCCACTCTTCATACCATCTTTGCCAAATGGATGCTTGATATTGTTTTTACTAGGTGACTGCTATCTGGGACAATCCTCAAGAAAAGGGGGAAACAAATTTACATATTTGTCATACTTCATATGTCTGAACAAACTGGTCCTTTTTATATCTTGGGGCTTATAAGAACTACTAACTGGCATGACAAGTTATTAGTTTTTCATTGAAGATAAATGAGAATGCAGCCATGCTCGAGCGTCGAAAAGAAGTTTCATAGTGTTATAGCTACATCAACTTCTTCGTTGCAGCTTGAGCTAATATTTTAGCTTGATTGCCATATGTTTCTACTTTCTATTGTTGACATATTTTAGTTGTCTTGGATCTTGAGCATTTGGTGCTTGCTCATGGTAACTGTAGATAAGAGTCGTCAAAATGGGCAAATAAATGTTTGATTTTTGTTTCACATCTTGAGTGCAGTTTAGTCCAGTTGGACATTATTTTGCCAGTTCTTCACATGACCGCACTGCAAGGATCTGGTCTATGGACAGGATACAGCCTCTGAGAATAATGGCCGGACACTTATCAGATGTAGATGTGAGTATCTATTTTGTGGGATACTATTTTTTTTATCTGATTTATATAGGCATCTATATCACTTTCTGTGGCTTGTATAGTCCATCTTAGTTACTTGACCCACTTTTCATTTTTGTCCTCTATAATTACTCGGCTACTGTTATAAAATGGCATTTTATTCCCAACAACAAACAACAACAACAGCATGTCCATTGTAATCCCACAAGTGGGGCATGGGAGTGTAAGATATATGCAGACCTTACACCTCGGCTCAAAACAAATAAAATGGCAAAGTTTTCCGTGCTCAAAGGTAGGGGTTTGATTAAAAAATCTTATCCCTTACTGGACGGCAGATGTGATATGCTTCCTAGAATCTAAAATGGAGGGGATATCAGGGAGATAGTCTAACTCCAATTGGATAATCCATCCAATCTTTATTTCTAAAATCTCTGCACTAATTGAAGGGATCAGTTAAAATGGAATGGGAGAATTAACTTTTACCATGACTATCAAGTAGCTTGATAATTAAGAATATTTATAAATCAGCAAAGACTGAAGAGTAACTTTTTTTTTTGGATCAATTGAGGAAGTTTTACCTAGTTTATACCCATGTATGTGAAGGGAAATTTATTTTGTGGCAACTAATTTTGGCAGAAAAAGTTGAGTTCTATACAGTATCATCAGAGGTGCATGATAGACATTAGTAATATTTAAATTTTGATTTATAAATAAATTACAAATATTTAATTTATTTAATTAATTCCAAACAAGTTCTCATGCTTTACTCGAAAAAAGATTGAAGGTTGAAAATTTTATCTGGAGAGGTTGGACACTAATAAAATGCACTTACCGTAACCACATCAGGGTATTTTCTGAATTTGGATTAAAAACTACATTTAGTTGAATGATATTATTCAATGTTTCTAGCATAATGAATTTCACAAGCGATCATTAAAATGGTGCGAGTATAATAAATACTGTTAATATAGAACTGTTCAGTTGCTCTGCAGTGTTGACGCGGAAACATTTTCAATTACTTAGAGCTTGTTTGGATTGACTTATTTTAGGTGTTTTTAAGCCAAAATAGTTTTTAAGCATTTTTGTAGTGTTTGGGTAAGATAAAAAAGTCCTTTTAAGCACTTGTTTTTAAGTCAAAATAATATAAATAAGCCAAAAGTCATAAGATAGGATTCCTAACCTATAAGCCATAAGTAATAAGCCCATCCAAACAAGCTCTTAGATTTCTTGTAATTTCCTGTCAATGGACATAAATTTAAGAGCATGTTGAATTCATCATGTAGTGTGTGCAATGGCATGCAAATTGCAATTACATTGCAACTGGATCAAGTGACAAAACGGTACGCTTGTGGGACGTCCAGAGTGGAGACTGTGTCAGGATTTTCATTGGTCATAGGAGTATGATCCTATCATTGGCAATGTCTCCTGATGGTCGATATATGGCATCAGGTGATGAAGATGGAACAGTCATGATGTGGGATCTCTCAAGTGGACGTTGTATTACTCCTTTGGTCGGTCACTCTTCCTGTGTGTGGTCACTTGCTTTTAGGTAGGAAAGAAATGAATTAAGCCTTTAGTTTGTCTACGTTCAGAGATGCACTAAAGTGTGGAGTTCATTGAAGATAGTTTGTATTTCAAGCTTATTTGTCTTATTTCAGTGGTGAAGGTTCACTCCTTGCATCTGGGTCTGCTGATTGCACTGTAAAATTATGGGATGTAACCACAAGCACAAAAGCTCCACTAAAAGAAGAGAAGTAAGTATTACTGAAGCAGACAAACTTTGGCATTTATTTTCTCATTGATTGCTAATACCATGTGCGCTCTCTCTCTCTCTCAAACAGCAAATCTGGAAGTAACAATAGACTCCGGTCATTGAAGACCCTGCCTACCAAAGCTACTCCAGTCTATGCTTTGCGCGTAAGAATTGTTATGCTTGCTTTTCTCTGTGGTTTATTATTGGATCCTCTGAAAGTTACATGTTATACCTTTGTGAGCAGTTTTCACGAAGAAATCTTCTATTTGCTGCTGGAGCTTTCTCGAAAAGTGCATGAATCCCTTGCTTGAAAGTCTGTTGGTGTGAGATCACATCATGGTGGCCTTGCAAAATTTGGTATGTCATCAATGAGAAGTTTTCCTTCTCAGACATTGGTTCTAATAAACAAACGTCTGTTAAGAGGAGCAACTCATATTGGTGATACCTGCATCTCACGTACAAGCTGGTGTGGCATGGTGTATTTAGTACCATGGGGATTCGGGGTGGACATGTTCTATTTCCTATGGTCAATGAACGTTGGATATGTTAAAGCTAATCTGATATAATGCCCTTAAAATGCTAATGGGTAAGAAAGGTCGTGCAGTTGTCACGGAACATATTAATCCATCTGCTAAAGCTCTTTTTGGGGTAGGATGGCTCAAGCATTTGTGGTCTTGTGTATGTTCACCATGCTTGTTTACAGATCCATTCTGCAGTTTCTACTTTGTGGATTATATATTATTTTTAGCTCAACTAGAAAGTGATTAGCAAGCAGTAAAGTTCGAAATTATCTGCTTCCCAGGGGTTTTAATCAACTTTACTGTTTGCTTCTATAGTAAGAAGTTACAACGGACAGTTCCAGAGGCTTGATCTGTTATTTGTTGAAGGACATGTTACTTTCTAATTTGGCCAAGAATTAATGAGTTTAATCTCAAAAATAGCACTCCCTCAATTTATGTGGCACTTTTTCCTTTTTAGTCTCTCCCAAAAAAAAATTGTTTCGTTAGAAATAATTCAACTTTAAATTTCGCTTCTACTCTTAATGGAATGATTACTAGCCATATAAATATTTAAGATTTGCTTTAGATTATAAGTTTCTTTCTAAAGAAAAAAAATCCTTATATTATTTTTCTTATTCGTCATATCATAATCTCTGTTGGTGTAAAATATAGCTTGTCCTTTTTATTTAAGTTACAACGTAACTTAATATTGCAGCTCTGTTCCAGGATAAAAGATCAAGAATATTAAGGTTTCATTTGTTTGCATTTAATGGAGGTCTCAATCTGAATGATTCAGACTTTAGGTCATTAAGTGCTTCTGTTTACATTAAGGTTTAAATACTTATTTGGTCTGAATAGATCTTGACTATTAAAATCCTACAAAGTCTTAATATCACTAAGAGTTATTTTTGTGTAAATTTCTATTGTCGCTCTGTGTACAATTACTAACCACGTTTGTTATCACAATTACTACCACCATTATCAACCCCCAGCTGCCAACACCACCAGACTATTTGTTGTTTGGAGCCAAATAGTTCATAACCTTAAGTACTTGGGAGGAAATTTTCAATTGATTTCTTCACGTTGCGGATGACAAAATATGTTATAGTATCAAGTATCAAACTGAAGGGAAGAATTGTCGAAGAACTCGAAGAAAATTGTATCTTTGATATTTGTTGTCTGTTGTGCAAGAGAAAATTGTATCTTTAGTATCTGTTGGACCTTCACTTTAGTACATTGAACAACCTAGTACCACAACTACCAGAATAATCTCCACCACAGCCCCAAACATTGAAATTTTACCCGGTATAACTGTATATATATATATATATATATATATATATATATATGTATGTATGTATTTATTTATTTATTTATAGTATTATATAAATTATACATTGTGTATAAGTATTTTCGACTGACCGGTCAAGTGCAACTTGCACAAATGCTTATACTTTCTCCCTAGTATGTTTCTTTAGTTCATGTTTGACTGTGTTTTGTTGATATTTGAGGTTATGTTATATATAACAGTATTTTAATATAGCAGCTTAGACATATTGAGACAAACGTTGTTATAAATTATAATCCCTTATATGTGAACATATCAGGTAGAGGAGAGTCCATTGCCAAATAAAAATTGCTGGTCTAAAGAGTAGATGTTTTGGTTTCTTCATGTCAACTCGCCCTGCACTTCTTGTTCGCATGCAAGACTATTCCTTTGTGAATTACTACTCTACAGTTACCTTTTCAATCAAACCCGAAAAAATTAGTATCACCTTTCTATAAGTAAAGATAGATGACTTATCACTGCATAAATATTTAAAACTTGTTTAACCCAGAAATTCTGAGGCTACCTTTCTTCGAGTAGATATGAATGTGTCTAGCCAATATATATCCCATTTGCCCCCTCCAAAATCCAGAAAGCAAACATAGTACCATTAGAAAAGCTATGTATCGACATCCAATCATACAAGTAGAGCCTGATTTGGATTACGAGCTGCAAGGACAAAAGGTAGTAATTTATGATCCAGCTTACACATCCATAATATCCTCATCAACAGGGCATAATCAGCCTATGCTACAGGGTTAAAAATAATAGAAGTGAACAGAACTAGCAACCAAAATGATAAATCTAACCAATTACATCTACCGAAAGCTTTAAACTGTAACAACTACCCAGAAACCTGGCACCATCATAACTAAGAACCTAAAGAGACATTAGCAAACTGCACCTCTAGATTGTGCCAGACAGCAAAATAGCATACAAGGCATATTAGGCACCATAACCTCTTCAATGAGCTGCGATGAGTCCAAGAAGGTAAAGTAGGCACTAAAAGAGAGCTCCACTGTAACAAGATGTGCAACAAACAATTCAGTTTTTTCCTCTCGCTCGCTTCTTTCCGCTCTTTGGCTCATTTTCTCGTTCCTTCGATGCACTAGAGAATTTCTCCTTGGTGCTATCAGGGGTTTTTGCTGAGTTAGTTGCTTTTTCCTTCTGGTTCCCACTTTCTTTAACCTTTGATGAACTAGATTTTAGCTTCTCCATACCATTGGCACTGGGCTTGCCGCCAGTTTGGGGTGTTTTATTTTTGGACTTAATGGCAGTTTTAACAGTTTCTTGCTTTGACTTGTTGGCAGTCGTTGGAGTATCTTGCCTGGACTTGGATTTGGGAGTACTACTACTAACATCTTTAGACCTCGCAGAAGGCTTTTCAGTATCAACAGATTTGCCAGTGCTCTTTTTGGTTTGGACCCCGGACTTGCTGCTGGTTGTGTTGTCAGTTCTCCCGCCAGATTTTGAGGTGCCGTCTTTCAAGTTGAGCTTACCCTTGGATTTCTGTCCAGATTTTGCCGTCGTGTCTTTAGACTTGCTGCAAAAAGAGCTCCACCATTGAAACCATTAGACTTGCAAAACATCATGTTAATTCGTCACACAAGCACATAGCTAAGGAGATTATACAACCTTTTAGGTGAAGCTTCCATTCTTTCGTGCTTTGCTGATGGTTCAGCAGTTCTAGGTTTTTTCTTCTTATGCCTGACATAGGGGTAAATAGACAGTTGAAGGACAATCTTTTTCTTTTTGAGAAGGTAACAAGAAGTTGAAGGATTTTTGAGAAGCTAACATAAGTTGAAGGACAATCTTAGATGAAAAAAATGCAGAAGGGTTTCAGAAAGGGGGACGATTCAGATCTCCTAGCTCAAACCCAGCAAGCATCATCACGTGTGCGAATAAATGCTTGTAAACCAAATAAGAGAAAGGTGATAAATGGCTATGTTACCTATCAGAAGCTGCATCAGCAGTTGCTACTAGCTCCTGTCAACAAACGCATAGTGAGGTAACACGGAAACAGAACCATAACAAATGCAAATTTAGCCAGTAACTAACCTCTTCCGACATATTATCATCTTCGACAAGTTGCCAGCGTTCCTTTAAGAGATTTATTTTTTCTACATCTCCATCAACATAGTTAACCTAATAAGAAAATTTCGGCCAAACATAGGAGCATTAACACAAAGGGGACAATTCCATTTCATGCAGCAGAAAACAACAAACTGCACTCACTGTGAATTTCTTCTTGGCAGAATCAAAACCGCTAACAATGCCTTCATAGTATCTGTGACAACAAATCAGTGTTAGCAGAAGATTCAAGTTCATATCCACAACATGCATTCTTATTTCCCAAGACGCATAACACTACACTTGCACCCATATGAAGCTTAAATTGGGATATCATTCCTAAGATGTAACGTATACTAATGCAGATAAAAATCCCCCAACTAATATAGAACTTGAGAACTTACTTGGCTACAGTGAACTCAATATGACAGTAAATTCCAATCTATCAGGTCAGTGATGAGGAAGGAACAAACAAGGTAGACAGGAAAAACATATTCTGCAGCATAATAGAAGATGAACACTTACGCATCATCCAATGGCCACCAAACTTTAATTTTTTTACCAACCAGGCTCTCATCACATTGCACAGTCTCTGTCACCTGACAAGTAATAGCAGCATAATGGCACTGTGCTGTTAGGCATTTATCTCCCGGGCAAACCACCGATTAATCACACAGCACTACAGGAGTACTCTAGAAGCTAAATGTATTTAATCTAAATAAAACAGTTCGTCAAGATAAAACATGAGTTAAGATAACTTTCCTCGGTGCATTTAAATAAAAACATGCAAAATCAAATATGAGTGGCTAAGAATGTCAGTAAGACGGAAGAGGACAGAAGGAGAAGGAAGGCAGCAGTACCCTGTCGAAAGGAGGAAAAAAAAAAAGCAGAAAGCTTTTGAATTCGCACTCAACAAGATTATTTGCATTTGGCATTAATTGTTTCGATTACCAATGATAGTTTTGGAACAAGCAGCTCTTAAAAATACCCAAAATCTATTTTTTGTTTTCAATTAATTGTTCTGTTTTACTGTTTTTTTTAAATTGCAAGAATACAACTGTACTAGCACGTACAACGTTGCAACAAATGTTAATTAAATACGTACTTGCTATTACCACTATTGAATTTTATAATAACAATCAATTGGAAGAACTGATTGACTAAAAAACAGATTTCATTTTTAAAATAGGACAAGAACTTAGCATCCTAAACACCCACAGGATAAAAATGGGTAAAACATTAACAATGATTAAAATTCTCACCCTGTCCTTGCCTGAAGAACGCTTCCTCTTAGCACTTGTCAAGGGTGTTTCCTCTTCATCACTTTCATGTTTAGCAGAGATATCAGGAGACGCTGGCGCAGGCACACTCTCCTGCACAACTTGCCTACTTTCCTGCACAATGAGATGACAACTGATGAGCCAGACATGGAGGATCTTGGTAAGTCTTAACCCGGAAATACAGTCTTACAGGCTCAGTTGTAAGAATTGCACAAACATGACAGAGCACAGAATATCAAAATAGTATCTAGAATAAAAATGTGCATTACAGATGAAACCAATAATGTAAAATTCTTACCCTGCCCTTGCCTGAAGAACGTTTTCTCTTTGTAGTAGTCCTGGGAATTTCCTCTTCATTATCTACATCATCTTTTGCAGAGTGATCAGGAGACTCTTGTGAAGGCACTGTCTCCTGCACAGTGAAATTGCCAACTGTTAAGAGGAGATTACTCGAACATCATATTAACTAAAAGATAAAGGAAGTTTCTTACCAGATTAGTTTTTCCATGTCCATGCTTTTTGCCATCTTCTTTACTCCTCACAGATGGACCAACCTGACTCTTTTTTTTGGTATCAATCTTCTTACCCGATTGCTTCGGCTTTTTAGCCTCTGTATCACTGGTGGATCCACCTTTCTCCTTACGACAAGGCTCTAAAGGAGTTTTCTTCAAAGGACGCCTCACCTGCTTAACTTCCAAGTCACTTGTAGCTTCAGATTCCTTCTTAGACGCACTCTCTTCTTGATTTAAGCTGTCCTCCTTTGACCGAAAACCCTTCTTAGGCGCACTCTCATCGGGAAGGCTCTGACCTGGTGATGAAGGAGCAACATTCACAACTTCCTCCTCAGATTCTTTGGGTGCAGAGTGTTGAAGAGTAGTTCCTGGTTCCTTCTCCAAAGAGTTGGACTGCTCAGCTGCTGGATCTTCAGAAGCTGAACTTTGGTCATCTTTGTTTCGATTACTCTGATGATCTTGAAGCTTCTCAGCTTCTTTTCCACTGTCGTCAGTAGCTTTGTGAGAAGATTCTGCTGAGTTTATTGAAGAGTTTGTCTTCCTTCCTCTCTTCTTAGCAGTTTGTTCTGACTTGGGCTCCAACTTTGTAGACTTTTCAACCCTTGAATCATCAGATTCAGATTTGGATGGTATTTTTGAAGCATCATGCAGATCCACCCCATCATCATCTTCAGCCTTCAGCAACGATTCTGTTTCAGCAGCCGATCCCACATTCTCCAAACTAACACCATTACTTGTGATTGATTTGGGAGATCTATTTGCAGTAGGATCAATATCTTCCGAGCATGCCTCATCCTTTACACTCTCAGCCATCTGTTCAAACAAGAAAAGTTTCCAACTAAATACCTTTAACTGAAAACCAGCCAACAACAATTGCACACCATAAGCATACTATGGTGCTAACATGTTCAACAACACCACACCATCTACTACAGATATCAAAGACGCTGCTGGTTCTTAAGGGTGTTATTCACTGAATTACCAACACAAAGAAACTGACCCACTTGCACAGTATTTGGGTGAAGATGAAAATATGGATATTTAATATGAAGTTGAAAAATAATATAGTGGACAAAATTGTAACACAAACATTATTTGCAAATAATATTCCATTATTTTGCAAATGTTATCTATGTCCAACAACAACTAGATAATATCCAAACCACATGCCTGGCCTGCTTCGTCTGAAGATGCTGTAGCCACTTTGCTCCCACCAACCTAAATGTAAAGAGTTCAGAGGCAATATACAACAATGTTTAGATAAGAGTTCTGGGAAAATGACTGAAAAAATTTATCCAAAGTCTCACACCTGAGTTGCCTGAGCAGCCTCTGGAAGTTCAGCCAACTTGTTTTCAGTGACCTTGAAGACACATCAACACAGATCATTGATATCAGATCTCTAGAAAGGGGTATAAGGGTAGATTATATTGTTAGAGGTAATTTCAACAGTATTATGTCAGAACCAATAACACTCGAAAAAGAAAATAATGATGGCCTCAATTCCTGATGTGTTACAATGTTGACATGGGAAGGACAACAAAGTTGATTTTTCTCCTGAAAAACGTATACAATTTAGAGTAGATATAACCAAATGTTCTACAACTGTAAACAAGTCAAACGATCACATCCAATATGACTGAAAGGGAAAAGTTCCCTGTCTGTCGCCAAAAGCTAAGCACAAGTAACCGTGCAAGTCAATATGGACAACCAGAGACAGATGAGAGTTGGCGTGATAGGCCAGTTTTTTAGAGAGATGTCGCAATATATTCTCTTCCGACGAGTCACTCTCCACACACGCATATATAATGTAGATAAGAGAAGTGCTCTTTGTTAATTATTACGCCTTATACACAACAAATATGCATTTAAAAGGAGAAAATGTCTTTGCTTTATAATCTCACCGGCAAAAACACTGTTCAAAGCACCCCTTTGCTCTTTTTAAAGCTCATGAAGCCATTAATCTCTAATTCAGTTACACACTTGGATACTTCGTTGAATTGAAGCAGAGCGCAAGAAAGGGAAGAAGCACACATATTCTTTGGAAAAGGAACTGACAAATGTATGTGGTCCTTTATTATATACACATACACACGCAGGAGGAACAAAGAAAAGGCATATAAGGTTTAAATGGTGATAGGAAAGAGACCTTTTAACTCAGCAAACATCAACATAGCATCGAACATCAACATAGCATCGAACATCAACATAGCATCGCCACTATCAGGCCAGCAGATATTAAGCAAATCCACAACTTAAACACAAGAAAGGTTATTATCTTATACTCCCTAGATTATGTAGGAACATGTAAATGTGAAGTTAGACTTAATGTTCATCTATACAGCGATAGTCCAGCAGCATAAGTTCAAAGACACGAAATAAATTAGAAGTAAAAGTTCACTAACCAATTGGTCCTTAGGAGCACTGTCATTGATACCATCAACAGCTGGAAGAGTCCCTTCCAACACCGAAGTGACGATTTTATTGTACTCATTTAAAGAGATTTGCAATGATTCTACTGCTTGCGGCAAGTAAGGCTTAAGCTTCGCTGCACAGTTTGCAAATACCGTCTCTCCCAACCTTTTAGCAATTGGTGTGACCTCCTGAAATAAAACTATAAATGTTTAGCACTATCACGAGACCAGAGAGACCTAGGAGGTATAAATATAAAAAGAATAAACATCAACTCTTCGACAGCAACATACCTCATTGTCCTTTTTAACACTAGCCAATAGAGGGGTCAGCAATTCCAAGGACACTTCTTCACTTTCTTCCAGCACAAGAGTCATGATTGTTGCCATGGACAAGAAAATATTTTCTGAGTGATCTTCTCTGAAAGTGAAAGTCAACGAATGAACTGTCTATTCAGTTAACTTCACTACCACAAGCTTAACATGTTCAATAGGAATTAGCACGCAAAAAAATAAGAAAAAAACAAGTGCCTCGCATGTGAGAGAGAACAGAGGCCACAGATTTGCATAATCAACATCATCCAACTATTTGATACGTTTAATCAACATCATCCAGTTAAACCAGTGGAGCAAGTAATTCATTACTAAGTTCACAATCATTCCAAAGGTAATACTCTCTCTGATCTTTAACAAGCAGCACTCGGCAAACATGGTTATGAATGTACTGGCAGAGAGGTAATTTTTCATAGGCTTGTGTACACTGATGAAAGAAACTCACGCCAATGATTCGAGTTTCAAATATCTTTTAGATGCAAAACCTAACAACTTGCTACTTTTTTATATATAGCTACCAAGAGCGCGTTTAACAAACCTTTGGATAAGGTTTTAAATATTTTCTGGAGGAAAAGAAAAACACATTCAAGTAATTGTTGTTTCCAGAAGTTCATTCAATTTCAATAAGAAAACTAGAGAAGTACCCCCAAAGACAACTTTTAACCCAAAAAAGTTTTAAAAGTTTTCAGATTTTTTGCAGGCAAAACATCAGTTAATGTGATTCTGACATATCACTTTTCAATAAAAATGTCTTTAAACAACTAGGGTAAAACATTTCAATGCACCCTAAAAGTTGATCAAATTGGATATAAACATAGATAATCAAAACAAGCAACCAGCAGATCTCATTTCTGCTCGCTAACAATCACGAAACCCCAGTACCGGCACCCAAGTGATGAATCCTATTAGCACTGGAAGAAATCCAAAAGGATAAAATAGAAGAAAACACCACAGGAGGAGCCAAATTTCAGATGTTTGTTTTGAGAATGGGATAGTTCAAAAGATTTGCAAAACCCTGCTCATCTTACAAGGATTCTAGAAAGTCTAGTAAAGTTTCACTTCATAATTTCAGATATAATCTCAAATCCCATGCAAATTCAAGAACTTGTAAGCACAGTGTCTATCTTGTAAATTATGCTTGAAGTGCTTTTTAATGGAGAAAGTATGCTTGATGCGCTTGGAAAGAAGACTTCTTAACTAGAAGCTCCAGTTAAAAATATAAACAAACACGAGAAGCTCACAATCCCATAAATCTAAATCACACGTTTCGATGGAATGTGAGGTATTATATAACTTCAGATACATTCTCTAAAACCATGTTAAGTCTAAGAACATTCAACATTGGGCTTTATCCAAAACAAAAAATTCAAGGTTGGGATTAAAGACATCTGCTAGAGAAGAAGAAACACACCATACCAGAAATCTATAACCAAAAATTATAGAAACAAAATTATAGAAACAAAATTACTGTTGTACAATTGAGATATATTGGTAATACCTTATAGTTTTAAGGAAGTGCTGAAACATCTCAGTAATGAGCCTATCACATTCTAGATCCAGCATGACAACACATGACCTGACCTTGGCCACTGTCTCAAGGATCAACACCCTCTTATTATATGATCTGCTGGACTGGTCATCTAAATTCTCAAAGGATGATACAATTAATTGAAAGATATCCTGTATCAACCAAATGAGATGTTATTGAAGTCTGATATAAGGAAGAACAATGAGAGAGCAAACTTCTCATACCTTCATTTTGTCATCATCATATGGAGCATCTGGTGCAGTAATTCTAGTTATCTCACTTATACAAGACGCAACTGCGACCTTCACATCAAGATCAGAATGCCTCAAGAGGTCATTTGCAACCAATGCTTTCATCAATGGAGAAAGTGCATCATGCATTGATTTCGCCGGTGATTGCTCCACCTTTGACAGGGAAGACTCTACTTGCTTTAAGCAGAGGAAACCAAAGTATATTAAGATTAGGCATGCAAAAGGCAGTGCATGAATTTCAGTGTGTGAAATATTGTATTTTATTTGAAAATTAACTGAAAACCAGAAACCTGCGTAAACTAACAATCATAACAACTTCTATTTTGTTTTACCAAAAGCATGCATTGATAAATGTCCACCTTTTATAATGCGACCAGCACGATGATGGGATCACATGTCTTGTCTCCTTTTCATTCTCTCTTTACAAGGCCTTAAAAGCATATTGCTGGTTAAATAAACCTCAGAGACAAGGATGAATGGCCCTCTGAGGTGTATCAGGGATATCAACTCTCTTACAGATCTTTGTGTTTTTCGAGGAAACCAAGCAACAAGATCTCATGTTCAAATAAATAGTAGTTCTCACAGAAACTGATGAAGATGAGCAATAACATTACAATTGTTTTTTGGTGCTTTTTGAAGAGAACAAGTTTTAGAAAACTTTTTTGAACAGGTAGTTTTAGAGAACTGTTTGTACAGACGATGAAAGAATTATCCTTGATGGGAAAGAATACATCCCCCAAAAAAAAAAATCAAGTCTAAAGGACCTATATAAAGTCAACAAAAACCTCCAGCTCTAAAACATTTGTTGAGGATTATGGTACACCAAAAACTAAACAAGAATATACACTTTGAACTCGTGATTAAATTATCCTTTTTTATTTCAAAACTCTAGAATTTCTTTTTCTCCATGTAATCAACCATACTACCGCAGGGATAGAATTCCAAACAAGTTTTAGAAATAATTCTCTCTAACTAGGAGTTTATGACCCACTTGAAGAAAAGGGTAAAAAAACAAGGGCCAACTTGATCCTCTTCACTAAAGATCAAGTTAGGGTGCCTCATAAAGTTCTCAAACGTCGATGAAGTGATGACGATTAGCGGCCATATTTTTAGCCACACGCTAAATGTTTTATGTATTTTCCTAAGAGAATGATGGCAGCACAAAATCTCGTAAACCAAATCTTCTAAACAATATCATCGTTTAAATTTTGAAACCAGGAACATGCACTATCAGATTTCCTCTAAAACTAAAATAACAGTTGATTAATAAAATTGTTAAGCACAAATCCATGCATATAAATTTCACTAGGAACATCACCCAACAAAAGGTAGCTTATTTCATTACAGCTTCTCAATTGAGAGGGGTTAAATCAAGAAACCATTTGCATATGAAAATCATCACTTCAGAAGTGAAACTAACATTGCCCATACTCTGCTCCTTGAGAAACATGCCAGGAAAAGCCAACAGGACTTCCAATTAATGCCAACAGAAGAGGAGGAGGAGGGGGGGGGGGGGGGGGGGGGGCACAAACACAGAGAAGTATAGACGTCTAATCTAACTTTTCAGTTTAAATGTTGATTATTATTTGATAACAACAGAATTCCCAGAGAATCCATTACTTCTTCCATTTTTTCATTTTCCCAATTTCCCATCCCTGCACATAAGGATGTCATGCACTTTACAGATCAAAACAATTTTGTGGCACTTATGAGAGCCAAATCAATTATCTCTCTGGAATTTTCAGATACCAACATTTGAAATAGTTATCAAAAATACAAAGCTCCACCTGGAATTGTCAAGGTTAAACCAACAATCTCCTGTTCAAGTTATTTATGTATGGACATGTTCATAGGTTTGACAACAGAAATCACAAAACTCTAGGACCACATCAAAAAATTGTGACTGCTTTATACATCACATAATGAGGAAAAAAAGAGGGTTGCCCTAGTGGCAATGCCCATCCACAGCAAACTATTAATGCTTCAAGATAGTCTTAACCATACTTACAAAACAGAGTCATTCAGTTAATACGAAAAAATGAAAAAATTACGAATAGCAAATAAATTTAGAAGAAACACCAGGAAAGGAAGGAATTTTTATACGCAGTATTTGCAATAAGCAGGATAGTTCAACTGAATGACAAGGTGGACCAGAAGGAACATGCAGGCCATTAAAAATTTAATTTGAAAGAAAGGTAAAGGTAAAGGACAGGGAAAGGAAGAGTTTATCAAGCGAAGACTAGAACATATGGCAATCATATAGGGCGGGGGATAACGAATTGAGAGAGTTTTTTAATCATATTTTGAATAATTAAAAGTTGATAACAGTTACTTCACTATCAAAACAAAAAAATTAAAAGTTGATTACAGTTACTTCACTATCAAAAATATTAAAAGTTGATGACAGTGTTCAAGTGATCTTCATAGAGTGAGAATTAGAATATTGTCCTAAGAGAAGATATCTTTTCCATCACAAGAAAGAGAAACTCTGCGTCGAAAATTACTTGGAGAAAACATTTTAGACAGTTCACAGTAACCAAAAATTATTTCTCAAGGTAGGGTAAGGCTGCAGACACAATGCCTCCCCAGACCCACTTGTGAGATTAACCAGAAAAGAGAAACGGGGTATGATGTTGTCAGTTGTTGTTGTTGTTGTTGAAGTAACCAGAAATTGGTATGAAATAGCGTAAGATACCAAATACACCCTTACTAGAAAAATCCAAAGTACCATTAAGGACGGCATATCAAGATATACCAAATGGGCACAATAAGAAAATATATAAATAAATTTACAAAAAAAAAATTACAGAACCGAGAAAAAGGGCTTACGTCAAGCAAAAGGAGGAGTTCGTCAAGTGAAGAAGGAGGCTGAAGAAGCTTATTCCCAGCTTCCGCTAGCTGCTCTTCAAGCTCTTTATCTGACGGCGCCATCGTTTTCGTTCTCTCTTCGAGATCTTCTAGAAAATCTACAGATTTATGACCTAAAATACTCCTCACACCATCAAATCTGGAAAAGAACACAAACCGAAACCCCAGAAATAGCGTCTATCAGAATAAACAAAATCAATTCGTTCGAGTTTTGCAGGAAAAAAAAAACAAAAAGGAAAGAGGAAAGGGATCTTGTGAAACCCTAGAAAAACGAGTGATTTTTTTGAGTAGAAATACAGAAGGGGGGCTCTTTTTTGCTTTTTGTGTTTTTTATTTTTGGTTTTTTTGGGAGATAAATGGTGTAAATTTAAAGCGTTGAATTTATGGAGGACTTTCGTTGTTGGAAAATAAAAAGCAAGAGAATCCCGCTAAGGGTCGGAATTATGTGGATCACTGTATTTGAGTTTAATTGGGAATTTCGAGTCCGCCAATTGGAAATTGAGGCGCGTGGCATTTCCTTTTTTATTTTATTTTATTTATTTATTCTCTATTTGTGAAATACTACTCTATGTTTACTTTTATGATTTGTTTTTAGTTTAAATTAATAATTGCTAAATTAGTCCTAAACTCTCGCCCGTTAACGGGGATTGATTTTCTATTCCGTAATCACGTTCTTCATTATTATTATTTTTTTTGGATGCATAAAAAGTAATTTAAAATATATAAATTGTAGTAGTAATAGTTTATTAATTTTACGAAGTTCTAATAATTCTAATTCCTTAATTTTATATTTTAAATTTTAAAATATGTGTTTATCAGACTATTAATTATTTTTATTTATTTTAACTTTATGAAATAATTTTTCTTTTCAAAGTAGATATTTATTATGCAGTATAAATACGTTAAAATACAATGTCGATTATATTAGGTGGGACCACTCCTTGTCGCAAAGCTTAAAATAAAAGTCAAAACTTTAAGCGAGAGTCTGCGAGCTAAAATAGTCATTCAGTAATCCATTCTCGACGTACTACGAAAAACGACTAATCTAGATACATAAACAAAACGGATACTTTTTTTTTTGTTTGTAGTTGTCATAAGTTACATTCAAAAACAGGTATTTTTTTTTTGTTTGTAGTTGTCATAAGTTACATTCAAAAACAAGTAAGATTACAAGTATTATCATAATTAAAATTAATATTTTCATTCATTTATTTTTAAATATACAAAATAAATTATGCTAGAATACACCTTTCATATTTTAAAATTAGAATACATCCCACATGTCAAACATTTAAACTCCTTATATATTTAAAATAACGTAAATATGTAGCACTTGCATGTATTTTTAAATCAAAAATTTTAATCTTACAACTATCCTAGAAAATCTTATTTGTACAACAATTAAGTAGATTTTTATGGGATACATCTAATTCGTGCCTACTTAATAAACTAAAATTAATTAGATTAAAATAATTAAAATTAATAAGATTAAAATAATCAAAATGCAAAGTTCAAAACCTATATATGTAAAATATTACTATAAGACATTTTTTTTTAAAATAAATAGCATACAATAACAATAACATATTCAGTGGTATTTCACAAATGGGATCGTAGAGAGTGGGTGTATGCAAATTTTATCTCTAACTTTTGTGAGGTAGGGATATTATCTCCGGTAGAACCTCGACTCAAACAAGCGTTTTAAAATTAAAAAATATGTTTGACAAATACAAGAGTAAAAATTATGATAGAAATACTGTAGAAAAGAAACGTAGTGAGGGAAAAAATAATAATGATAGCCTAATTAAAAGAAACAACAATAATAATACCATTAGAGATAAGATAATAATAAATTAAAACTAATGATATAGATTAGTAGAAAATGGAACGGATAAAGGTGTTCTAAGCTAGATCTACGTTCTCCCGCGTGAAAGAGAGAAATCGTTCGACTACCTACTAACCGCCTAATCTAATCTTCAAGCTCCATGTTTTTCTATCTAGGACTGTGGCCTTAGTGGGTTGAAAATATTTCATGTCATGTCTAATTATCTCTCCCCAATTCTTCCTTGATTTACATCTACCTCTCCTTACACCTATCGCTATATATCAACTTCATGCACCGCCTCACTAAAACATCCGTAGTCCTCTTTTTTACATGTCAGAACTATCTAAGTCTCGTTTCTTGAAGTAGCATAAATGTAATAAATGGAAAGATACTATTATTCTCCTCAAAGTAGATACTTGTTGTCCTAAATCACCTGCGACATTGAGCCCAGCAGATGAACTAGGTTCAATTGTAGGGTCCTCGTGAAATTCCCCCTCATGAGATGTACCCCTTCAACACCCCTGAACATTGAATCCCTCTGATCGACTCCATTAAAGAAGTTTCTTCATTCAGTACCTTGGTCTTTTCTGATTACATATAATTTATGTCTGATCCTCCTTAACAATTTCCTTAATCTGCTCCCTCTCAAGAATGTTCACGGTGTAAGCTACATCAGATTCCTCTATCATGATCATCTTAGGTTTTTACATGGATCACCATTCCAACGGTGCAATGAACATCTTCCCAAAGACAACTAAGATATTTGAAGCGTCTAGTTGCTCTGTATCTTCATGCCTACATCATAAAGTCCCTTGATCATATCCAAGTCATTGGAGGAATATGATAGAAAGAGTCCCTTACATTATGAAGAGTGAACCAAGCTGGAGTCATCCGAGCTAGCCGAATCATCAACTCAACACGCTCGTTTCTTGATTCGTTAGGATGTGGAGGGAGGCACGATAGTGGGAGGGTTGAGAGAATGGTGGGTGGAATCATATGGGTGGTCGAAGATTGCGAATTTCTTGAAGATGGAGGGTTGGTATTCATGGAATTTTGTAGTTTTAAAGGTGAAACTAATTTGAAAGAAGAATGGTCATATAGATGTGTGTGTGTATGAGAGAGAAAGAGAGAAAGAATAAGTTATGTATAAGTAGGGGTCTGTGAAGTTGGGTTTGAGTGGAAAAGTCTTTCTTAGGAATGGTTGGGAGTGGATAGATTTTTGTTTAGTCTACAAAGTCATTGTCTATACAAACTCCTCTTCTTTTAACTTTAGAGAATGGCAGTGAAACAGTCCCTTTATATGTCAGCTTCCTTAATTGCAAAGACGTGAGTGGATAGGTGGACCAGGTATAGATGGGACATGTATTAGTAATCTATATTATCATCAATTTGCAAAAACAAAAAAAAAGTTTGGGCCACATATCTAAGTTAATGATCGTATTCTTTGGCATATTTCTGGCCAATTCCCATGGCAAAAGCAAATTTTTCATTATATTATGTGAGGTGTCAAAACTATCATGGTATAACTTATAAGGACATACAACTGAATGTACAAGACTGAGCAAAAAAAAAAAATCAAAACATTAGTGTAAACATGAAAAACAAGTATTTTAGCCAATCATTGAGGGACTCCCACTTAATCTTAATCATCCCCGGTTCTAACCTGTTTCTTTCATAACGATCTCTTTCTAAAGCCTTAGTAAAGATATCAGTTATCTACTTACCAGTGGCACATAGATTCACTAATATAAGATCTTTTTCTACATTATCCCTCAAAAAGTGATGTCTTATATTAATGTGTTTGGTTCTCTTATATTGTACTAGATTTCTTGCAATATTTATTGTGCTTCTGTTATCACGTAAGATTGGTGCACACTCAATATTCATTCCAAAGTCTTTCAACTATTGCTTGATCCATAACAATTGAGCATAACAAAAGGCAACGACTACATATTCAGCTTTAGCAATGGATAATGCCACAAAATTTTATTTCTTGGTTACCCACGAATTAAACATGATCCAAAAAAATATGCCATCAATGTAGTGTTTCTTTTATATACTAAGTACTCTACATAGTCAACACCAACATATCCAACAAGGTCAAAAGTACTACCTTTGGGGGTACCACCTGTAACACCCTATATAATTTAAGCGATAAACTTGTATTTTCAAGCTATGTATAAGAGTTCTTCGTACCACAAGATGGATGTATTATAAGGTATTCATATCACTTAATAATCGTATATTAAGATTTGAAGTAGAGAAAATTGTAAAACGAAAATCGACAAAATATATCGCAAGTTACTTTTAAAAATTCTTTAAAATTTGTGTCAAATGTCTCAGAGATTTTCTCCCAATCTATAAAGAGTTAGGAGGCCTACTACCCATCAAAATGAAGGTCTATGAGTCTAGTTTTCAATACACAAAATGATTCGCTAACACGACTTTAAGAGAGATATTCATGTTTTTCGTGAGACTACGCAAGCAAATACGTGAAGGTGGGCTCCATGTTGGCGGGAATATATCTTCATGACTTGGGTGTGATTTTTTCATTCCAAACAGTTTCAAAAACTTCAGCTTGTCTCTTCTATGGTTCCCCTAGGATTCCAAGGTTCACTATAGGTTATTCCATCATCCAAACTCTCCCAAAATCGAGGTAAAAGTGGGGGTTATCGTGAAGAACAACTAGCACACATTTGTTTCATTGATTTCGGCTTTGTTTGCAAGTTCTTCGAAGGGGGGGGATTGTTGATAAGGTTATTTCTGAATTGTTTTCTCTTGTATATTATAAGGTAAGAGTTCCTAAACCCTCCCTCCATCGTTAATTCAAAGGTTATACAATATGTATCGAAACGGCTATCGATGTTGGAAGTTCTTTCCATTTGTTGCGTTATGTACTATTTAGGCGGCTGTGGAGTTGTATAATGTGGTGGTTAGTATGCTGCAGTATATAACTGAATGATTGGTTGAGAATAGTCGAGCTATCAAATCTCTTGCAAGGTATATTAAGGCAAAACCTTTTTCGGCAAGTTTTCTTCATCGTTTAGTTGATACGACTTGTCCTTATTCGCTATAGTACTCGAAGCCATATTGATTGTTGATTGAGTTAGCTGCTGGGATTATATATATGTGCAGTGGCGTAGCCAGAAATCTTATCAAGGGTGTTCAAATGTTAAATGTAGTGAATTTTTTTTTAGCTAAATGGGTGGCTGCATTTAAAATTTAAAATAAAATTACATAATCCTTCCGTTTTGATTTTAAAAAGAGAGAAAAAAACTATATCAATATTCAAAATTAAAAAAGAATTGGTAGAGTCTAAGAAAGAAGAATCTGGCCTAACAAGTTTCATTTCTTTTTTCTTGAAAATGACTACAAAAAGTCTGGCCCAACAACTTTTATTTGTTTTATTTATTTTCCTTAAAAATGAAAACAAAAGGTTAAAAAAACTATTACAAGCGAGAATAGAACTGTCGACCTTCAACACTTTAAACGAATCTCTTACCACTGGACTATCACCTTCAGTTGTTCTAAAAGGGTGTGCATTTGTCTATATATAAACATATAGATAATATTTTGCCTATATATACGGTATGATTTTTCGACGAAGAGTGTTCGATTGACCACCCTTACTTGGTTGTAGTTCCGCCCCTGTATATGTGTATATGTGAGATTTCCTTATCGGGATTGGTCTTGTTTAGTTGCCGCCACATGTTAAAAGTGATATGGAAATCTCCTCATTTAAATCTGTTGTGCCGTGAATTTACGACACTAGTGACACTTAAAACTCTGTGAATGTGCATGACTTTAGGTACATATATGTGAATATGACGTGTTTTGGTAGTTTTGCAGGTAAAACAGGTCGTGGGAGTCAAAACTGAGAAAAAGAACAGAACAAAGAAAAATGCCTCAGATGAGTTGTACTACGGACCATTGGTCCCTACTACAGGCCATCCTAGTCAGTCGTTGCATGCTATTTAAAAAAGTTATTAAGCAGAGTGCCAAGCAACGGTTGAAACCTACGGATTGTACAAGCTTACAACAGACCATCCTGATCGGGCGTGGGTTGAAACAAAGAGAATGTCAAACTGAAGTTTCATGTAATGGATGGTTCCTATAGATCGTGTGAACTTACAACGAACCGTCCTGTCTGGACATGGAAAGCATAAGAGAAGAATGATTAAGAGAAGGTTGCATCCAGCAAACAGACAGGACGGGTCGTACCCTCTAAAGATGGGTCGTTCTGAGCATTCGTACATCTAGGATCAGAAACCATGCCCAGGAGGCTAGGAAACGACGGACCGGACCAACGGCTCATAGGATCTCACAACGAGTCGTTGTTTGAGGCCAAATGCTGAAAGAAGACAAGTCTGAGGGAAGCAACGACTGGACCAACGAACACTCTAACGACCCATTGATGCTACCAATGGACCGTGGTACCTGCCGACACTAGAATCCTAATTGATTTAGGAAATGATTTGTTTCATGTCTATAAATATTTTATTTAAGTTTATTTTACCGCTTATGCAATTTTACGACTTTGAACATTATTTTTGGGTGTTGTAGACTACCATCAAGGTTCAAGAAATGAAGTTTATAATTTTGTTCTTGAATTTGGATGATTAAAACAACATTGGAGTTTTGTTCTTTGATTTTACTGATTTATTCAATACAAGTGGTTTCTCCTACGAATCTTTGTGAGTTGCAATTATAATTTCTTCTCTATTTTGTAATTGTAATTCTTCAAGCATGAGTAGCTAAACCTATAACTAGGGTTATGGGAACCATGATGAATTAACACACATAGGTAAAAATACTTAGTGAATCTTAAACGGGATTTATGCATGTATTGTCTTTCCCTTTGTTTTAATTGTTTCTTAATGGTTGCAAATATTAGAATTTGCCTTCTTCCTACTCACTGAATCAAGGTAGTAGTGAATGGGAAAGAGATTAATAAAGGAAATTTGAGGCTATCAACCCTTATCTAATAGCTTGACCTTGTTCGAAAATAGCTGATCTGATATTAAGGGTAAGAGTTAATTAAGTACACACCTGCATATGGATCAAGTTGCATGGTGATAATCATCTAGATTGGGGACCAATCATTTAGGTGAATTTAACTTACCGATATTGCATGCGAAACACCGAAACAGATCACTAGTATAAAAAGCCTTGTGGTTATGAAGTTATGGGAACACAATCCTAGCCAACTCACTTATTAAATACAATCGAAATTAAATCAAGAGTCTACTCATTAGTTCTATTACTTTTCATTATTTTGTACTTCAAACCTTCCCCCTAGGAAATAAGTAAGCCAACAGTATTAGCTAAACGCATTAACTAAAGTTCTCGTCATATTCCTCGTGGGATTCGACCCCAACCCTGGTTGAGTTCTATATTTGACATCGATCACTTTATATCTCATTTACGAGGTGTAATTTGGGCGACATCAAATTTTGGCGCCGTTGTCGGGGAATACGGCTTAGACTTTTGTTAATTGTGTTTGTTTTACTGTTGGTCCTTATTTCCTTTTTATTTTTTTCTTTGTTGTTTTTTTCTTAACAGGTCTCAGGTTTATGCATGCCCAGTACTAGGAGCCGAGGAAAATCTCTAGTTTCAATTGATCACGAACTTGAACAAACACTGTGGAATCTAAGAAAAAAGGCCAATGTACATGGGCAAGAGACAGTGGAAGAAGCAACAACCAGAATGTTGGCTAAGGAACAAGCTCGAGTACGAGATCGAGAGGCAGCGAGGCTCGCTAAAGAGCAACGTCAAGCTGCTGAAGCTGAGCGAGCTAGAAGGAACAGAGGTCCAGACTAGCAGAGGCGCCGATACTTTGAAGATGATGATGATGTTGATATTGATGAGGTCGGTGCCACTGGAGCTATTGTCCCTCCCCCTTTGCCTGTTGGGATAAAGTTTGATATTACCAGCGCAATGATCCAACTGCTCAACATGAAAGAGATATTTGCGGGTCATGCGACTGATCATGCATATACTCACTTGACAAATTTCATCGGTATCTATAAAGCATACAAACAATCGAGAGTGAGTCAGGATGCAATCAGGCTGAGGTTATTTTTCTTTTCACTAGGGAGTGAGGCAACACTGTGGTTGGCTGAATTGCCAAACGATTCTATCACTACTTGGAGGGAGCTTAAAAGAGCCTTTTTTGAAAGATTCTTCCCACCTTCAGAGCTTTGTAGCTGAAAAATATGATATACAACTTCAGGCAATTGAATTCTAAAGCACTTCATGAGACATGATTGTTGTTCAACAAGAAGCTCAAAAAGTTGCCCAACCACAAGATCCCAGATGATACATTATTGGAGATATTTTATAAGTATCTGAATGTTAACACCAAGGCGGTGGCTGATACTGTCTCTAGTGGAACATTCATGATTCATACTTATTTTGAATCTGCTGAGGTCCTTGACAGGATCCTACAACCAACCGCGCATGGTACATAAAAGAGTCGGAGGCTTTGGCTGGTACTTATGCCGTAGGTATGTCTGCGGAGTAGAGAAGGAAGGATGAAGAGCGAGGCTAGGATATTGCTGAGATCAAAACCACAATGGGGCTGCTTGCTAAGCATTTTATGGGAGCTGGGGCTGAAAAGGTGAATTCTGTGGGTTCTCAGGGCGAGGCCCCGAGAAATGATGGAGGCGAATCAGAATCTGAGAAGGAAGCAAATTATTTGAATGATCAAGGGGCGAGTTTTTGGACTAACACACAAGGGTCTAACCAAGATTCTCGGCGTCAAGGTCAGGGGAATCAAGGTCGAAACTACTACAGAGATAACAATTACAACTGAGGCCAATATAGAGATAGGAGCAGATGCAGAGACAATGGTGACTGGAAAAAGCGTGAGGAGTACAAGAATGACAGAAGCGGTCTATATGTTCCTCCAAGGAACCGTGAGCCAGAGTCTAGTGGTTCAAGTGTGGAAGACATGTTGTCTAAGGTACTCAAGTAGATTGAGGCGACAGATGGCCATTTCAAGGAACTCCGCGTTGATATTCCTGGTATAAACCAAAAGGTGGAATCACATGCTATTGCCATTAAACAGATTGAGCATCAGCTTGGTCAGATGTCTGTTGCTATGAACTAGAGGAATAATGGCACGCTTCTCAGTAATACAGTTTAAAATTTGAAAAATGACAGTCATTGCATGGTAGTCACTACTAGGAGAGGAAAGGCGACAGTTGATCCTCTGAGGTCAGTTGTGACTAATGAGATAGTTGAGCCCATGGTGATTGATGATGATAAGGTGGCAGACTCCGAGGAGTAGATTTTGGTTGATGATTCCGTGAATAAGACAGCTCCTATTAATGTAGAGGAGCATGGGTCTGGCAAAGGGAAGAGAATGAGGTACCTCATAAGATCACGTCTATTCCTCCCCCCTTTCCCGCAGAGGCTGAAGAAGTAGGTCAAGGATGGGAAGTATCACAAATTTATTTCGATGCTAAAATAATTGTCCGTGAACATCCCATTAGTCGAGGCACTTGAGCAGATGCCCGACTATGCTAAATTCATGAAGGACCTTATCACTAGAAAGATGACCGTAAGTTTTGAACCTGCTGATAATTTTCACCACTGTAGTGCAATAGCATCTCGGTCTCTTGTGCAGAAAAAGAAAGACCTTGGAGCCTTCACCACACCGTGCACTATTGGAGCCTTTAATTTTTCTAAGGTGCTATGTGATCTGGGTGCTAGTATTAACTTGATGATGTTAGTAGTGTTTAGACAGTTGGGCTTGATAGCCCCCTAACCGACTACAATGCGGCTATTGGTGGCAGAATCGCACGGTGAAAAATTCGGTGGGAATTCTCTATGATGTACTAAGGAAGGTAGAGTCCTTTATATTTTCAGCCAACTTTGTCATTCTAGACTGTGAGGTTGATTTCGAGGTCCCCATTATCTTGGTGCAACCATTCCTCAACACTGGACGTGCTCTTGTAGACATGGAGACCGGACAACTGAAATTCCTATTGAACGATGAGGAAGTGACATTTAATGTACGCCGGTCTGTGAAGCAGCCAAATGACATGCGGGTGGTCTCAGTGATTGATGTTGTGGAAGCTGAGCTTCCAATCATTCCCATTGATGAGTTAGTGACTATTGAGGATTAGCAACAGTTTTGATGAATGTTGATGCTGAGGAGATCTATGGGGTAAGGAGATTATAAATGCACTTGCTAGGATGGGGTCATACACTTATGCTTCAAAGAAGATTGATCTTGATCTGAAGAATCAGGAGATCCCACCGGGCAAGCCATCTATTGAGGAGCCTCTAGTATTGGAGCTCAAAGCACTCCCATCTCACTTACGGTATGTATCTCTGAGGACTGAAAGCATTTTACCGGTCATAGTTGCAACTGGCTTGGAGGAATGGCAAGTGGAGGCTTTGGTCTCCATTCTGAAGAGATATAAAAAAGCCATTGGGTGTACCATTGCAGACATTATAGGGATCCCATCTGGTATATGCACACATAAGATCCAGCTTGAGCTAGATTGTGTTTCGAGTATTAAGCATCAACATAGGTTGAATTCGCCTATGCAAGAGGCGGTCAAGAAGGAAATCATAAAGTGGTTGGATGCAGGTGTGGTTTACTCTATTGCCGACAACAAATGGGTGAGCGCAGTTCAGTGCGTGCCAAAGAAGAGAGGAATCATGATGGTCCCAAATGCTAACAATGAGCTCATTCCACTCAGACCAGTCACCAGTTGGAGAGTATGCATGGACTATAGGAAGTTAAACCACTGGACTCAGAAAGATCACTTTCCTATGTCATTCATGGATCAGATGCTAGACCGACTTGCAGGCAGAGGATGGTACTATTTTTTATGGTTATTCGAGGTACAATCAGATCTCTATAGCCCGCAAAGGCCAATAGAAAACCACTTTCACCTGTCTATATGGTATATTTGCTTTCAAGAGGATGTCGTTCGGGTTATGTAATGCGCCCACCACTTTTCAGCACTGCATGATGCCCATATTTTCTGACATGGTGGAGGACACCACTGAAGTCTTTATGAATGACTTTTCAGTGGTAGGATTTATTTGATGACTGTTTGGCTCATTTGAGAAAGGTGCTGCAGCGCTGTGAAGAGATCAACTTGGTGCTTGATTGGTAAAAGTGTCATTTCATGGTCAAAGAAAGTATAGTGCTCGACCATGGGATTTCTGGCAAGGGCATTGAAGTGGACACGACCAAGATCGATGTAATTGCTAGTCTACCACCTTTAATTTTTGTGAAAGGTGTTCGAAGTTTTTTAGGTCATGCAGGATTTTATCTGAGATTCATCAAGGAAATCTCAAAGATTGTAAATCCCTTATATAAGATACTTGAGAAAGAGGTGAAGTTTGTTTTGATGATGCGTGTTTGAAAGATTTTGAATGCTTAAAAGAGAGATTGACCACTGCCCCGATCATATTGACACCTGATTGGTCCTTACCGTTTGAGATTATGTGTGATGCTAATGAAGTGGCCCTAGGAGCTGTTTTGAGCCAAATGCATGAAAAGATTTTTCGCCGTATTTATTATGCTAGCAAGACTCTTAATGCAACTCAGAAAAATTACACCATGATAGAACAGGAGTTGCTGTATGTATTATTAGCATTCAAAAAGTTTCGGGATTACTTGCTTGAAACTAAGGTGATAGTACACACAGACAATGCAGCTCAGAGATATCTAATGACTAAGAAGGAATCCAAGACACGGTTAATTTGATGGGTTCTGTTACTACAAGAGTTCGAGTTTGAGGTTAAGGACCGGAAGGGGACTGAAAATCAGGTGGCGGATCACTTATCAAGATTGGAGGCAGATGCAACACTTTGAGATAAGCTTGACATAGATGATACATTCCGCGAAGAGCATGTTTTGGCTGCCTCACATGACCTCATTCCATGGTATGCAGACTTCACTAATTATTTGGTGAGTGATGTGGTACCGGAAGATTTATCATTTCGCCAACGGAAGAAATTTATGTCTGATGTGCGGAAGTTTTTCTGGGATGAGAATTACTTATTCCGCATATGTGCTGATGGGGTGATTGAAAGATGCGTGCCCAAGGTTGAGATGTTGAGCATATTGGAGGCTTGCCACTCATCCCCTATGGGAGGCCACCATAGCCGGATTCACACAACCCACAAAATTCTGCAATGTTGGTACTATTGGCCAACTATTCACCAGGATGCAAATGATTTTGCAAAGGCGTGTGATGCATGCTACAAGCAAGGAGGCATGAGCTCCCTCTTACTCCCATCCTTATTATTGAGTTATTTGACATTTGGGGAATTGATTTCATGGGCCCATTTGTGAGCTCAAACAAGATGAAGTACATACTTGTAGCTGTGGACTATGTCTCAAAATGGGTGGAGGAAATTGTGTTTCTAAATAATGAAGGTAAGAGTGTCACATAATTCTTGAAGCAGACTGCATTCAAGACCCCTATAGGTATGTCTCTGTATCAGCTTGTGTATGGGAAAATATGTCATCTTCCGGTCGAACTTGAGCACAAGGCCATGTAGGCGCTCAAGAAGTTGAATCTAAATTGGAGTGATGTTGCGAACTTGAGGCTTGATCAGTTAAATGAGCTAGACGAATTTCATTTGAAAGTCTATGAAAGTTTAGAAATTTATAAACTGAGGATGAAAATTCAACATGACCAGAAGATTGAACATAAAGAGTTCAACCCTGGTGATATGGTGCTGCTATTCAATTCTAGGCTTTGCTTGTTTCCTGGCAAGTTGAAGTCCAAATGGTTGGGACCATTTCGAGTGGTTCAAGTATTCTCCTATGGGGCAATTGAATTGGAAAATCATGAAGGCAAACGGTTCAAGCTGAATGGTCAACGGGTGAAAGCATATTTGGGAAAGAGCGAAGAAATTAAACTAGTGGACCTTTGGGCTCTAGGTGAAGTCTGAGTAACCCGGGAGCTTGCGTCGTGCCACGATGTTAAATCAGGTGCTGCATGGAAGGCAACCCATGGACGTATCTTGGTGAACTCTGAGTAATCAAGATACCCGCGTTGTGCGGCGACGTTAAATTAGGCGCTTCTTGGGAGGAAACCCAAGTTTTGTACTGTAAATATAGTGATCCAGTTGTTGAAGTGTGCAGGTCTAAGACAAAATAAAACCCGAATGATTCAGCTTAGGTCTGAAACCACGAGTCTTAGAACGGGTCATTATAAGTTGGCACGACTCGTGATTTCCAATCATTGTTACTATCTGGAGTGCCCTGTCTCAGAGTAGAACCAACAGGCACTCAGAACAGATCGTTCTTAGCTCAAACGGGTCATGGTATCGCCCATTCTAACAACTTCCTGTAGGCCTGACACCATTGAAGAACCTACAGACGCACAATATGGGTTGTTGTGAATACAAACAGCCCGTCCTATGTACTCGTAGGTTTCATAGGTAAGTTATCTAAGAACTCTAATAACAGGAAAAAAGAATGGGTCGTTTTTAGCTTACACGACTACGAGTCGTGGCAAAAATTAAAAAAATTCCTATGCCCGACCCAACTCACCCAGACCTATTTCATTTAAAACACCACACACCCAACTTCACCCTACTTGAGCATTCAAAATCAAAGAAAATATTCGGTCATTACTCCCTCCCAACAACAACAGAACCCCAGAAGAAGAACATTACCCCCAAAATCGACATTCCCCATTGCTGACAAGCTTGAATTCATCATTGCCTACTAAAGTGAGTTCAAAATTTCTCATTATGCTTTCTTTTGTGAATAAATGTGTTTGTTATCATTACAAGTCAAGGATAACTGTCAACTAGGAGGTAGTATGGCCGGATTTTTTTTAAAAAAGAATTGAAACCTAGATCAAACCCGAATACATCGGCTAACTATTTTGTGTAGTAGGAAAGTGTGATGGGAATGCATGATGCTTGGGCAACTGGTAAAATTGTGACACGAAACACATATGGGTGAGGGCAGGTTGCACGATCCAATCAACAACCCGTTGTACCTTACAATGACTCATTGGTCTGGTCATTGGGATTGCTTAGGGATCCCAGATCTTTGTCTCACAACGACTAATTCAAAGGACTGTTGTTTCACTTAATGAATCGTTGAAACTAATCGTTGTGTAAAATCTCAAAACCTAAGCCCTGCACTCCCTTGGTATGGACCATTCAGATGGACTGTTGTATCTTACAATAGATTGTTGTCCTTGCTCGTGGGAACAATGCAGACTTTTAGTAATTTGATTCAACGACCACAGTTGAAAGTCGTCTATTTGATAGAACCCCAATATGGCTTGTCCTGTTTTTGTTAATCAATGTGTCTCCCAGGTAAAATGACTTCAATAGGAAAGAAAAAGTAACAGGAAGCTGCCGCACGAAAGGAAATTGCTAAAAGGCGGCAGCTCCATGATGGGTCAGAATCGGACAACTCTAGTGGTTCGGAGGTGCACTACAACATTGAAACCTCTGACGAATCTCCAGTGGTTACCACCAGGGTGAAGTCTAAAGCCTAGGAAGCTACAGCAGCTACTGCCTCACCTTCCCAGTTTGAAGAGGGAGGTGAAGAAGCCGAGTCTGATGGTGAACACCCTCCCGCGGATAATGGAGAGGAGGGCAATGATGATGCTGAAGAGTTAGGGGATGATAATTCTGAGGCGGAGGAGTCTGCTAACAAGGATAGTGCTACTAAGAAGTCTGACGATCAGGTGGATGACTCTGACCCTGCCACCACACAAAAGCAAGGTCCAAAAGATGGTTTGTACAGGGCTCTAGGGATGTGTATTATGCACGGCTCGCTCTTAATGAGAAAGGGAATCCTAGCTGTAGTATTCAGGAAGATCCAAGATTCAGATCAATGCCATGAATGAAGTACCACAGCTGAAAAGGCTCTTCGAGGGCTACAACATGTATTGGGTGGCCAAGACTCCGGGCAAATACAATATGGAGATGGCGCATGAGTTCTACGCAAATTACTATTACACCCTGGAGAAAAAGGCCCCCTCAAAGAATGCAATTAAGAAGGAGCCCATGCTAGACTCTGTCAGGGTGAGAGCTATCCCAGTCAACATATCTGAGTAGACCATCAGTAGGGTCTTGATGGGTGGTGTCTATACAGTTCCGACTTGAACTACTGAATATGACTACCAAATGGAGGCAATGAAGGGGATTAGAAAATTGAGCACCGAGGACAAAGTGATGCACTTTCAGTGGATGGAAAATATTATTGCTGAAGATAAGGAGGGACAAGAATGGGTCACAGGTAGAAAACAGATCTACAAGGCTTCCCTGAATTTTTTTGCCAAGTCATGGTGGTCAATCATCCGACATCGGCTTATGCCTACAATGAATGATGATGTTTTGAGCGCAGATAGGGAAGCTTTGGTGGCATGCATTATGTCTAAGTACTTGATGAAAATTCCCGGTTTATTGCCACAGAGATTGGGGAGCGAGCGATTAAAGATCACACTACACTTTCGTCTTCTAGCCTGGTTTATCAGTTATGCATGGAGTTTGGAGTGCATGTCTTCTTAGATATTGATCATATGATTACAAACATTAGGACAACAGACATAACATTGATTAAAGATGATTTGAATCTGGTGGCCAGGGTCTGAGTTCCATTAGGTGGACCCAGATTGAGTGAGAGTGCATCGAGAGGAGGTGAGCAAGGTGACACATCCGACCAGGTTGAGCAGTCCATGGATTTTGCTTCCACTCAAGCCGATGATGCCGCAGCGACCACTCCTATTTCATCAGGAAACACAACCTAGTCCATTCCTACTGGATACTTGTTGGTCCCATAGAGTGACATGAGAAAAATGGCCAGAAGACTGACAATTGTAGAGCGAAAAATGACATGTTGCTCGAGAAAGTTAAGCCGTGGGTTAAAAAAGAAATAGAAGGTGCAGCACGGGGGTTACACATGAGATTGGATAGTTTTGAGGTGCGCCTCAACCAGTTCCATTCTAATGCTCAGATCCGGGATTGGGACATAATGGAGAGAGATCTAGTAGCGTTGAGAGCCTCCGTGCTAGAGTTTTCATCCAAACCTCCTCCACTTTTACCACCGCAAGCTTTGGCAGAGATATATGAGGACCTAGATGTAGAGATTCCTTAGTTCTTTGACCTCGAGCCATCCATGCATGAAAAGATAAAAAGAAGGTGGCCGCTGAGGGAGCGAAGGATGAGGAAAGAAGAAAACGAAAGAAGAAAAAGTGGGCACTGAATACTGCCCTCAAAGAAAGCTGACACACCACCGATGTGCATGAGAGAGAGATACTTGAGTGTGTTAAAGGTGCCGGCAGCTCTAGTGTATGGGTTATGCTCAAGGAAAGTGGGGGCACAGTTAATTCCCCAGTACGGACAGCTTTAGAGAATGCAAAGGCCATAACTTATGCTATTGCTGCACAGGCCGGAGTCGTGACTGAGACTCCAACTACTGAGGATTCTGGAGGTGCATCTGCAGCCTCCGTTGACCAAACAATTAGCGTCTAGGACCCCCAGGTATGTACCTATTCTCATCTTTTACTTTTTGAAAGCGTCAAGGACGCCCCGTGATTTTTTTGATGGGGGTGAGGTAGTACTTTATTTGTTGAACATAATCCGAGGGTTTTTCTTTCCAGATGTCTTTTCCCTCGATTGTTCTTTATCTAGTAGGACCGACATGTCTAGGGTTGTTGTTTTATTTTGTTTTGTTGGTTAACTTGAAGAAAAATAAGAGGCGTAAGAGCAGTCTAAATAAAGCATGTGATGAACTGATTTTATGATATACATGAAAATAACACCCCTCCTAAATGCTTTTGTGTGAATATACTTGTGTAGTGAGGTGTGACCAGTATGGATCTTTGTATGGCATCATAGATATCGCTAGGATAATTAAGGTCAAAGCTGTGCATGGACCTGGTGGTTGGAACTTTGCCGTGCAATCAAGTGCTTGTGTGAGTAAGGCATAGAGTTAGTTTGGCTGTGTGTGTCAATTTAGAACTTTCCTGGTCAGTCATACCGAGGTATAGGACGGAAGATTAGGAAAGGATCATAGGGCGTTTTTATGAATAGTCAACTTTAGCCTTAAAAGCCCTACCAAATGGAAATAAATATCCCTTGATCCCAATTTTGAACCTAAATTAACCCTTCTTTTTGTTGAAACCAATTCACCTTCCTGCTTTAATTATATGAACCTGTTTTGGCCCTGGTCCCTCCTTGGACACTGTGAACCTCAACTCAGGCAAATTGCCTAAGTTAAGGGTGTCTATCATAGGGCTGAATAAGAAGAGTAGGGTGGAATGTAATTGAGTAATGAAAACAAAAGGGTGGGTGCAGGGTCACAATGAAGAAGAAAAAAAATAATGATAAAGATAAAAAGAGAAAAAAGAAAAATGAAAGAGAAAAAGAAAAAAAGAAATTGCTTGAAAGAAGGAAAACCGCACTTGTAGATGCAAAAGAAAGTAAAAGAAGAAAAAAACAAGGGAAAAAGGGAAAAATGTGAAAAAGAGGTTAAGTGGAGCCAAAGTTAGTGCAGTGCCAAGGATGGTTAAGTTACTATTCCCAAATCTACTATACCCAACCCCGAGCCTACACTATAAGCTGAAAAAGTCCTATAGTGATCCTAGTTCAACTGTCTGAAAATCAAGGTATTGAAAGTAAAGGCAAACTTATAGTATTGTATGCGCATAGTTAAAATTTCTTTGTGAGCATGACTGAGTTCTTTCCCAGTCCAAAGATAAACATTGGCATGATTTATATATATGTGGGGGGGGGGGGGGACTTCTTTGTGATGAGGCCGCATAATTGCATGGGTTAATTGCTAGCGACCTAGGGGAAATGTCAATTGTGTGTGCTTGGTTGTGTAGTGATAATATGGTGCCATCCTTTGATCTTATTGTGTCATGTTGAGAAGTACTGAGTCGTTACACCAAGTTCTGTTTTAACCCAGTAGGAGGGAGTTTGATTAAGTGAACATCTTGTATGTTTTGTGAGTTTGGACTACTATGCATCTCCTAGGTTTCCTCTAGTTAAGCGTCGCCATGGGTTAATTTTATTTTGTTTACCTGAGGACATGCAAATATGCTAAGTTGAGGGTGTTGATGTGCCGTGAATTTATGGCACTAGTGATGCTTAAAACTCTATGAATGTGCACAACTTTAGGTACATTTATGTGGATATAACGTGTTTTGATAGTTTTGCAGGTAAAACAGGCTGTAGGATTCAAAACTGAGAAAAAGGACAGAACAAAGAAAAATGCCTCAGACTAGTTGTACTACAGACTGTTGGTCCCTACTACGGGTCATCCCAGTCAGCCGTTACATGCAATTCAAATAAGTTGTTAAGCAGAGTGCCAAGCAACGATTGAAACCTATGGATCGTACGAGCTTACAATGGACCGTCCTGATCGGCCGTGTGTTGAAACAGAGAGAATGTCAAACTTAAGTTTCATGTGACGGATGGTTCCAATGGATCGTGTGAACTTACAACAAACTATTCTATCTGATCATGGAAAGCATCGAAGAAGAATGATTAAGAGAAGGCTGCATCCAACGGATAGACAGGACGGGCCTTACCTTCTAAGGACGGGTCATTCTGAGCACCCGTACCTCTAGGACTAGAAACCATGCTCACGAGGCCAGGAAATAACGGACCGGACCAACGGTTCGTAGGATCTCACAACGAGCAATTGTTTGAGGCCAGATGCTAAAACAAGACAAGTCTGAGGGAAGCAATGACTGGACCAACCGACACTCTAATGGCCCGTTGATGCTACCAACAGACCGTGGTACCTGCTGACACCAGAATCCTAGTTGATTTAGGAAATGATTTGTTTCATGTCTATAAATATTTTGTTTAGGTTTATTTTGCAGTTTATGCAATTTTACTACTTTGAACATTATTTTTGGGTATTGTAGACTACCATCAAGGTTCAAGAAACGAAGTTTATGTTTTGTTCTTGAATTTGGAGGATTAAAACAACATTGGAGTTTTGTTCTTTGATTTTACTGATTTATTCAATACAAGTGATTTCTCCTACGAATCATTGTGAGTTGCAATTATGATTTCTTGTCACGCCCCACTTTGGGAGACATGAATGACACCTACTACAACACTAGGATCTGGGATGACCTGGTTGGGCATAGACAACTCGGGTGCCTACTCGCGACTCAAAATTGAAAAAGAACTACTGTATCTCGGTTGTAAACACAGCCTTGGGCCGACAAGGCCATGCAGCACCTGTAAAATAAAACAGGTAACCCAACCAACATAACAGAAAAAGGGATCCTATGCGGGCCGACAAGACCACCATGCTATCTAGTTATAACAGAATAAGAACCGGCAACTATACTAGGCCCCACATAACCAACATACAAAACATAGCTAATCTAGGCCCCACATGGCCAAAACGAATCACTAACTAAAGACTATAGTCTGCAAGCCTCTAAGAATAGAAATAATGGTCGGGATATGGCCCAGGCCTACCCAAATACTATATAAATGAAAGACTGTAATCTCTATAACCTGGAAACTCCAAATGAAAGGAGTTTGCCAAACTGCTGACTCCGAAAAGCTGCTAATGGAGATCCTAAACTCTGTCTGTCTAAACCTGCAGGCAAGTAACTCAGCGCTCCATTGTGGGCTGTTACTGCAATATATACCAAATATGTAAGGCAAAAATAAAAAGTTGAATAGAAGCTGTTAAAAACTGAAAGTAAGTAGAAAGAAGGGGCAAAAATTAACCTGGATGTTTGCTTATTCATAACCTGCATCTAGTAAAATATTACACGTATGTAAACTAAGACTATACAATTATGTATTCATAAGCTACAGCTAACAAGCAAGCATACAAACAAGAACCTAACCTGGCCCCCATAAGCCTGGAAGGTACAAGCAACACAGAAATAACCTACTCGGGCCTCCATAAGCCCTGGCAGGTACAATCCAATCTATATACCCTTATCTAGGTTCCTATGACTTTACTGGTGCTATAGCCAACCTACCTATCCCCTGGGTCTGCAATTGAACTCGCTTGGCTCCTGTAGTTGTGTCTGAGTCTGGTGGACTCCTATAACTGCACCTTGGGCACAACGCTCGATGAGGGTCAGTGATGTCGATACGACATAAAATAATAATCCAGCCATGGAATGAACTATAATATGGCCCTTGGGCCTCTGCATAGTCCCTTGGGACAACATCTGGCTCATTGGAGCGATTTATATAGCCCCAAAGGCAACGACACAACTAGTAACCCTGACACTGGTCAACAGAAGGCTATCCTAGGTGGGGTCAATCCCAACCGATATACTATACTCTAATCTCAAACTAGCCACTCAAAAGGCACATCTGGATTTTAAGGCGTAATGCGGACTGCTACTTGCTCCTAGGATAGTCTGTATGACTGCCAACGGGCACATCCCGTGTGCCTAATATCTGATTAGAGGATCCTTATAGTGATCATAATCTCTAATGGTCTAGACCAGATAGGGCAAGATCTGGAGTGGCCTAACAATACTCTGAATGTCCTGCTCGAACAACTATAACTCATAAGAAACTATAGGGATGTAGATGACCAATTACTTAGTTCCTTTGCTTAGAACGACTGTAGGGTTGCTACTGACTGAACATGCTTTTGAGCAGTCGGTCCCTAATCCTCCATAGGCAGCTTGCTGAAATTCTTCGCTTGAGGATAACACTGTACTAACATGGTTCTAGTCCTTTAGACCTTAACTTGGTCTGTTCAGATCTTACATGACTTTTCCGGGGAATTCCTAACCTTGTAGGTAAGTTCATATGGACTTAACCACCCACGACAACCTATACCTGAGTATCTTATAGGAGCAAGCTGGGGAGTTGGCTCCGCATTCAGCTACTAATAAGGTCCCATCCTTAGGGTACCCATGGGTCTATTTGACCTGGACGACTGGGATGGCTTCCTGAGCAACCTGTATGATGAATACTAAGTCAACTAGAACTGATAGTCACTGGTAGTAGCTAACTAGGTGGCAGTGTGTCACTCAGTCCACTAGACAACCCTAGTGTCGCTAACTCTAAAGTATAACCGTCCTATCTAAATTTTTGGTCCCGGGGCGTGAAGGTACGCCACTGGCCTCTGGGCGAGCTTTACTAATAATCTCGATGTTGTCTAACCTATCAACTCACGCCTAATAACTACCCTAAACTTCTAGGGCCTTAACCGGACAGCAAGACATCAAAATTCTACCAATACTGCGAATAGCCGAACAGAGGAGTCTCTATGACGCTCCTGAGGCACACCTAACATACTCTCGATACCCTTTCTAGTAGTTAGTCACAACCTATATATATATATATATATTCATAGTCTACAAACAATAATTGACCACATCATATCTAATCACAATCTACTGATAGCAACTATTTGTAACATATGGGACCGTTATTTCCATTCAAGAACATAAGTAGTATCATTATATGATGAGAATATCTTGCTGAAGGGATAAGTCTTACATACCTCGAATGCCGCCTTTTGTTCATCTGGTGAGTTTCAACTTGTAAACGACGGTTCCATCCAACTACAATCCTAATGATTAGAGAATAGGCTAATTTCAATATTAAATTAGACAAAAAGTGATAACTTTCAATAATAATAGCAACTATAGTTCAACTCCGAATAACTTGTCGAAAACCTATAATTTCTCGAGAGTTCAGAAGAGAGAAATGTTTACCTAATGCCTGTGCCGTTTAAAATCCAATTTGAAGTAATTCCGGCAACTTTTACTCGGCGGGGTTCCGGTATACCAGACAAAATTTCAAGAAATAACTCCACATAGACGCTTCTCATAGGTCTATAACTCGTTACCCGAAGTTAATTTGCATTTGGACGGCGTTTGATAGTGTAAATCGACAAAAAACGAACGAAACCGTCGTTCACTCCCTTATTCCATCCAAAGAGAAATATTAGAAATGACCCAACTTAAATGTGAAGGAGCCTTATATAGTATTGAGGGGTCGAATAGGGGGCACGACGCGCTGCCCGTAGCATCGGCCTGGAGGTATGACACGCCGATCATAGCGCCAGGCTGACTGGCGCGGCGCGACACCTGGTGCCCTGGGCCTCCATTCCCGGCCTTCTGCTCGCTTGATGTCGTGCTCATGTACTCGTTCCCCCAGGCCTTTTTCTGCATGCATCGTACTCCAAAACTCTCATCATATGCATGCACACGTCGGTTAAATACTAGAAACTTACGGGATGTAACATCCTCCCCCCTTAGGAACACTCATCCTCGAATGTGATCATCAGGCTTACAGGACTCAACTCTTTTAGCTGATATTAGAAAATTTTTGACAGAGTTCCCTCTGTATTATGGACTATCCAGAAACTTGAAACGCAGAAAAGTCCAACACAGGCGCCTCACAAGACGCTATCTGCAACTGAACGATATTGTGCCTAAGGGCTCTACTCAATACCTGGAAACTATTTTGTCGTTTCTGCAATTGTCTGAATCTGTATATTGTCACTATGGATCCTGAAACAACTGAAAGCATTTAGATCTTACTTTATCCTTAACTTCTCAATTCGTCTCTACTATATTTTTGTTCCTCTCTAAGTCTCTTATAGATCATATCTTTGATCCTCACGGTAGCCCCTTTGGACCCTGGTGACTTAATATAACTGTTGGAGCCTCTGCGTGGGAAGACTCTGCTATAGTATAAACAAATCCTAGCCTCGAAGGCAACTCCATCTCATCGGCCGCTTAGCCAATCTCCCGAAGGACCCGGTATAGCTTAATGATAGCATGGTCTAGACTTGCCCTGCTTGTTAGGTCTCATAATGCCCTTCAGTGGCGAAGTTTTCAAGAATACTTAGTTGCTGCTTCAATCCTTTACTTCCTACGCCATACATTAGGGTAGTACCTCCAATAACCCTGGGTTGCCGGTACATCTTTCCCGATAAGCTAAACTTCCTTTGTTTAGCTGATGTATTAGTATGCGTAGTTCAACTATCCCTAATTTATATAATTTCAACCATCATTTAAGGGGGCCTACATTTCCACCCATAACCGACCTCCACATTGTGTGCTCTGCCTGGCCGTCCGTCTGAGGATAGAATGTTGTACTCAGATTAACTTGTGTCCCCAATTTATTCTAGCAGCTCCCTAAAATCTGGTTTTGAGTTGTGCCTCTCTATCAGAATTTATTAGATACGGGGCTCCATGTAACCAAACTACTTCTTATACTTTTAACTCGGCATAATCTTTAGCTGAGTCATAATTCCCTCTCGGGATACATGAATTGATCTCGTTAGCCTTTCTACACTAGCTCAAATAAGGTCAATTTACACCTAGTACAAGATAATCCTATAATTGTAGTCATGTTGATTACTCTCCACTTCCTTGCGGGCACAACCATCTCATGAACTGGCCTGCTTGGTTCCTAATGTCTTGCCTCCCCTGGCTGGTCATTGGAGCTCTATGCTACGACTCAACAATATCTTCCCTCTCCCCATGCCATCAGTAGGTCTTTCTTTATGACCTAATATGTTTTCATTAAATTCTAGGTGGAGGGGGTAATGGACATGGTGCAACTTGGCCATAGTCTTCTAATGAAGTTCTGCCACCTTTGGAATGTAGAGTCGACCTCTAGGTCTCATGAATCCACCTCTTATTATCTCAAAGACCAATAACCTCTTACTAGGCCTTATTCTAGGTTATACTAGGTTAGAGTCTTCGTACCGCCACTCCTTTACCACCACAACTGGTGGTGATATTGCAGCATTCTAGTTACAATCTCACTATCTCTTAAATGTCAGCTTGATGCTTATTTCTCGACATCCAGCGGTGGTCCCATGCTCTTTCAATCTACTTCAACTTGGAGGTGATTCTATTTTCCTCTATAATTAGATAATCGAGCCTTTCCCCTTACTTTTTTAAGCCGAGATCTGGGGCTCGTACCTTCTGTCTCATACTGCTAAAGATATTATTGGCCAAGTCTACCGACCTGTATCCTTCTGACCCGCACTCGGGCCTATTTCGTTCATATGATCTTCCTGTCCTTCGACATAACAAACTAGGGCAATAGCCATTATCTTGTAGGTATGCCCTACCATCATTAGCACATTGCAGTGAAATCGGCCTATTTTTTACCCGAACTTTACTATTGCTGGGGGTCTATCGCTTATGGACTCTCTCACACATACTTGAGTGCTACTGACAATCTTATCCGCCCTCCTAATTTACTGCTGTAAGGGTCTGGATAACTTTGTAAATACTAGGGGTCTCAACCACTTGCTAACACTTTCCAAGAGTCAACGGATCTAGCCTCATTTACTATTTACTCCGGGATACATCGCCTCAATACTTAAACTCTTTTTTATACTGAAAACAAAATTGGGAGGCAGAAGATAACCATTTCTTACTATAATAGAATTGAGGTTATGGAACTATACCACATCCGAAGGGTTGGAGGCAAGAATCCCGCAATTCCCCCTTCTTTCGTACCCTCCAAGTAATCCAACGTTAAATTCACTCCTGTCTGATTCTATATGTCTAGTAGATAAGTCAACTCATATATATACCATACTCCTAACCTCCTACTTTGAGGCTGTAGAAAGAACTGGGGACGGCGTTGACATATCTATTACTTTATGAAGTTCCTAGTGCCCCAAAGACATCTGCCTTTGTCCTTAGGCTGGTTGTCCCTCAACTATGACATCACACTGGTACCCTCCTACTGTTGCAGCTAATTGGCGGTGACTGGAGTCTGTCTTATATCAAACTTGATTCTAGATGGACGTAGCAATGAAAGCTTAGGGACTCAACCCTGTACAACTCGGCTCTATAGCACGATCTGAGAAGAAGAAGTAATTCAAAGCATCAACCTACGAGTCATCATACGAACTGTACCCACATTGTACGAGTCATAGGATGCACTCGTAGGTCCCCAGATAAGTTTCTTAATTTTCTGAAGTACGGGTCCAAGGACGAGTGTGGGGTTTCCCTACGACTCGTGGTACAAGTCGTTGATCTTGGGCAGATTTATATGCCCAAGTGATACTCAAACGTATCATTTTCGTCTTGTTTATTGTGCAATGTGTATACATTTTCATGTAATTGGTAATAAAATGTGAATTTATACTAACCAACATGATTAGCATTGTTTTGTAGGTAAAACATGATTTTGAGGAGCTAAAATGCATGTTGGAACAATATCGGAGTTGGACTTGGATGCGAGCACAGAAAAGACATTGGAATGCACAATGTAAAAGGGCTCCGTGATGGAGCCGTGCCACGCTACCATCACGGAGGCACACTGCATGGAGGATGAATTAATTTGGCAATTTCCAGTGAAGCCTCGCGACAGCTCCGTGGCACGGAGGCAAGCCACCGCGTTGCATGCTGTGCCACATTGAGGCTATATTCCCGGACCCCAGATTTCCAGTGTGGGTCCGCGTCCACGCCGTGTCATGGAGGCAGTGCTCCGCGTTGGCCCCTGTGACACGTTGCTTGTTATTCCGGGAAAAATTTCCACTAGTATAAATAGAACACTTAGGCTTATTTTTAATTAATTCAGACTTGGTGGAGCAAGGACGTGGGTTACAGGTAGTTGAGGGACGAAAAAGCTAAGGGTTTTTCTCTCTTTCTTTCTTCTTTCAATCAATTATTTGTATGATTAACACTTGTTTTAGGATGATTAATCCACAAATGAGTGGCTAATTCTCTTCCTTGCTGAGGTTATGAACAATGGTGATGAATTTTGATTATTGAATTGTATGGTTTTTCATCATCTTCTTCTATGTTGTTCTATTAATTCTTGTTTCTACTGCATTAGTGTGTGGCAGACATTAATGTACATCTAAAAAGTCCGATTTCACTCGAGAGAGCACGAAATTGGAAAGTTGTGAATTAATAGGGTATTGTTCTTAACTTGATTTAGGAAAATTGGGTTTTGATGTGCTTTCCTGATAGAAATATACTTGAAAGCCGTATTAGTCAATTTAGGAACCAGAATTGTATTGCTAGGTCATAGATTGCATTTGATCACAGAAATGTAGACGGATGGTTTATGATTCTTAAGTGAGATTAAATACGAGAGTTTTAATCTCTTGGCTAATGTTCTTGGCTAGCAACTAGAAGAGAAGAATAACCGAATTATGATGATAATCAAGTTCATTACTTGTTCTTAACCTTGGCATGCTCATATCCATAGTTTCAATTCAAAGTAAATATTTGTTAATAGTTTTAGTATATAATTTATAAACAAAAATTATTTAACTTTTGGTTACGTTGTTGTCAGCATATTTAGAAGTAAGATAGAATATAGTATACTTGAGCAATTTTACTTATACAAAGTCTCCTTGGTTCGATACTTGGCTTACTTAGCCAATTTATTACTTGTTTGACCACGTGCACTTGCGTGTCGGTTTTTAACCCCTACCACAGCACCGGACAAGTTTTTGGCGCCGTTGCCGGGGAGACTAGGCAATTGGTGAAATTGTGTTAAGTGTAAATTTACTGTATTTTTGTTTTATTTTCTTAAGTGTTGACAACTTGGTCTTAGCCTGTATTTTGCAGACTTGATTTCTGTGAACACTGGCAAAGGACAAGGAGCTGGTGGAATCTTATACAGAGCCTGAATGTGAATTTCATAGTAAACGCAGAGAAGCTCTACAAAAGAAGCTGCAGTTGCTCAGACTGACTATAATGGAGCAACAAAATCCACCGGTTGTGAGGGCAGTGTTAGTGCCCGACGAAGCAGCAGCAAGGCCGGTTCGCGAGGTGGCAATCCCATATGCCAACAATGTACATTCAAGTATCCGCAAATCAGAGCCTGGAGGGAGATTTGAATTAAAGCAGAATATGGTGCAACTTTTGCACACAAGTGGGCAATTTACCGGTCTCCCTCATGAAGACCCACAACAACATCTTCAGAATTTTTTGGAGATAAGTGACACTTATATACTCGCTGGAGTGTCACCTGATTATGTTCGGCTAACACTATTTCCGTTTTCCTTACTTGGTGAAGCCAAGAGGTGGTTAAAAGCTGAACCACCAAATTCTATATCAACGTGGGATGATCTAGCACGAAAGTTCTTGATAAGATTTTTTCCCTCTGGTAAAACAGCCAGACTTAGAAGTCAAATTCTAAGTTTCAGACAGAGGGAGGGAGAAAATTTATATCAAGCCTGGGAAAGATTTAAATCCATGTTGCGGGACTGTCCTCATCATCATCAGTCTAATGAGGTGTTGGTACACACATTTATTGAGGGTTTGGAATCCCATACTAAAATTTTGTTAGACTCAGCAGCTGGAAGGCAAGCGCTGGAAAAGACTTATGAGGAGCTGTACACTTTGCTCAACCGAATTTCACAGGGCAATCCAGAATGGAATGCAGATTCATCTCGAGGTGGAGCAAGGAAAGCAGCAGGAGTGCTTGAAGTGGATGAATTTACAGATATCGCTGCACAGATAGCTGCCTTGCAGAATCAGTTGAACAACCACTTCAGCAACATGAATTTGAACCAGCCTTCAGCTTCAGTCAATGCGGTCCAGCAAATGTGGTGTGAAGTGTGTGGAAGCAGTGAGCAGCAGTTTGGTAGTGGCTAACTTTGTGGAGCAGTCAGCTGAGTGCTGTGGAGCAAACCCAGATTCGGTTAACTTTGTGGGCAATGCACAAAGAAATCAGCAGCAGTTTGGTAGTGGCTACAACTCAAATTGGAGGAACCATCCAAATTTTTCGTGGGGTAGCAACAACCAACAAGGCCAAAGTTCGGGTCAGGGTATGCACAGGAATCAAGGAGGGCAACAGAACTACCAATCGCAATTCAGAAATCACAATGCCCCTCCTCCACCACCATCACCGACCATTGAAGAAATGTTCAAGACCATGATCGCTAATCAGGCGCAATTGCAGGCTGACTATGTTAAATTGGCAGCCGAAGTGAAGAATAATCAATTAGCGACCAAGGCTCTTGAGTATCAATTTCGGCAATTTGCTAGTGCCCAAAACACAAGACCCAGAGGAGGACTGCCTAGCGACACGGATCCTAATCCGAAGCAGGTAAATGCAGTGACCACGAGGAGTGGTTTGCAGCTGAAGGAGGTGGAACCGGAAAGACCGCCTCAAAAATCAGGAGCAGTAGATGTTGAGGGAGAGCAACTTGCGGATAAGGGGAAGACCAAAGAAGCTGAATCAGAAAGGCCTCCACCCCCGTTCCCTCAACGACTCAAGAAACACAAGGAGGAGGCGTGTTTCAAGAAATTTATGGAGGTGCTTAAACAGGTACATGTTAATTTACCTCTTGTTGATGTCTTGCAGGGAGTGCCAAAATATGCTAAATATATTAAAGACATCGTGGCCAACAAAAGTCGGTTGACTGAGTATGCCACTGTAGCTTTGACGGAGGAATGCACTTCCCGGATCCAAAATAGACTGCCCACGAAGCTGAAAGACCCTGGAAGTTTTACTATCCAGCTTACTATCGGGCAGAGTATCCGAGCTCGTGGATTATGTGACTTGGGGGCGAGCATAAATTTGATGCCATCTTCGGTATTCAGAAAGTTAGGTCTAGGGAGTCCTAGACCTACAACCGTAATCTTGCAGTTAGCAGACAGATCCTTAGCTAGGCCGGATGGCATTGTTGAGGATGTGCTTGTGCAAGTGGGCTCCCTCATTTTTCCGGTCGATTTTATTGTTCTAGATTTTGAACCAGATGCTGAAGTCCCATTTATTTTGGGACGACGCTTTTTGGCAACCGGAAAAGCATTAATTGACGTAGTTGTGGGTCAACTTACAATGCGAGCACATGACAAGGTAGAAGTATTCGATGTGTACAAAGCACCCAAGCTCTCGATGGTAAATGAGGAACTCTCGGTGATCAATGTGATTGATCATGGGAATACTAAACAAATGAATGATTCCCGAGAGTTGAGAGGAAGACCACCGGATAAGGTTGAGCACTACTGGCGGGAGGACAAGGATCATGAAAAATTATCCATCACCCTAGTGGATAATTGAGCATAAAGGACGTCGAGCCGCGACGGTAAACCAGGCGCTGCACGGGAGGCAACCCGTGAAAAATAATTTTTTTTTTAAGTGTAAATAGTTTTTAGTTTATTCTTCTTTTTCTTGATGTGGTATAAATTTTTCGTTTTAGTTAATATTTTTCATTTTAGTTAGGGAAATCTATTAATCTAGCCAATTTTGTTTAGTGAGGTGATTTTCAGGTCAAACGGAGAAAAATATGCATGGAATCGGGAAGGAAAAGGCAAGGTATGAAAAAATGAATAAAATGAAGAGACAATGCACTGGGGCGTTGGCTCTGTGTCACGGAGGAATGGCTCCACGTTACCCTCCGTGACACGTTGAGGTTAAATCTGGATTTTTTTAAATTTCCAGTGAGCCATCGCGTTAGCTCCGTGTCACGGAGCTAACGCTCCGCGTTACCCTCCGTGACACGTTGCCCTATATTTTGTGACGGGTCACACCGGGTTGCTGGGTGACCCGCGTGTTTCCTTTCATTTTTAACCCCGATTTTAGGCCCCTTTTCCCCCATTTCCTCTCTTCTCCGTGACCAAACACCCGAATCCCCCTCCCCAACCAACGTGCCACGCTATTAAGCAACCAAATTGTCGAGTTTCTTCGATCATTCAACTTAAAGGTATGTTTTCCTCTACTCTATCAATATTTTGTCGATTTTAGTCGAATTTGAGCATGGGAGGTAATATAAATCACCCTAATTAGCAATTTAGCATGAAATTGAATTATTCTTTGATTGATAAATGTTCGGAATGTTGTAATTAGCGTTTGAACTTGTCGATTGCGTGAATGATTCAAATTTGATTGTAAAATTGAATTCTAGGGCTGGGGTTGTTGAAATCGAATTGGGTAACTTGGTAAATTGGTGAATTATATGTCGGTGTGTGTTTGTGAATTGAGATAAGTCGTTGTAAATATTGTTTGAAGGTAATAGACGAAGAATTCTCGGGTTTTGGGAAAATGTAAAAATTGTTCAAATTGGTTTGGTTATTTGGATTCGTATGTATATAGAATTTTTGTCGTTGTTTTTGTTTGTTGTCTTCGTTGCTAAGTGCGATGGTTGAATTGCTAGCGATGGTAGGATTGGGATTAGCTGTATGAAGTCTGAGTAGTACGCTAAAAGTTATACTGTCGAAAATTTTTTGGTGAACGCACTAAGCATAAATTGTATAGTTGTTTGTGTTTAGGTTGTAAATAAGGTAATCCTTGCGTAGTATCGTAACCGTAGCTAAGGACTAAGTGTGGGGTAAACTTAGTTTAACCTGACCTTAGCCGAAGCTAATATGCATTTAGCTTGACATGGTGCTTGTTTATGTGTATTGACAGGTACAAAGGCAAGTAGGCAGGATATGGGTAAAGGTGCTTCTACTTCAGGCACCGGGAGAAAACGCATGAGATTGGGCACAGCAGTCCCAGCTGCACCAGCTGTTCCGCGCGGCCAACGCCGCCAATACGGAACGAGGTGGGTGACCGATGAAGGGAAGAAGTGGTACGCTAGACATAAGGAGAATAAGTACTTCCCTGAGGAGCATATTGCATGGGAACCACTAGCACAGGAGTTCCCCCGTATTGTACAGAGAATCGAGGCAGCTGGGCTCAGCTTCATATTTCAGGAGCCCAAGGAGTGCAACCAACATTTAGTCGGGGAGTTCTATGCAAATTGGAACCCGGCCATCAGAAGCCACACAATAAAAATCAGAGGGCAGATTGTCACTCTGGAACCCCAGAAATTAAATGCCATCATTGGAGCGCGGGACACAGACGCCCACATTCTCCGCCAGCTGAACATCACCCCACCATACGCCGATATCAGACGCACTTTGTGTGGTGCTCGATCCACAGCCTGATGGAGCAGACATAAGGAGAGGGGTTACCACCAGACTCTGCCGTATTCTCAAATGAACAGGGAGGCCAGAATATGGCTGAAAATAGTTTGTTCGTGCTTGATCCCGGGGGTGCACATGACGGATGTGACCCGGGACCGTGTGTGCCTGGTGTATGCCCTGATGAAAGGGCTAGAGATTAATGTTGGGGCGGTCATCATATCCGCCATGAAGAGAGCCCGACTACACCAGGGCCACAGGTATGGGTTCGGCGGACTCATCACCACCTTTCTCTGGGGCCTCGACGTCGAGGAAGAGGCTTTGGACTACATCCCGCAGTTGGAGCGGAGGGCCCTTGATGTGACCAAAACCAAGGCCCCCGACACCACACACGGGCCAGTGCTGACACTGGGCGAGCGACATGCTCGTGACGATCAGTACATGGCACGGATGTTTGGTATGCAAATGCTTCAGCTCCGGATTGGTGGGAGACCAGCCACAGAGGAAGAGTTATGGCAGCTGGAGCTGGATTACCCATTTGGTGCCGAGTGGGGCCAGCCTTCGTTGAGCCCACTGACGATGATGTCCCCACGGACGAGGAGACACGTCGGGAGGACTCCGATGTGGAGTCCGATGACGACGATGGAGGTGACTCGGACATGGGCCATGAGGCAGCAGCACCGAATGAAGAAGTCGAATATTTCGACTGATCAGGGAGTTCCACCACCCGAAATTTTTGTGATTTTTAATTTTTGTGAACACTGGGGACAGTGTTCGATATAAGTGTGGGGTGGGGAGTAGCTAGGTGCTGGGGCTGGGCTGATTTGCTGTATGTTCTTCCTTTGTTTTGTATGTATGTTTATGTTTCCCTGTGGTTGTGAGTGCAAACTGATTTATATTTGTATCTGTACATATTTTTGTGGTAATTGATGTGTGTTGTGAAAGGTTGTGGTTGCCAGTGTAAATATTTTGTAAATTTTGTAACTATTTTTTTTTCTCTATCAAAATGATCGATATTTTTAAAATTTTTGCGAAAATATTTTGTACATAGTAAAATATTTTGTAAATATTTTTCCATCGAAATGATCGATGTTTTGCAAAAAATTTTCAATTTTTATTTTTGGGTTTCTAGGAGTTTGTTTTCGGTTATTTTACCGAGAATAGTCCCATTGAACCGATGTCATAGTTAGTGACCGTTCCCTATGATGGATGGATGACGACCGTCTTAAGGGAAATGTAGTCGGTAGGAGTAGTGATTTTAATTAGTTTTCAGTTTTTTTCTTTGGTGGATTGCATCACTGAACCTGTAGTTACTATATGGTTGTGAAATTTTGGGTGCGTGATGTAACTGATATTCAAAATGTAAAAGTGATTCGGTTGAAAGCATGCAATTTTGTAAATATATTGAGTTACCTTGGCTGTAGAATTCGATTCGGTGTGATTGAGGCTTAATTCTGAATTCATGTAATTGGCTAATTAAAGAGTCTGTGAATGCATCTTGAATCGAGCATGTGCATGAAGTGTGAAGTAAGGTGTTGTTTATTCCATGCTATTGTGAAGTGTCTAGAACTTGCCTGGTGTGTGTATAAAACAAAATGAAGGAGGTGTAGTGTTGGAAAGGATGTAGGCATTTCTTTGTTTTAACCGAGAGTTTCTATTTTTTTCTTGTCATACACTACCTTTTTATGTGATTGTATACCCTAGTCAGCCCGTTGAGCCTTTAGCCGATTCTTTCTTTCTTTTGTCCAAAATTGTATAAACTGAGCTTAATTCGTTCTTTTCAGTAGCCGTAAAGTCTATACAAAACTCTTAAGCGCTTAAGAAGAACAGAAAATTTTTTCCCAAAGTGTCAAAGAGTGAGAAGGGTGAAAAGAAAAAGAAAAGCAGAGTGAGGAAAGAAAAGAAAAAGGTGGAGGGTGCACTCATCATAATTAAATGATATTGAGGGTACATGAAAACCCTTTGTATCGTGTCAAGTGTGTTTGGTGAAATGGGCCATACGAAAGTAAACCAGCATGAATGGGATGATGAAAAAAGAAAAGAGAGAAACAATGTTCATGAGTTGATGGGAATGTGTTGAAAAGGCGCTTAAGGATGCTAGTGACTATTATTGGCTAATCCAATACATACTAGTTCCATAGCCTCCATTACAACCCATTAAAGTCCTACGTGATCTTACATTGCATTTCCTTATGTTAGTGGAGTAATACACTAAGGGCAAGCCTATGGGTCATGACATGATGCATGTGAATTCTTTTGGGAGAGAGAGTGAAATTAATTTCTACATGCCCCTACTTGAATGTTTGTGAGTCGCATGAACATAAAGGGGAAGATTCTCTTGAGTTGTGAGGGCACATGCTTGATGAAAGATTGATTTTCGTGTCGCATATTTTGATTAGTTGATTTGCATGAGTTTGCCGATATCGAGGGTCGATTCTTAAAGTCTAGGAAGTCTTAATGTATTAAAGGTCATTGCATTATTAAGACCATGCATGTTTTCTTGATGATTTACAATATTGAATGATCGGTATGACCGTAGCGTAAATTGTCGCACCATAGTGGCGAAGGTTGGGATGTAATTTGCATGAGTTGTGTATGTGTTGTTCGAGGACGAACAAGGATTTAAGTGTGGGGTAAGTGATCTTGGGCAGATTTATATGCCCAAGTGATACTCAAACGTATCATTTTCGTCTTGTTTATTGTGCAATGTGTATACATTTTCATGTAATTGGTAATAAAATGTGAATTTATACTAACCAACATGATTAGCATTGTTTGTTAGGTAAAACATGATTTTGAGGAGCTAAAATGCATGTTGGAACAATATCGGAGTTGGACTTGGATGCGAGCACGGAAAAGACATTGGAATGCACAATGTAAAGGGGCTCCGCGATGGAGCCGTGCCACGCTACCATCACGGAGGCACACTGCATGGAGGATGAATTAATTTGGCAATTTCCAGTGAAGCCTCGTGACAGCTCCGTGGCACGGAGGCAAGCCACCGCGTTGCATGCCGTGCCACGTTGAGGCTATATTCCCGCACCCCAGATTTCCAGTGAGGGTCCGCGTCCACGCCGTGTCACGGAGGCAGTGCTCCGCGTTGGCCCCCGTGACACGTTGCTTGTTATTCCGGGAAAAATTCCCACTAGTATAAATAGAACACTTAGGCTTATTTTTAATTAATTCAGACTTGGTGGAGCAAGGACGTGGGTTATAGGCAGTTGAGGGACGAAAAAGCTAAGGGTTTTTCTCTTTCTTTCTTCTTTCAATCAATTGTTTGTATGATTAACACTTGTTTTAGGATGATTAATCCACAAATGAGTGGCTAATTCTCTTCGTTGCTGAGGTTATGAACAATGGTGATGAATTTTGATTATTGAATCGTATGGTTTTTCATCTTCTTCTTCTATGTTGTTCTATTAATTCTTGTTTCTACTGCATTAGTGTGTGTCCGACATTAATGTACATCTAAAAAGTCCGATTTCACTCGAGAGAGCACGGAATTGGAAAGTTGTGAATTAATAGGGTATTGTTCTTAACTTGATTTAGGAAAATTGGGTTTTGATGTGCTTTCCTGATAGAAATATACTTGAAAGCCGTATTAGTCAATTTAGGAACCGGAATTGTATTGCTAGGTCATAGATTGCATTTGATCACAGAAATGTAGACGGATGGTTTATGATTCTTAAGTGAGATTAAATACGAGAGTTTTAATCTCTAGGCTAATGTTCTTGGCTAGCAACTAGAAGAGAAGAATAACCGAATTATGATGATAATCAAGTTCATCACTTGTTCTTAACCTTGGCATGCTCATATCCATAGTTTCAATTCAAAGTAAATATTTGTTAATAGCTTTAGTATATAATTTATAAACAAAAATTATTTAACTTTTGGTTACGTTGTTGTCAGCATATTTAGAAGTAAGATAGAATATAGTATACTTGAGCAATTTTACTTATCTAGAGTCTCCTTGGTTCGATACTTGGCTTACTTAGCCACTTTATTACTTGTTTGACCACGTGCACTTGCGTGTCGGTTTTTAACCCCTACCACAGCACCGGACAGTCGTGACGGGTCAAAAACTTCAAAATTACCCGACTTGGCCCAGATTTTTAAATCTGCCCCTTACCTATTTAAACTTCATACCAAAATCGACCCTTCACCCACGCAAACAAAACAAACCTATGGACCCTATCTCCCAAACTCTCTAACCGATAACTCAAGAACCACAAAAGAATCGAGCAATTTCTTGCTCAACCCAAGTTCCTCTCATCCCACATTTGTGATTGTCAGTCTAAGAAAGAAGCAACAAGTAAGCAGTGCTTTGAATTTTGAAAAATTTTAACTTACTTGAAGCTTCCACTATCGGAACCCCTGGGAGTATTGAATTTATTCGAAAAATTCAATAATACAATGATCAGGGATGAAAATAAACCATGAATGACTGGAAAACACCATATATTTTTTTCATTATTGGGTTGAGCTTGTAAATTTAAATTTTTTAATTTTTGGGTTACGGGTTATGATTAAAAAGGGGATGGATGAGTAGTGTTTAATTCATAAATGACATACCTAGACCTAGGGGAAATCTGAGTATCCAAATTGTGAAAAAGAGGACCCCTACAAACTGAAAAAAATCGACTATGGCTTGAAAGTGGTATGAAGCGCAGTACGGGTCGTAGTTTGTCACTACGAGTCATACTGAGCTTTCGTACCAAGAGAACTGAACAAAGTCTCACAGAAAAGTCCTTCTTACGACTTGTGGAATCGACCTACGGGTCGTACCACGAGTCGTGGAAAATTACCGAAGATACCATAACTGAAGCTTCATCAGACGACTCAGGGTATGAGTCATACCTTCATGGTATGAATCGTACCTGTGAGCCATAACATACATCAAGGATTGCTGGGTCTTCATGCGAGTCGTACCGTCTTGGTACAACCCGTACTGTGGACCCGTGATGAGAATCTAAAACTTTCTTTTTCTAATTCGTCTTTATCAAAACTGGATTTATAACTCTTTTCTCTAGAGGAACAATGACATTGAAGAACAAAGCAACCAAAGCAACAGCTCAGAGGAACCTACATAATGAAGCAACTGAGTCGGAGTCCGAGCAAGCAGGAGGCTCCCCTAGTGGTTCACTCAAGGAGTACCAGATAGACACCTCTGACACAGATGGAACCCCGACCACTAGGGCAAAGGCAAAAGCCCATGCCGTTGCCAATGCAGCCACATCAGCGCAAGCTCCCAGTCTGAGGAGGGAGCTAGAAAGGGAAATCAAGAGTCGGGTGGCGGCTTAAATATAGATGAAGGGTCTGAGGAGACCCAATCAGAAGAAGCAAGTGACAACGCTGAGTTAGACCAAGAGGCTCCAAATGCTACACAAGTAGAAACCCCATTGAGAGAAAATCGTACAGTATAGTGGAGAGTGCCGGGAGCTAAAGAAATATATGAGCAGAGCGTCTTTCTGACCACCAAAAACAAGCCGAGGCGGAGCATTCAGGAAGAACCACGGATCCTCACAAACTCCCTGAATGAAGTGGAGGAGATGAAACGGATCTTCAGCTTCTATGGTTTCGAGTGGATGGTGATCTTGGGCAAATTTATATGCCCAAGTGATACTCAAACGTATCATTTTTACCTTGTTTGTTGTGCAATGTGTATATAATATCATGTATTTGGTAATAAAATGCGAATTTATACTAACCAACATGATTAGCATTTGTTTTGCAGGATAATGTGATTTTTAGGAGCTAAAATGCATGTTGGAACTATGTCAGAGTTGGACTTGGATGCGAGCGTGGAAAAGACCTTGGATGGCACATTTTACACTGGCTCCGCGATGGAGCCGTGCCACGCTGCCATCGCGGTAGCACACTGCCTGGGCAGGAATTAATTAGGCAATTTCCAGTGTGCCTGCGCGTCAGTTCCGTGGCACGGAGATAGGCCTCCGCGATGGCCTCCGTGCCACGTTGAGGCCAATTATCCGGACCCTGCAATTTCCAGAGAGGGTCCGCGTCCACGCCGTGTCACGGAGGCAGTGCTCCGCAGGCCTCCGTGACACGTTGCTTGTTATTCCGGGAAAAATTTCCCACTAGTATAAATAGCACACTTAGGTTTATTTTTAATCAGTTTTTAGTTTTTAGACTGAGTTCAGAAGTGGAGAGCAGGAACGTGGGTTTGTGGCAGTTGAAGAATAGAAAAGCTAAGAGTTTTCTTCTCTTCCTTTCTTCTTTCCTTCAATTGTATGCATGATTTACACTCATTTTAGGATGATTAATCCAAGAATGAGTGGCTAATTCCCTTCTTTGCTGAGGTTTTGAACTTGTGTAATGAATTTTGGTGATAATTGATCTGGTTTCTTCTTCTTCTTTCATGTTGTTCTATTAATTCTTGTGCTTACTACATTATTGATTGGCCACCATTAATGTATATCTAAAAAGTCCAATTTCACTCGAGAGAGCACGAAATTGGAAAGTTGTGAATTAATAGGGTATTGTTCTTAACTTGATTTGGGAAAATTGGGTTTTGATGTGCTTTCTTGATAGAAATATACTTGAAAGCCGTATTAGTCAATTTAGGAATCGGAATTGTAGTGCTAGGTCATAAATTGCATTTGATCACAGAAATGTAGACGGATGGTTTATGATTCTAAAGTGAAATTAAATACGAAAGTTTTAATTTCTAGGCAAACGTTCTTGGCTAGCAACATGAAGAAGAGGATGACCAAATTATCATGATTATCAAGTTCATTACTCGTTCTTAACCTTGGCATGTGCATATCCATTGTCTAAATTCAAAAGTAAATAGTTGTTATTAGTTGTAGTATATAAATAGTTTAGAAACAAAAACTCACTCAAATCTTGGTTGGATTGTTGTTAACATAGTTAGGAATAGAATAGAGATATAGTAAACTAGGCAGTTTTACATATCTAGAGCAGCCTCCTTGGATCGATACTTGGCTACTTAGCCACTTTATTACTTGTTTGACCACGTGCACTTGCGTGTCGGTTGATAATTTTTAATACCAACCTGAACAACAGACCGAACAAGTTTTTGGCGCCGTTGCCGGGGAGGCTAGGCGATTTGTAAAATTTTGTTTAGTGTAAATTTACTGTATTTGTATTTTTATTTTCTTAAGTGTTAACAACTTGGTCTTAGCCTGTATTTTGCAGATTTTTATTTCTGTGAACACTGGCAAGGGACAAGGAGCTGGTGGAATCTTACTTAGAGCCAGAACGTGAATTGCACAGTCAACGTAGAGAAGCTCTTCGGAAGAAGCTGCAGTTGCTTAAACAGTCTATGATGGAGCAACCAAATCCACCAGTTGTGCGGGCAATGTTAGTGCCCGAGGAAGTAGCAGCCAGGCTGGTTCGCGAGGTGGCAATCCCACACGCTAATAATGTACATTCCAGCATCCGCAAACCAGAGCCTGGAGGGAGATTTGAGTTAAAGCAAAATATGGTGCAACTTTTGCACACTAGCGGGCAGTTTACCGGTCTCCCTCACGAAGATCCGCAACAACATCTCCAGAACTTTTTGGAGATAAGTGACACTTACATACCCGCTGGAGTGTCACCTGATTATGTTCGGCTCACCTTATTTCCATTTTCCTTACTTGGTGAAGCCAAGAGGTGGTTAAAAGCTGAACCACCCAACTCTATATCAACGTGGGATGATCTTGCAAGGAAGTTTTTGATCAGATTTTTCCCTTCAGGTAAAACAGCTAAACTTAGAAGTCAGATTCTAAGTTTTAAATAGAGGGAAGGAGAAAATCTTTATCAAGCCTAGGAAAGATTCAAGTCCATGTTGCGGGACTGTCCTCATCATCATCAGTCAAATGAGGTGTTGGTACACACTTTTATTGAGGGTTTGGAACCCCACACTAAAATTTTGTTAGACTCAGCAGCTCGAGGGCAAGCGCTGGAGAAGACTTATTAGGAGCTATACACTTTGCTCAACCGAATTTCACAAGGCAATCCAGAATGGAATGCAGATTCTTCAAGCGGTGGAGCAAGGAAAGCAGCGGGAGTGCTTGAAGTGGATGGATTCACAGCTATCGCTGCACAGATAGCTGCTTTGCAAAATCAGTTAAACACTCATTTCAGCAATATGAATTTGAACCAGCCTTCAGCCTCCGTCAATGTAGTCCAACAGATGTGGTGTGAAGTGTGTGGTAGTAGTGAGCATTCAACTGAATGCTGTGGTGCAAATCCTGATTCTGTAAACTTTGTGGGCAATGCACAGAGGAATCAACAGCAGTTTGGTGGTGGCTAAAACTATAATTGGAGGAATCATCCGAATTTTTCGTGGGGTAGCAACAATCAACAAGGCCAAGGTTCAGGGCAGGGTATGCACAGAAACCAAGGAGGGCAACAAGGCTATCAAAATCAGTTCAGAAATCACAATGCCCCTCCTCCACCACCATCACCGACTATTGAGGAAATGTTCAAGACCATGATTGCCAACCAGGCACAATTGCAGGCTGACTATGTCAAATTGGCAGCCGAAGTAAAGAACAATCAATTGGCAACCAAGGCTCTTGAATATCAGTTTGGGCAATTTGCTAGTGCCCAAAATACTAGACCAAGGGGAGGACTACCTAGCGACACGGATCCCAATCCTAAGCAGGTGAATGCAGTAACCACGAGGAGTGGTTTACAATTAAAGGAGGTGGAACCGGAAAGACCGCCTCAGAAGTCAGGAGCAGCAGATGTTGAGGGAGAACAAACCTCAGATACGGGGAAGACCAAAGAAGCTGAACCAGCAAGGCCTCCACCCCCGTTCCCTCAACGACTTAAGAAACACAAGGAGGAGGCGTGTTTCTAGAAATTCATGGAGGTACTTAAACAGGTACATGTTAACTTACCTCTTGTTGATGTCTTGCAGGGTGTGCCAAAATATGCGAAGTATATCAAAGACATCGTGGCCAACAAAAGTCGCTTGACTGAGTATGCCACGGTGGCTTTAACGGAGGAATGCACATCCCGTATTCAGAACAGGTTGCCCACAAAACTGAAGGATCCTGGAAGTTTTACTATCCAGCTGACGATTGGGCAAAGTATCCGAGCTCGTGGGTTATGCGACTTGGGGGCAAGTATAAATCTGATGCCATCTTTGGTATTCAGAAAGTTAGGACTAGGGAGTCCTAGACCTACAACAGTGATCTTGCAGCTAGCAGACAGGTCTTTGGCTAAGCCGGATGGCATTGTTGAGGATGTGTTGGTGCAAGTAGGCTCCCTCATTTTTCCGGTAGATTTCATTGTTCTGGACTTTGAACCAGATGCTGAAGTCCCATTTATTTTGGGAAGACCCTTTTTGGCAACCGAAAAGGCATTGATCGATGTAGCTGCGGGTCAACTCACAATGCGAGCACACGACAAGGTTGAGGTGTTCGACGTGTACAAGGCACCTAAGCTCCCGACTATCTATAACGAACTCTCGGTGATCAACGTGATTGATCATGGGAATGCGAATGGATTGAGTGATTCCCGAGAGTTACTAGGTAGGCCACCAGACAAGGTTGAGAACTACTGGGGAGATGACCAGGATCGGGACAAATCGTCCATCTCCCTAATAGACACGTCAGCATAAAGGCTGTTGAGCCGCGACGTTAAACCAGGCGCTGCACGGGAGGCAACCCGTGAAAAATATTTTTTTCTTTCTTTAGTGTAAAGTTTTTCTTTTATTTTATTTTCTTTTCTTTTTAGTGACTAGGCTTAGATTTGCATTTTATTTAGTAATTTTTTATTTAGTAATTCAGTAATTTTTTTAATTTTATTTTTAGTAGGGAATTTATTAATTTAACCAATTTTTGTTTAGTGAGGTGATTTTTAGGTATACTGGAGGAAAAATACTTGGAATCGAGGAAACGAGGTGAGGTATGAAAAATAAAATTTGATGGTGAAACAGAGCACTGGCGCGTTGGCGCCGTGTCACGGAGGCAATGCTCCGCGTTGGCCTCCGTGACACGTTGAAGGCAAATCTAGATTTTTCAAAATTCCAGTAAGCCAACGCGTTGGCTCCGTGTCACGGAGGAGGGGCTCCGCTTTACCCTCCGTGACACGTTGCCTTTATCCAGTGCCGGGTCACACCGGGTTTCCGAGTGACCCGCGTGTTTTCTTAATAAAAACCCCCGATTTCGCCCCTATTTTCCCCATTCCCTCTTCCCTCCGCGACCAAACACCCATTCCCCTACCCCCAAGCTCCGTGCCACGTTCATAGGCAAGGAAAACGTCAAGTTTTCATCGATTCTTCAAATCCAAGGTATGTTTTCATCGTCTATCTCAAATTTTTGGCGATTTTTGTCAATTTTGAGCATGTGAGGTGAGATATATCACCCTAGGTAGAAATTAAACATGATGTGAATTATTTTGTGATTGATTATGTTCGGATTGTTGTAGTTGACGTTTGAACTTATCGATTGATTGAATAATTCGATTTTGATTGTCGAATTGTATTCTAGGGCTTGGGGTTGTTGAATTTTAACTTGGGTAACTTGATAGTTTGACGAAATTGATGACGGGGTGTGTTTATTATTTGAGATAAGTCATGGTAAATATTGTATAATTGTTGAAAGACGACTAATTCTCGAATTTTTGTGGGAAATTGCGTAATATGTGAATTGGTTGAATTGCTTAGATTAGTTGTATATAAAATGTTTGTATTGTTGTTTCTATTTTGTTGTTGTTATTGTTGCTAAGTGCTATGGGTGAATAGCTGTCGATAGTAGGATTGGGTTAGTTGTATGAAGTCTGAGTAGTTCGCTAGCCGTTATGCTGTCGAATTTCTGTGAACGCACTAAGCAATATGTTTATAGTTGATTGTGTTTGGGGTGTAAATAGAGCTATCCTTGCTAAAATGTTGTAAATATTGTTAAAGACTAAGGGTGGGGTAAATTTTGTTTAACCCGACCTTAGCCGAAGCTAACAAGTTTTTAGCTTAACGTTGTGCTTGTTTGTGTAAATTGACAGGTACAATGGCCAGCCGACAAGATAAAGGCAAGGGTGCTTCAACCTCAGGCACCGACAGAAAGAGAATGAGACTGGGCACGGCTGTCCCAGCTGCACCTGCTGTTCCACGCTGTCAACACCGCCGATACGGAACACGATGGGTTACCGAGGAAGGGAAGAAGTGGTACGCAAAGCATAAGGAGAACAAATACTTCCCGGAGGAACATATTGCAAGGGAACCACTTGCACAGGAGTTCCCTCGCATCGTACAGAGGATTGAGGCAGCTGGGCTCAGCTTTATCTTTCAGGAGCCCAAGGAGTGCAACCTTCACTTGGTCCGGGAATTCTACGCCAACTGGAACCCGGCCATCAGGAGCCATACTATTAAAATCAGAGGGCAGATTGTCACTCTGAAACCCCAGCAGTTTAATGCCATCGTGGGAGCGCGGGACATAGACGCCCACGTCCTCCGCCAGCTAAACATCACCCCACCGTACGCCGACATCAGACGTACGTTGTGTGGGGCTCGATCCACAGCCAGATGGAGTAGACACAAAGAGAGGGGTTACCACCAGACTCTGCCTTATTCGCAGATGAACAGGGAGACCAGCCACCGAGGATGAATTATGGCAGCTAGAGCTGGACTACCCCTTTGGCGAGAACGCCAGAGCCTTATGCAAGGTGGGGCCGACTGATGAAGATGTCCCTACTGATGAGGAGACACGTCGTGAGGACTCCGATGTGGAGTCCGATGACGACGATGGAGCTGATTCAGATATGGGCGACGAGGCCGCAGCACCGGATGAGGAAGTCGAATATTTCGACTAAGCAGGGAGTTCCACCACCCATATGTTGTGCTTTGTATTATTGTGAACACTGGGGACAGTGTTCGATTTAAGTGTGGGGTGGGGAGTAGTTAGGTGCTGGGTCATAGGCTCTAAATTTGCTGTATAATTTTTCCTTGACGTTTATGTATGTCTGTGCTTTCCCTGTTGTTGTGAACTGATTTGTGATTTATGTGTATATATTTGTTTGTGGCTAATGATGTGTGTTTTTAAAAGTTATGGTTGCCTTTGTAAATATTTTGTAAATTTTGTAAATATTTTTTTTCTTTATCGATATGATCGATATTTTTCAAAATTTTTGCGAAAAGATTTTGCACTTATCAAAATATTTTGTAAATATTTTCTATCGAAATGATCGATGTGTTGCAAAAATTTTTGAAGTTTTATTTTTGGGTTTCTCGGAGTTTGTTTTTGGTTCTTTTACCGAGAATAGTCCCATTGAACCGATGTCATAGTTAGTGACCGTTCCCTATGATGGATGGATGACGACCGTCTTAAGGGAAATGTAGTCGATAGGAGTAGATGTTTTGTTTTTAGTTTCTTTGGTGGATTGCATCAATAAACTGTAGTTGCTTATGGTTGCTAAAATTTCGTTGCGTGTTGTAATTGATGTTCAAAATGTGAAAGTGATTCGTTTGAAAGCATGCAATTTTGTAAATATGTTGAGTTACCTAGGCTATAGAATTTGGTTCATTATGATTGAGGCTTAATCTTGAATTCATGTAATTGACTAATTAAAGAGTCTGTGAATGCATCTTGATTCGAGCATGTGCATGAAGTGTGAGTGAGGTTTTGCTATTCCATGTCATTGTGAATTGTCTAGAACTTGCCTGGCGTGTATACAAAATGAAATGAAGGAGGTGTAGTGTCGGAAAGGATGTAGGCATTTCTTTGTTTTAACCGTTAGTTTCCATTTTTTTCTTGTCAAATTCTACCTTTTTATATGTTGTATACCCTAGTCAGCCCGTTGAGCCTTTAGCCGATTTCTTTCTTTTGTCCAGAATTGTATGAACTAAGGTTTAAGCCTTCTTTTCATTAGCCTTAAAGTCTATAAGAAGCTCTTAAGCGCTTACAAAGAACAGAAAATGTTTCCCAAAGTGTTAAAGAGTGAAAAGAGTGAAAAGAAAAGAAAAGCAAAGTGAGGAAAGAAAAGATGATGTTGAAGAGGCACTAGTTGTAATTAAATGATAGTGAGGGTACATGAAAACCCTCTGTTTTGTGTCAAGTGTGCCTGATGAAATGGGCTGTATGAAAGTAACCCAGCATGAATGGGAGAAAAAGAGAAAAGAGAGGAACAATGTCCATGAGTCGATGGGAATGAGTTGAAAAGGCGCTTAAGGATGCTAGCGACTATTATTGGCTAATCCAATATATATATACTAGATCCATAGCCCAGTTCCAACCCATTAAAAGTCCTATTTGATCCTACATTGCATTTCTTTATATTAGTGGAGTAATACACTAAGGGCAAGCCTATGGGTCATGACATGATGCATGTGAATTCTTTTGGGAGAGAGAGGGAAATTAATTTTTATATGCCCCTACTTGCATGTTTGTGTGCTGCACGAACATAAAAGGGGAAGTTTCTCTCGAGTTGTGAGGGTACATGCTTGATGAAAGATTGATTTTCGTGTCGGATTTCTTGATTAGTTGATTTGCATGAGTTTGCCGATATCAAGAATCAATTCTTAAAAGTTTAGGAAGCCTCGATGTATTAAGGTCATTGTCTTGTACGACCAAGCATGTTTTCTTGATGATTTGCAAGAATTGAATAATCGGTATGACCGTAGCGTAAAATGTTGCACCATAGGGACGAAGGTTGGGATGTAATTTGCATGAGTTGTGTATGTGTTGTTCGAGGACGAACAAGGATTTAAGTGTGGGGTAAGCGATCTTGGGCAGATTTATATGCCCAAATGATACTCAAACGTATCATTTTTACCTTGTTTGTTGTGCAATGTGTATATAATATCATGTATTTGGTAATAAAATGCAAATTTATACTAACCAACATGATTAGCATTTGTTTTGCAGGATAATGTGATTTTTAGGAGCTAAAATGCGTGTTGGAACTATGTCGGAGTTGGACTTGGATGCGAGCGTGGAAAAGACCTTGGATGGCACATTTTACACTGGCTCCGCGATGGAGCCGTGCCACGCTGCCATCGCGGTAGCACACTGCCTGGGCAGGAATTAATTAGGCAATTTCCAGTGTGCCTGCGCGTCAGTTCCGTGGCACGGAGATAGGCCTCCGCGATGGCCTCCGTGCCACGTTGAGGCCAATTATCTGGACCCTACAATTTCCAGAGAGGGTCCGCGTCCACGCCGTGTCACGGAGGCAGTGCTCCGCGTTGGCCTCCGTGACACGTTGCTTGTTATTTCGGGAAAAATTTCCCACTAGTATAAATAGCACACTTAGGTTTATTTTTAATCAGTTTTTAGTTTTTAGACTGAGTTCAGAAGTGGAGAGCAGGAACGTGGGTTTGTGGCAGTTGAAGAATAGAAAAGCTAAGAGTTTTCTTCTCTTCCTTTCTTCTTTCCTTCAATTGTATGCATGATTTACACTCATTTTAGGATGATTAATCCAAGAATGAGTGGCTAATTCCCTTCTTTGCTGAGGTTTTGAACTTGTGTAATGAATTTTGGTGATAATTGATCTGGTTTCTTCTTCTTCTTTCATGTTGTTCTATTAATTCTTGTGCTTACTACATTATTGATTGGCCACCATTAATGTATATCTAAAAAGTCCAATTTCACTCGAGAGAGCACGAAATTGGAAAGTTGTGAATTAATAGGGTATTGTTCTTAACTTGATTTGGGAAAATTGGGTTTTGATGTGCTTTCTTGATAGAAATATACTTGAAAGCCGTATTAGTCAATTTAGGAATCGGAATTGTAGTGCTAGGTCATAAATTGCATTTGATCACAGAAATGTAGACGGATGGTTTATGATTCTAAAGTGAAATTAAATACGAAAGTTTTAATTTCTAGGCAAACGTTCTTGGCTAGCAACATGAAGAAGAGGATGACCAAATTATCATGATTATCAAGTTCATTACTCGTTCTTAACCTTGGCATGTGCATATCCATTGTCTAAATTCAAAAGTAAATAGTTGTTATTAGTTGTAGTATATAAATAGTTTAGAAACAAAAACTCACTCAAATCTTGGTTGGATTGTTGTTAACATAGTTAGGAATAGAATAGAGATATAGTAAACTAGGCAGTTTTACATATCTAGAGCAGCCTCCTTGGATCGATACTTGGCTACTTAGCCACTTTATTACTTGTTTGACCACGTGCACTTGCGTGTCGGTTGATAATATTTAATACTAACCGAATCAGCACCGAACAGATGGCAAAGACTCCAACCTAGTATATAGCAGAGATAGTCAGGGAGTTCTACATCAACTACTTGGCTACCATGGAGCAAAAGACGAAAGAGGAGTAGATAATAAAAGACTAGCCCCGACTCGAGAGTGTGTTGGTCCGAGGAAGAGAGGTCGACATATCCGAGCGCACCATTTCTTGGGTTTTGTATGGAACACAGTTCATACCTCCATGGGCTATGTCAGAGTATGAGTACCGAGTGGAGGTGCTTAGGCAACTCCGGCAGTTAGGCTTTGAGGAACGTCAAAGGCAGTTACAATGATTGGCGGGTGTTCTAGCTGAGGATAAGGAGGGAGTTGATTGGGTTGCTGAAGGAAAGAAGGTTACCAAGAGTTCATTGAATTTTGATGCTAAGACCTGCTGGACACTAATACGCCATCAACTAGCACCCACCGTCAATAACAACACCCTCAGTGCTGACAGAACAACTTTGGTGGCATACCTTATGTGCCGCTATCCAATCAACATCCCAAGGAACATAGCAGATGAGATACTAGACCGGGCGGTGGGAGTAAGCACGTTCATCCCCATTCCCGAGTCTTGTATTCAGGCTATGTACAGAGGCAGGGGTGCCAATATGAAGGGGTGAGGAGTGCCTGATTAGAGGCCAGAGGATAGCAGACATAGGGCTTATCCGGGATGAAATGAACTCGGTAAGCCAAGCCAGACTTCCCATTTCTATTCCATAGGCTCAGCCAGCAGGGGGCGCACAGGTGAATGCCCTATTAATCAGGAGCATAGCAAGACACCGGCTACAAATACGGTCATTCGGAGGCAGCTTCCAGCACATATGCCACACCACCATCGAGATTGCAGACTCAGACTCCAGCAGGGCATGTTTTGGTGCCACATGACTTCCTTCAGAAGCTGGCTAAATGGTTGACCATGGAAGAGCGAAAGATTCAGGCCATGATGGAAAATGTAAAGCCATGGGTCAAGGCGGAGATAGATGCAGCAACTCAGGCTCTACATGCTCGCCTAGATAGATTTGAGAGCCGTTTCAATGCACAGATGGCGGATCAAACATACACCAACAGTCTCCGTGAGGAGTTGGGGGCTCTTCGAAGTCAAGTAGTCGAGTTGTCATCACGACAACTGACAGTTATAGCAGCCCCTACTCTTCTAGACCTAGATGTAGAATTTGATGAGGAGATTGATTTGGCGGCTTACTAGGAGCCGACGGTAGCTGTTGGAGACAAGGTAAAAAAGAGAGCTGCTGAGATTGATGAAGAGGAAATTCGGAGGAAGAAGAGCAATAAAGAGAGAAGAGAACGTAAGCCGACCAGAGCGGAGAGCCTGCAGACTCATGACGCACATATGTCAGAGCTGCAGGAGCGAGGTAGAGGAGCGGGCAGCTCCACCATGCCTCAGCCCGATTCAGGCTCGATTCACACTAAGGCCGTTGAAGCGGCCAAGACTACTGAGGGGGTAACCACTCCTTGTTGATACTTCAAGGAGTGCACCGGCCACCGCTAGTGCCATGGTTACAGTGGAGGTAGCTCCTCCACAGGGCGAAGTCTGAGTAACCCTAGGTATGTTCCCTTCCCTAGGACTTTCTATTTCATGCTTCGGGGACGAAGCTAAATTTTCAAAAAGGGGAGGGCGTGTGCTTGTTATTTTTGGAATTTTTGATACGTCCGAGGGTTTTTCTTGCCATGTTTCTTTCCCCTCGGGCATGTTATCTAGTAGAACTAGCATGTTTAATATTTTTATTTTTAGTTTGTGATTTTTGTTTAATTAGAAAATAACTTAGGAGTACTTAGCCAATAAAAAATTGCACAAGTTTTGAGTTTTGAAAAAATTGGCCCTGTTTAAAATTTTTTGATGCATTAGCTATGTAATTTTGACTGCATGCATGATTTCTGTGGATCTTTTGATGTTATTTAGTTTATTAGCATGAGTAGTCTTGTTAATCCATGTGTAAACCATATAGGTAAAGCAAATATAGTTCATGTTTCATGAGAGAGTGAGGTGAAGTACCTAGTTCAGTATTATGTAGAAGATCTAGAACTTGTCTGGATGGTCTTTGAAAAGGCTAAGGATGGTTGGTTAGGATATGATTATAGGCCCTTTTTGTTTAGCTCACTTTTAGCCTATATAATCCTATCAAAATCATATGAATCCCTTGATCCCAACTTTGAGCCTTAATTGACCCCCTTTTCTTTAATTAACCAATGAACTGTACCTATTTATTTATAATGAACCTATTTTAGCCCTGGTCCTTCCTTGGATATCGTGAACCTCAACATAGGCAAAATGCCTAAGTTGAGGGTTACTAGAGTAGGGGTGCGTAAATGGTGGGAACGAGAAAAAGGGAAAGAAAAGAGAAAAAGGTGAAAAATTTGGTGTGATGTGGTGAAAAGAAAAGAGATGAAAAATATTGAGAATCTTGAAAAAGAAATTTCAAAAGAAAATAAAAATGCTGAAAAAGTTGAAAATAACCACACCTATGCAAATGTATACAAAAGAGGTGAAAAGAGAAGAAAAAGAATGAAAGGAATAAAGGGTGAAGTGGGTGAAAGGTGAAGCCAATGTATATAGTGCCAAGGAAGGGATAGTCACTTAAAAATCTCTCATATTTATCATGTCCAGCCCTAAGCCTATATTACAAGCCACATCAAGTCCTATAGTGATTCTAATCTGATCATTTGACAAACCGAAACAGAGAAAATAAGGGCAAACCTATGGTATCTGATACATGGTACTTGGAACTTCTTTGTGAGGGTGAGTATTTCACTTGTCTAGTCCCATACATATTTGATACTATATCTGTGAGTGGGGACTTCATTTGTGGTGAAGGTACATGGATTATGTTTGTTTTTGCCATTGATCTGTGTGAAAAGCATTGGTGATGACTCGATTGTCTGTTGATAGCTAGATGACATGTCTTGATCCCTGTTTAGCATGATTTGTGGTTGCTTGTAATACATTAGATAATGCTAGTTCATGAAGAAGGGGTCAGAAGTTGTTGTATGTATAGTGCAAATTTTGGTAACATATTGGCTGAAGTATCCTAGGTTTATTTTCTAGTTGAGCATCATGTTTTAGTTTTTTTTTATTTTCTTTGCCTGAGGACATGCAAAAGTTTAAGTTGAGGGTGTTGATGTGTTATAGATTTACAGCACTTTCGACACTCAAAACTAAAGAAAATAGCATTGACTTAGGTGTGTTTATATGGATATGAGGTATGACTGATGTATTAGTATGCCCAGTTCAACTATTTCTAGTTTATCTGCTTCAAGTTGTCATGTAGGGGGCCTACATTTTCAGCTATTTGTGTATAGATAAGGAGTCGTACTAAACTTAACATGCATCCCAACCTGTTCTGGAAGCCTTTCTAAAACTTATTTGTACGTTGTGCCTCCCTGTAAGAATTTACTAGATACTTGGGCTCGACGCAACCAAACTACTCTTTAAGCATTTAATTTGGCATAACCTTTAGCTGAAATATAACTCATCTAGAAAAACATGAATTGCACTCGTTAGCCTTTCTACACTGACTCAAGTGAATTCAATTTAGACCTGGTACGAGGTAGCCTTCTAACTATAATCATATTGACTATTCTCCACTCCCTTTGCAGGCACGAGCATCTCCTGAATTGGCCTACTCGATTTCTGTTGTCCAGCCTTCCCTGGTTGGTCATTAAAGCTCTGCGCTATGACACAATAATGTCTTCCTTTTTCCCATGCCATCAGTAAGTCTTTCTTACAACCTGATGCATTTTCATTAAACTCTAGGCGAAGGGAGTAACAGACATGATACATCTTAGCTAGAGTCTGCTGATGAAATTCTGCCACCTTTGGGACATAGGGTCAGCCTCTGGGTCTTATGACCTAGCCTCTTATTATCTTATAGGCCAATAACTTCCTACTGGGCTTTGTCTCTGGATTGTACTAAGTTAGAATATCTGTGTCACCACTCCTCTACTTCCATAATCGGTGGTAATATTACAGCATTCTAGGTTGCAACCTCACTACCTCTTAACTGTCAGCCTGATGCTGATTTCTCGACATTCAGCGATGATCCCATGCTTTGTTAATCTGCTTTAACCTGGAGGTGGTTTTGTTTCCTTCTAGAGTTAAATACTCGTGCTTTCCACCTTACTTCTATAAGCTGAGATCTAGGGTTCGTGTCCTCTGCCGCATACAGGTAAAATGGCAAGCAGGCAAGAAAAAGGGAAAGGCGCATCAACATCGGGCGCCAGAAGAAAGCGAATCAGACTGGGCACAGCAGTCCCAGCAGCACCAGCGGTTCCACGCGGCCAACACCGCCAATACAGAACCAGGTGGGTGACGGATGAGGGGAAGAAGTGGTATGCCAAACACAAAGAAAACAAATACTTCCCCGAGGAACACATAGCACGGGAACCATTGGCACAGGAGTTCCCTAGGATTGTCCACCGGATCGAGGCAGCTGGGCTCAACTTCATTTTTGAAGAGCCCAAGGAATGCAACCTGCACCTGATTCGGGAATTCTATGCCAACTGGAACCCAACGATCAAAAGTCACACCATAAAAATCAGAGGGCAAATAGTCACCTTAGAGCCCCACCACCTCAATGCTATCATAGGGGCGCGGGATGCAGACGCCCACGTGCTTCGACAGCTGAACATTACCCCACCGTATGCGGACATCAGACGCACCTTGTGTGGGACCCGATCGATAGCTAGATGGAGCAGACACAAGGAGAGGGGCTACCATCAGACTTTGCCTTATTCACAGATGAACAGGGAAGACAGAATATGGCTAAAGATCATTTGTTCCTGCCTAATCTCGGGGGTACATATGACAGATGTAACCCAGGATCGTGTATGCCTGGTGTACGCCCTGATGAAAGGGCTGGAGATCAATGTGGGGGCGGTGATTATCTCCGCCATGAGGAGAGCCCGGTTGCATCAGGGGCACAGATATGGATTTGGTGGGCTTCTCACCACCTTCCTGAGGGGCCTGGATGTCGAGGAAGAGGCCCTTGATTATATCCAGCAGATGGAGCGGAGGGCCTTAGATGTCACTAAAACTAAGGCTCCCGACACCACCCACGGGCCAGTGCTTACACTTGGCGAGCGACATGCTCGTGATGATCAGTATATGGCTCGCATGTATGGGATGCAGATGCTCCAGCTGAGGATAGGCGGGAGGCCGGCAACAGAGAAGGAGCTATGGCAGCTTGAGCTAGACTACCCTTTTGGCAAAAACGCCAGGGCTCTATGCCGAGTGGGGCCAGCATTTGTAGAGCCCACGGATGATGATATCCCCATGGACGAGGAGACATGTCGGGAGGACTCCGATGTGGAGTCCGATGATGACGATGGGGGTGATTCAGACATGGGAGATGAAGCAGCAGCACCTGATGAAGAAGTGGAGTAGTTTGATTGATTAGGAAGTTCCACCACCCGATTTTTGTGCTATTTTAATTTTTGTGAACACTGGGGACAGTGTTCGAGCTAAGTGTGGGGTGGGAGTAGTTAGGTGTTGGGTGTGCTGTTATGTATATATGTCCTAATCTGTTGTTGTGCCTGTGAAATTTTGTTGTTCCCTGTGATTTGTGATTGTAAGTTGTTGTTCTGTACTGTAAATATATGTGGAACTGTTGTGTGTTGGTGAATGTTGCTAGCTGATTTTGTACATATTTTTGTTATCGAATTGATCGATATTTTTAAAATATTTTTTTCAATTCTTGGGTTTCTCGGCGTTTGTTTTCAGTTCTTTTACCGAGAATGGTCCCATTGAACCGAGGTCCTAGTTAGTGATTGTTCCCTATGATGGATGGATGATGACCGTCTTAAGGGAAATGTAGTCGTTAGGGGTAGATTTTTCAATTATTTTTCCGTATTTTTCTTTTGGGGGTTGTATCCCAAAACCTGTAGTTACGTTATGGTTGCGGAATTATGGTTGCATGTTGTACATGATATTTAAAATGCAAATGTGATTCATATGAAAGCATGCAACTTTGTAAATATGTTGAGATACCTAGGCCATAGAGTTCGATTCAGTGTGATTGAGGCTTAATGTTTGAATCCCTGTAATTAGCTGATTGAAGAGTCTGTGAATACATCTTGAATTGAGCATGTGCAATAAGTGTGAAGTGAGATTTTGCTATTCCATGCTATCGTGAAGTGTCTAGAACTTGCCTGGCGTGTGTACAAAATGAAATGAAGGAGGTGTATTGTAGGAAAGGATGTAGGCATTTCCTTGTTTTTAACCAAAAGTTTCTATTTTCATTATCATACCCACCTTGATCGTATACCCTAGTCAGCCCGTTGAGCCTTTAGCCTTTTTTTTTTCTTCTTTTGTCAAAAAGTGTAAACCGAGCTGAACCCCTTCTTTTCATTAGCCGTAAAGTCGATCCAAAACTTTTAAGCGCTTAAGAAAAGAAAATAATTTTCCCAAAGTGTCTAAAGAGTGAGTATGGTGAGAAGAAAAGAAAAGCCGAGTGATGGAAGAAAAGAAAAGGTTGAAGGTGCACTTGTTATAAATAAACTATAATGAAGGTGCATGAATAATCTTTGTTGTTGTGTCAAGTGTGCTTAACAAGATGGGTCAAACTAAAGAAAAATGTCAAGAATGGGATGATGAAGAAAGAAACAATGTCCATGAGTTGATGGGATGTGTTGAAAAGGCGCTTAAGGATGCTAGTGGCTATTAGTGGCTAACCCAATATTTACTAGTTCCATAGCTTCCATTACAACCAGTTAAAGTCCTACGTGATACTACATCACACTTCTTTATATTGGTGGAGTAGTACACTAAAGGCAAGCTTATGGGTCATGACATGATGCATGTGAATTCGTTTGGGAGAGAGAGCGAAATTGTGTTTATATGCCCCTGCTTAAATTTTTGTGAGTTCATATGATCAAACAGGGGAAGATTCTCTTGTGTTGTGAGGGCACATGCTTGATGAGAGATTAATTTTCGTGTCGGATGTCTTGATCAGCTGATTTGCATGAGTTTGCCAAAATGTGAATTTATACTAACCAACATGATTAGCATGGTTTTGCAGGTAAAATGTAAGTTCGGGAAGCTAAAATGCATGTTGGAGGATATCGAGGTTGGACTCGGATGCAAGCAAGGGACAAGGCATTGGAAAGCATAAAATAAAGGGGCTCCGCGATGGAGCCGTATCACGCTGCCATCGCGTAGGCCTTCTACCTGGATAGGGAATTTTCGCCCAATTTCCAGAGAGGGTACGCGATAGGTCCCGTGGCACGGTGGCCTGGCTCCGTGTTGCACGCCGTGCCACGTTGGGCTTTATTTTCTAGACCCCCAGTTCCAGTGAAGGTCCGCGTCGGTAGCGTGTCAAGGAGGCAGTGCTCCGCGATGCACTCTGTGACACGTTGCTTGTTATTCCGAAAAAAATTCCCACTAGTATAAATAGAACACTTAGGTTCATTTTTCAATATTCTGACTTGGTGGAGCAAGAACGTGGGTTACAGGCAGTTGAGGGGACGAAATTATCAGGATTTTTCTCTCTTTCCTTCTTCTTGAATTCAATTGCTTGTATGTTTAACACTCATTTAACGATGTTTAATCCACAAATGAGTGGCTAATTCCTCTTCTTGCTGAGGTTAAGAACACTTGTAATGAAATGTGATTATTGATTCTTTCATTTTTCATCTTTTCTTCCATGGTTGTTCTATTGATTCTTGTTCTTACTGCATTAATGTGTGGCCTACGTTAATGTATATCTAAAAAGTCCGGTTTCACTCGAGAGAGCAAGAAATTGGAAAGTTGTGAATTAATAGGATATGATCCTTTCTTAGTTTGGGAAAATTGAGAATTGATTTACCTTCAGGATAGAAATATACCTGAAAGTCGTATTAGTCAATTTAGGAACCGGGTTTGTATGGCTAGAACATGAATTCTCGTTTAATCACAGAAATGTAGGTGGACGGTTCATGATTCTTAAGTTGGGTTAAATACGAGAGTTTTAATCCATTGGCAGTAGTTCTTGACTAGCAACCGGAGGAAAAGACTAACCGAATGATATTGATAATTGATTTCTTTACATGTTCATTTAACCTCAGCATGCTCACATTCATAGTTCAGACTCACATTAGATAATCATTTTAGACTTAGCATAAAAATTAGAACCCAAAAATATCAAGCTCTTGGTTACACTGTTGTCTTCATTGTTAAACTGAAAATATAGTAACACTTGATTAATTGTTACCTTATCCCAGTCCCTGTGGGATCGATACTTGGCATACTTAAGCCACTTTACTACTTATTCGACCACGTGCACTTGCGTGTAGTTATATACCCATATAACAAAGACCGAACAATAACCAACTAGGGCCATAGCATTATTCTGCAGGTACATCCTACTGTCATTAACACACTGCGGCAGAATCGACCTAATTCTGACCTGAGCTTTACTCTTGCTAGGGGTCTATCACTTATAGACTCTCACACGTACTTTGAGTGCTACTGGTAGTCTTATATGCTCTCCTGATTTACTACTGTGAAAGTGAAGACAATTTATTTAAACACTAGGGATCTCCACCACTTCCTAACACTTTCCAGGAGTCAACAAATCTAACCCTCCTTTACCATTTACTCTGGGCAACATCACCTCAATTCTTACGCTCTTTGCTATACTGAAAACAAAACTGGGAGGTGAAAGATAACCGTTTCTTACTAAAATGGGACTGAGGTATGGAACTATACAACATTCAAAGGTTTGGAGGTTAGACTCCCGTAATTCCCCCTTCTCTCGTACCCTCCAGGTAAACCAACATTAACTGTCGCCTATGTCTAATCTTATATATGTAGTAGGTAAGTTGACTCATATGTATACTATACTCCTGACCTCCTACTCTGAGGCTGTGAAAAGAACTAGGGACGATGCTAGCATATCTACTACCTTATGAGATTCCTGGTGCCTCAGGAAATTACTGGGAAGACTAAAAGACATTCGCCTTCGTCCTCAGGCTGGCTGTCCCCCAACTATGGCATCGCATTGGTACCCTTTCCTGCTGTTGCAGCTAATTGGCAGCTGGCTGGAGTCTGTCTTATATCAAACCTTATCCTATACAGATATAGCAATAAAAACATAGGCACTCAACCTTGTACAACTCATCTTTATAACACGATCTAAGTAGAAGAAAGGGTAACCATACTATCATTCCTCATAGCCTCCTACTTATAGAATGCGGTGCACAACACATTTACAAGCAAGACTCTACTAGACACGGCTTGTAGACTCCCTAGGATATGAACTTCTCTGATACCAAGTTTGTCACGCCCCACCTTGGGAGGCATGACTGGCACCTAGTGACTACTAGGATCTGAACTGACTTAACTAAGCCTAGGCACACCTGGTGTAGGCTTGCTTCTCAAATCAAGAAAATAACGGGCTATATCTCGGTTGTAAATGCAGTCTCCATCCGACAAGGCCGTATAACCACATGTAAATGAAAACAGCTAACTGACAACAAGAAATAGAAGGGATCCTATGCAGGCCGACAAGACCACCATGATATCTAGTTGTAGTTGAAATGGGAATTACACGCTATACTAAGCCTCACACGACCAACACGTAAAATAAAACATATATGGGTGGGCCCCACACAGCCAACAATAGCTAACTAACTGAAAACTGTAGCCTGCAAGCCTCTAAGAATATAAATAGCGGTCGGGGCGGTGCTATACAAATGAAAGACTGCACTTGCTACAACCTGGCAACTCCGAATGAAAGGAGCTGGCCAAACTGCTGAATCTGAACAACTGTTATTGAGGATCCTGAACTGTCTGTCTAAACCTACAAGTAAGTAATGCAACGCACAAGGGAGGGCATCAGTATAATATGTACCGAATATGTAAGGCAATAGATAAGTTGATAAAGACTGGAAGTAAATAGAAAGAAGCGCAGAAAGATTAACCTGTATGCCTGCTGATTCGTAATCTACATCTAACCAACACTACATGTACGTAAGCTAAGACTGTATAATTACACATTATTAAACTATACCTAGCAGAAAAGAATACAAACAAGAACTTCACCTGGCACCCATAAGCCGAAAGGTACAATCAACATAGAATAACTCGTATGGGCCCCTATAAGTCGTGGCGAGCACATCTCAATCTATATACCCCTATCCAGGTCTCTATGACTCTACTGATATTGTAGTCAACCTACTAGTCCCCTGGGTCTACAACTGAGCCAGCTTGGCCCCTTAAATGTAGTTGTGTCTGAGTCTGGTGGACTCCTATTGTCTGTACCCCGGGTACCGAACTCGACGGGGTGTGTCGATACGGCATAAAAGTAGTCCATCCATGGAATGGAATGTATGAGGACCTCAGACCTCATCTTCATCCCTCATGGACGATATACGGCTCCTCGGAGCGACGTCATCTAGCCCCTCGCGGGCGTCGACACAACTAGTAACCCTGGGGTGGTCATGGATGGCTCCTAAGTGAGGGCAACCCCAACCAAGGTGTTTTACTAACATCTCAATCTAGCCACTCAAAAGGTGTAACTGGCCTTTTGGGCCTAACGCCACCGCTGCTCACCCCCTAGGATAATCTGTAAAAACTGCTAGCAGGAACACCATGCACCTGTATCTGATCAGAGGATCCTGATAGTGATCATGATCTTTAATAGCCTGGATTGAATAGGATGAGATCTGGAGTGGTCAAACACAACTCTCTATATGTCTTGCCCGGACATCTATAACTCAAATAATTGCGGGGTCGCGAATGACTAACTACTCCGTTCCTCTGCTTAGGACAATTGTAGGGTTGGTACTAGCCGAACATTCTTTTGAGCGTTCGGCCCCTAATCCTCCATAGGAAGTTTAGTGACATTCTTAGCCTGTGGGCAGTACTGTACTAACATGGTACTTACTAGTGCCTTAGACCTCATCTTGATCTAATCGGATCTTATATTACTTTTACGGGCGATTCTTAACCTTATAGACAACTTTATATAGACCTAACTATTCCTGACAACCTGTGGGTGATAGGAACCGATTGGGGTGCTGGCCCAGCCTCTAATTACTAATAAGGTCCCCTCCCTTAGGGTACCCAATTCACCCACGGGTCTATTTGACCCGGACGACTGGGCTGGCTTCCTAGGCTACCTATATGATAACTGCTAAGCCCACTAAGGCTGACAATCACTGGTAATAACTAATAGGGTGACAGGCTGTCACTCAGTTTACTAGACAACCTTAGGCTGCTGACTCTAAAACATGGCCTTCCTATCTAAATTTCTGGCCCTGGGGCGTAGGGATACGCCAATGGCCTCTAAGCATGCTTTCCTGACCATACAGATGCCAAACTGGTAGTTAAACCACCTAACTGCGCCAGTGTTGTTCTACTTACTAGCCTAGGCCTGATAACCATTCACGAGCTTCTAAGGTCTAGGCCTGACAATAGAACATACTATCCTACTAATACAATGAACTGGAGAATAGAAGAGTTTCTATGACGCTTCTAGCGCGTATCATACGTAACATGTTCCTTCTCGATGAGGGATACTACGGTACAATCCATATACGGTTTGTAGCAGCTAACCAGAACTTATATAACCTCAAACTACTGATAGCAGCTAATCACAGCATATCCGATCTCTATATACCAGCAACAACTAATTACAATATGTCTAATCACAATTTATTGGTAGCGACTATCTGCAACATATGGGACCATTATTCTATTCGACAACATAGGTCGTAACACTATACAATGAGTATACTTGCCGAGGGTTAATCCTTAGATACCTTGACTATCGTTACCCGAATAACCGATGAGTTTCAATTTGGATTCGTCAGCTCTTTTCAGTTGTAACCGTTATGCTGGGAGAAAGAGATGAATTTCAATACCAACTTCCGCGTAAAAGGATAACTTTTGATATTAATAGCAACTATAATTCAACTACATAAAATACTTCCGAAAACTTATAATTTCTCGAGGGTTTAGAAGGGAGAAATGCTTACTTGATTCCTATGATCATTTGGGAATCAATTTGGAGCAATTCTAACAACTTCTACTCGACAGAGTTCCAATTTTCTAGGCGTATTTCGAGAAAATAACTCCGTAGTAATGTTCCCTGCAGGGTTAGATTTTAATACCTGAAGTTGATTTGAGATTGAACGGCGTTTGATAACGTAATCGGACAAAAAACCATCAAAAACCTCGAATTATACTCTCTCTGGCCAAATGATGTAAGTGGGAAATGAATTCAAATAAAGGAAGGGGTTATATATATATATATATTATGGGTGGTGGTAGGGGGCGCGGCGCGCCAATCTAGGGTGTGTCGCGCGCCGGCCATAGCACCACACTGGGGTGTGCTGCGTGCCGACCATAGCACCACACTGGGATGTGCTGCGCGCCAGCCATAGCATCGCACAGGGGTGTGCTGCATGTCATCCATAGCACCGCACAGGGATGTGTTGTGCGCCGGCCATAGTGCCAGATAGGCTGGCACGGCGTGGCGCTCAAGGCACCTAGCCCCTGGCCCCGGTATCCTGCTCGCTCGATGCCACGTTCGTATACTCATCCCTCGGGCCTTTTTCCGCATGCATCATACTCCTAAATTCTCAACATACGTACGAACTCATCGGTTAAATGATAGGAACTTACAGGGTGTAACAACAACAAAGCCTTGATCTTGATGATCATTGTATTAACTTGAACTGTGGTCGTAGGATAGTTAAGTTTGGGACATATTGATAATGGTTAAATTGTAATCGCTTATGAGACTTGGTCGGGTGATTGAGTATAGTCATTCAATAGGGATTAGTCGGTCGTTTGAATGCACCCTAGTTATCAGTTCTACAAGTAAGCATTGGTGATGATCACGTATGTATACCCAAAGCAGTTATGAACCCATGGGGAACACAAAACCTTAGTTATCTTTAAATCTTGATTTCACCCATAATCTTAACTGTGCTTTTAAATATTGTTTTCTTTTATATATTGTTTTAACAAGTTCACTTACCGGCTTTAGTCTAGCTCTTCCCTATTCCTTGTGGGTTCGACCCCAACCTCTAGTTGGGTTCTTTATTGACAACATCAACTTTATACTTTGGTAGGAGGTATGGTTTAAGCGTTATTAACTACTTTGGTAGGAGGTATGGGCTCGACAAGGGTCACTGATGCCGATACGGCATAAAATAATAATCCAGCCATGGAATGGACATAATATGGCCCTTGGGCCTCTATATAGTCCCTTGGGACAATATATGGCTCCTTGGAGTGATCTATATAGCCCTGAAGGCAACGACACAGCTAGCAACCCTGAGGCTGGTCAAAAGAAGGCTATCCCAAGTAGGGTCAATCCCAACTGATATACTGCACTCTAATCTCAAACTAGCCATCAAAAGGTACATTTGGCTTTTAAGTCCTAACGCGACTGCTACTCGCCCCTAGGATAGTCTGTATGATTGCCAATGGGCACACCCCGTGTGCCTAATATCTGATCAGAGGATCCTGATAGTGATCATAATTTATAATGGTCTAGATCGGATAGGGCGAGATCTAGAGTGGCCTAACAATACTTTAAATGTCCTGCTCGGACAACTATAACTCATAAGCAATTGTAGGGTTGCAAATGACCAATTACTTAGTTTCTTTTCTTAGAATAACTGTAGGGCTGCTACTGATCGAACATGCTTTTGAGCGGTCGGCCCCTAATCCTCCACAGATAGATTGCTAAAATTCTAGCCTAAGGATAACACTGTACTAACATGGTTCTAGTCCTTTAGACCTTAACTTGGTCTGCTCAAATCTTACATGACTTTTCTGGGGGATTCCTAACCTTGTAGGTAAGTTCATATGGACTTAGCAACGCACGATAACCTATACCTGAGTATCTTATAGGAGCAAGCTAGGGCGTTGGCCCCGCATTCAGTTGCTAATAAGGTCCCCTCCTTAGGGTTCCCACGGGTCTATCTGACCTGGACGACTGGGATGACTTCCTGAGCGACCTGTATGATAGATACTAAGTCAACTGGAACTGACAGTCATTGGTAGTAGCTAACTAGGTGGCGGGGTGTCACTCAGTCCACTAGACAACCCAAGTGTCGCTAACTATAAAGTATGACCGTCCTATCTAAATTTTTGGCCCCAGGGTGTGAAGGTACGCCACTTGCCTCTGGGCGAGCTTTACTGACAATACAGGTGCCAAATTGAAAGTCATATCGCCTAGTCGCCCCCGATGATGTTTAACCTATCAACTCAGGCCCAATAACTATCCTAAACTTCTAGGGCCTTAACGTGACAACAAGACATAAAAATTCCACTAATACAGTGAACAGACGGATAGAGGAGTCTCTATGATGCTCCTTGCATGAGCCACACCTAACATACTCTCGATACGCTTTCTAGCAGCTAGCCACAACCTATATATATATATATATATATATATATATATATATATATATATATATATATATATATATATATATATATATTCATAGTCTACAGACAATAGCTAACCACGCCATATCTAATCACAATCTACTGATAACAACTATTTTTAACATGTGAGATCGTTATTTCCATTCAAGAACATAAGTGGTATCATTATATGACGAGAATAACTTGCCGAAGGGATATGTCTTACATACCTCGAATGTCGCCTTTCGTTCTTCTAGGGAGTTTCAACTTGTAAATGGTGGTTCCACCCAACTGCAATCCTAATGCTGAGAAAATAGGGCTAATTTCAATACTAAATTCGACAAAAAGCGATAACTTTCAATAATAATAGCAATTGTAATTCAACTCCAAATAACTCGGTCGAAAACCTATAATTTCTTGAGACTTCAGAAGAGCAAAACGCTTACCTAATGCTTGTGGCCATTTAGAATCCAATTTGAAGTAATTCCAACAACTTTTACTCAGTGTGGTTCCGTTATACCAGCCGAAATTTTAAGAAATAACTCCGCATAGATGCTTCCTGCAGGTATAGAACTCGTTACCTGAAGTTAATTTACATTTGAACGGCGTTTGGTAGCATAATTCGGCAAAAAAAAAAAACGAAATCGTCGTTCTCCGTTCGAAGAGAAATATTAGAAATGACCCAACTTAAATGTGAAGAAGCCATATATAGTATTGAGGCGGTGGGCTGGGGGGGGGAACGTCGCCCGTAGCGCCTGCCTGGAGGCGCGACGTGCCAACAGTAGCGCCAGGCTGGCTGGCACGGCGCGACGCCCGGTGCGGTGGGCCTCTGGTCCCGGCCTCTTTCTCGCTCAATGTCGTGCTCGCGTACTCGTTCCCCCGGGCCTTTTTCCGCATGCATCGTACTCCAAAACTCTCAACATACGCACGCACGCGTCGGTTAAACACTAAGAACTTACGATATGTAACCTTTCTTCTCTATCTTGTAATTATGGTTCTTCAAGTATGAATAGCTAAACCTATAACTAGGGTTGTGGGAACCATGATGAATTAACATACGTAGGTAAAAATACTTAGTGAATCTTGAACGGGGTTTATACATGTATTGTTTTTCCCTTCGTTTTAATTATTTCTTACAGGTTGCAAATGTTAGAATTTACCTTCTTCCTACTCATCGGATCAAGGTTGTAGTGGATGGGAAAAGGGATTAACAACGGTGATTTGAGGTTAACAACCCTCATCTAATAGCTTGACATTGTCCGAAAATAGCTAATTCGATATTAAGGGTAAAGGTTAATTAAGTACACACCCACATATGGATCAAGTTGCATGGTGATAATCATATATATTGGGACCAACCATTTAGGTGAATTTAACTTACCAATATTACATGCAAAACACCAGAATAGATTACTTGTATAAAAAGCCTTATTGTTATGAAGTTATGGGGAACACAACCCTAGCCAACTCACTTATTGAATACGATTGAAATTAAATCAAGAGTCTACTCATTAGTTCTACTACTTTTCATCATTTTGTACTTCAAACCTTCCCCCCTAGGAAATAAGCAAGCCGATAGTATTAGCTAAACGCATTAACTAAAGTTCTCGTCATATTTCTTGTTGGAGTCGACCCTAACCGTAGTTGGGTTCTATATTTCACATTGACCGCTTTATATCTCATTTATGAGGTGTAATTTGGGTGACATCAAAATCGTTGTCGCTTAGTTAGCTATTGATACTTTGTTGTTTTGCCGATGCCTTAAGGGATTTGTGATTAGCTTCTTAGCATTTCAAATTTATATTGGTAGTATTATTACTATTTTGGCATAGAAACTATGTGATTGTAACACTTATATATACATAGCTCGCCTACGGGCCTTTGACGTATCTTAACGCCCATAGAGCTAAAGAATTAGAGTTGTACTTTTACCTTGGGTAATTCCCATCATTGCTGCATGTTGAGCCGTGGAGATGAGATTAGAGGTGTCCCAGCTCTTTATTAGAGACTTATACTTCGATGCGACATACAGATCATCGTGCAGGTCACTTAGAAAGCCATCTTGCTTGCTGATAGAGTGGAAGATTGTTTGATGCCTTTGTTGGCTATCTTATTAATTGTTAATGTTGGGGCCTATCTCTTTAGGCTATTGTAACACCTCAAAACTTTTCTAGACCAAACTCAAACGTTGCAAGAAAAATCAGGGGAACTAGAAAATTTTATTACAGAACGATTCAGACAACAGATCGTGGTTACCTCTAACGGGCCGTTGTCTGAGTCATTGTCAGCTCGACAGATTTTCCATCGAGGGAACCAATGAGGCATAGGATGACTCATTTGAAGAAGTAACGAGCCGTCCTGTTATCCGTTGGATCCCAAGTTCAGAAACCTACCCGACTTTTTACAGAAGCAACGAGTGGAACTAACAGTTCATGGTTTCTACCAACGAGCCGTTGCTGCCACCAGTAGCCAATTCCCAGGTCCTAAAAGTGTTGACCATGAGTCGATCTAATGACTCGTTGGTTCTAACCAGAGGTACCAACGACTAGTTGGTCAGCCCCATGAGTCGTGGTATCCTCCTATGGTACCATTCGAATGAGCTCAGATTTTGGACCCAAGACCAATGACTAGTTCCAACGGGTCGTCGTCTTGACCAGCAACCCATTTTGAGGCCCGTTGGTCCCTGTTGATAATTTCTCCAGATTTTCTCCCAGAGATATTTTAGTAACTTCTCACCTTTTTATCCCTAAACTGCGTCATTTTGGGTTATATTCAGGGAATTTATAGGAGTAATCAAAGATATACTTCATTCCTCTTATTCACTCAGAAGATAGATCGTAGAACCTCCTCAGAAAACTCTTAGCAGAAGCTAGGGCAATCGATTTTCTTCTCAGATTCTCAAGAGATTTTTTTTCGGAATTTCTTCACCAGGTATGTGGGAATTCAACAAGGGAATTATTCTTCCCTTGTGTCCCCAAAACCCTTCCATAATCTTCTATCAGTTATAGCCTTGAGGTTTCGAAATTTAGAAAGTTTTCAAATAGAATTCGATAAATTTCAGGTGGAATATTATCCACGTTATTAGCTACTATATTGTCCCAATTCCTAGAAATCATGTGGAACTAGCTTCTTGTAAAATGATTTATCCCTAGCTTTGGCATTCAGTAAATTAGAGTCTTGCATATTTGACTTGTTATTCATGTGGCTAGACTCTATCAATGTTGGGCTTCCCTTGTTGTGAAAATAAGTTGAAATCTCAGTCAGATACATGCTAGTCCAGTTTTAGTCATAATATTAGTATACTCAGTATTAGTCAAAAATGTCAACTGATCAGTTTGACTACAGTCCTTTCTTGAGGTGTCAGTGGTGCCTCCCAATTATCAGTTATTAGACTTAGATATAAGTTATCAGAATTTAGTTGGTTCTTTAGACGATTATGATGCTTCCAGATAAGCAGTTTTGACCAGTCTTATAATACCAATTACAGAATCCGGTCTGATAAGACTCTCAAGGTACTTCCAGATAGGTATCCCTGACTTAGTCTTGGACCCCAGTTTCGAGCATCAGCTTAGTAGTCAGCCTAGGACTATCCAGTAGGAGTAGAACTTAGCACCGAGTGGACTGGGGTTCCAGTGCACCCAGGTTCCCAGAACTACGTTACCACCATAGGTTATTTTATTGGCCCTATGGCCCCAAACTTGTGATAACTCAACTCATGCCTTTATACTCTGGAAAGGTACATTGGGTCCTAGTGATGGGGTATATACATCGGACTTCACATTTAGATCACGTAGTTATATGTCAGTTATAGACTCTCCCACTAGTTAGTGCAGTTTCAGTTTAGCTCAGCTCAGTAAAGTTTCATATTTACTCGGTTCAACTCAGTTCAGTTCAGTACAATTAGCTCAGATCAGTATCTCAGATTCAGGGCATGTTTATGACCATCAGCCAGGGTCATTATTGACCATATCAATTATATATTCAGTTGTTCAATTTTCAGTATTTTAGTTGGTCATTTCATGTCATTTCAGTTCAGTTATTCATTTCTACATGTTTATATTATCTCTCACTTACTCAGTACATTCAAAGTATTGACGTATACCTTCTATGCTATATCGTATCATGATACAGGCGCAGGTTCTCAGCCTCAACATCGTTAAACGATTTCCTTCCGGTGATATCAGCAGCTGCAGTTGGTGAATCCTCATCTTTCGAGGACGATATTTCATTATTCAGTTATATCTTTCTATTAGACTTTAGAGTTAGCTGGGGGCTTGTCCTAGCAACTCATCAATTGTTAATGGCTTTCAACCATAGACTCCGTTTTGCTTTCAGATGTATGAATTTTCATCAAACTATCTTTCTTAATAAGTTTATTATTTTAAATCTTTCGCATATGTTTACTCAGATTACCAGTGTTATGATAGATCATGGGTTAGCTTGGGGTTGTTGTGACTCCAAGTACCGTGTCTTGTCCAGAGTATAGACTCGGGTCATGACAAACTTCGTATCAGAGCACTAGGTTTAGTGTATTCTAGGATGTTTGAAAGCCGTGTCAAGTAGAGTACTTTTCATGGGTATGAAGCGCGCCACACTTATGACGAGGAGGCTACGAGACGTTATTAGGAAAATTCCCTTTTGTTCATACTCTTTATCGTGTGTTGAAGTTCAATTCCAAAAATGTTCTCCTAACTCGTGCTCTATTTTGTTTCAGTGAAACCGTGCCTCCAAGATGTGGAAATGGAAGAAGGGCTGGCAATGCTAACCGACCTGCCCTACCAGCTCCAGCGGCCCCTCAAGACGATCAAGCGTCCTCGGCGAAATTCAAAGCGGCAATCCAGCTACTAGCTCAGATAGTAATAAACCAAGTGAACCAGCAGGTGGTTCCGGTGAACACAAACGGGTCTGCAGCAGCTGTTAGAGTTCGAGACTTCATCCGAATGAACCCTCCAGACTTTCATGAGTCCAAGGTAGGAGAGGACCCATGGGAGTTCATGAATGAAGTACGGAATATCACCCAGATTATGGGTGTTAGTTCTGCTGAGAGTGCCGATCTGGCTGCCTACCAGTTGAAAGAGGTGGCTCAGATCTGGTACAATCAGTGGAAAGAAGGAAGACAAGCAGGAGCAGAACTGGTGGAGTGGAAAGAGTTCACTACAGCATTCCTAGACAAATTCCCCCCCCCCCTGGGAGTTAAGGGAGGCTAAGGTTGCATAATTCATGAATTTGAAGCAGGGCAACAAGATGGTGGAGGAGTATGCACCGGAGTTCACGCGGTTGTCAAGATAAGATCCGAAGATTGTAGTCAAGCCAATAATTGCATGCTTAAGTTCGTCAATAGAGTATCAAACCAGGTCTTTCAGGAGTGCAGGACTACGATGCTCATAAAATACATTGATCTCTCCAACCTCATCGTTCATGCCCACAGATTGAGTCAGAAAAGTTGAAAGACATGGAGCAGGAGAATAAGCGTGCGTGTACTATCCAATTAGATTATGGCCACCAGAGGTCTAGCGATAGTAACCGCCCACAACAGCAGCAATAGCAGCAGAAGGCTCCAACATCCACTTCAGCCAGTGCACCTACTTTCTAATCCCGCAAGGATCGAAAGGGTGAAGCATCTGGCTCTTAGTCTCAGAGTCACAACATCAACAACCATTATCCAGCTTGCCCTAAGTGTGGCAAGAACCATCCAGGGGAACGCCTTCAGGGAAAATGTTATACCCCGTAGAATTTTCGGCACCTAGACGACCTACTCACACGTTGGTTAAGCATATTAGAAGGCCATATGTGCTAGAGAAAGGCCAGAAAAAAGATCGGACGAGGAACCCGTCGAACCATCGCGGGAGGAGCCGAGGTAGAGCCCCTCCGCGATGGCAGCGTGTCACGGAGGCAAGGCCTCCGCGATGGCTCCGTGCCACGTTGCCCAGGTTCAGGCCCAAGTATATAAAGCCCCACTTCGGTTTTAATTGAGTAAAATCTTTAAAATTTCCAGAGAACAGAGGGCAAACGTAGAGAAAGAGAAAGGAACGAAGGAAATTATATATTTTCGTCCGATTACGTTGCCAAACGCTGCCCAAACTCAAATTAATCCTAGATACCGAAGTATTTAGCAGCAGAGAGCATTCCTACGGATTTAGTTTCATGAAATACGGCCGACGAATCGGCGAGCCGCCGAACTAAGGTAAATAGAATTGCTCTAAATTAATATCTAGGTGTTCCTAGCTGAAAAGTGAATATTTCTCCCTTACCGCTGAAAAATAATGAGTTTTTGATCGTTTTTTGAAAGGTTAAAGTTGGGATAAATATATATATCTAAAGTGACAATTTCTCCCGAATATTAATGTATTTAGTTCTAATTGACGTATATATGCATGTAGTTGGGAGAAACAGCAGAAGTATCGACGAAAATCACACCGGTCAGTCGGATACTCAGAAACCAGGTATGTAAAGTTATTCTTTCGGCAAGCCGGGAAGTACAGCTTAGAAAGTAAATAGAATAAAGGCTATTAACCGATACCCAGCGTACAGAGACGATTTTAGTACGGTTCCAGCAAGCATGCTAGTATATTAATCACGTATCATGCGATAATCAGAATAGTAGATATTCAGGCAATACGTGGTACATCTGTTGAGATTGTATCCAGTAGTAGATGGTACATTTTATGTTATTGAGCTATATCCAGATATAATCAGATAGACAGATAAAGGCCAGGTAGAAGTTAGTCCAGCAATCAGAAATAGTGTAAAACAGAATATAGTATCAGTTATTTAATACAAACTGGTCTTGAGATACAAGAAGAGAATATGGTTAGTATTTTTGCATTGAGCATGCTTGCTGTGTATGTGTTTTGTATGTTGAGACTTGTTGTGGCATATGGGAACCCTTTAGCATCCCCACCGCCCCTGGGTTATAGCTGTGTCGATACCAGATTCAGATACCGCCACCAGCTGGGCGATGCCGTCCGACTAAAGGACGATGATGGCCGACCACCATGATAATACGGTCCAGACCACACTGCTTGTAGGGGTAGTTAAGTTTACTCTGCGCAGAGCTAGCACACCCTGTTTACAGGGGTAGACCACTCTGTGTGCACACCTGTGCCCAGAGGCAGGAGTCTTCGGACTCAGAAACAGTTTATTGTCAGAGGCCAAGGCCTGAGCTGCGTACCCAAGGGGGCCGGTAGGAGGAGCTCACAGTTATCAGATGAGTGGAGTGACATGTTTTTGGTTGGTTTAGACCCGGGTAGGGGTAAATAGATTGCTTGCTTGGTTGGCACCTTCCGGCTTATGGGGGTCGGTCAGGTATTGTATGTATTATTATGTATATTGATATGTGCTAGTAGATACTGATTCCCAGAGGTGTAGCTCCTTTTCTTTTGTTGTGCAGTATGGGTAGGTCGGGGCCCTGTCCCGATCATTTCTATTAGTTTCTTACAGTATTCGTAGAGGCTTGCAGTCTGTATATATTCCCTGTGGTTATTTGAGCCGGTCGTGTGGGGCCGTGCAGTCTGCTGTAGCTGTTTTGTATTCCAGTTTATGTTGGCCGTGTGGGGCCTTAGTTTGACAGTAGTGGTGACCTTGCCGGTCACGTAGTTTTACAGCAGTTTTGTGTTGAGTTACAGATAACTAGACAGCATGGTGGCCTTGTCGGCCCGCATAGGTTCCTTGTTACAGGTCTGTTTCTGGTTAGCTGTTGTTACAGGTTCAGATGGCTACAGGCCAGTTGGCCGGAGGTTGTAGTTACAGTCGTTATATAGCCGATTTGTTTCTTGAAATAGAGCCAAAGCCAGCCAAAGCACCAGATGTGCTCAGGCTGGACCAGTTAGCAGTTCAGAGTCTAACAGGCACCAAGTGCCGTCGTACCCCCCAAGGTGGGGTGTGACAGAAAAGAGGCTTGCTTTGGGTGTGGACAGCTAGGTCACCGGCTCAGGGAATGTCTGTCAGCAAGATGGGGGAGATCACAGTCTACTACTTCGATAGCTCCAGCAGGCCGACCAACTCAATAGGCCAACACTTCAGGTATGGATGGCGGTCAGCACCAAAATTGCTTTTATGCTTTGTCCTCTCGACAGGATCAGGAAATCTCCCCTGAGTAGTCATGGGTATGTTGTGTCTCTTCCATCTAGATGTGTATGCCCTACTAGATCCAGGAGCCACACTATCATTCGTGACTCTCTATGTAGCTGTTTAGTTTTAAATTAGTCCAAAAGTCCTCTCAGAATCATTCTAAGTCTCTATCCCAGTTGGTGAGTCAGTTAGATCCAACCGGGCGTATAGAAATTGCCCAGTCTCAGTATTGAGTAAAGTCATTCTAGTTGATTTAGTAGAGTTAGACATAGTCTATTTCAATCTCATTCTTGGCGTGAATTGGCTATACTCTCATTATGCCTCAATCGACTGCAGAACTAGAGTCGTCAGATTTCAGTTACCAAATGAGCCAGTTCTAGAGTGGAAGGGTAGTAGTTCCGTGCCTAAGGGTCGATTTATTTTCTACCTTAAGGCAAGGAAGATCATTTATAAAGGGTGCATTTATCACCTAGTTCGAGTCAAATATTCCAGCTCTGAGACCCCTATATCCAGTCAGTTCCAATTGTCAGCGAATTCTCCGACGTGTTTCCTCAAGATCTTCCCGAATTCCCTCCAGAATTGGAAATAGACTTCGATATAGACCTTCTTCCAGACACTCAGGCCATCTCCATCCCTCCTTATAGAATGGCTCCAGCTAAGATTAAGGAGTTAAAGGAGCAGCTAAAGGACCTTCTTGATAAGGGTTTCATCAGGCCCAGCATCTCTCCATGGGGTGCTCCAGTGTTGTTCGTGCAAAAGAAAGACGGTACTCTCAGAATATGTATCATTTACAATCAACTGAACAAAGTTACAATTAAGAACAGGTATCCCCTACCCAGGAGTGATGACTTGTTCGATCATCTTCAAGGATCTAGTTGTTTTTCCAAGGTAGATCTTAGTTTGGGGTATCGTCAGCTTAGAGTCAGAGAATGTGACATACCGAAACAGCCTTCAAAACTCAGTATGGTCACTATTAATTCGTGGTTATGTCCTTTAGACTAACTAATGCCCCCACAACTTTCATGGATCTGATGAACAGGATTTTCAAGCAGTAGCTAGAAAGGTTCGTCATTGTATTCATTGACGACATTCTGGTATATTCCAGAAACGAGGAGGAACATGTTAACCATCCGAGGATAGTGTTACGAAAGATCAGAGACCGCCAATTATTTTCTAAATTTAGCAAATATGAATTCTGGTTGAAGTCTGTTACTTTCCTTGGTCATGTGGTCTCGGGTTAGGGTATTCAGGTAGATCTTTAAAAGATAGCAGCGGTGAAAGATTGACAAAAATCTACTTCCCCAACCGTATCAGAAGTTTCTTGGGTCTAGTGGTTATTACTGATGTTTTATAGAAGGATTTTCCTCTACTGTATCTTCTCTAACTAAGTTAACTCAGAAAAAGGTGAAGTTTCAGTGGTCAGATGCGTGTGAGAAGAGTTTCCAGGAGTTGAAGACTTGACTCACTACCGCTCCAATTTTAACCTTACCATAAGGAACAAATGGGTTCGTGGTATATTGCGACGCTTTCAGAGTTCCACTCGATTGCATTTTGATGTAGCAGGATAAAGTGATAGCTTACGCCTCCAGACAGCTCATGGTTCATGAGAGGAACTATCCAACTCATGATCTCAAGTTGGCAGCAGTGGTGTTCTCTTTGAAGATATGGAGGAATTATCTTTATGGGGCTCACGTGGATGTTTTCACCTGTCACAAGAGCCTTCAATACGTGTTCATTCAGAAGGACTTGAATCTTCGTCAGAGAAGGTGGTTGGAGCTACTGAAGGACTACGATATGAGTGTGCTATACCACCCAGGCAAGGCCAATGTACTGGTTGATGCCCTAAGTAGGAGGTCCATGGGGAGCGTTGATCATGTTGAAGAGGGCAGAAAAGATCTGGCAAAAGATATTCACAGGTCAGCTCGGTTGGGAGTGCAGTTGGCTGATTCAGCTGAGGGTGGAGTAGAACTGCAGAGTGGGTCAAATTCCTCGTTAGTTGTCGAAGTTAAGTCAAGGCAGGATGAAGATCCCATACTATTTGAGCTAAAAGAAATAGTTCTCAGAAAAGAAGTGGAGGCTTTCTCCAAAAGGGGAGATGGTGTGCTTCGTTACTAGGGTAGACTATATGTACCGGATGTAGGTGCCTTGAGACAACAGATACTGACAGAAGCACACAGGTCCAGATATTCTATCCACCTAGGTGCAACTAAGATGTACCGTGATATACGGGATATCTACTGGTGGAACGGCATGAAAAGAGACATTGCATAATTTGTGGCTAAGCGCCAGAACTGCCAGCAAGTTAAGGTGGGACATCATAGACCTGGGGGTATGACTCAAGATATCAGCATACCCACATGGAAGTGGGAAGAAGTGAATATGGACTTTATTACAGGTCTACCTCGTATTCACTAGCAAACATGACTCAATTTGGGTGATAGTAGATCGGATGACCAAGTCAGTACATTTCCTCCTAGTTAAAACTACGGACTCAGTAGAGGATTATGCTAGGATATATATCCGGGAGTTACCCATCATTTCAGATAGAGGTACCCAGTTCACCTCGCATTTCTGGAAGTCATTTCAGAAAGGACTAGGTACCCAGGTCAATGTCAGCACAGCTTTCAACCTCAGACAGATGGACAAGATGAGTGGACTATTCAGACCTTATAAGATATGTTGAGAGCTTGTGTGATCGACTTCAAGGGCAGTTGGAATGATCACCTACCTCTCATTGAGTTAGCGTACAACAACAACTACCACTCCAGTATTCAGATGGCCCCGTTTGCAGCATTATATGGAAGGAGGTGTAGGTCTCTGATAGGGTGGTTTGAAGTTGGTGAAGCTACCTTGATAGGACCAGACTCAGTTTATGAAGCTATACAGAAAGTGCAACTCATAAGTGAAAGGTTGAAAATAGCTCAAAGCCAACAGCAATCATATGTTGATGTGAGAAGAGGAGAGTTGGAATTTGCTATAGATGATTGGGTTTACCTGAAAATTCCACCCATGAAAGGGATGATGAGGTTTGGAAAGAAAGGAAAACTTAGTATGAGGTATGTAGGACCCTACAGGATTCTGAGGCGAATTGGCAATGTAGCCTATGAGTTAGAATTACCCTCGGAGTTAGCATCGATGCACCCGGTCTTCTATGTGTCGCTGTTGAAGAAGTGTATAGGTGATCCGAGCTCAATTGAGCCATTAGACAGTGTGGAAGTGAAAGATAGTCTCTCTTACGAAGAGGTTCCAGTTCAAATCCTAGATCGTCAAGCCCGTAAGTTGAGGAACAAGGAAATCGCTTTAATGAAAGTCTTATGGAGGAACTAGCTAGTTGAGGGAGCGACATGGGAGGCAGAAGAAGACATGATAGCTAAATATCCTTATTTGTTCCCTTCCAGTTCAGCTTCAACATCAGGTATTAAATTCCTCCTCAATACTCTGTTCTATTTTGTACTCATCAGCTCTGTTCAGATTTTCAATATGCATCCTAGTTGCATCAACTTTTTTAGCATGGTTAAACCTGTTTGGAGTCACTCATTCCTTCAAAAATTAGTTCATAGTCTCAATCTGGGAATTTCAACTCTTTTCCCAATTTTCTAGCAATTCTAGCCTTCATTTGGGGATGAATGATCCCAAGGGGGAGATATTGTAACACCACAAAATTTTCCTAGACCAAACTCAGATTCAGCAGATTAAATTAGAAAATTTTGCCTCAAAATGGTCGAGACAATGAGTCATTGTCAGCTGTAACAACCCATTTCTGGGTCGTAGTCAGCCCTGCCAATGGCCCTTTGGGAACCAACAGAACATGGAATGACCCGTTGTGACGAGCAACGAGTCGTTTTGTCACTCGTTGTATCCCTATTGCAGAGATCAGCTATGCCCTTTCCATGAACCCATGAGTCAAACGACGAGTCATCGTTTGATGTAATGACTCATGGGGGGACTCGTTAGTTGGAGTGTCTGATGATGTCAAAAATCTTCTTCCTGTAAAAATGAGATGCAACAACGACCCATTGAATCTCACAACGATTCGTTATGTACAACCATGACAACAAGTCTAGAAATCCTTAGATTTTTCCAGTGGAGACGAAGAGTCGATATAACGACCCGTTGGTTATACCAACGAGTTGTTGTGTCGCTCGTTGTTGGGGTTCCCAGGTTTTCCTACCAGTGACAACGGAAAGCACCAATGACCCATTGGTTCATCCAATGAGTCGTGGTCCCCTCTCGTTGCCAATTTCTAGTGAGCCAAATTTTAGGACAAGGACCAACAACTTGTCCCAACGAGTCGTGGTGTCAACCAACGACTTGTTGTGTGACCCGTTGGTCCCCTAGTTTCCAAATTTTCTCTCAGGGTTATTTTAGTAACTTCCCAGCTTTTTATCTCTAAACTCTGTCATTTTGAGCATGTTTTAGAGAGAATTAAAGGGGTAGAACGATGTTTCCTCTTCACTCCTCGCATTCTCTCAAAGTCGGAAATGTAAAGATTCAGTCAGAAAGTGCAGGCCAAGGGTTTCGACTTCTTCTTCTCAGAATTTCTCAAGAATTTCCTCAAGAATCCTTCCCTAGGTATGTGAGAATTTAGCAAGGGAATTGTCCTTCCCTTGTTCCCCTAAAACCCATTTAAATTTTCTTATCAGTCCTAACCCGGAGATTTCAAAATTTAATAATTTTTCAGTCAGATTCCAATGTCTTTCATGTGGAATGTTGTGCATATAGTTAGCTGCTATGTTTTCATTACTTAGAGATCATGTTGATAGCTACATCCTGTAAATGGATTTTAGCCCTAGCTTTTGAATACAATAATTAGAGTCTTGCACAATTGATTAGTTATTCATGTTGCTTGATTCTATCAGTGCTAAAATTCCCATGTTATTAATATCAGTTGAAATCTCAGTCAGTTGCATGCTAGTCCAGTTTCAGTCAAAATATTAGCATTTTCAGTATTTTCAGAAATGTTAGCTAATAAGTTTCGTCTTTTCTTGAGGTGTCAGTAATGCCTCCCAAATATCAGTTATCAGTTTATTTTTTAGACGGTTATGATACTTTCAGATAAGCAGCTCTGACCAGTCTTAGAACACCAGTTACAGAATTCGTTCCGATAAGACTCTCAGCGTACTTCCAGATAATTATTCCTGATTTAGTCTTGGACACAGTTTCGAGCTATCAGCTTAGTAGTTAGATTAGGACTATCCAGTGGGAGTAGGACTTAGCGCCGAGCGGATCGCGGTTCTAACGCACCCGGGTTCCCAGAACTACGCTGCCACCGTAGATTATTTTATTGGCCCCAGTTCATGCCTCTATACTTTGGCAAGGTATATTGGGTCCTATTGGTGGAGCGTATACATCAAACTCCATGTTTAGTTCACATGGTTATATACCGGTTATAGACTCTCTCACTAGTTTGTAAAGTTTCAATTTAGCTTAGGATCAGGAGAGCTTACCTGGCGTGGTCAAAGGTATGTTACGACTCTTCCATCTAAATGTGTATGCCCTACTAGATCTAGGAGCCACACTATCGTTCGTGACTCGCTGTGTAGCTGTCCAGTTTGAAATCAGTCTAGAAGTCCTCTCAGAACCATTCTCAGTCTCTACACTAGTTGGTGAGTCAGTTAGAGCCAATCGGGTGTATAGAAACTGCTCAATCTCAGTATTGAATAAGGTCATTCTAGCTGATCTAGTAAAGTTAGACATGGTCAATTTCGATCTCATTCTTGACGTGGATTGGTTACACTTTGGTTATGCCTCAGTCGACTGTAGAATTAGAGTCGTCAGATTTTACTTTCCAAATGAGCCAGTTTTAGAGTGGATGGGCAGTAGTTCAGCGCCTAAGGGTCGATTTATTTCCTACTTTAAGGCAAGGAAGTTCACTACTAAAGGGTGCATTTATCACCTAGTTCGGGTTAAAGATTTCAGCTATGAGACCCCAACTATTCAGTCAGTTTCAGTTGTCGGTGAGTTCCCTGACATATTTCTTTAAGATCTTCCCAGAGTCCCTCCCGAGCAGGAAATAGACTTCAGCATAGACCTCCTTCCAGACACTCATCCCATCTCCATTCCTCCTTATAGAATGGCTCCAACTAAGCTTAAAGAATTAAAGGAGCAGCAAAAGGACCTTATTATTAAAGGTTTCATCAAGCCTAGCATCTCTCCATGGGGTGCTCCAGTATTATTTGTGGGAAAGAAATACGGTACTCTCAGGATGTGTTTCGATTACCGTTAACTAAACAAAGTAACAATCAAGAATAAGTATCGCCTACCCAGGATTGATGACTTGTTCGATCAGCTTCAGGGAGACAGTATTTCTCCAAGGTGGATATCAGGTCGGGGTATCATCAGCTTAGAGTCAGAGAATGTGACATATTGAAAACAACCTTCAGAACTCGGTTGGTTACTAAGAATTCGTGGTTATGTCCTTCGAACTAACTAATTCCTCCGCAACTTTTATGGACCTGATAAATAGGGTTTTCAAGAAATATCTAGACACGTTCGTCATTGTATTCATTGATGACATTGTGGTATACTCCAAAAACGAGGAAGAACATGTTAACCATTTGAGGATAGTGCTACAGATGCTCAGAGATCGCCAGTTGTTCCTAAGTTCACCAGATGTGAATTCTGATTGAAGTTTGTGACTTTCCTTGGTCACTTGGTCTGGGGTGAGTGTATTCAGGTAGATCCTCAAAAGATAGCAGTTGTGAGAGACTAGTCAAGACCTACTTCCCCAACCAAAATAAGAAGTTTCTTGGGTCTAGCCGGTTATTACCGACGTTTTGCAGAAGGATTTTCCTCTATTGCATCTCCTTTGACTAGGTTGACTCAGAAAAAGGTGAAGTTTCAGTGATCAGATGTGTGTGAGAAGATTTTCTAGGAGTTGAAGGCTCGACTCACTACCGCTCCAGTTTTAACCTTACCGGAAGAAATAAATGGGTTTTTTGTATATTGTGACGCTTCCAGAGTTGGACTTTGTTGCGTTCTGATACAGTGAGGTAAGGTGAAAGCTTACGCCTCCAGATAGCTCAAGGTGTATGAAAAGAACTATCTGACTCATTACCTTGAGTTGGCAGCAGTGGTGTTTGCGTTGAAAATATGAAGGCACTACCTTTACGGGGCTCACATGGATGTTTTCACCAATCACAAGAGCCTTCAGTATGAGTTTAGTTAGGAAGACTTGAATCTTCCTTAGAAAAAGTGGTTGGAGCTATTGAAGAATTACGATATGAGTGTGTTGTACCACCCGGGCAAGGCCAATGTTGTGGTTGATGCCCTAACCAGGATGTCCATGGGGAGTGTGGCTCATGTTGAAGAGAGCATAAAAGAACTGGTAAAGGATATTCACAGGTTAGCTCAGTTGGAAGTGCAGTTGGTTGATTCAGTTGAGGGCAGAGTAGTATTGCAAAGTGGATCAGATTCCTCGGATGAAGATCTCACACTACTTAAGCTAACAGAAACAGTTCTTAGAAAATAAGTGGAAGCTTTCTCCAAAGAGGAAGATGGTGTGCTCCGTTACCAGGGTAGACTCTATGTACCGGATGTAGGTGACTTGAGACAACAGATACTGGCAAAAGCACACAGTTTAAGATATTCTATCCACCAAGGTGCCACTATGATGTACCGCGATCTATGAGATATTTACTGGTGGAACGACATGAAAAGAGACATAGCAGAATTTGTGACTAAGTGCCCCAACTGCCAGCAGGTTAAGGTGGAACATCAAAAACCTGGGGGTATGACTCGGGATATCAGCACACCCATATGGAAGTTGGAAGAAGTGAATATGGACTTTATTGTAGGTCTACCTCGTACTCGCCGGCAGCATGACTCAATTTGGGTGAATCGGATAACCAAGTCACCACATTTTCTCCTAGTTAAAACTACAGACTTAGCTGAGGATTATGCTAAGCTATATATCCGGGAGCTAGTCAAACTGCATGAAGTTCCCTTGTCCATTATTTCAGACAGAGGTACCAAGTTCACCTTACATTTTTGGAAGTTATTTCAGAAAGGACTCGGTACTCAGGTCAAGCTCAGCACAACTTTCATCCTCAGACAGATGGACAAGCTGAGTGAGCTTATGTGATCAATTTCAAAAGCAATTGGGATGATCACTTGCCTCTCATTCTTACCCTTCCCAGTGACAGTTAATTTCAAAACTTCATATCTAAGGGATAGCAGAGATGAATCATGTTATTTTACCCGTTTCTTCAGAAACTGGTTTTTCTTTCTAGTTTATTTTTAGTGTTTTCAATGTCAATGTATTCATACTTCATACTAGTGAAAACACTGAGTAATTTATCCTCTTTTTCAATTATGTTATGAAAATCATCAATTAATGTGATCATCAAGGAAGTTAGCTTTTTCATAGAAAAAAAGATCAAGCTTGACTTTAATGTTAACAACATTTACCTCATTTTCTTCATCAATGTCTAAGTATGAATCTTCAAAAGTCATTAATGTAGTCTCATCGATAGTTTCATTATGAGACTTATTAAATCTTGATCACCAAGTTGTCATCATGGCTTCTAATGTGGATTTCTTCCTCTTGTCTTGAACCAATTCCTTCTCATCTCTATCCCTTTTCTGTTCAATTTCCCACATGGGATATTCTTTGATATGATGATTAGTCTTTTCACTGTTATAACATCCACTTGAATAGAGTTTGTCTGAGTTTCTTATCCTACCAACATAATTTTTTTCTTTCTCGAGAAATTTCTTGATGTTTCTGGTGATTAGGGACATTTCTTCCTCGTCAAGGTTTGACCCCTCACTCTCAGTAGCTTTGCGAGCCAAAGTCCCATCCTTACTCCCTGCTTCCTTTTTGAAACCTTCTATATTCATTTCATATATTTACATATTTCCAACTAACTCGTCTAATTTCATGATAGTCAAATCCTTGGCTTCTCTTATGGCACTAACTTTAACATCTTATTATTCTGAAAGAGTTCTGAGAACTTTCTCCATTAGTTTTTCAGTAGAGAGTGTTTTCCCTAAGGATACTAGCTCATTCACGAGTTGTGAACCTGGTGATCATGTCTAGGAGGGGTTCTTTAGATTTTATCTTGATTATCTCTTATATTCAGCAGAGAGCATAATTATTCTAAAAAAATTTTAACTGAGTTATTCCTTCATGTGCATTAACAAGTGTGTCCCAAATTTATTTTGCAGTAGTGCAATCAGAGATCCTGTTGTATTCTTCTGGTCTAAGTCTACAAACAAGATAACACTTGGCTTTGACATTATTTTCAAACATCTTGAAGTCAACCTCATTATACTCATTCTTTTCTTTAAATATGTCATTGTTGTCTGCATCCTTATTTCTTGGATACTTTATTCCATCGGTAACCCTATTCCATAACTCATAGTCTTCAGCCTACGAAAATATTTCATCCTTGCTGTTCACCATGAATAATACTGTCGATTGAATAATGGAGAATTATTGACGTGTTGTCCCTCGCTGTATTCAATTAGAGGTACAAAATTCATCTAATCTTTCCTTTAAGTCGTTACACTTTTATCAAGATAACATGCTATAATACCAACTGATATAAGAAACATCCCTAATTAATAACACATGGGGCAGTAAATTTAGCTATGTCAAAACCTTGTCCTAGTGGCGGACCAGGTTAGTCTATTTGTTACACAGTAATAGCTTAACTAAATCGTAAAAAGAATGACACGGTAATTTTTTACATGAAAAAAATACTCGGCTTATAAAGGTGAAAAAATCACGACGTATACCTTTGCAGGATTTTTTTCAATTTCACTAACACAATAAGCCTCAACAATTATTCATATTATAGGTTCGTGCAACTTAGGAATTAATTTTAATCTCTAAGTTCAACAATCTACATAGACAATTGAACTCCCTTCAAGTTATCCTCAACTTAAAGCCACAGTAAACAAACTATTAGACCCTAAACCATGCCTCTAAAAAAAGCAATAGATTACAACTTATTCAACCTCCCAATACATAATAACTAGAATAGAAGACTGTAAAATATATTGATATGAAACACGTTCTTCACTTTGGTTCTTTGTAATAGGTTGCACTTAGATAACAAATCAAAACTCTCTCAATGTATCTCCTGTCTCACTTCTGCCTTTTCTCTCTGTAGAAGTGCGTGAGTATTTTTGTAGGAGTCCTTATGTATTTATAGTCCCATGTTGTGCTTTCTAGTTCACCTTGAATTCTTAGGCGACAAGAACTTCCTTACGACTTGGATGCTTGAGTCTCTGTGTCTTTAGACTTTTTGATCTTCTTATCTTATAATTTTTTTATTTTAGAGTGTTCTTTATCGACCGGGACTCTGGATACTGGATCGTTTGTTTTCAACTAGGTTCATGAACTTGTTTCATGTTTTTGTCAATCATCAAAATATACAGTTCCCACCAAACTTTATTAAAATTTGATTCCTAAAGAAAGTTATCTCCCGCTATGGATCAAGGTTAGTGGCCTTACTATTCTTTTAGATTTATATATCTATCTAATAATTTACTTGCAATATTATATGAACTGTATAAAGTTTGTCAACAGTTACGACTAAACGTCTTAGAGCGATGTAGAATGAAAAAATTCAATTCATTATAACACACTTAAAAACCTTTAACAAAATTATTATATTTTAGCCTGGCTTGCAATTAATAACTTTGTTTTATCTTAATCATATTTTCTTTAGCATCACAAATTGTAAATGTTGCATAATAAAGTTAGATCAATCATTCTTAATGGTTATCTTGAGATTATGACTTGGGAGTTTATTTTGAAATGATTTATGCTGAATTTGTATGTAGAGCTGTCAATATTGGAAGTGGGTCAATCCAATCCAATCAACGATTTGATTAAGTTGGACTAGGTTTTTTGAGCTGATTTTAGAACGAGGCTTTTTAGCTTCGAGTAAATCTATTGGTCTGTGAGACTTTAGTGAGATTGGGTTGGGCAGACTCATGGAATGAATAAAAATTAATTAAAAAATAGAATACTAAAAACAGAGAAGAACCTAAAATGCCTCAAATTATGAGATTTGGTATAATATTGCCCTTTGATTTACCTATTTGGCTAAAAATGCTCCCAACATTAATTTTTTGGCTCAAATATGCCCTTATTTCGAACGACCCATACTCATAAGGTGGATGGAGGACAATATTATATCAAATCTCATAGTTCATGGACATTTTAGGCCTTCTCCATTAAAATAATTTGAAATTGTTCAATACATAACTTCATATGATTGGTCTAATTTTGAATTTTATAATAAATTATTTTTTTAAAAGAAAAAGTCAGTCCTCTCTATACACTCACATCTCACCCTCCCCCCCCCTCCCCCCGACTTTTCCTCTCTCTTTTACTTTTCGTCTTCTTATGTATTATCCATAATTATAACTTTTAATTTTCTTTGTTTTTTCAATTTACGGCATGACAGGAAAAAATTGATGACATTCATCCAAAAATAATTAATTCAATAAAAGACGATCTTACTAAGCAATTACATATATTGCATATGCTTTTGTGTGTCTATCAAAATTCAAAATTAAAATAAAAAATGAAAAAATCTTCTTTTTCGTGTACCTCCCCCCCTCCCCCATGATAATAATACAAATCAAAAGAAAATAAATATTTAAATTTATTTTAAGTTTGAGTTCCTAATATCCTAATTAGGAAGATATTTAAAAAAGAATAAAAAGAAAAGGAACAAGACAATAGAAAAATTGATAGAGAATTTTACAATAGTAAATAATAATTTTTTTAGATGGAGAGTGGAAGCATTTTACATGAGACACACTCCCATAAACAACCCGCTAATCGCATCCGCCACTTTATTTCTAAAATTCAAAGGGGAGGACTTACTAATAGTACAAGTATATGTGGACGATATTATATTCGGAGCCACCGGTGAGTTCCTAACAAAAAAGTTTGCAAGCTAATGAGAAAGTATGAAATGAGCACAATGGGTGAAATAAATTTCTTTTTAGACTTACAAATCAAACAAACTCCTTTAGGACAACGATCTACTAGCATAAGTGAAAGAATTATTTAAAAGGTTCAGAATCAAGGCCTCCATTCCTATTTTTCTTTTTTCTTGTTTTTTTGAATTTCTCTTCTATTTTAAAATTATTTTTTATTTTATTATTTAATTAATGTCATTTAATGTTATGTCATTAAACAAGCTCCACTACATAAAATAAATAAATAATAATAAAAATAAATAAAATTAAAATATAATAAAAGTGAAAAATTCCTAACTTCAAAATTGCATTACCATTTTAACCCTCCAATAAATAAAATAAAAATAAATATAATATATAAAAATCATCATCATATCATATTAATATATAAGTGGGGAGCCAAAAAGTAAAAAGTTAGATTACCATTTTGCCCATTCACTAAATTAAAATTTAATTAAACACATAATTAAATATTAGTATTTTATCATATCATATCATAATTAAATATTTATTACTATATAAGTGAGAAGCCAAAAAGTGAAAAGTTAAAATAAATAAATAAATAAATAATAATAAATATAACTAATAAATAAGAAGAAGAAGAAGAGGAGGAGGAGGAGGAGGAAGAAGAAGAATAAATGTAAATAATAAATAATAATAACTAACTAACTAAATAAATAATAATAATAACAATAATAATAATAATAATAATAATAATAATAATAATAATAATAATAATAATAATAATAATAATAATAATAATAAGTGGGAAGACAAAAAGTAAAAAGTTAAAATACTAAAATAACCTTCAAATATTGAGAGATTAATATACCCTTCAAATAATAAATAGGTTTATTCCTTCATCATCATCTAAATAATTCTTTGTGAAACATTTAATGGTCTAATAATATTTATTTTTATGCAATTTTAGCTTTTAGATTATTTTTTTATTTTCATTCATTTAATTAATATCATTTAATGTTGTGTTATTAAACAAGCTCTACTACATAAAATAAATAAATAACAATAAAAATAAATAAAATTAAAATATAATAAAAGTGAAAAATTCCTAACTTCAAAGTTGCATTACCATTTTAACCATCCATAAATAAAATAAATAAATATAATATATAAAAATCATCATCATATCATATTATTATATAAGTGGGAAGCCAAAAAGTGAAAAGTTAGATTACCATTTTGCCCCTTCACTAAATTAAAATTTAATTAAACACATAACTAAATATTAATATTTTATCATATCATATTATAATTATATATTTATTACTATATAAGTGAGAAGCCAAAAAGTGAAAAGTTCAAATAAATAATAATAAATAATTAAATAAATAATAATAATAATAATAATAATAATAATCTATTTCTATATTATATTAAAAGTGTGAAGGTCCTTATAAATGTTGTTTGAACTTTTTGCCCTTCATTAAAAGACATCATAATAGACAAAATAGTCAGTTACTATATTTACACAATTATTATTTAAAATTATTTTTATCACCTTATTTTGTCATATTAGGTTTTTTATTTGTGGCATAAATTCTATTTATAGTGTAAACCCAAAAAAATAAAAATTTACATCAATTTTGTTTCCTTTTTGATAGTCGGAAAATCTTTTCTATCTTATTTTATTATATTAGATTTTCTATTTGTGACATAACTCTATTTATAGTGTAAATCTTAGAAAAAATATATATAAAAATATCTTGCACAGAAGTTTTTCCTTTTAGATTTGAAAATTATTTTTAGTTCTTTTTCTTTTTGATTTTTTTTCCTTTTGCATACTCACGTATATTTTTTTTCCTTTTTTTGATAATATTTTTTCTTTTTAATAGTAATGTCCTAATGTTTTTATATTTTCAATTTTTTTTGATGTATAAATCTTCCACTTCTATAAAAAAAATTAGAATTATATAATTTAATTTATTAACTCTTCTACATTAATACTTTTGATTCAGCCTTTAACTATATGTGTTTTGGTGTTAATCTATCTTCTTCTTCTTTTTTTTTTTTTCATGTTATGAGTTTTTTTTATGTTGTGAATTCTATGTCAGTTCAGGTTGTTCATATTTGAAATAATTTAATTTAGATTATCTCATTTAGTTCAGACTAATATTAATACTATGTTATCTCATTTAATTAATTCTTACGTTGATATTATATGTAATTTATTGTGTTATTTGTAACTGACATTCTTCATCTACTTATACATTCACAACTTTCATCTATTCAGGTAAATCAATCTCTTCATCTCATAAAAAAATTTTCTATAAAAGTATAAATTATTATAATTATAACTCTTATGCACAATTTATTTTGGATAATCTTACAATGAAATCTGAAAATGATTTCATAAACGAAATTCTTAAATCTTTCCTTATTTGAACTATATTAGAAGTCCTAACATTTAAGACTTTAAAATCAATTACAATTCTGTTAACTTATATATCAATCCATTCCATCACAATATTTCAATACGAAAAAAAATATTAAATATTGTAATTTTATTATGTATTAATACGTGAGTTCCTTCTTCTTCTTCTTTAAAAAAAATTGTACAATCGAAAAAAATAATAACATAGAAACACAACATACTTTAATTTTGTTATTCACTTTCTTTAGTTAATATCTACATTGTTCTTTTTCGTTTCAATTAATGTGAAGTGTTTGACTAAACAAATAGATTAAGAGAAAGAGAAAGAAAATTGAGTTGAAATTCATAAAGGGTAAAATGAAAAGTTTAAAATTAAGTTATTATTAAATATTTACAGTAAACCCTCATATCAATTATTCTTATTAATATGAGAAACACGCGCGAGGCGCGTACATGTAGACTAGTTGTTTAAAAGGATCACAATTGAGCATTTAGAGGTAATAAATACTTCCATTGCCACAACCACTAACCTAGACGCTGATGAAACGAGTCCATCAATCGAGCAGGAATTATATAGAGGTGTGATTGACTCCTTTCTATATCTCACTGCTAGTAAGACTGACGTTGTGTTCAGTGTGGGACTGTGCGCCAAATTTCACTCCAACCAAATGAATCACACTTGAAGGTTGTCTGTTATACCCCGTAAATTTTAAATGAATAAATATCCTAAGGGCATGTTGGTTAAGGGATTTAGAAGGCAAAAAAAAAAGCAAAAAAAATAATAAAAAAATAAAAAAATAAATAAAAAAATTGATAAATAAAAGTCGGCTTCTTTATCCAAAATCAATACATTTCCAGCAAAGAAACAGGGGAACAAGTAGTAGAGTAACCCACGACAATATATATAAATTTCCTTCCAATTTCGCGACGAAACGCGGTCTAAACTCTGTTTCGGCTTAGATACAGAGGTATAAAGCTGCAGAGAGCAATCCTACGGAGTTAGTTTCGTGAAATTTGGCCGGAGAAACGTCATGCTACCGAGGTAAAGTAAATAGAATTGCTTTAAATTAGTACCAATGTGTTCCTAGCGTTGCAGTGAGCATTTATCCCTTCTGGACTATCGAGAAATAACGAGTTTTCGACCGTTTTCCGAAAGGTTGAAGTTGGGATAAATATATATATCAAAAGTGATAATTTCTCCCGAATATTAATGTATTTAGTTCTAATTGACATGTATATGAATGTAGTTGGGAGAAACAGCAGAAGTACCGACGGAAATCACATCGGTCAGTCGAGTACTCAGAAACCAGGTATGTAAAGTTATTCTTTCGGCAAGCCAGGAAGTACAGGGTAGAAAATAAATAGAATAAACGCTATTAACAGATACCCAGCGTACAGGAACGATTTTAGTACAAATTCCAGCAAGCATGCTAGTATATTATTACGTATCATGCGATAATCAGAATAACAGATATTCAGGCAATACGTATTTCATCTATTGAGATTGTATCCAGTAGTAGATGGTACATTTTATATCATTGAGCTATATCCAGTTATAGATGGCATGTACTATGTTATTGAGTTATATCTAGATATAATTAGATAGACAGATAAATGCCAGGTAGCAGTAAGTCCAGCAATCAGAAACAGTGTAAGACAGCATATAACATCAGTTATTTAATACAGACTAGCCTCGAAATAAAAGAAGAGAATATGATTAGTATTTTTCATTTGAGCATGCTTGTTGTGTATGTGTTTGTATGTTGAGACTTGTTGTGGCATGTGGGCACCCTTTAGCAGCCCCACCGCCCCTGGGTTATAGCTGTGTCGATACTAGATTCAGGTACCGCCACCAGCTGGGCGATGCCGTCCGACTAAAGGACGATGATGGCCGACCACCATGATAATACGGTCCAGACCACCCTGCTTGCAGGGGTAGTTCAGTTTACTCTGCGCAGAGCCAGTACACCCTGTTTATAGGGGCAGACCACTCTGTGTGCGCTTGTAGCCGGGGGCAGTTTTATATACAGATTTTTATAAAATCACCCTATTGCGTGCTTGCACCCAGGGGCAGTTTCAGTCACAGATACAGCAGCAGATCACCCCGTGCGCACCTGCGCCCAGAGGCAGGAGTCTTAGGACTCAGACACAGTTTATTGTCAGAGGCCAAGGCCTGAGCTACGTACCCAAGGGGACCGGTAGAAGGAGCTCACAGTATCAGATGAGTGGAGTGACTTATTTTTGGTTGGTTTAGACCCGGGTAGGGGTATATAGATTGCTTGCTTGGTTGGCACCTTCCGGCTTATGGGGGTCGGTCAGGTATTGTGTGTACTATTATGTATATTGATATGTGTTATTAGATACTGATAGACAGTAGGACAACACGTCATCAGGTATGCTCAGTTAGTTACAGAATGAACAAACTCTCCCCAGTTATCCTCAGCTAGATAGACTCAGTTGCTTCTTGCTTATACGTCATGTTATTGTTGCTATTCATTTCAGTTGCATATTTCAGTTTGCTTTACATGCTCAATACCTGTGGTACTGATGCCCAGTGGGGCGCTGCATTGCTTGCCTGCAGGTACTCACGGACGAGGAGCCGATCCCTCGTGTTTCTAGCCAGCTAGTGAGTCATCAGCTCCTATCATCCGGAGTCTGATTCCCAGAGGTGTAGCTCATTTTCTTTTGTTGTGCAGTATGGGTAGGTCGGGGCCCTGTCTCGATCATTTCTATTAATTTCTTACAGTATTCATAGAGGCTTGCAGTCTGTATATATTCTCTGTGGTTAGTTGAGCCGGTCGTGCGAGGTCGTGCAGTTGGCTATGGCTGTTAGTATTTCAGTTTATGTCGGTCGTGTGAGGCCTTAGTTTGACAGTAGTGGTGACCTTGCCGGTCACGTAGTCTTACAGCAGTCTTGTGTTGAGTTAAAGATAACTAGACAGCATGGTGGCCTTGTCGGCCCGCATAGGTTCCTTGTTACAAGTCTGTTTCTGGTTAGCTGTTGTTACAGGTACATATGGCTACAGGCCAGTTGGCCGGAGGCTGTATTTACAGCCGTTATATAGCCGGTTTGTTTCTTGAAATAGAGCCAAAGCCAGCCAAAGCACCAGATGTGCTCAGGCTGGACCATTTAGCAGTCTAGAGTCTAGCAGGCACCAAGTGCCCGTCATACCCCCCAAGGTGGGGTGTGACATTGTCAAAAGAATATTGAGATATTTAAAAGGGACAAATGACTTGGGACGGCGGTATCCCCAAAGATAGTACTTTTGATCTTGCTGGATATATTAGTGTTGGTACTTAGTAGACAAGAAAAGCACTACATGAATGACACACTTTTTTCGATCATGAGGGTAACCAAGAAATAAAATTTTATAGTATTATCCATTGCTGAGCTGAATATGTGTCGTTGTCTTTTGTTGTACTTAATTGTTATGAATAAAGCAACAGTTGAAAGACTTTGAAACTATTGCTTGACCCAATATTTAACCAACTGTTACATTATTTCATATCAATTTTTGGTTATTTCACCAAGACTTTAGAATGAATATTGGTTGTTGTTGAAATAACCAAACATTGATACGAAATAATGTGACAATGGAGTGAATATTGTGATATTTTTAATTATTTTTTTATCACTTATAATATCAAAAAAAAAATATAAAAATAGACATTCATGCGAATGACTCATCATGTGATCCAAAATTAATTTTGGAGGAAGATTAGTTGAGTTCCAATTAGTTAGAGGGTGGTTATTGTGACTTAATTAAATTGGTCTCTTGTTTGAGCTCTCCCCACCCCCAATACCCCCACCCACCCAACCCACTCAAAAAAGTTCCTTTGCGTCAACTCCAACTAACGAAATCTTCTAAGGTTGGCGATTCGGCATTTTCCAACTTTATTATTCCTACCTCGTAACTTCTCACCTCAAATCGCCGATCTAAGAAATTTCCTCATTCAATACGTACACCAGATGTCTCTTTGCTGCTGTTACATGAAGCCGAAAGAGTAATAGTTTTGAGGTAAATCACTCTCTCTTTTGTTGTGATTTATACAGAAATCCCGATTGATTAATTCGGGATCTATATGGTATGGAGGTGTTTAAACTATGCCGTCTATTACTGATTATAATCGGTAGTTTTTGTCATTTGATTCGATTTTCCGTTTCTGATCTGGGTTCCGGCTGCCCCAAAACCCGGAGTGCATCTCTCTTGAACTTCACATACCAGTTTTCCATGGTACAACATCAATTACGAGGTGTGCTTAATGTAATCGACGATTGCTCGTTTAAGGTTAGCCAATTTGATATGCTGGAGGGGTCTGATGTACGTTGGTGGGGTGCGGTTGGTGACCACTTGGAAAACCTCACGAAGGGTTTTGTAATTTCTGAGCAGAAGCTGAATAAAACTTATAAAAGTGATGGATTTGTTGTGAAATTGATGAAGAATGTGACGTGGGATGATATAAGTGTTCTAGCAGTTTGGGATCTTCCCATGGCTTCGGATTTTGGGCATGTTGTTTTGAGGAATTTGACAAATGGGACTCAGTTTTTAGCCCCTTTACCAAGTTCGGTCAATGGCACAGTAATTAAGGGAAATGGAATGCCTACAATGTTCAATAACTGTAAGGTATTAGCAGATAATTATAGAGTTAGGTGGAGCTTGAATGAGGAAGAGGATGTGATTGAGATTGGATTAGAGGCTGCTATAGGTTTTTTGGGTTACATGGCATTTGGATGGGCGAATCCGAACGCTTCGAGTAGTTTTATGATGGGTGGTGATGTTACCGTTACGGGGTTTAGGGAAGATTTATCGCCATTTGCTGATGATTATTTCATTACCAAGTATAGTGAGTGTATGATTAGCAAGGATGGGAGAGTTGAGGGTGTTTGTCCTGATACTATATATGAAGGATCTGATCCGGTTGGGTTAGTGAATAATACGAGGTTGGTTTATGGGCACAGGAAGGATGGTGTATCCTTTATTAGGTTTAGGAAGCCATTGAAGTCCATTGATACAAAGTATGATTTGCCATTGAATCAAAAGGCTACAATGAGAGTGATATGGGCTTTAGGTTTGATAAAGCCTCCGGATAGTCTTCGCCCTTTTTATCTTCCACAAAACCATGGTGGTAGTTATGGGCACTTGACTCTTAATGTCTCGGAACATGTTGATGATTGCTTGGGGCCTCTGGATGCGGAAGATAAACAAGATCAAGACCTTGTCATTGCAGATAAAAAAGGACCACTTGTTGTTTCAACAGGTCCAGCAGTGTTTTATCCAAATCCTCCAAACCCTTCAAAAGTTCTTTACATCAACAATAAAGAAGCACCTCTTCTTAGGGTAGAGAGGGGTGTTCAAGTAAAGTTTTCAATTCAGGCTGGGCATGACGTTGCCTTCTATATAACCTCAGATCCACTTGGCGGAAATGCTACATTGAGGAATATGTCAGAGACTATCTACTTTGGGGGCCCTGAAGCACAAGGAGTTCAAGCCACTCCCACAGAATTAGTTTGGACTCCTGATCGGAACACGCCAGATTTAGTTTACTACCAGTCTCTATATGCTCAGAAAATGGGGTGGAAAGTTCAAGTGGTTGATGCAGGCTTACCTGATATGTATAACAGCAGTGTGGTTCTGGATGATCAGCAGGTTACTTTCTTTTGGACGTTGGCTGAAAATTCAATCTCCATTGCAGCTCGAGGGGAGAAAAAGAGTGGTTATTTGGCAATTGGTTTTGGTCGTGGTATGGTGAATAGTTATGCATATGTGGGCTGGGTTGATGACACTGGTAAAGGGAAGGTAAGCACATACTGGATAGATGGAAGAGATGCTTCCAATATTCATCCAACTAATGAGAATCTGACACATGCAAGATGCAAGTCAGAGAATGGCATTATTACTATGGAATTCACCCGTCCACTGCATCCATCTTGCGATCTGGATGATAAGCCGGAGTGCAAAAATATTGTTGATCCTACGACACCACTCAAAGTCATCTGGGCCATGGGGGCTCAATGGTCAGATGACCATTTGAGTGTGAGAAATATGCACTCCGTCACAAGCAGCAGGCCTATCAGAGTGCTGCTCATGCGTGGTTCAGCAGAGGCAGAGGAGGATTTACGGCCAGTGTTAGCTGTACATGGGTTTATGATGTTTCTGGCTTGGGGTATATTGCTGCCTGGTGGTATTTTAGCAGCTAGATATTTAAAACATGTCAAGGGAGATGGGTGGTTTCAGATTCATGTTTATCTACAGTATTCTGGATTATCAATTGTCTTCCTTGGCTTTCTCTTTGCTGTAGCTGAACTTCGTGGTTTGAATTTCAGCTCCCTTCACGTTAAGTTTGGAATGCTGGCCATAGTTCTCTCTATTGCACAACCTATCAATGCTTACCTACGACCTAAGAAACCTGGAGCCGGGGAGGAGATTTCTTCAAAACGGCGTCTTTGGGAGCACATCCACGTCATTGTGGGCAGGGGTGCCATTGTTGTTGGGATTGCAGCTCTTATAACTGGAATGAAGCATTTAGGAGAGAGGTATGATGATGAAGATGTTCATGGACTGATGTGGGCTTTAATTCTGTGGATTCTTGTTGGCACTTTGACAGTGATATATCTGGAGTACCGTGAGAGGAAGAAAAGGCGAGATAGAATATCCGGCAGAAGCAATTGGGTTCTGGGTAGTGGTGAGGAGGAGGACATTGACCTCCTCAGTCCAAGCCAGGCAATGGCAGAGAAAGACTCAGGCTCCTCTGATCGCATGGAAGTTCAGCTAGAACCAATGAGCAGATAGAGATTCACATAAAGGCATGTTCTGTAAATCTGTTATAGCAAATTTTGGGGTTGTTTCTAGTCCTACAGTTGCCTGTTTTGATTCAAGGATTCTTGATGATAAAGATGTTACGTATTATATGCCAAGAGACAGGTTCTGTTCCCACTTTTGGGTCCTGCAGAGGAGATACCCAGCTGCCTATATTAGAGACCAGCAACATTTATTGAGGTAGTTCTAACTAGGAGACATCAAATTGTTACATCTGTGTACATTAGCGGATGTACGGTTAAGTTCATAGAATGGATTTCAACCATGTTCCGCCCACTATTTGTCTAAATTGAAAAAGGGAACATCGAGAGGAAAAGGATAAAAAGAACTATTCGGGAAGGTACACAACAATTTTCTATTGCAGTTCAGTTTTTCTTCATGCATAATATATTATTCATGGCATTTTTTATGCAATTTCAATAATCTTTGAATCCATGCGCACGATTTGTCTATATTAAGTATTTGAGCATGAATTTATTATATGATTTATATTTTTGTTCACAAATCACAAGAATGACAAAGAACAATTCAGTTTATGTTAGTTGTTCTGGAACACGAAACATATTAATGGCCAAAAACCTTAATGAGACTAGTGTGGACTCTCACTTAATACAAGGAGAAATGTGTCTTTGCTGTTTTCTTTTCTTGTTGCAAATTTCATGTATAATCAGCAATTCAGTATTCATGAATCAATTGGACATTTATACTTGTTGAAGGGAACAAAGAAGTGTAGCAGGTGTTGATGAACTTTCCTGTAGGGAAACTGTTGTAGCTGGTACTCTTCATATATGGACAGGTAATCTACCTTGAGGGAAATTTTCCTCTTAGACAGGATTAAGGAATAAGACTGACAAAGGCCAAACTAATGACAGAATAATAACGTAATTGCTGCTATAACAACAACAAACCCAGTGTAATTCCACATCCCTATCGTTAAGATATACAAAACTTTACCCCTATCGTTATGAGTTGATAGGTTGTTTCTGATTGATCCTCAGCAACTCTCCTCCTTTATCTAAGCTTGGAACCAACAATGTGAACTAGCTTACAAGACGAAGTTAATTACTGCTATAATATTACAAAATTTATTTTACGATCCAGTTCCACCGTGAATCAAATATAGTTTTAAGATTTTGTATCTTCCATCTTTCTTCTGCAAGAAGATTGGACCGAGGGGGGAGAATCTAGCAGTTGAAGACTTCTTGGAAGCAAAGTTGGAATCTCGAAAAAAGATACTGCTGTGTTTTTCTGTGATTAAATTATTCTTCGGAGTTTGATTTATTTTATGTTGCTGCAAACATTCTTATACTAAATAGGTTAATCCTGCAGTCTTGCTCGTCGCTTCTACATGGTCTCACTCCGCCAACGTGATTTTCAGGGCGGCAAAACAGATTGATTAAATTCAGGCGGATTAAAATAGATTAAAATAATTATTGGGTCAAGATTTAATCTGTTTTAAAATTTGTTTAGATTAAAATGGGTTGAATTAAGTTGGGTCAAATTGCGGGTCATAATTCAATTCATTCAACATAATTCAATCTTGAGCAATTTTCATGAATAACACTACATGATAAAATAACTACACAAAAATAACATGTTTTATTTTAGTTACACAAAATAGTATTTTTTATTTATTTTCTAATACAAATTAATGAAAATCTTAGGTGTTGTATAGAAAATTTAAACCTTTAATTTCTTCCTACAATGGCTCTATTTAATATCTAATTAACTAAACTTACATATTTAATAGAAGAAAATCTCTCTCAATTTTGATCTTGATTGTCTTTTTATCATATTTAGAAAAGTTTAAACAATTAATTCATATCTGAAAAAATTATCATCTTCAAAATATAAAATATTTTAGAGATTTTTTTTGGGTGTATCGTCGTTGCGGGATTAGTGAAATATTTTTTTTTGGTGTATTGTCATTACTATCGTTTGAAAAATATATCCTTGTTTATGCATGTATCAACAATATACAAACATGTCACTTTGTATCATTTTGTGTATTATAAAAATTAATTGATACTTATGCATGTATCAAACAACATTGAAAGATATCGATATGTTTCATATGTATCACAAGTATCTAAATATCAACTGTCATTTTTAAAATTGATATAGATAATACTATTATAATGTATTCAATGTATATATGTATCAGAAATAAATTACAATAGTTCTTTATGTATCAGATTATTATCGATTGATACATTTTAATATTATATCATTAATATGAAAGCGATATCGTTCAAGTAATTGGTTGTATCCAAAAAAAAAGGAGAAGAGACTGATATATTGTATCATTAATATGAAAACAATATTATTTAAGTACTTAGTTGTATCAACAAAAAAAAGGAGAAATTAATATATTGTATCATTAATATGAAAAATAAAATTTGTATTATATAATATGATAACTCAAATACAAGATGAAGATAGTTTGTATGAACTGTACTACACAACAATTTCAGATGTCACACAATGATATCTAATGCTGAATGTCAGATGTCATGTATCAAAACGTATAAACACAATATCATCAATTTCAATAAATCAAAATCATAAAATAAAATAAAAAAGATACACAATCAAAGAGTTTTCAATAATAATTCTGCTTTGATTTCTTCGGCAATGGTGAAGAAGAAACTTCTCCATCAGAAAGATTGCTGATAAAATCTGGAGTTTCAGGTTCTCGGGGAAAGCATGAAGAGAATTCGGGATGTAATCTGAGTGGAGGAGTTGGAACATGAGGCATCGGCGGCCATGTAGATTTGGAGGAGTGCAGCAGAGGGGTTATTAGACGCCCGCTACTCGATGTCTAGACAAACGAGGAGTTTGTGGAGTCTATGTAGAAATGAACATTGCGGAAGAAGGTTTGGGCTTTGAAGATTTCACCATGGTGATGAGGATGCTTTTCTTCAATGAGAGAAAAAAGAGGATTAAATTGGAGAGATGAGAAAGAAAATAGGTTGAAGTGATGAGAGAGAAAATTGAATAAAATTTTTGGGGATTTAACAGAGAAATTTTCGGACAGTTATCATGAGAGAAAAAAGAGATTAAATTGGAGAGAGAACACTGTAAGTTGGAAAGAAAATATGAAAAATTTAATACAATAGTAAAAAATAGTAATTTACTACTTTCTGTAATTATTTTATTTTATTTATAATTTTTTAATAAATTTGCTAATTATTATAAATAGTTAATTAAGTTTGATTAGTTATGTAATTTTGCTTTCAATCTTTTCTTGCTTTTTAAACATTGCAATCAACCTAACCAATTTTGAATCACACATAATTCTTTGAGGTTAGATAGATTCACATAGGAAATAATAAAATTATCAATGAATAAGAATTTTATAAACCAAAAAAATTAAAATATGTTGATAAATTAGCAATTAAATAACGGATTGGCAACAAATATTTTATCAATTAACAAACATTTTAACTCGACGAGTTACACTACTTTAATTCATTTTGATTCAAATTTAATGGATCATTTTGGGTTCTAACTCATTGAGTCAGCTCAATATATGAGTCATGATCCAACCCATAAAGTATTGAAAGAGTAGAGCTGATTGCTTTGGATCTGACTAAAGAATGGCCAGTTGGAAATTGGCACATCTCTCGATACTCCTCTTGGCTGCTAAATTAGTGGATAAAATCGTCCAAGAAAAAGTAAAACTTGATCAATATGCTTACTTATAGTTGAATTACAAAACAAATTATGTGCTATTTTTTTAATTATTTAACAACTGAATTAATACATATTGCGATGTAAAACTTCTTTTAATAATATTATACCCAATGAAATTTGTCCATTAAAGAAAAATCAAGAACCAACCACTCATTCTTCAACAGGCACGCGGTCAGAGATGTTGGATAAGAAAATGTATAAACTATAAATTTTATAACCATGTGTAACATGCTTGCAAAATAAAATTTAGTAAATTTCTTCTGAAAAATATCAATTAAAGATGGCATTGCTATTAAAACTACACTTTCTGAAATACAATTTATCTAAATTTAAAATTCAAACAATTCATAGAACAGAGTCAAAAAGAAAAGGGTAAATTATCAATTTACCTTTAGTAAAAGAAAATAATATGCCTTCCTTTAATATTCTCCCCGGAGACTTCTAAGAAAAAAAAATAGAAGAAAAAGCTAATTTTACTTATCTTTATTGTGGTTTTGATATTTCACAACTATAACACTTTACTATAATCAAAATAATCTAACAATTCATTTTTGATTTAAAAATAAATGACATGCAATGTATTGAGAAGAGTAGTAAAGATGTAGATTAGTAGTATAAGGTAAAGTTGGTTATACTCTAACAAGGTTAGTTAGTTAGTTAAGATGTCAAAGTTAGCTATAACTACTATCAATTAGTTGCAATTAGTTAGAATTAGTAGTGTAATCCTTTGATGTATGTATATAAATATATGCTTGTATACACAAGCTATGACACAATAGATAATACACTCACTTTCTCTTTCTCGGAATCCTTTTCACCATCTATCAGCTCTTCCTCTCTCTATCTTCTCCTCCTCTTATTTGCTCTCTATCACATATTGTTGAAGTCATCTAAGTCTCCAATGAAGATGATCATTCTCTGAATGGTATTGATCTACTAGCTTCCGCTTCTATACGATCATCGGATAGAAATCATAATCTCGAGATGTCTTGGATTGAGTTGCTTTTCTAATTCTTGGTTCTTGTTAGAATCTGAAATTCCTAACAAATCCAGTACAAGTCTGGACTATTGCTGTAGTGGATTGAAGGCTGATTCTCCTATTAAGATTCCAGATCAAAGATAGACAACACAATGAACTCAGGAAACACAGACGAAATTACACAGATGGAGTCACATACTGCTCAACTGTTCATAGATCAAATCAGGTCATGGATCATAATCATCCCTTATATCTTCATTCTACTGATGTAAGTGACATTTCTCTGATCTCTTTACAACTTACCGGTGCTGAAAATTACTCTATATGGAGTAAGTACACAAGAATTTTGCTCTATTAGGAAGAAATAAATTAGGTTTTGTAGATGGTTCTTAGAAAAAAAGAGAATTTCATAAAGGAATTATGGTATCGGCAGAAAAGGTGTAATGCCATTGTTCAATCTTGGTTGATAAATACTATAGCAAGTAATCTTTTAGATGGAATGGTCTATGCTACAACTATTCTTGAAGTCTAGGAGGATCTAAAAGAAAGGTTTGACAAAGTTGTTGGATCAAGAACATTTAACTTGCATAAAGAAGTAGCAACTTTAGTCCAAGAGACTGCTTATGTGGTAGCACACTTCACAAAATTGAAAGAACTATGGGTAGAACTTAAAGTCTTAGTGCTGCCCCCAAGTCGCAATTTTGAGAAATCTAAAGATTTTCTAGTATATCTTTAAAGACAATAGTTGTATCAGTTTTTAATGGGGTTAAATGATAACTATGTACAAGCAAGACGTCAAATATTAATGATGGTTCCCCTGCCTTCAGTAAACCAGGCATATGCAATGATAATTGGGGATGAGCTAAAAAAATCAGTAGCAACAAGCTCTTTTGCCGGTCTACTCTGCAGTCATGTACTCAAAGACAGGTTATCAGAAATACAAGAAAAATTACAGCCTATTTTGTGACTTTTGCAAGATGAATGGGCACACTAAGGATATATGTTATAAACTGGTAGGATATCCAACTGACTCCAAGTTTAAGAAGAAAGGGGGAGCAAGTCATCCAACTGGATACACGTGAGGGTCATCTGCTACATATAATGCCCTTATAGAAAGATTAAGAGATGATTAGTCATATGAATATCAGGAAGGGGAGCACAAAGCTTGGGTGAAAAGAATTTACAACCGATACAACCAGGAGCATGTGTTTTCACTCAGAGTCAGCATGACCAGATTGTGCAAGTGCTCAATCAACACATTTAAACTCTAATGCAGGATTCTCTGCCAATGTAGCTGGTAATGCTTCAATAGGTAATGACTTGAGAATAGCCAAATATAAAGCGTTGCTTATGTCAAAATTCCTTAAGGATTGGATAATTGACACAGAGCTACAAATCATATGGTCTCTGATATAAACATGCTAATTGAGGCATTAATAAGTAAAAGCACAAATCCAAAAAAGGTTCATTTACCTAATGGATGTATAGCCCAGGTAACTCACACTGGTTCAAGTTCTATTTCAAATGAGAGTACCTTAAGAAATGTATTTTTACTATACCACATTTTAAGTAGAACCTGCTTTCAGTCTCTCAGGAAACCAAAGAATTAAACTGTGTAAATTCTTTTGATCCTAAATTTTATATATTTCAGGATCTCTCAAGTAGGAAGGTGAAGGAGATTGGTAAGAAATGTGATGGATTGTATATGTTAGTAAATCAATCTATTGCAAAGCTAGGAGGAAGCAATTTGACTGCTCAAGAATCAATATCTCGTAGTGAAGTTGATATAAGCTTATGGCATAAAAGGCTTGATCATGGGTATAGTAACACTATAAATAACATCTTACATGTGAAATCCCAAACTGCTATGGATATTGTCAAGAAGTGTAAAGTGTGTCCATGTGCTAGACAATGCAGATTACCTTTTTCTAGTAACTGTCACGACTCGATTATAGATCCGGACGCGACATGAGACCTAGAATCACGAATAGCTCCAAGCCAACCGATGGTGTATGCATACCATAAGCATACACTAAGCGAAATAAATCATAATACAAAGCACTAGCGGAAGTATAACATACCATAAAACGTAAACATGACTACAAGTCAATGCTGCTGAGAATCTATACATAAACGTCTGAGAAGCCTCTAATCATAAGAGGAGATGTTGGGACAAGCCCCTAACTAGCTCGCTAAATCTGAAACCGAAAGACATAAAAGCAAAACATAAGTCTAAACTCATGTCCTTGGATAATGAGGACTCACCCAACGCTAAGACTGGGCTAAATTGGGGCAAGAGCAATCTAATGATGAGGCTGAGACTGATCATCCGAATTTATATCATGAGACGATATAGCACAAAAGTTACGATTAGTACTTTGAAGATACTGATTATGTAGGATTAATGAAGCATGATAGTAAAATGATATTATGAAATCATGAGTATAAGGTAAGCTAAAACATGAGTTTCTGATCATAAACTGAGTATAATGGACTCAAGGTTTTCAAAAACCGAATCATAAGGCTGGACATAATCGAAATCATAGGTAAAATCTCATAAAGTGTATATTGAGCCAAAATATCATAAATCACAATATCGTGAAGCATAAATATGAACATATGTAGGAAATTATAGAGCAGTGGGGATTCTTATAACTGACATACTCCACGTGAGCATACATGGAGCCCAGCTTGTAGCCCTAACTGAGAGGTGCATTCATACCTTGCCAAGGGTAAAAACTATGAAGGCATGATATCACTCATGGGCCCATTGAGGCGTGGAAGATACTCTCAAGGAGGACCCCATCATGACTACGGTGTCACGTAGTTCTGAGACCTAGGTGCATTGGAACCCTAACCTACTCGGTGTTAAATACTACTCTCAAAACATACATAGTGCTCATATCATAATCATGAAACATACTTGATTTTCCATGATCTAGTTATAAATCATGAAATTCATAAATTGCTTAAAATGCGTGAACTAGCCATGAAAACAATGCTGAAAATATAACCATGATACATAAACTTGAGATTCATAAGATTCATGCATAATTGGGTAAGTCATCATAACTTGAAAATATAGATTAAGGAGAGTTTTTCATAGAAACCATGTAATTATAATCATTAAACATAAATGGAATCATGAGAGAATCAATTTCTCAAGAGATCATGGAGTTTTTCATCAAAAAGGGCTTAACCCTAGAAATTCATGAAAATTATAGTTGGAGACTTGAAAGAATTGAAATCATATAATTGAGCTTGGAATTAGGCATGAGGGTGGGAGAAATCTCCCTTTCATGACTCCATATCCCTGGACTTTGATGAATTCTTGCTAAGATTTGAGACCCAAGAGAGTTGAGAAGAAGAAGAACCCTAATTGCTTGAGAGCTAACCTTGAAAGATTGATCTTCAATCTACTGTTTTTGGGAGAGGAAGGAGAGTTTAGGCTTGGTTTAACCCTTAAATACTCCCCTTAGAAAACTCAAAACGACCTCATTTAGGAGTTATAAGTATAGAAAGTTACAAAAATACCCCTAGATATTCGCACTTAAAAACAGACTGCCCAGTGGTATGACCCATACCACAATTTGTACCACCCTGCTACGACTCATACTAAGTTTCATAGCTAAGGATCGTGCCCAAAACAAATCTCCTAACCTTCTTCCTACGACCCCATAATACAACTCATACCATCCTAGTGCGAATCGTAGCATTCAATCGTGGTCTCAAGCCAATTTCCTGTTAAACTCTCTAAACCTTACCACGATCCATTAGTACGACTCCTACTTTCCTTTTATGGGTTGTGGTATCCATGACCAATTTCTGCTATTTCTCTAAACCCCTTCTCATGAGCCTCCATTACGACTCTTACCACCTCTTCATAAGTCGTATTGAGACTCTTATTGGGGAAAGTTTCAGTTTTTCTGTTGATTCATACTCCATATCTAGGGTCTAGTCTTAGGGGATTTTGGGGTGTTATAGTAACTCTATTAAGTCTACTAATAGTTTTGAACTTGTACACATGGATATATGGAGACCTTATAAAGTTCAAACATTTGATAGAAATAAATACTATTTGACTATAGTAGATGATTTCACAAGAATGACATGAGTATATCTTTAAAATTGAAACCTAATATCATTCCTCAATTTTTCCATATGTCAAGACTCAGTTCAATAAAACTATTAAAGTGATCAGATCAGACAATGGTACTGAACTTGTCAATGATATATGTGCAAGTCTGTTCAAATAGTTATGTATAATTCACCAAAGATCTTGTCTTTAAACACCACAACAAAATGATGTGGCAAAAAGAAAACATAGACATATCTTAGAAGTCACAAGAGTAATTAGATTTCAAGCTAATATTTCTCTTATATTTTGGGGACACTGTATGCAAATATCTGTGTATTTAATCAATAGGATGCCATCATCAGTTATCAACATGTCACCTTATGAGAAATTATACAATAGAAAACCTTCTATAGGTCATCTAAGAGTATTTGGCTATTTGGCTATTTGTGTTATGCCAAAAGTATAACAGAAACTGATAAACTACAATCTAAATAAGACTAGTGTCTTAATGGGATACTCAGAAGTACAGAAAGGTTAAATACTCTATGATCTCATTAACAAGTATTTCTTTGTCAACAAAGATGTTACATTTCAGAGAAGATGAGTTTCCATTCAAATGGAATACTATGAATAATCCTGTGTTTGTGCATAATATGATTCCTTAATGGGATGATACAAGTACATGTGGTTACCAATCATTGAGGTGCAGACTACTTCTACTTTTAATCCTCAAAGTTCAGATATGCAATCTGGAGTAATTCATAATGATGAGCCTGTATTTCTTCCTCCCATACTGTCAAATCAACAAAATTCTAAACCTAGCACTAGCATGAGGTCTGAAAGTGTGCCCACAAGAAGATCAACAAGGGGAACACATCTTCCCATATGGATAAAGGATTTTATATCTCTCAGTCTTCACCGGGATACTACATATCCTATAGAAAACTATGTAGCTTATGATTATCTATCACCTTCTTACAATGCATTCTTTATAAATTTTTCTTCTATAACAGAACCATAGTCATATGTTGAAGCATCTAAAGATCCAAGATAGATGGAGGCTATGAAAGCTAAAATTGATGAACTACAGGACAACCACATGGGATATAGTCAAGTTACTTGAAAGTAAAAGAATAATTGGCTGCAAGTGGATATACAAAATTAGGTACAAGTCAGTGCTGAAGTTGAAAGATTAAAAGCAAGACTAGTTGCTAAAGGCTATGATTAGGAGGAAGGCATAGACTATCTGAAGACTTTTTCTTTAGTAGTAAAAATGGTGATGGTAAGGTCCATTTTATTTATAGCAGCAGCTAGGCAGTGGCATATCCATCAAATGGATGTATACAATACTTTCGTACAGGCTGACCTCTCAGATGAAATCTACATGAAACTTTCTTAAGATATTCTTAGTCAGGGGGAGAATACAACATGTAGACCTAAAAAAAATCTCTATGTAGTCTCAAACAGGTCCTAAGACAATGGAATGTCAAGCTGACAGAAGCACTAATAAACTCTCAATTTCAACGCAATCAATTTGATCATTCTCTATTCATCGGAACGTGAGATAAAGGCACTACCATAATATTCCTTTATGTGAATGACATGTTCATCACAGGTAACATACTGGAGCTTATGGAAGATACCAAGAAGATATTGCAGAAAACCTTCGACATGAAGGATCTAAGAGAGTTAAATACTTCCTGGAAATTGAGTTTGCAAGACGAAAACAAGAAATCCTTATGCATCAAAGAAAGTATGCATTAGAGTTGATCTCTAGTCTTGGACTATCAAATGCTAAACTAGTAGCTACTCCTATTGATAACAATGTGAAGCTCACTACTAGAGAATATGACAATCACGTTGTTGTAAGTTCACTAATAGATGATGAGGTGTAGCTGATCATGGACCATATTGAGACTTATTGGGAAACTTCTATATCTCATTGTCACAAGATCAAATATTGCATACAGTGTATAGACACTTAGCCAATATTTGCAACAACAAAAGAAATCTCACATGGAGGTTGTTCTAAGGATAGTCAACTACATCAAAAATCAACCTGGCCGGGGATACTATTATCCAGTAATACGCAAGATGAAATCATAATATTTTGTAATTTTGATTCGATAGCATGTCCACAAACAAGGAAGTCTATCACTGGATTCTTAGTTAAGATTTGAGACTCATTGGTATTTTGGAAATAAAAAAACATATCACAATTTTCAGAAGTTTTGCTGAATCTGAATATAGAAGCCTAGCCTCAACAGTGGCTGAATTGACAGGGCTTCTAGGTTTGCTCAAGGAAATTGGATTCAAGGTAAGGTTGCAATCTAAATTGTTGTAAATTCAGTGTTCCATGAGAGAATAAGATAGGTAGAGATAGATTGTCACTTATAGGAGGAAAAAAATACAACAAGGACTTGTGAAAACTGAATACATCAATACCAAGGACCAATCTACTGACATTCTCACCAAAGGTCTAACCAAAGCCCAACATGAACATCTAAGTTCCAAGTTAGAACAACTTAATATCTTCACTCCACCTAACTTGAGGGAGAGTATAGAGAAGAGTAGTAAAGATGTAGCTTAGTAGTATAAGAGAAAGTCATATACTAACAAGATTGGTTTGTTAGCCAAGATGTCAAAGTTAGTTTTAACTACTACTCCATCCGTTTCAAAATAAGTGGTGCTTTTAGCTTGGGCACACACTTTAAGAAAACTATTCACTTCTACACATAATAATGTATTTTTATCCACCTACCCCTAATAAATATCTTGAAAAAGATGTAACTCTTTAATATCGTATTAATTATGTAAAATTTCTCCACTTAAATAACGGTAAAATTGAAAGAATATCATTAATGTCTTCTTGATTATGTAAAACACCACTTATTTTGAAACAAAATCAAAAAATTAAAACACCACTTATTTTGAAACGGACCGATTATGAATTAGTTAGAATTAGTGAGGATTAGTAGTCTGATCCTTTGATGTATGTATATAAATACATGCTTGTTTACACAAGCTATGATGCAATAAGCAATACACTCTACTTTTTTTTTCCCTGAAGTTCAATTCTCCTCTTCACCATCTTTTTGCTCTTCCTCTCATCTTCTCTCTGTCACATATTCTTGAAGTCACCCAAGTCTCTAATGGGATGATCATTCTCTGCACAATGTGAAATAAAAAGTCAATACAATAAAAATAAAAATAATATAAATTTAAATTTTTTAAAAATAACATAATACTCTTATTTCAAATTCAAATCGAATATAAAATAAGTTTCAACCTAACTTAAGAATTGATAATTCAAAAAAAAAGAAAAACATAAGTATATAACCTCGTTAAATAATGAAATTCAACTCTAATAATATTATTCAATATAAGTCAAGTTTGTTAATAAGTCATTCTTTCTAAGATTAGAAGATATAATCTGAAATGAATTAGGTTAATAACACAACTATGATCAATGAAAAAAACATACGAGAAAGGAAATCATATGAAAACACACACATGAAAAAAGAAATTTAAAAATTTTAAAAAAAATTAAAAAATTGAAATAAAAAAGAAATGAAATTCAAATAAAAAAATAAATTATAGAGTAAACATGTAATTACCACAAATTCCCACCTCACTAGGAATTAAAGAGTGTAATTACTCCCCTTCAATTACAACTAATTATATGTTGATCAAGTAATTACATGGAAAAAAGAGACCTCAAATATGTAATGTAGTTGAAAAATTCGACCTTCTATCGACTTTTGAAGGCCTTTATTTTTAAAATAAAATATTTGACTAGTTTGACAAAAAATCAACCTCAAAAGATCGGTATTGTTAAATTAAATTTTATTTTTTAAAATTAAATTAACCAGCATCTAGAGGTCGGTTAATATAGTTCTTTTTACTTTTTCTTTAAAAAACAATATCACTCTCACGACGTCAGAATTATTTATTTATTTTGTTGAAAAAATTTCCTCCCTCATTAAGTTGATTTAAATTATTCCCAATTTTTTTATCAAGAAAATTGATCTCCTGAAATCATTCTTTCTAAAGAAAATTGAACAAGTATTTCGACTTTCAAAGGTCGTTTTTTTTTTTTAACAAAAGATTCAAGTACTTTAATGTTATAAGCAAATGGGGAATCATTTAATAATTTTTTTAAAAAAATATTTAATTACTAAATTCACATATTACGATGTATAACTTTTTAAATTCTCTCGCTTTTTTAAAATAAGTGATGTTTTCAACTTGAACACACCTTTTAAGAAAACTATTCATTCCTAGAAAGAAAATGTATTTTTATCCACTTACCCCTAATAAATATCTTGAGAAAGATGTAACTCTTTAATATTTTCTTGATTATATAAACTCTCTCCATTTAAATAAAGGTAAAATTGGAAGAATATCATTAATATCTTCTTGACTATGTAAAACACCATTTATTTTAAAATAAAATTAAAAAATTTAAAATATCATTTATTTTGAATCGAAGGAAGTAATATTATCCCCACTGAACTATGTCCATTAAAGCAAGATCAAGAACCAATCTACATTGGATAAAGAGATGTATATATGTAAAGAGGGAAATTGCTTTTTTGAAACATAACTTATTAAGTATAATCCAAAAAAAACTTGTAAAAAAGAGTGAAAAGGGGAAAAAAAGGGGGTAAATTATCAATTTACCTTTAATAAAGAAAGACAATATGCCTCCCTAAATATTCTCTCCCAAAAGACGTCTGAAAAAAAAGAAGAAGAAACTAATTTTCCTTATCTTTATTATGATTTTAGATATTTCATAAACATCAATTTTTTATTTTGTGATATTTAGGGTAAAAAAATCATTTATAATTTGCACATTGATAAGTCTGTAATTTTAGTTTATCTTTACTTGTTTTGAAAAATTAAACTTTTTTATTTTTATTTTTATCATTTGTTGTGCGCATTTTTTTTTTCAAATAACTATCGATTTATTTAATCAGTTTAATCTAATTTTTAATTTATATTGATTTTAAACCAAACCTTAAATATTTTATGTGTGCATTTAAATTTCATTCCTCTGAATTTTTGTTTAGCAAAACTATAATACAATATTTATTGAATTAATAAGTGTGCAAATTTATGGCTGATACTTCAATTAATTCTTATAATAACCATATTCTCTATTAAATAAAATGAATCTAACCCTGTCATCCTTCATTTAAGTTTATAAATAATATTTGACTGTTAAAAAGATAAATAAAAGAATACACATAACAATAACAAATTGTATTATAAATTTTAAAAAAAAGTTTAATATGGAATAGAGAATTATCATTTTCTCAATGTTAGTCTTCATCATTTTTTATGTATGAAAATGTCGCGCCCCATCTTGGGAGGCATGACTGACACCTAATGTCCACACTGGGATTTGGGCTGACCTGGCTGGGCGTATGCATCGCTTGTGCCTACCAGCGACACATAATCAAGAAAACAAACTATTATATCTCGGCTATAAACATAGTCTCGAGCCGGCAAGGCCACGCAACACCTGTAAAAGAAAACAACTAACCCAACCAATACAGAACTAAAAGGGATCCTATGCGGCCCAACAAGACCATCATGCTGTCTAGTTATAACAGGAATGAAAACAGGCAGCTATACTGGGCCCCACATGGCCAACACATAAAATAAGACATACATGGATCCCACACGGCCAATAATAATCAACTAACTAAAGTCTGTAGTCTGCAAGCCTCTAAGACTGAAAAATATTAGTCGGGACACGGCCTCGGCCTACCCAAATGCTATTCAAATAAAAGACGATAATCTCTACAACCTGGCAACTCCGGATGAAAGGAGCTAGCCGAACTGCTGACCCTGAACAACTGCTAATGGAGGTCCTGAACTCTGTCTGTCTAAACCTGCAGGCAAGTATGCAGCGCCCCATAGTTGAGCGTCGGTACAATATGTACCAAATATGTAAGACAATAACAAAAGCTGATTAAAACTGATAAATATCTGAAAGTGAACAGTAGTAAGGGCCAGAAGTTAACCTGTAAACTTTTTTATCCATAAACTGCATCTAGTAAAACACTACACGTATATGAGCTGAAATTGTACGTCTATCCATTCATAAGCTATAGTTGGCAGACAAATATACAGACAAGAACCTAACCTGGCCCCCATAAGCCGGGAAGGTACAAGTAATACAAAACTAACCTACCCGGGCCTCCATAAGCCTCGGCAAATGCCCATCAGTCTATATACCCCTATTTGTACCTTGTAGACTGCAAGTAACTATAACTATATCTGAGCCATCTAGGCTCCTGTAACTGTATCTGAGCCATTTGGGCTCCTGTAGCTGTATTTGAGTCATCTAGACTCCTATAGCCATATTTGGACCCCGAGCCTTGGCCCGACTATGAGTCATAATGTACCTGCTGTAACTGGACCCCGAGCCTTGGCTCGACTATGGGTCATAATGTATTTGCTGTAACTGGAGCCCGAGCTTTGGCTCGATTATGGGTCATAATATATTTGTTGTAACTGGACCCCCAGCCTTGGCTCGACTATGGATCATAATATATCTGCTGTAACTGGACTCCGAGCCTTGGCTTGACTATGGGTTATAATGTATCTTTTGTAATTGGACCCCGAGCCTTGGCTCAACTATGGATCATAATGTAAGCTCTGGAGGTAACTAGACCTCAATACGGCCCTCACGACCTTAGTCTGGTGTAACTCATTATGGACCTCACGACATCAATTTGGTCCTTGCGGACATCATACTGCCCCTGCGAGCATGGCCCTATAGACAACAACATTCAATAACCCAAACATCGTATGCAGATACCAAACTAACTAGGGTAACTCTGACGAGGGTCATTATGTCGTCGCCGTCGACTTAATTCTGCTTGTAGCAGCTGACTATAATAGGCTTACTCTGGAATACTTGGCCTCTGTGTAGAACAACTGTGGGGCTACTACTATTCAGATATGCTCCTGAGTAGTCAGCCCTAACTTTCCATAGGCAGCTTATCATAACTCTTAGTCTGAAGGTAATATTGTAATACTGTGGTGCTAGTCTCTTAGACACTAACTTGGTCAGTTCAGATATCATATGCCTTCTATGGGCGATTCCTAAGCTCGTTGGTAAGTTTTATCTAGGCTTAACCGTTCTCGGCGACCTGTATCTGAAAGAGTAGGCTGGAGCGTTAGCCCTGTATCTAGCTACTAACAAAGCTTCCTCCTTGGATATCTACTGCTCTATCAGACTGGTAACGATTGAGATGGTACCCTGAGTGACCTGTACGATAAGCACTGCGTCAACTGAAACTAACTGTCACTAGTGGTAGCCACTATATGGTAGATTGACCCCCAACTCACTGGGCAACTCTGATGCCACCAACTCTAAGATAAGACCATACTAACATAATTCTAGCCCTGGAGGTGTCAAGGTACACCAACGGCCTCTGGGCGAGCTTTGCTGACAATACATGCGCCAAACTGATAGTTATATCACTCGACTGCGCCTATGTTGTTCAATTCACTAACTCAAACCCAACAAATATCACAAACTTCTAAAGCCTAGGCATGACAGCAAAACATCAATTCTACCACCACCGTGAATAGGAGGACGGAGAAGTCTCTATGACGATTCTAGCGTGAGTCACACTTAACATCTTCTTTCCCGACAAAGGACACTGCAATATACTCTTAATATTCTTTCTAGCAGCTGGCCACAACATATGTAATCATAATCTATTGATAGCAACTAATCGCGATATACATGATCCTTAAATACTAATTACAGCTAATTAGAACATGTATGATCATTATCTACATTCAAAAACATAGGTCGTATCATTATACGACGAGAATAACTTGCCGAAGGAATAAGTCTTAACATACCTCGAATGTCGATTCTTGTTTAACTGAAGAGTTTCAACCTGTAACTGGCAGTTCCACTCAACTGCAACCCTTAAGCTGAGAGAATAGGGCCATTTTTAATACTAAATTCGACAAACAATGATATCTTTCGATAATAATAATAACTATAATCCAACTCTGCTTAACTCGGATAGAAACCCGCAATTTCTCGAGAGTTTAGAAGGGAGAAATGCTTACCTGTTGCCTGTGGCCGTTTAGAATCTAATTTGGAGTAATTCTGACAATCTTTACTCGGCGGAGTTCTGGTACGCCGAGCGAATTTTCAAGAAATAACTCCGTAGAAATGCTTCCAGTAAGCCCAAGATTTGTTACCTGAAGTTAATTTGCGTTTGGACGGGGTTTGACGGCGTAATTTGACGAAAATCATGTGAAATTGTCGCCTGCTCTTATTTCTCTGTTGAAGAATATGTGTGAAATGATTCAGTATAACTTAGAGGCTTGTATATATAATTAGGCGGTGGCGGAGGGGGGGGGGGAACCCATCGTGCACCAGCCAAGGGTATGCAATGCGCCGCTCAAGGCGCCGGGCTGGCCGGCATGGCACGACGCCTAGCCTATGACCCAGCCTCCTGCTCGCTCGATGCCGTGTTCGTGTGTTCATTCCCCAAGCCCTTTTTTGTATGCGTCGTACTCCCGGAACTTTCAACATATGTACGCACGCATCGATTAATCGATAGAAACTCACGGGGTGTAACAGAATATAATTTTAAGACTATTTGGATGAAGAAATAAGTACATGCATTCATTAAAAAAAATAAAAAATAAAAGTAACATAAGCTAGTTTTTTACATGAAATCTACGTAAACATAAAATTAAAATATAAAGGGTAAATTTGTCGACTTAATACTATAAAATATTTTTCCTATTTTAATTTAAATATCTTAATTTGATTAATTATGAAGTATAAAAAAATGAATTTTTATAATCTTAAATTAAAAAATACATCTTAATCTTTTTCAAATAACTAAAAAGGCCAAAAAAAAAATTTAAATTGACACAAAGGAAATAGTTGAATACATTTACTAAAAAAGGGAGATTCATATAATATTTGAACCCATAAGGCCTTGTTTGGTACAATGAATTAGTAAAATAGTTCTGAGATAAATATTTAGTACTTACTTATCTCTTATTTAGTTATTAATATTGGATTAGCTAATAGAATTGGGATAACTTATACTTATCAGAGGATGAAATAATAATTTGAAAATAATTTATTATAGGATAAAATAATAAAATAAATAACCTTAAGGTCCTAAAAGTTTGCAAAAAAAATATAAAAAACTAAATAAGATAAATTATGCGATACATATTATTTTTAATACAACATACAAAATAGATAATAAGAAATAATACTTGCTCTGTTCTAATTTATATGACACACTTTATTTTAAATAATCTAAAAAAGAATACATTTATGTATTTAATAATAATTTAATTTTATTATATGTATTTTTAAAAATATCTATGACTTATTTTAAATTATAAATTTTAAAAATCACATTTTAAAATTTTTTAAATCTAATTGAATTACATCGTATAAATTTGAGAAAGGAGAAAATATAAAATAATTAATAGTCTGTTTGACCAAACTTCTGGGAGGTTAGACGTGCTTATTTTTTTTAAGCAACATTAATTTTTAAAAAATGAGGTGTTTGGCCAAGTTTTTGAGAGAAAATAAATGCTTCTAGGGAGTAGCATAAACTATTTTTCTGAAGCTAAAAAAAATATCTTCTCCCCAAAAAACTTATTTGAAAACACTTTTATAAAAAATACACTTAAAAACACCCAAATACTAATTATTACTTAAAAATATTTTTTAAATTTATTAACCAAATATAAACTACTACTCACCATACTTTTTTATAAGTATTTTTAAGAAAATACTTCTTAAAATAATTAGATTTGAGAAGTTTGATGAGCTATTTTAGAACATGATTTTATAAGTTGAACATGACGGTGAAATTATCCCAAAAGAAAAAAGGAAAAGAACAGAACAAACTCAGGAAGACGGCGACACAAGTCAGTAGTTGTCTGGTACAACCTCAAAAATGAACAAATTCCTTTCTCTGTCGCTTCTACAACGATAAATTCAGCAAATCTTAGAGTTCTCATCTGTCCCTTTTGCCCGCTCTCGCAGCGATTGTTTCTCTTGGGCAAATTGACGAACAGGTAGCAGGTGATTCATCTCTTCTTTATGAACACCAAAAGGATTCCGCCGCGTTCACCCTATTTCTAGTCTCATTTCGTCTAAATTTCTGTATTTATTTATTTAAAATTACTTGATATTGAACTCGGAGTTGTGGATCGAGGATTTTATGTTCTTGATAGTGAGGTTCTACTTGGTACGAGTTTATAATTAAAATTAATTTCTGCAAAAATTATACTAGTTCAAGAGGAGGGTTGTGGGGTATGGTTGCAGCCACTGCCCTCATGCTACATCCACCCATGTCAAATTTGTAACTGATTATTGACTTTGGGTTTGATTACCGTTTTAGAGAGTGCTCGGCCATTTCTTTAGTAACTCGCTGTTTTCATCTTTGGATTAAGAAAAAAGATTCCTGACGTGTGCCTACACATATCATTGTATTGTACTAACTTTCGCTGGCTCAGCATTCTTAAGTTCAGTCTGCTTCAGCTCTAAAGTTATGTTCTCCCATTTTTTCATTTTGTGGACTAGAATTTCTAATTATAATTGGGTTCAATTGATTTTATGATGTTCTTTGTTTTTGGGTTTTATGGAATGTTTAACCTGCCTAGTGTTTTTTCCCCTTTGTTTAATGCAGAAATGGCTAGCCTAGTGGAGAGGCTTCGTGTGCGAACAGATCGAAGACCAATATATAGTTTATTTGACGACTCCGATGATGAACTTGATAAGAAGTCTGTTCCTAGCCAGGAAAAATTTGAGAAAATTTTCCGTCCTGACGCGGTAAATTGCCCTTGAATATTGCTTTTCCACGCAAATTCTTTTGCCCATTTTTTGCTTGACTTGTTCTGAAACAGGGTACATGCTCCATATTACAATTCATTATAGACGTCTTTAGTGTACTTATTTGTAGTAACTTAGTTGCAACTTCAAGATATGACTTAGATCCTAGAGATGAGTTGGGCATAACTTTGGTCATCACTAGGAAAGGCAGATTCTTATTTTGGTTTACTACATGTACGAGTGTGCATTGTCTTTATAAACTGAATTTCAGCTTTATGATATGACCTAGAACCTAGAGATGAATTTGGCTCAATCATCATGAGGAAAGACAATTATTTTTGGTTTATACTTAGTTTTTCATAGAAAACTTATACCAACATAGAGTCAAGCTTAGAGGGGAGAATTTAGCGATTCAATTTGCCTTGAAGTCGATGCACAATGGATAAACTCCATGAGTCATGAGATCCTTGCTTACTTGAACATAATTTCTTCCCATGAAAGAACAGATATGGAAGATTGTCGCCTTTTTTTTTTGCGGGTTCTAATGTGCTTTTTTGATAACCATGGTGTTCGGTCAGCTCGCGCACCACTTGGACAGATGAAAAGAAATTACGTAGTATTTTTACCTTCGCTAGGATTTAAACCTAAGACCTCATGGTTCTCAACCGACAACATTGACCATGAGGCCACATCCTTGGGTGCTCTAATGCAGACCTCAAAACTGCTATCAAGTGAAAATAAAATGTAGAAGCTTTTACATTAATAACTGTGAAAAGTCATTCTAGAACAACGAATTATTCAATCTGAAAATGCAGGATGTAGTTAAGACACTACCCCGAATATATTATTGAATGCAGCCGAACTTTGTAAGTAACTTTCTTCAATTCATACACAGGCTAAAAGACTGAAGTCCTAAATGTTTTATTCAAAGAATCCAATAAGTCATGTTGACTTTCTTCTTAATATAGATGTTTATAGATTTTGCAAAGCACAAATGAGCCTCACTTTTACAAGTTATCATTCTGTACTTGTTGATAGCCTCTTAACTTTATAATGGTGTTGCTCCCTTTTGATTGAAATTTGAATGCTTTCTCTTGTTGGATGAAACTGAAAATTTGGTTTTCCCCACTCAGAAAATACCTTTCCGCTCTAGCTCATTGAGGTGACACACATCGTGTTTCTTCTGAGCTTGAGCGCATTGTCCTATGGTATTCATGAAGTGCATTCATATTTTTACTATTTCACTATTTGTCATTCCCTCTTGGTTGACCTGTTGAAAACAAGATGCCGCTGGTCTGATATGGTAGATAGCAGGCTGATGAATAGTAGTAATGAGTGGTATGTACTGACCTCCTCATCCAGAGTCAAGAATTCCTTTTGTCTTTGGATAAAGTTACAATATCTCTATGCTACTTCATGGAACTCACTAATGTAAAGGGAAACAAAATCAACTTCACAGTTTGTAATTGCATTAGTATGCATACTTATATCTAGGTTAAACTTGTTTTCTTTGCAACAACAACAATATGTAATCCCACAATTGGGGTTTGGTGAGGGTGATGTGTATGAAGCCTTACCCCTACCATGTGAATGTAGAGAGGTTTTCTTGGCATGCACTTTTTTGTTGCATGGTAATGATCTTTAATACTTTTACTTGCCCTGGAGAAATGATGAAAGTTCACTTACAGAAAGATGAATCCTGTCAAGCTTGTGGAGGAGAGGGCGATCTTTTGTACTGTGAATCGTGTACTTATGCTTACCATCCCAAGTGTTTACTTCCACCACTAAAAGCTCCACTTCCTAGCAGCTGGAGGTGCCCTGAGTGTGTAGGTTCCCTTCCTCTTGAAAATTTATCTCTACTGTAAGCGTTTTTCTTTGTCACTACGGTTTACCTTGTTTTTGTAGGTAAGCCCCCTAAATGATATTGACAAGATATTGGATTGTGAAATGCGGCCAACTGTTGCTGATGATAGTGATGCTTCTAAGATGGGGTCGAAGCAAGTATTTGTTAAACAATATCTTGTTAAGTGGAAAGGATTGTCGTATCTTCACTGCATATGGTATCTCTTTGCAACAACCCTTTCTTTGCTGCTACTTTATTTGCTTTGGGTTTTGTTTGCACTTTTGACAATTTACTATTGTATGAGAGCTTCTTTTAGTCAGTGTTATCAAAGGCAAAAAACGCAAAAAAACTTTAAGGTCCACTGGGGCTTTAAGCGCAAATGAAGCATGGGTTTTAATGAAGAAAGACTCAAATGGTGAAAAAAATACAAATATGCATGCATAATCCAAGACTAATAATTATAAGTGTGAATAACTAATATACAAGCAAAGTATTTGAAAATAAATTATGCTAATGTGAAATATGAGTTGTTTAGCGTCCATAGAATTACATTCACTGACAAAGAAAAGTATGTCTTAGAGCCTTGATGATGACACTGAAGCGCATACTAAGCGAGGCAAAGCGCTTAATATGTTTTGAACCTTGCTTCAAGGCTTAAGCGAACCTCTAAAAATACTGCTTTTAGTGTGTTCAATAGTGCTTTGATTCATAGTACAACAACAACATACATAATGTAGTCCCACAAAGTGCGGTCTGGGGAGGGTAGATATGCAGACCTTACCTCTAACTCAGAGGTAGAAAGGATGTTTCTAGTAGACCCTAGGCTCAAGGAAAAAAGGTCCAAAACAGTCTAGAAAAAAAATAAACTAAAGCGAAAGCATAAAAAAACATTCTGAACAGTAATTACAACAAAAAAACCTTAATCGAAATATAAGAAATAATAGATAGTAACAGAAATCGGAAGACAAGAAACTACAGGAGCAATACCAATTCTACTAGTATGGATGGATAATAAGACAACACACTACGACCTACTAATCTCCTATCCTAATGCGTGTACTCCACAATCTCCTATCTAAGGTCATGTCCTTGGTAAGCTGTAAGCTGAAACTGCATCATGTCCTGTCTAATCACCTCTTCTGAATATTTTTTCGGCTTACCTCTACCTCTCCTGAAACCATCCATAGCCAACCTCTCACACCTTTGCAGTGGTGCATCCATGCATCTCCTCTTCATATGTATGAATCATCTTAGCCTCGCTTTCCACATCTTGTCCTCCACCGAAGTCACTCTCACATTGTCCTAAATATCCTCACTTGTAATCCTATATATCTTGGTATGCTACATATCCATCACAGTATCCTCATTTTTACAACTTTCTATCTTTTGGATGTAAGAATTCTTGATTGGCCAACACTCTACACCATACAATATAGTTGGTCTAACCACCACTCTGTAGAACTTGCCTTTTTAAGTTTTGGTGGCACTTTCCTATTACACAATATTCTGAATCCTAACCTCCATTTCATTCGTCCTACACCAATATGGTGAGTGACCATTCTTGTCAATCTCCCCATTTCTTTAGATAAAAGACTCAAAATACTTGAAACTAAATCTCTTTTGGATGTCTTGTGTATCAAGCCTCACTTCCATGCTAGCCTCATGTGTTAGGTCACTGAACTTGCACTCCAAGTATTCTGTCTCGGTCATGCTCAATTTGAACTTTTTAGACTCCAGGGTCTGTCTCCAAGCATCCACTTTAGCTCCACCCGCAGGTCTTACCAATCAGAACTATGTCATCTGCAAATAACTCACACCATGACACTTCACATTGGATTTGCCGCGTCAATTCATCCAACATCAAGACAAATAAAAACAGGCGAAGGGCTAATCCCTTGTGCAAAGCTGGGAAGTACTCCAAGTCTCCTCCCATTGTCCTTACACGGGTGTTGGCTCCATCATACATGTCCTTGATGACTCTAGTGTATGCCATAGGTACACCGTACATCTCTAGCCTCCTAGCATCTTCATAAAATCTCTCTTTGGACTTTGTCGTAAGTCTTTTCTAGGTCGATGAATATCATGTGTAAGTGCTTCTTTCTCCCCGTATACTGCTTCACCAGTCTCCTTATGAATACGAGATAAATGACTTCTGTAGTTGAGCGTCCCGTTATGAATCCGAACTGGTTCTTGGAAATAGCGGCGCCCCTCCTCACTTTCATATTACTGTTATTAAATTTTCCTTCTTTTTTTAAAAATTTTTTTTAGCCAATTGACCATTCTCAGACTAATGCTAGATTTCATTTATTTATTAAGGCTAATAGATTTTATTGCTCCTTGTTAGGAATTTTTTCTTGCGCCTAGTATGGTTTCTTCCCTTTAACCTTTTGAAAACTGCAGTTTTATGTTGTTGAAGTTATATTCTCCTATCAATTTTGCAGGGTGCCTGAAAAAGAGTTTCTGAAAGCTTACAAGTTGCATCCACGTCTTAAGACTAAAGTGAATAATTTTCATCGTCAAATGTCATCAATGACTAACTCCGAAGAGGACTATGTTGCTATTCGATCTGAGTGGACTACAGTTGACCGAATTCTTGCTTGCAGGTTATTTTAAAGAGTTGTTTAATAGATTTTAATTGAGCTGTGGGTCACTCTAAACATTTTTCTTTCAAAGCTTACATTATCTACCTTGTTATGCCAAATTTCAGTCATTTTTAGGAGAGTAGGACTTTCTCCTTGTGCTGAAATTTTCTCTCAGCTAGAAGATTTAATCTGTAAATGGAAATATGAATGTGATTGTAGAAAGAAAATTTTGTGGGAACACATGAAATGTTCATGAGCCATGGATCATAATAGCCCATAAGTAAGAATTGAGCTTTTTTCCTTTTATATTTTGGGTGAAGTAATTAAATCTTATTAGAAAGGCATCAAGGAGATGCAAAGTTACAAGGAAAATAAAGAGCTGCCTCAAGATAAAATCAGCATGAAGCTAGCTGTGCAAGAAACTGTAAACAACCCAAAAAAAAAAATCCCCAAAACCCGGTTGTGCTAGGGTTAGGGAACTAACAGAATCCAAAAAGTTATCCAAACAGGGGAAAGAAAGTGCCAACTGAAGAGAGTAGAAAGACATCTAGCCTTCGGGGTGCTAGTGGGAATTGAGATTCCATCAAAGCATCTGCAATTTCTTTCTTTCCAAAGACTCCAAAATATTAACTGCTGGGATCATCCTCCAGATTCTTTTGATGGTCTTGTCAACTCTCCAGCCTTATTCAGCTAGCAAAGGCATTTTTAATGGAAAAAGGCATAACCCATTGAAGACCAAAAATGCCATAAATTAGCTGCTATGGGGCAGTGCAAAAAGAGATGGTTAACAGTTTCATTATCCTGCTTGCAGAAGTACCATCTGTTGATGAGGATGGTTCTTTTCTTTTTAAGTTTGTCTTGAGTTAGACAGGCCTTATGTGAGGCTGTCCAGGTAAAACAGGAAACCTTTAGAGGTTGTCTGGTTCTCTAGATATGTTCCCAGGGAAAAACATCAAGGATCCCATTCAGTGAACACCAAAAAATTGTAGCTCTCCTTCACAGTATAAATCTCTTCCTTGGTGTTACCCCAAAGTAATCTGTTTGGGACTTGTTCATCTAGATTGCATTCCCCCAGAGTCTGTAGTTGTGAGAGTAGTTCATTGATCTCCCAGTCATGCAAGTTCCTTTTGGAAGTTGGGCTCCAAGGGTTGTCTACTGTGTACTGGGCAATTGTAGCATCCTTGTTAGTGACTATCTGGTATAGCATAGGAAAGAACTCCTTCAGAGCGTCACCAAGACATTTGTCTTGCCAAAATCTTATCTTGAGTCCAGTACCAACTTTTGAAAAAAACCTTAGAAAAAAAATCATCCTGGAGACTGTCATGTGTTTCCAGACCCCTGCACCATGTGTATCCCAGCTCCTCATTGGGCTCCAATGATCAAGAATGCCATGTTTGGCATTATATCCCTCCAGTATCCTGCCTCATTCTGCCCAAACCTCCAAAGCCACTTCAAAAACAAACTTTTGCTGTGTATTTTATCAAAGGAAAAAAAAACAAACTTTTGCTGTGTAGCTTTAGGTTCCTGATTCCCAATCCCCCTTGAGCCTTGGGTAGAGTGACTTTCTGTCATTTCACTAGAGAGAATTTATGAGTTTGGTTATTTCCTTTCCAAAAGAATCTTCTCCTTAGACTATCTATCTGTTTCTGAATTGAGCTTGGCATTGGAAATAGAGACATACATTAGGTAGGAATGCTATCCAAAACACTGTTGATAAGAGTTAGTCTTCCTCCCATAGATAGATACTGAAGCTGCCAAGTAGCTAGTCTTTTTTCCATCTTTTCAATTACTCCATTCCAAATCTCAGGGGATTTGAATTTTGTACCTAATGGTAAACCCAAATAAGTGGCAGGAAAAGAGCCTATGTTCCAACTAAGGATGTCAGCTAGTTTGTCCTGGTTGGGGACCTCGTTGACGGAGTATATTATGCTCTTGATCATGTTGATATGAAGACTAGAAATAGATTCAAAGACCATGAGAGTAGTATTGAGGTTGTAGACTTGCTGACTATCTGCTCCACAAAAAATTGGAGTATCATTTGCATATAACAAATGAGATACAATTACTAAGGTGGAAGGGTCCCTGCCCACCTGAAAGCCTTGGATCCGTTGTAGCTCTTTTGCCCTGCACAGCCAGAGCTCCATAGCCAGATTAAAGAGGAAAGGAGAGACTGGGTCTCCCTGCCTTGGCCCCTTTTGGGAAGAGGAAAGGGCCCACAAGGCTTCTGATAATTAGGACGGAGAACTTCACTGTTGAGATGCAGAAAAAACCCATCTAATCCACCTATCACCAAATTCCATTTGCTTTAGAATGTTGATCAGATAAGCTTAGTTTAGTTGATCAAAGGCCTTCTCTATGTCCAGTTTGCATAAGACTCCAATTCTGATTTTCTATTCTAAAACTTCATTGAAAATAATGGATGCATCAGTGATTTGCCTGCCCTACATGAATGCACTCTGCTGGCCTGAGATTAGAGAGCATACCACGTTTTTCAACCTCTCAGCTAGGGTCTTTGCCAGAAGTTTGTAAACACTGCCTATAAGGCTTATAGGCCTTAAGTCCTCTAGTTCCAATGCACCTTTCTTCTTTGGGATGAGAGCAATGAAAACCACATTGCAAGATCCTCACCATTTGACAATTCTGATGAAAGAAAGTGAGGGCTTCCATTAAGTCAGATTTGATAAAACTCCATGATTTCTGGAAAAAGTCATAGTGAAATCATCAGGGCCTGGTGCTTTTTCAGGAGCACAAGATTTTTTAAGGGCATCTAATACTTCCTGTTCATTGAAAGGTTATTCTAGTTCCTTGTTTTCTTCAGCACTAATAGTGGAGAGTCCCTCAAAAACAGCTGAGGGTCTCCAAAATTCTCTCTTTGTATGGCTTCTGGTATAAGTCTAGAATTCCTCCCTTTATCAGCTCCTTATCCTCAATTAAATCATCGCCTATCTTCAATCTATCAATTCAGTTGCCCCTTCTATGAGAGTTTGCTTCTCTGGAAAATTTTGTATTCTTGTCACCTTCTTTTAGCCATAAACATCTTGACTTTTGTCTCTGTGAGATCTCTTCAGCAATGACAATCTGTTGAATCTCAAGTTTCAGAATTAGTGACTTCACATTCTCCTCTGGGGTGTGAGTTCTTTGTTCAACAATTTGATCCAACATTCCTAGTCCCATTAGTGCTTTGTGTCTTTGAGATTCAATCTGACCAAGGCCTCTCTGTTTCATTTGGTTTGATATCCCTCTTTAGGTGTCTCTGCTTTTGGACCAGGATAAAATCAGGAGTGCCCAAAACAGAGTAAGAATCTCACAAATCTCTCACCATGTCAAGGAATCCATCTGATTGTAACCATATGTTCTCAAATTTGAAGTAAGAAGGTGTAGCTTCCGGGTCCCCGTTTTACAAAACAATAGGCTTGTGATCAGAGAACACTCTAGGCAATGTATACTGTTTAATGTCACTTCATTCAGGTGATACTAGAAATCTGTCAAATCTTGAGGCTTGGAAAGGAGCCTCCCCTCTTGACTAGGTGAATTGAGCTCCTTGAAGAGGAGGGTCCAAGTCTTGAATGGTATTAGAGAAGCCCTAAATCTTCTAGTAAGTTCCATCTTTTCTCCTCAAACCTGCATACATTAAAATCACCACCAATTACCCACAAATCAGACCACAGACCCCTGATAGCTGCTGGTTCATTCCAAAGTTCATCTGTTTTCGGATTAGTGTGAGATCCTACACCCCTGAAAGAATCCATTTAAAATCTTCATTAAGGCTTTCAAATATGCAAGATAAGGAAAAGATCCCAGCTTCAGAGTCCACATAATTCCAGACGCTTTTATCCCACATAATAAGATCCCCCCTCCCCCCCCCCCCCCCTTTTGGTTCCAATTGCCTTGAGTTCTGCCCAAGATCCACCTATTTCCCCCAAACCTGTCCGATTAAATAACTGTTCCATTCCTCAATTTTGGTTTCTTGTAAACAAATGATATATGCTCCCCATTTATTAATAAGAGACTTCAAGGTGCTTCTCTTATTTTTATTGTTCAGCCCCTGTACATTGCAAATGAGTGTTTTGAGTCTCACCTAGGGTGAGCCTTGTGAGACCTGCCCCTTTCTTTCTTACACTGCCCTCTTGAAGTCCCCAAGCCAACTTTTCAGTTCCAGTGTCTGCTTGAGCTTTAGTTTTGCTAGTGGAGTTGATGAAGATGAGCAATTTTACTTGAGACCTCATAGTGTCTGGCATATGTTTACCTTGATGTAGTAGTGCCAATAGGTTTGAGGGTTAAAATGATGCTTAGTGTTAATTAGTTTGATAAGGTGAATAATTGTATTAATATTGGGAAACTCCCCGTGTACAACAAGAAGGATGCTTAGTGGAGATATAAATTTTGTTACTCTGGATGTGATTTATGGGACAATTAACTATAACAGGAAAAAAATTGTTTGTTCGATTAACTGAACAAAATTCTTTTCTAAAACCGAAACAATTTTTTTCACAAAATTACAAACAGAGAAAAGGTTGCTCCTGCATTGACTTCAACTAAAATGAAACCGAAATTACTATTACAATAGCTTATAAACTTATAAATGTGATCACACACATTGACCCTTCCCTTTTGTGGGTACATTCCTATTAGTCTTATGCATGTTGCTTTAGGAATATTATCATAATGTTTGTAAAATTCAGGTGTAATTGTTAATCTAGTGTTCTGATTGATAGTTTTGCAAATTAAAAGAGTTGCTAATAGTTTTCTGGTTTGCAAAAAAGTCAAATGAAATTACAATTGTTTGTAAAAGCTTGTGTCCAAACAGAATATTTTTATCAAGACCTTTTTGAAAGAACTCTTTTAAGAAATATGTCGAAAAATGGTCTAACTTAGATCTAATTGAAGAGCGGGGGGTGAAGCTATAGTTTTGCGGATGCTATTATAAGGATCAACCCCAAAAGTTAGTTCATTAGGCGAGATTTACCCAAAATCATATAAGGAGACAACAACCAATTTTCTCAACTAATGTGGAATATTCTAACACCATTACATGCCCAGAGTTGGATATTTGGAGCCTGAACTATATAACATGAGAGTAAACGTTGGGTAAACCTAGAGTAAGAATGGATCTGACATGCAAAGAAAATGAATATTAGGCCTAACTCAACCCAAAAGATAGCTCATGCTGAGGATTCTTCAACAACATATAGGGAGACAACAATTTCTTTCCTCATCTAACGTGGGGCACAAAACAGTTAAGGCCCCCAGTACGCCTGTTGCTGGACACATAACGTATGCATTTGATGCTCTTGGCTTTATTCTTTACCTTCCCTTCCTTTTAAAAATTAAGTTCCTGCTACCGTGTGGGATGAGTTTTTAAGAAGTGAGTGTTAAAGCTCTGAATTTGTAAAAATTATATTGTTAAACTGCTTTTCGATTAGTGGAAAGTTTTATTAACAAACATCTAGTCAGCGAAAAATATATCTACGGGTTGTGTATATTACTTAACCTGAGTTATTTAAGCATGTCTAGCTATCAACAGAACACAATATTCTCTCCTACACGAAAAATAAAAGTCAAAATGAAAAAAATCTTTTAATGCTTTCTGTTGAGCTAAGACACTTCCTACCCTGTTCTTACTATTTATTTCTCTCATTCCATATACCCCAAAAGAGACGCCAATGTACATTTACCAGGCTGCCATTCTTTCACTTCCAATCCTTTGTAATCTCCTACAGTCCTACTCATGTTTTTTTTTTTCTCGATTGTCCTTGGTAACAATCATGATATGTTAAATAACAAGAATACAAGGATAAGCAGCTGCAAAGCCAACCTGCACTTAGAGTTCTTACAATTAAATTATGGTGATTTCCATAACGAAAATAGCAAACTATAAAGTAATCTCATTTGAGAAAGTTTGAGTTCTATGAACAGTGTGCTCCAATGTGAATCACCTTCTTTTACATTGTCGGGTGGTTTGTTGTTTATGGTGGGAAATTCTGAGATAGTTGAGATTTATGTGGTGATGTGGGTGATGCTGGGCACTGTGAAAGAAACAGTGTTTAGTTGGGCCTTTAAAACAAGGAAGAGAAGATGCAGGGAATGAGATGTTGCTCCTCTGCACTTATGTGGATCATATGGAGAGAGAGAGAGAGAGGGGAATAAGAGAGCTTTTGAGGGAGTAGAGAAAGACTTTATACACTTAAGGAATAGCCTATTTCCTTATTTCTTTTTGGTGCACCCACGAGATTCCTACATGTATAGATGATTGGGTGCTATTTGTAGAATATAATTTCTTGTAAGATTTTCTATTTTTTGATATATTTCTTGTATACGGGCAAACTTTTGCCCTTTTTAATAAAATTTATTACTTTGTCAAAGAAAAGATGACAGTGTGCTCCTATCAAGAGCTAATGTAAGCCTTAAGAATTAAGATTCATCGAACTAAGTGAAATTTATTTTTGTAAATCTGTATATTGTACCAAATATTTTATTTGTGATAATTGTTCTTATTGCATTTTGCCACGTATTGGAAATCTTGGTATATTGTCAATTCTTTGAGCGATTTAGAGAGTTGTATACTACTTCAATTATTGCATTAAAGATTTCGGTGCTAATGAAATATTGTGATGGCTTTTGTGGAAATATAAGCTACTAAGTGGCCAAAATGTGCTAGAATCAGTTCTGGAAACAGAGATGGTGTAGCAATGTTCACCTATGTGAAGCTTTTCTGACCATATAACATATCTAGCCTAGGTTTCTTTTAGAATTTATCTCTGTAGGTAAGATAGGTTATGTTTGATGCTCGTGGTTTTTTTTTGCTAATACAAAAATATCCCCCCTTTTTTGTGGTTCTGAAAGAACAAAAGAGCAATGTATAAATTTTAGCAGAAACTGTTTTGCTTATGGCACATATTTTTTTGAGTTTATTTTTCTTAAATAATTCATTTGTGGTGTATTATTTGGAAGTTAGACTGAGTTTCAGGTTAAATTGCACTAAGTAATTGCTATTGTACTTACAGGGGAGAAGGTGAAGAGAAAGAGTATCTTGTAAAGTGGAAGGAGCTTCCTTATGATGAGTGCTACTGGGAATTTGAATCGGACATTTCTTCTTTTCAGCAGGAAATTGAACGATATCATAGAGTTCAGTCTCGAGCGGACAAAGCTTCTTCAAGTAAACAAAAAAGTTGGCCTAACGAGACCACTGAATCAAAACTGAAACCCAGAGAATTTCAACAGTATGAAAGGAGTCCCGAATTTCTTTCTGGAGGTATCCTCGATTTTCCTTTTTCTAAAATCATTGTATTCATCTAAAAGAGTTCTATTAATCTTCATTTTGGTTGAAATAAAGGCTCACTGCATCCGTATCAGCTTGAAGGGCTGAATTTCCTACGCTTTGCCTGGTCTAAACAAACACATGTGATACTTGCAGATGAAATGGGGCTTGGTGAGTTTATTTTTGTTCTTCCCCTGTTTCTAGTCCTTTTTCATATATGTGACTTCTAGATGAATTAGTGTTACTACTCGTCTCGTCGCATATAGTTTCTTCTATAACTCTGTGGTGTTATTCTTTTCTGATGCATTATAAGGCTTGCAGGCAAAACAATACAGAGTATTGCATTTCTAGCCTCTCTTTTTGAAGAGGATATCTCTCCACATTTAGTAGTTGCTCCTCTTTCTACATTGAGAAATTGGGAACGGGAGTTTGCCACTTGGGCCCCTCAAATGAATGTGGTAAGTTGGGATTCTTTTTGATTTCTATCATGAATATTTGATATACTTTTCCTAAGGAGAAGTGATGCTGTAGGTTATGTACGTTGGTTCTGCACAAGCTCGTGCTGTTATTAGGGAATATGAATTTTTCTCTCCCAAATATTCTAACAAGATCAAGAAAAAGAAATCTGGTCAGACAGTTGGTGAAAGTAAGAAAGATAGAACAAAATTTGATGTCCTTCTGACATCATACGAAATGATCAACATGGACTCTGCCTCTTTGAAGCCTATAAAGTGGGAGTGCATGGTAATTGCTTTAATTCTCAAGTGTATTGTTTCTTGTTTTATGTTTTTTTTCTTGTGGGTGCTGACACTCGTATTTAGATTGTTGATGAAGGTCACCGTCTCAAAAACAAGGATTCAAAGTTGTTTTCTTCATTGAAGCAGTACTCTAGTAGACATCGTGTCCTTTTGACTGGAACTCCTCTTCAGGTTTGTCTGTAATGCATTCTACGTAGGTGTTTTTTTCTAGATATCTCGTTACTCATACTATTTAGTCTTATACTGCATCAACCAAACAAAGCAAACTTTCTCTGAGTTGTCACTCTTCATCTGTCTTTCACATTTTTGACTAGACATTCTACTGCTATGGTCATATTCTCCTAGCACTTTTATAGAAGGAACACCATTGGTGAAGGGAGAGGTGGGAAATAAGTTCGCCAATGTTCAAGATGATCATATGTTAGTGGTTACCTTAGTTATGGAAATGAATCAAATCTAATTAATTCTAACTGATCAGAAATTGCTTCCTTTTAATTATTCTCTCAAGGAAAAATGCTCCTAGGCACAATTTCCAAGTCTTTTCTCTCTCCTACTTCTTAGGACTGCAGATTACTCTTTCCGCTGTGTTTTCACCAGAATCAGGCCTTTTCTTTCTCAACCAACAGTTATCACGCACTGTGATTACTGAGAAATACCATTTTCCGAGGAACTTCTGTAACCTCATGGGGGAAAATAGAATTTACTTCACAGCTGGATTAAAATCCTTTGATATCATCCGATGGACCTCTGGCAAGGAAGTTTGGTTCGACTGGATAGAGAGAAGCAGATACATGATGAGAAGAATAACACTTGGTAAGGAAGTGATGGAGTGGATGTGTTTTATCCTAAAAGAAGCTTCCAATGACAACAAGAACCTTGTGAGAAGATGGAGGACAAGGTACCAGGTGGCTTAATATTTGGTACTAAGAAGTACAATGCACATGGAAAGTACACGAGTATCTTGTCTCTCAAGGGTGAAGATAGGTCAGTTATCATTTTGCCAGAGGCAGCCTTCAATGCAGGATGGAGAGACATAGCTTTTAAGATTGAAAACTTCATTGAAAGCACCCCCCAGTTGACTTTAAAGGCCCCTCACAGAATGTCTAACATTAACTTCCCCTATGCCAAGGTAATTGAAGATAGTAAATGGCGGCCTACAAGGTCGCAAGTATCAATAAAGTGTAAAGCAGACAACTCAATCATAGCTTGTTGCCAGTTGATTAGTAGTAGTGGTGTAGGAGGATCACTGTGTCTTTTGCTTCTCACCAAAGAGAATATAGTCATTCATTATCTTTATCTTATCAAGAAAAAGAATATTGTCATTCATCGTCCTTTCAGGAGTGTCTGATAATTGGAACGACCCATAGAATTTTATCATTTATCTAAAACATTTAACTCACATCCAGCATTTCTCATATTAATATTATTGTAACAACAATAACAACAGCGAGACAATTAGAATAGCAGTAATAATAATATTAGTGAACAACTCATTCTCAAAAAAAAATCAAATTTAGTGCCAATAATAGCAATCATTGTATTTGTAGTACTGAAAATGACAATACTAGTACTAGTGGCAGAACTAATTATTATGATATTAATAGTAATTGTTAATGTTTTGATCAGGTAATAATAATTGTTATTATCATGAGCATCATCATCGTGATCTCATCACCATCATCTGTTATCTGCAACTAATGGTTGAAATGCAAAACTAACTTATATTAGTCATGACCCTCCTTTTTTCCCGTCTTTCAGAACAATCTGGATGAACTTTTCATGCTTATGCACTTCCTTGATGCTGGGAAGGTTGGTGCTACCACAGATTTCTAGAAGCAGCTTGTATCTAACCAATTTACATGTTGATTTATTGTGATGTGAAATTTATATGGAACTTGATTGCAGTTTGGAAGCTTGGAGGAATTCCAACAGGAATTTGAGGATATTAGTCAGGAAGAACAGATTTCAAGGCTTCATAAAATGCTGGCACCCCATCTGCTGAGAAGTATAAATCTCAAGCTTTTTTTCGTGATTTGTCATTAGATGTATAAGTAGTTTATCATTTACATTGATTTGTGGAAGGAGGCGTAATCGGGGTGTTCCAACATGCTACTCATAAATCTTTGCTTGATTCCGAAATTGTCAGTCTTTGTAGTAAGCTGTAAAGTCTTTGCAAACTGCAATACAGAGACCATAGTTATATCATATTAAACAAATTTGTATTGTTTGTCTTTCCATTAAATATGCTGTATCTTATACACTTTTGGGGATGGGTGGTCAAACAACTAAGAATTAGATGCCAAGTTCTCCTTGCTATCTTTTTTCATTGGAAATTCTATCTTGTTGGCCTCCTCTCAAATCAACCACAACATGATGAGATGACTGTATTCTGCTGTTCTCCTGGAGTCCCACATGCATGCTTACTCCTGGGTAACTCATAGGTACAGATTACAATGCTGTACCAGTGAAGTGGGTTAAGTTTCTGAAGGTTTTGTACATCTTTCTGATTAGCCGGGCTCATTCAGTACATGTACTTACAGTTCCATAGTGAAGCTTATAGTTAGGTTCTGAAAAAGGTTCATGGACTGGGGCAGTGCTTCAAGAAATATGATCCAGTTCATCTTTATTTGGAACTCTTGAGCTATCTTGTAAGTGTGTTTGGTTGGCTGCAGGGGTCAAGAAAGATGTCATGAAGGAGCTGCCTCCTAAAAAGGAGCTCATTTTGCGAGTGGAATTGAGTAGCAAGCAGAAAGAATATTACAAAGCAATTCTGACACGTAACTTCCAGATACTGGCTCGCAAGGGAGGTGCTCAGGTGCTCCAGCTTCTTCTTGTTTGATATATCCTTATTGTTCTGTAACAGGAATTCTGACCTTGGTTGATGCTTGTCTATCAGATTTCCCTCATAAATGTGGTTATGGAACTACGCAAGCTCTGCTGTCATCCATTTATGTTAGAAGGTGTTGAACCAGAGGATACTAACGAGTTTACCAAGTATATATCTTATCTTTTATCAATTTCATTGATTTCTTGCCTGCAGAAAATCAAGTTTGTTGTAATTTAATAGAGGAATTTTGTGGCCCCTCTAGTTATTAGCTAAACTATAATCGGCCTCCATCATTCTGGTCATAGTTCCAGCCTTTTAAGTTTCCAAGAAGCGCCCTCCATTATTCTGGTCATAGTTCCAGCCTTTTAAGTTTCCAAAAACGGCGCCTTTGTCAGTTGTTAATGAAAATCTAGAAAAGGTGTTACAAATTGGCTCTGTTATTTACCTTATAAAAAGAACAAAATAAAAAATAATTAAGAAGGTAAGTTGAAGTCTATCTTTTCTCTTTGTTAATGAAGGAATATAGCATGCAGAGGGTGATGGTCAACCATCTGTGGTAGGGGTGGAGTAGGAGATACGTGATTTATGAAGGGAATCTGGGTTCAATTCAGGCGAGGGTTGTTGTTCCCTGTGACCGGGATAGAGGCAGAGAAAAGAAGGTGGTTTCCAGTCTTTCCAAGAATTAAAAAAGGGAAACACTGTCAGCAACTAGAGCAGGTAGAAGAACAGCATATTTTAAGACGAAGAGATGTGGTAGTGAGGGCTGTGACCAAGCCGATGGGAAGGGGAAAAGTTGTACAGGGGAAATGATAGGGGGTGCAGTTGTGAGAAGATGAAAAAGGCTGTGGGGGCTAAGGGAAGGTGGTAACGGTGGCTGCTCTAAGTAGAGACATTGATGTTAGATGGAGGGGCGATAGGTTAAGTGCGAGTGTTCTCTTCTCGCTTTCCTGGTTGTGTCAGAGTGATGTCTTGTTAAATAAGTAGCTTTTGCTATGCTGCTTGGATTCTCCGAAACTGTTGTCCCGCCAGTGTCGGATCCTCAAAATACTACTTTTGAAGGATCCGACTCACACCCAACAGTATTTTTGAGGAGTCCGTGCAATATATGCATTTTGTTCCTTTTTCAACTTTTATTTTAATGTCTCCACGTCAAAGTGCCAAATTTCCCTAGAAGAAAAATGTTTAGTGCGATTCTTCTATTTTCTTTATGATGATACCATTTAATTTGGACAAAATCTGTCAGTGTTAATCTGGAAAATATGGGTGGTCAAAGGAGTTTCATATGATCATTAGGGCCTAAAGTGCGAAAATTCTTCTTTTAGGAACTGGAATGTTATGTATTGCCTAGGCAATATTATATTGCCTAAGCACTAATATTGCCTAGTGAGATCGTTGATGATTCTACCTGAAACGAGGGTGTGCTTAGAGCTTTTTTTAGTAGAAAAATGTTTGATTTTGAGTTCTTTCAACCAACTATCTTATCTGCACCGTGGATCGTTTTGATTTGGCAGACAGCTGCTGGAATCTTCTGGAAAATTACAACTGCTAGACAAGATGATGGTTAAGCTTAAAGACCAAGGTCACAGAGTTCTTATATATTCACAATTTCAGCATATGCTCGACTTGCTAGAAGATTACTGTACCTATAAAGTAAATATACTAGTTCATTATATTATGTTACACCTGGTTTGGTATTCATCTGTATTATCTCATAATTTGATGCATTTACCTGTTAATGTTTGTAGAAATGGCACTACGAGCGGATTGATGGAAAAGTTCCGGGGGCAGAAAGACAAATCCGAATTGACAGATTTAATGCAAAGAATTCTTCAAGATTCTGTTTCCTGCTATCCACTAGGGCAGGAGGTTTAGGAATTAATCTTGCAACTGCTGACACAGTAATTATTTATGACAGGTAATATTATATTCAAGAATACCTTATCAAAAGAATAAAATAATACTTTTTATATTCGAGAATTCTGTCTCTCTCTTGCTCACTCTCTATGCCATAGCTGCTGGTCTCAACTTGCATAGCACTTATTCCTGTAATTCTCGGATCAATACAGTACTTTGCTGCTTCAAAATTGAAGCATGCCATCGATCAATCACCTCAGCCTCAATGTTGTAAAGACTTCCGTCAAAGCCTAATAGGTCAACATGTTTCATATCCACACGTCTTGAGTCAATACTCTAATTTTCCCTTCGAAAACATCAAGGATTTGCCTCCTTGACCGAAAGCATTTCGTGTCATATGCCATTGATCACTTGGCAACATGTTTATAAAAGCATCCATCAAAGCTAATAGGTCACAGTCTTTGATATTCACAACTCTTTCATTTTCAGGAATAAAGCAATAAAAACTGCATTTTGGCTTTAATCCTTGGCTCATAGACTTCCTACTCTGTATGATAACTCAATTTACACCTTTGATATTCTGGAGTCTACTAAAACTGCACTGTTGAGAGTAGGTATCTATCTCATCCTCCACTTGTACACTTTCTTGTTGCAAGTGATAATATCTCATCATTCAGCTTTTTGCGATACACATCATATTTCCATCAACTATAGTTTTTTCAAATAAATTTTGTGGTCTATTTTTTTTTGTTTTGATGAAGAACGAGAATTTCATAGATGGAATCAAGAAGATGCAGTTATTTTTTTTTTTGTAATGGTAACATTCTATATATTAACTAACAGGTATACTATACCAAACTTATAGTCCCCCAAAACAGACAATTACAAAATATAGCAGACTTCCTTCCTATGTTGCTTCTTACAAAAGGAGGAGGAGCACAAAAGGTTATCAGCCATAGCTACAAAAACTAAGCTAATGCTGAAGAGCTGATAGGTCCAAAAAATTAATGGGACAATTTACATGGGAGAGACTGCCAATTATACATCCTTAAAAGACACCTAGTCTTAAGAGCATAAGTGGGAACTGAAATCCCATCAAAATATCTGCAATTCCTTTCTGTCCAGACATACCAAAAGATACAGGCAGGAATCATCTTCCAGATTTTCCTGATAGGGACTTATCAACTTCCCATTGAGACCGGCATTCATAGGGATCTTTATACTTTGTGGCACGGCCCATTTGAGACCAAAAACAGAGAGAAACATTCCCCAGATATCTGTAACAACAGGACAATGTAACAAAAGGTGTCTATTTGATTCTGAGTTTTGGAGGCACATGAAGCATCTATTGACAGTCTGGATGTTTCTTCTGTTGAGGTTGTTCTGTGTGAGACAGGCTTCATGTAGGGCTATCCAGTTGAAACATTTGATCTTAGGAGGCAGCTTAGTTTTCCAGATATATTTCCAGGACCATCTGCCAATTATCACATTGAAGGGGCATAAATAGGAGTAGCCTTCCTCAACTGAATAGAGACCATCCTTCTATTTCAGACTGTCAGAAATTCCTGGCTTGACAGTGTGTTCTTCCAATTTAGGCCATAAGTTCATAAGGTGTGGAAAATCCAATCTTTAATATTCCTTCTGAAATATATTTTTCAGCAGTTCTTTTGCCAATTTTGAGAGATGGTGGAGTTCTGATCTTGAGCTAATTGGTACAAGCTTGCAAAATCATTCTTTAGTATAGACCCCTTCAGCCATCTGTCCTCTCAGAATGATGTTGGTGCCACTTCCCAGTTTTAAGGAGGTTTTTAGGGAGAACTCACTCCATAGTTTTAAGGAGGTATTTAGAGAGAACTCACTCCATAGGTCCCCTATTAACTAGGACCTAGTATTTGACAGTGGTAATACAAATCCTCATCCATCTTATCCACCTCTCTTCAAAGCTCATTTCTTGAGCATTGCTAGAAGATGGAACCAATTAACTTAGTCAAAAACTCTCTCCACATCAAGTTTGCATAGACTACTAGGGTTTCCACTCTTGAGCTGAGAGTTTTAACCTCATTGACTAACAGGGAAGCATCAATGGTGACTGCATTGGATGAATGCATTTTGTACCCTGACACCAAACCTCCTACCACTTTTTGGAGTCTTTCAGCTAGTAGCTTGGCCACTATCATGTATACACTTCCAATCAAACTTATGGGCCTGTAGTCCTTGGGATCAATGATTCCTTTTTTTTTTTTTTTGGATATCAAGCAATGAAAGAAGCATTACCTGACCTCACCATATGACAATGCTGATGAAAATAGTTGAGGGCAGCCATCAAATCCATTTTGATGATCATCCATGCCTTTTGGTAGAAGGCCATTGTGAAATCATCGAGGAAAGTGGCTGTCTGGTGTAGAGCCTTGATAGTGGAAACTACCTCTTGTTCCTCAAAAGGATTCTCCCATCAGTCCTTGTCCTCCTCTGAAATGCTTGCTAGAGCCTCTAATCTTGAAGTAGGTCTCCATTGTTCAGCTTCAGTGTAAAGTTTTTGGTAATAATCAAGAATCTCCCCCTTTATAAGATCCTTGACCTCAACTATCTCAGAATTTACCAAAGGTCTATCAATACAGTTGTTTCTTTTCTGTGAATTGGCAACTCTTTGGAAAACTTGGTGTTCCTGTCCCCTTCCTTTAACCAGAGGCATCTTGATTTCTGGCTCCAGGAAATCTCCTCTGCTTTGGAGAGTTGTTGTATTCCTGTTTCAAGTTGAGCATTTTATTTTTCTTCTCTACACTTTGCATCCTGCCTTCTGTTGACTGTTCAAGTACTATAAGTTCATCAAGTATCTTGCTCTTTCTGACCTCTACCTTGCCAAAGACTTCCTTGTTCCAGTTGGTGATCTCTCTCTTAAGTAGTCTTAACTTCTGGACGAGGATAAGTCAGGATTACCATGGGGATCGTAGCTCTGCCACCAACCTGCCAACTTCTCTATGAAACTTCTGTTTGAAGCCACATGCTTTCAAACTTGGAATAGGAGGGGGCACCTCCCGGTCCCTATCTTTAAGCAATGGAGGTTTATGGTTCTTTAAGCAATGGAGGTTTATGGTTTGAAATAACTCTGCGAAGAGCTGTTTGCTTCACTGCTTTGAAACACTCATTCCATTCACTGGGGATGAGGAATATGTCTATACTGAAGGCCTGAAAAGAATCACCACCCTTGGACCAGTTGTAGTGTGCTCCTTGCATAGACTGATCAATGATGTCGAGGTCTTGAATAAAATCTGAGAAGCCCTCATTGTTCTGGATCTCCTGGTACAGTTGTGTCTCTCACCTTCCTACCTACATACATTTAAATCTCCTCAACTACCTTATTTTCATTCCAAATTCCCTTGATAGCCGTCAATTCATTCCACAATTCTTCTCTGTCAACATTAGAATGTTCCAGATATACCCCTGAGAAGCACCATCTAAAGCCATCCTGGGTGCTTTCAAGAATACAGGAGACGGAGTGAGAGCTATGATGAGTCTCTAAGCAGCTCCAATGCCTTCAATCCACATGATTATAATAGCCCTTCTAGTCCACATGATTTCACTTCTTTCTAATCAACCCATCTTTTGTCCCAAATTTGCCCAGAGAAGTTAACAGTTCAATTCTCCATTTTGTTTCTTGAATGCATTAGATGTCAGTGTTCCATTTACGTACCAAGGAACCAAGAATGTTCCTTTTGTTATTATTATAAAGGCCCCTCACATTTTTTGGTCTATTAGAGTTGGCATTGGAATGCTATTATCATTCCCTTTCTTCAGCGAAGCAATTCTAGATTCTTATTGCCAAAAAAGTCCCTTGTGCAATCACCTTAACCGTAAATTCCACATTCAATCCATCTTTCATTTTCAATTCAGCCTCATTTAGTTTCTTTTATTTATTTCCCTAATTTTTTTGATGAGGTAAACGTATTTTATTCATAAACAAGGTAAAAAATATGACGATATACAAGGGGTATACCAAAAGGTAAAGAATCTTAAAAAGACATGATTCTCTACAAACTCTACCCATTCTTGTATACAACAAGGAACTTTATGGGTGCACCAAAAGAAAATAAGTGACCGGAGAGGTCTTGAATTTGAGTCTCACCCCCTCCAATTATCAAAATGAATTTCCACGTGCTTGGCTATGAAAAAGTCTTAGTCTGACACGTGAGGGGGCCTGTGAAGACATAATCAAGTTAGCATTGTCAAAGACGCTTAGCACGGAAACTTAGGGTAGACCTTTGCCTCACTTCTGTGTAGGTAAGGACAAAGTTAGAGGCCAAGGTATGGGTTGGTGGTTCAAACACTATATTTGTTTTAAGAAATTCATTTAATATGTACAAATTATTAATTTAGAATCCAGTAACTTAAAAGGGCTAGAATCCTGAACCCATAAGCTTCAAACTCTGGCTTCGCCTCTATGTAGGTAAGGCCCGAAGTCATGCGCGAGTTCTATCTTGAATCGAGCGATGCTAAACAAATATAATCAACGAAAAATGTATTAGCTGTTAAGAAAAGTATTATGGATGAAGGCACATTTCCCTAGAAGAACTCTCTCCTACTTCCTAGGAGGAAGGAAAACTTCCATACCATCGGCGTTTTTCTGGCCGGAATAAGCAAGTGCAATGGGGGAAAACAGGATTTACTTCAACGCAAGTTTCAAATCTTTCGATATCACTAGATGGTCAGAAGGTGGGGATTGTTGGTATGAATGGGTGGAAAGGAGCCGCAATAGGATGAGAAGATCAAATATGAGCACAAAGATTGTGAGGTGGATCTGTGCTATATTAAAGGAAGCAGCTAAAGATAACAGTAAGGCAATTAGGAGGTGTGAAACTAAGGAGGAACGGGCAGAGTTTTTCTGCACAAGGAAAACGAATGAATATGGGAGGTATATGAGCATTCTATCTTTCGAAGCAATGGACAGGATAGTTATTATTATTCCAGAGTTAGCCATAAAAGCAGGCTGGAGAGAAATAGCACTTAAGTTAGAAAAGTTCATTAAATGCCCTAATCATGAGATGATGGTGGGATGTCCCAGTCTTCTTGAAGGTACTTGCACATATGCTGGAGTAGCAAGTGAGAGTAAATGGCGCGACAACTCTCTACAAGTCGACAATTAATGCTAGAAAAGAAGGCATTCTTGTCACGGAACCCCCTGGGGCAAGAGAAGTGGACATCTTAAGAGGTGCATTGTCGGAACAGTTACTGGAGGAGACATGGAGTTACCCACGTTATCAGACATCAGAAGATGGAGTGCGATAACGTGGAAAGGTGTGTTCGGGGTAAATATCTATGAGATGGCAAATAATGAGTTCCTTTTGAGCTCCCGAACCGAAATATGGCAGAACAGATTGTGCGGAAGGAATGGAGATGGAAGAAAGAAAGTTCAGATTTCAACGGTGGAACCCAACATCGGGATGTGTGCCAATGATATAGCACATGGATTCGAGCGTTAGGGGTACCACTCCATCTTTGGTCACAAAAAATATTCAAGGAAATGGGTAACCTATACGGTGGCTGGATATCGACGGAGGAGGAGACAAACCTGAGGAATCATCTAAAATGGGCATGAATTCAGATAGCAGGGGATGGACAGAACTGCCCCAACGAGGTGATGATATAGAGGGACAAGATCAAATTTTACATCCCCATTTGGGTGGAGCAGACAGTCCGGTATCACAGAGTCACGACGACGACGATGGAGCAGGTCAAAGAACCTGGAGGTCCGAATCGTGTAAATACCTTGTGGGCAGAGGATTTACCTGTGGCAGGGAAAAGGCAAAGTTACATGCAAAGGCACGTGGGGTCTCAGTTGGGCCACGTGGGTCAGCTAGAGACAGCTGTTCCAAAGAGAAGAGGCACACGTGACTGGGAGGAGGGGATTCTAGAGTCACCCTCATTCATTGGGCCACGACAGGAGACCCAAATAGGCCAAATAAGTGGAATGGGCCAGATGTAGCGGCTGGAATTATTTTTAATAACTTAACAAGCCCACAACACTTCAGCACTTTTGACCCTTTCTCAGAAGCCTTTAAGGGTCAGAGTGCGGTGATGGAACCTGCAACATGCGAAGGGAAGAATGGTTAGGTAAACTTGACATCAGAAGATAGACATCCAGACATGCAAGAAGGAGATTTAAGAGAGAAACCCATAGTATACACCTGTAACAACATGTTGGAAAAGGGGTCACAGAGTGGGGAAGAACATCAACTCACAATGAGCAGGCAGATGGAATCTGAAATTGAGGTATGGGTGGCGGAAGATGCAGAACCTTTATAACAGGATCAGAGTTTGGCCATACAAAGGGAGAAGGAGACAACGACATGGGTAAGGCAAAACCTAATCAAACTGGGGAAAATTTTTGGGGTTGATTTCCAAGGGCTTGAGGAAGAAGCACTGGAACTTCTCATGCAAATTGACATCTGCAGGCAGGCAAGGAAGATGGAGAACGAAAACATTAGCAAAAGACCCAGATACAAAGGGACAAAAGAACTCAGAGGCCTCATCACTTTTGATGTGAATTTCAAAGGCGAGGGGTAGAGGGTCAAGGGGAAGAAGGAAGCAGTTTACAATGAAGCTCAAATTGGTGACATGGAATGTGAGGGGACTTAATAGTAGGGATAAAAGAAGGATAGTCAAGAGTCTGATTTACACCTGGAAGGCAGACATTATATGTTTCCAGGAGTCCAAATTAGAAGGGGATATAAGAGAGATTATTAAAGAACTATGGGGTGGAAGATGGGTGAAATATGCATACTTGCAAGCCAGCGGTACCAGAGGGGGAATCTTGATGCTTTGGGACAGCAGAAACTGGAAAGGGGAAATTCTAGAAATTGGGTCCTGTACTCTGACGTGCAAGTTTGAAGCTCTTTCACAAGACTTCGAGTGTCACATAACTGGAATATACGCTCCAAATTGTAGAACTGAAAGGGAACAGGTGTGGGGGGAATTAGGCGCTATGAGGAGTCTGTTTGAAAGATCATCTCTATTTGTGGGGATTTTGATGTTACAAGATTCCCATCAGAGAAGAGAAATGGTAACAGAAGAACACCAACCTTGGAAGATTTTTCTGATTTTATTGAAGACATGGAACTGCTAGACCTGCAACTGGAAGGAGGAAGTTTCACCTGGTTCAAGGGAGACAACAACTGTACTGCCTCTAGATTAGATAGGATATTCCTAAGAGTGGGATAATAGTTTCAGCAACATAAAACAAACACTGCTGCAGAGGTTGATTTCTAACCATAGCCCTGTTCTACTGCAATGTGGAGTGTGGGATCAAAATAAATCTTATTTCAAATTTGAAAATTGGTGGTTGAATACTGAGGGTTTTGAAGACAGGATCAGGAATTGGTGGAACTCTTTCGAGTTCACAGGCAAGCCTGATTATATTCTTGCTTTTAAACTCAAAGCTTTAAAAGGAAAGCTCAAAGAATGGAGCAGAACCTGTCCGGGTAATCTAGGTAATGCAAAAAGCTCAGTTGCTGAATCAACTGGCAGCTCTAGAGGAGATCCAGAAAGACAGAACCTTGACAAAAGAAGAATCAGTGAGAACGGATTCCCTTCTGATGGAGTATGAGGAAAATATCTAGAATGAAGAAGTGGCTTGGAGACAAAGGTCTAGGGCTCTATGGCTCAAAGAAGGTGATAGGAACGCTAGTTATTTCCACAAGGTTGCTAATGCACACAGGAGGAACAACAACATTGATTAACTGGAAATTTTAGGTGAAATTATAAGTGACCCAGCAAGAATCAAGGGGGAGATTACTGAATTCTATCAGAGATTATATTCAGAAACTCAAGACCAGAGACCATCCTTCAATTTGCCAAACTATCCTGTTTTAACTGAAGCTGAAACAAAATCACTACAAGGTGATTTTGAGGAACAGGAAGTGTATTCTTGTTTGAAGATGTGTGCTACGGATAAAGCCCCAGGCCCGGATGGTTATACAATGGGTTTCTTTATCAAATGTTGGGGAATATTGAAGAGGGACATCATGGATACCTATATGCCATGCTAGGATGAGCTAGACTTTCAACAGCATAAGCCACCTCCCAAGCGGCTTCCCTCCAGTGCCTTTGACTACTGCAGATTCAATAGCACCGATTATGAACCCGGAAAGAGAAGGAACTTCCACTCACACGAAATTTTCGAGAAAAGTTTCAATGCTACATACATAGCTCTAATTCCAAAGAAAACAGATGCCAAGGAGTTGAGAGACTTTAGTCCCATCAGCCTTATAGACAGTGTCTATAAGCTTCTCTCGAAAGTACTCACAGAGAGAGACTGAGAAGAGTCATCAGCAAGCTGGTAGATACAAAACAAGCTGGTAGATACACAACAGATGGCCTTTATTAGGAACAAACAAATTATGGATGCTGTGCTAATAGCCAATGAAGCGGTGGACTCCAGAATTAGACAAGGAAGGGCAGGTGTTCTATATAACTGTACATCGGAAAGGCCTACGACCATGTAAATTTGGAATTTCACCTAAGAATACTCTCCTGTATGGGTTTTGGAACAAAATGGATCAAATGGATTAGGTACTGCATTTCAACTGTCTGATTCTCTATCCTGATAAATGGCTCACCTGAGGGCTTTTCACAGCACAAAGAGGTCTGAGGCAAGACGACCCTATGTCTCCATTTCTTTTTATTATAGTAATGGAGGGTTTGAACAACATGATAAAGGTGGCAAGAGATAAAGAATGGATTAGGGGCTTTCAGGTAGCAACAACTGCAAACACAAATTCCAATCCAAACCAGAACGAATGACAATATGGAGATCACACTCCAGCTGATGACACACTTATTTTCTGTGATGCTGATGAAGGATAGCTAAGGCTTCTGAGAGTTGTCTTAGTGCTTTTTGAAGGAGTATCTATTTTTCACATAAATTGGAGGAAGAGTCTGTTATTCCCAATTAATGTGGTTCCCGACATGGAGGAGATGGCTAGGATCCTGGGGGGAGAAGTAGGTTCACTACCTACCATTTACCTGGGCTTACCTTTAGGGGCCAAATCAAAGTCCAGGAATATCTGGAATTCAATTATTGAGAAGTATGAGAAGAAGCTAACTAGGTGGAATCTCAGTATATTCCGTTTGGAGGGAGAGTCACTCTCATCAACTCAGTTCTGGATGCCTTGCCAACCTATATGATGGCTTTATTCCCTATTTCAGATGGAATTATACAGAGACTTGACAAGATTAGAAGGGATTTTCCATGGAATGGAAACAAAGACAAAACAAGTTTTCATTTGGTCAAATGGTGTAAAGTCTTGAGGGGCAAGAAGTAAGGGGGGTCTTGGCATAAGGAATTTGAAGCTATAGAGCAAGGCCCCGAGACTGAAATGGTTGTGGAGATATTCCCATGAACCTGGAGCTTTTGGGGAAGGATTGTCAAGGCAAAGTATGGTGAGGAGACTAAGTGGACCACAAAAGAGATGTATACAACCTATGGTGTCTCACTGTGGAGATCTATAAGAGTACTCTGGCCAATAATGAGAAATCACACTACCATCAAGGTTGGGAATGATCAAAACACTTCCTTCTGGGAGGATAAATGGCTGAGCAACAGTAGTCTAAGGGAGTTATTCCCTGAGATTCATGAGCTGGCTCTACATCAACAAAAGAGCATAGCTGATACATGGACTACTCAAGGTTGGGACATCCAATTCAGGAGGAATTTCAATGACTGGGAGATAGCCAAACTGGCTGATTTTTTTAAAGTGTTGGAAGGATTCAAAGGCACACAGGAAGAAAGTGACAAGTTATGGTGGAATGAAAATAACAAAGGGATTTTCAAAGTGAGCCATGCATACAAGCTTTTAAACCAAGGAAATCAACAAGTACAACAATGACCACGGAACCACATATGGAGAGTGAAAATCCCTTTTAAAGTGGCATGTTTTACCTGGCTGCTGGCAAGAGAAGCTGTGCTGACTCAAGAAAATTTGAAGAAGAAGAAGTTTAACCTCTACTCCAAATGCTAATTTGTTCCTACAATGTAGAATCACAGCCCAACTATGGAGGATCTTTGTTAGCCTTAGGGGCGTTTCCTGGGTCATGCCTAACAAAGTTACCCACACACTATACTGTTGGGAGGAGGCAGGGACAGATGCTACAGACAAAGACAGATGGAGAATTGTCCCAGCTTGCATCTGGTGGACAATCTGGAAAGAAAGAAATTCCAGATGTTTTGAAGATAATTCTAATGGAATTCAGAATATCAAGCTGAACTCCATTAGGCTTTTTTGTTTTTGGTGTAAACAAATGTATTTAGAAGACATTGAGTCAATCATAGATATCCTTGGATCATGTTAGGATAGTGATTCAGTTTTCTTCCTTTTGGTTTTTGCTGTAAATATGGTTTTCAGCACAACCTATGTGCTGGGTATATCAATACATACAACTGTTACTTTCTAAAAAAAATTGTATTATGGATGAACTTATTACTTTTTTCTTGAATTACATATACACTCTTATTTTTTCCCTTCGTTGCCCTTTTTTAGCTAAGCTGACAGTTAATTGTGCTTTGTGCTTAAAGCCCCAATAGACCTGGAGCGTTTTTAGAGTTTTTCGCCTTTGACAACACTGGATTAAGTAAATAAAGATGTGTTTTCTCTAGTAGTGTAAGCTTTTAGATGAGATGGTCACACACTTCAACGATACAGGACGAAATGTAAAAATGCATTATCCAATTCTGGTTCCCCTTTATCAGTTCTGCTGCAATATTTTGGTGTATTTGGACTGAGAGAAACAAAATATGTTTTGATGGTTCCTCAACTCCCCTTCATGCTCTTAAATCCAAATGCTTAATTAGCCTGTTTTGCTGGACAAAGCTGTCCCAAGTATCTAATACTGAACAGTTTTTGGATTTCATTAGTACTCTAAAATTAGAAGGAAGAAATGTACAGGAGCCTGCAGTTACTTTTGTATTTTTGCCTACTTGTAATTATGCCCCTGTAATTATGCATCTACTTTATGCTTTTTAATTTAACAACTTTACTTCATCAAAAAATAAAAAAAAATCTAGGGAAGAGACTAGAGATGACGGAAAAGAAACTTCTTTGCAAAATTTTTTCAATGTCCTGTGGTTCCTCTTGCTTATCTTTTTAGTTTCTATCTTTCAGTGATTGGAATCCCCATGCTGACCTACAAGCAATGGCTAGAGCTCATCGGCTTGGACAAACAAATAAGGTTACAATTTCCTCCCTACTGGTGTTGGCCCCAAGGAAAAATATTGATATTCATTAGCCTTGCTTCTATCACAAAAGAAGAGGTGGTCACGTTAACATTGATTTCTTGGTCTGTATCTAAGGTTTTGATAGTTTTTTTTATATTTGATATTGCAGGTAATGATTTTTCGACTCATAACAAGAGGAACCATTGAGGAAAGAATGATGCAAATGACTAAGAAGAAAATGGTTTTGGAACATCTAGTTGTTGGAAGGCTTAAAGCACAAAATATCAACCAGGTAATTTATTTGCAATCTTTGAGCTAAGACTAAATGTTGAGCTTCTAGATTCTATGCAGGCAATAAAAGCTAATGGCTAGAGATATCCTAAATTCTAAGGTCATTTTCCTTAAGATAATGGTTAGATATCCGTAACTTTGAGTTGCAGAAATGTTTTGAGATGGGGGACAGTGAGACTTGATTAGGACCTTTTCTTGCTCTCACACTATGTTGAATTTCAGTTACTTCTTTGTCTAAAAGTTAGAAGCAGTGTTTTGGAGAGCGAGAAGCGGATAAAAGTGACGAGGTCTCGCCTCACTGAAGCGAGAAGCAAAGCACGCACTTTTTTCAACTAAAGCGCAATTTAATATTAAAAAAAATTAAATATAAATAGATAAATAACCAAGAAATCAATAGAAATAACATATTAAGCAAATCTTTCAATTCTTGTAAATAATAGATACTAGAACTAGATAGTCAATAATCTCTTTTTTGGCTTGATGTCATTGAATATAAAACAGAATTTACTACAATCTCGACAAGAATAAAAACAGTGAAAATGGATGAAAATTGCAGAACAGTTAACAGAGATTAAAAAACAGGCAGCACAGAGAAAAACATTACAAGACAGAAAAATTGCAACAGAGAGTCAAAAAACAGAGCAGAACAAAGAAAGAAATTGCAAAACAGAGAAAAAAATTGCAGAACAGAAAAAAACAGAGCAGAATATAGAAAATAATTGCTGAAAGTTGAAGAACTGAAAGTATAGAAAAGAAGAAGACAAAATAGAGTAACCCAGCCCCAGCAGTGCAGTCGAGTAGCATGAGAAAATTGATAAAAGAAGAAGAGAAGAACAAAATAGAAAAAAGAGGAGAAAAGAAGAAGAGAAGAGAAAACTTACCTTGAAAAGAAGTCGCAGCAGCCGAAGAGAAGTCGCTAGGCTTGCAGTAGTCGAAACTCGAAACAATACTTTAGGAAGAGAAGTCACGTAAGAGTGTTTTTACAAAATTTTAAAATCAAACCCTAGTGCAGCAGTTAACCTCGCTTAAGTGTACCTTTCTTGCTTCCCGCTTCTGTGACTGAAGCACACACTTTTTCTCCCATGCCGCGCTTCAGGGAAGAAGAGTGACAAAGGCGCGCTGCACCACACTTCTCGCTTAAAGCGCAAAAGCACACGCTTTTAATAATCCTAGTTAGAAGATATACTTATTTTTGCATGAATCTTCAATAAATCCTTCATGTGTGAGCCCAGTGTTGTCAACGGCGCGCTTAAGCCCTGAAGCGAGGCTCAAAACACATTGAGCACTTCGCGTCGCTTAATGTGCGCTTTGGTGTCATCATTAGGGCTCTAAGACAAACTTTTCTTTGCAAATGAGCGTTTCCTGAAAAGTGTACACTAAATAATTGATATTTCACTTAATCCTAAAAAAGTCATTTTCTTTGTCCATATATTTATTATTCGTGCTTACGATTATTAGTCTTGGACTATATATATATATATATATTTGTATGTTTTCTCCCTTTGCGCCTTTTCTCATTAAAGCTCACGCTTTATTTGTGCTTTGCACTTAAAGCCCCAATGGACTTTAGAGCTTTTTTGCGCTTTTCGCTTTTGATAACACTGTGTGAGCCTTTTATTTTCTGGGAGAAGTATTTGCAATTTTTTTTAAAGTAGCGATGTGACTCAAAACTTAGGGCTTGTGTACGCTCTTAAAGAATGTTGAATTGTGTGAATTGTGTGGCATAAAAGTATATGTTGCTTAATATATTTATATTAGTCTCACAAACCTTTGCAACTTAACTATTGTGATTCTTTAAGTTCTTTTTATATAAAAGTGTTTTGTCTGCATCAGTCGGTTGGCACAAGGTTATATCATTGTTCTGACTTGAGTATGCTGGCATCCAATAGATAATGAACTATTATGCATTAGACAATTAAATAATTTCTGCATTGAGTGTATACAAGTTGTTGACGGCACACTACTATTTTGTGTAAACCATTTTTGAATATGTGTCTGGGCCTTCTTGCGTGCACCTCGACTATTCCACCGAGTAACCTATGCCCTACCTCCCACCAACACAGGTACTGGCTAATTCTGGCCACCGAGGCTTAGTAGGCAGATGTGGATAAATTATCTAGCTACAATTTTGTCTACTGTTGTATCTATGATCTCTTTTAATTTTTTTCTTATCCCTTCTGCCCCAAATGAATCTGGGTTGTCCCAAAATAGTGTCAGTTTTCCTAAAAGGAATGCTTTTATTCAGTCACTTACAATTTTCTTTCAAATACTGTAATTACAATAGGTAAATTTGGGTTCTATTTTTTACTTAAAATAGAAAGATTCAAATTCTTCTATAAGTCTACTCTTTCTGCTTCTGGACCCACTTCATCATAGATACAACACGTCTTTGACTTTCCATAATAGTCGAGCTCAAACAAATGAGGATATCCAAAATTGGGTTGCAGAGGGTATTTTATTTTCTTGGTTTCCTTAACTTTGAAAAGTTCTCATTCCATAATTAGTATATCCAAGGTAACGCTGAGGGTTATGTGTTGAAGAGGGGGACCGGAGGAAGGGGGGGGGGATATCATGTACTACTTTAAAATTAGATGCACTCATAACAATGTCAACTTTTAGTAATCCTTGATTTTAAACCAAGTGATTTAAATTTTCATTACGAGGGAAAATTGTGAAGGTGAAAGTGAGAAAATGAAACTTTGGAACTTTGAAATTCTTAGAGACTTGTAGGCTTCGTAAAAATGATCGTGTAGATCTCGCTTTGAGAAGTTCCCAAACACAATATTTATTTTGAGACATGTACGTCAATTATTAATTCTTCCAATCAAATCTTGCTTTTGTCTAAACGTTATGTGCTTTTTTTTTTCCAGTGAGGTAACATGTGTATTATCAACAAGGAAAGCTGCACCAATAGTGCACTTTCAGATGTAATTACTAGTGGTAGTTAAAGAAGGCAAAACCTACCACCTAGCCCCTCAAATATATTCTAGCACTCTAGTTATATCCTCTGTTTCTTGGGGCAGGACATGTAGACACCAAAACTATAACAACACAATACAGTTCATTTTCATTTTCTGGAAGTTGACACTCCTGTCTTCAAAACATCTCTGATTTCTTTCCTTCCATACTGTCCACTAGATGCATGCTGAGACAATCTTCCATCTCTCTCTATGTCCTGATGAGTTGCCATCTCTGTTCCAACAGGCTAGATCTTCCGTTGTATTTCTAAGCACACACCAGCTGATCCCTCTCAAATTGATGAAGAATTTCCATAGTTGTTCTGTTACTCTACAACGAAGGAAGAGATGGTTTGTTGTCTCAGCTTCAGATTCGCAAAAAAACATCTTGAGCATAAGGGCGACTTTCTTTCTGTTGAGGGAAGAGTCCGTGGGAGTTGTAGCAATTCCATTTCTGATGGTCCTACAGGGGTTGGGGCTGTTATGCAAGAATTACAGCAGATTGACAGCTTTGCTAGTGGGGATGAGGGCATTCACGGACCTGATGCTCGAATTTCAACTGGTGATGAACATGGAAAAGGTCCTTCTAGTAGGGTGGGCGAAAAATTCCTTAAATTTGGGGAGGTGTTGGGGGTCTCCTTTGAGGGGAAAGAGGAGAGGGTATTAGACCTTCTCAGAGATATTGAAAAAGAAGCAAGTGGAAGTAGAGAACAGGAGAGCGATGATCCTGGGAAGGGACAATAAGGAGTGCGGGGAAGGCAAAGGAGGGAGAAGATAAGGTGGTGGTGTATACGGGAAGAGGTAGAAGCAAGGGAAGGAGGGGAACTTCGGGGGAGAAGAGGGGTGGGAGTGATTCAATCTAATTGTACATGGAAATTAAGATTGTTTCATGGAATGTGAGGGGGTTAAATGACCCAAACAAGAGGGCCACAATTAAAGTAGGGCTTAGGGAATGCGGGGCGGATGTGATATGTCTTCAAGAAACAAAGATGGAGATCTTGACGGATAACATCATTAGAATTATTTGTGTGTGTGTGTGGGGGGGGGGGAGGTGGGTGAAGTATGACTACATCCCGGCTAGGGGAAGTGCGGGAGGTATTCTTATACTATGGGATGACAGAAAGGTGGAGTGGTTGGAGTCTACTAAGGGGGAGTTTATGCTAGGGATACGTTTTAGAAACTATATCGGTGGATTGGAATAGGGTTTTAGGGGTATCTATGGACTTGTTGTGGAGGGATCAAAGGAGAATTTTTGGCATGAGGTAAGAGTTGGGATGCAAAGGTGGGATATTCCTTGGGTGTTAGGAAGGGATTTTAACACCATAAGATTCCCGGAAGAGAGGGTTGGGTGCAGGGCGTGGTCTAGGGCAATGGAGGAATTCTCGGAGTTTATTGATAACCATTGTCTTATTGATTTACCTTTGATAGGTGCTGCTTTTACCTGGTCCAGTTCGGAGGACTCCTCTTCTAGATCGAGACTGGATAGATTCCTAGTATCTACTTCATGGGAGGAGCTGTCTCCGAATGCGGTCCAGGTTCCTCTCCCGAGACTGGTATCGGACCATTCTCCTAGCTTGTTGGATGGTAGCAGAGGAAGACGAACGAGATTTCCTTTCAGATTCGAGAACATGTGGTTACGAGTGGCGGATTTCGGAGATAGAGTGGCTGGTTGGTGGAGCAGTTATGCGGTGGAGGGGAAGCCGTCTTATAGGCTTGCCAAGAAGCTGAAATTACTTAAACAAGATTTAAGAGTGTGGAACAAAGAGGTTTTTGGGAGGGTAGAGGTGAAAATGAGTGAGATTATGCATGAAGTGGGTGGGTTGGGTGGGGGTGGGGGGGGGTGGGCTAGAGAGGGTGGAAGTAGGGAGGGAGCTAGAAGAGAGGGAGAAGGATAGGAAAGAAGGGTTTAAAAGGGAGTTAGCTGATTTGGCTTTGGCTCAGGAGATAAGTTGGAGGCAAAAATCAAGAGCATTATGGTTAGAGGAGGGATTCCAGCACAATTTTTTCACAGAATAGCCGTCGCGAATAGGAGAAGGAACTTCATTGAGTCGGTGAAGGTTAATGGGGTGGTGCATGCGGGAGAGGAGGAAGTAGAAGGGGCCATTGTAGATTTTTACAAGCGCCTGTTCAAAGAAGAAACACATTGGAGGCCTGCTTTGGGGGTTGTAGGTTTCAGTCACATCGGAAAAGGGGAGCGTGAGTGGTTGGAGAGGGCTATTGAAGAGGAGGAGGTGAAATGGGCAGTGGAGAGTTCTGCAGGAGACAACTCCTGGTCCTGATGGTTTCTCCTTGGCTTTCTTTCAGCAGTGTTGGAGCACGGTCAAAACTGATGTGATGGATACTATTGCTGAGTTCCAGGAGAGTGGCGAATTCGAAAAGAGCTTAAATGCTTCGTTTATTGTCATTATTCCCAATCGTGAGGGCGCTTCGATCATGAAGGATTACAGACCTATTAGTCTAGTGGGAAGCATTTATAAGATCATTCCTAAGGTGCTTTCCATCAGACTTAAGAAGGTGCTAGACGAGACTGTTTCTACTTCGCAAAATGCTTTTGTGGAGGGTAGACAAATTTTAGATGCAGCTCTGGTATCGAATGAAGTGGTGGATTTGAGAAGAAAGCTAGGAACGCCGGGTGTGTTGTGCAAGCTTGACCTTGAGAAGGCCTATGGCCATGTGAACTGGAATTTTCTTGATTTCATAATGCTTCAGATGAGATTTGGGGATAAATGGAGAAAATGGATGGGATTTTGCATCTCTTCCGTGAAATTCTTAGTACTAATAAATGGTAATCCGTGTGGCTGCTTTGGGAGTTTGAGGGGTTTGAGCCAAGGAGATCCCCTTTCGCTAAGTTTGTCATTTTAGTCATGGAAGCTTTGAGTAGGATGATGGACAGAGCTGTCGAGGGAGGCTACATAAAAGGTTTATTGCAACAATTGGGGGCAGGGGGACAGTTTCTGTCTCTCATTTGTTGTTTGCGGATAACACATTGGTTTTTTGTGATGCAGTTGTGTTCCAACTGGATTATTTACATCAGGTTCTCTTGTGGTTAATTTGAGGAAGTCTGAGATTATACCAGTCGGGGAGGTGGACAATATTCTGGCACTCGCTCAAGTTTTGAATTGCATGGTTGGGGCTCTTCCGACTACATATCTGGGATTACCGTTGGGAGCCTCAAACAAGGATCAAAGGGTGTGGAATCCGGTTCTTCAGAGGGTTGAGAAGAGATTAGCAAGTTGGCAGAAAAGATATTTGTCCAAAGGCGGGAAGGAAGTGCTTATCAAGAGCACCTTATCGAGTATTCCCACTTATTTTATGTCTTTGTTTCATGCTCCATCTTCGATCACAGTCAAGTTGGAAAGGTTATAAAGAAACTTCCTTTGGAATCCGGCGATGGGGCTAGGAAGTTTCACCTTGTACGGTGGAAAAACGTCACCTCTCCAAAAAAATGGGGAGGTCTAGGCATTAAAGACCTAGCGGTCTTCAACAAAGCCCTGTTGGGAAAATGGTTTTGGAGATTTGGGAGGGAAGTACAAGCCTTTTGGAGAGGGGTGATAGTGGATAAGTACGGGGTGATGGAAGGGGGTTGGAAAACCTGAAATGTTAATATGCCTATTGGGTGCAGTCTGTGGAGGAATATTTTGAAGGAATGGGATGAGTTTAATGCTAACATCTCATTCAAGGTAGGAAATGGAAGAAGGGTCAGTTTTTGGAGCCATAGATGGTGCGGGGAGATATTATTGAAAGATGAATTCCAAACTCTGTTTAGAATTTCTTGTCAAGATAATTTGATGATAAACCAAATTAGAGAGACTCAAGGAGGAGAGAATTTTTGAGACCTGAGATTTAGAAGGGGTTTCCAAGACTGGGAGGTCATTGAGTTTCAAAGGTTGGTGGCCTTGCTTCATAGGCAAGTCATATTGGTTGATAACCTTGATGGTCTGAGGTGGAGGGCAGGAAACAACAGAGTTTTCTCTGACCTTTTATGAGAAACTTTTGATGAGAGAGGAGATTCAATTCCCGCATAGTGCAGTATGGGTTTCACAGGTGCCGAGGAAGGTCTGTTTTTTCTCATGGCTGGCTGCCCGAGGGGTGATTCTGACGGCGGAAAATCTGAGAAAGAGGAAGATTATATGCATCAGTTGGTGTTTCATGTGCAATGAAGCGGGCGAGGAAGTCAATCATCTCCTCCTACATTGTAATTTTACAATGAGACTATGGTGGGATATGTTTAGCTGGTTTAGAACGTCTTGGGTAATGCCAAAAACTGTGAAAGAATAGATGTTTTGTTGGAGGAGCGGACGAGGAAGGGGAAGACGTAGAGCCTGGAACTTGATTCCTCTTGCACTAATGTAGGTTGTGTGGAGAGAGAGAAATAGGAAAGCTTTTGAGGGGCTAGAGTCGAGTTTTACCAAACTCAGGAGTAGTCTTCGGTCCCTTATTTTCATTTGGTGTAATCACAAAGTACCGTGTTGTATAGATGAATGGGCTGACTTTGTAGAGAATCATGTATTTTTGTAGATTCTCTACTTTTTGATGATACTCTTATAAATGGTCATAGTTTTGACCTTGTTTATGAATGAAATACCTTTACCTGATCAAAAAAAAAGGGCGACCTTCTTTTCATCAACTTGTCTTGTGTTAAAACTGCTTGTCTAGCTCCCAACCAAACAAAACAAGCCACCTTGTGTGGAACCTTGACTTTCCATATCATTGTCCAAGGCCAGTAGCCAGCCTGAGAATTAATGTTGCTTTAGTCTTTGTAGGCTGACTTTACAGAGACTTTCCTTGTTTGTCACTCAGCCAAATGAACCTGTCCTCCTCAAGTGTATTATAGAGTTCAACCAGCCCCTCCACTTCCAAGTCATTAAATCTTCTCCTAAAGCTGAAATTCCATCCTTAGTTGTCCCTGACTTAAGAGATTGCTGCATTCTGTTGTTGATTCAGTAGGTATAGGTCACGAAACATACTTATTAGAGGGTAGACCCAATCCATACATCACTCCAGAAAGATGTCTTGTCTCCATTGCCTACTTGTATCTTTGTTTTCTGTTGAAATCTTGGCTACTGGTTCCTGATTGTTCTCCATAGACCAACACCATATGGGTTGTTCTGTTCCTTGGTTATCCAATGATTCTCCAAACAATATCTAGACAAGATGGTTTCTTTCCAAAGGCATTGTTCTTCTGAGGCATATCTCCAAAGCCATTTCAGCAACAAACTCTTGTTCTATGACTTCAGATTCCTTATACCTAAGCCACCGTCTTGTTTACTGGCAGTGACTATGTCCCAATTGACCAAGTGATACCTTTTGGATTCACAGTTGCCTTGCCACAAGAAGTTTCTTCTAATCGTATCCATCTTCTTGACGACCTTTGTTGGCATGGGGAACAAAGACATCATGTAGGTAGGCATAGCATCAAGGACACTATTGGTTAGAGTTAATCTACCACCAATAGATAGATATTGGCTCTTCCAATTTGTCAGTTTCTTCTCACATTTCTCCAGCACTCCATTCTAGATACTTGTGGACTTGCTTTTGGCTCCCAGCGACATACCAAGATATATGGTAGGTAAGTCTCCTACCTTACCACCCAGAATGTTGGCCAAAAAGTTAATCTTTGAGACTTCATTAATTGGGTACACATAACTCTTCCCCCAGTTTATGCTAAGTCAGGATACTGCCTCAAACAGTATTAATATAATTCTCAGGTGCTTCACTTGGTCTCTTTCTGCATTACAAAATATTAGGGTATCATCAGCATATTGAAGGTGGGAGATTGACAGTCTGTGGTTACTATCAGAATTCACCTCGAAGCCCCCAACTCTTCTATTCACTTGAGCTGTTTTTAACATGTCACTGAGTCCCCTCATAGCCAAAATGAAGAGGAAAGGGGATAAGGGGTCCCCTTGTCTCAGTCCTCTCTCTGATGAGAAAAAACCAGAAGGAGCTCCATTAATCAGAACAGAGGATTTTACAGAGCTGACATAAAATTTTATCCACTTCATCCACCTACTCCCAAACCCCATTCTTTCCATTGACTTCCACATAAACTCCCAATTGAGATTGTCATAGGCTTTTTCTATATCTAGTTTACATAGAATTCGAGGGACTTTGGAGATCTTCCTCACATCCACATATTCACTGGCTATCAAAATGGCATCCATGATCTGCCTCCCCCTGATGGAGGCCATCTGTTGGACATCCACTAATTTATGAATTACTTTCTTCAATCTCTCAGTTAGGAGTTTAGAAATAATCTTGTAAAAGCTCCCTATCAAGGTGATAGGTCTGAAGTCCTTCAAATCTTTAGCTCCCACCTTCTTGGGGATCAAAGCTATCAAAGTAGCATTGAAGCTTTTTTCAAAGTATCCTTGATCATAGAAATTCTAGATAGCAGCAATCACTTCCTTGTTGATAATATCCCAGCAATAAATGATGAAAGGCCATGGAGAAACCATCAGGACCAGGAGCTTTATCTCCTGCGCATGACATGATAACATCCTTAATCTCCTGCTCTTCTAATCTGCTCTGTAATAGCAGATTTTCCTCTTCAATGATCATAGGTTGTTCTCTGTAGTTGAGTTGTGGTCTCCATGATTCTGTTTCTATATATAGATTTCGGTAAAAACTTGTGATCTTCTCTTTAATCTTTGCTGGTTCAGTGACTAATGTCCCATTGATCATTAAGCTGTCAATGTTATTATATCTCTTGTGGCAATTTGCAGTTTTGTGAAAAACTTGGTGTTTCTGTCTCCCTCTTTCAGCCATAGTGCTCTGGATCTTTGCCTCCATGCCACTTTTTCCCTTTCGGCATTGTCCTCAAATTCCACAGTTAGTACAGCCCACAAATAAGCCTCATCATCAGTCAAACTTCTATTCTCTTGAATTACATCTAATTCAGCCAGCCGATTGAGGATGTTTTGTTTCTACATTCCCAGGTTTCCTTGAACAGTTTTGCTCCATTCTCTCAACTTTGCTTTGACATGTCTCAGTTTGCTACCTAGAATGAAATCTGGTCTGCCTTCATGAACATCTTCCCACCATATTTTCACTTTGTCCTTGAGGTTTTCTGTTTGTAACCACCAATTCTCGAATTTGAAGTAGTTGTTTACCCTTTTCCAATTGCCACATTCCAGTAATAATGGGCTATGATCAGATGTAACTCTCTGCAGAATGATTGCCTTATGTTCCTGAAAGAGGCTTCCCATTCTATAGAAATCAAGGACCTGTCTAGTCTCGCAGCAGTATCATGATTTTCTCCCTTTCTCCAAGTGAATTTGCCACCTACTAGAGATAAGTCCTCTAGTTCCATGTCCTCTATAAAATCAGAAAAGTTTTCCATTGCTAGGTTGAATCTGTTGCAATTCTTCTTTTCAGATGGAAATCTCACAGTGTTAAAATCTCCCACCACCACCCAAGGACCATTGAATGGGCTTCTGACTGCCCCTGATTCCCCCACACCTCTTCCCTCTCCCTTCTATCATTTGGAGCATATACACCAGAAAGATGCCAATAGAATTCTTGTGTTTTCCTCGTGAATTTACATGTAATTGAATATGAGCCCATCTCACATATTTCACCCTCCCACATGCTGCTATCCCATAATATAATGACACCACCTCTAGTACCACTGGCCTCAAATTGCGCATATTTCACCCTCCTGTTTGCCCACAATTCCTTAACTATGTTCTCTATGTCGCCTTATAGTTTTGATTCTTGAAAGCAATATACATCAACCCTCCCTAAGTTCACCATGTTTTTGATATTCAGCCTCTTCCTGGGATCATTGAGGCCCCTCAAGTTCCAAGACACAATTTTAATCTTCATTTACGTTGTTGATGAAACAACCCCCCCTGCTTCTCATGCCGTAAGTGATGAAATTGCTTGCTGGTTCCAAGCTCTTCAATTCCTTGGACCCCTTGCCTTTAGGAGTTGTTGCCACTGCCACTGCCACTGCGGCCTCCTTGCCTGTTACTTATCTCTTCTCGTCGATCCTCGTGAACAACTCTAGAGCACCTTTTCACACCCCTGGACATGTACCCCATACTCATCACTCAATCTGATGATATTCAGTTGGACCCAGGTAGGAATCTCCGAAATTTCTTCAACTATATCGGCTTGGGCAGTAGAGTTTAGAGGAAGAACATCCTTGACTGCTCGATCTCCTTCCTCTTCCGCTTCCTTTTCTTGTATCTGTAAATTATTGGGTACATGTTCGACCAGGATGTGTCGATCATCAAAACTGAGACTGGGCATGTCCTCGATCACCATTAGCGGATTATTCACCACTAGCTGTAGTTGTTCTTCGACCTCCTTATTGGTTAATATGAGTTGTCTGCTTCCTGTAATACTCGCTTTGTTTGCCTATAATTGTAGTGCACTGATGGCCTCTACTTCATCGTTAATTGGATCATTGGGCCTTTTCTCATCTCCGTTCTTTATTTCAGTGCTAATCGAGGCTATTTGGGCCAGTGGGTCCAAGCCCAAATTTAATACACCACCGACTTCCTTTTTTTAATTCTCACCAACTCACGTGCTTTCTTTAGACTTACAGCATGTTCTGAGATACCATGTGCTCCTTGCTGACACCAGCTGTAGCCCTCTCAGATGCCCCAGGTTTCAACATCTCTTTTATTTGCTGGTCTGAGCCTTTAACCCTATCTCTTCTCCCTGATAGCATCTCATCGGCGATTTTTCCCAGACTTGGATGATATAGCCCATGCCTTCAAATTCTATCTTGACTTCCTTCGGTATATGGTTGCTTCCACCCTTGATTAGAATCCTCGCCCACTTCAGATGATTCCGTAACTCCGTATCCTCCTCTGTTCTGACCCATCCTCCACAAAAATCGGCTACAGCTTTGAAGACCTTCTGTGATCGTAGCTGTAGGGGGAGACCAACCAACCTTCCCTTTAGGCTAATCTTTAGTTTTCACCGTTCCTACCGTCGGAGACCACCGTTGCATATTCCACGGTATCTTCTTCCATGTCCACTTTCCTCTTAACACGTGCTCTGCATCTGAGATAGTGGGGAACTCGAAGAAGAAGCTGTTGTTGCCCATTTCATAGATGCTCAGACCATGCACTTGGTTCCAGCTTGTGCTGGCCCATCTTCTAATCTCTGACAGTGATGGAGTGTCAGAACATTTTTATGAGATTGAGCCGTAAATGCTCCTGCATAATTGCTCGTTCTGAAAAGGGCTCGGTCCTCCTTCAATAACTATGGTGTCACCCTTCTGTATCGTCAAAGCCTTCTCAGACTCTCTAGATATCCATTTGCTTCTCCTGACACTTTCTGAAAAAAGGACACCCTGCTTAATCAACCTATGTTGCCTCCGTATTGTTCTTGGCATTCTGTGATAAATGAACTTCTCCACTTTGGCGGCTATCTCCCACCAACCAGCATTGAAGGCACCCTCTGGGATAATTATCATTGATCTGTTTATGCCTCGCGCATTTATGATACTGATATATCCACCCTTACTGTTGTAGTTCCTTGCACAGAAACATTGAGAAAAATGTTCCTGATATCTCCATCTTCTGACACTGTTGCCTTTTAACTTTTGATGCCTCCTTTAAGACCCTACATTAGCCATTCCATGCTCTTCTGGTTAAAGCTCGTTCTGCACATCATGTTCCTGCCTCGCTCAACCCAATCATACCATATCTCTGCACACGAAGCATTTCTCGTAATATCAAAAGATTTAAAACCCACTGCAAAATATATCTGTTCTGTATCCATTAAAACTGGCTAATAACACAAAGATGATGAAGAATGATGGGAAAGGAAAACAATTCCGGTGACTAGGCCACCGGAGGAAGAGAACTACCCCCCTCCCTCTCCGAGGGAGTAGGAGAGAGGATTATCTTGGGAATAGTGCCTGGGAGCAAATCCTTAGCCACGAACTAGGAATTACCATCCTAAACATTATGTGCTTGTGAACAAAATATTGTGCATTTCGTAATATGGATGCTTGTGGTCTCATTCTTCCTATCTCTATCACACATACCAAGATATTACCTGGTACACAGTTTCCTACTTGTTTCCTTTAGTTGGTTAGGTAGATGGTCAGCTGGAATTAGTGAACTTTAGTCACTGGAACTGTACTGTATGAAAAAGTATAACTTTCCTCAGTTGATGTGCTTACGGATCCAATGGCTGATCTCAACACCTAGTCATAATTATTTTTGATAAAGTAAGATGTTTCATTACTGACATCAAGAAGATGCAATAAGTACCTGAGTATGCTAGCTCCAAAACATGATCTATGCTAAACCAGGGAGCTAACAAAGTCAAAAAATAGGGGGAATTAACAACAATGCTTGAGACTAAGCTAAAATCAGAGCTAATAAAGCCCAAACAAAGATCAGCATTATTTACAGGGGTTAGGTTACTCTAACCAAATAGATTGAGTAGACATCTAGCCTTCAGGGAGTGATTTTGGAGTTGAGATTTCATTAGAACATCTGTGATTTCTTCCTGTCCATACACACCATAAAATACTTGCAGGGATCATTTTCCACAAAGTCCAACTCTCATATGCGTCTTTAATATTCTGAGGCATGACCCAACACCTAGTCATAATTTTCGAAGAAACAAGTGTGTTGTTATTTGGTTTGCAGCCCCCCACCCCCCAGATACACCCAAAAAAAAGAAAGAAAAAGACAAGATTTTAGTCTTATAATTGATCAACTGAAAGCATTCTGTGGACAGTCATCATTATTGACTGTTGTACGATAAAACGTGTCTAATTACAATCTTAATTCAGGAAGAACTGGATGATATTATAAGGTATGGGTCAAAAGAGTTATTTGCTGATGAGAATGATGAGGCTGGAAAATTGCGACAAATTCATTACGATGATGCTGCAATAGATAGGTGAGTTTTCTTTATGTCGGGACACTTTCTCCTCCTTTTTTCTTTAGTTCTCTTTAGGGTTGGTATCAGTTTATGTCACATGAATGTAATGATCTTTCTGTTATTTTCTTTTTCAGATTGCTCAATCGTGAGCAAGTTGTAGATGAGGATGCTGCTGTGGACGATGAAGAAGAGGATTCATTTTTGAAGGCCTTCAAGGTTAATATCTCCTGTATAACATTTTTATAATTGGAAGGTGATTTTGCTGTGCCAATGGATTGTGTTACCTATCTTCCCCCAACATATATCTAGTAAGGAGTTGGGGATAATTGCTATGAACTTCCATTGACATACTTTGCCCCTCCATACCTTCGGTAGGGGCAGAGTGAGCTATTTATAGTGCAGGAGGGCGCACAGCATGAGCCCACCGCATGTGTCATCAGTCAGGCAAATCTGGCCTTCTCGCGCTTACTCGCAGAATGCCCGGAGCTGGTCTCCTCGCGGTGCGGGAGTAATGCTGGGCACCCTTTTGACAATTGGTTTTGCCTTTTTTTTTTTGTTTTTGATAAGGTAAATAACGTATACAACCCATCTACCAAAAGTAGAGAACCTACATCAATATATGGTTCTCAACAAAAGAGATCCAATCCTCTATACAAATAGGGATCTCATAAGTACACCAAAAGGAAACTAGAGACATAAACTACTTTGCCATTTTACAGAAGTTTGTTCCACCCCTTCAAAAGCTTTCCTATTTCTTTTTCCAAATTACCCACATGATTGCTAAAGGGGCAACACTCCATGCCCTTGGACTTCTATTCCCCCCCGTCTATTATGAGTCCAACTTTGCAATGCCTCCTTCACTGTGATTGTGCCCAGCATCACTCATTGCATTTGAAACATGTTAAGGATAAACCTCCATAACCGCTTAGCCACCTTACAATGTAATAGGAGATGGTCTATTTCTTCTCCCAAGTTTTTGCACATAAAACATCAACTGACATAGGTGATCCTCCTCTTTCTCAGATTTTCTGCTGTCAAGATCACACCCCTTGCGGCCAACCACACAAAGAAACGCACCTTTCTCGGTGCTCTAGTGATCCAAATAGTGCCATGAGGGAAAGCACATTCTTCTCCCAGCAATAAACTCTTGTAGTAAGAGCTAAGAGTGAATAATCCATCTACACAGACTCCACTCCCCCTCCACCTCCACACATCCGAAATATTGTCTGGTGTGTCCAGCCCATACAGTAGCTTGATCAGCTTGTGGAACTTCTCGATCTCCCAGTCCTGCAGGTTCCTTCTGAATCTTAAATCTCAGTGAATTACCCCCTCGTGACACCTACACATTTGTTGAACTCATCTCTCTTTGGCAAGAAACATTATATATGTTAGGGAAGACTTCCCCCAGCTCATTCTCCCTGCACCACGTATGCGCCCAAAAATTAATTCTGCCGTCATCCCCAACCTTAAAAGAAACATGTCCAATAAAGTCCTCCCACCCTTTCAAAATGCTCCTCCATAAGCCGCACCCAGACGGAGCTGTGATATTTCTGGTCCTCCATCCACCTTCCATAACCCCATAATTTCCAGTATCACCCCCTCCATATTGCATTCTCCTCTATCCCAGATCTCCACATCCACCTCCCTAATAAAGCTTTATTAAAAACCTTGAGGTCTTTCAACACTTTTAATCCTCAACACTGCGTCCAACTCATGTCAAACTTCTAGATTCATGTCTTAAGTACCTCGTTTACGTCATCTGCCCTTGTCGACGCATTTAGGATCAATTAAACACATCACTAAGCTCAAGATTAACCATAATTAGGTTTTGAATTATACATGGGCTTACACTTTCCCAGTGCTTAAGTTGAATCTATTAAAATATTAAGCTATACTTGCACTTGATGTAAAAATGGAGATGAGGTCACCATAGGAGAGTTGATCATAAGGGATTTTCCCTTCACATCTGTCTCTGATTTTTGACTTAACCTTTTCGGCAAAATGAGGAGGTAGTCCGCTTAAGAAACGCTCCTTCCAATATTCGTTGTTGCAGTCAGGTCTTATCATGACCTTGTTGAGGAACATGTCCTTGTACCATCTGAAGTCTGTGAGCTTCTTGCAGTACAGATTATTTAGGATTTCTAGACTTCTATCCTGAAAGAGTCGTGGTTCACCCACGAAATGCTTTGCTATGCTATATACCAAAGTGGCAGTAGCATCTTCTGTCGTGACTACTTCAGAGGTCTGAGCTCCATTTTCTGTTTTAACTACTGTCTGGGTAACAGTTGCATTGAAGATATCATTCTTGTTACCTTCAGTAAGGTAGTTATCCCACCAGTTCTTGAGGGTTCCAGTAAACCCTGCAGTTATCATGGTAGTTGCATGTCTATCACTGGCACCTTTCATTTTATAGGCTGTGATGTTCATACCAATTTCTTGGAGCTTATTGTAGATTTGGCCTTCGGCCATTCCATCAATGTTCCACTCTGTAATACCCATTCCATCTGCTGTGGACTGAGGATGTAAAGTGTTTTCTTCGAACTGAACGTCCGGAAATGAAGGTCTGAGGTAAAAGTTCCTTTTATTTGGATGTCGTTCCAAAAGGGTACTGATCTTTTTATCACTTCCCTGAGTGACTTTAAGCCTGGAGAGTTGCTCATTAATCCTTTCTAGAAGGTCAGGGGAACTTCCGAATTCTTTGGAGAGATCGGGGTATTTTTCTTTTGAGAATTCAGGGATTCTGAAAATAGGGTTAGTTTCAATTTTGGAGCTAACCTTTGAGGTACTTGGTTTGGCCAAGGAATTATGAGAGTTTTTCTCTTCAATTTGTCTGGAGACAACATGAAGGATCTGGTTGGTATAGTTGTTTTGTTCAAGGATTTTGTCAATGTCTTCTGAGGAGACAAGAGTAGAACTGGTTTTTCCCTTGAGTTTTTTGAAGGGTGTTGCAGTAAGAACTTCCTTTTTGTAAGGGATGGATATTCCTTCTAGAGGAGGAGTAATACTTTCAATTACCTGGTCTTTAGTATACCACTTGTTGACCAATACTTGAAGGGATGACTGCTTATCATCTATTTGACCTGAGCATTCAAACCATTTGAAGAACTCAATCTCGGTTTTGAATCTCTTCATATCCTTAAACCACTTGTCTCTGAACGTGGTTCTTTGTTCCAAAGTGTAGGTAGCTTTATACCATTCTACCTTTCTCTGGTGTTCGGGTAGTTTCCACCACATGTTGATAATCTTTTTGTCGATGATGAATTCATCATCGGAGGTGAGAACTCCGAGAGAATCTTTCCGACTATGATCAGGCCTCATATCGCTAGGAGAAGGGCTGGAAAAGGTATCTTCGTAGTAGACTTTAGGGATAGTCTGAGTAAAATCAACACCACAAACCTTCATGGCAGGGTTAATGGATTCATCATCTCTCTCCGGGGGGCTGAAAGAAGAAGGTCTAGCCGAAGACATTCTTCTACTTGAAGAAGCTTGACTTTGAGAGTTGGATCTTAAAAACTTAAGGTTAATAGATCCATCTGGAAATTGGATAACCCTTTCGATCTGAGACCTTTCGGGTTGAATGGGTAAAGGGTTGGTGATAGAGTCGAATTTCCACTCTTCATCCGTAAGGATATCGTTCCATTTTAGGAGGCGCGGAACGAAGGTAGTACAATGCTCTTGGTTAGCTTCCATGAGCATAGTTACTCCTTTGACGCTAGATGCTATAGCCTTTGGGGCTATAGTGGTTTTCATAAGCTTGTAATATACCCGATATATTACAGCTATCTCACGGGAATCAATTTTACTATTCATATTCTTGGTTTTGACGTTAAGAGTCAAGGTATCCATGATGTTTGGATCATGAATATCAACCGAGAAATTTGGATAGCAATTAAAGTATACCGGGCCATTGGCGAGGTTACTTTCTAAAACTCCTAACAGAGAGTCATCAAAATTTAACATTCTATCATCTCTAAGTAACAGACAAAGAGGGATATTTAAACCTTTTCGAAAAAGGGGTTTTACAGCTACCTGGACAAGACCAATATGAAGGAACTTGAATTCCTTCTTATATCTATCAATGTCAGCAGCAATTAATAACTTGATTGTTTCAAGCGAATTATTAATAGCAACTGTAGACTCACAGGTCTTGATATTATATTTTTTAAACATGGAAAAATTACCTAGCTGGTAAATCTTTTCAAAAGGTTCTTTCGGGATAGACCAATTTTGCAAATCATCTTCTATCTTAGAGATAGATAAATTCATGCTATTTATAACATACTGATTATTATCCATTGAGAGTGATGATGCTCTAGACTATGCTTCTTATATTCTTAATACTTAAGAGAAATAATTCTGTAAAGGAATTTCTTAATTATAAAGCATGAATTCTTCTAAGTCTTATGGGGTTATTGTGGATTTACGCTAAGGATCTTACATTAAGAGTCCATGGAAATTACACGAGTTTCTCAAGCAAAGTGCCTTGCAACCTAAACGCCTGTCCTTTCGGCTAAACGGCCGCCTGCCGGCATCGCAACTACTTGAGAATACCTCGAAACCATCTCTTAACAACCGAACGTAATTCCAATATAACCATCAAAGAATTAAAAGATTCATACAGAATAATCAAGAAATACCTAAACTGAAAAATTAATTTGTTAAGTTTCAGAAGTATAAGTCACATAGTCATGGCATCGATAATCTAGCCTCTCATGGTGACAAGCATACAAACATGACTAACATGGCTCTGATACCATTCATACAGGATCAACAATAAGTTTGTAAGTAAAGCAGTTAAAAAGAAGAACTTACAGGAAGTAATGTTTATTTCATTGAAGCGGAAGCATTACAACAGTAGTAGTAATATTACAGGAGAAGGTCCTCAGAGAAATATATTTTCTAGACCTATATTTTCTGATGCCTTCACAAATGAAATTTTCCATCTTATATAGATGAGAAAAGATAAAGTATATGACTCTGTGGTCTCTTCTGATTGGCGGAAGGAGATTGCCCTTATCTTCAGAGTTGAGTGGGCATCTGTTTTTTTGAGTGGGAAGATATCCTTATCTTCAACGTGGACCGTTGCTTTTCGCAAGTGGGAGACAGCTTTTGCAAGTGGATGCCTGCTTTTTGTTGGCGTGACCTTTGGTGGGGTCCGATGGAGACTTCTGCTGAAATCTTTTAGCAAGTGGCATGTTTCCTGCGGATTGATTTTATTATGGTTTAGTCACTTTTCCTACTAATAATTCCGGTTCTTTGAACCTCTATTAGTGGAAGTGCAGTATTTTTGGATTTTAATATCCTCAACTGGGACTAATCCTCATAAAATGCATCTGCGTAGGATTGTGCCAAGGCTTTGGGATATAACATATCTCCATTGTCTTCACTGGATGAGACCTCTTCAAGGAGAGCTGTGATAGACTTTTCGTCTGTGTTGTCCTCTAAATCGGACAAGGCTTTCTGTAACCTCTTTTTGAGGTCTTCTTTGTTTGGAGAAGATCTTACTTCCTTAGCTTTGGGATTTTGCAGCTTGGGTTCCTTGGCAGCAGGGACCCATCCTTTAATAAGAATGTCTTTGGACAGATATTTGATGCGGTCAAACTCATGAATTGAAAAAGACCAGCTCAGGATATATGAAATTCTTCTTTGGACGAAGTATTTGCACATTTGGATGTGCTCTGGCAATGTGGAGATACTATTTTCAGTTATGAACTGAGGGAATTTTTCCAAATAAGATTTTGGCAAAGTTTGGTGATTTCCTCCAAAACAGTTCCACCATTCGTAGAACCATCTGGGTAAAATTGATCTTGATAATTCTGGTCCGTATTTAATGAACCAAGTATGAGTGGTAGGGCGTAGGTACATGAAATTGAACCAAGCATATTTGTAATCGAACCAGTTGTAACTTTGAGGCTTAAAAGGCCTTGAGAGAAGGACTGGAGTGTGCAGGTGATCTGCCATCCAATCAAAGGGAGTGAAAATCTTTTTAATGGTGATTTTGGAGTAGGCAATACTATCAGGATCTGAAGGATCCCTAAGTTGGTGTTCGATATCAGCTGATCCGGTGTCAACTAAAATGAATTCAAAGAACTTTCGAGTCTTAATAGGGTTATCTGTATCAACATAGTTTTTGTTGGTATAGAGGGGTCTGATCAAGTTTCTGATATCATAATTTTCATATTCCTTATCTAAAGCAAGGATTGGGGATACTTGTCTGACTTTGGTTTCGAAAGTTTCCTTTTTGGAAGGTGAATTTGGGGGTTTTGGTTTGGTTGCTGAATCCGGGTGGACCGCCTCAGCATAACTTTCAGGAGTTTTAAGGGTGTAACTATCCCTGGTTTGGAGAGCTGTAAACCTTGGGTTTCCAGTGGGGGAAACGGAGGTTGGCTCTAGTGGTTTGAAAGGAGAAGTAGTTACTTCCCTTTTCGCTGGAAGAGGAGGAAAGGGTGTGATGGTCATTTTGGGATCCATAGGAGGAATACCTGCCAAAACAGAAAACTTGTTAGGGTGAAGGTCGTTCATAGACGGCCGGATGTTGAATGGTTTTACTGTTTTTGTTTCTTTCTCCTTTCTGGAAGGAGAGCTGGATGATGAGCCTGTAAACTTAGGCCTGAGGTTGAAAAAGGCTTCATTGTTACCCTGCAAAAATTCGCGGGTTAGAAAATCTGGAAGAGAATTATTTTCTCCTTTTAAGAATTCAATTTTAAAATCAAAACTAGATAATAAAGCTTGCCATCTAGCAAAGATCTGCTTTGAAACAAGATTTTTAACATCTTTTAAAAGGATGTCTTTGGCGGGTTTGCAATCCACCCTTATCAAGAATTCTTTGTTAATCAAATCATCTTGAAATTTAGTAACACAAAGAACGATGGAAAGAATTTCTTTCTTAACCGTACTATAGTTTTTCTGTGCGGAGTTCCAGACTCCAGAGGTGAAACGGACTAACTGCTCTGAATCTTCAGGAGATTTTCTTTGTTTAAGAATGCCACCGTAACCTACATCGGAGGCGTCTGTTTCAACAATCATAAAAGCTTCTGGGTTGGGAATACCCAGACAAGGGAGATTCTTAGCCATTTCTTTAACCTTTTTCACGGAATCAGTGTGTACACTGCTCCATTGAGGAGGGGATTTTTTCAACCTGTCAAAGAGGGGTCTGCAAATTTGTCTGATTTTTGGAATGAAATCAGCAATATAGTTAAGGCTTCCTAAGAACCTTTGCAGTTGGGTTTTATCCGTGATTATATCAGGAAATTTATCCGCGAACTCAATGGCTCTGCAAATGGGTTTCAAAAGTTTTTTGAAAAAGAAATTTGCTCAGAATTTCCAAATGCTTTTTGTAAATCGGAAATCTTAGTAACCATTCCCGGGGTTTTTAAAATTTGCTCAATTTTCTTAAGCTTAATGTCTTCTTTAATAAAACAAATCTGACTTGTTTTAAAAGCAGTTTGTTTATGCAAAAATTTACTTTCTTCAAGAGAAAGAGTTTTAATGAATGGAAAGGAAATTTCTTTTCCTAAAATTTTTGTACGTATTTCATTAAAATCTGAAACATAAGGTTTAATTTGGGTAATAAAAGGAATTCCTAAAATAATGTCCTCATTAATGTTTTTTGTTATAACAAAATTATTTACAAGGCATATACCATTGTTGCAGATATGGGCTTTGTTCAACTTATAGTTGATAGCAATACGCTCACCTGTAGCGCTATACAACCTGGTAGTACCTTTACTTAGGTACTTGGTCGGGATGAGTCCTTCTGTTATGCAGTTCCTGTCTGCACCACTATCTAACAAAGCAATCTTATTAAGGATGAAATTATCGTTAATAACCAGCTTAATAAGAATGTGAGAAGACTGAGGTCTTACCTTTGTGATGACTCCAAGGCCAGCATTACCTTCTGATTCCTCAATGAGGTTGTCATTCTGTTCTACCGATTGTTCATCGTCTGAGATATTCAGCGATTTACCTTTGGAGGTAGAAGCTTCATTGTTGACGCCTTTAAGAACTTGTTCTGTAAGGGCATCAATTTCAACCTTGTGAAGTCTGCTCTTGACTTCCTTGACTTCTTCTTTTAGAAATTTTACTTCTTTTCGAAGTTCTTCTATAGAAGGTTCTTCCTTCTTAGTGTCGAATCTCTGCATGATTTGTTTCATGCTGAAAGGGGTCACCTTAGGTCTCTCTTCCTTTTGGTGAGTGACTAGCTTTTGTAGCTCAATGAGATAATTTCTACGAACATCATCGTCCTGGATGTGTTCTATTGTTGAGAAGAGAGTTTCTGCAGTTTTCTCTGAGATAACTCTGATAGTTCCACTATCACAGAGGCAGAATGCACCATTGCAGTTACACTCAGAAACATCTTCTTCTGATTCTGAATGCTGGGCAACATTTAAGAACTCTTCGTCCTCGCTATCTTCTTCTTCAGAAGTGTTTTCAGACTCTGATTCTTCTTCCTCAAGAATCGAGTATAGCTTTTGTTTGATCTCTTCGTCAACTTGGAGAAGGTTAATCTTCTTCTTCTTCTTGCTGTTTCTGGGGCACTTATTAGCCCTGTGGCCCTTCTTGCCACATGTCCAACAAGTCTGTTGTGACGAGGATTCTTCAGAATTCCTTCTTCTAAGCTTTCTCTTAGATTTCTTTTCTCTGAAATCTCTTCCTTTCTTAGAAGAGGTTTTTTTGTATTTTCCAGTAGCTCGCTCTCTCTTGCTAGGTCTTCTAGCTGAGGGGGGCTTTAGCAAAGGAAATCCAAAGTCTTGGCAGAATGTGCCTAATTCCGCCGGTTAAGACTTCTGATCTTCTTTAAGCTGTTTCTTCAGCTTGAGGTCTGTGCAGAGTTCAATGGCGACTACATTGACGATGCTGATGAGGTCACCATAGGAGAGTTGATCATAAGGGATTTTCCCTTCACATCTGTCTCTGATTTTTGACTTAACCTTTTCGGCAAAATACATATATTTGGTTCTTCTGATGTGCGATACTAATTAAAAGTTCAATAAAATTCCCTTAAAATTTGAAGAGGTACTGTTTGATGTGGAAGACACTTCTACTATAGTATGATTGCTCATGTCTTAAGTTATTGTACTTTATTCTACTCATAAATTTGTCACTTGCATTTGCGGGGTGTTAGTTATTCAATTTAAAATTTCATACAAGAAATATCTTATCCCTTTATGTTCTACGCCTTATTATGAACATGTCAGCTTGTTAATAAATCAATGGGTTCTTTATATTTTAATTCAGTAATTTTATAATAGGCTAATTTTAATATTACTGTACTGAAATTTCTTTCACTTCATAAAAAAAGAAATTGTAAAAGACTAATTTAATGATAAGAGTTGAAGGAAGAGATGGTATACAAGAATTTACTGCAAGATAGCTAATGCTAATAAGAGGAGGAGCTTTATGAATACAATAGGAATGGATGAGGTGGAATATGAAAGTCTTTTGTCAATTACCTTATTACTATGCAACTCTAACTTGTTTGCACCTTGAATACTATTTTGTTTCCTTTTTATTTCTCCTGTAATAAACGTATGAATGACCAAAAAATTGATTTAACAGTAACACCAGGACAATGTGAGGTGTGAGCTTGATATTTTTTTAGTTTCAAAAAAAAGTGTAAGCTTGATATTTCTGTACTTGGAATCTAGAGCTTCATACTAGAAATGTTCTCAGGTGTAAAGGTATCGCCGATCATCTTGATATACAGTATACTTGATTCTTGCAATTAACCCTGTCTGATTGATTAAGTACCTCCTAAGCAAGAAATGCTTTGACTGGTCTTCTCTTAGGTTTCCAGCAAGAATAAGGATATTATATGACGCATAGCCTTTTAGTTGCAACTTGCATTTGTTCTGCAGGTCTTATCTAGTCAAAGTTGTTTCCAAGTTTTTGTCCCAATGAAGAAAAGGGCATATGTGAAGAAAACTTTTATGATAATATATTGGTTTAATTGTGAAAGTATTGTCCTCCTAAAGTTTTTTCACATTTTAGCTTTTCTTTGGGTGCATTTGAGCTGTGTATTTGGTTAGCTGATCTAGGACAAGCTAAAAGCTTCTGAATGTTTCAGGTAGCTAATTTTGAGTATATAGAAGAAGCAGAAGCAACACCAGAAGAAGATATCTTAATTCCTCCCTTGGAGAACAAAGCAACAGTACTCAATTCTGAGAGAGCAACCTACTGGGAAGAATTGTTACGAGATAGATATGAAATGCATAAAGTCGAAGAATTCAATGGTATGGGCAAGGGAAAGAGAAGTCGTAAACAGGTTTGGAATGCCATTCATGGGTCTTGCGTTTAATTTATTCAATTTTTCTTCTGTTCAATGAATTGGCAGGGCACTAAACTCTACATTTTTTGTACATGTTAATCTAGTCATTCTCTCAATTTTCTATCTGTACTCGCTCCCTCTGTCCCAATTTGTGGCACAATTCGTATTTCAAGAGTCAAGTTTCTTAATTTTGACCGTGAATTCGGATATAGAATCTCTTATTTTTTTTAAAAAAAATAATTAAAAATTTACATATTTGGAACTATATAAGAAGTATTATAAGTCACAATAATTAACAATTCTGAATATTTTAAAAGGGATATGAAAAGCGGTCAAAGAAAAACATGTTTAACTCTCGAAATCCGCAAGGTGCCGCATAGATTGGGATGGAGGGAGTATATGTTTAGTATTTACTTTATGCGGTCAACTCTCACAGGTAGTTACCTACCTGTTGTTATGACTATCTCCATTCTCCTCTCAGATGGTGTCTGTTGAAGACGATGATCTTGCTGGTCTGGAAGAGGTGACCTCTGATGGCGAGGATGATAACTATGAAGCGGATTTGAGTGATGGTGAGACAGCCTTACCTGGAGCGCCAGTTGTGAGAAGGCCTTACAGAAAGAGAGCCCGTGGTGAAATATGAACTTTTGATCTCATTTTTCAACTAGACTTATTAAAAATGTATCAATTAGGATACTTGATAGTATCTGAGAAAAAGTTCTTTACTCTGGCAGTGGACTCTTCTATACCACTTCCTTTGATGGAAGGAGAAGGAAAATCATTTAGAGTACTGGGATTTAATCAAAGCCAGAGGGCAGCATTTGTCAAAGTTTTAATGAGGTCTCATCTTGCTATCTTCCTTTCCGTTCTGTGTTATTTCTCTGTGATCTTTTTCTGTGTTATTTCTATGTTGTGCTCACAAAAGCATGAGAGTGTTGAAACAATCTATCTTCTTTACAGGTTTGGAGTTGGAGACTATGACTGGGCAGAATTCACACCACGACTGAAGCAGAAAACATATGAAGAAATAAGAGAGTACGTAAAGATATCAACTTTGAGTTTTGTATATTCCTTAATTCTCTATCGTAGACTGCTCCTGATGAAAGAAAGGACCGTCATTAATGTGTTAACTAAATTATTTCTGTAGCTATCTCACCGGTAAAGGGATTCTTTAGTGAAGAATGCATCACATGCCTTACAACAACACAACAACATACCCAGTGTAATACCACTAGATGGGGTCTGAGGAGGGTAGGGTGTAGCAGACCTTACCCCTGCCTCGTGAGATAGAGAGACTGTTTCCGAAAGACCCTCGGCACAAATAACTCATAACAGAGCAATTTTAAAAAATAACATACAGATGCAAAGCCATAGCAAATAATAACGAAATCATTAGAGAGCATTCTGAAAAAGAAACAATAACAACAACAAAAATAATGCGATAACCGAAGCAAAGAACAACAAGAATTAATAGAAATTGAAGGGAAAGAAACTATGAGATTAGTACTAATGGTGCTGGAATGCAAGGAGACAACACTCGATTACTTACTAACTTTTACCCTAATCTTCGACCTCCATAACCTCCCATCTAAGGTCATGTCCTCGGTAAGCTGAAGGTGCGTCATGTCCTATCTTAATCATCTTACCCTAATACTTCTTCGGATGACCACTACCTCTCCTTAAACCCGCCACCGCCTACCTCTCACACCTCCTTACGTGGAGCATTTGCGTATCTCTTCACATGCCCGAACCATCTTAGTCTCTCTTCATTCATCTTGTCTACCATGAAGACACTCCCATCTTGTCCTGGAAATCTTCATTTCTAATTTAGTCTCTCCTAGTATGCTCACACATCCACCTCATCATCCTCATTTCCACAATTCTCATCTTCTTAACATGAGAGTCCTTAACTGGCCAACACTTCGCCCCATACTACGTAGTCGACCTAACCGCCACTCTGTACAATTCGCCTTTCAGTTTTGATTTCATCTTCTTATCGAATGCATCACATGCCTTGTAATCATGATTGCAGTTTTTTATAAAATGAAAGAGGGAATCTCTTGGTGTTCTTAAAAATGGCTCTTCATTGATCTTCCCAGTCTCTCTGTTGTATTGTCTGTGCCTACTAAATATCCAGGTGTTGTGCACAGTAACAACATGCTTACTGAATATTGAGGTGTTGTGCACACTAACAACTTGTTTAGATAGTTGTTTTATATTGTTTCATCATGTATCATGAACACAAATTTGGATAGATTGTATCGTTTTCCGTTGTTACATAATGTCACATATCAACAATTTCTAGGATAAACTTACAAGAAAAGTAGGGTACAAGGTAAAACTATTATAAAAATGTAAGGTAAAGGATAAAATGGAATTATTAGATAATAAGCATAGACAAAATGAGAGGAAAAAAGGGCAACAACGTGATCATGCCAAATCGGTTGTTACATAAAATAGAACTTTTCGTCATTATATAACAATGAATTTAACGATACGATATAACAAAATTTAAGTAAAAATCAAAACAAACATTATATTTAAACTAACACTATTTAAGTAGCTTTCTTTGTCTGGCTTCTTACAAAAGAAGTTGTACTTACCCAAGAAAACTTGATGAGAAAAGGGATGTCTCTAGGTGGAGACAAAAACACTAGGTGATTTCTTCCCATCTACCTAGCCTTAGTGGATAGAGTTACCTGGTACCTGTTGCTGGTGGGAGGTGGTAGTTATCTTGTGGAATTAGTCGGGGTGCGGACAAGCTGGTTCGGACACCACTGTTATTAAAAAAAATGGGGATCTCTCTTTGTCCCGGATGTTACTTATGTGATGAAAGAGCAGAGACAGTGAGCCATCTTTTTCTTCATTGCAAGCTAACAGAACAGTTGTGGAGGATTTTCATTAATCTCATTAATCTTAGAAGCATCACTTGGATAATGCCAGGCAAGATTTCTGAAACCTTAGTGAGTTGGGAGGAAGCAGGATTGGGACAAAGGATAGAGAAAGATTGAGAATTCTCCCAGCTATCGTTTGGTGGACAATCTGGAAAGAAAGAAATTCCAGATGTTTTGAGAATTTTGACAATTCTGTGGAACAGATCAAATTGAAGTCTATTTTGCTCTTTTATTTTTGGGGTAAACAGTCCTACTCAGGAGAAATAACTGTAGAAGTTCTTGATGTGCTAGATTCCATTTAGATGGTCAGAATAGCTTCAGTTTCTTAGTCACGTTGTAAATATGGCTTCAGACAGTGCAGCCTATGTACTGTTTTGTTCATTTATAGAAACACAGACAAGTTACCAGTTTCAAAAAAAAAACCATCCAACAAGCTGTAATGCTACTTCTGTTATTGCAAGAAGTTGGTGTCAAATGAACTTAAATTTGATTTCTCTGTCACTTGTAGCTGATGACTTGATGGCTTCTCATATATTGTGATTTATCGTATGGTATTATTTTGACAAATTCCTACTGTTGTATTTCCCCCACTTCGATTGATTTAGTTGCTACACTTGATTTGTCTGAAAGGGAAAATAATTTATTTGAATTGTCATCTGTCGTACAGTTATGGAACTCTGTTTTTGTCTCATATTGCTGAAGATATTACTGAATCACCAACATTTACAGGTGAAGGACTTATATTTATTCTTTACCTCTTTCTCCATGAAACTCTTACTTATCTGCTTTACTGCTTTAATTTCTCTCCGCTCCTCTCTGCCCATCAATTGAGTCAAACATTTTAAAATTTTGGATTGCAGATGGGGTTCCAAAAGAAGGACTAAGAATACCAGATGTGCTAGTGAGGATTGCAGTCTTGCTTCTTATAAGAGACAAGGTAAGTTTTTAAATCAGATAACTTGCTGGAATCCAAGGTTGGTGGCTATTGGTCAATGCTGTTTTAGTTGTGAACAACTTTTATTGCAGTGGGACTTTGTAAACTGCCCCTACTTTCCTGGTGCTTCTTTTTATCTGTGATATGACTATATAGCCTAATGAAAATACACGGGTTTATTTGTGCGGTCAAATTTTAAGATGTGGCGTGCATTTGAATGAAGGTTCTTTAATAGGTAAGGCAAATCTTTTGCAACAATGAAGTGCGGTACAACCCGTATACTAATGAAGTATGCGTAGATCGAACTAAAACTTTGAAGGACCTCAGGAAGAACACTTAACTGAGACTAACATTCTATAAAAGAACATCAAAATCAGATTCTTAGCCATCCCTGTGATGCAGAACGGCAGATTTCTTTGGATCTTATGCTTTTATTACTGAAGTATGCAAATCTGCATAGATCGAACTAAAAATTTGAAGGACCTCAGGAAGAACACTTAACTGAGACTAACATACTATAAAAGAACATCAAAATCAGATTCTTAGCCATCCCTGTGATGCAAAATGGCCGATTTCGTTGGATTTTATGCTTTTATTACTGAAGTATGCAGGTAGATTTGCGGAAGTAGGAAAACAAAGTTATCAATGTTCAAGAGTAAGCATAGGTTTTTTTAATTGTTCACATGAACTAACACCTTATACCAAACATGTCTGCTTGGTCTGAACTGAAGCTACTCTTCTGCACCATCCAAAGCACTTGACAGGTTGACACAACTTCATTAAGTGAGATAAGATCTAGTGGCATTTGGAATCGGGCCAGAATTTTCTTTTTTCAAGTTATGACTGTGTTTGTTTGCTGGTTTTTGCTTTTTCAAACTTTGAAATTCTTTTTTTTCTTTTTAGAAATTGGTACTGTTGTATTCCTTGACATTAAGGGATGCTGGAGACCATCAAGAAGGCACAAATATTGTTACAGAAGGGAACAAAGACCACCTGTAATTTCATCTATATCTTCTATATATGTTCTTTACACCAAAAGTAAAAAGATATATACAATTCCACTTAACTATTTGAATGGAATTGGATTTATCTTCAAAACAACTACCATTCCTTTCTTTCCAAACTGTCCACCAGGCACATAAAGGGATTATCCTCCACCATTTCTTTTGGCTCTTGCTCCCCCCTCTTATAATCCAACAGCTCAACAATCAGCAGTGTGTTCTGGCATTGTCCAATTCACTTAGTGAGGTTAAAGAAGATTTCCCAGATTTGAGAAGTGAATCTACAATGTAGAAAAAGATGTTCATTTGTTTCCCTAGTTTCCTTACACAGGAAGCATCTGGAAACCAGTGGTAGACCTTTTTCTGCAGTACCTCCTTACTCTGGCCCTTCTAGAAACTAGCCAAGAGAAACACCTAACCTTGGTAGGTGCTATGTTTTTCCATATATTCGTCCAAAGAACTGAATTACCCTCAACAACACCCCTGATTCCTCTAATGCAAACCCTGTTGATAGAAAAAAGATCATCACTGTTGTATCTCCATCTAATAGTATCAGACACATTAGTAAGTCCTGTGAAGGCCTCAATATCTGTCAGTAACCTGGCCAAGCTTTCCACCTCCAAATCATTTAGATTTCCCCTATAATGTAGGTTCCAACCTTGAGTAAACTAGCAATCATTTATTGTTTCATTCTGGTTAAAGCCAATGGAAAACAAAGAAACTTGATCTAACCATACCTCCCTCCAGAACAGTATTGTGCCATTTCCTACTTTGTAGGCTGTAGCAAATATCTACTTTCAGCTTGTCAAATATCTACTTTCAGCTTGTCCCATGTACTTCTGATGGATTTCCAGACTCCCACTCCATAGGTACTAGAACCCTCATCTGTGCACCAAGGATTTTGTTGAGCATATTTGCACTGTATTGCTTCCTTCCAGAGAGATAGATTTGCTTCATTATACCTCCATAACCACTTCATCAGCAAGCTGTTGTTATGAATCCTCAGGTTTCTGATGCCCATCCCCCCTTGTTCTTGCTAAGTTGGACTGTTTCCATTTTACTAGATTATAACCTTTGCCTTCTTTTTGGTGTTGCAAGAGAAATCTCTTCTTAACTTGTCTAGTGTCTTTATCATTTTGGTAGAACTTTGAAATTCTTTTCAAATTTCAGGAGTTTTTCTAGAAGAAAAAATTCTCAGTTCTGAAAAAAAGTTCTTTTGGCCATGTTTTTTCACCTTGTTTCCCTCCAAACAGAAAGTAGCTTGAAGGACTCAATATATTGCATATACTGTAGCTCTTATATAGATACTCCAAACTGGTAAATGAGATGATGCACTTTGTAAAGGAACATCTACTGACAGTTTCAGATGAAGTCTTCTTCTGAATTGCTTCTTTTTGCTGTGCGCATCTGTTTAAATGTATTAAGGGCTTGACCCTGGAAATGAATTTATTATTCCATTATTCAGAAATATATAAATTTGAAAATCTCAAATTAAAGGGCTAATTAATTTAATTGTTAAATTTATTAAACCATATCAGAGGTATACTATGTTTTGGATAACCAAATCAACTCATCACTTGTTAGTGGATTATGGTTTTATAGTAATGATGGTCTGGCCTCGTGAAAGACACTACTCATGGGGACATATTGCACGTCTATCTTCATTTGTTATGTAAATAGCACATAGTTTAGGGACTTAATTGTACTTTTTCATTCTTTTGTTGTCTTTTATACACAACTCTGGAGTTACTATATTAGATGTGTACAAGCTAATGAGAATAAGTTTTTCTCCCAATTCCCTCTTTCTTTATCACGAGTGTTCAGTTTTTAGATATAGTCAATTTACGATCTCGTACTTCGTTTTCTTCAATTCATTGAGATATCTAGGACGTAGTATGATCGTTTTGAGTCGGGGTCATTGTTATTTTAATGTCTGGCTATTATAGGGAGATGGGAAACTCTTTCTAAATGTTGGAAGACATCGTTGATTAGTTGGAAAATTTAACTGCCTAATTGTTACTCCCTCCATTTCAATTTAAGTGTCTTAGTTTGACTAAGCACGGGGTTGAAGAAAATGACACTTTTCAATCTTAGATTTAAACTAAAGATGTGGGTAATATACCAAAATGCTCTTTGGATTTTGTTGTCTTAAACAAGCCATGTAGAATGTTAGAATTATAGAGTTACCAAATATAGAAAGAGACATTCTTTTTTGAACGGACGTGAAAAGAAAAGTATACTTAAATTGAAACTTAGGGAGCACTACAATCTTTTTTTCTTCCCGGGGGAGTACATGATAATGTCAGCCTATGAAGTTATATTGTTCTAACTGAACAGCCCTATATATTACATTAAATCCAGTGTTTCATTAGATATGAAATATATAGAAGTTGATTGTCATTTTGTTCAACTTAAGTGGCAAAGTGAGGATATCGGGACTCTGTTTAATTCGGTGGTCAACTGGTGGATATCTTAACTAAAGCTCTTAGGAATTCTAGAATACAGTATATTGCGACAAGTTGGGAATACATGATATGTATACTTTAGTTTGACTTGTAAATAGGCAATCGCTTAGGAATTTAATTTTTCTTTGTCATGTTTTTAATTATTTTTGTAAGTAACTGCAAATGTATTAAATGTTGTGAAGTCAATAAGAACACCCACAATCTCTATTTTGTCAGTTTTGCTGCCATTGCAGCTTGACTTCAGGTAAATACATAAAGACTTATAACATCATCAGACCCAGATTATAAGCTTTCATATATTGGAGTTCAACAATTCATGTTTGTCATAATATATTTTCAATGATAGATAATTCAAAAGAAGATTTCATTTATACTCCTTTGTTTGGAAATTATAATCCTATTGTTATAAAGTTCAAGAGATTGTGGTTTGTAAATGCGTTTGGTTCATCAATTTCCTAATGTAGTCACCTTTTGACCTTGGATGTCTCTCTGCTCCTTTTAATACTTGGGCATGGAAGTAAGTACAAGTTGCTCTTTTGCACGAGTTGGGAATTCTGATCTCACCATCGGAAAAAAGGGGGTTACTTTTTTTACTTTTTCATGAATTGCTACTTTCCAATGTATCCTTGTATAGCCTGATGGAATGCAATGTTACTTCTTATTCCTATGTTGATAGTTTCTTGTATTAATATGCACTTTATGCACAGCTTTCATGTAGAGTTTTGCTGCTACTGAAGTTTTCAAGTGATCTCTGATATCCTCATCCTTGGCACGAGCATATTAAGCTACAGTTCTAAATGTTGATTTATTATTAAAATTTCACAAAGTGTTAGTTATTTCAGGTCAAGGCTTTCTCAGAAGAGACAAAGAATCCTCTTTTTGCCAAGGACATTGTGTCTTGGTTTCCTGGATTAAAAGGTGGACGTGTTTGGAAGGAAGATCATGATTTGCTGCTGCTACGAGCAGTACTAAAGTATGTTGTCTTTACTTTTCATTTCTTTTTCTTTTTCAATCTGTGTCATGAAGTTAAAAGTGATGAACCATTTTGGAGTACCTTCTTAGATGTGCACTTGTCCTTTAGAAAGAAAGGCAAGCCCAGGGGTTAATTTCCCTTTTGCAGGTAGTGGTAGATCATGAACCTGGAAACAAGATATCTGTAAAATTCCAGATTGATGTGAAAAGCTAAAAACTTTGAGTATATGATGGATCTCTCCTCAATATTGTTTATGCATCTTAGTTGACCTACATTCATCTATCTTGTTAGAGTCCTACATCGGTTGTGGATGGGGTCTTTGATTTCCTTATATGGTCTTGGCAATCCTCACCTCATGAACTAGCTTATGAGAGTAATGATGCGCATCATTTTTTGCTCTTTGAACTGACGAGGATATGCCTGTTTTACCTATGATGAATTTTAGAAGTCTAAACAACTGATAGCACCAAACCAAACGCAGGCTTTGTAAAGCCCCATAAGTTTCTAGATTTAATTGGAACCAAACAGCTATGGGGGAAAATAGAATTTATTTTGCAGTCGGATTCAAATCATATGACATCACCAGGCTAATCGCTAGAGCGGAAGTCTGGTTTGAATGGGTAGAAAGAAGCAGAAATTTGATGCGAAGAACCACTTTCAGTCGGAAAACCATGGAATGGTTGGTCTTCGTGCTTCGGGAGGCATCAAAAGATTCTGGCACACATACAAGAAGATGGAAATTAAATGAACAACAAACAACCTTCTTTTGTTCGAGAAAACAGAACAAGTTTGGAAGATCTATAAGTATAGTGACAGTACAAGGAGGTAACAGATCTGTCATTATTATTCCAGAGGTTACATTCAATGCTGGATGGGTTGACATTACTTTTAAGGTTGACAAATTTATTAAAGAATACAAAGGAGCTTTTATTATAAACATTCCTAAGAAGATAGACCCGAAGGTCCCTTAAGCTGAATCAGTCTGAGCTAGCAAATGGCAGACAAAGGAATCTTCTGATCTTCGAATCAACACCATCAATAAAATTATCTGCACTTCTGGAGGCACAGCAAATCATGAAAATGGACTACTGGGAAGATGTGTGGTTGGAAGCTTCAGCGCAGACTCCAGGATAAACCAGCTTTAGCAGATATAAGGAGACGGGCTTCGAACTCTTGGAAAAACGCCTTTGGTATTAATATTTTCGAAATGGGTGGCTGTTCTTTTCTATTTGAATTTCCAAACAAGCATATGGGTGAACACATTTTACAGGGGGAGTGGTGGTGGAAGCATCTGAAGATCCACTTGGAGTGGTGGTCTCCAACTGCCGGATGTTGTACTCATCGGAACACTTCGACATGGATCAGAGTAATGGGTTTACCACTTCATATGTGGACAGAGAAGTTTTTTAAAGCAATTGGAAATTACTGTGGTGGATGGCTGGAAACAGAGGAGGAAACCTCTTTAAAAAACCACCTGAAATGGGCAAGAATAAGGATCAAAGGAGATGGAGATTCGGTTCCAAAAGAGGTGAAGATAGAAGATAGTGGTCTCACCTTCGTCATTCCCATTTGGTGTGAAACACAAACCATGGTGGTTGCCGATGGAGGAGAAACAGGGAAAGCTGTGGATCTTTGGACAAACAACCCCTGTACAGAGGAAAATAGGGTAAAAAACTCTGGCAAAAAAGGGTACAACCACATGGGTTGCTCAAATCTCGTATCTCGTTCTAATAGAAAAGGTGTCGTGGGTCCAGTGGCACGTGATGTTGAAGAGAAATCTGCTGCACAAGTTATGTGTCCTGTTTTGGGCCAGCAGAGAGATGAAAATTTAAACACAAAAAAGCAGACTTTAAAAGTGAGCCCAGTTTTATTTACTGAGGCCCACATCCTTATTTCTAACCAATTTAATGTCCTGCGTAATACCCAGGATGACCTAATGCTGGCTGAAGTAGAAGCAAATTGTCTTGATGGGAATTTCTTCGATAGCAACTCTGGGGAATTGCTGACCCAAATCTCTGAAGAAATCCAACAATCAAAACTGATCAATAAGACGAACTCAGAAGAAGGGGATACATACGCAGATGCTATGACAAACATTGAAGGGGAAGGAACTCAGGGAGATAGCTTCCGAGACAAACAAGACATGCAACTGATGGAGTTAATTGAAACTGATGATTGGAATACCATAGATGCTGAACCCTTGAATATTCAGCATCAATCAGAAAACGGATGGTGAGATGGATGCACCAATATGGGTTTATCAATATATAATAAAATGAGCAAGCTATTTGGGTTGATTTCCAAGGTTGTGAAAAGGAGGCGATGCCATTACTCATGAAGATTGATAGTAAAAGATACTCAAAGGTGAAGGAACTTGCATTAGGAGTGAAGGCAACTCCAAGAATAAAATGCCTACAAGAACTGAAGGGGCTGGCAATTGGCATGAAGTTCTAGAGTGTAGGGGCAAGAACTCGAGGGAAGGAAAAAGAAACTTGATTATGATGAATGTTAAAATAGTATCTTGGAATGTGAGTGGTTTAAATTGTACGGACAAGAGGAGGATGATAAATAGTTTAATTTTAAAATGGAAAGATGATGTATTCTGTTTCCAAGAGACTAAACTGGAAGGAAATAAAAGGGAGATAATCAAGCAGCTATGGGGGAATAGGGGAGTCAGATATACGCAATTGGAGGCGAGTGGCACTGGGGAGGAATTATAATGTTGTGGGACAGTAAAGTATGGGAAGGGGAGGTTGTAGGTATCGGCTCCTACACTGACTTGTAGCTTCAAGTTTAAAGTTAGGGATTTCAAGTGGCACCTGACAGGGGTCTATGCCCCAAATAGTAATATAGAGGGGCAAGAAGTCTGGTGGGAGATTGGGGCTACAAGGGGTCTTTTTTCAAGACCATGGGTGGTATGGGGGATTTCAATATTGTCAGATTTTCATCAAAGAAAAGGAACTGTGTCAGAACTTCTATATACATGAATGAGTTTTCTGATTTTGTTGAAGATATGGAGTTAATTGATCCTCATTTGGAAGGGGGAAGTTACACTTGGACCAGGGGGAACAATCTAGAGACTTCCTCCAGAATAAGATTTTTCTACTCTTTAGAATAGAGTGATGTGTTCAGCAATATCAAATAAGAGGTCCTTCCAAGAATTGTTTCTCATCACACTCCAATTGTGTTACAGAGTGGCAGATAAAACAAGGGGATAAAAACACTAAATTTTTCCAGAGAATCGCAAATGCCTATAGGAGGACTAATCAGATTGACAAACTGGTAGTTGAGGGGGAGGAAATTGAGGAGGCAACCAATATCAAAAGGGAAATCATCTCCTTTTGTCAGAATCTTATTCTGAGACTGAGGAATGGAGACTAGTTTATAACATGAACTTTGAACCTGCTATCAATTCAAAGGAAAATCAGGAGATGCAGAAACCTTTTGAAGAGAGGGAGGTGTTGGAAGGATTAAAACAGTGTGCAATGGATAAAGCTCCTGTCCCTAATGGTTATACTATGGGTTTTTTTGTCAAGTGCTGGGAAATAGTCAAGTTTGATGTCATGGCAACTGTCAACAACTTCTATTCCCATGAATTCTTTAAAAAGAGCTTTAATGCCACTTATGTGGTTTGATTCCTAAGAAGAATGGTGCCAAGGAGCTGAGGGATTTTAGACCCATTAGCTTAATAGGGAGTGTATACAAATTAATATTCAATATCCTAACCGAAAGATTGAAGCAGGTGGTGCACAAGTTAGTAGACACACAACAGATGACCTTTTTGAGGGGAAGACAAATTACTGGTGATGTTCTCACTGCTAATGAGTGTGTTGACTCCAGATTAAAGGAAAATGTTCTGGGCATCATGTGTAAGTTAGATATTGAAAAAGCATATGATCACTTAAACTGGAACTTTTTACTTGGAATTTGCAGAACATGGGATTTGGAGGAAAATTTTGCATAAGCACCGTCAGATTTTCTATTATGATTAATAGATCTCTTGAAGGTTTTTTTTCCTTCCCTAAGAGGATTGAGCAAGGTGACCCACTGTCTCTTTTCCTCTTCATTTTGGCTATGGAGGGGCTGAACAAGATGGTGAAGACTGCTCAGAGTAATGGCTGGATAAGGGGATTCAATGTTGCTAGGGAGCAAACAGAAAGAGTGGTGATTACACATTTGCAGTATGTTGATGATACTCTTATTTTTTGTGAAGCAAAAGAGGAGCAGATGAAGGCTTTGAGAGTCATGCTAATCCTATTTGAAGCAATGTTTGGCCTCCACATCAATTGGAGGAAAAGCCAGATTTTCCCAGTGAATGAGGTGACAGGGATACAACAACTGGCTAGAATTTTGGGTGGAGAAATATGGTGTTTTCCAACTGTGTATTTAGGAATGCCCCTGGGAGCTAAAGCAAATCTATAGGCATCTGGAATGGTGTTTTGGAAAGATTTGAAAAAAGACTTACTAGGTGGAAATCTCAGTACTTATCCCTGGAGGAAGGCTGGTTATGATAAATTTTGTTTTAGATGCTCTACCTACATATATGATGTCTTTGTTCCCTCTTACCAGTAGCGTGGAGGAAAGATTGGAGAATCTAAGGAGGAATTTTTTATGGCAAGGTAACAGTGAGAGGAAAAGTATCCATTTGATTAAATGGGAAACTCTAACCCTTTCCAAAAAACAAGGTGGTCTTGGAATCAGAAATCTAAAGATTCAAAACAAAAGTCTCCTGATAAAATGGCTTTGGAGGTTACCAAAGGAGGAGCAAACTCTATGGGTTACTGTGGTGATGGCAAAATATGAGAAGGTGTTTTGGAAGACCAAAGGGGTAACCAGCCCCTATGGAACTAGTTTGTGGAGATCAATTAGGAATCTGTGGCCTGGATTTGCACAAAAGACCAGCTTTAATGTCAAGGATGGTAGGAGGATAATGTTTTGGGAAGACAACTGGTTGGGAAATGGCAGCTTGAAGCAGTTATATCCTGACATTTTTAGCTTGAACCAACAACAGGATGCTAACGTGAATGAAGTCTGATCCACACAAGGATGGAATTTGACTTTTAGAAGACTGATGCAAGATTTGGAAATTGACACTTTGGCAGATTTCTATGGCACATTAGATCAGATACACTCAGATGGAATATTCAGAGTAAAGGAATTTTTACAGTAAGCTCTGCTATAAGGATTTGAATTTAGTGGGTTCACAGTTGAATTTACTGCCATGGAAATTAATATGGAAAGTAAAAATTCCATGTAAAGTGGCCATTTTTACTTGGTTGGTGGTGAAAGAGTTAGTGGTAATCTAGGAAAATCTAAGGAGAAAAGGAATTCATTTGTGCTCAAGATGTTATTTATGTGGGCAAAATTCAGAGACAATCAACCATCTATTTTTACATTGCAAGATGACCGGGCAGCTATGGATTTGTTCACAAGCTTTAGAGGTATAAGGTGGACAATGCCAGGTAGAACATCCGATGCTTTAATGAGCTGGAATTCAGAGGGAAATAGCAGCACAAACAAAGATAGATGGAGAATTGTCGCTGCAGCAATTTGGTGGACAATTTGGAAGGAAAGAAACTCTAGGTGTTTTGAAGATGCTAGTAGTTCCTTACACAAAGGATTAAGATGAATTGTATTTTTATGTTTTGTTATTGGTGCAAATCAGCATATATAGATGATTCAATATCTACTATGGACATCCTAGAGTACTTATGAGATGATATAGGGCCTGTGTGGTTTTGTCTAGTGTTGTATCTCTTGGGTTTGGATCCACTGATTGTAACCACTTCAGTTTGGCTTCCAACACTTTGTGTTGATGATTTATAGAAAGTTTGTTACCTTGTCAAAAAAAAACTAGCTTATGAGGTTGAGTTAGGTCCAAGATCAATTTCTTATCATGGTATTGGAGCCAGAGATAGTCCCACATTGATGGTTTTTGGTCTACTTATATGGTCTTGAACAATTTCACCCCGTGAGCTAGATTTTGAGGTTAAGTTAGGGTCAGTGTCCATTTCTTATCATATCCAAACTACTTGATCCTTTTCTCTACACGCTAAAATTTGCAGTAGGTTCCAATTAACTGTAAAGTAATACTAGTAATTCCAATTTAAGTTGTGGATGTTAATATTTGACACAGTGTGATTTTTAAGATAAAGTTGGAAATATGTACTACTATTTAATATCTACCAAGTGAATATTTGAAGTCATAAGTAACCCTTTGATATTTAGACTTAGAAAGAGAAAAATGTTCACAAAGTGAAAATACGGGTCCCAATCTCTTTTATACTCTATAATATTTCTTCATTTTATTTGTTGCCCTAGACTGAAGTGTTACTTTTCTTAACCATCAAGGAACACATGTTCTTTACAAAAAGAAAAGATTTTCAACGTTTTACATATCCTAAATTTAAATGACTTCAACTTTAAAGATTTTACTACGACATTCGTTCTTTATTACTCCATTTGTTCCAATTTATGTGATGCACTTTTCTTTTTGATCTGTCCCCAAAAGAATGACACATTTCTATATTTAGAAACAACTTAACTTTAAATCTTTCAGTTTTCTCTTAGTGGTTGTTTGGTAGAGTGTATTAGAAAAAATAATGCAAGCATTAGTTTTGTGTATTACTAATACCTTGTTTGGTACACTTTTTCAACCTATGTATAACTAATGTTGTATACTCTATTTGGTATTAAACTATGTATAACTAATGCATTAAAATCCATGGTATTAGTAATGCAATGATTGTTAATGCATGCATTAGTAGGGTTAAAGACATAATTATCCCTCAAAATCTTTTCCATATTCTTTCTATCTTATTGTGGAGGGTAGTTATAAATAATTTTTTTAATGAATTATTCAATAAATTTTAATTTTGAATACACTAAACCAAACATTGCATAAGAAATAACCTTAGCATAACCAATGCAAGCATAACTAATACCAGCATTATCAATGCAAGCATTACGAACACACCTTATTCAGCATGAAGAATCTTGTGGATGGTACCATGAAGAATCTTCTCTGTTTGTGAAAGGGCATCATATTACGCATACTAACCTCTTAATAAAGTTGGTTAGATTAAATTAATTCTTTAATATAAGCCTATTTTGTTTCATAATGAGTTGGATTGAGTACTTGACTGACTCAAATTATATTAGGTAAGCAAATTATGTTTAGTTCTAAGATTATATTCATAATTGTAGTCAAATAATATATCGTGTAAGGAAATAAATTCCTAAATATTATTAGTATCTTTATAACCAAAGTTGGAAAGTAACTAAATGACAATTTTATCCCGTATTAAATCTATTTTTATAGAGTAAAAACCCGATCAACATTTCGTAAAATCGGTTTTTAATGAAACTCCAACATGAAATTTTGACAACTTATTTTATCCTTTGAACATATATCTCACATTTTAAAAATTATTATTTAATTATTTTCCTAATATTTAGCACTTTGAAATCAACTTAAAATTTTCTTATTAAACTTTTTCTTTTTTTAACTATGTAGGAAAGGACTCCATCTGTCCCGACTTATGAGGTTGTATTTTACTGGACACAAATTTCAAGAAAGAAAAAAACTTTTGAAACTTGTGGTCATAAATTGAAAAGTTTAAAATTAAATTATTTGTGTATTAGGAAGCATGACATTCTTTTTTTTGGACAAATTAGAAAAGAAAGTATGACATATAAATTGGGACAGGGAGTAGGATTTCAAAATCAATTAAAATTTTATCTTATATGAATCATTCATTAAATGAACTAAGTGACATAACCTATAATTTCTTTCGAAACTGTAGTAAGCCAAAGTAAATGAACTTCTTATTGAAAAATCATTAGAAATTTGTGGGTGCAACAATCTCCTAATTGCCTTCAAAAAAAACTGAAGCGTACAATCCTCTATAACACTTAAGCAACAAAGATAACCAATAAATATGAGTTTTCGATTTCATGACAAAGCAAGTATTTGTACTAGAGAGACTAAATTGGAGCAACATTCATCATTTTTATTTGATAACTCAATGATATAAATTTATAATATTTATGTACAACAACAACAAGAACAATATATCCAGTATAATCCCACAAAGTGGGGTCTGGGGAGGGTAGAGTGTACGTGGACCTTACCTCCACCTCAAAGGCAGAGCGGCTATTTCCGATAGAAAAATTTATAATATTTATGTAATTTTTAAAAATATTTATACTCATTAATATGGGTTACACTCGCAAAGCGCGTACAACTAGTATATCAATTAGTTGGAAATATGTTTTAGTCAAGTTAGTACGATTACTTTAGCTCTTAGCTGTGTTGGAGTCTTTTAGACCCATTGAGGATTTTTCTGCCAATAAAAAATCAGAAAACTTCTAATACTTCTTAGAGAAAGTTCAAATCTGTGTCTTCAGTATCTGAAAACAAATTCTCTCGCATTTTCCGTTAGCATTAAGAAAGTACCAACATAAAATGAGCAGACTCTATGTGTCCAAATTCTTCAAGAATAGAGGTCCATATTTACAAATCAACTTTTGCCGGTTTGACCACAGTATAAAATCACCCTCATATTTATATTCTATTGGGGATCAAGGGCCAAAAATGAGATATTTTCCTAATGGCAGACGGCAGGGGTAAAATTAGACCAAAAGTTTAACGGAGCATAACATTGCTCAATTTTGGATAGTATTTGACCCTTTTCCCTATTTTGTATAATGGTTGCTTGAGATGAATCTTGAATGAAGCACATGGTCAGTGGGGATTTATATAGATGGCCTCAACTTGTTCGGGACTGAGGCGTTCGTGTTATGGTCGTTGTTTATTCTTTCGTAGGTTTCATGGTTGTTGATTAATTTTTCGTAGGTGTTATGGTTGTTTATTCTTTCTTTATTATTTATGATGAAATTAAAAAGAAACTTGTGACACATTTTTTTTCACAGTTAATTTTTTCCTTCTCAAACTTAATTAGCTGCATAAATTTAGATGAGGATGTGCGCATCCTAGATCCACCACTACTCTTGGATCAAGAGAGTTGAAATTTTGTTTCTAAGCAACTGGACATTTGGGGCACAGAAAAAATATGTGGTACTCAATTTAGGACAGAGGAAGTACTGAAATGCATATTGGTTTTATATATAATGTCTTTTCAAATACATATGTGGCTTTTCAGACTTTTTCAACTGTTATTTTAAAGACAGTTATCACTAATTCCAATATGGTAGTTTGCTCAAGCTTCCTAGTCAAGGAATTACCTAGAGTTTCTCAGGAGGGAACAATCTGAGGACAGAGGTGGTTAAAGTATCAAAGTTCCAATGATGGTTTCAAGAAAGAATAGAGATTATTTCACTGCATTTGCATACTTGAAATATTACTTCTGAATGGTCTCCATGTTACTCTGGCAATGTCTATGAAAGTAACTTCAGAAACTTCCCTGACACGACTTCTAAAATGAGTAGGATTTGGATTCATCAACAAAAAAGAGAGAGTAGGGTTTGGACTGAAATACTATTATCGCACATGGATATATAAATATACTACCAAATTGTAAGATATCCTTGATTCCACTTCTTTTTATGGAAAAAGTTCCAATTTTGCCCAGTACTATCTGAAATTACCCAATTTTGCCCATCTGTTTGACTTTTGATCCATTCATACCCTTGCTGTTAGCAAATTATCTCATATTCCCGCTTGTCATTACAAGAGCTCCAACGTGAAATGGGTGAACTTCATATCCAACTTTGTCGAGAGAAGGCTCAAATTCACCGTGCAACTTTTGTCTATGGTTTTGAATTACCCTCAAGTTAGGCTCCCTTGTAAGTTAAGGGCAAAAACGGTAGGGGTAAGATTAGACAAAAATTCTAACAGAGGCAAAAGTTGCTCAATTTCAGATAGTGCAGGGGCAAATTGACGCTTTTGGCTTTTTCAAAAATATAAAAAGGTAATTTTATTTAAATACAACAATGCTATGAATCTATGATGGTGCTAGTCCAGTGTGCTTGATGTTCTCTTTCTATACTTAAAAGGGCTCCATTACTCCAGGATTTCATCTTTATCATTTAATATGTCCCTCTTGCCCCAAAAGTAAACGTGAAAACATCTAAACTTTGCACGAGAAAGATGATCTTTTTTTCCCATTAACGATTGTATGATTTCTTTCCATCTTGTCCACAATATACAGTATGGTATAGTTTCTAAGTCTTGTTTTTGCCTCTTTTCACATCATTCTGCCAAAGCTAATCAGTTCGTGCTTCAGATCTTCAGTCATTGCCCAAGGTAGTCCATATCTACCTAGAAAATCCCCAATGAATGAACAGATGCCTAACTGACTCTGTTGCCTGCTCACTCATACTGAATCTGAAGAACCTAATGCGTCTTCTTTGATAAGTTTCTTGGGTTAGACATGATTCATGTGTGGCAAGCCAGCAAAATATGCTACTTTCGGAGTTCTGTCCAGTTTTTTCCCCCCTAATGAGGCAAATACTTTTATTGATTATATAAAAGATGTGGGATTAAATCCATACAGAAGCATTATACCAAAAAGTGGAGAACTTGTGCAAAAAGATAACTATTTACAAAAGACACCCAATATTATATAGAAACAGGAATCTCAAGGATGCACCAAAAAATTGACTCAAAATAGGAGGTTGTTCCTTAAATGTACAAGACTAGATTTATCCCTTCAAATGTTCCTTTATTCCTTTCTTTTCAGATGAGACCCACATGTGAGCTAATCAAACAACTTCCTATGCTGTACACATAGCTTTAACCATGTCCGGCATCATGTGTTGTTGTCCGAAACAGTTTAGCACCATTCACCTAAACCAGTAGCAACATGACAATGTAATAGGAGATGTCCCACATCCTCAGCTGAGCATCTGTACATGAAACAGGTCACAGATGTGATCTTCCTCCTCTCAAGTTATCCGTTGTCAATATTGCCCCCTTGCTGCAAGCCAAGGAAACATCTTTATTGGGCCAAAGTATCCATATCGAGTGATTCCCCCTTCTCTCTCATCCGCAGCCTATGGTAGTATGGCTAATGAAAACAATTCTCCTCACCGCCCCCCACCCCCCCCAACCAACCCAAGACAAACCTAGAGTCTTGGCTCATAAGTACTGTGAGCTGCTTGTAAAGCACCTAGACCATGCTTTGAAACTGGGCCATATCCCAATCTTGTGTTCTATATCGCAAACACTCCTCACCAAATTATAATGTTTTATTCCTCTTTCTTTCTTTTGGTTTAGCTCCCAAATGTAATTTCCTGGTGGACCAGAGGAAATTTCTCTAATTTGAATCTCAGTATCATAGGCAGTTGATTAATTCCCTGGTCAGCATTTCCAGAGGATATGTTGCCCTTGGAAATGGCCTCAAAGGCTAAAGGATCACTTTTAAATGCAGCATCTGTTTATTTTTTGCGTCACACAGATAAGTCTGTTGTATGCATGAAGAGTTTGTGAAACATATGTTATGTTTCCATTCTGGCTTCAGTCTTGAAGTCCTGTAACCATCCATATCCAGCTTTCTTCTTTCTATATTGAAAAAAAGACCTTCATGACCAGAACAAAGAAGAAGGGAGTCAGAGGATTGCCTATCCTAGTCCTCTTTGTGTGGCAATAGAACCTTCTGGAGTGCATTAGTCAATATTGAAAACTTTACAGCTGTGATGCAATATCGTATCTATGAAACCATTCTCCAAACCTCTTTTTTTTTTCCCATGATTTTAAGAGGATGAACATTTCGTGCAGTTAAAAAATTTGAATCACTTGACATGATCTTAATAGTTGCCGCTCTAAGTGAAAAGGATTTCTTTGATCTACTTGTGCTCCACATGGAAAGTTACTAAACAATAAAAGGTTGATAAAATGTCTCTTGTATAACTGGAACCTAATGTAGGGATGATTTATGTTTATTTATCTAGTTATGCCAGAGTTGTTTGTGGTGATTCAACCATCATTCTCTACTTCTTCCTCTGAAATGCAAGTTATCTGTGTAAAATGTTGCGGCAATTTTTCACTGTGCCTTTCCTTTTGAATTCATCATTGATCATTTCGACTGTGGAAATTCCAGGGCAGTAGCCCAAACGTTTAGTTCAATTACTGTGCACAAATTGCTAATTTCTGGCTGTATTTTTGTTGCTCTATATTTTGTGCAGGCATGGTTATGGAAGATGGCAAGCTATTATTGATGACAAAGAGTTGAGAATCCAAGAAGTTGTCTGTAAAGAGCTGAATCTTCCTTCTATAAGTTTACCCATGGCTGGAGCTTCTCAGCCACAAGTTCCCCCTGCTCCTGGAGCTTCTCAGGAGCTTCCCACTTCAGGGGTTTCACAAGCACAAGTTTCTGCTCCAGGAGTCTATCAAGCACCAAATGGTGTGAATACAGCTAATGCTGTAAATCAGGTGAAAGCTGCTGATGAGACTAACCATGAAGTCTCACATGGCACAAGTGATCCTTCAAACAGAACCCAACTTTATCAAGATTCTTCTTTGTTATATCATTTTAGAGAGATGCAGAGAAGACAAGTTGAATTTATAAGGAAAAGGGTGGTGCTTCTCGAGAATGCAATTAATGCTGAATATCAGAGAGAAGTTGTTGTAAGTCATCTTAAATTTTCATATATATCTGATGCTGGAGTTTATTAGATTATACTTGGAAATCCATCAGTCATGGATCTGTATCAAAAGAGGGAAGTAACAAACCTGGCTTCGTCTTTTTTCCTGCTTCTTTTTTCCCTCATGGTGTCAAGTCATCTCAGAAAAAGAATTAAGACTTGTAGATCTAGTGATATGCTCCTTTAGAGACATAGAACAATGAACCTGGTTTGATTGGGGTCCTGTTGTCTCTAGGTGTATTGCTGTTGTCATTCTATGTTAGCAGGCTAGCCTTGTGTGGAGCTTCATGTTCCTGCTAGTTCTTAATCATTGAGTATGTGACCTTGTGGTGTCCCCAACTGTATTAAAGGCTACATTTCTCTATGATTATAGAGCCTGCGAAATTTTATGCTCTCTCGAGAAAGAATCTTTGGGTGTGTTAGTAATTCTACGCACTTTCTTAGTAAAGCTTAAACGAATAGAGTTTCATGTGTTACTTGATCTTTGTTTTCTTCTTGTCAAAGGACCAGTCTTTTTCCTTCTATCTGTCTTGGTAGATAAATCCTAAGTTGCTCAGACTCGGGTGCGGATGTCCGCTATGGGTGCGGATCTAGAGGTTGGATCCTTCATGACCTAAATTTTAAGATTCAGGGATACAGATCCAGGTATGGATATAGGTGTGGGGATTCGATTAAAAATAATTCAAATATATAAAATAAAGTTATAAAACCTAAATTATGAGATATTATGTGTAGAACTTGAGAAAATATTGATCTAGAGAACTTTGGAAGGAGATAAAAGGAAAAAGAGTGACATAGAAATTTCTGATATTTCATTTTCTTCAATTTCCTTAGCTTTTGTTTTGATTACTGAAATCATTGGATCTGTCAATTTTGGTCAAAGTACCAAAAATTGGTTGACCAGATCGGATATGGATCCCACACCACATCCACGTCGTATCGACACAAGTGCGGCACCTAAAGTGAAGAGTCCGAGCAACTTAGGATAAATCATGACTTATCCTAAATCCATTGCTGTTCTATTTGTTGTTGAGAACAATAGCTTTTGATCTTTGTTATTTGACTTGCTCATTTTCATGTTCTATTATTGTTGTTTCTCATTTTGTTCCTACATGATTTATGTTTTAATAGCTGGGATTTGTAGCTGCATTGGTTGATTTGATCATTTTGAGGACAGTTAAAGCTATATTTATGTGGTTTATTTGTATCGATGTGCTTCCTTCAGGGTTATGGAAAACCACATGAAATGTCTGGGAAAGAGATGGAGTGTGACACCAAGATTGCGGACAAACCTAGTCAAAGAGTTGAAGCAGCTGACGCTGAAATGGTTGATAATTTCCCAAAACTTATTGCAATTTGTAAGTATAGTCATTCACTACTTGAAGCTTCTCTAATGCGTCAAGAAGCTACTGACTAGCATCCCATCACGCACTTCTGAATGCAGCTCCACATGGAATCTCTGAAGTTGCTTGTGATGGTGAAGCGGATCGTTTGAGTGTTGCTAAGCTTTACAATAAGGTGAATATTCGGTTCCCCAATTTATTTCAGGACTTCAGCTTATATGCATAACTAGTATAGAGTAGCCTGTGCAGTGCATGGGCCTAATCCCCAACAAAAATTTATCGAATAAAATTGATGAAAGAGTAATTTTGATCACTTTCTCCTATAAACTGGTTAATCATGCGTGTTCCTAAAATTTACTCTGTCTGAATATCTCATTTTTGTCTAAAGAGAAATTGATAATTCTCCAATCAAAATATATTCTTTTTTTTTTTACTCACAATAAAGAAACTAAAAAAAGGAGGTGACATTATGGAATGGCGAGGGATAGCCAACTTAAGGGCAAAGAGTAAATGAACTTCCCCATATCTAATTTCTAATTTAAGACAACACGTATATTAGTTATTCATTATATTTATAATGTAAAGACTATTTTACCATTGCAGTTACATATTTTTCTCTTTTGTGCAATATGTATTAGGGTTATGTAGCTAAAATCAGTGCAAGAAAGTGAAAGCATGTTGAGTTTATACAGACATCAAAGTGACGACAATCAAGTTTAAAATTCGTTAAAAGCAAGCCAAATTTACACTGATATAAAAAATTGAAGTATAGAAGACAATGAAAGTGTGAGACTAAAATAGTTTAAAATTTTGAAGAGCAAATTTATATAACACTTCGAAACGAAACTTGGAAATGAAATTTCTGGAGTAATTAATTTTCAAAAATTGACAATATTTTAACACCTAATAATGATCTAATAGGCTAGAAAATTATAAATGTTATATGCATGAGTTGTGTGTACTTTTAATGGAACAGTGCTTTGTGTATTATTTTCCCTGTGATATAGCATTCCTATTTATTTTATCGAAACAATATTATAACATCAAATATGCAGGTTTTATTATTACTCATGGGAAAACTAAAAATTGAGCGTCAAAATAATGTAGTAAAGGATCAAATCAATGGACAAAAGAAACCTGCAAAAAGTTTAATAAAGCTAGCCTATAGGCTGAAAGACGTGCAGTAGATATTCAAGGAATCACCGCGTATAAAGCCCGGTCCAAATTACCTAAATACCCCCATCATTGAGCAAGCTTGTTGACAGAGAGGAACCTGTTAACTCCCTCTTATAGAGAATTTGATGCATATTGCCAGAATACAAAACAAAACATATTTTCACAGCAAGGGTTGTGAAGTAGATGTTTTGTGCTTTTTTTTTGTTTTTTTGGTTTTGCAGATGTGCAAGGCACTTTCTGACAATGGTGAAGATTCATTTAATGCAGTAGCAAGTCAGCCAGCTAGTCTGGCGATGAAAAAGAACCTCCTTCCACTGGAGGCCTTTTTCCAAGAGATGAAACGAGTACTTTCTTCAGCGCATCAGAATCCTTGTAATTTTCCAAGCAGAGAATTTCAAGAAGATTGGAAGGCCGAATGTGGAAAACCGTCTCCAGAGCCATCATTTCTAGGGGATGGTGGTAGGCTTCACAGTGCCGAGGAAGAACATGACAATTTCCCAACAGGTACAGCACCTGGGTCCGCGAGTAATAGCAACTTAGCAGCTCCGAGCACAACAGTAAGCAATATGCCCCACTATATTAGCCCTTCGGAGATTCCTGGAGATACTGATATAGAGATGATGGAGAAGCAGGATGATACTGATGTTAGCCCCACCAACGTTGCGATGGATATAACAAAATGAAACAGGTTTTAACTTTTAAGGGCGTTTCATTTGTTGTGACTGAAAGTAAATTTATATCAGGGAAATTGACAACCTCCTAGAAAACCATTATAGAATGACTACAAGAGAGCGACTGTTTTCCTTTTCTCTTATTTGTGTTTCCTGCTCGTCAAGAACTCCTTTGAAACGCGAGAACATACTTTACTTCCCGGCATAAGCAGAAGAGATTAGTGTATTGATCTATTGATTGCATCAAAGTACGAAGGAGTGATCAGAATTCTCTAGGATGGATGGAGAGGCAAGTGTGGTGAGAACCATTTGTGCTGTAACTCCATTCCCTGTATGAGGGACCATACTGTAAAATTGTAACTTCAATATATCGACAACATCCCATTGGTACTTGGAAGGGAAAAGAAACTAAACTTTGCATTTCTTGATTTTTGACATCTTTAGCATCTACTGCATATTATTTTCAGTGTATCCTATTAAAAACTCAGTTGAGTGAACTTGCCCGGAGAAGAGAAAATGATTTCTTATGGCCACTTACAAATTAAATAGAAGGAAATGATCTTTTTAGATATAAATCTCTCGTAAAAAAGACATAAAACTAAAAACAAGTTTGTAAATGGCTACAAAATCATGTTTCCGAGCTAAGGCAGCATCATATTCTATATAAAATATCTAATACTCTTTTAGCACAATCCAAATCACTGGGAACTCTTTTGGCTGCTTCTGTCAAATAAAAATATTAGTTCTTTCTACGCAAATTATGAGAAAACATAAAATCAAAGTTTATCAAATACTATAAGAGCTGTTAACCGATTCGTGGCAAAAGAAATCATTCATAGCTGAGCAACGTCGCAATTAGTGCTAAGCTATCAAAATCACCTTTCTTGATAATGATACAATTTGTTTTTCGTTTTCACTTAGAGTAGCTAATATAAATGAGGGAAGATGACATAATTGCTCGTAAAAAGTAAAATATTTATTTAGAAATTTTTTTACTTTGATGTTCCCGAAAATGATTATACAAAATGTCCCATTTAGTTTGTTTCTTTTTCGCGCTTTTTCTTTTCTATCTCTTAGCTGTCATTATCATAGTATTACTCTTTTTTTTTCTTCTCTTTTTTTAATTTTTTTAGTTAATTTAAGTTTTTGTTACTATTTTTTGAATTTTTTCTTTAAAAGAAAATATTTTAATTTTTAAATAGAAAAATAAATACAACAGCTAACTATAATTTGATTATAAAAATATAAAAAATTAAATAATATGACTACAACAAAAAGTAATTTACAAAAAAAGGACTAAAAATCACTACCTTGTTTATTAAATTAAAACATATATTTTTTTAAGAAAAATTAAATTATTATTCTTTATTTTTTTCACCATAATATAATTTTATACTCAATTTTAGCTCCTTTTGTTTTCTTGTTCAATTTTTTATTTCTCTATTCCTTTTTTCTTGTTTTTTTCTTTGTTCTTAAATGTTTTCCTCTTATTTTGTTCTTTTTTTCCTCAAATCATATTATTCATTTTTTTTCATCATAATCTAATTTCACTCTGAAATTTGATTCACTCTGGATAATCTAATTTCTCATATAACCACGTCTAACTCATGTGGTTATATGTCGGCTATAGCCTCTCCCATTAGTCAGTACAGTTTCAGTTTCGCTCAGTTCAGTACAGTTTCAGTTTATTCAGTTCAGTTCGGTACAGTACAATTAGCTCAAATCAGTATCTCAGATTCAGGGCTGTCCATGACCATCAGACAGGGTCATTTCGACCATTTCAATTATGTTTCAGTTTGTTCAGTTTCAGTATTTCAGTTGGTCATTGTATGTCATTACAGTTCAGTTATTTATTCTTTATGTTACATTTTCTCCCACTTATTCAGTACCTTCAAAGTACTGACGCATACCTTCTATATTGTATCGTATCATGATACAGGCGCAGGTCCTCAGCCTCAGCACCGCTAGTAGATCTCTTCAGGTGATATCAGTTGTACCAGTGGTGAGTCCTCATTTTTCGAGGACGATGGTTATTTTCTTCTGTTATTTTCATTCAGTTAATCTTTAGAGTTAGCTGAGGGCTTGTCCCAACAACTCATCAGTTGTAGATGACTTTCAGACATAGACTTAGACTTTTAGTTTCACATATCTATATACTGACATTGTATAATTGAGGTATGCGTCTATCCTTCAATGAGACATTTCTCAGTCCTCCATGATACCATTATAGTATATCTATATACTGGTATGGTATCATTCAGGTCTGCTTCGATCCATCAATGAGGCACTTCTCAATCCTCTATGATACCCACATGGTATGTATATGTGTGTGTGTGCGCGTGTGTGTATTAATTACATACTGATAGGCTATCATAGAATTTATACTTAATGTTGATATTTTAATTTTTATATCAGTTTTAGCTAGTTAATCTTTGAAAAAATAATTATAAAAAATAAAGTCATATTTTAGATATAAGTTTTGTTTTCATTTGCAAAAGTAAAAAAATAGTAAAAATAATTTTTATCACTTTATATTTTAATAAAAAAAAACTAGTGGACTTTAGTTTTTTTTAATTTCTTTTTATTATAGTCTTGGTATTTATTTTTATTAATATAAAATTAGTTCATTATAGAAGGGGACAAAAAAATTTAAAAAATAAGCTAACAAAAAAAAAAGAATCAAGAGAAAAGACAGAAAAAATAAAACTAAAAAACAAAACAGAAAACAAGGAAATAAATAATAAAAATGCTATCAAATAATATATCTAATAAAGGATAAAAGGAGAAGAAAGTATAAGAATAATAAATGAGAAAAGGACAAAAACAATAAATGAAAGCAAAGTAATAAATTAGAGGACAAAAAAAAGAGGAAAAAGGAGCACTGCTCCAGTGTATAAGAGAATGAGATATTTCAAGTAAATACTTTGCTCCAAATGAATATTAATGAAATTAGTATTAAAAAAAGACAAATCGGGATAATTAATTTACTTTTATGGGGTATTTGTGTACTTTTCCCTATAAATAATCATCTCTTAAGATGTGATAATGAGATTATGGTAAAGTACCAAGTACTTTCTCATATTTAATCAGAGATTTTGAATTTGAATTTTTCTATGAAGTCGTATTTGTAAAAAGCGTTTTATCGTTAATAGCGGATTTCTAAAGGTGAATTCATATTTAATTGAGTTTCAATACAGAAACTGAGACTTTGCTTCAGATCTTAATGATTAAGATATATTCAGACCAAATAAGTGCTAAAATCTTAATGAAAACAAATGCACTTAATAGTTTAAGGTCTGAACAAACAAATGAGACCTGAGTAAGAAATTTTAAAAAAGAAAAAGATAATAGGTGAGTTACCTAATATTTAGTAATATTTTATCTAATGTATTCGCAATTAGGTAGCTTATATGAAACTAGTGAAGTGGTCTGCGCTTCGCACGGTAGTAAAATACTTAAGTAAATTGATGAAATAATACTTTATAAATTTATTGGATAAAAATATATTTTTATGTTATACATTTAGACCGAATTCGAAAATTGATTAAATATTTAGATACAAGTAAAATATTTTTATTAAAATTATATATGAAATCTTTGAAGAGGAGAATAAAAAGATGAGAAATTGAGAACTACTGCATTCTAAATCAACCAACAATTTTGAAGGTCATTGAATGATTGGGCGTATGCAAGGAATATAAATTACTTACTCATCTTTATAATAACAATTTTTTAAAAGCTTAAACGAAAATAATAGCGGTGTTAAAAATATTGTTAGTCCCATTATATCGTATACAATTAGTTATACAGTCACAAGAACGAGGTGCATAAATTTATCAATAAACATTAAATTTAAAATTAATATCATCTTTTACTTATTCTAATTTAGAACTTTAAATTTTTTTCTTTTTGAGATCTTATAGAGCCCAAAAAGCTTAAAACATGTCAGAGTTTTACAATTTTATTGTGAGCAATATTCATATTTACTCAAGTTACATGTATATATTTTGGGTGAAAATGTAGCGAAAATAAAATACATGTCAATACTTTTTCTTTCGATCAAAGAAAAGGAGAACCATGCCAATCATGAATATCATTTTCCTCTTGCTTCTATATTTTGGGAGTCTTTTTTCAACACTTTCCTCTGAAGTAGGAAAAGAAATTTATTGCAACATTATTTCACAGCATGCCTGAGTTGATTCAAAAATTTGCTTAACCACAATAAAGTAATTTCTCCATAAGAAAATGTGTTTGATTTGATAGTTTATCGACTATATATTCTTTAGAGTAAAATTCTAGGTGTAACATTATGACAATTTCATTTTAAAAATTGGATGTAGTTGTTGAATTGCCATTGTCTTTTTATTTTACAATAGGTTAAGTTTTCTGTTTTATGATGCGCGCGTGATTGATGTATGGTGCGTCCAAATGCATACGCAAGTGTACGCATTCGTACAAGTAAGATAGGAGGTTAAGTCCAAGTATCGATCCAACAAGAACTTGTCAATTAACTATTTACAATATTAAATTAATTTCAATTATCTACTCAAGAGATCAACTCTAAAGATACATTAACAGTTAAACTAAACTAAAAATAAAAAGATACTAACTAATGAACAATTAACCATACAAAAAGCGGATTCTTACGAAATCAATGAGATAAATTAATCTAAAATTATGATTCGCTTGTGATCATGTTGAATAATCACTTGAACTAACTCTGATTTTTTTATCAGGTTATTAGTTATGAAGTATAAAGATTTCATACAAACCAATTCATCAAGATTTTATAGTACAAGACCTCACCAAACATCAAAGGGATTTCAGTGCATAGAGCATTAATATTGGTTAACTGGTCCAACTGCATACTGCTTGAATCCCTTTCCCATTATTGAAATCAAAACCCTTCGGAAAAAATCAATTCTAAGGACGATTAGATCCCCTGACCACCAGTCAACTATAGGCTTCGGGTTTGAAGGCGTGGAGGAATTCACTCCGTTAATACCAGCTTCATGTGCAGAACTGGTTATCCTTGCAGTATCCCATTTTAATCCTACATACACATTTGAGAAATGCAAAATCCACTATCAAAATTCTCTATTAAATCTACACATAACACAAACAGTCAAGAAATGTAAATCCCACCAATCAAAATTACAAACTTGAAACAAATTTCAATAAAATAAAACCACAATCCGCAGATAAGCCTTAGGCAAGAAGCAGAGACAAAAAAAAAAGAAGTTAAAGACATGTGATTTCGAGAATACCTTAGGCTTAGACAAAACTGACAAGAAATCAAATTTAAGATAAGAAATTACACATCCAAATAATAAATGTATCTGCTACCATTATAATAGAAGATATATCTTTTAGTGCATTGTGTTCATAGAGGCAGAAGATAAATTTTTTCGGGAGGAGAGGAAAAAAATTATTGACCATGAAGGGAAACTGAATGAAGAGTTTATCACCCCTCAAAAACAGAGAATTAACAACTGCATAGCACATCTAAAGAATAAGAAGGCTTTTGTTTGATTATTAACAATCTCCTTCTGGTACATAATAGCTACAACTCTTACGATTTTTTTTGATATAGCACCACAAAAGCGTTGTCAAAAGTATACTTACAGACATTAGTATACTTCAATTTTTGCTATTAAAAATAAATCCATGTAAAATGCACCTAAGTTTGGTCTTTAGAACTTTTGACATCCTGAACATCTTTCCTATCCTTCCTCTTACCGCTTTATTTCTGCATTATACTGTCTGGGCTCAAGTTCACACTAGAAATTGCATATATTTATATTCTAGTCTTCTAAAGTGAAAGAGGTGTTCCCAGAAATGACCATCTTTCACAGTTGAGTAAAATGAAAACATAAAACACAAAATAAGACAAGTAAAGGTATATAAAGAAGCAAAAGCAATGACCTTACCTTGATTCATTCAGATGGTAACATTGCCTGTTTGTCGCAACAATTCAGTGAATGAACTACACACATCAATCTTTTGAGCAAGTATATAGACGATTAAAACCAGTTCATTTAAAAATTCAAAAGACATTTCAATTTACCTTAACATTCTCTTTCCCTTTCTTTAAACCTGTCAATCAACTATGGACAAGCCTGCACAAGGTTAAAGTCAGTATTATTAACTTATTATGACTATGAGACAAATAGACAGTTACAGTATCCAGAAAAATTTCAACTTCAATACGAATGCAGAGCTACATCTGAGCAACACACTTGAAAGGAACATCTAATGTCAAATAGAGGGGAAATACTATATCAAACTTTAAATATACAACAATAACAACCCGTACAGCTTTGATAGCATCTCAAGCGGAGTAACTACCAATGCAGCTAAGCATTTGGCAGCAACTCTCCTAACCTTCCAACTGACATCTTCATCATTCGTGTATTCATTAGCACTCTCACTACAATAAAAATTGACAAGTGATTAGATTAGTGAGAAGTCTGCAATGTATAATCATAATGGATCCTAGTAAGCTCTAAAGCATAAGTGAGCATATTCATCTTCATCTTCCTCGAGAAAGGGTTTGTTGGACCGAGAAGGACGACGCCGTTCGCCGGACATCACCGTCGAAGACACCCACCGGATTGTTCAGGTGCACAAGAGCAATGTATCTGATTTTTATTTTTTAGTCAAAACATCCAATACCCAGATCAGTATAGGTTGAAGATCAGGAGGAATAGAAAGAAAACAGGGCATAGGGGAGCAAATACTCATCTTCATCTTCCTCGAGAAAGGGCCACGTAAGCATTGAGTTACTGCACCATGGGAATTGCTCCTCCGGCTGCTAGAATCTGCTGCTCCACTGTTGCCAAGAAGAAGGTGAGTTACTTAGAGCCCGTTAACTTATTTTATAAATAATTAGTTGTGTTTGGATAAAAGTGTTGAAGCAAAAAAAAAAGTTATTAATGTGGTTGGTACATTTGCTGTACATTTGCTGTTGAGCATTTATTTTGGGTTAAATAACTGAAATGCCCTTAAAGTTGTTAACAATATAAAAAGTGAATTACTATGATATTTATATTTTTAAATTAATTTTTATTTTTATTTATTTTTAATATAAACTAATTATTTAAGTTATTTTTAATTAAAATATATAATTTATATAATTTTAGACAAATCTCCACTTCACTTTTTATTATGAGTATAGTTCTATTTTTTATTTGTAAAATCGAATATAATAATTTAAATGAATTAATACTACCTCGATTTTTATTTTTTTTTTCAGATCTTTAATTTTTTTTTTGTATGCACAAAAAAATAAAATTTTGTCAAAGATTTGAGAGGGTTTTATTGAAATTAGAAAAATATTATGGGATAAAAAAGTAAATAGTTTGGTCAAACTTAAATGACTTATAACCTATAGTGATTCTGATACGGAGATTGAAACACAAAAATAATATAAACTCTAGTAGGTTCTCTAATATTGAGCTTGATATATCAGGGGAATGAGGATGGAACTTAATTAAAGATTGTATTGTCTTGACAAGAATGGTCATGGCCTACTAAGCAACCAGAAGAAGATGAATATTGTCTATAGTTTCCCTATCATGTGGCCTCTTATGTTCGGAAGACACACATCTCTTGTATTCCTTTCCAATATGAAATCAGTATATGTGCAATAAGTTCTATAGAATTATTCATGCATGTTATCCAAAAAAATCACAAAAAAGCTAGAGGAATCACCTTGATTCATTTCATTTGTGCAAGTACACCGACAATGCTCAATAGAGAGGTGAATGAAAATACAAAGTTGTTGCTACTCGTGTTAACATCACAATAAAGAGGTCAATGTTTAAATCAGAAAAAAAATAAAAGATTGATAGCAAAAGTTATCATGAGCAAAGCATCTAACATCATAGTGAAGAAGCTCAGTCCAAAAATAACCAAGCAGTCTTGGATTTGGAGAATACACACATCCTTGACATACATAATATCCTCTTTTTCAACATATGACACAAGTAAAAACAAAGTTGCCTTGGCAAACAAAATATCTCATTTTAAGTAAATAACCAAACTGCTTAGAAGATGGCATGCCCGCACATCATATAGCACACTATTTAAGTAGGAAAAATCAAAGAAGGAAAGGAGACATATCTAATGTCTTGATGGTTATCAGCTTAGAAACAACAGATGATAAGGTATACCCCAATCCAAAAACTACCGTGCCAATGCAAAGTGCAAAAAGCATATATAAAATCAACCTAAGCCAATAGTATTTTCATTCCCTTGACATAATCAATAAAGATCTCCAAGTCAACACTACAACTTGTGTTATGTTGCATACCATTCCCTTGATTTTGAGAGATGGACCTTCGTGAACAACAATTGCAATAAATCAAAGAGTATATTAAAGTTCAGGCACTAGCAGTAGTGGCTGTTTGATAACACTAAAATCTTACCACTAATTTAGGAAGAGAAAAACTTTTGTTATTGAAAACTTTGAAGCATTCAGAAGGAAATAACAAAATTTTGATGTGACTAAGATGAATGAGTATGACCAGAGATGTATAACAATTGCATACTTCAAGAGTTTTAGTCATTTCTCCCGACAATCATATTTCTTAATCATCAAACAACAATGATGTGGACTAAATCTTAAAGAACTACTCCGTCCATTCCAACCTATATAGCATAGTTTGACTTGGCACGGAGTTTAAGAAAGGAAGAACTACTTTTATAACTTAGTCTTAAACCTGCCATGACATTCATGTGGCTATAAAAATATGTCATCAAGTGTGAAATGAAAACTTTTAAGTTAATTTATATTATATTATAAGTGGGAAGTCCCTATCTTGAAAGTTGAATTACCATTTTGCTCTTGCAGTAAATTAAAATATAATAAAATATCTAATTAAATAGTAATATTTTTACCATTCATTAAATCAAAACTAAATTAAATAATAATATTTAAATTAAATTAAAATATAATAAAATATCTCATTAAAGAGTAATATTTTAAATTATATTAAATTAAAACTAAATTAAATAATAATATTTTTCTATTAATTGAATCAAAACTAAATTAAATATCTAATAAATAGTAATTTAAATCATATCATATTATATTAAAAGTGGGAAGCCCTATCTTAAAAGTTGGATTACCATTTTTCCTGCAATAAATTAAAAAATAATAAAATATCTAATTAAATAGTAATATTTTACCATTCATTGAATCAAAACCAAATCAAATATTTAATTAAATAATAATATTTTATCATTCATTAAATTAAAATTAAATTAAATATCTAATTGAATAATAATATTTAAATAATATCATATTATAAATATCTATATCTATACTATTTTAAAAGTGAGAAGATTTAAGTCAAAAGTTGAATAATTACAATGCCCGTGAAAAGTTGATTGACCATTTAGTGGCCAAAAAACTTAATGTGTAGCTCATTTTCCTTGTAAATATTTGCTCTTTGTTTTATGCTAAGGTCTGGAGGTGTTGCTCAGCCCCTAACTGCCACGAGGGATATTGACTCTTGGATTAGGTTGTTTAACCAATAATAATAATAATAATAATAATAACAACAACAATAATAATAATTAATAATAACCTTAATTAAGTTTTTCTTATGCAGAATTTGAGAAGTTACAACAAATTATTTAATATACCTAATTAACAACCCTTATCTATCTTCATAAATTTTATTTATTTATCATTTACGTGCTTGCCTCTTTATTGAATAAATAATTAGGAGAAAAGAAGAGTTTACTTGATCAATTAAGTGAAGATTAATTAATTAGGAGTAATAAATACATGAAAGGAAAGATTCAAGAAATGCAAGTTAGGAAAGAGCTATAAAGAATAAAGAAATAATTCTTCAATTCTTAATCATCAATCTAATGGGCTTTGCCATCAGCTTAATTTATCAAATTTCTTTTTTTTTTCTTTTTTTCTTTTTTTAAAAAAACAACAATTTAAGATGATGGAAACTACCAAGAGTTATTGGAGTCTAGAATTGGATTAGCCGTCAGAATTAAATTTTTTTTTATAAAAGTAAAGAAATAACTCTTCAATCCTTACTCATAATTTATATGGGGCTTTGACATCAGTTTAATCTATTAATTTTCATCTTCTTATTTATTTTTACAGAAAAAGCAATGATTTGAGAGGATGAAAAATATCAAAAGCTGTTGAAGTCCAGAACTTGATTAACCATCAGAATCAACTTCACTACCGCCTTTTCCGATTAGATTTTAAGAAAGTTCAACACAAATTTATTTTAATGCACAATCTTTGTATATCATTGTACAGAAAATTTCAGATGCATACATTTTTATCCTAGCACGTAATATTTTAGTTTTAGCATTCAAATTTTCTTATTGTATTTTTAGTCGTTGTTTCTATTTTGTGTAAAGAGAGAATTGATCTATCTTTTATTTTCTTTATAATGAGAAGATATCTGTTATTTCTTGAAGGTTTAATTTTGTAATTGATAATTATAAGTACTTCTGTAGCGAGAAGGGTGAAATCTTTTAGCAAAAATTTAAGAAAAAAGTAGGAATCTACAAACAATATAGTATAAACATATTTAAGAAAATTTTCAATAATAATTTAATGAATTTAATAAATTTGAAAGAAAACAATTAATATTATTTTAATTATGTAAATAAACACTTATTTAGGACCAAAATAAAAAAGTTAAAAGAACACTTATTATGAATCAGGAGGATTATTACATCTAACACAATTTCAAATTAGAGAAATTATATGTGGTAGCTAACATAGTACTTTGATTTTCACCTGTAAAAATAAAATTCAAGGACAATCTTCTAAAATTTCAATTGTTCTTGATTGAAAAGAGGCAAATTTGACCATTTGTTTTCAAAATTAATCTCATTACATGACATACGTTGTACATATCTACTAAGTTTAGTTGTTTAATTCCATAAGTATACCTCATCATTACATGCAACAATCGAGTTCGATGAAATAGATTCACTATTCATATAAGTGTGATCTTTTATTTTTTTAAGCCCATTATATTTTAGTATTATATACTCCATCTGTCTCAATAGAAAGGTTTGATCTGCTTAACATGGGATACACGTGTTAAGCACGTGTCCAAGTACTAATTTTATAATAATAATAAAGGACAAACGTGCAACGCACGTTATCACAGACTAGTTATTTCTAAATACACAAAGGAATTGTTCTTTTTGGAACAAACTGTAAGGAAATAGTTCCATATAAATGGGACGAAGGAAGTAACTGTTTGATACAATAATTTCATTGTCAACTGAATGAGCTAATTATGTTAGCTCCCAAGATATGTATTTATACTTCACAGGTAGGAGTATTTAAATTTTGGATGAAGTTAATAGTGACAGATATCAGATCTCCAGTAAAAACATACCTTCTCAGTGAGCTTCAGTATCATAGTCTCGAGAGAAGCAGCATGTGTCGAGAATTTATAGGTTGCTTCAAGAGTACGTATAGCAACAACAGTATCCATGTTAAAACAAGTTCCATAGACTTTTAGAAAAATCGTAAATTCTTTTTCTTTTTCTTGGAAGGGGGAAGGTTATGATGGAACTGTTGGACACTCTTATGATAGCTTGCCTAAATGATGACATATTCTTCTTTAGAAGAAGAATTGACTCTAAACAATAGAATAACAACATGAGTTGAGTCATGCAGAATGATGGTAGTAAAATCTACTAAAGTAGAACGGTAAATGTTCTATTCAAATTATTAGTTACTTGGGTATCTAGGGAACGTGGCCGTGCTTCGCGTGATCTTTTTTAAGTGTATGTGATTGAACCAATTTTCTTTCTGATTAATTATGCATTTGGTATGTTGTCCGACCATATTATTTTCTCTTATTTTCAATTATTAAGAAGATTCTATTGATGACAAATAAAGAAGGTTATCACGTTTAACATCTATTAATTATAGACGCTAAAAGCCGAGAAAGCAATAATCGAGCAAAATGACTTAAAATCAAACTCAAATTTTAACATTGGAAAAGATTGGGAGCAACCATAGTTACATATGACAGTTTAACATGTACCTTAAAATCGAGCAACATAACTTAAAATCAAACGGCTTAAATGTAAATTTTCCCTAGTGGAGAGCTTTCTATTTGCTAATGGAGAAGCAAACCAGGAAAGAGATGAAAGAATCATCCTTACCTCACATAAAGTTTGAAGCTTCCTCTTCACAAGCGTCTCAAGCACCTAAAAGACCCCATCAACCAGAAGATAAGAAGCAAATCATGTAAATAACTTGCATCTCCAATGACACAAGACATGTCATGATTTTGGTTATGCTCTCCATTTTAATTTATATGGACCTATTTGACTGGGCACAAAATTTTAGAAAGAAAGAAAGACTTTTGAAACTTGTGGTCTTATTAAATATGTCGTAATATTTGAAGCTATAAGACTTCTGAAAACTTGTGATTTTAAACATTTCATAACATTTGTGTGGCTATAAAAGCTTCCCATTAAGAGTAAAATATGAAGGTTAAATTAAATTATTTTCAAATTCAGAAAATTGTCATTCCTTTTTAAATGGACTTAAAAGAAAATAGGTTCACGTGTATACTCAATTTCTCGCACCCAACCTATTGACACATGGATATACCAGGCAAAGAAAGTCTTTGTAAGATAGCCTTAAACTGGGAGCACAACTATAGTCAGTTTCTAGACCCTAATTGATTGACACACTGTACACCAGGCAAATCAAGAGATTTAACATAGCTTTAAACTGATAGCTTGGTCAAAATTAATCAGTAGGACACCACTATGCGAATAATCTATATGACTGTCATGCCCCATTTTTCTCGCGAAAAACGAAACTCGATATGTGACAACTCTTTTAGAATTGTTAAAATAGAAGGAGAGTCGTCACCTAACGAATTACAGTATGTTAGGGCACCAGACTAAACTAATTAACAAGAAAACCTATTTAACTAATCTACGCCATCAGAGATCGGGTAAGGATTCAAGTTACCTCGAAAGGAAGGTGTTAGGCACCTTTCGAGGTCCACAACTGTGGGTCCCTTTCGGATTCATTATTATGTGAGGGGATTAACTAAGTGATCAACAAAATGGTCAATTATTTTATTAAACTAGCTTAACTATGTGACAAGGCAAAATGAATTCTTTACAAATTATAAATAAACAAACAACTTAAATATATGCCCAAATATTAGCATTAGACTAGATGATGAGATACTAACTAAATTTTATAATAATTAAACATGTAGGTTTATTTCAAGACATATAAAGACTCAAACATATCTTAAATTAGTTCATTAATTACCATGAAACTTATATGATAAAATAGTGCAAACAATATAACAGTTCAAAAATACTTGTTGTACTACCTAATTAAATTTGACTATTTTATTACAACCTAAATAATTTAAACATAAACTTTACTGATTTAACGCTAAACTATGAGATAAAATAATTAAGCAATTTCCTAAATAGACATAGAAAATTTATTTTAAAACAAAAAAGTTTCATTATTAATTAACACAAAATTAGGTGTTAAATCAGATTGTTTTGTAAGTTATTTATCGCATGTTACCATAGACATTAGCTAATTAAAAGTTCGATCTTAGACTAGTGAGAAGAAAGAGGTTAAACAATATTTGAAGTATAACAAAAAAAATTTGTTCATAATAGCTAAAGATATATATATATATATATATATATATATATATATATATATATATATATATATATATATGAATCTTAACTACCCAAAGAGTAAAGAAAAGAAAGTTAACAAATAAAAATCGTAACAAAATTTAGGACGATTTAAATTTAAACAAGATAAAGAGAAATTTTGAAAGTAAAAATGTTTGTTGCTTTTTACGGATAAGAACATGACGTTGTAAATCATGATCTTCGCCGGGCAACAAGTTGATTTGAGGTTGATCTTAAGTTTAAAATATAATAATATATTTACAAAGATTAAATAATGATTCAAATTTTGAAATATAAACACATAAGTATTTACATATAAATACACATAATTCCTTTGAAAATCTCAGGTTGATGGTACTTCAGGGGAACGAGTCGGCTTGGTTAAAAATTTTGTGGAATTAGACCTCGTAATTCCTTTTTACTTTCCCATTAACTATGGGTTAAGGGATAGTATTCATTACATATTTTAAAAGAGAGAATCGACAGTAAACTTTCATTAAAAAAATGATTTTGCAAGAAAAGTGTCAATTTGAAAGCGATTAAAAGAAAGAAAAATCTAAGCACATAACACATAATCTCCCGTCCCCTTTAAACACCCCATTTTCACTATTATTAGCGTTTTTTATAATATTATAATTGACAAACAAAATAAAGAAAAAAATACATGAAAAGTACATGATACTAGTTCTCCAGCCCTCTCTTGTCCCAACGACTCTCCGATGGATCTCAAATTAAATTAAATGATACCTGCTTTAAAAGACTAAATACAAGCAGCACACACATATAGATATAGGCAATACAAGAAACACATGCATTGGGAACTCTGCTCATTGCAAGAGTAAAAAATGACACATATTTGTTGTATATCCTGATGGTGTTGTGGTGGAGGAATAGCGGTTGAGATATCCTTTTTCTTTTTATTTGGAGGACTTTATCGTGCTTGAGAACTTGTGTCAATATCAATCATTTTTCCTGTTCGAATGTCATATTCCAATTCTTTCCCAATCCGAATTAGACTTGCGAAGTTATGAATGATTGTGAAGTACAAGTATCTCCGGTATATACCGTCTAGTGACTGGACGAAATATTGGACTAATTCCTCTTAAGAAAGTGAGTGACGCATCTTAGAAGCTTCTCTCCTCCATCTTATCACATATTCCTCAAAAGATTCATGAGTCATTTTCCTTATTTCAAGCAAATCCAGAAATGTCGGATCATCTTTGGTGTTAAATTTGTATTGATCTACAAAATCTCGAGTCATATCTTCCCAAGTATGCCTTTTGTTGAAATCTTGCTTGATATACCAAGTGAATGTCATTCCTGACAGACTCTATATAAATAATCTCATTAAGAGAGCTTCATCACGTCCAATTCCGATTAATCTGCCGCAATAGCCTTTCAGATGCTCAATTGGGTCTCCATGCCCATCAAAAGTTTTGAGTTTCGGGATCTTGTATTCCGGTGGCAACTTAACACTTGGGTGTATGTACAACTTCTCATACCTTAAATCTGAAATATTTTTTTAGCGTAGTTTCTCATCCAAAATCTTTTCCAAGTTATTGAACTCTCTCCGTAGTATGATAATCTCCTCTTCGGATGTTGTCATGTCTTGCAAAGTGCCATGATGGGCATGCGATGAAGGAATTTGTTGATGAAGTATAAGATATGGGGTTGGACAGAGAGGTACCGTCGATAAGAGACTTTGTTTCGGGAGAGAACCAAAGTTTGTGTCAGGAATAAGAGTAGAATTGTTTGTGATGTTAGATATTTTTGCAAATTGCAGATTTCCGCTGAGTTGATGTTCAAATATCTGACAACATTTTAAAAATAATCAAATCAAATGTTAACACCAATCAAGTAATAATAATAACATCAATAGCATCCAAAATGATGAGCTCGTTAAAGAGTTTTACGTCAAATAAAAAAAATTTAAAACTCTAACATAATGTAAAATTCAAGGCATGACATGGATAAAAGTGATGAAAACCATAATTTTCAAACTAGTGATATTGACAAATGCTAGAGAATTTTGAATAAGTAGATAGTGAAAGCGCTAACTAATTTAGCAATTCAATGTAATGAGCAGAAACCGACTTGTGTCGGGCAATTAAATCCTTGATTAAAAGAAAAAGAGATATGTACTGCTAAGTAAAAAAATGATGAATTATACTTGTTCAAGATGAGTCAATGTTAGGAGAGCTTTATGTGAATATCGAAACCTTAATGGCAAGAAGATATACTAAAGTGCAGTTTGAACTTAAATTGAACAAATAAGAATGGATGCACCTTTTAGAATAATCACATGCTAAAGAGATACTTTTGAACACACATAGTCAATAATATTGATAGATGGAAAATAATTTAGACTAAGCTCCGAGATTATATGATTTGAGTCTAAAAGTGCAAGGTATACGTAATATACGATTGATAGAGTTAAGCACGAAACGATTGCGGGCTATTGATTTCGGGTTGAGACTTTGCTTGCTTACTTTCACGCTTCCTTCAGTGAGCTACTTAAGGTTTAAGGTAAGGGGAAGTATGCGCGAAGATAGGGTTAGCCCCTACGGCAAGCATTATCCGGGAACGATTATCCAGGAACTGGAAGATGGTTGGCGTGACACGCCTAAATCCCCCACACTCAATCCACAAGGCTTCAGGCGACTGGAGCAACCTTTGAAGGCACTCGGGTTCTAGAATTATTTAAAGATTAGAGCCCGAAGGACGAAGGGAAGCAAAATAAGAAACAAATATAGATAATTCGCGCGTCCTAATATATTGAGACCTCTTTTGTGCCAGAGGTAGGCTAGCGAATTTTGAGAGACGAATATACCATAATATATCATTCTATTTGCTCTTATTAAATTATCAACATAAATAATAATTTTTTACATAATAAAATATTACAAGAATGAAAAATTACAAAAAATAGAAACTTTCCACAATTGAAATGAAATATTCTTTTTCCTCTTGGTTTCTTTAAAGATTACATGTCATGATTTAGTAACCTGCATAATAAGCGTTAGTTTCCCTAAAGAGCAAATAGTCTACATTTCTAGACATATTCAACTCTCGTAAAAAGAAAATGCAAATAAGTATAATAATTTCCTTCTCGAGATTGTAAATCTCTTGGACTTTGGGCAAAGTCAAATTAATGGTGTTAATACATGAAGGGTATCAAGATCTCCTAGGGATAATGCATGCATGACTTACGACAAATTACTAAGAGTTGAGTGAACACAGACTGAAAGATTTTCTTATGCGAGAAGACACGTGGTCACATGGTAGTAAAACTATCCATTCACCACACGTATATGCCGTCCCCCTAAATGGGTGTTTGAAAGAATTTGGAGAAGTACAAATCATAACTCACGTGTACAGTGTGTGATGGTGAGAAGTTCTCAAGTGGGGAAAATATGAGCGGGATGACAAGTCTAAGCAATAATAATTAGCACATAATAAAAAAGCGGTAAGACAATAAAAGTTAGGAAAAACAATTAAAAATTTAATAAAACAACAAAAATAAATAAACACGTCATAGGTTATTTCAAATAAACACATAAAGAAAGAGTTGGAAAGGATTAACGTTAAATAATAACATTAAACAAGAAACATACAAGGAAATAAGAAAGCATATTAAACATGTATTAAATAATCTAAATAAGGAAACAAATAAAGGAAATAAGGGGGAATAATTTAAACAAGGAAGCAAATAGAGGGAATAAGGAAAAGGGTTTACATAGAAGGAAACAAATTAACTTAAAAGAGTAACAAATCCAATTAGACATGTGCACTCAAAATTCACATAAATAAAGAATCGACATATTTTAAAAGAGAGAATCGACAGTAAACTTTCATAAAAAAAAATGATTTTGCAAGAAAAGTGCCAATTTGAAAGCGATTAAAAGAAAGAAAAATCTAAGCATATAACACATAATTTTCCGTCCCCTTTAAACACCCCATTTCCACTATTATTGGCGTTTTTTTACAATATTACAATTGATAAACGAAATAAAGAAAAAATACATGATACTAGTTCCGCAGCCCTCTCTTGTCTCAGCGACTCTCTGATGGATTCCAAATTAAATTAAATGATACTTGCTTTAAAAGACTAAATACAAGCAGCACACGCATATAGATATAGGCAATAGTGTGTATATATATGTATGTATATGAAAGGTGACATTTCATTGATGAATAATATCCAAACATTAGTACTGCTCATGTAGATGCGAAAGTTTTGTAGACAGTAAATTACACACATCGAACATGAATCACAAAAGAACTAATAGAATGAATGAGAAGTGTATAGTCAATTGACTAACCAGTTAAAAACTTTGGTGTTTAAATACCGGAAGATCGATTTTGCAAAGCAAGAGAGAGATTTTTAGTTTTCAACAAGTATGAGGAGAGAAGAAAATAATTATTTTTTTAAAACTAGGGAGAGGATAAGAATTCTTCTTCCCTCTTGAGTAGAGGAGAGGGAACTCCTTATATAGTAAGACTAAAAGAGTGATTGAAAGGAAAGGTAGATATTAAGCTTTCACGCCCTGCCTAGGGAGGTATGACTGGCACCTGCTGCCCTACTAAGACCTGGACTGCTGGACTACTGAGCCTAAGCACTTTTGGTGCCAGACTGGCTCTAACTCTGGGTTCATGGAACCAACGGGCTATATAACGACTGTAAATACAGTCTCCGGCCGACTAGGCCTATAGCTACCTGTAAGACAACAACAGCTAACCAGAACAATAGTAGTATAAAGGAACCTATGCGGGCAGATAAGGCCACCATGCTGACTAGTTTCACTGAAACGCTGAATCAAATGCTAAACTACTCTGTGACCGGCAAGATCACCAACTATTAACTGAATAAGGCCCCACACGGACATCATAAACAAACTAAAACATAGACACGGCCTCACACAACTGGTACAACTAACCACAGGGAATATACAATCTGCAAGCCTCTAAGAATACTAATAAGATGGTTGGGACAGGGCCCCGACCTACCCGTACTGTATAACAAAAGAAAAGGAATAAACCTCTAGCTGTCAAGCTCCGGATGACAGGAGCTGATGACTCTGTGTGCTGGCTAGAATTACGAGGGATCAGTTCCTCGTCTATGAGTACCTGCAGGCAAGTAATGTAGCGCCTCCAGACGGGCATCAGTACCACTGGTACCGAGTATGCAAAGCAATAACTAAACATAACTGAAAATAGACAGTAATACTGATAGTTACTGAATAACAGAAGATGACTAAGACTGTCTAGGATGGCAGAATCTAAACTAAGCTTAACTGTACTGGAGAGAAGGTGAGAATCATACCTGTCAATGCGGCGTCCTGCTATCTATTAATTTAATAAATAACACATATAGCATACAAGAACCTATACTAGCCCCCATAAGCCGGGAAGGTACCAATCAACATACAATCTATATACCCCTACCCGGGTAGCCATCCAAAAATAACAATTCACTCCACTCATCTAGTAACTATGAGCATCCCGACGGCCCCTTGGGTATGCAACTTGGGCTCTCTAGGCCCCTGACTATAGCTGTATCTGAGTCCGGAGGACTCCTGTAAACTGTAATCTGAGATCTGTGATTTGTAATCTGTAATCTATGTCCTGGGCGCAAGCGCTCGACAGGGGTATACTATAATGCTGATCAGCCTACTATGGTGAATGTTGCATCCCATCTTCGTCCTCTGGCTGACGGCATGCCACTCCTTGGAGTGACGTATCCTCACCCTCTGGTGGGCGAGTCAACACAACTATTAACCCTGGGGCGGCAAGGAAGCTCTAAGGGTGTCCAACATAGAACAATCAGGTCTCTACAAACAACAATAATCACATATAACATATATATTAAATCTGGTAATACTGTTCATGTTCTGATATTCTATTCTGAATCCCTTGCTGAATTATACTGAATCTGATACTGGGTTATACTGAGTCTGGAATAATATCTCGTTGTCTGATACTAATTTACTGACTTTTATTCTGAATATGACATAATAATTATTCAAGCATGCTTACTGAATTCACACTGGCATAATACTCGGCTTTGAAATGTTCTTCTGGAATTTATTCTATTTTACTATACTAGAATTATTATTTGTCGAAGAAACTGGCTTTACATACCAGAGTTACCGACTTCTTGACTAACTAGCTTAACTCGGCCAATATCCAGCTATTTCTTCCAACTGCATTCATATTCATAGCAAATAAAACTAAATTCATCAATATTCTGGAAGAAAACACTACTTTGAATATATTAACTGCCCAAACTTTGACTTATCAAAAAACAGTCGAAAACTCGATATTTCTCGGAAGTCCAGAAGGGAGAAATACTCACTTTAGGGCTAGGAGTATATTGACACTAATTTGGAGCAATTCCACTTACCTTAGCTCGGTAGGACGATGATTTGCCGGTCAAATTTCACGAAACTAACTCCGTAGGAATGCTACCGAAATTAATTTGAGTCTGGACCGCGTTTAACAACGTAAATGGAAGGAATTTTAATGAAAACCTTCGTCCTCTCTGTTTCTCTACTGTTCTCTGGTTTACTCACTGGAAACATTGATAATTATCACTTAAAAACCGAAGTGGGGGCTTATATACTTGGGGCCTTTAAGTCGCATTTGTCGAATGCGATTTATAAGTAGCATTTGCCTTGCGACACTCCGACTTGGCGCTTGTCCGGTCTCTTACCGGGCGCTTTTTCTAGCACGTATGGCATTCTAAAACTCTTAACCAACATACGAATAGGCCATCTAAATGTCAAGAATTTACGGGGTGTAACATAAGCACTACCAATTAAAGGGTAAAAGGAAAGAAAATATTTAGAGAGGCAAATTACAGGAGTTCTTTCCGTATACAAAATAAATATATCAATCAAATACAAGTTAACTAAAAATACATACTATAATTATTAGGCTGAAATTCAGGAAATAATTAAAGATCTTCTTTCTTTTATTTGGCACTATTCAGAATTATGTATAATAGTAGAAAATCACCAAAATCAATAAAGTACTAACTGTTTCAAATTGGCATAAAGAAAGGAGATAATTCGGTGTAAGACTAATCAAAACTTAACATAATTGGTGAGATAATGAGATTGAGACACGGTAAAAAAATGTTAGATAAACATTATTATGCTAATATATTTACAACTTACTTGTTTATGAAAAGGGAGGGAAGCAAATTAGTCAAAATTTTCATAAATAATAATTACTAAAAATCAATTAGTTGTTAGGATCAATCAATGATCTTCATAGATCACAATTTTTACTAAAACTAAATAAATGAAAATTTTCACACAATTATCTTACCAAATACAAGATATTGAATTTTCATATTCAATCATAGAGGCTGCCATAATCGAAACTTTAGAATGATGGAAAACAATTTTGATGAGAATTACCAAAGATTCGTAAAATAGATAAGTATCGAATTTTTATGTGATTTGAATCAATGCTTATGGAGCAGAGTCTTCCAATTGACATAACTAAATCATAAAGGTTGTTATGAACTCGTTCTTAAATAGAGAAGAAAGATAAAGATACTAAAATAGCAAAATACTGATATGAACACACTTTATAAGAAAAAGAAAACAATTGATCAAATGTATCACTATTCTATAATCTAAATGAATGGGGCTAGGAAATAACTTACAATTTACGGAGGGTCATATAAATCATAATGTCTAAATACAACATGTTAGTATCAAACCAAATCATATAAGAGATTACGATTCGCAAGATAGAGGTTTCACGTATAATAGTCGAAGTCGTTAAAGAATCGATGCTAAAATCAGTATTACATTAAATCTAGGAACTCAAAATTATGGGCACCAATTAGATCTAGTTTATCACAAATAAGAAAAAAAATGAAAGAGAGGAAGCCAATATCAAATAGAAACAGAACCATATCATAGACGGAGTTATAGTCCTCTTTTCGGGCTGTCTTCGACGAAGAAAATGAAGCGGCGATGATGGGTCTGGTGACAAACCATTCACCAGTGTCGGCTCACTGGTTGGAGGTGACCGGAGCAATGAGAAAGAAATGGAGGGAGCAACGGTTGTTTAGTCGAAGTTCACCGGTTTTGGTGATGGTGACAAGTCTGGCGGCGGAGGTTTGCATGGTGGCTTCCGGACGACGAAGAAGAAGAGCAAGGTGTAGGCCGACGGCTGTTTGCTGTTAAGAGGAAGAAATTGGCGAGGTGAGAGGGAGAAGAAAATGAGAGGTCTTCAATGTAAATAGGGGTTGTGCGCGGTTGTACGACGGGTTTGAGGGGAAAGCAGAGGAGAGAAAAGAAGAGGGAGAGATTTCCGGCAGCTGCCGGAATTAATGGTGGTGTGGCGCTGTTGAAGATATATTTGGTTGTTGTTCTCGGGTGAAAGGGAAGAGAAAGAAGAGAAGAGCAGAGGGAGGTCGGCGGCGTTCCGGCGAGGTGACGATGGTCTGGCCGGTGGAGAGGAGAAGAAGGTGAGGGGAAAGAAGAGTGGGACTGGTGGTCCGCCGGAGCAACGACAGTGGTTGTCGGACGGATGTAAGGAAGAAGAGAGGAGGAGGAGGCTACTATGAGGGAGAAAGGGAAAGTATGAATTAGGGGTTGGAGGTGGTTTGGGTAATAAAAATAGGAGTTGATCTTCACCGTTGGAAAAGAACGGCTGAGATTTAATTTTTGGATTGATGGGTCGGGTCGTTGAATTATCCATGGGTCGCGGGTAGGAATTTAATTAGATTTATAAAAGTTGCCAGATTAGATTTTAAATAAATTGCGAAAAATTTGGATTTAGCTGCTATTAAATTAAATAAAAATACTACACTTGTAAATGAATTATTAAATAGGTAATACGATAAGATTATAAAAATATATTTATAAGATTTATATAAATATTATTGTATAAATAATTTATAAAATTTTAAGTAACATTATACATTTTAAAATGAATATTGTTTAATTGAAAGTATGTATGCATATATATTAATACACAATATACAATATATGACATAATTACATAACAATAGAAAATTACTAAATTAAAACTAAATGTAAATGAACATTTATACTTGGAATAACTATGCAACATTTAAAAGTTACGATAATTAATTATTAAAATGTTATGAATGCGAACTGAATAATTACGCAAAAAGATAATTTTAAAATATGCGTATATATATATATATATATATATACATATATTAATAAGCAGTTGAGACAAGGCATAGGGATGTCAACAATGACTATACTTATTGGATTGGCTCATCTTACCAAAATTACCTAATCAACAGCCTTAAGATTAAATAATCTAAGCCTTCAAAAGAAATTCATATTATTCTAAGCGAGATAACTAACCAATTTTAGTACATATCTAAAACCTTCAACTTCTCAAGAGTGCTCTAACTGTATACATTGTGCATCGGGAAAGAACCAGAAATCCTGCGAAGGACGACGCCATTTGTCGGACATCACCGTCGAAGATACTGGCTAGATTATTCAGGTGTACAGAAGTAATGTATTAGATTTTTATTTTTTAGTCAAAACATCCGACACCCAGATCAATACAAGTTGAAGATCATTAACTCAATTGAAGGAATAGAAAGAAAACATAAGTGAAAGAGTACTGACTTGAAGAGAGTCTCAGCAGATTTTGAAGCGCCAGCAAACCCAAACACAAATAATCTTTCATCACCCCAAGTAGATCAAGGACCGCAATCATTTTTATTTTCATTTTTTTTAAAAAAAAATCAATAGTCCAATCTGGATTTGTAGGAGAGGGAGCTTGGAGGATCAGATCTAGAAAAAAATGATTGAATTCTTGTGTTTTCTTGGGTTGAAGTCATGCCGTTACAGACACCCAACAGAAATGCAGCGCTTGTAAGAAGACAGTTTCCCATCAGTGTATGTGATAACATTAAATGACAATAATTAAATAAATGAGTTGAAAAATAATTTTAAAATGGAAAAAATACTCAAAAAAAGAAGAAGAAAATAAATGGGAATTGAAACCTTAGAAGCATGTCACATCAGCATACCCATAACCTTATATATATATATATATATATATATTATTGATTGTGAAATTCTTTGTTACCAATAGTTACCATTTTTCTTTTTCCGTTTAGATAATAAACGCATATTATGTACAATAATATTTGTATATTTTATACTATATTTTATGTGGTTTCAGAATACACATTCTAACATTACGTGAAAAAAAAGAAAAAAAGAATCCATACAAACTATAATTCTTTTATTGAATTTTCCATCCCTTTTTATAATAAAAATGCATATCTCATCAAAATTATATAAAAGTATGATTAAGAGTTTTTGGTAATTGAAATTGGAGTACTTACTAAGGTGGTGATCACTTAATTTGGTAATTTCACAATATAGTAATTATAGATTCTGTTTATTTATTAAAATATAACTACTGTGTAATTTTTATTGTTCTATTTGATTGAACAAGTGTAATTACATAATTTAATTTAAAAATATCAAATTAACATATAAATAAAATTTTATTGTGTGTCTGTATATATATATATATATATCAAATGTTAATTTATTATGAGGAATTTAAAATAAATATTTTTTCTGCAAAAATATATTTAATAATTATAAATTAATAAATAATATCATATAAATAATTTGTATCTTTTAAATAACTAATATTATTATTCAAATTAATAAATAAAAATTTCACTAGTAACTTTTTAACCATTTATGTGAATATACTAATATTTAGATATGAGGTTAGAAAGCATTTCCTTTGATAAATATTTATACTAATAATAAAAAAATAAAATTAATAAAATTTGAAAATAATCTTTTATGTTTCAGAAGCAACACATTCGTTAGGTTTTCTATATAACATATTTCTATGGAAAAACAAAGTGATTTATATAAAAGTCATAACCATATAGATGGAATTTTACCAAAATAAAGTAGAACTTGAAAAATTATCATGTAATTATATGTTGTGATTACATTCGGGAGTCATTTGATTATGAGTTAGAATTATACAGGGATTAGTAATATATGAATTAGTCATAAGAAAATTAATGTATTATTTTATGCAGAGATTAATGTGGAGGTTTTAGTTGTTCATGTAATAGTTATGTAAGTATTACTTATGTAAGGTTTAGTTATGTAGAGATTATAATACATGAACTATTGATTATGAAATACTTAATTTATTATAAATTAATATATTTATAAATAAATAAATAAATAAATAAATAGTATAAAATTCTACTATATAATTGAATATATTTATTAAAAAAAGAAAAGAAAGTGAAGGTGTAAATGTATACTGAATAATAATAATTATACACCTAATTTAAGAAAAAGTGATAGAACAAGATGCATAGTAGCCTTCAAAGATGACTCTTTGGCCTTTCGACTCGCTTCGGCCATATTACCCAAAAAAACTATACATTGAATGAAAAAAAGTGATAACTAATTCTGGGTAAATATGCACAGAAGAAAGTGATAGTTTTAAAAGAAAGTACAGAATTAAAAAAAAGATTTTAAAAGTAAATTCATATGGGTAAATGTGTAATTTTATTTTTTAAATTCATGTATAACTAATATCCACACAACTTGTTCCACCTTCCAGCCACATAAAATTATACATAGATTTCCTTATAAAAGTTATGTGAGTATTAATTATGTAGAATTACTAAAACATACAACACTGTATAAAATTAATACATGAATAACTTATAAAATATTTGGAACCTACCAATCAAACATTATATAAAATTAATACATGAATAACTTTTATTTTATTTGTAAATCGAACAATATATAAAATTAATACATGAATAACTAACTTGGACCTTATCCGGTAATCAAACAACACCCCAATTTTTCACTCCTACTTGAGAATTACTCAATTTTTCTAACTTGATAAAATAAATATGTTAAATTATGTAATTACGTCCCATTTCTATTTCTATGTGACTTTCCAAATGAACTCTTAGTTTTCTAACGGCCTCAAAACAAAAAAGATGAAAGTTGCTAAGTATAAATACTTCAAGGATGTATTTTGTTAATTATGATAGTTTAAGGATCCATCTTAAGTATTGAGTATAATTCGAGGATGTTTTTGGCCAAAGTGTTTAAGTTAAAATACTTTTCAACAATGAGGTTAGTTTTGACGGCTCTGTCTCCACTCACCCCCCCCTACCAAACGCTGTGCCCTATTGTTTCCTCCATATTTCAATTCCCTCATTCTTCTTCTCTCAATTTTTGCACAGTTCTGCAATAACAGAGGGATTCTAGAATCTTCTATTCGGCCATTCTTCGATCCTCCTTGCTCGCTTTCTCATGGATCCTCCTAGCTCTTGGGATTCCTTGCGGAAGCAGGTAACCACATTCATTCATGATTCATATCGAATTTCTATCTTATTTAATTTTTTTGGTATAAAATTACGTAATCAAAAAATTAGACGAGTTCTCCGTTTTTGCTTATCGGATATGTTAATCTTCTCTGTATCGCTCCAACTGTATAAGATTTGTCCAAGGACGATTGTCTTGTCGGTGTGCAATTTTATAAAATTTTGGATGCTGATACATGAATTTGAGTGTGAGATTGAATAGATCTCTCGTTTTGGGTTTTGATCCTGTAGTTATGGAAGGAGATTAGAGGTACTACTGCTCAAGAGTTATTGATTCGGATCTGACAATACTATGCAAGAATCAAAAGGTGAAATGACTCGAGCAAACCAGAATTACCTTAAATATAGACCCCGGAACCATTCTAGAAAGCAACATTAATAGGATTAGATTTTAGTTTTAAGTTTTTGGATTTTATTGGATTGCTGGTTAGGATATATTTGATTCTGTTATGGTTTGTCATGTTGTAATGCTGATCTTTCCAGAAGGGAAGCATGGTCTTATTGGTGTAGCTCATGTTTTAAATTCCTAGTAGACATAATTTTATATTGCATAAGTTTTGCAAGAGAAGCATTGGGGATAGTTTGGTGTAATGCAATGATTACAGCTCATATTTCTTTATACTCTTAGAGGGTAAATCTTAGAAGATATCCATAATGGCGTGCCTTCTTGCTTTCCATTCGATGGAACCCAAAACGAGGGATAAAAATTCCATTTCAAAAAAAGAATGATAAAAATTGTTCAATTTTTTTTGGTTGACAATCTGGACTATAACTACTTCCGCTGGTGCTTGGAGATGTGACTGTATATGATTGATAGTTATATAAGTGGCTTTGACTGAAATTTGATTGACTTTCTTCCAAATCCACACTACTAAAGGCATGAAATATCGCATATGAAAAGTGAATCGGAACAGTAGAACTCAAGTTTTTGGGCTTCTAGACAGATTAGATTTGTCAACAATCTACACTAGAAGTTGTCACCTGTATTGTACTTTTAAGACCTTATCACGGAAAACATGATCATTTTTTCATGATCCCAAGTATATACCTTTTAATATATGCTTATATGCCAAAGCCTACAATGTTATTACATCCACAATCAGATCTTCAAATGTTGTGTCTCTCATTGTGTGAAGTTTCGTCGTATCATTCTCTGATACACATTATCATTTTCGAACTTGAAACTAAAAAAATCTGTACTAAGATATCCTTAGGGATAAATAAGGAGTAATAACTTGAGAATGAACTTAGCTTTTAATCTATTAGGGACGATATCACTTGAAGAAAACTGAATATGAAACATATAGCATGCATAAAGATGAGTTTGTCACTTTTCTTTTGGGGAGTTTGGAATCTGGATTGTGAGTTTCTTGGTTGCAATTTGGAGAAAGCTTTTTATGAGTATTCGAAAGTTTGTGCTAGGTTGAAGCAGCCTCACTTTAGATTTTAGTGCTTAATGTAGGAGCCTTGAAAAGCCATTATTCTTGCTTAGTCTAAGCATAGTTGTTCATTTGAGCTTATGATAAGATTGCCTGAAGAGTTCTCTAAGGATGCGGAAATTGCCGAATCATGACAAACAGGTTGCATGTGGTAGGGATAACTTTTAGTTGATCCTCTTTCCTTTTGCTTGATTCAGCTTAGGTTCACATTGAAAAATTGATCTTGTTGGTCATGTGGTGAAGTTTTTGTTGAAATCTCATTTTTAATTGCTTTTATTTCTTCCTCATATATGTAAAAATATTCTTATGCTGGTTTACATGTCCACTAGGCAAGGAAGCTTGAAGCTCAGCTGGATGAGCAGATGCATTTGTATCGTAAGTTCGTTTCAAACAAAACTGGTAATGGTAATGATAACGATCTTGAATCTAGTATAGATCAGCTGCTCAAGCAGCTCCAACAAGTAAATTCACAAATGCAAGCATGGGTTTCATCGGGAGGATCTGAGATTTTTTCTCATACACTGACTCGCCATCAAGAAATTCTACAAGATCTTTTTCAGGTACTTGAAATTCTTTTTCCTTGATGTATCTTGCTGCAACTCTATTATATACAGAGATTCTGCAATGACAAGCCATGAAATTGTGTGGTAATGGAATTACGTGCCAAGCAAAATGCTAATTCCTTGTTGCATAGGCCTTTGGTTCAAAGACAAGGTAGTGCAACACAGAATGTATGATAGACTTACATCATGAGTTTGAAACCTTGCTCTTGCACCAAGTCTGGTATTTAAGAGAAGAAGGGTATAAGGGCTGACCCACTATCCCCGAGTTTCAACGAATTTCTTAGTCATCACACAAAAAAGGCCTTGTTAGAAGCTCAATATTGGTTGAAGCTAGACCTTTTTTATGGTAAGGTGGGAAGCTAGATATTCATAGATCCTAAGACAAACATGCCCTTGAAAATTAATTTAATATATAATGGGGTCTGTTTCACTTAATAGTTATTCTTGGAAACTGACATAGATCCTTTTCAGTTGTTAGTATCGTCATGGCTATCAACACCGCTTTCAACCATCTGACTAATAGAGGGTATGGTCTCTATGGTGTATTGTGGTTGAACAATCTGAAGGGCCAAATAAGTACAAGATGAACTTCAATAAATGGAAGAAATTTGCTGAACATGGTAAGACTATTTCACGAGGTCCAAAATTTAAACAAAGCCCTATGTTGAGAAGCAGCTCTATTAACAGAGAGAACCAAGGGAAGAATGAGTTATGTTTTTAGAATCCTCTCTTGACAACTTCTAGTTCTAGCTAATTAGTATGGAGTAAATTCTTTAGTTGTGTTGCTGAAGAACAGTTGAAACTAACAAACCAGTCCATGGGTAAATGATGATTTAGAATGGAGTAACTTCCTAAATTGTGTTGCTGAGAACAGTTGAAATTAACAGACAGGTCTGTGAGTAAATGATGATTGATCCAGAGTAGGTCTAGCTTTTAGCCTAGCAAAACTCTGCTCTTACCTAATGTAGCCCCCATGTCTTCATATGCTTTGAGGCAGATTTCCTTATTTGGTCTAAGCACATAATATAACCCAACTGGTTGTTTTTTATTTATTTCTTTCCGCTTGCAAAATGATGTAATAAGAAAATGATATGATGAGTTTAAATAAAGAAAACATAATCACCATGTATGCAAAATGTGCATAATATGGCCAAAACAAGAATGCGAAGAACTTTTGATATTTTGGTACTTAAACTTACAATAAACACACATACACACTAATAGGTACTTATAGTATATAACGTCTTGTTCAGTTGTTGAATAGTTAAAACAATAAGAACTACTGAAAGAAAATTACGTTGATCAGTGATTTCATTGGCAAAGTAAACCAGGGTAGCCTGAATCGTGAAAATTTTCAACTGTGACATGCAATTATGGTATTGGGAATCAGTGAATATCTATCATGGAATCATACTTCTTAAAGAGATGCATGCGGCATTGGACAATTCCCAAATGCCCAATAGCAGCTTGCTTGCATTTCCCAATGGACAATTTCTGATATCTAATAGCATGTTTGGTAAAACTGCCTCTTATTAAATGAGGTAATGTCATTACATAAATCAGTGTTGTCAAAGGCACGCTTAAGCACTAATGCGAGCCTCAAATATGTTGTGCATTTCAGTGTCTTCATCAAGGCTCTAAGACATACTTCTCCTTGCCAATAAGCGTCACTCCCTCCGTTCCAATTTATGTAATGTAGTTTGACTGGGCACAAAATTTAAGCAATGTGGGAAGAATTTGCAGTGTTCCAAAACTATCCTTAAAATAAATAAATTTTTAAGTAGAAGGGTACACCTTTATGTACTTTTTGCCATATAAGTGGGACCCAACATGAGTTAAATGTTCATAGTGTTATTAAATATTTGTCAAATACGGAAATGGGTCGTTCTTATTGGAATTGACTAAAAAGGAAAGTGTGTCGTATAAATTGGGACAGAGGGAGTAATATTTCACTTTGTTAATTTTTTTTATATATTTGTTATTCATGCTTATAATAATTAGTTTTGGATTAAACATTAATACATTTGTATTTATTCTCCATTTGCACCTTTTTTCATTAAAGCCCACACTTTATTTGTGCTTAAAGCCCCAATGGAATTTAGAGTTTTTTGTGCTTTTCGCTTTTGATAACACTGACTTAAACAAACTTTCTTGTTGGACTGTAGGAGTTTAATCGTCTCCGTTCAAGTTACAGAGCTAAGAAAGAGCATGCTTCATTGCTTGAAGATTTTAGGGAGTTCGACCGGACCAGGTTAGATCTGGAAGATGGTAATGGGTCTCATGACCAAGCACTCCTTAATGAACGTGCTTCCCTCCATAGGAGTACTGGACAGGTAAAATAACAAAGTTCCTTTGATATGTCGATGGTGGTTAACTTTCCTTGTCATGTGAAGAACAATTTTTTATTGGTGTTCCGAGATGTTGAACGTGTCAAACAAATGATAATCCTATCAAATATAAATTCAAGTTCTTTGCTGCTATTAGAAGCTTCCACTGCTTATTATAAAAGTTGTGTCTTATGTCATTGAACCGTTTAAGCGAACACATTCAACTGATATAATTAAAAGTAACTGGCCGCTCCAGACTGGTCAGGAAACTAGAAAATTCGACCACTAGTTATGATGTTGAAACCGTCTTTTCATACGTGGAAGTCTTTTCTCAAACACTTGGAGTTGCTATACAACCAACTTTTGTTTCTTGCTTCTTTTTCAGTGTAGATGTCTCGCTTTCCTCATATGAATATAATAGTTGGGTTGATGCGCTGAACATGCGTTATAGACATTCAAATAAGGTAAAAATTTAAAGAATTCAACAGGGTAATTGATGTTTTAATCTTAAAATAAATATGGAGGCCCAAATGGACTTCAAAGTTCAAACCAAAACACATATGCTACAATATACATATTTTCACCCAAACTATTACGCTAATGTTTGAGTAACAACTGTAAAGGAAGGAAAAACTGAAATCTAGAAGAATGCAAAGCCTGTCCAGATGGCCACAGATTTTCCATGGACATTGTAATTCGAAGAGTGCTTATTTTTTCGAGTAATCACGCACTGTTCTTTCTCTTGTTAATTTTATAGCCGTGCGTATTGTTGTATTCAATTGCTGATATCTTGTTAACTTATCAAAAGAAATTGCTGACTTCTTGATATAGATGGATGGTGTAATTTCTCAAGCTCAAGAAACAATAAAGACACTTATGTTTCAAAGATCAACATTTGGTGGCATTAATTCAAAACTCAGCAATGTCAGCAGTCGCCTCCCAACGGTAAGTAAACTATGTTTTAAGCACCCTGTTTATGCTTCTCTTGAATATATAGAGGTAAGCTGAAGCAGGAGAGCTTAAAATTCTTATTCTAAATAGGCATGGCATTTGCCACGATCTGCTTCATTGATCTGATCAAGATGAGTCATCTCTTTAGTTCTTATTTGAGTATGTTATCCTTCTGAGTGTCCTCAAGGGATGGCTTGGTATTGAGGCTTAGGAGCAACAACCTGGAAATTCCAGTTTGGATCCCAATTAGAACACCAAATCCATTCTGGTGAACAGATTTAGTACATGTGCTGTTACAGTAACATGTCCCCACTAATTAATTGGAGTACCTGCAAATTAATCCAGACATCACCGCCATAAAGAAAAAAGGGGAAAAGGTTCAAATTCGTTCCTGTACTATCCGTAATTTCTCAATTTTGGGTCCATTTATACCCTTCTCGTTTAGCTTATTGTCTCGTAATTTCCCTCACCACTAACATAGCTCCAACGTGAATTGGATGGATTCTAATATGTTACATGTCTAAATGCTTCAAGAAAAAACATGTCCAAATTTAGTCCTCAACTTTTGACTATGGTTGAAAATTACCCTCAGGTTGGAGTTATGGTAGAGGTCAAGAGCAAAATAAGACTTTTCTCTTATAGCAGGGGTAATGATATACCAAATGTTTAACAGAGGACAAATTTGCTCAATTTTGGTTGGTACATACGCAAATTTGACCATTATCCCAAGATAAAATGAAATAAGATAATAAAAGAGGAATATGATCATCGAAGTAAAGTTCTTTTAGATCTTTAGGAAGTATTACTAGTGCCTTGGTGGTGTTTGTAGACTTCTACAAGTTCTAGATTACTTGAGAGAAAAGTGAAGCATGACTTTTTACCTTCTCTGTTAGAAACACTTCTTTAGAGTGTCAGTGCATCACATTGTTAAATATCTGCGGAAACTTGCTGTTACAGGTGGAATCAATCTTTCCTTTTTCGTTATTTGCTCTTCCTCAATTTTGCAGGTTAACCATATTCTTTCAGCAATAAAGAAGAAAAAGTCTATGGATACTATCATTCTTTCATTAGTTGCCTCTGTATGCATGTTTCTCATTTTGGTTTACTGGATGACGAAATGAGACAGTAGTTAATTGGGCTCTAGATGGAGCTTCGAGTGCTGTCTTTGCTCCTTGTTTGTATCTTTTTGTATATTCACACCCAGTGAATTTTGCAACTTTTCATTTTTATACATGTAAGATGGTATCTTGAATTGGTTTTGGCTGCACGGGGGTTGCCGGTGCACACTTGGCCAATTCCGAGTATCAACATGACTCAGTCTGTCGTTTTTGGGGCGTGAAAGTGAGAAAATTCAGTAGCAGCACAGAGTAGATGATGTTAACTAATATTGCACACCAGTTTATTTGCAAATTTCTGTATAATGTATAGGAGTTTGATTAAATCACCAAATACCGGAATTAAAGAGCGAGGGGAGTCGATTATCATGACCCGCGATTCAATTTTATTTTATTTTTTGTAACGTGTATGATTTTAACTCCGGACCTGAGGGTTAAGGCTAATCTAAGGATATTTCGTGAAATTGTTTAAATAAAAAAAAGTTTCGACTCACTATAACATATGGAGTTATCCTGCGGTAACTAATCACAGATTTAGTTATTTTGAAATTATTACTCCACCTTCCATAAAGAATTAGAAATAAATATAGATTTATCCCACATTGAGAGTGGGATAAAATTAACAATATAACTTTGAGATAAATTATTTTGAGATTTTATCCGAATCAAATATGAAATAAACTCATATTTATTTCTTATTGTTTATTGAAAATAAGATAATTATTTTGAGATAACTAAATTTGTTCCGAAATAATTTATTTCCTTACTAAATGACCCCTCCACTGGTTTCGTGGTTACTGGAAAGGAATTAGATTGATGCCTGGTAAATGGTAATAATTCATATCAATAATCATCTTTAAAAGAAGCAATGTTTTTAAAATGAAACTTCACTGCCTGAACTTTCAAACCGATAAAGAGCTTTCTATTTTCCACGAACAGGTCTTCATTTCGTTTTTCCAATTAACAAAAGCAGCATTACCACCGCAAGCTTATTGTCGTTTTCGCCAAGAATTTCGTTGCATGGCAGCATATGGCCTATTGGCGAATTGGAAAAGATTCAAGTAATTTCAAGAAAATGTTTTTTTTAAGGAAAATAGGTGACTTTTTATTTATTTTCTTCTATTCAGTATGCAGGTAAAAAATATTATTTTTAAAATATTTGTATATTGCTAAAACAATTATGAGGATAGGAGTGGAGTGGGGGAGAGGGAGCTAGGAAGAAGACGATGAGACTTACTTTTGTTACGGGAGTCATTTTTCTTATTTCAAAGGAAAATATTTTTAGAATTTTTGACCGTCCGAACATGAAAAAATAAGAAAATATTTTCATTTGTACAAAACACACTCTCAATGCGTTCTCTTTTTCTTTTCCTATTCGAGGAAATAATATTCTTGCGAAAAAAAAAAATTGTTTAGCAATGAAGCTGAAGAGCCAGTACTCCAAATGAAAGAGAGACTCATCACTCCACTTTGAAAATTCCAATGAAAGAATTTAGTAAATACAAGTATGACAACATTTTTATTTGCAGCCGCTCTTCTGATGCCCAAATTGAAGCAGAAAAATATATCGAATTTGGTTTCCACCCAAGTTACCTACTCAGTAGATTTTTCACCTCTGGGAAAGTCCATCAACTTAAGGTAGCAGAGTAACTAATGACTTGAGAAACAATATTATGATGCTGTTTGTTTACCCCATCAATCGCGCATCAACAAATTCTCTAATTGATACACGGAGGTAAGAAGAAGAGTAGAAATCTCATGCAGAAGATCACAGCAAAGCTAAGCATAAGTTATAATAGATCAATTTTACACAGAATTTGAGAGAGCAGAAGAGACGTGCCTCTATTTTTCGATAAAAGACTGGATTTTTCTCAACCATCCAATTGCTTCAGCTCTATCCTTATTCATCATAAATTCATGAAGGAATGCAGAAAGTTCATCGTTTATCCCTCTTGCCTTTAGGAATTCATTTAGGCCATCTCGGAAGCCACTGTTCAAATCCCTGAAAGTAATAAGACGAGACAAGTATCAAAAAGTCAGGAGCAAGTAAAAAAACTGCACAAATAATGAACATGGACAATTTATCAGAATGAAATTCTACTGTTAATTTTGATGTTCAGCACGTTGCACATTTTTTACACAAGAGCAACAGGCCAGAATAACTTTAGAAACAACTTCTGACTACCTGTTTTTATTTTATTCTCTAAAGAAGTGTATAGCATGCTACCAGGATGATCTGATTCACGACAGTTGATCACCGTCCTCAAACATGAAACTGATTATGTTTAAGGCCCTGCTGGAAGAAACTATGATAGAAAAGAAAAGCTCTAATGAGAAAAAAGAAAGAGATTTCAGCTCAATTCTTTTTCCTTTTCTTTTTCTCTTGTTTTGCGGATTTTAACTCTTTTAAATGGGTGAAATAGATAGGTGTAAGTATAATTCATACACAATATAATAAAGTAAGAAGATGACTCATACTTAACATTGGGGCCCATATAAGGTTGAGCTCGAGAACCGTCACTTCTGAGTACGTAAACTTTCTGAATTTCTAAGGAATTTGGCCAGGATGAACAGACGAACTCCAAGAACTCACTACCTTCACCCTTCCATATGTCAACTAGCACACTTATGTGCAGCCGCACATCTTCCCCTAAATTCTCATCACTTGCTTTTGGAACAGTAATTGCTCCATCAATCATTGTTGCCTCGATTTTGATATGTTCATCCTTGCCAAATTTTCTCCTCAAGGTAATCCACTGCTCGCCTGGACGATCTTCGACCATAAACGTATTAAACTTTGTATCAGGCTGGAAAAAGCCAACATAAAACATGAGAAACAATAGGGATGAAAATATCACCATCGGAATCGAACATTTAAAAGGACTTTAAAGAAATTGCAGAGCTATCTTAAAGTTTCCTATCCAAATTACAGAAAGACAGGCAAGCTAACTAGAGTTTTTATAGCATAAATAATCACCGCAGAATAACAAAGAAAATGTTGACAAGGAATATACGATTTCTCTTGTTGTCAGAAGGGTTGAAAATAAATAGAATTTGCAGTCCATTGTTACTGAAAGACTGTGCTGCTTTCATGATAAACAATTCAACTGAATGAGCAGCCACGTACATCATAGAAAATACTTGTCAGTTATAAGAATTTATTTCTCCTATAAGGATAGTGAACTGTATCCGCATTGTCATGACATACATCCAAGCACACGGATGAATGAAACAGCTTGGACACATTGAAGATATGCACCTGCCTGAAGACATCCATCACATAAATAGACAACCCTATAGAACATAAAGCACACCAATCTAAAGATAAAGCTACCTCTAGAGACCAAATGATATGTTTCTTTGAAAACCAATTGGCTTAATTCAAAAGAATGTTTATATAGGTGACTAGTCCCTTCATACAGCTCCATTTACGTTTTGTTGGCCTCCAAAATTCCCAATGGCATAAACTTAAGATTATGGCTTCATGTACAAGGTTTCAAATAGGGAGGGGATTCAGAAAATCATTACCTTTAGAGCCACTCTCGAGGGGTTCTCCCATGATATCCACAAAAAGAAAAGAAAAAAATATTATATATATTTTCAGTATTTCCTTCTCCAACATAATGTTGAGATATATTCTTCAACAGCCCCTAAAGATCTGCACGTCATTAGCTCATCTTAACCACCTCATGACATTAGGGGTTCAAGCATACCAAACTAGCTTGCCAGGTAGCAGGGATTAATTCAACGTCATCAAGACAACAACACCAAATAAAGCTCAACCCGGGCCAAGTGGAGTTTCAAATTGGCCTTAAGCCCTAAAAAACCAGCTTGGTTGACCCTATCAAGTGTACCACGGTATGAGACCTTTTTTTGGCTCTTCTACACCAGTAGTTGCAATTATGAGCCTACATTCATCCAAACTAGTCGGAATCAGATTGAATCCTCTATATCCATTTGGACCAATATCATTCATAACAACAACAATAACCACGCGTCAATACCATTCATCTACTCAATAGTTTGTCTTAGGACAAGCTTAAAACTCCTGCAAAACACCTGGCCTAATGTAAATGTTCCCAAAAATATTGTATCATAACTAAGAAACCCAAAGTTAGGATACTTAGCTTGTTCCAGAAAAACAAAAATCAGTAAAAATGTGGAGCAGTCATAACTCCGTGAATCGAAAATAAATAGATAAATTGCGCGAGTAGAAGTAGGTTCGTTGAAGATTTACCGGGTGGGGAGGGGCGTAATCCAACTGATACTCGATTTCATTCCGAAGGATTCTGAGTATGTTTGATTCAAATGGTGACTTTTGAATTGCCTGGGATGCGTGACTCCTGGAAAATTGGGAGATCTGCTTGCTGGAATGGAGAGACGAGTGTTGGCCGTGAGAATATCGAATCGCGCAAGACGAGAGAAGTGACCTACGCGATGCTCGAAGAAATGCCGCCATGAACAGGACTCTTAACTGAAAATTTGAAGGGGTTTTGAGGGGGGTTTTACGCAATTTAGATGGAACTAGAAGGATGCAAACACAAGCCAGCCATCTAGCTTGATGGGGAATTACACTTCTCTCCTCCTAGGTTATGAAGTTGTATGCTCTTAAAAGGAGTAGATTTGTCCCTCTAACTTCAAAAAATATATTGGAATTTTATTATTTAAGTTTGGTTTTTTTTTCTTTCTTATTGATTTGAGGTTTAAGGATTGTTAATTTGAGTTTGAGGGACAGATATCTATCAGTGGAGGTTTTGAATACTTAAAAAGATAGACGGTATTGTTATTGTAATAGTTCAAGATTATATTCTTTAAAGTTTCGAAATAATCCGAATCACTTTACATAATTGAATAGAAAAATAAAAAGATTGACAACATTTACAAAAGTATGTGTTAAAAGAAAATATATTAATTGTTTGTCAATAAGAGCAAGTACATTGTAGTAATTGACAAGGATAGATTTGACTTGAGCAAATCGACTATTTCACAAAGTTCAACGGTAAAGTTGACTTCTTTTTTTTCCTTTTTTATTTTTTTTATACTTTCATACGCACTTCATAATTAAACATGTTTCGTATTCACTTTGGAAAGTTACTAGATAGTTGCATTATAATACTTAATTTTTAATTAGAAACGGAGAAATTTTATACTTTTATCGATATGAAAATCTTACCTTATCTAGTTGTGTATATTTTTTATTAGAATTCCTAGTTCCACTAATTCGTAAAATTTGTTGAGCCAATGGGGACCATACTTGACACGAAATTGAATTATGACGTTGTCACTTTAATATAACCGTTTCGATTTAGAGCATATTGGCTTTGCATGCCTGATTATAGTCGAACGGAACTCTTAAGCATTTGACCAAATTATGACACTTCAATGTTGATGCTATCATCAAAATTAAAGCAAATGTTCATATTTATTGATTGCAAGTTGCATGGTGCTTATCAAAAATAAAAAATTTAAAAAGTGTATGGATTAGATGTATTCGATTAGGAAGGAAAAAGATGTTTTTACACGATCAACAAATTTTATTATTATTTAAATTTTTTTTTTAAAAAAATAATCATGTAGATTTTCACGATTCAAATCAAATTTCTTTTTTCTTCTTTGTCGTGAATGTTACAGCGACAAATGTCATCTTCCAACTCTAGCTCCATCCCCGCAACAAGTACATGGTTTCCAACTTCCTAGCAGACTTCCATAGTGGTAAATAATAGTGAAACTCCTCACGATAAAGAAAGAGAAAGAAATTGACTTGGATCGTGAAAGCCTATCCGATTCATTTTGAAAACAAAATAATTTTATCGATCATGGAAATATACATGACTTAAAAGAAATTAATTTCCAAACGACTTTTTCCGTTGGCCGTTATGTAATTCTGCAAGTCACGAGAACAGATTATATAACACTCTCTCCATTTAAATAACGGTAAAATTGGAAGAACATCATAATATATTCTTGATTATGTAAAATACTACTTATAAAGAAAAATGGGTCAAATTTATATCTCTACTTCAGTTTAATAGCTAATTTTACCTTCTGTCATACTATAGGGTCAAATATACCCCTGTCGTTATCTAAGTATTCAAAAATAACCCTCTTTGAATAAAATAACTCGATTTTACTTAAATTATCCGCTACCCTATTTTAATCCGGCCCGAACCCACTAAACAAATTAACCCCAGCCACCAACTAGTTTCACCCATTTTTCAGTGCTTTAACTCAGAAACTCTTCTTCTTTGGCTTCACACGCAATTCTTCAACCTTTTTTTCTTTTACCATACAATTTTCTTGAACTTTTCTATACCTTAAAAAAGCACAAGACCACATATTTATTCGAACAAGATGATCTAATTGTTGTATATATGTGGTAGATTGATCAGACGCTTGGGAAATACATACATATATAAATATAACACAAGATGATCAAACTGGCTAGTTCTAGCTTGTCATATAATCGACTCAAAGCTTCAGCTAATTTGTTCTAATGTTGCACAATGCAGCTTTATAAACTGCCTATATATTGTTTCTACCACTTTTTGATAATACATATAGTCCTTCGTCTTCTTACTTCTACCGATAAATGTAAATGCCTCTTAAAATTTCAGAACCAACCTGGAAATCCCTCTTATTCTCTTCTTCTTTTTCCTCCCTTTTGCTGCTATCACCATGGCTACTGCCCTGAAAAAGGGGTGAAACTAGTTGGTGGGTGAGGTTAATTTGTTTAGTGGGTCTGGTTCGGGTTAAAAGAGGATAACTAATAATTTAAGTGAAATTGGGTTATTTTTGGTTGATTTGTGTAATTTCATTCAATTCAAGGATATTTTAATGACGACAGGGGTATATTTAAAATAGAGAAGTAAATTTGACCATTTTCTCTATTTTAAAATTAAATCAAAAGATTAAAACATCACTTATTTTAAAATAAAGGAAGTAATATTTTTTATTTACGTGCGGAATATTAGTTTTGAAAAAAAACCTCACTTATTTTTTTATAAATTTTTTTTTATACCAAACACATCATTTAAAAAAAAAAAAAAAGACGCGTTTCTCCCCTTATGTATTCATTAAAACTTTTTAAAGGAAAAAAAGTCTTTCTTCCATGTGTATGCACAAGGTTTTGCCAATGTTATTCGTCCGTGATTGGCGCTGCCTTCAATAATGAGACTTTTTTCTTCATTTCTTTTCTTTTCCCCTATAAGTTTTCTGCTTGCTTTTTGTTGGACATTAATTTTTTGAAATTTGTACAAGTCATATTTACTTTTTCATTTGAAATTACATTTTTTTTAAAAAAAATTTCTCCCTCCGTTTCAAAATAAGTGATATTTTAATCTTTAATTTTATTTCAAAATAAGTGATGTTTTACCTAATCAAGAAGACATTAATGATTTTCTTTCACTTTCACCCTTATTTAAATGGAGAGAGTTTTACATAATTAAGAAAATATTGAAGAGTTACATCTTTCTCAAGATATTTATTAGGGGTAACTAGCTAAAAATATTTTTTTCTTTTTAGAAGTAAGTAATTTCTTAAAGAGTGTGTTCAATTTAAAAGCACTACTTATTTTGAAACGGAATAAATATACGTCAAGAGACTATTGAACTTCTTCAAATAATGTTGATGCCGTAATAAAGAAAGTAGTATTTATGGAATATTGTGATACTTAATTACTTATGATATTAAGTGGTAGTTTGGTTATGGGTTAGAGTTACGTAGGTAGTAGTAATACATGAATTAGTTATGAGGGAATCTATGTATTATTTTATGCAGGTTTTAGTTATTCATATATTAATTATGTAGGTATTATTTATATAGGACTTATAGCTATTAAAATTACAATACATTAATTATTAATTATTAAATAATAAATTTATTATAAATTAATATATATTATTAATAAATAAATAAATAAGTACAAAAATAGTATAAAATTCTTTCTTTTTTTCACAAAAATGATATAATTTTTAATAAAAGAGGGCTTACAGCCCTTTAAAAAAAATCTAGTCAGTAATTTTTTAAGTTTAAAAATTGTGTACTCACGTATCGAATTGAAAAAGATTTTAAAAGTAAATTGATATGAGTAAATGTGTAATTTTATTATTTTAATCCATGTATAACTAATACCCACATAACTTATTCCACCTTTTAACCCACATAAAGTTATACATAGATTTCCTAATAAGTTATGTAACTATTAGTTATGTAGAATTACTAAAACACAACCAAACACCACATAAAATTAATACATGAATAACTTTTATACAACATTTGAAACCTACCAACCAAACATGATATAAAATTAATATAACTTTTATCCTATTTGAAAACTAAACATGGTATAAAATTAATACATAAATAACTTGATTATTCATGTATTAACTTATACCTTATCCAGTAACCAAATGGCCCCTTAGTGCATTAATATATCCTCCGTCCATCCCAAAAGAAAATTTCATTTTAATGAAAAAAAAATATCCAAAAAAAAGTATCGCTTTAATCAAAAAATTATTCCAAAATAAGTATCACTTTAACAAAAAAAATTATTCCAAAATAAGTGTCACTTATGAATTTAAGATTAAGAAATAATTGTTATTTCCAACTATATCTTCATATTTAAAAACTACTTCTTAATAGTGCTTAATTTTTAAAAAATATTTAATAAATAAGAATAACATAGTAAACTATACTTTGTATTTATTATTATTCTGATGAATGGACGTAAAATAAGCTAAAGCAGAGATAGAGGGAGTATTTGTTTACAATAATGGTGGAAGTAAATAGAGTACAGAATGTGAAGGGGAAAGGATTAAATTACACTGGACTTTTACATCATTTTACAACTAATGATAGAAGGTTCTCTTAAAGCAAAAACTCTAGGAACCAAAACAGAAGGAAATGCCTACCTATTAATGATACATAGATTAATGTAGACAGAGAGAGGCTTCTGATAAAGACTTATATAAATGAGGTTAAATTAGGAGAATGGGTGAACTTTCTAGCTAGCTAATACATATGCAATGTAGACCTGAGAGGAGAAAATTACTGATAAGGAATAATATCAGCAAAGAGTTAATTACTCGATACCTGTGTTGGTGAGAGATAACAGGTATCTAGTAAAGTAATTGAGTAACAGTTGGCTCGAACATCGGAATTTAGTGAGAAGAAACATTAGAGCAAAGCTCAATGGACCCATAATCCAACAATTCTTCAATCATTTGTTCAATGTGATCATCTTCAAGTGGCTTGACAAATTGTGGTATGCCCTCCACATGATCTTCAACTTTCCTAATTACTCCCAAGTTAGCTGCAGCTTCCTCATGATGATGATGATGATGTGTCAATTGTACTGATGGCTTTGTCACCAACAGTTGTGGTTTCATTTCATAGGAATTAACACTTTCTTGAATAATATTGGGTGCATATTTTGCTATCTTTTGTTCTTGTGCTGATGTTTTGGCCATTTGAAGTGAAGCCATGTAGCATTTGTGTAACTTGGCTGTCAAAGTAGTTGAGAGGATCTTAGAGGAGGATGTCTGGGGCATGTTTGGGTTGTATGGGAAATTGGTTCTAGCCCTTGGACCACACATGAGCCTTGCTGCTTCATCATATGCTCTTGCTGCATCTTCTGCTGTCTCAAATGTGCCTAACCAAATTCTTGTCTTCCTGCAAGCCAAACAGAGACCATTTAGTATTTTACATGTTACTATCTAAATTCAATGACTTTAGACAGAGCTAGATAGGGAGAATCTGAATGATTTCAACTCCTACACATTTACTATGTAAATGAAAGTCACATGATCAAATCAGCTAAAAAGGAAACTACATTAACTGTTCGTAATAAATGGACCTAATCGGTTAAGTTACCCTAATAGCAGATGTGGCTTTAAAATTTGAAGTTTATGGGTTTCTACAAATATACAACAATAACTTAAGTTCACCGTCAAATATTTACAGATATTTAGTGAATTTCTTAATATAAATATACAGGATATAGTCAAAAGCTAGTGATTTCCGTGACCCCATATAATGTATTCTAGATTTGCCTTCAGCTGATAGTGTAAAATTTATTTATGTTGTCAATATACAACAACAACTACATATCCAGAGTCTTATGTTGTCAATATACATGAGGTACACTTAACATATATATTTAATTATATTTACAGAGTCCAAGTTGAAAACAGTAAGGGCTCGTTTAGTATGAGGAATAACGGATAAATAATTTCGGGATTAGCACATTTGGTTGAGATAAAATCTTGAATAACTAATTCCGAAATAACTTGTTTCCCAATCAAACAATCGCTTGAGCGTGATCACTGTAACATACTGTGTCTCAGTGGCACAAGGACATAAACAATGTTAATTGGTATACAACATGTTTAGTAAAATTTCTGACTTTGCAACTGTTATATGTGCATTATAAGTTGAAAAGGAGAAGCTTACTTACAGTAAAGGATGGCGAATTTCAGAGACCCAAGAACCCCAATGTCTCTGTCGAACTCCTCTGTATCTTTGTTGTGCTCTAGCCATGATGTTGACAATGTAATTGAATGAAGTTCTCTGTTTGCACAAAAGTGTTTGTTGAAATGCCTGAATGAGATGGAGAAAATGGTTGAGGAAGTGGAAGGTGTGAAGATATGAGGGGTTTATGTAGTTGGGATTTTATTGAGAGGGGAAAAAGAAAATAAAAATGGACAGTGAAATTGCTATTTTTCCCTCCAGGCTTTTTTTGTCTGGCAACCAAATTAAGCAAAAAGGACCCTACAAAGTAGTTGTTTTTTTCCCTTTGTATTTGTTTATTTTCATTAGTAGTTACCAGTTGGCTAATTGGAATTGACATGATTGCTTAATGAATTAATTTTGTGTGCAGCAGCAATTTGGGTTTTCAAAAAGGGTGACCACATTCACTCCCCATGATTATTATAATACTTTTTGTTCCACAAAAATCTCAAATCTTTTAATTAACTTATGATTGTAAAATGAAATTAAAATGTATTAGAGGGGAAATAATTAAGGGACATCATGATCATTATTTTTGCAACTTATGGGACATTATTAGTGAGTCCAAGGTATGGACAAGACACTCAGAATAAAGATCTTAGACCATCATAATTAATTAGATTGAATCATTTTACCAAAATCTTGTTCACTATTATGAGATCAATTATCTACATGGATAATTATATTACCCCTTAAACAGAAGTTAATTAGTACAAGACCATCATTCTGACCAAATGATTCATGTTTGATCAGGGATAAAGTAACGTAGATTAACGTAGACAGCAACGAAATCAGAAATTTATATCAGTAAAATTTAATAATTTATATATGCAACAAAAAATATATATTTTTATTATATAATATTTCACCCTTCTGTCTCCGTCCCTGAACATAGATATATAATTATTACAAATGCAATATTCGTTTCAGAAAAAAACAAAGTGGGGTTAACTATATATTAGACATTCAGTCCAAACTATTTATCTTATTTATGATATTTTTACTGCTATCACGTTATGTTATAATTTAATCATGCTATTTATACTTCAATGTAATGATTAGTTCAGATCAATGTGTGAGCCCATGGATTCACAATTTACATCAAAGTGTCAAAGAGTTTGACTGAAATTATAGCTATAACATAACACATTCTTTTTATTTGTTGAATATTAGTTTGAAATATTTTTTAAGAACTAATTAATAAAATGATAATTTAATTATATCATCTTTTGAATAGAATATGTTCAGTACTTTAAGAAATATATTGACAAATGAATATAGTTAATAATAAGGGTAAATTATGAATTAAGTGATAAATTATTTTTAAAATTTTCAAATTGAACAAGTAAAAATGAACAGTTGCTTTTAATATAATAAATAAATAAAAATAAACGGAGGGAGTAAATATTTAGTGCGTGGGATGAAATATTAGTATTCAACTATTTTCATCGATAATATTGTACAAATTGCTACTCCCTTTGTCACATTTATACTTTTATGTAGGAGTGGGCGTTTGGGCCATCGGATTGGATATGAGAATTTCGATTTGGATATTCAATTTTTGGATTTTAAAAAATACAATCCAAATAAATTCGGATTGGATTTGATTTTTTAAGTTTGGTTTCGGATTAATTGGTTTGGATTTTTCGAATTTTTGATTTTGACTTTTGAACTTTTTAGGTAGACCATAATAATTAGTAAACTCAATCCACCTAATAGTTTGCTCCTTGAAATTTATAACTTTCTACAATTAACAATAATTGAGGTGACTCTACCGGCCATGTCGTGTATTAAACTTTACTTATGAAATATTTTATATTTTTATATTTAATTAATAAAAAATTTTGTATTGATTTAATATTGTGATGGGTCATGGGTATTAATCTATTGGATCCTGAAAATTGAACTTATTAGTGTTAGACACATATGATATGAGTAATTAAGTAAGGTTAAATATAAGGTATAAAAATTTAGGATTTCGAATTTTCGGGATATCCAAAAATCCATAATGCTAAATCCGATATCCAATTCAAAATCCATAAATTTTTAAAAATGAAATCTAAAATCCAATCCATGATCCAAAAATCCAACCCTATCCAAAAAATTCGGATTTCGGCTTGAAACTCGAATTGGCCCAAACTATGTCCACCCTTACTTTTATGTGATATTATCTGACCGAACATAAATTTTAAGAAAGAAAAAAAAATTGAATTTTTTTAGCATAAAATGAATTATAAATATTTATAAAACTATAAATTATACTCATTAAAAATAAAAAAATTAAAATTAAATTATTTTAAAATATAAAAATATTTAAATTACATATGCTGTAAATTAAAAATGAGATATCTTATCGACAGCAACATGCATGTAAATGTGACCTTTTTCTCTAAATTTCTTGTCATCTAGAGCAATTTGCACCAATTGTAATATTTCATACCCTAAGTTCACCTTCATTTATTATTTTAGACTCACACGTCTTCTAAAAAATAATAACTAATATAAATATTTATATTATTTATTATACAGTGATAAATTTTGAAAAAATAAATTAAAAAATAAGTAATTAATATTAAAAATAAAATAAAAAATAATTATTTTTTATTGATATAATAAAGTGACAGATAAAAAAAAATGTTTTTTAAAATATTAATAGCTTATTTGGTCAAGTTTCGTCAAAAGTGTTTATTTTTTAAAAAGCATTTATTTTTAAAAAATGAGGTGTTTGGTCAAGCTTTTGAGAGTAAATAAGTGTTTTTAGCTAGTAGCAGAAATTGTTTTTTTAGAAGCTAAACAAAGTAGCTTCTCCCCAAAAATAATTATTTGAAAAGCAGTTTTATGAAAAATACACTTAAACACTTTTCAAAAGCTTGGCCAAACACCATTTATTGCTCAAAAATATTTTTTAAATTTATTGATCAAACACAAACTGCTTCTCACCAAAAATACTTTTTTTATAAGCACTTTTAAAAAAAATATTAAAATATTTTTAAAAAAAATTGATTTGAGAAGTTAGACCAAATAAATAAATGAAAAAGTAATAAATAGAGTGATATTGGCGCTCATTGATTTAAAATTCCTGAATATGTCTTCATGAATTAAATAAATGGGGTCAATTTAATTTAATTATTTTATGAAATAGTTTGGTAAAATTGGAATGTGGGGGTTACCTGAATGCATGTGCCAAGTAATGAGGGTTCTTTGTTTGGACTTGGCTTTTTAAATCCAAAAGCACATTGCTCCCATTATGGGTTCCTAAAATTGTAAACAAAGTCATATGCAAGGGTACTAGGAGAAGAGACAAATTAATGTGTAATGTCTCATAGTTAGCAATATCCCATGCCCTTGAGATAGTTGCGGACTTTGGGATGCGGATGCAAAATTTAATTTTTTAAATTTTTTTAAAAAAATATTTAAAATATAATTGATTTGTTAGTAATATATTTATATTTTATGAGATTTAATATATTTTTGATATTTATTCAATGTGACACAAATAAAAATTTATTTATGAAAAAATATAGTGATTCATGAGATTAAATTCAAAGAAATTTAATGGATCTCTCTGTGAAAATTGAAGTGTAAAAGAGAGAGTTTTCGTGGTTTTTCTAGCATTAGAAAAGTGAAAATAAGTGATAATAATCAAATTTCTTTTATCTTTTTGTCTTTTGATAGGCGTGTGTAACAAATGAAATAACAAAGCTTTGATTTGTTATTTAGCTCACTGATAAATCTCCAAAAAAATGCTTTAAAAAAATATTTAGGAGAGTCATAGGACCTCCGTAAAACATGAGCATGTTACTGCAAATTTGATCATAAAATAGACATCATTTTAGCTATTTTCTCAAATTTTAAATTTTGAACTCATTGTATATTTAAAATTGTAGGTTCATATTTACTATTTGTTTACTATAATTTTCATGAACTTTTATATATGAATATGTATTTTGTATCGAAAATATGTATTTTGATTCGATAGCCTATAGTGTGTTATGCCCCACTATTTGTAACATGGTACATACATGTAGTTGTTGGTTCTAGAAAATCCTTTAATAGTTAAGCTTTTGGTTCTTGGGACACAAACACATCTACAACATGCTGTAGTGTTTCTCCCACATGTGTTTAACTTCCATTTTTATGCTCATTTCAACCTTAGGCATCTCTATCTGTGGATGACATTAATCTTATTCTTGGATTATTGAACCCAAAAGAATCCTACATCAAACATGTAAATTATACTTTGTGTGATTGTGTCCCTAAGTCCATTCCTTTAATTTGATTTAAACTATAGTTTTAAATATGAGTTTGATTTAACACATCATTTTTTGCATATAACATATATGTGTGTGTGTGTGTGAAGAATCCTCATTAAATGTATATTAATGATTAAGTTTTGAACTTATAACGTCAAACATTTCAAGACTTCAAAGCTATTAAGTTTAATTTTTTTTACAAATAGCAAGCTTTCTAACATTTTTAATATGTTAACAAAATTTCTATGATTAGTAATATGCTCTAAAAGAGAAATAAAATATATAATATTTATTTAACAAGAAATCAAGGACCATAGATTATTAAAATCTTTAAAGACCTTTAATTTTTTATTGAATCAGTTATAAGAATATTAAACAGATAAAAAGAATTATTATGAAATGTTATATAACTGCTATTAGATGTAAATCAACTAATCCCGCTAAAAAACTGTAAATTAAAATTTAAAATATTGCATAGTTATTAATTTTAAAACACAAAACTTAAAATATTTTTTTTTATTAAAACAAAGTAAAATAACTCATTTTTTGTTTAAAAATTAGCTCATGCTACAAGCAGAAAAATAATGCATTAATTAAATCTATACCAAAAAATAAATTAAAAAATTAAATTAAATCAAATTAATTGATTCGATATTTAATATCCACTATAAAAAATCAAATCAAAATTTTAAAAAATTCAATCGAAAAATCAAGCGTCAATGGAATAGTGGATTTGGACTTTTGGTTTACCTAGCTAATCATCCAAATCTGTTACGCTGTAGGCCTGTAGACTAAAGTCCTGCAGAACGAAATTTAGTCAAAACAAGTTCGTGAATTTAGAATTGGGTCCCGCTACACAATATCCTCAAACGCGTGAAAGTAGGACCCACTTTTCTTATTACACATCACATGCTCACATGTATATTACCTCTTCCTTATTTTTTAGTATTTGTTTATTATATTTTGGAATTTTTGTTTTTAGTTATCACTTTTAGTATATAAAGAGAAATATATATTATTTTTTTTATTTTTTTATTTTAAATATTAATTATTTATTTTTAAGACTTTAAAATTAAAATAATAAATAATGTAAAAATTATAATAAAATATTTATATTAATTATTATTTCTGCATGTAAAGTCTCAAGTAGATAAATAAAAATAAATAGAGGGAGCATAACATTTGCAAGTGAGGATAAGTATTTTCAGAAGAATTAGCTTTTTAGGTTATTTAAAAAAAATTATTTTTATGAGAGATTTTGATTTTTAATCATAAAATATCTGAAAAACTTATTCATTTCGTAAAAAATCAAGAAATCACATTCCTTTCGTATTTTCTTGCGCTCTGTCTCAAATTAAACATGATTAATGTGTTTGTGTGAAAAGTTTAGCTTTAATAGATAATTTACTTAAATTTTTGAGTTCATTAATATTATATTGAAGATGTTTTTAGAACATATCAAATCAGTATAATTATCCTTTTAATTCTAACATGATGACACAATTTTTTTAGAAAATATTTTTTATCCTTTGTACCGAACACACCCTGACTTTTACAGCCCAAATCAACACATTCTTTGCTTGATTAGTAATTTTCAAAGTAATTCCCCAAAAAGCCTTTGATTTCGCAATGTGTTATGTTTGAAAATTAATTATCTTGTTGTTTAACTGCGGTTAAAACTTAGGAGAGAGTACAAAAGGAAAAAAAAAATGAGAGAGAGAGAGAGAGAGAGAACATTTCTGATGAGACATGGAAAATAGTGGTAATAGTATTAGTCAAAGCCATAACTAACCAGTAAAGTTAAGTGCAAAAAGAGAATTAAATAGTGACCCTCACTCACAGGTGGGAACTGTTATCTCACAGTTTACAAAGTGCATAAATGATTTCTTAAATACTGTTTGGCCATAGATGTTAAATGTAAATTTTAAAAAATTTATTTGATTATAAAATTTAATTTAAATTTTTTAATTAAAATACATATTTAAATATAAATTTAATTTTAAAAATCACGACTTTAAAATTAAAGTTTTCAAATTTAAACTTTAAAATCTACTCCCTCCGTTTCAAAATAAGTGGTGTTTTAGCCTTTTGATTTTGTTTCAGCATAAGTGGTATTTTATATAATCAAGAAGACATTAATAATGTTCTTCCAATTTTACCCTTATTTAAATAGATCAAGAAAATATTAAGGAGTTATATCTTTTTAAATTATATTTATTTTACCCTAAGTGAATAAAAATATATTTTCTTTGGAATGGATAATTTTCTTAAGAAATATGCTTAAATTAAAAACGCTACTTATTTTAAAACGGAGGGGATAGCGTTTAGGCAGAAGCTTACCAAGTTCTTTCTATCCCTTTTTCCCAATCCAACAAAAGGAAAACTTACATGCAAGAATTTTACAGCGGTCAGTTCCAATATTATACTTTTAAGTTATAGTAAAAGAACTCAAATTGGCAAAAGAATTCACAAAGGAATCAGTAATTTTTGCTCTGATTTTATATCAGAAACCAATTAAATGATGGTAGAAGAAAGTCCTGGCAGCTATTGAGAAAATGTGGAATTAGGTATTTTCTTTGTCCTTCATAACCTTCAAAGCTAGCATCTACCCTACATCATCGGATATAATGAACGTATTTTCCGTCAATCATGACCTTACAATCATTTTTGTTCTTGTCAATTTTCTCTCCCCCACATTTACAAATTCTTAACTAATGTTATTTTTTATCAAGCAATGTTTTGGTGTTACAGAAACTAATGGCATGGCCGATATTTTGAAAATCAATTTCTTTTGAAAAGTTTTTTTTTTTTTAAATAAAAGTAACTTTTTTGTGAGAAACCGTTTGTATTTAGTCGATAAATTTAAAAAATATTTTGTAGTAATTAGTATTTGACTAAGCTTTTAAAAAATACTTTGAAGTGTATTTTTCTCAAAAATATTTTTTGAAACTTTTGGGAAAAAACTACTTCTTTTAACTTCTGAAAAATAATTTGTGCTACTCCTAAGAAACATTTATTTTCTCCCAAAAATTTATCCAAACACCTCACTTTTAAATACTCTCTTCTTCAAAATAAATGGTGTTTTTTAGTTTGGGCATACCCCTTAAGAAACTACTCTCTTTTTAAAAATAAAATGCATTTTTATTTACTTACCCCTAATAAATACCTTTAAAAAGACGTAGTTCTTTAGTAATTTATAAATCTCTCTTCATTTAAATAAGGATACAGTTGGAAGAATATCATTAATGCCTTATTTTGAAACAAAATGAAAAGACTAAAGAATAATAAGCACATTTAAAACAAAAAGCACTTTTGGCCTGATGAGCAGAAAAGGTCCAAATTCGGCAACAATTGTCATGAGGGTTACTGATTGGGAGTCAAACTCGCGATACTGCAATTCCAATTGTGATAAAGATTTGTTTTTTTTTTTTTATCTTTTTAAATTTATTTATCTAATCTGCAAAGGAGCAGACTCGAAAATCTCAGAAACCGTGTGAGATGAAAGTCTCCTGCACAGTTTTGAATGAGAGAAAGAAGTGAAGAATACTCTTTTTATTTACCTAATCTAAAATCTCAGAAGGGGGCACCATTACAAGCGTATTTAGAGATATACTCTTTGAGAACTCCACTTACAAGTCCCGAGCAAGCCCTCGGATGGTATCACCAAATACGATTGTAACTAGAGAATGCAGCATACAGTACGGACCAAAGCTAAAGAAAGAAGGGTGTTAACCAGAAAAGCAGAGCTCAAACCATAAAAACAAAGGATCCAACAATCACTTTGGAGATTCATCAAGTTATTGTAACGCCCCTTTACTTTATCTAGACATGTCTAATGTGTGGTTAAACCAGCAGATTCAAAAACAGAAAGGCTTCTTAGACGAGAGAATATCAAATCTTTGTTTATTTATACATGTGGATAGCACGATGAAACTTGATATGTAACAGTTTTAGACTGCATGCACTTTTCCTTACCTCTTTCTACATTGTGAATCTTTACTCAGATACAACAGTTCGGAGAGGAAGTGAGCTCTCAACCTCCTTTGCTTCAGCATTTCTTTCAGCAACAATTTTAGACATCCCAAACATCTGAAGGCGTAACCAGATAAGAGCACAGCTGTTAAAGAACAAATCACAACACCTTATTGAAAAATAAATAAAAAGAAGAAATAATCTGTAATGCTATTTGATTTGGAACGAACCTTCTGGATGGTTTTCTTAAAGCAAGATTTGTGTTCATCCATTGAGGCATGTATAAACTCATCAATATGATCCTTTACATCCTCCAAAAATGTGGCACTTTCAGACTTCTTTTTTCGGCATGATGATGCAACAGCAGGTGATGTTTGCTCAAGCGGACTCTTCTCAGTTGACATGTTCTGCTTATGCTATAAATAATGAGTAGTACCATTGATATAAACAGCTAAGTTAAGTGAAGAACTGTGCCAGAAGGCAGAACTAATGTTCTAGCAGCCGTCCACTTGCTCAACAAGGCTACACTCATAGAGTTTTAGTGCATTAACTATGTCCCTCTTCCGAGAGAAGGAGCAAATCTGGATAAAACCTTAGCAGGGTATGTCTTAAAATATCAGCTAGGTTAGGCTACGCTTGAAGTGTTTTAATGCATTAACTATGTTCCTCTTCTGAGAGAAGGAGCAAATCTAGATAAAAACTTGGCAGAGTATATCTAAAAATATTAGCTAGGTATAGAATGAGGTGCATCAGAATTATTATTTTAAAAAGACAAAGAAAGCAGAAGATAAGTTCCATTGAATACTCCAATTTGAAAAAATATGCAGTCAATGTTATATGTAAATGAACAACTTATTCTATCAAAATCAATTGTTGCTCCCAGTTAACTTTTTAATGGTGACAATAATGATGAAGTAGCAGAAAGGATGTAAAAACCTCACTGGAACGGAAATTTTCAGACTTCCCCTCCTACAAAAATCTGATATATACAAAATAAACATACAGTGATTACCAAAAGCATAGCACAAAGCTAATTCAATTACCACACTCCTGATATTGCATTGATAGGATGCAGGAAGCAGTGCTGGGGAATCGTCTCAGTCTGTCTATTATGGTTTTCTGAATGCACACCCACCTGAAGAAGTTAAACACCAATGATAAAGCTTGGGTGGTGGGTGGGGTGTGGACAAGGGAGTCAAGGGAGGTTGAGCGCATTTGGTGCAACTTCACAAGCCTATCCTACAAATCAAACAGCCTAAAGAGACTCAACCTAGATAATTTGAAATGTCTTTTGTTGTTAGTTCTTGTGCATCCACAACAAATACCTTTTCCCATTTGTCAGCACACTAAAAAGCAGCATAAACTTGCTGGAAACTGAACATGTTGTCGCAAGCTATTTGGCAAATGGACCATTACATTCTATGTCTAGAGACGAGTTGTTTCAGAAAAGAAGGAAAAACACAGTAAAGTAGCAAGATAAGAGTTCCACTTGAAATATATGGGGTTAGTAGTTGTCAAGGTATTTAGGTAGCAGTTCAAAATTTCAGAGCAATTTTTCTGAAAGAAAGGAAAAGAGATCTAAGCAGAGTTCTCTAGATAAGGCTAAGTCACTAAACGCAGGACGCCTCACGCCAGATCTCAGCATCACAGAGAACTTTCTTCAAACATATAATATGCGTAAGAGTTATCAACACAATGGCACTCCACTGAAGACACATAAGAGTTATCGACACAAGGGCACACCATCGGAAACCCATAAGGATTATCAACATAGAATTACTCAATTGTAAACACATACGTAAGAGTTATCAACATACAATCGCTCAATTGTAAACTAGAAAAGAACAAAAAAAACCCTGCATATAAATAGCAATAATACACATATTTTCTTGATCAAAAACTAAGCAGCTAAAATGCGATTAAGGAAGATAAAGCTGGAAGCAATAAGCGGAAAAATAATGCCGAATCATCTTACAGTATAAGAGATAACGGGAAGAAGGGTAAAAGAAGGATGATTCTGGTCACCTGAGCTGAAGAAATCGGAGAGTCCTGAAATCAAACAACCGGAAAATCAATTACAAAGATAAAAGAATTGCAGAGTAATTTATTTAATCTTTAGCTAATTTTGAGGTATTTCTTGAAATAAGAATACATACACGTACTTGCTTCGCGCTACAGTGATATGCGAGAATAGAGTGATATCCAAAGGGTTTTGAGGTTTTAACTTTAGGGCTGTTTGGCAGGAGTACTTTGTTTTGTTTGGATGGCTGTTACATTTGTTTCCTAATATATTACATACTATAATATTATATCTAGATAAATTTATTTTTTAATCATTATGTAATATCATATATTAATAATTTAAAGTATAAATCTACACGAAAAGTAGGACACAAGTAAAGCGATTATAAAAAGTAGGATAAAAAATACCCAAGTGGTCAATGAAAATGGCCGAGAACTATGAGGTATCAGGTTTAAACCTTAGCCGAGACAAAAAATACTAGGTGATTTCTTTCCATCTATTCTAACCTTGGTGGACAGAGTTACCTAGAGTTAACTGGTACCTAAATATTGTATTTAAACTAACAACACAATACAATATGTAACTACCATCCTAAAAAGCTTTAGAGAAAATAATACATGTATTAATTAGTTTAATATTATTTAACTCTTTGTTTGGTATTATTTTTAATCATCTATATTGATGGAATTAGATTTGGGTCACCCATGTGGGTCAATCCGGATCCATATAAATAATAAATAAATAAATATATTTATTATATATTACACAATAGTTAGGAATCCTCCTGAACCGATGTCTTGAGTTCTTTAAATAAGAGTGGTGCCTCTGTGTTTTCTAACGTGATAAAGAAAAAAACAACAGACTTGAGAAACTTCTTCTTCTTCCTTCTCCAATTCTTGTAAGAGTTCCCTTGAAGGTTCTTGTATAGACTTCTTCTCCGTAAAGAGTTGGAACAACTATAATAATGTATAATTTTAGATTGTGATTTTATACAGTGTAGTTCGTGTTTATATGTGATTACACTGTCTGACTAGTGAAACAAAATTCAATGATCCCGCAAACTATGTGTTTGATTCTATTCTTCATATATTGAGCTAGATATTTATCACGTGATTGTATGTATAAGTTATAGTGTAGTACCTAGAATTAGTTAATTAAAGTTAGTTAGGTGGAATTAGTTGATGATGCAGCTGTTAATATGTTCTTATAGTTGGTTAGTTGGTTTGGTTAGTGGAGGCTAGAAGCCAGTTGTAGACAGCTGTCAAAAGTAGTTAGGATTAGTTAGTTGATTTTTTTCCTTGTAGCTATAAAAGGTGTTATACACCATGAAATGACAGTAATCTTCACTTTCACAAAAAATGATCCCTCTCTTCTCCCTCTTTGTTTTCTCTGCTGGATGACCTCAACAGAACATGGAGCTGCTCGACTTCATTCAACTCAGATTTTGATATGTTATCAGAGCAAGGTTACATCCTTGTACCTTTGCTTCCATGAATCTGTTGCTATTTGGCATTTGTTGTGATCTATATATGAGTTTTTTTTAACACACAAATTTAGATCTGTAACCTGTGCAGTCTTCTCTCTTAGTATTAGAACTTGAGATTAGTTCATCTCTCCGGTTAATCTTCTGAGATTGCATTTTCAACTTTTTTCTTTTTCTCTTTCGATCTCAAATTTGGGATCTGTTAAAATTTAATCATCATCATTTTTTTAGCTTCTGTTGTTCCTTTACTGGTTGATTTACTGTTATATCAATCGCTACTGCTGATGGAGAAAATCAGACTACGATAGATTCATCAAATCCATTTTATATGCATCCATCGCATAATACAGATGCAATGCTTGTACCTAGTCCCTTTGATGGAGTTGGATATAGGTCTTGGAGGAGAGGCGTACTCCGTTCCTTATCAGTAAAGAACAAACTTGATTTTATAAGTAGAGAATATAGGAAACCGCCTGAAAATTCCCCAAGCCTTCGACTGTGGGAAAGGTGTGACGATATGGTCACATCATGGATCTTAAACTCATTAACTAGGGAGATTGCTGATAGTGTAGAATATGTAAAGGATGTAGTCGAACTTTGGAAAGAATTTGAGGATAGGTATGATCAAACCAATGGTGCAAAACTATATCAGATTCAGAAGGAAATAAATGACTTGTTGTCGTGCCCCATTTTCCTCGCGGAAAGCAGAACTGGACATGTGACAACTCTTAAGGGTTTTTTAAAGAAAAAGAGTCGTCACCTAACGATTTGAGGTGCGTTAGGGCACCGTACTAACCTAAGGGTCTGTTTTACTAGTCTAGGTCACCAGAGTCGAGTAAGAGTTCAAATTACCTCGAAAGGAAGGTGTTAGGCACCTTTCGAGGTTCACAAATGTGGGTCCCTTCCAGATTCATTTGTGGGGAAAACTAAGTTGTCAAATAAGGACTAATTAATTGACTAAGTGATTAGAAAAATAATTTCATATAATATTAAAATGAGTAAATAAGTTAAACAAAAATTAAACACTTTTCAAATTAATGCGAAAACTAAATGATGAGACAAAGCTAAAATTTTATCGAGCAAATTTATTTCAACAAAATAAATACTCAAGCAAAAGTAAATTAATTCATGATTAATATGCAACTTAAGTGATAAAATAATGCAAACTTATCAAAATAAAAATACTACAAAATATTCAGTACACAAGATAATTAAATCACAACATAAATAAATTAAATAGAAAATTAAGTCATTTATTAAATTAATGTGGAAACTATGTGTCAAAAATAATAATTAAATTATTTCCTAATTAGACTTATAAAATTTATTTTAAAACAAATGAGTATCTCAACATAAATTAAATTAATACACTGTTTTAATATAAAATTTAAATAACAAATAATTTCAACAAAACTTATTTACTAAACATAAAATACTTTTGTTCAAAAGAAGAAATTATGTATTTTAAACTTATTTCTTAAAGGTGATACTAAATGCTTAAGATCAAATAGATTTATTTATTAAATACGCGATCAATAAGGAGGACAAAGACATTATTGATTAAAGGATCTAAATTATTTAGACAAGCAAAGAGGAAAAATTTAAAAAATACCATAAACAATATTTTATTTACTAAGTCACAACATATAAAACTAAATCACCTCAAATAAAAATAAAAGAAGGACTATAATTCATTAATACTTTTATGATAATTTAAAACACATTTTTTGTTTTATTTGATAAGCTTAAAAGAGTTGAAAACCTAAAAGAATGTTTGTTGCTTTATAGGGATGGCCACACGATATTATGAATCGTGACCTTCAACCTTAGCAACAAGTTAATTGGAGGTCGGTATTAAATTAAAAATAAAATAATATATTTTAAAATTTTAATAATGATTTGAATCTTTGAAATATAAGCAAATAAATATTTGCACATAAATACACATAATGACTTTTGAAAAAAAAAAAACTTTGGTTGATGTTGCTTTTGGGGAAAGGGTCGGCTTAGTTTCAAAGATTCGGAATTAGACCTCGTAATTCCTTCTACTTTCCCAATAACTATAGGTTAAGGGATAATATTCATTGCATCTTTAAAAGAGAAAATCGACTGTACTTTCATAAAAAATAATTTGGCAAGACAAATGCGAATTTGAAAGCGATTAAAAGAAAGAAAAATCTAAGCACATAACACATAATTTTCCGTCCCCTTTAAACACCCCATTTTCACTATTATTAGCATTTGTACATTATTACAAATGGTGAGATAAATAATAAATAAAAATACATAAAATGCATAATATCAATTTAAACTCGTTTTAAATAGGCAAATCGTCCGTTTTCTGATCCAAACCCGAAGGCGACTCTTCAAGGCATCCCGAAATCAATTAATAAATACCTGCTTTAAATATTAGACAAACACAAGAAAACAAGCATATATAGATATTGACAGCAATGTGTGTGTGTGTGTGTGTGTATATATATATATATGAAAAGATAAGATTGCAGTGAAAAATGAAATTCAAAGATTAATAGTGCTCTTATGACATAAAGGTCTAGTAGATGATAAGTCAAATAAAAATTACACACGTCAACATGAATCATAAAAAGGAATTAAACTAACGAAAATTTGCAGAGTTGAATTGACTAACCAGTTAAGGGGATTTAGTATTTAATGATTTTTCAAAGCAAGAGGGACGTTAAATTTTCAGCAAGAATAAAATAAGAAGAAAACACTATTTTCTTTTTACTAGAGAGAGAGGGCAAAGTTATATTGGTAGAGAGCATGTTAGGTTTGAATGAACATTATTTAAAGAATCCTCCCCCAAAAGGATAGAAGAGCATGCTTCTTATATAGCTAGAGGAATAGAGTTAATTAGAGGATATAAGGGAGGAAATATTCACTAGAATCAATCAAAGAATATATTTTCCTCAAATAACACAATTAAATCAGTTAAGTAGTAACACAATTATATCAAAATAATAATAATAATAATAATAATAATAAATAAATAAATAAAATCATTATTTACTTAAAATAGATATATGTACTAAATTTAAGGAAGGAGAAAATCAGTCAATTATTCATAATTAAATCAATTGATCAAGACTTACATAAGAATTTAAATGGATTGGAGGAAAATTGAATTAGCTGTTGTTCGGGTGGTTTTGGGGTTATAAAACCGACACGCAAGTGCACGTGGTCGAACAAGTAGTAAGTGGCTTTAGTAAGCCAAGTATCGATCCCACAGAGACTTGGGTTAAGTGCAATTTGTTCAAGTATACTATATTTTTACTTCTAAATATGCTGACAACAAAGTAACCAAAAAATGAATAATTTGTTTTATAAATTTTATACTAAAACTACGAACAATTATCTACTTTGAATTTGGACTATGAATAAGAGCATGCCGAGGTTAAAGAACATGTAATGAAACTGATTATCATCATAAATTGGTTAATCTTTTCTTCCAGTTGCTAGCCAAGAACATTTGCCAAGAGATTAAAACTCTCGTATTTAATCTCACTTAAGAATCATGAACCATCCGTCTACATTTCTGTGATCAAATGCAATTCATGTTCTAGCCATACAATTCCGGTTCCTAAATTGACTAATACGACTTTCAAGTATATTTCTATCCTGAATGCACATCAAAACTCAATTTTTCCAAATCAAGTAAAGAACAATATCCTATTAATTCACAACTTTCCAATTTTGTGCTCTCTCGAGTGAAATCGGACTTTTTAGATGTACATTAATGTAGGCCACACACCAATGCAGTAAGAACAAGAATTAATAGAACAACATGGAAGAAAAAGATGAAAACCATATAATCAATAATCAAAATTCATCACAAGTGTTCATAACCTCAGCAAGGAAGGGAATTAGCCACTCATTTGTGGATTAATCATCATAAAACGAGTGTTAATCATACAAACAATTGAATTGGAGAAGAAAGAAAGAGAGAACAAACCCTGAACTTTTCGTCCCTCAACTGCCTGTAACCCGCGTCCTTGCTCCACCAAGTCTGAATTATGAAAAATGAACTTAAGTGTTCTATTTATACTAGTGGAAATTTTTTCTGGAATAATGAGCAACGTGTCACGGAGTGCATCGCGGAGCACTGCCTCCGTGACACGCCATGAACGCGGACCCTCACTGGAACTAGGGGTCCGGGAATTCAAGCTCAACGTGGCACGGCGTGCATCGCGGAGCACTGTGTCACACCCCGCCTTGGGGGGTATGACTGGCACCTGGTGCCCTACTAGGACCTGAACTGCTGGACTGCTAAGCCTGGGCACATGTGGTGCCTGGCTGGCTCTAACTCACATTTCTGGAAACAAAGGGCTATATAACGGCTGTAAACACATCCCCCGGCCCATTGGCCTATAGCCTCCTGTACCTGTACTAACAGCTAACCAGAAACACGTCAATATAGGGAAACCTATGCGGCCCGACAAGGCCACCATGCTGTCTAGTTATCTATAACTCAACCTTGAAGTACTGGATAGCTACGTGACCAGAAAGGTCACCACTACTGTCGAACTATGGCCCCACACGGCCAACATAAAAGAAACAGAAGTACTAACAGCTAACCACTGCACGGCCTCACACGACCGGCTCATCTGACCACAGGGAAACATATACAGACCGCAAGCCTCTAGGAATAGCAATAGAAATGATCGGGACAGGGCCCCGACCTACCCGTACTATACAACCAAAAGAAAATGAAATACACCTCTGGAATTCAGTCTCCGGATAACAAGAGCTGAATACTCGATCGCTGACAGGAATCACGTGGTATCGCCGGCTCGTCTACGAGTACCTGCAGGCAAGTAATGCAGCGCCCCACCGGGCGTCAGTACCACTGCTACTGAGTATGTAAAGCTATAACTGAAAGCAAAATCTGAGAACAATGTAACTGATGAAACTGAAGTAAGAAGGATCAGATTAACTGTCTGATAATGTAAGTCATACCTTCTCTCATATATATACTGGAAGGAGTAGGAGTCGTACCTGGAGACGTATCGTTCTACTGCTGATCTACTCGCATCTAACGTAACATGGCATAACATACATAACATAACATAGCACACACAAACCTTACCCGGCCCCTATAAGCCGGGAGGTACAACCAGCACAGAATCTACACCCCTACCCCGGTCATCCCATCTCCTATAACCCTGTAAGCATCCTGCCGGTCCCCTAGGTATGCACTTGGGCTCGCTGAGCCCCTGACTATAACTGTACCTGAGTCCGAAGGACTCCTGAATCAACACCCCGGGCGTATCCGCTCGACGGGGGTGTATAAGGGCCGACCAAGGCACAATATGGGGAAAACTGACATCCCATCTTCGTCCCCTGGGGGACGGCATGCCACTCCGTAGAGCGACGTATCCTCGTCCTCTGGCGGACGAGTCGATACAGCTATTAACCCTGGGGCGGTCATGGATGCTAGGTAATCCAACCCCAAACAATACAACGGTCTCAACTAGTAATACTGTCTGCGTATCTCACATGCTGAGGCTAATAGGGGTGAAGTATCGTATATATTACATGCTGAGCTAGTGATAGTAATCTGTACGTATTTAATACGTGCTGAGACTGGTAAATATGTATACATGAATATAGTCTCCTGCCGGACTGTACTGGGGCAAATGCTATACGAAATATAGTATTTCTGCTGCAACCTATGCTGTATATTGAGTTTCTGTATTAACGTGATTTACTAGTTCTAATATGCTTTCTAGCTTCACTTTAACTTATCGTTCTATTTCTGAGATGTCTTATAGATATTACATTGTTTTACTGGGTTTCAACTGAATACAATGATATCCTAACATTCTGTGTCACATCACATACTGAGCATGCTGTGCAGTTCTTAACGCTTATATTAGAATCTATATCGTGCTAGCAAGTCTCGCGCTGATCATAACCTGATGTTTCTAATATCGTACCAATGTTCGTAATAAACACCATACATGGCTTCTGAATATTCTACTGACCTTTAAATTACTGTACTGTACCAAGATTACTAACTTGCCGAGGAAACTAGCTTTACATACCTTATCCTTGAATTATTCGTCTGTCGGACGAGACTCGGCCGGTACTTCAACTATTTTCTCCCAACTGCATTCATAAATATGTCAATTAATACTAAATACAACTTTACTTTAAAAGGCAACATCACTTTCGATATAGTTTATAGCCTAAACTTAGGCTTATCGAAAGACAGTCGAAAACTCGCTATTTTTCAGCAGTCCAGAAGGGAGAAATATTCACTTCACAGCTAGGAACACATAGACACTAATTTAGAGCAATTCCACTTACCTTAGCTCGGTGGCTCGATGATTCGTCGGCCGTATTTCACGAAACTGAATCCGTAGGAATGCTCTCTGCTGCTAAATACCTCAGTATCTGGAGTTAATTTGAGTTTGGACAACGTTTAGCAGCGTAATCGGTCGAAAATTATAATCCCTCCTTCGTTCCTTTTCTCCCTCTGCTGGTTTGCTCTGTTCTCTGAAGTTTAAAATATGTTTTTATCATTTAAAACCGAAGTGGGGCTTTATATACTTGGGCCTGGACAAGGCCAACGTGTCACGGAGCCAACGCGGAGGCCCCTCCTCCGTGACACGCTGCCATCGCGGAGGGGCTCTGCCTCGGCTCCTTCCGCGATGGTTCGACAGGTTTCTCGTCCAATCTTTTCCCGGGCCTTTCTCCAGCACGTATGGCCTTCAAATATGCTTAACCAACGTGCGAATAGGTCATTTAGGTACCGGGAATTCTACGGGGTATAACATTCTCCCCCCCTTAAGAACATTCGTCCTCGAATGTACTCTGTGATCTAGAGGACTACTTACTTTACTTTTTTAGAAAAATTTTGCCAGAGTTTCCCCTGTAATATGGACTATACTAAAAACCTGAAATGCAGAAAATTCCAATACAGGTACTGTACATAATACCTTAGAACTCACTGGATGGCTAAGTATCAATCCTTCTCATTCACATACATACAACTATAAGGTACTGCATAAATAATAACACAGACATACCTGTCGCCTGACTAGGTCTGAAATAGGTGAGGGTATCTGGCTTTCATATCTTCTTCAGCTTCCCACGTCATTTCCTCACGATTCCTGTTACGCCACAATACTTTGACAGACGCAACATCTTTAGTCCTCAACCTACGAATCTATCTGTCTAAGATAGCCACGGGAACCTCTTCATATGCTAACTCTGGAGGCAAGTTCAATTCGTATGCAACTCGGCTTATTCTTCGCCGAATCTGATATGGCCCAATGAACCTCAGGCTAAGCTTGCCTTTCTTGCCGAATCTCATTACCCCTTTCATCGGAGATACTTTCAGATATACCCAGTTATTTACCGCAAATTCTAGATTTCTGCGCCCCATATCTGCATAAGACTTCTGGCGGCTCTGAGCAGTCAGTAAACGTTCTCGGATAAGCTTTATCTTTTCCTCTGACTGCCGAACAATGTCTGGGCCAACCAATGCTGATTCCCCCATTTCAAACCAGCCCACCAGCGACCTACATTTTCGCCCGTATAATGCCTCGAAAGGCGCCATCTGGATGGCTGAATGATAGCTATTATTATAAGAAAATTCAATTAACGAAAGATGCTCATCCCAGCTACCCCCAAAATCTAGCACACACGCTCGCAACATATCTTCGAGCGTCTGAATTGTACGTTCAGCCTGCCCATCTGTCTGAGGATGGAATACTGTGCTCAAGTTAATCTGCGTTCCCAAACCTTTCTGAAACGACTGCCAGAATCTAGCTGTGAATTGTGCTCCCCTATCTGAAATAATGGATACTGGCACTCCGTGTAATCTAACTATTTCTCTAATATATAATTCGGCATAACCCTCAGCCGAGAAGGTAGCCTTCACTGGCAGGAAATGAGCTGATTTTGTTAGCCTGTCAACTATTACCCAAATGGAATCATTTCTGCGTCTGGTACGGGGTAGCCCTGTTACAAAATCCATGTTTATCGTTTCCCATTTCCATGTAGGCACCGTTATATCTTGCGTCAAACCGCCTGGCTTCTGGTGCTCTGCTTTCAGTTGTTAGCAGTTAGGACACTAAGCTACAAATTCAGCAATTTCTCTTTTCATACCTGGCCACCAGTAGTTTTCTTTGATATCATGGTACATCTTCGTCGCGCCTGGGCGGAGAGAATAGCGGGCGTAATGCGCCTCGCTCATAATCTGCTGGCGAAGCCCCAAAATATCTGGAACACGAATGCGGCCTTTACATCGCCACACTTCATCCCCGGTTATCTGAAAATATGTCACATCTCCATAAATTACGGCTAAGGGCATCTGCTACCACATTAGCCCTTCCTGGGTGATACAAAATATTCACTCTTTAAGGCATAAACTACTACGACTAACTCCGGGTCATGGGTAAGATAATTCTTTTCATGTTTCTCCAACTGCCTGAAGGCATAAGCTATTACTTTACCATGCTGCATCAACCCCCTGTACCTTCTGACGATACTAACACTGGGGATGATGTTAACCTGTCTCTTAACTCCTGGAAGTTCTACTCACACGCCTCAGTCTACTGGAACTTTGCTACCTTCGGTGTCAATTTAGTCAGAGGTGCTGCTAAGGTGGAAAATCCTTCCACAAACCCTCTGCAGTACCCAGCTAACCGTAGGGATTGCGTACTTTGATCGGAGTGGTAGGTCTAGGCTATATCTTCACTGTTTCGATTTTCTGTATATCTATCTGTACACCAGCCTCCGACACAATGTGACCAAAAAGGCTACTAAACTCAACCAAAATTCACATTTACAAAGAATTGGCATATAGCTAACGGTCATACTGGTTTATTACGCCGGAGAATCTGACAAGTAATCTACCGGTATAGCTAGAGCTTATCTGGCCTTCTGGCCGTATGCTAAGGCTACTTGTTACTAATGTAACCTGAACGACCGTCTGTGCGCCTTGTGCCTTTATCTGATCAGAGGATTGTTGACACCCAATTTTGACCGACCTGCACTAAATATGCTGCTTATATATGTATATATTTGTTTATTTATTTTTATGCAAAAATTCGACTTATTTTTGTATTTATAAAATAACTTATTATCACAATATGGCGAAAATTATTTCAAATTACATATATATGACTTGTATTAATTTAAATTTTTGATATTAAATAATTACATCGTATATAATATAATTTATATTAACATGCGCCCTTATTTTGAAATATATTCTTTACTTAATATACTATTTACATAATTTTTCTAAATTTTACAAATTATTTGACTAGTATTATTACTCTAATTTATAAATTATTTATGTTAATAATACAATTTTTATAATATTTGATAACTCGATTTTATATTTTAGTCGTTAATTTATTCGCAAATCTAACAATTTAATTATATGAAATTTTACATAAGTATATTTAATTTTAGAATTTATTTATTAATAATAATTATTTATATGATTTTGTTATAATTTAAATTATTTTATATCTATTTATTAATTTATTTTTTAAATGTAATATATTTATTAACTTAATAGCAGCTAAATCCAATTTCAATCAACTCATTTAAATTCTAGTCATCTTTCCATTCAATTCATTCAATTCATTTCAAATCTAGCCACTTTTCATTAAACCCATTTTAATTTTAGCCAATTTTAATTCATTTGGCTATTATTTAAATTCAATTTCTAATTAAATAACCCAATTCCCAACCCGTTTACCCTATCCGGACGACCCGTTTGACCTATGACCCGATCCGTATTACACCCAACTAATCTTAGTCGTTCATCGCATTTAATCCTACGGCTAAAATTAAACCCTACCTACTTCCTTATTTACCTCACCTACCCCAAAACCTAATTTTTTCATCCATTTCCCACATACTCACACTCTCTTCTTCTCTTCTCAAAGCCATTCTCCCTCAAGCTTAGCAGCCCTCTCCTTCACACTCTCTTCTTCTCATCTCCCTCTCCTCGCCGGCGAAACCTCCATCAACGCCGGCAACGAAACCAACTTCCCTCCGCCCTCCATAACTTCCGGCGAAGCTCCTCCCTCTCCCTCGCGTCGGGTTCTCTCCTCTTCTCTCCATCTCCTTCATCTTCCTCTCTCCCTTCCCTTATTTTTTCCGGCATACCTCCATACCTCCGGCCATCAACCTCCATTAACACCGGCAATCGCAAGCTCCAAACTCGCCCTCTCCCTCACTATGCCGACGCCACTCCTTCCTTTCCCTCTTCATCTCCCTTCCCGTCGCCGTCCAAACCGAAACCATCGCCAAAACTCCATTTTTTCTGGCGAATCTCCAACACCACGACTTTCTTCCCCTCTCTTCCGCCATCCTCTTCCCATTTTTTCTCCATTTTTTCCGGCGAAACCCGACACCACCATTAATTCCGGCCACTATTGGCCGGAAAACTTCATCAACCCTTCGCCTCTTCTCCCCTCTCTTTCTCCCTCTCATTTCCGGCCTGTCGTACAAACACCGCCGGAAAAACACCAAACCTCCATAACTTCCGGCAAGCATCGCACCGTCCTATCACCGCTTCACCTCCTCTCTATCTCTTTCTCTCTCTCACCACATATCGCCGCCGCCACTGCCCAAAATTCAGCGACTTCGTCTCCCAATCCTTTTTTTCCTCCCTTTTCCGGCAACACCATAGCACCACCGTACCTCCATTAATTCCGGTGAAACACACCCGTAGCTCCTTGAAATTAGTTAATTTAATATGCTTTTATTATTATTATTATTTTATTATAGTGGAATATATTATTATTGTTATTGTTGTTATTATATATATTATTATTGTCGTTGTTATTATTATTATTATTATTGTTGTTGTTATTATGTATATTATTATTGTTATTGTTGTTATTATGTATATTATTATTGTTGTTGTTGTTGTTGTTGTTATGTATATTATTATTGTTGTTGTTGTTGTTGTTGTTATTGTTATTATTGTTGTTGCTATTATTTTATGGTAGGGGTGACATTGTTATTGTTGTTGATTGTGGTGTTATTTTTATTATTATTATTATTATTATTATTATTATTATTACTATTATTATTATTATTATTAGTATTATTATTTTTATTATTATTATTATTATTTATTTATGTAGTGGTGACAAAATGATTACTATCATAGGATACTTTTTTTAGTGGTAGCATAATTATTAGCTTTTATAATGGCTAATTATTTTGTTTCAACTTTATTTTGAAATAATAGGGCCCAGTTCTTTATTTTGATTTTTTCGGAAAGTGCTTTTAGCTTTTTAACTTTTATTTTTTTTGGAATGAAATCTTCTTTAAAAGGGATAGAAGACCAAAAACCAAAGGAAAAAAGAAAGAAGAGACTTAGAGAGAGACCACCTCTTCTTTAGAAAAAAGAATTTTATTTTTTAACATTCAAATATTGCTATTCCTTTATTAACATAAGTACTCGAAATTTGCTTGGCTCCTGAGCATTTTCCGCTCTCTGCTCCTCTATTTAATTCTATGGCTCTTTATACCTCATCTATGCATACACTGCTCGGAATTCTTGAAATTCTCATGACCTTGACGCATTGAGGATGAGTACTAATCAAGGCGTTTTGTTGCATTATTAATTCGTGATTTTCCTTTCAACTTTGACATTCGTCGGTTAGTTTATTTACCTTTATCAGATACTATGCTAATCTCTTTGATTGCTTTCTTCTCGTAACTATATGTTTAATATGCTCTTAATGTGATTTTTCCAAGTTTAGTCAAACTCATGACTAAGAATATCAGAATATTACTCTTGTATCTATAATTGTACTAACCCTTAAGCAGGTATCGACATTCATCAAAGAGTTACCAGGATGAAAGGAGGCTACTGGATTTATTTTAATGCCGTAGTTATTCATTCTATTTTGTTCTTTTGTAATATTTGTAACATAAACAATAATAGTGGTAAAAAAAAAGGGTATGGGGGTGGGGGTTTATTTTATCGTTTTATTCGTTTTAAATAGAAATCATGCCTATAGGAATCATATGAATTTATTTTCTTCTATTAGAAATCATGCCTATAGGATTAATGTTTTCTCAAATTTATTCCTAGGAACACACACACACACAAAAAAAAAATATAGTAATACGTTTCTTGATTTTTTAGCTAGCTGCCAGGGTTATCATATATATAAGGTTTAATTTGTAAGCATGTTTTATTGCCTATTTTATTTTAATTAGAGGCATATCTGAGAACATATCTGCTAATTGTTTTATTTATTATCTGCTTGCTTGATGTTAATCATCTTCTTTTTAAAAAAGCCTTAAGGTTTTAGAGCCAAAATCCAATATAGCAGTCCAATTGCCTCTTGGACCTTAAGTTTGGGACGGGTAGGCACATTTTAAGGCGTTAGTGTTATCCACTTAGATTGTTTAGGATTAATAATAATTAAAATAATTAGGTGGGTAGACGGGAGATGATGAAACAGACAGGCTATTGCTGATTTCACGTATGAAGCGCATATTTGTTTTGTAAATACAAAGCAACCTATTACTCCCATCTTTTCTAAATTCATTTTTTCTAAGAAGCTTTAAATATTTTAAAATTATCATTGTTATGTTCAAATATTGATATATTTTCATCTAAAAAAAAATTTTGTTAAAAATATATAATATATACGATTTTCTTAAAATGATTTTTTCTCAAGTTATACATATATATATATATATTATTCTCTTCAAACTATCTTGATTTTAAAAATAGAATAGAAGGGAGTAGTATCGAATTGGGCCCGTTTTCAGCCTTGTCAAAACCTGATCCCACTAAGTTTTATATTTTAGTTTCTGCTAATTTAGTATTTAAGTCAGTATTCTATTTATGTTTAATAATTCATCGACTTTATGTGATCACTTAGTTAATACCCCCATTTAATGAGTACGGCCGGGAACCACATTTGTGGACCTCGAAAGGTGCCTAACACCTTCCTTTTGAGGTAATTTAAGCCCTTACCCAACTCTGGTTGACTTAGGTAACAAATTAGCTTAGAATGGTGCCCTAACGCACCTTAATCCGTTAGGTGGCGACTCTCTTCTTTTCAACCCTTAAGAGTCCTCGATGTCGAATCCCGCGCTTTACCCGCGAGGGGAAAAATGGGGCGCGACAGAATGGCGACTCTGCTGGGGACATTAGGCTTTAACCATTACGTGTTTATTTAAATGGGGTTTAATTAACTGTTAACTTGCTAAGTGTTCGATTTATTTTCTTATTTTTGACTTTATCATGAAGTTACTAACCGTTTTCTTTGTTTTCTTATTCTTTATTATTTCTTATGTAATTGTCGATAAATAAATTATTGTAATTTTCTTTTATTTATCTGACATATCGCTCATACTTCCCCCACTTGGGAATTTCACACTTTCACACACAATGACGGTTGCGTGGTTTCACGGCCGTTCACCAGTTTAAAACACCTCGAGGATTGTTTGTGATTTGGTCGATCAGCGGTGCGTCGACGGTCATAAGCTTCCTCACTCTCGAGTTGTCCGCTCGAGGGAACCGTGTCATACACACTTCTACTCTTAGATCGTGACCGTGTACTCCTTTAGCAAGGCTTGCACTTCTTTTAAAACTTAGAAAAATCGCGACGTCCATGGTACGTCAAGATTAAATAGAAACTTGCCCTAAGTCTTAAGGGATCAGTTTTAATCCCGATAAAAGATGATTCATGAATTGTGTGCATCTTAAGATAATTTTGTTTGAAATATCGTCATTGTGCTCCCGGGTGGGTAGGATAGCCTAACCTTTCTTTTATTGCGGCACAATGAGTCTCCCAACTTCATTTCCAAGATTCGGCATGGTTAGCTTGGTGGTCGAATTTAGAAGATCGCCTCCATTTCGACAAAGTATCAGAAGATCCGAAGAAGTTGGATGCAGACGAAGATGTTTTTAAGATTTACTGTTTTATTGTAATTCTTGTGATCTTATATAATAATAAAGTTTATTTTTTGGGGGTTTATTTTGGGAGCAAAATGACGATATTTAATAACAAGTTCTCTTTAACTCGTTAGGCCTACCTCTGGCATAAAAGAGGCCCCCAAATCAGGAAGACGTATAAACGTGTTTAATTTTTTTTATTTACCATGTGAAATATATTTAATGTGTTTGTTTCATCAACTACATGTCATGCTTTAATTTTTCTGTTTATTATTTATCTTGGTCCCCTTCCTAAAATCATGCTTCTATCAAGCCTCGCATCGCTTTCATAAGTTTTCCTCCGACATACCATCAAACTTATATCCTCGAAACAATCTTCGTCATGCCTACTCCCTTCCTCAAAATCAACATTCGCATAATACATATGCAACTCATTCAAATCAAGCCATACCGCAAAAAATCGCCCACCATGTTTCATTATTTACCTCATACAGTTACATCCAACATGTCTCATGCTTCAAGAGATCGTACCCTAAGCCCATTATATCGAGACTGCTTTGGTCATCCATCACATAGGTATTGCGAACTACGTCTGACCTGATTCCTTTTGGATACGTAGGCAACCCATTTTGGGTTCGGTCTCAATCAAATAAAACTTTCTTTCTCCTCATATCCCAATCAAATACCTTCCCCGCATCCAAATATAAAATCTTTGGCAATTTCATTCGACTCATAAAAGACCAAATGTAGATTCAGAAACGGAATTCTGATGTTCAAATGTATGACAGCCATTCCTTTTGAACTAATAATTTTTGTTTGAGTGAAGCAGGAATATAAAGCCCTTAAGTCAAACTGGGGGCAGAATTTTTAAGGGGGCGTGGAAAATCCCACAAGCAGGCAGCAAGGAGGTTTGCGAAACACTTTGCATTCTGAATTGGGGCAGAAATTTTTGAGAATTCCTCAAAAATTTCACCAAAATGCAAAGTCTATAGAGGATCAAAACAATGACAAGGAACAAAGGATATACAAAAAGGTATGCATTAACCTTACCTTTGAAAACTCACAAATTTTTCTTTGAGTATAGGCACACCCGAAGAAAAAAAAAATCATATTCTCATGGTCGAGAAGGAACTATTCCTTAGACAAAGGCTGGACTATTCTATTTTTGGATCAATTGTTATTTGACATCTGTTGTGCTGCTTTCGAAGTTATCACACGCTTCTAGATTCAAACTTTATCATGACGCCAATCTGCTATTATCAAGATTATTATTGTTCATTGGGATTTAAGATATTGTGCCACAGGTCAAGCTACCATCGCTAAGTGGTTATTATGCTACCGTCAACCTAATATTCAAGTTCTGCCATACTATTGCTGTGTTATTCAATAAAGCCCATCATGCTACTGTCTAAATTATTATTATGCCACTATTTCAATCTGGCGACTAATATGGTACCTTCGAGCCACTATTTCACGATCTTCAAGCTATCTATTTATCATTATCAAGCTACAATTACGCTGGTACCATCATCATGCTACTGCAAGATATCATTGTGCTGCTTTGGAGCTACCACGCTGTTATTATTATTGTATTACTTCAAGCTACCATTATTTTCTACTTCAAGATGCAATTGTGACTGCTGCTATTTTAGAGTTACTACTGTGCTACTCTGGGGCCACTATTTTATTACTTCAAACTGCTATTATAGTATTCAAGCTACTATCATGCTACTTACTATGCTACCGTGAATTGAGCTACTATAATCTGAGCCACTTAAATTATGCTACTGATAATTGGGTTAGTCCACCCTATAATAGGACATTGGGTTAGTCCACCCTATAATAGGACAATTGGGTCCACCCTATAATAGGACAATTGGGTTGGTCCACCCTATAATAGGACATTGGGTTAGTCCACCCTATAATAGGACAATTGGGTTAGTCCACCCTATAATAGGATAATTGGGTTGGTCCACCCTATAATAGGACAATTGGGTTAGTCCACCCTATAATAGGACATTGGGTTAGTCCACCCTATAATAGGACAATTGGGATAGTCCACCCTATAATAGGACATTGGGTTAGTCCACCCTATAATAGGACAATTGGGTTAGTCCACCCTATAATAGGACATTGGGTTAGTCCACCCTATAATAGGACAATTGGGTTAGTCTACCCTATAATAGGACATTGGGTTAGTCCACCCTATAATAGGACAATTGGGTTAGTCCACCCTATAATAGGACAATCGAGCTCGATATTGCATTTTGAGTCCTAATTATATTTGAGCCCTACATTTAATATTTTCTGAGCCCTTTGATTTACGTTTCAAGCCTGTTATTTAAGTTCGAGCCTGTCGACTATGAAATGAGACGATCAGATTTATCAACCTTAAAATGGGATACATCAATGCTAAGTAGTTTTATATGTGCTCGTTCGAGTTTTGCAGGTGCGAATGTAACATCGATCAAAAGGAAAGTAATATTCGCTTTCACCTAACCTTCCGTCGTCGATTAGCAATATGACATTTAAACGTGCAATCCTCATCTCTCATCTCCTATTCTTATCATGTCGTCCACTTCCGTCTTTATTCAATCCTTATTCGATTAATTTCTTTAGGGATTTCATTCTTCCCTAAAATTCTGAACTACGTTGGACCTGATTCCCGTTTAAGAGGGATACGTAGGCGCCCTTATGGGGTTCGGTCTATATCTCAATAAAATTTCCTTTCTCCTTTCCTTTTCCAACTGGGGCAGAATTTTTGAGAGGACCTCAAAAATTCACAACTTTGCGTCATTTGCAACAGAAGTCTACACTGGGGCAGAATTTTTGAGAGGACCTCAAAAATTCAATAGATCGAGCGTTTCTATGTAACTGGGGCAGAAATTTTGAGAAAGATCTCAAAATTTCATCAAGACTCAGTCAAGCCAAGGAGTTGATTTCGAAAAAGGACGTGACATCCAATTTGATTGTCAAGTTCATGAGATCAGGATAGCAATGGACGAGTAAAGGCACAAATCAGCTTTCCCCATTTTAATCTTATAATCTTTCTTTGAACGCAGGATGCAACAGGTACCAAATCTGCAATCATTCCATATGGATCTTCCAAGGTATTTACTAAATTTATTTTTCAAGGGTTAAGCACTACCCTAAATTTTATTTTTCAAGGGCTAAGCACTGTCCTCGGGTTAAGCACTACCCTAAATTTTATTTTTCAAGGGCTAAGCACTGTCCTAGGGTTAAGCATTACCCTAAATTTATTATTCAAGGGCTAAGCACTATCCTAGGGTTAAGCACTACCCTAAATTTATTGTTCAAGGGCTAAGCACTGTCCTAGGGTTAAGCATTACCCTAAATTATTTGTTCAAGGGCTAAGCACTGTCCTAGGGTTAAGCGTTACCCTAAATTATTTGTTCAAGGGCTAAGCACTGTCCTAGGGTTAAGCGTTACCCTAAATTATTTGTTCAAGGGCTAAGCACTGTCCTAGGGTTAAGCGTTACCCTAAATTATTTGTTCAAGGGCTAAGCACTGTCCTAGGGTTAAGCATTACCCTAAATTATTTGTTCAAGGGCTAAGCACTGTCCTAGGGTTAAGCGTTACCCTAAATTATTTGTTCAAGGGCTAAGCACTGTCCTAGGGTTAAGCGTTACCCTAAATTATTTGTTCAAGGGCTAAGCACTGTCCTAGGGTTAAGCATTACCCTAAATTATTTGTTCAAGGGCTAAGCACTGTCCTAGGGTTAAGCGTTACCCTAAATTATTTGTTCAAGGGCTAAGCACTGTCCTAGGGTTAAGCATTACCCTAAATTTATTGACTAATCATTTATCCAAGTTTTTTTAGCTTGCAGGTCAATATTGACTAATCATTTATCCAAGTTTTTAGCTTGCAGGCTGCTATTGCGTTCCTTCTCATGTTATCTGATCAAACTCCCCCCCGCTCTTTGATATTCTTATGCTAATTTCTGCTATTTTGACCTATTATTCTCGTGCTACCTCATTCTTATTCAAGCCTCGTGTTGTCAATTTTTAGGGATCTCTTTCGTCCCTAAGGTCCAGAACTACACGCGGCCTGATTCTCGTGAAACCCGAGATATGTAGGCGATTTGAAACTGAAGTCTCGGTCGCAACATCTACATAACTTTCTTTCCTTTTACTTGGCCCTACCGAAATTTTTCTTCGGTCGGACAAAATTGGCTACTAAGTCAACGTTCTTTGCTCGACAATTCATCCTTCATTCCCGAGCAAAGAAGGGGCAGCTGTTGACACCCAATTTTGACCGACCTGCACTAAATATGCTGCTTATATATGTATATATTTGTTTATTTATTTTTATGCAAAAATTCGACTTATTTTTGTATTTATAAAATAACTTATTATCACAATATGGCGAAAATTATTTCAAATTACATATATATGACTTGTATTAATTTAAATTTTTGATATTAAATAATTACATCGTATATAATATAATTTATATTAACATGCGCCCTTATTTTGAAATATATTCTTTACTTAATATACTATTTACATAATTTTTCTAAATTTTACAAATTATTTGACTAGTATTATTACTCTAATTTATAAATTATTTATGTTAATAATACAATTTTTATAATATTTGATAACTCGATTTTATATTTTAGTCGTTAATTTATTCGCAAATCTAACAATTTAATTATATGAAATTTTACATAAGTATATTTAATTTTAGAATTTATTTATTAATAATAATTATTTATATGATTTTGTTATAATTTAAATTATTTTATATCTATTTATTAATTTATTTTTTAAATGTAATATATTTATTAACTTAATAGCAGCTAAATCCAATTTCAATCAACTCATTTAAATTCTAGTCATCTTTCCATTCAATTCATTCAATTCATTTCAAATCTAGCCACTTTTCATTAAACCCATTTTAATTTTAGCCAATTTTAATTCATTTGGCTATTATTTAAATTCAATTTCTAATTAAATAACCCAATTCCCAACCCGTTTACCCTATCCGGACGACCCGTTTGACCTATGACCCGATCCGTATTACACCCAACTAATCTTAGTCGTTCATCGCATTTAATCCTACGGCTAAAATTAAACCCTACCTACTTCCTTATTTACCTCACCTACCCCAAAACCTAATTTTTTCATCCATTTCCCACATACTCACACTCTCTTCTTCTCTTCTCAAAGCCATTCTCCCTCAAGCTTAGCAGCCCTCTCCTTCACACTCTCTTCTTCTCATCTCCCTCTCCTCGCCAGCGAAACCTCCATCAACGCCGGCAACAAAACCAACTTCCCTCCGCCCTCCATAACTTCCGGCGAAGCTCCTCCCTCTCCCTCGCGTCGGGTTCTCTCCTCTTCTCTCCATCTCCTTCATCTTCCTCTCTCCCTTCCCTTATTTTTTCCGGCATACCTCCATACCTCCGGCCATCAACCTCCATTAACACCGGCAATCGCAAGCTCCAAACTCGCCCTCTCCCTCGCTATGCCGACGCCACTCCTTCCTTTCCCTCTTCATCTCCCTTCCCGTCGCCGTCCAAACCGAAACCATCGCCAAAACTCCATTTTTTCCGGCGAATCTCCAACACCACGACTTTCTTCCCCTCTCTTCCGCCATCCTCTTCCCCTTTTTTCTCCATTTTTTCCGGCGAAACCCGACACCACCATTAATTCCGGCCACTATTGGCCGGAAAACTTCATCAACCCTTCGCCTCTTCTCCCCTCTCTTTCTCCCTCTCATTTCCGGCCTGTCGTACAAACACCGCCGGAAAAACACCAAACCTCCATAACTTCCGGCAAGCATCGCACCGTCCTATCACCGCTTCACCTCCTCTCTATCTCTTTCTCTCTCTCACCACATATCGCCGCCGCCACTGCCCAAAATTCAGCGACTTCGTCTCCCAATCCTTTTTTTCCTCCCTTTTCCGGCAACACCATAGCACCACCGTACCTCCATTAATTCCGGTGAAACACACCCGTAGCTCCTTGAAATTAGTTAATTTAATATGCTTTTATTATTATTATTATTATTTTATTATAGTGGAATATATTATTATTGTTATTGTTGTTATTATATATATTATTATTGTCGTTGTTATTATTATTATTATTATTGTTGTTGTTATTATGTATATTATTATTGTTATTGTTGTTATTATGTATATTATTATTGTTGTTGTTGTTGTTGTTGTTATGTATATTATTATTGTTGTTGTTGTTGTTGTTGTTATTGTTATTATTGTTGTTGCTATTATTTTATGGTAGGGGTGACATTGTTATTGTTGTTGATTGTGGTGTTATTTTTATTATTATTATTATTATTATTATTATTATTACTATTATTATTATTATTATTAGTATTATTATTTTTATTATTATTATTATTTATTTATGTAGTGGTGACAAAATGATTACTATCATAGGATACTTTTTTTAGTGGTAGCATAATTATTAGCTTTTATAATGGCTAATTATTTTGTTTCAACTTTATTTTGAAATAATAGGGCCCAGTTCTTTATTTTGATTTTTTCGGAAAGTGCTTTTAGCTTTTTAACTTTTATTTTTTTGGAATGAAATCTTCTTTAAAAGGGATAGAAGACCAAAAACCAAAGGAAAAAAGAAAGAAGAGACTTAGAGAGAGACCACCTCTTCTTTAGAAAAAAGAATTTTATTTTTTAACATTCAAATATTGCTATTCCTTTATTAACATAAGTACTCGAAATTTGCTTGGCTCCTGAGCATTTTCCGCTCTCTGCTCCTCTATTTAATTCTATGGCTCTTTATACCTCATCTATGCATACACTGCTCGGAATTCTTGAAATTCTCATGACCTTGACGCATTGAGGATGAGTACTAATCAAGGCGTTTTGTTGCATTATTAATTCGTGATTTTCCTTTCAACTTTGACATTCGTCGGTTAGTTTATTTACCTTTATCAGATACTATGCTAATCTCTTTGATTGCTTTCTTCTCGTAACTATATGTTTAATATGCTCTTAATGTGATTTTTCCAAGTTTAGTCAAACTCATGACTAAGAATATCAGAATATTACTCTTGTATCTATAATTGTACTAACCCTTAAGCAGGTATCGACATTCATCAAAGAGTTACCAGGATGAAAGGAGGCTACTGGATTTATTTTAATGCCGTAGTTATTCATTCTATTTTGTTCTTTTGTAATATTTGTAACATAAACAATAATAGTGGTAAAAAAAAAGGGTATGGGGGTGGGGGTTTATTTTATCGTTTTATTCGTTTTAAATAGAAATCATGCCTATAGGAATCATATGAATTTATTTTCTTCTATTAGAAATCATGCCTATAGGATTAATGTTTTCTCAAATTTATTCCTAGGAACACACACACACACACAAAAAAAATATAGTAATACGTTTCTTGATTTTTTAGCTAGCTGCCAGGGTTATCATATATATAAGGTTTAATTTGTAAGCATGTTTTATTGCCTATTTTATTTTAATTAGAGGCATATCTGAGAACATATCTGCTAATTGTTTTATTTATTATCTGCTTGCTTGATGTTAATCATCTTCTTTTTAAAAAAGCCTTAAGGTTTTAGAGCCAAAATCCAATATAGCAGTCCAATTGCCTCTTGGACCTTAAGTTTGGGACGGGTAGGCACATTTTAAGGCGTTAGTGTTATCCACTTAGATTGTTTAGGATTAATAATAATTAAAATAATTAGGTGGGTAGACGGGAGATGATGAAACAGACAGGCTATTGCTGATTTCACGTATGAAGCGCATATTTGTTTTGTAAATACAAAGCAACCTATTACTCCCATCTTTTCTAAATTCATTTTTTCTAAGAAGCTTTAAATATTTTAAAATTATCATTGTTATGTTCAAATATTGATATATTTTCATCTAAAAAAAAATTTTGTTAAAAATATATAATATATACGATTTTCTTAAAATGATTTTTTCTCAAGTTATACATATATATATATATATATTATTCTCTTCAAACTATCTTGATTTTAAAAATAGAATAGAAGGGAGTAGTATCGAATTGGGCCCGTTTTCAGCCTTGTCAAAACCTGATCCCACTAAGTTTTATATTTTAGTTTCTGCTAATTTAGTATTTAAGTCAGTATTCTATTTATGTTTAATAATTCATCGACTTTATGTGATCACTTAGTTAATACCCCCATTTAATGAGTACGGCCGGGAACCACATTTGTGGACCTCGAAAGGTGCCTAACACCTTCCTTTTGAGGTAATTTAAGCCCTTACCCAACTCTGGTTGACTTAGGTAACAAATTAGCTTAGAATGGTGCCCTAACGCACCTTAATCCGTTAGGTGGCGACTCTCTTCTTTTCAACCCTTAAGAGTCCTCGATGTCGAATCCCGCGCTTTACCCGCGAGGGGAAAAATGGGGCGCGACAAGGATCCTGATATTGATCATGACCTCTAACGATCTGGCTGCATAACCTTAAATAACTGAATAGTCGGGTTGAATGACCCGAATGTGGCTGTAGTCTAACAATGCTCTAACTGTTCTACTTGAGTGCTTATAGTTCATGCATAACCGCAGACTTGTGGGCATCTAATTGCTCTGTTATTTTGCTTAAACCACTGTAAGGCTGGACTTAATTAAACTTACTCCCAGGCGATCAATCTCTGGATCTTCACGGGGAGTCTACTGATCCCCTGGTCTTAATAAACACTATGCTAGCAGGGTACTATCAATTTCTTACGCCTTGTGTGTATCCACTTAGATTTATACTGCTATTCTGGGGAATTCCCGATCTTATGAGCTATTCTGTAAATACTGGCCTTTTGCTAGGGCTCTGTATCTAAATATCTTACGAGAACCAGCTGAAGTACTAGTCTGTCGCTGACTACTGATGTGGACCCTTCTTTGGGGTACCCACGGGTATTCTGACTGGGGCGGCCGACTGACTTATGGGGTGTTTCACATAATAACTGCTAGGTTGACTAAGGCCGACTCTCACCTACAAGGCTGGAAAAATGACGTACGACTACTTAACATACTAGAACAATTCTGGTATTGCTAATCTCTGAAATTTGCCTATTCGGCCTCTAATCCTGGTTCTAGCATGTGCACTAATGTTACCGATCTTCAGGAATGCTTCCCTGCTAATGCAGGCGCCAGCTGGTCGGTAGACCGTCTAACTGCGCCCTTATCATCTAGTCATTTGGTTTAGGCCATTAATTCTGATAAACTCCTAGAGCCTAGATCTGGCAACAACACATAAGTCTATTAACTTAATAACTGAGAACTGAGATAGTTTCTATGACTTCATACGTAATTCACACTTAATCTGTCCCTTCTCTTCTCCTTTCCCTTTCTCCTTTCTTCTCTCCTTTTCTTTCTTTCTTCTCCCCTTTTTTTTTGGGGAAGGGGGGGGGGGGGTCCTGCAATGCAATTGTACATGCTTTCTATTACTAATCAACATCTGTAACTGTACCCCTTATAGGCGGCTACTCACAGCATATCTATTATCTGTATATATATATATATATATATCAATAGCTACGTACGATATGTACTGAATTCTGCGGTAATACATAATCTCTGACATGCTTTGCTGAGTCTCATACCGTACATGATACACCGCTTCTACGGCCTAATAATATCTCCTGCCCTGACTTATCATTTCATTGTATTGTCACCCCATTCTAAAAGTAACAAACATAAACACTTTAGTTATTGTCTACTGTTTGAAATTCCACCACTCTTGCGATGTGGGGTCGACGTTCAAATCTTGTAGCCTTACTAGGCATATATTGAGAGCCCATGACTGTCTGTTGGGCCTTATCTCTAGGCTACACTAGATTAGAATTGTTGTATCAGTAACTTCTTAACTTTTCCATAGCGGACATACTGCGGTATTCTGAACCGCAATCTTACTGTCAGTCCGAGGCTTAATCCTTAATACGATATTTTATCAATCCGGGGGTAATTCTAGTTTCCCCACAAGATCTAACATTCCTGCTTCTTTCCCTCATCTTACTTAAGCTGAACTCTGGGGTTCAAGGTACCTGCTCTTCATTGTTAACAAGATTGCTGGTCCAATATCAGTTCACACTTCCCCTGACTTGCAGTCAGACCTACCGGATTCACATGACCCCTCACCTTTTCGATATCACAACCGGATCATAACTACAATCTTACAGGTATGTCTTGCTATCTGTTAACATACGTGGCGGACTTGGCCTTTTTCTGACTCGAACTTGACTATTACCCGACATTCATCACTAACAGGTCTTTTACCCCTGTTTCGGGTAAGCTATCGATCTTACTTTCTCTACTGGCTTATTATCATAAGGGTCTACACAACTTACGGAATCATAGGGGCTCTTTATACTTCCTAATACTTACTAGGATCAATCAGCCCATCTTTACTTACCGCCGGATTTGGCAACCCCATCTCAAGCCTTATGCCCCTTTACTATACTGACATCAAAATCAAGAGGTAGGAATAGCCCCTTTTTTTATTGCAACAAATAAAAGCATTTAACTGTACTATATCCAGAAAGATGTATTTGGGATTCCTGCATTTCCCTATCTTTCTTATACTTACCTAGTAGTCTAACCTTGTCTGTAATCTTAATCAGATCTTATACAGCTAATAAATAAAACAACTCGTATGCACATTATACTTCTGACTTCCTATTCTGATGTTATCAACGTATACTGGGAATAGTGCCAATAAAGGTATCACGCTGTGAGGTCTCTGATACCTCCTCCTGCTGCTGTAGTTATCATATAACTGGCTGATGCTCTCTTCTGTTGCTATATCTGATCTTCTGCCTGTAATAGGGTAATACTGATCTGCCTTTGTATCTGTAATCAAAGAATACGGTAAGTTTTTAGGGACTCAACCCTATACTGTACCGTTCTAAAGCACGACTGACTGAGAAGGAAGGGTAACCATCCTATCATGCCTCGCAGCCTCCTGCCTATAGTATGTGGTGTACAACCCCATCCATAGACAAGATTCTACTTAGCACGGCTTGCAGACTCCTTGGGACATGACCTGCTCTGATACCAAGTTTGTCACACCCCGCCTTGGGGGGTATGACTGGCACCTGGTGCCCTACTAGGACCTGAACTGCTGGACTGCTAAGCCTGGGCACATCTGGTGCCTGGCTGGCTCTAACTCACATTTCTGGAAACAAAGGGCTATATAACGGCTATAAACACAGCCCCCGGCCCATTGGCCTATAGCCTCCTGTACATGTACTAACAGCTGACCAGAAACATGTCAATAGAGGGAAACATGCGGGCCGACAAGGTCACCATGCTGTCTAGTTATCTATAACTCAACCTTGAAGTACTGGATAGCTACGTGACCGGCAAGGTCACCACTACTGTCGAACTATGGCCCCACACGGCCAACATAAAAGAAACAGAAGTACTAACAGCTAACCACTGCACGGCCTCACACGACCGGCTCATCTGACCACAGGGAAACATATACAGTCCGCAAGCCTCTAGGAATAGCAATAGAAATGATCGGGACAGGGCCCCGACCTACCCGTACTATACAACCAAAAGAAAATGAAATACACCTCTGGAATTCAGTCTCCGGATAACAAGAGCTGAATACTCGATCGCTGACAGGAATCACGTGGTATCGCCGGCTCGTCTACGAGTACCTGCAGGCAAGTAATGCAGCGCCCCACCGGGCGTCAGTACCACTGGTACTGAGTATGTAAAGCTATAACTGAAAGCAAAATCTGAGAACAATGTAACTGATGAAACTGAAGTAAGAAGGATCAGATTAACTGTCTGATAATGTAAGTCATACCTTCTCTCATATATATACTGGAAGGAGTAGGAGTCGTACCTGGAGACGTATCGTTCTACTGCTGATCTACTCGCATCTAACGTAACATGGCATAACATACATAACATAACATAGCACACACAAACCTTACCCGGCCCCTATAAGCCGGGAGGTACAACCAACACAGAATCTACACCCCTACCTCGGTCATCCCATCTCCTATAACCCTGTAAGCATCCTGCCGGTCCCCTGGGTATGCACTTGGGCTCGCTGAGCCCCTGACTATAACTGTACCTGAGTCCGAAGGACTCTTGAATCAACACCCCGGGCGTATCCGCTCGACGGGGGTGTATAAGGGCCGACCAAGGCACAATATGGGGAAAACTGACATCCCATCTTCGTCCCCTGGGGGACGGCATGCCACTCCGTAGAGCGACGTATCCTCGTCCTCTGGTGGACGAGTCGATACAGCTATTAACCCTGGGGCGGTCATGGATGCTAGGTAATCCAACCCCAAACAATACAACGGTCTCAACTAGTAATACTGTCTGCGTATCTCACATGCTGAGGCTAATAGGGGTGAAGTATCGTATATATTACATGCTGAGCTAGTGATAGTAATCTGTACGTATTTAATACGTGCTGAGACTGGTAAATATGTATACATGAATATAGTCTCCTGCCGGACTGTACTGGGGCAAATGCTATACGAAATATAGTATTTCTGCTGCAACCTATGCTGTATACTGAGTTTCTGTATTAACGTGATTTACTAGTTCTAATATGCTTTCTAGCTTCACTTTAACTTATCGTTCTATTTCTGAGATGTCTTATAGATATTACATTGTTTTACTGGGTTTCAACTGAATACAATGATATCCTAACATTCTGTGTCACATCACATACTGAGCATGTTGTGCAGTTCTTAACGCTTATATTAGAATCTATATCGTGCTAGCAAGTCTCGCGCTGATCATAACCTGATGTTTCTAATATCGTACCAATGTTCGTAATAAACACCATACATGGCTTCTGAATATTCTACTGACCTTTAAATTACTGTACTGTACCAAGATTACTAACTTGCCGAGGAAACTAGCTTTACATACCTTATCCTTGAATTATTCGTTTGTCGGACGAGACTCGGCCGGTACTTCAACTATTTTCTCCCAACTGCATTCATAAATATGTCAATTAATACTAAATACAACTTTACTTTAAAAGGCAACATCACTTTCGATATAGTTTATAGCCTAAACTTAGGCTTATCGAAAGACAGTCGAAAACTCGCTATTTTTCAGCAGTCCAGAAGGGAGAAATATTCACTTCACATCTAGGAACACATAGACACTAATTTAGAGCAATTCCACTTACCTTAGCTCGGTGGCTCGATGATTCGTCGGCCGTATTTCACGAAACTGAATTCGTAGGAATGCTCTCTGCTGCTAAATACCTCAGTATCTGGAGTTAATTTGAGTTTGGACAACGTTTAGCAGCGTAATCAGTCGAAAATTATAATCCCTCCTTCGTTCCTTTTCTCCCTCTGCTGGTTTGCTCTGTTCTCTGAAGTTTAAAATATGTTTTTATCATTTAAAACCGAAGTGGGGCTTTATATACTTGGGCCTGGACAAGGCCAACGTGTCACGGAGCCAACGCGGAGGCCCCTCCTCTGTGACACGCTGCCATCGCGGAGGGGCTCTGCCTCGGCTCCTTCCGCGATGGTTCGACAGGTTTCTCGTCCGATCTTTTCCCGGGCCTTTCTCCAGCACGTATGGCCTTCAAATATGCTTAACCAACGTGCGAATAGGTCATTTAGGTACCGGGAATTCTACGGGGTATAACACACTGGCTCCGTGCCACGGAGCAAACGCGGACCTTCACTGGAACTTTGGTGAATTTTCACCCTCCAGGCAGAATGCCTCCGCGATGGCAGCGTGACACGGCTCCATCGCGGAGCCACTTTAAATCATGCAGTCCAATGCCTTTTTCTTGCTCGCATCCAAGTCCAACTCCGATATCGTCCAACATGTCATTTAGCTTCTCGAAATCACATTTTACCTGCAAAACAATGCTAATCATGTTGGTTAGTATAAATTCACATTTTATTCCCAATTACATGAAAATGTATACAAATTGCTAGATAAACAAGGCTAAAATGATACTTTTGAGTAGCACTTGGGCATATAAATCTGCCCAAGATCAGCTGCTATTAAATTTAAAAAAAACACTACACTTGTAAAATAAATTAATAAATATTTTAATTTACTAAACTTGTAAAATAAATTAATAAATAGCTAATATAAAATTTTAATTTATTATAAAATAATATAATGTTATTACTACAAAATTGAATATAAATAAATTATATACTAAGTAAATTATATTTTTTAAATAAACATCGTTTAATTGAAAATATGTATGCATACGTTAATACACAATATATCATATATGACCTAATTACATAACATAAGAAAATTGATGAATTGAAACTAAATGCAAATAAACATTTCAGAATTATAATTTGAAATAATTATGCAAAATTTAAGAATTATGATAATTAATTATTAAAATATTATGAATGCAGACTAAACAATTACGTGAAAGAGATAATTTTAAATATGCATTATATATATCAATAAGCAGCTTAGACGAGGCGTAGGGAGGTCAAAATTGGGTGTCAACACTTGTCACAAGGATCCATGGACATTACTAGTTACTACACCAAGATAAAGAAGCTCTGGGAAGAGTTAAGAAGTTTGAACACAAAAATTCAATGTAATTGTGCATGCATTTGTGGTGCAAGGGAGAATTTTCTAAAAGGAGAACAGGACAGAAGACTCATAATATTCTTAATGGGACTTAATGAGGTATATACTTGTTATACCCCGTAGGATTTTCGGCACCTAGATGGCCTATTCGTGCGTTGGTTGAGCATATTTGGAAGCCATACATGCTAGAAAAAGGCCTGGGGAAAGATCGGACAAGCGCCAAGTCGGGGCGTCGCAAGGCAAAATGCGACTTATAAATCGCATTCCATGAATGCGATTTATAGTGTCTATTATATATAAGCCCCACTTCGATTTTTTATTCAAATTCCTTATAATTTCCAGTAGAAAACAGAGAGTAATCAGAGAGAAGGGGAAAACGAAGATCTCCTACTAAAATTCGTCCGATTACGCCGCCAAACGCGGTCCAAACTCGAATTAACCTCAGGTACCGAGGTATTTAGCAGCAGGGAGCATTTCTACGGTTTTTGTTTCACGAAATGGCCGAAAAATCGTCGTGCTACCGGGCTAAGGTAAGTGGAATTGCTCCAAACTAGTGTCTATGTGCTCCTAGCTGTGAAGTGAATATTTCTCCCTTCTGGACTTCTGAAAAATAGCAAGTTTTCGACCGTCTTTCGATAAGCCTAAGTTTAGGCTATAATTTTATTAAAAGTAACGTTGTTCTTCAGAATGAAGTTATATTTAGTATTAATTGACGTATATATGAATGCAGTTGGGAGAAATAGCTGGAGTATTGACCGAGCCTCGTCCGACAGACGGATAACCCGAGGTTAAGGTATGTAAAGCTAGTTCCTTTGGCAAGTTAGTAGCTTTAGCCTTGTATAGTACAATAAACTCCGTAGTAGAATTGCCGGAGTTGAATGTTAAGTATTGTGCAAAGTTCAGTAAACCTAGTTTGCGTTGTTATATCGTATTCAGTCTGAAAGTTAGAAGAGCATGCGCCCGAGGGCAAGTTAGTATTTCAGATTCAGTATAGCCTATTACGTGATTAACAAGCATGTAGTAGAATAAAAGAAACATATTTTTCATAATAAAAGTCCGTAAAGAAAGGTCAGATAGACAGACAGTTATGGCTAGAGATTAGTCATTCAGACAGATAGTATCCTAGCTACAGATTAGCCATACAGTTAAATAAAGATTTCAGAATCAGTATAATCAGTAAAGAGTCAGTATAATTAGTAAGAATCAGTTCAGTGTAGAGACAGATCAGAATAAGAAGTTAGATTTCAGATAGTCTTTCAGTTATACATGCTTGCTATTTATATGTGCTATTTGTTTGTTGAGACTTGCTGTGGCATGTGGGTGTCCCTTTAGCATCCCCACCGCCCCTGGGTTATAGATGTGTCGATACCAGATTCAGATACCGCCATCAGCTGGGCGATGCCGTCCGCCTAGAGGACGATGATGGCCGACCAGCATGATAATATGGTCCAGATCACCCTGCTTGCAGGGGTAGTTCAGTTTACTCTGCGCAGAGCAGATTACCCTATTTACAGGGGCAGATTACTCTGTGTGCGCTTGTGGCCGGGGGCAGTTTCAGATACAGATTTTTATAAAATTACCCTGTTGCGTGCTTGCACCCAGGGGCAGTTTCAGTTACAGATACAGCAGCAGACTACCCCGTGTGCACTTGCGCCCAGAGGCAGGAGTCTTCGGACTCAGACACAGTTTATTGTCAGAGGCCAAGGCCTGAGCTACGTACCCAAGGGGACCGGTAGGAGGAGCTCACAGTTATCATATGAGTGGAGTGACTTAGTTTTGGTTGGTTTAGACCCGGGTAGGGGTAAATAGATTGTGTGTTGGTTGGCACCTTCCGGCTTATGGGGGTCGGTCAGGTATTGTGTATATTTATATGTATACCGATATGTGCTATTAGATACTGATAGACAGCAGGACGGCACGGTATCAGGTACGCTCAGTTTAGTTATAGAATAATTAAACTCTCCCCCGTTATTCTCAGCTAGATCAGCTACTTCCTGTTTCTATGTCATGTTACTGTTGTTATTCATTTCAGTTGTGCATTTCAGTTGCTTTACATGATCAGTACCAGTGGTAATGACGCCCACTTGGGGCGCTGCACTACTTGCCTGCAGGTACTCACAGACGAGGAGCCAATCCCTCGTGATCCTAGCCAGCACAGAGTCATCAGCTCCTGTCCTCCGGAGCCTGATATTCAGAGGTGTATTTCATTTTCTTTTGTTGTATAGTACGGGTAGGTTGGGGCCCTGTCCCCACCATTTTATCAGTATTCCTAGAGGTTTGCAGTCTTTATATATTTCCCTGTGGTCAGTTGAGCCGGTCGTGTGAGGCCGTGCAGTTTGTTATAGCTGTCTAGCATTTCAGTTTATGTTGGCCGTGTGAGGCCTTAGTTTGACAGTAGTGGTGACCTTGTTGGTCACGTAGTCTTACAGTAGTCTTGTGTTGAGTTACAGACAACTAGACAACATGGTGACTTTGTCGGCCCGCATAGGCTCCTTTACATTGACATGTTTCTGGTTAGCTGTTATTACAGGTGCGGGTGGCTATACGCCAGTTGGACGGAGGCTGTGTTTACAACTGTTATATAGCCCGTTGTTTCCAGAAATCTAAGTTAGAGCTAGCCAGGCACCAGTTGTGCCTAGGCTCACCAGTTAACAGTCTAGATCCTACTAGGGCACCAGGTGCCAGTCATACCCCCCAAGGCGGGGCGTGGCAATACTGGAGTGAGAGGCAGTATTTTGATGATGAATCCATTTTCATCTCTAGCACAAGCTTTTCCACTCCTTGTTCAAAATGAAAGGTAGAAAGAGATTAGGTCTGGAAGCCAGATAGGGATTGGCTCAACTTCCCTAGCTTCTAGCTCTGGAGGAAATACTGGTGGCAGTAACAAATCTAAGACATATTACTCTATATCCGGAGGTAACAATGGTGGAGGTGGTGGTTATAAAATCAACTTTTCTCCATATACTGATCAGTCTTCACACAACAACAGGTATAGAGTCATATGTGATTACTGTAAGAAGCCAGGGCATACCAAGGACAAATGTTATAAGCTTCATGGTTATCCGAATTCTCAAAACTTCCACAACAACACAAACACTCAAACTCAAAATTACAGGAATCATAAGAACACTTTTGATTGAAACAGGAAGAAAGTGGCTTATGCTCAAGGTCCTTCAACTGATATGATGTCTGTAAGGGGAGATAATGTGGATCATGGAGAGGAGAAATACAATGTCAACATGTCAAAGGAACAATATGGACAATTAATGAACATGCTACAACAGTTTCAAGTTGCCAATGGAGGAGAAGCCTCACAAAATATTGTGACTGGTGCTGCAAATTTTGTAGGTATGGTATGACTTACTCTAATAACATTTCTTCAGTTGATTTTGGAAAACTATCATGCAAATGTTCAAAAACAAGAACAAACATATGGATCATAGACTCAAGAGCCACAAAACATATGACCTTTAATAGATCTCACTTAGCCAATATCAACCATCTTGCTTATCCAGTCCTGGTTACCCTTTCAAATGGTTACAAAGTAAAGGTGACTGAGATTGGTAATGTAATTTTGACACCTGAAATTTTTTTGCATAAAGTTCTCTTTGTCCTTTCTTTCAAATACAACCTTATTTATGTACATTGCTTGACTCTTAATCTCAAAGGTCTTACTTGCTTTACTGAATTTTTGTGTCTTTTGTGGGCCCCTTTAATAAAGAGGCCTCTTGAGATTGGTGAAGTGGAGGATGACTTATATCTCTTGTGCTCTAACTGCTTGAAAAATTCTGTTTCTCTTAATTTTGCTTTTCTTCCTCGTGTTTTTTTGTGCCCACATTCTGTGAATAATGAAGTCCATAATAGAGTAGATAAAAATGTTGTTTCTCTTCCAAATAAAGTGTATTATAATGATTCTTCTGCCATCCTTGAAATGAATAAAATGCACATACCTTTCTTTACTACTTCTTCCATATCTCATGAAGATAATGTGGCTTTGATGTAGCATAACAGACTTTGGTGTGTTCCCTTTGAAAAAAAATGAAGGGTATCCAATACATTCCAACCCATTTACCCTATAAATAGCCTTTCCTTTGCAGTATATATCTCATGACCAGGCAAACTAGACACCCGTTTTCAGAAAGAACCAGCTCTAGCAAACAAATTATTGAATTACTGCACATTGACCTTTGGGGACCCTATGACAAGCCCACTCATGATTATTACAAATACTTTCTCACTATGGTGGTTGATCACAGCAGATGCACTTGGACTCGTCTGTTATCTTGCAAAAATAATGCTCTTTAAGTGATCAAAGCTTTTTTGCACTCATTGAGAATCAATTCAAAATGACAATTAAAACCATTAGATCTTACAATGGTTTAGAATTCACCAGTATAGAAGCCAATAACTTCTTTCAAGAAAAAGGAATCATTCACCAGAGAAGTTGTCCCTACACCCCACAATAGAATGGGGTAGTAGAGAGAAAACATAAATATCTCCTAGAAATAGCAAGAGCACTTTTATTCCAGTCCAAGTTACCAATTCAGTGCTGGGATGAATGTATCCTGATAGCCACATATATAATCAATAAACTTCCCACAAGCTATCTCAGAAATAAATGTCCTCTTGATATTCTTTACAAAAAGAAAACAGACTACTCACATATGAGAGTTTTTGGATGCCTATGTTACCCTAATGTTTCTAAATATCTTAGACACAAATTTGACCCTAAAACCTTACCACATGTTTTTATTGGCTATCCATTTGGAACCAAAGGGTACAAGGTCTTAAGTCTGGCTACAAAGAAGATACAGATCTCTGGAGATGTGATGTTTCATGAGAACATTTTTCCTTTTAAACATACTTCATTCTCTGATTCCTCTAATTTTTTTTCCTGATACTATTTTTAATTCTGATGTTGTTTGTGAGGAAGGACACATGGATTATATGTTAAATAATATAAGTAAACAAAATAACATTACTGGTCAAATGTCACCCCTTATGCCCCATATTACACCTAACTCCTATATGTTGAACCTTCACCAGATTTATTGGACACTTGTACACCTACACATTCTACCTCACAACATCCTCCTCCTAAAAATGTTACCACCCAAAGGGTGAGGGAATCACATAGAGAATCTAAGTTACCCAGTCATTTCAAAGACTACATCCTCTCCTTGCCCGCCACCAAGCCTTCTCATGGTACCAACTCTTCCCTCACTGCCTTATTTTCTGTTAAACACCACATTACACCTGATCAGTTGAGTCATGATAGTCAAAGACTTGTTGAGAACATCTGTCATGATAATGAGTCTTCTTCATATGAAGAGGCAGCACTTAATCCCGCATGACAGAAGGTTATGAAATAAGAGTTTGAGGCTTTATACGTGAACCAAACTTGGGACCTTGTCCCCTAACTAGCTGTCAAACAAGCAATTGGGTGTAAATGGGTATATGAAGTGAAGCATAAAGCAAATGATATCATTGAGAGGTTTAAGTCAAGGTTAGTGGTCAAAGGGTACACCCAACAATTTGGAGTGGACTACGCAGAAACCTTCTCCCCTGTGATCAAAATGACCACTGTTAGATCACTAATTGCTACTCCAGTAAAGAAAGGTTGGGACATCTACTAGTTAGATGTGAACAATGCTTTCTTACATGGAGACCTTTATGAGGAGGCGTACATGCAAGTTCCACAAGGTTTAGATGTTCCAGATTCTTCACTGATATGCAAACTGAATAAATCTTTGTATGGGCTCAAGCAGGCTAGCAAACATTGGTATGCCAAACTTAACTAAGCACTTTACTCCAAAGGTTACACTCACTCCTTGTCTTATGTTTCAAAATTTAAGAGATAGTTGACCATGTTTTTTCCAATTCTATCCTTAGTACTTCAAGTCATTCTAAAATGTGAAAAAATTATTATTGTATTTTTTTCAAAAAAATAATAGGGTTATATTAGTCAAATCATCATCTCTATTAATTTTTTCTTAATGAATGTGCAAATCTTATCTTAATAATTAAAATGAAACAGAGAGCGGTGAATAAAAAATAAATTTTAACATTGTTGATTCTAACATGATTAATATACCATATTCAATACTAATTTTATATACTCAACCATAAAACGACTCCTTATAATTTGCCCCCTAAAAAGTTGGAAAGAGGAACACTATGGCCACCCTCGTCAAATCAGTTAATCAGTACATATTTCAAATATTGAAATTTAGTATTCATAAATCAGTTACTCAATAATATTTGCAAGTATTGATTTTATTTTTACTTTTTGAATTTTTGAAATACTAAAAATAATATTTGATGTCCAAAATATGAAGTTAACTGATTTTTATTTGTAATTATTTTTAAATAAAATTCATGTTCAAACATAATTTAAGAGATTTTTTATTACTTTTTAATCAACTTTAGCTATATCAGTTTTTTTTTTTTAAATACTTTAAGTGATCAAACACCTAATAAGTAATTTAATTTAATTTCTTCTTCTTTCATTTGGAGAGGAGAGTGTTGATGGTTAATGAATACAAAGAAAAAGAGAGAAGAAAATGATAAAATTTGAATCATGCATCTAAATAATACTGCATAAAATTATGACTAATGAAAGTTGAATGTCATATTTCTTTCAAAGAACCTCGAAAGCATTAAGAATGAATGAAAGGTTGATAGGCAATTGTCTACTTTTTCGGTGTTCAAATTTTGAATAGTAAATTTATAAAAAAATCGATAATTGAGTGTACGGAAAAAAAATATTTTAAAATCAAATTACATAGATCACAAAATAATATAACAAATATGTGCACGTCAAAAATCAAACCTAAACATCCTAAGATTAATTTTGTGCACACTCTTGACATTGAGCTATTATTCTATATTGTGTCAAAGAGTGTTTAAAATGCTATACATATAAATATTAAATAATATTTGACCTATATATATTGTGTAATTTTTCATCAAAAGATGTTCGACTGACTATCTTGAACCACGATAGTTTTGCCCCCAGGCATGTTGCAACTTTTATGTTTTTCACTAATTTTGGGTTAAGAAGCACAACAACGTGCATGGATGAGGCTCCTCCAATAGTTGATCCCTCCATCTTTAATTGTTCACTATCGTTTTCCAATTTCTTTTCACAGCCAAATAAAATCTCATCCTCTCTCCTTCCAGTTCCAAAATCTCTCAAATAGCATAAATGATCAAAAGTATCAAATGCACTCAAGTAAACAATTATAAAGATTGAACAAAAAAAAAAAGGGACAGAAAAAAAGTTACATCTCAATCAATTATTATTTTTTTTGTTCTGCATGAGAAAACCTTAAGATAATAAAACAAATCCAGTTTAAATTTCAATCAATCACTAAATCGATTTGCAGTAAAGCTTATAATGGTCCTAGTGGTATCACCTTATAATAAGCCTTGATAATAATAGAAAGTGTTTTTCAATATTGAAGCTTAAGCGAAATAATTTCATTTTCTTTTCACATTTTTATGATTGTCTTATCATGTTCCTACCGTGATCTCAAATGATTCACATGCATGTGAATGTTATGGACTTTGAAATAATATACAAATAAAAAATGAATCTGTTATAATTATAAATGTAATTGTATTATAGTGAATGTCTATGTTTATATTATAGTGAAAGTCTATTTTTGGACAAAAATTAGGAGAAATTATCCCTATAAATAGAGGGTTCTCCTTTATTGTATTTCATCCCTTAAAGAGAAATAAGAACTTATCTCACTCTCTATAATATTCTTGTTCTTTCTTTATTATTTCAGAACACGTTATCAGTACGAGTCTCTACCTTGACCACTCACTTTGAAAGATCTGAGGTAAGAAAAATTAAATTTTTTTTCGAAAGATGTATTACTTAACCACATGAATGATATTCCTTTGGTGATATTATTGCTCTACGACTCTACCATCTTACAATTTGAAGGCCAATATATTATTTTTCTCTTTCTTTTAATATGGCTAACCTTACGAAACTTGATTTCGTTGCCGTTCAAAATTCAGGCAAGAACTACCTTTCATAGGTGTTGGATATTGAAATCCATATGGATACAATGGGTCTTGGAGACACCAATTAAAGCGAAAATAAAGCATCAAACCAAGATCGTGCTAAGGCTATGATATTCTTGCGTCATCATCTTGACGAAATTTTTAAAATTGAATACCTCATGGTTAAGGATCCACTTGTTTTGTGGAATAGCCTAAAAGAAAGGTATGACCACCTGAAGATGGTCATCCACCCAAAGACACGATATGATTGGATCCATCAAGACTATAAGTCTGTTCATGAGTACAACTCTTTAACGTTCAAAATTGTTTCTAAGTTGAAACTATGTGGAGAAACTATTAATGATATTGATATGATGGAATATGTGGTAGTACACAAAATTAATTGAGAGTTCTGGAAGAGCTAATGTGTTACTAGTGAGTCTCAAAAAGAAACTTATAAGTTTCAAAGATATTGAAAAAAAAAAATTGAGACTATAAATTATGGGATGATCTAATATGTTCATATTACTACAATTGAAGCGGGTTATAAATATTTATGTGAAAGATTACCCGCCGTTTACTTTTGTTTGTAGTACATAAATATGTGTATGATGACAAAATCAGATACGAAAGTAAATAAGAAATTTACTGAAATAAAGATAAGTTGGCATAACTGGTTGGCCATCTTGGTTCAAATGTGATGCAAAAATAATTGAGAATTCACGTGGCTTTATGTTGAAGAAATAAAAGATTCTTCAAGAATTCTCTTGTGTTGCTTGTTCTCATCAAAGAATGATCTTGATCAACTAAGATTGGAATTATATTTCCTGAAATTTTGAAACTTATAAAAGGGTGAATATGGACTCGTTCACCTACCATGTGCGCCATTTACTATTATATAATTTTAATAGATGCATCTACGATATGGTCACATGTGGTTTGATATCAACTTGCAATTGATTTTTGCAAGGTTGTTTGCTCGAATTGTTAAATTAAGAGCACAGTTCCAAATTATAAAATCATGTTGATAATGCTGGTTCATATCTAAGTTGGTTTAGCAAAAATTGTATGTGTCTAATTATAGCTAAGCCATTGGTTATGAGAACACACAGAGACGTATGTTGCTCCAAACGCGTGGGTTCAATTGAACCCATAACTTTCAATGTGGGTTATAAATTTATATATACAAAATTATTAAATTTAAAATTAATAATAATATGAACCCATAATTTTAAAAATACAATGAGCTCAAAGCTAAAATTTTAAGATTGAACCTATAAAGTTTAAACGTTGGATCCGCCTTTGAGAACATGCAAATAAAATTTGATATGAGATATGTTTATTTAACATATAGCAACACTTGAATGCATCAAGCCAACAAGATTCTCCTATCACAATTGGTTTAGGGTCTGGAACCAAATAATTCCATCTAAAAATTTGAATGTGTGGTATATAATTCAATTGTTCCACCACAACGCACAAAAATGGGTCCCCAAATAAGTTTGGGAGGTAAATGTTAGTTTTCCTAACATTAGGGGGAGAAGTGATTAGCAACTGAAAATTGAGTATGAGATGAATTATCTAGATCCTCGCAAAAAAAATGAACTTAAAGTTCAAGAGATAATTCACTTGCAAAATATTGCAAATCAATTGCCAGATGTATTTGCTGACCCTATTTTATAATTTAGTTGCAAATGCTCCAATAAAAGATCCTTGAAGGATAGAATCTATGAGACGCCTGAAGCATGATAGACCAAACGGTTCCAAATATAGAATTTCTTGAAGAAGGAGATGAACAAATGATTAAGCTGGTTATAATGATGAGGCAAGTGCTTTAGCAAAGTACCACGACATAACACTTCATAAAACCTTGGCAAAGGTTCAGTACCTGAAAATAATGAAAAATGAAGATATCTCAATAAATTATGTCGCATTAGAACCGATATCAAAATGATCATCGACGATACCGTTGATATAACGTAGCGCTCAATATTATAAATATTGACGAGGATCTTGAATTCAAATCTGTCAAGACGTATGGACAGATAAATGATTGGCCAAATAAAAATATGCAATTCAAGTATAATTCCAGTGGGTATAAATGAATTCTTGTGGCATAAAGATTTTTCGCAAATCTTGACATTATTATATAGAGAGGTCCTCCTATGGTGGATGCAATTATTTTGAAGTTACTCATAAGTCTGGCAATACATGAAAAACTTGATATGCCTAAAATGAAATTATTTTCATGTCTAGATAGACTGAAGGATATATGAAAATCCTTAAAGGATTTAAAAGAATGAGGAAATTCTTGGTCCTGAAGTACCATATCTTAGTGCAATTAGTGCACTAATGTATCTTGTTAACACTACAAGACCTGATATAACCTTTCCGGTTAATTTGTTAGCAAGATATAGTTCTGCTCCTACTAGGAGACATTGAAATGGGGATCAAACACATAATGCAGTATCTAAAAGGGACTACCGATATGAGCTTATATTATTCTAACAATTGCAGTCCCGATGTTATTGGTTATGCTGATGCCGGGTATTTATATGATCCACATAAAGCTCGATCTCAAACTGGTTACGTGTTCACATGTGGAGGTACTGCCATATTTTGAAGATCTACAAAGCGGTCTCTCATAGCCACTTCATCAAATCATTCTGAGATAACAGGTATTCATGAAGCAAGCCGAGAATGTGTGTGGTTGAGGTCCATGATACATCTCATTAGAGAAAAAATGTGATTTGAAATGTGAAAAAGTATCCACAATTTTATATGAAGATAATGCAGCATGCATAGCAAAACTAAAAAGAGGATTCATAAAAAAGAGATAGAATGAAACACATCTCGTCAAAGCTTTTCTACACACATGAGCTCCAAAAGAATGGTTATATCAATGTGCAACAGATTCGTTCAAGTGATAATGTGGCTGATTTATTCACCAAATCTCTACCAACTGCAACTTTCAAGAAGATGGTGCACAAGATCGGGATGCAAAGATTCAAAGATGTTCTCATTAGGGGGAGTTAATACCCGTTGTACTCTTTTTTCTTACGAGGTTTTGTCCCACTGGGTTTTTCTTGTAAGGTTTTTAATGAGGCAGCCAACATGCGTATTATTAGATATGTGTACTCTTTTTGCTTCACTAAATTTTTTCCATTGGGTTTTTTTCTAGTAAGGTTTTAACGAGACACATTATCTATCAAATAGACATTCAAGGGAGAGTGTTATAAATGTATTTTATATTATAGTGAATGTTTATAAAGATATTTGTATTGTAGTGAAGATGTGTATTTATATTATAGTGAAAGTCTATCTTTTGGAGAAAAGTCAGGAGGAATCTTCCCTATAAATAGAGGGGTTCTCCTTTCATTGTATTTCATCCCATAAAGAGAAATAAAAAAAACTTTTTTCATTCTCGCTTTGTCTATAATATTTTTGTTATTTCATAACAGATTCAAAATTATTAGTGTTCGACTTCTTCAACTATATATCATTTGAAAAATATACAAATATATATAACACCAGCCTTATGCAAAATAGTAAGAAATGTTTTCTAGAATGCTCAAATCAAATCTTACCAAACCAATACTTGTAAGGTAAATAACATCAGCAGGGTAAATCAAAGATATAATGATTTATCTAATCATTGACCAACGTAGGATAAGGTTCTGTAATGAAACAAGCAGCTTTAGTGGAGACTTGTATGCATCAGCTCATAAGAACGAAAAAAAAAAAAAATTAAACACCATGGTACATGAATAAGAATCTTGAAAACCATTAAAAAATATTTGTGAGAAATGAGAAGCCATTTGTTGTACCTGCAAATTCCTAGTGATGGTATGAAACTCACTTCACACGCACTCATCTTATTTCCTTTCAAATGTATGTAACAACATAACAACAAATTGGAAATATTTTGAAGGAAGTAGTATAAAAAGCTTACAAAATTTGCAAGTGGTTAGCTCTTGTCTCCACATAGCATGAAAAATGGTAATCAAATAAGTCACCTCCTTCAATCTATTTTCACTGAAGAGAAGAGACGATGCACAAACAAAAGAGACGTCAAGAAGCCTATAGCTCCAGTTGCTAGCATAACAGCAAGCGCCATTAAAAGTGAGTAACCTAAGTATAGCATGGCTGAGACAGGTCCACTGAGGCTCTTGAGATCAAAAACAAGATAGTTGACAGAGTAGAAGAATATGTAGATTGCAACTGAGCCAGACGCGGAGAATGATTTCCACCACCATCTCCAATCTTCCATGCAAAGATGCATGTAAGTCAGGACCAAAGACACTTCAGCACAAACCACCACTAACAGGATCAATACTACCAATAGAAATCCGAAAACATAGTAAACACGACCTAGCCATATGCTCGACATGATGAAGAAGAGTTCAATAAACAGAGTCCCAAATGGCAGAGTTCCTGCTCCAATTACTAGCACCCAAGTAGGAAATCTGTTTGCTGGGATTTCGCGAGCAATTTGATTGCTACGGCAAGGGTACTCGAGGTGTGGAGCCTTTGTACCAATGAATCCACCTATGAGTGTAAGAGGCATAGAGATGCAAAACCACAATAACAACAGAATAATATATGTAGTGAAAGGAATTGCACCAGTGCTATGGCTTCCCCATAAGAGGAAATTCAGAACAGTTAGTATAAGAAAAGCAATTCCAGGGCAAAAACAAGAAACTCTCCAGGAAATTGAAAGCCATCCATTGGTGTTTCCAGCGTTCATTGTCTTCATGAGCCAAACAGCAACATAGCCAGCAATGATACCTAAAAACATGTAGAACAAAAGCATGCCAGTAATAAGCGTGCCCCGAGAGGCTGGAGACATAAATCCAAGAGCCGCGAATAATATCGTCACAACTGCCATTCCTAAAATACGACATCCATCAGCAACCATCATACTGAGGAGTTCTGAATTCTCCGGAACCCTGAAGACATCACCAACAACAAGTTTCCATCCCGATAACTCCTCATTTATCTGAGCTTGAGCCTCTTTGTCAAGCTCTTCATATCGAGCTAGATCTCTTCGAATTGTCCTCAGGAAAATTATCAGAACTATCCCTGCTAAGAATGTAATAACCATCATGGAATTAAGAATCGAAAACCAATGAACTTTTGCACCTTCCATCTTCAAATATGCATCCCATCTGGATGGCCATTTAATGTCACTCTCCACAAAATTGACTTCATAACTAAATACCAATGGCTTGCCTTCCTGAATCACCGCAGCTACAGCAGCCGATTCACAATTAATGGGTGCAGTATACTTATCATATCGTTTTAGATTCGTAAGCAAATCTATATTATGCTGAAAGCTGCAGGGGACAACTTCAAATCCAACAACCATGTAACTCGGCGTGTCTGTAACAGATTTATCGTCCGTTGTAATCAACTCAACACCGTCTGCAGCCCCAATTACACCAGGCATAGTGCTACCCTTCTCATACTTATGAACCAACACCGTGAATATCAAATGGTTGAACACATAGTGTACATCCTTAACCTTAATACCAACCGGATAACCCGTCCACCTAAGAAAGAATCCCTCTTTGTTCATATACCGAATAGCAGGGAGATTATCAAGAATCAGATTGACTTGATACATCTGGTCGATTCGTTCTTTCAAAACTTTGGATTCATCAGCTGACAATGCATTTGTTTGACACAAAAATAATTCGCTTTCATTTACGTGCATCTTAAACCTGTATGGAGAGTTCTCAATTCTGTCTCCCATAAGGAGCTCACCTAAGTTTTCAGCACTATCCTTGACACCTTCTAAAGGTTTACAAAAAGGCAAACTATAATATCCATAAGGTAATTCTGTATCAATTGAGGTCAAGGAATTTACTTTGACAGATAATTGATCACCTACATAATATTTGTGTGGAAAACTACCAGGTAGATAAAATCCACTAGTAAATTGAAGAAACAAGCTATACAAAAATAGCCAATTCTTTAATTTATCTGACAAATCCATCAATCGCCAAGCTTTGGATGAATGCTTAGAGAATTGAAAGATGAAAACAATTTAATTCAGACAACAAAAAAAAAAAAAAAAAAAAGAACAAGAAGAAGATCTTGTAAGAATTTTTTTTCGTTAATGCATGAAAGCATAAAATGTATTAGATTCAATATACATGAGGTAGCACAAGTGGATTTGGTCTATTTAGTTATTGTATGAGGAGAGAAAGGTGGGAATTTGTAACAAACTATTTATATGTTTGTGTTGTATGTCGGATTTGGTCTATTTTATATTGTTATAAGTATATGACAATTCTACTCATTAAAGTTGTGCAAAATGAAATAAATGATTAATTTTTATTTTTATTGAAATCTAAATCTAAAATCTCACGGTTTTTCTTTAATTTTATTGATTACTGGCCATATCTTTAAGGGTATAATGAAAAAAAATATTTTACAAGTTAAAAAAAATAAAATAAAAAATGATTTGTTTAATCATAAGAAAATTGATTTGATTGTTTAGGAACAGTACCACCTAGATTAGAATATTGTCCAAATTATTTCGTTTATTTTTAATTTTTGATATTCAGATGAATTAAAGTTTAAACAACATTTTAAAATACTCTTGAGCAATTTTGATACAAGAGAAAGATGCAGCATATAATACCAGATTTTGGGTAATTTTTAATCTAAAATTCAATTAATTTAATCCATTCCAATTCGAAAAATTTAACTCATCAAATAAATAGGTCCTATGCTTAACATCTGATCTAAAACCGCTTCGCCGGAGCTGCCAATCTCCACTTCTCCACTTTCCCTCTTCTCCGTCCGATCATTTTCCGGCAGAGTTCGAAATGGAACCCGACGTGAGCATCGAAACAAGCTGTATGATCCGAATAGCAGTTCTACCAATCGGATCTATTGCAATCCCGTTATTCCGAGACTACACTTCTATGCTAGTTCGTCATTACACAGTATCATTATCTTCCATCAGTTCATTCTACACAGAACATCAAAAATCTCCTTTCGCTCATCAACCTTGGGATTCCGGTAGCCTTCGGTTCAAATACATGGTCGGTGGTTCACCGGCTAGTCCTTGGGAAGATTTCCAATGCAATCGGAAAATTTTTGCCGTTATAGGCATTTGTCACTGTCCTTCTTCCCCTGATCTACATTCTGTCATGGATCAGTTTGTGACCGCGTGTAAGAGTTACTCTTCTTCAGTTGTTCAGCGTTGCTTCGCTTTTTGCCCCGGTGACTCTCAGGTTCCAGTTCTGTTTGTCTTCTTTGATTGTTGTAATTGTTTGATATTTGATACATGGTGACAGAGTAGGATCTAGCATATAAGCAGCTTACAGCAAAATAAATTGAACTCGGATATATTTATATGTATCTAGAATAATTTGAAGAAAAGACTGCCTGGGAATGATTTAATATTGGTAGAGGTCGGAAATGATTGCATGTTTTTTTTTTTTTTGAAACTTGTTATAATGGTGAAATTCACTTGTAGAATTAAGGTTTTGGGGATATTGAATTTAGAATTGTTACACATCTGCTTTAGGACTTGGAGGATGATAAGCTAGCAAGGAATTTACTCCAATTGTGCAGCAAATCATAGATACTTTATTGTTTTCACTTCTTTTTCAGTGAATTAATCTCTAAATTAATTGTGGTCGGTTATATGAATTTTTTGTATCCATTCAGTTGTCTGGCACTGCTTTGTATTTTGCCTGGCTATTCTTAGGTTCTAATTTTGTTTATGTCTTTGTTGTATAATTGATAGTTGGAAATATTTTATTACTGGTAGAGATTGGACCTGAATAGAAGAAATGGATATGGTCATTCAAAAAAAAAAAGGTCATACATAGATTCATGTAATCAACTCCAACATAGTTGTAATCCGCCTTATTTGAGATTGAGGCATAGTTGTTTGATTGATTGATAGATATTGGCATGTGTATTTCCACAATATTTGAAGTTTGTTGTACACACACACACACACATATGTATATATATATGAAATTGACTTACAGAAAATTTGATCGAATTGAAAGTAATTAATATGCTTTAGGGCTTTGAGGATCATAAGCTAGCAAGCTATCTACTCCTTTATGTAGAAACTACAGATACTTCAGTGTTGTCCTCTTTGTACCCAAAAAGAGAAAAAGAAAAAAGAAATAGAAGTTACTTCAGTGCATACTATATGACAAGACTCTATTATTCTACAAATCAATAAATCTTTCAATTGCTCCACTGTTCCAAACTAATTGGGGTAAGCAATATGTACCCTCTATGTACTTGCCACTCTATTATGGCCTATTTTATTTGGATACACAATAATATGTTTTTAAGGATAATTTAACAATTATTGGAAATCAAATGTTCTCTAAGTTTCACACTTACCCATACTCAACACACAAGTAACTAACAAAACTGAAAAGATTCCTGGCTGATAAGAATAGATAAATAAATATATATGTGTGTGTGAGTGAGTGAGAGAGAGAGAGAGAGAGAGAGAGAGAGAGCACTCTTTTGAAGGATAGGTTCTTGAAAGCCACATATAACTTAATTCTTTCATCGTTTTCATTTTGGATAATTAAATGCAACACTTCAGATAATTCTCTGGGTGTATTCTTGAATGGATATCAGTTATCATACTGTAGAATTCGTGATCAAAGCTCCTGACTGTTGTAGCGGCCTTGTTTTCAAGTTTGCTCTTTTCATGCATGACATGACATGCCTAAAATGCATTTTTCATTATGCAGCTAGAGGATGAAAGCTTCAAGGGGGGCAACTTAATTTTGTTTCCCCCTGCTGATCGTCAAACTCAAGAATTCCACTTGCAAACTATGATGCAAGATATTGCTGGCTCGTTGTTGATGGAATTTGAGAAATCAGTTCTTCAAGCAGAGTCCGGTGGAACTATTCTCAAGACACCTTTAGATTCCCAAGCCAGTCTTAGCTCAGAGGAGGTTCATATTTTAGGTGTTTTAAGGATTTATTTCTATACTTATCTTGTTTAGTTTCTAGATGTGGTAGTTTTCATTACCATTTAAATTATTGAATTCTTGATTGTATTGGAAAATATTATAGGTCATCAAGGCTAAAAAACGAAGACTGGGTCGTGCTCAAAAAACTATTGGGGATTACTGTCTGTTGGCAGGGTCACCTGTTGATGCTAATGCCCATTATTCAACTTCATTGGAGCTTGCTAGATTGACTGGAGACTTCTTTTGGTATGCTGGGGCAATGGAAGGCAGTGTTTGCGCACTGTTGGTGAGTCTGTACATACTGTCATGATGCCCATGCATCTTCTTAGAAATTTTGTTCATTATCCAGGAGAAGTCATTGCTTGACAATCATCTAATATAAGCTGTACATTCTAGACTACATTTTGGAGTTGGAAACCATATGTATATTTTTATTTTAGTAGGAGTCAGAAACCATATTTGACACCTACACACACGGGCGCACACCATATCAAAACCATTTTTTAAATAATGGTAGGAGTTGGAAACCATATTTAACACCTACGCACCCACATGTACTTCTTGATTAATTTAATCTACATGTGTTTGTCTACCTGACCAGAATTCCATTTATCAGCCAAACATGTGCCAGAACAAATCACCGATTTTCTGTTCTTCCTTTTTTCTTTTTCCTTCTTTTTGGGGTGGGGGGAGGGAAGTCTCTTAGAACTTAATGAGTGGGATTTCTGGTAGGGAGTGCAATTTATTAAGTCAATGTATTCCACCAGTTTTGCCTGGTATTCTTAAATTCTGTTACCTGCTTGAGTTTGCATTCATGTAAGAACATGCATCTTTGTTTTCCAAGGGCTTTGAAAAGAAAAGTATCATATTTGTCTTGTGCTCAAGTGCATTGGATTCCTAAGTCGCTATCAATGATTCCATGCAATATTATTAAATTCTTATTGCTTTATTATTTTACAATTTTGTGTTATGGACCATCTCAATCTCTCATAGTATTACAGTTTGCATGTAATGAGCACATGGGCCTTTTAACTACAGAGATGATTACTGATGGTTTACTGCTTAAGAAGGGACATAGAAATTTCTTGTGGGAATTTGAGAGGACACAGTTAATTATATTCGAACCCTGTTTTAGTCCTCACATCGAATTTATTCTACAGTCAATCATGTGTTGTAATTGAGATGAGGACGATCAGTTAGGTTTATTGATATTGTTGGCTGCATGAAGCTCCTTATAAATATTGCAAACATACATCCGTTTGCAACTGAAGGCATTTCAGTGTGTTTATGGATGAATCTAGACCTTTTGTGATTGTTTTATTTTGGATGTTTTGGGGTGGTGGAGCACATCTTTAAAATGAGACTAGAAAACATGGTTGCTAAGGTCCTGAGAAAGGAAGAGGGGAAACCTTGAGGCTAGTAAAGGTATGGGATGCTAAAATTGTTCCAAGGGTTTATGTGCGCTAACCTGTTTTGTGTCTCCTGTTGACAATGTATGGATTCTTCTATTAGCTTGATACAAACTAAAGTGGCAGTCACATAAAACTTGAATTAGAAGGAATACTAACTTTTTGTGTAAAATGAGGCAATATTGTGGATGTCAAAATCATGAGATAGTAATACTTATTAAAGAGTTGATTGCATTGTATCTTATGTTGCCATTTTGTCTCTTTCTTCTCAAGAGCTTATTCATTCTTAAAGTCACAAGTTCTTAGTTTTATCTCCTTACTTGAATCTCATGGTTATTATTTTGATGATTAGATAGATCAAATGGGTCAGAGGGATCAAGTTCTGGATGATGAGGTCAAGTACCGTTACAATAGTGTCATTTTGCATTACAGAAAGTCATTTATTCAAGACAATGCTCAAAGGTATATGGCTGTCTTTTAGTCTTTACCGTAGATGTAGTTACATAAGCACCTTTATCATGACTTCTTTAATAATCATTTGGGTATATAATTTGTATTTACCATCCCTTCTTTCTGGTTTGTGCACAAGAGTTTGTGAGGGAAAATCTCTATCTCCCTTTGGGACTCTTCTGGTCTTTTGCGATGTAACCCCAGGGAGAATAAAAATGACTTCAAATTACATTTCCATCTTAATTTTAACAATTGTCACAGGATTCCTTGATAATGGATATGCCTGAATCATTTTGTTAAGAACCTGCAAGTCCTATGAGAGGAAAGTAAAAAGACTAAGCTGCTATTGTGGTGGTGCAGTTATTCAAAGTTCTTAATTTAGTTTTCTTCGTAAAATGATTTAGTTCCCAAGTCTTTTTCGGCAGTTTAGCAGATCACAGAACAAATTTAGTCACTTGTTCAGGAAGTCTCAAACTCCATGATGCAAGGCAAGTTCCTATGAAACCTATCATAAATTTGCATGTTGAAGAACTTTGACAGATCAGTAGATGAACTAATAGTTGGAAGCTGACTCAGATAAACTTTCATGACCTAATATGTAAGGAAAACTATGTTGCTGTGAGGCAAATTACAAGAATTGTCCAGAGGTTGTGAGGGATTATGTCACCTTTCCATGTTGAAGAAAAGCTTTAATTAAGAGCCTTTTTGTCAAAAAAAAAAAAAGCAGTTTGCATGACATAAGACTAGTGGTGTGGATCTTTATCCTATGCCCGAACTGTTTAACCATTTAAGTTGTTCATATACAACAAAGAGCTATTGGTATGCCTTTTTTCCGTATGACTCAGTTCTGGACTGTTGACTGAGATCATCCTCATTTTAGTAGGGGTTCAAAATGGATTTAATTCCTCTTATCTTCTTTGTGGTATAAACCAGATGATTTCCCTTTTCAACTAGCGGCATGTATATATTGCTTAATCAAAATCTTTGATTATTTTCTTATTCAGCATATATAATTGGTAATATTGTTTTTGGTGCAGAGTTTCTCCTCTAAGTTTCGAGCTTGAGGCTACTCTCAAATTAGCACGATATCTCTGCAGGTACTCTCGGTAAAGATCAAATATAATTCCGGATTGGTCTTTTGATACCGGTTTAGTTATGTTCTTTTCCTGATAAATCCAGTGTACTAATGACATGTAGCTGCACTGTATACTTGCTGTGTTCTCTTTGTTATTGCCTTTCTGACATACTTATATGTTAATTGAGATCCTTTTGAGAAAGATATGTGAGTTGAGGTTTGACTTCTGAATAATGCCCATTTTGTAAATTATGAATTAGCTTGTGAGATATAACACAAACTTGAAAGTGCAACACAAAAAAGAACATGTTTGTGTTCGAACAGTCATAAGTAGCTCTTTTCGAGCATTAGTACTTGTCATAGAAAAAGTGAAATTGGTTAGATATAAGTCAACTTGACTTAGGCCAGAATGTTGCAACTGGGGCCACTTGCTAGCTCTAATGCAATTCTATCGTTAGTTCACCTGGAGTATTTGGTCATGAGCTGAATAATTCGGTGGGATTTCATTAAACATAAAGGTGTGATGCTGTGCTTATGATTTACTGGCTACAGACTACGACCACCACTCCAAAAACTAGGTGGTGTGGAGTGAAGAGAAGAAGGTTGATGGAAAGTGAAAAAGAAGTAAACTAACAAATTTCCACATTTAGCAAACAGTATATTTAGTTTCCCTCTAACATGCTTCCTTTTGTGTTAATCTAGGCTACTTATTATGTTTAGGCTACACAAATATTTCCTCAACAGTTGGACTTATAGTTTCTGTAGAAAATAATAAACAATAAAACTAATGATATATCTGAATTCAATGCGGTGACAAAAGAAGTTCAAATCAATGGTAAAAACAAAAGACGAAAATAAATATTTGTATCTAAATTTGCAACATTGTTGTACGGGGAAGAGTGCTGGCCAGTTAAGAACACCCACATTCAGAAGATGAAGATAGCAGAGATGAGGTTGCTCAGATGGATGTATTGGCCATCCCCGAGAGATATGATTGGGAATGAAGTTATACAGGCAAGGTGTATGTGGCATCAGTGGCAGACAAGACGAGAAAAGCTAGAATAAGATGGTTTGGGCATGTAAAGAGGAGGTGCAAGGATGTGCCAGTAAGAAGGTGCAGGAAATTGGTTGTAGTAGGAGTTAGGAGAGGTAGAGATAGGTCGAAGAAGAACTAGGGGAAGTGATTAGACATGACATGGCACGACTCCAGCTCACTGGAAATGATCCTAAATAGGAAGGTATAGAGGCCAAGGATTAGGGTAGAAGGTCAGTAGGTAGCTAAGTGTTGTCGCATTCTGTATGGGAGAGGGAGTTGGCTAGCCTCCTCCTCTCCTCTTGTCCTTTAAGTAGTATTATTTAGTTATTGCATAGTTTCTTATTCTTCGCTTTGTATTACTATATGTTGCTGCATTTGTTCTGTATCTTGCTACTTTGCTGTCCCTTTTCTTACAATCCCGCGTCGGATACTTACCTTTTGAGCTGAAGTTCTGTATGAAACAACCTCTCTACCTTACAAATGTAGGGGTAAAGTCTGGATACCTCCTATCCTACCCTCCCTTGATTGTACTTTTCAAATTACACTGGGTATATTGTTGCTGTTGTTTATCTAAATCAGCAACATACAGGTAGCTTCGTCTCTTTAATAATAATGCCTTCAATATATATTTTGCATATCTTTTGTCGTTCATCCAAGAGAAGCCAATAATACCTTGCTTTTTCAAAATGCGGATCTTGTTTCCAGATTACTTCAAACTTTTTTGAGAATCTAGACGATCATGGTGTAATATTACTCAGAAGAAGGGTTACTTCTATCATCTAGCTCCTCTTGAGCAGTTTTTGAATTTTACGTTCCTTGTTTTTTGTTCTTATTGGTTTGGCAGGAAGGAGCTGGCCAAGGAAGTGGTTGATTTGTTGACTACGGCTGCTGATGGAGCAAAATCTTTGATTGATGCTAGTGACAGATTGATATTATACATTGAAATAGCTCGCCTATTTGGGACTCTTGGTTATCATCGAAAGGCTGCTTTTTTCTCAAGGCAGGTGGCTCAGCTATACTTGCAACAAGAGAATCGATTGGCTGCTATCAGTTCAATGCAAGTACTGGCAATGACCACACAAGCTTATCGCGTTCAAAGTAGAGCCTCTACTGACCATGCTCTTTATCAGGTGACTCAAAAATCCTTATTGTTCTTCATGATGCAAGCAAACAGATTACATGCAGGGCTTTGCTTTGAGTTGCACCCTACAGCCCTGCTTCTTCGGGTTCTAAAGGGGAAACGGGGAGGTGGGAAGGACACAAACATGTACTGGCTTTTAAAGAACCAAATATCTTTCTATTGTATGGGTTGGGAACTGTTTTTGTTCACATACTTCATCACAGATAATTGGTCGTATAAAGTCGTATAAAGTCTTCATAACTTTCCCAATAAACTGTCTCCTCAGGCTTGTGAAATATGCATTTCGAATATGCATACTTTCTTTAGCCGTGGCAATTGAAGACTAATAATAAATATAGATCCGTCACCACTTGCAGTTACATAATAATTTTGGCGAAGGACTGAGAAAACAACTGATTTATTTTATTCATCAGCAGGAGGTTTCCAGGCGAATACAAAGAAAAAACAAAGAGAGTTTGTTGAATATATGGCAAAAAGGCTATCATGTATTAATTTACTAGCATTGTGTTATGTTGCGCCAAAAGTATATGGGTAATGAGAAACTGGAAATTCACAGAAGTTCTCGCAAGAATTGTTTATCGATGGGTTTTGGTTTAATAATGTTGCTGTCGTGATCCTTGAGAGAAAATGACAATGTAATGTTGCAACTATCTACTTGATGGATTAATATTTCCTCAAAAAGTTAAAATTTGAAATGCCCAACATTAAGGATAGAGAGTGTATAATTTTGTATTTACAAGGACAGGCACTTAAGTTCTGTTTACTGGAATTGGTGTACCTCCTATGACGTGTAGCATGACTTGGATACAAAACACAATGGGGATATCATACCATCATAAAAATTTCTATAAAATGCATATCAAGATAGGAAGAGGCAGTTACCAAAGGAATTCATATGGCTTGCTGTGGGAATCTGCAGTTCAGTGCTTCGATTTTGGAGTAATTAGCCAATAGATAGAACTATCATTATCGGTCATGGTATGATATACAGTGAAGGCTAGAGTCTGCATGAGGATTCATCTTGGCTGTCATTCATATACGTCGGATCTATGGGTTTTTTAGCACATCTTGTCTCTGCACATTTTTTATATTTTGAAGTCAAAATACATGTCAAGTGAATGTGTCATGAGGCCTTTTTATCATGATTTTTTTTTTTAAAAACTTACCCTGGTGTCAATTAAAGAGTTAACACTTGTTTTCTATCTCTCTTCACTGTTTATGAAGGAAAGTGGACAAAGTCATGCTGATGGTGGAAAAGCGCATCACAATTGGATAGTATCACTATTTGAATCTCAATGGAGTAGCATTCAAATGGTTGTGCTGAGGGAAATATTTCTATCTGCTGTTCGTGGTGGAGATCCTCTTACTGCATGGAGTGCAGCGGCTCGTCTTCTTAGATCCTATTATCCTCTTATTACACCTGCTGGACAAAATGGTCTTGCAAGTGCACTTTCAAACGCATCACAAAGACTTCCCTCAGGAACTCGCTGTGCTGATCCTGCATTACCTTTTATAAGGTATTGCTTGTGAACTATAGTGAATCTTCTGATGTGATGGAGATTCTGATATTTGCTATTAAAGAGTAGTCTGTCTCTTCATATTAAGCAAATGTTTCAGCTCATCTGTTTTTTTTCATCTTCTTTCAAAGCTGGTAAATCTTCTTCCCCTCATTTATAGAGGTAGGGATGCAGGAAGTTGGTATCTTATTCTTTGACACCCATTTGCCAGTTGTTATATTGAACTTTGTGGTTCCAAATACCTGAGCTTCAAAGTAGGACAATAGAGTGTTTTGTACACGGAAACCATGTCAATCACCTAGCCTTGTTTTGCACTTTGTATATCATAGATGTTAGATGGTACACTGTAAAAGCTTATTCTCTATTTATTTCACTGGGACTGGAAGGTTGTGGTAATATTGCCATTCTCGGGGACAGGTTATCCTATGCCAGGTGGGGAACTTTGGGTCCTTGTACAATATGTCATTGGTGTCTAATTTTCACAACATTTTGTATTTACCTGTGTTTGGTGTAATATGATGCTGCAAAAGAAGTGTTTCTTATATCGTTTTCTTAAATGTCGCTAACTTGTCAAAGAAGGGTTTTTGATTTATTTGTATGTTTGGTGTCAAGAGAAATGTTCCTTTTTGTATAGATATCTGGATTGATTTTTGTGTATAATTAATGCTTTACCTTCTGTAAAGATGGATACAGTTTCAATGTGACATGAAATTAAATGATTTGTGTTGTCAAAAGAAATTTTTTCGCTGGCTTGTGTATGTGCTAGACCATTAGCAGTTGATGAAAGATATAAGTTGTATGCCAGTGGTGGACTCTTCTTGTGCCTAAGTTGAGTGCGGGGAAGTTTGAAAGGCAGACTATCAGGACAGAGTAGCTAACCTAATGATCTGTAGCAGCTATTTTCCTACTCCTGGTGGCTATGTTGGAGAGGAGGAATTAAGATGAGATGTATAAATACAAAAAAAGGAGGTGAAATATCATCTGAATTGTGATTCTAGATTTTATATCAGGATGGTGAAAAAATTCCAAAGGGTATGTCTAGCTTTATCTTGGTAGTGTCTGCTGTCCAGCTTAGGTTTGTCATTTTTGGTCATTTTACTATCTCTGATGAAGAAAAGGAAACGAATGGTATTTCTATAAAGGATATCTTTTGATAGTCTACATGGATCTTTTGATATTGTTTGCTTTCCTAAATTCCTATTTTGTGATTCTATTTGTGGGTTGCTTATGTTGCCACTCACTAGATACTAGGAAGTGTTTGGTTCTTCTCTTGAAGCGTTATATAATCTTTTATTATGTATGAGATGATCAAAGGAGGAATAGGTAGAGTAAATGAACTGAGCTTACCAATTCAGAAAGATGTACTGATACGGTAGCTGTCTTTCCTGCCCTCCACTCTTCATTTTTTTCAGTTTCTAAAATTTGGAGTTAGATGTTCTAAGTTGAATCAGAAGTATGTTGGCAATGCTGGTATTACTTCAGGATTTAATGTATTACACACTGCTAACCAGATCAGGCTTGAAAGATGCTCAAATTGCTGTCTTAAGACTGGTGTTACTTCAGGGTTTATTGTATTTCACACTGCTAACTAGATCAGGCTTGAAAGATGCTCAAATTGCCATTTTTAAGTCCAATACATGTATTGACCACATCTTCAGCATATAATTAGGAGTTTACTGATAAGCTCATGAAGAATCAGAACTGTTCTAATCCCTATAAGTATAACCTTTTCTTTATCATAAGAATTATTCTTTTGATGTATGCCAGTATTTAACCTACTATTATTAATGACTGTAAACTTGCAAAAGTTGATTGGAATTTTTTTCACTAGTCTCCTCAGAAAGCAGTAAATTTAATCTGATTCAATCTTCATAATTCCCTCAAACTTTACAATTATTATTTTTGCAGTTTCAGAATGATCTTTCCGCACACTGATACTGGATTTTATGGTGTCTGCAGTTGCACTTATTTCTTTCCGCATACTTATACTTTTCTGGTTTTATGGTGTCTGCAATTGCTGACCTTATTATCAGAGCAGTTTTCCACAAAAGCCTAATTTTCCTTTCCTCAATATATATGCTCCCAGGTTGCATTCTTTTCCACTTCATTCCTCCCAACAGGACATAGTAAAGCGTAATCATGGGAGAGATGATTGGTGGGCAGGGTCTGCTCCTTCAGGACCTTTTATTTATACACCTTTCAGCAAAGGGGAGCCAAGTCAAAGCAGTAAGCAGGAGCTGGTTTGGGTTGTAGGTGAAGCAGTACAAGTGTTCGTTGAGTTGGCAAATCCTTGTGGTTTTGATTTGAAGGTGGATAGTATATATCTGTCTGTTAATTCTGGGAATTTTGATGCTTTTCCCATCAGTGTTAGTCTGCCTCCTAATTCTTCCAAAGTGATTGCATTATCTGGAATTCCTACTGAAGTAGGTTCATTAAAAATTCCAGGATGCATTGTTCATTGTTTTGGTGTTATCACTGAACATTATTTTAAAGATGTGGATAATCTTCTAGTGGGAGCGGCTCAAGGACTTGTGTTGTCTGACCCTTTCCGCTGTTGTGGGTCACCAAAGTTGAAAAATGTGACGGTCCCAAATATTTCAGTGGTCCCTCCGTTGCCATTGCTTATATCGTGTGTTGTGGGTTGTGATGGTGCTATAATTTTATATGAAGGAGAGATTCGTGAAGTACAGATAAGTGTGGCCAATGCAGGCACAGTTCCAATAGAGCAAGCCCACATCTCATTATCTGGGAAAAATCAAGACTCAATCCAGTCAATTGCTTATGAAACCTTGAAGTCTTCCCTTCCTTTGAAACCCGGTGCTGAAGTGAGAATACCTGTTACTTTAAAGGCTTGGCAGCTTGGATTTTTGGATCCGGATGCTGCTTCTAGTAAGAACATATCTGGAAGCACTGGAAAGCAAGTCAAGGATGGATGCAGTCCTGTGCTTCTGATCCACTATGCAGGTGAGCATTCAACTTCTGATTGTTGCAGGTTATGTGATAGACTAGGAAAATGAAGCACTTTGAACTTGGATGCTGCATACTGATTTTACGATTTGGACATTTGTCAGTGCAACAAGGACGGAAATCCTGCACTCTCCGGGAGCCCCTCTTTTTTGTGTTGCTTTCCCAACAATTATGTGTGGTCCTGTTTTTTCTTTGTTTCCATATGAGTCAGCATGTAGGGATGTACACAATGCATGCTGATTTGGATATGGAGGTTAATATCTCTATTCTTTTTAATTTTCTTGCATAGCCACTTGTTTTTGCAATCTGAAAGGGTCAAGGCTGGTACTGAGCTTCTGCACCAACACGAGATGAATCATTTTTTTTTAGGATACAATTAAGAGAGATTAAATGTTAGGGACCAAATCAACTATTGACCATGAAATTGGGAGCAGAGATAGAAATTGCGCTGGGTGTACATGGAATATTTCTGTATAATGCTGGGAAACAACGTAAAATGATGAAAGTGTAGGATGTCAATTAGTTGGTGGCTATCAGTGACATGATTGGGTGCAGAAGAGTCTTAGTAAGAGAGGAATGTTCAACGTGGGATGAGATTTTATTTGTTTTCACTTTTCGTTTTGTTTCTGAAATGTATTAGCCTCATGCTTTAGTCAAAGACATTTGACGTTCATGATTTAGACTATTGTTGACCCGCCAATATTTAGTTATGATTTATTGCCTTTTGGATTCTTTAATTGGTGTTCAGTTGGATTTCATGTAAATCTATTTGTATTGCCTAATGATCTGCTACTCTTATTGTGCATTAACTCATCCTGAATGTTTAGATTCCTTAGCTGGTATTTTGGGTTGGGTTGCATAAAATTTCTTCTATTTTGGGTTGGGTTGCATAAAATTTCTTCTATATTGATTGATCTACTTCTCTTATCAGGTCCACTCGCTTATTCTGGAGATGCATCAACAAATGGAACTATTCCTCCTGGAAGGCGCTTGGTCGTTCCCCTTAACATATGTGTTTCTCAGGGGTTATCTCTTGTGAAGGCTCGTTTGTTATCAATGGAGATCCCTGCTCACGTTGGTGAGGATCATTCAAAAGTTCAAGTGGAAACTAGTTCTGTTGAAGGATCCCCTCGTACTGATAGGTTCATGAAAATTGATCCTTACAGAGGAAGTTGGGGTCTGCGTTTCCTCGAGCTTGAGTTGTCCAATCCGACTGATGTTGTCTTTGAGATTGGTGTGTCTGTCAATATGGAGGATTCTAACAATGAGGAGAATCCTGAGTATGATTATCCTAAGACTAGGATTGACAGAGATTACACTGCCAGGGTGCTAATACCATTAGAACATTTTAAGTTACCTGTTCTTGATGGTACTTTCCTGGTTAAGGAGTCCCAAATGAATAGGATCGCTAGTAGAAAATCGAGCTTCTCTGAGAAAAGTAGCAAAGCTGAATTTAATGCTTCCATCAAAAATTTAATTTCTAAAATCAAAGTCAGGTGGCAATCTGGCCGAAACAATTCAGGAGAACTAAACATAAAAGATGCAATACAGTCTGCTCTTCAATCATCCGTGATGGATGTATTACTACCAGATCCATTGACCTTTGGGTTTAGGTGTGGCAATAATACTTTACAAGATTTTGCTGAACTTAATTTGGATGAAGAATCTGATATTCAGGGTGCACGTAAAGATTCAGTAAGAGCTCATGACATGACACCAATAGAAGTGCTGGTACGCAATAATACCAAGGAAATGATTAAAGTCAGTCTTAGTATCACATGCAGAGATATAGCTGGGGAGAACTGCGTAGAGGGTGATAAAGCAACAGTGCTATGGGCAGGTGCTATTCTATAACATTACTTGTCTCCATTTCCATGTTCTTTTTTAAGTTGAAATACCACTATAATTTTTTATCTGCATATGTATCATTTCAACATTTGCCGAGTACTTGGCTATGAGTTTTTATTGCAAATATAGTGCTATTTCTGTAACAACATACCTAGTGTAGTCCCACAAGTGGTGTTTGGGGAAGGTGAGATGTACGCAGACATTACTCCTACCTTTGTGGGGTAGAATGGTTGTTTCCGATAGATCCTCGGCTCAAGGAAGAAAAATTTCTTAACAGGTCTGCAGAGAGAAAGAGTAAGAAAAGCTATGATGAAAATATTGAAGACAGAAAAGTACTAACAACAAAGTTAGTAAAGAAAATCAAAACAGAAACAGTAAAGAAAATCAAAATAAGAAACAACAGCAAAAACAGTAAAGATAGCCAATGTAAGAAACAACATTAGTAATAAAATAGAGGAATAAGGTAATGCTAGCATAATAGTAATAATACTGGTAATCTATAAGGTAATGCTAGCATAATATTAATAATACTGGTAAGGGAGGCCAGAACCATGCTCTACCATTCTGTAAATTCAATATTTATCTTGGATTAGTCTCATCAGTGAGGAAAGGTTTCATTATCTACCTTGTTTTTTTTTTTGCTAATGGAGGCTACCTTCACTGGACAAAATTAAGAGAGCAACTACACTCATGATGTTTAATTAATTTGAAGACCTATCTTACTCTTGATCTGATATGTGTATTGACCTTTCTTGGTCTTTTTTAGGTGTTCTGAGTAGTGTCACCATGGAGGTACCTCCACTGAAGGAATATAGACATTCGTTCTCCTTGTATTTCCTGGTTCCAGGTGAGTACACATTATTAGCTGCTGCTGTGATTGATGATGCTAATGAAATGCTCCGAGCCAGAGCGAGAGCTAATTCATGTGATGAGCCCATATTTTGTCGTGGACCACCGTTCCATATCCGAGTGAATGGGACTATTTAATGTCCTTGTTGAAGTGTCCATAGTTTACTAAATCAGGTGAAATGAGCCATTATTATTTGTAGAGTATCCCTTGTTTCTTGCACTTTGACATTTCTTGTCATTCCTCTTTATGAAGAGTTTCATTGTGCTTAGGAGAAAACTGCATAACTCAATTTCCAATTGATATACAATAGGATTCTAGAGTGATTGTAAATCTGTACCGTACAATGGAAGAAGAGCTTGACATTTTTCCCTGCAGTTGACAGCTTTATGATTTTGTTGCCTATTGAGTTGCTTTGGTGTTAAAAGTGGATGCTTCTACGATGAACTGTGGGCTAGTTGTATATTTTGTTCTTTTGGAGTAGGGTACTAAAGATTCTACCTGGTACCATGAAATATCATTTTTGATCCCACAGAATCTACACTGACTATTTGCTCTTCTATGCTGCCCATATTTTTTTGGCCAGATCAAAGTCTTGAAAAGAGAAGTGAGCAGAAGAAGCTTATTCTTCTATTCTGTTTTCTGCTATTAACCTTTCCCTGTTGTCTGCTTCTTGTTTAGCACCAACTTACATCAAATATGTTTCGATTTTTCATAATTCGTTAATGGCATATCCTTTTTCTTCTTACTACCTATTCCACTTGTTTCTCCATCTACTTAAACTTTCTTTTGTTTTGTGGTTTATCTAGTGTTGCATACATACTGTCTTCTATTGCAGCACACACATTTCCTTTTTCTTTTTTAAATCTGGGAGGAGGGGGTCTGATCCAATCTTCTTTTGTTCCTTCAATCCAATTGGCTGAGCAGTGAAGTTTACATTTTTTTTGGGGCATCATTAGTTTTATTTATTTTCTGATCTTTTTTTTTTTCAAAAAGAAATTCTAGATGACAGAATTTTTCGTCCTTCATCTCTAGGTAATATATTCCACTGTCTCATTTAATGTTCCACTGTCTTTCACATTTTAGTAGTCATTCATTTGATTAAAGGTTCTCCATGCTGGTCGCTTCAGTTCAAACTTGGGCTGGCAAAAAATGGGTAATATATGTGGTTATTTATCCAAATTAATCTATTTCAATGGGTTGGATATCTGATGTTTTAGAAATGGGCTAAGTGTGAGTCAATCCATATTATCTATTTAAAATATGCATAATTTAATGGGTAAAATAGATAAAACCTACAAGATACACATGTACTATTATATCTGTAATGGATAAAAAATTGAGCAATATGTTTCTTGTATTATATCTGTAATGGTTAAAAAATGGAGCAATATATTTCTTGGAAGCACTATTAAGTAGCTCATGAAATCAACATCTTTGAAGTAGTTCTGGATAATTCATATTATTTGTTGGGTAACTCATTTTTAATCTGTATCAAATATGAATGAGTCAGGTATTATTTAACTTATTTTCGACCTGCTCATTTATCACTCCTACATATAAATATTCATTTAATGTTGCTGGGGTCAACTAGTAAATAATTTGCTCGAAAAAACTGATGAAAGATGCCAATTTAAAAATCAAAGATGTAAGAAAGAGATATAAACAAACCGCAGCCGTTTTGAACTATTGAATCAAACTCTTGACCTACTGCTTAAATGCATTGACTGTGCAACCCTCAAGTCACATGTCCTAGCACTAATCAAGTGGACCAATCCCTTGGTGCTCTTATTTGAACAAAATAACAAACGTGTGACTTTTTGATCATTGCAGTATTTATCAATGACTAGAGTCATTGGTGATGGTGCCCATCCATGTAGGCGGCATCATTCCAGTCTGTTCATGAACAGTCTTAAACAATGGCGGCAATGTTTTGTAGATGCCAGCAACTTCTTTTAGGGCACTTCCACCACCTTCTGGCGCATTTGCCTCATGAGATCCTCCATTTGTCCAAATGCTGATTTTGGGTTGTAGGCCACGAATAGCCTCACCATTTATCTTGGCAAGTTCTTGAAACATCCCACCACTAATCATTAGGTAATCCCGTAGGGCACCATAGTTTCCACCCAAAGCTTCTAAGAGAGTTTGCAAATACATGCCTTGAGCTTCTGCTAGAGCTTTAAGTCCTTCTGCTTCCTTCACTTTTGCATACAAATCTCCATCGATGATCTGTTTGCGTCTGTAGAAATCAGCCTCCGCAGTAGCTTTCTGTGCTTCTGCTTCTTTCTCCTTTTCGTAGAGAAATGCTTCTGCTTCTTTTTGTTTCTTGTATAGCTCCCAATTTGCCTCTTGCACCTTTTAGACCAATGAGGCATTAGAAGCTTCAAAGTTAGGGACTTCTTTTGTAACTTAAGTTATATGTAAAAAGTATTCACAATCAGGTCATATTTAAGTAGAGGTTAAATCATTTTAATGTTGTCAAAGGAGGCATTAGTCTAACCTTAGTTTCATACTCAACGCTAGCTTTGCTCAAGAACTCAGCCTTAAGTTTCTCTGTCATGGCTAAAGCATTCATTCTCTCTACTTCCTTCTGCAACTCAGCATCCCTCAGAGCCACTGCTTTCTCTGCCTCCACCTCTGCCACTTGTGCTTCTTTAGCCCACCCTGCTTTCTTCTTTGCCAACACTGCATTTGCTTCAGCAACTTCTGCTTCTCTGTGGTTTTCATAAACCTTCACTTCTGTCTTCACTTTTATCTCCTCTTTCTTCCCTTCTCCTTCCCTTTGCGTCGATATAATCCTCGTTTCCGCATCGATCTTCGCAGCATTCTGTAGTGTTTGTCCTAACCTCAGCTTCGCTCCGATCTCTCCTTTCATTCTGGCTTCCGCGACGTCTATTTTCGCTTGATTTGCAGCTTCCATTTGAGTCTTTTGACCCAGGTAGGAGAAGTACTCGTGTCCTCGAACATCAACGAGCTGTTTTACGTTTGCATTGTAGATTAAGAGCCCGAATTGGTTTAGTTCTAGCTGCACTTTCTCGAATACTTCTTTTTTGAACTCTTTGGTTCCTTTGAATATCTCTTCCATTGTCATTGATGCAGCAAGAACTCGAGTTTCTCCTTCAATGATACCTTGAAAAAGGGGGAATATAACCAAATTAATTATAAACACCATGGGGTGTGGATTCACGGTCAATGAAGTAAATGAAAATTATAAAGTTATGTGAGTCCAAAGTTCAAATTTCAATCAAGGCAAAAAACATGTCAGGCAATTTCTTCTCACTGCCCAAGTTTTGGTTGACAGAGTTATTAAGTACCTATATTAGTGGAGATAATATGCTCAGTGAAATAGTCAATGTGTAACCGAAACTAGTTCGGAACACCACCAGTATAAAAACTGATATCTTGAATAGGGAAATTACCAAATTCAACATAGCAACCAACGGCGTGATTTAGAGGTCAATGAGCTGGCATAAAAAATATATGAGAAGCTAGAGCTAAAATCCTAGTAGAGGAAAAAAGTTGTATCTAAACTTGGTGGGGAGAGTTAGGTGGTCTCAATACTGAGAGAGATAATAGTATCTATTTATCCTGTGAAACAGTTGAGTTAAGCAGTTAAGTCATCATCGTTATATAACAAAAAAAAAAAAAGAAAGAAGGTGGGGAGGGGGAGAGGGCATACCTTGAACAAGATCTTTGACATGGTTTGAGAGTTTGTCATGTGGAGAGATGAGCTTTGCATACTTGAAGAGGCTGGCTTCATCATCAAGTCTAGGACCAACTGTGAATACTGCTGGAAGAAGAAAAGGGAGCTTTTCAGCACTCATAGCTTGGACTTCAAATGTGTAATTCACAGGGGAAACATCAAACTTTGTCCATGATTGTCCTGGAAGTACCCATGCTTTCTTTGTTATATTTATATCATTGATCCCTAACCCTGTGATCACCAAGTACTCTGATGCACTTGCAACCCTATACATTTTTGGGGTGGATTATTAGTGGTGGTCCAGGTTTCAATAAAGAACACTAGAATTAGCTACGAATTCAGTCGCTAAATAGAACTTTTTGATAATATGGGGCTAATTTGAGAGTATATATATGCTGAAGTTTGCTATGAATGTGTCAAATATGAACACACCACTGACTGAACATTGTTTTAGAAAATAAACTTCTGAAATTTCCAAGTAATGCAAGCCGTCTACCACAAGATGTACATTAAGATATTGAAAAAGTAATTGTCAGACTTTTAATATAATACACTATATAGACTTTAGAAAACTATTGACCTATGACATTTTAGATAACGTTTTACGATCAAACTTCTTTTATAACATCATTTTCTATAATTTTATTATATTTTTCATGAAACTGGTCTGTCTTTATGTGATATTATAATAGATATTCTTTATAATAGCTTTCGCTTTTTTTTTAATAATTATATTTTGGTTCCAATCAATGTGAAAAATGAAGATTGTTCTCCAGCCACACATTACATCATATTGAGTCCCAAACCAACGATATTGTCATCAAGATAGTATGTATATATATAATAAATAATTAAAGCTGTACTGCAGTTTCATAGCAATTGCGTAATTATTATCAACGCTAGGAAAAAGTGGTAACGTGTATATTTAGCTCACCAACTTCTGATTTTATTTTACAAATTATTGTAAAAAAAATTGTATATTATTATTATACATCAAATTTTATTTTAATGCTTTGTAGGTTGATCATCGCCAAAAACAAAAAAAGACTATACATAAGAGTCATCTTAGATAAGAGTTAATTGCTACAATGAAGAACGTGTTTCTATTAAATTTTATCTTTACTATTATGAGCTGTAATAGTTAAAATTTTTATGATTTTAAAATAAAATTTTAATAATTGTAATTGGTGTTCTTTTATATTATGAAAAGACTTCATTGACCGGATATAGTCATTAAAAAGTTGCATGAGTTGTCAAGTATTATACATTGCTACCTGCCATTATCAATTACGATCATCTATCACTCGCAATCATCGTTGCAGTAAATCACTATAATCGGTTGTCATCAAGACTTAGCCATCATTTAATAATATTCATTACCATCAATCACCATTTCATTTATTGATTACCAGTGAATATGATTTGCGCTCCACGCAATTATAAAGAAAAATATATTATTAAATAGTGGAGTATTTTTTATAAAGTGAAGAATTCTTATTTTTCATAAGATTTTCTATTACGTACATAGAGTGATAAGTAATGATAAATTTTTTCTCCTGACGATAAATATTGATTGGTAATTAATTAAACAATCTAATCGAAAAAAATACAATTTGTAGAGTATGATCTTAAAATAACATATACGACAAAAACTTCTAAGGATGTTATACATATGAACTTCAAATTTATGTCTAATCTATTTTACTTGATAATGACTCTCTAGTAATCATTTTCATATTGCATTATAAATATTCATCCCAAAAGTAGAACTTTCTTATAACAATTAAAAAATACAAATAGTAAAGTTACTTTAATTTTCTATAAAGAAGACCGAAGTTATATCGAATCTTTTAACTCTTACACTTTAATAGACAAATAAAGTGGTAAAGACTATTAAGAGAAAAAGAAGATCACGCAAATAAAGGCTCAAAAAGGATCATACTAAGCAAGTGTGCCCGTATATTCCTATCAAAATGAAGACAATTATGTAAGTCAACTGAATTACAGCTAAAATTGATTAAAAAATAAACATAAATGAAAAATAACAAAGTGGATAATGAAAAGTATAGTATAAAGCCTATAAAATGCTAAGAGATAGTGGATAATGAAAATATAACCCTATAAAAATTAGGGGATTATATAGCAACGAGAAAAAAAATATTATTATGGAAAGTATATTTAATTTAAACTTTTCAAAATGGTTAGTTTTGCAAGCTATATTTTTTATATAAAACGTGAAAATTTGAGTAATTAAAATGTGAAACTGATTTAGGTCATCTATAATATAAAAACAGACTTTAACTTCTTTTTTTTGGTCATAGAAATATGTATCACATAATAACCAATAACAATCATGCTCGTCTTAAAAGAAAACATAATAACTAAAGGTTAACTTCTTGAAATTGATTAATATGAGACGAAAAAATATAAAAGAAAATAATATAACTACATAAACACTATACTTTACTGCCTAAAAGATTTGTTGTCACTATTTTTATTTATTTCAAAAAGAAAAAAAGATGAGGATATAAAGATAAAAAAGCACCTCAATCCATCAAAGCTATTTGTTTTTCAACTAAAAATATAAATCAAACTCAATTAATTTCATTTCCCGTCCTTCCATTGCCATTGGAAGATTGTTCGCAGTAGAATCCCCGACTTTCATATCCTTCTCCTCTTGAATAGTATCCATCATTCAAGTTCTACATAAATTTTGAGAGCTTATAAAGAGGCCATGGTATGAACTTTGATATGCCAAAAAAATAAAGTCCTTTGTATGAGTGGGTAATCAAAAACTTGAAAAGCGACTCCATCTATCTAGCAAATAATCTTTCACATAAACAATTGATGCGGTGTTATTACTGTTAAATGTTGGTATATAAAAATTAATAATATTAAAAGAAACTCAAATCCAACAAATACACAGGTCGATCAACCGCAAAAAATAATAAATCTAAATCAATAAGATATGAGAAAATATTATAAACACAAAAGGAATAAAGAAATATCAAAAATTAGGGAGAAAGGATCTGTGTTATGGGAAGAAGAGAGAAATGTCATAACTCAAATTCAGCAAATACACAGGCCGATCAACCTGCAAAAAATAATAAATCTAAAATCTATAAGATATGAGAAATTATTATAAACACATAAGGAATAAAGACACACTAAAAACTAAGAAAATAGGGAGGGGGAAAGGATCTGTATTATGGGAAGAAGAGAGAAAGGTCATAACTCAGTAGAGTTAATAGAGAATGTATGTCAATCTGGAGGATTAATGACATATCGGTTACATAAGATATTTAAGGTATAACTATTTATGAATAAATGAGATAACTGCTAAAAATTGAGCAACTATTGAGATTCAAATCTGAATTTATAATATTTTCATAATTTTAATTTTTATTTAGGCTCATGGTGTGAATACTTTTGAAATCTGCATTAACTTACAAAAATTCATTATAAAAAAATAAAATAAAATAAAAAGAGATTTGAGTATAATATTACTTTCATAACAGTGACTACCTTGAGATATGTCATTATTACAAGACCATATATGAGATCTCTTATGTAAAGGAAGACCCAACACAATGGGTACCAATAATAATTTATTTTTTAAGCTCAGTGGTGTATATAATTTTGAAAACTGAACTTTATATACATAACTTTCAAAAAGAATAAGATAATTGTTTCTTTGTATACATAACTTTCAAAAGAATAAGATAACTGTTGGGATTCTTAACTTATCACATAAATTGAAAAAATTAGGAAAATATAAAAAAGAGAAAAAACTGGCAATGACTTGAGTAATTTATCAATCACTAAATGGGTAGAAAAAAATATTTCAAATAAAAAAAATATTCAAAAAAAAAAGGAGAAACGATAAATGCAAATGAAAGCTTTAGAAGTATGACACATAAGCACATCAATATCCTTCCTTTATATATGTATATAAATTTATTTTTATTTTATTTAGTGGAGGGTTAAAATAGTAATGCAACTTTGAAGTTAGGAATTTTTCACTTTTATTATATTTTAATTTAATTTATTTTTATTGTTATTTATTTAGTTTATTTAGTGGAGCTTGTTTAATGATATAACATTAAATGACATTAATTAAATAAATGAAATAAAAAATAATTTTAAAATAAAAAAAATTAAAAAAAAGAAAAGAGAACGGAGGCATCAGGCATGCCACATAACTCTAAGTCTCCTTTATATATATATATATATATATTTATTTATTTATTTATTTATTATCTATAATCACCACAATATGGTGCCAACCATCGTTATTATTTAACCGCTATTAACTATTAGGGTCATCCACCACAATCACTAATAGCTATCACCAATTATCATCATCAATAATCATAGTAATCACTATGGGCAGCTAGTGTTAATCATTACCTATAATCATCACAAATTACTTTTCTCAGTCACCGCCATCAGCTAACATCATCCCAAATCAATACCTATATCTATTATCGCTAGCCATCACCAGTCGCCACTCTCAATTATATTTAACTCTGTAAAAATATTTTATTAATATAATATTAAATTAATTTAGTAAATTTTATAATTATTAATTTTTAAATATTAATAAATTTTATATATTCAAAAAATATTTTTAATTATTTAATATTTAAATCTTAATAAATCATCTTAAAACTCATACATGAGTATTCATAGTAACCTATACAGCATTACCATATTAAGCAGGAAATTACATTCAATAATCTTAAACTTTTAATCCTCTGTTTGTTTCATAAGTAAAACTTTAAAAATAAAAGTTAGAAATTTTATTTTTGGGACAAAATTTATTAAATTTGAAGTTACCATAGGACAAAGTATTCAAGAAACCCCATTATTCGGCTGACCCCAGTCTTCTTTGGATTATGCTTTCTTTAACAGTATATCTTTATCTAACTTTTTCTAGGCTAAAATTCAAAGTCTCCTTTTTTTTTTCGCTCCGATTTTTAATTTTTAAAGTCAAAATTTATAGGTAGCAATGTATAGTTTTATTATTCGTCTATAATAATAATCATAGTATTTTTTTGGGGTAAAAGTAATTATAGTATTGTTGCGATAGTTTCTTGGCTGTTGATTTTTAATATTATTTATTATTATTTGTACTTCGACAATCATATTATTATGTTATCACGTAGTGTTATGTTATTATCTATTATTCTTGTTATTATTTTCTATTTTTTGTATGTTTAATACTTTTTCTGGAATATTTTGTATGTTGTTTTGCTTGCACTGAGTGTCAATTGGAAACAGAGGCACAACCAGGATTAAAAGTTTGGAGATTTTAAATTTTAAGACAGTACAACGACATCAGGCTAATATGTATAATGAGTCTCAAACAAACGAACGAGTACGAGAAGATATATATATATGTAAGGAGGTTATAGACATGTTGATGTAGCATGCTTCTATGACCTCCATTCCTATTTATCTTTTTTGTGGTTTTTTTTTGATATTTTCTCTATTTTTTTCTCATTTATGTATCATGTTAAAAAACTTAAAAGTCACTCTTCTAACTCTTTTAACTATATTAAATATATTACATTAAACGAATATATATATATATATATCTTTGATCAAGAATTCTATTTATCTTTTCTTTCTTTTTCTTTTTTCCTTTTATTCTATTTTCATATTTTTGATATTTTTTCTACTTTTTTCTCATTTATGTGCCATGTTAAAAAAATTCAAAAGTCACTCTTTTAACTCTCTTAACTATATTAAATATACTACATTAAAAGAATATGTATGATCAAGAATTCTATTTATCTTTTCTCTTTCTTTTTTTTTAAAATTTTTCCCTTTTATTTTATTTATTCATTTTTTTAAATATTTTTTCTCATTTATGTGTCATGTTAAAAAAATCACTCTTTTAACTCGCTTAGCTCTCTCTCTCTCTCTCTCTCTCTCTCTCTATATATATATATATATATATATATATATATATATATATATATATATATTATAATTGTGGTATATAGGAGGATGATATGACATAGTTCTTTGGCAAAAATTTCTTTTTTTGCCTTTTTACCTCTCTTTCTACTTTCTTATTTTTTTTAATTGATCTTGGGAGATTTTTTTTCATTTATTGTGCTATATTATAAATCTCAAAAATCACTTCTTTAATCCTCTTAATCACCCATTGACAAATATTAATTACTGGTAACCTGTATAGAAGAGCAAAACTCCCTTTCTTATAAAAGTCTAAATTGCCTGTTTGGTGACCTTTAGCCAAAGTAACAGAAAATTTAATAAATACAATGATTTATTTTAGTGTAGTTAACATGCCAATTATGTGCTGCTTCATTTTCAGTTTCTAATAACCTTTCATTTTCAATTGTCTTTTCATCTTTCTGTACTAAATAAAGGAACTATATATATATATATACCTAAATCTGCAAAGGATCCACTGCATACGGATAAATGGCAAGTCCCCTCTGTTAGAATTAGATATGAGAAAAATAACTTTTAGTTAGACTATGTATAGGAAGAGGGATGAAGCTATCAATTGTATTTTGTTCATTTTTCCCCCCTCTTTAGTCTTAGCTGTAATAAATATATATATATATATATATATATATATATATATATATATATATATATTATGGTGTGTGACGAAATGAATATGCTGGGCAACCAATATTTCTTCTATATAATTCTTTGATATTATCAATCGTAATTCTCACTCAGCACTACTAGAAATAGAGATTTTTTTCACCGCAAATCAATGAAAAATTTGTGTTATAAAACATGATTTTCCTACTCATTTTCCACCGAACTTGTTCACTGGGAAAATGCATGGTGAGAAACAGTTTTCCACTGAAATAGTGGGAAATTCCATTAGCATTGAAATCTAACAATTTAGCATTGAAATCTAACAATTCTAACAATAACATTAACATGAATATAATAATTTAACAAATATAATAACAATGAAATCTAATAATTTATCCTAGAATCTAACAATTCTAACAATTTAACAATGAAATCTAACAATTTAGCATTGAAATCTAACAATAACATTAACAATATAATAATTTAACAATAACAATAATAATGAAAAATCTAACAATTTAACCTAAAATCTAACAATAAAAATTTCGTTGAAAAAATAAAAATCCTAACCTTGTTAATGGCAGTGGTTCGGGTACTAGAGCGTGGAAATGGCTTCACTGGTGGGGTGGGTACGCCTGGGAGGGAGGTGGGCGGACTGGATGGTGGGCTGCTATTGGGGTTGGGGCAGTGACTATCAGTTTTTTTTTAGAGAGAGAATGAGAGAAATGAGAAAGAAAGAGGGTCTGCTCAGATTATATTCAATAAACTGATGGACAGTGTCGGTTAGACCGTTGATTTTTTGGTCAAGATCAGGTCAACTTATTTAATTGAAAAACCGACACTGTCTGTTGATTGTTTTAATTAAATTTAAAAAATATTATCTTTGTATAAATAATTGTTATATAAAAAAACGATCTTGTCCATCAGCCACTTAAATTTTTTTAATATACATCAACCATGTCCGTCGATTATCTGTTTCGTGAAAAAATACGCGAAAAATAACGAGGGATAAACCGACGAACAGTTGTGAGTATAACAATAAATAACTAGAAAAGATTAAAAATGACATAAATCGACGGACAGAGTCGGTATTTCCTCCGTTTTTTGTGACCGACACTATCCATCGGTACCTTTTCGTCGATTTTTGACTTGTTTTTGTAGTGAAAAATGTCTGAACTTGGCATTGGGCAATCATATCAAACTTCAGATAAAAATGTATGATATTTCGCTTTTACAGTGTTAGACTTCATATGGAAATTTCTAAAGTTATACTTGAAGCGGATAAACTTACAAAAAAATTCAACTTCACGTAAAATTTAAAAGATCATTCACTCGAATGCCTCTATTTTGGGTTGTCTTAATTTTTGCCCCTCAAATTTTATAATCTTTAAATTTTTGCACTTCAACACTTTAAGTAACAAAAAACTGACCAAAAATATCCCTGACACCAAAAAAGATAAAAATTCGCAAAACAAAAATCATGCCTTACTCCTATTGAACTTATGTCGATTGAGACATAAATTTTATTTCAGAACCTTCGAATAAAGCAACAATTCTCTACATTTATACCTCACAACATAAAAATTCTCTAAATATATGTCCTGCTAATTAGATATTACGGAATTTATACGTTATAACATTAGGTCATAGTTAAAATATTTTAATTTATAATTTTTTATTAAATAATAAATAAAGATAAAAATTAAAAATTATTAATTTAAAAGAAAAAAAATTCAAAAATTACTTCAAAATAGGAAGAATTCCTACAAAAAGCTCGACCGAAAAGCATGTATTCGTGCACTTCGCCCTAATTGAGGTGAATCGGACTGATGGTCCAATTTGTAGGCCCACATTAGCATCCCAAGTCAAAAAAGTTACCATTTTCTTCTTTTTTGGAGCATTGTAATTCTAGGAGAATGAGCCCGCAACATATTCCCGCGCTTTTTCTTCCCCCACCAAATAAAATTTATATATTATTTTATACGAAATTAGTTAGGTAAGTTTGTCAATGTAAATAAAATATCATATTAATTTTATATATAAATAACTTATTTTTAATAAATTATCAAATATTATATTATTTATATAAAATTTAATATATGTATAACTCATATCAAAATTAGCTACCAAATAAACCCTAGATTTTCTTAATTAAAAAAAACAACAACTTTGTCTAGCTTGAAACAATGGAAGCCCATAACAGCACATAATCTAAGTACTGAATAGCATTGATACATGATTAGAGAAAAACAAAAATTCCAAATATTAATTAAGAAAGAGAAAGTTAAAAAAAATATTAATACAAAAAAAAAAAAACCTTTAATTATATAGGACAGTTAGCTTGCAACATTAAAATCTCTAATGTATTGATTGCTAACTATACTACCACAAGAAAAAAAAAAGCTACATGGCCCAAAATTTTAAAATCAATTTATTTTAATAAATATTTTTCTAAAAGTGCTTATGAAGTATTTTAAGTGAGAAAAAGTTTGTGATTGACAAATAAATTTAAAAAGCATTTTTGAGCAGAAATTATTGTTTGGCCAAACTTTTGAAAAGTATTTCTAAGTCTATCTTTCTCAAAGTGGTTTTTCAAATAAGTGTTTTTAGAGAGAAACTGCTTTTTTAAAATTTATGAAAAATAGCTTTTGCTACAACCTAAAAACACGTATTTTCTTCCAAAAACTTGGTCAAACACGTCATTTTTTTTAAAAAAAAACTTTTTATTTTAAAAAAATAAGCACTTTCTAAAAGCTTGATCACACAAATTATATATTTTGATGAAACTTTAAATTAAATTTAGACGTTAAGGTTATTGTCATTAATTATAAGTTAACTGTCACATACTAAAGTAGTGGAAATAATAGTTTATAGTCCTAAATTAATTAGTTCAAGACTATTTTTTGTCGAATTTAGTAGTAAAAATGGAAAATGTTATCCAATTCCACTCTTCGAAAACCAAACACTAGAGTTTTTTTTTTTTTTTCAAAAAAAAAAACATTAATAGAGCATTTGTGGAACATACTTAAATTTATCATTTTAGATTGTTGGAAACAAAAAAGTGTTCCTTAGATTCTGGGTATTGGACTTGCATCCCCAGGTTCACTAGGTTTCCCGGCAACCTTTCAATACTAAATGGGTAAAAGAATTTTTGTTCTATTAGATAATATAAAAACTCATAATAAGTGAAATTGGCATGTATAATAAAATAAAGCAGATTACTTGTTACAATATGTTAAAATATAATTTTTTTTTCATCCGATGTTTAGCGACCGTTGTTGAGTGGTAACTAATCTAGACACGTGTTAGCATAAAATCCATTAAAAGAGAAAGTATTATGAATTATGATTATTTTTTGATACACAAAGCTTGAATCGAAATGAGGGGAAGAAACATCTTAAAATACATTAATAAGTAGCCCTTGATATGGAGTCATTTTTTATAGGGAGTGTTTTATTTCCTAACATAAGATTTTCTGGCGCGAATCTGAATTAATCAGGCTATAAAACAGGTACCGCATACCAGATGAAACCAAACAAAAGAAAAACTGATCACATCTATTACTCTCTCTTTGTTGAATTGCTAGTGTAAACGCATATGCTTTTAATACTACTACATGATTTTGAACAGTTAAAACTCTCTTTTCCTTTCTCTCTCTGAGTATGTACAGAGTACACTTAACCTTTATCCAAGTTTCTCAGGGAGAGTTACTTTCCTTGTTCATAATTTTTCTAACATTTTGAAAGCCATTAAGGAACAAGAATCATTGAGATTTGAGACTCACCATCACAATGTTACCTAAATGGCCAATGCTACTTTCTCTTTTAACCATTTTCATCTTTTTCTCTTCCTTCACCTATGGAGGGGCTGAGTCTCCTTTTCAATCACCACCCATATCAGGTACTTACCTTTTCTTTCACTTTCCATGCTCAGAGTTCTCTTTTTTATGCATTTTTCAAGCTTCTTTGTTATTTTTGCTGATTAAATGGTGTTTTCAGGACTATCTGCTGAAGGTCCCAATGTTGCTGAGCCTCCAGTGCAGAGCTCATCACTTGTATTGGCTGCTAAAAGAACTTACAGAAAAGATCCTCTCAATGGTTTTAAGAGATATAATGGAGGATGGAACATCAATGACCGCCATTACTGGGCTGTAAGTGTATTCAAGATCTTACTTTTCTTGTAATTTACTACCTTACAGATCATGCCAAAACATATACTTGTAATGTAGGTAGAGAAACAGTTTCAACAGGGCAATGAATAAATCTCTGTTGATGTGATCATGGTGCTTCTCCAAAAGAATTTAAGTTACATACATCAATAGTGTAAAGATTTTTTTTCTTATATTGTAAAACATAAACAGTAATAGCAGGTTAATTTGTTGCCATTTCAACAGGTTACCTGATAAGAGCCGATAAGTCTTTTCTTTAAAACTATATATAAGTAAATTAGAATATTTCATTTCACAAAAACTGTACTAAGATTGTGCAGTAGAATGCATCAGAAAAGTAGGCAATGTTGTTTGTTATTCCTGCAATAAGTTAACAAAATTGTGTATGGGAAATCTTCCAGCTTCAATAGTTCTCTCAAGCTATAATTTTTTTCTGTGCAGTCTGTGGCATTTACAGCACTTCCGTTCTTTATCACCGCGCTGATCTGGTTTGTGATCTTTGGACTTTGCTTATTGCTCATCTGTCTCTGCTACCGTTGCTGTAAAAGAGAACCTTATGGATATTCTCCAACGGCTTACGCTCTTTCCCTCATATTCCTTGTGCTTTTTACCATTGCTGCAATGTATTCACTCTCTCTCCCTTCTCCTTAATGGATTTAACTTATAAACACTGACAATGTAAAGAAGTTTTTACACTATCAAAGTACTTTAATCTGTTGTAGCAGTTAACATGCCTTATTACCTATGAGTGACATGATAGTGTAAAACTTTTTAAAATACTGCTATTGTATATATAGAAATTGAACTCCAAACAATTCCCTATACACACAAATTTATGTGCTCTCTCTTTTGGAGTTTGGTTCTCATTTGCTTTTCAATGTGCAGCATTGGATGTGTCATTTTGTACACAGGCCAAGAAAAGTTTCACAACAGTACACTTAACACTTTGGACTATGTGGTGCATCAGGCAAATGTCACAGCTGATAATCTCATGAATGTGTCTGTTTATCTAGCAGCTGCCAAACAGCTCGCAGTGGATCGAATTCTGATCCCTGCTAATGTCCAAACAGACATTGATTACGTCCAAACGAAGATCACTTCTTCTGCTAGTACACTTGGCACTAAAACAGCTGACAATAAGGATGACATAGAACGCCTGATAGAATCAGTGTAAGTGAATGGCATTTCAAGATTGTTCATTCCATATCTTCAAAACTTATTGCACTTAATTTGCCACTGAAATTCCTGAGGCTACATATATGCAGGAGAGCTGCTCTTATCGTTCTATCTGCTGCTATGCTTCTTCTGACATTTCTTGGATTTGGTAAGATATCCTTGACTATCACATTAAATTATGCATACCTATAGAATTTTGAAGCAGTTCTTCATATGTTCATAATAAATATGCTCTGGTCCTTTCTCTTTCCAGTATTCTCAATGTTCGGCTTGCAGTTTTTTGTCTATATGTAAGTGTACATTTTGCGTTGCTGCACAGTTAGTCCCTTGCCTTTTGATTAATCCTTTTCCCATGTACTTCTTTGTGAAAGAAAGATCTCGTGTTCTATTTGTGCAGCTTGGTTATTTTTGGATGGATTCTCATCACTGGAACATTGATTTTGTGTGGGATATTTCTTGTTCTCCACAAGTAAGTTCTCTTTAAGTATTTCACCATTTTCATTGCTTCACTAAGCTGCTGAGAGGTAGCCAAGTCTTGGTGTTATGGATTCAACTTCTCCTTGAAACAGGATAAAACAGAGTTAACTTCTAACATATTGGATCTAATCATTTTAAGTACTAACTATATTCTTCTTTTCAACTGATGCCTTCTTTGGGTATCAGTATTATTAAAATGCTGCGTTAGAAAACTTAAGCTAACAGCCTCATCCTAGAGGTGATTAGCATGCAATAAGATTCGAATATCGTCTGCCTTTATAGGGAATTTGTGTGTTTATTCTTGTTCATCAGTCTCAGGGGCGAGTTGTAACTACTTGTCTAGATATACTGTCATGTCGAACCTTGTATAGATGTAAAACAGTGATGGTTTGATAGGTGTTTGTTGTAGAAGGTTAAGAACAATCAAGTAGTTGATCAATGAGTCCTTCTGATATCATCCATTTGGTGACGGCATATATTTAAGAACCATATGCCTTGTTTCTTGAAGTAACTTCGAAGGATCACATCAAGTATGATATTCATAGTCTTTACTTTCAAGTCACCTCTAAATTCAGTTTGCTAAACATCTCTAATTGTTCTTTGTTTAACGTCTCAGCGTGACTGCAGACACTTGTGTAGCAATGGATGAGTGGATCCAAAACCCCACTGCTCATACAGCTTTAGATGACATATTGCCTTGTGTGGACTATGCCACAGCACAAGACACCCTTACTAAAAGCAAGGAAGTGACTTATAACCTGGTTGATATCATCAACCAGGTTATTACAAATGTCTCTAACATCAATTTCTCTCCCAACTTTGCTCCCTTCTACTACAATCAATCAGGACCTGTGTTGCCAATCCTTTGCAATCTGTTTAATCCCGACTTAACTTCTCACAACTGTGGTCCTGCTGAAGTGGTCTTGGACAATGCAACTCAGGTATAACGTGCTGTACATGTTAAATTGCATTGATATAGTGAAAAATTTCATTATATTGTCAGTGTATATAACGTGAACTCAATCATATTCAATTTTTGCATCGTGAAGGTTTTGAACAGCTATGTCTGTCAAGTTTCTCCGAATGGGGTTTGTGTCACACCGGGACGTCTGACTCCAACCCTCTACAGCCAGATGGCTGCTGCTGTAAATGTGAGCTATGGATTGTACCATTATGGTCCATTCCTGGTTGACCTGCAAAATTGTGATTTTGTTAGGCAAACTTTTGGTGACATATATAATATACATTGTCCTGGTCTGCTGCAATACAGCAAACGAGTGTATGTTGGGCTAGTGATGGTAACTGTTGCAGTACTACTGTCTCTTACATTCTGGATAATATACGTGAGAGAGAGGCGCCACCGCGTCTATAAGAAAGAACCTATGTCCAAACTTGATGAAGGAGTTGAAATTGAAGGGGATAAACATACTCATGAAGGGTAATATGTTTCATATTGTGTCATAGTACTAGCTGAGAGATGTATTGTTTTTGTTGTAACTTGTATTGATTTTTCTTGTATATACTGAATCACTGATGGCTATTCAAAGAGCCTAAGGTGTACTTTATGCTGAGACTCCCAAAATTTTTAGGGATTGAACTATCATTATGTTGATCATAGCAAATACTGTAGATTGATGTTAGTGAACCAGCCATGATTGCGGATCTAGAATTTCAAATTTAGTGCTCTGGACCACGATACTGTTTACTTGGATTTCGGATAGATTATTTATTCATAACACAAATACATAATCTGGGTCAAAACTACTGAATTCTGACAAATTCCTTTAACTCAGACAGTAGATCCGCCCTGCATGAGAGTGCAGTAATGTTTGTCTTTTTTTTTTATGAATGATTATATGATCAATGAAGTGAATACAAACTTGAGTTAATATTTTAAATAGAGACAAAAAATGATAGATGATTTCTTTTCATCTAGCTAAGCTTTGATGGGCAAAATTAATCGTGACATGTGTTGGTGGAAGTTTGTAGGTACGCCCACAAAATAATCGAGATACGCAGAAACTGAGTTCGACCCTATCATTAGCCAGTTTCTTTGTTCTTTTTGTGGCCAACTAATGTTTGACAGGTTGGGCTAAAACAGGTACTAATTGCAAATTTGGCTTGAAGGATAATCATAGTCAAAAAGACTGTTAGATAACTAACTAATTTTATTCATTCTACAAATGTTGGCATAAACTATCCTATTAAATAAAGAGAAAAAAACTTTACAAAAAGAAAATCTCTTATTAGCCATCTGGCATACTATCTTTCATGTCCTTAACAAGTCAAAAACATGTTTTAAACCGCCTAATTATCATAATTAAAGCAAAATCTTAATTAAGAAGTACCTTCCAAAAGTTGGCGCGTAAACACTATCAGTAGGATTTAAATTATATATATTAGCGTAAACTGTTTGAATCGCTTATTTTTGGTACGTGAAATAAGAATAATAATTTTAAAATAATTTTATTCTACATATAATAAGTATTAGCTAAGACGGAATAAAATAATTTCATTCCAACCTATGAAATATTCTTATTTATTTCATCCCACATAACAAACGATTTTAGAGTTGACTTCTATTTTTCTTCTCGTCCTTCTTAAATTTGGTGGATAAAATTATCTGATACTTGATGAAGATGACATGTATCTCATTGAATTAATCAAGTTGTACGCAAGCTGATTACCTGAACACCACGATTATGAGAAGAAAAAAAATAAGCTCCTAAAAAAGTTTAAAAAGATGTGGAGGTATGATCATATTATAATACCTTAAGCAAGTTGACGTAGAGAATATATATACTATAATTGACATGATTTTTAATCAATAAACAAGTGTTCAGAAGCTTCATTGGTGCTCTATGTTATTCAAAATCTTAATTGAGTCTTAGAAGTGGAGCTATTCCTTGTTGACTCTCCATTTAATTAAAATTAACCCCAATAAGTATTTAATTTTAAAAAAATACAATATATTAGTAACTTTTCGAGCAGTACTTATGTCAACTTAACACCACATAGTTATTACACTAATCTGATCATGTTAGAATAATTATCATAGTAGCAAAATGATTGTCGTCAAAAATCAATTACTTATAATTTTTCCTCATTTTATTTTCTAGTTTACAGAAAATAATATTTTTTAATAACATATTCTACGATCAAACGGACAAGGTTATTTCGTCAAAAATAAGATCTCGATAATTAATTAAAATTAAAATTTAGATTTCAAATCTCACTTAAAAATAATCATTTATTTACAATCACCTACATTAAACAGATTTTATATCTCGAGAACTATATAATATATAGCTAAATTTAAATTATATTCATCTTTAGACATCATATTAGTTTTACTAGTAGAGAAAGTGAGAGCAAGTCAGCAATTACCAACAATATTCAAAATTAAATGTCCATAATATAACGTGACAAACAAGACAGGAAACTGAAAAAAGAAATATCTGTGAAGAATTTTGATAAAGCAACCCTAGTGTGTCCCAAAGGTTGGTTTATAATGTCAACACCAATATAATTTAAATAACACTTATTAAAGAACCAAAATGACCTAATTGCAACTTGTTTTTGGTAGTCACCTTTCTGTAGCCATCAAGATAGTGGCAGTGCACATGTTAAGTTTTTTTAAAACAATATTTTTACAATATTACAACTATTAAAAAGATTCTGGGAGAAATTTTAGTGGCCCAATTAATTAGTTATTTGAATTTTTATTTTTTTTTGGTGAGAATTTGATTCCCGTCCTGTAATTTTTCTCCTACCTTAAAAAAATTATGACTTTCATAAATTTTTGTTGTCTTTTTTTTTTTGGATAGCTATTTAGTAGATCATCCTTTTTTTAAATTTTAATTTTTATAATTGATGAACTTCTTTTTGCTAGTGACTGATTAAAATCCTTTTAAATAAACAAAAAATCTTGTGAGAAAATATAATATTAGACTACGATCTAAAATATTTTCAATATTAGACTGTTAACTAATATTTTTATTATTCCAAACTCTTAAGGATTTTATTTGTACAATTTTTAAAAAATAAAGAAAAATTTTAACTAATCAACCACGAACTACAAAATAGCTCTGATTCTACCAAAGAAGTTCACATTAAATGGAAAAATCCTCCTCCAAGAAAATTCAAGCTAAATTGTGACGGGGCTTATACAGCTTCGAAAGGTCAGGGAGTTTTGAGTCGAATTATTAAAAACTCGAGTGGAGATTGGATCATGGGGTTTTCCAAAAATTCAGGCCCACACTTACTATGGCGGAGTTAGAAGCCCTTGAATTAGGCCTTCAATTAGCGTACACTCACAAATATTTCCCCAGTAAAGTTGAGACAGACTCCACTGAAGTTATTGAATCGTTTAATTATGCTCACCCAATTTATGTTTTATGTGTTGAATCAGGTCACTCTTGAGGTCCTCCTTTGCGACATTTTCGGGATGCTAACAAAATAGCAGATATTTTGGCAAAAGAAGGTTCCAAGCTAACAAGTAACATGACAAATATCTTGCTCGCACCGTCATCGATATTGAATCAGCAACTGAAAGCAGATAATGAATGAGAAATAACTACTACGCTAGTTAATAGGTCTATAATCATTCTGTAATCATTGACTATAACAGTGGTCGTGTTTTATCTACTAATATTATGTAACTGCTTAAGTTTTATATATATAAATAAATAATCTCTTTATCCAAAAAAAAAAAAAAAACTTTGCAGCCCACGAGTAATTAATTATTGAAAAATTTCTCTAATATTATCGAGTTTTTGCGTCGATTGCCCCTAGTTTTGGGTAGTCTTTAATTTTTGTCTCTTAAATTGGTGGTCTTTAGTTTTTGTCATTTAGTGTTTTAAATAATAAAAATGGGACAAAAATAACCCTAATATTTTTTTAAAAAAAATCGTAAGTAAAAAAAGAAATTCGCAAAGCATAACTTAGCCCTAGAAGGCCGCAGTAAGCAGAAGTTCAATTGCATGAACTTTTGCTTATATGCACAATTCTCCTAATGACCTTGTGCCCCTAAGGCATAATGTCATGTTATTGAACTTGTGTCTATGGGCTGAAGTTCATGCCCTTTAGGCACAATTTCAATTGAATGAACTTTTGTCCTTTAAGCACAAGTTCATGTTACTTAATTTATGTCTGATAGATATAACTTCATGTTATTGAACTTCTACCCTTTAGGCACAGTTCATGTTACTTAATCTATGTCTGGTAGACATAATTTCATATTATTGAACTTCTGCCCTTTAGGCACAAGTTAATGTTACTTAATTTATGTATGGTAGACATAATTTCATGTTATTGAACTTGAAATTATGCCACATAAGGGGCAAAATTTCAATTGCATGAAATTCTGCCCTATAGGCACAATTTTAATTGCATGAGCTTCTGCTCTTTAGGCACAAGTTTGTGTTACTTAACTTATGTCTGGTAGACATAATTTCATATTATTGAACTTGTGCCTATGGATGGAAGCAGACACAAGTTCAATAATATGAATTTATGTCTATCAGGCAAAGTCATGTTACTTAACTTATGCCTACAGACATAAGGCATAATCTGTGCGGATTTATGCTTTTAAGGCATAACTTTGGGCAAAAACTTATGTCTTGTAATTTTTATTATTTTTTTTATGTTAAGGGCATTTTTGATTATTTTTTGTCACTTAAAATGTCGAAAGATAAAAATTAAAGACCAATTTAAAATAAGGGCATTTGTGCGATTGACCCCAAATGATACTTTCCAATATTAATTTTGGCATATAAAAGTTAACAATGAGAAAGAAAATACAAAAAAAAACATAATCTTTTTGGGGGGTTTAAGTTTGAATCATCTATACATGTTTTAAAAAAATGCATACTTTGTGTAAATTTAAAATTGAGAAATAAATTACCATTTATTAAGCATGATTTGGATAACCTTAAGAGTTATCCAAGCAACCCCTTGCAACCAAAGTTGTTGGTTGAGTGCAGTCTATACATCTTTCAAATACATTGGTTTAATCTCAATCCCAACACTTTGTTGCTTTGGTAATCTTTATCTCTTTGTCTCTGACTTCCTACCAATTAAATATTGTCTTTATAAATGGATAGCTTCCAACTTATCTGGATCCAATCCATTCCTCACTCTAATGGGATGTTTGGTATTCAACAATATAACATGATTTATATATTGGTGTTGATTAAGGTGTATATGTGAAAAAGTTAAAAGATAAAGTTAATTTTTTGGACTGTTAATAGATTTTTTTTAAGTAAAATTTTTAGAATAGTTTAGTATAATATTTTAAATAATTATTCTGAGAAATATCTAAATAATTTAGAAAGTTATACTGTAGTCTCTTTGATATTTGTTCTTATGATAAATTAGTTAATTTGTCCGCGCTTTGCGTGATCTTAAAAAACTTTTTGAAAGTTATAATTTAAATTTTTTTAATTATTCAAATACTAAAATAATCACAAAGTATATTTTGTGATATTTAATATTATTATTAGTTTTTCTTTCAAAAGATGATCTAAATAAATAAATTTATAACTTTAATCCATATGTATTTGTCAAAATAAATTTTCAAAAGTTAAAATAAACATCAAATTAAATCAAAGTGTTCTTTTATTGACAATAAAGACCAATTAAGTTTTACATTAAAAAAGTTTAAAGAAATGACTTTTTAATTTCTTAACATTTCATATTTAATATAATTAAAAGAGTTAAAAGAAATTATGGTTTGAAAAAACTCAATAGTCCCTTCTCTTCCTTTAAAACAAAACGTCTACCAACAACTAATATAAACAATTATTCAATTTGAAAGTATATCTAAAAGAACATACACAAAAAATATATTTTGAATGACTACATCTTCTAAGCTTATGTTGGAATATTATTTGAAATTTAACTTATACGAAAAAAGATATTAAAACACAAATTTCTACACTTTTTGTCGTTATACTAAAGAAAGAAAGATCTAAATATTGGTAAGGATAAATAAGAGGTCTCCTTACTACAACCAACCAAACAAAAAATTATATAAAAGGGGTTATATAGAACAAAAGCGGATAGGTACAATAGAATAGAGAAAAATATTAAAATACGACATAGACAGTAGCTTCCACATTAATATTATCTTTTTAATTTTTTGAAAAACAGACTATAAAACAAAATCCATTTGTATCAGAATGTTAATTTTTACAAGACATTTCTAAAATTTAAATACTTCTAATTTTGATGGACATCAAACGTCAGAAATAAGTTTTCACAAAATTTCCTTGCTCTTCTGGAGATGAAAGTTGCGGTGACTGCATCTCACACATAGCGTGTATGTCTTGTTCCTCCTCTTCCTGAAACTTCTTGTTCCCTTCCGGATTGCAGTGCAGATGCAGAAACCCTAGCCCCTTCTCTATCAATATTATATATATGTTTTAATAGATATGAAATTATATTCATCTCAAAAAAATTCTACCAACAAACTATAACAATGTGAATATGAGAATAATCTTTGTTTTACAATTTATTTATATAGATATACATGGAGAAAATACTATAAATTATCATAAAATTTATAAATTAAATATTTGGAGGTTCTGAAAGGAAAGGTTTGTGAGTTATTGAATTATTAAAGATATAGGTTATGAAAATAAAGAGGTGTGAGTTATGAAATAAAATTTTCAGCAAATATTTTAAGAGAAATATAAGAGAAAAAAGTCAAAAAAATGAGAAAAAGGATAAATACAAATCCTAGCCTATGAGACATGTCACCTCACTTTTCTATTACTTTACTTTATAATATATATAGATAGATTCCTATAATATTATATATACTAAAAGTTAAAATTGCATAAAAATAAATATTATTAGACCATTAAATATTTCACAAAGAATTATTTAGATGATGATGAAGGAGTAAACCTATTTATTATTTGAAGGGTATATTGATCTCTCAATATCTGGAGGCTCTCAATAATAGTTATTATTATTATTTATTATTTACATTTATTCTTATTCTTATTTATTATTATTATTTAGTAGTTATATTTATTTATTATTATTTATTTATTTATTTGAACTTTTTACTTTTTGGCTTCTCACTTATATAATAATAAATATATAATTACGATATGATATGATAAAATATTAATATTTAATTATGTGTTTTATTTAATTATGTGTTTAATTAAATTTTAATTTAGTGAAGGAGTAAAATGTTAATCTAACTTTTCCTTTTTGGCTTCCCACTTATATAATGATATGATATGATGATGATTTTTATATATTACATTTATTTTTATTTTATTTATTTATTTTATTTAGTGGAGGGTTAAAATGGTAATGCAACTTTGAAATTAGAAAATTTTCACTTTTATTATATTTTAATTTAATTTACTCTTATTGTTATTTATTTATTTTATGTAGTGGAGCTTGCTTAATGACATAACATTAAATGACATTAATTAAATAAATAAAATAAAAAAATAATTTTAAAATAAAAGAAAAATTCAAAAAACAAGAAAAAAGAAAAATAGGAATGGAGGCCTTAGAGGCATGCCACATCAACATGCCTCTAAATCTCCTTTATATATATATATATATATATATATTAATTGATGCTTAGGGGAGATATTTGTAAAAAGATTATAGAGTAGTCTAGATCTTGTTATATTTAGAGTCGTCACTACACACATATAAATAGGGGTGATCTTTATATTTATAAATAATCCAATCATTCCAATTCAAAAAGTCTTATTTCCTAACAAGTTCTCCTATTAAAAAATAATAGCGCATGCAAGAAGTGAAAATAGACTAATGCGAAAGCGGAGTTCATCCTGAAGAAGTCCATCTCATCCAATTTATTTGACCATATTATAATTCAATTTATTTCACCATATTATAAGGTGTAAATCGACTCATGAAATATGGAGGACCCCGGACCAGTTGTTCAATAAGAAGAATGAAGCTCAGCTACAGATATTGGAGAATGAATTGGCTAACACCACTCAAAGTATTTTTCTATTCCTGAGTATTTTTTGAAGATTAAGAACTTATATTCTGAGATCTCCTTATAAAATTCAGATGAGGCTATCTCTAAAGCACGGATGAGAAGAATTCTCTTTGTAGTTTGAGGTCAAAATATATCCCTTTTGTTACATCAATTCAAGAATGGCCCCAAAAATCATCCTTAGAGGAGTTTGAGAATTTATTATCATCACAGGAGTTACTAGCTAAGCAGATAGCTTGCATATAGATCAAAGAAGTGGAAGAAAAGTCTCTTGTAGCCAACAAAAGAAACTTTAAAAGAAAAATAAGAGAAAGGTCGCACTCTCAATTCTCGGGTGGTTCAAGCTCTCGTGAAAAGAATGAAGAGTTTTCTAACAATCATGATAAGAAACCTCTAAAATGTTACCGGTGCAAAAAAGTAGGACATATAAAAAGATATTGTTGAGTCAGAGAGAGCAATATGACTCAAACTGATGAAGCTGCAGAAGAAGACCGGGGAAGGTGTTTTGTAGCTACGACTCGAGCAATAGATGTCATGGCTTTAATCAATTTTAAAAGAGACTGAATGATGGATTCAGGATGTAGGCACCATCTCACCGAAGATGAATCTAAATTTTCTAACTTTTAAGAATATAATGATCGTGATGTCACTGTAACAACATATAATACATTTCATCACATGGAGAAGGAAGATAGTTTTGTCATCAACAAGAAGCAAGAAGATTTTGAAGACGTTTAGACTTGTGACGTGATAGTTGCTATCGACACTACTAAAAATATCACCAAAATCGAGGGAATAAAATCGACGGATAGAGTCGGTGTAAAAAATCTAGGGAAAATCGATTCAGTCCATCGGTTTTTGTTATTATTTTTATTTTTTAATTATTTTTTAAGAGAAATCGATGGACAGGGTAGGTTGTCCGTCGATTTTTTTCGCGCAAAAATCTGTGAAACTAATTTTTTTTTAAAATAATTAAAGAAAACCGACGTTGTCCCTCGGTTTTTTATTATTTTTAATAAAAATCAAGGGACAACATCGGTCTTTGAAGTGCAAAATTGAAGTTGAAGAGAATAAATAAAAATAAAGAAAAGATTTAATCAAAAAGCATTCATAGTTGAGTGATAAAATTATCTAATGTCATAGCAAATACACGGAGTTCGAATCTAAGTAGCTATATTATATATATATATATATATATATATATATATATATATATATATATATATATATATATATAAAACCGACGGACAAACCGACCCTGTCCCTCGGTATTTTATTAATTTATTAAAATCAACGGACTGGGTCGATTGTCCCTCAGTTTTAATTGACCACGTACATTGATTTCACTATTTCGATGAGCCAAATTACGACGGTAGTAAGTGCGTCGGTTTTGCTCAAAAAACCGACCCTGTCCGTCGGTTTTGCTCCTCATTTTTTGGGTAGTTTTTTGTAGTGCGAAGAAGCAAATCCTGAAATTGCAATGAAAGTCTGAACATGAAGGATGTTAAATTAAAACCCGAGCAAGCAGTGTGTGAAACTATATATATTAACGATGACCATTTTAGAGAAAACATTAAGAGAGATGAAGTAGAAATTGAAGTCTCTAATCAATCATCTACTGTGTTAAAAACAATCACTGGCTCAGAGCAAAGATGGACCGGGGGAGGAAAATGTGTTTATTTTTTGATCATGTTTTTTCTTTTTCTATAAATAACAATTTGGCCAAATTTTTTAAAAGACAAAAATACTTATTTTAGAAAGTTAAAATATTTGATCAATTTTTTTCGAAAAATAAATATTTTTAAGCATCGGCAGAAGTTTTATTTTAGAAGATGGAAGAGTAATTTTTTCCCCATAAATATAATGGAACCTTTGCAAAAGCACAAATGGTTGCTCCTGTTGCAAAAATAATTCTAAATTGATTAGCTAAACACAAAATATTTTCTCTTAGAATATCTTTTTAAAAGAGTATATTCTTTAATAAATATATTTTAAAATAAATATATTTTAAATTTTGATCTAAGGGGTCGTTTAGTAGAGTGTATAAGAATAATATTTAATAGGGTATATTAGTAATACTTGCATTAGTTTCATTGAGATTATTTTTTGTGCACTATTTAATTTATGTGTTAAAAATAACATTCATTCATAATTTTTTAAAACATTATTTATTTATAAAAGTACCTTCCACAAATAAAATAGAAAGGATGTGGGAAAAGTTTTGAGGGGTAATTGTGTTTTTACGATGATAGTGCATGCATTAAAACACATCGTCACAAATATCATAATTTTTCATGTATTAATTATACATAACATAATGCCTAAATAAAGTATATAACTAATGCAAGCATTAGTTATACATATATTGAAAAAATATACCAAATAAGATATTAATAATATATAAATTAATACATGCATTATTTATTTTTTTTATGCATCCTGCCAAATGACCCCTAACAAATTATAAGTTAGGCGGTAGCGGAAAAAAAAAAAAAAGCACCAATTTCAATACATTATGTGATAACTTGGTGTGGGAAATCCTTTTTTTCTTTTTTCATTTAACGATAATAATGGAGAAATAAAATTCTATTATGTTTAATTAAAAGTCTTAAATTTAAATTTTGGATGTGAAAGAATACAAATAGAGAGTGATTTTTTCTTAAAAAATTTTATACAATATAAATTTAAATTAATTAAAATTTGAATAAAAATATGGAACATCACATAAAAGAAAATAGTTAAGAGTTAGAAGAACAATTTTAATTTATGTTTCTGGTGCATAGTCTGTTTCATGTGACGTTACGCGCGTCTATATATTCGGTTTCCCCACATATGAAGCAAAGGGATAATGTAAAGCTTTTTTAAAAGATCAAACATATATTTTTATAAATTGCTACAAAAGTAAAGGTAAGTTGGTTTGGTTTAGGAGAAATCAAACCAAACCCTACTTTAAAGTCCAACTAAATTATTTAAATTTTGAACCAAGTTTAAGGGTGTTCACGTTTTGAGTAAAAATTGAACTAAATCAAAAAAATAAATTAAATTGATTGAATAAATTAGTTTTTATTTGGTTTGATTTAATTTCTGAATCGATAAATTATATATATATATATAATTTAAAAAAATAGCGCAGCATGTCATTTGTTTTGTGATTTACGATAATGCAATTGTGCGGCGGTGTTTCTAGAGAAGTTCAATTGAGGGAGATGATTGTTTTTGCCTCCATTGGTTTTTGTTTATTTTTGTGTTGGAGAGTTGAGTTGAGGAAGCAGGATTCATGTTTTGCAATTAAGTAACAAACTAACCAATATATTGCATTCAAGGCTATTGTTTTAAAAAAGTATTTACTTAATTTAATGCTTTAAAATTGTGTTAGATGTATAAAATTTTGGGTTGTTATCTTCTGTGGTGAAAAGGTTAAAACAACCAAATACAAGAAGTACTGTGTTATACCTAATGTAGGTGTTGTTTTGCTAGTTCTTCATGCAATGTACAAGTAACATTTGATCCACATACATATCAAATTATGGTTATTCTTTCATCTATTCATTATAGTAATGTATTTTCTTTATTGATTGTGTAGTCTTATTATTCATTTTTTGATTTTTCGTGTTTGATGAATAACCGAATAACCGAACCAAATCAAACTGATTTCAATAACAACCAAATCGATGATACATATTTTAGTTGGTTTGATTGATTTTAATAATTTTAAAATCGATTAATTTAATTTAATTTTGATTTTGACTAATAACCAAACCAAACCGACCGGTGAACACCTCTAGAACCAACTATGAATAATAAATATATTAAATCCTAAAATTTGTGCTAATGTTCAAACCAAAACTTTGACAAAAGAAGTTGCTTGAATAATAAGCACTTCAATTTTAAATTTTAAAATTATAAATTTAAATTATAGAAAAAAAAGAAATAATTCTCAAAGCGGAGTAAAAAAAAATCTACTAAATTTAAGACTTTAATATATGAGTCTGGATGAAAATGACACATTTTCAAACACATCATGTCAAAAAGGGTCGCTCAAACTTTAGGAATATTCCTATAATTTTTACTCCGTATAATTTTTTAACGGATATATCTGATTGTCTGTTTCATGTATTTTTTAAAAAAATTATATATATAAAATGCTCGTTATTCTTCCGAAAAATCCTTTTATTTTACTTTGTCAAAAAGTCCGTGAATTCCTTCTTTTTGTTTTTTTTAATGCCTGTAGCTAAGAGAAAAGCGTACTATACGAATTTATTTTTAATAATTATAAAATATATTAATACTTTTTAATTTTTAAAAAAAATAATAAAATATTTACAAAATAAATCAGATTAGGTAAAATTAAAAAAATTTAATAAAATTACTACCTCATAACTCAATATTTTTAAAAGCGCTTTCGGGGCGAGTCCCCAGGTGGAGCGTGCCCAAAATATACCAGGACGCAAATAAAAGGCGTAGATCTATAAAACGTAAGTTTTGGGATGTAAAAGCGTAAGTTCCGGGGGTAAAAACATAAGTTTCAGGGGTTAAATTTGATTTTTATTATTTCAAAATCTTTTTATGAATAATATTTTTATTAGTGGTGTAATAATATTTATACTTTATGCTATCATGTTTTCATATTGTAGTCAGTTTTTCTAAAATATATCAATAATAGAAATAACTCTTATAGAAAATGACGTTATAAATAACTTTTTTTAATGATTATGCCTAAAAATGATAGGATGAAGATTTCATAACCCTATGCTCCCGAGAAACTTTATAGAAAATGTGTTATTTTTATTGTAATACAATTAAACTTTTAATTTACAACAATTTCTATCTAAATTCTAAAATCTTTTCTTTCCTTCTCAAATAATTCAAAATCATTCTTGATATTCATTTAATAAATTTCTTCTAAATTTTTGTCTTTCTTTATTTCATATTGTAGATTTTTATCTTTCTGCATTTTTCCTATACATATTTTCTTTCTTTTTTCTTTATGCACAATCCATATACTAAATTTAGTTTATAACATGGTACAAGAAAATTAAGTAACCTAGATAGCATTATCATATTTTATATATAATCCATACATTAAATATATATAAATTTTTTACATACTAATATCTAAAAAGCAACAAAAAAAATGAAGATATATCAGTTTCTATACAGATTTCAACACCCCCTCTTACCCTCAAGAAATAATAAATAAATAAAAATACACTTAGACTAATTAGATATATCATATTTTATACACATTGCATTAACTAACACTTGTTTGTATATAATATGGTATTCTTTTTCTAAAATATTATATTACTTTTTCATGGTATTCTCTTTTAAAAGAATATCGAGTTGGCATGAAATTGTTTAAAATTTTGTAGAGATTTAGATTGTTAGTTTGCATATATTTGTAATTTTTTTAAAGTTCTTTTTTTGCCTAAAGAATATGAATCAGTTTGTGAAAAAATATGTATGTATTATGTATGTAAATTGATTGCATTTCATGTTTATATGTAAATTACGTTGCTAACCAATAATTATATGAATTGTGTTTATGATAGAATATGCTTTTAGATTTTAAGTGATATATATTTAGTTTAATAATATGATAACTTTTAATATTATAATGTAAGTGTTTAAAAGTTGATAGATATTTAGGGGTCGTTTGGTAGGCTGCACTAATTAGAATAGTCATTGGATTAAAATTTAGTCGAGTCAATACATTATTTGGTTACTCAATTCAACCTAATACATGGATTATTTATACACCATATGATGTATTATTTCTTCACCAAGAAAAAAAAAGGAATAAACGGATAGCCAATCCCTGGATAAGACTCCTAAATGACTAGACTACCCTTCAATTTTTTTTTAAATTTTTTTTTAAACCAAAAATTTAACGGTATAATTGTAAGCAAGATTTTTTTAGAGTTTTAAACAAAATAGAATACATGATATATCTAGTATTTCACACAATGAACCAAACACTTGATAAAAAATAATTCAAGTATTACAATCCTTGTTTTAACAATCTTTGTATTACTAATTCATGTATTACTAATCCCTACATTACTTGTCTTTGTACCAAACGACCCGTTAGAATATTAAGAAAGCTTAAAAATCGGTAGAGATTTAGAGTATTAAGGAGTTCTGGAGAAGAGAAATAGATTATTAAGGAAAAATATTGAAGAATGAGAAAGATATATTTTTGATAAATGTGATAAAGTAAAATAATTACTTTCTATTAATAAATGTGCTATAAAATAGAAAGTTTAACAACTAATTCAAATTTAATGACATTTATTTAAAATTTAATAATTTTATCAATAATCTGCCAAAAAAGCTATTAATATATGTTATAATTCAATAGCTTAAATTATTATTTTATATTATTTTTCCAACAGGGAGGGGTGGGGGGTGGGGGGTAGTAGAGATCTTTGCTCTGTACAAGTTCTTTTTCATATTAGACTAGCTAAAGATTAGCCTTAACAAAAAATAGAAATTGGTTAGTACAATTTTCAATTGGTTAAACTTTAAAAATATATTAATTATTTTTTTAAAAAAATTATTCATCTCTTTAATTTGTTTTTGGTTATTTCTAATTTTAAAATAAGTTTGGAAAAAAATAAAACAGTAATTGACAAATTATCCTTTAATTAATTTATTAACCAACTTTTGTAGGGGTATGCTACATTTTTAAAAATTCATTTATTTAAGAGCAAAGGGAATAGTACACTATAGTGCATGTTACTAGGAACATGAGATTCTTCATTCACATTTTTGTCAATAGAAATATTTTTAAAACTCTTTAATTTTCGAATTTGAAATGTTCTATTTTCACGCAATTCACAAAATTTAATAAATTATAAATATTTTACGATTAAAAATGTAATACTTCTTATAGTAATGATCCTTGGGTTTCGTATTATTAACAATCGAAGGAAAAATCCCAAAATAAAAGATAATTAGTATTAATTTTAACTTTATACAATTCAAGCAAATTTAAACTTTGATACTTCTGGTTCTTTCCATCTCAAAATTTTAATTTTAAGTAACTAGAATTAAGAGCCAATTAGAGATCATTTTTTATAGTGAGATTTTTTTTTCGTTAAGCAAGATTTATTTTATATATTTATTGACATAATAAATGAAATTTTACAGAACAAGAATAATTTAATATGTTGTATAAGGTTAATTTTTATATTTTATGCACTATAATTTCACTAATTATAGATAATTATTTTTTAATCATTCTTAAAAAAATGAGGAAAATAATTTTTGTACACCATCTCAATTACTTAACCACCTTTGCCCTCACCCTTATCTTCTGCGATATTTATCTAAATTGTATATAAATATTTTTATTTATATATTAAATAAAAATAAAATTTCATTTATGTTTTTTAAAAAATATTTTCAGAAACATTTCCCCAATACGTGGCACTCTGGATTATCCTCTTCAAAAGCGGTCAGCTAAAACGGCTCCAATTGTTGTCGTTTGCTCCAACGGTCGCTGTCCATTGAAAAGCCCATATTCAACCTCCAATCTCGGGTTAACTAGTAAAGTGGTTACTTTAACCAGACTCACAATTTATTTTCCTAATCACACCTTAAACCTTCCTCTTATTTACAATCCAACCATCATCGTCTCCCTGCTATAAATTTACCCTTCGAGACTCGCTAGGTTTGCCAAACTGAAAAGCCTTAGGGCACTTTAGAAGAAATCTATACAAACAGAAATTGTTTATATAGATCTCCAGCTACAATGGCGAATTCTTCTAGAAGGCCCTGTGGACCGGTGTTACTTAGATCGGCGTTTGAGAGGTCAATCTCACCCAATGGCCGGTTCTGTAACACCACCACCTCAACTGATGCGTCGTCGTTCGCTTCGTACACCAACTCTAGCTTTTATTCGTCTCCGTCGATCGGGTGTTTCAACCGATCGGCTTCTCCGACGCGCGTGAATCTCCACGCTCTCGCGCCGCTGAATTCTACGCCTAGCGTTAGGTTCTCCATCGACAGATCCATCTCTCCTCGCCGTTCCATGGCGGTGTCTCAGCGTGATCAGGTTGTTCGAAAGCAGATCCCGAAAAGGACGTGCTTATGCTCCCCTACGACGCATCCTGGTTCGTTCAGGTGTAGTATGCATAAGAATGTGAAGAATACTCCTTCGATTTCGTATTCGCCTAGCCGATTGAATGCTCGGAGATCGGCGATGACGAACTCACTGGTGAGGATCTGCTCTGTTGAAGGTGATTTGGTGAAGCGAGCTTTGGCAGCACTTATTAGGCCATCTTCGCATCATCAGAGACGCCGAGGTGACTTTCAACCGCGTCCTAGCCGGCTTTCCAGAATGTCCAAAGCCGATAACCTGTGAAATTTTCCTTTTCCGTGGTTACAGGTTGGTGATTTTCGTATATTATCTGAAGCTCATCTCTTGAGAGTTTTCCGGCGGTGGCGTCTGATTCCGGCTGCGGTTTTTGCTACTCCGGCGAAATGAAAGCTATGACAATTTTGATGCAGAATGGAAGTAGTAGAATTCTCCCTTGTACATATGGATTTGCAGTAACTGATGCAATTGAAGGACAATTTGGACTTTAAAATCCATTTAAATAAAAAGTAACCAGGAATTTTAAATTTGATTAAATTTTAACGTAGACACCATAAGGCATTGGATATGGTTGAGAAATCTGTGTGGACTTTTTTGATGTTTAGTGGAGTGGCGTGGCGTGACTTGTTTCGCTTTGTGTTCGTTCGCAGCCTTTGTGTTTTCCGTCGTGTTTGGCGTTCACCGTTCCGTAATGCAATGGGATTTCCCGTTCGTTCGCTGTCTATGCGTTCGTCGTGTTTTGGCATCTTTCCGTCATCGTTGGAGAGGTATTTTTACTTCTTTGTCTATATTTCCTTTTCTTTATTTTTAAATAATTTTATTATTTACGTTTTATTCCATTTATTTGCTTGTTGAATTTATTAATGCATTTTTTTTCGTCCGTGTTTCAGGTTTGGCGTGATGTAATTCAAATTCTTGGAGTAATGGGAAGGAGAGTCGAGGCCCCCCCCCTAAACGTATACCAACAGATCTTCATAGCTTTTGCCTTGTCATGGAATCAATGTTAAATTCAAGCGAGACATTGGAACTTACTGGACAAAGTAAAGGATCATGAAATGAAAATAAGAGGAATCCCGTGATAATAAAAAATGAAAATAATAGTAAAGGCTAAAAGGGGAAGTAATAATTTGGAAATTAAAAAAAAGGGAGAAACGTCATCATTAATGAAAGCAAGAAAATGGGAGACAGGCTGGATATCGGTGGGTATGGCCCAGTTAGGATGCCGGTGGTCCTAAGCATGAACTTTCTCAAACATTGTGAACAGCTATTTTTGACATTTTAGAAGTCACGATGTGGCTGGAGGCTAGTTGGCATATTGAGGGAAGATAGAAAAGGAGGAATGAGTCCAGGAGGTGGAGGTCCCTAAAATAGTTCCTACTTCATGATCCCTTTTTGTTCGTCTCTCACAATCCTATTCATGGAAAAATTCACCCCTGAAAAATATATACCAGAAACTTGTGATAAGAAAGAAGGACTAGGAAGTTACAAGAATACAACGAAATCCTATTCTTTCACACTTTATCCTAAATACCACTCCCAACAAAGAATATAAAATTAGTGCGGGCAAAATTGATTATCAACCTTAAACCGCTATTAGGTGTATCAGCTCTTCTTATTATCATTATTGTTAACCAACACCATTGGAATGGGACTCAATTTGTTAATATCAAATAATTTTGGAATTTCAATTTTTTTTTTCTCAACAAAACGCCGCTAGACATAACTGTTTTTTTCAAAAAAGTGAGAAAGCTTTTTCTAATGGCATTCGGTTGAACAAAAAAAAGAATGAGAAGAAAATGTTTTTCCATTTTCGCGAACAATACGGCGAGAAATATGGGCAAGTGCATGTGTCATTGCAAAGACGTTTTTCAACAAACAATTTAATTCCTTGGGTCCGCAAGGATGAAAAAGTTGGTCTGGATGTTTCTTAAAGGAAAATTTTCCTTCCATATCACAAAATAATTACACATTTATTTAATTGATTTATTTTAAGTATTTTTAAGTGAAAATAGTTTTTTAGACAATTTTATAGTATTTAGATAAATTTAAAAAAATTACTTTTAAATACTTATTTTTAAGGTAAAAGAACAAAAATTAATCAAAAGTCACAAGTTAAAAATTTTAACTTATGACAATTAACTTATAAGTCATAAATAAAAAACTATCCAAACATGCTTTAGGTATTTTCAAAGATGCTATAACTATTTTTTTTCCTCAAATAAATAACCATTCAAATATGTTTGTGTCATTTACGCTTTTGTTATGAGATTGTCTTTATTTTCTCTTATTAAAATTATTAATTATTAATTTTTATTTTTTGACATTTTAAGTAATTAAAAAATAGTTTAAAATATCTTTAATAGTAAAAAAAAAAAATCGCAAGGTAAATTCTTTTTTTGTCAGACATAAGTTCAGTTGAAGTTATAATCTAGACATAAGTTTAGTGTCATAAAGTTATGTCTCAAGGCATAAGTTATGTTTGAAGGCAAAGAAATTGAGTTCAAGACATAAATTATGCCTTCAATAGCACAAGTAATATTCTTATGTTCAAAGCACAAATTATATTTTCAATGGCACAATTAATGTCCAAAGGCCAAAGAAATTATGCTTAAGGCATAAGTTATACCCCATGAATAAGTGTACTGACACAAGTCATGCCTGAAGGCAAAAGAAATAAAGCTTATGGCATAAATCCAGTTGTACAAGTTATGTCCAAGACATCAACTTAGTGACACAAGTTAGGTTATATAGCATAATTTTATTAGCAGAAGTTATGCTTTAATACACAGGTTTTCTAAAAGTCTTACCTTGTGAATCAAACATTATAGAACTTATGCTCCAAGACAGATCTTCTCTAAAAAGTTCTGTTTTGCGAAATTAACTTTGCCCAATAAAATTAAGTCATAATTAAGGATATATTGGCCTACAAATTTTCATTAAATGAGCAATAAAGGCAAAAATTAAAAAACACAAATTTAAGAAACAAAAATTAAAGATCTCAAAATAGGAATGATCCGTGCAAAAAACTAAATATGTTTTGCTTGCACACGCTTTTCAAAAGAGAGAATTTTCAAAATTGTCCAAAAGACTATTTAAAAAAATTTTCTCGAGTCGAGAGTTTATCGAAAACTAATCTCTGAGGTAAAAATAAAATTTGCGTGCACTAAACTCTCTCCAAATCTTATTTTATAAAATTATATCGAGTATGTTGTTATTGTACTATTTAAAAGATTTGGGCCTTTAGGGCTGCTCTGCCAGAACCAGTCCATGGATAGTGTTTCGTTATATGCAAGCTTTGCTGATGTTGACGTCAAGATATGAAAAGGTAAAAGAACAATATGAGGGATTATTTTGGGAACTTTTTCTTTGGTGTGGAGCACTTTTATTTTGCAATATTGAAATTTGATGAATAATGGGCTTATGACGAAAATGGAGAAAGCATGAAATTATTGTAGTATAAGCTCAAAAAGTAACAACATAAAATAAGAAATTAAGTAGATAAAAAAAGTAAATCTCATTTATTTGTATTTAATAAATGTTTGAATTTAATTATTAAGTGTATTTATTTTTGTTAAGATTTAAATATTTATTTAGTTTGAATAGATATTAATCATAAAGATTTAAAACACAGTCAAGAGATATATTTTGTGTAGATGATTTTCACAATCACTCTGTTCACAATCATCGACCACTGCCATTAACCACCTCTGTCATTACTATCAACACCACCATTACTATCGCCAACCACTAGTAACTACCACCATCAACCACCTCTACTACCATTGTCAACTACCATTACCGTCGCTAACCAACCCTACCATCACAACAATCACTGACAACCATTATTGTCAGTCGTTACCACACATACCACCTCCTTCATTATAATTTATATATACTGCCACTACTATCATCACCACCGCCACCACCTCTACCACCACTATCACTCAGTACCACCAGTGTGACCAATCCATACTACCAACCATTTTCACCATCACAACTAGCATTGCAGCTAACTACCACCGACACATCGTCAACTACTACATATTCTTCAGCCACCACTATCAACACCTCCAACTATTAACACAACCAACTTTACCATCACAATCACTGCTATTGACTCTCACTATCGCGTCAGTCACTATAATACCAACTACCTCCATCATCAAAATCAGTATTTTAAAAGGCGGGAGCGTGAGGCGAGGCGTTTTATGCAGCATGGGCCGAGGTGTATAAGACCTGAGACACAGGGCGTAAGTCCCATGAATCTATGGGGCGTATATGTCACGTGTCTTCAATTTTATAATTTTATCACTAAGAAAATAAGCAAAAGTAAAATTTTCAGTAATTCTGCAAATAAATCACCAATAACATAGGGAAAAAAATATTGTAATCATCATTTGAAAAAGATAACAACAAAAAAAAATGATAGTAGTTTAGATAGTCTTTAAAATAAAATCATCATCCACTCCACTTTTATTAGTTATTCCACTCTCAATTAATATTACACTGATTATTGTTTATATATTTTAAAGATGAAGAAGCATAAATAGTGTAAGAACAATGCCAAAATATAGATAAAATTATCTCAAGAACATAGTGCTATGAAGTCTCTATCCTATCAATTTCAGTCATAATCATCTAAAAAACTATTTATGACAATGTCATTTTCTCTGAAAGTTGCTTTTTTTATTGATATATTTTAGAAAAAATCAGTATAATATAAAAATATGATAGCGTAAAGTATAAATTTCATTACACCAATAATAAAAAAATATTATCTATAGAAAAAATACTTTTAAAACGATAAAAATCAAATTTAACGTCCGGGACTACGCTTTTACACCAGGGACTTAAACCCCAAATTTTGGGGCTTACGCTTTATGAATCTACGTCTTTCATTTGTGCTCCGGAGCGATTTTAGTATGCCCGGCCCTCAGACTCACCCCGAAAACGCATTTGAAAACTTTGATCACAATTATCACTGCCACCATTTCTAGCAGTATCACCACCATAATTACTAGTCACTAATATCAATCATTATCACGATCACCACTACCAATTATTTTATTATCATGAGTGAGTATAAATATTTTATGTTTTAATCAGATAATAAACTCATTTTACTAAATTATTTTTTTAAAAAAAATATTTAGTTACTCTTTTATTTGAATTGTATATTTAATATATTTATACATAAATAAAGTATGCAATTCAGATGTTGAAAACGAACGATCTTAATTATTCAGTGTTCAGATCTAGAAACAACTTCTTAATAATTCAGATGTGAATTCAGATTCAGATGTGTTAATCTTAGTGAAAACAAATGAGCCCATAGAGAGCAAGAGAGAACTTTTCTTATTCCTTTCATGTATTTCCCAAATATTCTCAAGTATCAAATATATATATAACATGATTCTCAATATCTATATTTATGGACTACATATAGGAACATCAAAGAGTTTCATAAACATGACATTAATCCTTGAGAATGTAGAAAAAATTACAAGAGAGTAAGAGATTAATGAGGAGGTAGTGGAGGTGTGGATATGATTACGTATAATGGTGAAGAGTAGTGGAGATTGCATTTATTGGACATCCATAAAAATATATTTCATAACATTCCCCACTAGATGTTTGTATATAGATGATGCGCCTCATTAAAATTTTACTAGGAAAAATCCACTAGGAATGAAGAAAAAAGAGTATCTTGAAATATGCATTGCTTATTGCCTCGTTAAAAATCTTATTAGGAAAATTTAATGGGACCAAATTTTGATGAAAGAAAAAGAGTATATTATGTATTTATCAAATCCCCCCCCTCCCCCCCCCCCCTCCGCAATGAAAACATCATTTTCTATTTTAAAAACGACAAATTTCATTCTTGTATAACAACTTCTCAAATGTTGAGATCGACAATGTCTCAGTGAAACATTCCGCCAAATATCATTTTAGCGAAATTTTTATTTCATAATTTTGTTAAAGATTGTGTCTGAAAAGTAATTTGCTGAAATGCACTTTATTTTGTCTTCTTTGATACGTGCTACTTTCAATTGAGATATGCAAGTAACATTGTCTTCTTGATTACAACAATCTTCTTTTCTAAGAAAAATTCACATCTCCTATGTGTTGAGTATTTTAAAAATTGCTTGTGTCTTGGCATGACTTAAATAAGTATCAATGATTGATTATCTTGTAGAATATGATGACAACACTCATATGCAAATAGATAACTTCCTGCGATCAAACATTATGTAGATCAAATAATTTTTTTATACTTTCATAACCAACAATCCATTAATAATATTGGTTAGAAATAACAAATACATATGAATATTTAAATCAAATATCTCCACATAAAAGTCAAAGTAGATCTTGCCCTTTTTGTGAGATTGAAATTCAATTTTCTTTATATTAAGTAATCTTACTCAAATTGAGATATTCAATAAAATCGCTTTAAAATCTTTTAAATCTTTCAAGAATTTTCATATAGCCGCCATTATCACATTCAACTAATGGTTCTAATTCCTTTGTAAAACAGTCAAAGTGCAGTTGAAAAGATCTGTCTTTCGTTTATACTTAACTCAGAAAACTAATGAAAATTGACTAACATTTAATAGACATACATAATAATATATTTGATAACAAAACTAAGATATTAAAATGTTCAATCAACGTGCTAGACGAATAATAAGGTAGTATATTCAGATCTAAGTTGCAAGATAGAAGTATTTTCAATATCCGAAAAAAGGCTTAGCTATATCATCCTTAATAATTAGATTTATTTATATTCCATCTCGTAATTTGAGATGGAACGAGTAGAATTTAGGACCAAAAGTGTTTACTTTTTGTACTCTCTCTGTTTCAAATTATCCGTATGATTCTCTTTTACACGTTCCCTAAAAGTTACTCCCTCCAGTTTATTTTGCTTGTCATGTTTTTTTTACGCCTCTTAAAAATATTAACTAAAAGCAAAATTTGATTAAATTGTTTCTATTTATTCTTGATCTCAATTTAATACTACTCTCTTTTTCACTATATTAAATCTCTCTTCACATTTATTGAACAAAGGTAAAAAGTGAAAACTAAAAGTTAATTACATCTTGATTTTCTAAAATGACAACTACAATTCGGATCGCCTATTTCTAATAAGTGTGACAAATAAAGTGGACCAGAAGGAATATTAATTAAGAGGGGATTTAAACCTATTTTACCCTTCATTACTATTTAAAAAATCATGGCATCACCCCATAATTGAGATATTTGTATTTTGCAGTATTCAAGAACAATAACTACTAAGGTAAATTGAACAAAAAAATGTTATAAACTTTTAAAATGACAAATAATTTAAGATAAGTATTTTTAAAAATCACGGTCACCTCAATTAATTCAACGAAATACTTGTCATCTCCTACCAATAACAAGTACGATGAAAAAAAATCACCTAATATTTTGTCTCTGCTGGAATTTAAACGTAAAATCTCATGATTCTTAACCCACTTCATTAACCATTAACCTTTCGTTGAGTCCGGCATTGAAATGGATAAAATTTTCTTTTAAAAGTTTCAAAATGAACACCGGATGTTTTGTTCTACCAAAACGGACACCTCATTGCCTCAGCAACGAGATTCTCATAATTAAAAATTAAAAAAATAATAAATAAATAAATATATATATATATATATATTGCTGAACCTCATTGATCTGCCAACAAAATTCATTAAAAAGAATTTTAAAAAAAAAAGTTAAGGGACCTCTTGCCTCAGCAACGAGGTTCCCATTTTTTTAACCTCAAGATGAAAGAAAAAGTTAATTGTTTGGTGAAAAATAATAGAGTTCCATGCCAAAATTAAAACACCCTTAACATGCCAAAATGCAAATTCAATGCTCAAAAAAACAAAAACATAACAGTTTTTTTTTTGAATAAAATTTTTGAATTATCTAAAAAGAAACAGTTTTTTTTCCCCTTAATTTGGCTAAACTAATTTTTGAATTATCAGGAATTTATTTTATAAACTAATCTTATTAATTATACTTTGAAAATTTAAATTTGCCTACTATTCACTTCATTTATTTTTACTTGTCCACTATATTGGAAATATTCTTTTATTATAGATATATTTGTATTATAGTGAATATCTATAAAAGTATTTGTATTGTAGTGGATACATGTGTTTATATTATAGTGAAAGTGTATCTTTTGAAGAAAAGTTAGGAGGAATTGTCCCTATAAATAGATGAGTTTTCCTTCACTGTATTTCATCCCATCAAGAGAAATAAAAATTTCTCTCCTTTTCTCTTTCTCTATAATATTCTTGTTCTTTCTTTATTATTTTATAACATTTTTCATTTTTATTTGTCATTTTTAGCATATCAAGAGATTCTTTTTTCCCATGTGTTGTCCTTAACATTTTTTCCAAATTATTTTTCAACACCAAATTTTAATGCAAAATATATATTTTTTTTAAAAAAAATTATGAGACGGCAACGAGGTGTCCATAATGGTAGAACAAAAAATCCAGTGTCTGTTTTGAAACTTTTAAAAAAAAATTTATTAAAATTTTTTATCCATTTCGATGCCGGACTCGGTTCATTTGATGTAAATCATTTGCGTTGGTAGTAGTTCTATCACAAGTCTAGTCCTATTATATCATAAGACATAAATATACGTTCAATCAAATTTTCAGACATAATGGACCTTTTTTTTCCCCCAAAGTTCAAAGTCAATATTTATTCAGAATAAATAAATAAATAAAAAATAATCAAATCGTGATAATTTAAAACCAATAATCAACAACAAATTCAAATTCAGAGGGTCCTCAGAATGTTGTTAAAACGTGAATCACTGTAAGCCATTGTTCACAAAATTATTGGGGTGCACGTTTTGTTAAAAGCTAAACATGACGTGAAGGTGTAGATATGGAAGGGAAAAGAAAAGAAATTCATTTTACAGATTAGATTTATTTGTCTAACATTTCCTTTTCTCTTCCACATATATCAAGGATTCTTCATAATTTATAGATTATCAACCTATTCATCCTGATAACATACATGATCTTTTCCCAGGTATACATTTCTAATTCCATGAATCAAAATTACATCTGATTCTTGAAAAATGCATATTTATCTTTACTTCCATCAGATTTGATGATCTTTAGTTTTTTCGAAATTTCATTTCTGTAGCGTTGTTATAGTTATTTATTCGTTTTCTCTGGTTGAATGATTCAGAGCATCTACCTTTCTATCTGGTTCTCAAAGGACAAGATTATAAGTTGATTTTTGGGGTGCTTATTGGAGTGACAAACCATGGGGAAGCCCACGGGGAAGAAGAAAAGTAATGTAAAATCAAAGTCCAATGAGGGAAACGTGAAGCATGGGAAAGCTATTCCAGAACATAAATCAAAAGCGTATGATGAGGACACAGCTGTGTTCATCAAGATGTCTAAAGAATTGAAGGAAGAAGGGAACAGGCTTTTTCAGAAGCGCGATTACGAGGGCGCCATGTTGAAGTATGACAAGGCACTCAAATTGCTTCCTAGGAACCATATTGATGTTGCCTATCTGCATAGCAACATGGCTAGTTGCTACATGCAAATGGGGCGTAGTGAGTTTCCAAGAGCTATAAATGAATGCAACTTGGCACTTGAAGTTGCTCCCAAGTATAGCAAGGCTTTGTTGAAGAGAGCAGAGTGTTATGAATCATTGAATAGGCTTGATTTAGCTTTAAGGGATGTGAGCCATGTCTTGAGTATTGAACCTAACAATTTGACTGCTTTGGAGATTGCAGACAAGCTTAAAAAGGAAATAGAAGAAATACTTGGTGTTGAAGATAAAAAAGTAGTCTTACCCCTTCCACTATCTACCAATGTTGTGAAGGACAACATGAAAAAGAAGAACAAAAAAATTGATAGAAAGAGGATAGTTGAAGAGATTAAGGAAACTAAGATTGATGGAGTCGAAGAAAAGAAGACCGAGGACAAGGTTGTAGTGGAGGAGAAGACAAGTGTGCTCCAGGGAGAAAAACCGGTCACAAGAACAGTGAAGTTGGTTCTTGGGGAGGATATAAGATGGGCACAGCTACCAGTTAGTTGCAGTTTTCAACTTGCGAGAGACATAGTTCTAGATCGATATCCAAATTTGAAGGGTGCACTTATCAAGTACAAGGATCAAGAAGGTGACTTGGTTACTATCACGACTACTGATGAGCTCAGGTTGGCTGAATCATCTGTTGATCTTCAAGGTTCTTTAAGACTCTACATCAAAGAAGTTAGTCCAGACAAAGAACCTATGTATTTGAGGGTTGAAGAAGATATGAAATCGAGCATTGGTAAATCAACTATAGTCAAAAAGGATGGGTGCATGGAGGGGAGGGAACTGAATAAAGGGCCAATTTGCCCTGAGAACTGGTTTGTCCAATTTGCAAGGCTATTCAAGAACCACGTTGGAGTTGATTGTGACTCGTATCTGGATCTTCACGAGACAGGAATGAAATTATATTCAGAAGCTATGGAGGAAACTGTTACAAATGAAGAAGCACAAGAGCTTTTTGATATTGCTTCAGCTCAGTTCCAAGAGATGGCAGCTTTGTCTTTGTTTAACTGGGGAAATGTACACATGTCCAGAGCAAGAAAGGAAGTACTTTTCACAGGAGAGGATTCTGAGGAGACGGTATCGGAGCAGGTTAAAGCTGCATATGAATGGGCAGAAAAAGAATATGAAACTGCAGAAATGAGGTATGAAGAAGCTCTTAGAGTCAAGCCAGATTTCTACGAAAGCCTTCTCGCACTTGGTCAGCAACAGTTTGAACAAGCAAAACTCTCATGGTACTATTTGATTGGGAGTAAAGTTGAGTTAGAGACAGGGACATGTGCAGAGGTCTTGGAGCTATATAACAAGGCTGAGGATAGCATCGAAAGAGGGATGGAAATGTGGGAAGAGATGGAAGAACAGTGTCTAAATGGACTCTCGAAATATGAGGAATATAAAGCTAAGTTGCACAAAAGGGGGTTGGATGGTATACTTAAAGAAAAACCAGCTGAAGAAGCTGAAGAGCAGACTGAAAACATGAGGTCTCAGATTTACCTGTTATGGGGAACCATGCTCTATGAACGGTCCGTGGTGGAATTTAAGATAGGATTACCAACCTGGGAAGAATGTCTAGATGTTGCAGTTGAAAAGTTTGAACTAGCTGGCGCATCTCAGACTGATATCGCGGTCATTGTGAAGAACCACTGTTCCAATGAAACTGCTCTCGAAGGTAAAATATGAGAGATATTTGTTAACTGGTTCTTTTGTGTTTTTCTTTAACATCTTGTATCTGTTCTATTCCAGGGTTCAAAGTTGATGAGATTGTACAGGCATGGAGTGAGATGTATGATACAAACAGGTGGCAGACTGGGTTGCCAGCTTTCAGGCTAGAACCATTGTTCCGTCGTCGGGTTTCAAGTCTTCAGTCTATACTGGAAAATATTTGAATTGTAAAGCTTATGATACATTAAAACAAAGACTATTGGTCTCGCCTCAACAAGTTTATGTGGTGATATACTTCCCAAGTCAATATGTAAGTAACTGCTTCCTACAGTAGTGTGTTATTATAAATTTTATTCATCCTTTACATGCTAATGCTATTGTGACTTAATAGTGGTGATAATAACTCAAAGCATGTTACCCTTGAGGCTTCTCATGCGTTTCCTGTCTGTTTTTCCATTCTTGAACTATTACAAGAAAAATAAAACCATAAAAGAGTAACTCCAACAGTAGAAAAGGAAAAAGGAAGAAGATAATATTTGGAGATGCATGTTACTCTGAATAAGATTTCATGTGATATTTTCTTGATTGACAATGTTATCATCTCAAAACATAGAGATTTTATTTATGTATGTTCTCTTGTGATTGTTGTGGCGTGTCTTGGGATTTTGCCGTATCATCACTTCAGTTACAAGTCAGAATGTCATGTTAGCTTCTGTCAGAACAGGACAGAATGAAGGAGCTAAAATAGAAAGAAAATCGATTTTTGGGTCCTCCTTATAGAAGAAGCAGAAGCTAAATAGGATTGGCCACGCTTCAGGAGGCCAAAAGTGCTTATTTTAGAGAGTTGAAGTGCTTGGCCACGCTTTTAAGAAAAAAAAATATGTTTTTGAGTAGTAGCAGAAGCTATTTCTCGAAAGCTGAAAAAAGGAAGCTTCCCCATGGAAGCACTTTTGGAACCTTAACCAAGCACAAATTGGTTCTCTAATATTGGAAAAAGTGGTATTCAAATAAATTTGAAAAAAAAAAAAGTGCTCCTATTTTAAACGTATCAAATAAATTTGTCAAATACAAACTGCTCCTCTTTAAACGTACATTTTTGAAAAGCACTTCTGACAAAAAACACTTTTCAAAATAAGAAAATTTAGGAAGTTTGGCCACACAGGCTATAAATGTGAAGAATAGAGTCCCAAGGGCAGAAAACCTGACAGTGAAACAACACATAAGAAAAGCCCCTCTAAAAATGCTGCTTAGCAGTTACAGGAAATTCAGTTAGAAGATACTGATTTTAATCAACTGCAGCAATATCGAACCAAAATATTCAGTTATATCTACCATGAGAGGTCCTTTAATTGTCATTAACAAATACCCTTGTGAAAAGGGGTTTTTTCCTTTAAACAACATCTTCCCAAGAACCCTGAATAATTTTGGTTTAGAGTCCTGGCTCATAAAAAGTGCATTATTGTTGTTGTTATGCTAGTTATCCATGTCATAAAATAAGCTACGAATCTACCTAGCACTTGAATGTAACTCCACAAAACAGTCCATTTTACAGGTTATGAAATCTTCACCAGTTTGTTAGCCTTGGTAAGTAAAGCTCTTTAAAGTGTTTTATCAGTGTGAATTCAGATGTAACTTGTCAAAGCAAAAGTCTTTCATAGCCTGATGATCCTAGTTTTGGCTGATGAAGATGTCATAAGTTAAGGAATACCCTGTGCTCAAATTTTTTATTATTGCAGCTGCATAAGAACCTGCATCTATTGCTTTTGTTTTACTGGGGGAGGGATAATACATATTTACTTTCAGAAAATAAATTTATCATATACTTATTAGATTACCTACTCTTTGTTAAATGTAGAAGATGGATTTCCTTCACTCAGAAAGATTTCCTAATGTTCTTGCAGGTTCTTTCTTGTGAATTATTCTTCGTGATCTACTTTTGCTTTTGAAGCAAAATAGTTGTTACATCACCGAGTTTTCGGCTTTTGAAGACATTGGTTTGTTCTAGATCTGAAGGTTTCTGTACCATCATTGACTTTTACGGTTTTTTGTTGATTTTGCTTAGAGGACCCATGCAAAGTAGTTCTTTCTGATTGCATTAGCTGCATTCGATTTTTCACACAGCCAGTAAACTATAACACTGGATTTGTAAGTCTGTTGTATATAGAAAATTGCACATTCAGTTTCCTTCTTCATTCAATCCTACAGATTTTGTATATGTATCTGTTAGAAATTGTCCCCATTTCATATCATATTTTAAAATGTCTGGTGCAGATTCCATTGATTCTTTCTAATTCCTTTTTTATCTTGCCCAAACTCTGTATATATGTTTAGAAGTTCCCTTTAACAATTTTATTTGAATGTGAACCAGTTATTATTGTATGTAAACTTGAAGTAGTTGTAGGAACCAATAAATTTTAAAACCTGGATCCGCCTTTGTTTTTATCCTTCCCTTTCGAAATCTTGGCTACAGCTAGCCAAGAGAACTTTATGCTATTATCTGTAATACTTCCCATTTTTATTGTTAGCCATCCCCATCGGAAAAAAAAAATTAGAAATTAAGAGAACAGAAAATGATGTAAGCTAAAAAACAAGGATGTATGTCAATAGGGGCGAATTTAGTGTATACGTAGTGGGTCAGATTGCTTTCAGCTCCGACCTTGCATATATATGTGAAAATCTATTAGAATTAGTATATATTAAGAGAAGTGAACCTACTTCCTCAAGAGAGTCGGGTGCAGTTGCCAGTTGCTCCTCAAGCTAGTTTAACTCAAGCCACTTCCTGGATCCGCCCCTGCCTGCCAACCTCCAAATTGTGCTTTTGGAAGGGAACTTCCTGGGTAAAGAAATGCAAAGTAAGTTTAATATAGAAAATGGCAGCACAAGAATCAGATGAGGTTGTCCAGTATAATAAGATAGTGGACCAGAAGCACCAAAAGAGGGGTACATGTAGTCAAGGAGTTTGGGTTAGGGGTGAAGCTCTCAATGAATTAAATAAAATGAGGTCTTCAATATCAAACTGTAGCTCACCTTGCAACACGAGAAAATGACCCCAATATTCTCCAAGTTCTTGGAACCAACGGTGTATTCGTAGCCATCATTTCCATTTAAAAGAATTGAAACCATATTTTATGTTATTTGAAGAATATGATTTCTTCAACAAAGAACTAACCATATACACAAAATCTATGAGGACAAAATACTGAGATTAAATTCAAGCCATCTTGTTTGACTGGTCAAATAAATGTTCTCTTCTGACGGAAATAATTTAAAGTTCAGAAGCTGTTTTTCTTCTTGTACTCAGGGGCTCTGCCAATTAAATAATAAGAGCGCAGAATCATCCTCTTTGAATTCAAAAGCCATCATTCTCTTGTGGCAAACTTTTTCCTTTTAACACTAGTAACAGAACAACAATGTTACAAGAAAATAGCAAAATACTCCAGAACAGAAGCAAAAACTAGTACACAGAATAAATTAATAATGAAACAAGGCTGTTACATAGAGGTTGACTGTATCCAAAACTTTTGAATTAGCATTCTTCTTGAACTCCATCTACAACAAGGTTTGAGAAATTCAAATTATAAGCCTCTTCAAAGGAAAAAAAACACTCTTATACAGCGTAGTTGCTTCACTGATGCTGCTCCTGGAGCCGCATATCAAGGAAAATTTTGGTGTTGTGACAGAACCTCAGACACTGGTAAAAATAATCTATTCCATCAACAATCAGTGTTCTAGAGCACTGCGTATAGAAAGTGTTGGATCTTGCACAACGCCTCTACATATCATGTCATGGTTTAAGAATAAAATAATTACAGTTATATCGTCATGAAAATGACGTCGGACCTTTTTGTCAATGTTTCGAAGATCCGAATATCGCATCTCTCTTTTTTTGGCAGCTTCATGGAGAGCAGCCTTGATAAGCCTCTTCGCACTTCCCTGTACTTGCAAGAAACATATGAGCATGAGAAAGTGAGAAGATGTGTTTTTCATATTCAAGAATGCATACCAGAATATATCAAAAGGGGCAACGAGCTAAAACCATCTCTTTGAAAGAGTCAAAAAGTCCAATATGTGTTTATACACATTAACAAAGGGGGAGAGAGAGAGAGAGAGAGAGAGAGAGAGGGGAAAATCTCGAAGGGTAAGATTTAATAACCTTAAATCCATTCAGAAGCAGAGAAACTGGGCTATTATAGAAGAATAATCAAAAATTAAATTACATAAAAAATAAATTGAACCGTGAAGAGGAAAAGGATAAGCCTTCTGTCATTTGGCATAGAAGAGAAAGATGATACAGATGCAATTTAACTGATTTTACAGGGTTGTTATTATGGGGAGTATAGACGATACAACTGTGAGCAACTCGATGGAGTTTCAAGGTTGTTCCAAAGCTTGAGTAACTTCAATCGCTAGTGTGCTCCCACGATCAAAGTTACATTTGATTATCATCCATATGTTACAGAGCTCTTTTGGAAAATGCATGATATCTTTGATACACTTCTGTTACTTTTTCTTTCAACATTCACCATATAGATAAAATACACACCGCAGAAACAGGTGATCCCATATCAAACTAGATTTGGAAGGTCTGGCATTTCATTTAACAGACATCCCAAAGAAGCATCGTCCCTATTTACAGGAATTGAAAGAGATCACAAGGAGAATAGAACTTGGAAGGAAAAGTATCTTCTAAACAGAAAACCTGATTTTTTGGTGTTAAAGAGATTGACTTTTTCAATAAAATTATGAAGGAATTATTAAGGAGAATATTCAGAATAAAATAATGGAAAGAGATTAGGCAAGTCATCTACAAGTTGCTGAAATTCTAATGGGGAATGCCAGATAGCTTGAAAACCTAAAAGAATGGAAACGTCCTAAGATATGATTCAGAAATCATCAGGATGATCACAGGACGTGCACTTATGCTGGTACAAACAAGCGCTTATCGAGTATACGAGAAAGTTGACTCGTGGATGGTCCGATTTAGTATACAGAATGTATATAACTGTATGATTATGGTAGCATATAAATTTATCTCTTCAGGTTTTTTTTTGGTTTGACTTTAGTGTAAGAAGAATATAGTATTTCCCCTTAATAGATGGTTAAGTTATAGTAGTTGGATGTGCTTTCATTTTGGAGACTTCTACCTAATTCATAATCTCCCAATAAGAAGCATACAACAAAAACAACAACATACCCAATGTAGTCCCACAAAGTGAAGCATATTAAGCCTAAATTGAACTGAACATTCAGGAAAAGTATAATGTTTTGGTGCATAGAACTTACTTTACGAGGATGACTCTTCACAATCTCAACGGCCTTTTGGTTGCTCAAGTGTTCCCATAGACCATCAGAAGCAAATATAAGGAAGGAGTCATTTGGATGTAGAGGATGTTTTAAAATTGATGGAGTCGCCAACAGGATAGGCATATTAAGGGGTTCAGAAACTCTGAATTTTCCATTTATTGGTTCCCTGCAAAACTTTGTGTGTTTAAGATAAACATCACCAATGGATCTTGAGACCTGCAGTCAATTTAGGAGACCGATTATTAAGACATAAGTTACAGACTAGAGAATGAATTCTAATATCCATGAAAAGCAACAATTGTAGAACTTCAATTCGAAAGCATGACATACAGGTACAAACTGATTAATCATAGACTAATTATGTTCTCAGCTAAAAAATAAGCCTCTTTATTCTACTGATAAAAATATAAAATATTAAAATCCATGAAGCAGTAGATATTTCGAGATGCATCAATTTTTCTATAAAGCATGAGGTCATCTTGAAAGTTAAAATCTGCTTTTCTACACAAAAATTCAGTTTAGTTCAGTTCATTATTACACCATATGGCCATACATAACATGGTAATTCTCCAGCAAAAAGAAGGCTAGGGAATCTCAATTATATACTGTAAGTGGCCATAGCAATAGAATCATTCATATCAAACTCTACTACAATAGATGTCAATACACACCAAAGCTTCTATGCATATCCTTTACACTAACCAAGCATAGGAATATGGGAAATGCACGGAGAACTTAAGGTTTTTTCATAATTTTATAACAAGAAACTTATCTTATAGTTGACTTTACCTGAATTATTCCTTTTACCCTCCAAACACCATGTCTGAGAACAACAATTTGAGGATCATTTGGATGTAAGTCTTTTAGTTCCCACCTAACAGACTCAATGTTGGCATTATGCTCTGTTGATAGCTGTATGGCAGCAATTTCCCCAGTGTTTCCGACCTTCTTCCCAAGGACTACTCGAGAGTCGCCAAGATTTGCTATGAAGAGTGTCTGCTGATATATAGCTCCAACCAGGCAGCATGAACCCACTGTCGCTATCTGTGGTCGAGAATTCCAATTTTCCGAAACAACAGAAGTAAACCCTCTCTCAGTCTCAAGAAAGGCCCTTTGAATTGTCTCCTCTGTGACAACACCATTTCTTTCTGCTGATATTGCTGCAATAAGAGTAAAATCCATGAAACCACTACAAAGCTTTCTTTTTCTAATGGTCAACATCTAATACATCTCGTTACCCCCAGGGCTTTGGTCTAGGATTAAGAATGCAGCGCATGATGTGTGCCATTGATCCTCAAGGATTTCTCCGTAATCAAAAACATACATCTCACATATTTTGTCGTTTCCAAAAATTTGAGGACAAAGGGATCACTATGTTTGCAGGAACAAAAGTAGCAATCCATAAAAACTTGAGCCCTCTGGTTTTAGGAGTCTGGGAGTTAGAGATGGTAATGGAGTAGAAGGGCAAAATGAAGACCAACCCACTATAATATTTCACATGAGCAAATTAGCAAAGTAGATGGAAGGAACTTCTTTGTTCTGCCTCTGAACCATAATTATTTGAATTTCATCCATGAGCACTCCCCTTCATATATGAAGTACCTTGGACATTTGTTTGAGTTAAGGTTTTACATATTTAACCTTTCGTACCAGTAGAGATACTCATACTTCAAAAGTGTAATGATGTTAACAACAAATGAAAATCTACAACAACAACATCAATGTTCAATTCCAAAGTACTTGAGGCAAGCTAGATATTATACATGGCATTTAGTAAAATTATTTGGCAAACTAACAATTAATCGTTTGAAATGAAGAAAGTAGGAAAAAGCTGGAACTAAAATATAAGTTGAAATTATTACTTAGAATTTAGACAAAATTGTTGTTTCCTAAGGACCTGGAATGAGTCGGATTCTGTCACGTCTTCTACTCCCTCCGCTTTAATTTGTATGATGGTGTTTGACTAAGCACGGTATTGAAGATAATGATTTTGACTAAGATATTATATTAATGGTAGTGGAAGAAAAATAATAAAGTAATGGTTGAAAAGTTAGTTTGATAAAATAAAACATCATGTTAAAGTTTAGAATTTGAATAGTATAAGGATTTGTATTCTCAGATGTAGTGGAAGTTGGATGTAAACAGAATAATGTCAAACATTTTGGGATGTTTCAAATTAGGAAGAGCATCAGATAAATTGAAATGGAATAAAAGAAATCTGTCCTGCCAAACCACATATTGCCTTTTCAACAGAAGTTTTCCTAGAAAATACCAACCTAACCAGTGAGATTAAGCTTTGCCGTCCTTTCATGAGGGACTGAGCTAAGTGAAGAGCTATATCTTTCTTCCATGAGTCAATTAGCTAATTAACATATTTTCAGCAATAGGCAATGTGAATTATATGAATGAATCTTAAACACTATTCAGTTTTGGAATTTAAGAAATAGCTCTGTGCTCTAGCATACAATAATTTAGGAATACTTTTCACTCAAAGCTCTTTATTTACGCAATTAAACCCAAATTGACCTTGACTAGAAAGAGCAAAAGAATTCAAGTAAATGCCTTTTAAAAACCCATACACCCTATTCATCAAGAAACCCGCAGAGAAGGTACCTTAAGAATTAGAATTTTTCCAACAAGGATTCTCAAGAGTTGATCTTTTTCATTACAATGCAACTGCCACCAGACATCACGGAGCTTCCAGCTCTTTATGATTATTCCCAGAACAAAATTATTTAGAAAAAAGTTCTAGAATGAAATGGGCCCGAATAAAGTGGAAGAATTCAAAAGATTCATATAACTGAGCAGGTACCCTTAGTTAAGTTCCTTTTATCAAATAGGTCCATTTAAAGGTCAGTCGTTCAAGTCAATAAGCAAGGAGGCCCTTCTCACTAAAGCTCAAGCATTCACTTTTCTAGTTAGAAACTGACGTCTCGGGGCAAATGGGAATCCACTCAACGACCCCCTCCCCGCCCTGTAAGTTCAACTAAATGGACTTGGGGCTAGTCTTGCCTCATTCTTGAATCAACCTTCCCCCCATAAATCAACCTATCCTAATTTAGGAATGAGACCCAGTTGATTGACTAAAGTTTGTCTACATAGCAGATTGAACTTTTTTTTTCTAATAAAACAAACACATCAATTAAGAAGAAGGAAAAAAGACAAAGAAGATGAACCTTGGAAATGTCGAAACAAGTGATCACAAACATAACGAGCAGCCTCAGGGCCACCATGACCATCATAGACTCCAACAAAGGTTCCAAATGGACCAGACTCTATCTGGCTCTGATCCTCTAAAACCTGATTGGCTTGCACAATTGCCATGGAGAATTCCCCACTCCCACAGCTGCCAATGTCATGAAACCACAACAACCCATCTTTCCCAAATCCACCATTGGAACTTTCACCACCCCTAATTTCACTTCTTCCAACACCACCACTGCACTCACTGTAACTCAAGCATCTTGGAAGGAAATTCATCAAATCAAGGTTCAAGCATCCCACATGGAGCTAACCCCAAGTAAAGAAAACTTCAAGAATCCTAACACAGACTTCCCAATTTGGAATTACAACCTCAATTATATTTTCTTGAAGCAAATATTTTACTTTGGATGGGGGTGGGGTGGGGCGGGGTGGGGTGTGGAGGACAGTTATACACAGATATATGTATATATATGTAGAGGAGGGGGAGGATTGTAGTTTGGGGCAAAGGGAAAGGATGCAGGGGGCCAAAGGGAGGTGGGAGGTGTTGGTTGGAGGAGGAACACGAAATAGAATGTGCCTCATTCTTATTTTGTCGGCTGCTATTTTCAATGTCTGTATTTCAATACGTATTCTCATTGTTATACACCAGCAAATGACATCTTTTTGCCTCCCACAAAATTAATTGAAGAAAATATACTTTAAAGTGAAAAAAATATAAATATATTATTAATCTAAAAAAAACTAATTCTATCGTTATATCCTCTGTCTCAAAATACTTAGTCACATTCCACTTCTTAATATCAATTTAATTAATGCTCTTAATCAAATTAATTTAGTATTTTCAAACTAAGATTTAAATATTTAAAAATTAAAATATTATAAAGTGCAATTATTTTCATATTAATTTGGTGCAAAAATACATCTTAAAAAATTAGTTTAAATTCAAATAATTTAACCTCGAAACGAAACGTGATAAATACTTAGAGCAGATAGAGTACTACTCCCTCTGTCTGACTTTACTTATCCAGTATTGATTTGGCACACCCCTTAAGGAATATAATAAATTCAATATTTTAAAAAATGTATTGAGAAATAAATATAGTTAATAATAAAGGTAAATTACGAACTAAGTGATACATTGTATCTTGATTTCTAAATTGGGCAAGTAAAAGTGGACATCTATTTTTAGTTTATTGAACAAGTAAAAGTGGACGGAAGAAGTAACTTATAACGTTTAACTAGAGATTTGAAATCATAACCCACCCAACCCGTCTAAGTTTAGGCTGATTATTAACTAGCTCATTTATTAGCTCAGTCATTTCAATCCATCAAAATTTGGTGTCATGCCCCACCTTAGGAGGCATGACTGACACCTAATGTCACACTGGGATCTGGGCTGACCTGGCTGGACATAGGCACCTCTGGTGCCTACCAGCGACTCAAAATCAAGAAAACAAACTGCTATATCTCGGCTGTAAACACAGCCTCGGGCCGACAAGGCCACGCAACATCTTTAAAAAAAACAGCTAACCCAGCCGACATAATATTAATAGGGATCCTATGCGGGCCGACAAAACCACCATGTTGTCTAGTTATAACGTAAAGGAAAACAAGCAGCTATACTAAGCCCCACACGGCCAACGCATAAAATAAGACATACATGGGCCCCACACGGCCAACAACAACCAATTAACTGAATACTATCGTTTGCAAGCCTCTAAGAGTGAAAATATTAGTCGGGACAGGGCCCTGGCCTACCCAAATGCTATACAAATAAAAGATAGATGTATCTCTACAACCTGACAACTCCGAATGAAAGGAGCTGGCCAAACTGCTGACTCTGAATAGCTGCTTGGAGGTCTCACAATCTGTCTATCTAAACTTGCAGGCAAGTATACAGCGCCCCATAGTTGGGCATCAGTATAATGTGTATCAAATATGTAAGGCAGTAATGAAAAACCGAATAAACGCTGATAAAGAGCTGAAAGTGAATAGCAAGAAGGAGCAGAAGATAACCTGTAAACTTTCTTATTCATAACCTGCATCCAGTAAATCACTACACGTATATGAGCTGAAACTGTACAACTATACATTCATAGGCTATAGCTAGCAAGTAAGTATACAAACAAGAGTCTAACCTGGCCCCATAAGTCTGGAAGGTATAAGCAACACAGAAATAACCTATTGGGCCCCCCATAAGCCCTGAAATTACACTTCAATCTATATACCACTATCCAGGTTCCTATGATTCTATTGGTTCTATAGCCAACCTACCTGGCTTCTGGGTCCGCATATGAGCCTGCTGGACTCCTATAACTGTGTCTGAGCCCGGCGGACTCCTATAACTCCACCCTAGGCACACAAGGCTCGACAAAGGTCAGTGATGCCGATACAACATAAAAGAGGTCCATACGTGGATGGATGTAACTATGGATGGATGTAACATGGTCCCGTCGGACATTATATAGCTCCTTGGAGCGATCAATAGCTCTGTAGGCGACAACATTATCATATAGCTCCTTCGAGCGATCAATAGCCCCGTAGGCGATAACACAGTTAGCAATCCTGAAGTTAGTTAACGGAAGGTTATCCTATATGGGGCCAATCCCAACCGATATACTACATATTGGTCTCAATCTAGCCACTCAAAAGGCGTATCTGGCTCTTAAGTCCTAACGCGACCGCTACTCGCCCCTAGAATAGTTTGTATAGCTGCCAACAAGCATACCCCTTGTGCCTATATTTAATTAGAGGATCCTAGCAGTGTGCATAAATCTCTAATGGTCTAGACTGGATAGGGCGAGATCTGGAGTGGCCTAAATGATACTCTAAATATCATGCTAGGACAACGATAGCTCATAAGCAAACTGGAGAAATCTCTACGACGCTCCTAACGTTAGTCACACTGAACATACCCCTTCCCGATGAGGGATACTGCAGTATATTCTCAATACATATTCTAGCAGCTAACCACAACTCAGGTAATCATAATCTACTGACAGCAGCTAACCACAACATACATATAATCATAATCTACTGGCAGCAGCTAGTTACAACATATAAAGTCGTTCTCCGTTCAAGAACATAGGTTGTATCATTATACGACGAGAATAACTTGTCGAAGGGGTAAGCTTTAACATAACTCGAATGCCAACTTTTATCCACTCAAATTTTTTCCAATCAAAAGCCAATAATTCCTTTTGATTGCAGTCTCTACGCTGAGGAAACAAGGCTATTTAATAGTAGGAGTCGGTGAATAACAATATCCTTCAATAGGTTTAACTATAACTTCAACTTCATTTTATTCGGCCGAAAACTCACAATTTCTCGAGAGTTTAGAAGGGAGAAATGCTTACCTGTTGCCTGTGGCCGTTTAGAATCCAGTTTGAAGCAATTTCGACAACCTTTACTCGGCGGGATTCCGGTGTACTGGGCAAATTTTCAAGAAATAACTCCGAGCCGATGCTCCTTGTAGGCTAGAACTCATTATCCAAGGCGAATTTGTGTTTGGACGGAGTTTGACGGCGTAATTTGATGAAAATTGTATCAAATTATTGTCTGCTCTTGTTTCTCTGCTGAAGACGGTGTTTACAATGATTCAATATAACTTGGAGGATTATATATATATATAATTGGGCAGTGGCAGGGAGTGTGCGGCGCGCCCCCCATCGCGTCGGTGCAACGCGCCGGGGCAGGGGGGACGCGACGCCCAACTCGCCCAGCCTTCTCGTCCCGGCCTTCTATCCATTTAACGACGCGCTCGTGTGTTCACTCCCCGAGCCTTCTTCCGGGTGTGTTACATGCTAAAATTCTCAATATACCTGTGCACACGACGGTTGTTCTATGAAAACTTACGGGGTGTAACATTAGGGTTGATATCTAACTCAAATTAATTCATGAGAAATCTTGTCAAAATATTTTCAAAAAGACATTTTATCGTATTTGATATGTTATATTTAGTTAATAAAAATAAATAAATCTATAAGTTACTAAAAGATCATAAAAGAACAAATAAAACAACTAAAACTTAGTTAAAGTTGGGCAGGTTGGATTATGACTTGCATTTCATCTCAAGTAACTTTTGGCCTTTTATTAATGCAACTCATTTTGACCTGCCCAAATTTAGTCCGACCCATCCATTTGCCAGCTTTACGTCTAACACGCTCCAGATGTCGTGTATAAAAGTAAAAGCAACTTATATACAGTTGTATGACTTATTTTAACTTGTAGCGGGATATTTGAGATCTATTGGTAAAACTATAATAAATTATAATTGAAAAATATAATTAATAAAAAATAAAATAACTAAATATTCAATATGAGTCGTTTATATTTCAAAGTCAATTCCTCATCTGAGCATCCAATTTAAAGAAATGTCTCACTAAAGTAACCTTAGAATTTGTTTGGACAATATGGTCATCAAATTTTGCGTAGCTTAAAAAATAGGAAACAAGGTGGTGTTATCAGTACACAAATGTATTAACGAAAGTTTGCGTGTCATCTTTTTAGGATCCATTTTTAGACCCAGTGGGTGTGGAATCGTATTTGAATTGTTGCAGCAGCCCTAATGCATTTGTTCATTATATATTTCATTAATTACAAACTGAAATTATTATATGACCTTTTCTTATGCATTTTGGTTTGTTGATTTCTTTCTTTCTTCCTTTTTTCCCCCACTTTTTATGTTGAATGTTGGGTTAATTTCAAAAATTGGCTTGGAGAAATACAGAAAACAGAGAGTATATATGTGGAAACTTTTTTTTCTAATTTGGTTTTTTTTAAAAATCTTTCATCTTCTACTTTGTGAATTTAAAATCAGAATCATGGTCCTCCAATAGAATAAGCTCTATTAGTATTGCAAAGAATGAAACAATTTGGATAGAAGAATTTCAAGAGAAAAGAAAATCCAAAAAAAAAAAAGAAGAAGCTTCTTTTGTTCAATATTAATGGAGAATGAACAATGGAGAAGAAGATGATTATTAAATAGGTGAAAAACTATTTGTTGGTGCTTTTTTAATAGGCTTCGCGCCCCTTAAATGTGTGTGAAACACGCAATTTGATCAAATATGTCACATAAGATTATTGGTGAAAAAAAAAGTTTAAAATATTGAGTTTTAAAGAGTTTTAAGTGTTGAATTAGCGAAATTCATAGAGTTGGTCCAGATGATAATTCGAGACTAGTAAAAGAGTCTCACAGGTCATTTCATCTAAAAAAAATTAAATATCTTAAGAGCCGAGTGAGGTACCTTTTTGTGTTCTCCTTTTCTTGAAAACAAATAGATCGAGATTCACAATAATGTACCATAATTACATATATATTTCAATTATATGCTACTTTTATTTCTTTCTTCTTTGGAAAAAGAATTTTCAGATAATAAAGAAAGATGAGCCAGTAGCCTATATCATTTTCTATTGATTATATATAAGATGAGTCTGTAGTAGGTTAATTTTTTGTGACCTCTGTTCACGACATCCCTTGCTTATCTAGAAGGAAAAAAAAAAAGATTTCTGATAGACTGTCCAAACACTATGCAATATTCTTAGATTTTAGCTGAAGCTTTTTGTCTCAACTGTTTCGAGGCAAACCAAATCCCAAAAAAGAAACGTTACGAAAAACATTTGGGTCACATTGTGAATAGCAGTTGTTCTACAAAAAACAAGTAGAACAAAACATAGTTGATGAACTCCACCAGCACTTGGTCTCTACAATTCAAAACAAAAGCAGAAATTATGTCGACGTCCATGATGTTTTTTGTTTGTTTGATTAATACTAGTGTCAATATCAGACAGTTTGATTTTAATCTTCCATGGGCACTTTCTCTTGATTTTATTTTTTTTGCAGATTGGATGTCACAACTCATTTGGACTTAGTAATCTAATTGGGACATTAATCTGGGCATCCTTGGCCGTTGCGGACAATGTTGTACCAAATGATGGGGTTGATAGTTTCAATGGGGTCTTTTATCTTGCAATCGGAGGGGAAATCACCAAGTATTTAGCATATTCTCCTGACACTTGGTGCCAATGAGATTTCCTTCACCGTATGGATACTAATAAGTAATAATAATTTGAATTTGATATGAGAATATTTTACATTATTTTTCTCAAAATATTAGATTCTATATTATTGAAGGGTAGTGTGAGATAAGAGTTATATTCGATTTTCTCTTATTCTTTGAGAGTTCACTTCAAACTCACAAACCTTTTTATTCCTAGAAAGTTCTTAATAAGTACGCCCTTTGTTTCAATTTGTTTGTTTGTTTGTTTTTAACTTGGCATAAAGTTTAAGAAAATAAAGAAGACTTCTGAATCTTGTGATCTTAAACTAAAAATATATGTGTACGTACCAAAATATTCTTTAATTTAATATTGTGGTCTTAAACATGTCATGTGAAAAATTGTAATTAAAGAATTTCTAAAAAAAGACAGAGACATTCTTTTTGAAAGGGATTGAAAAAGATAAGACAAATAAATTAAAACGGAGGGAGTGATATTTATGTTATGACTTAAATAATATTTCAAAAATGATTCTACTTGAAAGTAATATGAACTAATTAATAATGTAGGACGAGATAAAATCGTGAAATTATTATAAGTATCAGATTATTTAAAAATTAATTGTGAGAATAAATAGATACTGCTTTTTGTGTGCAGTAGTATGCCACTAGTCTTAGCATAAATGCTTTAGACTCACATCACCCTTTCAAATCATCTTCTCAACCTTTTGAGACATCTTCACGTTTGCTCTTCCTCTCTTAAGTCTTCATTGATTAGATGGGAATGAACCATGAAATATTATATGGTCCAAAATTAATTAAATTTATAGAATTTTTGTTCTTCCCGGTCAAAACTTATACTACTACTCTATGATGCATATTATTTAATAAAATCTCAATTTCATGAAATCTTCTTGGTTGTGTTATCAAAGGTTCTTTAATATGTTAATATTGGACATCTTAAGGTAATTATAGAGTTCAATAAGGAAACTTTCAATATTGCATAAAAAATGTTTGGATTTTTGTTCTTCAGCTTGTATATGGACGATTTTGCAGGAGGACAAATTAATGGGGTATACTTTTTCATTTGTTAGAATTTTTTTTTTATTTTCACCCAGTGTTCACTATTACTATGAAAATTTGCCTCATGTAAGACTAATTAAAAAAAACTAGTCATTTGTGTGCCTAGGACAACAGTATCTTGGCCAACATTATTACTGTGAAAATTCGTGTATAAGACTCATTAAAAAGAACTAACCATTGGTGTACCTTGGCCAAATTCCAATTGAAGGAATTTTTTTTTGGGTAATTGTATCCTAACCAACTTTCGCGCATCTAATTAATTTTATGGGATATATTTCAATTCATATTCAAACTCAAACTCAAACCTGAAACACCTCTTGTTAATAATGAAAAGATCCTATCCGATCCATCCTCATATTCAAGACTCAAAATCCGAAACTTTTATTAAGGATAGAGAGATCCTATTCAATACACCTTTTGGAAAAAATAAAAAATAAAAATTTAATGATTCCTTTGCAAAAATGAGTTCACGCCCAGTGGGACTCGAACCCACAATCGCTTGATTAGAAGTCAAGCGCCTTATCCATTAGGCCATGGGCGCTCATATATTATTCTGCTTTCGTTCATCCACTAATTACATAAGTTGAACTTAACTTTTGTTAATCTTTTCATATTTATTAATTCTTGCTGACATTTTTTTTCTTCCCTTTTCTTTTAAGCAATAAGATTTTAAGAAATTCCTTCTTCCTACAAAAGTTTTCTCCCAAAATTTTCCTCTCTATTAGTCCGCATTTCAAAAACCCAAGAATTTCTCAACATAAGGACAAAATGATTACTAGAGTATGAATTTTTTCAGCCTCTTTATATTTTTTTGTTGTTATGAGGTGGGATTTTCATATACGATTTTGTCTCTATTTTTGAAATTATGTATGTGATATTCTTCAGTTTATGTAGATTTTCTGTTGTTATAGTTGACACTTTTACATACGACTTCGTCTTTATTATTAAAATTATGTATGTAAAATTTTTCGACCTCTTTATATTTAGTTCTCTACCTAGATTATGAAGTATTTACAAATAAAAACAATTGCGCCGTCATTGAGTGTTTTTAGTATGAAAACTCATGAATGCAATAATAAATTACTAATGTATATTATGATATTATTAATGTTGTTGGAAAATTTTTTTCCCGCCAAATTATCATAATTATTTTATTTTTTGTTCGATCCATTTGTCTATATAATTTTAAAAGATGAATAATTCGAACCGAAGCTCAAAGTTAACTAAACCGATCAAATATTTATCCTATTCGAACCTTATTAATACCAACATATTTATGTTCAAAGTGATGTGACACCCGTAACCATTAAAAACTGAATTCGTCTCCACTTCTTATACAAATATACCTGCTATCAAATATTTCTCCGTACTATGTTTAGTTACATAGACATTCAGGGGTGTTTGGTTCGAAGAGAAATTATATATGTGACAGCACCACAGTGGCATACTTGAGGTTAATGCGTTTCAATAGAAAATTAAGAAGATGTTTATCATGGAAAAAGAGCCCAAGAATGAGCTCAAAAATTATATCAAAAAATGGACTAAGTGCTACACATATTTCATGATCGAAGTCCAAGCCCAAGAGGAGAAATATTGAGACTCACATGAAACGAAAATGATTTGCATGTCCAAATGACTTCATCACACGCCCCATATATGGGGTGAAAAGTCACCCAAAGTACGTTTTGCTTCAAATTTGGCAATTTTTTCTTATTTATTTCGGAAAGAATTCGATATTATTCTTACATGTTTTTCTAGTTTAAAGTTTCCTAGTTTAAAAGCTTCCTAGTTTGATTTAGTATTTATTATTTTCATAAAAGTAGAATTCGAATCCATGCTATTTGGGATAGGTTTTTCCTATATATAAGGATGAGTTTTGTTATTCTTATAAGACATGATTAATATTATTTGAGAGGTTTCTCTTCTTTACAACTTTGTGTATGGCTACTTGAGATTTATCTTACAACCTTACAAAAATGATTCTTTAAGAGGTAAGATTAATTCGTAACTTGATTTCTTTGGTTCTTATTATTATACTAATATTGTCTCTAATTTCTTTGAATTAGGGGTCTAGATCACCTTTTGGTCTAAAATTTTAAATTGACTCTATTAGTATCATAATTAATTTTATAATCCGCTAATTTTGAATACTAAGATCAATTAGGGTTCTTAGCACTTATTTTGAAATTTGGGGGTTTATTCTCGAATTTCACATATCTTTCAATTTCTATCTTTAAATCTTCGTATTTTCGCTTTCGCATTACTTTCTTTTTCTTTCAAGTAACTCGATTCTTATCAATTGGTATTAGAGCGGTTCTTATCACGGTTTTGTTCCTGATGATTTTGAGAGGTTTCTTGACCCAAAAAAATCCAAAATTTAAACAAAAAAAGGGGAGAAAGTTTAACTGCTTTCAAATTAAGCTACTTTCAGAAATTTCAAATTTATTATTATTATTTTTTGATTTCCAACATTAAGAAGAAAAATCAAGAAGAGGGGAAAATTTTAAAAATATATATTTCTTGCTACACAAATTGATGTTTTTTCTTATTTCATCAAACTCAATTCGTTTGGGTGTTAATTAATTCTTTTCTTTCTACATCTTACTTCTAATGGATTGTTACTAGTAGGTTTATATATAAATCCTAAAAGATTCAGCCAAAGGTAGTAATTTGAGGGTAAAAAGGCAAGTGAGCGAGATTATTAGAGGGAAAAAAGTCAAATTGAGAGATCTTTTGTTTCTTTTATATTTTTTTTGGTGATGTCTCAAACAGGTAGTGGTGATGAACAAGGACTCACAGGGAGACTGAATTAAGAGATTAAAGTGATACCAATTTAGTTGAAGTGCTCTGTATGATGACCACACGATTGGAGGATATGATGTAAGAAAAAAACATGTCTCATTTTCTTTTTTTGGAGACATTTAATGTGGTCCACATATTTGGTAATAAATTATTTACCTTATCTTCTAAGTAAATAATATATATGACAGATAATATTTTTGATTATGCATATATGGAAGTTTTCTTGATGGAAGGAAACTATTAATTAGGATTTTTTAGGGAAACCATATTTTATTGAGAAGTCCCTAGGGTTAAAGTATTTTGCTTAAGAGTCCTTAGCCTACCTATAAATACACCTGTGACTCATCAGTTTGACATACACTTTGATAGGCATAGGCTAGAAGACTACAAGATTTTTACTATTTTTTTAGGGTTACAAGTTTGCTAAAGACAAAGACGATTTTTTGACAACACTTGAACAACCATGGCTAAAGGTACGTTCCTATTTATTTTTTCATTGCATTTTGGATCTACATATGTGTTGAAATTTCAACATGTGGTATCAGAGCCTAAGTTTAGCCGGTTTTTCAATTTTTAGAAACAACTCATATTTGATTTTGAGTTGCAATCCAACACTGAATAATTAAAAGAAATAAATATGCCAAGTATAGTACTATCGAATCTGCTTTGATATACAAGAACTAGTTAATGTTGGAAATTCTATTTGTTTTGCTACTTAATTGGTTCAGTGACTATTTATTTTTAATTTTAATAAATATTAAGCCATATATTCAATATATCTTGTTTGTGCTTAAAAAAAATAATTTGAAAAATCACTATGATGATTACTTCCTTTTTTGTCCAAGAATTAACCATGATGCATTCTGCATTTTTGGTAGTTCATTATATGATATGAAATTTAAAATTTTATTATTATTTAAAGTAGTTCCTGTAGTATTACAAATTATTATAAGAACTGTTGTTTTAATAAGGGAGATGTAGGCTCTGCCTATTCTCTTGTTGTGCGGTCCTTTTCCTTGAGCGCTAATGCGAGATATTTTGTGCATCAGATTGTCTTTTATGTAGGCTCTGCCTATACAATCTGTTTGAGCATTTTAATAATTAACACTTTGTTTAAGTTAATTATTAAAGATAACTATTGTAAGATATCGTTTTTGAGTTCTTTTGTTATATGCTTCGAATTAGCCACAACATACTGGGTATATGATATCAAGAGAAATTATATTCTTCAATTACATAAAGTTAAGTGATTAAAATATAATAATGACATCTAATAAAGTCTGATTATCTTATCAAAATGGTACCCTACCCCACAGGGAGGTAACTATTTGGTTGGATTAATTAGAATAAGATAGTAAACATTTCAGTTGAAAATTATTCTATGCCCATAGGTACGAATTATTTTCGAGATTTATTTTGGTTTACTAGTCTAATAAAGTTAAGTAAATTTTGTGCATGGGCTGCAACCTCTTCCCACATGAAGGTTTAGAATTTACTTAGAATTGATATTTACGCGATTCACTTTTGATGGTTTAATTTTACATATTTCTGCCAAATTCATCTATTATTAAGTACGACACTTCATAGCTTATGTATGTGTATCCCTATTTGCTGTTTACACAACTTTTTCTAATGCTATTTTTTTACAAAAATGCTCGAAATCTGATGCTATCTAGTGACAACTTTACAGAATGAAAGGCGTAAATCCTTCTCACTTTAGGGTGCTCAGACTTGGATCTGGCTCTCCATGTGGAAGAACCACCTAAGCCCATGGAATCAAGTATGCCAGAGGCTAAGGCTTTTTATGAGCGGTGGGAGCGATCCAATTGTTTGAGCTTAATGCTCATAAAATCTCATATAAGCCAAATCATTGGGGGTTTTATCCCTTACAGTGATAAGGTCAAAGCTTACATGAAGGCAATTGATGAACAATTTGTAAGCTCTGACAAGGCCTTGGCCAACACCCTTATGAAGAGGCTCTCAAGTATGACCTTTGAAAGAAGTCGTAAGTGTGGTAGCACATAATGGAAATGAGAGACATTGCTGCTAAACTCAAGTCCCTTAAGGTTGATATGTATGCATCATTTCTTGTGCATTTTGTTCTCAACTCTGTTCCTGCGGAATATGGTCCGTTTAAGATATCTTATAACACACATAAAGATAAATGGTCAATCAATTAACTTTTGACCATGTGTGTTCAAGAAGAGGAGAGGCTGAAATATGAGATACCTGAAAGTGTAAATTTGATGACTCATGATAGGATAAATGAAAAGACGGGCAAAAGTGTTCCTATGAAGAAGAAAGACAGTCTTGATAAAAATTCTTATCATTTCTGAAAAAAGAAGGGACTCTGAAAGAAAGATTGCCTGAAATACAAGAAATGCGTTGAGAAGAAAGGTAATTTTACCTTTGTATGTTATGAATCTAATTTCACTAAAGTTTCTAATAATACATAGTGGATCAATTCTGGTTCCACAACTCACATTGCTAAAATCATGCAAAGTTTTTCTCTAACTCAAAGGATGGGGACTTAGAGGCTCATGTAAAAGATGGTTTTCAATTAGATTTAGAAAATACCTTTTATGTTCCATCATATTCTACAAATTTAATTTATCTTTCAAGACTATCAATTGTTGGTTATGGTTTCAATTGTCATTATTCTTTGGTGAAACTTTTGAAAAACAATAAAGTTGTTGGCTTGAAAAATTTAGATGAAAAAGTTATTTAAATTTGAGCTAGACCCCACAATTGTATCTAATGTTGTAACCCTGCATGATAAAGAAATTGACACTAAGTGATGTATTATCAATGAGAACTTATCAAGTTTTGGCATAAGAGATTGGGACTCATCTCTATTGAAAGAGTCAAAAAGTTAGTTAATGATGGAGTTCTAGAAGCTCTTGATTTTTCTTACTTTGGGACTTGTGTGGACTGCATAAAGGGCAAGCAGACCAACAAATCCACTAAAGGTGCCAAAAGGAGTTCTCAATTGCTTGAGATCATACATACAGATATTTGTGGACTTTTTCCTACACCTTGCTTGAATGGTGAGAGATATTTTATCTCATTTACTGACGACTATTCAAGATACATGTATCTTTATTTTCTGTTTAACAATTCAAAAGCACTTGATGCTTTTAAAGTTTTTTAAAATGGAAGTAGAGAAACAAACTGGAGCTCAGATCAAAATTGTAAGGTCTGAGAGGGGTGGAGAATATTAAGGTAGGTACACAGATAAGGGATAAGTTAAAGGCCCATTTGAGGAGTTCCTTGAAGTGAAGGCATAATTACTCAATACACCATACCAGGATCACCACAATAAAATGGTGTGGCAGAAAGAAGGAATTGAACATTAATGGATATGGTAAGAAGTATGATTATTAATGGACATGGTAAGAAGCATGATTAGTAGGTCAAGTTTACCTTTATCCTTATGGAGTGAAGCCTTAAAAACCGTTGTATGTATTTTAAATAGAATTCCATCCAAGGTTGTCTCTAAGACGTATTTTGAATTATGGAAATCTAGTTTAAGTCATTTATACATTTGGAGATGTCCAACTGAGCTAAGGGTTTATAACCCACAATTAAAAAAGTTGGATAAAAGAACAAAAAGTTGTTTCTTTAAGTTCTATTGTCCTTCTCATTCTCCTAAAATTGTTAAGGCTAGAAATTGTAAATTTCTTGAGGAACATGGAGTAAGTGGGAGTGGTTTCACTTAAGTGGTAGAATTGGAAGAAGTAAGGGAACCATCTATGGTACCTTTATTTATTAGAAACTTGAATGCTAATCAGACAAATTCTCATGAATTCTCTTAAGAGAAACAAGTTCAAGAGCTTCCGCCACCTGAAGAGCCACATAAAGAACAATACACTTTACCTGAACCCATTGAAGGAACATTTGAACAAGTGAGAGTAAGAAAATCCTCAAGAGTTTGTAAACCAGCAATTTCTAGTGACTATGTTGTATATCTCCAAGAGTCTGACTACGATATTGGACTTAAAGATGATTCATGCTCATTTTCGCAAGCCATGAGTGGAGAAAACTCCACACTTAGGTATGATGCCATGAAGGAAGATTTGGAATCTATGGCCAAAAAATGAAGTTTGGAATTTGGTTGAATTACTAGAAGGAGTCTCTCCTATAGGATCCAAATGGGTTTATAAAACTAAAAGAAACTCATCTGGTAATATTGAACAATATAAAGTCAGACTTGTAGCCAAAGGTTTCACTCAAAAAGAAGGCATTGATTACCATGAAACCTTCTCTCCAGTGCCTAAGAAGGGTTCATTAAGAATAATCATGACATTAATAGCTCACTTTGATTTAGAGCTACATCAAATGGATGTGAAAACGACATTCTTGAATAGAGATCTTGAATAGGAGGTCTATATGCGATAACCTGAAGAATTTTGTAGTTTTGATATAAGTCACCTTGTATACAAGTTGAATAAATTAATTTATGAACTAAAATAGGCTTCCCCCCAATAGTATATTAAATTTCATAATTTTGAATTTACGAAGAATATTGTTGATCAATGTATATACCTTAAGATAAGTGGGAGTAAATATATTTTTCTAATCCCATATGTTGATATTTTACTTGCTAGTAGTGATTTGGGATTGTTGCATGAGATGAATTAATTTCTTATCCAGAATTTTGAAATGAAGGATATGGGTGAAACCTCCTATGTCATTGGCATAGAGATTCACAGAGATAGATCTCAAAGATTGCTTGGACTATCTCAAAGGGCCTACATTGACAAAATTCTGGAAAGATATGGAATGAAGAATTGTTCATCAATAGCAAAACCTATCATTAAAGGTGATAAATTTTCATTGAATCAATATCCGAAAAATGCATTAGAATAAGAGAAAATGAAAGGCATTCCATACGCTTCACTTGTTGGGAGCCTTATGTATGCATAGGTCTGCACTAGACCTGATATTGCCTTTGCAGTAGGAATGCTTGGTAGATATCAAAGTAACCCTGGTTTTGATCATTGGAAAGCTGATAAAAAGGTATTGAGATATTTTCAAGGAACTAAGGATCTAAGCACATACAAATATTCTAACTCATTTGAGGTAATTAAATATTCAACTTCTATTTTAGGTGGATGTAATGATAGTGGTAAATCTACTTCTGGATATATTTTTCTCCTTGCTAGAGGTGTTGTGTCTTGGAGAAGTATTAAGTAAACTATTGTTGCAACATCCACATTGAAAGCTGAATTTATAGCATGCTATGAAAATACATCGCATGCGTTATGATTAAAGTATTTTATTTGGGGCCTTAAGATTGTCGAATTTTATTTCAAGGCCCATTGAGAATCTTTTGTAATATCGACATAAAGTTTTGATAGTTAAAGAATGTGTGAGAAAGCAAGATTGAATTTTGATTTTGGTAGTACTACTTTTGATGATTGTTGATCCTATGAAGATTTATCAGCTAAGGTTTCAAGGATCATGTAGCCCATATGGAGCTGACTAGCTCATTTTGATTTTCCTTTGTTCTCTAACACTTTGTCTAGACACTATCATTTTTGATATACATGACAATGCACGCTTTGATTTTCATGTATTATATTTGTGATCATTGGATCAATAAAGTTGGACTCTGAATGACTTATATTAAGTACATTCATAAAATTATTGGACACTTTGTTAGAATATATTATACATTTTAATACATGAAATGAAGTGTTTGATTAAGAGCATAACCACCATAATTCATGTAGTAATGTGATCTGATTAAAGTGGTTGTTGCCTAACGATTTAGTTGAGTGAATAAAGTTCATGGCCGTATTTATCACTCATAAAGAATTATATGATAGTAATATGTGGACCAAGTGGGAGAATGTAAAAAAAAACGTGTCTCCTTCTCTTTTCTTTTCTTTTTTTTTTTTGGAGAAATTTAATATGGTCCATATATTTGATAATAAATTATTTACCTTGTCTTCCAAGTAAATAATATATATGGAAGATAATATTTATGGTTATGCATATATGGAAGTTTTCTTGATGGAAGGAAACTATTAATTAGGATTCCTTAGGGAAACCATATTTTATGGAGAAGTCCTAGGATTAAAGTATTTTGCCTAAGAGTCCCTAACCTACCTATAAATACGCCTGTGATTCCATCAGCCTAGCATACACTTTGATAAGCATAGGCTACAAGACTACAGGGTTTTTACTATTCTTTTTAGGGTTACAAGTTTGCTAAAGACAAAGACTATTTTTTGATAATACTTGAACAACCATTGCTAAAGGTACGTTCCTATTTATTTCCGCTGCGTTTTGGCTCTACATATGTGTTGAAATTTCAACATATGAATGTCATAATAGCTTATTTAAGGAGGAAAAATATTCTTCATACAAGATATGAGATAAAGGATAAAATTTGCTCTATGATTCTTGATAGTGAAAGTGATGTTAATGTTGTGAGTTAATACGTGGTGGAGAAGTTGGAACTTACTTGCATCAAAACACACTACTATGTATGAGCAACAATGGTTGAATGATTTTGGTGAACTTAAGATGATTAATCGATGCATGATTTCTTTTGCCATTTGGAGTGTCATACCCCACCTTAGGAGGCATGACTGACACCTAATGCCACACTGGAATTTGGGCTGACCCGGCTGGGCACAGGCACCTCTGGTGCCTATCAATGACTTAAACTCAAGAAAACAAACTGCTATATCTCGGCTGTAAACACAGCCTCGGGCCGACAAGGTCATGCAGCACCTGTAAAAGAAAATAGCTAACTCAACCAACATACATCAACAGGGATCCTATGCGGGGCGACAATACCACCATGTTGTCTAGTTATAATAGAAAAGAAAATAAGCAGTTATACTAGGCCCCACATGGTCGACATCTAAATAAGACATACATAGGCCCCACATGACCAACAACAACTAACTAACTGAATGTTGTAGTCTGCAAGTCTCTAAGAATATAAATAGTGGTCGGGACAGGGCCCCAGCCTACCCAAATGCTATATAAATGAAAGACTGTAATCTCTACAACTTGGAAACTCCGAAAGAGGAGCTGGTCAAACTGCTGACTCTGAACAGTTGCTACTGAAGATCCTAAACTTTGTCTGTCTAAACCTGCAAGCAATTAATGCAGCACCCCATAGTTGGGCATTCGTACAATATATACCGAATATGTAAGGCAGTAAATAAGTTGTTAAAGACTGAAAGAAGTAGAAGGAAGGGACAGAAGTTAACCTGGAAGTCTGCTTATTCATAACCTGCATCTAGTAAAACACTACACGTATTTGAGCTACGACTGTACAATCATATATTCATAAGCTATAGCTAGCAGACAAGAATACAAACAAGAACCTAACCTGACTCCCATAAGCCTGGAAGGTACAATCAATACAGAATAACTCGCTCGGGGCCCCTATAAACCCTGACGAGCATACTTCAATCTATATACCCCTAACAAGGTTCCTATGACTCTACTAGTGCTACAGCCAACCTACTTGTCCCCTGGGTCTGTAACTGAATCTGCTTGGCTCCTGATCTGTAGATGTGACTGAGTCTGATGGACTCCTGATAACTGCACCCTGGGCACCAGGCTCAACGAGGGTCAGTGACGCCGATTCGACATAAATAGTCCAGCCATGTAATGGACTATAATATGGCCCTTGGGCCTCTGTATCATCCCTTGGGACGGCATATCACTCCTTGGAGCAATGTCATATAGACTCTGTAGGCGACGACACAGCTAGTAAACCTGGGGTGGTCACGGAAGGATCCTAGGTGAGGACAACCCCAACCGATGTGCTATATTGAAGTCTCAATCTAGCAACTCAAAAGGTGTATCTGGCCTTCTAGGCCTAACGCGATCACTGCTCGCCCCTAGAATAATCTGTATAGCTGCTAGCAGGCACACCCTGTGCACCTGTATCTGATCAGAGGATCCTGATAGTGATCATAATCTCTAATGGTCTAGATCGGATAGGGTGAGGTCTGGAGTGGCCTAACAATACTCTGAATGGTCTGCTCGGACAACTATAACTCATAAGCAACTGTAGGGTCGCAGATGACCAATTACTTAGTTTCTTCTCTTAGAACGAATGTAGGGCTACTACTGACTGAGCATGCTTTTGAGCGGTCGGCCCCTAATCCTCCATAGGTAGCCTACTGAAATTCTTAGTCCGAGGGTAATACTATGCTAACATGGTTCTAGTCCTTTAGACCTTAACTTGGTCTATTCGGATCTTATATGACTCTTTTGGATGATTCCTAATCTTGTAGGTAAGTTTACATGGACTTAGCCACTCACGACAACCTGTACCTGAGCAATCTTATCGTGATAGGCTGGGGTGTTGGCCCCGCCTCTAATTGCTAATAAGGTCTCCTTCCTTAGGGAACCCAAGGGTCTATTTGACCTGACTGGGATGGCTTCCTAGGCAACCTGTATGACGAATACTAAGTCAACTGGAACTGACAGTCACTGGTAGTAGCTAACGAGATGGCAGACTGTCACTTAGTTCACTAGACAACCCTAGTGCCGCCAACTCTAAAGTATGGCCCTACCTAAATTTCTAGTCTTGGTGCGTGAGGGTACGCCAATGGCCTCTAGGCGTGCTTTACTGGCAATACATGCGCCAAACTGATAGTTGTATCTCCTAACTACGCCTATGCTGTTCAACTTAATAACTCAGTCCTAATAGCTATCCACGAGCTTCTTAAGGTATAGGCCTGACAGTAAAACATTCAATTTTGCTAACGCAATGAACTGAAGAACAGAGGAGTTCCTATGATGCTTCTAGCGTGTGCCGCACTTAACATGTTCTTTCCTGATAAGGGATACTGCGATATAATCTTTATACATTTTCTAGCAGCTAACCACAATATATGTAACAGTAATCCACTGATAGCAGCTAATCATAACATACCTGAACCTTATATACTAGCAGCAACTAATTACAACATATAGGATCATTATCTACGTTTAAAACATAGGTTGTATCACTATACAATGAGAATAAATTGCCAAAGGAATAAGCCTTAACATACCTCGAATGCCGGCTTTCGCTCAGCTGGTAAATTTCAACTTGCAATCGGCAGTTCTTTCCAATTGTAACCTCTATACTGAGAGAATACAACTAATTTCAATACTAAACTCGGCAAATATTGATAACTTTCGATAATAGAATTAACTATAATCCAACTTTGAAAAACTCGACCGAAAATCTATAATTTCCAAAGAGTTCATAAGGGAGAAATACTTATCTAATGCCTGTGACCGAGTAGGAATCAATTTGGAGCAATTCTGACAATATTTAATTGGAGGAGTTCCGATTTGCCGAGCGAATTTTTGAGAAATAACTCTGTAGTAATGCTTTCCATAGGTATAGAACTCATTACCCGAATACAACTAATTTCAATACTAAACTCGGCAAATATTGATAACTTTCGATAATAGAATTAACTATAATCCAACTTTGAAAAACTCGACCGAAAATCTATAATTTCCAAAGAGTTCATAAGGGAGAAATACTTATCTAATGCCTGTGACCGAGTAGGAATCAATTTGGAGCAATTCTGATAATATTTAATTGGAGGAGTTCCGATTTGCCGAGCGAATTTTTGAGAAATAACTCTGTAGTAATGCTTTCCATAGGTATAGAACTCATTACCCGAAGTTAATTTGATATTGGACGGTGTTTGGTAGCGTAATCAGATGAAAAGCTATTGAAACGTGCGTGCTTCTACTTCTTTGGCCATGATATCATTTGGGAAATGATTTAAGTAAAAGAGGGAGGGGTTTATATATAGCTAAGGGCGGTGGCGGGGGGGCCTCCGCGCCGCCCAAAGTGCTAAGAATGACCCCCCGTCGCGCCCCAGGCCCTGCGTTGGCCAGTGCCCAGCCGGCTGACGTGTCGCGTTGGCCCCTTGCGGCCTAGCCTCGCCCGATCTTGTTTCTGAGGCTTTTTCCGTACACGTCAAGCCCTTCTTATTCGTCAACAAATTCATGCATACGCCTACTAACCATTGATATTTTTACGGGGTGTAATATGGAGGTATTCCAATAATGTTCTTTGTGATGTAATTCTAATGCAAGATTGTCATATCATGCTTGGGCATTCATGATAGTTTAATAGGAATATAATTCATGATAGGAGAAAGAATAATGTTTCTCTAGAGCTAAACAGAAAGAATATATATACTTGGACCTTTAACCGCATCAGAAAATTTATGAAGATCAGAAATGTTTGAGGGCGACAATGAAGAATTTTGAGAGAGAAAAGATTGAGAGAAGTAAGAGAGTGCATGTAGACATATCAAGAAATTAAAGAAAAAAAGGAGAGGTTGAGTAGTGTGAAGAGAATGAGATGTCAAGTGAAAAAAAAGTAAAATCGAGAGAAAAGAAAAGAGAGATGACCATGAGAGTAAAGAGCAGAAGGATGGTCATGAGGTATAGAGCGATAGACAAGAGAGTTTGAGTGAAGTTAATTCTTATTCTAACTCTAACATTCTTACTTCTTTTAGTTGTTCTGAATCTTTTGTAGGTACTCATGGAAAAGTTTGCATCGAAGAACCATCATTGGATGAACTTAATTCTAAGGTGATAGAAACTATATGTCCCATGGAGCAAGCGCATGTTGATGAGAAGAATAAAGATAAAGAGAATATATTTGAGTCTATCCAAGGTAATTACTCGTGACAAGAAGTCCAACAAGACAATTGTGGATCTAAAACCACCTATATAGCAAAGGAATAACATCAACTCATTTTTCCTTGCTTATTGGTGTTAGATCCACAATTGTCTTGTTGGACTTCTTGTCACGAGTCTTAACTTGGGTAGCCTTAAAATAATTTTTACATTTATCCTTCTCATCAACATGCGCTTGCTCCATGGGACATGTACTTTCAATTGTCTTAGGATTAAGTTCATTCATTGATGATTGTTCAGTGCAAACTTTTCCATGAATATCTATAAGAAAGTCAGAACAACTAGAAGAAGTAGGAATGTTAGAGTTAGAATAAGAATTAACCTCACTCAAACTTTCTTGTTTTTCTCTCTCTACCTCATGATAATTTCTCTCTTTTTTACTCTCATGGTCATCTCTCTTTTCTTCTCTTGATCTCACTTTTTTCCTCACTTGACAGCCCATTCTCTTCACATAACCCAACCTCTCCTTTTTCCTCTCTTAGGATGTCTACATGCACTCCCTTGCTTCTCTCAATCTTTTCTATCTCAAAATTCTTCACTGTCCCCCTCACACATTTCTTATCTTCATAAACTTAGGATGGGTTAAAGGTGCAAGTATATATATTTTTTCTATTTAGCTATAGAAAATATTATTCTTTCTCCTGTCATTAATTGCATTCCTATTAAACTGTCATGGACGTCCAAGCATGATATGACAATCTTGCATTGAAATTACATTACAAAGAACATTATCAGAATACCTCCCAATGGAGAAAAAAATCATGCACCTTGTATAAACTCATAAAGATCGGTGTGTTTAATGCAAGTAAGTTCCAACTTCTCAACCGCGTATAAACTTGCAACATTAACATCACTTTCACTATCAAGAATTATAGAGCAAATTTTATCCTTTATCCTATAAATTGTATGAAGAATATTTTTCCTTCTTAAATCAGTTACTGTGATATTTATATCCTCCAATCGTGCAGTCATTACACAAAGCACTTCAACTAAATTGCTATCACTTTGATCTCTTAATCTAGCCTCCTTGTGAGTCCTTGTTCATCACCACTACATGTTTGATACATCTCAAAAATAATATAAAATGAAAACAAAGATCTCTCACTTTGTCTTACCTTTTTCCACTCAAGTTAGTACCTTTGGCTGGATCCTTTAGGATTTATATATAAGCCCTACTAGTAACAACCCTTTAGAAGTGAGATGTAGAAAGAAAAAGAATTTACCAATACCTAGACGAATTAAATTTGATGAGACAAGAAAAAAGACCAATTTGTGAAGTAAGAAAGAAAAACACGCGCGCGCGCGCACACACACACATATATATATATATTTAAATTTTCCCCTCTTCTTGATTTTCCTTTTTGATGTTGAAAACTAAAAAATCATATTATTATATAAGTGGAAAGAAAAAAGTGAAAAGTTGAATTACGATTTTACCCCTATTATAAATTAAAATATTATAAGATATCTAATTAATTAATAATAGCCTCTTATTAAATATTTAATTAGTAGTAAAAAGTTGAATTATAATTTTACTCCTATTATAAATTAAAATATTATAAATATCTAACTAATTAAATATTAATTTATAATAACCTCTTATTAAATATTTAATTATTAAGATATTATATATCTGTATTATTCTAAAAGTGGAAAACCCTGGCCTATAGTTGATAGTTGAAAAACTAAGTTGCCCATTAAATATTGAATGACAATTTTACCCTTTAATCTAAACTATTCTTATAATCCTAACAAAGTTGAATGACATTTTTCTTCTTCAATCAAAAACAAATGTAACTTTAATTCTAATTAAATTATTAAGAAAAATTAAATGTGAAACATTAAGATAATCATCTTTAGGGAGACTTTTGATTTTTTCGAGAATAATCTAAGCTCTGGAGCAAATTATTTCTTAAGAAATGAATAACGACGGTTAAACTTTACTACATTTAGAATTATAACTTTAAAAGTTGTAATAATTAAAGCATTTATTATTCAAACTAAATGATGGTCATGCGTGTAATAACGAATTATTCCTTCAGTTCAAGTGAAACCAACATATACACAATTAAAATATTAATGAATTATGAAATTATCTCATCTGTTGTAAAACCCCATAAGATACTCAATTTATTTTTATTAAATATATGCTTTTATGAATAGACTTGAATTAATTGAAATGTTTTAATTAGTTTGAACAAAAATATGCAATTTCTTATAGGACCAATCTACTGGCCTCTTGCAAAAAGTAGTAAATTCTTGAGTTCAAACTTGAATTTACCAAAATATTCATTAAAAATTAAACAATCATTTTACCCTGAAATATTATTCCATATTAATTTTATATATTAGAAAGTTTATCTTGAAATATTAAATTTCATTATATTAGTCTTTAATTGTAAGCAATTTATTGCAATAACGTTTTAATATGATTTAAATTCTCATGAATTCTTTTTATCTTCTAAAGATAACATTTGTAGTATTTTATTACTCCTTAACCTTTTTATCTGCTCATTTTATTTTTATTTTTCACATTTAGCCTTCAATATTCCGAGTCATATACTTTTGAAATAAACATGTAATGAAACGTCCCACTTACAAAAAGGGTTTTTCTAAAACTGGTTAATATATTTCATTTATGCAAAATCCTTAAACTACATGAAGTCAAGGGATGAATTGGTGGACACAGTAAGATATAAAGGTATTAGTGTTCATTTTAGAATTTTATAGCTTTTTTTAATTGTCTTTTCACCATTTATAGATAAATTTATGTAATATGGAACACGAATATGATATTATTCTTCATATTTGCTTACAAAGTAATTTTAATACGAGTGAACTAATCATGACATTGTTAATTTTAATGGTTATACAATTATTTTTATTTTTCTTTTTTTAAAAAACAAAATTAAGTGGTGCTATAGATTATGGACTATTTTAAATATTTTTATCGCAGATAACTATTATATACTTCTTTGTTTATGTATATCCTAAAATTCATAATGATTTATTGGCCATCATAAGGAAGACATATGTCGATCAAATCTTTATATAACTTATATAAAATGTTACTTTCATTCTACTATAACTTTTTATATGTATGTAGTAATAAAAAAGAGACTATAATTTCTTAAAGACAACCGTTGTATTTGTATAAAGAAATATATATTTAGTAGAATATATTTTAATGTATAAAATTATATTTAAATCATTCTTTTTATTTTTTTGGGCTACAAAATATGCTCTATATTTTTTTGCTCTATATAAAAATACATTAATTAATATAAGATCAATCGTATTTACAAAAATATTATGCGATAAATAATTAATAATATGAGGTTAGACCTGTATAAATTTTACATAGTAATAGAGGACAAATATACAACACACGTTCACAAAGACTTAGTAATAACAGTAAATTTGAAGTTTCTAAAAGTAGCTTAATTTGAAAGCAATTGAACTTTCTCCCTTTTTACTTTTTGTTGTTATATAGCTTACCTTTTTGAGTTGCTACAACCAAAAAAAAAAATTTTATTTTTCAATTTCTTTTTTACTTTTTTTTTTTAGTAAAGAACCTCCCAAATTATCAAGAAAGAAACTTTGATAAGAACCTCTATGATGCCACTTGATATGAATCGGGTTACTCGAAAGAACAAGAAAATAATGCGTAAGCGAAATTACAAAGTTTAAAGACAAAATTGAAAGATATGTGAAATTCGAGAATAAAATCCCCAAATTTCAAAATAAGTGTTAAGAACCCTAATTAAACTTACTATCTAAAATTAGCGGATTAAAACTAATTATGATACTAATAAAGCCAATTCAAGAATTTAGATCAAAATGTGAACTAGACCCCTAATTCAAAAAAATTAGAGACAAATAATTAGTATTATACTAATTACTTTCTTTAATTTACAAATAAGAATCAAGATACCAAGTTACGAATTAATCTTACCTCTTAAAGAATCGTTCTTGTAAGATTGTATGACAAATCTCAAGTAACCACACACAAAGGTGTAAAGAAGAGAAACCTCTCAAATAATGTTAATAACAAAATTCATCCCTATATATAGGAAAAACCTATACCAAATAGCATGAGTTTTGAATTCTACTTTTATGAAAATAATAAATACTAAAATCAAACTAGACACTTTTAAACTAGGAAAACATGTAAAAATAATACTAAAATTCTTCCCTAAACAAATAAGAAAAAGTTGTCAAATTTGGAGACAAAACAAAAACAGACTTTGGGTGACTTTTTATCCCATATTTGGGGGCGTGTAATGCAGCCGTTTGGGCGTGCAAAGGGTTTCCGCTCCATATGAGTCCCGATATTTCTCCTCTTAGGCTTGAACTTCTGTAATACCCCGAAAGTACTTAAGAAAAGACCCGAGATTTGAAATGAGAAGTAGAAGAAAATCTAAGATTTCTTCTCAGAATGACTCGTTTTACGGGTCGTTGGTGGGTCTAACGACTCGTTGGAGGGCTCGTGGTGAGAATCTGCAAAAATGGACTTGGAAGTAACGGGTCTCAGAACGACCCGTTGGTCGATGTAACAAGTCGTTGTATGGGGATCGTTGGGAGGATGGTCTTGGTCAAAGAGGGACGACATGAGTCATAGGACAACTCGTGGTTTTAAAGGATGGTCGTTAAACGGTTCCGTTAGAAGGGTTTCCAGACGATAGGCAGTGGTGACAACGGATGGTTACCACGAGTCGTGGGAGCCAGGGATGACTTGTGTTACCTATTGTGGTGCAGGTCTGGGTCTGAAAAATGGAATGAACCAACGAGTGAAGTAACGGCCCATTAGAGCAAAGGGCGACTCATTGTTGCGCCCGTGGTCACTGGCAGTGCAGAATTTTCAGGTTTTTCATTAAGGATATTTTTTGTCATTTCTAAGTCCTAAGGTCCTAAACTATGTTGTTTTAAGTTCAGTTAGTAGGGTTTTAAGGGTGTTAAACCTATTCTAAGTATCTTCCCTCCATGCATGCAACTTAGAGCCTTCCTTGAAGATCAAGTTTGAAGAATCTCTTCAATTTCCTTCGGTCTTTCAAGAGGGAGTGTTGATTAGATTTACCCAGGTATGTGAGAATATGAATGAGGATTCCTTTCACTATCATGCCCTAAATTCTTCTCAATTCCATGAATTTCAATTCTAGAATCTAGCTTCACGATCTTATGGGGTTTATCTCAATTCTTGTGAAATTCTTTGGGTCAATTCCCTTCATGTATCAAATCATGTTTTATAATCTATGGGCAGATTTTTATAATTATTTTGATTATTAATTTATAGTTTCAAATTTTAATTAAACTATGCCCAAATATGTATGCTTCATGAAAAGTCAAATTATGATTCCATTATGATCTTGATCTTCTTAAGCCCTAAATTATGATTTATGATTTATGATTTATGTTAAGAATTCTCTACAAGCATTCATCATGGATTTATGAATATCAAGTATATACATGTTTTACAAGTATGCATGAATTTCATGATTTATGAATTTATGACTCTTGGCCAACTCATGGGCCCTTATTCATGGCAAATCATGTATTTCAAGTATGATCAAATATGTTGTGTTATAATTGGCCATGAACTTCATAAATGATTTATGATTATGATATGAGCCTCATGTGCATGTTTTGGGAGCAATGTCTAGCACCGAGTAGACCCGACATTTAAGTAAACCCCGTGGTCTCAGAACTACATGTCACTGTAGGTTTATATATATATATGTTAATGTTATTAGATCCCCGTGATATCACATTATGCACGTCCCTTGCCTGATAAGCCTAAGACGATTCTGCCCACTTGAGCGAGATAGTTGGGCCATTGTGTAAGCTCTATCATGATGGTGTCGGCTATGACGAGTCCTCCCATTGTTCCTCATGATTTATGCATGGTTATGTTATGTTACCTTGTCTCAAGTTATGTTCTATAAATGTTTTCTCTTATGATTATGATTATGACTGGTTTACGAATGTTTTGAAAACCTTGAGCCTTATGTTTACATCATAATATTTACTTTATGATCATGTTGTCCTACTCTTACGAACTCTTATGTATTTTAACTGTCCGTTTTACTTACCTTGCATACTTAATACATTTCAAGTACTGACCGCATACTCTAGCTGTATCGTTTCATGATACAGCTTCTGACATTCAGGTCTAGCCCCGCCATTAGCCGATTCTCCGAGTTCACATCCCTCAGCCAGTGTTGGTGAGTCCTCATCCTTCGAGAATATTCAGTTATCTGTAGTTGTGCTCTTTCAGTTACAGACTTTTGTTGAGCTAGTTGGGGATATTGTCCCATCAGCTCATCAGTTATGTAGAGGCTATTCAAACATTATGTAGAAATCAACTTGCTATTTCTGATTTGGTATTAGTTTGATAGGTATGCAGACTTCCGCTATTATGTATGTTAGACTTCCGCTTATTTATGTTGAGTTTTAGATATCATGTTCATGCCATGGGTCGACTTGGAGCTTCTCGGGGTTCTTTGTCCCGTGTCTTGATTCGGGTCTATGTTCGAATCGTGACAACTTCATTCATGAAATATGTGTAGCAATTAGTCCACTTTTCAATACAATTTTTGGGCTCATTCTTGGGCTCTTTTTTAATGAAAAGTATTTTCTTGATTTTTCATTGAAATACATCAACTTCTAATAGAAGTATGACACCGTGATACTATCAATATGATGTATAATTAGTTATATAGAGATTATTAATATATAGATTATATCTCGTTGGGTGTTTGGATCATTGCATTAAACGGAATATACAAGTTATCATTTAAAATATTTATTAGTTTTTTAAACTAAGAAGTAATGAATTTACAACTGGACCCTTGAATGCTTCGCCTATATTGGTTTCTAGGGAAAAGATAAAGGTAAGTTTATATCCTTTTGCTACTTTATCCATGTATAGGTTATACATGTCCATATTGTTGGTGGTATAAAATAAAGAAAATTGCTTTGCAGCTTACTTCCAAACAGTCACAACTACTACCACTACATGTTCTGGATTTCTTTTTTCCTTAGAACTGGTAACTGATGCTCCTAATAAACTTGCATAACACAAGCATATAAAGTGATCAAGAATGGAAACATGGCAACACTAATTCTTGGCAGCACAATAATATTGGTATAGGAATACAGGCAATTCAATATTAAAGAATTCTTAGGATAATCAGTGCATAAAACTGACAACAGAGGCCTACAACTTTAACCAAAAGGTAATGTAGGATTTTTGTAAGTGATAAATGAACTAATTGATGATACGCATAGACTTCAGAAAAGATTGAGATGGACTTTTGGAACTGAGTTTACGGTGAATTCAGCTTTTCCACACAGAATGGCCACGAAGAATTTCCTTTTATAGCAGGTGAAATTTTCAGTGTTGTTATTAAATCCAATCTCTAGCTCGTTGCTGCTTTGAGCTTGGGTAATAAGCTTGAAAGACTGTCTTGGTTTCTCATGATTTCCTCTTGTGTTCGTCTTATTTCTTCAGGATCTGCCATGCAAGAAAATCAGCACATTAGCGCGAGACATTTTATGTATAACTGTCTGTTTCATGGAAATTAATCAGTGAATCAAAAGGTAAAGTAACTTGCAGAAATGTAAATAAGTAGTTTAATTATACAACAGTCAATTTCGTCACCAGAACGATCAGTATTTCATTATAGTAATGCTCACCACATTTCAAGTTTTTCTTGCCCTCCTATCAATTGAAAAAGTTAAAGCTAATTTTTTGAAATATCATAGATTTTTCTTATTAAGTTTCTAGAATAGCCTAGTGTAGTATTTATGATAATTATCTTGAAGAAATATTTAGATATTTTAGAGTAGAACATAAAGTCACTAGATTTTTCTCGTAGACGTATCTAGAACAAAATGTAGAACCATCCATAGACAGGTATAAATAGGGGTGGACGGTGGTCATGTACATTTGTAATCAACAAAAAAATCAAGACAATTCAAGCTAGTCTTCTTCCATAATAAAGTTCTCTACTCAAAATTTTCCTTCTCCTTTCATAAGTTTCTCTTCTTTAGTTGAATCTTCTGATCTTAGCTAACAATCTTGGGCTAGCAAAAGGTTTCCCTGGTTATATTTTCTTCTGATATTCTCTACAGCCTCCATTATAATTTCTTTTTCACCTCAGTCACATATTACTGCACTCAATCTAATTTTACTGTATCTCATGTAATGCAGAAGTAGTACTCTGAAACACCTTAAGGTCATTTATCACTTAACAACGTCGAAAAGAAGAAAAAAAAAAGTGTCTCTAAAGCCACCCCCGTTTCAATTTGTAGATATTTAATTTTCAAGACAGATTATGAAGCAAATATATGAAGAACAAATGTTTCTCCCGTCATGGAGCAAGCTAATAGGTGATACAGCTGCTGATTGCGAAACTTAAATATCTCGAGCTGGCATGCAGCCACTAATGATGCAATTCGAGGGCTCTGGCTTAATAATTTTCTTGTAATAGAAATATACTAGAAACACATATATCCATGGATATATAATTGAGACATCATGTTAGGACAAATAAGACAAACACTAGCGTCCAAAGATATATATAGTTGAGAAATATTATTTTGTACGCATACAGTCATCCGTGTGCTCATGTGTATTTATTTATATGTATGTGGGTGAATATGTGTATGCATATAACATTTAGTTATAGTGACATACTGTAAACACAGATATCCATCAATATAAGAACACAGATTCAGAAAGAGTCAAGAATCTTCAGAGAAGGGTAGTATACATAGCAAGCGCCAGTAGACAGTGAAGTTCGGGTTCACTCAGATATAAGGATTACCAGATGATGCTTCTTACTTTCAGAACTCTGCCACCCTAGTGAATCACATATTTAGTGCCCGATATTCATTTGTTCATGATCCAATTCAATCAAGAAAATAGGAGATGGAAGTAAAATGGATATACATAACATAGATACTATCGGATACTAATCTCTAGTGCAGTCATCCTAAAGCACAAACCACTAGCATTACATACGGAAATTGGAACTGCATTATGGATTTACCACCATAAGGGCTATTGCATGTGAAGACAAGTAGGAGAAAACATAGAGCACACTCACCCATATTTTCTGCTAATTTTGGCATCACAAACATTACAAACAGCATAAATCCGAACATCATGCCAACTGGACTTTTCACCAGAGACATAATGGAGAAGGGTTCCTTTATCTGCAAGAAATATTCACACAGTATTTTGGGAAGAAAATTAGAGAAAGAAGCGAATTAATGAAAGGGAAAGCTAGGAGATCAAAGTCTGACCTCATAATACTGCTCCTCACTCAATGGCTCCAAAACCAGCTCAATCATAGACCTCCTGTTCTCGGTTAACGCTGCTTGAACCTTACCTGGGTTTCTGGCACTGACATCAACTCGGACCTGACATCACGAAAGATACAGTAAGCATATAAATCTTTGTCAGAGAAAATCTGTGAGGGATTAAACAGATCGTAGTAGAGAAGCTCACCGGAGAAAAGAAGTATCCAAGTGCAGACACCTCAATAAGATGTGTTCCTGCTGACACATTATGGCTATTGCTAAGGTTAAGGAATTGCATTCAGAGAACAACGTTCTCTTCGCATAACCTTTGCAAAGAGGAGTAAGCATTCTAATTTGCATGTTATCTGCAAGCTTAAACATTTAGAGAAAATGTCAAGCGAAATAAATCATCAAAAATAGAAACGCGATTTTGACCAGAAGGTCAATAAAAGCCAGAGAGCAGGCAAGAGATCAAATATTACCTCACAATGTTAGGCGTATCTGCTAATTAGCAAATATGCGATAGATAACGTGAATCACAAAAGTTATTTGATGTCATGTATTGTTTTTTGTATTCATACTGATTCATGATTTCAAGTTTCCATTAAGATAAATTGTCTTCCACGCTTTTTCTCATATTTCTTCTTCTGGGAAAATGTACAGAAAGGACAATTTATCAAAAGAAAAGTATCCATGCAGCAGACCTAATCTTAGCATCTAGCATCCTATGAGGCATAGTTAAGTTTTTCCTCCTTTCTTTTTTCTTTTTGTTTCCAATTGAGTGAGGCATAGTTGAATCATGCGCTTAAAATTGTGTCCTTCAATTCCACTCTTTGCATCCTATATGTCAAACTCTTAATTTATACTCCTGAACTGCAATTCAATGATCCCACTTCCAGGTTTAACACCCATAGAAGAAGTAGCCTCCTGTCATTTCGAGATCTTCCAGCCTTCAACAAAAACCTTTACTTCTATTTCCTATCATCCTTCAGAAACTGAGACAGGATACAATCACATGCCATGCCAGGCAGAAGAATTAACTTTATTTTATATTGGATGGGGAAATAATACAAGAGGAGCCTTAGAGTAATCGGTAAAGTTGCTGCCATGTGATCAGGAGGTCACCAGTTCGATTCCACAGCCTCTTGTAGAAAGCGTATAATAGACCATTGTGGTTTGGTTCTTTCCCGTACACCGCTTATAGTGGGAGGTTAGTGCATCGGGCTGCCCTTTTGGATGGGGAAATTATAGTTGAAGAGCTTCCCTAGCCTTTTCTTCTGGATTCATATTTGACGTGGAGAGACAGACAGAAGGAAATCTTTTCTTTTCTATTCATTTTTAGTGAAGTTCACAATTGCTAGTCTCGAAAATGAAGCCAGTTCAATAGAATCTGATAACATCTAATATCACAAGTTGGGCCACCTGTACTTCTTTCAAAAACATCATCTATTCTATTCTTGCTCTTCTAGGAAAAATGTCAGCCCAATAGTGAGTGTAAAACTCCAATTTTGAGCAAACAACAGAATTAAGCACAACCATGGCAGCTAAAGAAAATCAGATTAATTGCTCGTTTATTAGTAAAGTTTCCGGTGACCTGGTAAAATTCACATGAACCACTCACATTTCAACTCCAGCTCATTTAGTCAAACTTTTTGCGAATAGATCACACAAGTAAATAATCCAACTTGTTTGAGACTGAGATGTAGTTGTTTGTTCTTGTATCATACAAGAAAACAATGCACAAAAAACAGTGAAAACTCATTATGAAGGGTTTTTCTTTTTTCTTGGAGTGTGGAGTAGCAGAAAATATGCAGTTGAGGAAGCACAAAATTCATAACAGTACATATATAGAGAGAGTTTAATCAAGATACATATATAACCTAAGATAATCAAATTAAAGCTTAAGAACCGATTTAAGACATGGAGTTTTCATAGGAAGGATACAATGAGAAATATCCATTGGGTCTCAGGAATGTAACTCTTTGGCCACCGTTGAGTATGACTTTAACATTTGAAGCTTTAGCCGAGAAACCTGATCCTTTCAAGCTAAAGCCTACAGAAAACAAACAAATTAACAACAACAACGCGGCCTCAGGAAAACTAAGCAACTACAGAAAACTTAAGTCAATTTTTTTTCATAACTGGGAAATCACCACGAAAGAAGATTTAAAGCATCAAGCATAGTGAAGTGAATCTCTATAACAAAAGGAGAATTTTAGCACTATATAATATGAAGTTAATAGAATATATATAGGTAGAAAAAACCTCCACCTTAACAAAAAGTTGGAAAATTTGACTAAATATACAACTTTTTCATGCCAAACAATTGTTTACTTTTTTCCTATTTTTCCTTTAATTTAAAATATTCAGCCACAATATTAGTGAAACTAGGCAAATAAATAGAATAAATGATATATTATCCAATATGAAGCTTACATATACTAACTACAATTCTATATATTCTGAAAATATAACTAGGAAGAGGAAGGTGAAAAGAATTATTAAAAGAATTTACTGGGAATTTTTACTCGACCGGTAACAGTATAACCATCAGTCTTCCTGCAAAAATTAATTCAAATAATGAAAAACAACAAGAAAAATGTGGAGAAAATAATCAACTGGTCTTAATTTGATGTAATAATCAAAAAATAAATAAATAAATCGAAACAGGGCAAGATTCCAATTCTATATGTTTTTTTCGCACCCAATCAGAGAGAACACCAAATATTGAGGTTCAGTTTTTATTTTTACAAATCAATCAATTGGGTTTCAATTTGTTGTTAAGAACAACAACAACAACAAGATACTTAAACTCATAGGTGGAGTCCGGAGAGGATACGTGGTGACCTTATCCTTACCGGCTCTCCAGAGTTTACACATGTGAGATCTGGAGAGGATATGTGGTAATCTTATACTTAGCCCCTCTCGAGAGATAGGGGAGGGACTATTTTTGAAAGACCCGCAAAAGTTTTGGACATTTTCTCCCATCCAAGGCCAAAAAACCAAATGGAGATTAAAATTTAGAAGCAATGGAGAAAATAATCAAATTGTTATTAATTAACAAATCTACCACATTTTTACGTGCATGCAAATTTATGGGTAAATGTAGTGTGAAGGTAAAAAGAAGAAATACCCAGAAAGAATAGAACATAAGAAGAAGAACTGAAGAAGAAATATTGCTCGTACTGCCATTGGAACTGAACAAGAATGGGTCTCAACTCCTAGAATTGTTTTGACAAAAATGAAAAAAGGAAATAGTAATAAATTGATTTTGTTATGAAATAATAAAGAAAGAACAAGAATATTGTATAGAGGAAGAAAGAAAGAGAGAAGTTTTTATTTCTCTTGGGATTAAATACAATGAAGGAGAACCCCTCTATTTATAGGGATAATTTCTCCTAACTTTTCTCCAAAAGATAGACTTTTACAATGATATAAACACATATATCTAGTACAATACAAATACCTTTATAGACATTCACTACAACACAAATATGTTTATAACACTCCCCCTTGAATGTCTATTTGATAGATAATGTGCCTCGTTAAAACCTTACTAGAAAAACCCAGTGGGAAAAAAATCTAGTGAAGGAAAAAGAGTACACATATCTAATAATACGCATTTTGGCTGCCTCGTTAAAAACCTTACAAGGAAAACCCAGTGGGACAAAACCTCGCAAGGGAAAAAGAGTACAGCGCGTATTAACTCCCCCTAATGAGAACATCCTTGAATCTTTGCATCCCGATCTTGTGCACCATCTTCTTGAAAGTTGCAGTTGGTAGAGATTTGGTGAATAAATCAGCCACATTATCACTTGAACGAATCTGTTGCACATTAATATCACCATTCTTTTGGAGCTCATGTGTGTAGAAAAACTTTGGCGAGATGTACTTCGTTCTATCTCCTTTTATGAATCCTCCCTTTAGTTGTGCTATGCATGCAGCATTATCTTCATACAAAATTGTGGGTACTTTGTCACAGTTCAAACCACATTTTTCTCTAATGAGATGTATCATGGACCTCAACCACACACATTCTCGGCTTGCTTCATGAATATCTATTATATCAGCATGATTTGATGAAGCAGCTACCAGAGACTGCTTTATAGATCTCCAAGATATGGCAGTACCTCCACATATGAACACGTAGCCAGTTTGAGATCGAGCTTTGTGTAGGTCAGATAGATACCCTGCATTAGCATAATCAACAAGATCCAGACTTGCTAACAAATTAACCGAATGTTATGCCTTATAGTATTAGCAAGATATATTAGTGCAACAATCACAGTAAGATATGGTACTTCAGGACCAAGGATTTCCTCATATAAGAATTATGAACAAGTTTAAAGAAACTTGTAAATGCTTCAGGCATTTTGAATCCTTCATGATTTTCATATAAATTTTATCAAGTGATAGCATTCATTAGTATTTAAATGCGTGACATCTTCTAGTGTCTGGACTACAGGTCCAATAAGCTTTATGCTTACCAATACGCATCATTTCACTTGATAATTATTCCTACATCAGCAAGCTTTAATAGATGTAGTATTCAGATCCTCACAATCTTTTACAATATTGCGCACTTTATTATATCAAAAATATCGTAGACAATCAGTTCAAATGCGACATAACTTATTGAGATCTCTTCATTTTTCATCATTTTCAGGTACCTGAACCTTTGCCAAGGTTTTATGAAGTGTTATGTCGTGGTGCTTTCTCAAAGCACTTGCCTCATCATTATGACTATCTTAATCACTTGCTCCTCTACTTCTTCAAGAAGTTCTATATTTGGAACCGTTTGGTCTATCACGCTTCAGGCGTCTCATAGACTCTATCCTTCAAGGACTTTCCATTGGAGCATTTGCAACTGAATTATAAAACAGAGTCAGCAAATACATCTGACAATTGATGTGCGATATTTTGCAAGTGAATTATCTCTTGAACTTTAAGTTCACTTTTTCTTTTTTCCGAGGATCTAGATAATTCATCCCACACTCAATTTTCAGTTGCTAATCACTTCTCCCCCTAATGTTAGAAAAACTAACATTTACTCCCCAGGTTCATTTGGGTACCCATCTTTGTGCGTTATGGTGGGACAATTGAATCATATATCGCACATTCAAATTTTAGATGGAATTATTTGGTCCCTGACCCTGAACCAATTATGATAGGGGAACCTTGTTGGCTTGATGCATTCAAGTGTTGCTATATGTTAAATAAACATATCTCATACCAAATTTTATTTGGGAGTTTTATTCTCATAACCAATGATTTAGCTTTAATTGGAGGCATACAATTTTCGCTAAACCAACATAGATATGAATCAGCATTATCAACGTGATTTTATAATTTGGAACTATGCTCTTAATTTAATAATTCGAGCAACAACCTTACAAAAATCAATTGTAAGTTGATATCAAAACACATGTGACCATACCATGGATGCATCTATTAGCAAACGGTTCACATGGTAGGTGAATGGGCCCATATTCACCCTTTTATAAGTTCCAAAATTTCAGGGAATATAATTCCAATCTTAGCTGATCAAGATCATTCTATGATGAGAACAAGCAACACAAGAGAATTCTTGAAGAATCTTTTATTTCTTCAACATATAGCCACGTGAATTCTCAAATATTTTTGTATCACATTTGAACCGGGATGGCCAACCGGTATGCCAACTTATTTCAGTGAACTTCTGATTTACTTTCGTATGTGATTTCATCATCATACCCATATTTATGTACTACAAATAAAAAAACCGTCGGGTAATCTTTTACATAAATATTTATAACCCGCTTCAATTGTAGTAGCATGAAGATATTAGATCTTCCCATAATTTATAGTCTCATTTTTTTTCAATGTCATTGAAACTTATAAGTTTCCTTTTGAGACTTAATACAACAATTTCATTCTTTCAGGTAGTAATACATTAGCTCTTCCGGAGCTCTCAATTAATTTTGTATACTACCACATATTCAATCATATCAAAATAGTTTCTCCATATAGTTTCAATTTTGAAACAATTTTGAATGTTGATGAGCTATACTCATGAACAGACGTATAGTCTTGATGAATCCAATCATATCGTGCCTTTGGGTGGATAACCATCTTCAAGTGGTCATACCTTTCTTTTAGGCTATTCCACAAAACAAGTGGATCCTTGATCATGAGATATTCAATTTTAAGAATTTCATCAAGATGATGACGCAAGAATATCATAGCTTTAGCACGATCTTGATTTGATGCTTTGTTTTCACTTTTAATGGTGTCTCCAAGACCCATTGCATCCATATGCATTTTTGATGCTTTGATTTCCCTTCAGGGACTAGATCTGTATTAGATCTATATTTGTAACATTTATCAAAGTTCTCAATTTCTCATTCTTCAGGAATGGAACATGATCATCTAAATATGCCTTAACCACATAAGGTATGATAGCTTAAAACCTCTTTTAAGATATTGCTACTTCGGGAGCAAATCGAGGTATGCATAGATGATTTCTCTTACATATTTTCACAATATTGTTCTGCTGGAATAAATATATTTTCACAATATTGTTCTTCTGGAACAAATATATTTTTCACAATATTGTTCTTCTGGAACAATTATATTTTTCACTATATTGTTCTTCTGGAACAAATATATTTTTCACAATATTGTTCTTCTGGAACAATTATATTTTTCACTATATTGTTCTTCTGGAACAAATATATTTTTCACAATATTGTTCTTCTGGAACAATTATGAGGCATGAATTGCCAAGTGAATCAATAAGTCGTCCTCAAGTTCATATACAAAATCGATATTGTTATTAGTAAATACATAAATATCAAGAAATACTAACCTTCATCTTTCTAAGAAAACTTTGATTTTTCTTACCTCAGATCTTTCAAAGCGAGTGCTCAAGGCAGAGACTCGTGCTGATAACGTGTTATGAAATAATAAAGAAATAACAAGAATATTGTATAGAGGAAGAGAGAAAGAGAGAAGTTTTTATTTCTCTTGATGGGATTAAATACAATGAAGGAGAACCCCTCTATTTATAGGGATAATTTCTCCTAACTTTTCTCCAAAAGATAGACTTTCACAATGATATAAACACATATATCTAGTACAATACAAATACCTTTATAGACATTCACTACAACACAAATATGTTTATAACAGATTTCTAGTTTTTACTTTTAGAAACGAAAATATTTTCTAGAAAAATAAATAAATCAATTAATTTAATTAAAATTATTTATATATAGAGTGTGTTCGGTTAGAATGTTTTTCAATCTTCTCATATTCGGTTGGTCAAATATTTTCTCTACTAAAACAAGTTTCTTAAAAATAAGGAAATGACTATCCTAATAAAAGGCAAAAAAACAAGTTGCACTAATACATGGGATATTAATTATATCCCCTACACCCTCCACCACACCTCATCTTCACCCTATCTCATAGTTTTCATTCTCACCGTCCCACGCTCTTACCTCCCCGCCGTCACCTTCTATAGTATTTGTCTAAATTATATATATACAAATACTTTTAAAATAATATTTTTTTGCTTACCTAATGAATACAAGAAAATAAGTAAGAAACTCACATATTTGTCTTGAAACTTTTTCAGAGAAAACATTTTCTTCATACAAACACACCCATAATTTTGACAAATATTATGAGAGGCAGGGGTTTGGCGGTGGGGATGAGAGCTATGGGGATAGGGTGAAGGTGAGGCGTATTAGAGGTGAGAAGGACACGATCAATGTGCAATGTCATTTGTAAAATTTGTTTTCCCTACTTTCTTTAAAGACGTTATTTTACTTACTTTTAAGCAACTTAATTGAAAAAATATTTTTCAATTTTTTTATCAATTAAACATGAAAAAACCAAAATATATTTTCCTCCTTGATCATTTTATGCTAGAATCTCTAACTTTCCATAAGTTCATTTTTGTACTGTATTATTAAGCACCCTTAATCATTTTATGCTAGAATCTCTTAACTCTCCATAAGTTAATTTTGTGTGTATTATAAAGGTGATAGTTATTTAATGAAATTTTTAAAAATCTATTATTTTCTTGGTAATTTCATTGGTCTTTAGCACAAATGTATATAGTGATTTTCACATCTTATTTTTTGGTTGCATTACTACGTGTTCCCTTTCGCCCTTCTCTTCTTCATTTGTTTAAATTAAATTATACAATCATTTAAAATCTTTATCGTATTATTATTATTTATTAAAAATCATATCCTCGAAGTTAGTTATAACAAGACCAAGTCAAGTCAAGAACTACGAATCTGTTTCGAACATATCACTAAGTTGAGGGTCTATCAGAAACGATCTCTTCATCTTCGAGATGGAGTAAGGTCTGGGTACATTCTATCATCTTCAGATCCCACTTTATGGAATTACAGGGTTATTATAAAATCACATCTTATAATACTAGTTTTTATTTGTTGATTTTACTTGTACGATATTCATTTTGAAATTTTATCAATTTAAAATTTTTTTACTTTAAAAATTAAAAAATTATTAAAACTTTATACTCAAAACTTGTCTTTGGGACGATTTGTGGTTATAACAATAGTTTTTATGTAGGCTTTTATAATAAACTTTCTGTAGGTTCATCCTCCGTTCTTTGATTTATTTATTTTTTGTTATTGTGCCGTTCATATTAATGTTAGGAGAAATGATTTTTTAATTTTTTATTAATATTTTTTTATATATAAAAATATTATTTTTTAAAATTTAAATTGTAAAAGGATAAAAAAATTATTATGTTTATGCATGTTTCAAGTTTCTTAAACGCACGAGGCTCGCTATAATGTTACTTTAAGTTAATTTACATATTATTTACTTCTTAGACTAAAAGTAACAAGAACTAAAAATATAGGTGACATTTGCTTAAGATTTTGCAAACTAGTTTTGATTTTGATTTTTATCTTCTGCGTGGAAAAGCTGTCTATACTTTGTTATGGATTTTTATTTATTTGATAAGATTGTATAAAAATTAAAAAAAATTTAATAGTTTTTACAACTTATTGAATTCTTATGTTCATGAGAAAAAAAAAATATAATTCAAAAATTTCAAATCACATATCTAAATAAAATTTTAATTTCATCTTATATAATTTTAAATCATAATTTGATCTCGATCAAATGGGTCTATATTTGTCGAGAAGTAAGTTTTTCTTTAAAGGGCATTGATTGGAGAAATTGAAATGCTTCGAGGTCATTAATGCAGTATAGACAATATTCCAAGGATGTAGCTGCAAATATTCATTTTCCCAAATTCCAAGCCCTTACTGGATTTTGGTTCGCTCGATCACAGCTGCTTGCCGGCGTACAAAAACAGCCATTCCACCTCCGTCGTCCACCGTTCTCCACCACCATCCTCGCCGCTCGTTCGCCGGCGCGTGATTTTTGTTACTAGCGTGGTTGGAGAGTGATAAGTTTATGGTGAACAGCTGAGCTAAAAATATCCACTTGAAGATGAACTGATGAGGATTTTGGTTGAAATGCTTTGCCCTGGATTGGGAAAATTGAGTGATGTCGGGGTTTCTCTAAAGGTGCAACCTTTTCTTCTTTTTATTATCCGGCTGATCATATACTTATTTTTTGTGGTGTACTTTATTTCCTTGAAATTGTAAGTTTGATATGGTTAGCTAAAGTTTGGTTTTCATTTTGTTCCTTTTTAAACACTTAAACTCTAAATTGCTGAAATTTCTGAGAATCAATAAGAATTCATCAAAATGGACATTGTCTGAAATTTTTGAACTGGAGCTTTTCTGTTGTTGATGTAATAAATAGCTTGCATTTGCACACCCTCCTTTAATAACTCGGTAAGTTTATGTTCAGTTATTGTTAATTCACCTTTTGTTTCTATTCGATTGACCTGTGTAGAATGTCACCTGATCTCTACTCCTTTTCTTGAAAACAAGGGGCATAATTATATACAATATGATTTTAAATACTTCATCAATTAACCCAATTCAACTATTATTGAGCTATGGAAACCAAACTTGGGTTATTCTCCTTATGAGCTTTGCCGTTTTTTTTCGTTGATGTATGATTTTTACAAGAAGGGACTCTTCTAAGTGAAGTGTCTTTTAGCATATCTTTTATTTTGGAGGGTGGAAACGGAGCAGTTTGGGGTTGAGGCGAGTGTTAATTGGGTGATGGGGGAAGGGAGGGGGTATGCTTACTATCAATGTGATTAAGGAAAACCCATTGATCAGCTGCTAATTTACATGAAAATATGAAGTACATGGTCTTTCTTTGTCATATGAAAAAAGAGAGAAAGGAAAAGTGGATCCCAGAACGCTGACTGATCTCATTGGAAGATTTTCAGGCTTCTATTGCAAAAGGTACTATGTCATGTTTGTTCGGTGTTAGCTGCTGCAATGTAGTGTTACTTTTCGAAGATCAGGATGAACAAGTTGGCTCTTGTACCTCAAATATCATTTTCTTTAGTGCCAAAAGCACCTCTGCTTCTCTTTTTCACGCTACTCTGATTGGTTTAGACCATTCTTGTCTCCAGCTCACATGTTTCTATTTTCACTACTACTTTATGAGTATCAGATTGGTCACGCTTGTTTTCTGCACCCATACCCGTGCAAAAAATAGTTGACTCATATGTAAGATTTTATAGTGTAGTGTTTTTTTGTGACATGGAGATATGTCTTCTCAGGTTAAGATGGTAGCGCCTCTCGTTTTAGTTTCAAAATGACAAATCTAATGACAAAATCAATGAGAATCTTACGGCTTTTCTATCTTGCACTCGGTCATAGTTGATGAAGAATCTGAAACTGGTATTTGTAGTGTTAAGATGATTGTGTTTGTGTATTGTTGGAACTTTTCTTGGGCTCTCAAATCTTTCTGTGGACCTGCTTTTATTCATTTTATAAACTTCCATAGTTGGGAAAGGAGACAGAGAGGGTAAGATTATAACTTCCAAAAAAAAAAAAGCTAAAAACTATGATGAATCTGAAACTGGTATATTTAGTGTTAAGATGATTGTGTTTGTGGATTGTTACAATTTTCTTGGGCAATCAAATCTTTCTGTGGACCTGCTTTTATTCATTTTATGAACTTCCATAGTTGGGGAAGGAGACAGAGAGGGTAAGATATATAACTTCCAAAAAAAAAAAAAAAAAAGAAGCTTAAAACACTAGATAAAATATCACATATCCTGTTAGAAAAAGAATATGCTTCTGAATTTCATGCCAAAATTTGGGGTTTCCAAGGGTAATAAGATGTTGGTATCAAAATTATTATAGAACACAGGATAAGGTCCAAGGTTCCAAAGGTTGCATACATTTGAGCCGTGAAATGGTTTGACTCTTTAAATGGTCTAGCCTCGTCTCTAATACATTTTGAAAGGTGGAATAGTTGAAGGAGTTAAGTTAATTCATGTCGTATTGTGTTTTTTGGTGTATCTATACATGCCATCTCTTGTTGGTCCATAACATGCATGAATACATGGACATGGATTTTCTTTTCTTTTTTACCAGCTTTTTTGCATGTGAACTTCCTGGTTGTATTCACATGTTCTACAAGACCATAATTTAGTCTTTTAATTCTGCATAACTTTTATCTTATGCTAGGAAACATTATTAGCTAGACTCAGGCCCTCAAGTTGCAATCTGACATCTTGTCGAGCATATTTCTGATGAGTGCATAGTGAATTGAGGTTTTATTGGTCGCTCTATTTATTGCCTTAAACATTTGTGATTTGCTAATTCTCATCTTTTTCGTCATGCTTTTTCCGAATTAACTTATATTTATGTACCGGCTTATGCCGGCAGGATGGATGGATTTCTTGCAAAATAAAGTATACGTAACACCTATGCATTTGGTTCAAATAATAAGATCATACCCTGGAGGAAGTGGAAAATGTTTTTGATTATACTATATTTCAAATAGTCTAAAAATATAATGATGTCTTTGCGTGCAAATATAGATTTTCCTAGAGTTTCCTGGGAGATGTGGAAAGACTGTTTTCTTTTCCTGTTCTCTGTGCATATGCATCATGCATGTATTTTGGGGCATATTGTTGTCATTGTACACATGCTTGGATAAGTTGAAATAATTTGTTTGCTAAAGAAGGATGCAAATAATGTAACTGGCTGTTGTGTGTCATATGTAGAGGAAATTCTTACTACAACTACAACAACAATAATATACCCGTGAAATCCTACAAGTGTGGTCATAGGGAGGGTGGTGTGTACGAGACCTTACCCCTACCTTGTGAAGGTAGAGAACTTGTTTGCTATAGACCTTGACTCAAGTAAAGCATTTCAAAATAGGTTAGAAAAGGAAATGCAGTAGTGAAGAAGCCATATCGAAAATACTAGAGAAAAGAAGAGTGGCAAGAACAAACAATACGATAATCGAAGCAGAGGAAATAACTTGTAATAAAAAAATCGAAGAATACAATAATAGAAGTGTAATGATAATAATAATACTGATAAGAAAAATTAGACAACGTTCGACTACTTATTACTAATCTTTTGCCCTAATTCTCGACCTCCATATCCTTCTATCTAGGGTCATGTACTCGATAAGCTGCGGGTATGCCATTTCTTGTCTAATCATCTCTCCCTTATACTGCTTCGGCCTACCCTACATTTACCTCTCCTCAGACCCACCATAATCAACCCTTCACACCTCCTTACTAGCGCATTTGTGCATCTCCTCCTCACATGCACGAACCATCTCAACCCCGTTTCTCTCATCTTGTCCATCATGGAGACTACTCCCATCTTGTCTCAAATATCTTCATTTATAATCCTATCTCTCGTAGTATGCCCACACATCCATCTCAACATTCTCATTTGCTATTTTCATCTTCTGGACGTATGAGTTCTTGACCGGCCAATAGTCTGCCCCTAGAACATAGTTGTTGTAACAACCACTTTATAAAACATACTTTAAAGTCTTGGTGGGACATTCTTATCACACAAGACACCGGATGCGAGCCTTCATTTCATCCACCCCGCTCCAAAATGATGTATAACATCATCATCAATCTCCCTATTTCCTTGAATTATTGACCCAAGATACTTGAGACTTTCTCTTTTGGAGATGACTTGTGTATTAATCTTCACTTCCACATCTATCTTATGAGTTACGCCACTGAACTTGCACTTCAAGTACTTTGTTTAAGCTTTGGTTAAGACTAAACGTGAACCCTTTAGACTCCAAGATCCTTCTCCAAACCTCCAGCTTATCGTTAACTCTGCCACGTGGCTATCAATCAATGCTATAGCATCTGCAAATAGCAAACACCATGACACCTCCTCTTGGATATGTCGCGTCAGTTCATCCATCATCAAGACAAATAAAAACAGATTAAGAGATGATCCTAGTGCAATCTCATCACGATTGGAAAGTGTTTCGAGTCTCCTTCTCCTCCCAATGTCCTCACGGGGTCTTGAATCCATCGTACATGTCCTTAATCGGCCTAATGTATGCGACAAGTACACCTCCAGCTTCCAAATTGTTGTTGTAAGAAAGTCCTCCTTCCCATCATTCTTGCAATTTTACTTTTTTCTTTGTTTTACTACTTGCCAATGTTATCTTGATTTTGATGAAACCCGTTAAACTCTGACCTCCTTTTCAAATCCCAATACCATGTCATTTTGAACTCAATCTATTGAGTTCTTTGAAGGGTTGAAGCCACCAAGTGATCTATCATGAACTCTAAAGCACGCACTTAAAGTTTTTCCTTTTTTTGGATATATTTACTATATTTGAAACTTCCCCTCCTTCCAAAATGGACTATTTAAAAGAAGGTTGCAACTGATTCAGAAATAAAGCATTTACTTTGTCTACTTGTCAAATCATCCCCATGCTGGTTTCAATTCCATGTTTCAGATGGCGGTAGTTTGTCTTAACAGTGGACCAGTGTTTGGTGATTGTGAAGAATATGAGGATGCAGAAGACTGTTCTGTGGTGGAACATGATAATGAATTCATGAAAAGGATTCAAAGAAAGAGTCCCCACAACTCACATTAGGTCTGGAATTTGGGTCTTTCGATGAAGCATATGATTTTTATAGAGAAAATTTCATAAATAGCAATAGTTTATACCATAATTACCATTAGTAACTATAGTTTGCGTAATTACGATTTATAGCAACTCTTTAGAAATTTGCGCTCTCAGATACAACCTTCAGAAATTCATGTTGTATCTTAGCTATAGCCTTCTGAAGTTCACGTTGTATCACCGATACATCAATTTTATCATATCTGTTTGCTCAATTTAGTTGGATATCGATACACTGTATCTATTCGCTCAACCTAATTATATCAACGGGTTCTGGTTTTGCTAAATACATTGATTTTAGGGAAAATTGCATTGTATCAGATACAACATTCGTTTAGCGGGATTAACAAAGTACTCATTTTTATTGAATACACTTTCTCTAATTTACTGGATACACTGATACAATCCAAAAATATTTTCAGATACAACATTCATTTGGAGGTTGTATCGGGGTATCTATCACTTTTATTGTGAGATACACTTGTATCATCAGCAAAAAAATCACTATAAATTCAGATCTACAATTAATTGATTTGGGTGATTGAAGAGAGAGAGGGGGGAGGGAGAGGGAGAGAGAGGGGGAGAGAGAGGAGAGGGGAGAGAAATGCTACAAATAGTAATCATTTTCCAAGTGTAGCTACAATAGTAATTATTTTAAACTATAGCTACTAATATTAGATATATAGCACATGTTTGCTACTATGTATTTTTCCCATTTTTATAACATGAATGGAAAGGAACAAGGATTTGGTATTAGAGTGAGCAACTCCTGGTTTAGATCAAAAAGGAAAGAAAGGTATAGGGCGAAACTTAGCTGCAGTAACCCAGGTTCAAGAAGAAAAGTGGAGCAAATCACCCTAGGCCAGAAACAAGAACTGGTTGTCCTGCAATACTAGTAATTAAGCTTGTGGATTCAAAAAGATGGAGAATTGTTGAAGTTGAGCTTCAGCATAATCATGCAGTAAGCCCAGAGATCATCCGGTTCTATAAGTCGACAAGAAAATGATTCTTGCTTCCAAAAAGCAGCAGGACACCTGTTACAGAAGTACATACCATTAAGTTATACCGCACATCTATTGATGCTGCATATAATGGATCTCAAGAAGTCGAGGAAACATATAGTAGGCTTCCTGTTGATACCTCAAAGCATTTGGAGCTTAAAGTGGGGGTACAATTATTTTTGTTATATGAAGTTGACAAATCCAAACTTGTTTTGTCTGATGGATCTTGATGATATAGGATGCCTGAGAATGTGTTCTAGGGCTTCTTTCAACCACTTCTCTGATGCAGTTGCAATTGATATGACAAACTTGAGGAACAAATATGAAATTCCTCTAATTTCTTTTGTTGGATTAAACAATCATGGACAACCTGTTTTGTTGGGATGTGGTTTTCTTGGACATGATTCAGTAGAGTACTTTATTTGGATGTTGAAATAACGGCAAACATGTATGTTGGGGAGACATCCACAAGTTATTCTAATGGATCGGTCAAAATCATTGCTAGTTGCAGTTTCTAAGGGTTTCCCTCAAGCTTGTCATTGTTATTGTTTTTCATATATCGTGCAGCGTGTTCCTGAGAAGTTGGGAGGATTGAAGGGGTATGATTCTATCAAGACGCAACTGTATAAAGCAGTTCATAATTCTTTGAAGATCACTTACTTTGAAAGTTCTTGGGGTCAGATGATAAGTCAACATGGACTCAAGGACAATAAATGGCTTCAATCATTGTACGAAGATCGTGAAAAATGGATACCAGTCTACTTAAAAGATATTTCCTTCATGGGAATCATGCCAATAAAAGAAAATGAGAGTTTGGATTCATTTTTTGATGGTTATGTACATAAACACACTTTATTCAAAGAATTTGTTGATAAGTATGACCTAGCCCTGCAAAGGAAGTACCTGAAAAAAGCAGTGGGTGATATGGAGTCGAGAAGTTCAACTTTGAACTGAAAACAAAATGCAAAGTTGAGCTGCAGCTCTCGCGGATATTCACAGAGGAAATATTCAAGAAGTTCCAAAAGAAGTTGAGGAAATGTACTCTTGCTTTAACACAAGACAAGTAAACATTAATGGGCCGATAATGACATTTGTTGTCAAAAGACGAGTAGAATCTGAGGGAACTGAGAAGGAGATCAGGCAGTTTGAGGTTCTTTATGAGACGACTCATGTGGAAGTATGTTGTATTTACAGTTTGTTTAATTTTAAAAGCTACTTATGCAGACATGTGTTAAATGTACTGAGTTATAATTTCGGGGAAGATTTCCCATCACAATACATCCTATCGCGTTGAGATAATGATTACAAACCTAAGATTCAAGTAGATTCTGTCCTTAGTCATGTGATGTGAATAATCCCATGGAATGTATAATCATCTACATAAAAGTGTCATGCGAGTTGTTGAAGAAGGGGCACAATCCGAAGAGCATTACAAGGCTGTACTCCAAGAATTAGAAGCTTTATTGAACAGATTTCCTGTTGTAGATGACAATTTGGTTTCACTGTAATATTTGGCAGAGAACACTCAATGCAGAATTCTGGGACCTGATGGTTTCACTTTTGTTTTTTCTCAATGTTGCTGAAATACGGTCAAAACTGATGTTGATGGACACTATTGCTGTGTTCCAAGATAGAGGTGAATTTGGAAAAAGTATGAATGCTTTGTCCATTGTCATCATCCCCAGTATTATCAAAGGCGCGCTTAAGCCTTGAAGTGAGGCTCAAAGTGTGTTGAGCGCTTTGCCTCGCTTAATCTAAGCTTCAGTGTCGTCATCAAGGTTCTAAGACATACTTTTCTTTGTCAATGGAGCCTCTTTGGAAGAGACAACGCCGAACAATTAATATTTCACTTTATTGTAATTTTCTTTCCAATTTCATTATTCATATATTTCTCATTTATGCTTTAACTTTTAGTCTTGGACTATACATATATATTTGTATTTTTTCTCCCTTTGCGCCTCTTTTTCATTAAAACCCATGCTTTATTTGCGCTTAGAGCCCCAACAGACCTTAGAGCTTTTTCGCGCTTTTTTCTTTTGATAAGACTAATCATCCCTAAACGAGAGGGAGCTACGAGCATGAAGGACTATAGACCTATTAGTCTAGTGGGAAGCATCTACAAGATTATTTCTAAGGTGCTTTCCATTAGACTTAAGAAGGTGTTGGATGAGATTGTTTCTATTTCACAGAATGCTTTTGTGGAAGGCAAACAGATTTTGGACGCAGCTTTAGTGGCCAACGAAATAATGGATTCAAGGAGAAAGCAAGGAGTTCCAGGTGTGTTGTGCAAACTTGATCTTGGAAAGTATTCAGAGAAATTTCCTACGGGATGTGGCAAGAAAATTTCACTTGGTGCGGTGGGAGACTATTACATCTCCAAAGAAATGGGGAGGCTTGGGAATTAAAAACTAGAGGTTTTTAACAAAGCTTTATTGAGCAAATGATTGTGGAGATTTGTCGTGGAGGTACAAATTTTGTGGAGGGGGTGATAGTTGATAAGTATGGGATTACAGAAGGGGGTGGAGAACTAGAGATATCAATTTGTCGTTCAGGTGTGGTTTGTGGAGGAATATCATGAAGGAATGGGATCCTTTATGGGAAATTCTCATTCAAGGTCAGAGAGAAGAGAAGAGTATTTTTTGGTGGGACACATCTAGTGTGGGGCCATACCATAAAAGATGTATTTCAGAGTTTGTACAGAATATCTTTCCAAAGAGACTTAACAATTCAGCAAATTAGGGGGACACAAGGTGCAGATAATTTTTGGGATTTGAGATTTAGAAGGGGATTTCAAGATTGGGAAGTAACCGAGTTTCAAAGATTGTTAGCCTTACTTCATAGGCAAGTCAATTCAGTTGATAGTCTCGATGTTTGGTGTTAGGCCCTGGGAAATAATGGAGTGTTCTCTGTGAAGTCTTTTTATGAGAAACTTTTGGTTAGGGAGGAGCTTGTTTTTCCATGCAATACTTTATGGATTTCAAGTGTGCCGAAGGTGTTTTCCCCCCCACTTGGTTAGCCACTAGAGGGAAATCTTGACAATAGAAAATCTTAGAAAGCGGAGGGTTGTCTGTGTCAGTTGGTGTTATATGTGTAAGGAGGCGGGTAAGGATGTGAATCATGAGACTATGGTGGAATATGTTTAAGTGGTTTGGCACCCGATGGGCAATGCCTAAAACTGTGAAAGAATTGATGTTGGAAGAACGAGGAGAAGACGAAGGGCTTGGAATGTGGTTCCACTTGCGTTAATGTGGGTAGTTTGGAGAGAGAAACAAGAGAGCTTATAAAGGAGTAGAGTCTAGTTTCTCTCAATTGAGGAATAGTCTCCTTTAAAAGTTCCTTGTTGTATAAATGATTGGATGGAGTTTTTAGATTCTTTCGCTTTTGGTATAGTCCTTGTATATGGCTAGTTTGGCCATGTTTATGAATGAGAAATACATTTACTTGATTAAAAAAAAAAGAGACGTACTAACTTATACATGTATGAGATAACAATTTTAATAACTATATCGGATATTATTAATAAAAACCATAGCAGAGTACAGGGTTGTACCATCATTGAATTAAAATTTAAAAAAGAACAAAACATCAGCACCTCAATAATATAAAATTTGAACTTTCTAGGGTTTTCACCAATCTATAAGGGATAGCTTAGGATGTTTCATCTATGATTTGGATTTTGTTTCAAATTTCACATCCCAAAAGATGCCAATGAGAATGAAGCTCCATTTTCCAATTGCATCAAACGATCGTTCAAATTAGAACTTGTGGCATTTAGCCAAGTTTCAAATTGGGTCACTTGATCTGCATTAAGCTGCTCAATTGACTTCCACCAACCTCTCTGTCTAGTTTCTGTCATTTGGTTATATAAATTTATTTGAGCAACTGCAGCATCTTTTATAGTATCAAGTTCTTCAAACCTGTTGTTGATTTGGTTCACTGTATTTCGAGCATGAGCCTCTACTAGGTGAGTACCATCACTTAACTGCATATTAGGATTCTGAAAACGAGAAATGATTGCATCAGCTGTAGGGTGAAAAAATGAGTAAGGCTTACCAGTAGGGGAAAATATTATTATTCCAATGTCAACATCGCATTCTTTGACGAGTTCGCTCGCCTTTTTATACAAACCTATGCGGCGCTTTGAAAATGTAGCATATCGGTCCTGTTTTTTTTCTATTTTCTTCATTGGTATCTTTTGGCGCCCTTTAGTCTTATTCTCCATGGCTAAATTTATAAGGAGAACGGTTAAAAGACTATTGATGAAATGTTTTTCAAGAAATGATCTTCCGAGAAGTGCGATATCACGACTATTTATATACATCAAGAAGTTCATCAGAATGTAATTGAATTTCTAGCCAGAGGTTAAAATTGAAAGTAATATTTTCATCATAGTGAAAATTAGGAAATGAAATAAATTTTATTCTTAAAATATGTTTTGCATATTAACCACATCAATGAAATCTAAAATTTTATGTTAAAAAGGTAAAATTTTAATATACTTATGAAATTACCAAGTTGGGATTAGCAAATATGAATATTAATTGAAGGCATACAAAAACATACCAAAATCTTATAAATTTTCCATATAAGAAGCAAAATCAAATTCTTCATCTGCATTAATAAAAATAAACTTAAGTTTGACCAGAATTAAGAAAATATCTTAATGTTCTTACATAAATTCATCGAAGTCCAGATAGACAATAATGAACATCAAATGGACATTAACTTGAATAGGTAAATGTTTTATGGAAAGTCATTTTTTTGTGTATTAACATTAACCAAATATGAAAATTACTTTAATTGGAACGTGTTTAATGTGCTTGTTAAAATGTCACGATCCAAAATCACCAAAGTCGTGATGGCACCTACATTCTAACCTGGTAGGCGTACCAAATTCCAATTTATAATCAATTTCTGTTGTTAATAAACATTATTGAACACAATTGGAGATAGTGAAATACATGACATCAGCATATAATAAAGGTGTGAAAATAAAATTGAAACCCCCAAAATGTGGCGCTATTAGTCGAGAGCTCTACAGATTTAGAAATATATACATTTGATATCATAAGTACACTGTCTGAATAGAAAAGACAAAAAAGGTATAGCTAACAAGGGAGTCGTGTGCTGTGGATCAGCCAAGTAGCTCACACTGAAACTGTGAAACAGCTGCCTCTAGACACAACTGTGAGCTCCACTACTGTCAACGCTGGATCTGCACAAAAAGTGCAGCAAGTGTAGCATGAATATAAAAAATAATGGGTACTTGGCAAGTATCATTAACTAATCCCAACAAGATAGTTGTGAGGGTTGTCCATTACAAATACTTTCTTGTATCCTGTACATTTTTTATAATCTCAACAAATAAAGAAAATAATTGCACAAAGTAGATCCATCCGAATGACATAATAAAATTACAAACATATATAAATGATATGCATAGATCCAACTCAACAATATAATAAAATGCACAGAATCAAGTCAATCGACATATATAGATGATATGCACAGATAAGAGCCATGATGCAATGCATGTGATGCTGACTCTTTATCACTACTGTCTCAAAACAGTGCTTCTAGCACTCTCCGCACACATTTGATCCGGCTAGGGATTACTCGGCCAGTGATCAATGGGGGACAACTGCGTTTGCCATAGCCACATAGATGATCTCCACGCACATATCAGTGCTTAGTACTGACGATCATACCCAGTACGAACGATCTCCTCGCGGATATCATAATCGACTCCAAATCACATACACAACTCCAAAAAAAAAGGAGCTAAAAACACTAGATAAAGTATCACATATCCTATTAGAAAAAGAATATGCTTCTGAATTCATGCCAAAATTTTGGGGTTTCCAAGGGTAATAAGATGTTTGGTATTAAAATTATTATAAAGGACAGGATAAGGTCCAAATATCCAAAGGTTGCAGACATTTGAGCCTGAAATGGCTTTAGACTCTTTAAATGGGTCTTGTCTCGTCTCTAATACATTTAAACATGGAATTAGTTGAAGGAGTTAAGTTAATCCATGTCTTACTGTGTTTTTTGGTGTATCTATACATACTATTATGTTGGCCCATAACATGCATGAATATGTGGACATGCATTTTCTTTTCTTTTTACCAGCTTTTTTGTATGTGAATTTCCTGCTTGTATATGTTCTACAAGACTGTAACTTGGTCTTTTAATTCTGCATAACTTTTATCTTATCTGGGAAACATTATTAGCTAGACTCAGGCACTCGAGTTGCAATCTGACATCTTGTCGAGCATATTTCTGATGAGTGCATAGTGAACTGAAGTTTTATTGGTCAATCTATGTTTATTGCCTTAAACATTTTTGATTTGCCAATCCTTATCTTTTTTGTCATGCTTCGCCCGAACTAACTTAAATTAATATTCTGGCTTGTGCCGGCAGGATGGATGGATTTCTTACAAAGTAACCTATGTATTTGGGTTAATTAATAAGATCATACCTCGGAGAAAATAGAAGCTATTTATTTGATTATATTATATCTTGAATAGTCTAAGATATGATGTCTTTGCACGTACTATATATATATATATATAGAGAGAGAGAGAGAGAGAGATTTTTTCCTAGAGTCTTCTCAGAGATGCGGAAAGACTAGGCTTTTTCCTGTTCTCCGTGCATATGCATGTACATTTGGGGCATATTGTTGTCGCCGTAGACATGCTTGGATAAGTTGAAGCAATTTGTTTGCTAAAGAAGGATGCTAAAAATGTAACTGGTTGCTGCGTGTCTTATGAAGAGGAAATTGTTGTCGTAAGAAAAGTCCTCCTTCCCATCATTCTTGCAATTCTACCTCTTTCTTCGTACATTTTAGTTTTACTACTTGCCAATGTTATCTTGATTTTGATTAAACCCGTCAAACTCTGACCTCCTTTTCAAATCCCAATACCACGTCATTTTGAACTCAATCTATTGAGTTCTTTGAAGGGTTGAAGCCGCCAAGTGATACAGTTCTTTTTTTTCAATTTGTTTTTGGGATATATTTACTATATTTGAAACTTCCCCTCCTTCCAAAATAGACTATTTAAAAGAATGTTGTAACTGATTCAGAAAGAAGGCATTTTGTCTGTTTTACTTCTTGTTAAATCATCTTCATGCTGGTTTCAATTCCATGTTTCAGATGGACACAGTTTGTCTTAACAGCGAACCAATGTTTGATGACTGCGAAGAATATGAGGACGGAGAAGACTGTTCTGTGGTGGAACATGATAATGAAATTCCTGAAAAATTCAAAGAAAGAGTCTCCACAACCCACAGTAGGTCTGGAATTTGGGTCTTTCGGTGAAGCATATGATTTTTATAACATGTATGGAAAGGAACAAGGATTTGGTATTAGAGTGAGCAACTCCTGGTTTAGATCAAAAAGGAAAGAAAGGTATAGAGCGAAACTTAGCTGCAGTAACGCAGGTTTCAAGAAGAAAACTGGAGCAAATCACCCTATGCCAGAAACAAGAACTGGTTGTCCTGCAATGCTAGTAATTAAGCTTGTGGGACTCAAAAAGATGGAGAATTGTTGAAGTTGAGCTTCAGCATAATCATACAGTAAGCCCAGAGATCAGACGGTTCTATAAGTCGCACAAGAAAATGATTCTTGCTGCCAAAAAGCAGCAGGAATTGACACCTGTTACAGAAATACATACCATTAAGTTGTACCGCACATCTATTGATGCTGCTTATAATGGATTGCAAGAAGTCGAGGAACTAGATAGTAGGCTTCCTGTTGATACCTCAAAGCATTTGGAGCTGAAAGAGGGGGATGCCCATGCACTGTATAATTATTTTTGTCGTATGAAGTTGATGAATCTAAACTTCTTTTATCTGATGGATCTTGATGATGAAGGATGCCTGAGAAATGTGTTCTGGGCTGATGCTAGGTCTGGAGCTAGCTACTACTCTGATGCAGTTGCAATTGATACAACAAACTTGAGGAACAAATATGAAATTCCTCTAATTTCTTTTGTCGGATTAAACAATCATGGACAACCAGTTTTGTTGGGATGTGGTTTTCTTGGACATGATTCAGTAGAGTACTTCATTTGGATATTGGAATCATGGCAAACATGTATGCTGGGGAGACATCCACAAGTTATTCTAGCTGATCAGTCAAAACCATTGCAAATTGCTGTTTCTAAGGTTTTCCCTCAAGCTCGTCATTGTTATTGTTTATCATCATGCAGCGTGTTCCTGAGAAGTTGGGAGGATTGAAGGGATATGAGTCTATCAAGACGCAACTGTTTAAAGCAATTTATAATTCCTTGAAGATCACTGAGTTTGAAAATTTGTGGGGTCAGATGATAAGTGAGCATGGACTCAAGGACAATAAATGGCTTCAATCATTTGTACGAAGATCGAGAAAAATGGGTGCCAGTCTACTTGAAAGATATCTCCTTCATGGGAATCATGCCAATAAAAGAAAGCGAGAGCTTGGATTCATTTTTTGATGGATATGTACATAAACACACTTCATTCAAAGAATTTGTTGATAAGTATGATCTGGCCCTGCAAAGAAAGCAGCTGAAAGAAGCAATGACAGATATGGAGTCGAGAAGTTCAAGCTTTGACCTGAAAACAAAGTGCAAATTTGAGTTGCAGCTCTCACGGATATTCACAAAGGAAATATTCAACAAGTTCCAAACAGAAGTTGAAGGAATGTACTCTTGCTTCAAGACAAGGCAAGTAAACATTAATGGGCCAATAATGACATTTGTTGTCAAAGAACGAGTGGAATCCGAGGGAAGTGAGAAAGAGATCCGACAGTTTGAGGTTCTCTATGAGACAACACAAATAGAAGTACGCTGGTATTTGCAGTTTGTTTAATTTTAAAGGCTACTTATGCAGACATGCGTTGAATGTACTGAATTATACTGGTGTGGAAGATATTCCATCCCAATACATCCTACCGCGTTGGGATAAAGATTACAAACGTAAGTTTCCAGTTAATTACGGCCTAAGTCATGTCGGTGTGGAATTGTATAAACATCTACATAAACGTGTCATGCAAGTTGTTGAAGAAGGGACACGATCTGAAGAGCATTACACGGCTGTCCTCCAAGAATTAGAAGCTTTATTGAACAAATTTTCCCTATTAGATGACAATTTGGTTTCAGATGGAACATTCAATGCAGAATTATAGTGCATCGTTGTACAGAATACTATTATGAGTCCGGCACCAAAACGGATAAAAAATTTTTTAAAAGTTCTAAAACGGACACTGAATTTTTTGGTAAACCACAACGGACACCTCATTGTTGAGGCAACGAGGTTCTCATAATTTATTTTTTTAAGAAAAAATTTCCCTGAACCTCGTTGGCCTTCATTAAATTTTTCTTTTTTCAAAATTAAGATAACTCGTTGCCGGTTTCTTTCTGAGGTGCAACACTTCCTTGGGAAAGGAGATGGTCAATTGGGCCTTAAGTAGGGCGGTGGGGGCAAGGGAACATTAAAACGTTATTAAGATATGCTGATGGGGGTGTTTTATATAGTATTCAACAAATAATGAAGTCATCATTCTCAAAAATAATAAGAATATTGATGTCACAAAATGTCTGATTGTGAATCTTGCTGCTGTGTGGCTGTGATCTGTTGCATTTCCAAAGAGGGTCAATCTTTAATAGACCTAGTTGATCAGTACGAGTCTTCCCTTTGCTTCTTACACCATTTTAGAATTTCACTTGAACAATAAACCTTCTCTTTTATTTTTAATTTATTTCATGTCTCGATGTTGCAAAGATCTATTGTGTTGAATGTGTTGTATGCAGTTTGGATCTTCTTTTTATCTTTTTCCCTTTATCATTTTCCTCTTATGCATCTTTATGTGATCCTTAATATCATGCATATTTGGGAATCTTTTTAGTGTTTATGCATTTTTCAACTTCCTCTGTATGCTTTGCTTTTAATTGACATTGGTGTATATGTTCTGTGTTGTGCTTTGATGTTAATGTACCTTTTTAAGTACAGTCCCACTTAATTACTAGCCAATTTTAGAGTAGATATTCTTTAAGAAAATGTAGGTCATGCGGCTGAACTTTGTTGAATTAAGTCCTCTAAAGAAACAGGGCAACGAGGTCTCTTAATTGTAAAAAAAAAAAATTAATGAACCTCATTGGCCAGCCAACGAGGTTCAATGAATTTTTTTTTTTAAAATAAATTGAGGTGTCCGTTTTGGTGTACCAAAAAATTCAGTGTTCGTTTTGGAACTTTAAAAAAAAAATTATCCGTTTCGATATCGAACTCATACTATTATATCACATGCCTTGATCGTGGGCTTTGCCCCTTTATACATATCTGAAGATGGAATTGTGGTAGTTTGAAATTGCATAAGCATTTATTTTGCAGGCAGTGGAAAACTAGAGCAAGTGGCTAGAGTCTTTACAGGACATTTTTGTTTATGTTTCCTCTTTAAACAAGGATGAAAAATTCATCATTCAATGGTGTGCTAATCTTAATGTCGGGCAATGTTTTTTGATTACCCTTTACAGGTGAGTCCTGTGTCTTCTGTCAGCTGTAGAATACTATGAAAAAAAGAACATGGTTATTCAATGCCATAAAAGTTAGTTGTTTGAGTCGAATTGTCTGTTTTTAGAATTAAAGTTGAAGGTGAAAGATAACATGCTTTCTCCCTAGGATTCATCATTTACCATATATATAACCTTGTACATACAAGGTAATTTTCTCGCCCCTACCTGGCTCTGCCCCTGATTAAAGGCTCTCCATCAGCGGATTGAGATCTCCAATAGATTTGTCAGCAGTCAGCACTGGAAGGGCAGAGACTTGGGAATACAGTAGAAGCAAAGGGGTTGCAGAGGTGAGAGGAATGACCAAAGGGGAGTGAGCAGCAAGTAGAGGTAGACAATTTGTGTTTGGTTGAGAAACAGTTTCTAGCAAAAAATTTGGAGTATATTCTCCAACATGAAGTTTTCAAATATCTGAAACAAACGCCACTTAAGTTGAAACCTTCCATGGCCTCATATAAGCAAACATATAAACATAAAGTAAGCAACAAAACCAAATTTCAACAGACTGGCAAATTAATAGATTGTCAATATATATTTCAACACAGATATCAAGCCAAGAATCAACCATGAGTTGTTCAACCCCTTCGTTTTCCTCACAGGAGCCAAAATGATAAATACAATCTACATTCTCAAGCCAAGAGTTTTAGCTTGCCTATAAGCTTAAGAACATCACGCGATTAATATATTTCAATGACGAGATCCATGCCATAATACGCATCCAAGCTTTACCCCAAGACGAATTAAGGTCAAAAAATTTGCAAAATAAGTGGACTCCAATAAAAGTTTCTGGACAAAGACGTGATGCTGATTCAGTAATCCTCACTTCAAACAAGTTGGAAGTGTAAGCCCATGACAAGCGAAAGCCAAAATAACATAAACTATCACAAGGAGGAGGAATATCAGAGCCACCCTGCAAAAATCAAACAGCATTATAGAGAATGATGACAAAATTAAGCAATGAAAATAGAGAAAAAAAAACCTTGAAGCTGGTAAGTCCTTAAATGTAATCAAGCTAGTAAGAAATCATCAAGAACAAATTTTTTTTTTTGAAAAAATATCTCCAGAGAACAAGTACAGTATAAAACTATGAAATCTTCTGTATACATAGGGTTCTGTTGTTAGAATTGCTTCACAAAATTCACACTGTTCAGCATAAAGAGAAGATAAATCGGAGATCCAAACATGCTATGGACTTATACTGAGAGAGAAATAACCAACTCAAGTCCATGAGAAAGCTTCATATTGTTCAATCATTCAACATCTATCATCCTCACTATTTTGGACTTCCCAAAGCCATGAAAAAGAGATAAAATCTGCATTTTTCACGTTTTAAAATTTCTCTAAATCAATCCTGGAAGATGAGCTGTCCATTTGTAAATCATTTTAGGTAGGATAGAGCACAACTAGTTTCCATATAACTTACAACTATAAGGGATCTTCACATGTAAAAACATAACCATCCACTTCAGAGTTTAATCCTACTCAGTAAAAGAAATCTAATAATTTCATTCATCCAACTCTTCAAAGAACACCAGAAAAACAAAAAAAAGACACAGCTTTTATCCACGTAATGGAAACTACATACGTGAGTTTGACATTTCTCCACCATACAGTGCTTCTGAAACGGCGAGCCTGCTTTCTGAAGCGGAAAGTATTCCCTTGCATATTAGCTGTTTTATCGACCAGCAATTCCAAACGATCACCTCTCTCTAGAACTTTATCGATATTGTCAATCATGACATTGCGCACCTGTTACATGGCACATACATCCAAAAACTTCTTATTTAGTGACAAAATATAATGGCTGGTAAATATGATTTGCTGCAATTTCTAGTTTGTAGGATCTGACAGTTGATATGTAAATATTGTTTTAATCGCTGCTACTCGTCAATACAATATGAGCTTTATTGAAGGAACATATAAATGACTATTGATGATCTAAAGGGAAGCATGTTGCATCAAACACCACTAGTAATTAAGTCTAACCACGAATTATGTCATACACCTGTTGATGAGGTAATATGACACAATTCAGTTGTGGAGGGCAATCACATTGACAGGTGCACGCCTCATCAGATTGAGAAAAAGTGGATTTTGCATGAGCCATCATCTAGAACATAACCTCCCTAAACAACATCGGTTACTGACCTGACTCATTTCACCCTTTAGCCTGTTTATTCTGTCTGCATTTGGATCACTAGAGTAGTATTCCATTTGCTGGCTAAGGACCCTTGAAAATTCATCATTCATACCATAAGCTTGTGCAGACAGAACTGCTCGGCCATAGGTCCTCACAAATCTTTGGTGAATTTCTTCGAGAAATGCAAAAGGGATTCTCCCTGCAAAGGAATTTAATATAGTAAAATATCCACAATATATGACAATCTTCCAGGGCAGTATATCAAAAATGTAAAGTGAAATTTGGTGTTAATAAAGAGTTAAACCACTGTCTAAAATGTTCGAACTAAATTAAAAGGAGAAATCTGCATACAACTACAAATTTTTTTCGGGAACAACAAACCAAAGTAAATTTACATTGTGTACTAGGGGATACGAAACCAAGGAAGAGATGCCAAAGTAAAAGATATTAAAAAAGGAGATAGAGTAGATGTCCCTAAGACAGAAAAATATATAAATATCAACAAGAGCAAAATTACCAATATTGCGGATATCATTCAGTAATATTGTGAATCAACCCTGTAACTAAAGACCATAAGGCTTCTTAGAAGAAACCAGTTCACAATTTTCTGTTTCTATAATTTATAAAAGGCTTTAAGCCCAAGGAGTGATCAGTGAGGGAGTCTCTGCGAGTTTATTATACCCTTTCACCCACTCACTGAAGTATAGCTATCTTAAGACAACTGCAAGAATTTCGTGTGAACTCAACTACATGTGAACAAGGCACATCTTCATGCAGAAAAAAGTAGAATGACTATGGGATTGAAAGGGATGCTATAACTTGGCCCAATCCTCTGCTGATAGCAGTGCCACACATCAACAAGATCGTTTCAATTATTTTGTGTTTAAATTTAGAAGATATTTGGATAGGTTATGCATAAATAATCAAGCACCAGTGGGTAAAAGAAAAAATTTTGGAGCCCTAGTTTTCCAAATAACATAGGTTCCAGATTCTAGCAAGCATGATATCTTGTTAATGTAATTTTGCATATATAAGTAAAAAAAGGAAAAACTACAAGTAAAGGTAGGAGTATCTCATTCCCTTCTCCTGTCCATTAAGGGAAAAATTTGCTGACTACAACTGCACCAGGGACAACAACTCTCTATCCCCATTCCTGTTGCTATCCATAGATACATATTGCTCCTAATTTAACATCTATGAGAATGCCACATTATGTCAAAAACTTTGAAGTAGGTTCCATATTACGAAATTTGCAGAAACGACAAACACAATTTTTCCACAGGCTACTAGAAACTGAACTAATAAGATACTTCTTGTATTAGAGAAATCTGAAGGGCACAATAAAAAGACATAGGCTACCAACATGAAATTGGCATTTCTAAACAAAGGCTCTCCTAAGGTTGTCATTCAACAGAAGTCATTTCCCAACTTCAATGATCAAGTAAAACCGCTACTCTGATCGTAGAAATATTAAAGATGGCTTGATCGGATGTCAATTCCAGATGAGAAGGTTGATGTATCAGAAATAAGACATCCGTTGAACATCAGAAGTTAAAATGCCCAACAACCAATGTTTTCTAACACTATAAAGTGTTTTGTGACATTGTATGGCAATATCAATCAATCTACCATCTTCAATTTGTTTTGTGAATTCTATATCCATTCAACTCAATTCAGGACCATTTCAATCTAATATTGGGGGAAAAATCATCTTTCTGACACTATAAGTAAAGTGAATAACATTTTTCATGATTTATCTAAATGATAGAAAAAATATAAGCACTTCAACTCTGCATTACAGTCATAAACGGCATGACATAAAACATGAAACTGAGACCTATTTTAATCAGCTAATCATAAGTCCAACCTTATCATCTCAACTACCAAACAAACACCTGAAAGCCAAGAGAATTATATGCCAATATATGTCAAAATGTGTCTAGATTAGCACCGGCCAAATAGGTTATATATATAGTTATCCGTCCAACCCAAATCCATTTTAAATGGGTTGGATACCTGACGTTTTACAAATGAGCTAAATATGAGCCAACTCACACTATACATTTAAAATATGGGTAATTTAAGGGGTAAATGGATAAAACCTATAGACTACACGACATATATTATTATCTTTAATGGATAAAAAATTAAGTTTCTCGGAAGCACTACTAAGTAGCCCGTATCATCCGTCAGGTAACCATTTTTTACCCATATTAAATATGGGTGAGTCAGGTATTTTGTCCATTTTAATTTAATTTTTTTGACCCCCCCATGTCTGACTCGACTCGCTCATTTGTCACTCCTAGTCTAGATCAACGGTAAAGGTACATAACGTATAATATGAATCAACATAAACATGAATTGAAACACATTCTAACATGTAGCTTGCATTACACAAAAGGGTAAGGCTTACTTCCAGCGCTGTCATCAGCCATACAGAGGACAGTGAGTCCATCAGTGCGTTTAACATGGAAAATATACCGATCCTGCGAGTATGACACGTTCGAATCATTATTCCCTGGGATTTTCTCCAGAATCTGCCTCGCGATTGTGCTCGCGTTCGTCGTCGTCGGCCCGGTCTGCTCCGCCAACACCACCGATCCCCTCGCTACGAGCGCGTACAGTATCGTCATTTCTCTCTTCCTCTGCACCTTTCTTCCTCTGAATTACATACAATTATGTAGAAATTCACAGTCTCGTGAATAAATACGTATTTATCTGTAAACAAATTATGCCTATGCACATATCACAAAATCATTCAAAAATATGCATATAACTAATTTCAAACTCTAGATCCGTCTGAGAGTGTATAATTTTCAAATTGTAGTAGAGCGTTTACCTTTTTGGGGGAAGAAGAAGGCGATGAAGAGATCAAAAGCGGGATCTGAGGCGTCGCTTTCCCTTTTCGAGCTGTCAACTAACTTTTTAATACCTCCATCAATCATGGTTTGTTATACTTTTATTTTTAAGGGCATTTCTCTAAATAATTAAAATAATTGCCTTTGTCTTTACTTTTTTGGATTTGAAATTGACAAATGACGAGCATTATGTTTCGATAATATTTTTTATTTGAAAGAAAAAAAAAAGGTGTCGTTGGATATGAATTCTATTACGGGAGTGTGCGGCTCAGATTGTAGATATGTTCGGTACGGACGAAAACTGAAGAATGTTTTTAAATTTTTCCGTATTTAGTTGATTTAATTTTTTTTAAAAAAATAAATTGCTTAAAATGAAAAAAAAAAATTCTTTAGTAAAAGTAGAAAAATTTTAATTCTATAAAGATATTTTACGATAATTGTGTCCTCTTCAATTTCAATGCATCCTATTTTCGCTTCCACCCCTTATAGCTCTAATTTGCACCACTCAATTTTCACCCCTCATAGTAATTATTTAAATTATATATAAATAATTTTAAAATAATATTTTATATATATATATTAAATATAAAAAAATAAATAAAATATTCATTTATTTTTCTTTACATCGAACACACGCTATGAGTTGGGATATCATGATTCAATCAAACCATAATTTAAAGCTCATTTGCTTCATATGAAATAATGTTTTAAGACGATATTCAAACATCAAATACGATCACAAGAAAGATCAAAAGTTGAAGCTTCGTAGTGATCTGATTGGATCGCAAGACGTCCAACCAGAATGGACTAGTTGCCATGTTTGTTCATACTAGTTTACTAACAGGCGCCTTGCGCGTATTTCTCATATTAATAAAAATAAATTTATAAAAATAATATATAAAAAAAATTAAAAAATGATTTTCAAATCTAAAAGAAAAAAGAACTTTCGGGCAAGATTTTTTTAATATATGTATATATATATATATAAAGATTTACACTATAAATAGAGTTATGTCACAAGTAGAAAATCTAATATAATAAAATAAGATAGAAAAAATTTGTGACTATCAAAAAGGAAAAAAAATTGATGTAAATTTTTATTTTTTTAGATTTACATAACAAATAGAGTTTATGCCACAAATAAAAAATCTAATATGACAAAATAAGGTGATAAATATAATTTTAAATAATAATTGTGTAAAAATAGCAAATGACTGTTTTGTCTATTGTGATGTCTTTTAATGAAGGAAAGATATCAAAAATACCCCTCTATTATCATCTATTAGCTAATTTTGCTCCTAGTTATACTACAAGGTCAAATATGCCCCGTCGTTAATAAAGTAAACAAAAATGTCCTTCAATTGGATGGAATCCCTCAAATTAACTTAAAATATTTTATTTCAATTATAATTATCCGTTTTTCCCCTTTAAATTCGAACCCAACCCATTAAATTAAATAAATTCAAATTAAATTAAACCCAAAATTCATCTTTTTCATCTCTTCCTCCACTAAAACTCATCTCTTCATCTTCTTCATCTCCTCCTCCATTAAAACACCATACTAGCCCCATCAAACTTTGTCAATAATATCTGTTGTTCGACAATTTTCTTCTTTTTTTAAATATATGTAAAGAGCTTCACACTTTTAATATAGCAATTTTATTGGTTCAAGCTTCAATATTTGTTATATATGAATCACCTTGGCAATAGAAATAAGGGAAAACATGTTTATTTCACGGATGATCATCAAAGTAAGGGGATGTTTGGTTATGCGTAAGAGTTATGTAGATATTATTAATACATGAATTAGTTATATGAGGGAATCTATGTATTATTTTATGCAGGGATTAATTATTCATGTATTAGTTATGCAGGTATTAGTTATGTAGAGATTACAATACATGAATATTTAATTTGTCGTAAATTAATATATATTATTTGCAAATAAATAAGTAAGCAAATAGTATAGAATTAATATATAATTAATTTGTTTTAAAAGAAAAAAATGGAGGGGTAAATGTATACCGAATAAAAAAAAAAGTAGATCAAAAATGATTTATATATATATAACAACTTTCATATTATCCAAAAAAAATACACCAAATAAAAAAAAGTAATAACTAATTCTAGGTAAATATATATGAAATATAGTACAATTTTAAAAAAAATGTACCGAATTAAAAAAGATCTTAAAAGGGGGTAAATGTATAATTTTATAATTTTAATCCATGTATAACTAATACACACATATCTTATTCCACCTCTACACCACATAAAATTATACATAGATTTCCTTATAAGTTACGTGAGTATTAGTTATATAGAATTACTAAAACACAACCAAACATTGTATAACATTAATATATGAATAACTTTTATACAAAATTTGAAATCTATCAATCAAATATTGTATAAAATTAATATATGAATAACTTTTATTCTATTTAAAAATGAAACATGGTATAAAATTAATATATAAATAATTAAGTTATTCATGTATTATTTTGACCCTTATTGAATAACCAAACGGCCCCTAAGGATTTATTGCAACAAAGACATAAAACTAAATTTGTAACCAATAAATGCATCAACTAATCATGTGTTTATGATGTAATTATGCTTATCTAACAATTAGTAAATTTGTTCGCGCTTCACATAATTATTAAAGAAAATTAAAAAATATCTAAACAATTATTACTTGATTTTTCTAAGTAAGAAAATTAATTTTTACTAATCGATCAATTTTATCTTTTCTTTATTACTCAACTGTAACATATTTATTGTTCTATTTATGTTTTCAAGATTAATACCAAATTAAAAAAGAATCACAACATATCAGATTTTAAAGCGTATAATTTTATCTCTTTAATCTTAATTATTTTCTTAAGATTTCTTATAAATATTGTTAAGTTAAAATCAACTTCAAGTTCAAGAATTAAAAAAACTGCTTGATCACATTTTTATTACTGTGAAAAAAGAAATTCTCATTACCTTCTTGACATTTTAAAATTTTTTATTTTCCTTTTTGTTATCATCTTGATTATTAACCCTTTTTTTGTTATTCTTTTTTCATATTCTTTTTCATCTTAATAATCATTTCTGGCGTAATTCTACTTTTCTTTGTATTCACCCCCAACATTATTTTCGATTCTTCTTTTTTCATTTCTTTACCATTGCTTTTCAGTTCCTCTAGAAAATCAATAGTTATTATACTGTTCTTCCCTAAAATAATCAACTTAAACTTATCTTTCTCCTTTTACTTATCTTTCTATACTATATTAAAATTGTGAAGGTACTCAAAAATATTGATTGAATATTTTACTCTTCACTAAAAGATATTATAGTAGGCGAAATTGTTATTTACTATTTTTATATAATTATTATTTTTAATTATTCCATCACTTTATTTTAAAAAAAAATTAAAAATTTCACCAAGTGTTTTTTTTTCTTTTCATAGTCACAATTTTTTTTTTAATTTTTTTTTTACTTGTGGCATAACTTTATTAATAGTGTAAACTTGTTTTTTTAAAAAAAATCTTTCACTAAAATTTTTTTCTTTTTGATTTTGTAAAAGTTGTTTTCCCCTTTTAAATAGTACGAAATTCTTATAGATTCTTTTTTAATAATTTTATTTCCTTTTTCATAGTAACAAAAAGGTCTCTCTCTTATTTTTCTTTTTAAATAATTTTTCCCCTTTTTTATATTAATGTCCTAATATTTTTATACTTTCAAATTTTTTTTAATTTATAAATTCATCCACTTCTACAAAGAAATTTATAATTGCATCATTTAATTCATCAACTCTTTTACATCATCTTTGATTCAATCTCTAACCTTGTATCACTACAAAAAGCAGATCAAAAAGCGACGGAAAGGAACCGATGGACAGTATCGGTCCCAAAAAATTGGGAAAATACCGATTCTATCGGTCGGTCTTTGTCATTTTTAATTACTTTCTAATTATTTTATTGTTAAACTCACGTTGTCCGTCGGTTTATCCCTCAGTAGTTTAAGTGGATTTCTTTGCGAAATTGATAACAGACAGATACGGTCGATTTATATTTTAAAAAATTAAAAAATATATCAAGTGACTGACGAACAACATCATTTTTGTTATAAAATAATTATTATATAAAAATAATATTTTTGAAAGTATTATTTTTAATTTAATTAAAAATACCGACGGACAGTGTCGGTGTGTCCGTCGTTTTTTCAATTAAATAAGTTGACTCGACATTGACCAAGGAACCGACGGACTAACTGACATTGTCCGTCGGTTTATTCAATATAATCGCACCAGATAGCCCTTTCTTCCCATTTCTCTCTTGTTTCTCATTTTCTCTAAAAATCGCATCATTACGGGCGCACCCACCCCAGCGGCAAACAATTGTCCTTCCTCCCCAGCGCACCCACCCCACCGAAGAACCCATTCCCTCGCCTTAGTACCCGATCCACTGCCATTAGCAAGGTTAGGGTTTGTTATTTTTTTAATTTAATTTTTATTGTTAAATTTTAGGTTAAATTGTTAGATTTAATTATTATTATTATTGTTAAATTATTATATTGTCAATGTTATTGTTAGAATTGTTAGATTTCAATTTTCATTGCTAAATTGTTAGATTTCATTGTTAAATTGTTAGATTTTCGGTTAAATTGTTAGATTTCATAGTTATTGTAATTGTTAAGTTATTATATTCATGATAATATTATTAGTTAGATTTGTTAGATTTCATTGCTAGATTGTTAGATTTTATTGTTAAATTGTTAGAATTGTAAGATTTTATTGTTAATGTTATTTTTAGGATTGTTAATTAGGTTTAGTTGAAACTTTGTTAGATTGTTAGATTTCATTGTTAATGTTATTGTTAGGATTATTAGGTTTAGTTGAAATTTTGTTAGATTGTTAGATTTCATTGAACAATTGTTAGATTTCATTGTGTTTGAAACTTTGTTACAAGTTAAGTTACAAATTTATAAAACTAACTAGTAACAATAACTATTAAAATTTAATAATTTAAAATTTTAATAATAAAATTTAACAATAACAATTATATATCAAAAATAATATAATAATTCAAACTTAATAATTATTAAAATTTCCTATTAATAATAAAATAATTACAAAAATTTATTATTACATACTCAAATTCCTTAACCACATATAATTTTAGTAATTAATTATTAAATATTAATTCAATAATTTCATCAAAATTTGACTTACTTTTGGAGGATGTTTATTGGATAATTAGTGACCATTAAATAATAAAATTTAATTATCAATACAAATTAATTAATTTTAATTTATATGTGTAATCTAAAATATCTTTATTTTTTTAGATGAATCATCGTCTGTGGATTATGATAGAACTAATGAATCGTGGAGGCATGAAAGATGAATTTGTTGAAGGTGTTAGAGGATTTATCAACCATGCAATGTCGCTATACCCTTTTCAAACTGATAGGTTGATTAGGTGTCCTTGTAAGCGATGCAATTGCATGAAGTTTTTTAAACCTGATAAAATTGTAGTTTATATTTACCGTTATGGGTTTAAGCCTAGAAATTTTGTGTAGACTGATCATGGTGAGACTGATGGAGAGAATGGTATATCTTATAATTTGATCGGTGAAGTAGTAGGTCTGTACATGATCAAAGTAGTGTTCAACATAAGAGAGTGCGTGAAATGGTCAATGATGCATTGGAATACAATATGGGATAGAACCCGAACAATATTTTGAAGAAATTCCCAATGAAGAAGCAATGCGTTTCTACGAACAACTAGAAGAGGCTAGTCGTCCACTATGTGTAGGGAGTCTGCATTCTGAGTTGTCCGTTGCAGTTAGACTAATCAATATCAAATCAGATTGGAGTGTTCCTCAAGCTGCTATGGACTCTCTGGTTGGTCTTTTGGAGGAACTCGTTAACCCTAAGTTGAACATACCTAAGAATTTCTATCAGACAAAGAAATTGGTTTCCAAGTTAGGATTGTCGTATGATAGAATTCCTTGTTGTGAAAATGGTTGCATGTTGTTCTATAAAAATGATGGGGATCTAGAAAATTGTAAGTTTTGTGGACATGCTCGTTTTAAGGGAAATCCTGATGGGAAGATGGTTCCAGTTAAGGCGATGCATTATTTACCTCTTATACCTCAGTTAAAGAGGTTGTACGCGTCGATGAATTCTGCTCCTCATTTGAGATGGCACCGTGAGAATAGAAGGGCTCCTGGTGCTATGTCTCGTCTATCAGATGGAGAAGCTTGAAAATATTTTGATAGAACTTATCCTAATTTTGCTAGTGAACCAAGAAATATTATATTAGGTTTGTGTGCAGATGGTTTTACACCATTCTCTGTTCTGTTGCACCCTACTCTTGCTGGCCTATTTTACTTACTCCGTATAATCTTTCACCTAAAATTTGTATGACGAATCCCTACATATTTCTAAGTTGTATTATCCCGAGTCCCTGCAATTCAAAAAGTTTGATTGATGTTTATCTACAACATTTGATAGACGAGTTAAAATAATTATGTTTTGAAGGCGTAGTGACTTATCACATATCAACTAAGCAGAATTTTTTTTTGCATGCTTGTTTAATGTGGACTATAAATGATTGATGTTGTCTGGTTAGATGACAGCTGGAAAATTAGCTTGCCCATATTGCATGAAAAATAGTAAAGCATTCATATTAAAATATGATCATAAAAATTCATGGTTTAATTGTCACCGTCGGTTCTTGCCAGTGAATCATGAGTTTAGAAGAATGAAACATGCCTTCCGAAAGAATAAGGTTGAAAATAATCTGCCACCTCCATTATTATCAGCAAGTGAAATTTGGAAAAAAATTTATCACTTGCCAAAGGTTACAAATGTTACACCTTATAAACTTTCTGGATATGATGTTGGATACAATTGGACAAAACAGAACATATTTTGAGAGTTGCTATATTGGAAGAAAAACCTTCTGCGACACAATCTTGATGTGATGCACATTAAAAATAATTATTTTGATAATTTGTTCAACACCGTAATGGATGTTAAGGGTAAGACAAAAGATAATCCAAAGGCTAGAATGGACTTAAAAGAATACTGCAGAAGAAAGGAACTAGAGCTGCAAGAAACACACAATAATAAATTGTTAAAGCCCAAGGAGAGCTTTTCATTCACATTGGATGAAAAACGTGAGATTTGTGAGTGGGTTAAGAATTTGAGGATGCCTGAGGGCTATGCTTCAAATTTGGGGAAGTGTGCAGATATGAACGAAAGAAAGTTGTGTGGTATGAAAAGCCATGATTGCCATATTTTCATGAAAATTTTGATTCCTATTGCATTTAACCGGCTACTTGATAGGATATTGAAGTCAATCACAGAGGTAAGTTTGTTCTTCAAAGATTTGGGTAGTAACACTTTATGGGAGGATAACTTAAAAAGGATGGATGAGAATATTCTTGTGATTACTACTAAGTTGAAAAAGATCTCCCATGCGGATTCTTTAATGTGATGGAACACTTACCGATTCACCTCGTATATGAGGCGCGTCTTGGAGGCCCAGTTCAATACAGATGGATGTATCAATTCAAAGGTACTAAAACTATGACTTTGTACACAATGAATTTATTTTTTTGAAGTTGGTTTAATCAAATTACTAACATCAAAATTTTATACAGAACTATTGGCAAGTGCAAAAGAACTGTTAAGTAGAGATCTAAGATTGAAGGATCTATCTGTGAAGCTTATCTTGTAAGGAAAACTGCTCATTTTTGTTCTTACTATTTTGAGCAGCAAGTGCCAACTTTAAGAAATAGGCCTACCTGCAATAACGACGGTGATATGATCCAAGCCACGCAATTTTTAATCAACTAGGTCGAGGTTCTAAAAAACGAACCAGACCAGGTTTGAGTAGTATGTAAATGCAACCTATTGTGACACACATTTTGCTTAATTGCCCCGAAATACAACCATATCTTGAGTAAGTTCTAAATGATGTTATTGAATAATATTATTTAAATACTAATGTTTAAACTAATTTAAAAACTAATGTTATTGAACAGTTACTTTGTAGGACAGTGGAACAATGATGCCATATATACGAGGTTCGCTGATTGGCTAAAAGACTATGTAAGTGTTCAATATCATGTTAACGATATAAGTACAACATAATCATTTGTTTAAATAATTTTTTTAAACACTATATAGGTTCATGATGAAAATAACAATGTTGAACATTTGCAAATTGCGAGTGATGTTGCATACGGGCCTAAGAGTCAAATTCAGTTCATACATAAATATTGTGTCAATGGTTTCAAGTTTCAAACGGAGGAAACTTCTAAGTATAATAAAATCAATAATAGCAAAGTGTGCGTTAAAGGCAATGTAGACGGTAATGGCCAAACAATTGATTATTAAGGTGTGATACAAGAGATAATAAAAGTTAGGTATGCTGGATGGTCGAGGAAAAAGATAGTACTATTTTGGTGTAAGTGGTTTGATCCATCGCACAGAGGTACTAGGGTTAATAAACAACATAATATAACTGAAGTTATGCACATCACACAGTATGACCGTTATGATCCTTTCATCATTGCACAAAATGTTAAGCAGGTGTATTACGCTCCATATCCTCTACGTAGAGACAAGGCTGATTGGTGGGTGGTTATAAAGACTAAGCCCATGGGTCGGATAGAGATTGATAATGTTTTGGATGTGGCGTACCAAAATGATTTGACAGTTGTTCATCAAACTGCGGATGTTGAGTTGGAACAAAGTTTAGAACATCGTGAACACATATTAGAAGAAGTTCTAATGATGATGTAATAATTGAAATTGCAAATGTTGATGAAGACGAATCAGATAATGAAAATGAACCAAGTGAGGGAGAAGAAATGATGATTATGAAATAAGTGGTGAGGAAGAATGGGAGAATGATGGAAATGAAACAAGTGAGGAGGAAGAATGGGGGAATGATGATTAGCAAGTAACTTAATTAATTCTTTTAAGTAATTATTATATCTAATACTTATATTATTATTTTAATTATATTTTATAATGCATATAAACTTGTATGCAGATGTCGTCAGGTGATGCTGATCAAGGTCAAACTAGTAAGGGTAGTAAATCGAGTAAGAGTAATAGAAAAACACATAGGAGACCACTAGATTCTAGTGCTGCTTCGGGTGCCTTTCATCTACTCCACTTACACATTCTTCTCCACCTCTGTCCTATGTCCCCTATGGTACTGGACATCCAGCACATTCATCTGTGCCTCCATTTCCTACTACTTCTCACACTTTCATGCCTACACCTGGCATTCGTCCATCACGAAAAAACTCGACGTATTCATCGTCCGGTACTCCTTTTCCGGTTGGATCATCTCCTGACATTTTTGGCTTGCTCTGAATCAAACTCACATGATGTTTTTAGTACTCCATCCTTAACCCAATCATATAGAGCACTGGCACTACCATCAGCACCGACACCAGCACCACCACGGTACCAGCACCACCAACTGGAGAGCACAACCAGGAGATACAGACAATCTCTGTAGACTGGTGATTGTGCCTGATAGATCTAGGTAAGTTTGATTTTATTTTTGATTTAGATTTATAATATTTAATCTTAATGTTATATTTATGACTTGATATGTTTATTGTCATTTTTATAGATTTCATCCAGGAAAAGAGACCGAAAATCATCTAAGGGAGAGCATTCGAAGGATATATGATCGACCTTATCCGAGTTGGACTGAAATACCATATCGGGTTCGACAGGCCATGTTTAATGAGTTTAATCTAGGTAAGTTTGATTTTATTTTTGATTTAGATTTATAATATTTAATCTTAATGTTATATTTATGACTTGATATGTTTATTGTCATTTTTATAGATTTCATCCAGGAAAAGAGACCGAAAATCATCTAAGGGAGAGCATTCGAAGGATATATGATCGACCTTATCCGAGTTGGACTGAAATACCATATCGGGTTCGACAGGCCATGTTTAATGAGTTTAAGGTATATAAATGAATTATTATTTCATAAAATTCTTTTTTGACCCGTGATTATTATATATTATCTAACACTGTTGATCCTTGATTATAGACATTGTGTACTTGGCTACCTCAGCACGATAAGAAGATAGCCACGAACTTCGAGAGGAAGGGCAGTTCAAGGATGTCAGATTAGTTTGGGGATGCAAGATTAAAGAACAAAAAGCCTGAATGGATGCTACTTCATCTTTTTGAGGTGCTTCAGAGATATTGGAGCATGCCTGAATTTAAGAAAAAATGTGAACAGGCAAAGAAGGCCAATAGTGAAGGAAAAGGTGGTTTCGTTGCACACTCGGGGTGCAAAGAGCCAAAGGACGATAGCTAGAGAATTGGTAAGTCATTATTATATTCAATACTTATATAAATTTAATCAAATTTTATATATTGTTTTACTTTGATTACATTTTGTTTGTAGGCCAAAAAATTGGGTTGCGACCCTACTCAGGAAGAGCTATTTCGGGCTACCCTGAAGAAGAATGAATTTGATGCTGACACATGGGTTGAACAAAGAGATGAACAAGCCTACGTAAGCTCATACATATTATATATAAATAGTAATATGTTAAGTTTAATTTGAACAACCATATTATACTAGTTAACTCTTTTTAATTATGTAGATGGATTATCAACGACTCTTGTCTGAGTATAGCCAGACTCAGGAAGCCCTAGGTGGGCCGACCTAGCCTCCACAGGATGTCGCTACCCAGATTTGAACTGAAAAAGTGGCTGGGGGGAGGCAAAAGTGGAGAGTGCACGACCTAGGATCTAAAAACCCAGTTCGACAGATTCAGTTCGAACTGGAAGGTATTGGCTCTTCTAGGCAGGCCGAGGCAGTTGATGGTGTTCAGATCACTGCAATGTTGCAGAAGATTGAACAACTTACACGTGCCTTGGCAGATGCCGAGGCAAGATGTATTGCAGAGAGTAGGACATTGTGTCATATCGTCAAGGCTCTCAAGGCATAAGTGAACAACCTAGCTAGTGGAATGCGGAGATGACGTGCCCGTTCTCCTCCTTCGGATGACAAAGTATTTTCAACAGATGATAAAAATGTCGAAGAGACACCTTAGTTGTTAGGATTATTGTAAATTGAAAACAAACTTTGTGTTATCTTTTGATATTTTTAAACTTTGTTGATATTTTTTGTGGATATTTATTATTGTTTTTGATGTTTTAATTCGATAATTAATATGTTATTGATGTTCTTGTTGATTTAGAATTGTTTTGGCAGCAATTCGTGCTAGATATTAGCTGAAATTGAATTGATTTTTAATTTGGCAGGTGAAAATGCAGAAATTGCAACTTTCTGTTGTTGGTGCACTTGCAGAAAATCGACGGACACCGTAGATAAGTTTGTGGTTTTCTGCAAATACATACCAGAAGAAACCCAGAAAACCGACAATTTCCGCCGATATGTTATTTAAAACTAAGAACATACCGACGGACATCGTCGGTAATTTATAAAATTTTTAATTTAAAAAATTAATTAATAATTAAACATTACCGACGATGTCCGTCGGTAATATTTTTCTTCCATGGGGTAATATTTTAAGAACCCTCGAAATTAAAATTCACCGAACCAACGGACGTCCGTCGGTATTAACCGATGCTATCCGTTGATTTTTTATTTTTGACGCGACATATTTCGACGACCCTTTTTCCGTCAGTTTTCCATTGATTTTGGCCAATAAACTGACGCTATCCGTCGGAAATGGACCTCATTTTTTGAATAATTTTTAGTAGTGTATGTTTTCGTGTTAATCTATCTTCTTCTTCTTCTTCTTCTTTTATTTGTATATTGTGAATATATTTTTATGTTGTAAGTTTGAAAAAGATAATAATAAATTGTTATGCTAGCTCAAGTTGTTTATATTAAAGTATTTTAATTTAGATTGTCACTTTTACTTGAGTCTAATATTGATACCATGTTATCTCCTTTAATTGAGTCTTATATGAAATTATGTAATGTAAAATTTATGTTATTTATGTGTGTGTGTTTGTGTACATACATATATATTGATCATTAAAATTTAATTTTTTGCAGGACAACAAAGTTCATGTTATACAACAAGACAAGATCTGTTACATCATAAACGGACGCATTAATAGTGTTAATCCTAATTTTGTATCAGGAAACAAGAAAATTGAGGTTGGATTCAATGACAACATTATAATTGAGGAATACAACAGATACTTTTCTACTGTTACTTTTTCAAACAATTTTATTTCGTTTGAAGAAGCAATACAATCTTCTGATGGCAAAATATCATTCACCTTATTATTCTTTTTAAAATAGAGTTCACACTTGACTCAATAGTTATTTAATTATTTTTTTAATATTTGAGATTTTAAAATTAACTAAATTTTATGTATTAAATTCTTCCTTATTTGAAATATATAAAAATATTAATATTTATATATACATATAATGCATGCATTTAAGTGTTCATGTAAAAGCGAACAATCTTTTTACCTTTCAATCAAACGATATTTTTATGACCTTTTTTTTTATTGAAATAAGTATTAGAAAAAATTGAATTTTTTTTTACTAGATTTGATTAAACTCTTAAACATAATTATTTATCAACTTAAAATTCATAATTTTCTTTATAAATTTTTAAATTTTTAAACAAACACATATTTTAAATATTACTTATACTATTTTTATAAATTTATTCTTATTAATATGAGAGATACGGGTGAAATGTAAACACTTAGATTAATTTTATGAACAATGTCAAAATCAATGTCCTCCTTGATAAAGTTTTTTTTTTTTAAAAATATATATATATATATATATATATATATATATATATATATATATATATATAAAATCTTAATATTATTGGCTATCTTCCTCTCTTATCTTTTATGTGTTTTTTAGTGTTTGAAAATTGCAATGCCGATAAAGTATATCAATCAACGTATTCAAAAAGAAAAAAAAGTACCTTCATGATTCGACTATATGGAAGGAAAATGAGTTAATTTCTTATATGATCTCACGCGGTCACTCAATTAAGAATAATTTATTTAAGAAGTTATTTTTTTTATTTTATAATTTAAAAGTCATTCAACTATTAGTATTTCACTTAAAGTAATTTTTTAAATATTATAATTAATAAATTTAACCGCGCTTAGTGTGAATTAGTTAAATTTTTTAGTGTTAAAATATTTTTAATCTTTTTTTAAAAGTTTTCAAAAATTGCACGTTTTAACTAATTATATTATTCACACTTAATTTCATATATGTATTTTTTATGAGTTTTTGCCTCTTAAGTATTTTCAGTCTTCTAAAATGCTTGATTTTTATATAATATATTATAAGTGAAATGACAATTTTATTTCTCTATAAAAGAAGATAGAGAACGGATAAAAATTCAATAAAATTTGATTTCTTCCCATGCATATTTTTAACAAATTTTAAAATTTAATTATATTTGTATATATTTAATACAAATCTAATTATATGAATCTCGTATGCACTTTTTATCTTATTTTATTCTCTCTTTTTTCTCTTTAATATTTTTTCTTTTTTCTGTTTTCCCCTCCTTGCTTCCTTATCTATTTATTTTCTTTAAAAATATCAAATTTCATATTTTTCTTTTTCTTCTAACTTCCTAATAAACATAAGTAATTAAAATATATATTTTTAAAATTTGAATATAAAATATAATAAGATACTAAATATCACACAAAAACATACATGTTATATATAGGATATAAATAAGTATAGATATCATTATGCATTAATTATTTAATTTGATTTAAAAATATAAAAAGAATCTTCAGTTGGAATATGAAAAGATTAAACAATTTAATTAAAGAATAAATTATTAGAAATATGAAAATTAAGAACCAACATAATATTATATATTGATTTAATAATTTTTTTTACCATCAAGCTTAACAAATTTTCTGAAAATCTCTATATTAATTCAATGCCTATATCTTTGTAGTGATGGTCATTTTTTTATTTTTCTTTTTAAAATTTTTATTTTACTATGTGTTTTGATTCTTTTCATTACTATTTATCCCCCAATATAATTACTAAAATATATAGCGTGGTTTTATTTACCTTTCCTACAATTTAAATATTATTCATACATAATATTAATTTATAAGTGATTTAAAACTTCTAAAATCCTAAGAATGAAATGGGAAAGGCAAGAATTATTGTTCATAATATCATTATTTTCAATCTAAAGCTTGAAATTCAAATTTAAGAGAATTGTAGAAATTAAGATAAAGACAACAAAATGAAAAAAGGTAAAATTACTTCTACATTTTTTACAAATTAACTTTTATTGTTCATAATTCATTTATGAAATATTCAGATGCTTTCACTTATTAGAAAAAATTTACAAAATCTTTTTGATTCACTCTTTTATTCTCTTGTCCATCTCTATTATTTTCTCATTTAACAAATATAATATATCAAATTCAAAGAATTAGAATTCATAAATTAAAGAGACAAAGAGTTGAAAATTTTTATTGAAAATTAAATAACAATAATTATAATAATTAGTATTATTATAAAAGAGTTCTTTGTTTACCCCTTAATCTCGAGAACCTCCATATTCATTAGCATGGAGAAAATTTTGATATGTCAAAAAACATGAAGAAACAATTAAAGAAAAAAAAAAGAGAAAGAAAAACTAATTAAGAAAAAGAAGAAAAAGAGCATCCAACAACTCCATATGTAATTGTTATTTATAAATTGATAAAGCCATAATAATTAGGTATAAGGGAATTGAGAAGACATATTATTAAATAGAGAATGCGAATAGATGAATTTTTTAAAAAAAATTATAACTCATGTGATATAATTAGACGTAATAAATACTCCCTCTATTCTAATTTTAATTGCTAGGTATACTAAAAATAGTTGTTTTTAAAATACTTGCTAGTTTCAAAATTCAAGAAATAATTGACCATGTTTTTTCAATTCCACCCTTAGCACTTAAAGTCATTCTAAAATGTTAAAAGAATTATTATTTTGTGTTTCTAAAAAATTAATAGGGTTATATTAGTTAAATTACCATTCCTATTAATATTTTCTTAATGAGTGTGCAAATCTTATCCTAACAATTAAAATGAAACAGAGAGAGTATGATATTTTTTTAAATTATTGAATAAATTGATTAATAAAAAAAATGAAGGAAATTTTTTTTTAAAAAAAAGATAAATAGGATCCTTGGCCAAATAGAGGTGTCATATCACTTCATTAATGCTTTGTTTTATATTATATAGATTCAAAAGCCACTCAACTATTAATATTTCACTCACAAAGTCACTCAACCATTTTAAGAAATTATTTATTTAAATTTGCTGATATAAAAAATTTATTTTAAGCGAAATTTTTAAAAAATAAAATATATCTATTTTAATTATTTTATTGATCCAACCGTTAAATTATATGATCTTAATAAACTAAAGAAAATGACAGATCTGATTTTTTTAATTTTATTTTATACTTATTATTATAAAATCATAGAATCAAAATTAGAAAGAAAAAAAAAAGTTTTCTTCTTTCTTTTTTTGCTTTATTTTCAAGTGAAACACTTTTTTTTTCTTTTCAGAATTTGTCTTTGTTTGTATTTTTTCTTTTGACTAAAAAGATACGCCAAAGGATTTGCTCATTTCTTGAAATTTTTGGCAACTGCTGTCAGGACTTCAGAAGCCTAATCCAAATTTATTTTAGGTCTATTTATTATTTATTTATTTTGATTAATAATCTGTTTGGTTAAATTTTTTGAATTAATTTATTTTGAGAAGTTTTTTTTTAAAAAAATATTTATTAAAAAAGTACTTTTGGTGAGAAGTAGGATAAAAAACTTACCCACGTCGGATGTATACACCCATAATAGTTAAGTTAATCACAGAAAATAAACTAATATTTATTATGAGTCTTATTTTAAATATATAGTAGTTAACTATGGTTACGTATGAATAATTTTAGTTTATGTGTTAACTTTTTTTATTGATTGGATGTATACACTCGGTGTGGATAAGTTTTTTTTCCTGAAAAACAGTTTGTGTTTAACCAATAAATTTAAAAAAAAAAACTTTTGAGCAACAATTAATATTTGACCAAACTTTTGAAAAATAGTTCTAAGTGTATTTTTCGTAAAAGTGCTTTTCAAATAAGTACTTTGGGGAGAAACTATTTTTTTAGCTTCTAAAAAACAGCTTCTGCTACTCTCTAAAAACACTTATTTTCTCTCAAAAGCTTGATCAAACACCTCATTTTCTTAAAATAAGTAGTTGAGTGACTTTCTGAGTGAAATATTCTTAGTTGAGTGACCATCCGAAAATTAACTAGAAAAAAATTAGTGAACTAGTTTTTCTCCTACTAAAATATTTGCTCCCCGAAAAAGGAATATGTCTAAATTTAGCCTCCGAAATGTCTTAATTCTATCTTATTGGGTTATTTATACCCTTGTTTTAGTGAATCACTAGTGAATTTATTCGCGCTTCGCATAGTTATAAAAGATGATATAATGCTAATAATTTTATTAAATATAATATAAATAGAAGAAGTATTCACAATATATATATATATATATATATATATATATATAACCAAAAAGAAATTATAAACTTACAACAATAAAAATTTAATATAAATACAAAATAAAAAAATTTGTAGGGAGAACATACAAAAAAATAAATAATGCAAGATCATTTTTACAACTTTAATCATTAAAAAAAAATGAAGTAAATATACAATCTTCTGAATTCTTGTCGATATCTACTCCCACAAGACAATCACCATTCAATAGCTTTCATCTTATTCTTCAAGTCAAACTAAAGCATGAACATAATAAGCACCAAAAAACATAGGAAAAATTATATATCATAGCAAATTTAAAAAACTATTTACATATAATGGCCATAGTTTTAAAAAATTACACATAATTGCTTTATTTCATTTAATGTGTTATTTTTTATTCTTTTACTTTGTATTTTTACTTTTTTACCATGTTCCTTAATTTACTGCAGTAACTCCCCACCGAACCCATTTCTTCTCCTCTCTCTCCATCGTCTTCATCTCCAATCCCATATTTTCCTCCTTAACTGCCCACAAATCTCGCAAAATCCACCGCAAAATTATTACATAATCTTGTTAAATCAAGTAAGTTCCAGTCCTGATTTTTATTTTTTTTAATTTTAAACACACACACACACACACACACACACACACACATATATATATATATATATTTTTTCTTTAATTCGCTAAAATATTTGTTTTGTTTTTGAATTTAAATCTTTTTGATATTTTGAAATCTCAAGTTGATTTATTTTTTGATTTTGAAAATCATATTTATACATTTTATAATTTATGTATTTAGATATTAAATTTTGTAACCGTGTATATTTTTAAATTTTAGAATTTTATATTTTGAGTATTCAAAGCTTCATCAACGACGGAAAATACAACACCCAAACGATTAACAAGAGATATATATTCATAAAACAAATAAATATATTTAATTGTATTTATGGAATAAAACGAAATCATACATTACAACACGATAATGCTATTATGTTATACATATATATTTAAATATTTCAGATATGTATTTGTTGGAATGGTTATGTATTTATCTTTACAAAATATTTATTTTAGCATGAATATATATTAGTTCTATTTTTCATACATTCAAATATATATACATTTAAATATTTCAGATATGTATTTGTTGGAATGGTTGTATATTTATCTTTATAAAATATTTATTTTAGCAGGAATATATATTAGTTCTATTTTCATACATTCAGATACATAATCCGTATTTTGTTTGCATTTTATGATACAAATTATTCATTTATTATTTACTTTTTCTTATTCTGCTATTTTGTAATAGAAAATAAATTATTTTGTTAATTTTTTTTTATTTTTATTTTACAAGTTGTTATGGTAAATAAATTTTTTGTCCTTTATTAAAATCTTATTATTAATGAAACGGAATAATTATCACTTAAGTAATTTATGGTAACTAAATTTTTATTTGAGACATAATCCCGTTAAGTCACTCAAATTTCAGATTTCGTATTTGTATTTTGTTACATTTTATCTATGTTAAATACAACACATGACACATAAAATATTACCATTTTATGCAAATAAGTAAACGTTGCTATTTAAGCCTATTGTCTTTCAAATTGTTGCCCATTTATGAAATTTCCTCAAAAACATAACAATTTAAAAGGTTAATGTGATCATTTCTACAAAGTCTTATAATGTCTCTATTTATAAGATTACAATATGGAATACCGAATAATATATGATTATTAATTATTTTAGGGATTTTGATAATAAAAAATTGTGGTAGATTGAAATAAAGACCATTAAATTTTATATTAATCAATTCAAAGAAATGACTTTTTAGTTTCTGAATATTTTATATTTAATATAATTAAGAGAGTTAAAAGAATGAACTTTTTTAGTTTTTTTAACATAGCACATAAATGAGGAAAAATACAGAAAAATTTCAGAAAAGAAGGAAAAAGATAATTGTGTTTCTTGGCCAAAGAAAGGTGTCGCATTATCTTTTCTATTTCTAACTTTATTATATACATACATACATACATACATATATATATATATATATATATGTATATCACCCAAACGTATAATTGATTTCATAGAAGAAAATGCTTGGGTACTAGTCCAACAAAGTCATAAGTTACTATTTTTGAACCAAAAGAAATTATAAACTTACGATAATCAGAATCAGAAATTTATATAAATACAAAATAACGAAAAATCATGGGGAGAACATACAAAAATAAATAAATAACGCAACATCATTCTTACAACCTTAATCTTTAAAAAATAGAAGGAAAAAATACGAAATTAATGCACAATCTTCCGTACTCTTGTCGACATCCACTCCCACAAGCTGATCAACATTCAATAGCTGTCATCTTATTTTCAAGTCAAACTAAAACATGAATATAATAGGCATTGAAAACACAACATCTTAAAAAGTTAATATAATCATTTCTACAAAGTCTTATAGTGTCTCTATTTATAGGACTAGAATATAAAGTACTAAATAACGCCACGAATATGACTATTAGTTATTTTAGGGGTTATGATAATAACAAATTATGGGAGTAATGAAAATAAATATCATTAAATTTTACATTAAAGAAATTTACAGAAATGACCTTTTAGTTTCTTAACATTTCATATTTAAATTAAGAGAGTTAAAATAGTGATATTTTTTACTATAACACATAAATAAGAAAAAATAGAAAAAAAAAACCTCCGAAAAAAGAAAAAAGATAATTATATTTCTTGGCCAAAGGAAAATGCCATAAATACTTTATTTTCTTTTAGCTTTATAATTATTCTTAGTTAATATTATATTATATTATATTGAGAGGAAGAAAATTAAAAAAAGAAAAAATAAAAAGGAAAATACTTAGAGAAGTGAATTGAATTTTAAAAAAATAGTTAAAATAGCGAAAAAAAAACATTAGCTAAGAGACAATGTCATATAATTTTACTATAAATCACAATTAGAATATATATAAATTAGTAAGTTTCTCGTGCTTCGCGCGGTTACAAAAAAATTTACTCAATTTATAAAAATATTTTAAAATAAAAGTCAAAATTTTAAGTGTACAACAATTAAAAAATCTTAGATTCTATCTTACAATCAGATAATATTAAAATTTAGGCAACAAAAGACTTACGAAACTTTTTTTTTTAAAAAAAAAGAAGATCAAAAATATAAATTTGCAACAATTGAAAATAATTTAAATTTATCTTATAATAGGAGAATCTAAAGTTAAAATATATAATTCCAACTCATAAGTATTTCACAAATTTATATTTAAACTCTGATTGTTTTGTCCATAGAACTGTCCTTCTAATATTAAAATCGAAACTAAAATTTTAAAACCAAACATAATTTTAAGAAAAAGTAAAAAGAAGAAGTTGTGACAGCACAATCACCAAGCTAATTTTTTTTTTTATTTCAAGATTCTTCTTTTAAAAAAAAAAACTTAAGAATATTTTTCTCTATTTTTCATCGTTAGAAATGTACACTTCATTAATGGAGTTTTTTGGTAAAACTTAATTATCTTCTTCTCTTTTAAAATTTTATTAATTTTTCCTAAATATTTTTTATGTTTCGCTTCTTTCTTCTTTTTATTTTAAATCATTTTTAGTTTCTTCTGTCTCTTTCAAATCACTCGGCACCTTCTCATAATTTATACCTTCACATTTTTCTTCAATTCATCTATTCTTCATCTTTCTAGCATTATCTCAAAACTTGATATTAAATAGTGATTTTTTTTCGATTCTATATTGGTACTTATATTTGGAGGGATTAATGGAGTTTGCGAGTTCATGCAGGGTAATTCTACTTTGGATAAATTATTTTATTTTTAAAGACGATTTTGTTCTCAAAGTTAATCTAAAATCTCTAATTAATAATTGAGGGATATGAGATTAAACTTTATATTTAAGGTAATTCAAAAGACTATTGGAACAAAAGAAGAGTACTTGAGAGTAACAGTCACTTGAACGAAAGAACAATCCATCAAATTCTCAGCATCATCAAACCTTATAACATCATCATACACGTACCTTTTTATCTGCAAAATAAAGAACAAAATCAAGACAAAGAAAAGAGGTCTTCTTTATTTTTCTACAAAATTATTTATTACATTTATATATATAACAATTCTAGATGCTCAAATAAATTTTGATGAAAACAAATAGAAAGTGATATGGAGAGGAGATGAATGCAATGAGGAATACACAAAGGAGGAAAAAATTAATAACTACTTGAATACTATTTATAGGCATGTTATTTCTAGTGTTGTCAATGCTGCAATTATATTTTAGTTATAGGTGATGAATAAATTGAATTTAATAATTATTTTCAGGAAAAGGAAAAAGGCTCTAAAAAAGTGTTTTTCATCATAATTAAGTGAGTTAAAAGAGGAACTTTTGAGTTTTTTACGCAAAATAAATGGTAAAAAAAATTTCACAAGACCAAAAATTTTAAAAATAGAAAGTGAAGAAAAAGACTAAAAAAGATAAATCCAAATATAATATGAAGAGGTACAAGAATTAACACCAAAAAGATAATATGAATAGGCTCAAGAATTAATTAACATATAATTATTTAGAGATCGATTAATGCACATTAAAACTATTATAATTACAAATGATCTAACCTATAATTGAGTTTTAATGTAAACCTATTTAATATTATTTTAAAAAAATGGTATTTATATTCATAATCAATGACCAAGAAAACTAAAACTTAAGAAAATAGGAAATCATTAAAAAATTGAGAAAAACATAATTTCTTGATTTTAGAAGTATGCCACGTCACTGGTCCTAAAACCAAAATTATATAATATATAGATGAAACGTTCAAAATTTTAATTAATACCATATGCATTATGCATTAAATTTCAACAATAATTATAATTAAGTTTATAGAAGAACAAAGTTGTTGTAGTTTCATATTCGCATCGGAAGATTTGGAAGAAACTCAAACATCATATCATAATTATAAATATTCTAGATTTTGTATTAGACATTGTCTTCTCAAATTCCACCGGCTTCAAACTAAAAAAAATACAAAATTCAAGTAGATGAGGGGATCAAGGGAAAAAGTTATAGGAAAAGATAATTAATTTGGGATGTTTATTTATAATTCTACACAAAAATATTATAGAATTGGTGTTTGATTGAAGGACAAAAACGTCATTTAACTTATGATGGTTATTTTAGTCTTTTAATTTTATACTTTGGGTCTTTTATATATATATATATATATATATATATATATATATATATATATGCGTGCCAGTACTCATATAAAAATAGGCATACAGACTAAAGGATATGAAGAAATGGAGACAGGAAATAATTTATTAATATGCATAGGATTTATAGGAAAAATGGCTTTAAATAGTAATACTAAATTCAAAATTAAAGTAGAAGATGTTAATCCATCTTTCGTTGTTAAGAGCTAAGAGTCTAACCATTTACTAAGGATATAATTTTTTAATTTTATAACATTTCAAACTTTAAAAGATAACATTCATAACTTAAAATAATTTACATATGCAGGGGAATACATAAGAAAACTATATTTCAATAAAATAATTATTTCAACACAAAATAAATATCAATATATTTCAATACAAAGTATCTGAAAGAGAGAAAACAGAGAAAAGCATATATTAGAATATCTTTTAAAAATTCAAGTTGTGAAATCCTACTCAGTACTCCCTCTCTTTTTTCAGTCTTTAACATGCAGTATTCTTTTAGTATTCCCCAGTTTTTTATTATTTAATATTAATATTATTATATTATTATTTTTGTATATCCTTTTCAATATCTTACTCTTTAGCCTATTCTTAACAAGTTCATTCTTTAACCACACCCCGGATATCGGCGTAACACAAAGTCCTTCCGCGGACATATTAAAAACGCCTTCAAACTCCTAGGAATTTACAGGTTAATCCATCTTTCGTTGTTAAGAGCTAAGAGTCTAACCATTTACTAAGGATATAATTTTTTAATTTTATAACATTTCAAACTTTAAAAGATAACATTCATAACTTAAAATAATTTACATATGCAGGGGAATACATAAGAAAACTTACATGTCTCAAGACGAAAGAGAGGTTTCCCTTTCGGGAACCCCGACTGACCTTAAAACTTTAAAAAACACTAAAATGTATATTTAGAAGAAGAGGGTTGGTTTGGGTTTTTAGAATGGTTGAATTTGAAGAGAGAGAGAGAGGTTTGGCATGGAAGGATTCAGAGAATTTTTGTTTTTCACTTTCACTGGTTTTCTTAACTTGTTCTTCTGAAGGGCTGAAGAATGGGTATTTATAGATGGGAAAAAGTAAAAGAGGAGTCTGGATTTTGGACAGATGGACGTTTGAGATCTTGCCGACATTTTTTAAAGTCGACATCAATAATGCAAGTCGGGTGCACATTGGGCCCCATCGTCACATGCATTAGTGATGATCCAATTTTGTCCATTTTTGGTCTGACTCGACTGACGCGTACCCATCAGTTTTTCTTTCTTTTCAGAAAGTAGTGATAAAGTGGGTACTCACAAGACACTCAGTGGGCATTCCCACCTTTATTTTTATTTACAGGACACGTAGTGGGCATCCCCACTATGACTAGACTCTATCTATCTATCTCCGTCTTCTTGTTTTGCCTTTTGTCTTTAAGTGGACAAGTTGTGAAGGGCAATTGAGTCAAAACTCATGCCCGAGTCATATCCATCGTATGGGTCTTGAGAGTCTTGAAACCTTTCATCATCTGGGTTTATACTATTATTTTCTGAGTCTTCAGTACTATTTTCTTCTATATTATTGTTTCTTTGTTGATTTTCATTTGTTTCAGTGATTGGATGTCTTTGTAAGTCTGATTCGTCTATTTTCGGGTTTTCTTCTGGTAGTGGATGAACATGTTTATCCTTATCTTGTGTTTGTTCCAATAAATCTTTTAATGTCTTCTTTACTACGTCTTCTATAGCTTTTCTTGTCTTTTTCTTATTTTTTATCTTTTGTCTAGATGCTTCTCCCACTGAGAAAGAAAGTGGAAGACGTCTTCTGGGTGGAGTCTGAGGTGTATCATCACTTTTTGGCAAAGTGACAGCCATTAACGGATTTGATGTGTCTTTACCGGTTACCGTTTGAACCGGACTAGCTGTACCATAACCTGGTACAGTAGGTCTAGTTACATTCAGAGAGGAATGCACACTCGTCTCATCCATTTTGGCTTGAGATGGAGAACTCGAGTCTGTTTGAGTGGCTTTAGCCACCCTTGGTATGGCTGATGTCTGTTTGTCTTTTAATAGTGCCATAATCTGATCTTTTTCTTTTTGTAAGGCTGCACATTTATCGTTAAGTCTCTTGAAACCATGTGTCATTGTCTCACAGTGGTCACAGAAAATAATTTTGTCTGGGCTGTCTTTCTGAATTTTGTATTGTGGTCTGAGATTTGGGCTTTGTCTTAAGATAGGTGATAGAAAATAATTTGGGCCCAAATAGCCTCTTGCATAGTCTAGTGCTTCGTTTAAATCATTAAAGCCTTTGAATAACGGGTTTTTTATACCGTCTATTGACTCTATGACTTCTTGCCAATTTTGAAAAACACCTTTTATTTTACCATGTATGACTACATAAAATTTAAATTTTTTCTCAGTATTTTTGTCTGTGAAATATTGTCCTAAAGCATTTAACGTAGCAATAAAATATTTTAAGTCTTTCTTATTATAGGAAATCCATAAATTGTCTAATAAACATTTTTGAGGTTTGTCTATTCTACATTCCGGTCTTTCTTTAAAAGATAAGTTGCATTTGGGGTAAGATATTAAGTTGAAAGGTCCAAAATGAATCCTTTCCATAGTGTCTGTGGATGACTGAGATCTAAAGTGTGTATTACCTAAAAGAGTCTGTATATATGAGTCTGTGGCAGAGCTTTGACCCTTGCCTTTGTCTGATGTCTCAGTCCTCATTTGTGGTCTCAGTTGGTGAATGTCCCCAACTGGTCTCATTCTGAAAGAAAATAACTGATTAAATCATTTGTAAATTTAATCTGCTTAACTGGTCTGCTAAATTATTATCTTTGCCTTTTATATATTCAAATATTATTCTAGGATAAATTGATATAGTATCTATGAAATTTAGCCATCTTCTTTTACTACTATTCTTTTGTTCTATCTTTTGATGGAATTTTACTATGGCTTCGCAGTCTGTTCTTACCATTAGTTCTTGTTTGTTTAAAATGTATAATTTAAAACTATTTAACCCGTATATTATAGCTAATACTTCTGCGTCTATACTACTCATGTTACCTTTTTCTTTGTATTTTCCACTAGCATATCCACATATCTTTTCTTCTGTTTTATTACTATATTTATTGGGTCTGGCTTTTAATACAGCTCCCCAACCTAAATTTCTTCCATCTGTTTCTATAATTAAATAGTCTGATTCTAGAGGTATATTTAGATCTGGTATATTTTTTATTTTATTTTTAATCTGTTGTACCAATTTTATGTCTTCTGTATTAAAGTGTTTTTGTCCTTTACTTCCTGTCTTAGCATATAATGGTCCTGCTATCTTTCCTAAATCTTGTATAAAATTCCTAGCATAGTTAACTAATCCTAAAAATTTTTGTAATTCTTTGGTTTTATCTAATTTGTCTGGCATTTCTAAAACTTTCTTGCTTATATGTGGTTGTAATTTAATCTTACCATCTCCTATGGTAACTCCTAAGAAATTTATATGAGTCTTGCATAGTTCCATTTTCTTTTTACTTATTATTATACCGTGTTGTATAAATAATCTAAATACTGTCTGAAGATGTCCTATATGTTCTTGTTCATTTCTACTAAATACTAGGATGTCGTCTACATATACTAATACAAAGTTCTTGTATTCTCCAAATATTTCATCCATTTTCCTTTGAAATATCGGAGGGGCTGTCTTCAGGCCGAATGGCATTGCTAACCATTCAAAATGTCCTTCGGGACAATTGAACGCAGTCCATTCTATGCTGTCTGGATGCATTTTGACTTGCCAGTAGCCTGATTTGCAGTCAAATTTACTAAATATTTTTCTACCTTGTATTCTATTTAGTAGCTCATTTTTATCTGGTAGTTTATAAGCATCTATTCTAGTATTGTCATTAAGTCTTTTATAGTTAATTACCATTCTAGCTTTACCTCTAAGTATTTCTGCATGATTTCTTACCATAAAAGCTGCTGATCTATGTCTAGAAGTGGATCTTTTTATTACACCTAATTCCAATAATTCTTTAATTTGTTTTTGGAAGTCTTCTAAATCTTGATTAGTTGCTTCTATAGCTGCTGTTTTTATAGTATATTCGGGATTTATTATATCTAATTTGCACATTATTTTGTTGGAGGTCCAATGTATTAAGGGTTTTTCTCCAATTATTTCTAATTTATCTAACATTTTTATTACATTGTCTAAGTCTTTTGGTCCTTTAATATTGCCTATAGTGCTTAATCCTTTATTAAAGTTATAGAAGTTAGTTTCTATATTTATTAGTGTATAGTTTTTTCCTAATATTTCTTCGTCTAAATTATTATTGTCTTCTCTGGTTTCTTCATACATATTTTTATTATTACAGTCTTCACAGCATGATTTTGGATCTTCTTGCTGTATTCTTTCTTTAGTTGGTATGTTATTTGTTAATACTGGTGTATAAGTTGCTTCCTTAAAAAATACTATACCATCTCTAGTTAATAAGCATCCTCCTGTATCTTTAAAAATAAATTTTAAACCAATTACAAAATCTGTATTTATGTTTAGATCTCTTACTAGGATTTTATGTACATTGTAAGTGGGATTATAAAATTTATTACACGTGTTTTGGAAACTTATACTAGCTTTTTCTATACAGTATTCGTATAAATTATATGTACCATCCATTTGCATGGCAGTAACTGGTTTTGGTAGTTTAGATAATAAATTATTTGGTATAATCTTTTTATTAATTAAACAACTAGTGCATCCTGGGTCTAATAATGCTAATGTTTCTATTTCAATGTCTTTTATTTTTATTCTTGCTAGTATTTTTATTGTAGTTAAATCTTTGTCTTCATTACATATTAGGCTTGAATTTATTATATTTCTCATGTTTAGGTAGTTTTCTCTTTCAATATTAGCTAGGGCATTCTCTTCTATAGAGGTTCCTATATCTGGTATAAAAGTGTTAATTAAGTTTTCTTGTTCTAATTGTTTAGTATCTATTTTTTCTTTGCCTTTTTCTAGTAATTTTATTCTATAGTCTAGTTCTGTTATTTTAGCTTCTAAAGTTTCCAATCTTAAATTAAATGTTTTATTTTCTTCCTTAGCCTTATCATTTTGTTCTAATTTTATTCCTAATTTTATTTTAATGCAAATTATACATGCTTCTATGTAACAGTTTGTACATTTAGCTCTTTTATATTTACTGGGATACCATCTGCAAAAAACACATGGTGTACTATCTAGTCCTTTTTGTTTTTCAAAATTATGTCTACATTCTTTTTCTGTATTCATGTTGTTGTATTGTAGATCTTCTAGGTCTAGATTGTATGGTAATTCATTACCTAATTCATTTATGAATTCATTGTCTTCATAGTCTGAAGAATCTGAAGTATCTTTATTTGGTATATCTATACTTACTATGGAGTATATACTTTCATTGTCTGACATATATTCATCTACATTTATAAGGGTTTCTTGGAATTCTTCTATTAACTGAGAATTTCTATCTCTAGTATTATATCTTTTAGGACATGTATTTGCTAAATGTTCTATGCTTCCACATGTAAAACATTCTAATTTATTTTTATAATTTCTATCATTTCTGTATTTGCGTACATGCTTATTTCTGTCTAAATAAGGCTTTCTAGCAGAAGATTTTCTTAAATAATATTTCTTTTTATATGGTTGTCTATTATTGTATTGTTTATTCCTATACTTTCTTACCTTCTTCTTTGGTTCTTTATCATAATGTTGTGTGGTGTATATTACTGACTTACAAAAACTCATTTCATTTTGTTTTAACTGTTTTTGTATTTGTATATTAGTACATTTCTCAATTAATACTTCCATTACATGTTGTATACGTTGTCCTATAGTCCATTTAGCATTAGGGTTCTGTACTACTCCTTCTCTCTTATACCATCTTTCTTCTATTTCTCTTCCTAAAGCTCCTGGTAATTTATTAAATAATTTTCTTCCTATTGTTTCATCAAATGTATTGCCACTAAGGGTACAATAATAAAAAAATTCTTTTAAGAAATCTTTAATATGATACCAATTAGATATACTAAGTTGTTCTAGTTTTATTAGTGCGTTTCTCTGTAATACTATTGCTCCACTATTAGGGTCTTCTCCTGTCATTAGGCTATGTATTTTATTGGTGAAATTATATGGGTTAGCTCCCATATTTACTAAAGCTTGAAATTCTTGTGGGAATTCGCTTTTGTATGATTCCCATACAGCTTTAGCAGATTCTCCTAAGAATGTCTCCATATATCTATACATAGTCTCTGCGTCTGTATCTGAGTAATTTTTAATATAGTCTGCTACTACTATTCCTTTCCATATATCTATTGCAGTATTCCATAGTTGAGGGTCTTGATATGCTACATTAAGTATCTTTCCTTTACTACCTCCTTCTTGTAATTTAATTGGTTCTTCTATAGGTAGTCTTTTTCCTATTGGTTTTATAGTATCTGGTTTTATTTCTGTTTCAGGGTTTATTCTCCATACTCTTCTCCTAGGTATATTCCCTGTACTAGTATCTATTGTATGGGCTGTAGTAGTTCTTTGAAATGGGGTAGAACTTGTTGATTCCATTAGTTCTTTTTGGCTTACTATTGAACTGGTTTCACTATCTATAGTTTTCCTGTATCCTAAATTATCTGTTCTATCTTTACATTCTTTGACATGTAAAGTAAATTCATTTATTTTCATGTTTCTTTTAAAACATCCTTTACATCTAAACAGATTATTGTTATCATTATCATATATTCTTTGTGCTTGTATAATTATATTATCTACCTCATAAGCTTCTTCTAATATTTCTATGTTCATTAATTCTGCTTCTATCTTTTCTTGGGATTCTATTATATCTGTTTCAGTAATACTATCTTCATCAGTTTGTCTAGTATAATTATAATCTGTAAATCTTATAGATGTTTCTCCTTTTCTATTTGTGTATACTAAATGAGATTCTGGTGTATATGTCATAGGTTTATTAAATCTGTCTAGATTCCATTCTAATCCTGCATATTCTTCCGCATCTATCTTAATGGGTTTTATTAATTTAATTCCTTTATTTCCCATTAATTCTACTACATCTTCTACTTTAATTTTGAATTTAGTATTACTATTTAAAGCCATTTTTCCTATAAATCCTATGCATATTAATAAATTATTTCCTGTCTCCATTTCTTCATATCCTTTAGTCTGTATGCCTATTTTTATATGAGTACCAAATTCTTTTAGGTTCATTAAAAAATCTGGGCTAATATAAAATATTCCTCCGTTATGAGTCATATCTACTTCAGTTATTCCGACTATAGCTTTCTTCATGTCTGACCATCTATCGTCATATATTACTATTAAGACTTTTCCTCCTAAATTCTTTCTAGCTAATCCTTTAATTCCTATTACTATTAGTCCCATGTGCATCATGGTCATTTTTGTTTTTCTTATGTTTTTTAATGAGTCTGTATTAATTAAATTTAATGCTAGATTATTTTCTCTAATTACAGATAATTGTTCTTCTCTATAATGTCTATATAATAGGTCTGTTTTAGAAAAATATCTAGTATTATATAAAATTTTTGGGTCTAATAATTTTAACTGATTTTGTTTAAATATTTGAAGGTCTTTATCTATATCTATGATTTCACTTAATTGATTATTTTCTTCTTCCCTATCATGTCTTGAAAAAATTCTGGATATTAAGTTATTTCTGGTTACTATATTATTTCCTACTAAGTTATCTGAGTAACTGGGTCTTGGTCTTTCTTCTTCGAGGTTTCTGGTTCCTCTCCGATTTGAAAGAAAGTCCATTTTGGAATTTTTCTTTTTATTTGTTGTCTTTCTTGTAAAGGAGTAATTTCTATATTATTAAATTTTTTAATTATGTCTTCTATTCCGGCTGATTGATGTGGGATTTTATCTTTTTCTTTAAGTAATTTTTTATCTATTTCTAATAATAAAGCTATAATTGTATTATTTTGTCTAATTATAAGTGATTCTGAATTATTTGCAGTTACGTGGTTTGAAAATCCTACAGGATTTTGATATTTATGAGTTATTTCTAAGGCTTTTCTATAGATGGGAGAGTCTTCGCTCATGAACGAGTTATTTCTTCTATTCGTATAGCTATTTCCTTAACTTCTTTTGTATTATTATACACTTGTTGTAACTGATTATGAATTATGGGATTTTCTTTATTGGTTTTTAGTCTTGTAATAGTTTCAGTTCCTTGTTCTTTAATAAAGTCTAAGTTTTGTTCTAGTTTTTCTATTATTCTTATTTGTTTTGTCTGAATTTCTTTTAGAAGATCTAGTTTTTTGCTTATATTATCGTCTTGTTCTTGTAGTTTGTTACTTAAATTAATTATTAAATCTATTATGGTATTATATTGTTTATCTTCGGTATGAAGTATATGGTCTCCTTGACTAAAATTACACTTAATAGAAGTTCCGTCTTTTAATGCTCTATATTTCTTTTCAGGGTATATGCGTAAGTCTAAATATTCTAAATTTCTTAGTTGATCTATTTTATCCTATTGAAGAATTAATCTGTCTATTTCTATCGTTAATCCGTAAAAAGTATTTACTTAGGCCTAGTTTATTTTCTAATTGTTCTAGTTCTTCAATAACAGAGTCTCTATATGTAACAGTTTTTTCACTAAAGGTATCTGAAAAATTTACCAAAGTTTGATCTACTGATTCTAGTGTCTTTTCATTAGCTTCTATCATAACATTTAAATAGTCTAAAGTTCCTTGTAGGTTCTTTATTTGAATTAAAATATTTCTTTTATGTTGTCGTTCTTCCCAATATAACTTATTTCTAAGTCTGATTCTGCTAATGTATTCTAACATGAAGTATTACAGATAATATAGTCTAAAATTCTAAAGTTCCAGAAACTTAAGGCTCTGATACCAAATTTAAATATATTTCAATAAAATAATTATTTCAACACAAAATAAATATCAATATATTTCAATACAAAGTATCTGAAAGAGAGAAAACAGAGAAAAGCATATATTAGAATATCTTTTAAAAATTCAAGTTGTGAAATCCTACTCAGTACTCCCTCTCTTTTTTCAGTCTTTAACATGCAGTATTCTTTTAGTATTCCCCAGTTTTTTATTATTTAATATTAATATTATTATATTATTATTTTTGTATATCCTTTTCAATATCTTACTCTTTAGCCTATTCTTAACAAGTTCATTCTTTAACCACACCCCGGATATCGGCGTAACACAAAGTCCTTCCGCGGACATATTAAAAACGCCTTCAAACTCCTAGGAATTTACAGGTTAATCCATCTTTCGTTGTTAAGAGCTAAGAGTCTAACCATTTACTAAGGATATAATTTTTTAATTTTATAACATTTCAAACTTTAAAAGATAACATTCATAACTTAAAATAATTTACATATGCAGGGGAATACATAAGAAAACTTACATGTCTCAAGACGAAAGAGAGGTTTCCCTTTCGGGAACCCCGACTGACCTTAAAACTTTAAAAAACACTAAAATGTATATTTAGAAGAAGAGGGTTGGTTTGGGTTTTTAGAATGGTTGAATTTGAAGAGAGAGAGAGAGGTTTGGCATGGAAGGATTCAGAGAATTTTTGTTTTTCACTTTCACTGGTTTTCTTAACTTATTCTTCTGAAGGGCTGAAGAATGGGTATTTATAGATGGGAAAAAGTAAAAGAGGAGTCTGGATTTTGGACAGATGGACGTTTGAGATCTTGCCGACATTTTTTAAAGTCGACATCAATAATGCAAGTCGGGTGCACATTGGGCCCCATCGTCACATGCATTAGTGATGATCCAATTTTGTCCATTTTTGGTCTGACTCGACTGACGCGTACCCATCAGTTTTTCTTTCTTTTCAGAAAGTAGTGATAAAGTGGGTACTCACAAGACACTCAGTGGGCATTCCCACCTTTATTTTTATTTACAGGACACGTAGTGGGCATCCCCACTATGACTAGACTCTATCTATCTATCTCCGTCTTCTTGTTTTGCCTTTTGTCTTTAAGTGGACAAGTTGTGAAGGGCAATTGAGTCAAAACTCATGCCCGAGTCATATCCATCGTATGGGTCTTGAGAGTCTTGAAACCTTTCATCATCTGGGTTTATACTATTATTTTCTGAATCTTCAGTACTATTTTCTTCTATATTATTGTTTCTTTGTTGATTTTCATTTGTTTCAGTGATTGGATGTCTTTGTAAGTCTGATTCGTCTATTTTCGGGTTTTCTTCTGGTAGTGGATGAACATGTTTATCCTTATCTTGTGTTTGTTCCAATAAATCTTTTAATGTCTTCTTTACTACGTCTTCTATAGCTTTTCTTGTCTTTTTCTTATTTTTTATCTTTTGTCTAGATGCTTCTCCCACTGAGAAAGAAAGTGGAAGACGTCTTCTGGGTGGAGTCTGAGGTGTATCATCACTTTTTGGCAAAGTGACAGCCATTAACGGATTTGATGTGTCTTTACCGGTTACCGTTTGAACCGGACTAGCTGTACCATAACCTGGTACAGTAGGTCTAGTTACATTCAGAGAGGAATGCACACTCGTCTCATCCATTTTGGCTTGAGATGGAGAACTCGAGTCTGTTTGAGTGGCTTTAGCCACCCTTGGTATGGCTGATGTCTGTTTGTCTTTTAATAGTGCCATAATCTGATCTTTTTCTTTTTGTAAGGCTGCACATTTATCGTTAAGTCTCTTGAAACCATGTGTCATTGTCTCACAGTGGTCACAGAAAATAATTTTGTCTGGGCTGTCTTTCTGAATTTTGTATTGTGGTCTGAGATTTGGGCTTTGTCTTAAGATAGGTGATAGAAAATAATTTGGGCCCAAATAGCCTCTTGCATAGTCTAGTGCTTCGTTTAAATCATTAAAGCCTTTGAATAACGGGTTTTTTATACCGTCTATTGACTCTATGACTTCTTGCCAATTTTGAAAAACACCTTTTATTTTACCATGTATGACTACATAAAATTTAAATTTTTTCTCAGTATTTTTGTCTGTGAAATATTGTCCTAAAGCATTTAACGTAGCAATAAAATATTTTAAGTCTTTCTTATTATAGGAAATCCATAAATTGTCTAATAAACATTTTTGAGGTTTGTCTATTCTACATTCCGGTCTTTCTTTAAAAGATAAGTTGCATTTGGGGTAAGATATTAAGTTGAAAGGTCCAAAATGAATCCTTTCCATAGTGTCTGTGGATGACTGAGATCTAAAGTGTGTATTACCTAAAAGAGTCTGTATATATGAGTCTGTGGCAGAGCTTTGACCCTTGCCTTTGTCTGATGTCTCAGTCCTCATTTGTGGTCTCAGTTGGTGAATGTCCCCAACTGGTCTCATTCTGAAAGAAAATAACTGATTAAATCATTTGTAAATTTAATCTGCTTAACTGGTCTGCTAAATTATTATCTTTGCCTTTTATATATTCAAATATTATTCTAGGATAAATTGATATAGTATCTATGAAATTTAGCCATCTTCTTTTACTACTATTCTTTTGTTCTATCTTTTGATGGAATTTTACTATGGCTTCGCAGTCTGTTCTTACCATTAGTTCTTGTTTGTTTAAAATGTATAATTTAAAACTATTTAACCCGTATATTATAGCTAATACTTCTGCGTCTATACTACTCATGTTACCTTTTTCTTTGTATTTTCCACTAGCATATCCACATATCTTTTCTTCTGTTTTATTACTATATTTATTGGGTCTGGCTTTTAATACAGCTCCCCAACCTAAATTACTTCCATCTGTTTCTATAATTAAATAGTCTGATTCTAGAGGTATATTTAGATCTGGTATATTTTTTATTTTATTTTTAATCTGTTGTACCAATTTTATGTCTTCTGTATTAAAGTGTTTTTGTCCTTTACTTCCTGTCTTAGCATATAATGGTCCTGCTATCTTTCCTAAATCTTGTATAAAATTCCTAGCATAGTTAACTAATCCTAAAAATTTTTGTAATTCTTTGGTTTTATCTAATTTGTCTGGCATTTCTAAAACTTTCTTGCTTATATGTGGTTGTAATTTAATCTTACCATCTCCTATGGTAACTCCTAAGAAATTTATATGAGTCTTGCATAGTTCCATTTTCTTTTTACTTATTATTATACCGTGTTGTATAAATAATCTAAATACTGTCTGAAGATGTCCTATATGTTCTTGTTCATTTCTACTAAATACTAGGATGTCGTCTACATATACTAATACAAAGTTCTTGTATTCTCCAAATATTTCATCCATTTTCCTTTGAAATATCGGAGGGGCTGTCTTCAGGCCGAATGGCATTGCTAACCATTCAAAATGTCCTTCGGGACAATTGAACGCAGTCCATTCTATGCTGTCTGGATGCATTTTGACTTGCCAGTAGCCTGATTTGCAGTCAAATTTACTAAATGTTTTTCTACCTTGTATTCTATTTAGTAGCTCATTTTTATCTGGTAGTTTATAAGCATCTATTCTAGTATTGTCATTAAGTCTTTTATAGTTAATTACCATTCTAGCTTTACCTCTAAGTATTTCTGCATGATTTCTTACCATAAAAGCTGCTGATCTATGTCTAGAAGTGGATCTTTTTATTACACCTAATTCCAATAATTCTTTAATTTGTTTTTGGAAGTCTTCTAAATCTTGATTAGTTGCTTCTATAGCTGCTGTTTTTATAGTATATTCGGGATTTATTATATCTAATTTGCACATTATTTTGTTGGAGGTCCAATGTATTAAGGGTTTTTCTCCAATTATTTCTAATTTATCTAACATTTTTATTACATTGTCTAAGTCTTTTGGTCCTTTAATATTGCCTATAGTGCTTAATCCTTTATTAAAGTTATAGAAGTTAGTTTCTATATTTATTAGTGTATAGTTTTTTCCTAATATTTCTTCGTCTAAATTATTATTGTCTTCTCTGGTTTCTTCATACATATTTTTATTATTACAGTCTTCACAGCATGATTTTGGATCTTCTTGCTGTATTCTTTCTTTAGTTGGTATGTTATTTGTTAATACTGGTGTATAAGTTGCTTCCTTAAAAAATACTATACCATCTCTAGTTAATAAGCATCCTCCTGTATCTTTAAAAATAAATTTTAAACCAATTACAAAATCTGTATTTATGTTTAGATCTCTTACTAGGATTTTATGTACATTGTAAGTGGGATTATAAAATTTATTACACGTGTTTTGGAAACTTATACTAGCTTTTTCTATACAGTATTCGTATAAATTATATGTACCATCCATTTGCATGGCAGTAACTGGTTTTGGTAGTTTAGATAATAAATTATTTGGTATAATCTTTTTATTAATTAAACAACTAGTGCATCCTGGGTCTAATAATGCTAATGTTTCTATTTCAATGTCTTTTATTTTTATTCTTGCTAGTATTTTTATTGTAGTTAAATCTTTGTCTTCATTACATATTAGGCTTGAATTTATTATATTTCTCATGTTTAGGTAGTTTTCTCTTTCAATATTAGCTAGGGCATTCTCTTCTATAGAGGTTCCTATATCTGGTATAAAAGTGTTAATTAAGTTTTCTTGTTCTAATTGTTTAGTATCTATTTTTTCTTTGCCTTTTTCTAGTAATTTTATTCTATAGTCTAGTTCTGTTATTTTAGCTTCTAAAGTTTCCAATCTTAAATTAAATGTTTTATTTTCTTCCTTAGCCTTATCATTTTGTTCTAATTTTATTCCTAATTTTATTTCAATGCAAATTATACATGCTTCTATGTAACAGTTTGTACATTTAGCTCTTTTATATTTACTGGGATACCATCTGCAAAAAACACATGGTGTACTATCTAGTCCTTTTTGTTTTTCAAAATTATGTCTACATTCTTTTTCTGTATTCATGTTGTTGTATTGTAGATCTTCTAGGTCTAGATTGTATGGTAATTCATTACCTAATTCATTTATGAATTCATTGTCTTCATAGTCTGAAGAATCTGAAGTATCTTTATTTGGTATATCTATACTTACTATGGAGTATATACTTTCATTGTCTGACATATATTCATCTACATTTATAAGGGTTTCTTGGAATTCTTCTATTAACTGAGAATTTCTATCTCTAGTATTATATCTTTTAGGACATGTATTTGCTAAATGTTCTATGCTTCCACATGTAAAACATTCTAATTTATTTTTATAATTTCTATCATTTCTGTATTTGCGTACATGCTTATTTCTGTCTAAATAAGGCTTTCTAGCAGAAGATTTTCTTAAATAATATTTCTTTTTATATGGTTGTCTATTATTGTATTGTTTATTCCTATACTTTCTTACCTTCTTCTTTGGTTCTTTATCATAATGTTGTGTGGTGTATATTACTGACTTACAAAAACTCATTTCATTTTGTTTTAACTGTTTTTGTATTTGTATATTAGTACATTTCTCAATTAATACTTCCATTACATGTTGTATACGTTGTCCTATAGTCCATTTAGCATTAGGGTTCTGTACTACTCCTTCTCTCTTATACCATCTTTCTTCTATTTCTCTTCCTAAAGCTCCTGGTAATTTATTAAATAATTTTCTTCCTATTGTTTCATCAAATGTATTGCCACTAAGGGTACAATAATAAAAAAATTCTTTTAAGAAATCTTTAATATGATACCAATTAGATATACTAAGTTGTTCTAGTTTTATTAGTGCGTTTCTCTGTAATACTATTGCTCCACTATTAGGGTCTTCTCCTGTCATTAGGCTATGTATTTTATTGGTGAAATTATATGGGTTAGCTCCCATATTTACTAAAGCTTGAAATTCTTGTGGGAATTCGCTTTTGTATGATTCCCATACAGCTTTAGCAGATTCTCCTAAGAATGTCTCCATATATCTATACATAGTCTCTGCGTCTGTATCTGAGTAATTTTTAATATAGTCTGCTACTACTATTCCTTTCCATATATCTATTGCAGTATTCCATAGTTGAGGGTCTTGATATGCTACATTAAGTATCTTTCCTTTACTACCTCCTTCTTGTAATTTAATTGGTTCTTCTATAGGTAGTCTTTTTCCTATTGGTTTTATAGTATCTGGTTTTATTTCTGTTTCAGGGTTTATTCTCCATACTCTTCTCCTAGGTATATTCCCTGTACTAGTATCTATTGTATGGGCTGTAGTAGTTCTTTGAAATGGGGTAGAACTTGTTGATTCCATTAGTTCTTTTTGGCTTACTATTGAACTGGTTTCACTATCTATAGTTTTCCTGTATCCTAAATTATCTGTTCTATCTTTACATTCTTTGACATGTAAAGTAAATTCATTTATTTTCATGTTTCTTTTAAAACATCCTTTACATCTAAACAGATTATTGTTATCATTATCATATATTCTTTGTGCTTGTATAATTATATTATCTACCTCATAAGCTTCTTCTAATATTTCTATGTTCATTAATTCTGCTTCTATCTTTTCTTGGGATTCTATTATATCTGTTTCAGTAATACTATCTTCATCAGTTTGTCTAGTATAATTATAATCTGTAAATCTTATAGATGTTTCTCCTTTTCTATTTGTGTATACTAAATGAGATTCTGGTGTATATGTCATAGGTTTATTAAATCTGTCTAGATTCCATTCTAATCCTGCATATTCTTCCGCATCTATCTTAATGGGTTTTATTAATTTAATTCCTTTATTTCCCATTAATTCTACTACATCTTCTACTTTAATTTTGAATTTAGTATTACTATTTAAAGCCATTTTTCCTATAAATCCTATGCATATTAATAAATTATTTCCTGTCTCCATTTCTTCATATCCTTTAGTCTGTATGCCTATTTTTATATGAGTACCAAATTCTTTTAGGTTCATTAAAAAATCTGGGCTAATATAAAATATTCCTCCGTTATGAGTCATATCTACTTCAGTTATTCCGACTATAGCTTTCTTCATGTCTGACCATCTATCGTCATATATTACTATTAAGACTTTTCCTCCTAAATTCTTTCTAGCTAATCCTTTAATTCCTATTACTATTAGTCCCATGTGCATCATGGTCATTTTTGTTTTTCTTATGTTTTTTAATGAGTCTGTATTAATTAAATTTAATGCTAGATTATTTTCTCTAATTACAGATAATTGTTCTTCTCTATAATGTCTATATAATAGGTCTGTTTTAGAAAAATATCTAGTATTATATAAAATTTTTGGGTCTAATAATTTTAACTGATTTTGTTTAAATATTTGAAGGTCTTTATCTATATCTATGATTTCACTTAATTGATTATTTTCTTCTTCCCTATCATGTCTTGAAAAAATTCTGGATATTAAGTTATTTCTGGTTACTATATTATTTCCTACTAAGTTATCTGAGTAACTGGGTCTTGGTCTTTCTTCTTCGAGGTTTCTGGTTCCTCTCCGATTTGAAAGAAAGTCCATTTTGGAATTTTTCTTTATTGGTTTTTAGTCTTGTAATAGTTTCAGTTCCTTGTTCTTTAATAAAGTCTAAGTTTTGTTCTAGTTTTTCTATTATTCTTATTTGTTTTGTCTGAATTTCTTTTAGAAGATCTAGTTTTTTGCTTATATTATCGTCTTGTTCTTGTAGTTTGTTACTTAAATTAATTATTAAATCTATTATGGTATTATATTGTTTATCTTCGGTATGAAGTATATGGTCTCCTTGACTAAAATTACACTTAATAGAAGTTCCGTCTTTTAATGCTCTATATTTCTTTTCAGGGTATATGCGTAAGTCTAAATATTCTAAATTTCTTAGTTGATCTATTTTATCCTATTGAAGAATTAATCTGTCTATTTCTATCGTTAATCCGTAAAAAGTATTTACTTAGGCCTAGTTTATTTTCTAATTGTTCTAGTTCTTCAATAACAGAGTCTCTATATGTAACAGTTTTTTCACTAAAGGTATCTGAAACATTTACCAAAGTTTGATCTACTGATTCTAGTGTCTTTTCATTAGCTTCTATCATAACATTTAAATAGTCTAAAGTTCCTTGTAGGTTTTGAATTAAAATATTTCTTTTATGTTGTCGTTCTTCCCAATATAACTTATTTCTAAGTCTGATTCTGCTAATGTATTCTAACATGAAGTATTACAGATAATATAGTCTAAAATTCTAAAGTTCCAGAAACTTAAGGCTCTGATACCAAATTTAAATATATTTCAATAAAATAATTATTTCAACACAAAATAAATATCAATATATTTCAATACAAAGTATCTGAAAGAGAGAAAACAGAGAAAAGCATATATTAGAATATCTTTTAAAAATTCAAGTTGTGAAATCCTACTCAGTACTCCCTCTCTTTTTTCAGTCTTTAACTGAGAATTTCTATCTCTAGTATTATATCTTTTAGGACATGTATTTGCTAAATGTTCTATGCTTCCACATGTAAAACATTCTAATTTATTTTTATAATTTCTATCATTTCTGTATTTGCGTACATGCTTATTTCTGTCTAAATAAGGCTTTCTAGCAGAAGATTTTCTTAAATAATATTTCTTTTTATATGGTTGTCTATTATTGTATTGTTTATTCCTATACTTTCTTACCTTCTTCTTTGGTTCTTTATCATAATGTTGTGTGGTGTATATTACTGACTTACAAAAACTCATTTCATATACCTAGGAGAAGAGTATGGAGAATAAACCCTGAAACAGAAATAAAACCAGATACTATAAAACCAATAGGAAAAAGACTACCTATAGAAGAACCAATTAAATTACAAGAAGGAGGTAGTAAAGGAAAGATACTTAATGTAGCATATCAAGACCCTCAACTATGGAATACTGCAATAGATATATGGAAAGGAATAGTAGTAGCAGACTATATTAAAAATTACTCAGATACAGACGCAGAGACTATGTATAGATATATGGAGACATTCTTAGGAGAATCTGCTAAAGCTGTATGGGAATCATACAAAAGCGAATTCCACAAGAATTTCAAGCTTTAGTAAATATGGGAGCTAACCCATATAATTTCACCAATAAAATACATAGCCTAATGACAGGAGAAGACCCTAATAGTGGAGCAATAGTATTACAGAGAAACGCACTAATAAAACTAGAACAACTTAGTATATCTAATTGGTATCATATTAAAGATTTCTTAAAAGAATTTTTTTATTATTGTACCCTTAGTGGCAATACATTTGATGAAACAATAGGAAGAAAATTATTTAATAAATTACCAGGAGCTTTAGGAAGAGAAATAGAAGAAAGATGGTATAAGAGAGAAGGAGTAGTACAGAACCCTAATGCTAAATGGACTATAGGACAACGTATACAACATGTAATGGAAGTATTAATTGAGAAATGTACTAATATACAAATACAAAAACAGTTAAAACAAAATGAAATGAGTTTTTGTAAGTCAGTAATATACACCACACAACATTATGATAAAGAACCAAAGAAGAAGGTAAGAAAGTATAGGAATAAACAATACAATAATAGACAACCATATAAAAAGAAAATAACTGATTAAATCATTTGTAAATTTAATCTGCTTAACTGGTCTGCTAAATTATTATCTTTGCCTTTTATATATTCAAATATTATTCTAGGATAAATTGATATAGTATCTATGAAATTTAGCCATCTTCTTTTACTACTATTCTTTTGTTCTATCTTTTGATGGAATTTTACTATGGCTTCGCAGTCTGTTCTTACCATTAGTTCTTGTTTGTTTAAAATGTATAATTTAAAACTATTTAACCCGTATATTATAGCTAATACTTCTGCGTCTATACTACTCATGTTACCTTTTTCTTTGTATTTTCCACTAGCATATCCACATATCTTTTCTTCTGTTTTATTACTATATTTATTGGGTCTGGCTTTTAATACAGCTCCCCAACCTAAATTACTTCCATCTGTTTCTATAATTAAATAGTCTGATTCTAGAGGTATATTTAGATCTGGTATATTTTTTATTTTATTTTTAATCTGTTGTACCAATTTTATGTCTTCTGTATTTTACTTCCTGTCTTAGCATATAATGGTCCTGCTATCTTTCCTAAATCTTGTATAAAATTCCTAGCATAGTTAACTAATCCTAAAAATTTTTGTAATTCTTTGGTTTTATCTAATTTGTCTGGCATTTCTAAAACTTTCTTGCTTATATGTGGTTGTAATTTAATCTTACCATCTCCTATGGTAACTCCTAAGAAATTTATATGAGTCTTGCATAGTTCCATTTTCTTTTTACTTATTATTATACCGTGTTGTATAAATAATCTAAATACTGTCTGAAGATGTCCTATATGTTCTTGTTCATTTCTACTAAATACTAGGATGTCGTCTACATATACTAATACAAAGTTCTTGTATTCTCCAAATATTTCATCCATTTTCCTTTGAAATATCGGAGGGGCTGTCTTCAGGCCGAATGGCATTGCTAACCATTCAAAATGTCCTTCGGGACAATTGAACGCAGTCCATTCTATGCTGTCTGGATGCATTTTGACTTGCCAGTAGCCTGATTTGCAGTCAAATTTACTAAATGTTTTTCTACCTTGTATTCTATTTAGTAGCTCATTTTTATCTGGTAGTTTATAAGCATCTATTCTAGTATTGTCATTAAGTCTTTTATAGTTAATTACCATTCTAGCTTTACCTCTAAGTATTTCTGCATGATTTCTTACCATAAAAGCTGCTGATCTATGTCTAGAAGTGGATCTTTTTATTACACCTAATTCCAATAATTCTTTAATTTGTTTTTGGAAGTCTTCTAAATCTTGATTAGTTGCTTCTATAGCTGCTGTTTTTATAGTATATTCGGGATTTATTATATCTAATTTGCACATTATTTTGTTGGAGGTCCAATGTATTAAGGGTTTTTCTCCAATTATTTCTAATTTATCTAACATTTTTATTACATTGTCTAAGTCTTTTGGTCCTTTAATATTGCCTATAGTGCTTAATCCTTTATTAAAGTTATAGAAGTTAGTTTCTATATTTATTAGTGTATAGTTTTTTCCTAATATTTCTTCGTCTAAATTATTATTGTCTTCTCTGGTTTCTTCATACATATTTTTATTATTACAGTCTTCACAGCATGATTTTGGATCTTCTTGCTGTATTCTTTCTTTAGTTGGTATGTTATTTGTTAATACTGGTGTATAAGTTGCTTCCTTAAAAAATACTATACCATCTCTAGTTAATAAGCATCCTCCTGTATCTTTAAAAATAAATTTTAAACCAATTACAAAATCTGTATTTATGTTTAGATCTCTTACTAGGATTTTATGTACATTGTAAGTGGGATTATAAAATTTATTACACGTGTTTTGGAAACTTATACTAGCTTTTTCTATACAGTATTCGTATAAATTATATGTACCATCCATTTGCATGGCAGTAACTGGTTTTGGTAGTTTAGATAATAAATTATTTGGTATAATCTTTTTATTAATTAAACAACTAGTGCATCCTGGGTCTAATAATGCTAATGTTTCTATTTCAATGTCTTTTATTTTTATTCTTGCTAGTATTTTTATTGTAGTTAAATCTTTGTCTTCATTACATATTAGGCTTGAATTTATTATATTTCTCATGTTTAGGTAGTTTTCTCTTTCAATATTAGCTAGGGCATTCTCTTCTATAGAGGTTCCTATATCTGGTATAAAAGTGTTAATTAAGTTTTCTTGTTCTAATTGTTTAGTATCTATTGTATGGGCTGTAGTAGTTCTTTGAGATGGGGTAGAACTTGTTGATTCCATTAGTTCTTTTTGGCTTACTATTGAACTGGTTTCACTATCTATAGTTTTCCTGTATCCTAAATTATCTGTTCTATCTTTACATTCTTTGACATGTAAAGTAAATTCATTTATTTTCATGTTTCTTTTAAAACATCCTTTACATCTAAACAGATTATTGTTATCATTATCATATATTCTTTGTGCTTGTATAATTATATTATCTACCTCATAAGCTTCTTCTAATATTTCTATGTTCATTAATTCTGCTTCTATCTTTTCTTGGGATTCTATTATATCTGTTTCAGTAATACTATCTTCATCAGTTTGTCTAGTATAATTATAATCTGTAAATCTTATAGATGTTTCTCCTTTTCTATTTGTGTATACTAAATGAGATTCTGGTGTATATGTCATAGGTTTATTAAATCTGTCTAGATTCCATTCTAATCCTGCATATTCTTCCGCATCTATCTTAATGGGTTTTATTAATTTAATTCCTTTATTTCCCATTAATTCTACTACATCTTCTACTTTAATTTTGAATTTAGTATTACTATTTAAAGCCATTTTTCCTATAAATCCTATGCATATTAATAAATTATTTCCTGTCTCCATTTCTTCATATCCTTTAGTCTGTATGCCTATTTTTATATGAGTACCAAATTCTTTTAGGTTCATTAAAAAATCTGGGCTAATATAAAATATTCCTCCGTTATGAGTCATATCTACTTCAGTTATTCCGACTATAGCTTTCTTCATGTCTGACCATCTATCGTCATATATTACTATTAAGACTTTTCCTCCTAAATTCTTTCTAGCTAATCCTTTAATTCCTATTACTATTAGTCCCATGTGCATCATGGTCATTTTTGTTTTTCTTATGTTTTTTAATGAGTCTGTATTAATTAAATTTAATGCTAGATTATTTTCTCTAATTACAGATAATTGTTCTTCTCTATAATGTCTATATAATAGGTCTGTTTTAGAAAAATATCTAGTATTATATAAAATTTTTGGGTCTAATAATTTTAACTGATTTTGTTTAAATATTTGAAGGTCTTTATCTATATCTATGATTTCACTTAATTGATTATTTTCTTCTTCCCTATCATGTCTTGAAAAAATTCTGGATATTAAGTTATTTCTGGTTACTATATTATTTCCTACTAAGTTATCTGAGTAACTGGGTCTTGGTCTTTCTTCTTCGAGGTTTCTGGTTCCTCTCCGATTTGAAAGAAAGTCCATTTTGGAATTTTTCTTTATTGGTTTTTAGTCTTGTAATAGTTTCAGTTCCTTGTTCTTTAATAAAGTCTAAGTTTTGTTCTAGTTTTTCTATTATTCTTATTTGTTTTGTCTGAATTTCTTTTAGAAGATCTAGTTTTTTGCTTATATTATCGTCTTGTTCTTGTAGTTTGTTATTTAAATTAATTATTAAATCTATTATGGTATTATATTGTTTATCTTCGGTATGAAGTATATGGTCTCCTTGACTAAAATTACACTTAATAGAAGTTCCGTCTTTTAATGCTCTATATTTCTTTTCAGGGTATATGCGTAAGTCTAAATATTCTAAATTTCTTAGTTGATCTATTTTATCCTATTGAAGAATTAATCTGTCTATTTCTATCGTTAATCCGTAAAAAGTATTTACTTAGGCCTAGTTTATTTTCTAATTGTTCTAGTTCTTCAATAACAGAGTCTCTATATGTAACAGTTTTTTCACTAAAGGTATCTGAAAAATTTACCAAAGTTTGATCTACTGATTCTAGTGTCTTTTCATTAGCTTCTATCATAACATTTAAATAGTCTAAAGTTCCTTGTAGGTTCTTTATTTGAATTAAAATATTTCTTTTATGTTGTCGTTCTTCCCAATATAACTTATTTCTAAGTCTGATTCTGCTAATGTATTCTAACATGAAGTATTACAGATAATATAGTCTAAAATTCTAAAGTTCCAGAAACTTAAGGCTCTGATACCAAATTTAAATATATTTCAATAAAATAATTATTTTAACACAAAATAAATATCAATATATTTCAATACAAAGTATCTGAAAGAGAGAAAACAGAGAAAAGCATATATTAGAATATCTTTTAAAAATTCAAGTTGTGAAATCCTACTCAGTACTCCCTCTCTTTTTTCAGTCTTTAACATGCAGTATTCTTTTAGTATTCCCCAGTTTTTTATTATTTAATATTAATATTATTATATTATTATTTTTGTATATCCTTTTCAATATCTTACTCTTTAGCCTATTCTTAACAAGTTCATTCTTTAACCACACCCCGGATATCGGCGTAACACAAAGTCCTTCCGCGGACATATTAAAAACGCCTTCAAACTCCTAGGAATTTACAGGTTAATCCATCTTTCGTTGTTAAGAGCTAAGAGTCTAACCATTTACTAAGGATATAATTTTTTAATTTTATAACATTTCAAACTTTAAAAGATAACATTCATAACTTAAAATAATTTACATATGCAGGGGAATACATAAGAAAACTTACATGTCTCAAGACGAAAGAGAGGTTTCCCTTTCGGGAACCCCGACTGACCTTAAAACTTTAAAAAACACTAAAATGTATATTTAGAAGAAGAGGGTTGGTTTGGGTTTTTAGAATGGTTGAATTTGAAGAGAGAGAGAGAGGTTTGGCATGGAAGGATTCAGAGAATTTTTGTTTTTCACTTTCACTGGTTTTCTTAACTTGTTCTTCTGAAGGGCTGAAGAATGGGTATTTATAGATGGGAAAAAGTAAAAGAGGAGTCTGGATTTTGGACAGATGGACGTTTGAGATCTTGCCGACATTTTTTAAAGTCGACATCAATAATGCAAGTCGGGTGCACATTGGGCCCCATCGTCACATGCATTAGTGATGATCCAATTTTGTCCATTTTTGGTCTGACTCGACTGACGCGTACCCATCAGTTTTTCTTTCTTTTCAGAAAGTAGTGATAAAGTGGGTACTCACAAGACACTCAGTGGGCATTCCCACCTTTATTTTTATTTACAGGACACGTAGTGGGCATCCCCACTATGACTAGACTCTATCTATCTATCTCCGTCTTCTTGTTTTGCCTTTTGTCTTTAAGTGGACAAGTTGTGAAGGGCAATTGAGTCAAAACTCATGCCCGAGTCATATCCATCGTATGGGTCTTGAGAGTCTTGAAACCTTTCATCATCTGGGTTTATACTATTATTTTCTGAGTCTTCAGTACTATTTTCTTCTATATTATTGTTTCTTTGTTGATTTTCATTTGTTTCAGTGATTGGATGTCTTTGTAAGTCTGATTCGTCTATTTTCGGGTTTTCTTCTGGTAGTGGATGAACATGTTTATCCTTATCTTGTGTTTGTTCCAATAAATCTTTTAATGTCTTCTTTACTACGTCTTCTATAGCTTTTCTTGTCTTTTTCTTATTTTTTATCTTTTGTCTAGATGCTTCTCCCACTGAGAAAGAAAGTGGAAGACGTCTTCTGGGTGGAGTCTGAGGTGTATCATCACTTTTTGGCAAAGTGACAGCCATTAACGGATTTGATGTGTCTTTACCGGTTACCGTTTGAACCGGACTAGCTGTACCATAACCTGGTACAGTAGGTCTAGTTACATTCAGAGAGGAATGCACACTCGTCTCATCCATTTTGGCTTGAGATGGAGAACTCGAGTCTGTTTGAGTGGCTTTAGCCACCCTTGGTATGGCTGATGTCTGTTTGTCTTTTAATAGTGCCATAATCTGATCTTTTTCTTTTTGTAAGGCTGCACATTTATCGTTAAGTCTCTTGAAACCATGTGTCATTGTCTCACAGTGGTCACAGAAAATAATTTTGTCTGGGCTGTCTTTCTGAATTTTGTATTGTGGTCTGAGATTTGGGCTTTGTCTTAAGATAGGTGATAGAAAATAATTTGGGCCCAAATAGCCTCTTGCATAGTCTAGTGCTTCGTTTAAATCATTAAAGCCTTTGAATAACGGGTTTTTTATACCGTCTATTGACTCTATGACTTCTTGCCAATTTTGAAAAACACCTTTTATTTTACCATGTATGACTACATAAAATTTAAATTTTTTCTCAGTATTTTTGTCTGTGAAATATTGTCCTAAAGCATTTAACGTAGCAATAAAATATTTTAAGTCTTTCTTATTATAGGAAATCCATAAATTGTCTAATAAACATTTTTGAGGTTTGTCTATTCTACATTCCGGTCTTTCTTTAAAAGATAAGTTGCATTTGGGGTAAGATATTAAGTTGAAAGGTCTAAAATGAATCCTTTCCATAGTGTCTGTGGATGACTGAGATCTAAAGTGTGTGTTACCTAAAAGAGTCTGTATATATGAGTCTGTGGCAGAGCTTTGACCCTTGCCTTTGTCTGATGTCTCAGTCCTCATTATCTCTCCATATTTAAGGTCAGTCGGGGTTCCCGAAAGGGAAACCTCTCTTTCGTCTTGAGACATGTAAGTTTTCTTATGTATTCCCCTGCATATGTAAATTATTTTAAGTTATGAATGTTATCTTTTAAAGTTTGAAATGTTATAAAATTAAAAAATTATATCCTTAGTAAATGGTTAGACTCTTAGCTCTTAACAACGAAAGATGGATTAACCTGTAAATTCCTAGGAGTTTGAAGGCGTTTTTAATATGTCCGCGGAAGGACTTTGTGTTACGCCGATATCCGGGGTGTGGTTAAAGAATGAACTTGTTAAGAATAGGCTAAAGAGTAAGATATTGAAAAGGATATACAAAAATAATAATATAATAATATTAATATTAAATAATAAAAAACTGGGGAATACTAAAAGAATACTGCATGTTAAAGACTGAAAAAAGAGAGGGAGTACTGAGTAGGATTTCACAACTTGAATTTTTAAAAGATATTCTAATATATGCTTTTCTCTGTTTTCTCTCTTTCAGATACTTTGTATTGAAATATATTGATATTTATTTTGTGTTGAAATAATTATTGATATGCAATATATTTATATCACTTATAATTAGACAAAATAATACAATTATAGCTTTATTATTAGAAATAGATAAAAAATTAGAAAAGATACTTAAAGAAAAAGATAAAATCCCACATCAATCAGCCGGAATAGAAGACATAATTAAAAAATTTAATAATATAGAAATTACTCCTTTACAAGAAAGACAACAAATAAAAAGAAAAATTCCAAAATGGACTTTCTTTCAAATCGGAGAGGAACCAGAAACCTCGAAGAAGAAAGACCAAGACCCAGTTACTCAGATAACTTAGTAGGAAATAATATAGTAACCAGAAATAACTTAATATCCAGAATTTTTTCAAGACATGATAGGGAAGAAGAAAATAATCAATTAAGTGAAATCATAGATATAGATAAAGACCTTCAAATATTTAAACAAAATCAGTTAAAATTATTAGACCCAAAAATTTTATATAATACTAGATATTTTTCTAAAACAGACCTATTATATAGACATTATAGAGAAGAACAATTATCTGTAATTAGAGAAAATAATCTAGCATTAAATTTAATTAATACAGACTCATTAAAAAACATAAGAAAAACAAAAATGACCATGATGCACATGGGACTAATAGTGTATATTTAGAAGAAGAGGGTTGGTTTGGGTTTTTAGAATGGTTGAATTTGAAGAGAGAGAGAGAGGTTTGGCATGGAAGGATTCAGAGAATTTTTGTTTTTCACTTTCACTGGTTTTCTTAACTTGTTCTTCTGAAGGGCTGAAGAATGGGTATTTATAGATGGGAAAAAGTAAAAGAGGAGTCTGGATTTTGGACAGATGGACGTTTGAGATCTTGCCGACATTTTTTAAAGTCGACATCAATAATGCAAGTCGGGTGCACATTGGGCCCCATCGTCACATGCATTAGTGATGATCCAATTTTGTCCATTTTTGGTCTGACTCGACTGACGCGTACCCATCAGTTTTTCTTTCTTTTCAGAAAGTAGTGATAAAGTGGGTACTCACAAGACACTCAGTGGGCATTCCCACCTTTATTTTTATTTACAGGACACGTAGTGGGCATCCCCACTATGACTAGACTCTATCTATCTATCTCCGTCTTCTTGTTTTGCCTTTTGTCTTTAAGTGGACAAGTTGTGAAGGGCAATTGAGTCAAAACTCATGCCCGAGTCATATCCATCGTATGGGTCTTGAGAGTCTTGAAACCTTTCATCATCTGGGTTTATACTATTATTTTCTGAGTCTTCAGTACTATTTTCTTCTATATTATTGTTTCTTTGTTGATTTTCATTTGTTTCAGTGATTGGATGTCTTTGTAAGTCTGATTCGTCTATTTTCGGGTTTTCTTCTGGTAGTGGATGAACATGTTTATCCTTATCTTGTGTTTGTTCCAATAAATCTTTTAATGTCTTCTTTACTACGTCTTCTATAGCTTTTCTTGTCTTTTTCTTATTTTTTATCTTTTGTCTAGATGCTTCTCCCACTGAGAAAGAAAGTGGAAGACGTCTTCTGGGTGGAGTCTGAGGTGTATCATCACTTTTTGGCAAAGTGACAGCCATTAACGGATTTGATGTGTCTTTACCGGTTACCGTTTGAACCGGACTAGCTGTACCATAACCTGGTACAGTAGGTCTAGTTACATTCAGAGAGGAATGCACACTCGTCTCATCCATTTTGGCTTGAGATGGAGAACTCGAGTCTGTTTGAGTGGCTTTAGCCACCCTTGGTATGGCTGATGTCTGTTTGTCTTTTAATAGTGCCATAATCTGATCTTTTTCTTTTTGTAAGGCTGCACATTTATCGTTAAGTCTCTTGAAACCATGTGTCATTGTCTCACAGTGGTCACAGAAAATAATTTTGTCTGGGCTGTCTTTCTGAATTTTGTATTGTGGTCTGAGATTTGGGCTTTGTCTTAAGATAGGTGATAGAAAATAATTTGGGCCCAAATAGCCTCTTGCATAGTCTAGTGCTTCGTTTAAATCATTAAAGCCTTTGAATAACGGGTTTTTTATACCGTCTATTGACTCTATGACTTCTTGCCAATTTTGAAAAACACCTTTTATTTTACCATGTATGACTACATAAAATTTAAATTTTTTCTCAGTATTTTTGTCTGTGAAATATTGTCCTAAAGCATTTAAAGTAGCAATAAAATATTTTAAGTCTTTCTTATTATAGGAAATCCATAAATTGTCTAATAAACATTTTTGAGGTTTGTCTATTCTACATTCCGGTCTTTCTTTAAAAGATAAGTTGCATTTGGGGTAAGATATTAAGTTGAAAGGTCCAAAATGAATCCTTTCCATAGTGTCTGTGGATGACTGAGATCTAAAGTGTGTGTTACCTAAAAGAGTCTGTATATATGAGTCTGTGGCAGAGCTTTGACCCTTGCCTTTGTCTGATGTCTCAGTCCTCATTTGTGGTCTCAGTTGGTGAATGTCCCCAACTGGTCTCATTCTGAAAGAAAATAACTGATTAAATCATTTGTAAATTTAATCTGCTTAACTGGTCTGCTAAATTATTATCTTTGCCTTTTATATATTCAAATATTATTCTAGGATAAATTGATATAGTATCTATGAAATTTAGCCATCTTCTTTTACTACTATTCTTTTGTTCTATCTTTTGATGGAATTTTACTATGGCTTCGCAGTCTGTTCTTACCATTAGTTCTTGTTTGTTTAAAATGTATAATTTAAAACTATTTAACCCGTATATTATAGCTAATACTTCTGCGTCTATACTACTCATGTTACCTTTTTCTTTGTATTTTCCACTAGCATATCCACATATCTTTTCTTCTGTTTTATTACTATATTTATTGGGTCTGGCTTTTAATACAGCTCCCCAACCTAAATTACTTCCATCTGTTTCTATAATTAAATAGTCTGATTCTAGAGGTATATTTAGATCTGGTATATTTTTTATTTTATTTTTAATCTGTTGTACCAATTTTATGTCTTCTGTATTAAAGTGTTTTTGTCCTTTACTTCCTGTCTTAGCATATAATGGTCCTGCTATCTTTCCTAAATCTTGTATAAAATTCCTAGCATAGTTAACTAATCCTAAAAATTTTTGTAATTCTTTGGTTTTATCTAATTTGTCTGGCATTTCTAAAACTTTCTTGCTTATATGTGGTTGTAATTTAATCTTACCATCTCCTATGGTAACTCCTAAGAAATTTATATGAGTCTTGCATAGTTCCATTTTCTTTTTACTTATTATTATACCGTGTTGTATAAATAATCTAAATACTGTCTGAAGATGTCCTATATGTTCTTGTTCATTTCTACTAAATACTAGGATGTCGTCTACATATACTAATACAAAGTTCTTGTATTCTCCAAATATTTCATCCATTTTCCTTTGAAATATCGGAGGGGCTGTCTTCAGGCCGAATGGCATTGCTAACCATTCAAAATGTCCTTCGGGACAATTGAACGCAGTCCATTCTATGCTGTCTGGATGCATTTTGACTTGCCAGTAGCCTGATTTGCAGTCAAATTTACTAAATGTTTTTCTACCTTGTATTCTATTTAGTAGCTCATTTTTATCTGGTAGTTTATAAGCATCTATTCTAGTATTGTCATTAAGTCTTTTATAGTTAATTACCATTCTAGCTTTACCTCTAAGTATTTCTGCATGATTTCTTACCATAAAAGCTGCTGATCTATGTCTAGAAGTGGATCTTTTTATTACACCTAATTCCAATAATTCTTTAATTTGTTTTTGGAAGTCTTCTAAATCTTGATTAGTTGCTTCTATAGCTGCTGTTTTTATAGTATATTCGGGATTTATTATATCTAATTTGCACATTATTTTGTTGGAGGTCCAATGTATTAAGGGTTTTTCTCCAATTATTTCTAATTTATCTAACATTTTTATTACATTGTCTAAGTCTTTTGGTCCTTTAATATTGCCTATAGTGCTTAATCCTTTATTAAAGTTATAGAAGTTAGTTTCTATATTTATTAGTGTATAGTTTTTTCCTAATATTTCTTCGTCTAAATTATTATTGTCTTCTCTGGTTTCTTCATACATATTTTTATTATTACAGTCTTCACAGCATGATTTTGGATCTTCTTGCTGTATTCTTTCTTTAGTTGGTATGTTATTTGTTAATACTGGTGTATAAGTTGCTTCCTTAAAAAATACTATACCATCTCTAGTTAATAAGCATCCTCCTGTATCTTTAAAAATAAATTTTAAACCAATTACAAAATCTGTATTTATGTTTAGATCTCTTACTAGGATTTTATGTACATTGTAAGTGGGATTATAAAATTTATTACACGTGTTTTGGAAACTTATACTAGCTTTTTCTATACAGTATTCGTATAAATTATATGTACCATCCATTTGCATGGCAGTAACTGGTTTTGGTAGTTTAGATAATAAATTATTTGGTATAATCTTTTTATTAATTAAACAACTAGTGCATCCTGGGTCTAATAATGCTAATGTTTCTATTTCAATGTCTTTTATTTTTATTCTTGCTAGTATTTTTATTGTAGTTAAATCTTTGTCTTCATTACATATTAGGCTTGAATTTATTATATTTCTCATGTTTAGGTAGTTTTCTCTTTCAATATTAGCTAGGGCATTCTCTTCTATAGAGGTTCCTATATCTGGTATAAAAGTGTTAATTAAGTTTTCTTGTTCTAATTGTTTAGTATCTATTTTTTCTTTGCCTTTTTCTAGTAATTTTATTCTATAGTCTAGTTCTGTTATTTTAGCTTCTAAAGTTTCCAATCTTAAATTAAATGTTTTATTTTCTTCCTTAGCCTTATCATTTTGTTCTAATTTTATTCCTAATTTTATTTCAATGCAAATTATACATGCTTCTATGTAACAGTTTGTACATTTAGCTCTTTTATATTTACTGGGATACCATCTGCAAAAAACACATGGTGTACTATCTAGTCCTTTTTGTTTTTCAAAATTATGTCTACATTCTTTTTCTGTATTCATGTTGTTGTATTGTAGATCTTCTAGGTCTAGATTGTATGGTAATTCATTACCTAATTCATTTATGAATTCATTGTCTTCATAGTCTGAAGAATCTGAAGTATCTTTATTTGGTATATCTATACTTACTATGGAGTATATACTTTCATTGTCTGACATATATTCATCTACATTTATAAGGGTTTCTTGGAATTCTTCTATTAACTGAGAATTTCTATCTCTAGTATTATATCTTTTAGGACATGTATTTGCTAAATGTTCTATGCTTCCACATGTAAAACATTCTAATTTATTTTTATAATTTCTATCATTTCTGTATTTGCGTACATGCTTATTTCTGTCTAAATAAGGCTTTCTAGCAGAAGATTTTCTTAAATAATATTTCTTTTTATATGGTTGTCTATTATTGTATTGTTTATTCCTATACTTTCTTACCTTCTTCTTTGGTTCTTTATCATAATGTTGTGTGGTGTATATTACTGACTTACAAAAACTCATTTCATTTTGTTTTAACTGTTTTTGTATTTGTATATTAGTACATTTCTCAATTAATACTTCCATTACATGTTGTATACGTTGTCCTATAGTCCATTTAGCATTAGGGTTCTGTACTACTCCTTCTCTCTTATACCATCTTTCTTCTATTTCTCTTCCTAAAGCTCCTGGTAATTTATTAAATAATTTTCTTCCTATTGTTTCATCAAATGTATTGCCACTAAGGGTACAATAATAAAAAAATTCTTTTAAGAAATCTTTAATATGATACCAATTAGATATACTAAGTTGTTCTAGTTTTATTAGTGCGTTTCTCTGTAATACTATTGCTCCACTATTAGGGTCTTCTCCTGTCATTAGGCTATGTATTTTATTGGTGAAATTATATGGGTTAGCTCCCATATTTACTAAAGCTTGAAATTCTTGTGGGAATTCGCTTTTGTATGATTCCCATACAGCTTTAGCAGATTCTCCTAAGAATGTCTCCATATATCTATACATAGTCTCTGCGTCTGTATCTGAGTAATTTTTAATATAGTCTGCTACTACTATTCCTTTCCATATATCTATTGCAGTATTCCATAGTTGAGGGTCTTGATATGCTACATTAAGTATCTTTCCTTTACTACCTCCTTCTTGTAATTTAATTGGTTCTTCTATAGGTAGTCTTTTTCCTATTGGTTTTATAGTATCTGGTTTTATTTCTGTTTCAGGGTTTATTCTCCATACTCTTCTCCTAGGTATATTCCCTGTACTAGTATCTATTGTATGGGCTGTAGTAGTTCTTTGAAATGGGGTAGAACTTGTTGATTCCATTAGTTCTTTTTGGCTTACTATTGAACTGGTTTCACTATCTATAGTTTTCCTGTATCCTAAATTATCTGTTCTATCTTTACATTCTTTGACATGTAAAGTAAATTCATCCTTTACATCTAAACAGATTATTGTTATCATTATCATATATTCTTTGTGCTTGTATAATTATATTATCTACCTCATAAGCTTCTTCTAATATTTCTATGTTCATTAATTCTGCTTCTATCTTTTCTTGGGATTCTATTATATCTGTTTCAGTAATACTATCTTCATCAGTTTGTCTAGTATAATTATAATCTGTAAATCTTATAGATGTTTCTCCTTTTCTATTTGTGTATACTAAATGAGATTCTGGTGTATATGTCATAGGTTTATTAAATCTGTCTAGATTCCATTCTAATCCTGCATATTCTTCCGCATCTATCTTAATGGGTTTTATTAATTTAATTCCTTTATTTCCCATTAATTCTACTACATCTTCTACTTTAATTTTGAATTTAGTATTACTATTTAAAGCCATTTTTCCTATAAATCCTATGCATATTAATAAATTATTTCCTGTCTCCATTTCTTCATATCCTTTAGTCTGTATGCCTATTTTTATATGAGTACCAAATTCTTTTAGGTTCATTAAAAAATCTGGGCTAATATAAAATATTCCTCCGTTATGAGTCATATCTACTTCAGTTATTCCGACTATAGCTTTCTTCATGTCTGACCATCTATCGTCATATATTACTATTAAGACTTTTCCTCCTAAATTCTTTCTAGCTAATCCTTTAATTCCTATTACTATTAGTCCCATGTGCATCATGGTCATTTTTGTTTTTCTTATGTTTTTTAATGAGTCTGTATTAATTAAATTTAATGCTAGATTATTTTCTCTAATTACAGATAATTGTTCTTCTCTATAATGTCTATATAATAGGTCTGTTTTAGAAAAATATCTAGTATTATATAAAATTTTTGGGTCTAATAATTTTAACTGATTTTGTTTAAATATTTGAAGGTCTTTATCTATATCTATGATTTCACTTAATTGATTATTTTCTTCTTCCCTATCATGTCTTGAAAAAATTCTGGATATTAAGTTATTTCTGGTTACTATATTATTTCCTACTAAGTTATCTGAGTAACTGGGTCTTGGTCTTTCTTCTTCGAGGTTTCTGGTTCCTCTCCGATTTGAAAGAAAGTCCATTTTGGAATTTTTCTTTTTATTTGTTGTCTTTCTTGTAAAGGAGTAATTTCTATATTATTAAATTTTTTAATTATGTCTTCTATTCCGGCTGATTGATGTGGGATTTTATCTTTTTCTTTAAGTATCTTTTCTAATTTTTTATCTATTTCTAATAATAAAGCTATAATTGTATTATTTTGTCTAATTATAAGTGATTCTGAATTATTTGCAGTTACGTGGTTTGAAAATCCTACAGGATTTTGATATTTATGAGTTATTTCTAAGGCTTTTCTATAGATGGGAGAGTCTTCGCTCATGAACGAGTTATTTCTTCTATTCGTATAGCTATTTCCTTAACTTCTTTTGTATTATTATACACTTGTTGTAACTGATTATGAATTATGGGATTTTCTTTATTGGTTTTTAGTCTTGTAATAGTTTCAGTTCCTTGTTCTTTAATAAAGTCTAAGTTTTGTTCTAGTTTTTCTATTATTCTTATTTGTTTTGTCTGAATTTCTTTTAGAAGATCTAGTTTTTTGCTTATATTATCGTCTTGTTCTTGTAGTTTGTTACTTAAATTAATTATTAAATCTATTATGGTATTATATTGTTTATCTTCGGTATGAAGTATATGGTCTCCTTGACTAAAATTACACTTAATAGAAGTTCCGTCTTTTAATGCTCTATATTTCTTTTCAGGGTATATGCGTAAGTCTAAATATTCTAAATTTCTTAGTTGATCTATTTTATCCTATTGAAGAATTAATCTGTCTATTTCTATCGTTAATCCGTAAAAAGTATTTACTTAGGCCTAGTTTATTTTCTAATTGTTCTAGTTCTTCAATAACAGAGTCTCTATATGTAACAGTTTTTTCACTAAAGGTATCTGAAAAATTTACCAAAGTTTGATCTACTGATTCTAGTGTCTTTTCATTAGCTTCTATCATAACATTTAAATAGTCTAAAGTTCCTTGTAGGTTCTTTATTTGAATTAAAATATTTCTTTTATGTTGTCGTTCTTCCCAATATAACTTATTTCTAAGTCTGATTCTGCTAATGTATTCTAACATGAAGTATTACAGATAATATAGTCTAAAATTCTAAAGTTCCAGAAACTTAAGGCTCTGATACTTCCAATAAATCTTTTAATGTCTTCTTTACTACGTCTTCTATAGCTTTTCTTGTCTTTTTCTTATTTTTTATCTTTTGTCTAGATGCTTCTCCCACTGAGAAAGAAAGTGGAAGACGTCTTCTGGGTGGAGTCTGAGGTGTATCATCACTTTTTGGCAAAGTGACAGCCATTAACGGATTTGATGTGTCTTTACCGGTTACCGTTTGAACCGGACTAGCTGTACCATAACCTGGTACAGTAGGTCTAGTTACATTCAGAGAGGAATGCACACTCGTCTCATCCATTTTGGCTTGAGATGGAGAACTCGAGTCTGTTTGAGTGGCTTTAGCCACCCTTGGTATGGCTGATGTCTGTTTGTCTGAAGACGTAGTAAAGAAGACATTAAAAGATTTATTGGAACAAACACAAGATAAGGATAAACATGAAAACCCGAAAATAGACGAATCAGACTTACAAAGACATCCAATCACTGAAACAAATGAAAATCAACAAAGAAACCTTTCATCATCTGGGTTTATACTATTATTTTCTGAGTCTTCAGTACTATTTTCTTCTATATTATTGTTTCTTTGTTGATTTTCATTTGTTTCAGTGATTGGATGTCTTTGTAAGTCTGATTCGTAGCCCAAATCTCAGACCACAATACAAAATTCAGAAAGACAGCCCAGACAAAATTATTTTCTGTGACCACTGTGAGACAATGACACATGGTTTCAAGAGACTTAACGATAAATGTGCAGCCACGTAGTAAAGAAGACATTAAAAGATTTATTGGAACAAACACAAGATAAGGATAAACATGTTCATCCACTACCAGAAGAAAACCCTATTATATAGACATTATAGAGAAGAACAATTATCTGTAATTAGAGAAAATAATCTAGCATTAAATTTAATTAATACAGACTCATTATATCCTTTTCAATATCTTACTCTTTAGCCTATTCTTAACAAGTTCATTCTTTAACCACACCCCGGATATCGGCGTAACACAAAGTCCTTCCGCGGACATATTAAAAACGCCTTCAAACTCCTAGGAATTTACAGGTTAATCCATCTTTCGTTGTTAAGAGCTAAGAGTCTAACCATTTACTAAGGATATAATTTTTTAATTTTATAACATTTCAAACTTTAAAAGATAACATTCATAACTTAAAATAATTTACATATGCAGGGGAATACATAAGAAAACTTACATGTCTCAAGACGAAAGAGAGGTTTCCCTTTCGGGAACCCCGACTGACCTTAAAACTTTAAAAAACACTAAAATGTATATTTAGAAGAAGAGGGTTGGTTTGGGTTTTTAGAATGGTTGAATTTGAAGAGAGAGAGAGTGGTTTGGCATGGAAGGATTGAGAGAATTTTGTTTTTCAACTTGGGTTTTTGTTATTCTTAATCTGTCTTTCTGAAGGGCTGAAGAATGGGTATTTATAGATGGGAAAGGGTAAAGGAAGGGTCTGGATTTTGGACAGATGGACGTTTGAGATCTTGCCGACATTTTTAAAGTCGACATCAATAATGCAAGTCGGGTGCGCATTGGGCCCCATCGTCACATGCATTAGTGATGATCCTATTTTGTCCATTTTGGTCTGACTCGACTGACGCGTACCCATCAGTTTTTCTTTCTTTTCAGAAAGTAGTGATAAAGTGGGTACTCACAAGACACTCAGTGGGCATTCCCACCTTTATTTTTATTTACAGGACACGTAGTGGGCATCCCCACTATGACTAGACTCTATCTATCTATCTCCGTCTTCTTGTTTTGCCTTTTGTCTTTAAGTGGACAAGTTGTGAAGGGCAATTGAGTCAAAACTCATGCCCGAGTCATATCCATCGTATGGGTCTTGAGAGTCTTGAAACCTTTCATCATCTGGGTTTATACTATTGTTTTCTGAGTCTTCAGTACTATTTTCTTCTATATTATTGTTTCTTTGTTGATTTTCATTTGTTTCAGTTATTGGATGTCTTTGTAAGTCTGATTCGTCTATTTTCGGGTTTTCTTCTGGTAGTGGGTGAACATGTTTATCCTTATCCTGTGTTTGTTCCAATAAATTTTTTAATGTCTTCTTTACTACGTCTTCTATAGCTTTTCTTGTCTTTTTCTTATTTTTTATCTTTTGTCTAGATGCTTCTCCCACTGAGAAAGAGAGTGGAAGACGTCTTCTGGGTGGAGTCTGAGGTGTATCATCACTTTTTGGCAAAGTGACAGCCATTAACGGATTTGATGTGTCTTTACCGGTTACCGTTTGAACCGGACTAGCTGTACCATAACCTGGTACAGTAGGTCTAGTTGCATTCAGAGAGGAATGCACACTCGTCTCATCCATTTTGGCTTGAGATGGAGAACTCGAGTCTGTTTGAGTGGCTTTAGCCACCCTTGGTATGGCTGGTGTCTGTTTGTCTTTTAATAGTGCCATAATCTGATCTTTTTCTTTTTGTAAGGCTGCACATTTATCGTTAAGTCTCTTGAAACCCTGTGTCATTGTCTCACAGTGGTCACAGAAAATAATTTTGTCTGGGCTGTCTTTCTGAATTTTGTATTGTGGGCTGAGATTTGGGCTTTGTCTTAAGGTAGGTGATAGAAAATAATTTGGGCCCAAATAGCCTCTTGCATAGTCTAGTGCTTCGTTTAAATCATTAAAGCCTTTGAATAACGGGTTTTTTATACCGTCTATTGACTCTATGACTTCTTGCCAATTTTGAAAAACACCTTTTATTTTACCATGTATGACTACATAAAATTTAAATTTTTTCTCAGTATTTTTGTCTGTGAAATATTGTCCTAAAGCATTTAATGTAGCAATAAAATATTTTAAGTCTTTCTTATTATAGGCAATCCATAAATTGTCTAACAAACATTTTTGAGGTTTGTCTATTCTACATTCCGGTCTTTCTTTAAAAGATAAGTTGCATTTGGGGTAAGATATTAAGTTGAAAGGTCCAAAATGAATCCTTTCCATAGTGTCTGTGGATGACTGAGATCTAAAGTGTGTATTACCTAAAAGAGTCTGTATATATGAGTCTGTGGCAGAGCTTTGACCCTTGCCTTTGTCTGATGTCTCAGTCCTCATTTGTGGTCTAAGTTGGTGAATGTCTCCAACTGGTCTCATTCTGAAAGAAAATAACTGATTAAATCATTTGTAAATTTAATCTACTTAACTGGTCTGCTAAATTATTATCTTTGCCTTTTATATATTCAAATATTATTCTAGGATAAATTGATATAGTATCTATGAAATTTAGCCATCTTCTTTTACTGCTATTCTTTTGTTCTATCTTTTGATGAAATTTTACTATGGCTTCGCAGTCTGTTCTTACCATTAGTTCTTGTTTGTTTAAAATGTATAATTTAAAACTATTTAACCCGTATATTATAGCTAATACTTCTGCGTCTATACTACTCATGTTACCTTTTTCTTTGTATTTTCCACTAGCATATCCACATATCTTTTCTTCTGTTTTATTACTATATTTATTGGGTCTGGCTTTTAATACAGCTCCCCAACCTAAATTACTTCCGTCTGTTTCTATAATTAAATAGTCTGATTCTAGAGGTATATTTAGATCTGGTATATTTTTTATTTTATCTTTAATCTGTTGTACCAATTTTATGTCTTCTGTATTAAAGTGTTTTTGTCCTTTACTTCCTGTCTTAGCATATAATGGTCCTGCTATCTTTCCTAAATCTTGTATAAAATTCCTAGCATAGTTAACTAATCCTAAAAATTTTTGTAATTCTTTGGTTTTATCTAATTTGTCTGGCATTTCTAAAACTTTCTTGCTTATATGTGGTTGTAGTTTAATCTTACCATCTCCTATGGTGACTCCTAAGAAATTTATATGAGTCTTGCATAGTTCCATTTTCTTTTTGCTTATTATTATACCGTGTTGTATAAATAATCTAAATACTGTCTGAAGATGTCCTAGATGTTCTTGGTCATTTCTACTGAATACTAGGATGTCATCTACATATACTAATACAAAGCTCTTGTATTCTCCAAATATTTCATCCATTTTCCTTTGAAATATCGGAGGGGCTGTCTTCAGGCCGAATGGCATTGCTAACCATTCAAAATGTCCTTCGGGACAATTGAACGCAGTCCATTCTATGCTATCTGGATGCATTTTGACTTGCCAGTAGCCTGATTTGCAGTCAAATTTACTAAATGTTTTTCTACCTTGTATTCTATTTAGTAGCTCATTTTTATCTGGTAGTTTATAAGCATCTATTCTAGTATTGTCATTAAGTCTTTTATAGTTAATTACCATTCTAGCTTTACCTCTAAGTATTTCTGCGTGATTTCTTACCATAAAAGCTGCTGATCTATGTCTAGAAGTGGATCTTCTTATTACACCTAATTCTAATAATTCTTTAATTTGTTTTTGGAAGTCTTCTAAATCTTGATTAGTCGCTTCTATAGTTGCTGTTTTTATGGTATATTCGGGATTTATTATATCTAATTTACACATTATTTTGTTGGAGGTCCAATGTATTAAGGGTTTTTCTCCAATTATTTCTAATTTATCTAGCATTTTTATTACATTGTCTAAGTCTTTTGGTCCTTTAATATTGCCTATAGTGCTTAATCCTTTATTAAAGTTATAGAAATTGGTTTCTATATTTATTAGTGTATAGTTTTTTCCTAATATCTCTTCGTCTAAATTATTATTGTCTTCTCTGGTTTCTTCATACATATTTTTATTATTACAGTCTTCACAGCATGATTTTGGGTCTTCTTGCTGTATTCTTTCTTTAGTTGGTAGGTTATTTGTTAATACTGGTGTATAAGTTGCTTCCTTAAAAAATACTATACCATCTCTAGTTAATAGGCATCCTCCTGTATCTTTAAAAATAAATTTTAAACCAATTACAAAATCTGTATTTATGTTTAGATCTCTTACTAGGATTTTATGTACATTGTAAGTGGGATTATAAAATTTATTACACGTGTTTTGGAAACTTATACTAGCTTTTTCTATACAATATTCGTATAAATTATATGTACCATCCATTTGCATAGCAGTAACTGGTTTTGGTAGTTTAGATAATAAATTATTTGGTATAATCTTTTTATTAATTAAACAACTGGTGCATCCTGGGTCTAATAATGCTAATGTTTCTATTTCAATGTCTTTTATTTTTATTCTTGCTAAAATTTTTATTGTAGTTAAATCTTTGTCTTCATTACATATTAGGCTTGAATTTATTATATTTCTCATGTTTAGGTAGTTTTCTCTTTCAATATTAGCTAGGGCATTCTCTTCTATAGAGGTTCCTATATCTGGTATAAAAGTGTTAATTAAGTTTTCTTGTTCTAATTGTTTAGTATCTATTTTTTCTTTGCCTTTTTCTAGTAATTTTATTCTATAGTCTAGTTCTGTTATTTTAGCTTCTAAAGTTTCCAATCTTAAATTAAATGTTCTATTTTCTTCCTTAGTCTTATCATTTTGTTCTAATTTTATTCCTAATTTTATTTCAATGCAGCTTATACATGCTTCTATGTAACAGTTTGTACATTTAGCTCTTTTATATTTACTGGGATACCATCTGCAAAAAACACATGGTGTACTATCTAGTCCTTTTTGTTTTTCAAAATTATGTCTACATTCTTTTTCTGTATTCATGTTGTTGTATTGTAGATCTTCTAGGTCTAGATTGTATGGTAATTCATTACCTAATTCATTTATGAATTCATTGTCTTCATAGTCTGAAGAATCTGAAGTATCTTTATTTGGTATATCTATACTTACTATGGAGTATATACTTTCATTGTCTGACATATATTCATCTACATTTATAAGGGTTTCTTGGAATTCTTCTATTAACTGAGAATTCCTATCTCTAGTATTATATCTTTTAGGACATGTATTTGCTAAATGTTCTATGCTTCCACATGTAAAACATTCTAATTTATTTTTATAATTTCTATCATTTCTGTATTTGCGTACATGCTTATTTCTGTCTAAATAAGGCTTTCTAGCAGAAGATTTTCTTAAATAGTATTTCTTTTTATATGGTTGTCTAGTATTGTATTGTTTATTCCTATACTTTCTTACCTTCCTTTTTGGTTCTTTATCATAATGTTGTGTGGTGTATATTACTGACTTACAAAAACTCATTTCATTTTGTTTTAATTGTTTTTGTATTTGTATATTAGTACATTTCTCAATTAATACTTCCATTACATGTTGTATACGTTGTCCTATAGTCCATTTAGCATTAGGGTTCTGTACTACTCCTTCTCTCTTATACCATCTTTCCTCTATTTCTCTACCTAAAGCTCCTGGTAATTTATTAAATAATTTTCTTCCTATTGTTTCATCGAATGTATTGCCGCTAAGGGTACAATAATAAAAAAATTCTTTTAAGAAATCTTTAATATGATACCAATTAGATATACTAAGTTGTTCTAGTTTTATTAGTGCGTTTCTTTGTAATACTATTGCTCCACTATTAGGGTCTTCTCCTGTCATTAGGCTATGTATTTTGTTGGTGAAATTATATGGGTTAGCTCCCATATTTACTAAAGCTTGAAATTCTTGTGGGAATTCGCTTTTGTATGATTCCCATACAGCTTTAGCAGATTCTCCTAAGAATGTCTCCATATATCTATACATAGTCTCTGCGTCTGTATCTGAGTAATTTTTAATATAGTCTGCTACTACTATTCCTTTCCATATATCTATTGCAGTATTCCATAGTTGAGGGTCTTGATATGCTACATTAAGTATCTTTCCTTTACTACCTCCTTCTTGTAATTTAATTGGTTCTTCTATAGGTAGTCTTTTTCCTATTGGTTTTATAGTATCTGGTTTTATTTCTGTTTCAGGGTTTATTCTCCATACTCTTCTCCTAGGTATATTCCCTGTACTAGTATCTATTGTATGGGCTGTAGTAGTTCTTTGAAATGGGGTAGAACTTGTTGATTCCATTAGTTCTTTTTGGCTTACTATTGAACTGGTTTCACTATCTATAGTTTTCCTGTATCCTAAATTATCTGTTCTATCTTTACATTCTTTGACATGTAAAATAAATTCATTTATTTTCATATTTCTTTTAAAACATCCTTTACATCTAAACAGATTATTGTTATCATTATCATATATTCTTTGTGCTTGTATAATTATATTATCTACCTCATAAGCTTCTTCTAATATTTCTATGTTCATTAATTCTGCTTCTATCTTTTCTTGGGATTCTATTATATCTGTTTCAGTAATACTATCTTCATCAGTTTGTCTAGTATAATTATAATCTGTAAATCTTATAGATGTTTCTCCTTTTCTATTTGTGTATACTAAATGAGATTCTGGTGTATATGTCATAGGTTTATTAAATCTGTCTAGATTCCATTCTAATCCTGCATATTCTTCCGCATCTATCTTAATGGGTTTTATTAATTTAATTCCTTTATTTCCCATTAGTTCTACTACATCTTCTACTTTAATTTTGAATTTAGTATTACTATTTAAAGCCATTTTTCCTATAAATCCTATGCATATTAATAAATTATTTCCTGTCTCCATTTCTTCATATCCTTTAGTCTGTATGCCTATTTTTATATGAGTACCAAATTCTTTTAGGTTCATTAAAAAATCTGGGCTAATATAAAATATTCCTCCGTTATGAGTCATATCTACTTCAGTTATTCCGACTATAGCTTTCTTCATGTCTGACCATCTATCGTCATATATTACTATTAAGACTTTTCCTCCTAAATTCTTTCTAGCTAATCCTTTAATTCCTATTACTATTAGTCCCATGTGCATCATGGTCATTTTTGTTTTTCTTATGTTTTTTAATGAGTCTGTATTAATTAAATTTAATGCTAGATTATTTTCTCTAATTACAGATAATTGTTCTTCTCTATAATGTCTATATAATAGGTCTGTTTTAGAAAAATATCTAGTATTATATAAAACTTTTGGGTCTAATAATTTTAACTGATTTTGTTTAAATATTTGAAGGTCTTTATCTATATCTATGATTTCACTTAATTGATTATTTTCTTCTTCCCTATCATGTCTTGAAAAAATTCTGGATATTAAGTTATTTCTGGTTACTATATTATTTCCTACTAAGTTATCTGAGTAACTGGGTCTTGGTCTTTCTTCTTCGAGGTTTCTGGTTCCTCTCCGATTTGAAAGAAAGTCCATTTTGGAATTTTTCTTTTTATTTGTTGTCTTTCTTCCCAATATAACTTATTTCTAAGTCTGATTCTGCTAATGTATTCTAACATGAAGTATTACAGATAATATAGTCTAAAATTCTAAAGTTCCAGAAACTTAAGGCTCTGATACCAAATTTAAATATATTTCAATAAAATAATGGTTCCGTTGCCGGGACATGAACCCGGGTCTCTCGGGTGAGAGCCGAGTATCCTAACCAACTAGGATAACCCACAAGAATTTCAAGCTTTAGTAAATATGGGAGCTAACCCATATAATTTCACCAATAAAATACATAGCCTAATGACAGGAGAAGACCCTAATAGTGGGGCAATAGTATTACAGAGAAACGCACTAATAAAACTAGAACAACTTAGTATATCTAATTGGTATCATATTAAAGATTTCTTAAAAGAATTTTTTTTATTATTGTACCCTTAGTGGCAATACATTCGATGAAACAATAGGAAGAAAATTATTTAATAAATTACCAGGAGCTTTAGGTAGAGAAATAGAGGAAAGATGGTATAAGAGAGAAGGAGTAGTACAGAACCCTAATGCTAAATGGACTATAGGACAACGTATACAACATGTAATGGAAGTATTAATTGAGAAATGTACTAATATACAAATACAAAAACAATTAAAACAAAATGAAATGAGTTTTTGTAAGTCAGTAATATACACCACACAACATTATGATAAAGAACCAAAAAAGAAGGTAAGAAAGTATAGGAATAAACAATACAATACTAGACAACCATATAAAAAGAAATACTATTTAAGAAAATCTTCTGCTAGAAAGCCTTATTTAGACAGAAATAAGCATGTACGCAAATACAGAAATGATAGAAATTATAAAAATAAATTAGAATGTTTTACATGTGGAAGCATAGAACATTTAGCAAATACATGTCCTAAAAGATATAATACTAGAGATAGAAATTCTCAGTTAATAGAAGAATTCCAAGAAACCCTTATAAATGTAGATGAATATATGTCAGACAATGAAAGTATATACTCCATAGTAAGTATAGATATACCAAATAAAGATACTTCAGATTCTTCAGACTATGAAGACAATGAATTCATAAATGAATTAGGTAATGAATTACCATACAATCTAGACCTAGAAGATCTACAATACAACAACATGAATACAGAAAAAGAATGTAGACATAATTTTGAAAAACAAAAAGGACTAGATAGTACACCATGTGTTTTTTGCAGATGGTATCCCAGTAAATATAAAAGAGCTAAATGTACAAACTGTTACATAGAAGCATGTATAAGCTGCATTGAAATAAAATTAGGAATAAAATTAGAACAAAATGATAAGACTAAGGAAGAAAATAGAACATTTAATTTAAGATTGGAAACTTTAGAAGCTAAAATAACAGAACTAGACTATAGAATAAAATTACTAGAAAAAGGCAAAGAAAAAATAGATACTAAACAATTAGAACAAGAAAACTTAATTAACACTTTTATACCAGATATAGGAACCTCTATAGAAGAGAATGCCCTAGCTAATATTGAAAGAGAAAACTACCTAAACATGAGAAATATAATAAATTCAAGCCTAATATGTAATGAAGACAAAGATTTAACTACAATAAAAATTTTAGCAAGAATAAAAATAAAAGACATTGAAATAGAAACATTAGCATTATTAGACCCAGGATGCACCAGTTGTTTAATTAATAAAAAGATTATACCAAATAATTTATTATCTAAACTACCAAAACCAGTTACTGCTATGCAAATGGATGGTACATATAATTTATACGAATATTGTATAGAAAAAGCTAGTATAAGTTTCCAAAACACGTGTAATAAATTTTATAATCCCACTTACAATGTACATAAAATCCTAGTAAGAGATCTAAACATAAATACAGATTTTGTAATTGGTTTAAAATTTATTTTTAAAGATACAGGAGGATGCCTATTAACTAGAGATGGTATAGTATTTTTTAAGGAAGCAACTTATACACCAGTATTAACAAATAACCTACCAACTAAAGAAAGAATACAGCAAGAAGACCCAAAATCATGCTGTGAAGACTGTAATAATAAAAATATGTATGAAGAAACCAGAGAAGACAATAATAATTTAGACGAAGAGATATTAGGAAAAAACTATACACTAATAAATATAGAAACCAATTTCTATAACTTTAATAAAGGATTAAGCACTATAGGCAATATTAAAGGACCAAAAGACTTAGACAATGTAATAAAAATGCTAGATAAATTAGAAATAATTGGAGAAAAACCCTTAATACATTGGACCTCCAACAAAATAATGTGTAAATTAGATATAATAAATCCCGAATATACCATAAAAACAGCAGCTATAGAAGCGACTAATCAAGATTTAGAAGACTTCCAAAAACAAATTAAAGAATTATTAGAATTAGGTGTAATAAGAAGATCCACTTCTAGACATAGATCAGCAGCTTTTATGGTAAGAAATCACGCAGAAATACTTAGAGGTAAAGCTAGAATGGTAATTAACTATAAAAGACTTAATGACAATACTAGAATAGATGCTTATAAACTACCAGATAAAAATGAGCTACTAAATAGAATACAAGGTAGAAAAACATTTAGTAAATTTGACTGCAAATCAGGCTACTGGCAAGTCAAAATGCATCCAGATAGCATAGAATGGACTGCGTTCAATTGTCCCGAAGGACATTTTGAATGGTTAGCAATGCCATTCGGCCTGAAGACAGCCCCTCCGATATTTCAAAGGAAAATGGATGAAATATTTGGAGAATACAAGAGCTTTGTATTAGTATATGTAGATGACATCCTAGTATTCAGTAGAAATGACCAAGAACATCTAGGACATCTTCAGACAGTATTTAGATTATTTATACAACACGGTATAATAATAAGCAAAAAGAAAATGGAACTATGCAAGACTCATATAAATTTCTTAGGAGTCACCATAGGAGATGGTAAGATTAAACTACAACCACATATAAGCAAGAAAGTTTTAGAAATGCCAGACAAATTAGATAAAACCAAAGAATTACAAAAATTTTTAGGATTAGTTAACTATGCTAGGAATTTTATACAAGATTTAGGAAAGATAGCAGGACCATTATATGCTAAGACAGGAAGTAAAGGACAAAAACACTTTAATACAGAAGACATAAAATTGGTACAACAGATTAAAGATAAAATAAAAAATATACCAGATCTAAATATACCTCTAGAATCAGACTATTTAATTATAGAAACAGACGGAAGTAATTTAGGTTGGGGAGCTGTATTAAAAGCCAGACCCAATAAATATAGTAATAAAACAGAAGAAAAGATATGTGGATATGCTAGTGGAAAATACAAAGAAAAAGGTAACATGAGTAGTATAGACGCAGAAGTATTAGCTATAATATACGGGTTAAATAGTTTTAAATTATACATTTTAAACAAACAAGAACTAATGGTAAGAACAGACTGCGAAGCCATAGTAAAATTTCATCAAAAGATAGAACAAAAGAATAGCAGTAAAAGAAGATGGCTAAATTTCATAGATACTATATCAATTTATCCTAGAATAATATTTGAATATATAAAAGGCAAAGATAATAATTTAGCAGACCAGTTAAGTAGATTAAATTTACAAATGATTTAATCAGTTATTTTCTTTCAGAATGAGACCAGTTGGAGACATTCACCAACTTAGACCACAAATGAGGACTGAGACATCAGACAAAGGCAAGGGTCAAAGCTCTGCCACAGACTCATATATACAGACTCTTTTAGGTAATACACACTTTAGATCTCAGTCATCCACAGACACTATGGAAAGGATTCATTTTGGACCTTTCAACTTAATATCTTACCCCAAATGCAACTTATCTTTTAAAGAAAGACCGGAATGTAGAATAGACAAACCTCAAAAATGTTTGTTAGACAATTTATGGATTGCCTATAATAAGAAAGACTTAAAATATTTTATTGCTACATTAAATGCTTTAGGACAATATTTCACAGACAAAAATACTGAGAAAAAATTTAAATTTTATGTAGTCATACATGGTAAAATAAAAGGTGTTTTTCAAAATTGGCAAGAAGTCATAGAGTCAATAGACGGTATAAAAAACCCGTTATTCAAAGGCTTTAATGATTTAAACGAAGCACTAGACTATGCAAGAGGCTATTTGGGCCCAAATTATTTTCTATCACCTACCTTAAGACAAAGCCCAAATCTCAGCCCACAATACAAAATTCAGAAAGACAGCCCAGACAAAATTATTTTCTGTGACCACTGTGAGACAATGACACAGGGTTTCAAGAGACTTAACGATAAATGTGCAGCCTTACAAAAAGAAAAAGATCAGATTATGGCACTATTAAAAGACAAACAGACACCAGCCATACCAAGGGTAGCTAAAGCCACTCAAACAGACTCGAGTTCTCCATCTCAAGCCAAAATGGATGAGACGAGTGTGCATTCCTCTCTGAATGCAACTAGACCTACTGTACCAGGTTATGGTACAGCTAGTCCGGTTCAAACGGTAACCGGTAAAGACACATCAAATCCGTTAATGGCTGTCACTTTGCCAAAAAGTGATGATACACCTCAGACTCCACCCAGAAGACGTCTTCCACTCTCTTTCTCAGTGGGAGAAGCATCTAGACAAAAGATAAAAAATAAGAAAAAGACAAGAAAAGCTATAGAAGACGTAGTAAAGAAGACATTAAAAAATTTATTGGAACAAACACAGGATAAGGATAAACATGTTCACCCACTACCAGAAGAAAACCCGAAAATAGACGAATCAGACTTACAAAGACATCCAATCACTGAAACAAATGAAAATCAACAAAGAAACAATAATATAGAAGAAAATAGTACTGAAGACTCAGAAAACAATAGTATAAACCCAGATGATGAAAGGTTTCAAGACTCTCAAGACCCATACGATGGATATGACTCGGGCATGAGTTTTGACTCAATTGCCCTTCACAACTTGTCCACTTAAAGACAAAAGGCAAAACAAGAAGACGGAGATAGATAGATAGAGTCTAGTCATAGTGGGGATGCCCACTACGTGTCCTGTAAATAAAAATAAAGGTGGGAATGCCCACTGAGTGTCTTGTGAGTACCCACTTTATCACTACTTTCTGAAAAGAAAGAAAAACTGATGGGTACGCGTCAGTCGAGTCAGACCAAAATGGACAAAATAGGATCATCACTAATGCATGTGACGATGGGGCCCAATGCGCACCCGACTTGCATTATTGATGTCGACTTTAAAAATGTCGGCAAGATCTCAAACGTCCATCTGTCTAAAATCCAGACCCTTCTTTTACCCTTTCCCATCTATAAATACCCCTTCTTCAGCCCTTCAGAAGAACAAGTTAAGAAAAACAAAAACCCAAGTGAAAAACAAAAATTCTCTCAATCCTTCCATGCCAAAACACTCTCTCTCTCTTCAAATTCAACCATTCTAAAAACCCAAACCAACCCTCTTCTTCTAAATATACATTTTAGTGTTTTTTAAAGTTTTAAGGTCAGTCGGGGTTCCCGAAAGGGAAACCTCTCTTTCGTCTTGAGACATGTAAGTTTTCTTATGTATTCCCCTGTATATGTAAATTATTTTAAGTTATGAATGTTATCTTTTAAAGTTTGAAATGTTATAAAATTAAAAAATTATATCCTTAGTAAATGGTTAGACTCTTAGCTCTTAACAACGAAAGATGGATTAACCTGTAAATTCCTAGGAGTTTGAAGGCGTTTTTAATATGTCCGCGGAAGGACTTTGTGTTACGCCGATATCCGGGGTGTGGTTAAAGAATGAACTTGTTAAGAATAGGCTAAAGAGTAAGATATTGAAAAGGATATACAAAAATAATAATATAATAATATTAATATTAAATAATAAAAAACTGGGGAATACTAAAAGAATACTGCATGTTAAAGACTGAAAAAAGAGAGGGAGTACTGAGTAGGATTTCACAACTTGAATTTTTAAAGATATTCTAATATATGCTTTTCTCTGTTTTCTCTCTTTCAGATACTTTGTATTGAAATATATTGATATTTATTTTGTGTTGAAATAATTATTTTATTGAAATATATTTAAATTTGGTATATATATATATATATATATATATATATATATATATATATATATATATATATATATATATATATATATATATATATATATATATATATATATATATATATATATATATATATATATTTACATTCATTAAAAGTTAACTTTACTTTTTTGTACAAAATTATTAATAGGAGTAGTGTTTAAATAAATGGTGAAATGGTCGTTTATTATTTAATGGACATTTTGGTAATTCAACTTTTCAACTGGGCTTCTCAGTTCTCACTTATATAGTAATATGATATTCACACACTTTAATGTAACTTATTTTTATTCTTTACAGAGGAAATGAAAGATTGCAGTAATAGACATTTAAAATTTTAAATATTACAATAAAGAATAAAAATGAGTAAGTAGTAAATTTTGAGATATTTAAAATTTTGTAATAAAATAAAAATAAATAGAGTGAGTAGTAATTGACACATTTATTTTTGTATAATAATAAGCAAATAGAAATGTGAGAAAAATTATTTAAAAAATGAGAAAAAAATAAATAGAATCCTTCTCCAAATAGAGGTGTCACATCACTTCTCTAATGCCTAACTTTATATTATATATATATATATATATAGAGAGAGAGAGATGTGTTATATTAAAAAAAAAATTTAAAAATTATTCTTTTAACTCTCTTAATTAAAAAAAAAATAATTAAAAAAATCACAAAAAATAAAATAAAAATAAAAGTCTTAGAAGCATGTCACATTCAACATTGTGTCTAATTGATTTGATTTTTGTCTTTTGACTCTAATGAAGATCCAGGTCGAACTTGATGGGTTACACCTAATTCTACTTTTCTATTATTACTCAAAATTATCTTTCATTATATTCAAGTTAAATCTCCTTAAGAGGAAAAAAGAGATAATTTCCTAATATTAAATTATGAAATTTTCTAAGATGATAGCACATATTTTTACTTATTTATAATTTATTTGGTTAAATTTTTAAAATCAGTTATTTTAAAAAATAGTTTTTTCGGAAATGTTTTTAGAAAAAGGACATTTAGTGAGAAACATTTTGTATTTAATCAATAAATTTAAAAAATATTTTCGAGTTGCAATTAGTGTTTGGTTAAATTTTTTAAAAGTGCTTCTAAGTTTATCTTTTAAAAAAAAAACACATTTTAGGAAAAAACAACCTTTTTAATTTCTGAAAGACAATTTCTACTACTCTCCAAAATTATTTATTTTCTCTCAAAAATTTGACGAAACACCTCACTTTTTAAAAATAAAAATTTTAATTATTTTTTTAAAAGCACTTTTAACCTTTTAAAAATTTGAAGAAACATACTATTACATCTATATCTAACACCTTATTCATTATATTATATTGGCCTGATTCTTTTGGTTGAGCAAAACGTATTAAAACACATTTTATTGATAAAATTCAAACTTTTATGTTATCGGTCTAATGTAATACCATATATAAATGTAAGAGCACCTTAATTTAACTAGGTTGGACTTTGAATGTGATACTTGTAAGGATTACAAGATGAGTTGAATATAAATTATTATTTAGAGATTATGTTATATATGTTATACGTTCGTTCAATTCAGTAGTTTTTATTGAATTTTTTTTATATATCTATTAAAAAAGTGATCAAATAAATATAAATTATAGATTTTGGCCTCAAAAAATTAAAATGAGCTGCAATAAAATCTCGATTTTGAACTCATAAAGTTCAAATAATAAATCCACCTATATAAGAACTGTACTAGCTTTATTATGTATGAGATAACAATTTTAATAACTATATAAGATATTATTAATGAAAATCATAACAGAATACAGAATGGTACCATCATTGAATTATAATAAAAAAAGAACAAAACATTAACACCTTAATCATTTTAAACTTTCTAGGGTTTTCACCAACCCATAAATGATAACTTAGAATGATTCATACGATTTGAATTTAATTTAAATTTCACATCCCAAAAGATCCCAATTAGGATGAAGTTTTATTTTCTAATTGTGTCAAACGATAGTTCATATTAAAACTTGCGGCATTTAACCAAGCTTCAAATTGAGCCACTTGATCTGCATTAAGCTGCTCAATTGACTCCCACCAACCTCTCTGTCTAGTTTCTGTCACTTGGTCATATAAATTTGTTTGAGCATCTGCAATATCTTTTATAGTATCAAGTTCTTCACACCTGTTGTTAAGTCGGTTCACTGTATTTCGAGCATGAGCCTCCACGAGGCGAGTACCATCATTTAACTGCATATCAGGATTCTGAAAACGAGAAACGACCGCATCAGCAGTAGGGTGAAAAAATGAGTAAGGCTTACCAGAAGGGGAAAACATAATTATTCCAATGTCAACATCGCATTCTTTGATGAGTTCGCTCGCCTTTTTATACAATCCCTTGCGGCGCTTTGAGAATGTAGAATAGCGGTCTTGTTTATTTTCTATTTTTTCTATTGATATCTTTTGACGCCCTTTACTCTTTTTATTCTCCATGGAGAATTTATAAGGAGAATGGTAAAAGATTATTAATAAAATATGTTTGAAGAAATGATACTTACAAGAAGTGTGATACCACGACTATTTATATACATCAAGAGATTCAATAGAATAGTAACTAAATTCTAGTCAAATGTTATAATGGATAGTAATCTTTTCATCACAGAGAAAATTAGGAAATGAAATCAATTTTATGCTTAAAATATGTTTTGCATGCTAATCTCATTAATGAAATCTAATGTTTTAAAGTTAAAAAAGGAAATATTTTAATATACTTACAAAATTTACCAAGTAATGATTAGCAAATATTAATAAAATTTGAAGGCACACCAATAACATACCAAAAATATTAAAATACTTATAAAAGGTAAATATTTTAATATACTTAGAAAATTTATCAGATGCATACATATTCATCTATATATTTTTATCTTTGCTATTTTCATCTATTTTGAACGTGTATATTATAAATAAATTTTAAATTATCATTTAGGATATATTTCATTAACGGCAATTAGAACTCATTTATCTACATAGATGGTAGAGAATAGGAGAGAAGTGTAAAAATATACACACATATACACACGCACATGTATACATATTTGTATATTAATTTCTAGAACGTGTATTTCATATTAAATAATATAAATAATAATAAAATATGTGTAATGAACAACGTGAAACTTTTTTTTTTTTTTTTACAAAAAGCTCAAAATAAATAAGAACAGTTAATCTATTTATTTATCTCAGATGAACACACAACTCATATGCACACACATAAAATGAGCGGAGGAAACAAAAACCAATAAAATTGGAATATGGTGATAAAAGAATAAGATGAGAGGCATAAGATATTATAATATTTTAAAATTTTTTTTCATTGCAAGAAAACTCGCACTCATATAAGATAAGTAGAATTACATCTGAAGTAACATCACTACACCAAAATATTACCAAAAAATAAAGAATACAAAAAAGTTACCAAACAAAATTATGTGGCATTAAAAGGAATGACAAAATTAGTTACTGGAAAAAAAAATTATGTTATTTATCATATGTTAAAGTTGAGACGTAAAAGAATAGATAGAAAATGAAGTGGAAAGCAAAGTATAAAAGGAAAAAATTGACCTACTCTTTTAGCCTCATTCTTTATTTCGAATGTCCAAAAATAAATCAAATACGAATCAAACTTGCTCAAAATTAACTTGCTCCTCTACATCTACAAACTAATACAAATATATTATTCAGTGAACGTAAGGAAAAAAGTGACAAGAAAATAAGTGAAAAAGAGAAAAGATGGAGGAACTCATCATCGTATATTTGTATTTTTCTCTTCAATTAATTCTTCACCTAAACAACTTATGCTCCCTTGCACTTGGAAGATAAGTCATTTGAAAAATCCTGCAAATTTTCAAGAACACAAAAACAAAAATGAATTAAAAATATCAGCATTTGGCCTTAACTCATCTGAATGAAACTCCTAAATTGCATGAAGAGAAAACGTGTCGCCTAATCGCATTTCGAATTTCAAAATGATTTTTTATTTTTGTGCACATGAAAAATCAATTGCAAAAAAAAATCATACCAGTGAAAGAGAATTTTTTGGCGTTAATAAATGCTTTTTGAGTTTTCAATAGCGATCTCAGACCATATGCTTTACTGTCCCGAGTGAACCATATGCTTTACTGTCCTGAGTGGTCTACTTGATTGTGAAACCTCTTTAATTGTTGAAATATACCCGAAAAGCTTTAGTTTTGGCTCGGGCTGCATTTTTGATTTTCTTGCTGCAACATGTACAAAAAATTGAAAGATCACAATTATAACAATTTTATTTCTTCCTCGTCATAATCTGAAAAGTCTGTGCTACATCCTTTGCAAACTGATTGATCAGTATTTTGTATGAATTTATATAAATATATTACTGCAGTGACAATTAAATTAGAAATACAAGAGGTACAATATTTACTACAAATACTACATACATTAAGTGGTATCTTAATAAGAGTAGACGAAAAGATTTAGTTACATTGTTATAATATATTGCTTCATAAAGTACTTGTTCTATTTTTCTAAGTTTATCTTCAAGAATTCCAATAAGAGCGTAGAGTATAATATTATTTATTTATTTATTGCTCCATAAAGTACCATTTACTTTCTTTTAATTTTATTTCGAAGGCTTATATCTAATAAATAGTATTTATTAGTAAGATGTATATTTAAATTTCTATCCCAAAACACTATAGGAGAATTATTTCATTAAGGGGCAAAACTATCGTTCTCATTTATCATTATTTAACATATATAAAGTCAAAAGAATTAAACTATCTTTTACACTTTTCTCAGAACAGTTGTTACACTTTTAAAAATGTATGCCCAATTTATTTTCTCAAAAGTTATTAAATGAAGAAGAAATCAAACACTGCTGATATATGAACTGTTTTGGAAAGACAAAAGATTTTCTTTCATACCGAAAAGAAGAAGAAGGTGGGAGATCCCACGTTTTTGTCTCTTCTTCTTCTTATTTTTTTTTGTTATTTATCATAATTTTTTTGTTATATTTATAAAATTATTTTTATATCTTTACACAAAAAAACGTTTTTGAAATAATATTTTTTTGAAGGGTCAAATAGTCGTTCAATTGAGGGTTATTTTAAATTTTCAACTTTTAATTTAGTTTCTTCCCACTTTTAGAATAGTATAGATTATTTTATTTTATTTTTTAATTAATTAATTTATTTTATTTAGTGGAGGGACAAAATAGTAATTCAACTTTTCATTTAGGGTCTTCCCATTTATATAATAATATGATATATCGCTTAATACAATTTCAATACCTCAAACTTGCAAACAATTTTAGTTAGACACTCAAACTATGACTTATTTTAATTGAGCACTTGAACACATAATAAATGTTCCTATTAGACAGTTTTGATTCAAATTTTGAAATATATTTTGTGCATGATCTCAAATATCCATTGCATAGATAAATTAACCACTTAAAATATGTCATCTCATTTAGCTATACACATCATCCTCAACATGCCAGAGTTTATATAGCTTGTTGAGACTAATTTATATAATTAAAGGAGATAACATATTTTAACTACTTAACTTATCGACACAATTGTCATTGGAGAGCATGCGTAAAAAAATTTAAAGTTTGAACCTAAAGTATCTAATAGATATACTTTATTATGGGTTGAGGTGCTCAATTGGAGCAAGTAGTAACTTGAGTATCTAAATAAAATTTGCTAGCAAGTTTGCAGGATTGTCGATATATTATCTATTTTAATTGTAAATAAATATGATTATCATTTAGAAAAAAATTCATTAACGACAATCCAAACTCATTTATATATATATAGATGATAGAGAATACAAGAAAAGTGTTTAACTTAAATATACACATATACATGCATATGCACATAGTTACGTACATACTACTAGGTCGGGTCATCTTTGAGTTCTACTGGTCTTAATCGTAAATTGCAATTGAGTGAGGCTACAATTGAGACGGCGAAAGGTTTGGCTCCTATTCCAACCAATAGAACAATAGCATCTCACAATTTGATCGGGGGGGGGGGGGGGTTACAAATGGTACCGAGAAGGATAAGCTGTTAGGTCCCTTGAAGCGTGATTGCGAATTAATCCTCTTGAAGCTATTGTACAAATCGTCCAATGAGTTCTCCATGTCTGTATTCTTCTACTATAGATGTTGGAAAACGCAGAGCAACAACCAAAATAGTCACAGAGAAATAATAGGGATGAAAATGAAAAATAATGACACCAAGAATTTTTACGTGGAAACCCTTTTAAATAAGAAAAAAATCACGGGCCAAGAGGAGCAACTCCTGAGCAAAATTCTATAAAGACCACTACGCACTCAAAAGAAATAGCTTTCTTTTGATTTTACACCTTAATAAAACATCGCTCACACTCTATTTTTCTTCACAGACTATTTTCTTACATAGTCTATGATATACACTCTCTCTTTAATACTCAGATATTTTTTCTGAGATTGGTGTATCAACTGAGGAGCTAAGGAGCTCCTTTTATAGAGAAAAAGAATGATCTATCGATGTCATCAGTGACATCAATGGAACACCAAAAGTCACAAGTTGCAGTAAATAATTCAATTGGCATGTTAGCCAACCTAATTATTTGTAGGAAAAGGATTTTCTTCCTTTTCATTTATTATGGGTATGGGGATGGACCCATAAATCTTTTCCTCCAGTCCCATGCACCTGAACGGGAATCTCCATTTTCTCACAGAGTGCTCATGCCTATAAGATCTCTGCATAGGTCGAATTTGTCTCTCGATATCGCCTTGGTCAGCATATATGCAGGATTTTCACTTATGTGATTCTTTTTGACATGAAATGATTCACTCTCCACTTGATCACGAATCTAATGATATCTGACGTTGATGTAGTTTGTTCTTGCATGGAACATGAAGTTCTTGCTTAAGTTTATTGCACTTTGACTGTCATAATAGACAACGTACTCCATTTGTTGCAATCCAAGTTATTGAAGAAATCGCTTGAGCCATATCATCTCTTTGCCAGCTTCAGTAGCAACAATGTACTCTGCTTCAGTTGTAGATAGTGCAACACACTTCTGCAACTTCGATTGCCATGATATAGCTCCCCCTGAAAATGTAAACAGATATCCAGTAGTGTATTTTCTATTATCAAGGTCACCTGCCATATCAACATCCATATAGCCCTTCAAGATTGGATTTGATCCCCTAAAACACAAGCATTTATTGGAGCTTCCTCTTAGATACCTAAGTATCCACTTCACAGCTTCCTAATGCTCTTTCACTGGATTATCAAAACCTTGCTAACAATACCGACTGCATGATCAATATTAGGTCTCATACACACCATTTCATATATTAAACTTCCAACGACGGAGGAATATGCAACTCTATCCATATTCTTTTTCTCCTCCCTTGTTGTAGGACACATCTTCTTGCTCAACTTCATATGACCAGCAAAAGGTGTTCTGATAAGCTTGACATTCTTCATATTGAAGCGCTCCAGTACACGTTCAATGTACTTCTCCTATGACAAATAAAACTTTCTTTTATCTATGAGATGAGTAATCCTCATGTCCAAAATCTGCTTAGCATGACCCAAGTCTTTCATAGCAAAATACTTAGACAACTGTTTCTTCAACTCGTCAATCCTAGAAGTATTCCTGCCCACAATCAATATATCATCCACATATAACAAGAGAGTGATAAAATCATCGTCAGAAAATCTTTGTACAAACACACAATGATCTGAAGAAGTCTTCTTGTAGCCTTGCTCCCCCGTAACAGTGTCAAATTTCTTATACCATTATCTAAGAGCTTGCTTTAAGCCATAGAGACTATTTTTAAACTTACACACATAATTTTCTTTACCTTTCATTGTGAAGCCCTCAGATTGTTCTATATAAATATCTTATTCTATGTCACTATGAAGAAAGACAGTCCTCACACCCATCTGCTCAATCTCTAAATGTAGACTAGTAGCCAAACCAAGAACTGTACGAATAGAGGACATTTTCACAATGGGAGAAAATATTTCGTCAAAGTCAATCCCCTTCCTTTGACCAAATCCCTTAACGACCAATCTAGCCTTGTACATGGGCTTCAAGCTATGTTCTTTAGCTTTAACTTTGAACATTCACTTGTTCTTCAAAGCTCTGATGCCCTTTGGCAATTTCACCAACTCATAAGTGTGGTTCTCATGCAAAGATTTCATCTCATCTTGCATAACTTCAATCTATTGATCCTTATGCTCATCTTCCATGGCCTTCTCGTAACATTTAAGTTCTCCACCATCAGCGAGTAACACATACTCATTAAGTGAATAATGAGAAAAAGGAACAAGCTGTCTAGTAGATCTCCTAAATGGAATATCTGTCTCATCCACAGCTTTATGAGTAGTAGCATCTATCTCTTCAATAAGAACATCATTGTCATTATCAACATCAACATGTTGATCGAACATGATTCTGAGCATCACCATGATCATCAAGCCACCAACATGGTGCACACTTATTTGAGGGGCTTGATCAAGATTAACTACACCATATATAAATGTAAGAACACCGTAATTTAACTAGGTTGCACTTTGAATGTGATACTTGTAAGGATTACAAGATGAGTTGAATATAAATTATTATTTAGAGATTATGTTATATATGTTATACGTTCGTTCAATTCAGTAGTTTTTATTGAATTTTTTTATATATCTATTATAAAAGTGATCAAATAAATATAAATTATAGATTTTGGCCTCAAAAAATTAAAATGAGCTGCAATAAAATCTCGATTTTGAACTCATAAAGTTCAAATCGTAAATCCACCTATATAAGAACTGTACTATCTTTATTATGTATGAGATAACAATTTTAATAATTATATAAGATATTATTAATGAAAATCATAGCAGAATACAGAATGGTACCATCATTGAATTATAATAAAAAAAGAACAAAACATTAACACCTTAATCATTTTAAACTTTCTAGGGTTTTCACCAACCCATAAATGATAACTTAGAATGATTCATACGATTTGAATTTAATTTAAATTTCACATCCCAAAAGATCCCAATTAGGATGAAGTTTTATTTTCTAATTGTGTCAAACGATAGTTCATATTAAAACTTGCGGCATTTAACCAAGCTTCAAATTGAGCCACTTGATCTGCATTAAGCTGCTCAATTGACTCCCACCAACCTCTCTGTCTAGTTTCTGTCACTTGGTCATATAAATTTGTTTGAGCATCTGCAATATCTTTTATAGTATCAAGTTCTTCACACCTGTTGTTAAGTCGGTTCACTGTATTTCGAGCATGAGCCTCCACGAGGCGAGTACCATCATTTAACTGCATATCAGGATTCTGAAAACGAGAAACGACCGCATCAGCAGTAGGGTGAAAAAATGAGTAAGGCTTACCAGAAGGGGAAAACATAATTATTCCAATGTCAACATCGCATTCTTTGATGAGTTCGCTCGCCTTTTTATACAATCCCTTGCGGCGCTTTGAGAATGTAGAATAGCGGTCTTGTTTATTTTCTATTTTTTCTATTGATATCTTTTGACGCCCTTTACTCTTTTTATTCTCCATGGAGAATTTATAAGGAGAATGGTAAAAGATTATTAATAAAATATGTTTGAAGAAATGATACTTACAAGAAGTGTGATACCACGACTATTTATATACATCAAGAGATTCAATAGAATAGTAACTAAATTCTAGTCAAATGTTATAATGGATAGTAATCTTTTCATCACAGAGAAAATTAGGAAATGAAATCAATTTTATGCTTAAAATATGTTTTGCATGCTAATCTCATTAATGAAATCTAATGTTTTAAAGTTAAAAAAGGAAATATTTTAATATACTTACAAAATTTACCAAGTAATGATTAGCAAATATTAATAAAATTTGAAGGCACACCAATAACATACCAAAAATATTAAAATACTTATAAAAGGTAAATATTTTAATATACTTAGAAAATTTATCAGATGCATACATATTCATCTATATATTTTTATCTTTGCTATTTTCATCTATTTTGAACGTGTATATTATAAATAAATTTTAAATTATCATTTAGGATATATTTCATTAACGGCAATTAGAACTCATTTATCTACATAGATGGTAGAGAATAGGAGAGAAGTGTAAAAATATACACACATATACACACGCACATGTATACATATTTGTATATTAATTTCTAGAACGTGTATTTCATATTAAATAATATAAATAATAATAAAATATGTGTAATGAACAACGTGAAACTTTTTTTTTTTTTTACAAAAAGCTCAAAATAAATAAGAACAGTTAATTTATTTATTTATCTCAGATGAACACACAACTCATATGCACACACATAAAATGAGCGGAGGAAACAAAAACCAACAAAATTGGAATATGGTGATAAAAGAATAAGATGAGAGGCATAAGATATTATAATATTTTAGAATTTTTTTTAATTGCAAGAAAACTCGCACTCATATAAGATAAGTAGAATTACATCTGAAGTAACATCACTACACCAAAATATTACCAAAAAATAAAGAATACAAAACAGTTACCAAACAAAATTATGTGGCATTAAAAGGAATGACAAAATTAGTTACTGAAAAAAAAAATTATGTTATTTATCATATGTTAAAGTTGAGACGTAAAAGAATAGATAGAAAATGAAGTGGAAAGCAAAGTATAAAAGGAAAAAATTGACCTACTCTTTTAGCCTCATTCTTTATTTCGAATGTCCAAAAATAAATCAAATACGAATCAAACTTGCTCAAAATTAACTTGCTCCTCTACATCTACAAACTAATACAAATATATTATTCAGTGAACGTAAGGAAAAAAGTGACAAGAAAATAAGTGAAAAAGAGAAAAGATGGAGGAACTCATCATCGTATATTTGTATTTTTCTCTTCAATTAATTCTTCACCTAAACAACTTATGCTCCCTTGCACTTGGAAGATAAGTCATTTGAAAAATCCTGCAAATTTTCAAGAACACAAAAACAAAAATAAATTAAAAATATCAGCATTTGGCCTTAACTCATCTGAATGAAACTCCTAAATTGCATGAAGAGAAAACGTGTCGCCTAATCGCATTTCGAATTTCAAAATGATTTTTTATTTTTGTGCACATGAAAAATCAATTGCAAAAAAAAATCATACCAGTGAAAGAGAATTTTTTGGCGTTAATAAATGCTTTTTGAGTTTTCAATAGCGATCTCAGACCATATGCTTTACTGTCCCGAGTGAACCATATGCTTTACTGTCCTGAGTGGTCTACTTGATTGTGAAACCTCTTTAATTGTTGAAATATACCCGAAAAGCTTTAGTTTTGGCTCGGGCTGCATTTTTGATTTTCTTGCTGCAACATGTACAAAAGATTGAAAGATCACAATTATAACAATTTTATTTCTTCCTCGTCATAATCTGAAAAGTCTGTGCTACATCCTTTGCAAACTGATTGATCAGTATTTTATATGAATTTATATAAATATATTATTGCAGTGACAATTAAATTAGAAATACAAGAGGTACAATATTTACTACAAATACTACATACATTAAGTGGTATCTTAATAAGAGTAGACGAAAAGATTTAGTTACATTGTTATAATATATTGCTTCATAAAGTACTTGTTCTATTTTTCTAAGTTTATCTTCAAGAATTCCAATAAGAGCGTAGAGTATAATATTATTTATTTATTTATTGCTCCATAAAGTACCATTTACTTTCTTTTAAGTTTATTTTGAAGGCTTATATCTAATAAATAGTATTTATTAGTAAGATGTATATTTAAATTTCTATCCCAAAACACTATAGGAGAATTATTTCATTAAGGGGCAAAACTATCGTTCTCATTTATCATTATTTAACATATATAAAGTCAAAAGAATTAAACTATCTTTTACACTTTTCTCAGAACAGTTATTACACTTTTAAAAATGTATGCCCAATTTATTTTCTCAAAAGTTATTAAATGAAGAAGAAATCAAACACTGCTGATATATGAACTGTTTTGGAAAGACAAAAGATTTTCTTTCATACCGAAAAGAAGAAGAAGGTGGGAGATCCCACGTTTTTGTCTCTTCTTCTTCTTATTATTTTTTTGTTATTTATCATAATTTTTTTGTTATATTTATAAAATTATTTTTATATCTTCACACAAAAAAAAGTTTTTGAAATAATATTTTTTTGAAGGGTCAAATAGTCGTTCAATTGAGGGTTATTTTAAATTTTCAACTTTTAATTTAGTTTCTTCCCACTTTTAGAACAGTATAGATTATTTTATTTTATTTTTTAATTAATTAATTTATTTTATTTAGTGGAGGGACAAAATAGTAATTCAACTTTTCATTTAGGGTCTTCCCACTTATATAATAATATGATATATCGCTTAATACAATTTCAATACCTCAAACTTGCAAACAATTTCAGTTAGACACTCAAACTACGACTTATTTTAATTGAGCACTTAAACACATAATAAATGTTCCTATTAGACAGTTTTGATTCAAATTTTGAAATATATTTTGTGCATGATCTCAAATATCCATTGCATAGATAAATTAACCACTTAAAATATGTCATCTCATTTAGCTATACACATCATCCTCAACATGCCAGAGTTTATATAGCTTGTTGAGACTAATTTATATAATTAAAGGAGATAACATATTTTAACTACTTAACTTATCGACACAATTGTCATTGGAGAGCATGCGTAAAAAAATTTAAAGTTTGAACCTAAAGTATCTAATAGATATACTTTATTATGGGTTGAGGTGCTCAATTGGAGCAAGTAGTAACTTGAGTATCTAAATAAAATTTGCTAGCAAGTTTGCAGGATTGTCGATATATTATCTATTTTAATTGTAAATAAATATGATTATCATTTAAAAAAAAATTCATTAACGACAATCCAAACTCATTTATATATATATATAGATGATAGAGAATACAAGAAAAGTGTTTAACTTAAATATACACATATACATGCATATGCACATAGTTACGTACATACTACTAGGTCGGGTCATCTTTGAGTTCTACTGGTCTTAATCATAAATTGCAATTGAGTGAGGCTACAATTGAGACGGCGAAAGGTTTGGCTCCTATTCCAACCAATAGAACAATAGCATCTCACAATTTGATCCGGGGGGGGGGGGGGGTTACAAATGGTACCGAGAAGGATAAGCTGTTAGGTCCCTTGAAGCGTGATTGCGAATTAATCCTCTTGAAGCTATTGTACAAATCGTCCAATGAGTTCTCCATGTATGTATTCTTCTACTATAGATGTTGGAAAACGCAGAGCAACAACCAAAATAGTCACAGAGAAATAATAGGGATGAAAATGAAAAATAATGACACCAAGAATTTTTACGTGGAAACCGTTTTAAATAAGGAAAAAATCACGGGCCAAGAGGAGCAACTGATATTACTATAGCATAAAATTTTACACTGTGTAGGCGTGAGCAAAATTCTATAAAGACCACTACGCACTCAAAAGAAATAGCTCTCTTTACTAAAATATCGCTTACACTCTATTTTTCTTCACAGACTATTTTTATACACAGTCTATGATATACACTCTATATTTAATATTCAGATATTTTGTCCGAGATTGGTGTATCAACTGAGGAGATGAGAAGCTCCTTTTATAGAGAAAAAGAATGACCTATCGATGTCATCAGTAACATCAATGGAACACCAAAAGTCACATGTTGCAGTAAATAATTCAATTGGTATGTTAGCCAACCTAATTATTTGTAGGAAAAGGATTTTCTTCCTTTTCATTTATTATGGGCATGGGGATGAACCCCATAAATCTTTTCCTCCAGTCCCATGCACCTAAACGAGGTATCTTCATTTTCTCACAGAGTCCTCATGCCTATAAGATCTCTGCATAGGTCGAACTTGTCTCACGGTATCACCTTGGTCAGTATATCTGCAGGATTTTGACTTATGTGATTCTTTTTGACATGAAATGATTCACTCTGCACTTGATCACGAATCGAATAATATCTGACGTTGATGTATTTTGTTTTTGCATGGTACATGGAGATCTTGCTTAAGTTTATTGCACTTTGACTCTCATAATAGACAACGTACTCCATTTGCTGCAATCCAAGTTTTTGAAGAAATCGCTTGAGCCATATCATCTCTTTGCCAGCTTCACTAGTGGCAATATACTCTACTTCAGTTGTAGATAGTGCAACATACTTCTGCAACTTCGATTGCCATGATATAGCTCCCCCTAAAAATGTAAACAGATATCCAGTAAAGTGGATTTTCTATTATCAAAGTCATCTGCCATATCAACATCCATATAGCCCTTCAAGATTGGATTTGATCCCCTAAAACACCAACATTTATTGGAGCTTCCTCTTAGATACCTAAGTATCCACTTCACTGCTTCCTAATGCTCTTTCACTGGATTTTCAAAACCTGCTAACAATACCGATTGCATGATCAATACTAGGTCTCATACACACCATTTCATTCCAACGACAGAGGAATATGCAACTCTATCCATATTCTTTTTCTCCTCCCTTGTTGTAGGACACATCTTCTTGCTCAACTTCATATGACCAGCAAAAGGTGTTCTGATAAGCTTGACATTCTTCATATTGAAGCGCTCCAGTACACGTTCAATATACTTCTCCTATGACAAATAAAACTTTCTTTTATCTATGAGATGAGTAATCCTCATGTCCAAAATCTGCTTGGCATAACCCAAGTCTTTCATAGCAAAATACTTAGACAACTGTTTCTTCAACTCGTCAATCCTAGAAGTATTCCTGCCCACAATCAATATATCATCCACATATAACAAGAGAGTGATAAAATCATCGTCAGAAAATCTTTGTACAAACACACAATGATCTGAAGAAGTCTTCTTGTAGCCTTGCTCCCCCATAATAGCGTCAAATTTCTTTTACCACTATGTAAGAGCTTGCTTTAAGCCATAGAGACTATTTTTAAGCTTACACACATAATTTTCTTTACCTTTCATCGTGAAGCCCTCAGATTGGTCCATATAAATATCTTATTCTAGGTCACTATGAAGAAAGACAGTCTTCACATCCATCTGCTCAATCTTTAAATCAAGACTTGTAGCCAAACCAAGAACTGTATGAATAGAGGACATTTTCACAATAGGAGAAAATATTTCGTCAAAGTCAATCCCCTTCCTTTGACCAAATCCCTTAACGACCAATCTAGCCTTGTACATGGGCTTCAAGCTCTGTTCTTCAGCTTTAACTTTGAACACCACTTGTTCTTTAAAGCTCTCATGCCCTTTGGCAATTTCACCAACTCATAAGTGTGGTTCTTATGTAGAGATTTTATCTCATCTTGCATAACTTTAATCTATTGATCCTTATGCTCATCTTTTATGGCCTCCTCGTAATATTTAAGTTCTCCTCCATCAGCGAGTAGCACATACTCATTAGGTGAATAATGAGAAGAAGGAACATGTTGTCTAGTAGATCTCATAAGTGAAATATCTGTCTCATCCACAGCTTCATGAGTAGTAGCATTTATCTCTTCAATAAGAACATCATTGTCATTATCAACATCAACATGATGATCGAACATGATTCTGAGCGTCACCATGATCATCAAGCCCACCAACATGGTGCACACTTATTTGAGGGGCTTGATCAAGATTAACTGCACCATCAAGAATAGAAGATTCTAACTTCTTAGCTTTGTCAATATCTTAAATGTTTTGATTCTCCATGAAGATAATATCACGGCTCCTTACAAGCTTCTTCTCAACTGTATCATATAACATGTAACCAAACTCATCAAGGCCATAGCCAATAAAGATACATTGCCTTGTCTTGGCATCTAACTTTGACCTCTTATCTTTAGGCACATATACAAAAGCTTTGCAACCAAACACTCTCAAATGGTCATAGGAAGCATCCTCATACCAAACTCTATTTGGTACATCACTTTGCAAAGCAATAACAGGAGATGGGTTAATAACATGTGCAGCGGTCAATAAAGCCTCACACCAAAAGGATTTTGGCAACTTTGCTTCAGAAAACAAATATCTAACTCTATCCATCAAGGTCATATTCATCCTCTCTGCCAACCCATTAAGTTGAGGAGTCTTAGGAGGAGTCTTCTGATGTTTGATGCCTTGTTGCTTGCATTATTCATTAAACGGTCAACAATAATCATCATCATTTTCAGTACGAAAATACTTCAACTTCTTTCCTGTTTCTCTCTCAACTGAAGCTTGAAACTGCTTAAAGACACCTAAACCTTGGTCTTTAGTCTTCAATACATAGACCCAAAGTTTTCTTGAGCAGTCATCAATGAAAGAAACAAAGTAGAGTGCACCGCCCAAAGTCCTTTTCTTCATTGGACCACATAAATCTAAATGCACTAGCTCAAGCAACTCTGTCTTTCTTGAAGGAGGATGAGACTTGAATGAAATTTTATTTTATTTTTCAGCCAAGCAGTGCTTACATTTTTCTAATTTAGCACTTTCAAAATTTGACAATAATTGCTTCTTGGCGAGAACATTAAGTCCTTTCTCACTAATGTGGCTAAGCCTCTTATGCCATAGCGTTGAAGAGTTATCACTCTCAACTGTATTCAACATATCGGCAAAAGTAAAAGCCTTTGTCCAATACAAACCACGACGCTTATTACCACAAGCCACAATCAAGGAACCCTTAATGAGTTTTCATTTTCCACCACCATTGGTACTGATATACCCTTCATCATCCAGAACACCAACAAAAATCAAGTGCAAACGAATGTTAGGTGCATGTTTACATTGTTCAAAACTAGTTTAGTTCCAATACTAGTTTCCAAGCAAATTATACCAATACCAACTACTCTAGATACTGTCTCATTACCCATATTCAAGGTTCCAAAATCACCTGGAATATAGGATGAGAAAAAAATTCTTTCTTGATGTCACGTAAGATGCGACACCAGTGTCCACAACCCAGCTTGACTTATCACAAGCAATATTTATCATATTTTTATCAAGGACAGTAGCAAGATCTTCAGTGGTGATGGTGGCTACGCAATTTTCATTGCCATCTTCACTCTTTTCCTCCTTGTCTCTATTCTCCTTCTTCAACTTTTGACAAAACTTCTTTGTGTGTCCTTGTAACACCCCGGAAGTCTTAGAGGTCAGACCTTGGAGTTAGATGAAGCTCAGGAGAAAAGTCAGCAGAAATTTTCCTCAGAACGAGTCACGGAACGACTCATTAGGAGACCTAACCGGTCGTGGTTTGACCCGGGAGGAACTTTAAGGAGGAGATGGCAAGCCCAGTGGCCACGGACGACCTAACGAGTCATCTTTCCTGGCAACGACTCTTTAGGATGGTCGTTGGGTGGTGAATCAGTTGAGAAGTAAGTGTAGTTGACAGCAGGATGTGACGAGTCGTTAAGTGTGGAAACAACTCGTCATGTCAGTCGTTAGATTGGAGGAGCTAAAGTCGTGAAGTGTTATCTAGTGTACTTAACGGGTGGACTTGACGAGTCATTGGAGCTGGTGACGATTCATTACGTTAGTCATGGTCTGGAGAATGATGAAGCTGTGTGAACTTTTCAGTATGCTTAACAGGCGAGATGACGAGTCGTTTGAAGGGACGACGACTCGTTACGTGAGTCGTGACTCCAGTTCAGGAAATTTTTCTAGTTTTATCCAAGGGCATTTTTGTAAACTCCTATGACTTTAATTTTTAAGCTACGTTATTTTGTATATTGTTTGAGATGTTTTTAAGAGTTTCTACGAACCTAAACCCTCATTCTCTCCAGATATCTCTCAAGCTCTTCTTCTCTCTCTCCTCTCAAGATTCAAGAACTTCACCAAGGTGTTCATCAAGCTTCTAGAAAAATTTCGAGCAATGTTCTTCTACCAGGTATGCGATTTTTCAACAAGGATACTCTTCCATGCTTGTGCCCCAAATGTTTTTATTTAAAATGCCCAATTTCTTCTATTCTAGAAAATGCATGACCTAGGATTTTAAATTGATGGTGAATTCTCCTACAACTATTCAAATTCCAAGATCTATTGTGATTATGAGTTAAGCACGATGTAAAATGATTGGGTTATCTTGAACTATATTTTAGGTGATGAAAGATATGAATTTATGAAATATTCTTCATGAATGATTTGAGTTTTAAATAATGCTTTGTCATTGTTCATTCAATTATCACAAATCCCTTGCATCCATGTTTAATATGTGAAACTTATATGATTATCCCTGAGAACTTGAATATGTTAGTGATAGGTGTGATGAGATTAAATTAGAGTTCATGAACTTGATAATCGAGAGTAAAATATGCATGTCCTTTATGTCTTGATGGAATTAATTGGGTAAGAGGTAAATATATTATAATGACCATCTAATGCATCCTTCTCATGAATTGGAGTAAATCTTGAAATGGATCTTATGAAATGAAGATGTACACTTCTCACATGATTCCGTTGTGTATGTTGAGATATGAGTAAGCATATAGTTGCCTGTAAATATAGATTGTATGAATCAATGTATGTATGTTAAAGTATGAATTGAATCTATGGATCATGAATGTCTCTATGATACATGTCGATCAATATGAAGCCAGAATTTAATGTTGTAAAAGTAGTATGCATGATGTGAATCTAAAGATGCTCATTAATGTAAGACCTATGAAGAAATATTGGTATGACTCTATGATGATATGAATTGTGATGATAAAACATGAAAATGATTATTTCCGAATGTTGGGCTTGTTATTAGTAGAAAGTAGCCCCGATCCTTCCGAAATGAATAATGTATGAAGAAAGCAGAGTATGTTCATGTTTCTAATTAACTGCAATAGCATAGACAAGATATATATATATATATAACACATCAGACCAGTACCTCTCAGATCCTAGTCAGTCGTGATCCTCAATAGTAGAGAGTGACTCCCTAACATCAATCGGGATCCTCAATAATAGAGAGTGACTCCCTAGCAGCAGTCGGGATCCTCCATAGTAAAGAGTGACTCCCTAGTAGCAGTAGGGATCCTCCATAGTAGAGAGTGACTCCCTAGTAACAGTCGGGATCCTCAATAGTAGAGAGTGACTCCCTAGCAGCAGTCGAGATCCTCCATAGTAGAGAGTGACTCCCTAGCAGCATTCGGGATCATCCATAGTAGAGAGAGACTCCCTAGCAGTAGCTGAGATCCTCCATAGTAGAGAGAGACTCCCTTAATGATGATATCAGTATAACTCAGTTTTGCATGACCTAGCTTTCAAATTATAACAGGTTTAATAATATGATAATCAGACTCAATTATCAGTAATGATTCAGTACAGTATGTGATACTAACTTCAGATTTGGCTCTTATTAAATGTTCAGAACTCGACCCTTATGCATGAGTTCTAAGATATTATATAAATGAGACTCAAAGAGAAGTTCCATGTTTATATCTGTGTATGTGAATCATAGAGTATGTGAATAGCATGTTGAAGCAGTTATGTTGATGTATTTGATTAAATCTTTATCAAATATTTATTTATTTAATTGTTTATGTTATCCCGCATGCTCAGTACATTTCAAGTACTGACTGCATGCCTTTTGTGCTATATCATTTCATGATATAGATCCGGGTTTCAAAACTCGGCCTCGTGGTTTAGATACGCTTCATCCCTATTCAACAGCTATTGGTGAGTCTTTATCCTCCGAGGATGTGATTGTGTTCATATTTTCTTATGTTTCAATTTTCAGACTTTAGGAGTTAGCCGGGGGTCTGTTCCATCAACTCATCAGTTTAGTAGAAGGCTTTCAGACTTGTATAGACAGATTCATCGTTGTATCTAAGCATTGTTAAATTGTCTTTATGGTTTATATGAGATTCTTGTTATTGCTTCCGCTTGTTCATGTTGTAGTCATTTCTCAAGTTAAGTGTATGCTATGATAATGCCATGGGTTGCCTTGGAGTCTCTCGGGGTTCGTTGTCCCGTGTTACGGCCAGGGTGTGAATTCCGGTCGTGACAGTCCTTGCAACTCACAATGATAACACTTAATATCCTTAAGTCTACCTCTGGATTTACTTCTATTATATTTTTTATTATGAAAACCGCTATTCTTGCTTCTCCCATAGAGCCAGTCACTTGGACTCCGACGAGGAGGAACCCAGAGACTTTCTTCTCATCTCTTCATTCAAAACGCTGCTCTTGGCAAGATCTACAGAGATCATACCATCCAGATCAAAATTTGACAATAAAGTTCTAAAAGTTTTTCAAGAGTCTGGCAAGGAACCAAGTAAAAATCGGCCTTGAATTTCTTCATCAAACTTAATGTAACTGGTTCATGATTCCCTGAAAGTTATTCAAATGATTTGTCATCAGAGAACCATCATACTATTTTAAACTCAACATCTTCTTTATCAAGAACATCTTATAATTTTCAGTCTTCCGAGCATACAAACTGTCAAGACGCTCCCATAGGGTTCGAACATGTGTCTCCCCCAAAATATGGTTCAACACATTATTGTCAATCCACTGCCTAATAAAGTCGCAAACCTGTCTATGCAACATATTTCACTCTTTATCATTTTTATCAATCGGGCTTTTTAGTAGCAAAGACTGGTTGATAAAATTTTTTGACATAGAGCAGATCTTTCATTTTCCCCTTATAAATGACACAATTAATGTCATTCAAAGTAACCATTCTACTTGTGTTGACTTCCATCGTTCCCAAAAAATATTTCAAACCAAAGCTCTGATACCAGTTTGTTGGAAAACGCGGGTAACAACAAAAAACCGACAAATAATAGGAATGAAAATGAAAAATAATGAAATCAAGAATTTTTACGTGAAAACCCTTTTAAACAAGGAAAATACCATGGGCCAAGAGGAGCAACTGATATTACTATAGCAACAAATTTTATACTGTATAAGCCAGAGCAAAATGATATAAAGACCACTACGCATTTAAAAAAAACCCTCTTTTAATTTTTCACCTTACTAAAATATCGTTCACACTTTATTTTTCTTCACAGACTATTTTCTTACACATTCTATGATATACACTCTCTCTTTAATACTCAGATATTTTGTCTGAGATTGGTGTATCAACTAAGGAGTCGAGGAGGCTTCCAATTATGATATTAACTCGCAAAATGAATGAATTAATCTACCATAATAAATTACAGATTATTCCACTAAAAATCCATAATTGCACTCCTCAGTATAATTTTAAAATTGTTCATTAAATCTTATTTAACTCCCCATATTAGGATTACAGATACCAATCAATCGAATTAAATTTCTGACCAGTTAATTTATTGACTAATTTAATTCTTTATTAATTCGCTTAACTTATTTCATGTGACCGATACAAAATCCACCTGCAGAGTTTTCACATGAAAACTTATAAGCAACCATAAAGGGGTATCATCAATCTCAAAATCGAGACATAGATTTCATCAACTAATTATGATTTCACAAAAATGTCATTTATCATCCAACCTATTGGAAATATTTTAACTCATGAAAGAGTTTCACTCTTTGATAGATCAAGATAACAAATAAATTGCATTAATCATAATAATTATCTCAAGATTAAGAGTATAAGTACATTTAATGATCTAGAGAATTTATTTTACTAAGTCGGATAAAATACTTATCTTTTTTTGGTCCATTCACAAAATGCACTAGCATAAGAAGTTGGAATTATACCATTCCCATAATCAACATATATTATATTTAATCTTGTGCTACAATCATAGCGATGAATTTGTTCAATTTTCACCTTAGATTAGGAACACATGTAAACTTTATACTTATAAAAACCGACGATCTAATCTTTCGTGTATAAACTAAACTCTAAATCATCTAAGTAAATGACACATGAACAAATATATGATCTATTTAAATTTTTATTAAAATTAAATAAATAATTATTTTATAATAAATATTATATGTAAACATATGAATTAATAGTATATATTACAGCATAAACAACCAGCAGATCGGTTTGCTGAAAATGGGTTGTCGTTGCAATATATCCCTCCTCAAATCGTTGACGGTGAGGTTGTGGTCCAATTAGATAAAGAAGAAGTAGATAGGGAAACGAAGAAATGAAGATACACCCTGATTGGGAACACCATTGGCGAGTGCCCTAAATGTCTAGATTTGTAGCTCAAACCTGGAATAGTACTATTGCTGATCCTGAGGAAGGCATATACTGGCTCCTCTAGCCAGGGAAGAGAGTAGTATGTTTGTCTTAGAGATTGGGACCCTACATTGCTTGTTGAGCCCTGAGAAACTGATTCCTGCAAAGGTAGATGCTGGACAATCTGGATCAAACCATTTATCTAGTAGTCTTGAGTTGAATTTGTCAAATTTTCCACTGCTAATCTAGTGTCTACTAAGAAAAAGTGTGCAAATGGTATGAGCATGGGAGTTTATAGAGCTAGGTTACCCCCTTATAAAGGTGACATGGTTATTCTGGAATGTTAGGGAGTCGATAAGCGATACAAGGAGGAGAACCAACTTATTCATTGTGTGGTGAAGTTTGAAACTTGTTTTGAATGCCACCTAACAAGCATTTATGGTTTTAATACTATTGAGCAGAGGAAATCATTGTGGGGTTATTTAAATAAAGAACTGGCTAATGTGTTTAATAGTTCACGGTTGATATATAGGGACTTTAAATGCTCTTCTATATCCACATGATACATTGAGTGGCAACCCCGTGCGATATGCTGATACTAGAGATTTCTGAAAATGCATGCAGGATCTTCATTTGAATGAATTACTTTGGAAAGGAGATTACTAATTAAAAAGTCATTAAAGGTCATGTGTCAGAAGTAACTGTAAAGGTCAGTAAGAACACTTGTGGATCTTTCTCATATTAAGACAGATACATGTATAGTCCTTAATTCCTAATCTAATGGGAAGAAGTAATTCAATGTCCAATTTAGAAAAAATAATATCAGCATAGGAAGAGATTCTGAAACTTACTGATGCACTCAACAACTTGAGAGACCTGCACAGAGATCTTTGCCGGGAAGTTGCAATATAAGAAACCATTAGAAGATATTTGTACAGTAAAACCCTATTGCTGGAAGTAATCAGGCCAAATTCATAAGAATTCTGTAACTAATATGTTAACTGTCGATGGTGCAAAGTGAAAAAAACTAAATAAGGGTTCAATTATTTCAACGATGAGATTTCAATGTTGTAAGCAGTCTTCATCATCCTTAAACTAATTCAGAAATTCAAAGCAGTGGATTTTTAAAGTTTTAAGGATGACACAAATAGTTAAAAAAAAAAAAAAGAGCTTTCATTTTCCATGTGTATCAAAATCAATTTATAAACTACTTTAAACTCAATTCTTTCTCAAAACTTTGAGCATTTACAAAATCCTTTCTCTCTTTTGTTCTTCCGTTTCTATAGGTCCAGCAATTGTGAACCTTTGTGTAATTGCACTTGCACTTATACTTCATGACTTTCATTAGTGATTATAGATTTATAGTTGTTGTCATTTGAATTTTGCTGCAGCTTTGCTATATATTCATTTTTATTGTAATAGTTGATGTTTTATTGTAATTTCGGCGTTGTGTCGTAGGGCGAGTATATATGGTGACACTACAAATGGATCTTTAGAATTCGTGACTTTTTATATCCGCGCAATTCGCTCTCACCATTCTCCTACTCGTTCTCTATTATTAGTATATATTAACTTTACTTATGTTGTAATAATTAAAAAACTAAACAAGGAAAAGAAAAAAGTTAAGCATAAAACGTGTCCAGCTTAATTATTGACACATTATACGTTTCATAGAATGAATATATATGGTTCTGGGAATTTCTTTTTTCTTTTTAAAAGCAAAATTTGGAGATGAAAAAATTTCACGGATGAGAAATACTAATATTCAAGATAAGTCAAAGATATATAGTTTTTTCCCATAATCTAGAATGCTTTTAACTTAATCCTTTTTGGAATAGGAAAAGTTAAGCGCATCATATAAGGAAATATAGGTTTAGTGAAAATAGTGAGTACGCAGCAGCAGTCACTTGAAGAATTACAATGGTGGAATTATTGTGGAAGAGAGGCAGAGTTGTCGGTCGAGGTGGTTTCGGTGTAGTCTCCTTAGCTTCTACTTCCAATGCACAATTTGACGGCTTTACTCTTCCGTCTCTCATTGCCGTCAAATCTTCCATCTTCACCGCTTCTCAATCCTTGAAAGAAGAAGCCCAATTCCTCCGCATGTTCAAACATTCTCCTTACATTATTCGCTGTTTCGGAGCTAATCTCAGCTTCGAAGATGGCCTCATTCATTACAACTTAATGCTGGAATATGCATCCGGCGGCAGTCTTGCCGATCGTCTTCACAACTGCAATTCACTGCCGGAGTCTCAAGTCAAGAAACACACAAGGAATGTTCTTTTAGGGCTCAGTTGCGTTCACAGCAGCGGAATCATTCACTGCGACATCAAGCCTGCCAATATTCTCCTTGTGGGCACCGATGAAACTGCCAAGATCGCTGACTTCGGGCTCTCCGTGACTTTGGAACAGGGCATGAACCAAAAACAGGGACTGATCAGGGGAACGGCAAGGTATATGGCACCGGAATCCGTGCTTAAAGCCGAGTATGGCCCCCCGGTTGATATTTGGGCTCTTGGCTGCACCGTCTATGAGCTGATCACGGGGACACCGCTGTGGGAATCAGATTCAGGAAGCCAACAAGATGCAGATGATGATGATGTGTTGGACAAAATCGAGTTTGAGGAACCAAATTTTCAGAATTCAAAGTTGTCCAACGAAGCCCAAGATTTTCTGAAAAGGTGTCTTGTCAAGAATCCCAACTCCCGCTGGACTGCCGAGATGCTCTTGAACCATCGTTTTCTACTGAATTCATCCAAAGTAGCCGACACTGCAAAGACAAAGAAGAAGCAAAGTGGTTACCTGCCCATTCTACACAAACCGCAGCCCAAGATATTCAAGCGCGGTCACAAATTGGTGATTCGATTGAAGTAGAGAATGAAACTCATGGAAGGATACTGACAATAGATAGTTCCATAATAGAAAATTGATTTGTAATATATGTAAAAGAACTACGAACGCAGCCTTTGATGATCTCAGGTGCAGCCTCTTTTTAGTTTAATTTTTTAAAAAAACTGTATAGTTGGTCAAAGAAACACGACAGTAAAACAATTGCAAAGCTCTATTCTGTCTCAATAGTTAATGTGAATTGCTAGTCCAATCAAACTTCAAACTCTGTTGTTGATTCCTAAATTTTTCTATGTGATTTCGGGACATTGATGAGTGCCATCAGTTTGTAATACAATATTATGATTGATCTGCTAGGTTATTAATCTATGGTTTCTTTAATATGACTGATCTGCTGTGCTTTTAGTTTCCATATTGGCGCCCTCTCTTTTGTCACCAATTTAGAAACAATGTTTTACCTGTCATATACTCATGAGAATCTTATAGCCCTGCGTGAACTCTAGTTTGTAGCTTTTCATTGTGATTGATTATTTAAGTACAAATATTTACCTGGCTGTTATGCCAATGTTTCATCTGTTATGAGAAAATTCGATATTGAATTTCTAAGATGCAGTCATGCAGTTCTAATTCATTAATTACATTTTTTTTTTGACAAAAGAGCATCTAATGTTTTCTGAAACAGACAAAAAATAAAGGAAATTTTCCTACATCAACAGTAATGCATGATCAAATTTTGATAGAAATAGCTCCAAGTATGATAGAATTGTAAATATTTATCCAAGGTTGCCCTATTGCTAAGATTAAAATTGTGAGAAGCATCAGAAAAGTGCTACTAATAAGACTAGATTCACTACCTGTTGCTTGGCAAAGGCCATGAGATCAGCAGAATTGAACTGTTTATTACCACAGCTGACCATTTGCTTGTGTGCGGCTAGATAATCACTATAAACACTTAACAGAAAAGCCGTGCCAGTAACATATTGAGAATTGGCTCCATCTCTAAGGTGAATCAGACCCCCTGATAAATTATACATTTGGCAATTGAACTCGTAAAACCATCAAATCAGATGAATGGATTAAAGGCATGGATCAAGTTTATATGTAGAGACCGAAGATTTACCTGGAGACATATGAACCTGGTGATAGGGGCTATCAGGAAGGTTTGAGCAAACAAAACCGTCAGCTTGTTGCTTAAAGTTCTCTAAATCTTTCTCCCCTTCAAAATAGAACTGAAATTTGTTGATGAAATATCAGCACTTTTTTTACCACAAATTGAAACTGTACTGGGCACTTCGCGTCTATTCAATGAAAGGATTTTTATTATTACCTTAGAGAGGAGTAGCTGAGCTCCAGCATATTTAAGGTCCCAGCTAAATTCAGCTACAGTTGCAGTAGTAGCCTCTTGGATGAATTCCAAGTATGTTGGCCTCCTGGTTGCTCTATACAGCCATGTTGCAGCCCACAACAACTCATCCTACATTTTGCACATTTTAGAAGTTCACAAAAAATAACTTGCTTGTAACTAATCAACATAATTAAGGGAGAGGGATGTTACATGATAGCCAGAAAAGGAGCAATAGAAAGGGCATTCCCCATCATAGGTTCCTTTATTGGTTTTGGCAAACTGAAAAAGCTGAGTCACAAACCAAGAAAACAATATGAGCATAAATTTAGGGGTTTGCCAAATGAGATAAAGATCAGACAATGAGGATTAGATTAGCACCCGTTTAGCTTTATTCAGAAGTTGACGGGAATAGGTACGATTAGTTCCACGAAATACAATGGAAGCAGAAGCCATTGCTGCAGAAGTCTCAGCAGCAATCTCTGTTCCAGGACTATTCTGGTCTATCATTAGTACAGTTCTTGGCGTTTTCATGTTCTCCGGCCTTGTCCAACATTCATGATCTTTCACTGGATCCCCGACCTTTAAAAAATAATGCACAATTTTAGATCCTGAACATTCAATAGCTAGATATTTTCTGGAGAAATTTAGACATATAAGCTTGTGTCAAGGTAGGTTGCTACATTGTGAAGACGGGATGATTCGTGCATCAAACTGCCTTTTTATCCTGGATATTCACTTACGAAAGAAGATAGAGACTAATTTAATTACCTGGACGTAGAGGCGATTGCGCTTGTAACAGGCTTTCAAGAAATAATCCGTGCCCCATTTGATGGCAGAGTGAACATTTTCCAATTCTCCAGCAGCTTGGAGCTGTGAGTGATAAGAGGCAGCAGCCCATGCTAAGGTTGTTACTGTGAAAGCCATTGGAAGCCCATATTTCACATTGTCTCCAGCATTGCACAATTAATATTTCAATATAGTGGTTGACATGTAAAACATATTTAAAGTATAAAATTATTAATAATATTGAATATAGTTATTAACATTGTTTTCTCCTACAACAATTGAATTTTTAGATTTAATTTTCTGCAATTTTAGCTTTAAAAGACTTTTTTATTCAAATTCTTGCCCTTGTTTCCATCTCGTACTACTAGTTTGATTTTCTTTGTTGCTTGCTTGTCATGAATGGCTTGTTCCCACCTTACAGAGAGGGATGTCGCTTCTGCTCTTTTGATCATTGTTCTGTATGAATGAGTGTGATTTTCAACAATTGTCGATCAACTTTTTGATCACTCAGTCGCTTGCCTATCACTTTGACTCTCATCCGGTCTCTTTGTTGACGTTTGACTGCCACGCTGATGCTTACCTGTCACTCTGGCTTTTTTTTTTTTTTTTTTCAAATTCTAACTCAAATGTTGTCGAAACTAAATATATGCATTATTCGGATTAAATCAAAAGTTCAAAACGAATCGAACTTATTTTGCTATTTAATTTAGTTTTCAGTTTTTAATTTCAGATTACAGACTTTTCAAAAATGATTTTTCAGTTGACTTATTACATTATACTTTTAGAGTAGATTACGATATTGACTATCATATCGAATATATATTATTATTTTACCGATAATATCTACTATTTCAATCATGTGAACTTACATTTAAAAAAGTATTTCAAGAGATTTGACATTACTATCTCTCATTTTTTATAATAGTTATTCATTTTTAATCGTTCAAGTCTTTTACTAATTGATTATATTAAATCTTTATTATTTTATAGGATACAAACCAAAAAGTCAAAAGAGAAAAATTAAAACAAATTTATTTTGGTTCAGGTTAGATGCAATTTTTTTCAGAAAGGTGAGAAAATCGTTTTGACCTTCAAACTTTGTTTTAACAATTAAATTCCCTCTTCAACTTTGAATAATAAAAATATTCCTCTATTTATTCTAATTGACTTTCTAAAATATTTGTTTTACCCTTACATTATCAACTTTATCTTCTTCTTTTTACTTCTTTAAATTTTATTTTTTTAAATCTATGTAACAATTTTTTTAATTAAAAAAATTAATATTAAATGGTAGGATAAAATAAAATAAAAAGTACTAATTGAGTATATAAGTTAATGATATTTTATAAATTATCAAAATAAAAAAATAATTTCATTGATAATAATCAAAACTCTAATATTTATTTATACAAGTGGAAATAAAAGATAATAATAATCTTATAAATATATGTCAACACATGAAATACAAAAAATTAATAAAAATAAAGACAAATTTAAAAATTATTTATTTATAATATAAATTAATTTTAAATTATAATTTACGAAATATTCTATTAATAACAATCAAATTTTATTTATTTATATAAATAATAGAGGATAAGAAAGAGGAGAAACATAAACATACACACATGCATGCACATACATATACACACACTCTTCTATTAATAACAATTAAATTTTATTTACTTATATAGACTATGGAGGATAAGAAAGAGGAGAAACATAGATACACACACATGCATGCGCACGCGTACACATACACACATTTATTGCATATAATATTTTAATAATAATAATAATAAAATATTAAATAACATTAGATTTTGCGATAAATTCATATAAGTATTGTTCCAGTTATAATATTAGTGAATTTTAATAAAAAAACTATAAATATCTATGTTAAAAAATAAATTTTATATATAATATAAAAATGTATTACAAAAATGGAGGATTGAAAATAACAAGAATAAAACAGATATTTTAAAAAGTCAATTAGGATAAAGAGGAGAGAACGTCTACTAGTTAAAATTGAGAGCGGAGTTTGATTTTTAAAATAAAATTGGGAGGTGAAAATGATTTTTAACCCCCTCCCCCCCCCCTCTCTCTCTCTCTCTATATATATATATATATATATATATATAAATAAATAAAATCTAATACCACCATGCTTATGCTGGAAGTTTATCCGGTGAATCATGATTCACGATACCCATCCCTACCAACAACCGAGCCCCATACCCACCCAAATCCTGCACTTGCCAACATCACTAGTTCTTATGCTAAATCTGTGAGAAACCTGGAAGAGTCCAAGAAGGCTCAGGTGACAGTTCATATGAAGACAATGAATATAATCAATGGAGAACCAGTTGTTCGTTGGACGGAAAAAAAGGTAAAAAAATTGAACTTCATGGAAAATCTGCAATATGCAATTATGGGCAAATTTAATAGTGTTTGTGCATCTTTAGATGAAATAAGGAAATTAATTCCCCAGGAATGTGGCATTAAAGGAGAATGCAAAATAGGTTAGTTTAGGCATCGACATGTGCTAATACGATGTCAATTGCCGGAAGACTTTGTTGCTGTAATGTCAAGGAATGCATACTACCTTAGGGCTAAGGATGGAATGGTGCTCCAAATGAGACCTTTAATTTATGATGAAAAGTTTAAATTAGAGGAGGAAACCACACATGCATTGGCTTGGGTGTCTTTCCCCAATCTCCTGCCTACTTTCTTTAGGAGAGATAGGTTATTCATAATTGCATTAGCAGTGGGAAGGCCACTTCAACTGGATATGACGACAATTAACATGACCCGACCTAGTTGTGCGATAGTGAAATTTCAAGTCAATCTTTTAGCCAAATTGCCTAAACATGTAGTCATGGAGATAGCGGAGGGAGGCACTGGAAACATAAAGAGGGAGAAGATAAGAATTAAATATGATTTCTTACCTAAATATTGTGAAACTTGTAAAATGCGAGGACATTCCAATGAGGAATATAGATATTTAGTTCGGCAGTCGGGACCACAACAAACACCTTGCATGAAAGGGAGAAGATAGAGAATACAGAGACAAAAGAGGATAAGCATTCAGTTCACATAGGCAAAAACACTATTAAAAATTTTCCCACAAGGTTCCTGTCAAGTGGTAGAGTGGTGGGGAATCATAAAAAGTGGCTCACAGTAAAATGTAGTAGAATATTTTTCAAGGTAAAGGAGAATGAAATTGCTATAACTAATAGATTTGTAGTATTGGGAGATGATCAAGAAAGTGTAACAACAGAGGAGAAGGAGACAACCCAATAAGAGGTTCATATAGTAGGTAGGGAAGTGGACACATTAACAGGCGTCTCAAAAACAAAGTGTGATGATGGAGAGGTCAGTGATGAACAATCAAGGAGTAAAGAAGAGAACAAGATTGCTTTAGCGGAAGTGGGCATGGAGAAAGCAGAGCCAGTATACACCTTGTCCAAATATCATGATGGAGTTGCAGAAAGAGCAACAGAGGTTGAAGAGAATAAAATGGCATTAGTGGAAGTGGTTAAAGAGGATGCAATTCACTTAAACACTTTGGCTATTTACATACAGGTGCAAGGATAGATTAGTAGAAGATAATTCCAAAGGAGCAACACAAAATTATGAAGAAAACAGTACCAAAACAACAACACAAAAAAATAGTTCAAAGCCACCAAATGAAGTATTGCATGATCTGGTCACACACACGGTAGCAGATTGGAAGAATAGTGAGAAGGACATAGCTATAATAAATGATAAAGATGACAATGCAACAACTAAGAACCTTGGGGCAGAAGAATGTCACAACAAGGAGAAGAAACAGTCTCAAAAAGCAACCAAACACAAAAGAAGTACGAAGAGTAAGGAGACAGGGATAACACAACCAAACAGGATTGTAACAAGGAGTGCTACAAACAAAGCAAGCAGTAAATGCTGATCAAATATTTTATTTGAAATATTAGATCAGTAAGAACTATTCAAGCCTTCTATAGGCGTCAAATGTTAAACAAGCATCAGGAGTTTTTTTGATAGCATTAATGGAGCCATTTCAGCAAGCTAGGTAGATTGAAAAATATAAGAGGAAGCTAGGAATGAAATAGGTAGGGGAAAATATAAATGGAAAGATTTGGTATTTTGTAGATGATAATATAGAGGTGGAAGTGCTAGCAAAAAGTTCTCAACAAGTTTCTTTAAAGTTGAATATTGAGAGTCTAAATATGGAACTGGTGACAACTCTAGTATCTGCTAAGTGTGATGCTAATCAAAGACTAGAGTTGTGGGAAGATATATATCAATTAGCTAACAGAATGACCTTACCATGGATGGTGGGGGGTGATTTCAATACAGTTTTGAATGGGGAAGAAAAGATTGGAGGATTGCCAGTTTATCCCCAAGATGTGAAAGATTTTGCTTTCTGCATCAGCTCTTGTGAATTGGAGGAGATAACATTCAAAGGGAGTCCATTCACATGGTGGAATGGAAGAGAAATAGAAGATTGCATATTTAAAAGGTTAGACAGAATGTTATCTAATTAGGCTTTGCAGGCAATTTATGGGCATATGGAGGTAGAACATCTGGCCAGAATAGGATCAGATCATGCTCCAATGATTCTGTACATTAGGGTTGCAGGATCAAAACATCAAAAAACCATTTAGATTCTTGAAATTCTGGATAGAGCAAGAGCAGTTTTTAGATATAGTGAGGATGCACTGGATTGCAGAAGAAGGCCCTAATCCATTTATCACCTTTAAGAACAAGTTAAAAAAGGAAGGGGGCATTATCTAGGTGGAGCAGGGAAGTATTTGGAGATATATTCAAGCAATTGATTATAAGAGAGGAGATTGTGAGAATCAAGGAGTCACTGTTTGAAGAAGATCCATCTCAGGCAAAAAGAAGCATCCTACAACATGCTCAAGCAGAACTAAAGAAATACTTACACCTTTAAAGAAGAGTATTGGAGACAAAAAGTAGGAATTGACTGGTTTGTAGAGGGACAAAAATACTAGATATTTTCATAATCTATTAAAGGGGAGAAGGAAGAGGCTTTAGATAAAAAAAATTCAGGATAAGGAGGGAAATTGGGTGGATGAAGAGCAGCAGATGATAGTAGAGGCAGTGAAATGGTTCAAGCAGTAGTTCACACAAGGTAATGAGGAAAAAGCTTAATTCAAATCTAATAGAACTCATCCCTAACCTAATTGAGCAGGAGCAAAATGCACTGTTATGCGAAATGCCAACCATTGAAGAGGTGAAAGCTGTAGTTTTTAATCTTAATGGAGAAAGTGCATGTGGTCCAGATGGGTTCACTGGTGTATTCTATCAAGTATGTTGGGATATTATAGGTGTTGATGTATTTAGAATAGTGTACAGTTTCTTTGTGGGGCACACACTACCAAAGGCCATCACCTATACAAATTTAATCCTATTGCCTAAGAAGAACTTGGTACAATACTTCTCAGATCTAAGGCCTATAAGCCTTAGTAATTTTATCAACAAAGTTCTATCAAGGGCACTGTATGATAGGTTGGAAAGACTGTTACCATAGTTAATCTCTACTAATCAGTCAGGTTTTATAAAAGAAAGAAGAATTATAAAAAATATATTGCTTGCACAGGAAATAGTGACTGATATAGTGAAGAGAGGCAAACCAGCAAATGTGATTATGAAGATGAACATGACAAAGGCTTATGATAAGGTGTCATGGAGCTATCGCATCAGAGTCTTGAAAAAGATGGGATTTGCAGAGCATTTCTTGGATATGATATGGAGACTGCTAGCTAACAATTGGTATTTTGTATTATTTAATGGGCAAGTTACATGATTTTTTCATTCTACAAAGGGGTTGAAATAAGATGATCCACTATCCCTAGCTCTGTTCGTATTAACAACAGAAGTACTATCAAGGGCTCTTAATTCACTATTTGATAATCAAAACTATGTGGGGTATAGCATGCCTAAGTGGAGTCAGAATATTAATCACTTGGCATACACAGATGATACCATTATATTTGTATCAACAAAGGAGAAATCATTGAAAGAAATAATGAGAGTTTTAAAGGAATATAAGAAAGTATTTGGTCAATTAATAAACAAAGAGAAGAGTGCAGTGTACATGTACTAGAGAGAAGATCCCAGATTATTGGACAGAGTTGTGGAAATTACAGGTTTCTCAAAGGGACATCTCCCTTTTGTGTATTTACTGTGTCCAATCTTCCACACTAGAAAGAAGAAGGTATACTATAATGAGATAATAAAGAAGGTGAAACAGAAAACCTAGAATTGGAAAGGTAAGCTATTATCTTATGGAGGAAAAGCAATCCTCATAGATAGTGTATTGCAAAGTACACAAGTGTACTTGTTATCAGCAGTGGTGCCAACTAAATATATTATCAATGAAGTACATAAGATGTTTACAAAATTTTCTAGAGTAATAAGGAAGAAGGCAAAAGCAGACATTAGGTGTCTTTGGCTAAATTGTGCATGCCTAAGAAAGAGGGAGGTCTAAGGTTTAGATCCTTACACGATATTTTCAAAGTTTTATTTGCAAAATTATAGTGAAAATTCAGGTCTACTGCTTCTCTATGGGCTAATTTTCTGTGGAATAAATATTGCAAGAAGTTCAAGACAACAATGGTACAGTGGAAAGGAGGTTCATAGATATGGAAGAAGATGCTAGAGGCATGGGATCAGCTTGATGACAAGATTTGGTGGGAGCCAAGGAGTGGTATTGTTGATACTTGGAAGGATAACTAGATAGGACAAGGAGCTCTAAAACATAGTCATCCAGATCTGGTTATAAGTAACAATATTGAAGAAACAGGAGCATTTATTCAGCAAGATAGATGGACAGAGAAAAAATGCAATTGTATCTACCAGATAATATTGTGGAGTATGTTTAAGAGAAGCTGTTATTGACAAAGCATGCAAATCAGCCAGATAAACCATGGTGGATGTTGACTAGCTTTGGAGTTCACTGTCAAAAATGCTTGGGAGATGTGTAGACAAAGGGACCAGGAGAGAGAGATATTCAATAGCATATGGATAAAAGGAGTCCCCTATAAAATCTCTTTTTTTTTGTGTGTGTGGAAGTTGTGGAAGTATAAGCTTCCATTAGATGAAGTGCTAAAAGGAATGAGCGTAAACTTGGTGTCTAGATGCAGATGTTGCCTACATCCACAAGAGGAAACAGTAGATCATCTATTTATCATAGGGGTATTTGCTGCATCTATTTGGCAATATTATGCAAGAGCAGCTGGATATTAGGAGCTTTTGTGCAAGTTCAGTAGACAACTAGAAAGTGGTGAAATGCAAAGGACAATGCAAAGCTTAAACCAATATTCAAAGCTACTCCAGCTATAATATGTTGGCAATTGTGGAAGAGAAGAAACATCATTAAGCATGGAGGGAAGATGAGCAGATGGAAGGTGATACTAGATATTAAAAGTAATCTAGTGAAGTTGGCAAGACTAAAATATCCTTGGATGAGGGATGTCCCATTACAATAGCCTCAACTGATATAGTATTTGGAAGAAGATACATCTTTTATAAAGTATCAGATAGTGAAATAGGAGCAATCTAAGATAGGATGGTATAAGTGTAACACTGATGGAGCTTGTAGAGGTAATCCAGGGGAAAGCTTTGCAGCTTTTAGTGTCAGGGAATGGAATGGAGACCTAATATATGCTAAGGCAAGAAGTTTGCAGATCACTAATAGTATATGTGAAGAAGCAACAATTATTTTAGATGGTATCTAATACTGTATCACACATAATGTGGTATCTATGATATTAGAAACTGACTTATTGACTATGGTGAAAGTAGTGGAGGGGGAGTGAAGTGCCATGGAGGATCAGTATGGTTGTGAACAAAATTAAACATTGGAGGCAAAAGGGGCTAGTGCAGTTCTCCCATATTTTCAGGGAGAAAAATGCACTAGCAAATTTTTTAGCTAACATGATTTTTAATTTTGCAGGCACAACTCAATTTAATACATTCAGGGAATTACCAACACCAGCAAGAAGAATAATTAACATTGACAAGCAGCAGATTTCACAAATAAGACAAAGCATTTGCAATAATAGGGAACCATATTGAAGGATATAGATCAAAATTACATGGGCAGAAAGGAAAGTAAATTAGCAATACAGAACAAAAATCATGCAACAAAAGAAATTAGTTACAACAAAATACCAAGTATCTTGATGTTTTCTTCTATTAATGCTTCTTTTAAATAGTGGTATCAATCTTCTTGAAGGCTCAACATATTGAAAGGAGCATAGTAGGAAAAACATTAACATACTGCTCCAAAGAGAAGGGTACAATAGTAACAGTAACAGGAAGAAGATCAAGAAATACATGTGTCCAATGTATAAATGAGGCTTAGGCCTACTCTAGAGTTGGGTTTGTTTGGAGGTTGATATCAAAGTGTCTGGTGAGAGCTTAGAGACTGCTAAAACTGGTATCATCTCAAGAGATTAGTGACAAGCCTCTACATACAAGAACACAGTATTTGGACAAAAGAAAGAGTGAGCAAGTAAAGCAAGAATGGTTTTACTTTGATTAGGCAAGAAGAAAGAAGTCAATAATAAAGACATCCTGATTCTCTTCGGATTGGAAATCTCGCACAAACAAAAAGCCACAATATTAGGGAACATAGATGAGAAGAGAAAAGAGGAGGGAGAAGCAAATTACCTGACTGATACCAAGCTCTGGTCGCCAATGCCTGCTGGTCGGAGGTCAAGCTGGTAAAATTGACGAGGCTTCTAGAACTAGGGCAAGTATAGTTGCCTTTGTGGATAGCCTCTGTCCGATTAGTACTTTCTATTTTTAGTCTAGTTTTCTTTTCTTTTTCTTTTATTTTTTTGGTCCTCGTTTTGGGCCAAACAATTTATGTTTTTGTTTATTACCTTTATAATAAGTGTGAGCCTTCAAACTATCAAACCAGTGATATTTTTTCCTTTTTTTTTTATTTACTAAGATACGTGTCACTTTCTTTAGAAAAAAACTACGTGTGTGAACAAAACCATTGTTGCCTTTTGCTCCATTCTCTCGCTCTTCTTCTTGCTTTCTCTGCTCTGATCCTTTAATCAGAATTTTCCAGGTGAGCATGCTTTAAATTTTTCTTTTTTTAACCCTTGGTATATAATCTGATACACATGTGTGAACAAAACCTCTGCTGCCTTTTCATCTGCTCCATTCTCTCGCTCTTCTATCGATTTCACCGTTCTGATCCTTTAATCAGACTTTTCAAGGTGAACATGCTTTCAATTCTTCTTCTTCTTCTTCTTCTTCTTCTTCTTCTTCTTCTTCTTCTTCTTCTTCTTCTTCTTCTTCTTCTTCTTCTTCTTCTTTTGCTCTTGGTTATATAATCTCTATTTGTTGGATGAATGCCTGAGATTTGCTGATGTTGGGTGCTTTTAACTTACTCTTCTCCTACCTTTCTCTGTTCTTGCCTCTTTGCTCGACGTTGCTCGCCTCTTTACCCTCAGCTGTGCTTTTAATTCTTCTTTTTTTTTTTTCCTTCTGGGTTATATAATATAAAGGTAAGGATTTGTTGGGTAAAGGTATGACACTTTTAGAAGAAGTTATACATGGGTTAGTGTTTTTGAATTTTGGTGTTAGATAAAAAAAATTAATGTTGTAACTTGTAAGTGAGTGTTGTAGATGATTGGGAAAAAATTAATCTTGCCTTTTCCTAATATTAAAAGAGAATAGAGATTAAACCCAGATATTTTTCTTTTGCTCTTCCCAGATTTGAAAAGAGATATGTTGCTTCTCTTTGTTTTGTAATTTTTGGACGGTGAGTTTATTTCTTTTTTCTCTTTTTTCTTCTCTTTATGTATTTTGTTGCTGCTCTTATGTTGAACCAAGAAAAATTAAATCTGAATCAAGTAGATAAAAATAAAATTGAAAAGGTAAACTGAAAAGAGACCAAATCTAAGATTGAAAACGGAAAGTAAGAAAAAAAAATACATTAGGGAGGAACAAAACTCACCGGAGATAAGAGGAAGAAGAAGATACAGAGAATCACTTGCGTCTAAGGAATAGTAACTTTTCAAGGTTCTCATGAAGTTTCCAGCCATAAGTTCATTTTTTTGCTTCATTATCTTTCATAAAAATCTATAAATAAGTCATAACTAAAAGAAAAACCTCAATTTCAATTTCATCCAAGAACTTAAATCCATGTAGTAGAACATTCTCCCATTTTTCAGGTTAGAAGATGTAAATATGTGAAGAATATGCATCCCCTCAAGAGCCAACAATGAATTCAAAAATCTGCATAACAATTTGAAAAATGGGAAATTAAAGCTGATATAATGAATAAATTAAAATTTTGTACTAATGCCGCTTATCATTATTTCTTTTACTATTTTTGACGTCAGTATTTTCTTTCTTCATATATATCATAACTTTGACTCTTACATTTATTTCAAACTTGTTCTAAAAAATATTTTTTTTTAATCGAGAGTCTATAAAAAATAACCTCTTTCTATTTCACAAAGATAGGAATAAGGTCTGCGTACATTCCACTCTCCCCAAATTCCACTTGTGGGATTATACTGAATATGTTGTCATTGTTATTCTGTACTAAAACATTTTTATTTATTTTTTCAATAAGCAAAAGTGGATGTAGAGTATTAGTACCGCGTTCATCGGATCAACTCAATACTTTCAACACAGAATATAAATTTATATGTAAAATTTTTTGAAAATTATAACAAATAATAGACATGAATCCATAACTTTAAAGAAATAATGAATTTAATGTAAAATTTTTAAATATTAAACTCACAAAATTTAAATTTTGTATCAATCTCCGTCTATAAGTAACATAAGTAAGTAATATTCTAACCTGCATTGAAATGGAAGATTTGCATGGACCAGAAAAAGTGATTTGTTTGAGAAGATAATTCTTGTTGTGATGAACCCCAGAGTGCATAGGTGTATTTGATGAACATGCTTCTTTCCATGCTTTCTCAAATGCCTGAAACATCATTTCACACCATAAGAAACACTACCTAATGTACATGTAGCAATACGTGGTAACTTCTTACACGAAATTAATTTCACAACGTGTGTTTGATACGATCAGAGTCATTTTTTAAAAGAAAATAATATATCTTCGGTAATAATTTTTAATGAATTCTCCAATATTTAAAATTACTTACTTTTGTATCATCTGTATTTCCATCACCCTTAATAGCACGATTGCCAAAAGTTTAATAGAATGTCCAGTTTTTATGGTGTAACGTGCAGTCATGTACAATGTTTTAGAAGGCATTACTTAAGGTTAACTTTTCTTACTTTATATCAGTATGCATGACAGATCAATGGGGCACAAAAATTTAAATCCTCTATTTATGAATGAAAATTCCTATTTATGTGTAATTAATTATACACATCCTAATTCATTGTTTGAAGAATATATTAGCTTTGTTTAATTATCCCATATTTAATTCTTTTTGGTGAATGTTATTTTCTATGATATGATGATAGAATGGAAGAAATGAAATAATATAATACATTAATTATCTAAAAAGACATACTGTGGTCCTGGGAGAGTTGCAATTGAGATGTCCATAATTTATTTCTTCTGTTTCTATGTCAAAATTGAATAGTCTATTTCTTTTAGTATGACCTCTCTACTTTTAGAGTTGTTTTGTGTAAATAATGAAAAGTACCTTAGGCGCCACATACAGTTTGGGCCTAACTAAAGGCAGCATAATGTACCTAGAGGATTTGACAAACATTTGTAAAAATTTATTTTGACAAACATTTATTTGCTGGTACCACAGAGAAGAGAAAATCATCCATCAAACTCATACATACAGATTACCTTTATACTACAGAAAGATCAGCAGATTCTCATAGTAATTAAAGTCTTGAGCATATTCTGATAATAATTAAAGTAGACAAAGTAATTGACTTCAACATCAAACGTAAAAAAGAGTAACTAAATTAAATATAAAAGTGAAGAGACCAGACTAACACTTCGGTTGATTTTCGTTTTCTCATCAACTTAATTTTTTATGTTGTTGTTTTTTGTCCTGATTCAAAACCAGCGCTTTAATTTCACCTTCATCTTTTTAATGGCGGAATTTCAAATATTTGTTTTTCTTGAACAAAGAAACTCGAAATATACTCTGACTGATAAAGGTAAATTCACAATTTTTCCAAGTCTATATGTTTTATCCATACCATGCAAAGAATGTATTGCTGAGATTTCTTCTGTTTCATCGATTTTGTCCGGATCCCACCTTTCTTCCAAAAAAAGAGAAGGAGAAGGATCTTCTTCAGTCCATGCGAAGAATGTATTGCTGATTATATGTTATGATAACTTTGTACATGTGATTTACAAATAAGTTAGACTACCATTACAAATATTTCACGTTTAACACCTAACATCAGATGTTTGACAACAAAAGAAAGCTTCCCATACCCAAACTGAGTAGATAAGTGGACAATCATTCTTTCTTGCCAAAAAATAATAAAAAGAATCTTAGGCACTGCATTTCTTATCACGATATGCCAGCGGACCAAAAAACAACTCTTTTAGAATGACGTGTCAAGCAGACTAATCTGCAAGAGCATCATATTCTTGAAGATGATCCTACTAACCATTCAGACCTGATTGATTCTTCTCCTGAACCACCATTAATCATTCCGGCGCAACCCACTATCTTCGTTAGAGATAAATCGTTGCTTCACCAAACGAACAACTAACTCAGTGTAATAGTGTGTATGAAATAGGCCAATAACAACTCCTTTTTATATACAAACTACAATAATAGAGTTGGTTAATATACATTAACACATACAATATTACAGGATCAACATCTGGAAGACATAATGAACGCTCTAACTTATGTGAAGTTCACCCAACTAGGAGAGGTCTTGTCATACCCCGCCTTGAGGGGGGGTACGACTGGCACCTGGTGCCCTACTAAGATCTGACCTGCTAGACTGTTAAGCCTGGGCGCGTCTGGCGCCTGGCTGGCTCTAACTCAGGTTTCTGGGAACAAAGGGCTATATAACGGCTGTAAATATATCCCCCGGCCCATTGGCCTATCGCCTGCTGTACCTATCTTGGCAGCTAACCAGAAATATAGTAACTTAGGGAAGCCTATACGGGCCGACAAGGCCACCATGCTGTCTAGTTATCTGCTGCTTAATCAAAAAGCACAAAAAGAAGCTACGTGACCGGTGAGGTCACCACTACTGACAACTATGGCCTCACACGACCATCACAGAAGTAAGAAAGAGTAAAGACAACTATACAACTGCACGGCCCCACACGACCGGCTCATCTGACCACAGGGATCTCATACAGAATGCAAGCCTCTAGGAATAGTAATAGAACTGATCGGGACAGGGCCCCGACCTACCCATGCTATATACAACAAAAGGAACTGAACTACACCTCTGAAATTCAGCCTCCGGATGACTGGAGCTGAATACTCAACCGCTGACAGGGAGTTACGTAGAATCACCTGCTCGTCTAGGAGTACCTGCAGGCAAGTAATGCAGCGCCCCACTGGGCGTCAGTACCACTGGTACTGAGTATGTAAAGCAACTGAAATAATATGACTGAAAATAACATCTGAAAGCAATAATATGACTGATGAAGCTGAAGTAGGAGGAATAACTTAACTGTCTGATGATGTAGATCGCACCTGTTCTTACTGATACCGAAGGAAGTAGGAATCATACCTGGAAGCGTATCATTCTACTACCAACCCACTCGCATCTAATATAACATGGCATAGTATATATAACATAACACAGCACATACAAACCTTACCCGGCCCCCATAAGCCGGGAGGTACAATCAACACAGAATCTATGCCCCTACCCCGGTCATCCCATCTACTATAGTGGCTGTAAGCATCCTGCCGGTCCCTGGGTATGCACTTGGGCTCGCTGAGCCCCTGACTATAACTATACCTGAGTCCGAAGGACTCTAAATCAACACCCCGGGCGTACCCGCTCGACGGGGGTGTATAAGGGCCGACCAAGGCACAATATGGGGAAACTGGCATCCCATCTTCGTCCCCTGGCGGGACGGTATGCCACTCCGTAGAGTGACGTATCCTCGTCCTCTGGCGGACGAGTCGATATAGCTATTAACCCTGGGCGGTCAGGGATGCTAGGTAATCCAACCCTAATCAATACAATGGTCTCGACTAATCATGTTGTCTGTGTATCTCATAAGCCAAAACTAATAGGCGTAAGGTATTATATAAATCATATACTGGGCTAATAATAGCAATCTGTAGGTGTCTGATACATGCTGAGACAGGTAAGTATAAATATGAATATAGTTCCCTGTCTAACTGTACTGGGGCAAAGGCTATACAAGCGGGTGTTTCTGCTGAAGGCTATGCTGTTCACTAGGTTTCTGTATTAACATGATTTCCTATTTCTAACATGCTTTCTAAACTATATACAGTTACTATTCTATATATGGAATGCTTTACTGATGCTGTACTACCTTGCGAGGTTTCAGCTAAACACAACAATATCTTGGCAGGGCATTTTATATCACATACTGAATATACTGAGCAATCTTACTTATTTATATTCGAATCTATATCATACGGATAGGTATCGTACACGTTACGGCCCAAAACTGCTCATATTGCACCAATGTTCAAGATAATACAATAATCAATTTCTGAACCTTCTACTGGTCTGTAAATTACTACGCTGCTTCAATGTTACTCAACTTGCCGAGGAAACTTAACTTTACATACCTTATCTTTGAATATTCGTCCGTCGGACGAGGCTCGGCCGGTACTTCTACTTTTTCTCCCAACTGCATTCATAAATACGTCAATCAATACTAAATACAACGTTATTTCAAAAGGCAACGTCACTTTCGATATAGTTTATAGCCTAAACTTAGGCTTATCGAAAGACGGTCGAAAACTCGCTATTTTTCAGCGGCCCAGAAGGGAGAAATATTTACTTCTCAACTAGGAACACATAGACATTAATTTAGAGCAATTCTACTTACTTTAGTTCGGCGGCTCGCCGATTCGTCGGCCGTATTTCGTGAAACTAATTCCGTAGAAATGCTCTCTGCTGCTAAATACCTTGGTATCTAGGATTAATTTGGGTTTGGGCAGCGTTTGGCAGCGTAATCAGATGAAAATATTTAATTTTCCTACGTTTTCTCTCTACTTCTGCGCTATTTTGGAAAATTTATAAGGATTAATAAGTTTCAACCGAAGTGGGGGCTTTATATACTTGGGCCTGGACAAGGGCAACGTGGCACGGAGCCATCGCGGAGGCCTCCCCTCCGTGACACGCTGCCATCGCGGAGGGGCTCTGCCTCGGCTCCTCCCGCGATGGTTCGACGGGTTTCTCGTCCGATCTTTTCCTGGGTCTTTCCCTAGCACGTATGACTTTCAAATATGCTTAACCAACGTGCGAATAGGTCATCTAAGTGCCGGGAATTCTATGGGGTATAACATTCTCCCCCCCTTAGGAACATTCGTCCCCGAATGTATACTGCTGTCTAAAGAACTGTTCACTCTAGTTTCTGGGAAAATTTTGGCAGAGTTTCCCCTGTAATATGGACTATCGCAACGCCCTGAAACGGAGAAAAGTCCAACACAGGCACTGCACACAATATTCTACAATCCACTGGACAACTGAATACCACTTCTTTCTTTATCATTTACAACATACATATCATAAAGTACTGTATAAGCAATGATACGGACATACCTGTCGTCTGACTAGGCCTGAAATAAGTGAGGATATCTGATTTTCATGTCTTCTTCAGCCTCCCACGTCATTTCTTCCCGGTTTCTATTACGCCACAATACCTTGACAGATGCAACGTCTTTAGTTCTCAGCCTGCGAATCTGTCTGTCTAAGATAGCTACGTGAACCTCTTCGTAGGCTAACTCTTCTGTGACCTGAACATCCTGGACTGGAACTACTGTAGAAGGGTCCCCTACGAACCTCCTTAACATAGAAACGTGGAATAATGGATGAACAGATGCTAATTTTGGAGGCAAGTTTAACTCATATGCCACGCGGCCTATTCTTCGCCGAATTTGGTACGGCCCAATGAATCTTGGGCTAAGCTTGCCTTTCTTGCCAAACCTCATTACCCCTTTCATCGGGGACACTTTCAGATATACCCAGTCGTTTACCGAAAATTCTAGATTTCTGCACCGTCTATCTGTGTATGACTTCTGACGACTCTGAGCAGTCAGTAAACGTTCCCGGACAAGCTTTATCTTTTCCTCGGACTGCCGAACGATGTCTGGGCCAACTAATGCTGATTCTCCTGTTTCAAACCAGCCCACCGGTGATCTACATTTTCGCCCGTACAATGCCTCGAAAGGCGCCATCTGAATAACTGAATGGTAGCTGTTATTATAAGCAAATTCGATTAACGAAAGATGTTCATCCCAGCTACCCCCAAAATCTAACACACACGCTCGTAGCATATCTTCGAGCATCTGAATTGTACGTTCAACTTGCCCGTCTGTCTGAGGATGGAATGCTGTGCTCAAATTAATCTGCGTCCCCAGACCTTTCTGAAATGACTGCCAGAATCTAGCTGTAAACTGTGCCCCTCTGTCTGAAATGATAGATGCCGGCACTCCATGTAATCTAACTACTTCTCTGATATATAATTCGGCATAATCCTCCGCTGAGAAGGTAGTCCTTACTGGCAGGAAATGAGCTGATTTGGTCAGCCTATCAACTATTACCCAAATGGAATCATTTCTGCGTCTCGTACGGGGTAACCCTGTTACAAAGTCCATATTTATTGCTTCCCATTTCCACATAGGTATTGATATCTCTTGAGTCAAACCACCTGGTTTCTGGTGCTCTGCTTTCACCTGCTGACAATTAGCACATCTAAATACGAATTCGGCTATTTCAGTTTTCATACCTGGCCACCAGTAGATGTCTCTGATGTTGTGGTACATTTTTGTCGCCCCTGGATGGAGGGAATAGCGAGCGTAATGTACCTCGTGCATAATCTGCCCACGAAGGCCTGAGACGTTCGGGACACAAAGGCGGCCCTTACAGCGTAGCACACCATCCTCGGTTGTCTGAAAATCTGGCTCCTTACCCTTCTGAACTCTATCTCTGAGCTGGACTAAATCGGGATCCTCATACTGTCGTTCTTTTACCTCTGCAACTAACGATGATACTGCAGAATTCTGAATTACGGCCCCATTATCTCCTGTTTCCATTACTCGCACGGCTAGCCCAGCTAACTGATGAATTTCTTTAGCTAACTTCTGCTTCTCAGGTCGCAAATACGCTAAACTCCCCATTGACTTACGGCTCAGGGCATCTGCTACAACATTAGCTTTTCCGGGGTGGTATAGAATATTCACATCATAGTCTTTTAACAACTCCAACCAACGGCGTTGCCGCAGATTCAACTCCCTCTGAGTGAAAATGTACTGCAAGCTCTTATGATCTGTATAAATATCAACATGAACTCCGTACAGATAATGCCTCCACATCTTCAAGGCATGAATTACTGCGGCCAATTCTAGGTCATGGGTAGGGTAATTTTTTTCGTGTTTCCTCAGCTGTCTGAAAGCATATGCAATTACTCTACCATACTGCATCAACACACAGCCCAGCCCGACACCTGACGCGTCACAATAAACTGAATACCCTTCTGTGCCCTCCGGCAGTGCTAGTACTGGGGCGGAGGTTAACCTGTCTTTCAGTTCCTGGAAACTCTGCTCACATGCCTCCGTCCACTGAAACTTGGCTGCTTTCTGTGTCAATTTAGTTAAAGGTGCTGCAATGGTTGAGAACCCTTCAACGAACCTCCGATAGTATCCTGCCAACCCCAGAAAGCTATGAACTTCAGTCGGGGTGGTAGGCCTGGGCCATGACTTAACTGCTTCTATCTTCTGCTTGTCTACCTGTATACCAGCATCTGAGACAATATGCCCTAAAAAGGCTACTGAGTTAAGCCAAAATTCACACTTCGAAAATTTTGCGTACAACTGGCGGTCCCTGAGAATCTGGAGCACTGTCCGCAAATGAGTCCGGTGATCTGCTTCGGAGCGAGAATACACCAGAATATCATCAATGAATACTATCACGAACAAGTCCAAGAAGGGTCTGAAAATACTGTTCATCAGGTCCATAAAAACTGCTGGGGCATTTGTTAGCCCGAAGGACATAACCAAAAATTCAAAATGTCCATATCGGGTCCTGAATGCTGTCTTAGGGATATCCCTTTCACGTACTCGGACCTGGTGATATCTGGACCGCAAGTCAATCTTAGAAAAGTATCTGGCTCCCTGTAACTGATCAAATAGGTCATCAATCCTAGGAAGCGGATACTTATTCTTTACTGTAACTTTATTGAGCTGCCGATAGTCTATGCACATTCGGAGCGAGCCATCTTTCTTTCTCACGAACAAGACTGGCGCACCCCACGGGGAAGTACTCGGCCTGATAAAACCTTTATCTAACAAGTCTTTCAGCTGCTCCTTTAATTCTCTGAGTTCTGCAGGAGCCATACGATAAGGAGGTATTGATATTGGCTGAGTGCCTGGTAGCAAGTCAATAGCGAAGTCTATTTCCCTTTCTGGGGGAATACCAGGTAACTCATCAGGAAATACATCTGGGAATTCATTTACCACTGGGACAGACTGGAGTGTCGGAGATTCTGCTTGGACATCCTGAACTCTGACAATATGGTAAATACATCCCTTAGATATCAACTTTCTCGCCCGAAGGTAGAAAATAAACCTACCTTTTGGCGTCACGGTGCTGCCCTTCCATTCCCGTACTGCCTCCCCCGGGAAGTGGAATCGGACTGTTTTGGTCCAACATTCAACATTAGCAAAACATGGCACTAACCAATCCATACCCATTATGGCATCGAAATCTATCATCTCTAACTCGACCAGATCTACTGTGGTCTGACGATCAGCAACCTCTACTGTACACCCGCGGTAAATTCGGCTAGCTGTGATAGAGTCACCGACGGGCGTAGATACTAAGAAGGGCTGCTGTAATGATTCTGGTACAATACTAAGCTTCCGTGCCACAAATGGAGTAATATAGGACAAAGTAGACCCCGGATCAATTAGCACATAAGCAGGGTGTGAGCAGATAGTTAGCATACCTGTCACAACATCAGGCGATGCCTCTGAATCTTGCCTCCCTGGTAAGGCATATGTGCGGCTTGGACCCGCACCTGTACTAGAGGCCCCTGATCTGCCTCGACCCCTGCCTGCTGAAACTAGGGGCTTGCGCCCAGTCGAGGATGCTGTAGCTCGTGATCCTGTTGATGCCCTATCCTGTCTGTCCCGGTCCTCACGACCTCTGGCTGGGCAATCTCTCATCAAATGGCCTTCTTGGCCACAAATATAGCATGCGGTGGAACCATACCTGCATGCTCCAGAATGGCGTCGACTGCATATAGGACAAAGTGGTAGGGTATACCTACTCTGCTCCGCCCTCCTCTGTGACGGTGAGTCTGCCGTCTGCGAACCTCTACCAGCCTCTAACTGCCCCCTGCGGTTGGATATACCTCCCTGTGACTGTGGCGGAGGCAGGGGCCTGGGCGGCCTGTCTGACAATCGTGGCCTGGGTCCTCCCCGGGCCTCTCTTTGTAACTCAGTTGGCCTATCCCGGCGACGCTGCTCCTGATTAACCCTTCTGATTTCCCGATGTCGCTGTCTGATGCCCTCAATATTCTGGGCAAATGCCTGGATTCGGGAAATATCCATATCTTCTCGCAGTGTGGCCGTGATACATGTCTCGACATACTCTGGATTCAACCCCATAATAAAATGGTGCACTCTGGATGCCATGGTATCCACGAAAGCCGGTGCATATCGAGCCAAGGAGTCAAACCGCAAGGAATATTCCCGAACACTCATGGCCCCCTATTCCAGATGTAGGAACTGGTCTACCCGGGCCTGTCGGATCTCCCGCGGCAAATAGTGATCCAGAAAGGCTCCTGAAAAGCTGGACCAGGTAGGAGGGGAAACATCTCTCCCTCGGGACCTCTCCCAGCTTTCATACCATAACACCGCAATATCTTGCAACCGAAATGCGGCCAATTCAACTGACTCAGTATGTGTAGCATGCATAACCCTGAAGATTCTCTGCATCTGATCCAGAAAATCCTGGGGGTCCTCGGTGCGGTCCGTGCCTGTAAACTGTGGGGGATTCAAGGCTAAGAACTCTCGGACCCTCGAACTACCGGGCCCTCCTGATGCTTCTGCAACTGTGGATGGCATTTGCTGCCGCTGAGCAGCCATCACCTGTGCTATCATAACTACAGCACTCCTAACTTCCTGATCGGAAGGCATCGGTATAGGGACTGCTGAAGATACTGTCGCTCCAAACGGCTCCTGACGTGGTGGAGACTGCTGAGGAGGCTGAGATGAAGCCTCTGTAGGGCCCTCTGATCGGGTTGCCTCCAAATGAGGGGGAGGCATCCTGCTGGTGCCTTCCCCTGCTGCAATGTCTAAGCTCCGACCTGTGACGGGATGGCGCTGGTCTGACATTATCTGTAGCCAAAGAATATGATAAGATTTTTGGAATTCAACCCTATACTGTACAGCTCTATAACACGACTGAATCAGAATAAAAGACAACCATCCTATCATGCCTTGCAGCCTCCTACCCATAGTATGTGGTGCACAACACATCCATGGACAGGACTCTACTTAGCACGGCTTGCAGACTCCCTGGGATACGACCTGCTCTGATACCAAGTTTGTCACACCCCGCCTTGAGGGGGGGTACGACTGGCACCTGGTGCCCTACTAAGATCTGACCTGCTAGACTGTTAAGCCTGGGCGCGTCTTGCGCCTGGCTGGCTCTAACTCAGGTTTCTGGGAACAAAGGGCTATATAACGGCTGTAAATATAGCCCCCGGCCCATTGGCCTATCGCCTGCTGTACCTGTCTTGGCAGCTAACCAGAAATATAGTAACTTAGGGAAGCCTATACGGGCCGACAAGGCCACCATGCTGTCTAGTTATCTGCTGCTTAATCAAAAAGCACAAAAAGAAGCTACGTGACCGGCGAGGTCACCACTACTAACAACTATGGCCTCACACGACCATCACAGAAGTAAGAAAGAGTAAAGACAACTATACAACTACACGGCCCCACACGACCGGCTCATCTGACCACAGGGATCTCATACAGAATGCAAGCCTCTAGGAATAGTAATAGAACTGATCGGGACAGGGCCCCGACCTACCCATGCTATATACAACAAAAGGAGCTGAACTACACCTCTGAAATTCAGCCTCCGGATGACTGGAGCTGAATACTCAACCGCTGACAGGGAGTTACGTAGAATCACCTGCTCGTCTAGGAGTACCTGCAGGCAAGTAATGCAGCGCCCCACTGGGCGTCAGTACCACTGGTACTGAGTATGTAAAGCAACTGAAATAATATGACTGAAAATAACATCTGAAAGCAATAATATGACTGATGAAGCTGAAGTAGGAGGAATAACTTAACTGTCTGATGATGTAGATCGCACCTGTTCTTACTGATACCGAAGGAAGTAGGAATCATACCTGGAAGCGTATCATTCTACTACCAACCCACTCGTGTCTAATATAACATGGCATAGTATACATAACATAACACAGCACATACAAACCTTACCCGGCCCCCACAAGCCGGGAGGTACAATCAACACAAAATCTATGCCCCTACCCCGGTCATCCCATCTCCTATAGTGGCTGTAAGCATCCTGCCGGTCCCTGGGTATGCACTTGGGCTCGCTGAGCCCCTGACTATAACTGTACCTGAGTCCGAAGGACTCTAAATCAACACCCCGGGCGTACCCGCTCGACGGGGGTGTATAAGGGCCGACCAAGGCACAATATGGGGAAACTGGCATCCCATCTTCGTCCCCTGGCGGGACGGCATGCCACTCCGTAGAGTGACATATCCTCGTTCTTTGGCGGACGAGTCGATACAGCTATTAACCTTGGGCGGTCAGGGATGCTAGGTAATCCAACCCCAATCAATACAATGGTCTCGACTAATCATGCTGTCTGTGTATCTCATAAGCCAAAACTAATAGGCGTAAGGTATTATATAAATCATATACTGGGCTAATAATAGAAATCTGTAGGTGTCTGATACATGCTGAGACAGGTAAGTATAAATATGAATATAGTTCCCTGTCTAACTGTACTAGGGCAGAGGCTATACAAGCGGGTGTTTCTGCTGAAGGCTATGCTGTTCACTAGGTTTCTGTATTAACATGATTTCCTATTTCTAACATGCTTTCTAAACTATATACAGTTACTATTCTATATCTGGAATGCTTTACTGATGCTGTACTACCTTGCGAGGTTTCAGCTAAACACAAAAATATCTTGGCAGGGCATTTTATATCACATACTGAATATACTGAGCAATCTTACTCATTTATATTCGAATCTATATCATACGGATAGGTATCGTACACGTTACGACCCAAAACTGCTCATATTGCACCAATGTTCAAGATAATACAATAATCAATTTCTGAACCTTCTACTGGTCTGTAAATTACTACACTGCTTCAATGTTACTCAACTTGCCGAGGAAACTTAACTTTACATACCTTATCTTTGAATATTCGTCCGTCGGATGAGGCTCGACTGGTACTTCTACTGTTTTCTCCCAACTGCATTCATAAATACGTCAATCAATACTAAATACAACGTTATTTCAAAAGGCAATGTCACTTTCGATATAGTTTATAGCCTAAACTTAGGCTTATCGAAAGACGGTCGAAAACTCGCTATTTTTCAGCGGCCCAGAAGGGAGAAATATTTACTTCTCAACTAGGAACACATAGACATTAATTTAGAGCAATTCTACTTACTTTAGTTCGGCGGTTCGCCAATTCGTCGGCCGTATTTCGTGAAACTAATTCCGTAAAAATGCTCTCTGCTGCTAAATACCTTGGTTTCTAGGATTAATTTGGGTTTGGGCAGCGTTTGGCAGCGTAATCGGATGAAAATATTTAATTTTCCTACGTTTTCTCTCTGCTTCTGCGCTATTCTGGAAAATTTATAAGGATTAATAAGTTTCAACCGAAGTGGGGGCTTTATATACTTGGGCCTGGACAAGGGCAACGTGGCACGGAGCCATCGCGGAGGCCTCCCCTCCGTGACACGCTGCCATCGCGGAGGGGCTCTGGCTCGGCTCCTCCCGCGATGGTTCGACGGGTTTCTCGTCCGATCTTTTCCCGGGCCTTTCCCTAGCACGTATGGCTTTCAAATATGCTTAACCAACGTGTGAATAGGTCATCTAAGCGCCGGGAATTCTACGGGGTATAACAGGTCTATTTCCATTGTATTACAACAAATTTTTCCTATCTTTCTACATTTAGCTTCTACTAAACTATCTACCATTTCATATGTAGCAAATCAACACAGATGACCTGTTGGAATATGAACCAACTATCCTATACTCCTTCTGTTTTAAAGAAAGTTCCAAATTATAAATATTGCGTAACCACGAGATTTTAATTTGAACCTCCAAACTTTTGTTGTAGTAATGGTTCAGTAAAATTAGTTTCCCACCAAATGCCTTTCGAGTTAAGAGTGCTTTACTTTAGTGTCATGCCCCAAGTTTACACCCTGGACGGTACACGGTACTTGAAGCCACAAGTGACCCCAAGTCAACCTCTGGTCTATCATACACTGACATTCTGAGTAACATAAAATACATACAATGAAAATGTAAGGCAAAATATAAATACTTGAAAATATTAGAATAAGGCTACATGTTTAGAAAATTCAATCTAAGTCTGAAAAATAAATCTACGTCTGAAAGCCACTAAGACTGATAAGCTGCTAGGACAAACCCCCAGCTAACTTCAAGTCTACATAAAAAGGAAGAAAAGTATAACTGAAGTCATAAATCGCCATCCTCGAAAGATGAGGACTCACCAACTGGAATAGCTGAGATCTCCGGTGAGCTGAAGGCTAACGAAATTGAGGTTGAGATCCTGCAGCTGTATCATAAAATGATATAGCATAAAAGTATGTAGTAGTACTTTAAATATACTGAGTAAGTGAGAGGAACATAACACGATAGAATAAAAAAAAGAAAATGCTGAACTGAAAAGACATGCAATGACCAAATAAAACAACTGAACTGAATAACTGAAATAACTGAGGTGGTCTGATAGACCCGTATGATGGTCAAAGCATGTTCTAAGTCTGGAATACTGATCTGAGCTGAACTAGACTAAGACTAGACTAAACTGATTAGTGGGAGAGTCTATAACCGACATGTAACCACGTGAGCTAGACGTGGAGTCCGATGTATACACCCCACCGGTAGGATCCAATATACCTTGCTAGGGTATAAAGGCATGAACTGGGTGATGACAAAAGTCTGGAACTAATCAGGCTAATAAATACTGCAACCTATGCTGGCAATGTAGTTCTGGGAACCTGGGTGCGCTGGAACCCCGGTCCGCTTGATGGTAAGTCCTACTCCCATAGGATAATTCTAGACTGAATACTAAGCTGATAGCTCAAAACTAGGACCAAAGACTAGTCAGGGATACATATTTGAAAGTACCCTGAGAGTCTTATTGAATCGATTCTGAAACTGGGTTTTAGACTGGTCAGAGCTGCTTATCTAGAAGTGTCGTAACCGTCTAAGAACAAACTGTAATCTGAAATGGGGTCTTAAGGATAGTCAGAGCTATATATCTAAAGTGTCATGACCGCCTAGTGGACTAATGAACTGAATTCTGAATCTGATTCTAATAACTGGGAGGTAATACTGACACCTCGAGAAATTCTGTAGTCAAACTAATCAGCTGAAATTTCTGACAGACATTGAGTATTCTCACATTTTAACTAAAGCTAGGCAACCATGTATCTGACTGAGAATTTAGCATATAAAATATTATGGGAATTCACCACACTGATATAATCAAGAAAATCTCAAGGTTAATCACTTTAGCAAGATTCTAGTCTTTTCTGCTCTCAATTACTAGGGCTAAGCTCAATGTACAGGGATAAGCATCAATACTTTCACTAACTGGTGAAAATAGCCATAATTAATATAAGATAATAATTCCACATGGATTAAACGAAGCATTACCAAGAATTTCTTAACATTCAAAAATTTGCAGGGTTAGAATTCACTGTTACGGGAATAACATCAATTTAATCATGAACTGATATAAATCATGTCTAAAATAATCATGTATATCATTCTATGTGAATTCAAAGAAAACTGACATATATTCTCTTCACATTCGAAAGCTTAGGGCTAGGATTTATAGAGAAACTATAGAAGGGTTTTGGGGGACACAAGGGAAGAACTATCCCCTTGTTGAATTCCCACATACCTGATAAAGAAATCCGATGAAATTCCTTGAGAATCTAAGGAGAAGTAGGCTGCCCTAGTTCTTGCTCTGAGAGTACCTGAGAGAATTCTACTATCTGTTTTCTGAAAGTTTGAGTGGGGAATAAGGAAAGAAACCGTTTAACCCCACTATTACGTATGAAATTATGACTAAAATGACATAGTTTAAAGTTTAGGAGGGTAGGAAATTACTAAAAGACCCTTGAAAATTCACAGCGAAAAACTGAGTGTCAGTCCCCACGGGTGACCTAACAGGTCGTGGTCACCTCTCGTGGACCACACTGTCTAAAGGTCCTGGAGTCCCCACGGGTGACACCACGACTCATGGTGTCCCAAATGAGTCGTGGTGAGGACCCATTGGGTAGACTCCATACCTCCCCTAATTCCTGACCAAGGCCTGAACACGAGACACCTAATGACTCATGGTATCGGACCATGACTCGTGGTAACAACTCATTAGGTGCATGGCCTAACATTCCCCGGTTACAAATTATCCTTGACCACAGATCATCTCACAACTCGTGGTGGTTGATCACGACTTGTATTCACACCCAATGCACCAAAATTCTACTTAAGTTCCTAAGCCTCACCATGAGTCACTTAACGACTCGTGGTCTCTCCCCACGGGTCACAGAGCGACTCGTTCTATGACCTGGTACAGATTTTCCAAATTTCCCTAATTTAAGTCTTGGGTCTAGTCTTTGACTTTCTGGGGCATTACATTTGGTGTTAGTGATGAATCCAATCATTTTCATACTTACATAAGGACATACAATAATATATTTGCAATTACTTCACTTGGAGTAAAATACAATAACAAGTTAGCAAAGGGAACTCAAGGCATATATATATTTAAAGTTCAAGGACAAATATATCATTTTATACATAACCTTGTCCCTACCAATAATGAACGGAGAAACTTACAGATTTAGTTTTATGACAATGAGGATGATGTGGTTACGAAAATGGTCTTCTCAGAAAATCTTAGCACATCTGTTATTGCCAAACTGCTTGACATTCTTCGAATTAATCCGTACTCTATATTTATGAAATATTTGACATGCATTCCAATCCTATCTAATTTCTATATCGCACTTAAATGTCATTCTGAGTTGGATCAACGTACATACAATTTACCTCGTGTTTTAGAAGTTGCTGCTATATGGGTTGACGACGAATCAAACAACACCACCTCTACACCACATATACGAATTTACACCAACTACAATAGTAGCCAATTGATGCATTATTATTATGGTTGTTATGATCCATTATAATATTCTTTGTTGTTTCCTTATGAACAAAATGGCTGGCACTGTGGCATTCAAAAAATCCTACAGAAACATTGCTCTCCTAGAAATCGTTCTCCATATAATCATGATCAACTTCCCCTGTATTCAATTGGTGTTTAATTATGGACTTCTAAATGTTGAGGAACAAATTTTGCAAAAAGAAAGACAAAAGAGAAACACAGTGTCATACCGTGAGTATTACTGCTACAATCTTCAGATAAGAGATGATGAAGAAAATGCAACTTTACATTCTGAAATATTATTTCAGAAATATTGTGTAGAAAGATTTATAAAACTCGAAACATAATGGTTAGACTTTTTATTGTTCAATCAAGATTTATTTAGGCTTGAGGTGTTAGCAGGACTTATGGATCTTCTAAGACAAGGAGAAAGGGATGCTTTGAATATTTGCATAAAAACATTTCTTCCTGCTAGCTTTACTGGAGGTCCAAGAGATATGCAACGTCGATATATGGATACGATTGCATTAGTGCAATACTTTGAAAAACTTGATATCTTCTTAACAATGACATGTAATCCTTCATGGCCAGAAATACAATCTTTCTTACTACAAACTGATGAAGTACAAAATAGGACAGATTTAATAAGCCGAATATTTAAAAAAAATTGAAGAATTGAAATCAGATTAGTTAAAAAAGGCATATTTAGAAAAGTTGCGGCTTTTATGTTTACCGTAGAGTTCCAAAAATTAGGTCTTCCTCATGCTCATTTTCTTATCATACTTGCGAATGAGCACAAATTGCTCATGCCCGAGGCTTATCATAGAGTTATTTGTGCAGAAATACCAGACCCTAATACAAATGGTTATTTACATTCTTTAGTTATTAAGCATATAATGCATGGTCCCCGCAAGACTTTAAATCATAAAAGTCCTTGCATGAAAAAAAAGAGGATTATAGACTACACGACCTAGATATTTGTCTTAAACTTAACTGTACTCCTACGAATGAAACAGGTTGTCTAACGTATTTCACTTAAGTAAGTAAATGTTGTATGTAAAGAAGACAATGATTTTAGCGTACCCGACTCAAAAGGCGAAAAACCACGACCTATATTCCATAGGATTTTCTCCAACTTCACTAACTTCAAAGAGCCTCTTCAAATAGCAGATTACAACTCTTGTAACCTAAATGAATTATAAACTCTAATTTCTAACTGCTTACACTCCTTTCCAGGAATGTATTCCCAACTGTCTTCCTAGTATACTCTACTTGAAGACAAATTCTCCTTATCCAGTTTATAGCTCACTGAATTAGGAGTACATCAATTATAAGTCAATGACCAACGTCTAGTACAAGATTGCTAACACTAGCCTATCACTTTACTAGAACAAGTTCGTCAATAGAGTTCTTCACACTTACATTGTTCCAAAACCCCATGCTTTTGCAGTATTCTCTTTTCTCTCTTTGTAAGTGCGCAAGTGGCTTTGAGAAGTCACACTTCTATATGTGCAACTTTTCAAAGAGTTCTTTTCTCTTCCAATCTCTTTTTGGTTATAACCTTTGCCCGCCGTAGAGGTTCACTCCAAGTAGGAGTCCTTCTTCAAGTCAATCTCTTTTATTTCTTTTGCATTGCATTCAAATTACAACTCTTTCAATTTTACCATGTGTTTATTTTACTAAGTTTGTTTGATTCGACTTATCCAGTCCTTGATTCACGCATCTTTGTCTCTTGATATTTCTAGCTTTCTTAAACAATGTATTTGGCACTCTATTGGAACAACTTTATTCACCTATTTCATCAATATTTTGTCAATCATCAAAACTTCATATGACCCAACAAATTCTCCTTTTTTGATAATGACAAACTCAATATTATTTAAGCACTCAGCTGACTTTACTTGTAGACAAAAACCACTTGATTGAAACAGGTTAGTCAATTGGGTTATAAAGATTACACTGCCTATGATATTCATATTCTTCTCCTTTTGGCATCATTGAAAAGCTAACTCAAACTAGATACAGGCCAAATAAGGTAGTTAAATATTCTATTGCCACTGGGGCAATCCCTAAGACAATAAGGATAAACTTTTCTTGACACGGTAAAGTATTAAAAAATGCTAGAGATATCAGCCGATTTATGCAAAAACAAATATTTCATTCATAGAAAAAGATGGTTCTACATCACAAAAAACACAATACTGAAGCTAAAACAACTAAACCTGAGATTTAGAACAGCAAAAACTAGGGATAAGCACGAAAGGGGACTAGGATGGAGGAACTGTTGGAAGCAACTGGGACAACCTATGAATAGCTTCAGCATTCGCAACCCTTTTTGAGTCTAGGGTAGCCTGTAACTCATTAACTCTGTCCTGAAGAGCATCTTTCTCCTGAGCATGAGCAGCCTCCAGTTCAGCTGTCTTCTCAGTTGAAGCAATTCACATCCTCTGAAAAGGTGTGTCTCCTCTTCTCATCGAAGAAGGTTGATCAACATGTTTCACTTCCCCAAGCACATCTTTTTTTATCTGAAAGGTCCACACTTGAACAAGGATAGAGTAGTCCTTAAACACTTGAGATAACTAGAAGGCGTAGGGAAGGGCATGTCCCTTGTCATCCTCAATGAGCAGATGCTGCATGTGCTTGATCATGAAGCTGGGCAAATCAGTCTTGACTTTAGTGTGGAGAAGCTCCATTAAGGTAAGATTAAGATAATTTGTCTCAGTCCTTCTTTCCTTTCTTGGAATGAGAATTTTATGAACTACATCAAAGTAAAACTGACGGAGAGGGGACATTTCCTTCTTTTGAACATGTCGATGCTAAGTAAAGGATGGTTGTCCAGAGAACTTTCTGAAAATATCACAAGCAGAGGGCAAGTTATCAGTGATAGCCATTCGAATTTAACGTAATGATCCCACCCACCACTGGGAATACCCAAGATCCTCGCCATATCTTTAGCCACCAGATGGATGGACACACCCCTAATAGTAGAAGAGAAAAGCAAACCATTTGCGACCCCTCATGCATAAAACTCAATAACTTCAGGCCTACCAAACTTCCTCTACAAATCCCCTTGAAGAAACAAAGACGTCCAACCATGTACTTCCAATATTTCAAGTAATGTGACCATATTTGGGCCACCGAAATATGTCACTACTCTACCCCTAAGAATGGCACATTTTTGAAAGTAGAGTAGATGAGTGTTGGACATCAGATAAGCCAGAAGTGTCAATCCATTCAGACACATCATCATCAGTATCCTCTGAATCAGTACCCTAGGAAGGACCAAGTCGAGATACCCATTTTGACGATCTAGTTTTAGCAGTTGATAGAGAAGGGTCCTTCGAAGTAGGTGTGGAAGAAGGTTTTGGAGAGGGTTTTGAGGGTGGTTTAGGAGAGGGTTTTGAAGAGGTATTTGGTAGGGTTCTGTGAGGTAGATTTAGCAGAAGGAGGTGATTTTTATGGCTCAAGATAGGAGAATTTTGGAATGGTCTTCTTGATCACTTTCGATTTGCAAACCGTTTTGAGCAGTAAATCCTTCATAAGGAGGATTTCTTTTGAGAGGAAGGGGTAGAAGAGGATTTTTTTGCTTCTTTCTCTTTTGAAGAGCCTACTTAAGATTGATGTCCTCTTGTCTTTTTCTTGTCCTTGTGAGAGAAACTCTGATTGAACCAGTAGAGGAAGGTGTTTCATGATCGGGTTCCTCATCAGGGATAACAACAGGGGACCTAAACTTCTTTCTCAACCAAGATTGGACCTATTTAGGAATCAAGTCTGCAATTAGTATCCCTTCATTAGTAGCAATTTGAAGAGGGACAATGTCGCAAACTCCTTGAGAAGAACTAGACTCAAATGGCCGAATGGATGAAGAAAAATAGAACTAGGTTTTGAATGCATTCCAAGTAGAAAAGTCAAACAACTTAAATGGAATATGGGAAGGAATGATTTGAGATGGAATTTCAGAGGGATGTATCACCAATTCACGAGATGTAGAAATATTTTCAAAAGAAATGGTGGAAATGTTGCTTGAAGAAGAGGCAGAAGTCATGGTGAAAAGTTACCAAGAATAAGAAGTCAAGAATTTTGAAGGAGAAGATTATAATGATTTACTGTAAGCTTATCCAACTGTCTTCTTATAAGATAGAGATGAGAGATGAATCATGCGATGTGATGTGACCAATATGAAGAGATGTGATTGATGATGGAATGGTGGTTTCAGCCTTATGGGAGAGAAAATGTAATGACAATTTTTAGGAATAATGAGGGGATGAAACAATCAGGCCTAGCTATTTCACATAAATAGTAAAACATCAATTGAGAGAGAACGTACCTGATGACCATAAATTAATACCCACAAGTGCTGATATCAAATGAATTACTATATAATTTAATACACAACTATGTCAGAATAAATTAAAACCCTAGAATTGGGACACACAATTAAATGTGCAAGACTAGAATTAATAACTTATTTAGCCAGTAAAACATGCGAAGTGCATAATCTAGCCAATCATTGAAGGAGGCCTATGCAATCTTAATCATCCCCAAGTGTAACCTGTTCCTTTCAAAGTGTTCCCTACTTAAAGCTTTGGTAAATATATCAGCAATTTGCTCTTTAGTAGAATAAAACATAATTGAAATATGATCTTTCTCAACATTATCTCTAAGAAAATGATGTCGTATGTCATGTTCAGTCCTTTTATGTTGAAAAGGATTTTTGGCAATATTTATGGCACTAGTATAGTCACAAAATTGGAACACAACCAACATCAATGCCAAAATCCATCAGTTGTTTCTTGATCCATAATAACCGGGCACAACATAAACCAGCCGACACATATTCAGCCTTGGCAGTAGATAGAGATACTGAATTTTGCTTCTTCATGGACCAGGATATCAAACATGGTCAAATAAAGTAAGACATCCCTTAGTACTTTTCCTGTCAACCAAATATCCTGCATAATCGACATCTGTGTAACTCACAAAGGAAAAATTTCTCCCTTTAGGATACCATAACCCCAAATTAGTTGTTCCCTTCAAGTATCTCAAAATTCTCTTGATAGCCTTGAGATGAGATTCTTTAGGATTTGCTTGAAATCTAGCAAACAAACCAACACTGAAAATAATATCAGGTCTACTTGCAGTGAGATATAAGACTGAACCAATCATACCTCTGTAAAGCTTCTACTCTATGAACGAACCTATTTCATCAAGGTCCAATTTAGTGGCAGCGGCAATAGGAGTATCAATCTCCTTTAGCAACCTCCATATTGAATCTTTGGAGCAGCTCCTTCACATACTTCTACTGATGGATCAAAATTCCAGTGAGAGTTTGCTTAATTTGCAATCCAAGAAAAAAAAATTAATTCTTCCATCATGCTCATTTCAAATTCTCCATTTTTTATCCTAGAAAACTCTTGAGTCATGAGGCTATTGGTCGATCCAAATATGATGTCATCCACATATACCTGCACAATCAATAAATCCTGTCCTTTTATTTTCAAGAAAAGTGTATTGTCAATTTTTCCTCTTGTGTGCCCATGCTGCAACAAGAACTTTGAAACCTTTCATACCAAGCTCTTGGAGCTTGCTTCAAACCATACAAGGCTTTGTCTAATTTGTAAATATGATCAGGAAATTCAAAACTCTCAAAACCTGGTGGTTGCTTCACATATACTTCCTCTTTTAAATATCCATTAAACAAGGCACTCTTTACATCCATTTGATAAAGGGTGAATTCTTTGAAAGCTACAAAGTTTATAAGTAATCCGAGTGCTTCAAGTCTTGCAACAGGAGCAAATGTTTCATCATAGTCAATGTTTTCTTCTTGATTGTAGCCTTGAAATAGCCATGATTTTACGGCACTTTTGACGGTTAAAACCAAGAAACTATGTACATTCCGGGTATGTTTATGTAGATATGATGTGTTTGTGTTGAATATTGCAGGAAAACAGGTTCGAAACTAGAAATAGGCAAAGTAAGGCAGAAAAGGGTTGAAGTGCAGGGGACAACCATTTAGGTGAACCTAACTTACCGATATTGCATGTTAAACACCAGAATAGATCACTAGTGTAAAAGCCTTGTAGTTATGAAGTCTTGGGGAACACAATCCTAGTTAATTTGTTGATTGAGTGCGAACCAAAATTGATTTAACCATCTAGTAGTCTTTACCCTTGTTTATTATTTTATTTCTTTCCCCCCTTAGGAAATAAGTAATTTGATAGTAATAGCCATTCACATTAACTTAAGTTCTTTCCATATTCCCTGCAGGATCGACCTCAACCTTTGTTAGGTTCTATATTTGACATCGACCACTTTATATCTCAATTGCAAGGTGTAATTTGAGCGACATCAAATTTTGGCATCGTTACCGGGGAGTACGACTAAGGCTTTTGTTAATTGTGTTTGCTTTACTGTTGGTTCTTATTTCCTTTTTATTTTTCTTTTGTTGTTTTTTTAACAGGTCTTAGGTTCGTGCATGCCCAGTACTAGGAGCCAAAGAAAATCCTTGGTTCAAATTGATCACGAACTTGAGCAGACACTAAGAAATATAAGAAGAATGGCCAACATACAAGAACAAGAGACAATGGACCAACCTACAGTGAGAATTTTGGCTGAGGATCAAGCTCGGGCTAGAGATCATGAGTTAGCTAGGGTTGCTGAAGAACAACATCTAGCTGCTAAAGCAGCGTGAGCTAGAAGGAACAGAGGTCTAAAACAGCAAAGACACCGGTATTTCGATGAGGATGATGATGTTGATATAGACGAAGCCAGTCCCACTGGAGCTATTGTCCCTCCCCCTTTGCCTGTTGGGGAAAAGTTTGATATTACCAGTGCTATGATCTAATTTCTCAACACGAAGGGAATATTTGTGAGTCATGCAACTGATGATGCCCATACTCACTTGAAAAATTTCGTAGGTATCTCTAAGACATATAAACAATCGGGAGTGAGTCAGGATGCGATTCAGCTAAGGTTATTTCCCTTTTCATTAGGGAGTGAGGCAACGCTTTGGCTGGTAGAACTACCAAATGATTCTATCACCACATGGAGGGAGTTGAAGAGAGCTTTTATTGAAAGATCGTTCCCACCTTCCAGAGCCTTGCAGTTGAAAGATGAGATATACAACTTCAAGCAGTTAAATTCTTAGGCACTTCATGAGACTTGGTTGAGATTAAATAAGAAGCTTAAAAGGGTGCCCAACCATAGGATCCCAGATGATACATTGCTGGAAATTTTCTATAGATCGCTAAATGCTAACACCAGATATCGTGTTTGGCAGAACATTTATGAGCACACTTATGCTGAAGCTACTGAGCTACTTGAAGGAATTACTAAAACCAACCGCGCATGGCACACAAGAGAGTCGGAGACTTCGACTGGTTCTTATGCGGTAGGTATGATTGCAGAATAGAGAAGAAAGGACGAGGAAAGAGATCAAGACATTGCTGAGATAAAGACCATAATGGGGCTGCTTTCTAAGCATTTGATGGGATCCTGAGCTGAAAAAGTGAATGTTGTGGGTTCTCAAGGCAAGGCCCCGAGGATTGATGGAGGCGAATCTGAATCTGAGGAGGAAACTAATTATCTGAATGGTCAAGGGGCAGATTTTTGGACCAACACTCAAAGGTCTAACCAAGACTCTTGGTGTCAAGGTTAGGGGAACCAAGGTCGGAACTATTACAGGGATAACAATTACAATTAAGGCCAGTACAGAGACAATGGAGACTAAAAGAAGCGTGAGAAGTACAAGAATGATAAAACCAGTCTGTATGTCCCTCCAAGGAACCGTGAGCCAGAGTCTAGTGGCTCAAGGATTGAAGACATGTTGTCCAAGGTACTTAAGCAGATGGAGGCAACAGATGGCCATTTCAAGGAGCTTCGCACTAATATTTGTAGTATGAATCAAAAGGTGGATCACATGCTGTGGCCATTAAGCAGATTGAGCAACAGTTGAGTTAGATGCCTGTTGTGATGAACCAAAGGCAGAAAGGCACACTTCCCAGCAACACAGTGCAAAATCCAAAAAATGACAGTCACTACTAGGAGTGGGAAGGCAATAGTAGATCCGCCGGTTGTGATTGATGTGACAGAAGAGCCCATATTGATTAATGATGATAGGATGGCTGATTCCAAGGATCGAACTTTGGTTAGAGATTCAGTGGTGAAGACTGCTCCTAGTAATGCAAAGGAGCATGGATCTAGAAATGAGAAAGAGAAGGAGGCACCGCAAAATTTCACACCTATTCCTAGACATCCTCCCCCTTTTCCACAGCGGTTGAAGAAAAAGGTCGAAGATGGGAAGTATCACAAATTCATCTCCATGTTGAAATAATTGTCTGTGAATATCCCATTACTCGAGGCACTTGAGCAAATTCCCGGCTATGCTAAATTCATGAAGGACCTTGTCACTACAAGGAGGATTGTGAGTTTTGAACCTGCAGATAATTTGCACCATTCTAGTGCAATAGCATCTTGTTCTCTTGTTCAGAAAAAGAGGACCCTGGGGCTTTCACCATACCATGCACTATTGGAGCCTTTAATTTCGCTAAGGCACTATGTGATCTCAGTGCTAGTATTAATTTGACTCCATTAGCAGTTTTCAGATAGTTGGGATTGGGAGCCCCCAAACTGACTACAATGCGTCTTTTGATGGTAGATCATACAGTGAAAAATTCGGTGGGAATCCTCTATGATGTTCTAGTGAAGGTAGAGTCCTTTATATTTCCGGTTGATTTTCTCATTCTGGACTGTGAGATTGATTTTAAGGTCCCTATTATCTTGGGGCGACCATTCCTCGCCACCGGACGTGATCTTGTAGATATGGAGATTGGACAACTCAAATTTCGGTTGAACAATGAGGAAGTGATATTTAATGTATGCAGATCCATGAAACAACCAAATGATATGAGGTTGGTCTCAGTAATTGATGTTGTGGAACCTGAGTTCCCAATTATACTCATTGAGGAGTTTTTGATTCTTGATGACTTAGTAGTAGTTTTGATGGATGATGGTGCTGAGGAGATCCATGGGGGTGAGGAGATTGTTAATGCACTTGCTGGCATGGGGTTATACACTTATGCTCCAAAGAAGATTGATCTTGACTTGAAGAATCGAGTGACCCCACCAACCAAGCCATCTATTGAGGAGCCTCCAGTTTTGGAGCTCAAAGCACTCCCGTCTCATTTGCAGTATGTATTTTTGGGTCCCGGTAACACTTTACCGGTCATTATTGTAGCTTACTTGGAGGAATAGAAAGTGGAGGCTTTGGTATCCATTTTGAAGAGATATAAAAAAGTTATCCGGTGGACCATTACAAATATTATTGGAATCCCAGCCTGTATTTGCACTCACAAGATCCAGACAGAGCCAGATTGTATTTCGAGTATTGAGCATCAGCATAGGTTGAATCCACCTATGCAAGAGGTAGTCAAGAAGGATATTATCAAGTGGCTGGATGCGGGTGTGGTTTATCTTATCGCAGATAGCAAATACGTAAGCCCAGTCCAGTGTGTACCGAAAAGGGGAGGAATCAAGGCAGTCCCAAATGCTAACAATGAGCTCATTCCTCTAAGACCAGTCACCGGTTGGAGAGTATGCATGGATTACATGAAGTTGAATCGTTGGACGCAAAAAGATCACTTTCCAATTCCATTCATGGACCAGATGTTAGACCGACTTGCAAGCAGAGGATGGTATTGTTTCCTTGATGGTTATTCGGGGTACAATCAGATTTCTATAACCCCCGAAGACCAAGAGAATACCATGTTCACTTGCCCATATGGTACGTTTGCTTTTAACAGAATGTCGTTTGGGTTATATAATGCATCCGCCACTTTTCAGCATTGCATGATTTTCATATTTTCTAACATGGTGGAAGACATCATTGAAGTCTTTATGGATGACTTTTCGGTGGTGGACGATTTATTCAAAGATTGTTTGGCTCATTTAAGCAAGGTGCTGCAGAGATGTGAAGAGACCAACCTGGTGCTTAACTGGGAAAAGTATCATTTCATGGTCAAGGAAGGTATAGTGCTCGGCCACAAGATTTATGGTAAGGGTATTGAGATGGATAGAGCTAATATTGATGTTATTGCTAGTTTACCACCCCCATTTTCTGTAAAAGGTGTTTGAAGTTTTCTAGGTCATGCAAGGTTTTATAGAAGATTCATCAAGGACTTCTCGAAGATTGCACATCCTTTGTGTAAACTGCTTCAGAAAGAGGTGAAGTTTGTTTTTTATGAGGCATGTCCGAAGGTTTTTGAATGCCTTAAACAGAGATTGATCACTGCCCCCATTATAGTGGCACCTGACTAGTCTTTGCCTTTTGAGGTCATGTGTGATGCTAGCAGTGTGGCCCTAGTAGTTGTGTTGGGTCAGAGGTGTAAAAAGATTTTTCATCCTATTTATTATGCTAGCAAGGCCCTTAATGCAGCTCAGAAAAATTATATTGTTACAGAACAGGAGTTTTTGGTAGTAGTATTTGCATTTGAGAATTTTCGGGCATACTTGCTTGGGACTAAGGTGATAGTCCATACAGAACATGCAGCTTTGAGATATCTGATGGCAAAGAAGGATGCTAAGCCACAGTTGATTCAATAGATTCTGCTGCTACAAGAGTTTGAGTTTGAGGTAAAAGACCGAAAAGGGACTGAAAACTAGGTGGCAAATCACTTATCAAGATTGGAACCTGATGCAACACTTCGAGATGAGCATAACATAGATGATGCATTTACAGATGAGTAGGTTTTAGCGACCTCACAAGATCTCATCCCATGGTTTGCGGACTTTGCTAATTATCTGATGAGTGATGTTGTATCATAGAACTTATCTTTTCACTAGAGGAAGAAGTTTATGTTTGACGTGCAGAAATTTTTCTAGGATGAGCGCTACTTATTTCGCATATGTGCTGATGGGGTGATTTGAAGATGCGTGCCAGAGGTAGATATACTGAGTATACTGAAGGCCTACCACTCATCCCCTATTGGGGGTCACCACAGCAGGATTTGCACAGCCCACAAGATTCTGCAACGTAGGTATTATTGGCCAATCATTCACTAGGATGCACATGATTTCGCAAAGGCATGTGATGCATGTCGAAGGCAAGGAGGCATATCACGAAGGCATGAGCTTCCTCTTAATCCCATCCTGGTCATTGAGCTATTTGATGTATGGGGCATTGATTTCATGGTCCCATTTGTGAGCTCAAACGGGATGAAGTACATACTTGCCTTGTTCCTTGTAACTATTCCATGCTTATCTTGCTTGTTTTGAAATACCCATTTTGTACCAATCATAGTTCTGCCTTCGTGAGGAGGTACCAAGTGCCCCACTTTACTCCTTTCAAACTGATTTAGCTCTTCTTGCATAGCCAGTATCCAATCTTCATCAAGAAGAGCCTCCTTCACCTTCGTAGGCTTAAGTTTGGATAGAAAAGCATTGAAGGCACACAAGTTTTTCAACCCTGATCTGGTTGTGATCTAGAAGTGAGATCTGTGAGAATATTTTCAATAGGATGTGAGTCCTAATACTTATAGCTTTTCAACATCATCCCTAGTGAGGTTCCTGCTTCTGAGTTAGCTGGTTGCACTGGTGTTGGCTCAACTTCATTATTTGTTGTTCATTCCCCTTGTTAGTGATCCCACGGTTTGTTCAATAGTTGAAACAGGTGATGTAACCTATTCTGAGTATGTTCATCTTTTCACTTTCATCCTGTATGTTAGTCTCAAACATAATACAAGATTCATCAGAAACAATATGTACACTTTCTTCAACATAGTCTGTTCTTTTATTTAACACCCTATAAGATTTACTATATTGGGAGTAACCTAAGAAGATTCCCTCATCACTTTAGGCATCAAATTTTCCCAGATTATCTTTTCCATTATTATTGATAAAGCATTTACAACCAACGATTCTAAGATGAGCAATGTTAGGCCTCCTACCCTTCAGTAATTTATAAGGAGTCTTCTCTAGCATAGGTTTATTCATGCATCTATTCACTATGTAACATGCAATACTTATGGCCTCAACCCAAAGATTTTTTGCAAGATTACTTGCAATCATCATTATTCTAGCCATATCTTCTAAAGTCCTATTTTTCCTTTCAACTACTCCATTTTTCTATGGAGTTCTTGGAGCAGAAAAATTATGATCTATTCCATTTTGTGAATAAAATTCTAAGAATTTTGCATTTTTAAATTCTATTCCATGGTCAGATCTTATGAAGATTAAGGGAGTGCCTATCTTCTTTTTCATATTTTTAACAAAAATAGAAGAAGCATCAAAGGCATCTTCTTTAGAAACTAAAAATAAGGTCCAGGTGAACCTGGAATAATCATCAACAATAATAAAAATGTACCCTTTACCACCTATGGTTCTTACCCTCATGGGTCCACAAAGATCCATATGCAACAGGTCCAGACACCTGTTTGTGCTCACTTGATTCTTTGATTTGAATGAGGATCTCACCTACTTACCTTCTTACACAAGCACTACAGACTTTGTTATTTTTTAACTTTGTTTTAGGCAAGCCTATAATCATGTCCTTTGAAGCAAGTTTATTCAACTATTTCAAACTAGCATGACCTAGTCTTTTGTGCCAGAGAAGAGGGTCACAGTCCATTGCACTAAGACAAGTCAGGTTTGTACCAGGCATTTCCATGATATCTGCATTGTACACATTTTTGTGTTTGCTTGCACTTAGAACAATTTCTTTTGTGTCCAGTCTTTTGACCTTGCAACTTGCAGAAGTAAAAGTTACCTTATTTCCTTTGTCACACAACTGAGATATATTCAGTATATTATGCTTCAATGCATCAACATGATACACTTCTTCTAGAGATTTTGCTTCTATGCTTCCTATTTTGCCAATTCCAGTGACAATAGCCTTTTCCATCTCCAAAGGATACATTCCCCCTTTTAGTGGAATGAGTGAAAGGAATTTTTATTTATCTCCAGTCATGTGTATTGAACAAACATTATCCACGTACCAATGCTTGCTTCCTTTCACTCTCACCTCAGAGTTCTTATCTTCTTCATCAAGATCAGAGTCTCCTAGAGCCATGAATGCAGTTTCATCAACTTCAGTGTCAAAATCATCAGAATCAGATCCCCAAGCAGCCATCATTGCATAATTTTACTTTTTCTTCTTTTTTGCCTTTTCAGCCCTCTCTTTTTTTCACTCAATTTTTCAGAGTGGACAATCTTTAATCATATGATCTGTTTTGTAGAATTTGTAGCAACCTACTAAAGACTTCTCATTGGAATCCTTTTTGCTACTTGTTCCTTTCATGTCATGGCCCTTTTCTTTCTTGAGAAACTTCTTAAACGTCTTTGCTAGAAAGGCTATTTGATCATCATCAAAATCAGACTCGTCACTATCAAAAGCCTTAAGAGCCAGTGACTTTTCTTCGGTTGCATCTTCCTTCTTAAGATCATCCATGTTTATCTCATAAGTCTTCAAGTTCCCTATCACTCATCAAGCATCATGGTAGAGATATCTTTAGATTTCCTAGTAGCAGTGACCTTGACATCCCCTATTTGGCTTTAGGAAGGATCCTTAGGACTTTGTCAACCTACTCTTTAGTGGTGGGTACTTTTCTCAGGGAAGACAGTTCATTTACTAGAGAGGTGAGTCTTGTAATCATTTCTTGCAGAGACTCACTTTCCTTTATCTTGAAGATTTCATATTCAATGAATAACATAGCCACTCTGAATTTTATTATCTGACTTGTCCCTTCATGAATGTTGATCAATGCATCCCATATTTATTTTGCAGTGGAGAAATTTGAAATCTGGTTATACTCATCAGGACCCAAACCACATACAAGAGTGTTTTTCACTTCAACATTCTTTTTGAGAGTCATCAGGTCTTCAGCAGTAAAATCAGACCTTACCTTCAATACTTCAACTCCATCCATAATCTTCTTAGGGATAGTTGTTCCAGTAGTGATCCTATCCCATAACTCATAATCTTCAGCTTGATGAAGTTTTCCGTGTATGCCTTCCACCATATGAAGTGTGATCCACTGGAAAAAGGTGGTCGAGTGGTTGAATGCCCTTCACTGTGTCTAATGGGTATTGCAGAATTCATCATGATCTATCTTAGGTGTTAGCCTTATAAGATAAACCTGCTCTGATACCAATTGATAGACTATGCGACCTAGATATTTGTCTTTAACTTAACTGTATTCCTACGAATGAAACAGGTTGTCTAACGTATTTCACTTAAGTAAGTAAATGTTGTATGTAAAGAAGAAAATGATTTTAGTGTGGAAACCACCCGGCTCAAAAGGTGAAAAACCACGACCTATATTCCATAGGATTTTCTCCAACTTCACTAACTTCAAAGAGCCTCTTCAAATAGCAGATTACAACTCTTGTAACCTAAAGGAATTATAAACTCTAATTTTTTTAATTGCTTACACTCCTTCCCAGGAATGTATTCCCAACCGTCTTCCTAGTATACTCTACTTGAAGACAAATTCTCCTTATCCAGTTTATAGCTCACTGAATTAGGAGTACATCAATTATAAGTCAATGACCAACGTCTAGTACAAGATTTCTAACACTAGCCTATCACTTTACTAGAACAAGTTCGTCAATAGAATTCTTCACACTTACATTGTTCCAAAACCCCATGCTTTTGCAGTATTCTCTTTTCTCTCTTTGTAAGTGTGCAAGTTGCTTTGAGAAGTCACACTTCTACAGCGCAACTTTTCAAAGAGTTCTTTTCTCCTCCAATCTCTTTTCGGTTATAACCTTTGTCCGCCGTAGAGGTTCACTCCAAGTAGGAGTCCTTCTTCAAGTCAATCTCTTTTATTTCTTTTGCATTGCAATCAAACTCTAACTCTTTCAATTTCACCATGTGTTTATTTTACTAATTTTGTTTGATACGACTTATTTAGTCCTTGATTCACGCATCTTTGTCTCTTGATATTTCTAGCTTTCTTAAACAATGTATTTGGCACTCTACTGGAACAACTTTATTCACCTGTTTCATCAATATTTTGTCAATCATCAAAATTGCATAGGACCCAACAGAGGACATCGTAAGTTTAAATACCCCAAAAGTTAGGCTAATGAAACATCCAAAGGTGAGAATTCGTATCCAATTTACAAATGGCGAGATACTGGCAAATATTTCAAGGTTAGAACCCAATATCTTCACAATCCATGGGTTGTTCCTTACAATCCATATTTACTAAGCAAATTTAACTGTCACATAAATATTGAAATTTGCTCAAATGTTAAGGTTGTCAAATATATCTACAAATACATTTGTAAAGGGCACGACAAAATCTCTCTTCATATACATAGTGATGACTGTGATATAGAAATAGATGAAATAAAAGACTACCCATCGGCTACATGGATTTTTCCACTAGAAGTTATGTGGCGTTTGTTTGCCTTTCCTATTAGCGAAATGAATCCTGCAGTAAACCATCTTCAACATCATCTTGAGGAATAACAATTTGTTTCTTTTAAGGCAACTGTAAATCTAAACTCTGTCTTGAATAATACTGCACTTAAAAGAACAATGTTAATAGAATTCTTCACAATAAATCAGACAAACGAAGCTGCAATTGAACTTAATTTATTGTACAAAGAATTTCTGAATACTTTGTTTGGTCACAATAATGTTATTGGTCGTGTTGTAACTTGTCATCCAATAGAAGGAGAAAGATACTTTATTCGACTATTGTTAATGAACATAAGAGGACTAGAATCATATAAAAATCTCAAAACTATTAATGGAAGATGTTGTAGCACATTTCGAGAATCTGCTAAAAAAAGAGGCTTGCTAACTTCTGATAATAACTTAATTGAATGTATGTCAGAAGATGCTTTTTACCAAATGTCGTACAGTCTTAGACGTTTATTTTCTACACTATTAGTACATTGTAACCCTGCTAATCCTAGAGAATTATGGGAAAGATTTGAATGTTCTATGTCTGAAGATTTTAAAACTACACCAAACATACAAACAAACGACATTCATTATTTAGTGCTGCGTCACATTACAAATATCTTACATTTAATGGGACGTGATATAAATAAATTTAAACTCACATCAGAAAATATCTCTCGGTCAACATCTTATGCCATTATTCTAGAAGCTAGAGACGTTCATTTGGAAGGAAGCATAATTGTGACTGACGAAGATTTAATGATACACAAAAAATTGAATAAAGAACAACAAACATCTTATGATGCCATCCTTAATAGAATATTATTAAATAAACAAGGAGCATTTTCCATTAATGGTCCCGGAGGAACGGGAAAAACCTTCTTATATCATGCCTTATTAGCTATTGTGTGATCTAAAGAATTTATAGCCTTAGCTACAATGGCTTCTGGTGTTGCGGCATTGGTTGTTCTTAGAGGCCGAACTCCTCACTTGTGTTTTAAACTTCCTGATAACATGAATCAAAATCATGATTGCAATATCAGTAAACAAAGTGCGGTTGCATCGTTGATTCAAGATGCAAAACTAATAGTATGGGATGAAGTATTAATTTAAAAAAAAAGGGCTTGTCAAAACTTTTGACTTAATGTTAAGAGATATTATGAACACAAATACACTCTTTGGTGGAAAAGTCATCATTTTTGGTGGCTACTTCTGACAGATCTTGCCAGTTATGCCAAACCAAGAAAGAAAGATTTTATTCATGAAAGTCTATTAAATTCAAATATTTGGGATCATCTTGAAAAATATCGGCTTTTAGAAAATATGCGGGCAAGAACAGATCCTGCCTTTTGTGGATATTTTTATTGAAAATTGGAGATGGCAAAGAAAAATTAAACAAATATGACTAAAATTGAAATTTCTAAACCTTTTCTCATTCCATTTACAGATGAGAGAGAATCACTGTTAAACTCCGTAAGTTGTTGACACTTAGTTGGCCTATTCGCATGTTGGTTAAGAGTTTTAGAATGCCATATGTGCGAGAAAAGGGCCCGGGGAGAGACCGGACAAGCGCCAAGTCAGAGCCTCGCAAGGCAAATGCGACATATAAATCGCATTCGACAAATGCGACTTAAAGGCCCCAAGTATATAAAGGCCTCCCACTTCATTTTTAAGTCACTTTTCATTTTATTTCCAGCACAAACAACTAGAAAAAAGAGGAGAATGAGGGTTCAACATAAATAGTCATCCGATTACGCCGTCAAACGCAGTCCAAACTCGAATTAACTTCGGGTAGTGAAGTATAAAGCTGTTGGGAGCATTACTACGGAGTTAGTTCGCGAAATTTGGCCGGTGAATCATCGTCACGCTGAGCTAAGGTAAGTGGAATTTCTCCAAACTAGTGTTAATATACTCCCAGCATTAAAGTGAGTATTTCTCCCTTCTAGACCCCTGAGAAATAGCGAGTTTTCGGCCGTTCTTTGATAAGTCAAAGAATAGGCAGTAGGTATAGCCATAATATGGTTTCTTTCCAAAATAATAGCAGAATTAATTCTATTCTTTAGTGAATATGAATACAGTTGGGAGAAATAGCTGAATACTAGCCGAGCTATGCCAGTTAATCAGAAAGTCGGCAGTTGAGGTATGTAAAACCAGTTTCTTTCAGCAAGCTAGTAGTTCTAGTTTAGCAAAATAGTAGTAATTTCAGTAGAGTGTTTCAGAAGTCGTATATTATGTTCAGTATGAAATTTAGTAAGCATGTTAGAAATATAAAACAGTATAAGTCCCAGTAGAATATTCCAGAAATACTATTACAGATTCAGTACATTTCAAATATGAGATTCAGAACAGAATACCAGAACATAAATATTATTATTAGATCCAGTATATATATTACATGTGCCTATTGCTATCTGTGGAGACATGATTATTCTGTGTTGGGCACCCTTAGAGCTTCCTTGACCGCCCCAGGGTTAATAGCTGTGTCGACTCACCCGCCAGAGGGTGAGGATACGTTGCTCTACGGAGTGGTATGTCGTCCGCCAGCGGACGAAGGTGGGATGCAGTTCCCCATAGCAGGCTGATCAGCACTATACCACACCCCCTGTCGAGCGTTTGCGCCCGGGGTGCAGATTTCAAATTTCAGATTACAGATTTTAGATTTCAAATTTCAGGAGTCCTCTAGACTCAGATACAGCTATAGTCAGGGGCCCTACGAGCCCAAGTTGCATACCTTGGGGGCCGGCAGGATGCTCATAGTTACTAGGTGGATGGTATGACCTGGGTAGGGGTATATAGATTGTGTGTTGGTTGGTACCTTACGGCTTATGGGGGCTGGTAAGGTTCTTGTATGCTATGTTGTGTTAGTTATTAATAGATAGAAAGTAGACCCCCATGTTATCAGGTATGACTCTTACTCTCTTCAGTAAAGTTACGCTCTTTTCAGTCAGTCTCAACCCGTCTCCTATTACTTCAGTATCTCTCAGTATTATTGTTTGCTTTCAGTTATTTTCAGTTATTTCTTTGCATACTCAGTACCAGTGGTACTGATGCCCGTTTTGGGGTGCTGCATTATTTGCCTGCAGGTACACATAGACGAGGAGTAGATCCCTCGTAGTTCCAGTCAGCAATACAGAGCCTTCAGCTCCTTTCATCTGGAGCTTGAAAGACAGAGGTTTACTCTCCTTTTGATTGTACAGTATGGGTAGGCCGAGGCCCTGCCCCGACCATCTTATTATTCTTAGAGGCTTGCAAATTGTATCATATTCCCTTTGGTCAGATTGTATGTGATGACCGTGTGGGGCCTTATTCAGTTGTTAGTTGGTGGCCTTGTCGGTCACAGATCAGTTTAGTGCTCGATTTCATTTCTCAGATATAACTAGACAGTATGGTGGCCTTGTCGGCCCGCATAGGATCCCTTGTAGTTGGTTGTTGTGGTTAGTTGTTTATATCCTTACAAGTGGCTATAGGCCTTATCGACTGGAGGCTGTGTTTACAGCCGTTATATAGCCCGTCGTTTTCTTGAATCCAGAGTTAGAGCCAGCCTGGCACCAGAAGTGCTTAGGCTCAGTTAGTCTAGTAGTTCAGGTCCTAGTAGGGCACCGGGTGCCAGTCATGCTTCCCAAGGTGGGGCGTGACAAACTTGGTATCAGAGTAGGTCGTATCCTAGGGAGTCTACAAGCCGTGCTAAGCAGAGTTTTGTCTATGGATGTATTGTGCACCACATACTATAGACAGGATGGTTACTCTTTCTTCTTATTCAGTTGTGTTATACCGCGGTACAGTATAGGGTTGAGTCCCTAAAGCTTACTATACTCTTTGGTTACAAATAAAATGTCAGATCCGTGAAATCCTATTACAGGCAGAAGACTGGATACAGCAGCAAGAGTGGGCACCAGCAGGATGCCTCAACCTCGATTAGAATCAGCCCGATCTGAGGGTGATACAGAGGCATCATCCCGACCTTCCCAGCAGTCTCTGTGACGTCAGGAGCCGCTTGGAACAGCCGGTGTAACTACACCACCTATGGCAGTTCCTATACCTATACCATCTGACCAGGAGGTCAAGAGTGCATTAGTCATGTTAGCACAGATGATGGCTGCTCAACGTCAGTTGATGCCATCTATAGCTGTAGAATCATCAGGAGGGCCCGGTAGTTCGAGGGTCCAAGAATTCCTATCATTAAGTCCCCCGCAGTTTATAGGGACAGATCAGATAGAGGATCCCAAGGATTTCCTAGATCAGATGTAGAGGATTATCAGGGTAATGCATGCCACACCCAGAGAGTCAGTTGAATAGGCGGTATTCCAGTTACGGGACATCACTATACTATGGTATGAGAGTTGGGAAAGGTCCCGAGGGAGAGATGTTTCCCCTCTGACTTGGCCCATCTTTTCAGAGGCTTTTCTGGATCATTATCTACCACGGGAGATTCGACAGGCCTGGGTTGATCAGTTTTTACACCTGGAGCAGGGGGCAATGAGTGTTCGAGAATACGCCCTGCGATTTGATTCGTTGGCCCGATATGCTCCAGCCTTTGTGGATCCCATGCCATCTAGAGTACATCAGTTTATTATGGGGATAAATCCAGAATATGTTGAGACTTGTATTACGGCTACTCTATGAGAGGACATAGATATTGCCCGAGTACAGGCATTTTCTCAAAATATTGAGGGCATCAGACAGCGATAACGGGAGATCAGGAGAACCAGTCAGGAAAAGCGCCGCAGAGACAGGGCAGATGATTTTCAGGGGGAGGCCCGGGGAGGACCCAGGCCGCGGTTATCAGATAGGCTACCTAGACCCCCGCCTCCATCACAGCAGCTGAGGGGCAGGTCCAGTCGCCGAGGGCAGTCAGAGCCCGACGGTAGTTCGCGAGTAGTAGGTTCACCACAGAATAGGAGGGCAGAGTAGAGCAGGTATACACTACCACTTTGCCCTATTTGCAGCCGACACCACTCTGGAACTTGCATATACGGCTCCACATGATGTTATATTTGTGGCCAGGAGGGTCATCTAATGAGAGATTGTCCGGCTAGGGGTCAGGGTGACCGGGTATCGACAGGATAGGTCATTAGCAGGGTCACGAGCTCCAGCATCCTCGGCAGGGCGCAGACCCTCAGTTTCAGCAGGTAGAGGCGGAGGCAGATCAGGGGCCTCTAGTTCAAGTGTGGGCCCAGACCGTACCTATGCATTACCGGGGAGACAGGATTCGGAGTTGTCACCAGATGTTGTGACAGGTATACTAACTATTTGCTCTAACCCTGCTTATGTGTTGATAGATCCGGGATCCACCTTGTCCTATGTTACACTATTAGTGGCTCAGAAGTTTAGTATTATGCCAGAATTGCTTCGGCGACCTTTTTCAGTATCTACACCCGTTGGTGACTCTATTATAGCCAGAAGGGTCTATCGGGGGTGTACGGTAGAGGTTGCCAGCTATCAGACTACAACAGATTTGGTAGAGCTAGAGATGGTTGATTTTGATGCCATCATGGGTATGGATTGGTTAGCTCCATGTTATGCCAATGTTGAGTGCTGGACCAAGACTGTTCGATTCCACTTCCCAGGGGAGGCAGTACGGGAGTGGAAAGGTAGTACAGTTACGCCAAAAGGTAGGTTTATTTCCTATATTCGGGCGAGAAAGTTGATAGCAAAGGGGTGTATTTACCACATTGTCAGAGTTCAGGATGTTCGGGCAGAGCCTTTGACTCTTCAGTCTGTTCCAGTGGTTAATGTGTTCCCCGATGTATTTCCATATGACCTCCCTGGTATTCCCCCAGAAAGGGAAATTCATTTTGCAATTGATCTATTACCAGGCACTCAACCTATATCAATTCCCCCTTATCGGATGCTCCTGCAGAACTCAGAGAACTAAAGGAGCAGTTGAAAGATTTGTTGGACAAGGGCTTTATTAGGCCGAGTACCTCACCTTAGGCTGCTCCAGTTTTGTTTGTGAGAAAGAAGGACGGCTCCCTCCGTATGTGTATAGACTATCGGCAACTGAACAAAGTCACGGCCAAGAATAAGTACCCGCTTCCCATAATAGATGATTTATTCGATCAGTTACAAGGAGCAAGGTATTTCTCCAAGATTGACTTAAGGTCCGGATATCATCAGGTTCGGGTTCGTGAAAGAGATATTCAAAAGACTGCCTTCAGGACCAGATACGGCCACTTTGAATTCTTAGTCATGTACTTTGGGCTGACAAATGGTCAAGCAGTATTTATGGACCTGATGAGCAGTATTTATGGACCTGAGCAGTATTTTCAGGCCATACCTGGACTTGTTTGTGATAGTGTTTATCGATGATATTCTGGTGTATTCTCGCTCAGAGGCAGACCACCAGGATCATCTGCAGACAGTGCTCCAGATTCTTAAAGAACGCCAGCTATATGCCAAGTTTTCTAAATGTGAGTTTCGGTTGAATGCAGTAGCCTTTTTGGGTCATATCGTGTCGGATGCTGGTATACAGGTAGACGCACAAAAGATAGAAGCAGTAAAAACATGGCCCAGATCTACCACTCCGATCGAGATACACAGTTTCCTAGGATTAGCTGGGTACTACATAAGGTTTGTGGAAGGATTTTCCACTTTAGCAGCACCTCTGACCAAACTAACGCAGAAGGCAGCAAAATTCCAGCGGACTGAGGCTTGTGAGCAGAGCTTCCAGGAATTGAAAGACAGGTTAACATCAGCTCTAGTGTTAGCATTTCAGAAGGTACAGAAGGTTATGCAGTTTATTGTGACGCTTCGGGTGTTGGGTTAGGATGTGTGTTGATGCATCATGGTAAAGTAATTTCTTATGCTTCCAGACAGCTGAGGAAACATAAAAAGAAATATCCTACCCATGACCTGGAATTGGCCGCAGTGATTCATGCCTTAAAGATATGGAGACATTACTTGTATGGCATCCACGTGGATATTTTCACTAATCATAAGAGCCTATAGTATATCTTCACCCAGAAAGAGTTGAATTTGCGGCAGCTTCGCTGGTTAGAGCTGTTGAAAGACTATGATGTGAATATTCTGTATCACCCAAGGAGAGCTAATGTGGTGGCAGATGCCCTTAGTCGTAAATCTAGAGGAAGTCTGGCACACTTACAGCTTGAGCAGCGGGAATTATCCCAGAAATTGCATCAGTTAGCCAATTTAGCCGTTCGTGTAGCAGAAATAGAGGACAACAGAGCAGTAATCCAGAACACTGCAGTGTCATCTTTAGTCGTGGAAGTAAAGGAACGGCAGTGTGAAGATCCTAGCCTGGTTCAGCTTAGAAATAGAGTTCACCAAGGAGAGGTGACATATTTTCAGACAACCGAGGATGGGGTATTGCGATATAAAGATCGCCTTTGTGTTCCAGATGTTGTAGGGCTTCGCCAGCAGATTATGGGCGAGGTACATTATGCCCGTTATTCTCTCCACCCAGGTTCAATGAAAATGTACCACGATATAAAAGAAATCTACTGGTGGCCAGGAATGAAGAAGGGGGATAGCAGAATTCGTAGCTCAGTGTCCCAACTGCCAGCAGGTAAAAGCTGAACATCAGAAACCAGGCGGACTGACTCAGGATATAGCTGTGCCTCTACGGAAATGGGAAGCAGTAAATATGGATTTTGTAGCCGGATTACCCCGCACCAGGTGTAGATATGATTTGATCTGGGTGATTGTTGACAGGCTGACAAAATCAGCTCATTTTCTGCCAGTAAGGGCTACCTTTTCCGCCGAGGACTATGTTGAGTTGTATATCAGAGAAATAGTCAGGTTGCATGGTGTTCCAGTATCCATTATCTCCGACAGAGGGGTGCAGTTTACAGCTAAATTCTAGCAATCATTTCAGAGAGGCTTGGGGACGCAGGTTAACCTGAGCACAACTTTTCATCCTCAGACAGATAGGCGAGGATATGTTGCAAGCATGTGTATTGGATTTCGGAGGTAGCTGGGATGAACATTTACCACTCATTGAGTTCGCCAATAATAACAGTTACCATTCAGCTATTCAGATGGTGCCTTATGAGGCATTATATAGGCGAAAGTGTATATCTCCAGTTGGTTGGTTTGAGGTAGGAGAATCAGCATTAATTGGGCCAGATATCATTCATCACTCAGAGGAAAAAGTAAAGCTTATCAGAGAACATTTACTGACTGCTTAGAGCCGCCAGAAATCTTATGCTGACGTGCGGCTGGCGGCGCAGAAACATGGAATTAATGTGGGTGATTGGGTGTTTCTGAAAATTTCGCCAATGAAGGGTGTAATGAGATTTGGCAAGAAAGGAAAGCTCATCCCGAGGTTTGTTGGGCCTTATCATATTCGCCGAAGAATAGGCGAAGTGGCATATGAGTTAGACTTACCTCCAAAGTTAGAATCTGTCCACCTGGTTTTTCATGTATCAATGCTGAGAAACTGCATAGGAGATCCCTCCAGAATTGTCCCAGTCCTAGATGTTCAGGTTACAGAGGAGTTGGCCTATGAAGAAGTTTCAGTAGCCATACAAGACCGGCAGATCTGCATATTAAGAACTAAAGATGTTGCTTTTGTCAAAGTATTCTGGTGTAAAAGGAACCGAGAGGAAATGACTTGGGAAGCAGAAGAAGATATGAAAGCCAGATACCCTCAGTTATTTCAGACTTAGTTAGTCAGAGGTATGTTGATATCGCTGTTTTATGAGTTGCTTTATATTCATGTGTATGAGTAAGATGTTGACTTTAGTTTATTATGTAATGCATGCTATAGTATTATATGGAGTACCTTTATTGGACATTTTTGCGTTTCAAAATTTTTGAGATAGTCCATATTACAGGGGGAACTCTGCCGAAATTTTTCTAAAAAAGGTAGAGCAAGTTAAAAATTTCTGTAACGGAAGTTAACATTCGAGGACGAATGTTCTTAAGGGGGGAAGGATGTTACACCCCGTAAGTTCTTGACACTTAGTTGGCCTATTGGCGTGTTGGTTAAGAGTTTTAGAATGTCATACGTGCGAGAAAAGGGCCTGGGGAGAGACCGGACAAGCGCCAAGTCGAAGCGTCGCAAGGCAAATGCGACTTATAAATCGCATTCGACAAATGCGACTTAAAGGCCCAAGTATATAAAGGCCTCCCACTTTGTTTTTAAGTCACTTTTCATTTTATTTCCAGCACAAACAACCAGAAAACAGAGGAGAACGAGGGTTCAACATAAATATTCGTCCGATTACGCCATTAAACGCAGTCCAAACTCGAATTAATTTCGGGTAGCGAAGTATAAAGCTGCCGGGAGCATTCCTGCGGAGTTAGTTTCGCGAAATTCGATCGGCGAATCATTGTTACGCCGAGCTAAGGTAAGTAGAATTGCTCCAAACTAGTGTTAATATACTCCCAGCATTAAAGTGAGTATTTCTCCCTTCTAGACCCCTGATAAATAGCGAGTTTTTGGCCGTTCTTCGATAAGTCAAAGAATATGCAGTAGGTATAGCCATAATATGGTATTCTTTCCAAAATAATAGTAGAATTAATTCTATTCTTTCATGAATATGAATACAATTGGGGGAAATAGCTGAATACTAGCTGAGCTACGCCAGTTAATTAGAAAGTCGGCAGTTGAGGTATGTAAAGCCAGTTTTTTTCGACAAGCTAGTAGTTCTAGTATAGCAAAATAGTACGAGTTTCAGTAGAGTGTTTCAGAAGTCGTATATTATGTTCAGTATGAAATTTAGTAAGCATGTTAGAAATATAAAACAGTATAAGTCCCAGTAGAATATTCCAGAAATACTATTACAGATTCAGTATATTTCAGTATCAGATTCAGTACATTTTAATATGAGATTCAGAACAAAATACCAGAACATAAATATTATTATCATATCCAGTATATATATTACATGTGCCTATTGCTATCTGTGGAGACATGATTGTTCTGTGTTGGGCACCCTTAGAGCTTCCTTGACCGCCCCAAGGTTAATAGCTGTGTCGACTTGCCCGCCAGAGGGTGGGGATACGTCGCTCTACGGAGTGGCATGTCGTACGCTAGCGGATGAAGATGGGATGCAGATTCCCCATAGTAGGCTGATCAGCATTATACCACACCCCCTGTCGAGCGCTTGCGCCCAGGGTGCAGATTTCAGATTTCAGATTTTAGATTACAGATTTCAAATTTTAGATTTCATGAGTCCTCCGGACTCAGATACAGCTATAGTCAGGGGCCCAGCGAGCCCAAGTTGCATACCCAGGGGGCCAACATGATGCTCATAGTTACTAGGTGGATGGTATGATCTGGGTAGGGGTATATAGATTGTGTGTTGGTTGGTACCTTACGGCTTATGGGGGCTGGTAAGGTTCTTGTATGCTATGTTATGTTAGTTATTAATAGATAGAAAGTAGACCGCCATGTTATCAGGTATGACTCTTACTCTCTTCAGTAAAGTTACGCTCTTTTCAGTCAATCTCAGCCCGTCTCCTATTACTTTAGTATCTATCAGTATTATTGTTTGCTTTCAGTTATTTTCAGTTATTGCTTTGCATACTCAGTACCAGTGGTACTGACGCTCATTTTGGGGCGCTGCATTACTTGCCTACAGGTACATATAGACGAGGAGCAGATCCCTCATAGTTCCAGTTAGCAATACAGAGCCTTCAGCTCCTTTCATCCGGAGCTTGAAAAACAGAGGTTTACTCTCCTTTTGATTGTATAGTATGGATAGGCCGGGGCCCTGTCCCGACCATCTTATTATTCTTAGAGGCTTGCAGATTGTATCATATTCCCGTGGTCAGATTATATGTGATGGTCTTGTGGGGCCTTATTCAGCTGTTAGTTGGTGGCCTTGTCGGTCACAGATCAGTTTAGTGCTTGATTTCATTTCTTAGATATAACTAGACAGTATGGTGGCCTTGTCGGCCCGCATAGGATCCCTTGTAGTTGGTTGTTGTGGTTAGCTATTTATATCCTTACAGATGGCTATAGGCCTTGTCGGCCGGAGGCTGTGTTTACAGCCGTTATATAGCCCATCGTTTTCTTGAATCCAGAGTTAGAGCCAGCCTGGCACCAGAAGTGCTTAGGCTCAGTTAATCCAGTAGTCCAGGTCCTAGTAGGGCACCAGGTGCTAGTCATGCCTCCCAAGGTGGGGCGTGACAATCACTTAATATATTATTCAAAACTATTTATCCTAATTTAAACACAATCATTCACGATTTATCTTCTATAGCATCTCGAGTTATCTTAAAAACAAAAAATTATTTTGTAGTTGAAATTAATCAAATGTTCATTGATCAGTTTTCAAACATTGCTACCACATTTGTTGGAATTGATGAGACTATTGACCCAAACGATCAAAGTCAATATGAAGATTTTTTGCATACTCCAAATCCTTCCGGTTTACCTCCATCTAAATTAATTCTTAAACAAAATTGCCAGATTATCTTGCTGCATAATTTAAATCCTTCTGAAGGCTTATGTAATGGTACCCGACTAATTTATTTAGATTTTAAAACTAATATTCTTAGTGCCAAAATTCCAAGCGGTGACTTTAAGGGTCGACATGTGTTTATTCCTCGAATACCATAACTATCTTCACAAGATGAGAAATTACCTATTTCATTTAAAAATTACAGTTTTCAATTTAACTTTGCTTTGCTATGATTATAAATAAAGCTTAGGGTCAAACATTAGATTTGTGGGAATTTATTTGCACAAGCTATTATTTTCATATGGTCATCTTTATGTTGCTTTGTCATGAGCAAAAAGCTCTGATTGTGTCAAGATATTAATTCGCCCAACAACAACAGACAATCGTGATGACCATTCCACCTACAACACAGTATATAGTGAAATTATCCAAAAAGCATTCTCTTAGATCGTTTAATTGATCATAAAGATACAATAATTTAATATTCTATAAGTTATAAGCTGCATTTTATGTTTTCTATTATCATAACATTTTGCTTGTATCCTGCTAATTTTATGCATATTTTCTATTGTTATTTTAGAGCACCAACATAAATGGCAGAAAATCTTGGCATACATATAATAACTGCAGATATGGCTGATTGGAATTGCAAAATACAAGTTGTTGATATGTGTTGAATAGGAGAAAGAAAAGAAAAAAGAATTAAATATCTTAACATGATCATTCAAGATGAACATGCACTTCTCTACGTTAGCAAATAATTTATATTATGTGTCTTTAAATAGTTCTAATCTAAATGCGCACATTTTAAACACGTACATCTTCAATTATTTTTATATCAAATGTTTTCTTGCAGGAAGATCAGGTGAAAATAATCATTTATGGTGATGATATTCCAGCTTATCAAAATGTGCTTAAACTTTTCCACACATACTTGATAACTGATGCACGCATACAACAGGAAAATACGAAATATGAAAGACCATTGCACGAATTTGAGTGGATTTTTGATTTAGAAAAATCATAATTGATGTGATTAAAAAAGATACTGTAGATGTGTTTCCACCACCTACCAAGCTTAATGTTACATTTTTTCAAGATATTAAGGATCAAGCACTTCAATATTTCAGCAATCTAACTAGAAATGAATTCAGTAAGATTATTTTATTATTTTACTCTCTAAAATAGTACTCCCACAAAGGTTGTCGATTCATATTTTGATTATTTATCAGATATATTGACAATTGTTGTCAACTGTTTTCCACCAAGATACATTGCAAGGTTGACAAAAGACTGCAAGAACTTATTGTCATTGCTGCCTTATAAGTGCATTTATCTGCACTTCACTCTTTTTCTTCTTTCTTCTGCTTTTTTGATTTTACACTATAATAATTACTATAAAGGAAAAAGGATCAAATTTACCCCTCTACTTTTGAAAATTGGATAAATTTACACTTCGTCATACTATTGGGTCATATTTACCCCTACACTTATGAAAAATTTCATTTATACCCTTTGTTTAACAGAAAAATCTAACTTAATATAAATTACCCATTTTCTAAAAATAAAACTCATATTCTAATTTAACCCGCCCGACCAGACCAGTCTGAACTTTATAACACCATCCAAACAAATATCCCTTCAATATATGTGGCGTAGGCTATTCAGAAAGCCGGCAATACGTTTTGTGGCTACAGAAGAAAGAATCATATAAATCAGAGAAGGAAAATACACAAGCTAGACACAAACTACAAAAGGTATAGGTATTTGTCATGACCCGAACCTACACCCCGAACGTAACGCGGTACTTGAAGTCACAAGTGACCCCAAGTCAGCTCTTGGTCTATCATACACTGGTATTCTGAGTAAACATGCACAACGAAAATTTGAAAATAATACATAATAGCATTTATGAAAAAATTAAAGACTGAACATAGAGATTTTAAATATCTGAAATCTAGTCAGGTCTGAAAGCTATCTAACAGAGGAGTTACAAGGACAAGCCCCCAGCTAACTCTAAGTCTTAACTGAAAATAATAAAGAAAACTTAAATGAATGAAATAACGCCCTCAGAATATGAGGACTCACACCGCTACTGCTGATATAGAGATCCGAACAAAATCGGCTAATGACGTTGGGTCTGAGAGTCTGCAGTTGTATCATGAAATGATACAGCATAAAAGTATGCATCAGTACTTTGAATGTACTGAGTAAGTGAGAGATATAAATAGTATGAAAGAACTAGTAACTGAATTGAAATGACATGAAATGACCAACTGAAAATACTGAAAACTGATACAACTGGAATATAGCTAACATGGTCAATAAAGACCCTGGCTGATGGTCATATACATGCCCTAAGTCTGAAATACTAAGTCTGAGAGACCACACTGAACTAATCTGAACTAAGATGAACTGTCAAAACTGAGATTGAACTGAACTGACTAGTGGGAGAGTCTCTAACCGACATATAACCACGTGAGCTAGACGTGGAGTCCGATGTATACACCCCACCGGTAGGATGCAATATACCTTGCCGGGGTATAAAGGCATGAATTGGATGATCACAAAAGTTTGGGGCCAATCAAGACAAGTAATACTGTAACCTATGTTGGCAACGTAGTTCTGGGAACCTGGGTGCGCTGGAACCCCGACCTGCTCGGTGCTAAGTCCTACTCCCACTAGAAACCTATTCTGAACTGCTAAGCTGATAGCTCGAAACTGGGTCCAAGACTACAGGGACATATAAGTGAAAGTACCCCGAGAGCCTTATCGGACCAGATTCTAAAACTGGGTTCTAGACTGGTCAGAGCTGCTTATCTAGAAGCGTCGTAACCGTCTAAGAACAAACTGTAAACTGAACTAGGGTCCTGGGGCTGGTCAGAGTTATATATCTAAAATGCCATGACCCCCTAATGGACCAAAACTAGATTCTTAGTCTGATTCTGATAACTGGGAGGCACCACTAACACCTCGGGAAAAGACTGGAGTCAAACTGATCAGTTGACACTTTCTGAATAGTGCTGAAGAGGTTCTACGTTCTAACTGAACTAAACTACTAAGAAGCTAATAAAGAACACAACTCATTTCAACAACACTGGATTTTCATAATATAACGAGATTTCGAGAATTTAAAGGGGTCTCATCCAATATGGCAAAAATCATTCTCATCAATGGGATAATTGCTCTCTCTCTCTCTCTCTCTCTCACACACACACACATATATATATAATACGAAACTAGGATATTCAGAACATACTTTGCAAAATAAACGGAATTTAATACGCAATAATCTTTACTCGAAAATTTAGGATTGTGAATCATCTTGGCAAGAACAATAACAATTTACTTAGGAACTGATGAAAATCATATGACCACGACTCGTGAAGTCCCTCGTTGGGTACAGTGCCTTCCCTCTTTAAATTATTAAGCCTCCTTCTCATGGATCACCCGACGAGTCGTGAGGTCACTTAACGACTCATTAGGCGGGTCGTCCTGAAGATTTTCTGCAGCTTTTTCAGATTTTCTGATTTTATTCCCGGAATTAGATTTTGAGTTTTTGGGGCATTACAGTATTATGGTTAACAGCGGCACTGTTTGAACAAATAAAATTACATCAGGAAAAATAGACATGAAGGCATCGGGTTTATTTCGTGATTCACACTGTTAAGAATTAAATCAAGATTTATTTATTTAGTCAAACAAAAAAGAAATTATTTTTTAACATTCCAAAAGGCAATTTCTCCATTGTAGTGATTTAAGTATTTTCGAAAAAGTTCAACAGCTCTAAAACACAATTTATCCAACTCTAAGTTAACAGAATGAGTTACACCTTTTAGTAATTAATTACTCCTGTAAGATTCACAGGACAATAATAAAATAAAAAGGAGAAGTTTTCTTTTTTATTTACAGAAACTAACCCTTCAAAAATTAGAACTCATTCTAACTCAATCACTCCCAAATAATAACCATTCTGCAAAATAAAATCTCAGTTCAATAGAGATTTGGAAATCCCATGAGATCATCAGAAAATTAGTTGAGGAAGGAATCGACCTACTAGGATTATTGGTCATAATTCGGCTGATAATCTGCCAGGATATTTGTTTAGATGGTGTTATAAAGTTCAGACGGGGCGGGGCGGGCGAGTTAGATTAGGATATAGGATTTATTTTTAAAAAATATATAATTTATATTGATCTGGATTTTTTTGTTAAACAAAGGGTATAAATGAAAACTTTCATAACGGTAGGGGTAAGTATGACCCAATAGTATGACGAATGATAAATTTAGTCAATTTTTTAAAGTAAAGGGGTAAATTTAACCCTTTTTCCTACTATAAATGTTTCCCATTTTCTCCTGCGCAGTAAATAGACTTTCACCTTCAAAATATGGGAAGAAACAATTATAGAAAATGAAAGTAAGAAACTCCTGCGACAGCTCCAACAATATCCTATAATTCTTGCAAGACGTATCGGAGCATCCAAATATAATGGTACGCTATAATAAATAATACTCCTTTATTAATTATAATTCATTCCAATTTGATTCATTTGCTTCTGTTTATTTTGCACATCAATATCTCTTATATATATCTTAACTTATGTGAATCATAATTCACTTATAACTCAACTTTCGCTTCCTCATGTTTATTATTCCACTCATTTGTCAAGGATGTTAGTAAACCACATATGTTGTGACAAAAAAACAATGAAAATTTATTATTTTGGTGGGTTAATTGGACTGACATTGATCCTTTAGCAGCTCTTATACATGTTAGCCTAATCTTGATAAAATTCAAGTTATGCACTTTTTAGAAGATGGCCACTAGATAGAGAACCTGCATTGCAGGATATTATGTCAAATATTCCTTTTTGATTACTTAAAATACATTCAAATTTTGATAGAGAAAAGAAAGATTAATGTTACTGAATTCCTACTCATGATGACAATTAGGAAAATATTAGAGCTAAAAGAGACAAAAAATGACACCTTTAACAACATTTGGCTCAAGAATATTCCTTTCAAAGTTTCTTTACTTAGCCGGAGAATGTTCACCAACAAACTGTCACTAGGCGACAAGGTTGTCAAGTTCGGCAATCCGAATGTGCCTTACTATATCGTTGCATTCCTTCTACCAATAAATCTATTATGTATTTTTTGCTGGATAACCACTATTTTAAGAAGGTGTGAAACTTTTTAGCTAACTCTATAAGTATTAAATATAATGATTTAACATCAAGAATCTTCTTTGGAGTTGGTGGACTCATAACATTGACAATCAAAATCTTTTTTAGATTTGGGGAAGCTTATTAAGAAAGCAACTTTTCTATAAGAATAACAAGGTGGCTCTTCTGCAAAGTGCTGATATTGCTAGACTATTTGAGTAATTTTTCAAAGTTACTAATTAAAAAATGCAATATCTGGATCTTGGTAGTAGTCTGTAGGTCTGCTTTTATATTTCATTATGCTTTTCATACATTATTACATGCTTTTGCTAATACAACCTTAATCTTCACAACTTCCTTCCAAACATCATCTGGTCCACAAATTTGAATGTGAGGGAATTCTTTGAAACCCTCTTCACTGTGAAGATTTTACTGCCTAGAGATTTCTGTTTATATGATTACATGTTAGAATCATAGTTTTCCAAGTCTTTGATCCTAACTTCTTAAGTTATTATGTAAATACATAAAATCATTGTCATCAGAGCCTTAACCTCATGTTCTCTCACCTAATCAAAGTCACATTAAGTGATTGTGTGAAACATCTGGAATACTCTAGAAGATATTTAGTTACTTTAATTTTCAAACTAAATGGGAAATACACTTTGATTCCTTGGTTCTTTCAATATAATTAACGAGATCAAAGATATTAAACTTTGATATCCTTTTGCATTATGATCAAGGCATATACATATTTCTAATTTTGTTTGACATAATAACTGACACAGCTAAATTATTAAATGGTTAAGCTGGCATTATTCTGTGAATTGGTTTATACAGCTATGATATTAGAACAAAATTGGTTGTACAATACGATATGACAAAGTAAAAATTTTATTTGGTTGAATCATTCAATGGTATTTACTAATTTGAAGATTGTTATTATAAAGGGGTTTTGCTGTTATTCTGTCAATGTTACCTATGATATAATTAACGCAGGAACATCATTAACAACCAAGTTCAGTACGATAATATAAATTGATCCTCCTTATCCGCAATGTCAACAATTGAAAGCAAGGTATTACATTACTTCTCTATATATTATCATTGATTTCTTATCTATATTAATATCAAACAATTAAGCCTTTTATTTTACACAGGATCATAGAGAACAAAGAAATGCTCACCTCTTTTACTATCAAAAGTACATCCAAATCTGAAACTCTCATCTCAATTCTGGTTGAGAAAGAAGTCATGCCAATTGCAAACATTGACTCTCAGCAAAATGTTAATATATTTTTTTTGGACAATTTGATATTATATATCTTGATAATCATATGTCTTATCTTGCTAACACAGGGACACTTTCTGCATCGAAGAAAAAATATCTTTGCCAAACAATGTCAGCTCTTGTCATGTTTTAATGTGCCCAAACTATGAGCAAGAAGTACGCAGTCCAAACAGGCAAAGAATTCATTGTATGAACTGAAATCAACAACATATGTTGGTTCCCAGACACCTTTTCATCTACTTATATTCGCATTCATATGACTAATAGAAGTACCAACTCATATAAACTTACACATAATAGGTGTCGATTTAATGTCAATATTGAAGATGCCTACGACTCAACAGTTTTAACGATCATGAAAAAAGAAGGGGAAAAACTCTTAGCGCTTACCGCGGAAGAAATCTATAAAAGATCTTTAACAAAGGCACAAATTTGAACTAAACAATTCATCCATAATTGCTGCATAAATAAACTTGCTAAGAAAATGACTAACTATATTTTTTCATGCAGGATAAATATCTGCCAATCCAGAATGTCCAAAGAAATTTTAACCAAAAATTATTCAGAATTTAAGTAAAGAAGGCATTCACACGCGCTTCCTACTCAAAAACATCTGTGAAATTTTATATCCCGTCATATGTTGAAAAGTAAAATGTTGTACCTTCTCTCCGTCATCAACCATAATAAATATAAATGAAGGAACCAAAAGAAAAAAAGAAAGCTCTTCTTCTGATGCAAAGGAAACACAACTAGCAATTAAACAAGATCAATCGCTTAAAATGAAACAAAAACTGGAGTTGTCAACTACAGTGAAAAAGAAATGAAGGTAAGAGTTAGCTTCTTCTACCATTCTTTTTCCCCTCATCTCTGTTGTTGTTGTTCTTCTTCCCCTTTCATTTTTTTCAGCTTGTTCTTTTCAACCTTTTGATCTGCTTTTACTTTTTGTGTCATCTAGATTTTTCCTCACGAACATTGTTAGAATAGATTGCTCGAATCTAAATGTATTTGAGTTGAGATTTTGTTCAGTTGTCAACTTTGATTTTGCATTCTTTCCTAAGAACCTTGTTTTTGAATTTGATTATGTCTTCTTTCCTCGTGAATTTTGTTTGATTCTGCCTTAGTTCTTCCTTAGCGAGCACATCTATAAAGCCAATGATAAATAAAAATAGATCAATGTATAATCTTTGAATAAAAAATTCTCTAAAATAATGAATTTTTCTTATTAATCGAGTATTTCTTCTTTTTATTAAAATATTTTTTTAGGGAATTCTAATTTTTTTTATTTGTGTCACATAGCTGCACCCTGCAAGTCAGAACTTATCGCTTAATAGTGTATCAGTTTATAAGCATATATATATTTGCTATTCAAATCTAATTTTCTTATCTTACTCTTTTGTTCACTCTCTTAATTTATTTATTTGGGAAATAATGACTGTTGAGAGTAAGAGTGACTCAGATTTTACGCAATTTATTTTAGTTTTGCATAGCTACTTGAAGTTCTTTTGATGTAAAAACTTATCTATATTTGTGTGTTTTTTCCTTGGGATGATCAATTATAATTAAAAATCTCATATGCTTCAAACTCATAGTCAATTAATATAAAATTTGAGGAAAAATAATGGTATCATATAGCAACAAAGAATACTGAATGAGAATGCAACATTTTAAATATTTTATGTTTACCCTGGTTCATAGCTGCTCCGAAGAGGTAGCCAGTTTTAAAGTTACAACATCGTTTTTTGTTAAATATACTATTTACTCCATAAATAATGGATGTTGTAGAAGATAAAAATTAATTAATTAATTAACTAATAAATAATACATATGTTAGGATCAAACACTTACCATCATACCAAAAGTTATAGCTGATAGCAAGGACGCAACTTTATTTCTTAACTAAGTCCACCAAGCAAGCGTCATGTTCGATCATGACTCCAACCCGGACCCCCAAGACCTCTCGTGATCCTTTCCATAGACAGAATGTTGGCCTTACCTAACAATCCCCCTCCCAACACCTGTCTCATGCAGCATGTTGCTCTTGGGAATCGAACCCATGACCTTGGCTCTGATACCACTTGATAGGATTAAGAACTTACCATCATACCAAAAGCTATAGCTGATAGCAAGGGCGCAATTTTATTTCTTAACTAAGTCCATCAAGAAAGCACCATGTTCGATCATGACTCCGATTTGGGCCCCTTGCAATAGGCAGGATGTTGGCCTTACCCAACAACATAGTAGTACTTCAGTTCATTGTATTGGGAAGATATACAAGATTCAATATCCAAAATACTAAATTGTGTAGGACAGTTTTGAGTTAAGATCCAAATGTTTTTTCTTCATGATTTGTGCCAACCATTTCTTTAAAGTAAATCTGGTTATACATACTTTTGAATATAAATTCTTCTCAAAATGCAGTTCCTTTTTTTTCTCCTTTGTAATTCTTTTTATCTGATTTTTTATTGTACTTGTTCTTTAGTCAAATCCTTCATTTTAGTTTCTACCTGTGAAGAATTGGGCCAATTTCCAGATTTAATTTGAAACACTTTGATTCTGCCTTCTTTTGTTTTACTCCCGGTATATTTGTTTGCATTTTTGGTCCTCTAGGATAACATGACATCTTTTACTTTTCTAAGACATGTTCTAGACATGCAATTCTTTGTTTCTTTTGTCATGCAATTCTAGACACGTTCTTTGCTTTTTTCTAAACATGCTCTGCGATTCTGATCAGTTTTTTTTAATTGTATTAAGCTTCTAGAAGTACTTCTATAGTTGTTCTTGTAGACTATGCTATTTTCGTTTGTATAAACATGTATCACAACTTTCTATTACACTAATACTCACTATATTCTCTTAACAAAATTACAGCCTGTCCAATCACTTTTGCAGCCACTTTTATCTATGATGAAACAAAGGTAACTGCAAGTTCCGCTATGTTCTTTGTTTCTCCATAGTCTAAATGATTTGAGACACAAAATCTAATTTAAAAGGGTTAATACGTATCTTTCAATGTCCCAAGTTTTTTGCTCCTCTTATAATGCCAGCTGCTTTCTGCATTTGTATATGAACCTCAATATTGCTATCAAATTACTACTGCAGATAAAATTCAGGCTACACATTTATCTGCTAAATGTTTGTGAAAATCTCTTCCTAAATTATTTTGTAATATTTAATAGATGTCATTGTTCCTCTGTTCATATTACATTGAGTCAGCAATTTACCAAACATATTTTTAATTGCATTTTTTTCCTGCGCTGAATCTAAATTAGACTTCTTATCTTTTTGAAAAATAGACCTGAAAGTAATCTAACTCATTAGCTTTGCTGGAAAAATATCCTACTTTCTCCTTTTTAATTGAGATGTGATAGTGATTCCTTGAATGTAATTCCATTGCTATTTTTCATTTATTGTGATAATGACAAAGAGAGATACTCAACTAGAGAGGTCCCTCTGTGTAACTGTTACAATAGAGTGACATTCACATAAAGATCACTGAACCATTGAATATGTGTGTGTGTGTGTGTGTGTGTGTATTTTTGTATATGTATTCACCTACAATTCTTTCTTTGGTTTCACAATTAGAAGCATTTGTTCTCCTTTAAGAATAATTATATTATAGGGAAGAGAAAACACAAATACTAACTCAGGAACTCTGGAGAAGTTGATAAACTAAATATATTAGCAGAATAACAAATAACTTGAATCAATCTATTGATCAATGAGAACACATAATTTAATAAAATTATTGTTTTGATTGAAAATTATATGTCTAATGAAAACATCAAAGAAAAAACATGGACTATATTAAAGCATTAAAACATGTTTACTGCACTATATTAGATTTATTAGTGGAACAACCTGAGATAAATTTGTGCAGGTACAATAGTAGCCATAACCGAGACATTTTCTCCAGAGTCTCATAACTTTTGTACAACTTCTTCCCCCCTATGTAAACTACTTTCTTGAATAATCTTTTGCTTGTTTTTGCTGCTTGGTGGAGAAACGAACTGAAGCAATAACCGCCTCAGCGACAACAGGTTAAACTTCTCTTTTGCTACGTTGGCAACAACAGGTTATACTTCTCTTGTGCTATTAAGTGAAAAAATATTCTATTTTTCGATTATTACATACTCTGACTTATCAAATCTTCCTAATGTTTTCTTTTCTTATATATGAAATGAATCTCTACACAAACTGCAAAATACATATATTAATTTTTCAAAAAGATTCTTTTTGATAGCTACAAGTATTTATCAGCTATCTCACCAACAATGTTCCCCCAATTGTATATATTTTGCTCTCTTTCAATTATTCATTTTTTTTTAATTTTCTTTTTTCCAGGTCATACAAATCTTTCAATCTGAAGGAAGCTACTTCTGTACTAATATTTTGCAAAATCAACGCACATGTAACATATTGTGAAACGTGTTATGTTACTATTAAACTCAATTCTCTTTCTTTCTTTTGCTTTGCCAAAATGTCTGTGCCTTGCACGGCACCCCTCATCTAGTATATTTCTATTATATAGAAGAGTGAAGATGTGGGATGACCAAGGGTATTATTGTTATTTCAACAAAAAATCTACATTGTTTATTTATGCTATTAGCTTCAAAGTTTGTTCATAAATTTTTAATGACAAAATAATCAAACTTTTAATTCTTAAATGCCAATCATATCCCAAGTAGTATAATATCATGTGGAACCCACAATTTTCATCACAACTTTCAAATGTTTTGTATCAATCCTTATTAATTTTGATTATTCTATATTTATGGGGAGTATTTGCAAGGTGAAAATACTCATTTTTATTTTTTTTATGTGGTGAATTTCAATTTTATTTTATCAAATAAAAAATATCCACGAGAAAATAGAATTACGTTTTTCTTTGCACATTTAATTAATGTACAAATTAATTATTATACTAAAAAAATAGAAAAATATTAACAAATACCTAAAAAGATATTTATTTGTTCACACTATTCTAAAATAATTTCAGGTTAAAAATTTTCATAATTTTAAAAGATAATTTTAAGAATATAATTTGATAAACCTTAACAATTAGTTTATAAGTGATGAATTTTGTTCATGCTTTATTAAGATATATTGTTTGTACTCCATTCTTCTGTGAATCATTTTTATCAATAAAAATAGATTTAAAATTTATCTCTTATAATTTTTATCTGAAGTCATTATAATTATTTTATAAATGAACATATGCTATATTAAGTAGAGAAGACTATACTTTTCTTTTTTATTGAAAAAGATTTAGAATACATGTAATGTATATAAAATAATATTTAAGAAAATTGAGATCTAATTTGTGGGGTTACATGAGGTATATTGTAATATTCATAAGTGTATTATATTATTGCCAGTTAATGTTATTTTAAACAAGTTATATTAAAGTACAATTTTAATTATCTTACTAAATTACTATAATTTATATCACGTTAATTCTTCTTAATGCCTTTATGTTTTCTTTATTTGAGTTAGTACATTGTCTCATTGTGTATGCAAATCCCTTGAAAATTTTCTTTTGCTTACTGTGATAAATTATTCTCTTGGTATTGTTGTGTATTAAACATGAAGTAAAGCTATAGTCTCTTCTTCTTTTTTTTCATCTTCTACCATGTTATAAAGAATAATGTGATCCGTTTTAATTTTTATTAAGTATGTGAATATTTTATTGGTTAAACATATGAGAGACGAACTTATATGTATACAAAATTAGTTTATATATAATTTCATATGTTTTTTGTTTCATCTAATCCTATAAAATTTGTTAATATAAAAAAACTTATAGTTTTAACAATTTTCTTGTCTAATTTTCAAATACAATGTGAAAAAAAAACTATTAAAATTTAGGTTATAATAAAATGTAAAAAGAATATTATTGAAATTAATTGTTTAATTTGGTGTATATGTTTGACATAATGTCTAAATAAGTATTAAAACACATAATCCTTTAATGTTAATTGTGGTAACTTAGACATGTTATAAATTATTATTAATTTTATAAAAATTGAAAAGATTATTTATTATAATTGTGATCCTTGATATAATCTTTATTATATTTAGCTGAAAATATTAATAATTAATTTATTTTTAAAAAATTATTAAACACCTACAAACATAATTTAAAGAATATAATATTGGGCCCGTAAACGGCTCTTCAACATCTAGTGTGTGTGTGTGTATATATATATATATGAGAAAATTACATTAAATATTAATATTAGGTTTTTAATTACAAGTTTTACCAATACTTTATGTTATTTACTTAAATACCAAATAAATTATAAAAATATCAATATTAATATATATGGTAGTTATCATTTTTATCCAACTAATACTTAATTATCCCTTATTTGTAGCACATATAATTAAGGAAAGAGAAGATTTTGAATTCTTAATTATCCTTATTTGTAGCACAAATAATTATAGAAATTATTTATTGGGTTAATTTTTTTTTTTAGTATAGCAGAGGAGTAATAATTTTTCATATCCATTTTTTTTAATTTAACCATGTGATTTTTCTCTCTCCTAAATAATTTTTATAATTATCTATGCTACAAATAAGGAATAATTAATAATCACATAGATAATAGTGATAACTATACCCACATATCTACAAGTTTTAGGAGTATAATTTTTCATATCCATTTTTTAAAAATTTAACCGTGTGATTCTTCTTTAATTTGTTTCTTTCCACAATACTCATCTCAATATAACCAAAACTCTTGGTATAGATTATGGTTAAAATTTTAATTTTTAAGTTAACTGCCAGTTTGGTTAAAAATCTAAAATATTTTAATTTTTTTCTCAAAAATTATTTATTTTATTGCGTATTTATGAACTTGTATTTCCTTATTGGTTTAATGGTTGATAACTTATTTACATAGTGGTATATCTTATTTGCTAAAAATTTTATTTTTGAGTTGTTTATTGTCATATGTGATAACTTATTATAGTTTGAATTTATAATTTATTTAGAAGTTGGTATTAAATATTTTTATAAACTGATCTTTTTATTTAACCACTAACATCTTTCAAATATTTGCAAAATAATTAGAAATTGGTAATACATTATTTTTTTTTTTGAAAAGAATTTCTATTTCTATAAAGCCGTATTTTGTTGTTGATTAATTAGTTGACAAGTTGCTTACATATTGGTGGTATAGATTATGATTAAAATTTTAATTTTTAGGTTGTTAACTGTCATTTTTGTTTATTTGATTTACAATTGAATTTATAAATGTTTAGAAATAGGTTTTAAGTATTTTTATATATTTTCTTTTAATTTTTTTGTCTTTATGTTGATATGTTGGTATATTTATTGGGTTTATATCATGTTTATTTATGTTGATAGCTAAGTTGTATATATGTTGGCTATAACTAAATATTTATAAAAGAAGACAAGAAAAATTAATTGACTCATTTTAAATGAACTGCGTGATCGCGCATAATAAACTGAAAACGCGCAGTTATGGCAGTAAGTATCAACAGTAAAGAAGCCTTTGCGCAACCGTGCAGAAAAAAATTGAAATCGCGCATTATAAAAAAAATTATTTTAATTCTCTTGTTGAATATTATTTTTGATTTTCTTGTTGAGAAGGAAAAGAAGTTGTGCATAAGACTACCTAAAACCCTAAGACCCATCTGCTAACAAGTATATGGGCTAACATTCCCCCTCAAACTCACAATGCGACAGTAATAAGCATTGAGAGTTTGTCACACAAGAAACGAAACCGAGACGCCGACTGAGCCTTTGTAAAAAGGTCAGCAATCTGCAAGGTCGATGGAACAAAAGGAAGCGTTATGGTCCCGAGCTGGAGATGATGACGAGTGAAGTGACAATCAATCTCAATGTGCTTCGTCCGCTCATGGAAAACAGAGTTCTTTGCAATTTGCATCGCACTCTTGTTATCACAATGTAGGGGAGTAGGCAGAGAAATGTGAACCCCCATATCTGCAAGAAGCCAGCATAACCAAACAATCTCACATGTAGTCACTGTCATAGCACGATACTCAGCCTCCGTGGAAGATCTAGAGACAACATCTTGTTTCTTGCTCTTCCATGATATTAAAGAATCTCCAAGAAACACACAAAAACCAGTGGTGGATTTGCGATCATTGCGATCGCCATCCCAATCAGCATCACTATAAGCTCGCAACTCGAGAGATAACGTCGAGGGAAACAAGAGGTTCTGAAACTGGGTGCCACAAAGATATCTCAAAATACGAAGTACAGCTCCCTAGTGAACTGAAGTAGGCGCAGTAACAAATTGGCTAACAACATGAACTGCATGAGCTATAAGTTTGGTTAGGAATCAATTATGATGTAGAGTAGATATACATCTGTCAAAAAAGAAAGATTAATAAATATAACTGTTACTTTTTCCTGTTTCTTAGCATAGATATCTATAAATTAGGAAATTAGGAATAATAATTTTTGGTAACCATACTTTGATTTTTTCTTTTTACCTAATCTGGTAGTCTAGATAAATATTTTTTGCTATATTTAAAAATATAAAATTATTAATATTTTTTATAATTATTTCCCCATAGTTGTATATTTATATTTTTTTTTCCAATAAATATGTAGACTTATACGGACCACCATTTATAACTTGACCAACTGGGTGCTTTTGTTCAAGTTGGTCCTATTAAGTTTAACCAAAGCAGGCCCAGGCCGAATCCACTAAAAGGTCCAATTACTCAATGCTTCAGTTAGCTGTCCAATTTGCATTTTTTTTTCTGCACATTATATTATATTGTCAACTTTCATATGTCGTTTTTCAATTTTAACATCAAATGCACATTCTTTTGGGGCCAATTTCAATCCTAATTCACCCTAATCATACGCCAAAAAGATTTCTTTATAGTTACTTTATATTTTAATTTATGCTTTAAGATACAAGTCATAAAGGCCAGTATACTTTCTTTATCTTTTATATGAATTCAAATATTTTAAAAAAAATATTAAACACATAGTAAAAAATTAATATAAGCCACAAAAATTAATAATTTCAAATACTTAAAAACATATTTAAAAAAATTGTACTCACGGATATTTACATTCATGACCTTCTATATATTGTTGGAAATTGTGCGATTCTTATAATTAAAAGTTGTTATCTTTACAATGAGTTTAACTTGCAATTGTAAATATTTTAAATATATATCAAAGACTGAACATGGATAAGAATCTACTCAAACAACTTGCTTTTCCAATATTGATAATTATTCTTGATGTGGCACTCACTACATCATTGGTCATTTTTGGCTAAAACATAGATAAGAATATCCAAATTAGAGATATGATGCTAATAATAAAATAATTATAAATTTTTTTTTGAAGATATATAAACCTGATGTTGACTCAACACATTTTCTAAATTACACAACTCCTTCCTTTTTCTATCTTTATTTTCTTTTTCCTTTTTTTTTATCGAGTTTAAAAATAGGGCAAATAAAAATTGATACTATGCGATAGTACGTTACAGATTTAAGTGGAGAAAATAATTTTTATTAAAAAAGTAAGATAAGTTCGTTCGAAAATTTAAATTTATGAAAGTTGATGAATCCAAAAAAAATAACTCATTGTAAACATGATTGATATTGACTTTACATATTTGCAAATTTCACAACTCCTCTCCCTTTCTATTTTTTTTTTTTTAAAGTTTTCAAAAATGGACAAATAAGAATTATCATAGTGTATATTATGTTACAAGTTTAAGTCGTAAAATAGTTGTTTTAATTAAAAATTAAGATGAAATTATTCATAATTTTTTTTTAAAAATATGAGTGATTCTTTCTTGAAATGGGGTATATGCATAGTTTAGCGTATTGAACTGTCATTTCTAAAAAAGGGAGTAATGAAATAAATGGGAAATGGCAGCAATATAATGCAGGCCAGACATAATGCACATGTATGATAATCAGTGGGGTTTGGGGATAGGGGTGAAGAAGAAAAAATCAGAATCACATATGGGAAAACCGTATTGTTTCAATAATTGATGTAAAGCAAATAACCATAGGACAAATAAACATTAAAGATATATTGTTTGCATATGATATATGTATATTGTACAAGCAATGCTATTCATCACAAGATTTGGTCGTCAATATGTTCTTTTAATTTTTAATCGATAATGATTTATAATCACGGAAATGTTACTGTTGATCTTGAAAATATTGTAAGAGGGTAATAGTATGGTTGATTAAACTTTCAAAATCAACTTATTTTAAAAATTATTTTTGAAAAAAGATATTTTTAGTGAAAAACAATTTATGTTTAACCAATAAATTTAAAAAGTTACATTTCAGCATCAATTAGTTTTTGAGCAAGCTTTCTAAAAGTGTTTTTATAAGTGTATTTTTTTTTCAAAAGTGCTTTTAGGGAGAAGCTGTTTTTTTTTAAATATTGAAAAATAATTTCTAGTACTCCTAAAATGCACTTATTTTCTCTCAAAAGTTTGATCAAACGCTTCATGTTTCTTAAAAAATGCATTTTTAACTTTTCAAAAACTTAATTAAACAGGCTATAAATTACATTATGGTGGAGTTATAATTTTAATTTCAATCTTAATCTTAGGATATTTTACCGTATTCCACGTACCCAATGACCTAGAATCTATGGCCAAACACCTACCGAGTATTTGGAGATCACGGAAAATTACAAAATCAACAGCACCTTACCTCTATTATTGTAGTAGTACTCCCTTTGTCTAAATTTATGTGACACACTTTTTTTTAAAATTAATTTCAAAAAAAATTATATATTTTTATATTTAACAATAATTTAAGTGTTTAAAATACTCATTTCACTTTTAATAAGACGATTTATAGTCATACAAATATTTATGATTTATTTTAAATTATAAAATTTATAAATCTTCATATATTTTTTAATTTTATATGTAATTAAAATATATCACATAAATTAAAACGACTAGTACTTTTTACCTGTCTGTTAAAAAAAAAAAAAAAGGTAGGTCCATGACAGATAATGTGCTCACTGGAGTACCTTGTCCTGTCGAGGAAACACGTTGCATGCTGACCAGGGAAATTAACCATATGAGGTCAAATAAACCAACTTTTCCACAAACTTACAAAATATTCCAACTGGTTCAGCATCACCTCTTCTTCTTCTTCTTTTTTTTTCCCCACTCTCTTCCAATCAATCAAACTTTCAACTTCAACCTCACAATTTTTCCGTTATGCATATGGATTTTAATTTAACATTTATTAGTATAAGAAAAAAAAAGGTTTTATTATATTATTAATATTGAGTCCCACATCGATGGTGGGATAAAAAATTTGTCTTCTTTTATCATTTTGAATATATGATCACTATTTTATGAGCTAAATTTTATGATTGAGTTAAATTTAAAATCTGATCTATTTTTTTAAATCACGGTATTAGAAATGTGTTAATCTCAATTTTTGATTTATCCAATATTAAAATCTCATATTTTATTAATCATGCTCCAATTTTGGAAAGCTTGGTTGTGCAGGAGTGGTGAATCTCACATTGGTATTATCATTAGAGTCGTGTCCGTCTCAATTTTTGATTTACCCAATATTGAAATCTCATATTGTATTGTCTAAGTTCTTGTTGGCAAGTCTGGGCGTGTAGAGGTGTTGAGTCTCACATTTCTGGTGGGATGGAAGAATTTGGTCTCTTTATATGGTCCTGAGCAATCCTTACCTCAGGAACCAGTTTTTGGCTTGAGTTAGGATCCAAAATTCATTTTCGTATCAGTTAAATATATTTTAACTTGTTTTAGCAAGCAAAATGTCTTATGTTACTAATCTCGGTACTTTTTAAATTAATAATTACCTGTTATGTTGCTCGAATTGTCCAAAAATAATATGCATTTTTAAAAGATTTGATACTAGTGCAGCAACTTTTTTTGGTGAAAAAAAGCAAAATAACATAGGTCACCTAGCTATAATTATCTTTTAAATAATCTGATAGCGTAATAATTCTCTTCCTTTGTCTATCATGTATAGAAGTTATATAAACTCTATAAATAGTAACTCCTTTCCCTGATAGAAGGGCACCTCACTCACAAACTCCAGAGAAGCTCTCTGGCTACATTATTAATCATGGCCTGCACCCTCTCCTCCACCATTTTCATCCTCTCCCTTGTCATTCTAGCCACATTCACTAGTGAAGCTTGTGGTCCATGTGAGCCAAAACCAAAGCCTCACCCTGTTCCAAAGGCACCCCCAGTGAACCCCTATTGCCCAAGGGACACATTGAAGCTTGGTGTTTGTGCTGACCTACTTGGACTTGTAAATGTTGCAATTGGGAGCCAAGTGACAACCCCTTGCTGCACATTGCTTGAAGGTCTGGCTGATTTGGAAGCTGCAGCTTGCCTTTGCACTGCCATTAAGGCTAATGTTCTTGGGATTGTCAAGTTGGATGTCCCTGTTGCACTTAGTGCTTTGGTTAGTGCTTGTGCTAAGAAAGTTCCCACTGGTTTCAAGTGTGGTTAATTAGAGGAGGAAATTAAAGCACTTCAAATTTCAAGATTTGGTGGCTAGCTAGCTAGCTAGTACTACTCCTGATGAAGTTCATTGTTTTAATTAATTAATCATTGGGGTTGTAAAATGACGTTTGTGTTGTGATTTCTTCTTGATCTGTGTTTGGTCTGATTTCTTATCTAGGTAGGTTCCTTTTTTGTTTTGGTTATTTGTTAGTAAATTGTTTTTCTTTTGGTTGTGTGTGAAACAATTTGTAATTTGTGCTAATAAAGTGTGAAACATTCTTCACATTGTGAAAATTGCCTTCAATTTATATGAAAATCTTAACTTCATGGTGTAAAATTCCTTTTCATCTCCGCGCAATACATATTACTAAAATTTTCATAAAAAATTGTTATATGATGGTTATTGAGTAACTTTTGATGAACTTTTACCCCAAATTCACTCCAAACAATGTGTATATTCAACAAAAATTTAAGTTTTATTCACCTACGGTGTAAAATTTTACATGTCCAATGTAATTTTAACGACCCCAGTAACTTAACCATTATTTTCTCAGATTATGCAATCAATATTTTGTGTATATATATATTGACTTGAAATTATTTATGAATTCAATTAATTCGTTCCAACATATTTTTTCCGTTCATTTTTATTTATCCAGTTTAGACTTTACACATTTCTTAATAAACAATGAGTGGTATGAATATTTTACTATAATATTTATATTAATTGAGGTTTTATTTTAGATTTTGAGAAATAATTTAGAGAAGTAAATAATGTTAAGAATAAATATATATTTCTTTTGATATATTAAAACTGATAAGTAAAAATAAAAATATAATTTTAATATAATTGACAAGTAAAAATAAGCGGAGGAAATACTATAACAGTAGTAGCATATATACATCGTATGTTGGAAAACTTTCTATATATTGTTTAACATCCCTACAGGAAAGGGAATGGGAATGCTGATATTGCGTAGCAATATGGACCTGGTTTTGCAAAATTTATTAGTAGTTGATATTTTTTTGCATGTTGGAGATCTACCTCTCCTTCAGTCAGAGTCACAGTCACAGGTGATTTTACGTGAAATATTAATAATTAAGTGATCTTTGGGTTAAAATAAAAAAAAATATTTTTTAAAATATAATATTATAGTTAGGTGACTTTTAAGCTATAAAATCAATAAAAAAAATATTTTTTCAAGTGAACTTTCTCTAATTGTGTGACTGTCTCAAAAATTAACTCGAATTACCTCCTACAGGCGGAGGTGCTTTCAGTAGTTGATATTCGCCTTTTGCATTTTGATCAAATACATGTTGGTGGTCTTGCCTTAACCCTTGCTGTAATATACTTAATTAGAATAGAAAATACAGAAATTAAGAAATTGAGGCAGAATTGGGATAATTTTATTGATAAGCCAATTGTTGTATTACAATGTACTTGTAATCCTCTAGCTACTACAATTTCTTCACAGTTGCGAGGTAGCATAACTGTCACGTCCCGCTTTGGAAGGCATGACTGACACCTGGTGCCCTACTAGGACTTGGACTGCTGGACTACTGAGCCTAAGCACTTCTGGTGCCAGGCTGGCTCTAATTCTGGATTCATGAAAAACAACGGGCTATATAACAGCTGTAAATACAGTCTCTGGCCGACAAGGCCTATAGCCACCTGTAGGAATATAACAGCTACCCAGAACAACTGAATATAAGGGAACCTATGCGGGCCGACAGGGCCACTATGCTAACTAGTTATCACTGAAAAGTAGAATCAAGTGCTAACTGATCTGTGACCGACAAGGTCACCAACTGTCAACTGAACAAGGCCCCGCACGACCATCACATGCAAACTGAAACATACACGCCTCACACGACCGGTACAACTAACCACAGGGAATATACAATCCACAAGCCTCTAAGAATAATAAGATGGTCGGGACAGGGCCCCGGCCTACCCATACTGTACAAACAAAAAGGGAAGTAAACCTTTAGTTGTCAAGCTCCGGATGATAGGAGCTGAATACTCTATACGCTGGCTAGAACTACGAGGGATCTTCTCCTCGTCTATGAGTACCTGCAGGCAAGTAATGCAGCGCCTCAAAACGGGCGTCAGTACCACTGGTACTGAGTATGCAAGCAATAACTGAAAATAACTTAAAGCAAACAATAATACTGATAGATACTGAAGTAATAGGAGACGGGCTGAGACTGACTGAAAAGAGCGTAACTTTACTGAAGAGAGTAAGAGTCATACCTGATAACATGGCGGTCTATTTTCTATCTATTAATAACTAACACAACATAGCATACAAGAACCTTACCAGCCTCCATAAGCCGTAAGGTACCAACCAGCACACAATCTATATACCCCTACCCAGGTCATACCATCCACCTAGTAACTATGAGCATCCTGCCGGCCTCTTGGGTATGCAACTTGGGCTCGTTGGGCCCCTGACTATAGCTGTATCTGAGTCCGGAGGACTCCTGGAATATGAAATCTGAAATCTGTAATCTGAAATCTGAAATCAGCACCCCGGGCACAAGCACTCGACAGGGGGTGTGGTATAGTGTCGATCAGCCTGCTATGGGGAATCTGCATCCCATCTTCGTCCGCTGGCGGACGGCATGCCACTCCGTGGAGCGACGTATCCTCATCCTCTGGCGGGCAGTCGACACAGCTATTAACCCTGGGGCGGTCAAGGAAGCTCTAAGGGTGCCCGATACAGAACAATCATGTCTCCATAGATAGCAGTAGGCACATGTAATATATATACTGGATCTGATAATAATATTTATGTTCTGGTATTCTGTTCTTAATCTCATATTGAAATATACTTAATCTGATACTGAAATATACTGAATCTGATACTGAAATATACTGAATTTGATACTGAGATATACTGAGTCTGAAATAATATTTATGGAATATTCTGTTGGGAATTATACTGTTTTACTGAGTTTCATGCTGAACACTGTATAATAATTTTAACATGCTTACTGAACTCATACTGAATATAATATATGGCTTCTGAAACATTCTACTGGAATTTGTACTATTTTGCTATACTGGAACTACTAGCTTGCCGAAAGAAACTGGCTTTACATACCTCAACTACCGACTTTCTGATTAACTGGCATAACTCGGCTAGTATTCAGCTATTTCTCCCAACTGTATTCATGTTCACGAAATAATATAATTAATTCTACTATTATTTTGGAAGAAACCATATTATGGCTATACCTACTGCCTATTCTTCGACTTATCGAAGAACGACCGAAAACTCGCTATTTCTTGGGGGTGTAGAAGGGAGAAATACTCACTTTAATGCTGGGAGTATATTAACACTAGTTTGGAGCAATTTCACTTACCTTAGCTCGGCGTGACAACGATTCGCCGGCCAAATTTTGCGAAACTAACTCCGCAGGAATGCTCCCAGCAGCTTTATACTTCGCTACTCGAAGTTAATTCGAGTTTGGACTGCGTTTGATGGTGTAAACGAAAGGAAATTTAATCAAACCCTTCGTTCCCCTCTGATTCTGTTCTTTTACTGGAAATTATATGAAGGGAAAATGATTTAAAACGAAGAGGGAGTCTTATATACTTGGGGCCTTTAAGTCGCATTTGTCGAATGCGATTTATAGGTCGCATTTGTCGAATGCGTTTATAAGTCGCATTTGTCGAATGCGATTTATAAGTCGCATTTGCCTTGCGACACTCCGACTTAGCGCTTGTTCGGTCTCTCCCCGGGCCCTTGTCTCGCACGTATGACGTTCTAAAACTCTTAACCAACATGCGAATAGGCCAACTAAGTGTCAAGAACTTACAGGGTGTAACATCCTTCCCCCCTTAAGAACATTCGTCGTCGAATATTAACTTCCGTTTATAGAAATTTTAACTTGCCCTACCTTTTCTGGAAAAATTTCGGCAGAGTTTCCCCTGTAATATGGACTATCTCAAAAATCCTGAAACGCAGAAAAGTCCAATATAGTATCCATATAATACTATAATATCCATTACATAATAAACTGAAGTCAACATCTCACTCATACACATGAATATAAAACAACACATAAAACAACAATATCAACATACCTCTGACTAACTAAGTCTGAAATAACTGAGGGTTTCTGGCTTTCATATCTTCTTCTACTTCCCAAGTAATTTCCTATCGGTTCCTATTACGCCATAATAATTTGACAGAAGCAACATCTTTAGTTCTTAATCTGCGGATCTGCCGGTCTAGTATGGCTACTGGAACTTCTCCATAGGCCAACTCCTCTGTAACCTGAACATCTTGGACTGGGACAATTCTAGAGGGATCTCCTATGCACTTTCTCAGCATTGATACATGGAAAACTGGGTGGACAGATTCTAATTCTGGAGGTAAGTCTAACTCATATGCCACTTGGCCTATTCTTCGGCGAATCTGATAAGGCCCAACAAACCTCGGGCTGAGCTTTCCTTTCTTGCCAAATCTCATTACACCCTTCATCGGCGAAACTTTCAGAAACACCCAATCACCCACATTAAATTCCAAGTTTCTGCGCCACACGTCAGTATAAGATTTCTGGCCGCTCTGAGCAGTCAGTAAACGTTCTCTGATAAGCTTTACTTTCTCCTCTAACCGATGAATGATATCTGGCCCAATCAATGTTGATTCTCCTACCTCAAACCAACCAACTGGAGATCTGCACTTTCGCCCATATAATGCCTCATAAGGCACCATCTGAATAGCTGAATGGTAACTGTTATTATAGGCGAACTCAATGAGTGGTAAATGTTCATCCCAGCTACCTCCGAAATACAACACACATGCCCGCAACATATCCTCGAGCGTTTGAATAGTGTGTTCTGCCTGCCCATCTGTCTGAGGATGAATCGCTGTGCTCAGGTTAACCTGCGTCCCCAAGCCTCTCTGAAATGATTGCCAGAATTTAGCTGTAAATTGCACCCCCTCTGTCGTAGATAATGGACACTGGAACGCCATGCAACCTGACTATTTCTCTGATATACAGCTCAGCATATCCTCGGCGGAAAAGGTAGCCCTTACTGGCAAAAAATGAGCTGATTTTGTCAGTCTGTCAACAATCACCCAGATCAAATCATATCTACGCTTGGTGCGGGGTAATCCTGCTACGAAATTCATATTTACTGCTTCCCACTTCCATAGAGGCACAGCTATACCTTGAGTCAGTCCGCCTGGTTTCTGATGTTCAGCTTTTACCTGCTGGCAGTTGGGACACTAAGCTACGAATTCTGCTATCCCCTTCTTCATTCCTGGCCCCCAATAGATTTCTTTTATATCATGGTACATTTTCGTCGGTGGAGAGAACAACAGGCATAATGTACCTCGCCCATAATCTGCAGACGAATCCCTGCAACGTCTGAAACACAAAGGCGATCTTTATATCACAATACCCCATCCTCGGTTGTCTGAAAGTCTGTCACCTCTCCCTGCTGAACTCTGTTTCTAAGCTAAACCAGGCTAGGATCTTCACACTGTCGTTCCTTTACTTCCACGACTAAAGATGACACTACAGTGTTCTGGATTACCGCTCTGTTGCCCTCTGTTTCTGCTACACGAACGACTAAATTGGCTAACTGATGCAATTCCCAGGCTAATTCCCGCTGCTCAAGCTGTAAGTGTGCTAGACTTCCCATAGATTTACGGCTAAGGGCATCTGCCACCACATTAGCTCTCCCTGGGTGATATAGAATATTCACATCATAGTCTTTCAACAGCTCTAACCAGCGACGTTGCCGCAAATTCAACTCTTTCTGAGTGAGGATATACTGTAGGCTCTTATGATCAGTGAAAATATCCATGTGGACGCCATACAAGTAATGTCTCCATATCTTTAAGGCGTGAATCACTACGGCCAATTCCAGGTCATGGGTAGGACAGTTCTTTTCATGTTTCCTCAGCTGTCTGGAAGCATAAACAATTACTTTACCATGCTGCATCAACACACATCCTAACCCAACACCCGAAGCATCACAATAAACTGCATAACCTTCTGTACCTTCTGGAAATACTAACACTGGAGCTGATGTTAACCTGTCTTTCAATTCCTGGAAGCTCTGTTCACATGCCTCAGTCCACTGAAATTTTGCTGCCTTCTGCGTCAGTTTAGTCAGAGGTGCTGCTAAGGTGGAAAATCCTTTAACAAACCTCCTATAGTACCCTACTAACCCCAGGAAACTGCGTACCTCGGTCGGAGTGGTAGGTCTGGGCCATGCTTTTACTGCTTCTATCTTTTGTGTATCTACCTGTATACCAGCATCCGACACGATATGACCCAAAAAGGCTACTAAATTCAGCCAAAATTCACATTTAGAGAACTTGGCATACAGTTGACAGTCTCTGAGAATTTGGAGCACTGTCCGCAAATGCTGAGCGAGAATACTCCAGAATATCGTCAATAAACACTATCACGAACAAGTCCAGGTATGATCTGAAAATACTGTTCATCAGGTCCATAAACACGGATGGAGCATTCGTCAGCCCAAAGGACATGACTAAGAATTCAAAAATGGCCGTATCTAGTCCTGAAAGCAGTCTTTGGAATGTCCCTTTCACGAACCCGAACCTGATGATATCCGGACCTTAAGTCAGTTTTGGAGAAATATCTGGCTCCTTGTAACTGATCAAATAAATCATCTATTCTGGGAAGTGGATACTTATTCTTGAGTGTGACTTTATTCAGTTGTCGATAGTCCATACACATGCGGAGGGAACCATCCTTCTTTCTCACAAACAAAACTGGCGCACCCCAAGGTGAAGTACTCGGCCTGATAAAGCCCTTGTCTAACAAATCCTTCAACTGCTCCTTAGTTCTCTGAGTTCAGTAGGAGCCATGCGATAAGGGGGAATTGATATGGGATGGGTGCCTGGTAATAAATAAATTGCAAAGTCTATTTCCCTTTCTGGGGGAATACTAGGTAACTCATCTGGAATTACATCGGGGAATTCATTCACCACTGAAACAGACTGGAGAGTCGGAGGCTCTACCCGAATATCCTGAACTTTGACAATGTGGTAAATGCACCCCTTGGCTATTAGCTTTCTCACCTGAAGATAGGAAATAAACCTACCTTTTGGCATAGCTATACTGCCTTTCCACTCTCGTGCTGCCTCCCCTGGAAAGTGGAATCAGACCGTCTTGATCCAGCATTCTACATTGGCATAGCATGGAGCTAACAAATCCATACACATAATGGCGTCAAAATCAACCATTTCTAACTCTACCAAATCTGCTGTGGTCTGACGGTTAGCAACCTCTACTGTACAGCCTCGATAAACCCTTCTGGCTATGATAGAGTCACCGACGGGTGTAGATACTGAAAAGGGTTGCCGAAGCAATTCTGGTACAATACTGAACTTTTGAGCCACTAATGGGGTAACATAGGACAAGGTAGATCCCGGATCGATTAATACATAAGCAGGGTGAGAGCAAATAGTCATCTTACCTGTCACAACATCTGGAGACACCTCTGAATCCTGTCTCCCTGGTAATGCATAAGTACGGCTTGGGCCCGCACCTGAACTAGAGGCCCCCGATCTTTCTCGGCCTCTGCCTGCTGAAACTGATGGCCTGCGCCCTGCCGGGGCTGATGGAGCTCGCGACCCTGCTGATGCCCTGTCCTGTCTATCCCGGTCACCCTGACCCCTGGCTGGACAATCTCTCATCAGATGACCCTCATGTCCGCATATATAACACACTGTGGAGCCATATCTGCAAGCTCCAGAGTGGCGTCGGCTGCAAATAGGGAAAAGTGGTGGTGTATACTTGCTCTGTTCTGCCCTCCTCTGCTGGGGTGAATCTACTGTTCGAGAACTTCCGTCGGACTCTGAATGTCCTCAGCGACTGAATCTACCCCTCTGCTACTGTGATGGAGGCAGGGGTCTAGGTGGCCTATCTGACAACCGTGGGCTAGGCCCTCTCCGAATCTCCCCCTGTAACTCATCTGACCTATCCCTGTGGTGTTGTTCCTGACTTGTTCGTATGGTATCCTGTTGCTGCTGTCTGAGGCCCTCAATAGTCTGAGCAAAAGCCTGTACTCGAGCAGTATCTATATCTTCCCGCAAAGTATCTGTCATACAGGCCTCAATATACTCTGGGTTAAGCCCCATAATAAATCGGTGGGCTCTGGATGGCGTGGTGTCTACAAAGGCTGGAGCATATCGGGCAAAAGAATCGAACTGCAGGGTGTACTCTCGAACACTCATCGCCCCCTGCTCCAGGTGTAAAAACTGGTTCATCTGGGCTTGTCGGATCTCTCATGGTAGGTAACGGTCCAGGAAAGCCTCTGAAAAGTTGGACCAGGTCGGAGGGGCATCATCTCTCCCTCGAGACCTTTCCCAACTCTCACACCACAACACAACAATATCCCGTAGTCGGAATACTGCCAATTCAACCAACTAAGTAGATGTAACATGCATTACCCAAAAAATCCTCTACATCTGATCCAGGAAGTCCTGGGGGTCCTCTGTCCGATCCGACCCTATGAACTGCGGGGAACCTAGTGCCAGGAATTCTCGGACCCTCGAACTACCAAGTCCACCTGATAACTCTGCAGCTGTAGGTGGCATTGACTGGCGCTGAGTAGCCATCATTTACGCTAACATAACTACGGCACTCCTGACCTCCTGGTCAGGTGGTGTAGGTATAGGAACTGTCGGAGGTGGTGTCATCCCGAAAGACTCCTAATGGGGTGGAGACTGCTGAGAAGGTGGGACGATGCCTCTGTATCACCCTCAGATCGGGTTGATTCTAATCGAGATTGGGGCATCCTGCTGGTGCCCTCTCCTGCTGCTGTATCCAATCTTCGGCCTGTGATAGGATGTCACTAATCTGTCATTTTATCTGTAAACAAAGAGTATAGTAAGATTTAGGGACTCAACCCTATACTGTACTGCTCTATGGCACGACCGAATGTGAGGAAAGAGTAACCATCCTATTATGCCTTGCAGCCTCCTACCTATGGTATGTGTTGCACAACACATTCATAGACAAGACTCTACTTAGCACGTCTTACAGACTCCCTGGGATACGACCTGCTTTGATACCAAGTTTGTCACGCCCCGCCTTGGGAGGCATGACTGGCACCTGGTGCCCTACTAGGACCTGGACTACTGGACTACTGAGCCTAAGCACTTCTGGTGTCAGGCTGGCTCTAATTCTGGATTCATGAAAACAACGGGCTATATAACGGCTATAAATACAGCCTCCAGCCGACAAGGCCTATAGCCAACTGTAGGAAAATAACAGCTACCCAAAACAACTGAACATAAGGGAACTTATGCGGGCCGACAAGGCCACCATGCCAACTAGTTATCACTGAAAAGTATAATCAAGTGCTGAACTGATATGTGACTGACAAGGTCACCAACTGACAACTGAACCAGGCCCCACACGGCCATCACATGCAAACTGAAACATACATACGGCCCCACACGACCGGTACAACTAACCACAGGGAATATACAATCTGCAAGCCTCTAAGAATAATAAGATGGTCGGGACAGGGCCCCGACCTACCCATACTGTACAAACAAAAAGGGAAGTAAACCTTTAGCTGTCTAGCTCCGGATGATAGGAGCTGAAGACTCTGTACGCTGGCTGGAACTACGAGGGATCTGCTCCTTGTCTATGAGTACCTGCAGGCAAGTAATGCAACGCCCCAAAACAGGCGTCAGTACCACTAGTACTGAGTATGCAAGCAATAACTGAAAATAACTGAAAGCAAGCAATAATACTGATAGATACTGAAGTAATAGGAGACGGGCTGAGACTGACTGAAAAGAGCATAACTTTACTGAAGAGAGTAAGAGTCATACCTGATAACATGGCGGTCTACTTTCTATCTATTAATAACTAACACAACATAGCATACAAGAACCTTACCAGCCCCCATAAGCCATAAGGTACCAACCAACACACAATCTATATACCCCTACCCAGGTCATACCATCCACCTAGTAACTACGAGCATCCTGTCGGCCTCTTGGGTATGCAACTTGGGCTCGCTGAGCACCTGACTATAGTTGTATCTAAGTCCGGAGGACTCCTGGAATCTGAAATCTGAAATTTGAAATCTGCACCGTGGGCGTAAGCGCTTGACAGGGGGTGTGGTATAGTGCTGATCAGCCTGCTATGGGGAATCTGCATCCCATCTTCGTCCGCTGGCGGATGGCATGCCACTCCGTGGAGCGACGTATCCTCACCCTTTGGCGGGCGATTCGACACAGCTATTAACCCTGGGGCGGTCAAGGAAGCTCTAAGGGTGCCCAACACAGAACAATCATGTCTCCACAGATAGCAGTAGACACATGTAATATATATACTGGATCTGATAATAATATTTATGTTCTGGTATTCTGTTCTTAATCTCATATTGATATGTACTTAATCTGATACTGAAATATACTGAATCTGATACTGAAATATACTGAATTTGATACTGAGATATATTGAGTCTGAAATATTATTTCTTGAATATTCTGCTGGGAATTATACTATTTTACTGAGTTTCATGTTGAACACTGTATAATAATTCTAACATGCGTACTGAACTCATACTGAATATAATATATGGCTTTTGAAACATTCTACTAGAATTTGTACTATTTTGCTATACTGAAACTACTAGCTTGCCAAAAGAAACTGGCTTTACATACCGCAACTGCCGACTTTCTGATTAACTGGCGTAGCTCGGCTAGTATTCAGCTATTTCTCCCAACTGTATTCATATTCACGAAATAATATAATTAATTCTACTATTATTTTGGAAGAAACCATATTATGGCTATACCTACTGCCTATTCTTCGACTTATCGAAGAACGGCCGAAAACTCGCTATTTCTCGGGGGTGTAGAAGGGAGAATTACTCACTTTAATGTTGGAAGTATATTAACACTAGTTTGGAGCAATTCCACTTACCTTAGCTCGTCGTGACGATGATTCGCCGGTCGAATTTTGTGAAACTAACTCCGCAGGAATGCTCCCGGCAGCTTTATACTTAGCTACTCGAAGTTAATTCGAGTTTGGACTGCATTTGACGGCGTAAACGGAAGGAAATTTAATCAAACCCTTCGTTCCCCTCTGTTTTTGTTCGTTTACTGGAAATTATATGAAAGGAAAATGATTTAAAACGAAGTGGGAGCCTTATATACTTGGGGCCTTTAAGTCGCATCTGTCGAATGCGATTTATAAGTCGCATTTGTTGAATGTGATTTATAAGTCGCATTTGCCTTGCGACGCTCCGACTTGGCGCTTGTCCGGTCTCTCCCCGGGCCCTTTTCTCGCACGTATGGCATTCTAAACTCTTAAACAACATGCGAATTGGCCAACTAAGTGTCAAGAACTTATGGGGTGTAACAATAACAATGGTGATTTTCCAGAAAGAAGAGAAGAAGAACTGAGAATAGAAGAAGAAGATGAGAGAGAATTTGAGAGAGCTTGGGAGGGAATTAGGATTTACTAGATTTCTTAATTGTCTCTGCCCTCCTTCCGAAATTGTCTTTAATCTTGGTCCTAACTATATGTAACCACTTACTGGAATCAGATAACAACCCACTCAAGGCTCAACTAACTAAATAAGCATAGTCGTTCAATGGGATTTCTATGATTAAATCCTGAGCGACCACCTGTAATGAATTAATTAGCTGCATGTATCTTATTTTGCCACGTGCCTCCCCTTCACTTTGTAAATCAGATTTCCAACCCAAACGTTCACTTTTCATTCCAGCTCGGCATATAACAATGCCATCCCCATGAAATTAGCCTTGTCCTAAAGGCCGTAATTGCGCGACGAAGTTTGAAAATTACCCTTGAATATAAGCCCAATCTTCCTAAGTTGCCTCGACAGGGTTTAGGTTAGACCAGTGTACCATCTCATGTACCAAAGCCATGTTGTTACACTTCTCGATGCTGGGGGGTTGGGACTGAGCTAAGATAGATGGACTAAAATGCGTCTTTAATTGAGAAACATGAAACACCAAATGGATTCGATAGTCAGCAGGTAAGTTTAAGTGGTAAGCCACTGGACTTACCTGCTACAAAACTTCGTAAGGGCCATAAAATTTAGCACACAACTTCAAGTTTGTGTGCATACCTACGGATGCCTGTCGATAAGGTTGCAACTTAAGGTAAACTAAGTCACTCACCTGTAAGACTCGATCTGTTCTTATTGGCAAAAAACTTCATACGAGCCTGAGCCACCTGTAGGTTATCCTTGGGATATTGCAACATGGCCTGCCTATGGTCCAAACAGACCCCAACAGTAGTAGAAGTGGAAAGCGGTAGGGAACCTAAGGGCACCTACTGAGTAGGATACCCATAGAGAGCCTCAAATGGGGTCGACTTCAAAGTTGTGTGGTGGTTGGTGTTATACCACCATTTTGCCAGTGGAAGCCATCTCAGCTAGAGTTTAGGATCAGAGAAACCATTGAATCCAAATAACCTTCAAGTCACCTATTAAGTCGTTCAATTTGGTAGTCCGATTAGGGGTGGTAAGCAGTCGACATATCGAGCTTGGTCCTTATTGACTTAAAGAGCTGCTGCCAGAATGGACTCGTGAAAATTGTATCCCTATCAATGATGATAGACTTAGGAAGTCCATGCAGTTTGTAGACTTCCTTCAGGAATATGTCACCCACATCCTTGGCGGAGTAGGGATGTTTGAGGGCTAGAAAATGGCTATACTTGGTCAACCTGTCTATCACTACCAAGACAGAATCCATATGACCAGAAAGGGGAAGTTCTTCAATGAAATCCATGGAGATGTCCTGCCAGGGAGCTTCAGGGATGGGTAGGGGTTGTAAGAGTCCCGGGTAGAGAACATTTTCTAATTTAACATACTGGCAAACATCACATTCAACCACCCATCTGCGTATATCCGCCTTCATACCAAGCCAAAAAATATCATCTTCATTCTATTGTAAGTACCCTATTGGCCGAAATGAACCCTTATAGGGGACTGATGTAAGGTACCAAAGATCTTAGCTTGGAGAGCTGTCATGACCCAAGCGTAAACCCGGATCGTAGACACGGGAAAAGGTACCCCGAGAGACCCCAAGTCAACCCATGGCATAAGCATTCACTAACTCATTCAATAAACATGAAGAAACATAATCATAAACTCAGTGGAAGTCTAACTTGACATAACAACAACATGAACATCTGAAGCTGAAAACATGTCTAAGTCTGATAAGCCTCTAATATGGACGAGCTGATGGGACAATAACCCCAACTAACTCAGCAATACTGAAACTGAAAATACAACCAAGATAACTGAAAGTCTAGTCCTCGAAAGATGAGAACTCACCAACCAAGAAGGTACTGACTCTGATAAGCAACTACGAATGGGGCTGGACCTGAGAATCGGATACTGCATCATGAAATGATACAGCATAGAAAGTATGCGGTCAATACGTGGAATGTACCGAGTATGCAGGGTAAGTAAAACCGCTAGAGCAATATAAGTCTTTTAAAACAAGTCATACCTATATAATAATCCTTAAGGATAAGAAGAAGATCACAAGCATTCATTATGAAATCATCCTTATTTTATACGTGATCATGCATTTAGCTTTAGAACATCATAGCTGACTCGAATGACTCAAAGCTAAATCATAACATTTATATCAAAAGCTGAATAATGAGTCAAACCTTGCTTTTTGGACATGCATGAATAAGATAATCATCATGAATAATGGATATGCAAATTCAAATGATATAGACAGTGGGAGACTTGTCACTTAACCAACATACCACGATAGAGCTTACGTTGTCCCGACTATTACACTCAAGTGGGAAGAGACATCCAAAATCTTGCCAGGGCTAGGTACGCTACCATGATATCAATATCAAGCTGAAAGGGGTCATTCGGGCCGGGGATAGCTCACAAGAGAGGTCCCAATAATATAATAGAATCAACCTACGCTGGCGTGTAGTTTTGGGGCGTAGGGTTATCGACCCTTAGCCCGCTCGGTGCTAGACTCTTCTCCCAAAACATGCAATGCTCTACATCGTATAAATACGAAGCTCAACATCGTCTAGTGACGAAGCTCAACATGAAACCATGCATAAAATCAACATCATATGAAACGAAGCTCAACATTGTCCATTGACAAAGCTCATTATGAAATCATGCATACACTAGATATCATATAAATATAAAGCTCAATAATGTCATTTCGACAAAGCTTAGAATGAAATCATGCTTAGACTCAACATCATGTGAAATGAAGCTTAAACATTGTACTTGACAAAGCTCGACAATAACATGCATAAAAATTAAGGATTTACGCATAGAGAAGGCTTTACTTTGAAACATACCACAAGCTAGAATTCATAATAAGGGTTAAAGGAAAATTTCATCTCAACCATGTGATAAGCTCATGTCCGAAAAAATCACAATTTGAAATCATCATTTGGGCATAACCCAAAGCTCTACCATACTTGAGTCTATTTAATCTTCTTTGAAAACATCATCAAAATCATGGGTAAGGTTGGAAACATGCCTTTCATCATCTACTCCATCATCACTACATTCCGTTATGAACTATCCATACATGGGCGTTTTAGATTCGATTTTTAGAAAAATAATTTTGTAAAATAAATTAAGTTAGAAACCGCCCAAGCTCAGTAAATCACCAATATCAACTCAATTTAATCATACCCATGAGTAGAAATGTAAGAGTCATGCAATTGAATGAAAAGTCATACTTGATCATCACAAACCAATCACAAATTGCTAGGGAATGGGCATGGGTGTGGAAGGAAGCACCCACTCATAGCCTTACATACCTGGGATTGAAGAATTCCAACCCTCCCTAATTGCCCAGCTGATATTCCAATTGGAAACCTTGAGAATTCACCTTGATTCTTCTCCTCAAACCCCAAACCTTTCATGCATGAAAGTATGGCCTAAGATGGGTTTTTCTCTGCTTAAAACCCTCTATTACGAGCTTAAAACAACGTAGTATAGTCCCTTAAAACTTAGGAATTACGGAAAAGCCCTTACTGAAATCACTGAAAATAACTGTCAGCGGGTCCTAACGGACGACCCGATGACTCATCGCCACGGCTCACGATCCATTGGTTTGCTCGTCAGGTTCACTAGATAAATGGTCTACCGAGGTTCCTAACGAGTGACATGATGACTCGTCCCCAGCAGCCATGACTCGTTGCCACTTCCCGTCAAGTGCACTGGATCAATTTTCCAATCCTCCTCTAGGATCACCCCACGACTGGCAAGACGACTCGTGGTGTTTGACCACGAGTCGTTAGATCACCCGTGGGGACCTCGAGTCCTTCATCCTTCCAGGCATTCCCACGAGTCACTTGACGACTCGCGAGGTCTCCTCACGAATCGTTCAGTGACTCATTCTGTAACTGCTGCAACATTTTTCAGTTTTTCTCCGATTCACTTCCGGCTCTGATTCTTGAATTCTCTAAGTATAACAATATCTCCCCTTTGGAAACATTCATCCTCGAATGTTAGAAACAAGAGGAAATAGAAACAAGCAATTATCATACCCCAATACAGATTATTTTAACCGAAAATTCACGGAATGACTACCTCCGAAAAGAACCACATAGCTGAACTAAATTCAGGCATCACATACATTTATCATAGCATAATTCAAACTTGTGCACATAAACTAAACATGGAAACTGATTAGAGAATTAGGGCAAAAACTGATACCTCAAATCGGAACTGAGCGGGTAGAGAACAAATGTGGGTATCTAGCCAACATGTCTGCTTCAGCCTCCCACGTAGCTCCTTCAACATGCTGATTCCTCCATAAAACCTTAACTGAAGCTACCTCTTTGTTCCTCAGCCTTTGAACTTGTCAATCCAGAATTTCAACCAGAATTTCTTCACAACTGAGGCTGTCTTTCACACAAACGCTGTCTACCGAAACTACCAAGGCTGGATCACCCAAGCACTTCTTCAAAAGCAATACATGGAACACGGGATGAACTGAAGCCAATTCTGAAGGCAAGTCCAACTCATACGCCACTTTGCCAACTCTTCTCACAAGCCGTTAGAGGCCAACATAGCGGGGACTGAGTTTACCTGTCTTTCCAAACCGCATGACTCCCTTCATGGGAGATACCTTTAGAAACACCCAGTCGTCTACATCAAACTCCAATTCTCTTCTTCTCACATCCGCATACGATTTCTGACGACTCTGAGCGATTTTCAATCGGTCCTTTATCAACTGAACCTTCACCATCACCTCATGAACCGAATCTGGTCCTACCATAGCTTCCTCACCAATCTCGAACCATCCGATGGGAGATCTGCACCTTCACCCGTAGAGAGCCTCGAACGGTGCCATTTGGATACTAGAGTGGTAACTATTATTATAAGCAAACTTGATCAAGGGAAAATGATCATCCCAACTACCTTTAAAATCCATAACACATGTGTCACGCCCCGCCTTGGGAGGCATGACTGGCACCTGGTCCCATACTAGGACCTGGACTGCTGGACTACTGAGCCTAAGCACTTCTGGTGCCAGGCTGGCTCTAATTCTGGACTTATGAAAACAATGGGATATATAATGGCTATAAATACAGCCTCCGACCGACTAGGCCTATAACCACCTATAGGAATATAACAGCTAACCAGAACAACTGAACATAAGGGAACCTATGCGGGCTGACAAGGCCACTATGCTGACTAGTTATCATTGAAAAGTATAATCAAGTGTTGAACTGATCTGTGACCGACAAGGTCACCAACTGACAACTGAAAAAGGCCCCACACGGCCATCACATGCAAACTGAAACATACATACGGCTCCACACGACTGGTACAACTAACCACAGAGAATATATAATCCGCAAGCCTCTAAGAATAATAAGATGGTCGGGACAGGGCCACGACCTACCCATACTGTACAAACAAAAAGGAAAGTAAACCTTTAGCTATCAAGCTCCGGATGATAGGAGCTGAAGACTCTGTATGCTGGCTGGAACTATGAGGGATCTGCTCCTCTTCTATGAGTACCTGTAGGCAAGTAATGCAGCGCCCCCAAAATGGGCGTCAGTACCACTGGTACTGAGTATGCAAGCAATAACTGAAAATAACTAAAAGCAAACAATAATACTGATAGATACTAAAGTAATAGGAGACGGGTTGAGACTGACTGAAAAGAGCGTAACTTTACTGAAGAGAGTAAGAGTCATACCAGATAACATGGTGGTCTACTTTCTATCTATTAATAACTAACACAACATAGCATATAAGAACCTTACCAGCCCCCATAAGCAGTAAGGTACCAACCAGCACACAATATATATACACCTACCCAGGGCATACCATCCACCTAATAACTATGAGCATCCTGCCGGCCCCCTGGGTATGCAACTTGGGCTCGCTGGGCCCCTGACTATAGTTGTATCTGAGTCCGGAGAACTCCTGAAATCTGAAATCTGTAATCTGAAAACTATAATCTGCACCCCGGGCGCAAGCGCTCGACAGGGGGTGTGGTATAGTGCTGATCAGCCTGCCATGGGGAATTTGCATCCCATCTTCGTTCGCTGGCGAACGGCATGCCATTCCGTGGAGCAACGTATCTTTACCCTCTGGCGAGCGAGTCGACACAACTATTAACCCTGGGGCGGTCAAGGAAGCTAAGGGTGCCCAACACAGAACAATCATGTTTCCACAGATAGCAATAACCACATGTAATATATATATATATATATACACTAATTCTGATAATAATATTTATATTCTGGTATTCTGTTCTAAATCTCATACTAAAATATACTGAATCTGATACTAAAATATGCTGAATCTGATACTGAAATATACTGAATTTGATACTGAGATATACTGAGTCTGAAATAATATTTCTAGAATATTCTGCTATTATTTTGGAAAGAAACCATACTTATGGATATACCTACTGCCTATTCTTTGACTTATCGGAGAACGGCCGAAAACTCATAATTTCTCGGAAGTCTAGAAAAGAGAAATAATCACTTTAATGTTGGGAGTATATTAACACTAGTTTGGAGCAATTCCACTTACCTTGGCTCGGTGAGACGATGATTCGTCGGTTGAATTTCACGAAACTAACTCCGTAGGAATGCTCCGTACAGCTTTATACTTCGCTACCCAAAGTTAATTGGAGTTTGGACTACGTTTGACGGCGTAAACGAAAGGAAATTTATGTTGAACCTTCGTCCCTCCCCTGTTTTTGTTCGTTCTATGAAAATGAAGAATGAAAATAACCAAAAAAAAACGAAGTGGGGCTTTATATACTTGGACCTGAACCCCCTTTAAGTCGCATTTGTCGAATGTGATTTATAAGTCGCATTTGCCTTGCGATGCTCCGACTTGGCGCTTGTCCGGTCTCTCCCCGGACCCTTTTCTCGCACCTATGACATTCTAAAACTCTTAACCAACATTCGAATAGGCCAACTAAGTGTCAAGAACTTACGGGGTGTAACATCCTTAATGACTTATCTTCTTTCATAACTTATTTTTGTTCCTTCCTCTGCTTAATTTTGCTTCCGTAATTGATAAAAATTTACTTCATCTTTTAGAGATTTTTTGTTTTTTTATGCATGACCTTAAATGTTTGATTGCCTTAAAATTTTAAATCTTAGGAAGAATTAATTTTTTCATATTTTGGTTTCCTTAATTAATTAATTTCCTTTTATATTTATATGTTTTGTTTTTAAACTTATTTAGTTTCCTTACATATTCATCCATTTCCTTAATTCCAATTATCTGTTTTCTTTCACAAATTATTCATTTAATCTTTTTCTAGAAAATATAAATTAATGACTAATGAGTTTGTTTTGTTTTCGTCTTTATTACTTTGTGTTCTTGTTATCATTTTTCGTATGAACTGCATATTTTTTTAATAGTTGCCACATGTTCATCTTTATTTATAAATTGTTATTTTACTCTTCCTCTCCTGAAAAATTTACGATCACACACTTGATAACAATTGTGTGGTTTCACGGTCGTTCACTTTTAACTCTCATGTCAAGGAATGCCTTGTGATTTAGTCGATCAGCGATGCGTCGACGGTCATGAGCTTTCCTACTCTCATTTTGTCCGCTTGAGAGAACCTTGCCTAAAACCAATCTTATCTTGTCTATTCTGTTGTTTTATAAATTGTACTTTAGTTTCATGCATATTCCTTTTCCCTTATTCCCCATTATTTATTTATTTGACATATCTATAACTTGTCACTTGGATAGTTATTTATCATTTTCATTGTATTATCGCTTTTATGTGTTATTTGTTATAACTTTATATATTTTTTATTCTCTTCATATCCTTCTCAATTTGGAACCTCTTTTTCTTCTTTCTTTAGAACGATTGCGTGATCACACGGGCGTTAATTTCTAAAACACCCATGTCGAAAAATATCTTATGGATTGGTCGATCAGCGATGCGCCGACAGCCATGAGCTTTCCTACTATCAAATTATCCGCTTGAGGGAACCTTATCTTAAACCACTCTTACTAACTTAGATATTCGGCATTTATTTAAGGATTAATTTGTTTTCTTCCATGCATGTCCTTTCCATTTTCTCTTTATTCGTTTCCTTGTTTAAATTATTTTTCGTCCATGTACGCCTTTACGGGGTGTAACACCAAAGTTATGAGAGATTGATGAGATATCGAAAACTTAGTGGCAAGAAGATAAACTAAAGTGGAATTTGGGCTTAATTTGAACAAATAAGATGATTATGTGACTACAAAAGAATGAATGCTAAAGATGATATTTTGGAAGCCACATAAAATAATATTGATGAAAAAATAATTTGGATTAGGCTCCAGAACTGTATGATTTGGGCCAAAAAGTGTAAGTTATGTGGAATATAAGATTGAGAAAATGTAAGCACGAAATGATTCTACATTTATCTAAAGATTAGAGCCCAAAGGACGAAGGAAAACAAAATAAGAAGCAATTACATAAGTAAAACAACGGTACATGTAACAGATAATTTGTGCGTCCTAATATATTGTGACCTCTTTTGTGCCAGAGGTTGGCCTAGCGAATTTTAAGAGACGAATATGCCATAATGTATCATTCTATTTGCTCTGATTAAAATATCAACATAAATAATATAAATAGCTTTTTATTTCTTTGTTTTACATAATGAAATATTACAAGAATGGAAAATTACAAAAAACAAAAACTAAACTATAGTCGAAATGAAATGTTCCTTCTCCTTTTGGCTTTTTCACAGCTAACATGACATGAGTTGGTCTTTAATAACCTGCATCATAAAATGTTAGTTTATCCTTCCTTTAAAGAGCAAATACTCTACATTTTTAGGCATATTCAACTCTAAAAAAAATAATACAAATAAGGTATGATAATGTCCTTTTTGAGATTGTAAATCTCTTTAGACTTTTGGCGAGGTCAAACTATTGGTCCTAATACACAAAGGGTGTCAATACCTCCTAGGGATAATGTGTGCATGATATGACCTAGACTTCTAAGAATTGGGTAGACTGAAATATTTTCTTATGCAAGAACACACGTGGTCGCATGGTAGTAAAACTATCCATTTCCACATATATGCCAACTCTCTAAATGGGTTTTTGAAAGAAATTTGGAGAAGTGCAAAGCACAACTCGCGCGTACAGAGTGTGATAGTGAGAAGTTCCCAAGTTGGAAAAATATGAGCGGAATGACAATTGTAAAGCTACAACAATTATCATGTAGTGAAACTAATAACACAATAAACAGTTAAGAAAAGCGACAATTATTTAATAAAGCAATATAAGTAAAATACATAAATAAAGAAGTTTTAGAAATAAAAAAGTGATAAGTTATGTCACACGTAACTGATGCGTGTGTACGTATGTGGAGAGTTTTAAGATACGACGCATATGGGAAAAGGCTTGGGGGATGAGTATACGAGCATGGTACCAAGCGAGCAGGAGGTCGGGGCCGGAGGCCAGGCACATTAGGCGCGGCGCCGTGCCGCGCTGCCAGCCTAGTGCCATTGCTGGCGAGCCTCGCCCCTGGCCTGGAGCGATGGGCTGCGTTCTTCGCCCCCCTCCGCTGCCCTTATATATATGTGTATGTTCAAGATTAAGTTCAAATCATTCTAAACATTTTATAAAACAAACCCACAGCCCTTACCACATTTTCTCTCAACTTTCTATTGGTTTTTGTCTGAATTACACCGTTAAACTTCGTTCAAATGCAAATTTGTCTTGGATAATGAGTTACAAGCCTATGGGGAACGTCCCTACGGAGTTATTTCTTGGAAATTCGCTCGGAATAACGGAATCCCAATGAGTAAAAATTATAGAAATCACTTCTAATTGAGTCCTAGGCGACTACAGGTGATAGGTAAGCATTTCTACCTTCTAAACTCTCAAGAATTTGTGAATTTTCGGCCGAATTGAACAAAGTTGAGTTATAGTTAATATTATTGAAAGATATCCTTATTTGCCGAGTCTTACTACTGAAAATAGCCTTATTCTCTTAGCGTAGGGCTGCAATTGAGTGGAATTGCCAGCTACAGGTTGGAACTATCTGGGTGAACAAAAATCGTCGATTATAGTATGTTAAGGCTATTCCTTTCGGAAAGTTATTCTCGTCGTAGCATTGATACGACTTGTGTTTCTGTAGTAACTTGAGAATACGAATGTTGTAGTTAGTCGTTGAAAATAGATTTGAAATTGTAGCATAGCATCCCTGGTAGGGGTTGATCATATTTCGTATGACCTCTCGCTGTGTTTAGCTAAGGGACTGTTCTTCGTAAGAACTGCTTATGGAGCTATAGCCTGCTTATGGAGCTATGAAGCTTCTAGTGCTTATAGAGCCACGATGCTGCTATTATTCACATAACTATAAGGTTGCTTTAGAAGTTATTGTATTGCGTATGAGCTACTGAATTGCTTATAGAGTTATTAAGTGTCTGAAGGGACTAATGTATAGCCTTCGGTGCCATGTTGGAGTCTTCTATGAACTCCTTCTATGCTTAAGATGATATTACCGACCCTCCCGAGGGTATGGTTTGTCTAAAACGCAGTTGTAGTCATTTATGGAGCCTCAGGGGTACCACTAGGGGTAGCTAGGGGATTTGGTGCTTGCCAGGGCTTATGGGGGCCTAGGTAGGTTATTTTGTGTTGATTGTACCTTCCAGGCTTATAGGGGGCCCGGTTAGGTTCTTTTTTGTATGTTTACTTACTAGTTATGTTTCAGATTGTGAAGCTATTCAGGCTGAACTCTTATCCTTCCTATTGATTACTTTCAGTTCTTATATTAGTTTTATTCATCTTTTATTATTGCTTTACATATTTGGTATAAATTGTACTAACGCCCAACTATGGGGTGTTGCATACTTACCTGCAAGTGAGGATAGACGTGGTTCAGGAACTTCTTAGCTATCAGCCAGGGTTAGCAGTTCAGTGAGCTCCTTTTCTCCGAATTTGATTGTTAGAAAGGTTTGTTCTTTTTGTTGTACAATTTTTGGGTAGGTCGGGGCCCTGTACCGACCACTATTTCACTTTTAGAGGCTTGCGGACTATAGTTTTCAGTTATTGGTTTTTGTTGGTCGTGTGAGGCCTATGTATGCTATATTTTGTGTGTTGGCCCTGTGGAGCCTAGTTTAGCTAGTTAGTTAGCAATCTTGTCGTCTATAGTACAAATATGATTGCGTGTTTTCCTTCTGTTATGACTAGACAACATGTTGTTGGCCCGCATAGGATACCCATATTGTTTTGGCTGTTGGGTTAGCTGTTTTCTCTTACAGGTTTGCTGCATGGACTTGTCGGCTTAAGGCTGTGTTTACAGCCGAGATACAACACTTTGTTTTCTTGATTTTGAGTTTCTGGCAGGCACCAGAGGTACATATGCCCAGGCAGGTCAGCCCCAGGTTCCAGTGTGGTATTAGGTGCCAGTCATGCCTCCCAAGGTGGGGCGTGACAAACTTCGTATTCAAGCAACTTCATATCTGTTCGGTCTGTTTGCTATGGGTGTATAAAACGACACGCAAGTGCACGTGGTCGAACAAGTAGTAAGTGGCTTTAGTAAGCCAAGTATCAATCCCACAGAGACTTGGATGAAGTGCAATTTTCTCAAGTGTGCTATATTTTACTTCTAAAAATGCAGACAACAGTGTAACCAAAAGTTTGATAGTTTGTTTTATAATTTTTATACTAAAGCTAAAAACAATTATCTACTTTGAATATGAACTATGAATGAGAGCATGCTGAGGTTAAACGAACATGTAATGAAATTATTTATCATCATAATTTGGTTGATCTTTTCCTCCAGTTGCTAGCCAAGAACTATTGCCAAGAGATTAAAACTCTCGTATTTAACCTCACTTAAGAATCATGAACCATCCACCTACATTTCTGTGATTAAATGCAATTCATGTTCTAGCCATACAATTCCGGTTCCTAAATTGACTAATACGACTTTCAGGTATATTTCTATCCTGAAAGCAAATCAAGACTCAATATTTCCAAACCAAGTAAAGAACATATCCTATTAATTCACAACTTTCCAATTTCTTGCTCTCTCGAGTGAAACCGGACTTTTTAGATGTACATTTACGTAGGCCACACATTAATGCAGTAAGAACAAGAATTAATAGAACAACATGGAAGAAAAGATGAAAAACCAAAGAATCAATGATCAAGTTTCATCACAATTGTTCATAACCTCAGCAAAGAGAGGAATTAGCCACTCATTTGTGGATTAAACATCTTAAAATGAGTGTTAATCATACAAGCAATTGAATTAAAGAAGAAAGAAAGAGAGAAAAAGCCCTGATATTTTCGTCCCTCAACTGCCTGTAACCCACGTCATTGCTCCACCAAGTCAGAATATTGAAAAATAAACCTAAGTGTTCTATTTATACTGCTAGGAATTTTTCCCGGAATAACGAGCAACGTGTCACGGAGTGCATCACGGAGCACTGCCTCCGTGACACGCTACGTACGCGGACCCTCACTGGAACTAGGGGCCCAGGAATTAAAGCTCAACGTGGCACGGCGTGCAACGCGGAGCCAAGCCACCGTGCCACGCTACGAACGCGGACCCTCTCTGGAATTTGGGCGTAATTTCCCTGTCCAGGCAGAAGGCCTCCGCGATGGCAGCGTGACACGGCTCCATCGCGGAGCCCCTTTATTCCATGCTGTCCAATGCCTTGTTCCTTGCTCGCATCCAAGTCCAACCCCGATATCATCCAACATGCATTTAAGCTTCCCAAAATCACATTTTACCTGCAAAACAATGCTAATCATGTTGGTTAGTATAGATTCACATTTTATTACCAATTACATGAGAATGTATACACATTGATAGATAAACAAGGCGAAAATAGTACTTTTGAGTATCACTTGGGCATATAAATTTGCCCAAGATCACTTACCCCACACTTAAATCCTTGTTCGTCCTCGAACAACAATCCTACACTTCATGCAATTTACATCCCAACCTCGCTACTTTGGTTCGACAATTTAGGCTACGGTCATACCGATTATTCAATACAGCAAATCATCAAGAAAACATGCATGGTCTTATCAATGCAATGACCTTCAATACATCAAGACCCCCTAGACTTTAAGAATCGACTCTCGATATTGGCAAACTCATGCAAATCAGCTGATCAAGATATCCGACACAAAAATTAATCTTTCATCAAGCATGTGCCCTCACAACACAAGAGAATCTTCCCCTTTTTGCTCATCTGACTCACAAACATTCAAGCAGGGGCATGTAAAAACAATTTCGCTCTCTCTCCCAAAAGAATTCACATGCACCATGTCATGACCCATAAGCTTTCCCTTAGTGTATTACTCCACTAATATAAAGAAGTGCGATGTAAGATCACATAGGACTTTAACGGGTTGTAATGGAAGCTACGGAACTAGTAAATATTGGGTTAGCCAATAATAGCCACTAGCATCCTTAAGCGCCTTTTCAACACATCCCATCAACTCATGGACATTGTTTATTTTTTTTTTCCATCATCCATTCTTGATTCTTTTCTTTAGTATGACCCATTGTATTAAGCACACTTGACACAACAACAAAGATTATTCATGCACCTTCATTATCGTTTATTTATAGCAAGTGCACCTTCAACCTTTTCTTTTCTCCCCTCACTCTGCTTTTCTTTTTCTTTTCACCATTCTTACTCTTTGACACTTTGGGAAAATGATTTTCTCTTCTTAAGCGCTTAAGAGTTTTGTATAGACTTTACGGCTAATGAAAAGAAGGAATTAAGCTCGGTTTACACTTTATGACAAAAGAAAAAATACTAGGCTAAAGGCTCAACGGGCTGACTAGGGTATACAATCAAGGTGTGTACGACAAGGAAAAATAGAAACTCTCGATTAAAACAAAGAAATGCCTACATCCTTTCCTACAATACACCTCCTTCATTTTGTTTTGTACACACACCAGGAAAGTTCTAGACACTTCACAATAGCATGGAATAACAACACCTCACTTCACACTTTTTGCACATGCTCAATTCAAGATGTATTCACAGACTCTTCAATCAGCTAATTACAGGAATTCAAACATTAAGCCTCAATCACACTGAATCGAACTCTATGGCCTAGGTATCTCAACATATTTACAAAGTTGCATGCTTTCATACTAATCACCTTTGCATTTTAAATATCATGTACAACACGCAACCAGAATTTTGCAATCATAGAGTAACTACAAGTTTTGGGATGCAACCCACCAAAGAAAAAACTGAAAAATAATTGAAAAAAATCTACTCCTAACGACTACATTTCCCCTAAGACGGTTGTCATCCATCCATCATAGGGAACGGTTACTAACTATGACTTCAGTTCAATGGGATCATTCTCGGTAAAAGAACCGAAAACAAACGCCGAGATACCCAAGAAGTAAAAAAATGTGGAAAATATCGATCATTTCGATAGAAAAAATATGTACAATTTAAAAAAATTTATCGATCATTTCGATAACAAAAATATGTACAGAATCATAATCAGCTAGCAACATTCAGCAACACACATCAATTTCACATAAATTTACAAATACAAAACAACTTAACAATTCACAACTCACAGGGACAAACAAATTTTCACATACACGACAACAGAATGGAGCATACATACAAAACAGCCCAGCCCAGCACCTAACTTCTCCCACCCCACACTTAGTTTGAACACTGTCCCGAGTGTTCACAAAAATTAAAATAGCACAAAATCGGGTGGTGGAACTCCCTGATCAGTCAAAGTATTCCACTTCTTCGTCGGGTGCTGCTGCTTCATCTCCCATGTCCGAGTCGCCTCCGTCGTCATCAACGGACTCCACATCGGAGTCCTCCCGATGTGTCTCCTCGTCTGTGGGGACATCATCATCTGTGGGCTCTACAAATACTGGCCCCACTCGGCATAGAGCCCTGGCGTTTTCGCCGAAGGGGTAGTCTAGCTCGAGCTTCCATAGCTCCTCCTCTGTCGCCGGCCTCCCACCTATCCTCAGCTGGAGCATCTGCATCCCATACATTCGAGCCATATATTGATCATCACGAGCATGTCACTCGCCAAGTGTAAGCACTGGCCCGTGGGTGGTGTCGGGAGCCTTAGTTTTAGTAACATCTAAGGCCCGCCGCTCCATCTATGGGATATAGTCAAGGGCCTCCTCCTTGACATCTAGGCCCCTGAGGAAGGTGGTGATTATTCCACCAAAGCCATACCTATGCCCCTGGTGCAACCGGGCTCTCTTTATGGCGGAGATAATTACCGCCCCCACGTTGATCTCCCGCCTTTTCATCAGGGCGTACACCAGGCATACACGATCCCGGGTTACATCTATCATATGTACCCCTGGGATTAGGCATGAGCAGACTATCTTCAGCCAGATTCGGGCTTCCCTATTCATCTGTGAATATGGCAGAGTCTGGTGGTAGCCCCTCTCTTTGTGTCTGCTCCATCTAGCTGTCGATCGGGTCCCACACAATGTGCGTCTGATGTTTGCGTATTGTGGGGTAATGTTCAGCTGTCGGAGTACGTAGGCGTCTGTGTCCCGCGCTCCTATGATGGCATTGAGGTGGTGGGGCTCCAAAGTGACTATTTGCCCTCTGATCTTGATGGTGTGACTTCTGATAGTCGGGTTCCAATTGGCATAGAACTCCCGAACCAGGTGCAAATTGCATTCCTTGGGCTCCTCAAATATGAAATTGAGCCCAGCTGCCTCGATTCGGTGGACCATCCTAGGGAACTCCTGTGCCAATGGTTCCCGTGCTATATGCTCCTCAGGGAAATATTTGTTTTCTTTGTGCTTCGCGTACCACTTTTTCCCCTCATCAGTCACCCATCTCGTTCCGTATTGGCGGCATTGGCCGCGTGAAACTGTTGGTGCTGCTGGGACTGCTGTGCCCAGTCTGATTCGCTTCCTTCTGGCGCCCGAAGTTGATGTGCCTTTCCCTTTCTCTTGCCTGCTTGCCATTTTACCTGTCAACCCAAGTAGACAAGATCAATGTTAAGCTAACGGATATTAACTTCGGCTAAGGTCGGGTTAAGCTAGGTTACCCCACACTTAGTCCTTAGCTACAGTTACAACAATACGACAAGATTATCTTTATTTACACACAATAATCAACTATACAATCATGCTTAGTGCGTTCGAAAAATTCGACGGTATATCTTCTGCGTACTACTCAGACTTCGTACAGCCAATCACAATCACTACCATCGCTAACATTGTACCCGTCACACTTAGCACAGAAAAACAAAGAAACAAAAATAACAACAAAAATTTATCTACACGAACCTATACAACTAACCAAATTCTTAAAAATTTCAACATTCCCTTCACCCGAGAATCCGTCGTTCTATTAACATCCTAACAATTTGTACATCGACTCATCTCATTCAACACATCCTTCCCGGCATGAAATTCACAAGTTCAATACATTTTCAACTCCAAATTCAACATACAATCCCTAAAATTGGTATTATCAAGCAAATTCGATTAATTCATGCAATCGACAAGTTCAAGCAATCATAACGACATTCTGAACATTCATCAACAACAATTAACTCGAATTCATGCTTAATTTCTACTTAGGGCAATTTAGCTCACCTCCCATGCTCAATATCGAAGAAAATCGACAAGAATTTGAGAGGAAATCGAAAAACATACCTTGACTTTGAAGAATTGAAGAAAATTTGTTGAATTTCTTGCCTTACTCCATGTCACGTTGATGGGGATGGGTTTTGGGGGGTTTGGTCGCGGAGAGATTAAAAAATGAGGGAAAAGGGAGAGTTTTTGGGGTTAAAAAGTAAGGAAATCGCGCGGGTCACCCAGCGACCCAGTGTGACCCGTAGCGATATACAAGGCAACGTGTCACGGAGTGCATCGCGGTGCACTGCCTCCGTGACACAGAGCCATCGTGAGACTGTTCTGGAAATTTTTAAAATTTCCGAGTTATACTTCAACGTGTCACGGAGGTAACGCGGAGGTCCACCTTCGTGACACGGAGCTATCGCCTCAGCTCACTGGTTGCCACTTTTTATTAATTTTTCATACCTCGACTATTCCTTCGCGCTTCCGTGCATATTTTTCTCCGTTTGACCTGAAATTCATCTCACTATACAAAATTGGTTAGAATTATAGGTTTCACTCTAAATACAAATAAAACAAAAACTAAAACGAAAATTTTTTTGTAGTAAATCAAGAAAAAGAAAAGGAAAAGAAAAGTCTATTTACACTTTACAAAAAGAAAGAAAAAATTTTCACGGGTTGCCTCCCGTGCAGCGCCTGGTTTACCGTCGCGGCTCAACGTCGTTAAGCTCAATTGTCCTCTAGGGTGATGGACTATTTCTCTCGATCACCGTCCTCCCCCCAGTAGTGCTTACACCTATCCGGTGGTTTTCCCATTAACTCCCGTGAATCCTTCCTCTGCTCATCATCGCCTTGATCAATCACATTGATCACCGAGAGTTCTTCATGCACCATTGGGAGCTTGGGTGACTTGTACACCTCGAACACCTCCACCTTGTCGTGTGCTCGCATTGTTAGCTGCCCCGTAGCTACGTCAATTAGTTCTTTCCCGGTTGCCAAGAAAGGACGTTCCAAAATAAATAGGACTTCCGCGTCTGGTTCAAAATCCAGCACGACAAAATCTACCGGGAAAATTAGGGAGCCAACTTGCACCAGAACGTCCTCTACAATGCCATCAGTTCTGGCTAAGGACCGATCCGCCAACTGCAAGATTACCGTTGTGGGTCTAGGACTCCCTAGACCCAACTTTCTGAATACCGAAGATGGCATCAAATTTATGCTCGCTCCCAAATCACACAATCCACGAGCTCGGATGCTCTGCCCAATAGTAATCTGGATAGTAAAACTCCCAGGGTCTTTTAGCTTTGTGGGCAGTCTATTTTGAATCCGGGAAGTGCACTCCTCCGTTAGACACACCGTAGCATACTCAGTCAATCGACTTTTGTTTGCCACGATGTCCTTTATATACTTAGCATATTTCGGCACTCCCTGCAAGACATCAACAAGAGGTAAGTTAATATGTACCTGTTTCAGCACCTTCATGAATTTCTTGAAACACGCCTCCTCCTTGTGTTTCTTTAGTCGTTGAGGGAACGGGGGTGGAGGTCTTTCTGATTCAGCTTCCTTAGTCTTCCCCCTTTCAGTACTTTGCTCCCTCTCAACTTCTGCTGCTCCCGACTGCTGAGGTGGTCTTTCTGGTTCCACCTCTTTCTACTGCAAACCACTCCTTGTGGTCACTGCATTTACCTGCTTGGGATTGGGATCCGTGTCGCTCGGCAGTCCTCCTCTAGGCCTTGTGTTTTGGGCACTAGCAAATTGCCCAAATTGATATTCAAGTGCCTTGGTAGCTAACTGGTTGTTTTTCACTTCGGCTGCCAATTTCACATAGTCAGCCTGCAATTGAGCTTGGTTAGCTATCATGGTCTTGAACATCTCCTCAATGCTGGGTGATGGTGGTGGAGGAGGTGCATTGTTGTTTCTGAATTGTGCTAGATAATTCTGCTGCCCTCCTTGGTTCCTTTGCACACCCTGACCCGAACTTTGGCCCTGATGGTTGTTGCTACCCCATGAGAATTTAGGGTGATTCCTCCAATTGGAATTGTAGCTACTACCATACTGTTGGTGGTTCCTTTGCGCATTACCCACAAAGTTTACCGAGTCAGGATTGGCTCCACAACACTCAGCTGAGTGCTCACTGCTTCCACACACTTCGCACCACATCTGCTGTACTGCATTAACTCGGGCTTGAGGCTGGTTCAATGTCATGTTGCTGAAGTGGGTATTAAGTTGATTTTGCAATGCAGCTATCTGAGCAGCGATAGCTGTAAACCTATCCACTTCTAGCACTCCTGTTTCTTTCCTTGTCCCCCCTCTTGATGAATCAGCATTCCATTCTGGATTGCCCTGCGAAATACGGTTCAACAAGGTATACAGCTCCTCATAAGTTTTCTCCAGCGCTTTCCCTCCGGCTGCTGAGTCTAGCAATATTTTGGTGTGGGGTTCCAAACCCTCTATAAAAGTGTGCACCAACACATCATTGGACTGATGATGATGAGGACAATCCCGCAACATGGACTTGAATCTCTCCCAGGCCTGATATAAATTTTCTCCCTCTCTCTGTTTGAAACTTAGAATTTGACTTCTAAGTCTTGCTGTTTTACCAGAGGGAAAAAACCGTATCAAGAACTTTCGTGCAAGATCATCCCACATAGAAATAGAATTCGGTGGCTCAGCTTTCAACCACCTCTTGGCTTCTCCCAATAATGAGAATGGGAACAATGTAAGCCGGACATAGTCTGATGATACTCCAGCGGGGATGTAAGTGTCACTTATCTCCAAAACAATTTGGAGATGCTGCTGTGGATCTTCATGAGGGAGACCGGTAAACTGCCTGCTAGTGTGCAGCAACTGCACCATATTCTGTTTAAGTTCAAATCTCCCTCCTGGCTCAGGTTTACGGATACTAGATGTAACATTATTGGCATGTGGTATTGCCACCTCGCGAACCGGCCGAGCTGCTGCTTCTTCGGGCACTAACGCTGCCCGTACTACCGGTGGATTATGTTGTTTCTCCATGATCGTCTGTCTGAACAACTGCAGCTTTCTTTGTAGAGCTTCTCTCCATTTACTGTGAAATATTCTTTCTGGCTCTATATACGATTCCACTAGCTCCTTGTCTCTTGCCAGTGTTCAACAGCAATTAAACCTGCAAAATACAGGCTAAGACCAAGTTGTCAACACTAAGAAAATAAAAATACAATAAATTAACACTTAAAACAAATTCACCAATTGCCAAGTCCCCGGCAACGGCGCCAAAAAGCTTGTTCGGTCTGTTTGCTATGGGTGTATAAAACGACACGCAAGTGCACGTGGTCGAACAATTAGTAAGTGGCTTTAGTAAGCCAAGTATCGATCCCACAGAGACTTGGATGAAGTGCAATTTGCTCAAGTGTACTATATTTTACTTCTAAAAATGCAGACAACAGTGTAACCAAAAGTTTGATAGTTTGTTTTATAATTTTTATACTAAAGCTAAAAACAATTATCTACTTTGAATCTGAACTATGAGTGAGAGCATGCTGAGGTTAAACGAACATGTAATAAAATTATTTATCATCATAATTTGGTTGATCTTTTCCTCCAGTTGCTAGCCAAGAACTATTGCCAAGAGATTAAAACTCTCGTATTTAACCTCACTTAAGAATCATGAACCATCCACCTACATTTCTGTGATTAAATGCAATTCATGTTCTAGCCATACAATTCCGATTTCTAAATTGACTAATACGACTTTCAGGTATATTTTTATCCTGAAAGCAAATCAAGACTCAATTTTTCCAAACCAAGTAAAGAACATATCCTATTAATTCACAATTTTCCAATTTCTTGCTCTCTCGAGTGAAATCGGACTTTTTAGATGTACATTAACGTAGGCCACACATTAATGCAGTAAGAACAAGAATTAACAGAACAACATGGAAGAAAAGATGAAAAACCAAAGAATCAATGATCAAGTTTCATCACAATTGTTCATAACCTCAGCAAGGAGAGGAATTAGCCACTCATTTGTGGATTAAACATCTTAAAATGAGTGTTAATCATACAAGCAATTGAATTAAAGAAGAAAGAAAGAGAGAAAAAACCCTGATATTTTCGTCCCTCAACTGCCTGTAACCCACGTTCTTGCTCCACCAATTCAGAATATTGAAAAATGAACCTAAGTGTTCTATTTATACTTCTGGGAATTTTTCCCGGAATAACGAGCAACGTGTCACGGAGTGCATCGCGGAGCACTGCCTCCGTGACACGCTACGGACGCGGACCCTCACTGGAACTGGGGGTCCAGGAATTAAAGCTCAACGTGGCACGGTGTGCAACGCGGAGCCAAGCCACCGTGCCACACTACGAACGCGGACCCTCTCTGGAATTTGGGCGTTATTTCCCTGTCCAGGCAGAAGGCCTCCGCGATGGCAGCGTGACACGACTCCATCGCGGAGCCCCTTTATTTCATGCCGTCCAATGCCTTGTTCCTTGCTCGCATCCAAGTCCAACCCCGATATCATCCAACATGCATTTAAGCTTCCCAAAATCACATTTTACCTGCAAAACAATGTTAATCATGTTGGTTAGTATAGATTCACATTTTATTACCAATTACATGAGAATGTATACACATTGATAGATAAACAAGGCGAAAATAGTACTTTTGAGTATCACTTGGGCATATAAATTTGCCCAAGATCAAAATCCTAGGGAATCTACAAGTCGTGTCTAGTGGAGTTTTGTCTATGAATGTGTTGTGCACCACATTCTATAGGCAGGAGTCTACGAAGCATGATAGCGTGGTTACCCTTCTTCTTTCTCAAGTCGTGCTATAGAGCTATGTTGTATAGGGTTGAGTCCCTAAGCTTATGTTATTCTACTTATCTATAGAGAAGATGTCTGATGCACAACAGACCACAACTGGTTGAGAGTTGGATACTGCGGCAGGAGAGGGAAATAGCAGAGTGCCATAGTTAGAGCCGGCTCGACTTGAGGGCGATAGGGAGATATCGCCTCGATCTCCCCAGCATTCACCGCCACATCAGGAACCCACCAGGGCAGTAGATACACTAGTATCACCCCCTGTTATTCCTATACCATTGGATTAAGAGGTTAGGAGTGCGGTTTACATGTTGGCTCAGATGATGGCCGCTCAGCACCGGCCAGTGGCACCCATTGTCATTGAATCTATTGAAGGACCCGGAAGTTCAAGGGTCCGTGAGTTCCTCACCTTGATTCCTCTGTAGTTTACAGGGACAAATAGCAGAGAGGATCCTCAGGACATTTTAGATCAATTGCAGCGAATATTCAAGGTAATGCATGCCTAGTCCACAGAGTCGGTTGAGTTGGAAGTGTTTCATCTATGAGATATAGCAGTTATGTGGTTTGAGAGTTAGGAAAGGTCCAGAGGTAGGGATGTATCACCACCTACTTGGCTGGGTTTTTCAGAGGCCTTCCTAGATCATTATCTGCCTCGAGAGATTCATCAGGCTTGATTAGATCAGTTTTTACATCTGGAGTAGGGAAGAATGAGCATTCTAGAGTATGCACTGAGGTTTGACTCTTTGGCAAGATATGCTCTAGCATTTGTGGATACTATGCCAGCTAGGGTACACCGGTTCATCATGGGGCTTTCTATAGAATATGTGGAGGCCTGTATTACAGCTAATTTGTTCAAAGAAATGGATATTGCACGCATTCAGGCTTTTTCTCAGAATATAGAGGGAATCAGGCAGCGCCAGTATGAGGCTGAGAGGGTAAGTCGGGAGAAACACCAGAGGGCTAGACCCAGTGATTTACAGGCTGAGTTTCAGGGGGGGCCAGACTGCGATTGCCAAGTAGGACACCTAGACCTTGTCTCCACAGCAGCAGGGCTGTAGGTTATATCATCGCAGACATTCAGGTCTCAGCGAGAGTTCTCGAGCATCAGGCTCGCAACAATAAAGAGGTTCAGATCAGAGAAGGCCCGTTGTACCGCGTTGTAGGATTTGAAGTCAACAACATTTTGGAAGGTGTAGATACGTCTATACTGCTTGCTATGCTTGTGGGCAAGAGGGTCATATGATGAAGGATTGTCCAAATAGAGACCAGGGTGATCGGGACCAGCAGAACAGGTCCTCAACCTGATCACATGCTCCAGCACCTTTGGCAAGGCGTAGGTTCTCAGCTCCAGCTGGTAGAGACAGAGGTAGATCGGGTGCATCTAGTTCTGACAGTGGTCCGGATCGCACTTACGCCTTACTAGTGCGACACGAGTTAGAGTCGTCACCAGATGTTGTGATAGGTATGCTGAATGTTTGCTCTCATCCAGTTTATGTTTTGATAAATCCAAGTTCTACTCTATCTTACGTTACTCCGCTAATGGCACAAAATTTGGTATAACGCCAGAGTTGCTTCAGCGACCATTTTCTATATCCAACCCCATGGGTGACTATATTATTGCTAAGAGGATTTACCGGGGTTGTATAGTAGAGGTTGTTGGTCGCCAGACCTTAGCAGATTTAGTGGAGCTAGAAATGATTGACTTTGATGTAATTATGGGTATGAATTATCTAGAGTCATGTTATGCCAATGTGGAGGGCTGGACCAAGACTGTCCGATTTCACTTTTCAGGGGAGGTAGTGCGAGAGTTGAAAGGCAATGCAGTTAAGCCAAAAGGTAGGTTCATATCCTATCTGTTGACACCCAATTTTGACCTCCCATACCTTATTTAGCCTGCTATTTTACTTGTAAATTTTTAAAACATTTTCACATAGTCACAAATTATTTTTTTTAATTAGTACTTTACGTAGTCATGTTACCATTTTAATATTATGTCTAGTTAATTGCAAATATCATTAATATTTTCGTTACATTCACATGTACAAATATTTCTTTATGTATTATTATTATTACTATTATTATTATTATTATTATTATTATTATTATTATTATTATTATTATTACCACCACCACCACCACCACCTCATTCTTCACATTTTTTTAAAATTATAAACACTAGAGAAAATATTTTAAAGTTATTATTCTTTTATTATAAATATTGATAAATTTTTTTAATAATAAAATAAGATTGTTAATTTTATAGTTTTTCGATTACTTAGTAATTTAGTAGTTGCTAGTTTTAAATATTTTAGTAGAATATTATTTAGACCAAATATTAAGCATAATCTTATATTCAAATTTAGTCAAATCTTCTTATATTTGAAAAAGAAAATATTCCTCCATATCTTTTCCCTCATGGAAGAATATTATTCTTTCCATAAAAGTCTCCCATAGAAAATCTTTCCCTATTTTCTTTTTCTCCATCCAAAAATGTTGTTTTTCACCCTCCTATTAGAGCTAGGCTTAGAAAATGATAATTAGAGGAGAGAGTGGATCCTCATATTATACTACTCTAGCTGCTTCTGCATCGATTTTCCACCATCTTCTAATCCTAAGAGGCTATCACCAAAATGATAATATACAATTTCCTACCATAATTATTTGATTGCCGATGAAAATTCAATATCTCACAAAAAGCAAAAGTGCTTCAAAAGGCGGCTACCTATGGAAGCCCATCAAAAAACTTAAAGCTTCTTCGAGACAATCGGGCATACACTAAGTTTGGAAATGATCAGTTCTTACTTCTAATTTTTATTATTTATTATTGAATCCTTGATATGATTAATCATTTGCTCTTAGTATTGTGCTCTAATTTTTATGGTTAAATTTTTTTATTTGTTTGGTGATCTACATATTCGTGTCTAAAATTTCATGAATAAATAGGACCCATCTACAACTTGTTTTTGATAATTGGTTACAAGAAAAAAGAGTTGCATATATTGCGGGCTTGAATAGTGTTTTCTTAAAATTATTATTGGTTCAATATTTAGAGAAATTGAATTCTGATATTTTACCATGAATGTTTTGGTTGGTTATGTGGCTAAACTAATTAGCATATTTTTATTTTGTTAGATGTAATCTTTTATTGAGTTTTTGGTGGTTTTTAAATGATCATGGTATTGTGGAGTTCTATAACAGTTGTTTATTTTATGAGAGGGTATATACTATTTAAGCTATTGTTCTTATTGGTGTTAAAAATCACGGCTTTGAGAAAATGTCATGCCAACTTTTGAGCTTTGAATATTTGAGATGTTTCTCGACTTTCTCTTGCTAGTGGGATCAAAATTTAGTCGGCTCTATAAGATAATATGATCTCTTGCAAGTCATTCACATCCTATTTGGGTGGGATTTGTAGGAAGACTAATTAATTAGTTCATTGTTTGATAACCAAGTTTAACTAGGAAGAAAAATCCCAATGTTTATGGTCTATGTTTGCTTATCAAGTTGATTATCTCATAGACATTTGGCAAATCAGTTGGCAAACTCTCGTTGTTCTCGTCTTTTTATTATTATTAAGTGTCTAGTGTATGTGTGTTAAATAATACTATTTAAATTACTCATTGTGTATCTAACTTCCTCTTCCCTCTTGAATATTTTTATATGTATCTCACCATAAAATGACGTCGCTTGGAGTTCTATCTCGACGAGTGAAGTAGAGCTCAAATGGAATCGTTACCTCGAGAGAGATTAGGTATGTTTTGGGAAATGATGAAATAGGCAGGCTAGCTGACTTCTTATATGAAGCACACATAACTGCTTTAGAAAAATAAAGCAACTCATTACTCCCATCTTTTCTAAATTTTATATGTCACCTCTTTAAAAGTCTTAAATACTTGACAACTATAAATATTATGCTACATCATCGATATACTTTCATGAAATCTAAAAATTAAAATATACATGTACCTTAGCTATACACGACTTTTTAAATACTTAAATATTTTATTCATTACTCTTATATATTTTTAAAAATTTTTTCATCTCGTCTTCAGACGTTTAAAAGGGTTCATCATACCAAAAGATAGAATAGATGGGAGTAACATCGCATTAGACCCATTTTTAGCCTTGTCACATCCTGATCCCACTCACTTAACTTTAACTTTATAAATTGCTAATTTATTATTTATTTTAGTCTATTTGGAAATAATTCTTTTATCCATTACCCTTTAATTCTTTTAGTTTTCCTTACTTATTCGTATTAATCAATCACGTTAAATATTTTATTGGAAGCGAACAGGTACGTCTTCTCTTCTTCAATGCTTGAACAAATATTTTTGAATTAATTGTATTTATATTTAATAATATAAATTTGCATGTTTAATCACTTAGCTATTTTTAGGCTTAATAGTTCATTAACCTTATTTGCTCGCTTAGTAATTCCCCACATAATAATGAATTCGGAGGGGACCCACATTGTGGACCTCGAAAGGTGCCTAACACCTTCCTTTCGAGGTGACTTGAACCCTTACTCGACTCTGGTGACCTAGGCTAGTATAACAGACCCTTAGGTTAGTATGGTGCCCTAACGCACCTCAAATCGTTAGGTGGTGACTCTCTTCTCTTTAAATAACCCTTAAGAGCCGTCACATGTTGTATCCCGCTTTTCGCGAGAAAAATGGGGCGCGACACTATCTACGATGAGGAAGTTGATAGCAAAAGGCTATATTTACCATATTGTTAGGGTTCATGATATGCAGGCAGAATCCCCGACTCTTTAGTCCGTTCCTGTGGTTAGTGAATTTCTGGATGTATTCCCGGATGAGCTTTCTGGTATTTCCGAGAGCATGAGATCGATTTCTCTATCGACCTACCACCAAAAATGCAACCTATATCCATCCCTCCGTACCGAATGGCTCCTATCGTGCTGAAGGAATTGAAAGAACAGTTGAACGATTTTCTAGATAAGGGCTTTATCAAGTCGAGCGCTTCACTGTGAGGAGCGCCAGTTCTGTTTGTGAGGAAGAAAGATGGCTCCCTACGGATGTGTATAGATTATAAGTAGTTGAATAAAGTTACTATTAAGAATAAATATCCCCTTTCAAGAATAGATGATTTATTTGATCAGTTGTAGAAAAATTATTTCTCCAAAGTCGACTTAAGGTGAAGGTATCATCAAGTGCGGGTTCAGGAGAAAGATATATCGAAGACAGCCTTCAGGACTAGGTATGGTCATTTTAAATTCTTGGTCATGTCCTTCAGATTGATGAATGCCCGAGCAGTGTTTATAGATCTGATGAACAACATCTTCAGGTCGTATTTAGATCTGTTTGTGATAGTGTTTATTGATGACATTCTAATATATTCCCTCTCAGAAGCTGAATACAGAAATCATTTAGGAACAGTACTCTAGATTCTCAGACACCATCAGTTATACTCAAAATGTGAGTTCTGGTTAAATTCGGTAGCTTTCTTGGGCCATATTATTTCAGATGCAGGTATCCAGGTTGATTCATAGAAAATCGAGGCAATAAAGACATGGCCTTGACCCACAATTCCAACTGAGATTTGTAGTTTTCTAGGCTTACAGAAGGTTTGTTTGGAAGGATTCTATGCCTTATCAGCACCGTTGATAGGATTAACTCAGAAAGCAGCTAAGTTCACGCGGACCGAGGCTTGTGAGTAGAGTTTTCAGGAGCTGAAAAATAGATTGACTTATGCACTAGTATTAGCCTTATCGGAAGGTTCAGAGGGCTACGATGTGTACTGTGACACTTCAGGCATTGGGTTAGGGTGTGTTCTGATGCAACATGGCAAGGTAATTGACTATGCTTCGAGGCAGTTAAGGAAGCACGAAAAGAACTACCCCACCTATGATTTAGAGCTAGCTGCAGTGGTCCATGCTTTAAAAATATAGAGGCATTACTTGTATGGTGTGCATGTGGACATCTATGTTGATCATAAAAGTCTCTAGTATATCTTCACGTAGAAAGAGTTGAATTTGCGGCAGCGTCGTTGGCTGGAGTTGCTGAAAGACTACGACGTGAATATCTTATATCACCCAGGAAAGGCTAATATTATAGTTGACGCCCTTAGCCGCATATCCATTGGCAGCCTAGCATACTTGAGACCAGAACAACAAGAAATGGCTCCAAAACTACACCAGTTAGCCAAGTAGTGGATTCAGAGGATAATGGGATTGTAATTTAGAATACAACAGTATAATCTCTAGTTGTAGAGGTAAAAGAGCGACAGTATAAGGACCCTAGCTTAGTACAACTCAGAGACAAGGTTCATTAGGGCAAACTATCGACCTTTGATTTAACAGGAGACAGTGTCCTGAGGTTTAGAGGTTGACTCTTGTTTCAGATATAGAAGGGCTTCGCCAGCAAATTATAGCAGAGGTACATTATTCTCGTTACTCTCTTTATCTGGGTTCGATAAAGATGTACCATGATATAAAGGAGATATACTGGTGGCCTAGAATGAAGAAAGGTGTAGTTGAGTTTGCAGAACAGAGTCCTAATTGTCAATAGGTAAAAGTGAAACATCAGAAACCTAGCGGACTGACTCAGGAAATAGTTGTACCTAAGTGGAAATGGGAAGCAATTAATATGGACTTTGTGACAGTGTTACTTCGTACCAGGTGTAAATTCAACTCTATTTGGGTAATTATTGATAGGCTGACAAATCATCCCATTTCTTACCAGTTAGAACTACATTCTTGGCTAAAGATTATGCAAATTTATATATTAAGGAAATAGTCTGATTGCATGGCGTCCCAGTATCTATTATTTAAAATAGGGGGAAACAATTCATAGCTAGATTCTGGCAGTCATTTCAGAAAGGTTTGCGGACGCATGTTAATCTAAGTACAACTTTTCATCCCCAGACAAACGGTCAGGCAGAGCGCACCATTCAGATGCTAGAGGACATGATATGAGCATGTGTGCTAGACTTTGGAGGGAGTTGGGACGAGCATATTACCCTTATTGAATTTGCATATAATAAAAATTATCCTTCTGCTATTCAGATGGTGCCTTATGAGGTTTTATATAGGCGTAAATGTAGGTCTCCCATAGGATGGTTTGAAGTAGGGGACTTAGGATTGATCGGACCTGATATGATCCATCAGTCAGAAGAAAAGGTGAAACTTATCAGAGAATGATTGCTAACAGCCCAGAGTCATCAGAAGTACTATTACGATATGTGGTGTAGATGCTTGGAGTTTGATATTGATGATTGGGTACTTCTTAGAGTTTTGCCTATGAAGGGCTTGATGAGATTTCGTAAGAAGGGCAAGCGTAGCCCTAGATTCATTGTACCGTATTGAATCCTTCAAAGGATAGGCCGAGTATCATATGAATTAGAACTACCTTCAGGGCTAAAATCTATTCATCCAGCTTTTCACGTGTTAATGCTACGAAAGAGCATAGAAGACCCGTCCCGGATTGTTCTAGTTGAGGATATTCAAGTTACTGAAGAGTTGTCCTATGAAGAGACTCCAGTTGCTATACTAGATCGATAGGTTCGTAGATTGAGAACTAAATATGTAGCCTCCGTTAAAGTCCTATGGAGGAACAGAAATATAAAAGAGATGACCTGTGAAGCTGAGGATGACATGAGATCTAAATATCCTCACCTATTTCAAGCTTGAACCAGATTGTGTAGTTGAGATGAGATTGTACCTAGTTATTATTTTGTTGTTCAGTGGAAGTAAATCTCCTAAGCTTAAGATTACATTCGAGGACAAATGCTCCTAAGAGGTGGATGATGTTACACCCCATAAGTTTCTATCATGTACCAATGCGTGCGTACATATATTGAGAGTTTTGGGGTATGACACATACGGAAAAATGCTCGGGGGATGAGTATATGAGAACGGTACCGAGGAGCAGGAGGCAGGGGTCGGAGGCCAGGCGTCGCACCGCGCTGCCAACCCAGCACCATGACCAGCATCTTGCGTCCCTGGCCTGGCACGATGGGCAGTAAGTCGTGCCCCCCTTGCCACCGCCCTTATATATGTGTGTTAAAGATTAAGTTCAAATCATCCTAAACATTTTATAATACATACCCACGGCCCCTACCACATTTTCTCTCAACTTTCTATTGGTTTTTGGAAGAATTACACCATTAAACTCCATCCAAATGCAAATTCATCTTGGATAACGAGTTACAGAGCTATGAAAAACGTCCATGCGGAGTTATTTCTTGGAAATTCGCTCAGAGTACCAGAATCCCGCCGAATAAAATGTTGTAGAAATCACCTCTAATTGAGTCCTAGGCAACTACACATGCTAGGTAAGCATTTCTACCTTCTAAACTCTCGAAAATCTGTGAATTTTCAATTGAATTGAATGAAGTTGAGTTATAGTTAATATTATCGAAAGATATTGTTATTTGCCGAGTCTTACTATTGAAAATAGCCTTATTCTCTAAGCGTAAGGCTGCAATTGAGTGGAATTGCCAACTATAGGTTGGAATTATTTGGGTGAACGAAAATCGTTGATTACGGTATGTTAAGGTTATTCCTTTCGGCAAGTTATTCACATCGTAGCATTGATACGACTTGTGTTTTCATACTAACTTGAGAATACGAATGTTGTAGTTAGTTGTTGCAAATAGATTTGAGATAGAGGTTGATCATATTTCATACAACCTCTCCCTGTGTTTAGCTGAGCGACTGCTAATCATACAAACTACTTACGGAGCTATGAAGCTGCTAGTGCTTACGGAGCTATAGATTGCTTACGGAGCCATGATGTTGTTATCATTCACAGAACTATAAGGTTGCTTTTGGAGCTATTGTATTACTTATGAGCTACTGAATTACTTACAATGTTTAAGTGTCTGAAGGGACTAAAGTAAAGCCTTCGGGGCCATGTTGGAGTCTTCTATAAACTCCTTCATGCTTAAGATGATATTACCGACCCTCCCGAGGACCTGGTTTGTCTGAGATGCAGTTGCAGTCATTTATGGATCCTCAGGGGTACCGCTAGGGGCATATAGACTGTTTGGCTTGTCAGGGCTTATGGGGGCCCAGGCAGGTTATTCTATATTGAGTGTACCTTCTAGGCTTATGGGGGGCTGGGTTAGGTTCTTGTTTGTATGTTTACTTGCTAGTTATGTTTCAGATTGTGAAGCTATTCAGGTTGAACTCTTATCCTTCCTATTGATTACTTTCAGTTCTTCTATCAATTTTATTCAGCTTTTATTATTGCCTTACATATTCGATACATATTTTACTGACGCCCAACTATGGGGCGCTGCATACTTGCCTCCAGGTGCTGATAGGCGTGGTTCAGGACCTTCTTATCTATCAACCAGGGTTAGCAGTCCAATGAGCTCATTTTCTCCGGAGTTGATAGTTAGAAAGGTTTGTTCTTTTTGTTGTACAGTTTTTGGGTAGGTTGGGGCCCTGTCCCGACCACTATTCCATTCTTAGAGGCTTGCGGACTATAGTTTTTAGTTATTGGTTGTTGTTGGTCGTGTGGGCCCTATGTATGCTATATTTTGCGTGTTGGCCGTGTGAGGCCTAGTTTAGCTAGTTAGTTAGCAGCCTTGTCGGATATAGTATGAATATGACTGCCTGTTTTCCTTCTGTTATGACTAGACAACATGGTGGTCTTGTCGGCCCGTATAGGATCCCTTTATTGTTTGGTTGTTGGGTTAGCTGTTTTCTTTTACAGTTTGTTGCGTGGCCTTGTCGATTTAAGACTGTGTTTACAGCCAAGATATAACAGTTTATTTTCTTGATTTTGAGTTGTTGGCAGGCACTAGAGGTGCATATGTCCAGCTAGGTCAGCCCCATCTCCCAGTGTGGCATTAGGTGTCAGTCATGCCTCCCAAGGTAGGGCGTGACATTTGGCTCATCTTGAATATGCATTATTCATCATTTTTTCTTAGAAATACACATCTCCTTTTTTCAAATCAAAGTTCTAATTTTTCACCATAAGTCGTCCTTATTCATTCCATTGACTTGCTAAATTATTTAGCTTCGTCACCATCTACTCGTTCAAAATTCTCTAGCATTTGTCAATATCACTAATTTGAAATCACGATTTTCATCACTTTTATCCATGCCATGCCTTGAATCTTGCATTATGTTAGAGTTTAAAATTTTTCTTATTTGGTTTAAAACTCTTTAATGAGTTTATGAGTTTATCATTTGGATGTTGTTGTTATTATTATTATTATTATGATTACTGTTATTATTATCCGTGCTATATGTTAACTGGTGTTTGCATTTGATTTGCTTATTTTTAAAAGGTTGTCAGGTATTTGAACTTCAACTTAGTTGAGAATCCGCAATTTGATAAAATGTCCAACATCCCAAACAATTCTAATCCTAATTCTAACACAAACTTTGGTCCTCTCCCGACATAAAGTATCTTCTCGATGGTACCTTTCCATCCAACCCCATCTCAGACACTCCATCACCATATTCCTTCATTACACACCCATCTTGGCTCTTTGCAAGACATGACAACATCTGAAGGCGAGATCATGACACTACGGAAAGAGTTCAATAACTTGGAAAAGATTATGGATGAGAAACTACGCTTGAGAGATATTCCAGATCTAAGGTATAAGAACTTGTGCCTACACCCAAGTGTTAAGTTGTCGTCGGGGTACAAGATCCCAAAATTCAACATCTTCGATGGGCATCCAGACCCAATCGAGCATCTGAAGGACTATTGCGGCAGATTAGTTGGGATTGAACATGACGATACTCTCCTAATGAGACTATTTATGCAGAGCCTGTCATAAATGGCATTTACTTGGTATGTTAAGCAAGATTTCAACAAATTGCATACATGGGAGGATATGGCTCGAGATTTTGTAGAACAATACAAGTTTAACATCAAGGATGATCCAACATTTCTGGATTTGCTGGAAGTAAGGAAAATGAATCACAAATATTTTGAGGAATACGTGATTTGATGGTGGAGGGAAGCTTCTAAGATCTATCACTCACTATCTAAAGAGGAGTTAGTCCAATATTTCATCAAGTTACTAGATGATATATACCGTAAATATTTATATTTCACAATCATTCATAGCTTAACAAGTCTCATTCGGATTGAAAAGGAATTGAAATATAGCATTCGAACATAAAAAATTATTAATATTTCCACAACACAAACAATTTCTCAAGCACAAGAAAGTCCTCCGAATAAAAGAAAAAAAGGGTATCTCAAAAATGATACCTCCACCACCACACCATCAGGATATTCAACATGTGCTATCTTTGACTCTTGCAACGCGCAGAGCTCCCAACATCAAGTTTATTAGATACCACTTGATTCTGACCAACATGATTTTCACAATCAAGCTCATCCGGTACAATCCAATTTTGTGAAGTCTCGTACATTTACCCTTCTAATCGAACCTTTGACGAGCATATTTGAAAGGTTGAGGGCCCAAGGAGTTTTGAAACCAAAGGGAGGACGGATTCCATAATATCCATCCCCAAATTTTGATCCATCCAAGAGATGTGGATACCATTCAAATATTCAAGGTCGTGATATTGAAGAATGTGTAGCATTAAGGTATAAAATATTCAAGATTTAATTGAGAAGAGGAAGATGATAGTGCATCAAGGACTGATAAATTATGACTCCATCACTCCTGGAGCAATCGTTGTCCAAGGTGATCCGATAAAAATAGTTTCAAGATATTTGACAAGAAAGCATAAGAGAAACTGACAAAGATGAGACCATCATAAACAAAAGGTCTTCATTCTCCACTCGTCCGCTCTATAATTTTCCCATTTTATTCATTTCTTTGTACTCTTAAACAACGATTGACCTTGCTTCCTTTATGGGTACGTTGGCAGTCCACTTTTAGGTTCGGTCAAAATCAAATAAAAAAAAATTCATAGCAAAATCAAATATCTCACCCACATCCAAATAGAAAATCTATGATTATTTGGTTCCACTCTTAAATGGCAAATGTGGGTTCAAAACTGAATATTGATGTTCAGTTATAAGGTAATCATTTTCTTTTGAATTGATAATTTTCTTTGAGTAAAGTAGGAATACAAGAGTCTTCAGTCAAAAATCCACAATCAGGCAATAAAGAGATGTGCAAAGCATTTTGCGCTCTTAACTGGGGCAAAATTTTTTTAGGGTTACTCAAAACACCAAGACAAAGGCAAAGTCCAAGGGGTCGAAACAATGATAACGAGCAAAGGTACGAACCAACTTTACCTTTTAAAACTCATAATTTTTCTTTGAGTGTAGGTGCAACAGGCACACAATTGCCACTTGTAAGCTATTATTACACCTCTAGACTCAAGTTTTATTATTATACCGCATCAAGCTACTATTATCGAGCTATTACTATGTCTTCGGATTCAAGTTATTATTCCACCAAGTCAAGCTACTATTGTTGAGTAGTTATCATGCTACTTTTATTCAAATTAGGCCCATTATGCTAATTATTATGCCACAATTTCAATCGGGCCACTAATACACTCCTTCAGGCTATATATTTTGCTTCTATCAAGCCATTATTTTCTATTTCCAAACCACTATTATGCTACTTTCAGGCCATCATTATGCCACTTTCAACCTAATATTCAAGTTATTATTATACATGCTACTATTATATTATTCAACCAGGCCCGTTATACTACTATTCAACCTATTATTATGCCACTATTCCAATCAGGCACTAATACGCTACCTTCAAGCCACTATTTCGCAACTTTAAGGCTATATATTTGCTCTCATCAAGCTACTATTATGCTATCAAGCTACTTCAAGATACCATTGTGTTAGTTTCGAGTTATCGTACTACTTTGAGCCGCCATCGTGCTACTTTGAGCGACTATTATGCTATTATTATTGTGCTACTTCAAGCTACTGTTGTGCTTCCTTCGAGCCACTATTACACTACTATTATTGTGCTACTTCGAGCTACTTTTAAGATACTATTGTGCTACCAATTAGGCTACTATTGGGTCACTATGAGCTATTGATGTTTGCTACTACTATTTGGGCTCGTCCGCCCTAAAAATAGACAATTGGGATAGTCCACCCTAAAATAAGATAATTGGTTCCTTCTGCCCTAAAAATGGGCATTTGGGCCCATCCTCCCTAAAAATGGATATTTGGGCCCGTACGCCCTAAAAATGGACATTTGGGCTCGTCTGCTCTAAGATAGGATATTTTGGGTTTGTCCACCCTAAAAATGGATGATTGAGCCCGAGTATTATATTTTTGAGCCCCTATAATATTTTCAGCTCGTGAACTAAATTTGAACCCCGTAATTACACTTGAGCCCTATGATTTTCATTTAATCCTATTAATTACGATTGAGGCTGTCATTCTTGGAACAACTGGGTTGGTCCATCATAAAAATGGACAATTGGGTTTATCCTCCCTAAAATAGGATATATTAATTATAAATATTTTTATGCATGTATTCGAATACTAACAAGCTTATCCAGTTTTGCAGATATTCTCCTTAGAAAGCTAAAATCGGGGCAGATTTTTTCGAGGTTCCTAAAAGATATATTTCTTCCCTTTACTTTTTGTATTCTGACAATGCCACAATATTACTATATTTTACTAATATTAACTGTTTTATCTAGTAGTGTTGAAAACTGCAGGTACAAGAGCATCAATGGGTCTTTCGTCAAATGAATCAATTTCGCTTTCATTTCACCCTTCAATCTTTTATCTTTCAAATTTACCCTCACTCTAATATCATCACAATTTGGTATCGAAATAACAATTTTGTCTATCTCTTTTATATTAGTTTCATTCCTTGCCCAAGCCTTGTATTACTAATTTCTTTTAGGGATTCCATTCGTCCCTAAATCTAGAACTACACGCAGCTTGATTCTCGTAAACTCGAGATATATAGGCGACTTGATACTGAAGTCTCGGCCACAACATCTTCACAACCTTTATTTTTCTTCTTACCTGATCCCACCGAGATCGTTCTTCAGTCAGATGAAATTGGCTGCTAGATCAACGTTCTTTTCTTGATAATTCATCCTTCATTTTCGAGCAAAGAAGGGAAAGTTGTTGACACGCAATTTCTACCTCCCTATGCCCCGTCTATGCTGCTTATTAATATATATATATATATATGCATATTTTAAAATTACCTTTTTTACATAATTATTTAGTTCGCATCCGTGAAATTTTAGTATTAATTGTCATATATAATTAATCACATCTTTCAAGTTATATTTTTATTACACCCCATAAGTTTCTAATATTTAGTCAGCCTATTCGTACGTTAGTTAAGAGTTTTAGAGTGCCATACATATGAGGAAAGGACCCGGAAAAGGCCGAACGAGTGCAAAGTCAGGATTTCACGGGAGGAGGACGAACCAAGTTGCCCAGAGGGGCAAAGTGGCACAGAGCAGCCCCCTCTGCATTACCCAACGTGGAACGCCCGTAAATTAGTGCGTTGAGGTCCATGCTACGTTGTCTTGTCCGCCGCCTCAAGTATATATAGGCCTCACCCTTAGATTTTATGTTATTTTCTCAAATAAACTCAGCCAGCAGAGTTAGAAGCGAAGGGGAATTATAATTCTCATCCAATTATGCTACTAAACACCGTCCAAATCTGAATTAACTACGGGTATCGAAGTATAAGGCTGCAGGGAGCATTGCTACGGAGTTAGTTTCTTGAAATTCGCCCAGCGAATCGTCGTCCCGCCAAGCCAAAGTTGTTGAAATTTCTCCAAACTAGTGTCAATATGATCACAGGCTTAAAGTAAGCATTTCTCCCTTCTAGACTTTTGAGAAATAACAGGTTTTCGACCGTGTTCCGTAAAGTTGAAATATAGTTGATATTTACATATAAAGTTTTCCTTTTTGCCGGATTTAGTGTTAAAACTAGTCCTATCTTTCCAGTAACACTATTTTAGTTGGGAAGAGCTGTTGAATACGAATTGAAACTTATCAGTTAATTAGAAACCGGCAATCGAGGTATGTTAAGGCAGCTTCCTTCGGCAAGTTAGTTTCCATAGCATTATAACTCAGTCTAAATTCCAGTAAGAGAATTAGAAGTACGTAATCATGAATAGCTATTGTTATTAGTTGAGACTAATATTCTACGATGTGTTGGGATTTGATTGCCTATATAGCCCTCCATGGCCAACCCCAGGGTTACTAGTTGTGTCGACGCCCGCCAGGGGCGAGATGACGTCTCTCCAGAAAGAGCAGCATACCGTTCGCGAGGGATGAAGATGGGTTCCCAGGTACTCATAGAGTCCATTCCATGGCTGTACTATTATACATACGTTGTATCGGCACCACACCCCCGACGAGCCTGGTGCCCCGGGTGCAGATATCAGGAGTCCACTGGACTCAGACACAGCTACAGTCAGGAGCTGAGCAGGCTTAGTTGCAGACCCAGGGGACTGGCAGGATGGCTATAGCTACCAGTATGACCTGTTATGACCTTTATAGGGATATAGAGATTGACGTATACTCACCAGGGCTTATGGGGGCCCTAGGTGGGTTGTTCTATACTGGTTGTACCTTCCGGCTTATGGGGGCCAAGTAAGGTTCTTGTTTGCTTTAGTTATTGGTAGAATAGATAATAGAAACCCAGTTATTCAGGTATAACTTCTGTCCCCTTTCTTTCAGTCATTTCAGCTTTATCTTTATTACTCAGTTATCTGTTGTTATCGCCTTACATATCCAGTACCTATTAGACTGACGCCCTTTCTGGGGCGCTGCATTACTTGCCTACAGGTACGGATAGATGAGGAGCAGGTTCCTAATAGCTTTTAGCCCCCGTCGTCAGAACAGTTAGCTCCTTTCTGTCGGAGCCTGTAGATAGAAGGTTTACCCCTTTTGATTGTACCGACCATTGTATTACTCCTATAGGCTTGCATATTGTATCTATTTTCCTGTTATTAGCTGTTATTAGCCGTGTGGGGCCTATATGTGCTTCAATTTACGTGTTGGTCGTGTGGGGCCTTGTTCAGCTGATAGATTGGCGGCCTTATCGGTCATAGTTTGGTGTAGCTCTGGATTTACTTTACAGTCATAACTAGACATCATGGTGGTCTTGTCGTCCCTCATAGGATTCCCTGTTACTGCTTGTTTTGGTTAGCTATTTTCTTTCACAGGTGGCTATAAGGCCTTGTCGGCTGGAGGCTGTGTTTGCATCCGAGATATAGCCCGTTGTTTCCTTGATTTAAGAGTTAGTGTCAGTCCTGCACTGGAAGTGCTTAGGCTCAATCAACTCAGTTAGTTCAAAGCCTAATAGGGCACCAGGTGCCAGTCATGCCTTTCAAGGTGGGGCATCACAATTTTCAAATATTTTATTAGTTTTAAGTTATTAATTTTCAGACATATATATAATATATTGCATAATATTAAACATATATTCATATTTTCAATTAAACAAGGTTTACATAAAAAATATAATTTTGTTAGTTTTTACATCTAATTTTGTAATAATAATATTTACATAATTTTATCGTAAATTAAACAATTATGTTACCTGTTTACTAAATCATTTATAAGTGTAGTATTTTAATTAATTTAATAGCAGCTAATTCAATTTTTCTCCAATTTATCTAAAATCTAGCCACATTCTACCCAATTTATGTCAATTCTAGCCACTTTGTATCAAATCCGGCCAAATTTTAAACCCAAATTTAATTTCAATTTAATCCTACCCATTTACCCAATCTCCGACTCACCAGATAAGCCACAACCCGACCCATCTTTGTAACTTTTGATCTTAGTCGTTCGTTTAATCTAATCCTATAAACTAGAATAAACCCTAAGCCACTTTCCTTAAATATTCCCATTCACCCCAAAATCCTAAAAACTCTCATTTTTCTCACCCTCTCACCCTAACGGCGCACACCCCTATACTCCTACCTCTATCCTCTTCCTCTCAGCTACCGCAACGCCGCCTCTGTCTACTTTCATTTTGGTTGCCGGCCACATCTACCGGCGAAACTAAGCTGCAACTCAACCTCCTTTCCTCTTCTCTCCCTACCCTTCATTAATTCCGGCAGACCACCAAAACAGTTGCTCGACCTCCCTCCCTCCATTTCTTTCCTTTTTCTCCAGCAACCACAACATACCACACCCCTTCTCTTCCTCTACACCTCTCACTAGCGCCACTGGAGCTCACCCTTACAACAGCCGCCTCATCTCCTTCTCCGTTCATCTTATCCAGCGAAATTAAACTACCGTACCATTTCCTTCTTCCTCTGTTTCCGACGATCGAAACAACACTACTGCACAACCGCCAGATCTCTCTCCCTCCATTGCTTTCCTCTCCACCACCAGACCCATTGTTGCTGCTTTGTCTTCTCCGGCGAAGACAACCAAGAAAGTGGATTATGATATAAATTGTCTTTCACTCTTTCATTTTGCTTCTTGTTTGTGATGAACTAGATCTAAAATTAATTACGTTTGCTCGTGATGTGTTTCAATTGTTACTGGTGTTTGCCTCTAGAATATCATGAAAGACTTAATGTTTATACGATATTTTTTTATTTCTGTCACGCAATACGATCGAATATTCTTGTGAAAAGCATCGGCTTACTTGGTTCTACATGTTTTGGTATATATGTATATGTCATTGCTCTTGTTGAATATTTCTGTAAGAATCATTTGTTATTTGGTCATGTGTTTTTAGGTAGGTATGTGTGTATTTATATGTATAATAATTGTTCCGTTATTTTTTTTGCTAGTTGTGTAGAACTATGATATATTACTACATTTTGGTTTCTCTTGCCCATCGTTCAAGTATGGTGTATGCATCTTTTAAAAGAATTTTAGTCTTGATAAAATTTTGTAATTGATTGTCAATATGGTTATTTGATGGCCTTGATAGACTGCGTTTACCTGGAAATTGATTTGTTTTCTTTTTATATCAAAGCTAGTTCATATAGAAAATATATCAAATATAGTAGTTTAGAATTAATTTACATAACAAGAATAATTTTGTACTCAATAATTTGTGGCAAGTTTCTTTATTTGATTGGTTTTCCTTCTCTGACTAGTAATATATAACTGTTATTACTGTGATCATCATGATTGAAGAACTTTCCTTTTAAAAGATTTTATTTCTGCAATATGTACCTATTATGGTAACTTAATATTAGAAGATTTTTCATAATTAAGTCTTTTCAGAATTTGTTGATTATGGTAAAAAGAGATTTCTTGAAAGATCTTGATTTTGATCTTGTTAGTAAAGAAAATAATCCCTTAACTGATTTTATGAACTATTTTATTCTCCTCTGGTAATTGATTTAGTATGTACATAATTACGGTAAGGTCTGATTTGATTCTGTTAATTAGGAAGATCTTTGCCCTTGATTTAATTTTTTATTAATTAGGATGAATTATTTATTTATGGTAAATATTCTATATGGTTTCAGCTTTGTTAATTAAGTAAAAGGATCTCATAATTACCTCTCTTATTTATTTGTTCCTTCCTTTAACCCCTTATTCTTTAACTATAAAAGCAGACCCTCTTCCTCTTCTTTATTCACGAGAACATTGTTATCTCTTAGCAATATGTTATCCGAAAATTCTTACACTCTCTCCTGTTAAAAATTGTCTTCTTCTCTTCTCATATATGTTGAAAACTTGAAGCCTCTCTTTCTTTGCATAATCGTTCTCCGGTATTAAATACTAAAATATTTTTTAACTAGTTAGTCAATCTGGTAATGCAATTCTCATCTATTCTATTAGTACGATTTTTATGTATGTATGTAACTTTATCTGATTTATTACTAGATTTTTTATGTCTACATGAACCGTATTAATCTTTGAATTTGTTTGACACTACAATGTCACATTTTCATATATATACACACGCTATCATCTGTATCTATATGCATGTTGTTTTTATTTAGTCTCTTAAAAGCAGGTACATTTAGTTTATTTCGGGATCCATTGGAGAGTCATTGGGATGAGGAAAGACTGAAACTAATTAAATTTGTCATTATGTATTATTTTTTATATATTTTATTTATTTATTCATTTACCTATTTTTCATCAGTTGTAATGATCGTAATAACACTGATAATAGTGAAAAGGAGGATGTTTAAAGGGGGCGGGGATATATGTGTTGTTTACTTAATTTTTTTTTAAAAAAAATTCTTTCAATTTGCATTTTTTCTTACAAAATCCTTTTGTTACATTTTTGTTAAAATCATTGCCTATTTTCTCTTTTCAACTAATAAATAGGTAATGTATTTTATGAATTATTAAATATATATGAATACTATCTCTTAACATATACTTATTGAAAAAGTAATAAAATTACGAGGTCTAATTCCAAACTTTTAAAAACTAACCCGACCCTTTTCCCCGGAAGTAACATCAACCCAAGATCTTCAAAAGGATTATGTGTATTTATGTATATATTTTATATGTTTATATTTTAAAATTCAACTCTTTATTTGATTTTCTTAAATATATTATTATTAGTTTTCAATTCAACCTTCAACTAATTTGTTGCTAAGATTGAAGATCACGATTCATAATATCTTGTTATCATTCCGATAAAGCGACAGAGATTTTTATATTTTTTAAAGTTCTCTCATATTTTGTTTAATATCCTACATACTTTCTAGATTCTATTAACTGGTTTAATTTATAGTATCTCTCTTTTTATTTTTGGTTGCTAGGATTCTTTTATTTGCTCTAAACTTTAAGTTGTTAAAAAAAAATATGTAGTATATTTTGTTATCACTGTTATAAATTTCTTTCTTCTTACTTATATAAACAATTTAACTGCTCGGATTAATAATGATCTTTGTTTAACAAGTAAGTTTGTATGCGTAAATTGATTTATCACTTAGATTTTAAATTAAATAGTGAATTAATTGTTTGAGTGTTTATACATGTTAAATAAATTTTTATGCACTTACTTGCTAAATAATATAAACTAATATTTCATCATTTAGTTTTTCGCATCAATTAAAAAATGTTTTAATTTAGTTTAACTTATTTATTTGCTTATTTAAATAAGAGTTTGTTTGTCCAACCACGTAGTTAAGTTAGTTTTAATAAAATTAGTTAATCATTCTTGACTATTTAGCCATCCCATATAATAATAAATTCGGAAGGGACCCACAATTGTGGACCTCGAAAGTTGTCTAACACCTTCCTTTCGAGGTAACCGATCTCTGGTGACACAGACTAATAAATAGAGTTATCTGTAATTAGTTTAATACGGTGTCCTAACGCAGCATAATTCGTTAGGTGGCGACTCTTCTCCTTAAATAATCCTAAAGAGTTGTTACATGTCGAGTTTCACTTTTCGCGAGAAAAATGAGGATTTCTCTGGCTGTTTCCAAATCCAGAAAGTTATGGGTGCTACCTGAGTCCAAGTGTAGGGTCAACTGATGCTTCTTGTATTCTTCCCTCAATCTGATAGTGTTGGCACCTTTGTTCCTGACAGTGCATTCAAGCTAATGGCCTCATCCATTGCTTTATAGTTATGTTGCAATTCTGGCATATCTTGTGCTTCCACATCCCTTTCCTCGATTATATCTATCGCAGCTTGACCCTCAGCAGCAGTCATGGCATTAATCTGTTTCTGTTTACACTGGTGACTCACAAAATACTTATCTCCACACCTATAGCACAACCTATTATTTCTCCTATGCTCCACATTCTTGTTCATTTGTCCACTTGAGGTAGAGTTATCTCCTCCTCTATTGACTGCATTGATGCCTTGTTGGTTGAACTGATACGATTGCTTAACACCCTTGCCCCACACTCCTTTACTCTTTCTATTCAATATGTCCATCACTCTTTTCTGGTGTCTAGCCTTCTCCACCGCTTGGCTCAGATTATAGGGATTAAGCATTTTAACTGTATGTCGTATCTCTTTCTCAAGACCTTCCAGAAAGAACTCTAAAAAAATTCTTCAGGCATGGTACGGTTTCTGATCAACACCCAAGTTTATAAATCTTTAGATTTTTCCACGTAGTCATTGACGATGCCCTTTTGCTCAATCTTCTTGAATTCTCCTATGACATTGAATTTACTATTTTCAGCATCTTGGAATCTGTTAATAATTCTTTACAGTATTCTTGCCAACTAATTCTCCTTTTGCTCAACTGATAACAGAAGTACCAAGCTTCGACTCTTCCATTAAGGTGAAGCACCGCTTCTTCCACCTTCTGCTCAAGGTCTGAGATGTTATTATAGTGGAAATACCTCTCGCACTTCCTCAGCCAAGAACAGGGGTTGGTTCCTACTGCACTCAAAGTAAGGGAACTCGTCTCTCGAATTGTAGCTGTTGTTTTGGGGTTTCTCTGCAACTAGGGAAGTATCCAACTAACCAGCCCCATACCTTCTTCTGGGTCCTTTGACATTACCCAGCATCATGAAGGAGCTTCTCCATCAGCAGATCCATTTTCTTGCTTAACTTATCAAACTTCTGCACCGATTCCACCATGTGCGCTTGAAGTTGTGCTTCTATTTTTCGGACATTATCTTCCATGGTCTTAGCTCGTGTTTCTTCCATCATTGCTTTGCCAACCCACAGGTGCCACAATATGGATCTGATACCAACTGTAATGACTTAGAATAGAAAATATAGAAATTGATATAGAATTGGGGAAATTTTATTGATAAGCCAATTGTTGTATTACAATCTACTTGTAATCTTTTAGCTGCTACAATTTCTCCACAGCTGCGAGGTAGCACAACAATGGTGATTCCATTGAAAGAAGAGAATAACAATTGAGAATAGAAGAAGATGATGTTTGAGAGAATTTGGACGGAAATTAGGATTTACCAGATTTCTTAACTGTCTCTGCCCTTCGTCCGAAATGATATTTAATCTTGGTCCTAATTATATGTAACCACTAACTGAAATCAGATAACAAACCCACTCAAGGCTCAACTAACTGAATAAGCATAGCCCTTTGATGGGATTTCTGCGAGTAAATCTTGAGGGACCACCTGTAATGAATTAATAAGCTGCGTGTATCTAATTGTGCCACGTGCCTTCCCTTCACTTTCTAAATCAGATTTCCAACCTTTAAGGTTCGCTTTCCATTCCAGCTAGGCATATAAGACTCAGTCTCACACCCTCCGAGATGATTTTAATAATGAAAAAATTTGAGGAAATTTAAAATAAGTATCATATTGAACAAGCAATTGCCAAATTACTAGTTTGACTTCCATATCCATTAGTGTTCATGTCTATTTTATTTTAATACTAAAATAAGTACAACAAAAAGATAAAAGTTTGATCTCCAGCTTTCTTCATTCACTCTGCGATCTTGTGAAAATTTGCTAACGAATCTCATATGACCAAAAGCAGGCAAAGAAAACCAAGATGTACACTACATGACATATTCACCTTAAAAAAGACCAAGTATTTCACATTTATATTTCTTTGATGAAACAGTCTGAACCTTACCAACCCAAAAAACAAAATACTACAAATTTCCAGAATTAGTTACTGACAGGAAGGACCTTCTTGACAATCTCATCACTAAGGGCAGCAATCTGGGAATCAAGACTCTTGATAGTCTCTTCCTTTTGATTCTCCAAGCTAGCCAAAGCTTCTTGCAATTCTGCCTCAACTTTCTTCCTTCCCTCTGCAATCTTCTGCTCCACTTCTAGCTGAGTCTCTTTCTTCATCTTGTTCAATGCTGCTGATATCTCAGCCCTTGCAGCCTTCATAATTGCAGCAGCCTGGTCTTCCAGCTGCTTCACTTCTGCAGATGTGTCCTTCACACTGTTCAATTTCTCCTTAATGGCTGAATCTCTTTCATCCATGAATTTCCCTAATGGGCTGAAGTAAATCTTGTCTAAAGCAAACATGAGAAAGAGGAATTCAGCCATCATGATGGGGAGTGTCAGGTTGAAGTCAAAAAGGGAAGCTTTTTCAATTTCTTCTGCTAGTGAAGGTGGTGCCATGGCCAGTGAGCTTGCAAGAATTACTGAAATGGTCTTGAAATTTGATGTGATTGAGAGGGGTTTGTGGGATTCGGGTGATTTGGAGAGTGGTAGTTTTGGAAAGGGGATTCGGGGGAGGGAAAGTTTGAATCTTGGAGATTGTGGGATGGTGGAGGATGAAGAAGTGATTAAGGCTTTGGAGGAGCTCATCATCATGTTGGCCATGGCTTTTTTTTTTTTTCTGTTCTTCTGCAACTTGGGATTTTGCAGTTGTAATTTTTTTTTTCTTTTTTGAGAGGGTTGGATTCTTGATATTTTTGGTGGTGTTTTAGAAGGGAAGTAGGAAGATCTCAGAAAGGCTATCTTAATCTATGCCACACAATATGATGAGGCTGAGATGGGAACTCTAGGGGTGTGCCACTCACGTGAGGTCTTTTTTCTTTTCTTTTCTGTGAGTATTTTTAAAGTAGAATTGTGCGCCCTTTTCTTCAATCAGATCCTTGTTGTAGTCATTCAGTTTTAGTATTGCTTAAAAGCTAAAGGCATTTAATATGCATGAATTTTTTATTAGTTGGTAAGGGATCTTTTGATTTGATTCAACCACAATAAAGATTCACTAAGGAGTGACTAAAAGTTTGAGAATGGTGATCCAAAAGTTGATCGATCATATACCTATTCTGTTATCTGGATTAAAGTTTAACCTGTGATAATTGGTTAGTTAACAGTTTTACTAGATTATCAATTAATGATCATCGTATGATTTCTAAATACCCATGGAGATCCCAAACCGGATTGCAGAAGCTTTTGTCTGATGATAGATGGATTTGCTCTTCTCAGTGACCAAGAGATATTTGTGTATGTATTCTTATGCAAAAAAGATGAAGAAGAGGATTTGATCAACACTGAACCTAAAAATTGGTGTACATGGAGAGCAAATGTCAGCGCGCTCTTTTTGCCCAATCCCAAGACTTACATGCCAAACTCCAAGTAAAATATTGTCTACACAACTAATTGACCAACTGTCATCAGCAAATGAGGAAATGGAACAGATGCTAGCAATTACTGATCTTCTATGCAGAATAAACTAGAGGTGAATGCTTTCCAATTCTTACTCCCAACTCTCTCTGACATTTACAAACATTTTAATACGGTTCAGATTATCCTGCTTGCAGGGGCAGTTCAGTTCGCTCTGCGCAGAGCCAGATTACCCTGTTTACAGGGGCAGATTACTCTGTGTGCGCTTGTGGCCGGGGGCAGTTTCAGATACAGATTTTTATAAAATTACCCTGTTGCGTGTTTACACCCAGGGGCAGTTTCAGTCACAGATACAGCAGCAGATTACCCCGTTGCGCACTTGCGCCCAGAGGCAGGAGTCTTCGGACTCAGACCAGCTCATTGTCAGAGGCCAAGGCCTGAGCTACGTACCCAAGGGGGCCGGTAGGAGGAGCTCACAGTTATCAGATGAGTGGAGTGACTTATTTTTGGTTGGTTTAGACCCGGGTAGGGGTAAATAGATTGTTCTGTTGGTTGGCACCTTCCGGCTTATGGGATTCGGTCAGGTATTGTGTGTATTTATATGTATATCTATATGTGCTATTAGATACTGATATACAGTAGGACGACACGTCGTCAGGTACGTCCAGTTTAGTTACAGAATAGGTAAACTCTCCCCAGTTATCCTCAGCCAGATAGACTCAGCTACTTCCTGCTTATATGTCGTGTTATTGTTGTTACCCATTTCAGTTGTATATTTCAGTTTGCTTTACATGCTCAGTACCTGTGGTACTGACGCCGCGGGGGCGCTGCATTGCTTGCCTGCAGGTACACATAGACGAGGAGTCGATCCCTCGTGATCCAGTCAGCAGAGTTGTCAGCTCCTATCCTCCGGAGCTAGACAGTCGGAGGTTGCTCCTATTTCCTTTTTTATTACAGTTTAGGTAGGTCGGGGCCCTGTCCCAATCATTCTATTATTTCTCCCTAGAGGCTTGCAGTCTGATGTTTCCCTGTGGTTAGTGGAGCCGGTCGTGTGGGGCTGTACATGTATATATGTGTTTGGTTGATTATGTTGGCCGCATAGTTTGATTGTAGTGGTGACCTTGCCGGTCACGTAGTTATTCAGTATTCTATTGTTAAGTTACAGATAACTAGACAGCATGGTGGTCTTGTCGGCCCGCATAGGTTTCCCTTTTGTAAGTATGTTTCTGGTTAGCTGAAGTTTTATACAGGTGGCAATAGGCCTAGTCGGCCGGAGGCTATATTTACAGCCGCTATATAGCCGGTTCGTTTCTTGAAATAGACCCAGAGTCAGCCAAAGCATCAGATGTGCTCAGGCTGGACCCTTTAGCAGCCCAGAGTCTAGCAGGCACCAGGTGCCCGTCATACCCCCCAAGGTGGGGTGTGACAGGCCACACTTAAATTTTTTGTGGTTTTTGTAGTTTAGTCACTACTACCGGATTCAAATATGATAATTCTTCGTTTGTCTATTTAGACCATATCTCTTGAAAATATAGAAACTAAATAAGAAACTCGAAGAAAGTTGACAAAGAAAATAGTTCAAGTTGCAAAAGCAGAATAACAAACAAGTCGAATCAAGCGAAAAGGTTGATTTCATATTTCTCCAACCTCCAAACCCTTCAGGTACAATTCCAGTCTTTTCAAACCAGAGCACCATTTTTTTGTTGAAGAAAGAATTTCAGTAATCTGTTTTGTGTAATAATAATAGGCAGTAACTGAGTTTGGCGTTGTATTCGCATTCACCAGTTGTTCGTGAATGTAAAGACATGACATTTGAGCCTAACTCAACCCCAAAAGGTAGCTCATAAGGAGAAGATTTTTCAAGTCTATATAAACAAACCACCAGTCCATTCCCCAACCAATATGAGACTCTAACCCACTCTAACACCCCCTTCACGCCCAGGCTCGACTGGAGCATGGACGGACAGTTCAAACGGGAATGGATCTGGCTCTGATCATGATATTATAATACTTGCTTGATTCAAATATGTGTTTCTTACAAACCCGAGAACTTGATTCAAGTAAGCTATTACATTACTAATTTATTATGCCCAATTCATTAGTTTGTTCGTTGAAATTTTCAAGTCCTTTTTGCAATACTTTTTGGTTTTCAAGGAACAAAAGTAGTTAAAGTCTAAGCTTATTTTCCGTTCACATGAGTGTTTCATAATTTTCTTGCTAACTTTTGTTACTAAACTTCTAAGGGAATTTTTTGTAATTTAGTGGACTAATTCTTTAGTTGATCCATTGAATTTACTTCATTTCTTGGACTAATTGTTGGCATGACTTGTGTAAACTTTGCTGGCAGATAAAGGCCAGAAATGAACCTTTTTCTTGAAAGTTCAGAGACGGATTTTGTGGTGTTATTATATATTTGGTTGTCTACAATAATTGTCACACTAATTTCTTAAATTAATTATGTGAATGAAGAAAAATATTCTTCAAATTGTCAGTCTTTCAATAACAGAAGGCGAGCCGTCTCTTTTACTTTAGAATTTATTATCCTAGATTTAATTAGTTTGATATGTTATGTTCCAATTCTAATGCCTGATTTTTTCTTGTTTATATGGATACCCAGATGATCTATGTATTGTCAGTTCCCATAGTTAAAAATCAAATTATCTCCGGTTATGATAGATTTCTCCATTAATTGGACAATAAATATAAATAGAGAAGTATATTATGTAATACTTATTCAGCTTATTCATACATGTAATATTTATCTTAGTATCACACCTCTTTTATACAAAAATGTTGGATAAAAAAAAGTTTGATCTCCAGCTTTCAAATTTCAAAATGCTGAAAATTTGCTAAAGAATCTCATATTACCAAAGGCAGGCAATCAGAATTCAGAACCAACATGTTCAGTACTACATGACATATTCACCATATAAAAACACCAAGCATTTCACATTTATATTTCTTTGGACAAACAGTAATCTGACTCTTACCCACCCCCCAAAAAAAAAAGAGATTAAGAAAAATACTACAAATTTTCAGAATTAGTTACTGACAGGAAGGACCTTCTTGACAATCTCATCACTAAGGGCAGCAATCTGAGAATCAAGACTCTTGATAGTCTCTTCCTTTTGATTCTCCAAGCTAGCCAAAGCTTCTTGCAATTCTGCCTCAACTTTCTTCCTTCCCTCTGCAATCTTCTGCTCCACTTCTATCTGAGTCTCCTTCTTCATCTTGTTCAATGCTGCTGATATCTCAGCCCTTGCAGCCTTCATAATTGCAGCAGCCTGGTCTTCCAGCTGCTTCACTTCTGCAGATGTGTCCTTCACACTGTTCAATTTCTCCTTAATGGCTGAATCTCTTTCATCCATGAATTTCCCTAATGGGCTGAAGTAAATCTTGTCTAAAGCAAACATGAGAAAGAGGAATTCAGCCATCATGATGGGGAGTGTCAGGTTGAAGTCAAAAAGGGAAGCTTTTTCAATTTCTTCTGCTAGTGAAGGCGGTGCCATGGCCAGTGAGCTGGCAAGAATGACTGAAATGGTCTTGAAATTTGATGGGATTGAGAGGGGTTTGTGGGATTTGGGTGATTTGGGGAGGGGTAGTTTTGGAAAGGGGATTTGGGGGAGGGAAAGTTTGAATCTTGGAGATGGTGGGATGGTGGAGGATGAAGAAGTGATTAAGGCTTTGGAGGAGCTCATCATCATGTTGGCCATGGCTTTTCTTTATCTGTTCTTCTGCAACTTGGGATTTTGCAGTTGTAATATATTTTTCTTTTTCGAGAGGGTTTGATTCTTGATATTTTTTGGGGGTGTTTTAGAAGGGAAGAAGGTACATCTCAGAAAGGCTATCTTAACCTATGCCACACAATACGATGAGGTTCAGATGGGAGCTCTAGGGGTGTGCTACTCACGTGAGTTTTTTTTTTCTTCCTTCTCTGTGAGTATTTTTTAAGTAGAATTGGGCTCCCTTATTTTAATCAGATTCTTGTTGAATTAGTAGGCTTTTGAACATATAATTTCATCTTGTGATTTGAAATTATGAGATAAATCAGCGTGTGGATAAGCGATTTCATCTCATAATTTCAGATCATGAGGTGAAATCTTAAATTCTCGAAAAATCTTGATTTGAAATTTTAAAACATGAGATGAACTTCTTCAAATATAAAATTTGACTCATAAGTTTATATTTGTCAAAAAAAAAACTCATCATTTTATATTTACCAACCATTTATTTCAGATATTAAAAAAATTTATTGTTGGTATTAATACTCTTACCAACCTTTGTCAACCATGTGGGAGGATCATATTAAGACTAGTACACTACGACTCATGTTCAATTTTATTTTTTATTGAACTAAAGTTCGATCAATAAATGTTGTTTTTTTTGTTTAGAATGACTATGTAATAATGTATTATACTTTGTTATGAACTTTTACTTATTTGGTAAGATTGTATAAGAATTGAGGAAATTTTGATAGTTTTTATGTCCATGAGAAAAAAAATACAATTTAAGAATTTCAAATTACATGTCCAAATATAAAACAACTTCATCTCATGTGATTTCATATTTATGACATCATCTCCCATAACCAAACACACCCTTAGTAACAAAAATTTTAGTATTGCTTAAAAGCTAAAGGCATTTAATATGCATGAAATTGTTATTAGTTGGTAAGGGGTCTTTTGATTTGATTCAACCACAGTAAAGATTCACTAAGGAGTGACTAAAAGTTGGAGAATGGTGATCCAAAAGTTGATCAATCATATACCTATTCTGTTATCTGGATTAAAGTTTAATCTGTGATAATTGGTTAGTTAACATTTTTACTAGATTATCAATTAATGATCCCAAACCAGATTGCAGAAGTTCAAGTCTGATGACAGATGGATTTGCTATTTTCACTGACCAAGAGATATTTGTGTATTTGTGTTCTTAGGCAAAAAAGATGAAGAACAGGATTTTATCAACACTGAACCTAAAAAATGGTGTACATGGAGAGCAAATGTCAGTTGGCTCTTTTTGCACAATCCCAAGACTTACATGCCAAACCCCAAGTAAAAATCATGTCTACACAACTAATCCACTGTCTGTCATCTGCAAATGAGGAAATGGAACAGATGCTAGCAATTACTGATCTTCTATGCAGAATAAACTAGAGGTGAATGCTTTCCAATTCTTACTCCCAACTCTCTTTGACATTTACAAACATTTTTGAATTGTAGACTTTCAATAGTGCTGGTTATTCTCTGCTTACCAACTCTCTTTGAAACTATTACTAACAGCATAACACTTTTAGCAGTTCATTAGAAAACTATCGTGTGATTGTGATGTACTGCTCTTCTGTTTTATTCTCCTCTCTGGGCTTGCCAATTTGTATGGGAGCCACCCTCTAAACAAATTGAAGAACCTGGACTCACAATTAGCTACAACACCTCTGTTGCTTTCATGAATATTATTTTCATAGTTCGCTAATAAGTCATCTTGATGGTGATTACCCTCTCTTTCACCTCTCCGCTGTCTGCTTTCACAGCCTTTGGATCTGCAAAAATGCATTTTCAAAGATGATATTATCTAAAATTCTCTTACAATGAGACTATGCAAGACAAATTATATATAGTTAACATTTCATAAAAATATGCAGTAAACTCAGCAACATTAAGTCCATTCATTCAAGTTCTTCTGCATGATCACACAAAGCGACATAGCCAAGTTTATATCGGTATGATGATGAGCAGTACTGGCAAGATATCAGCATAGAAACTATAAATGTCAATATTCCAGTATAGAAACTATAAATGGAAACGCCTAGATGAGCAAGATCCAACTTTTATGACCAAGTGTCCCAGCAACTAAGGCCTAGTGTATGCATTCTTACGGAAGAATAAAGCATTGATAGCAAAGCAAGGAAAAAACATGGGTGAAGGGAAATATGAGAACACATGAACCAACTATAAGGATGAAGGCATGAAGCCAGTATACAGAACTTACATGCTAGGTTCATTTTTATGAGGGTCCTCTCTCGCTGATCTCGTTTTGACCAGATTGTAACTAATGGAGACATGCCTCATAAAACTGATCTGCAAATGCAAAAATATCAAGAATTAGTGTGTTTTAGGAAATGCTCAAACAGCTCCACTTGTGCTTCATAAAGGAAAAAGTACATATCTCATTTGGTGGGAAGATAATCCATCTAAAATCTCTAAAAATGTTCTAACTTATAATAAACAGGATCTCAGCTTTGGCCCATATTCAGCTATTAACTTGTAACAAACCGTTGCTTTTTGGTTGGGAGAATCATATGCATCAGAATTTCCTGGAGCCTTAGTAATTGAACCTGCTTTTACATGTCTCTCTTCAGATCACATTCACCTCTTTTTAGTGCAGGGAGAATTATTTTGCTGAGGAAGATGTAATCAAAGGGACTTCTTAGTTTCCAAAAAAATACCCCTACAATTGAAACAATGCACTAAAATGCAAATCGGAATAAATATAACCAGACGGCTGACTTATAAGCTCTATCTGTGCCAGTCTACACACATTCAACTGCAGAATGACATATCCTGATTTATCTCAAAAAAATTCAAGTTTCTTTCAAAGCCTGGACATAAGATGGACTGGAAATTATTGGATTGTGGTTCCTGATCTTATAATCTACTTTTACAGATTGCATGTTTCAGTGCATTAACAACAAGCAACATAAGCAAACCATATAAAGATTGGATAAAAGAAAACTTTCCTAGAAAATATGATGAATGAGAAGAAACCTTATCGCCATCCTTGATCCGATAGGTTCCTAACAAATCACTATCAGTAAGTAGCTTCCGGCCATCGTAGCTCAAGCAAAAATGTCCCCATAGATGTGACCTGCAATATTGTCATAATAAAACTAGTGAATCAGAAAGAACTAGCCAAAGTGAGATATAGCGAGAATTATGTTGCTCAGACTTTCCAAAAATTCTGCCGCACTAGTGCCAGATCTCACACGCACTCGTTGACATTCTTGAAGCGTCCAAACAACACAGAGTGAAAAAGCGGGGCAAATTATGTCAGACAGAACTCGACTTCCATGATATTCTACCATGTTTATGTAAAGTAACATCATTAAATCATTAGGTCCTTTCGGACTAAGTCATATCTCTCAATTGTTCATAAGAGAATCAAATACAAGTCTCAAGCAAGCTACCACAGAAGAAGAATAGCTTGAAAATTTTCTTTTGCAATGAGGCACATACCATGAAACCTTGCCAGTTCCTGTCTTTGGCAAATGACTGAAGGCAGATTCCACCGCCTGTTTCAGCTCTGCTACTGTCCCATTCCTCGCCACTTTAATATCTGCAGAACACGAAATTCAATTGATCAGACCATTTGAAAAGACATATGATACATGAACAATGATGAAACCTCCAACCTAAAAGCAATTTTTGAACTCCCCACGCTACTTTACTAGAATTTTTCCTCATGTCAAGGGCATTCCACAACTTATATATAACCAAAACCAAAAAAGAACAACTAGTTTTTACCCTATTTGCGTAATAGTAAAAGGATTTCGACTGAACCCTTCCTCCAAACTAGCTCCACCCCTGCTGGCGCACCACATGTGGATCAATCTAGGTATTGTGCGAGTGAATGAGATGGTACCTAATGTCCTACTACTTTTGACTCAAACTAACTATACACATTAAAATATTAAAAATCATGTACATATATTTACATACACACACGTATAGAATACTACTCTGAATTCTGAATCTATGGGACGCATACACACATGAATTTCAGTAATATTTGAACTCCCTAACACTAAATCATCCATCCTTATTCTCATAGATAGAGAGATCAACTGTAGGAGGAAAAATATGAAGGATTACCAAAGGAAGAGCCATCCAATTTGAGGACGGTGAGGTTGAGGGGCTCCTCAGGTAGCTTGTTGTAATACAAGCTCTTTCTGGGGATGCTATCGTTGAGCAAAAATGGGGGTACTACACAAGCTAATGATGATCCATTCTTCTGAAATGAAAATCTAGGGCTAACATCTTCCTCATCCCTCTCTAAAACCTCCATTAACTAACTAAAACACCATATAAGTACTAAACTAACACGACCATTTTAAACATCTCCTTTAGCTTACCTTGTTTCATATCTTTTGGTGATTCTTTGGTGCAGATTTAAGGTTGTGGTTGGCTTATGTTGGAGGAGATTCTAATTGGAACATAAAAAATAGAATTGAATTGCTTTCTATTCTCACTTTGTGCCTACATGTTTGGTGCTTTCATGATTTGGAGGGAGAACTTTGGTTCCTTTTGTGGAATTAACCATCCTTACCACGCGCCATACATGGAGCGTGATGTAACTGAATGACAAAGTTGGGTTCAATTTTTGCCCTTTTTTCACACAATTAGCGTTGCAAATTTTGAGTTTTAGTTTTTGTTCTTTATCGATTAAACTTATCCTTAATGATATCTGGACAGATTTCAGAAACTGTCCAGACATAATAACTTCTATTATAATCTGATACAAAAATATAAATTTATGTTCTTATTTATCATGAGAGATATAAATTAAAGATTAATATAAAATAGGGGTAAAACTGCAAATGACTCAGTTAACACTACTAATTCATCTGCTTTCAGCTTCATTTTATTTGTCTTCGTCCGATTAGCCACGTAAATTGAGAGTATAAGAAAAGACATTAAATCTTATGTTTTAAATTAAATGTGCATTTAACACCTTAAAATATAATTTAATCTTGTAATTTGTAAATATGTGACATTTTTATAAGGGAGTATACTAATGGTACTATGAGAATCTTGTTTAAGATTGCACTGAGCATTTGTTTTCCAAACATTAATACTAGAAGAACATCAGCAAAGAAGCACAATATGTAATGGAGTGGGGATAAATATTCAAAAATTAAAAAATTAAATAAGTTTGATTATTTGATTTGATTCTTTGGTATTTCAGTTTGGGTTCCGTATTATTTATTTAATACTTCGATATTTCGGTTGGTCCTTGATATTAGGGTCTCAGTAATTCAATTTATCAAAGTACCAAAGTTTAATAATATTTGTTCGAATTTCATACTGCAATGTTCAATCCATTCATAAGTTTTTCACTTAAAAGTGAGACCTTGAACTTTCCTCTGAGCACTTGAGCTCATTTTATGCATTAGACTGTGAGCCTTGGACAGTGATTGCTGGCCTATTTCTCGTTGCTTTTTTAGCAGTGGGAATTGGATAGTTGTTGTAGCTTAAAACATCGTTCTCTGTTAAAAATATCACTATTTTTATATTGAAATTTTTCATTGAAAAACATTAAGTGGTTATTCCCACTAATATCGGTGGGAAAAAAAAACTAATAGTATTTTCACATGGAAATATCATGAAGTTTCTCACTACTTCAGTGAGAATCTGTTTCCCACCATACGTTTTCTCAGTGAAATTCGATGAAAAATGGATGGAAAAATCATGTTTTATAACACAAATTTCTCACTGATTTGTGGTGGGAAAAATGTCTATTTCTAGTAGTGATTGCTAAAATTTTCAATTTTGAGAATAATTGTTATTAAAATTTATATTATACTTTAGTTGTCTCATTCAAACTAATACTGAAGAATTAAACTAAACCAAATCGAACTATATAAAAATTAAAACAAACTGAATTAATTTAATACGATATTCGATATACCTTATTTAATAAATTAAAAACTCAAATACTGAATCAAAATTCGAAGAATCGAACGCCCACTCCCAATGTGTAATAACCAGGCCTATTGTGTTTGGTACTTCCCTTTTCTTCTTTACAACAATTATACAACCCACTACATATTTGCTTTTCAAAGTTGAAAGCTCCTCCACCTTTGGTGGCCAATAGACTCCCATAAATCAATTAGGAGGAATAAAGTTCTTCTCTCTCTTTTTTTTGGGGGGATCCAAAGAAGGAATAAAGTTAATCATGTGTTGATATTCTCTTTATCTTCTTTGCTTTATTGAACATTTACATTTTGCCCAGACAAGAGTGCTACACTTCTAACATAATCATATTTCCTTTTTAGTGTATTTAAAAATAATGATTTTTCCTAAATTTAAAAGTTATTTAATTTAAATATTTTATTTTATTTTTAATGAGAAACTTTTATAATGATACGAAAGAAATAAAAATATACATAGTGAAATTATATAGTCATAAGTGGAAGACTCAATAATAATTATATAGAATAAATTTATTAAACTAGAGAGAAAGTTAGGAGACTTTATTCAATATCTCATAAACTCTTAAATCTGACTTTAAGAAAATATGTGACAGAACACCTTTATTTATAATACTAGAAAACCAAATTACACTAGGACTATAAAACTCATTCCTATATAACTTTGACAAATAATGAATTACATAAAGGAATCTTTACAAAAAATATATAGCCAAATATAAAATATTATATTTACATTACCCATATTTTAATATTACACTAGCCTTTTTTTCATAACAGTGGTTATATAATATTATACACTTATTGTATACATGTATAAACCTTGTATCAAAATGTATAATAGTGTGTAAAAGGTGCTTATACACACTTTTACCCTACTATATTAAAAAATATAAAAAAATTGTGTTTGGTCTCTTAAGTACTTCAACTATGAAACTTCATTTGAAATGGGTCATCTTTTTCAAATAGCTTCAAATTTTAAATCACAATTGCGAAATGACACCATCAACGAACCACAATTGTCAATTTGTTAAAATTTTCAACAAATTCAAAACTCATATGTGAGTTTTGAGGCTTTTAACAACTCCAACACTTGAGTTTTAAATTTTTCAATTTAATTCACCCAACAATATTTAAATTATAATGATAAAGATGAGTATCTCTCTCAATGAGTTTCTAAGCATCAAAAATGATATTTATAATCACATTAAATATATTAAATATCAACAATGTAATATCGATGCTACATAAATATTTTTTTGTAATGACGTATTTATAAAAATCTGTACATACCTTTTAAAAAAATATTAAATTTACACGTAATATCTATAAGTATGAATATAAAAATGACGAAAGAAGAAAAAAAAGAAAGAAGAAGCTGAAGAATAAAAAAAGAAAGAAGAACGAAGAAGCAACAAAAGAAAGAAGAAATAAATAGCATAAAAAGAAAAAAAGAAAGAAGAACGAAGAAGCAGAAGAAAAAAGAAGAAGAATAAAGAAGAAGAAACAAATATGTTTGCTATAAAATTAAATAATGAACAAAAGAATTAAAGATAGCTAAAGAGGTAATAAATTGAATATGGGGTAAAATGGTAATTTTAAATTGTTATATAGTGAATTTTTTTTTAAAATAAACTATCAAATATCAAATCCTAAATAATGTAGATTTTTTATTCTTGGTTTATTTTCTACATAACCTCCCTTAGACCAAGATTTTCAAGCTTGACCATGCCTCACATCTTCTTTAACTTTATGAACAACTCTAATTTTAGTGGCCTTGGGAAAAAATTAACAACTTATTTTTCAGTCTTGCAATAATCAACAACTATCTCCTTATCTTGAATCAAGTCAAGAATAAAGTAAAATTTGATGTCAATGTATTTATTATGCCTATGAAAATTAGGTTCTTTATTAACTCAATTACAGACTTACCATCACAAAATATTTTTGTTGGATTATCTTTCTTGTGTTGAAGAAATTCAAGCATCTTTCTCAACCCTAATACTTGTGTAGTATGTCATGTACTCTGCTTTAGCTGTTGACAAAGCAACAAGACCAAGAAAATATACCAAACCCCAAATAAAATGTATAACCGGAAGTACTTTTTCTTTGCATTATATCACTAGCCCAATCACTGTCTGTGAATCCAACAAGGCTACTATCATTAGTCTTTGAATAAAATATACTATCAGAATGTGTACCTTGAATATATCTCATAATTCTCTTAGGTGCTTGCAAGTGAGATTGACGTGGGGACTCCATAAACCTGCTTATTAACCCAACTCCATAAGTAATATCAAGCCCTATAGAAGTCAAGTATCTTAGACTTCCTATTAATTTTCTTAAATATGTAGCATCAACAAAATCACCGGTTTCATCTTTAGCCAACTTCGATTTCTCTTCAACTGAGGTCAAAATTGATTTTGCTTTGTTCATATTGAATATTTTTAAAATATCACTAGCATATTTTTTTCTGACATATAAAGATCCCATCTTTCATTTGAGAAACTTCAATGCCAAAAAAAACATTAATCTCAAATCAGTCATCCCAAATCGGCTAATTATAGCCTCTCTAAACTCAAAAATTAATTTGAAATTATTGCCAATAAATATTTAATTGTCCATGTATAAGCACACATTAAGAATGTCTCCACCAGAAATAAATTTGATGTATAAAGTATGCTCATAAGGACATCTATAAAAACTATGTCCAATAAAATACAAATCAATACGAGTATACCGAGCTCTAAGAGCTTGTTATAACCCATATAATGCCTTCTTCAATTTGTAAACTTTATTTTCTTTACCCCTTTGACATAAGCCGCAGGTTGCTCAACATCCTCAAGAACACCATTTAAAAAGCAGATTTCACATCCATTTGATAAAGTTTTCAATAATTATTGGCAGCAAGAGAAATACTCATTCGAACAGTATCAAGTCTAGCAACAGTTGCGCAAATATCTCAAAATTATCAATACCCGACTTTTGCCTGTATCTCTTAACAACTAGTCTTGCCTTAAAGCCATCTACTTCTCCTTTTAATTTGTATTTGGTCTTGTATGCCAATTTGACTCCAATTAGTCTTTTTGAATGTGATAAATTCGTCAACTTCCATGTGTTAATTTTCTCGATACCGTGAATTTCTTGATTCATTGCATCCACCCAATATCTTTAGAAGCTTCCTCAAAAGTAACTGGATCACAATCTGCAAATAATGCAAAATTTACAATATCTTTATCGGATAAATCATTATCATTACCAACAACATAATCTTGCAACAGACTAGTAAATGGTGATGTCTTTTATGGGTTACTGGATGTCTCTGTTTGATCTAGATGTGCTATTTGTTCTTCTTGATATCTGCTAGAACTTTCTTTCTCCAAAATTGAAATTATATGCTGAGGTTCAAATGGTTTAGTATTTTTTTTTGACCAAACCCAAGTACTTTAATTTGCTTATCAAAAATAATATCTTTACTAATAATCATTTTGCCTTTATTTGAATTAAACAACTTGTAACTCTATATTTCCTGATCCAATCAAATATATAAGTTCACATAAATTGAAACCAATGAAACAATAATTTGCACTTCTAGCAAAATTGAATTTGAGAAAAATAAATTACTAACAATTGGTTCATCTTGCATAATGGTAGAGCCATCTTCATCAGAATATTATGTTCTGAACGATAAAAAATTACGTATACATATTATATGTTTAATTTTTTTTGACTTTTTTCGTATATTTATTTTTTATATTTTAATATTAATTAATAAAAATATTTGAATCCGCCACTAGTCTTATAACCCGCACTGCTCCATTTTCGGCATTATGCATGCCTATTTGACACTTTGAAATATCCTGTTACCTTTTGAAATGAGTTGGTCCTATTAGAAATTATACATTTCATCGAGACAAAAATAATTTAGTTCTACTGGTAATCATTCATGAACAATTCTAAAACTCAAAAAACAATTACAAATGAGGGAGAGGTTGGTTATTTTTTACCTTATAAGCTAATTTTGATGATTGAATTAGATTTAAAATATATATTTTTTAATTATATTGTAAAGTTATATAGGTAAATAATGTTATACGATGGGAAGATAGTTATATGTTTGTTAACCCCTCCAAAAAAAAGTTACTTCCTTTATTTTAATTTATTTATCTGATTTTAATTTGACACGGCAGACTTTAAGAAAGTAAAGAAAAGTTTTAGATATTATAGTCTTAAATTAAATATGTGTAAAATATACCAAAATGTTATTTAATTTTGCAGTCTTAAACATGTCATATGAAAAATTAAAGTTAAAGAGTTATCGAAAAAGAAAATAGTCATTTTATCTTAAACTGACTCAAATTAAAAAGTAAGACAAATAAATTGAAACGAATGAAGTTTGAAAAGTTAAGAAACAATGAATTTTTAAAACTTGATATTTAGCATGCTTTGCCATTTTAAATTTTTTTCAAATTATATATCTCTAATCGAAGAAACTTTGTTTTTCCCTATTTTTTTTATAATCCAAGATGATTTTTCCCCTCATGAAATTATAAAATGATTTTTTTTTCTTTTTCTTTTGCAGTAGGCATTTGATATTCGAAACTCGTTCATTGATTCAACTAATTTGAATTTGATCGAAACTCGTTCATTGATTCAACTAATTTGAATTTGAGCCAAATAACAAGATTGGCCTTTAGCTAAATGTCAAGTTATCCCGCGTTTGAAGGCTATGTCAGTGACACTTGAACTCCGAGACAAATGATCCATCGTTTAATGGTTAACTGGACAGAAATTTTCATTGACTGTTCTTTTTTTTTTTAGAGTATCGTTTAGTAAATGATCGTTTTTTTTTTAAACTTATAAATTTTTTTAGATCATAATTAAAAAAATTCTTTTAAATAAACAAAAAATTTTATGGAATAAGACCAAGATTTAAAGAGTCATTTTATGCAAATTGAAAATATGCTTAGATAGCGAAAATCGCAGTCTAAAATTTTACAAACACTATATCACTAGGTGCTTGTTTTATTCCAAAATAGGTTGGTTATATGGTCAATATCAATTCTTTTGAAGTTCATCTAAGAGTTAGGTACTTGTTTGGAATTTTCTAATTGAAAATTTTGGTTATCTATAGAACCTTAATTATCAATTAATTAGTTCCTTCTTATGCCTATCTTTTATCCTTTAATTTCTTGTTTTTAGTTTAAGGTTTCACTTCCTATTTCCATATTGCATCACCTTCTTAATTTTTGATTCTCCAATACGTAATAATATTTTTTAAAGATAGAATACTTAAATACCCCTTTTCACTCTTTAAATTTAACGCTTTTCAAATCCCCCTTATATTATACCTAATCTTAATTACCCTTTTCACTTTACCTTTTTTATAATTGTTACCCCTCAAATAGTAATTGGTCCCAATTACACCCTTGTAATTGAATTTTTTATAATTCAAGTGATTTCATATGACGTTTGGCGTGTGAAATTGTAAACTAGCAGCCACATCATATTAATCTGATGTAAAAGAATCTAAAATACCATTTCTTTTTTTGTATTTAGTCATTCTAACGACTATTTCCTCATCTCCTTCTGTATGTTTTTTCTGTTCCTCCATTAAAATATAGGTACCAATTTTTCCTTCTTTTTTTATTTTCTTTTGAGGGGGTATACGAGAGAGTAATTAGGACTAGTTATTATTTGAGGTAGTAACGATTATAGACAAATTAAATACAAAAAATAATGAGGATCAATCAAATATAATTTGAAGAGGATTTGAATAGAGTGCGCAAAAATATTTAGATATTCTGACTTTTTTAAAAAGTTTATATATGTGATTCACTTATAAATCAATTGAAGCAAGCATGCATGCATGTTCATTGCACAAAGAATATATTCCATCATCATAGATGCTATGAACCTTAGTAAGAGGGATTAATTCAATCAATCAGATTTAACTACACGAGTAGTGGTTAGGTTTGGGATAAAAGGGTAAGCAGATAGTGGGATTTCTCAAGGCTGGCTAGCTAATTAAGGACTATCCCTAACCAAGATTAGCAAAAGTGATCTAGAGTATGTTTATCAGTTTATTTTAGGTTCTTTTTAAGTCAAAATAGTTTTTGTTAGTTGGTTAAAGTCCCACGTTGGTTGGGGAATGGACTGATGGTTTGTTTATATGGACTTGGGCAATCCTCCCCTCATGAGCTAGCTTTTGAGGTTGAGTTAGGCCCAGGTGTCATATGTATTTTTATAGTATTTGGATAAATTTTAAAATTACTTAATAATATTTACTTTTTAAACCAAAATAATAAAACTAAGTCAAAAGCCATAAGTCTATCCAAATAGACTCTTAATCATGGCTTTTTGGTAAATTGTAAAAGTAATACCATTAACCAACAAAATCGATACACCTAAAGAACGCCTAGAGACACAACCACCTTCTAGGAAGGGTGTTGTATTCATGCAGGCCTCTAGATAGACAACAATCTCCTCTAGTTACAAATTCTAGAAATCAACCTTTGACATCTATACACTCTCTCATTACCTTGTATATCCTCTAGTCTAACTCTAGTTTCCTTTTGTATTTAAGAAATAGCAAAACTAGTATTTACAGTGATACTTCTAAATACTCTCCAATTCCTAGCCTGCCAGGAATAGTAAAGCATGGCACACCACCCAGCAAAAACTATCTCCTTCTGAAATCGTACCCAATATCTCCTCTTTATTCAGTGAATAGTTTGCTGTACACTCTTCTATTGCAATTGAATGCCTAGCCAAGTGGAGAGACCTTCTCTAACTGATGTAATCCAATCACGTTCATCAAATAAGTGTAATTGAGTTTCTATTCTTCCTTGCCTACATAGACTTCGTTTATTATCACCCATTGATTTTTTCAATCGAATAAGTCTTTCCCTTGTTAGGAGTCCATCCTGATTAGCTAACCAGATAAAGAACGTGTGCTTTAGTTGCAAGATTTTGTTCTATATCAGACTGGCCTCCTGCATCTTCCCTTGTTCCCCAAGTAGTGAAAGATAGCATGTATTCACAGAATATGCACCATTTGTAGTCAGTATATATTGTCCATTATGACGCTATTGCATCATTACCCCTTTAAGTGAATTCAGCTTCCTCCAGTACCAGCTACTATCAGTTGGTGGTCTATGTGCCCAAAAATCAGTCTCACCCTTCATATACACACCATGTACCCACCTAACTCACAAGATATCCTTCTTACCAGCCACTTGCCACAACAACTTACCCACATAGATTATATTTCCAATTCCTACAATTCTTTACATTCAGCACACCATATTTCTTAGGTACACAGAATTTATCCAAAGCAACCAGTGCCACTTTCTTCTGCTCCTCTGAGCTCCCCCAAAGATAGCTCTTATATTGTCTATCCATATTTTTCAATACACTTTGGGGCAGAACAAAAATAGCCCCCCAAAAATTATAGATGAAAAATAGAACAGTATTGATCACTTGCAATCTCCCTGCATAGGACAGGCACTTAGCATATGTATTATTAATCTTCCCTGTGATCTTTCCTAATCAGCTGGTTGCACTCCATCTTACTCCACTTTTTTGAAGAAAGGGGCAGACCCAAATACCTGATTGGAAGTATTCCCAGAGTAAATCAAGTACTTGTTAAGATTCTCTCTTTTGTAACTTCATTTAGACCAGCTAAGAAAATATGGAATTTATCAACGTTAACAACCAGCCCTGTAACATCATAAAGTGATCTAACGCCTCCATTACTCTTGCAATAGACTTACTATCCCCTTTACAAAAAGATCATCAGATCATCGGCAAAGATGAGACGCGTCAACTGTAGATCTTTACACATTGGATGGAATTTGAAATCAGGCAGATCGCTTACCCTCCTTAGAATCCTGGATAGGTACTCCATCACCAACACAAATAGTAGTGGGGGATATAGGATCCCCTGCCTCAACCCTCTCTTCCCTTCAAAGTATCCAAATCCTTCTCCATTCACTCTAATTGAGAATTTGGTTGTTGTAATGCATGTCATAACTAATTGTGTTAATGAGTTAGGGAACCCATAACCCTCCAGTGCTTCCTCTATAAATTAGCATCTCACCATGTCATATGTCTTCCTTAAGTCTATCTTCATTAGACAACTTGGAGATGTTCTCCTATTATAATGCCTCATCAAGTCATGGCAAATGAGGATATTGTGAATCAAGGATCGTCCTTCCACAAAAGTTGTTTGGTTCTCTGGCACCAAGTGGTTAACTGCTTACCTCAGCCTCACACAAAGTATTTTGAAAATGCATTTGTAGAGAACATTACAATAAGAAATTGGTCTGAAGTGACTTGTATATTGTGGATTTGGTTTTTTGGGAATCAGAGAGATGATAGTAGTGTTGATCTGTCTCAACAACTTCCCATTTCTTAGGAACTGAAGCACTGCCTATGTAATATTCTTTCCCACCACATTCCATGCTTTCTTGAAGAAATCACTGCCAAAGCTATCCAAACCAGGGCTTTTGGTGCTACCAACTAAACATTGCAGCTTTCACTTTCTTAAGATGGTTCCCTCTCTGAAAAAAACTTGAAAAAGCCTTTGTTCTTTGTGGTGGTCCACTCCCCAAAAGCTCCTTGTAAAACTTACTAGTATGTCATCAATCTTCCCAGTCTCAGTGTGCACCACATCCTGTGAATCCTTTAGCTGTGTAATAGCCTGCTACAACTTTCTATGTTTGATCACTGAAAAAAATATCTAGAGTTATCATCACCAAATTTAATTCATTGTATCTTGCTTCTCTGTTGTAAGAAATTTTCTTCTAGATAGGAGGATCTCCTATACTTCATATATTGTTCTAGTTCCTTCTTTTGCAATTCTTGGTCTCTTGGGTTTAGTTGTAAGGCTTTTTATTGCTTGGTGTAGTACCTTTCTATCATCTTCTGTCTCTTGTATTATATTCCTGAAATGATGATGATTTAGTTCCCTCAATCTGCTCTTCAACATCTTGAGTTTCTGGACTACTTGAAACATAACACAACCTTGGATCTGTATCCTACACACTGCTTCAACCTTCTCAGTGAACTCAGGGTGGCTTGCCCAGATATTACAGTACTCAAAGGAGATCTTGTTTCGAACAACTCTATGTAGTGATTCTACCTTTATAGGACTATGATCACTCATTCCTTTAAGTAGAAAGTTTGCAATATAATCCAACATTTAAATCAACTACTCATTGTTTATGAAAACCCAATCAATCTTTGAGAACACCCTCTCCTCTCCTCTATCATTCCACGCGTATCTACTATCTTTGGAAGGTAATTCCATCAGACCACATTTGTCTAAACAATTTTAGAAGTCCATTCCTTCTATCCTTGAAACTGGATTCCATCCTATTATATCCTTCTTCCTTAACACTGCATTGAAATCACCCATAAGGATCCGTTCAACACAACCATTGTTTATCTGGTTAACACACTCCCATAGTATTTTCCTTTCCTCTCTAGTGTTGTGTGCATTCACCACTATCAACAAGAAAGGTCCGGCTTGACCTCTTTTGATGACCCTACAAGTAATAGCCTGCGCATTACCAGACATCCAACTGATCAGATAGTAATCATGCCTCCAACTCAAGCAAATCCTCCCGTTATAATGTTGCTTCGGATTTGTAGCATACTACCAACCTGGAAATATTTTTTGAGCTACCATTGCTATGTTATTAGCCTTTACTTTTGTTTCAACTAATCCTACTAACCCTGCTTCTTCCTTATTGCAAAGGAGTTGAACCTCCTTTTGCTTGTTTGGCCCATTAAGGCCTCTCATATTCCAGCACACCATGTTATCCATTCTCATCAAGTTGTAAGGATTGGCCTCCCTCTTCTCTAGTCTGATTAGAATGCACACTTGTCCCAGGTCTTCCCAGTAACTGGAAAACATTTTGAGTCCTAACTGATACCTATACTGGTCTAGCTTGTTGCCTACTTGTATTCTGGGAAATAACCCAACCTTCTATATCTGATTTGTATTTTCTTACCACTCTATCATTTTTCTTCCCCCCACTATATTGTTCCTTTGGATATAGGAGTGTTTCCTTTCATAACCTGTTAATTCCCAGCTCTTACTGCCTGATTCCCCAACTTAGTCACTGCAGTCTTTGTGATTATGCTTTTCTCAGCATCCTATATCCTGCCTTCATCTATAGGGACCTTTTGTACCATCTGCACCTGGCTGCCTTTCCTCTTTAGTTGACCTCTAGCTAGATCCGCATTCTCCTGAGCCATTATTGCCTTCTAAGGGGGAATACGAGCGCTCCTTCCCATGGAGTGCGTAGGTTAAGCTAACTTGCACCAATAGAGAGCATATTCCTTTAATTCTTGTATAATAATTAAATAATCCTTCCGTCATTAACAAATCATCAGCTCCAAGGCCTTAGTGCATAGATTGCAGTGGTAAGAGTCGCTAAAAAAAATTCTCTCAAAATTATTGTTACTTTAAAAATTTAAAATTAAAGTTAATAATTATTTTCAACCATATCATTAATTGCATAGAATTTAAGAGGAATAAATCAATCTATTTTTATTGAATAGGATTTAACTTTATACACTAATATATTTTATGTTTATATTTTTTTTTAATGAGAGTGAAAAGAATTATAACGACAGTTAAAATAAGATGAATGAAGTATAATTTTTCTATGGTCTTTTAAGTTTTAAAAAAGAAAAAAGAAAGCTGAACTTCAATATTAAGTTGTTCTGTTGGACTCTTATTATACTTTTGGAGTAAATATCTCAAAAGGTCACTCAATTATGAAAAATTATATAGCAAAGTCATTTAATTTTATTTTGTATCTATAAAATCACTCAACATTGAGATTTTCTTTTATAAAATCACTCAATTCAATTTGTTACTTAAAAAAATCTAATATGCAAAAATAAATTAAATTTTTATGTCATGTAGGCATGGCCCCATAAATAAAATAAAATTAGAGACACACAATTCACCAAAAATTTCGTAATTGTCAAAATTATAAGTCTACAAATTTTGGAGCCTTATAATATTCTTCAAATTTTTCGCCAAAAAAAAAAATCTCCAAATATCAATTTTATTAAAAATAATTAAAAGAATGTATTTGTGTATGGGAACTTGTTTTTCTTTTTTTTTTTAATAAAAAACTAAATAGACTGCATTTTTCCTCTATTCAAATAAAAGAAAACACTAAATGATAAATAAAGAAACTAAATACACACCCAAAAAAAAAAAAAATTAAAAAAGAACAAAACAAACAAGTGACCAGTGGAAGAGTATTTGGCCAAAATCATCCCTAAGCTACACCTCATACTTAGAGTACAATCATAAAATATCTTTTTTTTTAGCAGAAAACATCCGCCAAGGTGATCACTGTAGATTTTATGTTAAAATAAAGAAAGTCTTATTGAAATTGGAAATCACAACAATGTTCATTCTACAAAAGAACACATAAATTACATTCATTTTGTTGGTAGTCTCCCCAACCAAACATGCCCAGAGGGAAAGGTGACAGAATTCCTGTTTGAACTATTAAGTAGGCATTTGGACATGCGATTTTATATCGCGATTTAAAATTTTGAGATGAAATCAGTGTTTAGACATTGCGATTTCATCTCATAATCTCAAATCATGAGATAAAATTTCAAATTCTCCAAAAAGCTTGATTTGAGATTTCAAATCATGAGATGAGATTTTTCAAGTGTAAAATTTCACCCACAAGTTTATATTTTGTAAAAAAAAATCCATCATTTTATATATACCAACTATATTTACCAATCATTTATTTTATAAATGTAAACAACCTTTGCAAACTATTGTATTATCCGTGAGGGGATTGTCCGTACTATTTGGAAGGATTATATTAAAAAGTAGTACACTGCAGTTCATGTTTAATTTTACTTTTTATTGAACTAAAGCTCGATTCTTAAATTGTACTTTTTTTAAAATGACTTTGTGATAGTGTATTATATTTTATTATAAACTTTTACTTATTTGGTAAGATTGTATAAGAATTTGAGCAAAATTTGAATAGTTTTTACAACTTATGAGGTTCGTATGTTCATGAGAAAAAAATACAACTTATAAATCCCAAATTGCATGCCTAAACAAAACTTCAAACTTCATCTCATATGATTTCATATTATGATTTCAAATTATGATTTTATCTGGCATGGTCAAATGGGAAAGCAACCAATACGCAAGCACAGACTGAAAAATATGACCCCAATTACAAAACATAAATGAATAATAAATTGTCTTTTTTCAAACACAAATCACAACCATTTGACTTCTTGATGACGCAGCAATGGCCCGTTGTGGCCAGACATATTCATTGCCAGGCTTCCACCCTCTCTGTTGTCGAATTCAACCTATCGATGATTCTGGCCACCTTGCCCTTCTCTAAATTCCCAGCTACATGAACTATTGACCTTTCAATCATTTTCTTTGATCTTCTCAGACTAGAGCTACTCAAATGCATGCTTTTAGTCCTTCGAAGATGTTACCAGATCCAAGTTCATCCTTTGTGCTGTCAGGCAGGTTCGAGATTTCACTGAGACAATCACCTAGTGCATGTCCCTTCATGTCCAGAAGAACATTCTCTATGGTACTTGGTAATCCATGGGATTCATTCTCAACTTTAATCTCTGCAGGATAGAACTATTAGCGCTACTAAAGGGTCGTCCTATGGATATAAGGATATCCTCCTCGATCTCATTAGACTTTTGAACTATTGGCTGTGAAGCACTATGATGTCCATTTTCATCAAATGGCTCCAGTTCTGGTGCAGGACCAGCTTCTACAATAGATTCTTCTCGGTTCTTCAGGATCCAGAGAATTAGAGTCTTGAGAAAGTTCGTAACTGGGAACCGCATACATCAAAGCAGTCAAGGGATCTGCTATCTGCAGGCAGAAGAAGTTCACCATTTGTTAATCAAAGAAAACACTTGCTGCATTCTAAAGATTGTTGCATTAGTTTCATTAACGTGTTAGCTTGTTGTTTATGGAATGGAAGTTGCACTCTTAAAATAGCCAATATCACAACCACCATGAATTTTCTAACAAGTGTATAACCCTCAACACTTACCCACACCTGAAACTAAGAAAAGGGAAAAGAGATGCCACAGGAGCAACAATATGATTCCTTCACGTTTCTTTTAAATTGCATTGAAGTTTCGAGTTTGACCTACCTGTATCATATTTGGAGCAAACACCACAGCGATATTACGTGCATTCATTTTGTTAAAACTTTCCAATTGAGCAACATCAGCCATCAAGTTAATAGCCCAATCTAATAGAGCAGCATCAGTTGGTGGAAGAAGTCTCACAAGCTGCACACACTCTTCTTCTAATTGAGCACGCATAATTTCATCTGGCGAGAGAGAGTCCAAACTCCCCTTGGCATCTCTATGAACCAAACCTATAAAAAGTATCATCACTTCATGTCAATTACCACATACAGCTGAAATTAAAAATTAAAACAACCATAAAATACATAGGTAAGAACTGCTAATCCATCCCTACCCTATACAACTAGGGAGAGGAGAGAGAACTCTTAAACTAGATTGGAACAGAACACTCTAGAGCCTTAGCCAGTTCAAATAGTTTTAAAAGATCCATGTTGAAGAAAAGAGATGATAGTCAGTTGATGGTTAGTGAGTTAGTTAGAATAAGGAGCCTAAGTCTAGTTAGTTACAACGGTTAGAAAAGTTAGTTACAGTAGTTAAGATCTTTAAGATCAGAGGTAAGACTATATAAAGCCATCCTCATCAATGTATACATATACATTCTGATCATATATGAAATGATATCATTGATATCTCAATCTTCATCTTCAGCATTATTTTGTTCTTAATTCTTCAACTATGTTTATGGTATCAGAGCATTCTTGGCTGTGTAAACTGCTAAGAAGGTGTTTAAGATGTCGTGATTGTGTTATACCAATATCGAGTATCTGAGTTTTAATTTTTCTTTTCTGTTTGCTACAAGATTCTGAGAATCTTGCATTTTTCTTCCGCTAAAAGAAACAAGTGATTCAGTTCAAAAGAAAGCATCTCAGGATGGGTATCAATGGTGAGAATATAGCTGCAGAGTTACAGCAAAACCTTGACACTTCTTCTCAGGGTGGAAATACCACTAGACAGTTCAATATGAGTTAAGTGCTTGACTACAATCATCCTCTATTCTTGAGTCCAACTAATGTAAGTGGAGTTAGTATTATATCTTTTCAATTGCTTGATATCGAGAACTATACTCTATGGAGTAGATCAATCAAACTGGGTCTACTAGGAAGGAATAAAAAGGGACTAGTAGATGAATCTTGCAAGAAGGAAATTGAACTATGAGGGCAGTGGGAAAGAGTTAATGCTATTGTCCTCTCATGGTTGATGAATTCTGTTTCTAAAAGTCTTCTTGGAGGAGTTGCATTTGCCTTGAATGCATATAGTGTATGGGAGGATTTGAAGGAGAGATTTGATCGAGTAGATGGTTCAAGAACCTTCAGTCTTCACAGAGAAATTGCTTCATTACAACAAGGAACAACTACTGTTTCTGCATATTACACCAGACTAAGAAATCCGTGGGATGAGTTTGAAGCTTTGGTGCCTACACCAGCTTGTGATTGTGAGAAATCCAAAGGATTTGTGTCTCATCTGAACAGACAAAAATTATACCAGTTCTTGATAGGATTAAATGATTCCTATCAACAAGCAAGAAGTCAAATCCTGTTGTTGAATCCACTGCCTCGCATTAATCAAGCGTATGTTATGCTAGTTGGAGATGAAGGGCAGAAGTCAGTTGGATCAATTAATGGAGGGCTTGACTTGAATACATTGTCTTCTAGTAGTTTGGATCCTATGGTGATGTATTCAAGAGCTACTAACAACAACATGGCAGGACCCTCAAGATTCAAGAAAAATTTTCAAGTCGTCTGTGAATCCTGCAAATGTAAGGGCCACAACAAAGATCAATGTTATAGGCTGGTAGGATACCCTACAGATTTTAAACCAAAGAAAAGAGTTCAAAATGGGAACATTACAACTCCATCATGCAATGCAACCAGTCAATATTCAACTGGATATGAGTCTCAGCCTTCTCAAGCTAATTTTACATATGGCAGTAGCTATGATGTGCCAGGAAAGTCTAACTTCACATATGGAATGAACTTTAATGTCCCAGGAGGAAGTCACTTGAATCAACATCAAAAGGTTATATAGAAAATTCAAAGTGATGCTGAGACAAGGAGTTCTTCAAAGGTTGAAAGAGATATTAAGCAGTTACTGCAAGGGTGTACATTTACCAAGGAACAATATGATCAAATAAGGCAAATGCTGAATCAACAGGATAACAATGTTGATCATCATACTTCAAACTCAGCTAATATAGCAGGTAAAGCTTTATTAGTTTCTCAAAATAGTGAAGTATGGATTATTGACACTGGAGCCACCAATCATATGGTGTCCAGTCTGACTATATTATCTAAGGTTTAAGCAGTACAATCTAGTGATCAGAAGAAAGTTTACTTACCAAATGGAGATATTACTTAAGTGACTCATATAGGGTCTAGTGCTATATCTCCTAGAAGTATTATTACTAATGTCTTTCACATTTCCTAGTTATTATCAGTAAGCAAGATAACCAAAGAGCTAGGCTGCTCAGTTACTTTTTCCCCTACTTTTGTGTTTTCCAGGAGCTTTACAGTGGGAAGGTGAGGGAGACTGGTAGAGAAGAGGGTGGTCTGTACCTGCTACTGAATCAGCTAGGTCAAATGGATAAGCAGGATAAAGTGTTTGGAGCGGCTTTAGATCACTCAAATAAAGAGTCAGCAGAAGCCAATGTGGATGTGGAGTTATGGCATAATAGACTTGGTCATGTTTCATCAAATGTTTTGAATAAAATAGTATGTACTGATAAGCAGAAAGTGAGAAGTGTATCAGACAATAGTTTGTCCTAAAGCTAAGCAGACTAGGCTTATGTTTCCTGTTAGCATCATAAAAAAGTATAAGTAGTTTTGATTTGTTTCATGTTGATTTGTGGGGTCCCTACAGGACAGCTACATTTGATGGCAATAAATACTTCATTACTATTGTGGATGATCATACTAGAATGACTTGGGTATTTTTGTTAAAGCATAAGTCAGAAGTGTGTGTGTCACTGCAAATCTTTCTTTAGGTTGTGCAGACTCAGTTTGGTAAATCAGTAAAAGTCTTAAGATTAGACAATGGTACTGAGTTTGTGAATAATGTATGTGATAGTTTGTTTAAAGACTGGGAATAATTCATCAGAAATCTTATCCTTATACTCCTCAGCAAAATGGAATAGCTAAGAGAAAACATAGACACATCCTTGAAGTTACAAGAGCATTGAGATTTCAGGCAAAGATTCCAGTGCATTTCTGGGGACATTGTGTTTTGGCTGTTGTTTATATGATTAACAGGCATCCTAGTAGTGTAATTAATGGTTTATATCCAAATGAAAAATTAAAAGGCAGGAAACCAATGCTATCTCATCTAAGAATTTTAGGTTGTTTATGCTTAGCAAAGGTTTTGACAGAGCATGATAAGCTCATGCCTAGGTCAAGGACAGTAGTTCACATGGGATATTCAGAGGTTCAAAAAGGATACATACTATATAATTTGGAAAATAAGTCTTTCTTTGTAAGTAGAGATGTTATATTTAGAGAAAACTGTTTTCCTTTGCTGAACTAGAAGATTCAGAAAAGCAATCTATCTTTATAGATCCTCTACATAACTCAGACTCATTTTCCATGATCATAGCAATATTTATTCAGATCTAAGAATAGGATCTTATTCAAGTTGTGCTCCTCATAATATGCAAAATGAGAGGGTTGCTGAATCTGTTGATCAAATTGAAAGACCTGTTGATCATTTCAAGGAGACACAGACAGAAGCAAATGCTGAGAGGTACAATAGTGATGATTCAACACAAGATATTGCAAGAATAGATATTGGAAATAGAAAGTCTGTCAGGAGTAAACAAGCTCCTAAATGGATGAAAGATTTTGCATCTTTGAATATTAGCAGAGATGTTCAATATCCTATTGAAAACTACATTGCCTATAATCATTTGTCTACTGCTTATAAGTCTTATATTGTCGTTGTCTCAGTTATCACAAAACCTAGAAGTTATGAGGAAGCCAAGACAGATCCAAGGTGGATTGCAGCAATGAAAGATGAGATTCAAGCACTAGAGGACAACCAAACTTGGGAGTTATCAAATCTGCCTATGGGACGTTTTTAAGGAGATAACTATCCTAAACCCTCATTCTATCAAAAATCACTCTCAAACTCCTCTTCATCCTCTCTCTTAAGACTCAAGGATTCAACAAGAGTTTCCTCAAGACTTCAAGGTGCAAGTTCAAGTGGGGGTTTCTTCTTGAATCAGGTATGTGGGTTTTTCAACAAGGATATCCTTCCATCCTGGTGTCCCAAAATATTTTATAAAAACCCGATTTTCAATATTCTAGAAAAGCATGACCTAGGGTTTTGATTGATGGGTGATTTCTTCTGTGCCTTCTATGAATTTTAAGACCCATTAGGACTAAAATTTAATTATGCTTATGGGATTATTCTAATATCTTGAATTATGTGTAAAATGGTGAAAATGCATGACCTTAGGATTTCCTTCATGTGATAGCTTAAAACTTTGATTGGGATTTTGTTATTGTTCACTTGACTATGTCAAGAACTTGTATTCATGCCTAAAAATATGTGAATATCGTAAGAATTCCCTTAAAACTAGAACTCGTGATTTGATAGATATGTTGAGATGAGATTAGAACTTATGGGCTAGATTAATGGAATGTATATATGTGTTTTCATTATGTTTTTATATAAATGTTTTTGGGTTTCATGAAATGAATATATGCTTCCACTATGATCTCATTGTACATGTTCAAGGTATGAGCTGATTATGTGGGTTTTTCTGAAAATCTAGAATATATGAACCAATGTATATATGTTAAAGTATGAATTGGACCTACGGATCCTACATGAATCTAAGATATACATCATATGTTATGAACTCAGGATTTGAATATTGTGGATGCGTGAAAAGTATGATCCGAACCTATAGAGATTTCATGAATGTAAAACGTATGGATACCATAATGATATGAATTGTGATAATAAAGCATGAGAATGATCCTTCAGACATCGGATTTGTTGTAAATAGAAAGTAGCCGTAATCAACACTAAATTACTTCAGTATGATGTAATTAGTTGAATGCTCATGTCTCTAATTAGATGCAATAATTTAGACTAGACGAATGACGTCAGATTATTGTACTCCATGTTCTACCTTAGTCAGTCGGTGAGGGATTCTCTACAGCAGAGAATGTTTCCCTAGTCAGTCAGGGATTCTTTACAACAGAGAATGTTTCCTTAGTCAGTCCGAGATTCTCCACAGCAGAGAATGTTTCCCTTAGTCAGTCAGTGACTCTCTATATCAAATAATGTTGTCCCTTAGACAGTCAGGGACTCTCTATGATATCAGTCACTACTTCGAGGTCCTCAGTATTTATTCAGTATATAATCTTTACACATCAGTTGATCATATTTCAGTAAATGTTTCCTATAAAATTGTCATGTTAATATGTATATGTGTATCTCAGACAAGGTTGTTGTATCTCCTTTCAGTTATATTACTATTAATGTGTTCAGTTTACTTTCTTCTTGTATACTTGCATGTTTTAGTTTATTTACGCTTCCCCATACTCAGTACATTTCAAGTACTTACCCCACGCCTTTATGTGCTATATCGTTTCATGATATAAATTCAGGTTTCCAGATTCAACCACATGGTTAGATACGCTCCGCTCCTATCTCAGCTGCTTGTGGTGAGTCCTCATCTCTCGAGGATGTGATCTATGTTTTCTATTTCATTTATGTTTCAGTTTTCAGACTTTAGGAGTTAGTTGGGAGCATGTCCCATCAACTCATCAATTTAATAGAGGCTTTCAGACTTGTATAGATGGATTCAGCTTGTATCAGAGCTTTATGAGATTCGTTATTTTGGATTTTACATTAGACTCTTTCAGTTAGCTTTCGCTCAGTTATTTTTCTGTTAGATGTTTCTTTTGTTAAGTGTTATTCTATGATTATGCCATGGGTCGACTTGGAGCCTCGAGGTTCCTCGTCCCGTGTTATGGCTAGGGTGTAAACTCGGGTCGTGACAACAACTGGGTAGAATTTTTTACAAGATCTCAAAAATTCCATAGAAGATGACATTTGCTACAACATTAGATACCAAAGTTTGTTGAAGTTGAAATAGAGGAAGAATTTTTTAAAAGATCTCAAAATTTTCATACTAAATGACATCACGAGAAGAGGAAGTTCAGGAGTCCTTTTGTGTTCTAAACTGGGGCACCAAGGCTATATTTTGAGATCAGATGAGTTTGCAAATTAAATGCAAGAAGGAGCATCAGGACAACAAGGCAAGCCAACATAAATCAGTCTCTAAACTAAGAATTTTTCTTTGGATGCAGGAAAAATAAAGTCACAAGACTGACAATACCCAGACTTTCGTGCATGACGAAAGGCATCGTTAGACTCACGTGGCCTCGCCATAATAACACAGATGACTTATCTTCTCACTTTATCTCTAGTTCATTCATTTTACTTCTTTATGATTTTAATACTTTTCCTAAATTTTTAGGTGAAGCTATTAGGTGCAATGACTAAGATTATGAGATGTCATCCGGATCACTACATCAAAATTATTATAAGCCAAACAACTTCATTTTCAACTTTACCCTTCATTAGATACATTATTTTTCACAGGTTCTTTATTACGTTGTTAACATTTTCATTTGAGCTTGCAAGTGACGCTATTCAAATTTTATTTCCCATAAACAAAAATTGTGATAATTATTAAGGGATTCTTCTAAAATTGAAGAATCAAAACAGGCATAGGGCATGCCCAAGCCCTTTAAACAAATCGACTCTTATCTTCTCTTCTATTTTGATGAATCTAATCCACTTTTATCTCAAGTTCATTCTCTTCAATTCTATCAGTTTCAGATCTGAAGTACGTCTGACCTGATTCTTGTTTCAGTAAGATACATAGGTAATCCTACATAAGGATTTGGTCTTCCCACTATTTCAAAATTATAAACCCCAGAGGAAATTGAATCATGCTTTTAAATCAGTTCTTCCGCAACTTATTTTATTTAAGTACCCTCAGACTAGAAACTGAGGCAACTTTTTGAAATGGTTCAACAACTTTATAAAACTCCGTCCGACTTCAACTTCAAAGACATCCTTTATCAAATTTTCGCTTGAATTTAATTGGCCATCAAAGCCTTCAATCAATGTCATAATCTCCATCAAATTATCTCTCTGAAATCATACACTCTCTATGACTACCGGACTGTCATGACTTTTTAATGGTTCAACATAGATCAATTGCTTTTCAAACTAAGAAATTTTCTACGAGCGCAGGATTGAAAATATGTTATTTGGGTCGTCCACCCTTTAAGGAGACAGGTTGGAATGACACTTTGTTTGAAGTGACATATTATATTGGATAGTCACCTCCTTCAGCGTGACATATTATATCATATTATATTGGATCATCACCTCCTTCTGCATGGCATATTATATTATGTTGGATCATCATCTCCTTTAACGTGACATTTTACATGCATTATGTTAGATCATCACCTCCTTCAGCATGACATATTATATTATATTGGAGCATCACCTCCTTCAGTGTGGTATATTACATTATGTTGGATCGTCACCTCCTTCAGCGTGACATATTAAATTATATTGGAGCATCACCTCCTTCAACGTGATATATTATATTATATTGGAGCATCACCTCCTTCAGCGCGACATATTATGTTATATTGGATCATCATCTCCTTCAGTGTGACATATCATAATATGTTGGATCATCACCTTTCTCAGCGTGACATATTACATTATAGTGGATCGTCACCTCCTTCAACCTGGAATATTACGTTATCTTGGATCGTCACCTCCTTCAGTATGACATAATATGGGACGTCACCTCCTTCAGTGTGACATATTATGGAACATCACCTCCTTCAGTGTGACATGTACATACTTCACATTGGTCAAAGCCCATAAGTTCTAATCATGTTTCAACACATATAATACAACATATTTTTTAGAGTTGCGGGGACCCATATGATCTACATATGCTTTAAACATGAATACAAGTTCATGATAAGAGCATGTGAACAATTGATGAAATTCCATTTGAAATTTTAGACTAATTCATGGTGAAAATCCCACATTCATGTTATTCACATATCATACTCATATTTCAAGAGGGTGCAAGTAACTTCATAAGCATACACTACTATTAACCATGATGATTCTTAGAATTTAGGGGAAACATATGAGAATTCATGGATAATTTGAAAACCCACATACCTGATTAGGAGAAATCTCCACTTGAACTTGAACCTTGAAGCCTTTGAAGAAGCCTTAGTTGAATCCTTGAGTCTTGAGAGAGAGAAGAAAGAAGAGATTGAGAGGGTATCTTGAGGGAATGAGAGATTAGGCTATAAATAACCCTTAAAAACGTCCCAACTAATACTCAAAACGACGTAGTTTAGGAATTAGAATCATAGGATTTTACAAAAATACCCCTAAAAAACACGGGAAAAATCATACTACCAGCTCCCACGAGTCATGGGCTTGACGACTAATCATGGTGCCAAGTCGCGGAGTACACTAGAAATATTCTCAAAATAAATCCTCAAACGGATGACGACTGACTCCACGAGTTGTTAGCTGTCCCAACGACTCGTGGCTCCTCCCGTTTCCACTGAAGCTAACGAACATGCTCTTCATCCCACGACGGAGACAATGAGTCGTTACTTCATTGGATGACTCGTCATGTCCACTCATCATCAACACTGGTCCACATCCTTCAAATCCTTCCAACGACTGACACGATGGGTCATTGCTTCACCTAATGACTCGTCGGGTCGTCCGTTGCCACTGTACTTCACCTACACCTCTTGATTGCTAGCCACGAGTCTGCCACGACTCGTTGGGTCACCTAACGAGTCATAGCACAACTCACTTTGAGGCAAAAATTTTCACTTTCCCTCTAAATTCTTTCTTTGAGTCTGGGGTATGATCTTAGAAACTTTTGGGATGTTACAAGTGCTATTGAAGAGCAAGCCTGATCTCGTTTTGGGGCTCTATATATAGAACCCCATCTTCATCCTTTTGAAGGGGGGAGATCCTAGGATTTTTGGATTATAAAAGAAAAAAATGCTCCGTTTGTTTAAATTTTTTGATAGAAGGATTTTCTCTATTCCAAGGATCCTGCTCCGCTGTTACTGCTTCTTCTTGCCTCTTTTTTTATTTCGGTTCGTCGACCCTATACTGAAAAATTATAATTCCAGTTGAAAGGTGAATCTGCTCAACTCTCAATCCTCAGTCACTGCTCAACATCAGGTAATTCTCGTTTGTATTACTCTTTATGCAATTTTTAGTTTCCGTTTTGTTGTGTTTTTATGAATTAAAATAATTCAATTGGGTTTTACAGAAGATTAGTTGATAGTATTTCAGTTCTTATTTAATTTTTGTGATATTGGGTATGTAAGCATGAGTTTTAGATAGTATTTTTGTTTAGTTTGTGTGAGTATTAGATTCTGCGATTTTAAACTTTTCCTCTTTATTTTAATTTCTTTGTCATTTGTTGTTATGATGTTTTAATTTTCAGTTCATATCTTTACATTCTTTGCTTCAACTAGCTCTATGCATTTTATAGATGAGTATGGTTATTTATTTATTTTTTCAGCTTTTCCTACTTGTTTGGATGATCTCTATGAGAGAAAATCATCGCTTGTATTTACTACGTCTTCTCTGTGTGTTCAAGTTTGTTGTTGGTTAGCTGTAATCACATAGGAGACTAATGGTAATGTAACTATTAGTTCTTTTTGTTGTTCAATAAAGAAATAATGTTTGAATACTCATCATAAATTAGTTAATTGCTAGATCTAATCTGATTTTACACTTAAAGTATGTGACTTTTGTTTCAATTTTTGTAAGTGTTGAAATAATGTGATCTCTTCTAAAATAACAAAAGCAACTTTGTGCTAGTTTTTGTGAGATTTTACTCGAATATGTTCTTGAGTTCTTTACTAAGTATTCTCTTTATAGTTCTTATTTACCGAGATTTTTTTCCTTTCTTTCATGATATTACATTTAACTATATATGACTTGACATATAGTCTCTTTCATCTTAATTTTCATTTAGAAGCATCTATTTTAATGTAATGATCATGTAGAAAGTTCTATTCAAGGATGCAAGCAACTGTTAGTTTTTTTTAAGGTGTTTGTTTTAATTCATTTAAGGATTTTTGTAAAAGAAATGGTATGCATTCTCGTTCTTTTAGACATTATTATTGGTTGAATACAATTTAGACTTATAATTAAAAAAAAAGTTTTGAACGCGAGTTTGAAAATGGGTCATAAAAAATACTATTACATCTAGATTTGAGTCCTTAAATGTATTTAATTCACTATATTTAACAATAAATATGATTGATCCAAGAAATTCATGATCAAATTACTCGATTAAAGTTGACTATGCATATAATTACTCGATCGATCATTTATTATGATCAAATTACTATGTCGTTGTTAAATAAAACTACTAAATCTAGCTTTGAATCCTTAAATGTGTTTCACTATATTTAACAATAAATATGATTGATACAAGTAATTCATGATCAAATTACTCGATTAAAGTTAACTACCCGTATAATTGCTCGATTAATCGTCTATTATGATCAAATTACTATGTCATTGTTAAACAACACTATTAAATCTATCTTTGAGTCATTAAATGCATTTAATTCACTTTATTTAACAATAAATATAATTGATCTAAGCAATTCATGATCAAATTACTCGATTAAAGTTGACTACACATACAATTGCTCGATCAATCGTCTATTATGATCAAATTACTATGTCGTTGTTAAATAAAACTATTAAATCTAGCTTTGAGTACTTAAATTGTATTTAATTCACTATATTTAACAATAAAGATGATTGATCCAAGCAATTCATGATCAAATTACTCGATTAAAATTGACTACACATACAATTGCTCGATCGATCGTCTATTATGATTAAATTACTATGTCATTAAAAAACACTATTAAATCTAGCATTGAGTCCCTAAATATATTTAATTCACTATATTTAACAATAAATATGATTGGGGTCTCAGAGTCGGAATCCTTGACTCGAACTAGATGGTAGATACATCCCTTAGAAATAAGTTTCCTGGCCTTAAGGTAGGAAATAAACCTACCCTTCAGCACTGAACTACTGCTCGACCATTTTAGAGATGGCCCATTAGGGAACTGAAACCTGAAGACCCTAGTTCTGCAGTCGATTGAGGCATAACCGGGGTGTAACCAATCCAAGCCAAGAATGAGGCCGAAGTTGAACATGTCTAACTCTACAAGGTCAGCTGGAATGACTCTATTGCAGACTGAGATTGGACAGTTTCTATATACCCGACTGTCTCTAACTGACTCGCCAACTGGGGTAGAGACCGAGAAAGGTTCTGAGAGGACTTCTTGACTGATATCGAACTGAACTACTACGTAGGGAGTCACGAATGATAGTATGGCCCCCGGATCAAGCAGGGCATATACATGTAGATGAAAAAGACATAACATACCTGTGACCACATCCATGAGTTCTCCTGATCCTGACAAGATGATAGTGCATAAGAACGGTTTTGGCATTGACCACCCTCCGTACTTGATGTGTTAGACTACTGAGTCGGTCGGCTTGTTGGAGTTGTTGAGGTAGTGGAAGTGATCTCCCCCGTCCTGCCGACGGGCATTCCTTAAGCCGATACCCAAGCTGTCCACAACCGAAACAGCCCTCTCGACCCTGAAAACACTCTTCTGGGTGATTCTTGCCACACTTGGGGCAAGTTGAATACCTTTTCCCGGCACTCTAGCTCTGAGGCTGAGAGCCAGATGCTCTACCCCTCTGATCCTGGTAGGACCGAAAGGTAGGGCGCTACCTGAGCTGGGTGTTGGAGCCCTCTGCTGCTACTGCTGTGGGCGGTTGCTACCGCCAGAACTCTAATGGCCATGATTTGACTGGCCAGTCTTTGCCCGCTTATTCTTTCTCTCCAAGTCGCTCAGTTTTTCGGCCTCAATCTATTGGGCATAGATAATCAAACTTGAGAGGTCGATATCTTTGATCAGCATCATTGTTCTGCACTCTTTGAGGACCAGGTTCGACAATCCATTTACGAATTTTAGCATGTGAGCCCTTGGCTCGGCTACCATCTCTGGAGTGTATTTGGACAACCTGGTGAATTCCAGAGCATACTCTTCTACAGTCATGTTTCCTTGTCTCAAGTTCATGAACTCTGCTACCTTGGCCTCCTTGAGCTCTCGAGGGAAGAATTTGTTCAAGAAGGCTGTGTTGAACTCCTCCCACTCCACCTGCCCTTCTTCCGCTTGCCGCCCCTCTTTCCACTGCTCATACCAGATCTGAGCTACCCCTTTTAGCTGATAGGCAGTCAGGTCAACACTCTCAGAGGAGCCGACACCCATTATGCGAGTAATCTTTTTAATCTTGTCTACAAACTCTTGGGGGTCCTCCCCCACCTTGGATCCCTAAAAGGATGGAGGGTTCATTCGGGTGAAGTCTCGCACCATAGCAGTTGTTGCTGACCCATTTGTGTTCACCGACACCACCTGCTGGTTCACCTGATTGGTTACAGTTTGAGAGAGCAGCTAAATGGCCACCCTAAATTATGTGGTAGATACTGAGTCATCCTGAGGTGCTGTCCGGGCTAGTGGGGCAGTCCGCCAGGCATTACCTGCCCTCCTTCCATTACCGCATCGTAGAGGCATAATTCACTGAAACGAAGCAGAGTACGAGTTAGGAGAATGATTTTGAAAGTGAATTTCATGCACGATAAAGGGTACGAAATAAAAGGGAAGTTTCCTAATGACATCTCATAGCCTCCCCTTCATAAGTGTGGCGGGCTTCACATCCATCAAGAGGACTCTACTCGATGCGGCTTTCAGACTTCCGAGGATACTCTGATATCAAGTTTGTCACGTCCCGATTTTATATACTGGACGGAACACGATACTTGAAGCTATAAGTGACCCCAAGTCAACCCCTGGTCTATCATACACTGGCATTCTGAGTAACATAAAATACATACAGCGGAAATTTAAAACAAAAATATAAATACTTGAAAATGTTAGAACAAGGCTACATATTTAATAAAACCAACCTGAGTCTGAAAATCATATTTACGTTTGAAAGCCACTAAGATTGATGAGCTTCTAAGACAAACCCCCAGCTAACTCCAAATCTAAATAAAAAGAATGAAAGCATAACTAAAGCAAATAAGCTTCATCCTCGAAGGATGAGGACTCACCAACTGGGATAGTTGAGTTCTTCGATGAATGGTAGGCTAACGGGGCTGAGACTGTGATCCTGCAGCTGTATCATAAAATGATACAGTATAAAAGTATGCATCAGTACTTTGAATGTACTGAGAAAGTGAGAGGAACATAACACATTAGAATAAATAACAAGAGAAATGCTGAAATGAAAGACATGCAATGACCAACTAACGCTACTGATCTGAATAATTGAAATACTTAGATGGTCTAGAAGACCCTGTCTGATTGTCAAAGCATGTTCTAAGTCTGTAATACTGATTTGAACTGAACTGAACTGAGACTGGACTAAACTGACTAGTGGGAGAGTCTGTAACTGACATGTAACCACTTGAGCTAGACGTGGAGTCCGATGTATACACCCCACCTATAGGACCCAATATACCTTTCCAGGGCATAAAAGCATGAACTGGGTGATCACCAAATTATGGGGCCAATCAGGCCAATAAATACTAAAACCTATGCTGGCAACGTAGTTCTGGGAACCTGGGTGCGCTGGTACCCCGGTCCATTCGGTGCTAAGTCCTACTCGTACTAAAAAATCCTAAACTAAATACTAAGTTGATAGCTCGAAACCGAAGGCCAAGACTAGTCAGGTGTACATATCTGAAAGTACCCTGAGAGTCTTATCAGACCAGATTCAGAAACGGGGTTCTAGACTGGTCAGAGCTGCTTATCTAGAAGCGTCGTAACCGTCTAAGAACAAACTATAATCTAAATTGGGGTCCTAAGGCTAGTCAGAGTTATGTGTCTAAAGTGTCATGACCGCCTAGTGGACCAATAAACTGAATTCTGAATCCGATTATGATAACTGAGAGGTAATACTGATACCTTAGAAAATTCTGTAGTCAAATTGATCAGCTGACATTTCTGACTGACACTGAGTAATTTCACATTTTGACTAAAGACAGGCAACTATGTATCTGAATGAGTATTCAGCATATAAAATAATATCAGAATTCACCACACTCATTTAAATCAAGAAAATTTCAAGATTTATCACTTCAGGAAGATTTCTAATCAGTTTTACCCTCAAGGACTAGGGCTAAACTTAATTCACAGGGATAAGCATCAACACTATCACTAACTGGTGGAAAATACCCATTATTAATATAACATAATAATTCCACATGGATTAAATGAAATATTATCAAGAATTTCTCAACATTCGAAAATCTGCAGGGCTAGAATTCACTTTTACGGGAATCATCAATTTAATCATGAACTGATGGAAATCATGTCTAAAATAATCATGGATATCATTCTATGTGAATTCAAAGAAAACTGACATATATTCTCTTCACATTTGAAACCTCAGGGCTAGGATTTATATAGAAACTAGAGAAGGTCCTGATTCGTGTCTATCCGCACCTTCAAGCAAGTAATGCAGCGCCCAGGGATGAGCATCAGTACAATATGTACCGAATATGTAAGGCAATAAGTAAGTTGTTAAAGACTAAAAGTAAATAGAGAGAAGGGGCAGAAAGATTAACTTGTAAGCTGGCTTATTCATAATCTGCATCTAGCAAAACAAAACACATAATGAGCTACAATTATACGATCATATATTCGTAAGCTATATCTAGCAGACAAGAATATGGACAAGAACCTAACCTGGCCTCCATAAGCCCGAAAGGTACAAGCAATACAGAAATAAGCCGGAAGGTGCCAACCAAGCAAGCAATCTATTTACCCCTACCCGGGTCTAAACCAACCAAAAACAAGTCACTCCACTCATCTGATAACTGTGAGCTCCTCCTACTGGCCCCCTTGGGTACGTAGCTCAGGCCTTGGCCTCTGACAATAAACTGTGTCTGAGTCCGAAGACTCCTGCCTCTGGGCACAGGTGTGCACACAGAGTGGTCTGCCCCTGTAAACAGGGTGTGCTAGCTCTGCGCAGAGTAAACTGAACTACCCCTGCAAGCAGGGTGGTCTGGATCGTATTATCATGGTGGTCGGCCATCATCGTCCTCTAGGCGGACGGCATCGCCCAGCTGGTGGCGGTATCTGAATCTGGTATCGACACAGCTATAACCCAGGGGCGGTGGGGATGCTAAAAGGGTGCCCACATGCCACAACAAGTCTCAACATATAAACACATACACAGCAAGCATGCTCAAATGAAAAATACTAATCATATTCTCTTCTTTTGTTTCGAGGCTAATCTGTATTAAATAACTGACTATTTCTGGCTGCTGGACCTTCTGCTACCTGGACTTTATCTGTCTATCTAATTATATCTGAATATAACTCAATAACATAGTACATGCCATCTATAACTGAATATAGCTCAATGATATAAAATGTACCATCTACTACTGGATACAATCTCAACAGATGAAATACGTATTGCCTAAATATCTATTATTCTAATTATCGCATGATACGTAATAAAATACTAGCATGCTTGCTGGAATTTGTACTAAAATCATTCCTGTACGCTCGGTATCTGCTAATAGCATTTATTCTATTTATTTCCTACCCTGTACTTCCTGGCTTGCCGAAAGAATAACTTTACATACCTGGTTTCTGAGTACCCGACTGACCGATGTGATTTCCGTCGGTACTTCTGCTGTTTCTCCCAACTACATTCATTTACACGTCAATTAGAACTAAATACATTAATATTCAGGAGAAATTATCACTTTTGATATATATATTTATCCCAACTTTAACCTTTCAGAAAACGGTCGAAAACTCGTTATTTCTCGATAGTCCAGAAGGGATAAATACTCACTGCAATGCTAGGAACACATTGGTACTAATTTAAAGTAATTCTATTTACTTTACCTCGGTAGCACGACGTTTCGCCGGCCAAATTTCACGAAACCAACTCCGTAGGATTGCTCTCTGCAGCTTTATACACCTGTACCTAAGTCGGAACGGAGTTTAGACCGCGTTTCGTCGCATAATTGGAAGGAAATTTATATATGTTGACGTGGGTTACTCCTAATACTTGTTCCCCTGTTTCTTTGCTGGAAATATATGTGTTTTGGATGAAGAAGCCGACTTTTATTCATTTTTCATTTTTTTTTGCTTTCTAAATCCCTTAACCAACATGCCCTTAGGATATTTATTCACTTAAAATTTACGGGGTGTAACATCCTCCCCCCCTTAAGAACATTTGTCCTCGAATGACATTCTGTCTAGAGGACTTTCTCAACTTACTCAATTTGTTTCTTGAAAAATTTTTGGCAAAGTTTCCCTTGTATTATGGACTATCTCATAATTCCTGAAAAGCAGAAAAGCCCAATACAGGTACTCCACATGATATAACATTCATGCATAAAACTGTCTATAATCAATCGCCTGCTTTCATATATGAAGTATAAGCATTAATAAGGAAAAACAGTTTTAACATACCTCTCGTTTGCCTATGCTTGGAATAAGTGGGGATATCTGGCTTTCATGTCCTCCTCGGCTTCCCAGGTCATTTCTTCTCGATTCCTGTTACGCCACAATACTTTGACAGATGCAATATCTTTAGTTCTCAATCTAAAAAATTTGTCTGTCTAAGATAGCTACTGGAACCTCCTCATATGTTAATTCTTTGGTGACCTGGACATCCTGAACTGGAACAACTGTGGAAGGGTCTCCTACGAATTTCCTCAACATAGATACATGGAAGACCGGACGAACGGATTCTAATTCTGGAGGCAAATTCAATTAACGGTAAATGCTCACTTTGGCTACTACCGAAATCTAGTACACACGCTCGCAACATGCCTTCGAGCGTCTGAATTATGCGCTCAGCCTGCTCATCTGTCTGAGGATAGAATACTGTGCTTAAATTAATCTGTGTTTCCAGACCCCTCTGGAACGACTGCCAGAATCTAGCTGTAAACTGTGCTCTCTTATCAGAAATGATAGATACCAGCACTCCATGCAATATAACTATTTTTCTGATAGATAACTCGGCATGATCCTCAGCCGAGAAGGTAGCTTTCACTGGCAGGAAATGAGCTGATTTCGTCAGCCTGTCAACTATTACCCATATAGAATCATTTCCGCATCCGGTACGGGGCAACCTTGCCACAAAATCCATATTCACTGCTTCTCATCTCCAGAGAGGCATAGCTATGTCCTAAGTTAACCCGCCTGGTTTCAGATGTTCTGCTTTCGCCTGTTGGCAGTTAGGACACTAGGCTACAAATTCAGCAATTTCTCTTTTCATACTTGGCCACCAATAGTTTTCTTTGATATCGTGGCACATTTTCGTTGCGCCTGGGTTGAGAGAATCGCGGGCGTAATGCGCCTCGCTTATAAGCTGCTGGCGATGCCCCCAAAATATCTGAAACACAATGCGGCCTTTATATCGTAACACTTCGTCCTCGGTTATCTGAAAATATGTCACCTCTCCTTACTGAACCTTATTTTCAAATTGGACCTGGCTAGGGTTTCTATACTGTCGTTCCTTTACTTCGACCATTAACGATAACACTGCGACATTCCGTATTATCGCTCTCTTATCTTTTATTTCTGCTATGTGACCGGCTAAACCGGCTAACTAGTGAAATTCTCGGGTCTATTCTCACCGTTCAGGTGGCAAGTATGCCGACTCCCCATAGATTTATGGCTAAGGGCGTCTGCTACCATATTAGCCCTTCCTGGGTGATACAAAATTTTCACTCTCTAAGGCATAAGCTACTGCAGTTAACTCCAGGTCGTGGGTAAGATAATTCTCTTCACGCTTCTTCAACTGCCTGAAAGCATAAGCTATTACCTTACCACACTGCATCAACCCTCTGTACCTCCTGGCGATACTAACACTGGAGCTGATGTTAGCCTGACTTTTAACTCTTGGAAGTTCTGCTCACATGCCTCAGTCTACTGGAACTTTGTTGCCTTCTGTGTCAATTTAGTCAAAGGTGCTGCTAAGGTGGAAAATCCTTCCACAAACCCTCTGCAGTACCCGGCTAACCACAGGGACTGCGTACTTCGATCGGAGTGGTAGGTCTAGGCTATGTCTTCACTACTTCGATTTTCTGTATATCTATCTGTACACCAGCCTCCGACACAATGTGACCAAAAAGGCTACTAAACTCAACCAAAATTCACATTCACAAAATTTGACATATAACTGACGGTCATACTGGTTTATTATACCGGAGAATCTGACAAGTAATCTACCGGTATAGCTAGAACTTTATCTGGCCTTCTGACCGCATGCTAAGGCCACTTGTTGCTAAGGTAACCTTGAACGACTATCTGCATACCCTGTGCCCGTATCTGATCAGGGGGTCCTGATATTGATCATGACCTCCAATGATCTGGCTGCATAACCTTAAATAACTGAATAGTCGGGTTGAATGACCCGAATGTGGCAGTAGTCTAACAATGCTCTAACTGTTCTACTTGAGTGCTTATAGTTCGTGCATAACCGCAAACTCGTGGGCATCTAATTGCTCTGTTATTTTGCTTAAACCACTGTAAGGCTGGACTTAATCAAACTTACTCTCAGGCGATCAATCTCTGGATCTTCATGGGGAGTCTACTGATCCCCTGGTCTTAATAAACACTGTGCTAGCAGGGTACTATCAATTTCTTACGCCTTGTGTGTATCCACTTGGATTTATACTGCTATTCTGGGGAATTCTCAGTCTTATGAGCTATTCTGTAAATACTGGCCTTCTGCTAGGGCTCTGTATTTGAATATCTTATGAAAACCAACTGAAGTACTAGTCTGTCGCTGACTACTGATGTGGACCCTTCTTTGGGGTACCCACGGGTATTCTGACTGGGACGGCCGGCTAACTTATGGGGTATTCCACATAATGACTGCTAGGTTAGCTAAGGCCGACTCTCACCTACAAAGCTGGGAAAATGGCGTACAACCACTTGACATACTAGAACAATTCTGGTATTGCTAATCTCTGAAATTTGCCTATTTGGCCTCTAATCCTGGTTCTAGCACATGCACTACTGTTACCGATCTTCAGGGATGCCTCCCTGCTAATGCAGGCGCCAGCTGGTCGGTAGACCGTCTAACTGCGCCCTTATCATCTAGCCATCCGTTTTAGGTCATTAACTCTGGTAAGCTCCTAGAGCCTAGATCTGACAACAACACATAAGTTTATTAACTTAATAACTGAGAACTGAAATGGCTTCTATGACTTCCTACATAATTCACACTTAATCTGCCCATTTCCCTTCTCCTCTTCTTTCTTTCTTCTCCCTCTTTCTTCTCTTTTTTTTTTGGCAAGGGGGTGTCCTGCAATGCAATTTGTATATGCTTTCCATTACTAATCAGCATCTGTGATTGTAGCCCTTATAGGCCGCCACTCACAACATATCTATTATCTGTATATGTATATATATATATATCAATAGCTACGTACAATATGTACTGAGTTCTGCGGTAATACATAATCTCTGACATGCTCTGCTGAATCTCATATCATACATGATACATTGCTTCTTACGGCCTAATAATATTTCCTACCCTGACTTATCATTTCGTTGTATTGCCACCCCATTCTGAGAGTAACAAACATAAACACCTTAGTTATCGTCTGCTATTTGAAATTCCGCCACTCTTGCGATGTGGGGTCAACATTTGAATCTTGTGGCCTTACTTGGCATATATTGAGAGCCCATGACTGTCTGCTGGGCCTTATCTCTAGGCCACACTAGATTAAGCTCGCTGTATCGGTAACTTCTCAACTTCCCCATAAGCGAACATACTGCAGCATTCTAGACCACAATTTTACTGTCAGCCCTAGGCTTAATCCTTAATACGATATTCTATCAATCCGGGGGTAATCCTAATTTCCCCACAAAATCTGACATTCCTGCTTCTTCCCCTCATCTTGCTTAAGCTGAACTCTGGGGTTCAAGGTACCTGCTCTTGCTCTTGTTAGCGTGTTATGGCGGATTTGGCCTTTTTCTGACTCGAACTTGACTATTACTGGATCTTCTACGCCCACTTTGAGTAAGCTAGTAGTCTTACTTACTCTTCTGACTTATTACCGTGAGGGTCTGCGCAACTTACGTAATCACAGGGACTCCTTACTCCTTCTAACATTTTATGGAATCAACCCATCTTTACTTACTGCTTGATTTGGCAACCCCATCTCAAGTCTTATGCCCCTTTACTATACTGGAATCAAAATCAAAAGGTAAGAATAGCCCCTTTTTTTTGCAACAAATAGAAACATTTAACTGTACCATATTCGAAAGGATGTATTTGGGATTCCTGCATTTCCCTCTCTTTCTCATACTTACCTGGTGGTCTGACCTTGTCTGTAATCTTAATCAGATCTTATATAGCTAATAAATAAATCAACTCATATGTACATTATACTTCTGACTTCCTATTCTGACGTTATCAACGTATACTGGGAATAATGCTAATAAAGATATCACGCTGGGAGGTCTCCGATACCCCCTCCTGCTGCTGTAGTTATCATGTAACTGGCTGATGCCCTCTTCTGTTGCTATATCTGATCTTCTGCCTGTGATAGGGTAATGTTGATCTGCCTTTGTATCTGTAATCAAAGAATACGGTAAGTTTTTAGGGACTCAACCCTATACTGAACCGCTCTAAAGCACGACTGACTGAGAAGGAAGGGTAACACATCATATCATGCCTCGCAGCCTCCTGCCTATAGTATGTGGTGCACAACACATCCATAGACAAGACTCTACTTAGCACGGCTTGCAGACTCCTTGGGACACGACCTGCTCTGATACCAAGTTTGTCACACCCCACCTTGGGGGGTATGACGGCACCTGGTGCCTGCTAGACTCTAGACTGCTAAATGGTCCAGCCTGAGCACATCTGGTGCTTTGGCTGGCTTTGGCTCTATTTCAAGAAACAAACCGGCTATATAACGGCTGTAAATACAGCCTCTGGCCAACTGGCCAATAGCCTCCTGTACCTGTAATAACAGCTGACCAGAATATGCAACTACAGGGAAACCTATGCGGGCCGATAAGGCCACCATGCTGTCTAGTTATATGCAACTCAATCATGAAGTACTAAAAAGCTACGTGACCGGTAAGGTCACAACTACTGGCAACTATGGCCCCACACGGCCATCATAAAAGAAGGAAAAAGTACTAACAGCTATACAACTGCACGGCCTCACGCGACCGGCTCATCTAACCACAGGGAAATATACAGACTGCAAGCCTCTAGGAATAGCAATAGAAATGATCGGGACAGGGCCCCGACCTACCCATACTGTATAACAAAGAAAACGAAATACACCTCTGGAATTCAGACTCCGGATGACAGGAGCTGAATACTCAATAGCTGATTGGAATCACGAGGGGTCGCCTCCTCGTCTATGAGTACCTGCAAGCAAGTAATGCAGCGCCCCACTGGGCGTCAGTACCACAGGTACTGAGCATGTAAAGCAACTGAAATACACAACTGAAATGAATAACAACAGTAACATGAGATATAAGCAGAAAGTAGCTGAGTCTATCTAGCTGAGAATAACTGGGGAGAGTTTATTTATTCTATAACTAAACTGAGCGTACCTGATGACGTGTCGTCCTTCTGTCTATCAGTATCTACTAGCACATATCAATATACATAATAATACACACAATACCTGACCGACCCTCATAAGCCGGAAGGTGCCAACCAAGCAAGCAATCTATTTACCCCTACCCGGGTCTAAACCAACCAAAAACAAGTCACTCCACTCATCTGATAACTGTGAGCTCCTCCTACCGGCCCCCTTGGGTACGTAGCTCAGGCCTTGGCCTCTGACAATAAACTGTGTCTAAGTCCGAAGACTCCTGCCTCTGGGCACAGGTGTGCACACAGAGTGGTCTGCCCCTGTAAACAGGGTGTGCTAGCTCTGCGCAGAGTAAACTGAACTACCCCTGCAAGCAGGGTGGTCTGGATCGTATTATCATGGTGGTCGGCCATCATCGTCCTCTAGGCGGACGGCATCGCCCAGCTGGTGGCGGTATCTGAATCTGGTATCGACACAGCTATAACCCAGGGGCGGTGGGGATGCTAAAAGGGTGCCCACATGCCACAACAAGTCTCAACATACAAACACATACACAGCAAGCATGCTCAAATGAAAAATACTAATCATATTCTCTTCTTTTGTTTCGAGGCTAATCTGTATTAAATAACTGACTGTTTCTGGCTGCTGGACCTTCTGCTACCTGGCCTTTATCTATCTATCTAATTATATCTGAATATAACTCAATAACATAGTACATGCCATCTATAACTGAATATAGCTCAATGATATAAAATGTACCATCTACTACTGGATACAATCTCAACAGATGAAATACGTATTGCCTAAATATCTATTATTCTGATTATCGCATGATACGTAATAATATACTAGCATGCTTGCTGGAATTTGTACTAAAATCGTTCCTGTACGCTGGGTATCTGCTAATAGCGTTTATTCTATTTATTTCCTACCCTGTACTTCCTGGCTTGCCGAAAGAATAACTTTACATACCTGGTTTCTGAGTACCCGACTGACCGATGTGATTTCCGTCGGTACTTCTACTGTTTCTCCCAACTACATTTATTTACACGTCAATTAGAACTAAATACATTAATATTCAGGAGAAATTATCACTTTTTATATATATATTTATCCCAACTTTAACCTTTCAGAAAACGGTCGAAAACTCGTTATTTCTCGATAGTCCAGAAGGGATAAATACTCACTGCAATGCTAGGAACACATTGGTACTAATTTAAAGTAATTCTATTTACTTTACCTCGGTAGCACGACGTTTCGCCGGCCAAATTTCACGAAACCAACTCCATAGGATTGCTCTCTGCAGCTTTATACACCTGTACCTAAGCCGAAACGGAGTTTAGACCGCGTTTCATTGCGTAATTGGAAGGAAATTTATATATGTTGACGTGGGTTACTCCTAATACTTGTTCCCCTGTTTCTTTGCTGGAAATATATGTGTTTTGGATGAAGAAGCCGACTTTTATTCATTTTTCATTTTTTTTTTTGCTTTCTAAATCCCTTAACCAACATGCCCTTAGGATATTTATTCACTTAAAATTTACGGGGTGTAACAAATGTCATCTAGCCCTCACAGGTGAAGATACATACAGTAATCCTGGGGTGGTCATGAAAGGCTCTTGAGTGAGGGCAACCCCAACCAAGGTGTTATACTGAAATCTCAATCTAGACACTCAAAGGCGTATCTGGCCTTCTGTACCTAATGCTACCGCTGCTCGTCCCCTAGGATAGTCTGTAAGGCTGCTGGCAGGCACACCCCGTGCACCTGTATCTGATCAGGGGATCCTGATAGTGATCATGATCTCTAATGGTCTAGACTGGATAGAGAGAGATCTAGAGTGGCCTAACATAACTCCGAATGTCCTACCTAGACAATTATAACTCATAAACAATTGCGCTGTCGCGGATAACTAATTACTTAGTTTCTCTACCAAGAATGACTATAGAGCTGTTACTGGCCAAACATGTTTTTGAGAGATCAGCCCCTAATCCTTCACAGACAGCTTACTGACATTCTTAGCCTGTGGGTAGTACTGTACTAACATAGTGCCAGTCCCTTCGGCCTCATCTTGGTCTGCTCGATCTTGTATGACTTTTCTGGGTGATTCCTAACCTTATAAACAAGTCTATATAGACTTAGTCACTCTCGACAATCTGTACCTGATTATCTTATAAGAACCGGCTAGGGCACTGGCCCGACCTCTAACTATTAATAAGGCCCCCTTCCTTTGGGTACCCACGGTCTATTTGACCTGGACGACTGGGCTGGCTTCCTGAGAGACCTATATGACAAATGCTAAATTAACTGAGACTGAAAATCACTGGTAATAGCTAACTAGATAGTAGGCTGTCACTCAGTTCACTAGGCAACCCTAGGCTGCTGACTCTAAAGTATGGCCTTCCTATCTAAATTTCTGACCCTGGGGAGTGAGAGTACGCCAATGGGGCCTAGGCATACTTTCTAGATAGTACAGGCACCAAACTGGTAATTAAATCGCCTAGGTGCGCCTATGCTATTCAACTTACTAACTTAGACCCGATAACTATTCACGAGCTTCTAAGGTCTAGCCCTGGCAATAAAACATACAATCATACTAATACAATGAACTAGAGAATAAAAGAGTTTCTATGACACTTCTAGCGCGTATCGCACTTAACATGTTCTTTCCCAATGAGGGATACTGCGGTATAATCCATATACATTTTCTAGAAGCTAACCACAACATATATAACTGTAATCTACTGATAGCAACTAATCATAGCATATCTGATCTTTATATACCAGCAACAGCTAATCACAACATGTCTAATCAAAATCTACTGATAGCAACTATCTACAGCATATGGGACTGTTATTTCTATTCGAGAACATAAGTCGTAACACTGTATGACGAGAATAACTTGCCGAGGGTTAATCCTTACATACCTTGACTACCGTTTCCTAAATAACTGACGAGTTTCAACTTGTATTCGTCGGCTCTTTTCAGTTGTAAATGTTATATTGGAAAAAAGAGACGAATTTCAATATCAAATTCGGCTTAAAATGATAACTTTTGATATCAATAGAAACTATAATTCAAATACGTAAAATACGAATGAAAACTTATAATTTCCCGAGGATTCAGAAGAGAGAAATGCTTACTTGATACCTGTGATCGTTTGGGAATCAGTTTGGAGAAATTTTGATAACTTTTGCTCGGCGAGGTTACGATTTGCCAGGAGAATTTCGAGAAAATAACTCCGTAGTAATGCTCCCTACGGGCTTAGAATTCAATACCTGAAGTTAATTTGAGAGTGGACGGCGTTTGGTAGCGTAATCGGCGAAAAACCAATGAAACTTGCGTGCTTCCTCAGTCTTTGGCCATGGCTTATGTTTCAAATGACATAAAATGAAATGGGAGGAGTATATATATACATGTAGGGTGGTGGTGGGGGTGTGCCTCGCGCTTCCCAATGTGCCACAAGGCCCCCGCGTCGCGCCTCCCATTGCGGCAGCAAGCCTAGCGCACCGCGCCTCCCAAGGCGCCAGTAGGTTTGGCACGTCGTGCTGGCACTGTGCACACTGGTCTTGTCCGACCCCACTTCTGAGGCTTTTCCCACATGCAACAAGCTTTCTTTATTCATCACAGCCGACACGTACGCCTACTAATCGATAACATTCTACGGGGCGTGACATCCTCCCCCCTTAAGAACATTCGTCCTCAAATGTCATTCTCAGGCTTAAAGGGGTTAACTCTTTTTAACTGTTGCCAACAAAATTTCGGTGAAGTCCCCTTTGTATTATGGACTATCCGAAAACCTGAAACACAGAAAAATCCAATAAAGGCATCTCACAAGACACTATTTGCAACTGAAACATAGCTTTGTCACATATAACATACACGACTGATAATAATAGCAATAAAGTCAACTGTATAACATCTGGAACTATCTTTCCATAACTTAACTCATCTGGGTCTATATACTGTCGTTGTAAAGCCTAAAATAACTAAAACTATCCAAACTTGCATCATTCGTAGTTCTCCAATCCATTTCTTCTATATTTCTATTCGCCCCTGATACTGTATGGGCTACAACTCTGGTTTTCAAGATGGCTCATATAACTATTGGAGTCTCTTCATGGAACAGCGCTTCTATACTTTTAGGTATTCCAGTTGGATTAATCGGAGACAAGGTCTTCTACGTGCTTGTGTAGTGTTGATGAACAGATCCTTAGCCCCGAAGGTAATCTTTCTCATAGGCCACTTCGACAACTTTTCAGAGGATTCGACAAAGCTTAATAAATCTAAGGCTGGATTTTCCCTCCTTATCTGATCCAATAATGCTCTTCATTGGTGAAGTTTCTAGGAATACCCAATTGTTTCTTCAATATTTAACTTCCTACGCCATATGTTAAGGAAAGGCTACCGAAAACCCTGGGCTGCAGTACATCCTTCTTGAAAGGCTTACCTCCCTTCGTTTAGCTGACATATTAGTATGACCGGTTCATCTACCTCCAGTTCATCTACTTTCAATCATCATCTAGGGGCCTCCACTTTCACTTATAGCAAATCTCCAAGCATCTAAACTGTGTGCTCTGCTTAGCCATTGTTCGGAGATGAGGAATCGTACTCAACTTAACATGCATCTTAATCTGTTTTGAAAACCTTCCTAAAACCTAGTTGTACGTTGTGCCTCTCTATTAGAATTTATTAGGTACTTGGGTTCCATGCAACCGAACTACTTCTTAAACATTTAATTTACTCGGTGAAACATGAGTTGACCTTATTAGCCTTTCTACAGTAACTCAACTAAGGTCAATTTACACCTGGTATGAAGTGTCCTTGTAACTATATTTGGGCTGACTCCTCCGTTCTTTTACCCAGGCACGACTATCTGTTGAATTAGTCTGCCTGATTTCCATTACCCAGCCTTCCCTGGCTAGTCAATTAAGCTCTGTGCTATGATTCGACAATATATTCCCTCTCCCTATGCCATCAGTAGGTCTCTCTTGCAGCCTGATGCGTTTTTGTTAAACTCTGGGTGGAGGGAGTAACGGACATGATGCACCTTGGCTATAATTTAATAACGAAGTTCTATTACCCTTGGAACGCAGGGTCAACCTTTGGGTCTTATGACTCTGCCCCTTATTATCTCAAAGGCTAATAACTACCTACTGGGCCTTGTCTCTAGGTTGTACTAGGTTAGAGTCTTTGTGTCACCACTCCTTTACCTCCTTAATTGGTAGTGGTGTTACAACATTCTTGGTTACAACCTCACTATCTCTTAACTGTCTTTTCTCGACATTCAGCAGTGGTCCTATACGCTGTCAACTTACTTCTAGTCTGGGGGTGAATCTGGTCCCCCCCCCCAGGTTAAGTACTCATGCCTTTCCCTTTACTATTTTAAACTGAACTCTAGGGTTCGTGTCTTCTACCTTGTACTGTCAACGATATTACTAGCCAAGTCTACTGACCTGTATCCTTCTAACTCACACTCCGTCCCATTTTTTTCACATGATTTCTCTATCCTTCAATATAACAAACTGGGGCCATAACCATTATCTTGCAAGTATGCCTTATCGTCATTAACACACTGCGTCGAAATCGGCCTATTTCAGACCTGAGCTTTACTGTCGCTGGGGGTTTATCACTTATGGACTCTCACACATACTTGAGTGACACTGGCAATCTCATCTGCTCTCCTGATTTACTACCGTAAAGGTCTACATAACTTACTTAAACACTAGAGCTCTCAACCACTTCCTAACACTTTCCATGAGTCAACGGATTTAACCCTCCTTGACTATTTACTATGGGCAACATCGCCTCAATTCTTAAGCTCTTTGCTATACTGAAAACAAAATTGGGAGATTGTAAATAGTTGTTCCTTACTACAATAGGATGGAGGTACAAAACTGTACAACGTCCGAAGGACAGGAGGTAGAACTCCCGCAATTCCCTCTTCTTGTGTACCCCCTAGGTAATCCCACATTAACTATCACCCCTGTCTGATCCTATATATCTAGTAGGTAAGTCAACTCATATGTATACCATACTCCTGACCTTCTCCTCTGAGGCTGTTGAAAGAACTGGGGACAATGCTGGCATATCTATTACATTATGAAATTCCTGGTGCCCCAGGAAGATACTGGGGAGATTGAAAGACATCTGCCTTCGTCCTCAAGTTGACTGTCCCCCAACTATGGCATCGTGCTGGTACTTCCTCCTGCTACTGGATTTATCTTGCAGCTAGCTGAAGTCTATCTCATATCACATATTACTCTAGACAGACATAACAATGGAAGCTTAGGGACTTAACCCTATACAACACAACTCTATAGCACAACTAGAAGAGAAAGAAGAGTAACCACCCTAACATGCCTCGCAGCCTCCTGTCTATAGAATGTGGTGCAAAACACATCCATAGGCAAGACTCTACTTGGCATGGCTTGTCGACTCCCTGGGATACAACCTGCTCGGATACCAAGTTTGTCATGCCCCACCTTGGAGGGCATGACTGGCACCTGGTGCCACACTAGATTCTAGCTGACCTGGCTAGGCTTATGCATGTGTGGTGCATGCCTGCAATTTAATAAAAGAAAGCAACGGGCTATATCTCGGCTGTAAACATAGCCTCTAGCCGACAAGGCCGTATAGCCACCTGTAAATAAAAACAGCTATTCAAAAGCGGGCAACAAAAGGGATCCTATGCGGGCCGACAAGACCACCATGCTATCTAGTTATAACTGAAATGAAAATCAGGCAACTATAACTATACTATAGCCGACAGGGCCACTATCTCATAGCTAAACAAGGCTCCACACGGTCATCATATGAAATAAAACATATATAGGCCCCACACAACTACAACAAACTAACCACAGGGAACTGTAAATATGCAAGCCTCTAGGGGGAGAATATTGGTCGAGACAGGGCCCCGACCTACTCATACTGTACAATCAAAAGAACAAACCTTCTAACTAATTAGCTTCGGAGGAGGGGAGCTAACTGTACTGCTGACTCTGGCTGAAAGTTAAGAAGGTCTTGATTCGTGTCTATCCGCACCTTCAGGCAAGTAATGCAGCGCCTAGGTATGGGCATCAGTATAATATGTACCGAATATGTAAGGCAATAAGTAAGGTTTTAAAGACTGAAAGTAAATAGAGAGAAGGGGCAGAAACATTAACCTGTAAGTTGGCTTATCCGTAATCTGCATCCAGAAAAACACTACACATATATAAGCTACAACTGTACAATCATATATTCATAAGCTATAGCTAGCAGACAAGAATACAGACAAGAACCTAACCTGGCCCCCATAAGCCTGAAAGGTACAAGCAATACAAAAATAACCTATCGGGACGCCCATAAGCCCTAGCAAGTATACCTCAATCTATATACCCCTATCTAGGTTTCTATGACTCTACTGGTGCTATAGCCAACCTGTTTGTCCCCCTGAGTCTGCACCTTAGCCCGCTTGGCTCCTGATCTGTAGTTGTCTCTGAGTCTAGTGGATTACTGATAATTGCACCCTGGGCATCAGGCTCATCAGGTGTGTGGTGCCGATACGGCATAAAAATAGTCCGTCCATGGAATGGACCGCATAAAGTCCTCAGACCTCATCTTCGTCCCTCGTAAATGGCATACCGCTCCTCGGAGCAACATCATCTAGCCCCTCACGGGCGACGACACAACCAGTAACCCTGGGATGGTCATGGAAGACTCTTGAGTTAGGGCAACCCCAACCAAGGTGTTGTACTAAAATCTCAATCTAGCCACTCAAAGGTGTATCTGGCCTTCTGTACCTAACGCTACCACTTCTCGCCCCCTAAGATAGTTTGTAAGGCTGCTAGCAGGCACACCCCGTGCATCTGTATCTGATCAGAGGATCGTGATAGTGATCATGATCTCTAATAGTCTAGACTGAATAGAGCGAGATCTAGAGTGGCCTAACATAACTCTGAATGTCCTGTCCGGATGATTATAACTCATAAACAACTGTGGAGTCACAGATAACTAATTACTTAGAGTTGCTATGCCTAGAACGACTGTAGAGCTGTTACTGGCTGAACATGCTTTTGAGCAATCATCCCCTAATCCTCCACGGGAATCTTATTGACATTCTTAGCTTGTGGGTAGTACTGTACTAACATGGTTTCAGTCCCTTAGGCCCCATCTTGGTCTGCTCAGATCTTGTATGACTTTTCTAGGTGATTCCTAACCTTATAAACAAGTTTATATGCACTTAGCCACTCTCGGCAATATGTACCTAAGTATCTTACAAGAACCTACTGGGGCGTTGGCCCGGCCTCTAACTATTAATAAGGCACCCTTCCTTAGGGTACCCACAGGTCTAATTAGACCTGGATAACTGGGCTGGCTTCCTGAGCGACCTTTATGACGAATGCTAATTAACTGAGACTGACAATCACTGGTTATGGCTAACTAGATGGTAGGCCGTCACTCAGTTCACTAGGCAACCCTAGGCTGCTAACTCTAAAGTATGGCCTTCCTATCTAAATTTCTGACCCTGGGGCGTGAGAGTACATCAATGGCCCCTAGGCATGCTTTCTTTACAATACAGGTGCCAAACTGGTATTAAATCGCCTAGTTGCACTTATGCTATTCAACTTACTAACTCAGGCCCGATAACTATTCACGAGCTTCTAAGGTCTAGGCCTGGCAATAAAACATACAATTCTACTAATACAATGAATTAGAGAATAGAAGAGTTTCTATGACGCTTCTAACGCGTATCACACTTAACATGTTCTTTCCTGACGAGGGATACTGCAGTATAATATATATACATTTTCTAGCAGGTAACCATAACATATATAACTGTAATCTATTGATAGCCACTAATCATAGCATATCTGATCTTTATATACCAGCAACAGCTAATTACAACGTATCTGATCACAATCTACTGATAGCAACTATCTGCAGCATATGGGACTATTATTTCTATTCAAGAACATAAGTCGTAACACTATACGACGAGAATAAGTTATCGAGGGTTAAGCCTAATATATCTCGACTGTCGTTTTCTGAATAACCGATGAGGTTCAACTTGTATAAGGTCTATAGCAAAGTCAATTTTCCATTCAGGAGGAACTTCAGGAAGATCTTCGGGGAACACATCTGGAAACTGACTGACAACATGGACTGACTGGATAGTTGGGGTCTCAGAGTCTAAATTCTTGACCCGAACTAGATGATAGATACAACCCATAGAAATAAGCTTCCTGGCCTTAATGTAGGAAATAAACCTACCCTTCGGGGCTGAAATACCGCCCGACCAATCTAGAGCTGGCCTATTAGGGAACTGAAACCTGACGACCCTAGTTCTGCAGTCGACTGAGGCATAACCGGAATGTAACCAGTCCATGCCAAGAATGAGGTCGAAGTCGACCATGTCTAACTCTACAGTCCTGTTTCCCTGTCTCAAGTTCATGAACTTCGTAACCTTGGCCTCCCTGAGCTCTCGAGGGAAGAATCTGTTCAGGAAGGTTGTATTGAACTCCTCCCACTCCACCAGCCCTACTCCCGCTGGCCTCCCCTCTTTCCACTGCTCATACCAGATCTGGGATACCTCTTTTAGCTGATAGGCAGCCAGGCCAGCACTTTTAGAGGAGTTGACACCCATTATGCGGGTAATCTTTTTAATCTTATCTACGAACTCTTGGGGGTCCTCCCCCACCTTGGATCCCCGAAAGGATGGAGGGTTCATTTGGGTGAAGTCTCGAACCCTAGCAGCTGCTGCAGACCTGTTTGTGTTCACAAGAACCACCTGCTGGTTCACCTGGTTGGTCAGAGTTTGGGCGAGCAGCTGAATGGCCGCCCTAAATTATGCGGTAGATACCGAGTCATCCTTAGGTGCTTCCCGGGCTGGTGGGGCAGTCTATTGGGCATTACCGGCCCCTCTTCCATTACCGCATTGTGGAGGAATAATTCACTAAAACAAAGCAGAGCACGAGTTAGGAGAATGATTTCAAAACTGAATTTCAACGCACGTTAAGGAGTATGAAATAAAAGGGAAGTTTCTTAATGACATCTCATAGCCTCCAGGTCATAAGTGTGGCGCGCTTCACACCCATGAAGAGGACTCTACTCGATGCGTCTTTCAGACATCCGAGGATATTCTGAACCTGGTGCTCTGATACCAAGTTTGTCGCATCCCAAATTTACATCATGGACAGAACACGGTACTTGAAGCCACAAGTGACCCCAAGTCAACCTCTGGTCTATCATACACTAGCATACTAAGTAACATAAAATACATACAGAGGAAATTTAAAACAAAAATATAAATACTTGAAAATGTTAGAACAAGGCTACATATTTAATAAAACCAACCTGAGTCCGAAAAATATATCTACGTTTGAAAGGCACTAAGATTGATGAGATGCTGGGAAAAACCCCCAGCTAACTCCAAATCTAAATAAAAAGAATGAAAGCATAACTAAACCAAATAAGCTCTGTCCTCGAAGGATAAGGACTCACCAACTGGGATAGCTGAGTTTTCCGGTGAACGGTAGGCTAACGGGGCTGAGACTGTAATCCTGCAGCTGTATCATGAAATGATATGGCATAAAAGTATGCATCAGTTCATTGAATATACTGAGTAATTGAGAGGAACATAACACATTAGAATAAATAACAAGAGAAATACTAAACTGAAAGATATGCAATGACCAACTAACGCTACTGATCTGAATAATTGAAATACTTAGATGTTCTAGAAGACCTTGTCTGATGGTAAAAGCATGTTCTAAGTCTGTAATACTGATTTGAACTGAACTGCGAGACTGGACTGAACTGACTAGTGGGAGAGTCTATAACTAACATGTAACCATGTGAGCTAGACGTGGAGTACGATGTATACGCCCCACCTGTATGACCCAATATACCTTGCCAGGATATAAAGGCATGAACTGGGTGATCACCAAAGTCGGCCAATCAAGCCAATAAATACTGAAACCTACACTGGCAATGTAGTTTTGGGAACCTGGGTGCGCTGGAACCCCGGTCCGCTTGGTGCTTAGTCCTACTCCCACTAGAAAATCCTAAACTGAATACTAAGCTGATAGCTCGAAATTGAGGCCCAAGACTAGTCAAGTATACATATCTTAAAGTACTCTAAGAGTCTTATCGGAGCAGATTCATAAACTGGGTTCTAGACTGATCAGAGCTGCTGAACTAGAAGCGTCGTAATTGTCTAAGAACAATCTATAATCTGAACTAGGGTCTTAAGGCTAATCAGAGCTATATTTCTAAAGGGTCATGACCACCTAATGGACCAATAAACTGAATTCTGAATCTGATTCTGATAACTGGGAGGTAATACTGACACCTCAGGAAATTCTATAGTCAAACTGATCAGCAGACATTTCTAATTGACACTAAGTAATTTCACATTTTGACGAACACTAGGCAACCATGTATCTGACTGAGTATGCAGCATATAAAATAATATAGGAATTCACCACACTAATTTAAATCAAGAAAATTTCAAGATTTATCACTTCAGCAAGATTTCTAGTCTATTTTACCCTCAAGGACTAGGGCTAAACTCAATGCACAGGATAATCATCAACACTATCACTAACTGGTGGACCATTATTAATATAACATAATAATTTCACGTGGATTAAATAAACTATTATCAAGAATTTCTCAACATTCGAAAATCTGCAGGGGTAGAATTCACTTTTACAGGAATCATCAATATAATCATTAATTGATGTAAATCATGTCTAAAATAATCATGGATATAATTCTATGTGAATTCAAAGAAAACTGACATATATTCTCTTTACATTCGGAAGCTCGGGGCTAGGATTTATAAAGAAACTAGAGAAGGATTCTGGGACACAAGGGAAGAACTATCCCCTTGTTGAATTACCACATACCTAATAAACAAATCTGATGAATTTCCTTGAGAATCTAAGGAGAAGTAGGTTGCCCTAGTTCTTGCTCTGTGAGTCCTTGAGAGAATTCTACAATCTATTTTTTCTGAAGGTTTGAGTGGGGAATGAGGAAAGAAATCGTTTAACCCCACTATTAAGTCTGAAATTATCACTAAAACGACGTAGTTTAAATTTTAGGAAGGTAGGAGATTACTGAAAGACCCTTGGAAATTCATAGGGAAAAACTGAGTGTTAGTCCTAACGGGTGACCTAACAGGTCGTGGTTAGTGACCATGACTTAGGGATTACACTGCGTGGAGTACACTGAAGATAACCACGAGGGACCTAATGAGTTGTGGTTAGTGACCATGACTCATGGTCACCTCTCGTGAACACACTGTCTAAAAGTCTTGGAATCCCTACGGGTGACACCACGACTCGTGGTGTCTCAAATTAGTCGTGGTGAGGACCCTTTAGATACACTGCCTACCTCCCCTAATTCCTGTCCAAGGCCTAACCATGAGTCACCTAACGGGTCGTGGTATCAGACCACGAGTTGTGGTGACAACTCGTTAGGTGCACTGCCTAACATCTCCCGATTACAAATTTATCCTTGACCACGAGTCACTTAATGACTCGTGGTCTCTCCTCACGGGTCACAGAATGACTCGTTCTATGACCTGAAGCAGATTTTTCAATTTTCTCTTATTTAACTCCCGGGTCTAGTCTTTGAGTTTTCGAGGCATTACAGTTATCTTATGATATTTATGTTATGAACATGTTATTCCACTCTTATGATCTCTTATGAGTTTTTATGTATTTAATATCCATTTTACTTACCTTACATACTCGGTACATTTCACGTATTGACCGCATACTCTATGTTGTATCATTTTACGATACAAGCATCGGCTCTCAGACTCAGTCCTGTTCTTAGCCAGCTTTTAGAGTTAGCATCCTACGCTCGTGGTGAGTCCTCATCTCCCGAGGATCATTTTTATCAGATTTCTCTATGCATGTTCAGTTTTCTAGACTTGTCGAGTTAGTTGAGGGTGTTGTCCAATCAACCCATCTGATATGTGAGAGGCTTTCAGACTATGTGTAGTATTCATTTGTTATGTATGAACTACGCTTCGCTTTCTATGTTATGTCATGTTTATGCCTCCGCTATGTTATTAAGTTGAGTATTACTCTTTATTGATTGAGTTAGATATATGCTCACTCCATGGGTCGACTTGGAGTCTATCGGGGCTCCTTGACCCGTGTTGCGACCCGGGTCTACGTTCGGGTCGCGACAAACTTGGTATTAGAGCCATAGGTTTGAAGTGTCCTAGGATGTCTGAAAGTCGCATTGAGTAGAGTCGTTTTCATGGGTGTGAAGCGCGTCACACTTAGGAATAAGAGGCTATGAGGAGTTTAGGAAATGATTCGTTCATTCATGATTTATGTCGTGCAATGAAATGTCTCCCTATCCTTCTAACCCATGCTATTCGCGATTGAAGCATCATGGCTACCCACGGAGTAAATTGTAGGAGGAATAAAAATGGAAACGGACACGAGAACGGCAACAGAGAGGGGCCCCATCAGGCCGCACCAGCCTATGAGGAGCATGCACCAGAGTCGGCTGCCCACGCTGAATTCAGGGCAGCCATATAGATGCTAGCGCATGCCTTTGCCTTCCAGGTAAATCAACAAGCAGTGGCGCATCTCCCTCAGAACGGGAATGCGATAACGGCTCGGTCAGAGATTTTCTAAGAATGAGCCCACCAGATTTCCTTAGGTCAAAACTAGATGAGGACCCGCATGAAATCATCGATAAGATTCTAAAGATCACCCAAGTCATGGGGGTGGAAAATGGGGAGTGCATTGACTTGGCCTCTTATCAGCTGAAAGGGGTTGCGTATATTTGGTTTAAATAGTGGAAAGATAGTAGGGTAGTGGGAGCAGGCCCTATCATTTGGAAAAGTTTCATGGCCCCTTTCTAGATTTGTTCTTCCCTCGTGAGATGAGGAACTAAAGGCGGATGAGTTTGTAAATCTGAAGAAGGGGGACATGTCGGTTCAAGAGTATGCTCTGGAGTTCACCCACTAATCAAAGTATACACAAAAGTTAGTGGCAGACCAAAGGGCTTGGGTGAGCTGATTTATACATGGAGTGGCGGACTACCTGGATAAGGACTGTAGGATCACCATGCTGCATAAGGACATGGATTTTCCCCATGTAGTTTTACACGCCCAACAGATGGAGGTAGTGTATCAAAGGCAGAGGGAGGCCAATAGGGCCAGGACGGACAATTTTGGGACTTCTCAGCCTAGATCTGGGAGCGGACATCACTAGCAGACTCATCACAGGTCCTTTGCTCCAGCACCATCTAGGCCACGAGTTGATCATAGAAGTAGGACTGCAAATTTGAGGGGGCAGGGTAGCATGCAGATGGAGGCACCTTCCTAGCCTGTGCAAGATGTGGCAAGAATCACCCAGGGAGGTGCTTAGTTGGCTCAGACGCTTGTTTCAAGTGTGGCAAACCCGGACACAGACTCAGGGATTGCCCTTCGGCCAGATCAGGGGGCGGTGGAGCCCGTATATCAGCCGCTAGTTCAGCTGTTCCTACAGCATGTCCCTCATAGTAGAGTGCTTTGACTAGTTTAGCTTGCAGTCATTGCCAGAACAGGTTCTATGCCCTTGCGACCCATCAGGAGCAGGAGACTTCACCGGATGTGGTTACTGTATGTTACAAGTGTTTCACCTTGATGCTTATGCTTTGTTAGATCCAGGGGCTACTTTGTCTTTTTTGACACCGTATATTTCTAGTAGCTTTGGAGTCGGTCCCGAAATTCTAAAAGAACCATTCTCAGTCTCTACTCCCATTAGTTATTCAGTTGTAGCTAGGCGGGTGTGTAGAAGTTGCCCGATCACAGTATTGCATAAGGTCCACCCCGCAGACCTTGTAGAGTTAACTATAACTGACTTTGATATTATCCTCAGAATGGATTGGTTGTATGCGTGTTATGCTTCTGTTAATTGTAGAACCCGTATGGTGGAGTTTCGCTTTCTGGGTGAGTTAGTCTTGGAGTGGAAGGGTAGTTCGATCGTTCCTGTGGGTCATTTTATTTCCTATATTAAGGCCAGGAAGATGATTTCCAAGGGTTGTATGTATCATCTAGTTAGGTTTAAGAATGTTGAGCCCAAGACCCCATCTATCCAGTAAGTTTCGGTAGTGTGTGAGTACCCAGAAGTATTCCCTGATGATTTACCGAGTGTTCCTCCCGAGAGGGAAATTGATTTTGGTATTGACCTTCTTCCCGACACACAGCCCACATATATTCCTCCCTACATAATGGCTCCATCCAACCTAAAAGAGTTGAAGGAGCAGTTGAAGGATTTCTTAGATAAGGGTTTCATCAGACCAAGCAAGTCTCCATGGGGTGCACATGTTCTATTTGTCCGAAAGAAGGATGGTTCCCTTTGGATGTGCATTGACTATCGGCAATTGAACAAGGTTACCGTCAAGAACAGGTATCCTCTACCCAGGATTGATGATTTATTTGACCAGCTTCAGGGGCCAAGTATTTTTCGAAGATAGATCTCAGATCCGGGTACCATTAGCTCAGAGTTCGGGAGGGCGACATCCCAAAGACAAACTTTAAGACTTGGTATGGTCATTATGAGTTTGTAGTTTTGTCTTTTGGACAAATGAATGCTCCTGCATCTTTTATGGACTTGATAAATAGGGTGTTCAAGCCATAATTGGATATGTTCATGATTGTGTTTATTGATGACATCCTGATATACTCTCGGAGCAAGGAGGAGCATGCCGCTCATTTGAGACTAGTGCTACAAACTCTCAAGGATTGCCAATTATATGCCAAATTCAGCAAGTGCGAGTTTTGATTGAACTCCGTGGCATTTTTGGGACATGCAGTATCAAGTGATGGCATAAAGATGGACTCTTAGAAAATAGAAGCGGTGAAGAATTGGCCTAGACCGGTGAATCCTTCAGAGATTCAGAGCTTTTTAGGTTTAGCTGGCTACTATCGGAGATTTCTTGAAGGTTTCTCATCTATTGCAGCACCCTTGACTAAATTGACTCAATAGAAGGTGAAATTTCAATGTTTAGAAGCTTGTGAGAGAAGTTTTCAGGAGCTGAAGACTCAGCTTACTTCAGCACCGGTGTTAACCCTACTCGAGCGTACCAATGGGTTCATGGTGTATTGTGATGCTTCAAGGGTCAGACTCAGGTGTGTATTGATGCAGCACAGAAAAGTTATAGCATATGCCTCTAGACAGTTGAAAGTTCATGAGCAGAACTACCCGACCCACGATCTTGAATTAGCCACGGTGGTATTCGCCTTGAAGATATGGAGACATTATTTGTAGGGGGTCCACGTGGATGTGTTTATGGACCATAAGGGTTTACAATATGTGTTTACCCGGAAGGATCCCAATCTTTGGCAAAAGAGGTGGTTAGAGTTACTTAAGGACTACGATATGAGTGTGCTTTACCATCCGGGTAAGGCTAATGTAGTAGCGGGCGCACTTAGTAGACTCTCCATGGAGAGTGTCCCGTGTGGGTGAGGGTAAAGAGGAGCTGGTGAAGAATGTGCATCGACTCACAAGGTTGGGAGTTAGGTTGGTTGACTCAACCGATGGCGGTGTTATTGTTCAGAACAGATCAAAATCGTTCTTGGTGACTGATGTAAAACCTAGACAAGATGAGGACCCTATTTTGGTAAAATTAAAGGAAGCCATTCAGAATTAGAAAGTAGAGGCCTTCTCCAAAGGGGGAGATGGTGTGCTTCTATACCAGGGTCACTTATGTGTTCTGGATGTTGATGATTTGAGGAGTCGGGTGTTGCACGAGGCTCATGGATCTAGGTATTCAATCCATCCAGGAGCCACCAAGATGTAACGTGACTTACGAGAAGTCTATTGGTGGAATGGCATGAAGAAGGACATCACAGAGTTTGTAGCTAAGTGTCCAAACTGTCAGCAAGTGAAGGTCGAACACCAGAGATCGGGGGGTGTGCTTCAAGATATCAGTATTCCTACTTGGAAATGGGAAGAAATCAATATGGACTTCATCACAGGCTTGCCTCGTACTCGTCGGCAATGTGACTCAATTTGGGCTGTGGTAGACAGGTTGACCAAGGCTGCTCATTTTCTACCGGTCAAAATCACGAATTCGGCAGAGGATTATGCCAAGCTTATGTCTGAGAGCTAGTTCTTCTGAATGGAGTGCCCTTTTCCATTATATCAGACAAAGGTGCCCAATTCACCTCTCAGTTTTGGAGGTCATTTCAAAAGGTACTAGGTACTCAGGTTAAGCTCAGCATAGCATTTCACCCGCAAATGGATGGTCAAGTGGAGCGAAAAATTCAGACTCTTGAGGACATGTTTAGAGCATGCGTGATTGACTTCAAAGGTAGTTTAGATGATTATTTTCTTCTTATCGATTTGCATACAATAACAGCTACCATTCAAGTATTCAAATGTACTCCGTTTGAGGCTCTCTATGGGCGGAGATTTAGGTCGCCTATTGGTTGGTTCGAAGTTGGTGGAGCTACGATGATAGGACCATATTCAGTCCATGAGGCTATGGAGAAGGTTCAACTCATACAAGACAGGTTGAAAACAGCTCAAAGTCGCCAAAAGTCCTATGCCAATGTGAGAAGGAGAGAACTCGAGTTCAAAGTGGATGATTGGGTGTTCCAGAAGGTGTCTCCCGTGAAGGGAGTGATGCGGTTAGGAAAGAAAGGAAAACTCAGCCCTCGTTATGTTGCCCCTACCGAATTGTGAAATGGATCGGCAAGGTGGCATATGAATTGGAGTTTCCCTCAGAATTAGCTTCTTTGCATCCTGTATTCTATGTATCACTCTTAAAGAAGTGTTTGGGTGATCTAGCTCTAGTGTCCCGGTGGACAGTATCGGTGTGAAAGACAGCCTTAGTTATAAGAAGTTTCCGGTGGAAATACTGGATCAGCAAATTCGAAGTCTAAGGAACAAGGAAGTAGCTTCAGTCAAAAAGTGTTATGGGGGAATCAGCATGTTGAAGGAGCTACGTGGGAAGCCGAAGCAGACATGATGGCTAGATACCCGCATTTATTCTCTACCGGCTCAATTTCATCTTGAGGTACCAGTTTTTCCCTAGTACCCTAATTAGTTTTCATGTTCAGTCATGTGCCTAAGTTTATTTTATGTATATGGATGTATGTATGATTCGAGAATTCAATTCATCTATGTAGCTTGAATCGTAGATAGTCATTCCGTCAGTTTTCGGCTTAAATGATCAGTATCTGCGTATGATGATTGCATTTTTCTGCTTTTCTGTATGATTTTCAACATTTGAGGACAAATGTTCCCAAAGGGAAGATATTGTTATACCCCGGAAGCCCAAAGATCAGACCTGGAAGTTGAAACGGAGAAAATTTAAACTCTGGCATCAGGTCACAGAACGGGCGTGATGTGACCCGTGGGGATAGACCACGAGTCGTGAGATGACTCGTGGTGAGGCTCAGTATGTGAGTTTGAAATTTTGGATTTAAGGTCCCCATGGACATGACCACGAGTCGTGGTCTGACCTCACGACTCGTTGAGTCAGTCATGGGAAGTGGTGACTGAAAAGGAGAAGGGAGATGGCAGTGTACACCACGGAAGGACCCCACAACTCGTGGTCAGTCACCACAATTTGTGGGACGGGTCATGGTCAATAGAGGGAAATTATTTTAAATTTAGGGCAGTGCATGTGACGGATGATGCCACGAGTCGCGGCCTTGAGTAACGAGTCGTTAGGTCCCTCGCGGGGACTGACGAGCAGTTATTGTCTGCGAAATTACTAAGAGTATTCTCATCATTTCTATGCTCTAAGGTCCTATACTATGTCGTTTTAAATTATTTTCAGAGTGTATTAATATAGGTTAAGTCATTCTAACCTATTCAAAACTCATGCATGCAAGTTAGAGAGAGTTAGAGAGGAGATCAAGCCTTAGCCCTTCCAATTCTTGTCAAATCCTTCTTGGGCAATCAGGAAAGTGTAAGAATTAGCTATAATCAGGTATGTAGGGTTATGAGTGGGTGTTTTTATTCACACCCCTGTCCAATCTCTCCTAATTCATAAAGTTTTATTTAAAAATCTTATTGGATTTTATCCTAAATCTTACGAAATTCTCATGATCTATCTACGGGTTACTACTTCTCATGTTTTACATCATATTTTATGAATCATTATTAGATTTTACCATTAATGCATTTATAAATTTATTGATTTTAATTTCTATTAAATTATGCCTAATTATGTATGTTCTATGATGAATCAAGTTATGATTCTTACCTTTACTTTTGATGTTCTTAAACCCATCATGATTTATGAGTTATGATATGGATTTATTCAAATGCCCATTATTAATTTATGATCTAAAAAGCATATACATGTATTGCAAGTATGCATGAACCTCATGATTAATTTATGATTTTGGCCGACTCACGGGCCTTGCCCTCATGGCTAGTTCATGTATTTACAAGCATGCTTATGATTATCATGATTTAACTAGCTCATGAATCTCATCTATATTATCCTATGAGCACTATATATGTTTTGGAAATAGTATTTAACACCGAGTAGGTTTGGGGCTCAGGTTTTGCCCCGAATCTCAGAACAATGTGCCACCGTAGGACATGATGGGACCTCCCTTGAGACTGTCCTCTTTTTTCCAAATGAGCCTTTCATGAGTGATATCACTCCTTTCATGGTTCCACCCTTTGAAAAGGTACGAACACCCTCCCGACTAGGGATTTACAGGTTGGGCTCCATATGTACTCATATGGGGTATGTCGGTTATAAGAATCTCCCATTGAATAGCATGTTTTATTGCATTATTATATTTATGTTATTTTGGCTCAAGTGATGATTTATAAAGTTTCTCTTACTATTATGATAATGAATGGATTACGAATGATTTGAAAACCTTGAGTCTTATGTTATCTTATGATATTTATGTTATGAGCATGTTATTCCACTCTTATGATATCTTATGAGTTTTTATGTATTTTAATGTCCATTTTACTTACCTTACATACTCGGTACATTCCACGTACTGACTGCATACTCTATGTTGTATCGTTTCATGATATAGGCCCCGGCTCTCAGACTCAACCCCGTTCTTTGCCAGCCTTTCAAAGTTAGCATCCTACGCTCGTGGTGAGTCCTCATCTCCCGAGGATCATGTTTATCAGATTTCTCTATGCATGTTCAGTTTTCTAGACTTGTTGGGTTAGTTGGGGGTGTTTTCCCATCAACCCATCTGATATGTTAGAGTCTTTCAGACTATGTGTAGTATTCAGCTATTATGTATGAAGTATGCTTCGCTTCCTATCTTATCTCATGTTTATGCTACCGCTATGTTATTATGTTGAGTATTGCTCTTTATTGATTGAGTTAGATGTATGCTCACGTCATGGGTCGACTTGGAGTCTCTCGGGGCTCCTTGTCCCGTGTTGCGACTCGAGTCTATATTCGGGTCGTGAAAGAATTGGTATTATTAAGCAAGGGTGTGAGCACTTGGAATATGAGTTTCTCATGCCCGAGGTGAGCATCCGGGCAAGCAGCATGCTATGAGTATACAGACAGGGATGATATGATGTTCATATAGCTAGATGTATAAGTATGAGTACACAAACAGGTATGACATGGTGTTCATACGGCTGGATGTACAGGTATGAAATAATGTTCACACGACTGGTACAGTACATAAATTTCTAGAGTCCCTTGCAGGTCATGACTGGAAGGGCAAAGATAAGATCCTCTGGCATGTGTGTCCAGATGTACAAATGTATGGTAGATATACAGATGTGTGAAAGATATACAGAAGTGTGACAGAGGTAAAGATATATAGGTGTGATATGTGATATACCAACATGATTCGGATTTGATGTGAGAGACACGAATGGGAGGTAATATATATGATGATATGAATATGGTGCAGAGGTGTACAGAGAGAGATCAAGAAGGTGCAGATATATGCTTGCATCCATATTCCTGTGGGAACATAACTCCATTAGTATGATCAAACGCGTACTTAGTTGATTACTTAATTGGATTACTTAATTGTGTTACTTAATGATTGTTGATAAATGTATGATTGACGGGGTTACCCGTGATTCATGGGTAATTGTCTGATTTGACAGAGTCTAATATAGTTGAGCTAAGTTGATTTGGGTGTATTAATGCTTCGACTGGGTTGATAATGACCATAGAGGTGGTTTCACTAATAGGTGTAGAGCTGAGAGTTGCAACAGACGGAATCATTCTTTGAATGTTAGTGATGGCTAAATAAAAGGTAATCGACATCGGTAAAAATATCACAAAGTAGTTTAATGGATAGAGAACGAATAAAAAGGGTTTTAGCTAATGGAATTTGGATTGGATAAGGGGTAACGGGATTATAGTCTTAAAAGGAGGAGTTGAAGGAGAGTCTTGCCAGTAATGTAGAGCTACTATTTAAGTGGGTTATCGCTGCAGCGGGCGTGTTTTCGCGGCCACAGGGTCACGGCAGCGGGCAAGATACCGCCAAAGCGAGACAACGGTACCAGGGCTGAAAATTAGAAATTAAGGAATTAATTGATAAATTCAATAGGGAAATTGTAGTGCATGTAAATATATGTACACGTATTAGGGTTTTATGGTGTGCTTAAGGGGAAACTAATCGACATATTGATTTAGCTATGTGTATTTTTATTGTGGATAGTAAAGGTTAGTTAATCTCATATTAATTATACATCGTTGCATGAACTTATCCGAGTAGGCCGATTATGCCTACCAGTATGTGTGGTGTACTGATAATACCTTGCTACACCTTTAGAGTATAGTTTGTAGCAAGAGAGTTGCAGTTTCATGATTGATGAAGGTGATACTCAGCATCAGCTTCGGTATTTCATATGCAGGTGAAGTTGTGTCTTTTAATTATCAGTATTCTAAATAGAATTCTTGTACCTGTCTACACTAAATTTTGGGAGAGTCAAGGTTTTGGGGAAGATTTTTATTGACATTTCTAAAAATTGTTGAATTATGTAAATTAATGAGAATTCTAAGTACTTTATTTCTATATTAAGAAAAAAGGGGTCCTCCTATCGAACTAGAGTCGATGTAGACGCCTGCATGGCCGCATATTTGGGTCGTGTCAGTGTGTCCCTCTTATCAAAGACTTTGTAATCCCACTGCCCTTCCAAACCTTTCAATAACTAACCTTGCAGCCCAATTCTATATGGAGTGAATTCCTCATATATTTTGTGAAAAGGCCTTTAACCTTGGGAAATCTATCTTTTAAATATTCACCAATGACTTTCATTGTGGCATGTGAGTTATGACTCGTAAGATGTTGTGAACCATATGTGTGCGGATTTTCATATTTTCTGATGTGAAACCTATCAACACTTTTAAGTATCACAACTCTCAGCCACCACTTGCACTCAGGATATGCACATCTCACACAATACACAAAACGTGAGTTGATCAACTTTTACAATTTAAAATCTTTCTTTACATAAGAAAGTTTCGGCGCAACATCTAGTTCTTGCTTATTCTTGAATGACATTCTATTGTAAAAACCGGTTTCATCATCTTGAACATGGTTGGACTGCTATTACAATAAAATTAAGCCAAAAAAGTGTGAATCAATGAATTTTTCTCCCACCAATTCTTCAAGAAGAAGAAGATGATGATGAAAAGGAGGAGGAGCAACAGAAATAGCAGCAGCAACAGTAGCAAGGAACGGACGAAGAAGAAGAGCAGAAGGTCAAGATAGTTGATTTTGACGGCTTTTTTCCTCCTTTTAGGTAATTAGGCTTTTATATAAGTTGGATCAAAGTGTAAAAATAAAAAGATGGGGGCTTATTCAAAAAATGGTCAAATATCTTTAAACACTAATTATAAATTTTTCACCTCTACTCAATGACTAAAAGTTGTATTACTTTTCTTAAATTTTAAAATATTTTTGTCACTCTTAATTTACTCACCCAAAATCATGACAAGTAATGATCGAGCAAATTATTATCTTCTCAATGATAGACAGAACAAAAGTTGTCTGAGTTCCTGATTTTTTGCAAAATGGAAAAAAAAGTTAAAATATTAGGATTTTAAACGAAATGTAAAAAAAAAACATTGTTGAACTTGTCAGCAAAGTAAAAAAAAATTAAAAAGGACTTGTTGAAAGTTTCAGCGAAGTGTGTAAAACAAAAGATTACTTCTTCCTGTGAATTATAAAAAATAAGTAGGATTTAGTTAAAACTTATAGCGAAATATAAAAAAATTAAAAAATAAGTAGAAATTCCTTCAAACTTCCAGTGAAGTACAAAAAAAAGAAAGGACTTCATTCAGCAAAGTATAAAAAATACAACAACAACAGCCCGGTGTAACCCCACCAAGTAGGGTCTAGAGAGGGTAGAATATACGCAGACCTTACCACTACCTCAAAGGTAGACAGGCTGTTTTTGATAGACCCTCGGCTTTAAGAAAGACAGACCTAACAACATAATAGCAGCACAGGAGACAACATACAACATCTAAACAGCAACTAGTACCCATGCCAAAAACACACAACAACAATACACTAAACAATACACTAGTAACAATAGATTAGAACAAATAATCAAATACAAGGTACTATAAGAGCAATAATAGGCCTACCCCTGAGAATGAGAAAGCATTACCACTCATAGCTCCCCACTACACTGCTACCCTAATCCGTGTGCCCCATACCTTCCTATCTAAGGTCAAGTCCTCGGTAAGCTTGAAATGTGTCTTATCCTTTCTAATCACCTCTCCCCATTGCTTCTTTGGTCTATCTCTACCTCTCCTAAAATCATCCAAAGACAACAGCTCACACCTCTACACTGGGGCACTCGGACACCTCCTCTTCACATGTTCGAACCACCTCAGTCTTGACTCACGCATCTTGTCCTCCACCCCAGCCACTCCCATCTTGACCCAGATATCGACATTTCTAACCCTATCACTCCATCGCACTCTCATTTCTCAATTTTTTCTTCTCTCTAAAACTTCTCTCTAAGATTTTATCTCTAGGAAGATCTTAATTAAGCTCTTTGGGGCCATGGGGCTAGATCCCCCTCCGGACCTCAAAAAATTTCATTCAAAAGATGAAATTGTAGATCTCATCGATACGAATGCAACAAAAAAAGAATCATCAAAAAAATCCAAACCAGACTCCGGGAATTCGCAAAACAAGTTAGCGATCAACAAAGCAAATTCCCAAGAGCAATCTGTCCAAATTTCTAAGAATCCCCAATTGATTTTCTAGTCAAATCTTGAAGGAAATCAAACTGGAGAGGCTTCATCTATTGAGGATCTATCAACACAAAACTTTTTAGAAAATTTTGCTGCGCAAATTCAGAGAAACCAGTCGAAAAATATTAACACCATGTCACCGGAACTTCGAACTGGAGACGATGGAATTTGACCAGTTCCCGGCCAAAATCGTGAGCAGTTGATAACTGGGGTTTGTTCCCTACCACCTAGCACCCATCTTCACAAATTTTCAGGAGCTATGGAGGAGCAGAACGCCGGGGGTAACGATTACCAGACCGGCAGTGAAGCTCCGACAAATCTGGCAACGGGAGAACAATCCCAGGTGGAGCATCGTCTAGTGACACACCTACACAACCAATTAGCACCTCTCACCACCCAGCCAAACACCATGAAATTGAATTCAAACGCACGGCCTCCTTGTGCGATTGCAGGCGGCGGCGGCGCACCAGTGAACGAACACCAAACTGTGGTGTGTGCTGGCGAAAGTATGGGTATTCAACCCAAGAACAACAATTCACAACAAGTTTCGATTAATTTGGAGCCGGTAGTGGTGAATCAAAGCTCACGGGCTCCTCAAAACTGGCCGGAAAATATTGGAGATGTCATGGAACTGGAATTCCAAAACTGGCAGTGCAAATCGATGCAAAATGGGATGGAGAATGCGTCTACACAAAAATCCATTTCAGGTGAGTGTTCTTCCTTGTTGAATTTGAATTCAATGGCTGGAAAAATGGGGCTGCCGGAAGTTACTATCGTTCCGGTGATCGAAAAAATTCAAAAACAATGTCAAAACACCCTTATCCCTATCAGTAATGCCTTAGAACACTTACTCCCATCAGAAAATCCCCAGGCTTGGTCGAACGAGCAAAATGAGAATAGAATGGGCAAAGATTTGGCTGGGACTAAAATTCCGGCGGCTGGGAATGATCCAAAACAGTCAAAAATTAATCCTAACATTCATACCATTGCTCCCAGCCATAAAACAAAATTTTCCAACACACCAAACCCAAATCCCAATTTTTCTTCCATTCCAAACCCAATTCCGAATTGCACCAATTCTCACAGTGATGGTGATCTTGGGGCTAACATGGCAGTGAACAATGGCTTACTGATCAATGACCCCAAAAAAATAACCGAACCTCCTAAGAATCAAAGAAAGAATCCTACCAATAATTCAAATTTCTCAAAAACTCCACAACCAAAGATCTCCTCCAATTTTGATAATTACCAACCACCTCCACCGAAAGAGAAACAGCTTCAATCCAAAGAAAAAATCACCAAGAATCCCAATCACTTCCCTAATACCAACACTGACCAAGAACCAGCTCCACCTACTGTTATACAATCTCTAGCTACCATCCTCAGAACTAACCAGGCTAAGAGCTATGTTCCTATTCAATTTTCTCCTCCCCAAATAACCACCAAACAAGGCTTTCCTGCTGTCTTATTCAAAAAAGAGGATTTCATGGTCAAATTAGCAGAGAGGTGCAAATTCACTTTGATTGAAAAATTTGCTAGCACCATGCCTAAAATGGAGCTTATTAGGAAAAGTTTCATCCTTCAAACCCAGCTAACAGGGGGGGTCAAAATTGCTCATTTCAACTCAAGGCATATTTACATAGATTTGGACAATGAGAATGACCATATGACAGTGTGGACCAAGCAGAAAATGTATATTGAAGGCAAACTTATGAAGCTGCAAATGTGGACACCCACCTTTAGACCTGAAGAAGAAACTTCCATTGTCCCTATATGGGTCACCCTCCCAGAACTTCCTTGGCATTGCTATTATTTAGAGTTCCTTACTGCTCTTTTATCTCCTGTTGGTAAAGCTCTATATCTAGATACTGCTTCTGTCCAAAAAACCAGAGGAAGTGTTTCTAAAGTGAGAATTCAAATTGACTTAACCAAGAATAGACCTCATCATATATGGATGGGATTTGATGAAGAAGATATCACTAATGGAAAATGGCAAGCTATTGAATATGAAGATGTACCAAATTATTGTGTGCATTGTAAGCATCAGGGCCACCTGGTTCAAGATTGTTCTGTGAAAAAAAGAGATGATGAACCCAAGAAAAGAAAAGATGTGGAAGCTGAAATTTCTAAGAACAATAAGCAGCCAAATACAGGGACAAAAGACACCAAAAAACAGGAAGACAAAAATAAAGAAGACCAACTACAATCCAGAGACAGAACAGCTGGTACCAAGCAAGGGGAACAAATGTTGGAGGTGAACAAAAATAAAGGAGGAGAAGATCAATGGCAAACACAGAAGAGAAAGAATTTTAAAGGAAATTCTCACAACCACAGGATTCAAGAAAACAGCAAACAGGTTTACAGACCTATTCAGACAAACAATCCAGGTATGATTCTTAACTCTCTCACAAATTGTAATGTTGATCATGGAGTCCATGGTCAACAACCACCTCTTCATGTTGAGCATACTGTTGCTGCTACAAATGGGATGAAAAAAGGAACAATTCAACAACTTTCAGGTATTGACTCAATGCTCCCCACCCCCATGGCTCCCCCCAACTATAATACTGTTATTGATATTGATGATTGTGTAGTTGATGGAGGTATGGATGGTGTGAAGGAGAAACCTACTAACGTGCAGGAAGGGGTAACCAAAGGGGGGAATTTGTCTCATGTTTTGCATGAGAACCAATCCACTGACCTTAGGTGTGACTCTAGAGCTCCTGCTACCACTATTAATCCTGAACTGAGACTTCAGCAAAATCAGTGTGTAACAGATGTTCAAAATGAGAATTCTGAGCAGATTCAGGCTGGTAATACAATGCAGAATCAGGTGACAAATGCCCAGGAACAGGTTCTGAAAAGCGGATGTGAAGAGCAATCCAAAAGTTTACAGGATACTGGGACTGATCAACAGCTAAAACAAGGGTCTAAGGTTGATATTTTTCAAGGGCAGAATGTTAGTTTGGTTCAGCAGGTGAGTACAGTTCAACAAGGGCAGAAAATGGGGTTACAGCAGGATGTTATGAGGGCTTCTGGATCTGGACAGCAGCTACAGTAGAAGTCTAGGGGTGAATTTCATAATTTTCTTGATGAATCAACTCTTGTTCAACATGCTGGTTTGGGGAAACACACGGAAATAGGGCAACAACACATGAATATGACTGGAGAAGGAAATTTAAAGGAGATTTCTAACCAGGAGCAGTCCTCTAAATCGAAATCCAAAAACAAGCTGAGTAAAAAGAGAAGGGATGCTATCAAAAAGAAGATGGAAGGTGTGAAAGAAACCTCTGAAGGAAGTCCCTCATTTATGATTGACGAGAGAAATAATACTTCTATTTCTCCAAGTCATGATAATCAAAACCACTCCACAGAATCCCAAAAATCCAAAGCTCATTCCCAACAATCCAAATGTTTCTAGCAGCCCAAACATGATGAGTTAGCCACTGAACAAGTTGGATTAGATGTCTCTCCCTTACAAATTCATGAAAGCCCGCCTAGGGATTGCACTCTCAACTCTGTTCCGGCAAGGCTAGATGAATCAGATGATCCTCCTGACCCAGTGTTTGCTGTTTGTAACCTCAATAATTCGGGGACTAGGGACTTTGAAGCAGATGACTACAGACAAATTATTTCAGAGGACGAATCTGAATATGACTTTGAGGAGGAACCAAAAAATACTTCTGTTGATGCACATGCCATGCAACTGTCGCAAACATTTAGTGGTACTAATGCTCAGATGTCAGAGGCTCATGTAAAGGAAATTGCTGATAGACAGGTTCTCTCGCCGAGAGGAGCATCACACTGTTCACCTGGCTCAGGGACAGGCCCCCCAGCCGCCAGAACCAGACTGAAAGTTAAAACCCGTCATCCCCATGATTAGTTCTCTTATCTGGAATGCGAGAGGCATCAGGACTCTTGGTGCCTTGGAGAGACTTAAAGCTCTCAAGCAAATCCACAAATTAGCTATCATCACCATCTTAGAACCTTTTTCGGACAATGCTCATATTCAGCTATTCACCAACTATTTGACCATGCACAAATCAATCTGCAATGCCAACGGGAAGATCTGGGTGTTTTGGAATAATGACATAGATTGTGTTCTTCTCAGTTCGGATGACCAGCAGGTGACTTGTGAGTTCAGACATGTTGGGTGTGCCGAGACTTTCACCATGACTTTTGTTTACGCTAAGTGTCAGGAAACCCTCATAGCTTCACTTTGGGACAATCTTAGACACAGATCTCAGACTACTACTCCTTGGTGTACTATTGGGGATTTCAATGTTATTACAACCCCAGAAGAGAAACTAGGAGGTGTTCCTTATAGAATGCGGAAGAGTTATGAATTTCTGCATATGATTGAGCAGTGTGGTTTGATTGATCTTGGATACCACGGTTCAAAATTCACTTGGTCGAATGGTAGAGGGCCGGATGATGTGATCTGGAAGAGATTAGACAGAGCCATGGTGAATGATAACTGGCTTAGTAAAATGCCCCTCACTACTATTACTCATCTTCCTTTTGTGGGCTCAGATCACTGCCCGCTTCTTCTGGAGATGATAGACAGACACGAAACTCATGTCAAATACTTCAGGTTTCTTCATTGTTGGACTGAGAACTCGACGTTCATGGATACAGTGCAGCAGTGCTGGGATAGGGAGATTAATGGGCATCCTATGTGGGTCTTTCATCAGAAACTGAAAAGACTTAGCTCTACTCTTAGCCAATGGTCAAAAAATGAGTTCGGTGACATCTTTGCTCGAGTTAAGGAATACGAGGAAGCAGTTAAGGTTGCCGAAGAGAAGTTCATCCAGACTAATAGCGATGAGGATAGATCTTCACTACATGCCTTGAATGCGGAGTATATCAGATTCCTTAAGTTGGAGGAGTCCATTTTGAAACAGAAAACACAGTTACAGTGGTTCAAAGAGGGAGATGCAAACACTAGCTACTTTCATGCCCTAATGAGAGGTAGAAGAAGGAAACTCTTTATCCACAAGATTCAGGACGATGCAGGCAGCTGGATTCAAGGGGATGCTAGTATTGCGAAGGCTGCATGTGATCACTTTCAGGATCTATTTTCCGAACAGTCATACCGTGTTAGGGAAGATCTCCTAGCTTGTATACCGTCTCTAGTAACAGATGATCAGAATGAGCTGTTGACTGATATGCCAGACTTGGAGGAATTGAAAAGAGTTGTTTTCTCCATGAATCCTAATTCTGCAGCAGAGCCGGATGGTATGAATGGAAAATTTTTCCAAACTTGCTGGGAAATTATCAAGAAGGATTTGCTTGCTGTGGTGCGGTCCTTCTTTTGTGGTTCTTCGCTTCCAAAGTATTTCTCGCACACTTGTCTAGTTTTAATACCAAAGGTGGAGTCCCCGAACAACTTATCAGAATTTAGACCGATCAGTTTGAGTAACTTCACCAACAAGATCATCTCAAAGCTTATTTGCCTTCGGTTGGCTCCTATTCTCCCGGGCTTAGTTTCGACCAATCAATCTGGGTTTGTCAAAGGAAGGAACATATCCGAAAACATCATGTTAGCACAGGAAGTTGTTCAGAGTATCAAGAAAAAGAATTCTGGGGGTAATGTAGTCATCAAGCTTGATATGGTGAAGGCTTATGACAGAGTCTCCTGGGCCTACACTTGCCTTGTCCTCCGAAGAATGGGTTTCTGTGAGATTATCATCGATATGATATGGAGGATTATGGCGGATAATTGGTACTCCGTCATCATCAATGGTACTAGACATGGGTTCTTCCACTCCACCAGAGGCCTTAAGCAGGGGGACCCACTTTCTCCTGCCCTATTTATTTTAGGAGCAGAGGTTCTTTCAAGAATGATGAACAACCTGAACCATAATCAATTCTTCCATGGTTTTCATATGGAAAAACGAGGTCCCCAAGTTAATCACCTAAGTTTTGCTGATGATGTTATTATCCTCACTTCTGGGGGGAGGAGATCTCTAGAGTTGGTTATGCAAACGCTTTCAGATTATGAAGGATGTTCGGGACAACTCATTAACAGAAACAAAAGCCACTTCATGGTTCCTACTAGTGCCCATCCCCCTACTGTGGCGACTATTAAGGCGGTTACGGGATTTTCACAGAAAGAGTCCCCTATCACCTATCTGGGTTGTCCGCTATATATTGGGAGACAGAGGATTGTATACTTCTCAGATATTATTTCCAAAGTGGTGGGAAGGATCTCAGGGTGGCAATCAAAAATGCTAAGCTATGGGGGAAAAGTTACTCTCATTAAATATGTTCTCCAGTCTCTCCCCATTCATCTACTCAGTTCCATCTCTCCCCTCAAAACTGTTCTTGACGAGATTGAGAAATTGACAGCTGACTGCTTCTGGGGCATGAAGAATGATAAAAAGAGGTACCACTGGGCTTCTTGGGACACATTATGCTATCCCTGTGATGAAGGCGGGGTTGGGTTCAGGAAGATTCACGAAGTTTTCAAATCCCTTGAGATCAAACAGTGGTGGAACTTTTGAACTAAGGATTCACTCTGGCGAAACTTTCTCCTGGCCAAATATTGTCAGCGATCTCACCCGGTGTCAAAAAAGTAGGACTCAGGTGACTCCCAAAGCTGGAAGAAACTCATGATTAACAAGCATCGAGCTGAGGAAAATATTTTGTGGAAGGTTTACCTGGAAGCTCTAGTTTTTGGTGGGATAATTGGCTCGGTACTGGACCTCTTGCTGCACATAGGATCCTGCCACGCAGACTGGGCAAGGCTACAGTTTCTGAGTTTTTACACCAGGGCTAGTGGAGGATAAACCGACTAAGCCAACAGCTCCCGCAACACTTGGTCACACAAATTATCAACACTCAGATTCAATTTCATCCAGATAAACCTGATCAGCCTTTTTGGAAGGCCAATACCTCGGGTATATTCTCTTCTACTTCTGCATGGGATATGATAAGGAGATCTAAACAGACCACTCTCATTGATAGAAGAACCTGGCAGAAGCATGTACCTTTTAAAGCCTAATTTACCCTATGGAGGGCGCTTAGGAATAAGCTCCCTACAGCAACTAGAATTCTACGGTTCGATCCGGATGCTAGTACAGATTATGTGTGTTGCCGAGACAGAGGCTACGAGGATGTTCAACATGTCATGGTCTCTGGAAGATTTGCTACTGCAGTCTGGACCCCGTTCTCCTTATCTATGGGCTTCAGACACCATGATATGCCCCTTAGGGCCCTTCTCATGCACTGGTGGTCTCAGAAGCCGGTAGTGATCCTCACAATACACTTCTCAGATCCCTCCCTATCTTCATTTGTTGGAACCTCTGGAAGAACAGGTGTGCTGCTAAGTATGGTTCCAAACAGTCTAACTTGCTGAGGGTGAAGTATGGTATTATTAGTGATGTCTACAAACTGCTGATGACGGTTTTCCCCTACGTACACTGGCCTCCAAATTGGGGAAATCTTTGTGCTAGGGTGGAGTCATGTGCACACGAGATTAGAGTCACCAGAGTTGAATGGACTAAGCCGTTTCCTGGAATTGTCAAACTCAATACAGATGGGAGTGCTCTTGGCAATCCGGGAAGGATTGGGGCAGGTGGTATTATCAGGGATTGCTATGGGGACCTTATTCATGCTTTTGCTTCTCCTATTGGGCAAGGGACAAATAATCAGGCGGAGTTGGAAGCAGCATATATAGGTCTCACATGGTGCCTTCATAACGGTCACTCAGGCGTCATCCTTGAGGTTGATTCGGAGCTTCTAGTTGGTTGGATTATGGGCACTATTGCCCCGCCCTGGCATCTCCACCACACCTTTCTCAGATTACAGGACACTATCACACAGTTTCACACCTTCTCGTGCTGTCACATCTTCAGAGAGGTCAATGCCGTCGCTAATGCGTTGTCTAAACATAGTCACACCACTACTATCGCAGTCCAGTTCTCTTGTCTCCACGAGCTACCGGTACACATCAGGGGTTATCTTACGACGGACAAAATGGGCCTGCCCAACTTCAGAAGGAGGGAAACCAGGAGGATCAAAGAACCACTGTGAGATGCTGTGATTTGTTTGGAGTGTATCCAAGCTTGGTATGGATGCCTCTATACCACCTTTTGCCGGTTATCTCTTCCTTTTCAGCTAGGCTTTTCTTTTTTGAATAGGTCTTTCTTTGTAAAGGGAGAGTCTCTCTCATTTACTGCTTTCCTAGAATTTATGTATTGGAGAGGAGTCCTCTCCTGTAGGTGCATAGTTTCTAGGTTTCCATTTTAGTATCGGGGATGGGTTGGCTAACCTTAGTAGAATGGCCGACCTATGAACCACCATAGGATCGGAGGTAAGGTTTATGTCCCCCTCCATGTACTTTTATTTTTTGCTGCTTTTGTTTATTTATGTTAAGGCCTGGGGGTGTTGCTCAGCCCCTGCCCACCACAAGGACGTTTACCAAAAAAAAGAAAAAAAACCTATCACTCCTAGTATGTCCGCACATCCACTGTAACATCCTCATTTCTGCAACTTTATCTTCTGCACATGGGAGTTCTTCACTAGCCAACACTCCACCCCGTACAACATAGTCGGTCTAACCACCACTCTGTAAAACTTACCTTTAAATTTTGTTGGTACCTTCTTATCACACAAAACTCCAGAAGCGAGCCTCTGATCTCTCCGTTTTCTTGGATAATAGACCCAAGGTACTTGAAACTTTCTCTCTTTTGGATGACTTGCGTACCCAGCATCACTTCCTCACCCCTACGCCCCCTAGTGCATTGCGTCACTAAATTTACACTCTAAATACTCTGTCTTAGTCCTGCTCAACCTAAAGCCTTTAGACTCCAAGGCTTGTCGCCACACCTCCAATAGCATTTACGCCTCCACGAGTCTCGTCAATCAGAACTATGTCATCCGCAAATAACATAGACCGAGGCACCTCACATCAATGTATCCATCACCAAGACAAATAAAAATGGGCTAAGTGTTGATCTCTAGTGCAACCCTATCACAACTAGAAAGTGTTCCGAGTCTCCTTCCACCATCCTCACTCGAGTCTTGACTCCATCATACATATCCTTGATCGCCCTAATGTATGTCACTGACACTCCTCTAGCCTCCAAGCATCTCCACAGAACCTCCTTTGGGACCTTGTCATAGGACTTTTCTAGGTCGATGAATACCATGTGAAAATCCCTCTTCCTCTCCCTATACTACTCCACCAATCTCCTTACAAGATGGATAGTTTCTATAGTCGACCGTCCCGGCATAAGTACGAATTAATTTCAGAAATTGCCACGCCCCTCCTTACCCTGCTCTCCACCACTCTCTCCCAAACCTTCATAGTGTGGCTCAGCAACTTGATGCCCCTATAGTTATTGCAATTCTGAATGTTGCCCTTGTTTTTGTACAACGGAACCATCGTACTCCATCTCCATTCATCGGGCATCTTCGTCGTCTTGAAAATGACATTAAACAGCTTGGTCAACCACTCCATACCTACCCTGTCCGCGCTCTTCCAAAATTTCACTGGGATCTCATCAGGTCCGGTCGCTCTACCCCTACGCATCCTACACATGGCCCCTTAACTTCCTCAACCCTTACCTGTCTACAATACCAATAGTCGCGTCGCCCCACTGAGTGCAGCTCTCCCAGCACAATGTCTCTATCCTCTCCTTCATTTAAAAGTTTACGGAAGTATGTGTGCCACCTACACCTAATAAGTGGTTGTTCCACCAATACCTTGTCGTCCTCATGATGTACTTTACTTGGTCCAGATCGCGTGTCCTCATCTCTCTCGCCTTGCCTAGCTTGTACAACTTCTTATCCTCTCCCTTGCCCTCTAATTCGACATACAAGCGTTCAAAAGTTACCGTTTTTGCCGCAGTAACTGTTAGCAAAGTATAAAAAAAATATATAAATGAATTTCGTTGAAATTATCAACAAGGTATAAAAAATTAAATACAACTTCATTGACATCTTCAGCTTAGTATGATTAAAAAAAGATAAGGACTTTGTTGAAATTATAAGCGAAATATTAAATAAAATGTTGAGTCAGCTGTTGATATATTTATTCCATAGTTTTGATAGGAAAAATCCAGACATTGGTAATCAAAACTGACCCCATAAAGCGTTAAGTCTTGGGAGACATATATGACTTCTTTTTATGGAAAAAGAAAAAACAAAAAAAGAATTCCTAATTAATTGGACAACAATATAATGGTATCCATGACTTCATCATATGATATGTTCAAATTTTCATGATTTTCTTCATCGGTTCAATTTGACCAGCTCCAATGGATAATTAACACACCATTAATTCCAGACTGTATATAGTATATACGATACAACCACCATGGAAAGCCAATTAGAACTGTATAGGTTCTCTTGCATTATATATGCAGATTGCCAGCACATGAACTTCCTTCACAAGGATGATTTTTTCTTTTAAAACCTTTGAATGCTTGAACTGTGTACGAACAGCATACATAGTGTTGTAGTACGAGTGAGATATGAGAAATATAGAATGTACATTGATTTTATTTCTATTTTTGTGAGGTAGAAAGGTTATTTTCGATAAATTTTAATGCCCAAAAGAAGTGTAATTAAAAAGGGATTGAAAGGAAAACAACGACATCAAAATTGCAAGATAAATAAAGCAAACAAAGCAACAAGTAGTAGTAAAAATTGAAGAATAAGACACGACATGAATACTAAATAATGCTATTACAGAAGGCGAAGATGAGAAGAGGAGACTAACAACTGCCTTTTCCACATAAAAATATAATAACGCTCAGCAACCTACTATCCTTTTAATCTAATTATAGAACTCGGTACCGTGTAAATCTTGAAAACCAACTGACCCCAAAACACTCACCAAACCTTTGCATCTCTGTGCTCTCCTTGTTGGCTGTTTTGTCTAGCTAAAGGTCCCCCTCACCCCGATATCCAATTATTAATGTACATATGTTCAACAAATATCCGACATAACGAATCAACCCTTAATCCAATTTAGAAATATCAAGTTGCATGCTCCAAAACTAATTAATCAACAAATCCTAGAATACTTTCTTATTGCCCATGACGTGTAAGGATTTAACTTTTGACCATTGCATTAGTATAATTTAACATGTTATAACGAATGAATTATCAGTTTTCCAAATAATCAATCAATACTAATTACAAAAGGGTACATGTAATTGTTACGCGGTGTAATGCCCAAATTAAAGCATCAATGTGCATTTATACATGCAAGCGAATCTTTTTATAGAAATGAAACAATATATCAAGAGCTTTTCTCTAAGTGATTTGATTATGTAAATATTTTTTTTATATCAATATTGTTAGAATTTATCCTGAATTTACTACTTTATTTGGATTCTACCACAATTGTATTTTACTTTAAAAAAAAGTTTTCTTGGTAGAAAAATACTCTTCTAGAGTTATCCCTTTTTTTGTAAGAGAAGTTTTGGACTTCTATAAATACAAGTTCTTTTTTTCACATTTTCACAATGTAGTCTTTAAAAGAGTCTTATTTAGGGGGATATTATTCTCTCAATAGTTTTATGTTTTTATATTGATTTCTCAATATGTAGGTCACTTGATCAAATCTTATTAAATGTTGTGTTTATTTTAGTATAGTTTTATTTGTCATCTGATTTATCATCTGTCAAAATTTGCAATTATTAGATTCCGCATGACGTCCTGCTATTTCAATCTCAATAAATAAACAAATAAATAAATATATAAAACAAATTAAATTAAATGAGTTAATTAGCAGTAATTCCTAGTGATGAAAAATAACCCCGCCTTTTTCTTGCTCAAAATTTGTTGAAGAAGCAAGTCATCACCTAAATTTGTTCAAACATTTGTCATGCCAGACAAATTATGTTTTACTTTAATACTTTATTTGATAAAGCACGTTTAAGTTACCTTCACACGCATTAAATCTTGAATTAGTACTCAATCCCTTAATTAGTAATGATTTCAGATTTCCTTGTTCTACTACTTTATTGTTCAATTTTACCATGGAAAATCTTTTTTACTTTTTCTTGGTAAACAAAGGACTGCGTGCTGTGTTCAATCGGTCCATCAAGTATTCATAAAGAAGGAAATGTGGGACAGTCGGATCCATGAAATAGGGATCATTTAAGAAACTTCTTTTTTATTTGTCTATGTTCCATTTTATAAAAGTTAATTTGAGTTCAGAGTTAAATTGAATTAGATTAATTTAAAATTTAAAAATTCAAAAATTATATGAAAATATTAATCTTATAACTTGCAATGCTTCTTCTCATATAATATATGACCGATGAAAAAATACATTTTAAAATATTAGTCAAAGTCCATACAATTTGACTCTCAAAAAGCGAAACTTACTGGCGAGAATATCTCACTGACAAATAATCGACGGGTTTCTTCTCGCAAAAATGAATCTGATGACTTGATTTACTAATTTTCGGGATTCCTTCCCATACAATGAATTTTCTTGTTTCCACAGCCTAAAAATCCTCTTCTGAAATGCATAAGACTTTCTCTCCATGCATTGTTATATTTATCTTAGTGGGAAAATCTTTATTTTTCTAATACCCATAATGATATATTTATGTGTTATTGAGTAAAGTTTACGAGGTAGTAACATTCCAACATCTTTGTATTCTAGACTACTAAGTATTTTTTAATCTAATTAAAAAAAAAAGAGAGAGAGAGAGAGAAACTAAATATATTTGTCATAAATTCCATTTGTAGACTCAAGGCTGTGGGAAAATAGTAAAATGAATTATTTTCTTTTAAGGATGTCACAAAAGCATAAGACATCAGATTTTGCATTGTCGGACAGATCACGAGGAAATTAAGCTACATTTTAGGAAGTTGAAAACCAAAGGAAAATCAATAAACACTTCATTAATCGTTAATTCAAAAGAGTTTAAATAATATACATTTTTATCCTATCAAATCATTTTTACCCAATTTTAACCAGTAATTTATCTATTTTTAAGATTATAAATTCCACTTCTTATAAATATCATATGAATGATTGAATCGTGTAAGATTGATGAATGCTTAGACTACAAGAGTTGCCAGCTTCCAGGAAATACTAGTTACAAAATGGAGGAGTTGTCATTTGCTTTTGTCCCATTAATTAAGATTTTCCTAATTAATCAACATTTAGCTTAATTATGGAGTGGAACATTATATATGTAGGTATATATTAAAGATATTGTTGAAGTAGTTAAGAAGCAAGTACAATGAATCATCAAAACAGTGAACAAATTCATGTACACATGCAACTCATTCAACTTCCCCTAACAAACATCCTTATTCATTGTGTCTCTCACACACACGAGCATGAAATTGACAACCTACTTTATGCAACACTCTGTGAATTGCATTCATATTTAACTACACTACACTATTCTCTACATACTTTTTTACACTCTTCACTGCACTAAATTTATTTCAATTGAGGTTGATGTGTATAATTAAAAAAATGACATATTTTAAGTTATTAACTTATATCTATATCATGAGCATTGAAATATATGCACAAAAGCTAGTCTTTTTAAAATTTAGACGCTCAGTTACACTACATCGTAAATTAAATATATTAAATAAATTTAAGAGACTATGAATATATTCCGTGATCATAAATTTGGTTATGGGAACAAGGGAGGGACCCTTTTTGTGAGGTGTCCATATCATTGCTACTCTTTTGGCCGACCCAACTTCAATGCTCTGTCCCTTTTTCTTTTTCTCACCCGACACTTGTTTTCTCCTTCTCTTTCCTTTTCTACCACCAATATCAATCGATCCATCTCTACATATATATACACACATCTTCAAGAAAACCAAGCTACCAAAAGAAAATTTTGTATTGTAATATTCATTTTATGAGATGGAACTTGAGCTTGGTCTTGCTCTTGCACTTCCTTCCCATTATGTTCCCTTCAAATCTTCCGGCCACCCAAATGGCAACAACATTATCGACAGTACTACTAATTTTGATGACAATTTCTCAGAAATAATGAAGAAGAATCCTAATTTTTCAATGCCTTGTCCTCATCATGATATCAAAACATTGCCTTTGCTTATATGGAATGGTCAACCAAATGAAGAAGATGAAGATGATGGTCATCAAAAGAGGACAACCACTTTTGAACCTTGTTACCCGTAAGTTTATGTTACATTTCATTTAAAGAGTTTTAACTTCTATGTATGTATGGATGATTGACGTGTTTAAACATATACATTATCCATGTCACTCAAAAAGATAATTTTAATTGATCATAATAATTAAATTTACTACCCTACAAGTTAAGATAATTTGCTTGCTAGCTAGATATAATATGTTATGCGAAAATTATTTACACTGTTAGTATATACAATATTTATAAATAAAAAAAAAAAAAAAAAAAAACCTAAAAAGTGACTAGCTAGGTTAGGGTTTAATTACACGACTTTTCGATGTTTTTCTTAGTTTCATTAATTTTAGATGATTTTAATCCGAAGAAATGGTTTTCTGACTCTTTACAAATATTTTTTAATTCTATAATTTTTATTTTTTTTACAAGATATCATTACTTTGAAAATGTAATTTTCTTCCGTTCAATTATAAAAATGCAAGATATCCCATTTTAAGTGTGACCAACATTTCACTTATGATATATGTACTATTAAATTTTGATACTGCAGGGAAACGAAGGAAGAAAAAGGAGTAGTGGGGTGGCCACCAATTAAATCATGGAGAAAAAAGGTGCTACTAAATGTGCATGAAGGTGGTGGGTGGAACACAAATAATAATAATGATATTGAAGGTCATGTTGGTGGAATTAGAAACTCAATGTATGTGAAGGTTAAAATGGAAGGAGTAGCCATTGGAAGAAAGATCGATCTAAGCCTATACAACTCCTATCAACTCCTTAATAACACCTTGCTACAAATGTTTCCTAAATGTAAGTTTTATATATATATATCTATATATATATACGTATCGTCCGTATAAGAAATTTTTTATACCATCATGTTATTATAACATGTAATTAAGTTGTGGTATTTTCAAGATTACGAATTAATCTTTCATTCTGTAGCCACCGAGTATATCTTTAAAATTGCTTATATGCTGACAATATGTATAACTTGAACTCTTTATGGAATAACAATATATAAGAAATTAAAGGATTGAATTAATAAATTTGGTTCTATATATGAAGCAGCAGATGAGAGTGGTGAGGAAAATGATGGGGGCTTTACACTATTGTACCAAAACAAAGAAGGAGATTGGATGCTTGCAGGAGATGTACCATGGGAGTATGTACTAATTTTGTGCTATTTTATTCATTTCTATGTCATGAGTCGTCTACTTCTCAGTCTCACACAAGATAGACAACGATTAATTTATATATATTCGTTTCGCAACTCGCGTATAAATATATAGGAGAAATTATTTATTGCAGTATTTACTGAGTGAATATATATGTATAATGATACTTTTGCAGAACATTCATGGAGACTGCTCAAAGAATACAGATACTAAGGAATTGGAAGAGAGGAACAAGTAGAAGAAAATCAACCCAAATTTCTTAAGAGTACTAATTATAGTACTAATATATATAGTTTATTTAGTAGAGCATGTTGACGGTGAAAGAAAAAAAAAACATTAGTTACATGAGTTTGACATTGTAATTTTATATTTATTATCTTAGTGATGTTGGATTTCAAGACTTTTTAATAGCTTAATTTCTTCTTCTTTTTTAATGTATACAAGTTTTTGTACCATTAGTATACATAGTATATACAATAATATACACCACACCTACATCAGATATACGCTGAAATATATACACCACACGTACATTCATTTCCACTTACACCACCACCAAATTACTATAACCGCCACACATTCCACCGTAACAATATAAAAATCACTTCCGTGAAAAAAATTTAAAAAGGATAAAAGAAATAGAGAGTTTATTCTTGATATGTTCTCCGGGCAAAGGCGGATCCAGGATTTAAAATTTATGGGTTCGAACTTTTAAGATTTTAGGATTAAACGCATTATATTTTTGAAGTTATGGGTTCATGTTTATTATTTATTATAATTTTGATAAATTTTGCACATAAATTTATACTCCGATTTAAAAGTTATGTTTTCAATTGAACCCATAACTTATATGGTATATCCGCCTCTGTCTCCAGCAAGGAACAGTCGCCAGTCAAAGAGGGAGAAGAAATCATTCGTGTTACGGTATCTAATAAAATATATATTTATATTTCAATGTGTGTATATATATATAAATTTTTAAAGTTAACGGATGCACGTATATTCCATATGGACATGTGAGTCCACCTTTATTCATTAGAAAAATAATAATAAATACAAGATATTATTTATCAAGCCACTTCTATTTATTATAAATATTTTTTGAGAATTAACAATATTAAAAATAACTATTTTCTTAATGTTAAGTATAATAATTTAAAATAATTATTTATTTTGATATTGAAATTTTAAAATAATATTTATTTTGAGATAATTCTTTTAAGGAAAAAATGGCAAATAAACTCTTCAACTTTGTGAGTTAGAGCAGATATACTCTTTGTTAAAAAAGTAGTGCATATATGTCCTCGTCGTTTAACAAATAGTGCATATATACCCTCGCCATCTAATAAATGTGCATATTCACCCTTTTTATTAACTGACCTATATTTACTGAATTTAAAAAATTGTAACACTTGTTTTTAAATTTCAAAAAATTTAAAAGAATCTGAACAAAAGAGAAAATTGATTATTTTTAGTTGGGTTGGTTCCGAAGAGGTTAAAAAATGAGTGAAGTAACTTGTTAAAGTCATGTGGTATTTTTAAAATTAAAAAATCAATTTTAAATTTTTTAAAATTCAATATATTAACGAAAAATAGTAAATGTGCATTATTTGTTAGATAAAAAGGGTATGTGTATATATATATATATTACTTTTTTAATAAAAAATATATTCGCTTTAAATTGCAATGTTAAAGAGTGCAGTTACCCTTTTACCTTTTTTTAAAATTAAAGCGACAATTGATATATAACGGAAGAAGTATCAAAGATAGCTGATGCTGTGTCCGTTGTTTCTATGTTGTGCTACCAGCTCATCAATTTCAATAAACACCGGATCAACCTTAAATGCATCAGCCCAATATTAAAAGATCAGTCCAAATAGGACGTGGATTTGGATTTTGCACTTGAAACGAAGGACATAAAGGTTGGCACATTAATTAATTAAATTAATGATCCAATTGACCCGAAATTATCTTTCATACTCCACTCGGGCCACATGCCGCACGTGGACTGTTGAAGAATGTTTTCAATTTGACTCCGTTGTTTTTTATTTATACGTATTTTTAGAAAATACTAATTAAAAGATATTTAAATTATTTTATTTTTATTTATATTGTGCGATATATTTTTTTTATTTTAAATTATTTATCATTTTTTATTTTACACTTTCTTTAAGAAATATTAATTAAGAGGGAATTTTAATTGCTTTAACCTAATTTATATATAAGTTGTAATCTCTCGCCATTAAATATTTACTCAATAATTAAACACTTTGTAGTCTCAAGAAAAAAATATACTAAGGGTAAAATTAAAATAATTAATTAATTTTGCCCTGAACTTCTAAAACGATAAATAATTTGAGACAACTACTTTTAGAAAAAATGATAGATAATTTGAGACAGAGGGAGTACTTTCGTTGGATCACTTTACTTGTCGTCGTTACTAAAAGTAGATGATCCAAAATAATTTTCATTTTAGAAAATTAAGATATAGTTGAGCAAGTTCTTCCCATTTTATCCTTAGTAATTATTATTCTAGAAAGTAATAAATATTGACTAATTAACATAGAAATCTAAGTAAAGAACACATGCACATACTTCAATATTGTGATTATTTAGATTGATTCTCTATTTATTTATTGAATAGAGATTAAAGCGAGAATATTTATCGAAGAGAGGTTAACATTTAAATTACTAAAAATAATAAGTAATGATATAATAGTTAAAACACATAATTTTTTAAGGAGCATGTAACTCAAATATATGACAAGTAATTAAAGTGTTTTTAGTCTCATCATTGAATATTTACTATATTTATGTGTCACCATCCCATAATTGAAGTGCTTTTAGTCTTTAGGGATAATTACTACTGTAGAAATATGAAGTATTGAGTAATCCTTGTGCAAAGGAAAGCTGGTTATGAAGGTAGTTAAGATCCTGCAATAAGTTAGTTAGAGGAGCCCTTTTCCTAAATGCAGTTAAGAAGTTAGGTAACTAACTAATTATGAAGTTGTTAGTCAGAAGTTAGATCAACTTTTTAAGATTGTATATAAATATGTGTAGATACTAAAGTATCAAACACAATACAATATACTACCAATCAATAAGAGAAGATCAAAAAAAGTTCTCTCTACTCATCTTCTTCTTCTTTCTCTATTCCTTTCTTCTTCTTCTCCTCTATTTTGTTCTTTTATTCTTGAATGATTTGAAGGGCTATACCACCCAGATTACAACATGGTATCAGAGCCTATAGGCTAACAGTCTTAGTCTATAAATCGCGATCGGCAAGTACATAAATCTACTGTATTCCTAGAAATCTCAGTATGAAAAAACTACAAAGGTTCTTAGAGGTTCTGGAAAATTTCTTGATCAAAGGATTCTGTAAAGCGAGAAATGATGATTGAAGGGAGTTTAGGTGGCAATGAAATTCGAGGCACGAGGCACGAATCAGATTCCAAGCTCTCAGCAAGGTTCTGCAACAGGCCCTAACAGTGGGATTGATTATAATCATCCCTTATTTCTCTCCCTATTTGACCAAAGTGGAATACAAATTATCTCATTCCAATTGAATGGAATAGAAAACTATGCGATTTGGTACAGGTCCATGAAGGTGGCATTGCTAGGTAGGAACAAAATGGGACTGGCAGATGGAACTTGCAACAAGAATCAATTCTCAGAATCCTTGTGGAATCATTGGAAAAGAGTGAATGTAGTTGTGTTATCATGAATCACGAATTCAGTTGAGAAACGGCCATTGGGTGGAATTATGTATGCCTCCAGTGCTCAAAAAGCTTGGCAAGATCTACATGAGAGATTCAACAAGATTGATGGCTCAAGAACCTTCAACTTACATAAGGAAATTACAACTCTCAATCAAGGTACTGTCTCTGTCTCTACCTATTTCCCCAGACTGAAAAATTTATGGGAGGAGTTTGAAGCTCTAGTCCCAACTCCTAGTTGTAGTTGTGATAAATCTAAAGAGTTTGTTCTAATTCTTCAAAAATTAAAGTTGTTCTAGTTTCTGATGGGGATGAATGAGTCATAAAATCATGCAAGAAGCCAGTTACTATTGATTAATCCTATGTCTACTTTGAATCAGACTTATGCTATGATTCTTAGTGATGAAGGGCAAAAGCAGTAGTTGCAAACTCTGGACTGCTTGGGGCTATCCTACTTCTATGGGAAATATAGATGTTTCTATGTACTCAAGAAACTCTAGAAATCAAAGGTTCAATAATGCATCTATGGAAAATCTGGATGTAGCTATGTATACCAGAAATTATGGATCTCAGAAAGTTAAGAAGAATCAGAATCTGTTTTGTGAGTTTTGCAAAATGAAGGATCACATCAGGGAGAATTGTTACAAGATTGTTCAATACCCATCATTCCACCAAGAAAGAAGCAGTACAGTTCAGACACTAGTAATCACTACAAAAGGCCTACAAATGACTATGCAGGAAATTCATCAGTTGCAGCATATAATATGGTATCTAGCAACAATATTCAGCTCTCCCATGATCCAATCTCTCATAATGGAATGCATAATAATTTGAACATACACAACAGTGGGGATCAGAATGGTCAGATAGATGCTTATCCTTTCACAAGAGATCAATATGAGCAGATTCTAAAGTTGCTCAAAGGAAAAGGAAAGACAGATATAGCATGTTCAGTAGCTGCAATAGGTATAGATACTACTTTGTTAGCATCTAAAAAGTCTCAAGAGTGGATAATCGATACTGGAGCTACCAATCATATGGAAGCAGACAAACAAATGCTTGATGAACACGCTATCACACAGACATGTCATCCAAAATAGGTGTTATTACCTAATGGATATGTGTCTCTAGTTTAGCATACAGGCTCCAGTACAGTTTCATAAAGAAGTACACGTATCAATATGTTTTATATTCCTCAATTTCAGTTTAACCTATTGTCATTTTCTCAAGTAACTTGAGAATTAGGTTGCTCAGTCAGGTTCTTCCCTGATTTCTGTGTGTCTTAGAATATCTATAGTGGGAAGGTGAAGGAGATTAGTAAGAAGGAAAATGGGTTGTACATTCTTCTAAATCAAGCATACATCAAGCATAGAAAAGTTGCTTTAATAGAAAATAATACTGGAAGTGATAGTGAGATCTGGATAGGAGACAACATCTAACTTTGGCATATAAGACTTGGGCATCTGTTACTACTACTATGATCAAGATGTTACTTATTCATAAGAATGTCATAGCTGAAGCTTTTGATAAAAGTACTGTCTATCCTTGTGCAAAACAAAGTAGACAACCATTCCCTACTAGTTATGTTAGAACAATTGATGCTTTTGAGATAATTCATATGGATGTATGGGGTCCTTACAAGTTTGCTACTTTTGATGAAAATAAATATTTTTTGACTATTGTGGATGATTTTACTAGAATGACATGGATTTTTCTGCTTAAGTTAAAGTTTGGTGTGTGTATGGTCTTGCAACAATTTCTTATCTATGTTAACAATCAGTTTGACAAGACAATAAAGATTCTGAGGTCTGACAATGGGATTGAGTTTGTGAACTTTGTATATGCAAATTTTTTTAAGCAATTGGGTATTATTCATCAAACTAGTTGTACCTACACCTCTCAGCAAAATGGAGTTGTTGAAAGGAAGCACAAACATATTCCAGAAGTGACAAGAGTCCCCAAACTTCAAGGTAACATACTAATTAAATGTTGGGGCATATGTGTACAAATTGTTGTATACCTCATAAATAGAATGCCTAGCACTGTTCTTCAAAATAAAACTCCCTATGAGTTACTTTATAACAAGAAACCATCACTTAATCATCTAAGAGTCATTAAATGTATGTGCTTTGCTAAAAATCTACAAATGGTTGATAAACTCAAGTCCAGGTCTAGACTGATAGTACATATAGGATATTCAGCTACTCAAAAAGATTATATTTTATATGACCTACACAGTAAGACTTTCATTGTGAGCGGATATATTCAATTCAGAGAAACCACATTTCCTTTTAAAGGTCAATCACTGCCTTCTTGTCCAGTATTTCCTATCAATGATCAATGCTTCTATGAAGAGTTTTCAAATCCTATGTCAGTACTTGAGTTTATTGAGCTACAAACTAATTATCAAAGTCACTATGAAGCAGTACCACATCCTATGGTAGTACCTGAGAATACTGGACTATCACCTGCTCATAGTATATCCCAAGTAGGAAGTCATTCTAGTCTAGAACAGGTAGAAGTCCACTCAAGTCTCAGACCATCTTCAGTACAACCTGAAAGAAGGTCATGCAGAGGGAGGAATCCTCCTATTTGGATGAAAGTTTCTATGTCTCTCAATAAACATCAAGATACACCTTATGCTATGTCCAAGTTCTTGTCCTATGACATAGTTTCTCCCAAATACCAGGCATATATAGCAGCTTTCTCCACCATAAAAGAACCAAGTGCATTCCATGAAGCCATACAAGACCCAAGATGGATAGAAGCAACGAAGTATGAGATTAAGGCACTAGAGAGCAATCACACTTGGGATACTGTTAAACTACCAGAAGGAAAGAAGGTTGTAGGCTGTAAATGGATCTATAAGATCAAGTACAAGGCTAATGGATAAATAGAAACGTTCAAAGCTAGATTGGTGGCTAAAGGGTGTAGTCAACAAGAAGGAATAGATTAAAAGAAAACTTTCTCTCCTATTGTTTAGATGAAAACTGTAAGAACAGTACTAACACTTTCTGCTCTTAACCAATGGCATATACATCAAATGGATATGTATAATTCTTTTCTACAAAGGGATCTCTATGATGAAATATACATGAAACTCCCATAAGGATTTAAATAGTAAGTGGGAGAACAAAGTGTGTAGACTCATCAAATTCTTGCATGGACTAAAACAAGTACCAAGGCAGTGGAATGCCAAACTCACAAAGGCCCTATTGAATGCTCATTTCACATAAAGACAATATGACCACTATATATACAGGAAAAGGTGAAACTATAGTATTAGTTTATATGGATGATATGCTCATAACAGGGAGTAGTCTGGAACTAATTCAAGAAACCAAAGCTGCTCTACAATAGGCATTCAAGATGAAAGATCTTGGAGAGCTTAAATTTTTTCTTGGCATTGAGTTTGCTAAATCCAAGGAAGGGATATTAATGCACCAAAGAACCTATGTACTGGAAATTATTTCAGAAATAGGATTATCGGCAGCAAAGCCAGCTGCAACTCCAACAGACACCACTGTCAAGTTAACCTCAAGACAATATGATGATCATTTGAAGAAGACTACTCAAGAATCAGGAAGTGATCCACTTACAGATCAAGCAGCTTATCAAAGACTTATAGGCAAACTACTCTATGTAACAGTAACTAGGCTTGACATATCACTTAGTGTGCAAACTCTCAGCCAATTCTTACAGCAAACAAAGCAATCTCACATGGATGCAACACTAAGAATTGTGAAGTATTTGAAAAATCAGCCAGGAAAAAGAATCCTACTTTCTAGCAAAAGGTAATAAGGATATGACTGCATACTGTAATGCAGATTTGGCTTCATATCCTATTACCAGGAGGTCAGTAACTGGATACTTCATTAAGCTATGAGAATCTTTAATCACCTGAAAATTAAAAAAAATAAACCATTGTCTCCAGGAGTTCTACAGAATCTGAGTATATGTGTAACACCCCAAAAGTTTCTAAGATCAGATTCCAGACATAAAGAAAGAATTCAGATAGAAGGTGAAATTTTTTCCACAGAACGAGTCGTGGTACGACTCGCTAGGTAACCCCACGAGTCGTGGTCAGACCCGTGAGGAGCAGTCAAGAGGTGCAGCCTAGATCAGTGACCACAGACGACCCAATGTGTTGTTAGGTAGACAACGACTCATTAAGTCAGTCGTTGGGTGAATGTTGGAGACTTATGGTGAGGTCCCGAGGCAGTAGAGACCACGGAAGGAGAGACGAGTCATCGTGAACCTGACGACTCGTCACGTAACTCGTGGGGAGAGAAGAGTAGAAAAAGAAAATTAAGCCACTGCACTTCACAACTTGGCCCCACGAGTCGTTGCCTACCCCATGACTCGTGGAGTGCCTCGTGGGGACTGGTAGGGGATTTTTCCTGCATTTTTCTAGGGGTGCTTTCATAAAATTCTAAGCTTCTAACTCCTAAACTACGTCAATTTGAGTATGGTATGAGATATTTTTTAGGGGAATAATTAGCGTAAACCCTCATTCTATCAAAAATCACTCTCAAACTCTTCTTCCTTCTCTCTCTCAAGACTCAAGGATTCAATAAGGGTTTCCTCAAGGATTCAATGTGCAAGTTCAAGTGGGATTTCTCTTAATCAGGTATGTGAGTTCTTCAACAAGGATATCATTCCATCCTTATGCCCCAAACTTTTTTATTCAAAACCTGAATCTCTTGTTCTAGAAAAGCATGATCTAGAGTTTTGATTTATGGATGATTTCTTTTATGTCTTCTATGAATTATAAGACCCATTAGTATTAAAAGTTATTTATGCTTATGGGATTATTTTTCCATTAGTATTAAAAGTTATTTATGCTTATGGGATTATTTTAATATCTGGAGTTATGTACCTAATGGTGAAAATGCATGATTATAGAATTTCCTTAATGAGATAGCTTAAAACTTTGATTGGGGTTTCGTTATTGTTCACTTGATTATATCAAGACCTTGTATCCATATCTAAAATATGTGAAGATCGTAAGAATTCCCTTAAAAACTAGAATATATATTTTGATAGATATGTTGAGATGAGATTAAAACTTATGGGCTTGATCAATGGGAAGTATGTATGTATTTTCATTATGTTTTTGATGTAAATATTTTGGGTATGAGATGAACCTATGATAACGGCATAATTATTGAATCTTCTTCACGAATTGGAGTAAATTTTGAAATGGGTTCCATGAAATAAACATATGTTTCTGCCATGATCTCATTGTACATGATTAAGGTATGAGTTAATTATATGGGCTTTCCGTAAATCTTGAATATATGAATCAATATATGCATGCTAAAGTGTGAATTGGGCCTATGGATCCTACATGACTTTATGTTATACGTCATATGTTATGAACTCGGAAGTTGAATGTTGTGGAGGTGTGTAAAGTATGATTTGAAACATAGATATTCTTGAATGTAAAATGTGTGGATTAAATGATGATTTGGTACCATGAAGATCTAAATTATAAAGATAAAGCATGAGAATGATCCTTCAGAATTTTAGGCTTGTTGTTAGTAGAAAGTAGCCCTAATTCTTTCTAAACAGATGTCATATGACGAAATCAGTAAATGCTCATGTTTCTGATTAGCTGTAGTAGCATAGACCAGATGTATAATGTCAGATCAGTACTCCTCATGTTTTAGTCAGCCAGGGACTCTCCGTAGCCGAGAATGTTTCCCTTGGTCAACCAGGGACTCTCCATAGCTGAGAATTTTTCCCTTAGTCAGTCAGGGACTCTCCATAGCTAAGAATGTTTCTCTTAGTTCAGTCGGGACTCTCCATAGTCGAGAATGTTTCCCTTAATTCAGTCGGGACTCTCCATAGAAGAGAATGTTTTCCTTAGTTCAATCGGAACTCTCCATAGAAGAGAAGGACTCCCTTAGTTCAGTCGGGACTCTCCATAGCAGAGAATGACTCCCTTAGTTTATGTTATTAGTTTGGCTCAGTTCCTTATAGTTCAGATTTCGGTTTAAAACAGATATAGCATAATGTAATCTCAGTTATCAGCAGACATCCAGTATAGTGTATGATATTAGCTGCAACTTCGGCTCTCATTATATGTTCAACACCTGACCGTTATGCATGAGTTTGATGATGCTTCAGAATATGAGTTTCGAATAAGAGTTTCATGTTGATATGTGTATGTGAGTCAGAAGAGGGTTGTTGCATTCTAAATCATTTATATATTGATATACTCAATTTATTTCCGTTTTGTATACTTGTATGTTTAGTTTTTTTACGTTTTCCCACATGCTCAGTACATTCCAAGTACTAACCACATACTTTATGTGTTATACCATTTCATGATATAGATTCAGGTATCCAGACTCAGCCCCACGGTTAGACACGCTCTTTCTTCCATCTCGACGGATTGTGGTGAGTCCTCATCTATAGAGGACGAGGTCTATGTTTCTTATTTTAGTTATATTTCAATTTTCAGACTTTAGGAGTTAGCTGGGGACTTGTCCCAGCAACTCATCAGTTTGGTAGAGGCTTTCAGACATGTGTAATCAGATTCAGTTTAGGTATTGTATTTTGTTAGATTTTGACCTTAAGTTTTAAATTTGACTCCTTACAGTTAGCTTTCGCTTAGTGATGTTTCTATTAGCTGTTTATATTGTTAAGGGTTATGCTATGATAATTCCATGGGTCGACTTGGAGCCTTTTGGAGTTCCTTGTCCTATGTTATGGTTAGGTGTAAACTCGGGTCGTGACAATATGAGTATGGCAACAACTGTTTCAGAAGTCATTTGGCTACTTAGGTTATTCAAGGAACTAGGAATTGAGGTCAAGAACTCTGTCAACATTTTTAGTGACAATAAGACAACTATTCAAATAGAAGCAAATCTTGTCTATCATTAAAGAACTAAGCACATAGAGATTGATTTCACTTTATAAGGGAAAAATAATGCAAGGAGTAGTGACAACTACATATATTTCTACTCAAGATCAGTTGGCTGACATTCTCACTAAAGGACTCACAAAAGTACAACATGAATATCTGAGCTCCAAGCTAGGTCTGTTAAATGTCTTTGCAGTACCGCATATCTAGCTTGAGGGGGAGTGTAGAAGTATGAAGTACTGAGTAATTCTTGTGGAAAGGAAAGTTGGTTATGAAGGTAGTTAAGATCCTTCAATAAATTAGTTAGAGGATCCCCTTTCCTAAAAGTATTTAAGAAGTTAGTTAGGTAACTATCTGATTATGAAGCTGTCAGTTTAGAAGCTAGATCAGCTTCTTAAGATTGTATATATATGTGTAGATACTGAAGTATCAAACACAATACAATATATTACCAATCAATAAGAAAAGATTAAAAAAAGTTCTTTCTACTCACTTCTTCTTCTTTTTCTATTCTTTTCTTCTTTTCCTCCTCTATTTTGTTCTTTTATTCTTGAATGATTTGAAGGGCTATACTGCCCAGATTACAACAACTACTCTGAGTAAAATGAAAAGAAGATCATCTTGAACTTCTAAAATAATAAATAATTTGAGATAATTATTTTTAAATATCACGGCAAATAATTTATGACGGAGAAAGTAGTATATATTTCCATTTGTGTTATACTTTTCCAATTAAAATTAAATTTTAAAGTGCGAGTGATCTTTCAATTTTACTGTGAAAAAGTTGTGTGTGTCTTTTGATAAGCACAACAAACATAAATATGTTATATTGTGATAGTGATTTGCTTTTGGAAAGAAAAAAAAAAGAAACTCTCATATTGTGTCTTATGAATCATGTGGATTGTTGGGCTTGTGGAGGCTTGATTAATTAGGCCCGTTAGAAACCCTAAATAACCCTAATCTATTTCTATAAATAGATAGCTTGTACTTGTAATCTATACACCACAAGAGAGAGAGTAATAAAATTCCTCCTAGTTGCAGTTGTGGACTAGGTCGTGAGACCGAACCACGTAAATTCTTGTGTGTCGTTTGTGTTATGTTTTTCTCTATTTTCTCGCAGTTAATTTGTGTGTATGTGTTTATTGTTGTTATTCCGTTGTCCCAACAATTGGTATCAGAGCGAGGTTATACACATGAAAAAAATTAGCGAGAGTCACCAAAAAAAAAAATTTCGGAGAAAGAAAAAAAGGGGCAGCAGATCTGCTACCGGAAGAAGAACAGTCGCCGTCGCTGCCGCCGTCGCGAGCAGCAGATCGAGCAGGAGATCGAGTCGCCGGAGAAAACTTTTTTTTCACCGGCAGGTACTGTTTCGCCGGAAAATTTTTTTCAGGCAGAAAAGTTTTTCAATTGGTCTCTTGTTGGTGGTGGTCCGAGTTAGCTTTGTTGGTGCGTATTGGTTTTGTCATTGAATTTCTGACGAAGTTACCAAGATCTGAGATCAGTTGTACCGGGTACCTCATCTAGTCGTTTGAGATGGCAGAAGATGGGAAGTATCGAGTTGAAAAGTTTGATGGTGCAGATTTCAGTTGGTGGAAAATGCAAATTGAGGATTTGCTGGTTCAGAAGGAGTTAGACATGGTATTGGGTGACAAGCCAGAAAAGATGTCTGATGCAGTGTGGGCAGGTTTGGATCGGAAAGCCATGGCGGTTATCCGACTCTCGTTGACCAAGAATGTTGCGTTTAACATTCTGAAGGAGAAGACAGCGAAAGGTGTCATGGAAGCGCTGTCTAACATGTACGAGAAGCCATTTGCAGCAAACAAGGTTTTTCTGATTAGAGAATTGGTGAACACAAAAATGAAGGAAGACAGTTTAGTTACCGAGCACATAAATACAATGAATTCAATCTTAGCCAGACTTACGTCAGTGGGCATTAAGTTCGATGATGAAGTTCAAGCCTTACTACTGCTATCGTCATTACCTGACAGTTGGTCTGGAACGGTTACAGCAGTTACCAGTTCAGCGGGACCCAATGGATTCACTTTTGAGAAGATTCGTGATCTCATTCTAGGCGAGGATGTCAGAAGAAGGAGTTCTGGGAAATCATCGAGTGAATTGCTAAATGTCAGCAGAGGAAGGAGAAATAGCAGAGGTAGTGGGAGCAGGAACAGAAGAAGGAGTCAGTCGAAGACTCAGGATCGCTCAGATGTAACGTGTTGGACGTGCAAGGAGGTGGGGCATTTCAGGAATCAATGCCCGAATAATAAACAAGTTAACATTGCAGGAGACTATGCTCATAATGATCTCTTGATATGTAGCGTTGAGAGCAGTGTGGATTCCTGGGTCATGGATTCTGGTGCTTCATTTCATGCTACCCACAGCAGTGAAACATTGCAGAATCTGAAAGAAGGGGATTTTGGAAAGGTAAGACTAGCAAACAATAAAGTTCTTGATGTAACGGGCATGGGTGACATGATTCTGAAAACTTCAGTGGGTTCGTGGACTTTAAAGGATGTTCGAGTGATTCCAAGCTTGAAGAAACGGTTGATTTTTGTTGGGCAGTTGGATGATGAGGGACACGATGTTAAGTTCGGAAACGGGCAGTGGAAGGTGATGAAGGGGAACTTGGTCATAGCTCGAGGAAAGAAACGGAGTTCGCTGTATATGGTCTATTTACCATCTGAGGGAGTGACTGTCCCAGATCAGAAGAGAAACAAAATCCAGTTCACAGAGTCTCGTGGGCAGAAGAAGGTTCATTTTGCAGGAGATAAACCCAGAGCCACAGGTTAGATTCAGGTTGAACGTGCTTGGAAAGGTTCAGGTAAACCAGTCAGGGATTTTCGTGGCAATGGGAGCACCGGCAGTCAGCCAGTTAAAACTTCAGCCAGAGTTACCAGACAGTGGGTTAAGAGAACCAGTGTTCCAGCTGTCAAAGTCTCTCCGGATGATTACCTGCTAACTATGGAGAGTGTTTTTTGTTCTCAGAGTATCCCAGGATTCGGCAGTTCGTGCAAGTGGGAGTCGGTAGGGACAAAGGACGAGTCAGGGGCAGTTTTAGCCGTGACTGATGTTGGAGCTTGGGGAAGCTTCAACGAGCCTTCAGGTTAACTGATGAAAAGGTCGCTGCAACCAGGAAGATGAGGAGGAGATTACTAGACGTACAAGTGCTCACAGTGGATGGCAGTTGAAGATTATCATGCCTCCAAGTGGGAGATTGTTGGGCTTGTGGAGGCCTGATTAATTAGGCCCGTTAGAAACCCTAAATAACCCTAATCTATTTCTATAAATAGATAGCTTGTACTTGTAATCTATACACCACAAGAGAGAGAGTAATAAAATTCCTCCTAGTTGCAGTTGTGGACTAGGTCGTGAGACCGAACCACGTAAATTCTTGTGTGTCGTTTGTGTTCCGTTTTTCTCTATTTTCTCGCAGTTAATTTGTGTGTGTGTGTTTATTGTTGTTATTCCGTTGTCCCAACAGTGGATTACTACAATGTACAAAAATAAAGATTTGTTAATGGTAGTATTCGACCATTGAAGATTATATGGTAGAATACACTAGAAAAAAATATATATTAATTTTTAAAAATTATATGATGCATGTTATTTTAAATATATCAAATCAAAAATACATAAAAAAATAATTTTAACATAACCAATATCAATATTACTGATGTCGGCATTACTAATACATCATATGAAGATGAGCGGCAAAAAAGAACTAAATTTAATGCATTCGATAAGAAAACTTAAATGAAATAAGATAGTTTTGCTACGTTACAAAATGTGAAATTAACAAACAGGGTGCAAAGTTATCCACCTCTTAATTGCGCTAATAAGTTTTATTACGCACACATATGATAAAATGATGATAATGATCTTTTATGTTTGAGAGTAGGTTAAATTAGTCCGTTAAATATACACATGAATAATTTTATTGTTTAAAATTTGTCAAGAGTGATCACTTTTGATTTTAGTCTAATATTTTAACAAACCCTATCAGTTAAATTTGAGAAAAATTATAATCAAAAAGGTTAGGAAAGTGCCATCAAATCCTAAAAATGCAATACAAAAAATAACATTAAACACCAAAAATTTCCTTTTTCACGGTTTCTATCAAATTTATCTAAGAGATAAAATTTGTTAAATATTTGATGAAAAGAAAAAGTGAATATAGAGAACCGAAACTACTTAGGAGTAAGTTTAAATTACTACTTTGAATCTATCTCCAAACACAAAGACCCGTTAATATTATTTTCTTCTCAAAATAACTCTTACTTCCGTGCTATCTTGAAGGATAGAGTAGTCAGGAACCAGAAAAGGGACTTGGTCAAAGAAGATGGTATTGTTATCCAGAACAAGGAGGAAGTTACACAAGAAATACTAAGTTCTACTAAAAATTACTGGCAACAACAACAACCCAACTTTTCTGCATTAACACTGAGATCATGAAGAATGGACCTACATGAGAAAGATAACATCAACATTAATAACACCAGTCAAAAGGCAGAATGTTGAATTGAGTACTCTCAAAGAAATAAATGAACAATAGAACCTGGTTGCAAGGTTTTAATACAATACTCTATGAAAGAGCATGGCCATTGTAGGAGATGAAGTCACTAAAGCAGTTTTCACATTTTATCCAAAATGCTGAGTTATACCAATCTATAAATTGCACTACAATAACTTTAATATCAAAAGTCTTTCACCCTACAATCATCAAGGAGTATATGCTTATTTCATTTTTACAGTTGTCTACAAAATCATATCTAAAATTATCATTGACAGATTTAGTGAGATATTGGATAAACTAATGAACAAAAATCAAGCAACATTCATATTTGGCAGTGTAATATCAGATAACATAGTGTTGCTTCATAAACTAGTAAAAGGTTACAAAAAGAATAACTTGTCCCCACGATGAAGATGGATCTTCAAATAACATATGACTTTGTGGAATAGATCTATATGGAGTAGATATTGATAAGCATATATTTTTCAGATACTTTAGTTAGATGGATAATGACATACATGAGATCAATGACCTATTTAGTATTGATTAATGGAGTATCTGCAACACATTTAAGAGGGGTCTTAGATAGGATGACCCTATGTCACCATACCTTTTTGAACTAGCAATGGAGTATCTCAATAGACAATTGGAAACTTTGCAAGGAATAACAAGTTTTAAGTATCACCCTTAATGCAACAAATTGAAGATTGTACAACTCAGTTTTGCACATGACTTATTGCTTTTTAGCGAGGTGATTTCTAGTCCATCCAGAATATATTCCAATGCTTTTCTCACTTTTCAAAAGCATCTGGACAATATGCTCATTTACAAAAGAGCAATGTATATTCTGGTGATGTAAGCTTGGGTACAAAAAAATAAATCCTTACTCCAAGAGATCGAGATGATGATGAGTAAACTTCCTATAAGGTATTTAGGGCCCTCTAAGCACAAAAATAATATCAATCATATAATGTCTATGTTAAAACAACAGTGGGTTCTATTAATGATGAGCTGCCATTACTAAGCTCACTGAGAAGGGAAAGCATCAAGCCATGATTTTGTGAAGAGAGGAAAAAAATATTATTCAGATTAACAAAAAATGATCTTCACCCTCTTGTACATATAGGAAGAAAACAGAGAAGCTAGCAACTAACCTAGTGTCTCAGCTAAGCACTAACCGACTCAATCATACACTATAACTAACTAACTATCTGACTAACACTAATGCTAACAAACTAACCAACTCTAACTAACTTTTACTAACTACAGTAAATATTAACTATAATTTCAACAGCCCCCCTCAAGGTGGAAGTGAGGATCTCACTGCTAGCTTGCTTAGTATAGCAGAGTGTTTAACTCCAGTGAGAGCTTTGGTGAGGATATCTGCCAACTGATCATCAGTTCTGATATGGTGTAGAGAAATGAGCCCCTCCTGTAATTTATCCCTGACAAAATGGCAATCCACCTCAATATGCTTGGTTCTCTCATGAAACACAAGATTTCTTGCAATATGTAGAGCTGATTGGCTATCACAAAACACTAGAACAGCTTGATATAAAGAGATGTTCAATTCCTTAAGAAGTCTGCATAACCATGTGAGCTTCCCAATCAACTTTCTAAGAGATCTATACTCAGCTTCTGCTGAAGAAAGGGACATAGTCTCCTGCTTTTTAGACTTCCAACTGATTGGGCTATTACCTAACAAGACAAGGTACCCACTGACTGACCTCCTGGAATCAGGACAAGAGGCCCAGTCAGAATCACAAAAACCTCTACATGTACAATCAGGATCGTTTGGCATGAAGATGCCCAAAGTAGGATCACTTCTAAGGTATTTCAGCAGGTGAAAGACAGCCTGTAGGTGAGGTTCCCTGGGATCTTGCATAAATTGACTTAAGTGTTGAACACTAAAAGCTAAATCCAATCTGGTATTAGTCAGAAAGTTCAGTTTCCCAATAAGCTTTCTATAGTATGTAGGATCTGATAGAATCCGTCCCTCTCCAGCCTTGAGTTTCACAATAGGATGCAGAGGAGAAGTAGAAGGAGTACAACTGATACAATCATATTATTTCAATAGGTCAAGAGCAAATTTTCTTTGAGAAATAATGACCCCATCATTTGTGTATACAACTTCCAATCCCAGGAAGTAATGCAGCCTCCTTAGATCTTTGATCTTGAATTGTTCATCAAGGAAGGTCTTTAGATGTGTGATCTCTGTTATGTCATCCCCTGTGATGATAATGTCATCTACATAAACTGCCACATATATTGTGGATGAAACGGTCTTTTTATAAAAAAGGGAATAATCATTCAGTGAGTGTATGTACCCCATAGAACATAAAGCTTCAGTCAGTTTGGCATACCATTGCATGCTAGCTTGTTTCAAGCCATAGAGTGACTTGTTCAACCTACAAACCATACCAACAGGCATATCTGGACTAAGAGGGGCTTGCATATACACTTCTTCATGTAAGTCCCCATGAAGGAAAGCATTACTAACATCCAACTGTGAAATGCCCCAGTTATTCTTTACTTCAGTGGCTGTGAGAGCTCTAACAGTGGTCATCTTCACCACTAGGGAGAAGGTCTCATTATAATCAATTCTAGCTTGTTATGTATACCCCTTAACTACTAGCAACCTCGCAATGGTGCCATCTGCCTTATATTTAATCTTGTATACCCACTTACAACCAATTGCTTATTTCTCACTAGGTAAAGGCATGACATCCCAAGTATGATTAGCATGAGCATTAAACTCTAGGGTCACGGTTGCTTGCCAAGCAAGATCAATGGCTGCCTCCTCATACGAGGATGGATCACTTTCATTGCAAACTTTGACAACCAAATGTTGACTATCAGGTGCCAGGGAAGTCATGGAAACATTGTGTAAGTGAGAAGAAGAAGAAGAAAAATTGGATGTAGGTTTCAAGTTAGGAATCTTACATATATAGTCTTGTAAGTGAGAAGGAAAGTGATGCTGCCTATGAGATCTTCTAGGTTCCAAGGATGGTTGAGAAGGAGCATGTGAGGTGGGTAGAGCTTGAGATGTAGAGTTAGGGAAAGATTGACCAGATGGACTCATGTAACCAGATGAAGCAGGTGAACCTAATGTTTGTGGGGTTAAGGTCAGTGTTGGAGAATGACTAGTAAGTTCTGGCAACACAATTTGCAGTGTATCTGCTGCACCCCTATGAGTCCTCACAGATTTAGTAGCACATTTCCTTGTAGTATCAGACTGAGGACAGTCATAGACAGAAGAATGAGGCAATGCAGAAGGAAAAGAAGAATCATTACCATCAGTAAGTAAGTAAAAAGGAAAGATGCTCTCATGAAAAATAACATTTCTTGATATGTAAATCTTCCTAGTAGACAGATTGAAAACTTTGTATCCTTTAGTCTCAAAGGGGTATCCCATAAAAACATGAGGTGTAGTTCTGGCTTCAAACTTATCTCTGTGAACTTTGGGTGTAGTGGGAAAGCAAAGACATTCAAAACTTCTTAGGTGAGCGTATGAAGGTTTTTTGCTAAACAGGACCTCAAAAGGGCATTTACTATTTAGTGAAGAAGTAGGCAGTCCATTAATGATATAAGTTGCTGCCAGTACACACTCTCCCCAATACTTTAATGGAAATTTGGATTGAAAAAGAAGGGCTCTGGAGGTTTCAAGAAGGTACTTGTGTTTTCTCTCAACTATGCCATTTTATTGAGGTGTGTATAGGCATGTCCTTTGATGAACTATGCCCTTTGATTGAAAGAAAAGTTGGGCGTCAATATTGGTGAACTCTGAACCATTATCAGTTCTGATTGTTTTAATAGTGGTATGAAATTGAGTTTCAACTAGGGAAACAAAGGCTTTGATTGATTGGAGAGTATTGCTTTTACTGCTCAAAAGGTGAGTCCATGTAGATCTACTAAAGTCATCTACCATGGTTAAAAAATATTTATAATTGTTGTAGGTGGAAACATGATATGGTCCCCACAGATTAACATGTAATATTTCAAATATTCTGGTGCTAAGATTAGTCCTTTCAGGGAATAGGAGTCTGGATTGTCGGGCCATGGGGCAAATAGTACACAAAAAAGGTTATTTAGGTGCAAAGGTAGCTAGGATACCTGGAATTCCCCTCATCTTGACAAAAGGGACATGTCCTAATCTATTATGCCAAAGAAGATTCATATCATTCACAGTTAGAGAGCTATTCAAGGTAGGAACATGAAATTCATTATGTAATGCAATGTTCATAACAGAAGGAGAGATACATTGTACACCATTTGCATCACTGACATTATGTGAAGATAAAAACAAATAATCATTATTAGGAATGGAAATGGAATAGTGGCTGGAACAATGATGCTTTAAACAACTGGGACACAGCAGATACAGGCCATCCTGAACTTCACCAATCTCCAGAGGCCTCTTCATTGAAGGGGCCTGCAGAAGACAAGATGAATCAGTAAAGGACACTATGCTCTTAAGTTGAGAAGTTAAATAATACACAGAAATGAGATTATACTTGAAGGAAGATACATAAATAACCTTGTGCAAAACAATTTGAGGAGCAAGAGTTACATTTCCAACTTGAGTTACTTTCACTTTATAGCCATTAGGAAGGGTGATCAATAAGGGGTACACTAATGTTCTTATTTAGGACAGATGTGATTTGTTAAAGGTCATATGGTTTGAGGCTCCAGAATCTAAGATCCACATATCAGCATTGTATTGAAAACATTCGCAAGAAAGTAAGGCAAAGTCAATAGAACGAATTGAGGTAGTGCAGGCCATGATACCTGCAAAGTTAACAGCTCCACTGGTGATATTATTGATTAAACTTTCTCCTTCACTCCTAGCATTAAACATATGCAACATGTTCAATAATTGTCCATGTTGCTCATTTGTAAGAGTTAAACTATCATTATCAGTCTGAGATATCATCTACTCATCTTTTACAAACACCATGTCAACTAGAGTTCCATGAACATTAGCAACATTAGATACTCTTCTCTTTCCTATGTTAGACCTGTTGTGATGATATTGATTGCCAATCCTGGGAAACTGACGAGACTGTTGTAGTTGTTCTGCCTGTAACGCTGATTGTAAGAATGTTGATTATTGTAACTTGGATTATTTGACCTGGAATTTTGGTTGTTTTGATTGAAATCCTGAGGATATCCATGTAGCTTGTAGCACTTTCCTTTGATATGACCTGATCTCTTGCAATGATCACAAAACAACCTGGACTTATCAATTAGATAGTTGTTTGAAGGATGATAGTTGGTTCTGAAACTATTATTGTTATTCACATGTGTGCTCACATTCAATGAGGTGGAATCATCAAACAACTGATTACTTGGTTTGACTTCTCGCTGTCTCTTTTCTTGTACCAATAATGAGAAAGCTTGTGCCAAGCTGGGAAGGGGATTCAACATGAGAATGCTTCCCCTTACTATGGTATAAACTTCATTGAGTCCCATGAGGAGTTGTATCAAACGCCTATCTTGTTCTGCCTAGTGTGTATTTTCCTTGGCTCCACAACTACATATGCAGCTACATTGATTCTTCAAGTCTATGGTACTTAATTCTTCCAATAACCTTTTCATCTTCGTGTAGTAATTGGTGATATCCATAGTACCTTGGTATAAGTCATCGATTTCCTTTTGTATCTGATATAGTTTCATTCCTCTTGTCTGATCATACCTGTCCTCCAGTTTTCGCCACAATTCCATTGCATTATTAGCGTACTCAACACTATCAACAATTTCCTTCGCAAGTGAATTTAGGATCCATGACGTGATCATATCATCGCATCTCTCCCGTTGTTGGTACTTTGAAGATGTGAGATCTGGTCGTTTGCAATCGCCATTGATGATACCTAGCTTGTTCTTAACAGACAACCCACGCAATACACTACGTCTCTAGGATCTATAGCCCACTCTGTTAAAAGGAATGGTAACCAGCATTGCTCTTGGATTATCAGAAGGATGCATATACAGAGGAGAACTTCCATCGATGATCTCTTCCTCGAAATTGTCGTTTAAATCGGCAGCAGCCATTGCAATTGATTATGATTTGTAAAGAAAAACAGTGTAGAAAAACATATCTAGAAATCGAGAATCAAGATAACGAAAAACTATCACCTCGTGTGACCTCTGAATTTCGATCTGAAGTTGGAGAATCTAGAAGAAGATAAACGCAACTAGATTTGTCAAAACAATAGCATTAGGCAAATGGTTTATCTGATACCATGTTAAAACAATAGCGGGTTCTATTAATAATGAGTTTCCATTACTAAGCTCACTGAGAAGGGAAAGCATGAAGCCATGATTTTGTGAAGAGAGGAAAAAATATTATTCAAATTAACAAAAATGATCTTCACCCTCTTGTACATATAGGAAGAAAAGAGAGAAACTAGAAACTAACCTAGTGTGCCAGCTAATCACTAACCGACTCAATCATACACTGTTAATTAACTAACTATCTGACTAACACTAATGCTACAAACTAACCAACTCTAACTAACTTTTACTAACTACAGTAAATATTAACTATAATCTCAACAGTCTAACCCTATATTGAGGCAAAGATCTATGTCCTCCTCCATGTAATTATGGTTTTTGGTATATACATAGGTTAAGAGTCTTGCTTAACTCCTCCATCTTAAGGATGGATCTTTTGGGAAAAAAATTGAGAACTTGTTTGGCAAAAACGAAATGTGAACAACAAGACTATTATCATACTCTTGCGGACTATAATTGATTAAGTTTATCTTGTTTTCAATATAAATTTATTAGTCATAATTATTCTTATTGCCTAAGAAAATCATTGAAGTCATTGGAAGAATATGTAGAACCTTCTTTTGAACAGATAATATAGAAATGTCCAAGAAAGAATTATTGGCCTGGGATAAATTATGCCTACCCAAGATTGTAGGAGGGGTTAACTTACTCAATATCCACTTGTGGAATAAAGCAGCCTTATGTAAGTTGTTATTAAAGCTGGAAAGGAAGAAGAATTGTCCTGCGAGTGAGGTGGATACACTCTTACCATGAAAATAGAGGATCTTTATGGATCATGATTCCCAAATAAGCTAGTTGGATGATACAAGGTAACCAAATACATAGAAGCAATTGGTGTGATAAAAAAAGCTACCAAATCTAAATGTGTTTTATACTAAGAATATGTATTTGAAACTACTAGGCCAACACCCTAAAGTCCTATGGACAAGGCTCATATGCAATAATTCAAGTGCTCCCAAGTGGTTGTTCATGCTCAATCTAGTGGCTTATAGAAAAATATATATCAGGGATATTGGCTAAATAAAGAATTATTGAAGACATGAATAGTCTAACATGCCATGAGGATATGGAGATCATTAACCACCTATTCTTTGAGTGTGATATTACTGATATATAGGACAAAATCTTAATTTGGCAGAATATCTCAAGAAGGGCACTGAAGTGGTCTGCTGAAATGCAATGGTATAGAAAGTATAGCGGTGTTTCAAAAATTCTTTCAGTCAGATTGCTCATCCTGTTAAGCTTATCATTAAAGATGTGTTTGTTCGATGTAACATGATGAAGAAGTTGGATAGGGAATTGATGAGTCTGAATTCATATCTTGTTCAGCTTGTAGAATTGAGGCTTTGATACTCTGATTTACTAAACTTGGGCTTATCCATTTTGGTGACCTATTTTTGTATTTAAATGCACTACTTGATAACAAAACATTAGTTAATTATTTTTAAAAAATCACATACATATTCAAATTAGACATCTTTTAAAAAATGACCTAAAGTGTCATGCCATCCCCTTTCCAATAGAAATAGCGCAGCTAACGACTTTTTGCCTGTGTCCTTGAACAATAACTAATGTTTTGGAGTTTCAACTTTTACAAGTGAAACTCTCGGGTTATTAGTGATATTTCAATTACAAAGACTGAAAAATAATTATTTGTGAATTTTAACCTCTCTCCTCCCCCACCCTGGTTAAGATCATTGTCTTAGAATTGCAACTTCTACAAATAAAATTCTCAGTATCCTGAAATTCACTTGATAAATTGAAACTCCGGGATATTAACTTTTTTTTTGTTAATTACAAGAGATAAAAAATGGATTTATGGTGAATTTTATTGGCTCGTCCGTTAAGAAGCTCTTTGATACTTGAAAGCAGTAAGGCATTTTTGGGACGAGTCTCAAGGCAGGATGTACCAAAAACACTCTAGGGTGCAAATGAAAGGCATAGATCCATAGAGTGTAATCCCTAGAATTTGGGGTATAAGCCATAGGTATAAAAACGTAAGTCTCAGGTGTAAAAGTGTAAACCCCGAGTATTAAATTTAATTTTTATATTTTTTTCATAAATCATATTTATTATTAATGGTGTAATGATATTTATACTTTAAGTTATCATGTTTCTAAAATATATAAATAATGAAACTCTCATAGAAATGATATTGTCATCAATATTCTTTTAGATGATTATACCTGAAATTGATAGGATAGAGATTTCATAGCACTATGTTAGGTATGGGTAGGCATTTGGTTTTTCAGTTTGATTTTTTGTTAGTATGACTGAACACCTAACTGAACTAATTTGGTTCGGTTCGATTTTTTTAATTCAATTTTTCTGATTTGGGCCTAATTAATAGGCTATTTTTCTACTTGTAAAATGAGCTACTTTTTTAAAATTAAAATGAGTTATTTTATTTTTTTTAATTCAAAAATAAATCATTTTAAGTTTTGTGTTCTAAAATTTAATTCACTAAGCTAAACTTTAAGTAATAAAAAATATAACTGGACAACATTTTAAATTTTTATTTACAGAGTCTTAGCGGAATTAGTTGATTTACATTTAGTGGCAAGTATATAACATTTCATAATAAATTTTCTTAAGGGTCTTTAAAGATTTCAATAATCTATGGTCCTTGATTTTTCGTTAAATAAATATTATATATTTAATCTCCCTTTTAAAGCATATCAGTAATCGTAGAAATTTTCTTAACATAGCAAAATTATTATAAAATTTGCTATCTGTGAAAAACTTACACAATTGTGTCAATTGTATAAATAATTCTCTAAATGGGCTTTGAGATTGGGTTGGGTGTAGTATTTTTATTTTTTTGAAATTAAGTTATAATTTTATTTTATTTTAAAAAAATTTATAAAATTTTGATTAAATCAAAATCCTAAAATCGAAAATTGAACTCAATACTGAAGTTTTAGAAAAAATAGAACCGAAATCGAATTGAAAAATCAAAATCGAAAAACCGAATTAGTTCGATTCGGTTCGATTTTTCGATATTTATATCCATCCCTTTGTTAGGCAACTTTATCTATATTTTATCATTGTTCTTACACTATTTATCATTCTCCTTCTTTGAAATATATAAACAATAATCAGTGCAAATATCAGTTGAGAGTGAGAAGGAGTAATAGATGTGGAGATTGATGCTGAAGTGGATAATGATTTCATCTTAAAAATTATCTCGGCTTTTATCATTTTTTGTGTTGTTACTTTTCTCAAATAACAATTACAATATTTTTTCTATATGATTTGTGATTTATTTAAACTTATTTGTCGAACTATTAAAAATACTATTTTTTTTAATAAAATTATAAAATTAAAGATACATAAAATATATGCTTTGTAAATTCATGAGATTAACGTCTCATATTTCGGAGCTTACATCTCACTCCACACTATAAAAAATATTTTTGTCTCATGCGCCCGTATTTTAAAACACTCGGAAGACCTCCCAAATTGATACGTAAAAAAGATAAAAGATAAAAGAGAGATGATTCCACTGACAAAAGATTCAAGGGAAAAAGTTTAGGTTTCTATAGCTAATTGATTAAGAGTAATCAACCTAATCAAACAACATATTCGCAGTTGCCATCTGTGTTAAAATTGCTTCACAAAGTGGCCACTAATAGCAAAATTCTTCTATAGTTGAGCTTGTCTAATAATAAATCATAAGTTAATGAAGATCATGGCCACTTAAATAAACTTATGTTCTTTGTGTCATTGACTCCAAGACTGTTTCTCATTTATTTTAACAAAAAATAAATTATGGCCAATTCAATAATCTAAAAGTTTTCTTCCATTTTAAGCAACTATCCTATAATGAGGTCACATGTGTAAGAAATAATCTATCTAATATTTCCAGCATAGCACTTTTCTTGCCACTTGTGATGCCAAATCAGCAAAATTGGTATGTAAGATATCTTTTGTTCAAGTTTGATTTTTTTTTTTTTGTTTTTTTCTCTTCAATTATCACATATTTGCAATGAAAAGTTACAAACAACAAGATACTCCACGTAATGTTATAAGTAAAATCCGAAGAGGATAAAATATATATAAATTTTATTTGTATTTTGTATAAATAGAGAAATTATTATTTCACTTAATCATATATACAAACTAAGGTTTGTTAGAAATTATATTTTAACAAATACAAATTGTGACAAAAATGTTTCGATTTTCTTTTTCTGAAAATTTCTTGTATATTTTTAAAAATAAAAATAAAAATACATATCACGTGTCCTGTGAACTATAAATGCTAAAATGCCCATTTCTAAAAAATAAAACAAGAAACACGTACATCCAATTTGATAATGACTATCAAGCACATCTTTTATTTCGATTTTATCTAGATTTATTATAATTTTAGTGAAGAATATTAAATCAATTTTATCAAAAATTTGTTGCTATACCTTTGTTGATTTTAGTCAAAATCAACTATATAACTTATTGCGTTAATGTTATACTTTCGTACTGAAAGTACGTGAATAAAATAGGGAAACATTATTGATACAAAAGGATTTTTAGGATATAGAAGAATTATTAATAGACATAAATGATTTTATTGTAATGTCATTAGTTAAAATCAAAAGAAGTTCTTTTCTTCTAAATTTCACAGAGACATTAAATGTTAAATGTGAAGTAATTGCGCACATTATAGTACTTCTAATCTCTATATATATAAAGGAAAGATATAAGCATGATAATGTGACATTCTTTAGTGTCTAAAATTGTATTTATCATTTTTGTAGTTTTTTTGATTTTTTATTATTTTAAAATGATTTTAATAAATATGTTAGCAAAGTTAAAAGACTAAAATATCATTCAGACTTGAAAGTCTAATATACCCTTCAAATAATAGTAAATAAATATAAATAATAAATAATAAATAAATGAAAATTTTGAAATACTAAAATATCCTCCAAATATTAAAAGACCAATATACCCTTCAAATAATAAATAATAAATAATCATATTATTACTATATATATATATATATATATATATATATATATATATCATCATCATCATCATCATCATCATCATAATAATAATAATAATAATATCATATCACCATATAAATGGGAAGCCAAAAAGTGAAAATTAAATTACTATTTTGCTCCTCTACTAAATTAAAATTTAATTAAATATATTATAAAATATTAATATTTTATCATATCTATCTATACATACATACATACATACTATCATTATATTCTAAGCGGAAATCATAAAAATTAAAAATTAAATTACCAAATTATTCATCAAATATTGAAAGATAGTATCAACCCTCAATCAAATACTACTATATAGTTGAAAGTTGAATTACAAATTTACCCTTTAAAAGTTATATGACATTTTATCCTTGAATCATATTATTTTATTCCAACAATATGTTTATAAAAAAATTAAATATACATTTTAAAATATATGAATCTATTTTGCCGTTCTTTTTCATATACAATGTATATGAACATGAAAAAATATCTATCTATTAATTACCGCATAACAAGGGTAAAAAAATTAATTCTTTCAATTTAAAATTTTGTAACCACTTATCTATATAATACTATACTAATACATACATATATATATATACATATATATAGATAGATAGATAGATAGATAGATAGAGATATAGATATATAGATAGATAGACAGACAAACACACACACACACACTAAAAGTTGAAAGCTCCATAGTTGTATGTTGAATTATGAAAATATCCTTCATACATTGATCGATTAAATTATCCCTTATTCAAAAACTCTATAATATTCTACCCATTAACTTTTTGGTTAAATTATGAATTAATATAAGGTGTCTTATTTAATGTTATAACGTTTAATATTGAATACTAATAATATCTATAATAAAGAATAGAAAATAATATATTTTATTGTAAAATTTAATGAATTATAGGTATTTTAAATAATAGTAATATATATTTATTGTGTTGAGAATGGCTAGAAATATCATAATCATATTATATTATATTTTATACTAAAAGCAAGAAAATTCTACCTTCAAAGTTAATTATGATAATATTCTTTAAATTTTGAGTTGCCTTTTTACCTTAAAAGAAAAGAAATATAATTAAATTAATTTTTTATTAAATTAAAAGTAAACCAGTGAATTAAAAACAAAGCAGTAACACTTTAATAGTTCAAAACTTGAAAATTCAATGAATTCAATTAAAGAATTGAGGGCATTCATTCTCCTTTATTTAATGTCTAAAAACGTTTCTATCTTAATTATTATAAAAGGAAGTTTCTCTTTTTTCCTTTTTTTCTTGAATTCTTAATTCATAAATAATTTTAAAATAAAGGTTTTTATCTTGTAGGGTGATTTTAATTTATTTAGGAAATTAAAATTATAATCATACTATTCTTTTGAATTTATTTATGAAATTCAATTATATAATCATATTATTATATAAGTGAAAAATTTCAAGTCAAAATATTGAAAAATTAAAATAATCTTATAAAGCTAAGAAATTATATTTTCCTTAAAAAATAAACTATTTCTTCATTTTATAAATCAATACATTAATTATATTTTAATTAGCCATTTGCCAACTTCTTCATTGATAGAATTTAAGGCAATTCATTAAAACGTTACATGTATATTGTTTCAACTAATAAATACATTAAAAAAGAAACCTATATAAAGAGAAGAAATAGTTCATTTTCCTCAAGTCTTGCTCTTCATCTTTATAGATTCTATATTAAAGCATCCTTCAGGTTATCAAATATTCTCAGAGAATCGTTAGTAGTGTAATTGAAAGATGCACATGGCATAACTTCTTACTAGAGTTTAAGAAGTTGAGTATAGCATTACTTTTGAGGATATATATATGTGTGTGTGAATATGAATATTGTATATGTACATTAGTTAATTATATTTACTTTATTATATTTTATATTAGTCTATATATATGAATATTATCTCATTTTCATTTTTTCTTCATCAAATATTTTGGGTGCTTATATATTTATGGTCACTGGTATATTTTCTACTTTACTATACATAAATTCATTTGAGGATTGCTTTTGCCTTTAACTATACCAAACTAGCGCAACATCGGTATGTTTGTAATATTTGAAAGAAAGTGTGTGTGATATTGTAAGCACCAATTTTAAGCCACTAAAAAATAGAAAAATTTATTGGTATAAAATTTTATTGCATATATCACGTTAAGAATGTTTGTTAACTACAAAGAATTCTCTAAACTAACATATTTTTTTCTTCATTTTATAGGCTTTCAAGGCAATGATGCACTTACAAAAAATTATTGAAAGAAGGAAAAAATCATCTAATAACAACAAGCAAAGACATTGAGTTTGATAACCACAAAGTAGAAAAATATTTGTAGTAAAAATGACGAGGACTTTCTTTGGAATATCCTCGTGCTTAATTTCTTTCTTCACTATAAAATTTCATTCTTTTTTACTTAAATTCAATTTTCAATTGTTAAAAAAAAAAATTTCAATTGTGAAGGTCGTATAACTTTAAGTATCATATTAATCTTAATCATCTTCTTTTACTTATATCCTTTTATATGACTAGCCTATTAATTATAATAAATTTTATTTTAAAATATAATTTATTTTCTTATTTGTACTGTTATATGCTTTCAATAGATGACGATGAAGAAATCTATATATATTCAAAAGAAGGTTAAGAAGAGGTGATGTGGCATGCTTCTAAAGCCAAGAATGATATATATTTTTTTCTCAAATTTGTGACATTTTTCTTATTTCTATGATTTATTAAAAAATTTAAAACTTATTTTTTAAAATTATATTATCTTAATTATTCATTTAGTTTTCAATTTAGAAAGCCCAAAAATCATTGTTATTAATTTAGTGATTATTCATTATGCCATAAAATAACATAATAATATGACACCTCTCTTTGTCCAATATTTACATTTATCTTTTTTCTCAAATTTCTGATATTTTTCCTATTTTTTTCTATTTATGTATCATATTAAAAAGTTTAAAAGTCACTTTAATTATAATTTTCTAATTACAACTTCCTCCTTTACTCTTCTTTACTCCTCATCTTTAATTTGATTTCAAAAACCCAAAAAATTATTATTAATTCTCTTAATAATTCCACTTTGAATGACTATTCTGTGTATTTAATCTCAATGGAATGAGTTTTCATATCTTAATTTTGTATCCACACAACTGATCAAGCATCTTCATACATGGTAAGAATTTCGTATACCTTTATTTTTCTGAAGTTTTTATTTTTGATTGTCCTTTATATTTGAGTTAAATTTTTTTTTTGTCAATTACTTATTAACTCGGTTAGCACTGTCGTAAAACTTGATTTGTTTGAATATTATGTTGCGGAAACCTTTATTTTATTTTATTTTGGTTGGTTTTTAGTTATCTTATATTGTTAGTATGTAAATTAGTTTTGGTATGCAAGTGGTTTTTGCTATGCAAACTTTTTATTTGGTTGGAATTATTTTTGCATTTATTTATTTGTTTTTTATTTTTTTTCTGAAAAAATATTGATATTGATTATATTTTTTATTTATTTATTATCTTTCTGATCTTTTTCTTTTTTATTAATTCAGTTAATATAATATGTTTGTGTTATTTTATGTGGATAATTCAAAAAATATAATTGAGCATAATATAAAATGTTAATCTTTTCTTTTCGTATAATCCTGAGGGTCTCTTTCCCTTGTATTCTTGGTCATGAGGTTGCAGTGTTTTCACGACCTTTTAGTTTGAAGTTTTATCTTTCTTTAATGCTACTACTTAGCATTTGTCAAAAGACCTTTCCGTAAGAATATTACTTCAAAATTCGCAGGATGGTAGACAATATTAATAAAGATGTGATTGAGGTTTATATGTCAGAGTCCAAAAACTACAAGTTTAATTTGAAGGAGATAAATTATCCCAAAATTGTACTTAATGTCAAACAAGGATAATATGATTAATGGTAAATGAATTAACTTGAATTGGAGCTCAAATTTTAGTGATATTATATAGATTGATATATATGAAAAGTTTCAAAATAAAACAAAAAAGAAAAGGAGACGGAGATAATTTATATGATGCTAGAAATGAGTAATTAGATTTTCTTTTGCACCTTAAGAACGGAAGACAACCAAGTAATATTATGGAATGAGCTATAAGTTATAAAATTATTTCTCGAAATGAATACCCTGACTTATCTTCTTTTTTTTTTTCTTCAAATTAATTGCTTAATTTATTTTTAAATTTCTAATAGTATGTAAAAGTAGTTAATTACATTCAAAGTCTAAAATTCACTCTTAATTTAAGAAAATTCTTAATTAATGCTGTTAATTTTTTATTTTACCCTTTCAAAATTATTGTAATTCTTTTTTGGCTTTTTCTAGATTCTCTTATTTTATTTATATTTATTTAGTTTCTGCGAGAGTGATTATTATATTTAAAAAAAAAAATTTCATTGTACGTCATTAATTAACAAAGTAATAAAGAAAAAATATCTTTAAATGAATTAAGTTAGGAAAAGAGAAAAATATTCTTCTCCACTCTGATGCTAACAAGGTTAATTGTTCAAGAGAAATGAATTTTTCTTATAAAAAGTATGATATTATTGACTCTCTATTAAAAGAAAATATTAATAATACAACATATTAAAGCTCAAAGTCTAAATTATATGAATTTGTATATTAAAATAATTTAAATATTTTAAAATATCTTTTCTACGTAAAATAAGATTCTTAAGAATTGCGCGAAGCACGGTCAAGTTTTCTAGTGATAAATAAAAGAATATATCATACGGAATAGTTCAAACTCCTTTCCTTAATGAGGATTCTGACGAATTACTTGAAATTACTTAAATTGACATAAAAATTACGACAAGAGAAAATCACGTGAAATACGACTTATCTAATGAGCGTTTGAACATAAAAAAACATGACATTTGATAGAAAATTTTTTTTTGAAAAGTGCTAGTATTTGAAAATCAAGTTAAATTCAAATATGCATTTAACTTGAAAAAAATGAAAATTTTATAAGTTAAAAAGAATTTGACATAAAAAACTTACTAAAAGAAACACCTTTCTAAACCTTAAACTCGTCTTTAAAAAATTTAAAAAATATACTCAAGGAATAAACGAATACTATTTTATTTTTTCAAAATTTCAAATTTTTGCGAGTCCGGCTTACCGGGGTCCTGCGTTAAAATTGCGACTTTGGTCTATAGCAAAGCTGTCTTTTTGGATAATAAAATGAATATGAAAGGTAAAATTAATTAATTAAATCGGACATAAAAAAGGAATAATCATCAATTGTGAGCCATTGATATGGCCAGGTAAGCAAGACTAATTGAGATGTCTCCATGATCATGGGGCTGATATATGTCTGTTATTTCTAAAAACTGTATCTCCCTATCCTTAAATTTAAGGTGATCTCACTCTTATCAGACAGTGACCTGGAATTGATTTGAATAGTTCTGTCACATAGAACAACTAAAATAAATTGAAAAAACCATCCCCAACACACTCACACCAGCAAAACCGTCCCCCCCCCCTCCCTTCCCTTCTCTATTTTTGAGTTGAAATGAAGTGATAATTTAGAGAAATAGAGAAACTCATCTTCAAAGTTCACAACTTCTCACTTCCAAATTCAAGAAAACCCCAGAAAGTAAAACCCATCTTTAGTGCAGTTACATTTCCATAGATTATTTCTGCAGCTTTCAGATTCTTGTTTGTTTTGCAAGTGTTTCTCTTTCTGTATCGGTTTCTTTGCCAAGATTCTCTCAGATCCCTTGTGGATTTCATGGACTTGTGATCTTTTTGGGGTTGTTTAGGTAAGTATACTGCATTCAGTAGCAACTGCATTTGTTGTATATGTTCATATATTTTGGTACATTATGTGTATCTTATGGGCATTAGCTCTGTGAAAATGGGTTCTGCTGGTTTTGGGCTTTGGATTTGCTGAGTGAATCTTGGATTGAGAAAAAAGATTGGATCTTTTTTCTGGGTTGAGAGATCTACTAGAGTAAGTGTCGGTCTACTAATTTTGTCGTCTTCTGGTACTGTATTTGGATTTGGTTTTTGAGTTCTTTGCCTGTGGTCATTGGCCGAGACTTCACGTAGATGAACTTTAATAGAGGGGAATGGATACACAAGATCCATATCATGGAACTAATTTGGATTGACTCGTAGTTGATGGATATGTTTGATTTTTAGGGTGCTTTTACCTTGTTTCTCAGCTCAGTAGAAATGGTATTGACTTGCTTACCGAGAGAGCCAAACATATGTAAAGAAAAGCCTAAGTGTTTGATTTGTGTGTGGTTAGTTTGTTTGAAGAACAAATTGGCAAAGTGGTCGAAGTAGTAGAAGGTATTGCTTGTCATAGATTGGAGTTTGTAGTGTTCTGAAGTTCGAATTTTCAAAGTTGAGTTTTTTGTGGTTGTAGCATTGCTTTGGTAATCCTTTACATAAAGCCTACTATTGGGGTTTGATTAATTTTAAAAAGGATTGGTTGTTTTCTCGAGTATGAGACTGTATTTCTGCTGGATTGGTTGTTTCCTTGAGTATGATACTGTATTTCTTTAGAGCCTACTATTGGGGTTTGATTACATTTTTTTAAAAAAGCCGTTCTAATCACGAGACATTTTCTGTTTGTGGTTTTGACATGTAGAGTTGTGATTGCAAATCTTGAAACATTATAGAGCATGATGGATGTTGTCAATAACATAGCTGTTGCTGGAAATGGGTTGGGTTTTGGAAATGGAGTTCACCAACTTCCAGAAGCTGTTGCTGGCATGCCAAATGGGAGGCCTCATGCAAGTTCCAGTAATGAAGAACTAGAGAGGAGTTTCCAGAGCACTGTTGTATTGACTGATAGTGAAACAGTTGGATCTTCTGTCCAAGAGGTCAGTAATGAAACTACGATAACTGTAGAAAGCAATGCTGGTGTCAGTTCCGAGGTGAGGGAGTTTATTCTGGTTGTTTAACTTACGCGGGACAGTTTGAACACCCCAGTTAGGTAACCGCTTATTTACTTGCAGGAACATGAAGCAAAAGAATCTGATGAGGTGACGAACAGTAAAGAGCAAAAGACTCCAGGAAGGGCAAGGAATACTAAGAATTCAAGCCCCAAAAATGGTGCAACCAAGAAAAGTAAAGATGGAAAAGATGCATCAAATGGTACCCCTGCCTCCAAATCGCGTCCTAAACAGCCATCTTCCGTTGATGCAAAGGGTAAATCATTCAGTGACAAGAAAACTGCTGAGTACTATTCAAAACCTGCATTGGCTCATCTAAATGTTAATCGTGCTAAGGTAAATGTCTTAGGTCTACTTTATGATGTACACAGTTACAGCCTACAGTCCAGGGTAATAGCAATCTGAATTTCAATATTGCGGCTTCATATGCTTCTGTTTATTGTTATCAATGTCATTATTTCTTTTCTGCTGTCTTCTAGCAGCAACCTGGTCATGCTGAAGTAGCATCAGCTTCTCCACGTGCTGCACAGTCTGAAGGCCTTAAGTATGTTCAATTGCTCTTGTAGTTTCTTACCTGTTGCATGGAGTCCTATCATAGTTGTACTGAGAGTGTTCTCGAACATGACAAACAATCACCGATAACTTTTCCCTGTGGTTTGTGAACTATAATTTCGTTATTGCAGGGAAAAAACAAAACCGATGCCTTTGAAGAAAGTGGCCCCTAATAAAGCTGATGGAAGTGCAGAATCATCTTCGTATCCTAACTTCGTTAATCTTTTTTTTCTTCACTCCTTTGATATGGACTTCTTATTTTTATTAGCATAATAAAAATCTTTTAGTTTATCCTTGATCACTTCATAGCAGTCCTACTGCTGCATCAGATGCCAAACCTCGCAAATTAGGTACTCTTCCAACCTACAATATCAGTTTCAAGTGTGATGAAAGAGCTGAGAAAAGGAAAGAGGTTAGCCCTCTCCTTGAATCACTGAAGCTTATATTATATGCTTGATTGTCTTGCACTCTGAAGTCAACTTAAGAATATTTCTATTGTGGTATTTGGACAGTTTTACTCCAAGCTTGAAGAAAAAATCCATGCAAAGGAAGTTGAGAAGAGTAATATGCAAGCCAAGACTAAGGTGTTGCGACTCTTCTGTTTCTGGATCTTCTTGGTGTAGAACATTTCTTGTTGTATGGCTATCTTGTAGAATTCCTATTTATTTTCTTTCAATTTTCTAACAGGAAACTCAGGAAGCTGAGATCAAAATGTTAAGGAAGAGCTTAAAATTCAAAGCAACACCCATGCCAAGCTTTTATCAGGAACCTGCGCCCCCTAAGGTGGAATTGAAGAAGGTAATTTTTTCTTGTGCTGTATGTTGCGATGCCTCAAATACCATCTTGTATAGTATGAAATGCCTTTTGCTGTTCTTAGACGTAGTATGTTGAATATTTAGAGGTACTTTGGCTCAAAATTATTTTGTTATTGTTCCTTTTAGCTCCAAATGGTTGATATTTTTGATTTGTCTAATAAATTTTTTGATATTTTCATTTGCTTTATCCTGAAAACGTGTTATCATACATATTTCTAATATTAATATAATTGGTGTCAGGTAATATGGACCTCTGCTTAACTTTTGTTTTTTGTGAAGCTCTAAAATATAGTAACCGAGTTTCAAATGCTTTCAACTTGTCATTTAAACTGCTTGCTCTGTCAAAATGTGATGAACTACGGAGAAAGAAATTGCAGTACTACTGAGCTCTGAAAAGAAACCCTTAGCTATCAATTGTTAAACTGGATATAGAGCTTGGTAGAGTTGGGAGGTTCAGTTTCTTGACTTTTAGACCACAATTGGCGCATTTCCTTTGATCCATTTATGTGATTGCAGTACTACTGAGCTCCTAAGAAAAGCCTTAGCTATCAATGGTTAAACTGGATATAGCTTTGGTTGGATTTGGGAGTTCAGTGTCTTGAACTTTAGTCGACAAATGGCACATTCCCCTTGATACATTTATGCGACATCATGTGCTTAGCATGATAGGGAAAACAGAAGTGCATAATAAACTTGTCTCTAGTTGAAGTTCCAGCATTATATGTGTATCTCTACTTTTTGATGCATAATTGATGATCTCTGATAAAAAAATTGATAAGTATAAAATCGGAAGATACAGGAAGTCAGGTCAACCTTTTTCTTTTTTCCTGATAAGTATCAGACGGGGTCAACTTTATTACCTGTTTTCTTTAAAAGGTAAATATGTGCATTTGCACTGTATGTAAGTTAAATTGTGGAAAAGTTCGTATTGGAATCATTGCTCTCTCATTAGTGTGCCATCTGAACATTGTAAAGTTGTTATGACTCTTATTTGTTAGTGATACTGTTGGACGGTTGGACCTGATAGTTCTTTAGCACTGAAGAGCTACCTTTTGCTGACACAGATGGAACCTTTGTTTTAAGTGCTAGTTTGCAAACAGTTGGGTCAAGGCTGCTAAGGTCTGGTTTGATAAGAGGGATGATGTACATATTCTAATTGCTAGTTTGCTGGCTTAGCTGGGTCAAAGGCCACCAATATTGCACCAACACACTCAATGATCCTTTCTTTTCACACATCGTGATACCCTTCATGGATGATACCTTCAAGAACACTCATTGTCCAAGCATGAAATCAAACTCTTTATTTCTTTTGTCAGCACACGGCTTTTACCCACTTTCAGCTGTTTTATTCTTTTCCTAATGAGCTGAACCTTATCTAAGGAGTCATGCACCAGATCTGGACCCAAGAGCCTCCTCTCCATTGGCCCAAATCAACAATGAGAGATCTACAACGCATCCCGCACAGTGCCTCATAAGGTGCCATCTGAATACTGAACTAGTGACTCTTAATGTAAGCAAACTCAGTGAGTGAAAATGTTTGTTCAGTGGTTAAGCAAACTCAGCGAGGGAAATGTGAAGAGCAAACATATGGTTCTTGACAGTTCATCGTAGACTAGATTGCCTATCTTCTTCTTTCTTTCCAAATCCAAATACAATGGGATGGGCATCTTTCTCTTTCTGCTACTATGCCTCCTGTTTACTGTTTAGTTCAGTTACTTTTTTTCTTTTTTCTTGCAAACAAGAAGGGGAAAAATAGGCGATTCGAATCCCCCTTCTTCTGATTTCCTCTTGTCTGCTTTCTTGCTCATGCCAATGCCTAACAAAACTGTTAAGAAATCTGCATGGGATTCTGTACCAAGAACATCGGCTTCTCATGTCGATCTTCCGTTCGGCCAATTGGACAGCGTCATCTTCGTTTAGTTTACTATTCAACGTCCCCCAACCCCCGCGAAAGAGCAACCAGCGAAAGAAGGAACGAAGTAACTCGACCAACAGGAGAGGAACGAAGAACTTATATTCCTAATTCAGTAAATCTTAGACTAGGTAAAATTTCTCTGAGTAAATCTTAGACTAGATCATTACTTATGTTATCTTGAAAGCACTCCCGTTTGTGCTTATAAACACTACAAGATGTCCTTTAATTACCATAACAACCATAAATTGGAGTGCCTCCATCTACTCTGTTTAAGATCAGGAAATGCTGAGGGGTTAGCTAGGCAAGCTATGGTCAAAACTAGCTTTCTAAAGTAGGTGGTATGAGAAGATTTAGGAGTTCCCTTCACTATTCAGTTGGCAAAGAAATGGATTTCGGAAACTAAATAGTATGCGCAAATGCCCTTACCAATGTCAGTATGTCAAGATAAATAAAGGATCTATGTAACACAGAAAGGGATAATTACATGACATATGATTCTGGTAAGAATTGATTGTAATGACATTTATATTTCTTAGTATTATGTTTTTGAGTAGATTGGCAGCACCTTATTGGTTACTTCATTAGAAGCTCTATTAGTCTGAGTATACATGAAAGATCAGAAAATTCAACTGCAGGGATCTTAATGTGATGATATTAAAAGATCGTTGTAACCTCTGAAAAGAAGTTATTTTGCTTTTCAGCTGTCAGATTACCCAATTTAACTAAAAGAAGCAATATCCCAAGCAGGATTCTAGTTTTGCACATCACGAAGATGTAGTATGTATTCATAAGATTGATTCGGACAATAAGCACCCAAGGATGTGGCCTAGTGGTCAATAAAGTGGGTGAAAACCATGAGGTCTCAGGTTGAAACCTCAGCAGAGACAAAAAAAAAAACACTAGGCGATTTCTTCCCATCTGTCTTAGCATAGGTGGACAGAGTTACCTGGTACCTGTTGCACAATAGTCATTGCTGTGACACTCTCAAGTAACCATCAAGTTTTCTAGACTTGTCTATCTTAACCTGAATTTGCTGCCTTGCCTTTGCTGGTCATGCTAGATGCTGGTTGTTCATGGCTTACTACAATATGGACATGTCATGCTTTTATCTGAAGAAATTTTCTAATATTTACTTTCTTATTTTCTAACTAGTTTTGTATATGTACAGCTGAAGCCCCTCCTAAAGTAATTTATTCTTCCTGTTTATTTTGAAATCTACAAGTTATCCCCGTGTTTAACCAACACCTTATGTTGCTATCTCGTGATGTTAGATTCCACCAACAAGAGCTAAATCCCCCAAACTTGGGAGGAGAAAGAGCTCTCCCACCAAAGACGGAAGCAATGAGAATATCGTGCGCCCTGGTAGGTTAAGCTTGGATGAAAATGCATCTCAAAATAACCCCATCAAAGGGCATTCTCCTCTCAATGTTAAGAAGCCTCAAAGGAAGTCACTTCCAAAGCTGCCATCTGAGAAAACGAACTTATCCAATGAAACAAGAAAACCTTCCATTCGCAAGTCTAGCGTATCCAAGGAATCAACAACTGAAGCTGCATCTCTGCCGAATGCTTTACCCAAGGAAACGAGTGGAGTTTCTTCTCAACTAAACAACCAACACGAGCAAACTACTGAACTTGACGCAGATGGTCAAGAGCGAGAGGTTGTATCAGCTGTTGAACCGAACCAGACGGAGACTGGTGTTGAAGCTCGAATAGAGACTAATCTGGTGCGCGAAAGCGTTACAATCGAGCACTAGAAGCAACCCACTGAAGTTGAATATATACTCATGGAGCAATCTTCATTCGCTCTTTGCCTAAAGTATTGCAAAGGTATGAATAAGATTTGGTTTATTTGAGAAATGAATGCACTTGATATTGTACTAGGCAAACATTCACCATTTTGTCTATAGTCAGCAGCAAGGTTGAATTTCTAGTGTTGTTATCTTCTCTCAAGATTGCTGAGTGTGGTCATCAGAAATGCAGGCTGCTTGCCTCTGTTATCCAAATCCTAAGAATTTTGTCTTTTCTACTAGTGGAATATCCAAGTACTCTTTGTAGTTGCAGAAAACTTGGGACAGTTTGGGCATGTACTGCTCTGTTGAACCAAATGGTTGTTTGTTTGTTTATTGAGTTGTATTTATAAATTACATATACATTACATGATGCTCTACATTTATTTAGGTATTCGAATTGTGCGTCACTAAATCCCTCATTATGTTTTTGTTCAAAAATACCCTTCAATTATCCAAATAGATTAAAAATATCCTTTTTTCTGATGATTGTTTCAAAATTCACAACGGGGGGAAAAGCCAATTTTATCTTTGCATTATTTAAAATGGGGCAATTTTTATCTTTGTTTTTTAAATTTATTTTTTTGGGGGTAGGGAGAGAGTGGTTGAATGTGAAAAATATAATATGATAAGAAAATCAGTATAAACATTTATCATTTAAAAAATAAAAAAAAGGGATGTAACTTTTTTTTCTTTTGGTTTTGTGCATATTAGATATGACTTACTATTTCTAAACATGATATCATGTATTTTTTTCTTACTAAAACTTTAAGAATGATATGATAAAAAAAATCAATTTCAATTATACATTGATACACTTTATTACTTATTTTAATTTTAAGTTATCCCAAATTTTAGTCAAGGGTTAGTATAATAGTTTTGAAAAGAAACAATAGAATAAATATTTAGTTGAAAAATTAATATTTGTAATTAAATTTTATATCTCGTAAAAGTGGACATTTTATTATAAAAATTGCCATTTAAAATAGTAAAATTAATCTCATGATCTCTAAAATAAATTTTTATTCAAATCTTTAAAATTAATAGCACTTCTCCTGAACTTTAAATGAATAGCAAAATTATCCCATTTTGAATAGTGCAAGAGTATAATTGACTTTGTTCTCCTTGTCTTGAAACAACAGTTAGAGGAAGGGTATTTTTGACCGATTTGAATAATTGGAGGATATGTTTGAGGCAAAAATATAATGACAGGGGCATTTTTAATCCAAAAATATCATGAGGGATAAATTTGACCTATGTTTAATAGTTCAAGAGTGTTTTTAACCCTTTTCCTTAAAATGAATCATGTACTGTATTGGAGGTATTAATTCCTCATAAGTAGAATCATGTTTAATAGTTGATTAGGAGGTAAGTTATTCATGTATAAAATTAATACAGTGTTTGATTTACATTTTAGAAATCCGTATAACTAAATACATGTATAAGTTATGAGAGAATTTATATATCATTTTATGTATGATAGAAAATAAAATAATTAATACATAAATAATTAAATTTTACATAAAATAATATATAAATTTTCTCATAATTAATTCTCGTATAATTTTAACCAGCTATCCACTGACCTCTAATGTTTTACGTGTCATATAGCTTTAGCAATGTAAAATGAAAAAAGGGATTGCATTGGCACCATAAAAGTTATTTCTCTGAATATGAACCAGAGGGTGTAGCTTTATGGTTAATATACGGACCTGATTTTGAAGACTCAAATTTAAGATAAAAAGCACGTGAAATTTTTTGTTTATCTAACATTTTATTTTTATTTTTTGAGATTAGATTGGTGTTCAATCTACTTCTAAATAAATACTTTATTTTGTTTAGATTTTTTCTTCATGCAAGTTTATTAGTTGATCAAAAAAGCACCGTACTAATAGTTTGTTTGGTCAAACTTCTCAAATTTACTTATTTTGACGAGTGTTTTTTTTAAACTGCTTATCAAAAAAGTATTTTTTGTGAAAAACAATTTGTGTTTGACCAATAAATTTAAAAAGTACTTTTGAGCAACAATTAGTGTTTGACCAAGCTTTTGAAAAGTGCTTCTAAGTGTATTTTTCGCAAAAGTGTTTTTCTAAATAAGTACTTTGGAGAGAAGCAACTTTTTTTTAGCTTCTGTGTGCTCCCTAAAAGTACTTATTTTCTCTCAAAAGTTTGGTTAAACACTTTTTTTTTTTTAAAAAAAAACACTTTTGACCTCCCAAAAACTTGGCCAAACATGCTATAAATATTACTTAGAAAGAGTTATTTATTATTTGTGTTATATATAAAAAAATCGCAATGTATATGTACATTATTATATTCGTATGAAATTTTTATGCAAAAATAATTAATTTTTTTACTCTTTAAAAATAAATATTATATTAAATAAAAATATTATTAGATTATTATCTTAATATTTAAGATATTGAAATTAACTAAATTATTTTTAATTGAATGTTTGCTTATTTTTGAATTACCATGTAAAAAATTTTAAAATCAATTAAAATTCTTGATATAAATTTTTTCTCTCTTTGAACTATATAATATAATTATAATATCTTTTTTAATATAAGGAGTTTATAAATCAACAAAAAAATTGTTACATTTTATGCTATTTTTTTTATTAAGTAACTATTACAAACATATTAACCTAAAAATCATCTAAATTCAGTGAATATAGCCTAAAAACATAAATACATTGAATATAATTTCTTCTGAAAATGAAAGGCTCAAAATAAGAAGAAATACGAAGAGAACACACTAATCTACACAACAGTATTTTGTTTTCAATATAATGATTAAACATCAACACAGATTTTCTCTTTCAAGTTTAACGAAGCGTTGAGAATTAGATTTTTTAATATTTAGCACTTTAAAATAAATTATTATTTTTAGTTGAACTATATAATATAACTGCAGTTGCTTTCATGAATTTGTTTTTTATCAGGCCAATTTAAAGTAAAATGCACTCACCATATTATTAAAAAACTTGAATCATTAAAATATTTGTATGATAATATAGAAATAATGCAAGATGATTTTCACGACGATAATATACATACAAAACAATAATGGATCAACGTGTCTCCAAACATATAAAAATAAATAAAATAGTGTTGAAAATTTTCCTTCTCGTAGTTTTTAATGATTGAATCTGTACAATTAACCCCTATGTATACAAGTAAATAAGAGAAAAAGAATATTACATAGCTAATAAAAAAGAAAAGAAATCCTATAATAAAAGAAAAAAATTATATGTGTAAAGGAAAAGAATCCTACAATAAAAGGAAAAGAATTATATGTATAAAAGAAAGAAATCCTATAACAAAATTAAAAAAAAAAAATTCATGTGTAAAGGAATAGATTCATATAATAAAGGAAAGAAATTATATGCGTAAATTGGTTTTCCAATGCCCCTCCTTAAGTTGGTAGGGTGGAAGAGACACCAATTGGTTTTTCAATGCACAGGTCCCGTCAGTGATTTGATAAAAATATCAACCAATTGGGAAGATGTTAACGGACGGAGTGATAGTCAATCTCGACGTGCTTCTTCCGTTCATGAAAAATTGGATTATTGGTGATATGAATTGCAGCAAGGCTCTCAGAGTGAAGAGGTACTAGCAAGGATATCGACACTCTGAGATCGTTAAAAAGACGAACTAGCTTAGTAAGCTAAGCTACGACCCTCCTCATAGATTGGTACTCAGCTTCAACAGAGATAAGAGAAATGACGTTTGCTTTTTATATTTTCATGAAATAGGAGAAGATCCAAACGAAATATAAAATCCACTTACCGATCTTCGTGAATCTGGACAGGTACCTCAGTTAGAGTCACAAAATGCCATCAAATTGAAAGAATCAGAAATAAATATAAACAAACCACGTCCCGGATCTTTGAGCAAATAACGAAGAACCCTTAGTGCAGATGTAAGACGATATTCACGTGGATCCTGCATAAATTAACTCAGATGTTGCACTGTATACGACAGATCAGGACTTGTATGTGTAAGATAATTAAGCTTTCCCAATAAATGTCTGCATAAAGTAGGATCTTTGATAGGAATGCCTTGATTAGTCGGTAATTTGACAGATCCAAAGGTGAAGAAACAGGAGATAAATGTAGAGAATCAAATTCCTTCAATAAGTCTAATGTGAATTCCTTTGGGAAATAACCATTCCAGTAAATTCTCTGATAATCTTCATGCCAAGGAAAAAATGCAACTAGATCCTTAATTTTCAATTCATTGTCTAAGAAGAATTTTAAAGCCTGTAATTCACCTTCATCATTACCTGTTAATAACATGTCATCCACGTATACTATCACAATAGAGATAGAGTCGGTAGACTTCTTAAAGAAAAGAGAATAATCATTAAGAGAATGACTGAATCCTTTAAAATTGAGAGCAGAAGTGAGTCTAGCTTACCATTGTCTGGATGCTTGTTTAATCCATAAATGAATTTTTTGAGCAAACAGACATGGTTAGGAGAAGGTGGTGGGAGGAAATTTCATATAAACTTCTTCATTTAAATCACCATGAAGAAAAACATTATTAACATCTAACTGAAAGATACCCCATTCATTTTTGAGTGCAATAGCTGGTATACATCTGATTGTAATCATGTTGACTACTGAGAAAAAAGTTTCATTATAATCAACTCATTCTCTTTGCACATCACCTCCTATTACGAACCTAGCCTTGAGTCTCTCAATGCTTCCATTAGAGTGCTGCTTCACCTTATAAACCCATTTAGATGGTAATGCTTTATTTCCAGTTGGCAGCACAACAACATCCCATATGTTATTGAGGTTTAAAGCTGCAAGTTCTTTATCCATGGCTTCTTACCAACCGGGATGGTGTGCTGCCTGAATATAGTTAACAGGTTCCTGTATACTAGTAAAAAAATTGAGCATGACTTAATTGTTAGAAAATAATTCACTAAAAGATAAGAAATTAGGAGTAACAAGACTTAGAAAACATGTAAAAGTCACATCTGTAAGGTGAAGAGCACTACAAATGTCAAATAATCAGGTTTCTTATGATTCCTGAAAGATTTTCTAAGTATAGTTTGAACAATAGGTAATGAAGAAGAAGTGCTAGCAGGTATATCAGAAGTGGAAGGAATAGGTGAAGTATCACTGGAAGTAGATGAAGATTGAGGCAGGATAGTAGGCATAGAAGCATTATTAGAAATAGGCACATAATCAAAAGGAGAATCTGATGAAGGAAAAGAAAATTTTGATAGATCAGAAGAAGCAGATGTAGTAGAAGGGAAGAAAGTAGGATGTAAAACATATTGTGAAAGAAAAGGAAAGTATTTTTCATGAAAAATCACATCCCTAGAAACTGAAATTTTCTTGATTTGTAGATCCAAGACCTTATAACCTTTTTTTTGGTAAGGATATCCCATAAACGCACAAGGTGAGAAGTTTTAGGATCAGATTTAGTTCTATTTAAAGGAAGAGTAAAAACAAAACACAAACATCTAAAACACTTTAAATGAGTATAAGATGGTTTAACTTTGAACAGAATTTCAAAGGGGGCCTTGAAATTCAATATATTGGAAGGAAATCTATTTATGAAGTAAGTAGCAGTTAATAAACATTCTCCCCAATAGCCAATAGAAAGATGAGATTGATACAGTGCCGGGGTAATAAGAAGGGTGAATGTAGAAACCATGTGATGAATCCACTGCATTAGTTGCAGGAATTACACCATTCTTTTCCGGAGTATTAGCTTGAACATTGTTAATAACAGACATTTCAGAAAGTTAAGAAAAAGGAGACTAGAAAGAAAAAATTCAACACTGCTTTTATATCATGAATAATAAATAAAACAGTGTAGAAAATTTTTCTACACTGACCCCTATTTATACAAGGAAATAGGAGAAAAAGAATATTACATAACTAATAAAAAAGAAAAAAATCTTATAATAAAAGGAAAAGAATTATATGTGTAAAGAAAAAAAATTATATGTATAAAGGAAAAAAATTCTATAATAATAATAATAAAAATAAAAATAATTAATTATATGTATACAAGAAAAGAAACTTATAATAAAAAGAAAAAAATTTATATGCGTAAATTGATTTTCCGACAAAACATGTATTGATCTTCAAAATCAATTTTAGCCTCTAGAATTACTGAAAAATGCCCTTCAAAATTCATTTGAAAATATTTTTCAATATATTTGTAATTCACAGTTTTAATAAATAAAGCATAGAAGAACACACTTGTTTCTATTTAAAAGAATATATAATGTTATCTATATTTTACGGTCAATTGCTATGTATATACTTCATTTTTTTACATTGACACAATACATACATATAATGGACGTACATTAAAATTAATATGATAAATAACGAGAAAAGAATTAAAATTATTTTTTTATCTTTGAGTTAAGAATCAAAGTAATTCTTTGTCTTTTAACCGAAGCATTCATGTTTCATGAATTGGTACACTCTTCCAAACATCTATCTATTTTTTAAGGGGATTTTTTTTGCATGTGATAAAGTTACCAAACACTCATCTGCTTTCACCATTGCTAACCAGATATTCCCTTTCATCTTCTCCATCAAATAATATCCATCGTTAATTTCATAACTCTGACTCCCCTATTAGACGAATAGAACCAAAATAAAGAGACTGATAACTGGAGAAGTAAGACTCATTCAGTTGCATCTGTTGTTTTTGAAGAATATCTGCTTTTTCCCCAGTTGAATTTAATTGGGAGGGTACTACACATATTGGTGTCTTAGCCATCTGTAGGCAAGTTTCTTGCACACAAGATGCTCGATCAATTATCCAAGTGATCATTTGGCCTCATAATCCATTATGCTTGCCCCGATTATGACACATACATGCTAAAAGTATTAGTAAGCTCGAAGAACATGGAAGCACGCAAGATCTAGAGAAGCCTAGAATTTGAAGAGAAAAAAGATTAGGACGAATTCAAGGTTCTATCTTGCGGAAGTTTATCAAATGTCCTTTCAAAATTCAATAACATGTTGCTGTCGTAGTATAGGAAAATGTATCTTTTCATTTTGCCATATAATGGATTCTGGTATGAATGAACATGTAATGTATGTTTGGTTTTAATTTATTGAGAAGTTAGCTTTAAAGTTTTAATATTATACGTGGCGATGGTGCAAATATGTAATACATTCTAAAGATGAAGTACCATACATTGAGCAATATAATCTAAAGATGAAATATACATATCTTCATTACGATATAAACAGGACTAAAGTTAGTTCGAACAAAATATACTTCGTGCTAAGTATTTCAATTCACAAAAACTCAAGTCTCTCGAATCCCCGAAAAGGAATTGTCACATTCACCTAAACCAAAAGAATCAAAATTACATTAGATTTGCACTAGAAGAACACTAGAATTGCAGCAAAATTACACCAAAACAACACCAGAAATGCATCAAATAGCACCAAAGCAGCATCGGAATTGCACCAAAATAACTGCACTAGGCGCACACTAAAACTTCACTAGAATTTCACTAAAACAACAAAAAAAAAACACCAAAAATTGCAGCAGAAAAGCATCAAAATAGCATCGAAATTACACCAAAACAGCAATACCATATTCTCTCTAAAACAACGCCAAAAACAGCAGCAAAAGCCCGAAACTGCACTAATATTGCAGCAAAAAAGCATCAAAATAGCACCGAAATTACACCAAAATAGCAGCACCAGATTCGCTCTAAAATAGCACAAGAATGCATTAAAATTGCACCAGAAAAGCACCAAAATAGACCCTAAAATTGCATCAAAACAGCACCACCAGATTTGTGCCAAAAACAGCAGTAGATTGCACCAAAAATAGGAGCAGAAAAGCACTAAAACTGCACTCAAATGCACCAAAATAGACCCCGAAATTGCACCAACACAGCAGCACCAGATCCGCGCCAAAAACAGCAGCAGAATGCACCAAAAATAGCAGCAGAAAAGCACAAAAATTGAACTAAATTGCACCAAAATAGCAACACCAGATTCGCATTAAAACAGCATTAGAATTGCATCAAAAGCAGCACCAGATTTCCACAAAAGCTACCCAAAAAAAAAAAAGAAACTGAAAAACAATAGCATTTAAACTTGAAAAGCAGATGGTGATCTATTCTTTTTACCAAAAAAACTGTTTTATTTTTAAAATATAACTCCAGTTTGTTGGATTTGTGTGAATTTTTCCAATAAGGATTCATTTCTTCTTCTTGTCCTACTTCTCCCTGTATCTTATTTTCTAGTCGAACTTCCCATCTAACCTGAAAGCACAATACACATACTTTATGTTAGTTTAAGATATTAAATGATAAAAACAATTCAAATATGATGTTAAAGATATACAGGTAAGTTATGACGAGCTAAAAAAGTAATCTTAGACTACACATTCTTATATATATTTGCAAGTCCTTTTGTTGTGACCAGGCTTGCGACAAATACTACAATCTAGAATCCATTTGCGACAAATACTCCTGCTTTATCAATTTCTTTTTTTTCTGTTCTTCTGCTTTCTTCCTCTCTTAGTATTTGTCAAACTCTTTGGAGGCAATGAAGGAGGTTTATTAGATTTTGGTCACATTTATGGGCCATTCATCGAAAAATTTGAATTTTCATATATTTTTCGATACGTTTCTACCTTGTAGTAATCATGAACATAATCAAGAGTGTTTTCCCGATTAGCCTAAATGGATGCAATTGCATGCTTGCAAGGGATTCCAGTGAGACTCCATCTTCTACGACTACATATTCTCTTCTCCAAGTCCACTGTCCAATTATCCACAATACTAGCTCCAATAATTTCAAAGTTCCATCAATTTAACATTCTAGGAATATATTCTACAGCCGCTTTCTGATTTTTAAGCAATATATCTTTAATCTTGGGACAAATGTCACCTAAATTTTATTATTGTGCTTTCTCCCTGTTAGCTAGCATTCTACCAATGAGCAGATATCTTAATTTCTCCGTAAGTATTAAAATTGGCTTGTCTTTAGCATCAAGTATCATGCTATTATATACTTCACACACATTATTCAATAACATATCAGATTTAGCATCTGAAGAGAAATAAGACTTTGTCCATTGACTAGGTTCTTTTTCATTACGCCAAGCAGCAGCATTTGGATCTAACTCAAACATATAATTCATGCATTTATTAAATTATTGCACAGTAGCAGCCTTTGCGGCAGCCTAGACTGCCTTTTTAATGAGAAGGTACCAAAACCTGCCTTTTTGAAGTTGTTATGAAGGTGTCTCACACAAAATCTATGACTAACATATGGTAAAATATCATTTAAAGCTTCAATAAGAACTTTTTGTTTGTTGGGACATAAAGGTCCAACAAGCCTCATCATCATGTATATCTAAATCATCAGCCAAATAAATTAAGAACCAAGTCCGTGTCTCTTTGTTTTCTTTCTCAACAGTGGCATAGGATATGGAAAATATATTATTGTTACCATCAATTCCAACTGCAGATAACGATTGGGATTCGTACATTGGACCCTTCAATCAACAACCATCCATGCTTATTATTTTTTTACAACCAGCCGTTAAGCCAATTTGCAAGCATCAAAACAAATATATATTCTCTGAAATCTATATGGCTTGCCAGGAACCTCATTATTAGTGAACTTCACACAAATAGTGCTTTCCAGATTTGTCCTATCCATGAATTGATCTTTGATATCACCATCGAGAATTGCAATAGCCTTCATCTTTGCTCTTTTAACTTGTGATGAAGTCACTTTAGCCTTTAGATCAACACTTATTCTATCTCTCAAATCAGCCAAGTTGCCATTCCTGTTTGATCCAATTTCTTTTAGGTATTTTCTCTCGATAAAGGAGGATGTGATTGTCCTATTTTCATAATGCCACTCTTTGCAAGTATGGGTAGGATCATATGTTTTAATCTGAAAAGATTTGCCCCATTGCATTTTGGATGCCATAATTTTCCATTTACACTCTTCATGTATACACTTTGCCCTGATTCTTTCTTTGTCATTCTTGTTTCACTTGATATACTTTCCTTTTTTTTTAATCTCATGTGTTGCTACAACATCTTTAAACTCTCGTTTGCTTCCAAAAGTCAACTCTAGAGCTAATATTGGATTATCTCCATCAATGTTTGGATTTTGGATTGAATTGAGGATACTTATAGCTCAGAGTTTCAGAATCACTAAGCAAACTCCTTGTGTTAGTAGAATCACAACAATTAGAATCCCCCTCTACAGTTGTCAAATTTCTCTTTGCTTCAACACTAAGAAGCCCACTTTCACCCATAATACTTTGATTTGCCTTTTCATGGTTATTGACTAATTCGTCATCAGATAAATCAGCCTCCAAGTCACTAAAATCTTCAGCAGATGAATTTTCATGTGTATATTATTCTTTATCATTATCTTCACTAGTTGTTTGGCTTGACGCATCCCTATTGTCCATTTTAAAATAAGAGTCCAAGTGTTTTGGATATTTTTGCTAATGGCAGAGGCTTTAAAATCAGTAGAAATTAATCTCCATCTTTTACCAGATTTTTTGCACTTATGCCAAAAAGTTATTGAATCAGATGCATATCCACAAATCTTGACATCTTTTTGAATTCTTGAAGATTCAATATGTCCATATTAATGTAATCAATATAGTCTATGCTGCCATTGATATAATGCTTGTCCAGAATACGTTTCATGACACCCCCATGATATATTTTCATGCTAATAAATGAATTCTCGAGTATCAGGTTTGAAATTAAAAAATAAATAAGTATATATCACATAAAGTATTTATTTAACAAAAATATAGAATATATTAACACAATGAAAAATGCTTCGGCCAATAATCAAATACAATATTGATGTAGCCAAATGCAAAAATTTAATGCTCAGAATCATATAAATTATTCAGAAAGTGGTGCATCGAATAAAAAAAATTTAACAATTCAATTTTAAGTTTTTTAAAAATAATATTCAATAAAATTGAATAGGTGAAATTAATATAACTCAGATGTAAGTAAGAATGTTTTGAAGTACTTGTATTAAAACTAGATATTCTGAACATATACATTTGGCACAAGCTAAATGATCTAATAAATAATAAGTGCAACTTGAAAATATAGTAAAAACGTGCGGCATCAAGACATATTTGATAACGCACAATTGTACATATTAAAACACAAAGGTTTCTAGTCTAAGACACTTGTTCAAGCAAGGTCATGTTCTTAAACTTAGAAGGTTTAGAAATTAGTATTGAATGAATCTCATATGGAGTTGAACACAAATTCAAGAGTCAATGAGATGATTATCTAAATTTAGGTAACCTGAAGGAAGTTTCTCAAGAAAATTAATGTAATCACATAAATGAAATTTTTTTTGTTTGAATCTCGTTCTAGGTTGTCACTCTCATTTTTCCTCTACTTTTTCTTCTGTCGCTCTTCTTCTCTAATAAATATTAGATACTCTGTGTGTGTATGTACGTACGTGTATATATATATATATATATATATATGTTCCATATGTAAGAAATAAGTAAATTCTCAAAAACAATAACAATGATCAAAGAAGAAAAAAAAATTTCACCATAAGTAGGAGATGATTCTTTGTCATTGTTGTGCCTCGACAATATAGTTGCTTCCTAAAATCGATCAAGATTAAGTTTCTAATGAAATTCAGCATTAGATTTTGATTATAGGATTTGCTAGAGAAAAATCAAAAATCTAATTTGATAAGGAATATAAAGAGACAAGGAAAACTGAGTTTTGGAGGAAATCTTTATCACGTGCAAAGAAAAGCCCCAATAAGAAATAGACAAATGCTTGAAAAAATCCTAAAAAGTTGTACCATTTTAAAAAACAAGGATTACGAGAACAATTTTGAACCTTCTCGATAAATAACCTTTTATAATAGGTTAAATCATTTCAATACTGTAAAATTAACTATCCGTGAACAAATGGCTAGAGTAACTACGCTTTTGTAGGATTAATGAATGTGTATCAAACTCAGTAGCTACTCTCTTGTACGATGAGATCAGATTATTATCAGCAACTACTAGAGGGAGGAAGTAGGGGGGGTGGGGGGATCGATTTTCTTTAATGAATAAATCTGATCGCAGCACTGAACAGTCCCAAGGTAAAAACAAAGCTCCCTACATAAAGCAACCTGGCTAGTACAGCGGTGAAGTTTTACATAATGGGAATATCTGCAGATGGATGATGCATACTTCCAGAAATAATAATCAGAACTTCTTTTTGTTATTTTCCATTGATATTTCATAATAAAAAGATGCAAACACATAAGTGGCAAACTTACACGGGACAGTACATAACAAGAGGCCTGCAAAACTAGAGCTTGGTGAAAAAAAAGACAACCCAATGGGTTGCAATTGCCAAAGCCCACGAACGCAAGGCACTAAACCACAGCACTGCCAGAAGCAAGCAAATCTAAAAGATGATTCAAGAGTCGGACTCGGACATGACCAAACCATCACAATCAAAACACTAACATCATGAAAGACTGGTAAAAACTTAACGAGACTATTTGCGAAAAGAAAAGCTTCTATTGTTGCACGATTTGCTAATCGATGCAACGCTAGAAGCTAAAAACTACTGGCAAAAGGAGCTAGGACCATACACTGGTGAGTATCTCCATCCAAAAACCCTGACATTTGTATTCTCAGAGAAGTAAGGCTGGAAGAGTAGGACTTCCCATTAGAAGGGAGCCAAAATCCTGATAACAGCTTCATTTTAGAAGCTGCAAAAAAAGAACCAGCTATAATCTTCACTGGAAAAAGTATCCGGGATACTGGAACAGAAGAAGACCCACGATTCTGGACCCAAAAACAGCATGTTGCAGCTACCAGAAGAGAACTTCACTAGACCACCATAATATTAACAGCCACCAACTTGTAAACTACATAGTTTTTCAGTCACAACCTGCTTAGGAAAGGATATCACAGCTCCAGAGCTGCTCTACAAGCACGTCAACAGTAGTAGAGCTGATACCGCAGCAGTGCTGTATGTTCAAGCCCTGAAGGTTCTGACCCAACTCGTGCAAGAAGGGTAGGCTTTTGTCCGACACCAAAGGGCAACCGGACAGTGAGAGGATCTGCAAACTGAGCTGTACAGCACTGGCCAAAGTTGCAATCCCTGAATCGGTGATTCCACACTTGGAAACATCGAGTTCATTAAGCAACCAGCAAGAGTTTGAAATTTCTGCCAAGGTTGCATCGGTAACATGTCTGCAACCATCTATGATCAGAGACTCCAGAGTTGCCCCATGCAGCTCAGCTATGGCTGAAACTGATTTGTCCGTAACATTGATGCATCCGCGTAGATTCACGTCCACCAAACTAGCTACACGGCTCTGAACAAGAGGGATGAGCCCCTCATCAGTTATATCAAGAAGCCCACTCAACTCCAGATGAGTCAGTTTGTGACACAGTCTACCTACTACAGCAATGGTAGCATTGCCTACTCCAGGACAGTTGCGAATAGCCAAAGATTGCAGTGAGTTGCAAGGAGCCATCAAAGGACATCCATAGGTTAAGTCTCTCACACCAAAGCAGTTCACCAGGGAAAGAGCCTTCAGTTTCTTACCACAGTTCAAAAGTATACCAAAAAACCCAGCCTGGGTAATCCTGTGGCATTCCTCTAACTGAAGGTCCTCAAGTGAGACTGAAGCTTTGATAAAAGCAACCAATCCATTATCTGAAAGGGCAGCACATTTTTTGAGGCAAAATAGCTTCAGATTTGGGCAACCTTTACAAAGAACTTCAAGACCCAAATCACTGACTCCATTGCAAGCATTTATTGTAAGGGACTTCAGCTTCTGCAGACCCTGACCATTGCCCATGACCCAGAAACCCCTCTCATTTACGTTTTGAAGACCACCAAGAGCAAGATCGGTCACTGCGATTCCATAATGTCCAATAACAGCTAGAGAGATGTCGCTGATGTTTAGTGCCTGGAGCTTTACTTTTGTTAATACATGACCAGCTGAAGAAAAGAGACCTGCAATTCCTTTATCCCCAATCAGTGGACAGTTTTTGACTGCAACAAGTTTCAGATTGGGGCAGTATCGACCCACAGCTTGGAGAGACTCATTCCCAACGTTTGGACAAGAATCTATTGTCAAAGAGGTCAGATTAGGGCAGTTCTTTGCAATATCCAACAAAGACTTGTCAGTAATTGCCGGGCACTGGCAAAGATCAAGCTTCTCTAACAGAGGACACCCATGAGCAATCTCAGCTAAGCCTTCATCACCAACAGAAGACACATTCCACAAGGAAAGATCTCTGAGAGAAGGGCAACCTCGAGCAATAGCCTTGAGACCAGCATCAGTCACACCACGGCAAGGGTGATTTCCCCGAATAGATAGCTTTCCTAAACCACCATGGGTTGCAGTTCCAACAGCAATAGCAGCAAGTCTGACATCTGTGGCTTTCTTGCCGTCAAGGGACCTGGTAAGATATCCCTCTCCTTCAATATCTTGAGCTTCATCCTCAGCTACACCATTAGATCCCTCCTCAGCTTTTGAGGGCAGATTGGGCTTGGAGGCAAGTGTTTCATCCCTGCGGATGCTGCTTAAAAGCGTAAGCCAGCGCTTGGAAACACAAGCACAGGCACTTCTCTCTTGGCCACTGGGAAGACGTCTGAATACCTCAAAGAGGCATTCATCAGGGAGGACTTCAATAGAAGGCTGCTTCTTCTGCTCAAAACATTCAAAAGGGACAGTGACACAAATCCTCTTGCGAGAAGGAAAATATACATCCACATTTTGCCCAAAGGACAAACACAGAGAGGATTTTTTTGGATTTGGATATGAAGCTCCAGTAATGAAAGGGCCATTTCCTGGAAACCAGAAGATTAAAAACATCAGGCAAAGACCAGATAGAAATTACACAAACTTCTAGACAAGTTTAGCCTTTTCACATGCAAGTCTACTCAGATTCAGATTCAGATCCAGAACATACATACATGATAATTCCCAAGACAAACTTATCCCTTAGTTGTCAAGACATACCCATCATGTTTCCTCATCACCACCTTATATAAACTATCATTCGAATTGATATTTGCTCTCAACAAATATAGCCAGAAATATGTTCTTCCCGGACTAAACCATACAGATATCGCAAGAATAACATGTAAAAGGTCTGAATATTCTAATCCATCGACCAAACAGGTCTAGCTAGTCACGACTGCTATAGTTTTCCATTCAGAGACAAGTAATTTAGTTACAGAGAAATACACACATGTTAGCTGTGTTTTCAGTATTTACTGACTGATAAGTCTTCTTAAAGATAACGAGCAGTCTTTGATGATAGGCTTTAATAAAGTGACAAAGATCTAAAGAGAAACTAACAGAAGAAGTGATTAAAGTACAATCCTAAACCTCGATTTGAGAAAAGACGAAATTTCTCATCACCTACTCAATTATTCCCAGAAAAAAGCAAGCATCTTCACTTACACAATCAAAAACCAATTAGTGCAAAATCAAGAACCCCACAAGTTTAAAAGACATAGAAAAATAAAAATTGAGATAAAAATATGAAAGAATCAAGAACATACCACTATTATCAAAGACTTTCCACATGGGTACGGTTGAAAACCACTAGGGATGTAATATCTGAACCTTTCAAGCCCAAAAAACCCTCGATCGAGAGCAAAAACAGACAGATCAACCAAAAGAAAGACTATCAATAGAGCTTGAAACACTGAATGCATCAGAAAATTGGGAAGAAAGGGGTCATCTGAAAACCCTATTGAATAGGGCTAAAAAAAGGGGGTGGAGGAAGAAAGGTGAGTGGATGTGCTACAAAGGCATGTGCCTATTGAGTTGTTTGAGGGGTATATGTATTTTGTCAAGGTGGGGTCAAAGGTTCTCGAAGAAAAACTTTATATTTTTTTAGGTACAATTTGTGGCAAAAGACAGAAATTTTATTTAAAATATTTAAAATTTAATATATATTTATAAAATGTAATTTTTAATTTATATATTTAATATAATTTTTAATAAATATAATATAATTTTATTATACGTGGAGTCACTATGTGTATGATTGTGAGAGAGAGAGAAGGGGTTAGGAAAGAGAGAAGAAAAGGTGCATGTACAGATGCAATGAACCATAACTGGAGCATTGTAAGTAATGTTCAATGTTTCTTCCACGTATGTCAGCCTACTGTTCACATTTTCCAATGTTCACTTCATTCTACGTTTGAAATAGGGAAAAGGCATAAAATTCCTCCAAATTTATTTGCATAATTTAGTTTAACATTTTAATTTTATGAGTATTTATTTATTCTTTTATTTTAATTAAAAATAAATTAATAACTTCTTAATAAGTTTTGTGGCAATTTTTTTTTAAAAAAAAGCACGTGAAAAAATAAAAAATATTAAATATAATTTAAATTATTCATATGTCATCTTCTAATTGAATGATGTAATTAACTATATTTAGTTATATTTTTCTTTATTTTTTATTTTTACTTCAGATTTTTTTTTCCCTCTTTCTTCTTCTTCTTTCCTATGGTTCAGTTCTCTTTCTTGCTTGCTTCTTAATGTCACATCAAATTTCTCAATATCTTTTCATCATTCCCTTCTTCTTTTTTTGTTTCTTTAAAGATAAATTTGTTTGATGAGTTTAATATTGTAACATAATAAAATTTTAAAAAATTATTTTATAGGCAGATCATATATGGGTTTGGTTCACCGAAAAAATTATTTTTCGATACCATTTTTGTCGATGAAGTTGACCCATATATGTTTTCTTTTTGAAACACTGATAAAACACTTTTCTTTGATCTTTCTCCTTTCTTAATCGAAATTTAAGATCTAAAAGTTGAGATTGAAATTGTCGCACTCACCCCGGAAAAATCGAATTCCGGTGACTTTTCTTTCTTCAATGCGATTGTTTATCTCATCTATAAACTATCTTGTTGAGAAGCTCTTTCAATTATAAGCGAGATATGAGTGTGTATGTTGTAGATATGAAATTAAGCAAAGTTCTGTCATGAATGTATTGCCATGGATATGGAAAGAAAAAAAATAAGGAAAAAGAAGAAGAAAGGAAAAACTTAAAAAAGTATAAAATAAATGATGAAAAATAAAAATAATTTAAAAAATGGGATTATACATGTGTCAAACGCGTGTATAACCCTCATATTCATTAATGTGGCATTATTTTTAGAAGGGGGTATTAATTCATTTCTGATTAAAATAGGGGGGTAAATAAAGGCTCGTAAAGTTAAAGTGCGAAACTGAGTTATGCGGACAAGTTTAGGAGGAATTTTATGCCTTTTTCCTTTGAAATATGAAAAAAAGAATGTTTTTATGATTTACTAGTTATTATAACATCAGTTTAAAAATATATTTACCGTTCATTTAAATGATTCAAATATATTTTTTTATTAAAGTCTGTTCGAAAAGTTATTATATAATTAAAATTAATATAATTATTAAAATAGTATTTATATGATCTAATAGTGTTGAGGAAAATATCACCTAGAGTAAAAGAAGGATAGATTAGTCATTAGCTGATATAGTTAGTTAGTTAGCTTAGTCGGTCCTTTCTTTGAACTTTGTCAATGATCGAACTCCGCACCTTAAGAGAGTGCAAATGACAGGTTGAATGGTCTGGTTTCTCTTAGTAGCCCAAATCCACAAATGACTTTATGGATTTCTTTTCCGAGAAGCGAGAAGTATTGGAAAAAACCTCCTCTTATCAATAGAAGAGAAGCATATATCTGTCGACCCTACTTCACTTCCTTATAGTGTCTTCCTGATTCAATCAATAGCAGCTCCTTCTTTTCTGGCTAACATGGGAAAGGCAATCGATGTCTTTTTACCGAAATTTTTTGCGATCGTTTTTTCAACTATTTTAGCGATAGATCTTGGAAATGATTTGGTCTATTTCAAAGGAATGAAGGAAGGAGTCGACGTTTGCAAAGCCTTTGTGCATACAGATTTCAACAGCTAATTGAATAGTCATTATCTCTTAATACATATTAGTTTGAACGGGTAGCAGCACACAAAAAATCACCAGCAGCATCTCTAAACACCGAAGCTGCATCAACTACTTGTTAGTTAGTCAAATAGGCTTGTATAAAAGCCTTAATACAACTTCTCTCTTCTTACTCAATCTCTCTCTATTTCTTAATTCTTTCGATACTCTCAAGATTCATCATGGTATCAGAGCTTTGATCATAATTCAATCGATTCTATTGTAAATCTATAATTCTTGTGTCAAGATTTAAGTCTTGTGTAAATTTCTTGAAGGTAACTCAAAATGGCGACTGCTGAAGAATTAGGGCAGAATACCTCTAACTCAACTTCATCAATTGATGAAGGATTAGGTATGAAAATTGTGGTAGAAGCGACCCATCTATTGTATCTGTCTCCGGGAGACACAAGTGGCATCTCCTTGATCTCTTTTCAATTGGCTCGAATGGATACCTATGCCTTATGGAACATGTCAATGAGATTTGCTCTTTTTGATCGTAATAAGCTGGGAATAGTCACTAGAGCTTGGGAAAAGGAAAGATTTCACAACAGATATGAGTTTCATTTGGAAAGATGCAATGTAATCGTTTTTTCATGGCTGATGAATTCAGTAGCTCCTAATTTGGTAAGTGGCATAGCCTACGATCAAATGCACATAAGATTTGGAAAGATCTTCGTGAAAGGTTTGACAAGATTGATGGTTCTCGTGTCTTCAATTCACACAGAGAAATAACAACACTAACGCAAAGGATCTCAACTATCTCAAGATACTATTCTAGACTCAAAGACTTGTGGGATGAGTCTGAGGCTTTAGTTCCATTACCTGGTTGTAATTGCAGCAAGTCAAAAGATTTTGTGGCTCATGTATAGTAGCAGAAATTGTATCAATTTCTTATAGGGTTAAATGAGTTCTATGTCCAGGCAAGAAGTCAAATCTTGCTCATGATTCCTTTACCAACAGTAAATCAGGCTTATGCAATGTTTGTTAAGTGATGAAAGTCTGAAAGAGATGGCTACTGCTACAAGTATTCTTCGAACTCATCCGAGTATGCACAAATGGCTATGATTCCACTGCTTTGTATAGTGCTAGGATTGGGAATACACAAAAGTTCAAGAAGAACTCAAACCTATGGTGTGATTTCTGCAAGATGAAAGGTCATATAAGAGAAACCTGTTACAAGATTGTTGATTATCCAACAAACTCTAAGTACAAGAAGAAGGGGACAAATACTTCAGTTGCTGGCTACAATGTGATAGCTGAAACATCTAATGCACAAGGATTGAATCAGAATATGAGTCATCAAATTGATGCACAAAATTCAAACTCTCAAGGAGGTCAAATGCCTTGCTTCTTTACAAATGATCAATATGCACAAATTCTTCACATGTTGAATGGAGCCTTCTATACTTCTATAGCTAATACTGCAGGTATGAGTAGTGCTTTGTTAACAATCAATAATAAATAAGAATGGATTGTTGATACAGGTGCAACTAACCACATGGTATCTAATGTGGAGTTACTTACAACTACTACCTAAATAGAACCAATTAACCAGAAAAAAAATTTCTTACCAACTGGAGATATTGCTTATGTAACTCATATTGGCACTAGCATTATTTCTAATGGACATACACTTGATAATGTGTTGCATATTCCTATATTCAAATTCAATCTATTGTCAGTATCTCAAGTAACCAAGGTTTTGCAATGTTTAGTTGTATTTTTTTTGAATTTTGTATGTTTCAGAATCTCTTCAATGGAAGGTGAAAGCGATTGGTAGAGAATAGGATGGTTTGTATCTGCTACCTTGAGTTCCAGCAAAGACAGTAAAGAATGACAACAACTGCTCTCTAATTGCTACTGATAAAGATTCAACTGTTAATCATACTAAGACAGATCTTAGTTTGTGGCATAAAAAACTAGGACATTTATCTTTTAAAGTGCTTAAGAATCTTTCTCCAGTATCTATAGATGATTGTAGCTTAGTAATGAAAAATTATTTTGTTTGTCCATGTGCTAAACTAGTTAGGTTGCTTTTTCCTCACAGTAGTATAAAGAGTCATACTTGCTTTGAACTATTACATCTTGATGTATGGGGGTCCCTATAAGTTTGCAACCTATGATGGTAATAAATATTTCTTGACAGTTGTTTATGATTTTTTTAGAATGTCTTGGCTATTCTTACTTAAAATTAAATCTGATGTATGTGTTGTAATAAGACAATTTTTGTCCCATATCCTAGCTCATTTCAATAAAAGAGTAAAATTGTAAGGACTGACAATGGGACAGAGTTTGTTAATTCAGTCGATGATTCCTTGTTTAAATCTTTAGGCATTATACATCAAAGATCTTGTGCTTATACCCTTCAGCAGAATGGAGTAGCTGAGAGAAAGCATAAACATATTCTTGAAGTGTGTAGAGCTATTATATTTCAGGGTCATATTCATATAAAATAGTCACTGTGTAGCTGCTATCTATCTCATTAACAGGATGTCATCTCCAAATCTAAGGAATAACTCCCCATGTAAACTATTATATGGCACTACTCCTAATATAACTCATCTTAGAGTATTAGGATGTCTTTATTTTGCCAAATCAGTATCTGAGACTGATAAGCTCAAATCAAGAGTTGTACGTTGTGCACATGGGTTACTCACATACACAGAAGGGATATATTCTCTATGACTTAATTTTGATCATGTTTTCTTTGTGAGCGGAGATATTGATTGCAGAGAAGAGGTCTTTCCCTTCAAAAATATCAGACAAGCTAGAACATTTCCTTTCTGTTATGTCTTTACAAATACTTTGCTCCATACTGATTTTAGTATTCCTCCCATTTCTTCTGTTGATCAGCTCATTGAATCTCCAAGTCATAGACAGGAGACTGCTCAAGATAATGCTCCTAGCACTAACCATCAGATTGTTGTACCAAGTCAGGTGTCTATTTAAACAGAGAGAAGGGCATCTAGGACCAAGGCACCACCTATCTAGATAAAAGACTTTGTCACCACTACAAAGTCATCCACAACACATGGGGCTTGATAGCTAAATTGATTATACTCATCTATCTTCTGATTATCAAGCATTTATTGTTTCTTGCTCTACTGAAGTAGAACCTTCTACATATACTAAAGCCACTAAAGATCCTAGGTGGATTGAAGCTATAAAAGCTTAAATCACTTCTTTGGAAGACAATCACACTTGGTCAGTGGTATCTCTGCCTGAAGGATAGAGATCTATTGGATGTAAGTGGGTGTACAAGATTAAGTACAAAGCCACTGGTGAGATAGAAAGATTTAAGGATAGATTGGTTGTCAAAGGTTATAGTTAACATGCTGGAATTGATTATCAGGAGACCTTTTCTCCTGTCGTCAAGATGGTGACTATAAGAACTATTCTGGGTATAACCACAATTAAGAATTGACACATCCATCAAATGGATGTGTATAATGCATTCCTACAAGGTAATTTCAATATTTATATGGATCTGCCACAAGGTTTTCAAAGCCAGGGGGAGAAACAGTATATGTGTAGGCTTCTAAAATTCTTCTATGGAATTAAGCAGACACAAAGGCAATGGAATGCCAAACTATTGAAAGTTGTGCTACATCTTGGCTTTACTCAGAGTCAGTATGATCACTTTGTGTTTGTCAAGAAAGCTGGTGGAGAATTAGTGGTTATCCTAGTTTATGTTGATGATATACTAGTTACTGGAAGTAGTTTACAGGTAATAGAAGATACAAAAGCAGCTCTACATAAAGCTTTTAAGATGAAGGATTTGGGTGAACTAAGGTACTTTCTAAGCATAGAATTTGCCAAATCAAAGACTGAAATTCTGATGCATAAAAAAAAGTACACACTTAAGTTGATTTTAGCTTAGGAGCAGTAAAGCCAGTGGCAACTCCACTAGAGCTAAACATGAAACTGACCACCAAAGAGTTAGGTGAGCTTACTATAAGTTCAAGCAAGGGGGAGAAGGATCTACCAACAGATCCTTGGAGATATCAAAGGATAATAGGAAAGCTACTATACTTAACTTCAACCAGACCAGATATTGCTTTTGGTGTACAAATACTAAGCCAGTTTTTACATCAACCCAAAAATTCTTATCTAGAGGCAGCCACAAGGATAGTCAGATATGTAAAAAAAACAGCTAGGACAAGGAATTTTATTGTCAAGCAATAGCCAGGAACAAATACAAGTCTACTGTGATGCTGACTGGGTAGCATGTCCTAACTTAAGAAAGTTTGTGACTGGTTTTCTAGTCAAGCTAGGTGACTCATTGATCTCATGAAAATCAACAAAACAAAGCACAGTGTCAAGGAGTTTAGTTGAAGCTAAATACAGGAGTATAGCTTCTACAGCAACAGATCTAAGTTGGATTCTGAGATTAGTCAAGGAACTTGAGACACAGATCAGTCTTCCAGTTCAAATACACATTGATAGTAAAGCAGCAATTCAAATTGATGCTAATCCAGTGTTCCATGAGAGAACAAAACATATAAAGATAGACTGCCATTTTATAAGGTAAAGACTCCAAAAAGGGGTGATTAAAACAGTGTACATTCACACCAAAGAACAACAGGTAGATGTACTAACTAAAGGTCTCAGCAAAGCTCAACATCAGTATCTATGTTCCAAGCTAGGAATGGTAAATGTATTTACACCTCCTAGCTTGAGGGGGAGTGTTGAAGAAAATATCACCTAGACTAAAGAAGAATAGATTAGTCATTAGCTAATATAGTTAGTTAGTTAGCCTAACTACTTGTTAGTTAGTAAAATAGGCCTATATAAAAGCTTGTTGATACCAAATGTATTCATCAATTTGATATGAACAGAATATTCTTTATTCTTAATACAACTTCTCTCATTTTACTCAATCTCTTTCTATTTCTCAATTCTTTCAATACTCTCAAGATTCGTCAAGTAGTTATACAGTATAATAATTATAATAATATATTTGTTTGTTATGATATAATTACAGTGTAATTATAAGCGTGCTATTTGGTTACACAAATTAATTACACAGTTAGCTTCAAATTTTAAAATAAATATTAATAATCAAAAAATAGTACTTAACAAATATGTGTCTTTAAATTGATATTAAATTAGATATTTAAGATACATATTGTCTCTGAAAAATATATTCATTAATAAATATATTTTTTAATTAATATGATAATAAATAATTAATATATATTTTTAAATTAATAATATTTTAATTTAATTAATTATAAAAACTAAAATTCATATTTTTAAGAACACCATGGAATGCATGATTTACTAAATATTAACATTATAAATATAATGCCATAAAATTATTCAAATATTTGATGAAAATAATCTATCAATTATAACTAAAAAATGAAGAGAAATTTTCATAAATAGTGTTATATAGTAAAATAATTACATAAAATAGCATGATTTGTTAAAATTACATAAAATAGAGTGTGTGTTTTTATACAATTTATTGTAACCATTATGATTGTATCTAAATTTCAAACCTTATAGTCCTTCCTTAATCGCTGTTGTTTGTTATTTTTTAACGAAAATTGCGCATTCAATGAGAGTAAATCACTCTTTTTATGATCTCAGATGTATATTTTTTCATATCTAAAATCAAAATTTCACATTTGCATAATTTCTAAATCTGAAATCGCAGATTTTGAAGAAAAAAAAAATTCTTTGAGTGTATCATCGTTGCAAAAAAGGAGGATAATTACATGAGAAATTCTTCGGAGGAGAAGCGACTTCTCTAAGAAGCCAAGTGACTATCAAGGAAACACCAAATAGGGAACAATAAGCGAGTCTAGCTGAGCTCTTGGTGACACCTGAGGCCACCGATGTGCAGAGTACGCATGTCAATGATGCGCAGCAAGATGCCAAGCACGATATCTCTCAGTTTCTCTCCTTCCGCGTGTTGCACTGAAGAGATGCTGACAGCACTAAAGAGATCCAGAAAGCACTAAATTTTTTAGTTTGTAATTTCTTCAAGATACTAATATATGGGAAACAAATCAATAATGGGGAAAGATTCCCTAAATTGATACAAAAAATAATATGGGTAATTTATATTCATGTATCACTGAAAAATATTGATACATACTAATAACGGTACAGATGTATTGATACACACAAAGCAATACATTGGTGCATAAAAATTATGGAATTATTAAAAATCTGATACTGATACATGTATAAAAAACTCATCTATCTAAATGAAAATTATGTGTTTCACTGAAAATATTGATACATACTAAAAACAGATACACAATCAAAGAGTCTATAATCTGCAAAATTCTATAACATTAGATATTTTATAAATATTGATATTGTTGTCGTAAATTGATAAACATGTATGGGTAATTTCACAATTTTTAATTTATTCAAGATACTGATACTTGAGCAATAAAGCAATAATGGGCAAAGATTTTCTAAATTAATACAAAAAGTAATATGGATAATTTATATTTATGTATCATTGAAAATATTGATACACGTTAATAATAATTGGTACAATATATTGATACACATAAAGCAATACATTGATGCATAACAATTCTGAAATTATCAAAATCTGATACAAATACATGTATTAAAAACTCATCTACCTAAATGAAAGTTATGTGTTTCACTAGAAATATTGATACATACTAATAGCATCAAAAGATTTGATACATATACAAATATAACACATAAACACAGTATCATCAATTATAATAGTCAACATCCAAAAGAATAGATACACAATCAAAGAGTCTTCGACAATAATTCTTCTTTGATTTCTTCGACAATGGTGAAGAAGAGGCTTCTCCATTAGAAAGATTTCTAGTCAAATATGAAGCTCAATTTCTCCGACAATGGTAGATTGCTAATAAAATTTGGAGCTTTGATTTCTCCGATAATATCGTTTAACCCATGGAGAATGATAAGAAGGACAATAATTCAAATCTACAATAAATTAATTGAGTGTGATTGGAGAGAGAGGGAGGGAGGAAGCAATTTCAAAGCTCCATCTGAATCAGATAAAACTCACCCAAGAATCACGATCGAAGTGATGATTGTGAGAGAGATAATTTGAGAAAATCTTGAGATATTTAAAAGAAAAAAACTTTGGCAATTATTTGGAGAGTAACACGGTAGTAACTTGGAGAGAGATTAGTGAAAAGTTGATACAATGGTAACTATTTTAAAAACACGGTAATTTGTTATTTTGTAATTATTTTGCTACTTTTTTGTAATTTTTTAAAAGAATTATTATATATTGTAAATAGGTAGTTAAGTTTACTTAGTTATGTAATTTTTTCAAAAATGAATGGCATGCAATATGAAATAATAAGTCAATACTACTATTAAAAAAATTAGAACAAAAAATATAACATATATTCAAAATTAAGAAAAAAGTTAACATAATATTCTTATGTCAAATTCAAAGGTAATTTAAAATAAGTTTCAATATAACTTAAGCAGATTTAATTCAAAAGAAAAGGAAATTAAATCTATAACATCATTCAACAATAAAATTCTAAGTTAATTCAAAAACTAGAACAATAATGTATTTATATTAAATAAAAAAAATAAAAAATAAAAAATAAAAAATACGAGCAATTACATGAAATCACAAGAAGTAAAGGTTGGAAATGAGAAGAAAAAAATAAAAGATAAATAATAAAAAATAAAAAATATTTTATTAATCAAACAAGAAACTAAAATGATAGAAATAAAAAAAAATTAAAATAAAATAAAAATGAAGAAATTAAAAAATAATCTTGTAATTATCTGCAATTCTCACCTCCCGTGAGAATTGAAAAGTGTAATTACACCCTTTCAATTACACTCGATTCTCTATTGACCATGTAATTATCTTAGCAAACTGTTAATTACTTGCAAGGAATTTAAAGAAAAACAAGGAATATTACTAAGAAAAAGGATATTGATTCATTAACATCCTTCCCATCTGGGATTACAATGATATAGCCAACTTAAGAGATAAGGACTAAATGTAAATAACAAAATAATAAAAGAAAACTATGAGGAATAGATAGCAATCCCAATTCTTATTTAAATAACTAACTCATAACAACCCTTGTACTATCCAGACAACACCATGTACAAGTGACTACGTGTATCATTACTCCCTTCTCAAAAATTTCCTTAACCTTAAGGAAGGAAATTGGGAATCCTGATCTGCAACTTGGTAGCATCCTTCCAAGTGGCATGTTCCGTCGGAATCTGGTCTTATTGTACTAACCACTGTGGAACAACTTTGTTACCTTTTTGTACCATCCTTCTGTTAAGGATATTAATAGGGTGAGGGCAAAAGGGATTTGCAATATCAAGGATAGAAGGGTAAGTGATCTTGGCAGCAATGCATGATCGGGCTTTAACAGAGACATATGAAATGTGGAATGGATTAGTAACTCGGGGGGAAGGGCCAGTTTGTAAGCTACAGAGTTAATTCTCTCAGTGATCATATAGGGATCATAATACTTATAGGATAGCTAGTTGAAATGATGTGAAAGATAGTAATCTGCATGTATGGCTGCATCTCAAGATATATCTAATCGTTTATCATGAACTGCCTATCTGTTCGATGTTTATTGGCCTAAGAAACCATTCTCTGTTGTGACCTAGCCAGCTGGAACTTCAACAACTGCAATTTGAACTCCCTATTACCAGATTCCTATCCACTTCTTTCGAGGCAGAGTCACCAGATAAATAAGTCAAATGTAAGGGGGTGGTTGACCATACAATACCTCATAAGGAGTAAGTGGGAAGTGGTATTATACCACCACTCAGCAAACACCAAGAACTTTGCCCAGTCAGTGGGGATCTCCTAGCAGTACCATCTAATATATGTCTCAAAATACCTATTGACCACTTCTGTTTGGCCATCTGATTGTGGATGGTAGGCAGTGGAAGTGCTAAGTGTCACTCCTTGGATTGAAAAGAGTTCTTACCATAGTTTTCTAGTGAATATAGGGTCCTTATCACTCACAATATCATATGACATCCCATTTTAACTTGAAAATATTATCCATGAACAGCTTAGCAATATCAAGAGTAGTGTAAGGGTGACTTAAGGCAATAAAGTGAGCATATTTGGTGAGTCGATCAACTACCACCCATATAACTGACTTCCCCTTAGACCTAGGAAGACCCTCTATAAAATTCATACTAATACTACTCCAAGAGAGGAAGAATCTGTAAATATTATAATAACCTTAGATAGGCAGCATTATCATACTTACTCCTTTGACATGTATCACACTGTTTAACAAAGGTGGTGACATCCTCCTTGAGACCCTTCCAGTAGAAAAGTGCAGTCACCCTCCTATAAGTATTCTCAATGCCTGAATGTGCCACCTTGATTAGCAGTATGCCACTATTGCAGAATCTTATGTCTAAGTAAAAAATCAGACCCTACCACCAACTTTCCACGTTTTCTAAGTTTCTGGTTGATGAAACTAAAACCATTGATCCCTCTAAATCTGTTTTCTAGTAATTGTACCAATATTTTCAACTCAGGATCAGCCTACCAGCTATCTATAATAAACTATAACAAATCAGTCCGGACAGTGGACAATGTAAGAGCGACTAAGGTTATTGCAGGGATTCTAGAGAAAGCATTAACAACTTTGTTCTCCTTTACCTGTTTGTATCCGATCACAAAATCAAATTGCATTAATTTAGTGATCCACTTCAATTGAGAACCTGTATGTAGTTTCTTTTCAAGGAGAAACTTGAGTGCCTTCTGATCAGTCTTCACTATGAAATACCTACCAATTAAATATTAAGTCCACTTAGTAATGGCCAAGACTAAATCCAATAGCTCCTTGTTGTATACTGAAAGAGCTTGGTGTCTAAGGGACAGACCCTTGCTAAGATAAGCAATAGGGTGCCCTAATTGCATAAGGAAAGCCCCTATACCTATATCACAGGCATCCGACTCTATGACAAAAGTGACATCAAATTTAGGTAGTGCTAACACAGGAACAGAAGTGAGCAGATGTTTCATTGTTTCAAAAGTTGTAGTAGTTATGTCAGACCACCCAAAGCAATCCTTTTTCAGCAGTTCAGTCAATATTTAGCTGATCAAACCATATCCATGAATAAACCTCCTATAATAGCCTGTCAGTCCCAAGCAGCCTCTTAACTGCTCAAGAGTAGTAGTAATTGGCCAATTCTAAATAGCTGAAATCTTCTTAGAATCAGTCGCAACTCCCTGAATAGAAATGTAATGGCCTAAGTACTCCACTGTAGTAGTTGCAATTATACACTTAGATTTTCTAACATACAACTAATGCCTCAATAGTAGCTCAAAAGTGAGTCTGAGGTGCTCTTCATATTCTGCAAAACTTCTACTAAAAACCAAAATGTCATAAAAAAAAGACAAGGATAAACTTCCTTAAATATTGCTAAAAGATATGATTCATCAACCCTTAAAAAGTGAAAGGACCATTAGTTAAGACAAAAGGTATAACTAAAAATTCAAAGTGGCCAGAATATGTCTGAAATGCTGTCTTGTGGACATCTGAAGGGTTCATCCAAATCTGATAATACCCTGATCTAAGATCAATCTTAGAATACACTTATAATCCACCCAGTTCATCCAAAAGCTCCTTAATGAGGAAATGGGAAACTTATCCTTAATGGTCAGCTGATTCAAAGCCTTGTAATCAACATACATTCTCCAATTACCATCCTTTTCCCCCAACAATACCACTGGAAAGCAAAAAGGTTACTGTTGTGTTGTATAAAGCCTTGAGACATCAACTCTTGAACCATTTTGTCATTCACATCTTTCTGCATAGGGGAGTACCTATAAGGTCTGAGATTAGTAGGTTTTGCACCTGCTACTAATGAAATGTGATGGTTAAAGATGACTCTAATAGGGGATAGGCCTTATGGTTCAGCAAACAGGATTTGAAAATCATCCAAGACAACCAATATCTCAATAGGAAGTGCTTCAGATTCCTTGTCTTCTTCCTCTTCATCGACTTTAGCCCCTGTGGGACTTACCTTAATCATAAAAAAAATGGGCATTGGTACTACTGAAATCCTGTAAAGCATCAACATCCACCACTTTTAATTTTGGTTTCACCTCTTGCAATATATGCACTTCATTATTAAATTCGAACTTCATGGTCAATTGGCCAAAGTTGAATAAAATATCACCTTTGCTTCCTCCCAAAGTGCGCAACGATTACACTCCTAACACCATATCATTAGTTACCAATGCAGTAATAAGAAGTTTGCTTTAAACACCACACCTTGCAATAGCCATTCCAGATCAATACACCAACTAGTCACTTGTATAGAATTTTCACCAGCTACTCCCACCTGCAGGGTTGGGTTCAATAACACCACCTTCCATCCCATTCTTACGGCCAGATCACTATCTACAAAGTTATGAGTCGACCCACTGTCAATGAGGATGTTAAGGCACCTCTGTTGACATTAGTTAAGGACCCGCAGGTTGTGAAATCCATTGGCACCATTAAGTGTTTGCAGTGAGATGTGACAGTTCTCAATACCTCCTGTTGCTTTCTCCGTAGGCACACCCCTATCAAAATCAACTCTTCCTCAGTGAACTCATCTTCCACCTCCAGCAAGAACATCTGAGCCTTAGTTTTTTACACATGACCAAGGAGGTATTTTTCATCACATGTATAACAAAGGCCCTTGGTCCTTTTTTTCACTTAACTCAACTAGTGATATCCTTATCCGTGAATTCTTGTCCCTTGGAATAGTGGCAGTGTTGGGCCAATGCTTAGTTATGTTAGTAGGCATCTGGTAAGCATGGCCAAGTAATGACCCGAGCTTGCACCCCGGATTGTAACACGGGACCTAGAACCACGAATGACTCCAAACTAATTTATGACATATGCATAGCATAATTGAGAGTACAAACTAAGCGAAACAATCATAAAGCATAACATAAATCATAAGTGAAAGTCTAAGATGTCATAATACGACAAATTGAATCAATAAAATGATACATTCGGATGTCTATACATCATGTCTAAAAGCCTCTAGTCATACGATGAGGTGAAAGGAAAAAAAACCCCAACTAGCTCCACTAAAGGCTAAAACTGAAAGACATAAAGAGAATCATGCTTCAAAACTGATGTCCTCGAATGATAAGGACTCACCAAAACTGTTGAAGTTAGCCAAATAGAATCTAACGATGAGGCTGAGACTGGTCACCTCAACCTATATCATGAGATGATATTGCGCAAAAGTATGCGAACAGTACTTTGAATGTACTGAGTATGTAGGATAAGTAAAACATAAGAATTAGGAAAACATGCTAAAATCATGATAGTGAGATAATCATAAACATGAGTTATTCATCATAAATTGAAGCATAATGACCTAAAGTTTTGAAAGTAGAATTCCCGGCACCTAGATGACCTATTCGCACGTTGGTTAAGCGTATTTGAAGGCCATACGTGCTAGAGAAAGGTCCGGGAAAAGATCGGACGAGAAACCTGTCGAACCATCGCGGAAGGAGCCGAGGCAGAGCCCCTCCGCGATGGTAGCGTGTCACGGAGGTGAAGCCTCCACGTTGGATCCGTGACACGTTGGCCTTGTCCAGGCCCAAGTATATAAAGCCCCACTTCGGTTTATTTTGGAATTAAAACATAAAAACTCCAGAAAACAGAGAGGAAACAGCAGAGAAGGAAAAAGGAACGAAGAGGTAATATAATTTTCGTCCGATTACGCTGCTAAACGTTGTCCAAACTCAAATTAACCTCAGATACCGAGGTATTTAGTAGCAGAGAGCATTCCTACGGATTTAGTTTCGTGAAATACGGCCGACGAATCGTCGAGCTACCGAGCTAAGGTAAGTGGAATTGCTCTAAACTAGTGTCTATGTGTTCCTAGCTGTGAGGTGAATATTTCTCCCTTCTGGGCCTCTGAAAAATAGCGAGTTTTCGACCGTCTTTCGATAAGCCTAAGTTTAGGCTATAAACTATATCGAAAGTGACGTTGCTCTTTAAAATAAAGCTGTATTTAGTATTAATTGACATATTTATGAATGCAGTTGGGAGAAAATAGTTGAAGTACCGGTCGAGCCTCGTCCGACAGACGGATAGTTCGAGGATAAGGTATGTAAAGCTAGTTCCCTCGGCAAGTTAGTAATCTCGGTACAGTACAGTAATTTAAAGGCCAGTAGAATGTTCAGAAGTCATGTGTTATGTTTATTACGAATGTTGGTACGATATTAGAAGCATCGAGTTATAACTTGCGTGAAACTTGCTAGCACGATATAGATTCTAATACAAGTGTTAGGAACTGCACAACGTGCTTAGTACGTGATGTGACACAGAATGTTAGGATATCATTGTATTCAGTTCAAACCCAGTAAAGCAATGTAATATCTGTAAGACATCTCAGAAATAGAATGATAAGTTAAAATGAAGTTAGAAAGCATATTAGGAATAGTAAATCATGTTACTATAGAAACTCAGTATACAACATAGTTTTCAGTAGAAACACTATATCTTGTTCAGCATTAGCCCCAGTACAGTCTGGCAGAAGACTATATTTATACATATATACTATTACCAGCCTCAACATGTATTAAGTACGTACATATTACTATCGCTAGCTCAGCATATAGTATATACAAATACTTTACCACTATTAGCTTCAATATGTGGGACATGCAGATAGTATTACTAGTTGAGACCGTTGTATTGTTGGGGTTGGACTACCTAGCACCCATGACCGCCCCAGGGTTGATAGCTGTATCGACTCGTCCGCCAGAGGACGAGGATACGTCACTCTACGGAGTGGTATGCCGTCCCACAGGGGACGAAGATGGGATGCCAGTTTTCCGCATATTTGTGCCTTGATCGGCCCTTACACACCCCTGTCGAGCGGATACGCCCGAGTGTTGATTCAGGAGTCCTCCGGACTCAGATGCAGTTATAGTCAGGGGCTCAGCGAGCCCAAGTGCTTACCCAGGGGACCGACGGGATGCTTATAGCTATTATAGGAGATGGGATGACCGGGGTAGGGGTATAGATTCTGTGCTGGTTGTACCCCCCGGCTTATGGGGGCCGGGTAAGGTTTGTGTGTGTTATGTATGTTATGATATGTTGTGCCGTGTTATAGTAGATACGAGTAGATCAACAGTGGAGCGATAAATCCTCAGGTATGACTCCTGCTCCTTTCAGTATAATTAAGAGAAGGTATGACTTACATTATCAGACAGTTAATCTATTCCCTCCTACTTCAGTTTCATCAGTTGTATTGTTGTTTTCAGATATTCCTTTCAGTTATTGCTTTACATACTCAGTACCAGCGGTACTGATGCCCTGTGGGGCGCTACATTACTTGCCTGCAGGTACTCATAGACAAGCAGGCGATACCACGTGATTTCTGTCAGCGATCGAGTATTCATCTCCTGTAATTCGGAGACTGAATTCCAGAGGTGTATTTCATTTTCTTTTGTTGTATAGTACGGGTAGGTCGGGGCCCTGTCCCGATCATTTCTATTGTTATTCTTAGAGGCTTGCAGTCTGTATATATTTTCCTGTGGTCAGATGAGCCGGTCGTGTGAGGCCGTGCAGTTGTATAGCTGTTAGTACTTATGTTTCCTTTATGTTGGCCGTGTGGGGCCATAGTTCGACAGTAGTGGTGACCTTGCCGGTCACGTAGCTATCCAGTACTTCATGGTTAAGTTATAGATAACTAGACAGCATGGTGGCCTTGTCGGCCCGCATAGGTTTCCCCATATTGATATGTTTCTGGTCAGCTGTTAGTACAGGTACAAAAGGCTATAGGCCAATGGGCCGGGGGCTGTGTTTACTGTCGTTATATAGCCTTTTGTTTCCAGAAATGTGAGTTAGAGCCAGCCAGGCACCAGATGTGCCTAGGCTTAGCAGTCCAGTAGTTCAGGTCCTAGTAGGGCACCAGGTGCCAGTCACACCCCCAAGGCGGGGTATGACAAACTTGGTATCAGAGCAGGTTTTATCCCAGGGAGTCTGCAAGCCGTGCTAAGTAGAGTCCTGTCCATGGATGTGTTGTGCACCACATATTATGGGTAGGAGGCTGCAAGGCATGATAGGATGGTTGTCTTTTATTCTTATTCAGTCGTGCTGTAGAGCGGTACAATATAGGGTTGAGTTCCTAAAAGCTTACTATATTCTTTGGTTACAGATAATGTCAGACCAGCGACATCCTATCACAGGCCGGAGCTTAGATATTGCAGCAGGGGAAGGCACCAGCAGGATGCCTCACCCTCGTTTAGAAACAGCCCGGTCAGAGGGCACTACAGAGGCATCATCCCAGCCTTCTCAGCAGTCTCCACCACATCAGGAGCCACTAAGGGCGACACTACCTCCAGCAGTCCCTATACCGACACCTTCCGACTAGGAGGTTAGGAGTGCGGTAGTTATGTTAGCACAGATGATGGTGGCTCAACGTCAGCCGATGCCGTCTACAGTTGCGGAGCCGTCAGGAGGGCCCGGCAGTTCGAGGGTCCGAGAGTTCTTGGCTCTGAATCCCCCACAGTTTACAGGTACGGACCGGACAGAGGACCTTCAGGATTTTCTGGATCAAATGCAGAGAATCTTCAGGGTTATGCATGCCACGCCTACAGAATCAGTTGAGTTGGCAGCATTTCGGTTACGGGACATCGCCGTGTTATGGTATGAAAGCTGGGAAAGGTCCCGAGGGAGAGATGTTTCCCCTCCAACCTGGTCCAGCTTCTCAGGAGCTTTTCTGGATCATTATCTGCCGCGGGAGATTCGACAGGCCCGGGTAGACCAGTTCTTACATCTGGAGCAGGGGGCCATGAGTGTTCAGGAATATTCCTTGCGGTTTGATTCTTTGGCCCGGTATGCACCGGCCTTTGTTGATACCATGGCATCCAGAGTGCACCATTTTATTATGGGGTTGAATCCAGAATATGTTGAGACTTGCATTACGGCCACACTGCGAGAGGACATGGACATTGCTCGAGTTCAGGCATTTGCCCAGAATATTGAGGGCATCAGACAGCGACATCGGGAGATCAGAAGGGTCAATCAGGAGCAGCGTCGCCGGGACAGGCCAGTTGAGTTACAGAGGGAGGCCCGAGGAGGACCCAGGCCACGATTGTTAGACAGGCCGCCCAGGCCCCGCCTCCGCCACAGTCGCAGGGGGGTAGATTCAGCCGCAGGGGGTAGACAGAGACTGGTAGAGGCTCGCAGATGGCAGATTCACCATTATAGAGGAGGGCGGAGCAGAGTAGGTATACCCTACCACTTTGCCCTATGTGCAGTCGACGCCATCCTAGAGCATGCAGATATGGCTCCACTGCATGTTATAATTGTGGCCAAGAAGGCCATTTGATGAAAGATTGCCCAGCCAGAGGCCGAGAGGACCGAGATAGACAGGATAGGGCATCTGCAGGGTCACGAGCCACAGCATCCTCGACTGGGCGCAGACCCTTAGTTTCAGTAGGCAGGGGTCGGGGCAGATCATAGGCCTCCAGTACAGGTGCGGGTCCAAGCCGCACATATGCTTTACCAGGAAGGCAAGATTCAGAAGCGTCACCTAATGTTGTGACAGGCATGCTAACTATCTGCTCACACCCTGCTTATGTGTTGATTGATCCAGGGTCTATTTTGTCCTACATTACTCCATTTGTGGCACGAAAGTTTAGTATTTCACTAGAATTATTGCAGCAGCCCTTTTTAGTATCCACGCCCGTCGGTGACTCTATCACAACTAGCCGAATCTACCGCGGGTGTACAGTAGAGGTTGCTGACCGTCAGACCACAGTAGATCTGGTCCAGTTAGAAATGATAGACTTCGATGCCATAATGGGTATGGATTGGTTAGTACCGTGTTTTGCCAACGTTGAATGTTGGACCAAGACGGTCCGATTCTACTTCCCGGGAGAAGTTGTGCGGGAGTGGAAGGGCAGCACTGCTACGCCAAAAGGTAGGTTTATTTCCTACCTTCAGGCGAGAAAGTTGATATCTAAGGGATGTATTTACCATCTGGTCAGAGTCCAGGATGTCCAAGCAGAATTTCCGACGTCCAGTCTGTTCCAGTGGTGAACGAATCCCTGATGTGTTCCCAGATGAGTTACCTGGTATTCCCCCAGAAAGGGAAATAGACTTTGCTATTGACCAATTCCTCCCTATCGTATGGCTCCTGCAGAACTCAGAGAATTAAAAGAGCAGTTGAAAGATTTATTGGATAAACGTTTCATCAGGCCAAGTACTTCATCGTGGGGTGCGCCAATTTTATTTGTGAGAAATAAAGATGGCTCGCTCCGAATGTGCATAGATTATCGGCAATTAAACAAAGTTACAGTAAAAAACAAGTACCCGCTCCCCAGAATTGATGACTTATTTGATCAGTTGCAGGGAGCCAGATACTTTCCCAAGATTGACTTGCGGTCCGGATATCACCAGGTCCGGGTACGTGAGAGAGATATTCCTAAGACAGCATTCAGGACCCGATATGGATATTTTGAATTTCTAGTCATGTCCTTCGGGTTAACGAATGCCCCGGCAGTCTTCATGGACTTGATGAACAGTATTTTCAGACCTTTCCTGGACTTGTTCGTGATAGTATTCATTGATGACATTCTGGTGTATTCTCGCTCTGAAGCAGATCACCGGACTCATTTGCGGACAGTGCTCCAGATTCTCAGGGACCGTCAGCTGTATGCTAAATTTTCTAAGTGTGAATTCTGGCTTAACTCAGTGGCCTTTTTAGGGCATATCGTGTCGGATGCTGGTATACAGGTAGACAAGCAGAAAATAGAAGCAATTAAGTCATGGCCTAGGCCTACCACTCCGACTGAAGTTCGTAGCTTTCTGGGGTTGGCAGGATATTACAGGAGGTTCGTTGAAGGGTTCTCGACCATTGCGGCACCCCTAACCAAATTGACACAGAAAGCAGCAAAGTTTCAATGGACAGAGGCATGCGAACAGAGCTTCCAGGAACTGAAAGACAAATTAAACTCTGCCCTAGTGTTAGCATTGCCAGAAGGCACAGAAGGTTATTCAGTCTATTACGACGCGTCAGGCGTCGGGTTAGGTTGTGTGTTGATGCAGCATGGTAGAGTAACTGCATATGCTTCCAGACAGCTGAGGAAACACGAAAAGAATTACCCTACCCATGACCTGGAATTGACCGCAGTAATCCACGCCTTAAAGATGTGGAGGCATTACCTGTACGGCGTCAATGTTGATATTTACACAGATCATAAGATCCTACAGTACATCTTCACTCAGAGGGAGTTGAATCTACGGCAACGCCGCTGGTTGGAGTTGTTAAAAGATTATGATGTGAATATTCTATACCACCCCGGAAAAGCTAATGTTGTAGCAGATGCCCTGAGCCGTAAGTCAATGGGGAGTTTGGCTTATTTACGACCTGAGAAGCGAGAGTTAGCCAAAGAAATTCATCAGTTAGCTGGTTTAGCCGTTCGAGTAATGGAAACAGAAAATAATAGAGCAGTAATTCAAAATTCTACTGTGTCATCATTAGTTACAGAAGTAAAAGAACGACAGTACGAGGACCCTGATTTAGTCCAGCTCAGAGATAGAATTCAGAAAGGTAAGGAGTCAGATTTCCAAATGACTGAGGATGATGTGCTACGCTGTAAGGGCCGCCTCTGTGTCCCGAATGTTTCAGGGCTTCGCGGGCGGATCATGCATGAGGTGCATTATGCTCGTTATTCCCTTCATCCAGGAGCGACGAAGATGTACCACGACATCAGAGACATCTACTGGTGGCCAGGTATGAAAGCTGAGATCGCTGAATTTGTATCTAGATGTTCTAACTGTCAGCAGGTGAAAGCGGAGCACCAAAAGCCTGGCGGTTTGACGCAAGATATAACGGTGCCTATGTGGAAATGGGAGACGATAAACATGGATTTTGTAACAGGGTTACCCCGTGCCAGACGCAGAAATGATTCCATTTGGGTAATAGTTGACAGGCTGACAAAATCAGCTCATTTCTTGCCAGTGAAGGCTACCTTCTCGGCTGAGGATTATGCCGAATTGTATATCAGAGAAATAGTTAGACTACATGGAGTGCCGGTATCCATTATTTCAGATAGGGGAGCTCAGTTCACAGCTAGATTCTGGCAGTCGTTCTAGAGGGGTTTGGGAACGCAGATCAATTTGAGCACAGCATTCCACCCTCAGACAGATGGGCAGGCTGAGCGGACTATCCAAACGCTCGAAGATATGTTGCGAGCGTGTGTACTAGATTATGGGGGTAATTGGGATGAGCATCTTTCGTTGATTGAATTTGCCTACAACAATAGCTATCATTCAGCCATCCAGATGGCGCCTTTCGAGGCATTATACGGGCGAAAATGTAGATCGTCGGTGGGCTGGTTTGAAGTGGGGGAATCAGCATTGGTTGGCCCAAACATTGTTCGGCAGTCAGAGGAAAAGATAAAGCTTATCCGGGAACGTTTACTGACTGCTCAGAGCCCAGAAGTCTTATGCAGATATGCGGCGCAGAAATCTAGAATTTGCGGTAAATGACTGGGTATATCTGAAGGTGTCTCCAATGAAAGGGGTGATGAGATTTGGCAAGAAAGGCAAGCTTAGCCCGAGGTTCATTGGGCCATATCAGATTCGGCGAAGAATAGGCCGAGTTGCATACGAATTGAACTTGCCTCCGGAGTTAGCATCTGTTCACCCAGTATTCCATGTATCTATGTTGAGAAAGTTCATAAGGGACCCTTCTACAGTAGTTCCAATTCAGGATGTCCAGGTCACAGAAGAGTTAGCATATGAAGAGGTTCCAGTAGTTATTTCAGACAGACAGATTCGCAGGTTGAGGACTAAAGATGTTGCGTCTGTCAAAGTATTGTGGCATAACAGGAACCGTGAGGAAATGACGTGGGAAGCTGAAGAAGATATGAAAGCCAGATACCCTCACCTATTTCAGGCCTAGTCAGGCGACAGGTATGTCCGTATTATTACTTATGCAGTACCTTATAGTTGTATGTGTGTGAATGAGAAAGATTGATACTTAGCCATCCAATGAATCCTAAAGTATTGTGTACAGTATCTGTATTGGACTTTTCTGCATTTCAGGTTTTTGGTATAGTCCATATTACAGGGGAGACTCTGGCGAAATTTTTCTAAACAAGTAAGTTAAGTAGTCCTCTAGATAGCAGTATACATTCGAGGACGAATGTTCTTAAAGGGGGGAGAATGTTATACCCCGTAGGATTCTCGGCACCTAGATGACCTATTCGCACGTTGGTTAAGCGTATTTGAAGGCCATACGTGCTAGAGAAAGGCCCGGTAAAATATCAAACGAGAAACCTGTCGAACCATCGCGGAAGGAGCCGAGGCAGAGCCCCTCCGCGATGGCAGCGTGTCACGGAGGTGAAGCCTCCGTGTTGGCTCCGTGACACGTTGGCCTTGTCCAGGCCCAAGTATATAAAGCCCCACTTCGGTTTATTTTGGAATTAAAACATAAAAACTCCAGAAAACAGAGAGGAAACAGAAGAGAAGGAAAAAGGAACGAAGAGGTAATATAATTTTCGTCCGATTACGCTGCTAAACGTTGTCCAAACTCAAATTAACCTCAGATACCGAGGTATTTAGTAGCAGAGAGCATTCCTACGGATTTAGTTTCGTGAAATACGGCCGACGAATCGTCGAGCTACCGAGCTAAGGTAAGTGGAATTGCTCTAAACTAGTGTCTATGTGTTCCTAGCTGTGAGGTGAATATTTCTCCCTTCTGGACCTCTGAAAATAGCGAGTTTTCGACCGTCTTTCGATAAGCCTAAGTTTAGGCTATAAACTATATCGAAAGTGACGTTGCTCTTTAAAATAAAGCTGTATTTAGTATTAATTGACATATTTATGAATGCAGTTGGGAGAAAATAGTTGAAGTACCGGCCGAGCCTCGTCCGACAGACGGATAGTTCGAGGATAAGGCATGTAAAGCTAGTTCCCTCGGAAAGTTAGTAATCTCGGTACAGTACATTAATTTAAAGGCCAGTAGAATGTTCAGAAGTCATGTGTTATGTTTATTACGAATGTTGGTACGATATTAGAAGCATCGAGTTATAACTTGCGTGAAACTTGCTAGCACGATATAGATTCTAATACAAGTGTTAGGAACTGCACAGCGTGCTTAGTACGTGATGTGACACAGAATGTTAGGATATCATTGTATTCAGTTCAAACCCAGTAAAGCAATGTAATATCTGTAAGACATCTCAGAAATAGAATGATAAGTTAAAATGAAGTTAGAAAGCATATTAGGAATAGTAAATCATGTTACTATAGAAACTCAGTATACAGCATAGTTTTCAGTAGAAACACTATATCTTGTTCAGCATTAGCCCCAGTACAGTCTGGCAGAAGACTATATTTATACATATATATTATTACCAGCCTCAACATGTATTAAGTACGTACATATTACTATCGCTAGCTCAGCATATAGTATATACAAATACTTTACCACTATTAGCTTCAATATGTGGGACATGCAGATAGTATTACTAGTTGAGACCGTTGTATTGTTGGGGTTGGACTACCTAGCACCCATGACCGCCCCAGGGTTGATAGCTGTATCGACTCGTCCGCCAGAGGACGAGGATACGTCACTCTATGGAGTGGTATGCCGTCCCACAGGGGACGAAGATGGGATGCTAGTTTTCCGCATATTTGTGCCTTGATCGGCCCTTACACACCCCTGTCGAGCGGATACGCCCGAGTGTTGATTCAGGAGTCCTCCGGACTCAGATGCAGTTATAGTCAGGGGCTCAGCGAGCCCAAGTGCTTACCCAGGGGACTGGCGGGATGCTTATAGCTATTATAGGAGATGGGATGACCGGGGTAGGGGTATAGATTCTGTGCTGGTTGTACCCCCCGGCTTATGGGGGCCGGGTAAGGTTTGTGTGTGCTATGTATGTTATGATATGTTGTGCCGTGTTATAGTAGATACGAGTAGATCGACAGTGGAACGATAAATCCTCAGGTATGACTCCTGCTCCTTTCAGTATAATTAAGAGAAGGTATGACTTACATTATCAGACAGTTAATCTATTCCCTCCTACTTCAGTTTCATCAGTTGTATTGTTGTTTTCAGATATTCCTTTCAGTTATTGCTTTACATACTCAGTACCAGCGGTACTGACGCCCGGTGGGGCGCTGAATTACTTGCCTGCAGGTACTCATAGACAAGCAGGCGATACCACGTGATTTCTGTCAGCGATCGAGTATTCAGCTCCTGTAATCCGGAGACTGAATTCCAGAGGTGTATTTCATTTTCTTTTGTTGTATAGTACGGGTAGGTCGGGGCCCTGTCCCGATCATTTCTATTGTTATTCTTAGAGGCTTGCAGTCTGTATATATTTTCCTGTGGTCAGATGAGCATCGTGTGAGGCCGTGCAGTTGTATAGCTGTTAGTACTTATGTTTCCTTTATGTTGGTCGTGTGGGGCCATAGTTCGACAGTAGTGGTGACCTTGCCGGTCACGTAGCTATCCAGTACTTCATGGTTAAGTTATAGATAACTAGACAGCATGGTGGCCTTGTCGGCCCGCATAGGTTTCCCCATATTGATATATTTCTGGTCAGCTGTTAGTACAGGTACAGGAGGCTATAGGCCAATGGGCCGGGGGCTGTGTTTACAGCCGTTATATAGCCCTTTGTTTCCAGAAATGTGAGTTAGAGCCAGCCAGGCACCAGATATGCCTAGGCTTAGCAGTCCAGTAATTCACGTCCTAGTAGGGCACCAGGTGCCAGTCATACCCCCCAAGGCGGGGTGTGACAGCTTAACATGTCTGAAATCGTAAGTAAAAGCTCATAAACTAATCTGTCGATCAAATATACTATAAAACATAATATTGTAAATTCTAAACATGAATAATAATTTAAAATATGAGAAAACATGGGAGATTCTCATAAACAACACCATCATGAATGAGACTATGATGCCCAACTATCTCTCTCAAGTTGGCCAAGTCGTTCTAAGTCTTGTCAGGGCAAAGAATGATAAAAGCGTGATGTCACTCGTGAGCCTTTCCGAGTGAGGGAAACACTCTCTGCCGAGGACCTCTATCATAATCATACCTGTTGTGGTGCGTAGTTCTAAGACCTAGGTGCGCTGAACCCGGGCCTACTTAGTGCTAAATACTACTCCTAAAATATGCATAGTGCTCATAGTCATAATCATGAAACATACTTAGTTTTTCATGGGCTAGTTCGAAATCATGAAATTCATAAATATACTTGACATACGTGAACTAGCCATGAAAATAATGCTGCTGATTCGGTCATGATACATAAGTTTGAGATTCATGAAATTCATGCATAGTTGAATAAATCATCACAACTTCAAAATATAGATTCATAAGAGAATTTAGTATAAAACAAGTAGTCATAGTCATAAATCATGGATTGAATCATAAGAGAATTGAATTCGTAGAAGATCATGAGAAATTTCATCAAAATTGGATCTAACCCTAGAATGTGCGCAAATCATAATTGGAGACTTGAATCCATGAAATTGATTTGAAATTAAGCATGAGGGTGGAAGAAACCCCCATTCATGAACTTATATACCTGTCTTGAAGCGTTTCTTGACTTGAATTGGAGACCCAAGAGAATTTGAGATGAAGAAGATGAAGAACCCTAACTTTTCCTTAAGAGGATGAATCTTCAATCTATGGTGTCTAAAAGGAATGAGGGTTTAGTCTTCGTTAAACCCTTAAATACTCCCCTTAAGAAGCCCAAAACTACCTCACTTATGAGTTAAAAGCTTTGGAAGTTATGAAAATATGCTTAGAAAATTGTATTTAAAAATTGTCGGGAGGAACCTACGACCCAGCAGACGAGTCATTGGTCCAACCAACGATTGCCTGTTCTTTTCGTAGGTTCCTGGAACTAATTTGAACCATTTTTGTACTTGATGCAATGACCAAGATGAACGACCCGTCCTATAAACCAACGGGTCATCGTCAATTATTGGTTCTGGGCAATTTTCAGCAATTTTCTGAATCTCCGACAGATGGGTCAATCCAACGACCCATATGTTCTACCAATGACCCATCCTAAGGGTCGTTCTGTGGCTTGATGCCAACCTTCCTTTTGGTTTTCTGCTTCATGTCTAGGATCTGATCTTAGGGACTTTCGGGGTGTGACACCAAGCGCTCCCTTCATGGCCTTAGCTTGTTTCACAAAGGAGGACTCTTGTAATCTAGCAAGGTGATACGCTTGGGGAAGGAAATAGGTCTATGTATACTTATTAACATATTCAAATTCAGGCTTCAACCCTTCTAAGAACATACTGATAATATGACTGGGGTCCAAATTCAGCCTTATCATCACACCATAGAATGCCTCATGCAACTGCAACACACTACCAGTCTGTTTTAACATTCAAAGCCTTTATCACAAGATCATCATATTCATCCCCAAAGCTATCTGCTACTGCAAACAAATATTCGTCCCTAGTGGGCATTGGCAAATGGATCCTACTTTTCAAATAAGTCTGGTGCCACTGAAGAGCAAGACCATCCAAGTGAATAGCAGCTACCGTCACTTTTTGATCATGCTGGACCTCATCCAGGGAAAACAACTGATCAACCTTATACCACCGATCCTTAAAATCCTTGCCATCAAATCGAGGAAACTCCAACCTAGACAGTCGAGTCAATATTTGGGCATTGTGGGAGGGGAAATTAGAGGTTCCCAGGTTTGGCGCAATGCGTAGGAGTGGGCATGATATGGTATATACCGAATACCATATTGAAATTGAAATTTTTGATACCGTGGTTTTTCTATTACTGTATGTGTTATGGTATTTGGTATGATTTTAAAAATATTTTGGTATTTGATATGGTATTTAATATTTATAAAAAAAATACTAAAATACCGAAGTATATAGGTATATATATAATCCATACATATATTATTATTATACTACTAAAAAATATATAAAATAGTATTAGTACAAAACTAGATATTTAGACTTTGGAAGTTTGACTATTATATTTAATTGAAATATTTTTTTATGCAATAGATTCAGGAAGAAAATTGTTTATACTTTCTTTTTAAAATATTTACAATGTAAGATGTTAGTATAATATAATTGTGACATTTCTTGAAAAGCCGAAGTCATATTTCTCTATTGTATGAGTATATATAAGTCGAAGTCGAATAAACTATGAGTTACCAATTTACCATACCACAAAATATCGAACCGTACTGATTAATTTGGTATGATAATAGTATAATATTTTTAAAAATCAAATACCAAAATTATCATACCGAACTTTTAAATATCATATCATACCATGCCCACCCCAGCAATGTGTGTTTAGGGTTGATGAAATTGAGGTGGTGTTTATGAATTATACCCTTGTGTAGGAAAAGTAGGGACAGAACTAGGTGCAGGAAAAGGCTGGTGGTAGTTTGGAAATTTGAATGGTGGTGGTGGTGTAATATAAGGAGCAGAGTTCAAAGTAAGGTAAATCGCAAGGATTGGCGACTGCGAGGAAGATAATGGTGCAGATAGAGATGGGAAAAATGGTGACGAACTCATGGGTGTATGAGTTGAGGATGGATTTGAAGTTATAGGTATGAAGTTTATATTAGGTAAGCTCAAAGAAGACATACCTGGTAATGGACAAGGCCCTTTAGAGGGAGAGTACAGTCCGTCGTTAGCTCGACTAGACAATTTCCCTTTTTCTCGACTTCGTTCCTCCTCCAAGGACTCCTTGAGCTCACAATACGACTGCTCATGGATGGATTCCACCTAAGTAAGTCTGTCGCACCTTGAATTCGGCCACATCAGTAGGTATCCGATTGAGCCTAGCCAATACATCTTTGATTTCTGCCATTGATGGACTTCCACAGAGCCAGAAAAGTGCTATTAGTTACTTGCAAGAAATTGAAAGAAAAACAAGGAGTATTACTAAGAAAATGGATACTGATTCGGTAACCTCCTTTCCATATGGAATTACAATGATATAGCTGACTTAAGAGATAGGGACTAAACGTAAATAACAAAATAATGAAAGAAAACTATGAGGACTAGACAACAATCTCAATTCTTATGTAAATAACTAACTCATAACAACCCTTGTACTCTCCATACAGCACCATGTACAACTAACTACGTGTATCACAAACAAACAGGTCAAACTGTATAATTACACTCAAATTCAATTAGCATGTGGTTTTTCAAACCAACCCCTTAATGTTATACGACATATCCCTCACGGTTACAATTATTTAAGATAAATATTCAATCTAATGTGATACTGAATTTTGATAAAATAGGCGTCACATGACATGTGACCCAATCCATTTTACCTTTTCTCTTTATTTGTTCTTCCATAACTAACATTTTTTCCCCTTCATCATCTTTACTATTGCAATCCTTCTTTTTCTTATATAGATTTATCTGATTTTTGTTGTAATGTTCCCTGACATATAATTTTATTACTCGAACATGTTTGAGCCCAACACATTATCTGGTTTTCTCTATTCATTCTTTGTAGAAAAAATGACATCATTTAGAATAAGATAGATAAAGAAGAACCTAGTGAAAAAGAAATATAATACGACTCTAAAATGATAGAAAAAACATATTTCTACACAGACATACACACCTAAGAGTTATTTTTTATCACGTACATCTGGACGATAAAATGCAGTTAGAGTAATGAACTATAAATTCACAGTTGCGACCAATCATATGACACAAAAAAAAATTATTAAAGCAATTATAATCTTAGCTATGTTATGAGGCATTATAAAAATCAGGCTTGTTCTATCTTTTTTATAATGTAAGATGATATTTTTCTTGCTACTGGATATCCTATGAATTAAAAAGAGGGGGGTTAAATATTTTCTTTGGCATTAAATACGTAGAAATACTATAGAAAGTAATTAAATAACTACTTATTGCGCGAGAGCTACAAATATAACTTGCAAATTTAGCAAATTTCATCAAATTAGCAAAGAAAGGTGTTACACCCTGGAAAAAGAAATTGACATTTAAAAGTGTCGGGAGAACGTAATTCTAAATGGATGATTAAATTATGAAATGGATATATGGAGGTGATTAAATAATTAAATTAAAGTTTTAAGTCAAAGGAAGCTTGATAACAAAAATTCAAGTTCACGGTTTATTACGAGAAAATATTTGTTTGGTAAGTCCCATATACGGTCTAATTTGAGATGATCATATCCCCCAATATATAGTTATACGGTCTATCAAATTGAAGGTCTTGAAATATAGTTTTCAAAACATCAAATCGCTCACCTATCGGAGTTCGGAGTAAGGAGTTATGAGCATTTTACCACGCACCACCGCGCAATGACGCGAGCATGATGACCTAATGGGTCAAACTAATATCTCTTTATTGACTTGTTAGATCACTTTTGTGATACTTCCAGATTGCTCTAAGTTTTGGAACCCCTAAGTTCTCTCTATATTTGGAAGCAAAACACAAGGGAAATCAAGGTAAAAACTCCATTGATCACAAGCAAGAACATAAGGTAAGTTGGCTAGTCCTTGCAAGTTGTGTGTGTTATCTTGTGAATGAGTTTTGTTGTATTTTTTAGACGGTGTTTGCTGCATTGTTTGGAGCAAAACTTGGCTAAGAATACACTTTATATTGTCAAGAGTTAATCACAAGAGGAAGGTAAGGATTTTCGCTTGTTTTAGTCACTCAAACTAGCAAGTAAAGTAAGGAGATGAAGTATGGTTTGTTATGTATTCTTACGTGATGTTTGAGGTGTAGTTGCTGCCCTTTTTTTGTGGGTGTTTCCACTGTATTGGAGCTGCACGTATGCTCATTTGGGTAAGTACTGAATAAGGGAATTGAGGTAATCTCCTACTTTCATTTTTTCCCTTGAAAGTATGTAAAACAAGTCATAGCGAATTGTTGAAATTATTATTTTGTTGTAATGTTTGGCTGCCTATTTTGGAGGTGTTGGTGCAGCAACTTTGGTGTTGAATTGAGGCCAAGAACTAGAGTTATTACACTACATATTTGTGGAAGTTAGTCATCAAGAAAGTAAGTGAACTCCCTTTTGAATCCTCTCAAGTTTGAGGTACTTTAAGCATGTAAAATCATGAATATTGACAAATGTAGTTGTTGAGTTCGTGGTTGTTTCGTGGTATGTTTTGGTCATGCTTTATGGCTGGGATTATGACCTAGGTCAATTCTCATTTCATGAATTATAAACTAGGAAGTTGAAGGTATTTTTGGAGGCTAACTAGTGAGAGAAGTTGGCTAGAAGAACCCGGCAAAACAAGGTATGTAAGGCATCCTTCTTTTCTATTTAAGCACGAAATCTTAGTGTTGAATTGGACCAGTGTATATATGATGTTAACTTGAGTTTATAAGCTTAGATCTGTCCTAAGGATGTAGAAAATGCAAGGGAAATGATGAATAATGATATGTTGAAAGAATTGTGAAAGTAAAGCAAATGATATTGATTATGTCTTACCGTTGATTATTGATATTATAATCTAAGATTGAGTCTGAAAATCCTTTAAGTGGGCACTATGGGCTGGTCCTTATGAATGTGATAAGTATGTAACGATGTCGTTTTGTGAATTACATGTCTTATGTGCATTGATCACTAGTTTCAAAGAAAGACTTGTTAATCGTTACGGAAGTGATGAAAGGATGTTAAATAAGTGAGACTCATCTATGAGTGATGATATGAAGAGAGTTTTGAGACTACATGATATAAGGAGTAAGATTATATGTATGGGCGTATTAACCTAAACTCAACATATAAAGTATAGAAGTTAATGAGATAAGTACAAGATGAATGTTTAAAATGTTAATATAAGTTGATAAGCTAATCATTATTTTCCTATACTTTCTATTAGAATTGTAGGAAAGATCTAAGTTCATGATTATGTACTCACCGTCATTATGTTATTCTAGTCTCAGGAACTCCCTTATAGGTCACGCACAGCATGATTATGTGTCTAAATGCTAAATGAAAGTCTTAGATGCATATGTGATAGTTACTGGATCATTATATGTCGGGTTATAGATAGACTCAGTATGAGCCTTATTGGCTCCTTTTACGGTTACGGCTATGATTATGATTATTAGTTTATCCTTGATAACGGCTATACCTGCTGGATGATCTTGTGATTGGGACGATGACCCGATACTTACCAGTACCCTCCATATTCGACTATATGATGGGACTATGATCTGGTGACTTTCCAGTACCCTACATATATTACTTCAAGGGGGCTATGACCATGCAAATTACTGGTACCCTAATACGTGACTTTAAGTAGAGACTATGATCCGAATGTCCATGCCGATACTTTACTTATAGCCTATGTGCATTACTTGATTATATTTGCACCTTAGAATAGGATTGTTATCAGGCATCAATTTCCAAAGGTCCAAGTTGTGATCTTTTCCCTGTCCCTGGTTCAGTTCTTATTGGCATGCTATATGTTTACAACTTTCAGTCTTACATACCAGTATATTCATTTGTACTGACATCTCTTCACTTAGGAACCCCTGCAATCATGCTGCAGGTGCAAGTAGAGGCTCCAACCGCCAGTTGCTATAGGAGTCAGTCATTAGTAGAGAGTTGGTACGCTCCTTTATAATAACTTCACACATGGAGTATATTAGATCGATCACTGCATTATCAGAGAAGACTCTAAGGGAGAAAAGAAGAGGAAAGGAAGAAGTTGAAGATGAACTGAAGGAGTAGAAAATATTCTATTGATCTCATACATCCAATCTCAGCTATATACACTTTGTACTCTTACTTATAGATACATAGCTGAAGTATTTGTAACAAACTCATACACCACTCATTCAACTCTAACTAACTCCTAACAACCTTTAGTAACAGACTTCAGGTGGTTAGAGTATACTCAACCATGATAGCTTGCTAACTACCCTCACTTGTTAACACTCCTCCTCAAGCTATTATGGTTGAAAGATATCCTTCATGCCAAGCTTGCTCAGAAGATACTAGTGTTGAACCTTTCCTAAGCCTTTAGTCAGAAGATCTGCTAATTGTTCCTTGGTACTTATATGTTCAGTCTTCAACAACCTCTGACATATTCTTTCTCTCACAAAATGACAATCTATGTCAATGTGTTTGGTTCTTTCATGAAATATGGGATTAGCTGCAATTTGAATTGCAGTTTTGCTATCTGATATTGTCTTCACTGGAGGTTCTATCTGCACATCAAGATCCTTGAACAATCCAACTAGTCAAGTAATCTCAGCAGTACAGGTAGCCATGATCCTAAATTCAGCCTCAGCTGAACTTCTTGATACAGTCTCTTGCTTCTTTGATTTCCATGAAATTAGTGCATTGCCGAACTTTACTAGGTATCCAGTGATTAACTTTCTTATTTGTAAACATGCTCCCCAATCTGAATCACAATAGGCTAGAAATTGAGATGTACTATCTGCTGGCATAAACAATCCCAAACCTGGTGCCTGTTTGATATACCTGATCACCCTTAGTGCAGCCTCTATATGAGATTCCTTAGGACTATTCATATACTGACTCAGAACTTGTACAGCAAATGCAAGATCAGGTCTAGTCATAGTGAGATATAGCAGTCTCCCTACAAGTCTTTGATATGTTCCAGGATCTTTGAGCAAGTGATCATTCTTAGTGGCATCATTTAGTATGTATTCATCATATTGAACAGAGGTCAATTTCCTATTGAGCTCCAGTGGTGTTCCTGCTGGCTTTGCACCTCCTAGACCAGCCTCAGAGATTAATTGGAGGGCATACTTTCTTTGAGACATAAGAATACCTTTGCTAGACCTGGAAAATTCAATCCCCAAGAAGAACTTTAGTTCACCTAGATCCTTCATTCTAAACCTTTTCTGCAGATCTAGTTTAGTATCCTGAAGTAATTTCACATTATTCCCAGTCACTAGAAGATCATCAACATATATTAGAACAAGAACAATATAAGTTCCTTCTGTTCTAGTGAACAAAGAATAGTCATAGTGACTTTGCTGAAACTTCATTACTAGTAAAGCCTCAGTAAGCTTTAAACTCCATTGTCTAGGTGCTTATTTAAAGCCATATAATGACTTGTGAAGTTTGCATACCTTCTGATTCTCCTCCCCATCCCCCCCCCCCCCCCCCCGTCTAGCAAAACCACAAGGAATGGTCATATACACCTCCTCCTGCAAATCACCATTAAGGAAAGCATTATGCACATCCATCTGATAGATCATCCACTGTTTAAAAGCAGCAAGAGCAACCACAGACCTCACTGTGACCATTTTTGCCACTGGACTGAAAGTCTCACCATAGTCCAAACCTTCTTTTTGACTGAAACCTTTGGCAACAAGTCTAGCTTTGGATCTCTCTTCCTCACCATTGGCAAGATATTTGATCTTGTACACCTATTTACAGCCAATAGGTCTCTTGCCAGGTGGAAGATCTACAATACTCCAAGTAGAATTGGCTTCCAAGGCAGCAATCTCTAATTGCATAGCATGCAGCCATCTAGGATTTGTAGAGGCTTCCTGGAAAGAAGAGGGTTCTGTAAGGGATGAATATGCTTGTAAGGAGTGCTGAAAGGTGGGAGAGAGGTGAGCATAGGAAACATGATCTAAGATAGGATAGGAGGAAGAAGTACTAGAGGCAGTAGTGACAAAGTCTTGCAACCACAGTGGAGGTTTTCTGGACCTAGAGGATCTTCCGAGAGGAAGCACATATTCAGTAGAAGTAGAAGTAGGATATAGCTCTTGAGAAGAAGGTATAGTTAATGGAGAAGCAGTCTGAGAGGAAGGAAAAATATCAGACTGACTACTAGAAACAGATGGAGAAACAGATAAGGGAGAAGAAACAGCAGTAGGTGTTGAACTTTGAGCGGAAGAAGGCATAGAATCAGGTATAGGAGGGAGAAGATCTAGAACAGGAAAGATAGGATCAGAAGAAACTTGCATGTGTTTGAAAGGAAAAAGATCTTCCTTAAAAATGACATGTTTATTAACAAAGAAAATATGGTAATGCAAATAATAGAGTAGATAGCCCTTCTGAGTAGAGGAGTAACCTAGAAGAACAGATGGAATAGCTCTAGGAGAAAACTTGTCTTGAAGTTTAGGGGATGCTGCATAGCATAGACAGCCAAAAACTCTCCAGTGAGAAAGGGAAGGAGAATGGTTATAGAGAAGCTCAAAAGGAGACTTGAACTTGAGAACTTTAGAAGGAAGCCTGTTAATAAGATAAATAGCTGAAGTTACACATTCTCCCCAAAATTGCAAAGGAACAGCTGCTTGAAACCTGAGTGCTCTTGCCATGTCCAAAATAGTCCTGTGTTTTCTCTCAACAATACCATTTACTTTGATGAATACTACCAAGAGCGCTCAATATATCTTTGAACTCATGACTAAAGAATTCACTTCCATTGTCTGTTCTCAAGGTTTTAACAATAGTGGAAAATACATTTTTAACCATAAGAAGAAATTGTTTTAAGACCACAACAGTATCTGAATTTGTAGACAGTAAGAAGAGCCAGGTATATCTACTATAATCATCAACCACAGTAACAAAAAAACTTTTACCATTATGAGAAGGAACTCTGTAAGGACCCCATACATCACAATGCAACAGTTCAAATACAGCTTTCGACACATGATTGCTCAAATAAAAAGGTTTTTTAGTGTGCTTAGCTAGGGGACAAACAGTACAATGATAATGACCTGAACTTTGCAAAGATCTAAGGCTCTCATGTCTCTTTATTATATCTATAGGAGCATGACCTAATCTTCTATGCCACACATCTGCAGATTCTGGTATGCTAACAGTATTACCAGCCTGAACCACCTCATTGACTGAAGTACATGATGATATTTGAGTTGAATCTTCTCTGAAGATGTAATGTACTCCTTCCTCTCTACCAATCCCCCTCACCTGACCACTATAAAGATCCTGGAAAATACAAAAGTCAGGGAGAAATGACACCATACACTGAAGTTCTTTAGTGGTTTTGGACACAGAGAGAAGATTATATTTGAAGTTAGGTAAGAACAAAACATCTGAGATGTGTTGATTATCAAGTACACATGAAGATCCAATATGTGAAACAGTTGCCTCATTACCAGTAGGTAAATATACTTTACTTTTGTGAGAAATAGGAACAAAATGATACTTACTAAGCATGTCTAGCTTTGAAGTCATATGGTTTGTGCACCTGTATCAATGATCCATTCATTATTCTTATAGTCAGTCATGAAGGCTAATAAGTCACTACCTGCAGCAGCAACATTGCTAGATGACTCTCCATTCTCTCCACTGGCTTTTAACAACATCTGAAGAATCTGTTGATATTGTGCCTTGGTGAAGAATACATTTGGATAGGTTTGAGTAGATGTACTCTTCTCTGGCATCTCAGCCTGATTTGCATATACTCCTGAGTTTCCAGACTTCTTCTTAGACTTGAAGTCTGGAGGATAACCTACTATCTTGTAGCAATTCTCTTTTGTATGACCTTTGCACCCACAATGATCACATTGTAAGAGAAACTTCTTTGACTTGTAGTTATTTCCTGAACCAGTGGCATTACTAATATGTCCAGACATATAGTTAGATGAACTAGAGTTTCCAGTTCTAGATAAACTTGCACCATCACCTGTATAACATGTTCCTGTGTTGTGCTTCTATCTATATATCCTCCTCTAGAAGTACTTGCACCTCCTGTATAGTTAGAGTTCCTGTTACTATACAGAGCAGTACCTTCCAGTCCACCTGACACCAAGCCCCCCTGAGGAAAGTTTATCTACCCTCTCTGACTCTCTTGATCTACTGTCATGGAATATGCCTTGTTTAATATAGGTACTGGATTCATCATAAGAATATGACTTCTAGATTGAGAATATGTTTCATTCAATCCCATAAGAAATTGAAGTAGCCTTTGATAATCAAAATGCTCAACAAACTTCCTTGACTCAGTGCAAGGACAACTAGGACAGGGCATAATAGCATCAAACTCATCCCATAAGTCTCTAAGTCTAGTAAAGTAATCAGTAACAGTCATAGTACCTTGAACACAGGTTTGAATTTCTCTATGCAGATAGAAGACTCGAGATCCATTGACCTTATCGAACCTATCCTTCAGATCTAACCACACCTTATGTGCATCTGAGGCATACACAATACAACTTAGTAAACCTGGTCGAACATCATTCATTATTCATGATAGAACTACAGCATTACACTTCTCCCATTGATCATGTAACTCAGGTGGAAATCTAGTTTTAGGAAAATGTCCATCAACAAATCCTGGCTTACTTTTACCTACCAGGCCAATTCTCATAGATCTACTCCACAAAGCATAGTTCTCTGATCCAGATAACTGAAGAGAGATGAGAGAACTACCCGGAGTATCTGTCGGTTGAAGATAGAGTGGATGATTATGATGTACTACTGGAATTGTCGATTCTATATGAGTTGAACCTGAATTAGTACCAACTCTTGTCGATGCTGAATGAGTAGTATTCTCGATCGCCATTACAGAACTTGAGATCCTAGTTGCTACTTAGTAACTCCTTTATGCGATCCAACTCTGATTCTTCTTCCCTTATGATCGAAGCTCTAATACCATGATAACTCCATACATAGAGTATATTAGATCGATCACTGCATTATCAGAGAAGAATCGAAGAGAGAAAATAAGAGGAAAGGAAGAAGTTGAAGATGAACCGAAGGAGCAGAAAATATTCTATTGATCTCATACATCCAATCTCCGCTACATACACTTTGTACTCTTACTTATAGATACATAGCTGAAGTATTTGTAACAAACTCATACACCACTCATTCAACTCTAACTAACTCCTAACAACCTTTAGTAACAGACTTCAGGTGGTTAGAGTATACTCAACCATGATAGCTTGCTAACTACCCTCACTAGTTAACACTTTCTTTCAAGAGCTATGTTTTAGTTTCGTTATGCTGAGCTTTTGATGTATAGTTTAGGTAGGTTGGGGCTGTGTCCCGTGAGTAGCAGTTACTTACTCTTTTAGAGGCTTTGTGGATGAGTATGTACAGTTTGATTTCAGTTCTGTTATATGTGGCCTAGCTGGCCTTCCGCAATTATTCTCAATTTATATGGCCTTGTATGCATTTCTTATTCATGTTATAGTATTTGTGACCTTGTCAGTTCAAGTGTTGAGTTTTAGTGATTGTGACAGGTGGCCTTGTTACAGTTACAAATGTTATATAGCCGATTTCTCAATCCAGTAGTACCGAGGCTAGCCGCGCCCCACCCAGTTTTGGAGCCTGATAAAAGGCGTATAAAATTGAAAACAAAATATGCATTTCTTCATTATTTGTGTAGTTGAAACTGACAAACGAAGGGATATTTTGTATATATAAGCGTTCTGGAAGCTAAATTCCATTTGAGTATGGTGATTCAAAATTAACTATAAAGAATTATATATAGAAGAGGTTAAGAAGATAACCGCTAGTTTTATCTTTGAGAAGATATCATATGTCAAATTCAAAAAAATTGATTGAATAGGTTAGATAATTAGCCTGATTGGCAAAACTTCTCAAATCAGCTTATTTTGATAAGTGTTTTTTCAAACGTGTTTATCAAAAAAGTACTTTTGGTGAAAAGCAGTTTGTGCTTGGCTAATAAATTTAAAGAACACTTTTGAGCAACAATTAGTGTTCGATCAATTTTTTGAAAAGTGCTTCTAAGTGTATTTTTCATAAAAGTGTTTTTCAAATAAGTGCTTTTGGGGAGAAGCTATTTTTTTTAGCTTTTGAAAAACAACTTCTACTACTCCCTAAAAGCACTTATTTTCTCTCAAAAGCTTGACCAAGCACTTCATTTTTTTTAAACTAAGTGCTTTTTAAAAAAATATATACTTTTGACCACCCTGAAATTTGGCCAAACAAGCTAAATGTCTGATAAGATAAGATAGACAACATTAAAAGTTACATTAGATCTCTTTAATGTGATAATTACTACCTCTATATGTAACTTTATATATATATATATATATATATGAAAGAGTGATGTGTTATAAAAAGGTAGCAGTGATTTGTTATAAATATAATTTCCATATTTATAAGAGTGATTTGTTATAAATCATTAATTGAATCAGAATTGCAACTTATGTATAGTTTTGTCTAGTCAGAATCACATGGCATACAACTAACATGATTCAACTCAATTCATGAACTCGAATTGTACTTTCTCTTTAGTTACAAAAAGGGATTGCTTTTGCTTAGTAATTTTATACCCTTCCCGTTCCTTTCAAACATGACTTTTCTCCTAGCTAGATTAAAAATAGGTTTAGTGGGTCATTTGGTTGGCTAAGATAGAGAGAATATCACTATTAGTATACTTGTATATTTAATATAATTAACCATAGCAAGTGGATGCTTTGGGGGTTTATACAGAGGCAAATCCATCATCCCCACCCACCCACTACATATCAGTGTTTTTAAAAAAGGGCAAGCGTGAGTTAAAGGCGTTTTACGTAGCATAAAGCGAGGCATAAATTTGAAATATGCGATGTTAGTTTTGTGAATCTATTAGACATATATCTCATTTATCTTCAAAATTTTAGAATTTTATCACTAGAAAAATAAGTAAAAGTAATATTTTTTAATAATTCTGCAAATAAATCACAAATAATATAAAAAAATATTATAATTATTACTTGAGAAAGGTAACGACCAAAAAAAAATTATAATAGTCGAGATAATCTTTATATTATAACAACAAAAAAAAATAGTCGAGATAATCTTTAAATTAATCACTTTCAACTAATATTTAATTTCAACTGCTTATTGTTTATATATATTTCAAAGGAGAGGAATAATACTGTAAGAACAATACCAAAATATAGATAAATTTGTCTCAGAAGCGTAGTACTATAGAATCTTTATCCTATCAATGTTAAGCATAATCATCTCAAAAACTATTTATGATAACATTATTATCTTTATTGATATATTTTAGAAAAAATCACTATAATATGAAAACATTATAGCATAAAGTGTATATATCATTGCACCAATATTTTAAAAAATATTATTTATAAAAAAAATACTTTTAAAAAGATAAAAAACAAATTTAACACCGGGACATTTGCTTTTAATGCCGAGACTTACACCCCAAATTTTAAAGTTTAATTTGAGGCTTACACTATGGATCTACGCCTTTCAATTGCGCCCAAAAACCTTTTTGATACACCCCATCCCTAACTCATTCGAAACTCACCCCGAGAACTCCTTTTCAAAACAGAACAGTGCTAGAGACGCACACCAAAAAGTTTCACTTATGCATCATTTTTTTAGAATCGAAAAAAAACTGGTATCTCAGCATTTACATATATAATAACACTAGCCAGGACCTCATTGTGTTTGAGTTTTCGCCTGCCTAACATGTATAAATTACTTACTTGAGTTCATGGTAGTTTCATTTTCATCTCAACATACAAATCCTGTGATTACACAATGCTGTTTGAAACTTTTTAATGTCTTGGGTTCTGTAGAACTTGCAAAACACAATTTCCAGTGGCTGAGAATGATAGAATTATGTGGCTGCTTAATCATAAAGCCCCTCCTGCTCCCACACATCAACAAGAAAGTCTACCATTTCCTGATAATTAAAATGCATAACAGTCGGCAACTAGCTACAAACAATATTGAAAGAGAACTAGTTAAGCTAATTTGATAACTTACCTGTAGAGGGATTGCTTGAGGGAAAAGCTTGTTGGTCCCTAGCAACGTTTCATAACTTGTATCTAAACTGCAATTTATGATGGTAGAACAGACTTGTTTAAAATGTATATGTTCAGTTAAGTGATACAGTATAGTGCGTGATAGTTGAAAGCAGTAGCACGATATAACTAGTTGAAAAAACAAATTGTTTCAGGGTTGTGTCGAAGGAATAAGACAACCCCTAGAAAACAGTTGAACAAAAATCACCTAGTCAAGAGATTGGAAGTATCAAAACTATGGCCTGCACGCCTCTTCCTTTTCTTTCTTTCCTCAGTTAATTTTTCCTTTTACTCAAAGAATCTCCATGCTTACACTTCCAAAAATGTTAGAAACTTACCTTAATTTGGGTTCTCGAACTGAAGCACGCTTCTGCGGTGTTTTATTTCCACACCATTTTTGCCTCGTTTGATTCCAAAGAAGTACACCTGTTCCAGGCAATGTTTAATTCAATGATAACATAGAAAATACAGAGAGGAATATTAAACTGAGCCAAAATGAAAAGAACAGCACAAGATCATGCTTTCAAGCTTGTATATGCTCTCTCCAGTCTACACCTCAAATTGTGCATGGGATTTCTGCAAAGCTCATAAGCCATTTTTCTCCCTGGATAAGTAAAGCCATAAGCCATTTCTAGAAAAATGAAAGTTAATCAAGATCCCCACCCCCTTTAAAAATAAAAGAAATCATAAGTGTTTATGAAATTTTAGGTTGACCCTTGGAAAAATTTTCGAAGAAATAATAGGAATTTTTGCAATAAATTCCTAATACAAGGGCCTTTTCTGGCCATCCAATGAGGTGGGCCTTTAGGTGGGTCAAAGCTCAAGGGTGACCTTTGAAAGCAAGTAATTGAAGTCGAGAAATGTACAATCAGATAGTTATTTAACCTTTTTGGTAGTGCTCCCAGGAAAGTAACGTTTATCTATTCTTGCCTCTGTATTTGCATACAAATACTGAGACATGGCTGATTCCCATGCAGGTTTACTTGTTACTGGTAAGCAATTAGGATGATTTGTGTCAAAATAAAAGGAGAGTAAAGCATGCACTTGCCATTATTTACAAATTCCGAAGTGCTGTTCGTGGTGCCGGAGTTACTGTGAGGATCAAGGGCCGGATTTGAAGTGCTAATAGATGAGATGCTTCTCTGGGAGGGAAATGTGCTATTCTCCATCTCGCACGCACTACTGCTCCAAAAGTCGTCTCTTAAACTAGTTTTCCTCAATCGTTTGCTCCGAACTTTCAGTCCTTTAGATGGCTTATCCACTGAAACAACATGGGGAGAATTCATACAGCATCCAAGACAACTTCTGCTCTGTTGCAACCAGGTTTATAACCATTGAAACTGATTAGAGGAGCAAAAAGTTTCAACAAGATAGGTCAAATAAGTTCAACATTCTAAATGGAATTCATTTCAAAACTGTCATGTGGTCAGGGAAAGGTAAACTGTGTTTAAAGCATGGACATGGTCCATATACTGTTATGCAACTTTGAAAGGGCACTTGAATTAACATGGTGAGTCCATAAAGTAACTGATAGTTAGAAAATAGTTGATTCAGCTATAGATCCATGGACAACTTAGTAAGGCCTTCTTTTATTAGGGGTACCCCAATTTGAGAAGTTAGAAGGATTAGGCATCATTAATCCAAGTCACCAATTAGTAGTGACATACACGCATTAAAATCCTGGAATCCATGCTTCCACAAATAATCACAAGCGTTGAAAACTTTGACGTCCAGGTGCCAAAGTCGAAGGATCACTAAATCCATTTTCAAAGTTAGTAGTTAATAGCTTTTGAATATATATTAATTAAAAATTCAAAAGCTAGAATCTTTCAGGATTGATGAGCAGTTGGCTGATTCTTTGATATGGAGAGGTACAGAATTTTCAGTCAAGGTATGTTATGAAAGTTCAATGCTGAAAATGGTAGGAAATCCTGAAAACTGGCCATGGAGGATAATCTGGAAAACTATTGCTCTCCCTCCCCCCCCCCCCCCCCCTTAGTAGAATTGCCTGCTTTACTTGGATTGCAATCCTTCTTGGTGCTTGCCTTACTCATGACAATCCATGATGCTTGCTTTACTTGGGTGTTATCATTTGCTGTTGATGCTTTCTACATGAAGAAATTTATGAATCAGTTGATCACCAACTTCTCCCCTGTAATTTCTCAAGGCAGTGATATATGTGTTTCTTGGAATTTTTGGGATTTGATGAATCATGCAGAAAGCGTCAAACAGGCCTTAAACAGTCGGCGCAATCAGTCATCAAATATGGGAAGTAGTCTCTACTGGAATGCAGTACCCAGTTGCAATTTCTGAGAATATCTGGCTAGAGAGAAACAATGGATGTTTTTCTGGTAAAAAAGGAGCATCTCTTATGTAAAATCTAGATGTTTGAAGAATTTATTTTTATGGTGTAGGGAAAATGTTGTATCTGATATAGTTTCACTGATAGATCTATTGTATTCCTTCAACATCTAGAAGGAAAACACTTTTACTGTTGTACTCTTTTAGTACTTTCTTGGTACTCATTTCTAAAATCCTCACATTTTCAATAAAAAAGAAAGTTATTAATGTCCACGTATTGATCTCAAAGTGAATTAGCTTAGCAGTAATCTTTAAGCTTCATGCACGCCAAATCAGAAATTAAATCCACTGTATTTAATAAGTCATAATACCATAAAGTACAAACTTAAACTCCTTTAGGCCTATAGAAATTATGATTCTCTCTTTGGCTGGTCTAGAGCTGTATCTGATGTGACAACAAAATTAGTCTTATATAGTTATAATGGAACGAAACATGGCTTTAACGGAACTGCAAACATTGTGCTGTAGAGGTGTGCAAAATTGTTGAAAGGAAGACCCAAGACCCCCATAAAGTGGATGCCCCATAATAATGGGGGACTATGCGTAAACAAGATCAAGATGGGCCTCAAGATAAAGTTGAATAATCTGTCTGGACCATTGGACTTTAAGCTCAATTAGAAGCCTGGACCTCTGTCCAGTTATTCAGCTTGCTTATCAAGGTCTACAGCATTCACCAGGTCATTTTTTTATTTTTTCGATTACTATGCATTCAGTAGGTCATTTAGATCAATAGATGATATATAAAAGTCAAAACTTTTTGATGTTAAGTACAACACTACAAGAAAGATGATAGGAATGAAGTGGGCGCAGGGATAGAGAACGTTAACACAAATTCCTATTTTTCACCTTCCAAACTTCCATATTTTCACTTTGCAAAACTTTTACTTCTTTAAGGCTCTTAAAATGTTCTAATTCCTTAACAGTTGGTTGACAGCATCAAGTATGTGATATCTCCGACGATATTATAAATAGCAACAAACAATATACTACGATATGCTCAAATATTGTCTTTTCACATAGTGCGCATCAAAAGGCCATAGCATATAAAAGAGCATTTGGGGCACAAATATAAAGGGATGAGATGGCACAACATATGACAGTTCCAGCAGGCTATGTATCAGCTAATAAAGGTTTATAATTGATCCTTAATCAAGAACATCTTCAAGGAGGAGTAAAAAGCTGATTTTATAGGTCATATCATCATCTATGAAAGTATTCTAACCAATTTTTTATGTTAACTAGTTCATGTTTTAACTAATCTATAGTGTCTTCCACGGAAGCATTACCTAGATTTTAATGATAGTCTGGAAGATGCTTCACAATACTGTGTTCTTAAGTACTTATAATAAAGGAAGTGGATTAGCTCATCCAGTGAAAAAAAAATGTCTCATCGTGGTTCCAAGTATCAGCTAAGTGGATTTTAAACCAGCATTCATTAGAAGTTCTTTTTGGTTCAATTAAAAGGTAAAACTTTGAGAGATTCATTAGAAGAACACCTCCTTTCTCCAATCCCCAAATAAAGGGAAAGTAATGTGCCTTGTATCGGTATCATTATGAATCTCAATATCTAAATGACTTTGAGATTATCATCCCCAATGAGTCATCTTTGCATGAAAAGAAAAAAGATGTTGCTACCAAATCAATGGCTTCAAGAGAATTACTAAGTATAATCCAGTTATGGACTGCATCAGATAAGTTCTTATCAAGAAACCAGTATTAATGGACCTGTTACTTAAACAGATTGAAATGCTGTTAAGCAGCATAATCCCACTAACAGTACTTTCACTGATCAGAGCGACCTGTTTATATAACTAATTGCTCTTGCGCCATTGGCAACCTAATCTATCTTAGCCACAGAAAAAGGCTTAGAGTAGCATCTTAAAGCTAAAAAGGTTATGGTATCCTCAAATTTATCCAGATCTAGAAAATGAATCATCAATGTATTCTGCACCAAACTATAAGACAAGACAAAAGTAACCTCTTACACCACAAAGGGCTCTGCATTTTTCCTTCAACTTTCCCATCATCATATCAATAATAGCTCGAAGATATTCTCCAAAATACACCAAAACTGAACAAAAAGACTTCCTTTCAAAATACGCATTCATTTCGATCCATAAACAATGCCTATTACACATGGCTAGACGAAAAACTTTTCAAGCTGAAGCTGACCAAGAGAATTTTGCTCATAAACAAGAAAAGTACACGAGGAATGTGGCATTCAAGCAAGAAACTCCTCAACACATCAAGCAAAGCATGAAAATAAAAGAACCAGCTCATTCCTGTTTTATGCACCATTATTGCTTGCTTAGCCTGTAAGCAAGTACCTAGATTCCAAATCACCAACCAAAAAAGCCAACTGCTGAAATTACAATGCTTTCCCAGTAAGCTAAGAAAAGCATACCTGGAGTGTTAATAGTAAATTTAATAGTAACTCTTCACTCCTTGTCTCATTTTCTTTTAATTTCAATGATAACAGAACTATCCCTTTTCCTTTCACAAAAACATAGATCGCCTATGCCCACAGCCGGATCAAGGATTTTAATTCAATTAGAACAAAAGATATCCACTACTACCTTATGACCGTGGTAACGATCTTAGCATAATATATACATCCACTTTCACACACACAAACACATATATATGGTTCAAGTCGAGGGCAGTAGGTATGACCACATGTATTATGCCACATCCGCCCCGGAACAAAAATACAATAACAACAATTACGCCTCAATACCAAACTCAAGTTGGGGTCGGACTTCGCTCCATTTAAGCTTATCTCAGACCAATATTATACAAAAACAAAAATACAATAGAAATAAAATAATTTAAAAGAGAGAGAGAGAGGAAGAAGAAGAAGATGAACAGAAACACCCAGGAGTGTTTTATCCGGTTAAATTTTAGTTCAGAAACACATACAGGGGAAGAATCGAGTTACTCACCCCATGCAAGCCAAAATGCGGGATATCCAAGAGACAACTGAACTACAAAGTTGCATTTACAAGCAGTAATCCGGAAAATAAGCAAATGGGTTTTCGTCAAAGCAAGGATTTCAACTTTTGGACCTCCAATAAAGAAAGAAAACACATCCCCTACCTGCAGCAGAAGCCCAAAATAAGTGCAAAATCGAAACTTTACTCTTCAGCTATTGACAGAACATATATCCACCAATCAATAACTGTCTCAATTAAATCAGTTAATGAGGGCCGACTATACGAATCCCTCGTATTAATACCGCTATATTCAGATCAATTTTATTCTAGACATCCTATAAAGAGCCCGACAAAATGGGTATGCTGAAAAGCAACAAAAGTAGTCTTTTTTTTTTCTTTTATTTACTCAGTCAGACAATTTCTTTGGGAAAAAAAAATGAATGAAGGGGAGTTTTGAAATTGAAACCTGTGAAAATGCCTAACAGGTTACGGGATGTGATTTTCTTGCTCTTTCTGCGCTTCTTGATCTTTGGGTCAGTAAATAAGCATTCAAAATCGAAAGAAAAGAGAAATTCCTGGTGGGTTTTCTCTTTGCTTAGTTTCCTAGATTTGCAGATATCAGTCAAAAATGGAGACAGGAAGGTGAAGAAAAGGACAGTCGTGCTAAGCTGCTGGGGTGGCCAGTGGTGCAGTGCAGTAGTGGGCCTGAGCTGTCTTGTGGATTATATTATTTTATTGAGTGTTACTTGTTAGGAGACCTGTAGCTCAGTGGATAGAGCGTCTATTTCCAAAGCAGAAAATCGCAGGTCGACCCCTACCTGGCGCGATTTCTTTTCCCTTTGCCAGCCTTTTGTTCTCCATTGCTTGTTTGCTTCTAAGTTTCTAAAAATAGAAGTTTTGCTGCTATTTTTGTGAAAAAAAATTTAAAGAAGTGATTATTGCCTTCCTTTATTAAAAGGGACTAGATGGTAAATGTCCGTGCAAGTACGGGCTCAATATTTAATCATATATATAAGGATAAAACTATTTTGAGACGTAATTTTAAAAGTTACATAAAAAGTATTAAAGATTTGCATATTATTTATAATGGTGAGGAGTAGCGGGAGTTATGCGCGCAAAAATACTTTTGCACAAAAAAATCAAAGTATATACTTTATTCAAGATAAAGTCTTTTTTTGAAATTTGTATAATGAGCCTTCATACTTTTTTGGTTCATAACGTTCTTCATTAGAGGTTCATAAATAATGTCACTCGTTCAAACTTTTCTAGGAAATAATCCTATAAAAAAACTTCTAACCCAAAAAAAAGTAGAAACTTTTGAATTTTATACAATATTTTAATTTTATCTGAAACCTATATATAATTAATTTGTATGCTATTTTATAATCTGTGTTAATACTTAAAAAGCATCATCAAGTATGTGAGCAAAATATTCCGACCAAGTCTTGTAAACTTTCTTCTCATGTGTAAAATTATTAATGTGACCTTTAATTATTTTGTGAAAGTTTAGGGCAAAACATGGTTACATAATTCAATTTTCATATTATCCAGAAAATGCATTACAACAATTCACATATTCTATTAATTCACTAACTAATTTATAAAAATAATTAAATAAAATTTGAAAAAATTGATATATAAACATGCAAAAGCCTTACAAAAAGCAAATATAAAGAGGAGTCCACGTAGGGAGGGTAGAGAACAAACGGTGAGTGAATTGTTGATGAATGACGACAAACAATGCAATTAAAGGACAAACTTGTCAAGCCAATTAAATTTTTTTAATGAAGATACATTGAAGTACTTTGTAAACCAATAGAATTGATTTATTATGATGCAATTACTAAGATAGTCCTTAGAACATGATCATAAACAGAATGGTAAATGACAGTGAAGTCCTTTATGTTTAAACAGGTATGATCATGACAATGTGGCTTCTGATATAAGAGAATATTAAATCAAAGGCAATTCATAAATTTAATATTCCCTCCGTTTTTTTAACTTGATAGAATAAGGTTTACATATTATAATATGAACTATAATTTAATTAATATAACCCTATTAATTGATTGACATTTTCTAAAAACATATAATAATTATTCTTTTCATATTCTAGAAATTTAAATATTAAAGATAGAATTGAAAAAATGATTAGTTATTTTTTAAATATTTAATATACCTATCAAGTAAAAGAAAGTAATAACTTTATCTAATAATCATTGTAAAGTGTGTCCCCCTTAATTGTTGTAATAACTGTTGGGAAAGAAAGAACACAAATACGGTTGTGCCCAAGATCAACACTTTCCCCTCTTGAAAAAATCTGTGAGAAGCACAAACAAGCAACAAACCAAGCAACAAGATGATCCAAACACAAAACAAAAGATATGAGGCGCACGATTTTAACGTGGAAAACCCTTTCAACATGAAAGAGTAAAAAACCACGAGACCCTTCGGTCTAACCAACTCCACTAGCACCAAAAGAGTGTACAAATCAAAAATCCAACAACACCACAATGATATCTAGCCCTTAACAACACTACGAAGGCACTAGAATCAAAATAGAGGAACAAATATCGCAGAAATCAACAAAAACAACAGTCTGGTCCGAAGCTTATAACTCAAAATCTAACCGTTGGAATTCGATCTTCACCGTTCAGATTGAAGCTTCACGAGTCCCCTGACTCCTCCTAAAATTTCAGCTCGATCGGACACGATTTGGACCTCCGATCGTCGCAAAAACCGGACCTGCATTTCACAGAATTGCACAGGGGCAGTCCTCTCTTTCTTCTCTCTATTTGTGCGAAAATAATTGTGTGTTCTCCCTAGGATGGTGCTGAGTTTTTAGCCCTCAAGGTGGACAAAAGGGCTGAAGACTTTTCTTCCAAAAATGGGTCATTTAAAAACACATAGTTGGGAGCCCAAACCCAACAAATCTCCCCCTCCCGACTATGTGGAGGAAGTTGCCAAACCGGCAATCAAACGACAAACTTCAAATTTCCCCTTCGGCAAAGCCTTTGTCATCATATCAGAACCATTATCATCTGTGTGAATCTTTTCAAACTCTAACAACTTGAGATCAACCACATCTCGAATCCAATGATAACGTACATCAATATGTTTAGATTTGCCATGAAAAGTAGGATTTTTGCTAAGATGTATAGCACTTTGACTGTCACAATATAAGACATACCTCTTCTGCACAAAACCAAGTTCACGAAGATATTTCTTCATCCAAAGCAGCTCTTTACAAGCTTCGGTAGCTGCAATGAACTCAGCCTCTGTAGTAGACAACGCAACACATTTTTGAAGTTTAGATTGCCATGAAACAGCTCCCCCTGCAAAGGTAACCAAATAACCAGATGTGGATTTCCTGGTATCAATATCTCCTGCCATATCTGAGTCAGTGTAAACATTCAAAACAGGTTTTCCGGTTCCAAAACAAAGTTTCAAACTGGATGTGCCACGGAGATATCTCATAATCCACCTCACTGCACTCCAATGTTCCTTGCCAGGACTGGAAAGGAAACGGCTAACTGTACCAACTGCATGAGCTAAATCTGACCTCGTACAAACCATTGCATACATCAAACTTCCTACTGCAGATGCATAAGGAATACGTCGCATGTCCGACTTCTCAGCATCATTAGACGGGGACTGCCTAGAGCTAAGCTTAAAGTGAGTAGCAAGAGGTGTGCTTACCACTTTAGCTTTCTCCATGTGGAATCGCTGAAGTACCTTCTCAATGTACTTCTCTTGAGATAGCCATAACTTTCTTGCCTTTCTGTCACGTGTGATCTGCATGCCAAGAATTTGTTTTGCTGGTCCCAAGTCCTTCATCGCAAAGGACTTACTAAGCTCTGCTTTCAACTCAGCAATCCTGATAGAGTTATGACCAACAATAAGCATGTCATCAACATAAAGCAACAAAATAATGAAGTCATCATCGGAAAACTTCTGCACAAAAAACACAATAATCAGAAGTAGTCTTCTTATATCCCTGCTCGATCATCACAGACTCAAACTTTTTGTACCATCGCCTTGGAGCTTGTTTCAAGCCATACAAGCTCTTTTTCAACTTGCAAACATAGTTCTCTTTGCCCTTAACCACAAAGCCTTCTGGTTGCTCCATATAGATTTCCTTCCCGAGATCACCATGAAGGAATGTTGTTTTCACATCCATCTGTTCCACTTCTAAATCAAGGCTGGCTGCAAGACCCAAAACAACTCGGATTGAAGACATTCTCACAACTGGAGAGAATATTTCTTCATAGTCGATACCCTTTCTTTGACTATAGCCTTTAACCACAAGTCTAGCCTTGTATCGTGGAGATGAAGTACCCTCTTCATTCTTCAACTTGTAAATCCACCGATTCTTCAAAGCTTTTCTGTCTTTGGGCAACTTGACGAGCTCATAAGTATGATTATCATGCAATGATTTCATTTCTTCATTCATTGCCTCAACCCATTTTTCTTTGTCCTCGTTCTCCATAGCCTCTTCATAGCACTCAGGTTCTCCCCCGTCAGTGAGGAGCACATACTCATTAACTGGATAACGAGTAGAAGGATTTCTCTCCCTGGTAGACCTCCGGAGAACAACTGCAGGTTCATTATTATCCTCATGAGGTTGATTGTGTACCTCATGTGGATCTTCTTCTCCATTGCCATCGACAAAATCATGTTGAACTTGATTCTGATCATCAACCTGGTCTTCATTGGTTACAACAGACATATGAGACACGGGAGTTGGATTCAAATCAACAAGATCATCATACATTTGAGACTCAGACTTCTCCATCTTCTCGATATCTTCAATATTCTGATCCTCCGTAAAAATAATATCACGGCTTCTGACAAGCTTCTTCTCAACAAGATCATAAAGTCTGTAGCCAAATTCATCATGACCATAGCCAATAAAGATGCAAGGCCTCGTCTTGACATCTAATTTGGACCTTTCGTCCTTTGGCACATGTACAAAAGCTTTACACCCAAATACACGCAAATGATCGTAAGAAACATCCTTACCATACCATACTCGATCAGGAACATCTCCATGTAAAGCAGTAGCAGATGATAGGTTAATCACATGTGCAACAGTGTATAAAGCTTCACCCCAAAAAGATTTAGGCAAATGAGCTTCTGACAACAGACATCTGACTCTCTCCACCAACGTCCTGTTCATCCTTTCTGCAAGACCATTGAGCTGTGGAGTCTTGGGAGGCGTCTTCTGGTGTCTAATACCCTGTTGTCTGCAATACTCATCAAATGGACCAAGGTATTCACCACCATTGTCTGTTCGAATGCACTTCAATTTCTTTCCTGTTTCTCTCTCAACAGAAGCATGAAATTGCTTAAAGATCCCAAGTACCTGGTCTTTATGCTTCAATGCATACACCCATAGTTTTCTCGAGCAATCATCAATAAATGTCATAAAATAAAGTGCACCACCATGTGTCTTTGTCTTCATAGGACCACAAAGATCTGAATGTACCAGTTCAAGCAACTCTGATTTTCTGAAAGATGGATGACTCTTGAAGGAAACTCTATTCTGTTTCCCAGCCAAGCAATGACTGCACCTTTTCAAATTTGCAGCTTTCACTCCTGAAAGAAGATTTTTCTTGGCTAAGCAATCAAGTCCCTTCTCACTGATGTGACTAAGTCTTCTGTGCCATAATTCTGAACAGCTATCACTCTCGACTGCATTGACAGAATCAATAGAGACGGAAGCATTGGTCCAGTATAGACCTGAACACTTCTTCCCACGAGCCACAATAAGAGAACCCTTAGTGAGTTTGCATTGCCCATCACCAAAGGTACTGACATAACCTTCATCATCCAAAACACTGGTAGATATCAGATTCAAGCGAATATCAGGTGCATGTCTGACGTTCTTCAACACTAACTTCATTCCGGTTTTAGTTTCCAGGACAACATCTCCAATGCCAACAACATTTGAGCGACCATCATTACCCATCTTCAATACCCCATAATCACCTGGAGTATAAGATGTGAAGAAATCCTTCCTCGACGTCACATGAAAAGAAGCACCACTGTCAATAACCCAACTTGTTTCATCAAAGGCAACATTAATCAAATCGGTATCACAAACAATTATCAAATCACCTGGAGTCGTGGTTGCAACGTGGCGATCATTTTCACCATCTCTCCCTTCTGGCTTGTTCTTGTCTTTGTTCTTGAGCTTGAAGCAGTTTTTCATCAAATGCCCCTTTTTGTGACAGTAATGACACTCAACATTTTTGTATTTTGATTTGGACTTGCTCCTGCTCTTGCCTCTTTTATATTCTCCTTGATCTCTGTCTTTGCTTCTCCCCCTGTTTTCAGTAACCAAGACATCAGATTTTGAAGTAGATGTCTCATGAGTTCTACACCTCACCTCTTCATTTAGAACAACACCTTTCACATACTCCATAGTTACTGTACCACCGGGAGCTGAACCGATCAAGGACACACGAAGATTTTCCCAAGAATCAGGCAAGGTATTAAGCAACCAAAGTCCCATAATCTCATCTTCAAATTTTACACCCATGTCAGACAACTGATCAAAACACCCTTGAAATTCATTCAAATGGTCAGAAATAGAACAACCTTCTTTGAATCTCAAATTCATCGCCTGCTTGAGCAAAAATAATTTATTATTCCCTGTTTTTGATGCATACAAGGATTCAAGCTTTTCCCACAAAGTTCTAGCATGAGATTCATTGTAGATGTGATTCAAAACATTATCATCTACCCACTGTCGAATAAAACCACAAACCATTTCATGTTCAAAAGCCCATTCTTCATCAGATTTGGACTCCGGCTTCTGACTCGCAAAGACCGGAAGATGTAGCTTTTTCACAAAGAGTAAATCTTTCATTTTACCCTTCCATTTGTGATAATTTGTGCCATTCAAACTGATCATCCTGCTATAGTTCGGCTCCATCATTCAATCAAGACAAATAACAAAATAACTCAAGCTCTGATACCACTTGTTGGGAAAGAAAGAACACAAATACGGTTGTGCCCAAGATCAACACTTTCCCCTCTTGAAAAAATCTGTGAGAAGCACAAACAAGCAACAAACCAAGCAACAAGTGTTGACACCCAATTTTGACCGACCTGCACTAAATATGCTGCTTATATATGTATATATTTGTTTATATATTTTATGCAAAAATTCAACTTATTTTTTTGTATTTATAAAATAATTTATTATCATAATATGGCGAAAATTATTTCAAGTTATATATATATGATTTATATTAATTTAAATTTTTGATACTAAATAATTACATCGTATATAATATAATTTATATTAACATGCGCCCTAATTTCGAAATATATTCTTTACTTAATATACTATTTACATAATTTTTCTAAATTTTACAAATTATTTGACTAATATTATTACTCGAATTTATAAATTATTTATGTAAATAACATGATTTTTATAATATTTGATAACCTGATTTTATATTTTAGTCATTAAATTTTTCGTAAATATAATAGTTTAGTTATATGATATTTACATAAGTATATTTAATTTTAGAAATTATTTATTAATAATAATATTTATATGATTTTCTTATAATTTAAATTATTTTATATTTATTTATTAAATTATTTTAAAAGTGTAGTATATTTATTAACTTAATAGCAGCTAAATCCAATTTCAATCAATTCATTTAAATTCCAGCCATCTTCCCATTCAATTTATTTCAAATCTGGCCACTTCCTATTCAATTTATTTCAATTTTAACCATTATGAATTTAATTCCTAATTGAATTTACCCAATTGACCGACCTATGACCCGTTTGACCCATAACCCGACCCAAAAATCTAATTAAATCCTAGCCGTCCATTTCACCTAATCTAACGGCTCATGTTAAATCCCTAATATACTTCCCTATTTACCTCACCTACACCAAAACCCTAAAAAGATTCTTCCCACTTTCTCCTCTCACCTCTTCACCACCGCCGCCTCTCCCTCTTCTCTCTTTCTCATCTCTCCGCCCGATGCCATAGTCGCTGCCACCGCCGGACCTCACCTCGTCCCTCCAAAAATCAACCAGCTGCAACCCTCCGCCGACCACCACAAATCATCCTTCGTCCAGCAGCCCTCCCTCTCCACTGCCAACGACGGCAGTGGCAACAACTGGCCGCCGACCTCTCTTCTTCTCTTTTCAACCTGCCACCAGCCGCAGCACCACCAACACCCACCAGATGCGAACCCCAGTCGCAGCTTCTTCCTCCCTCTTTCCCCTCGTCGTATCACCTGCTGCCGCCGGAAAAAGAAAACTCCAGCTCACCCTTCTTTTCCTTCTCCTTCTCAATAAACTTCATCATTTTGGTCTCGGCATGTTCGTACAGGTTGCTTTGCTATTATGAATATGGCTGTGTTTGGTTTATATATATATCTACTTCGTATTACATTATCAATGCCTATTAGGAATGAAATTTAACATGGCTGCTGATTTGTTAGTTAGTATTGTAATTAACTGCGTGTTATTTAGCTTTAGTTAGTTGGATGTGTTTAGAATGTTTGCTGCGTGTTCCTAGTTGGTTTTAATCTGAGCATAAAAATCGTAATTAAAGGATACATCATGAAGCTAAGTTTTAAAATATGGGCAATCGTTCGTCTTGAGATCGTTATAATGTTTGTTTAATTGTCTATACTTGGCAGCACCTTTAATTAGAGGATTAGTTTAGACTAGATTTAAATTGCATGCTCATGAGAAGCCCAAAATCGTCCAAGTTGTGAGATTTTTTTTTTTTACTAGTTAGGTATTTAGCACACATATATCACTTGTTAAGTTCAAAGTAGTAGTAAATTTAATGAGTTTATGTACTATATTGTCGTTTTGTTGGGAACAAGATTTTCTTCGTTTAAAAGATTGCTAACCCTCCTATTGTTGTCTTTGTTGACTGGAATTTCTTGAATATAGTACTCGGTTAGCTTAACTTATCTAAGATTGATCAAATGCTTGTTTCTTATTAACCATGTGGATCTAGTTAAATTATCGAGTCCTTTAGCATGTCTTGTGTTGATGCATTTAGCGATAAAATTGACAAATGCTAATTCACACTTTAGGGCTGTTTGTTCTTCCTCATTCAAAGACTTGACTTGAGAAGGTATTCTTTTATTTACATAGAGTCGGTTTAATCCAATCATTCTACATGTTTGGGCATACGTTTGTATCGCTATTGTTGTTAAAATTCATTTATTAGATTTTTATATTGCCTAGAGTCCTTTGTATTATATAGAATGTGGTTGAAATTTGTGAATTTAAAGACTTATGCCAATCTTTGATGATAGTTGGAAAGCAATGAGAGCCTAGGTTAGTACGTATAGATATGTAATGTGTTGTTGTATCTGAGTCCGCATGAGTTACATACTTTCTTAATTGATCAAGTGACTATTCATGCTAATCACTTAGTTATCCCATAATTAAAATGAATAGAACATAACAAGTTGTAAAGAAATGACTGCTACCCCTGTCCAAAGATTCATCCTTTTCTGATGACATACTACCTTCCTTGAATTGTTTGAAATACCTAGGCTCGTTCATACTTGAATGCGAGCAATTAATAAGAAGTAGAATGCAAAAAAAAAATGTAGGTAGTAAGTCGGTTTAATCTTCCCGTGAAATAACCATGCTCCAATTTATATTTCTTCTTTTACCGCTTCACCCACTACTTTTATTTATTTAATTAGGTGTTGTTTGCAATAGTTGTAGATGACCATGTTTGTTTCCTAAACTTATCTACACTGGTAAGTATTTTATTTATGGAACTCGTTGAATACATAAGTCTAGTATTTCTTTTCACATTAGCGTTAATTTGATGTGATTTAAGTCCTAATAGTGCTATATTCCTTAGAATAATCTCTGTCTTTTTCTTTGAATAAAATCTAATTAATCACAATTAGCTGCATGTAGGGTGGGTTTATAATCTTGCATTCGTATAATTGTCCTTTGAAAAATATGTGATTTTCTTTACTATGTTCGGCATAGGCAATTCGCCAAATGATCCCTTTTCTTTCTACGATAAATCATGACGATCTATTTAGTGTTAAACATGATGAGCTGCGAGTTATTACTCTTTTATATAAATATATATGACGCTCTTCAGCTCCGTATTCTGGCCAATTGAGACATTTTGATTAATTGATTGTCGCTATTTTCGTAAAGAAGTAGTGTATGGTTGATGCATTTTTATGTTATGTTATTTTGTTTATTTTATTCAATTATGTGACAGCTCTATTATACTTCCAATTATGATAAGTTGGTAATTAATTTCATTATTTTTCTTTGAATGCCCTCTTTAAATATGAATGGGTATTTAGTTATGTTATGTCTTATGTCCGGCAGCTTCTTTTTTCCTTATATCAATTCAAAATAATTATATTACCTGTCTATTATTGGTAAATTTAACTTTTTTTACATAGGGATCAAAAAATATATATATATAGGTGATGGGTCAAATAATCACTACTCATTTTATTTTTGTGTGGTGGGAAACATCTATGCCGAACCATTATTGCAAATTATCGATTATTTAGCTCTTGTTATAGCAGAGGACGTTAGTGTTGTTGTTGTTATTGTTGTTGTTATTATTATTATTATTATTATTGTTATTATCATTATTATTATTGTTATTATTATTATTGTTGTTACTATTATTATTATTATTATTATTATTATTATTATTATTATTATTATTATTATTTGTGTAGTGGTGACAAAATGATTACTATCATAGGATACTTTGTATTAGTGGTAATGTAATTATTAGCTTTCATAATGGTTAATTATTTTGTTTTCACTTTATTTTGAAATGATAGGGTCCACTGGTTCTTTATTTCAAATTATTTCCGTTAATTAAGGGAAAAGGGTTATAACTTTTTAGCTTTTGTTTTTTTTGGAATTAAATTTTCTTTAAAAGGGATAGAAGACCCTAAACCCAAGGACAGAAAGAAAAAAAGACTTGGGGAGGAGAACACTTGGAGAGAATAATTTATTTATTTTTATAATACTGCTCTGCTTCTAAAAATTCTCGATCCTTCTTTCACCTCAATACGAGCACTGCTCGGAATCCTCGAGATTCTCGTGATCTTGACGCATTGAGTGTGAGTAACAATCGCGGTATCCGTGATGTTTGATTTTCTTTTGCTTTCGTCATTTACCGTTTGAGATTATTTTGCATCTACGGTTGTACTAACCTTTAAACAGGTATCATCTTAATCTGGCATTCATTCGGGACGAAAGGAGGCTACCGGAATTTCTTTAATGTTATTTATTTTAATGTGTCATAATTATTCATTCTATTTTATGTTTGTAATATTTGTAATATAAACTCATAATAGTGAAAGGGGTTATTGGGGGCGGGGTTTATTTTATCGTCTTATTTGTTTTAAATAGAAATCATGCCTATAGGAATAATATGAATTTATTTTCTTCTATTAGAAATCATGCCTATAGGATTAATGTTTCTCAAATGTATTCCTAATAGGAACAAAAAAAAAATAATACGTCTCTAGATTTTTTACCTAGCCGCTAGGTTACCCCCTCTTAAATTTTGCTTTAGTATTATTTTTTTTCTTAAAAAAAATAGTTTGATAATTTAAATGATATGCTTAAGTGTTAAATGTTTTTTTTGATATAAGATGCTTCTAAATATTGGATTATGTTTGAATTGTTTAAATTATATTTCTGTGTATTATATGTTAAATTTTAGCAATTGAAATCATGCCTGTAGAAATTCAATATAATAATATAGCAATTAGATATCATATATATAGGGTTTAATTTGTAAGCATGTTTTATTGCCTATTTATTTTAATTAGAGGCATATCTGGAACCTTATATGTTAAATGTTTTATTTATCTACTTGTTTGTATTTCGATTAATCACCTTTAACAAAGCCTAAGAATTTTAGGACCCAAAATCCCATTTAGTAGTCCATCGCCTCTTGGACATTAGGATTGGGACGGGTAGGCACTTGTTAGGGCGTTAGTCTTTTCCATTTAGATTACTTAGGCTTAATAATAATTAAAATAATTAGGAGGGTAGACGGGAGATGATGAAACAGACAGGCTATTGCTGATTTCACGTATGAAGCGCATATTTGTTTTGTAAATACAAAGCAACCTATTACTCCCATCTTTTCTAAATTCATTTTTTCTAAGAAGCTTTAAATATTTTAAAATTATCATTGTTATGTTCAAATATTGATATATTTTCATCTAAAAAAAATTTTTGTTAAAAATATATAATATATACGATTTTCTTAAAATGATTTTTTCTCAAGTTATACATATATATATATATATATATATTATTCTCTTCAAACTATCTTGATTTTAAAAATAGAATAGAAGGGAGTAGTATCGAATTGGGCCCGTTTTCAGCCTTGTCAAAACCTGATCCCACTAAGTTTTATATTTTAGTTTCTGCTAATTTAGTATTTAAGTTAGTATTCTATTTATGTTTAATAATTCATCGACTTTATGTGATCACTTAGTTAATACCCCCATTTAATGAGTACGGCCGGGAACCACATTTGTGGACCTCGAAAGGTGCCTAACACCTTCCTTTTGAGGTAATTTAAGCCCTTACCCAACTCTGGTTGACTTAGGTAACAAATTAGCTTAGAACGGTGCCCTAACGCACCTTAATCCGTTAGGTGGCGACTCTTCTTTTCCTCCCTCAAGAGTCCTCGATGTCGAAACCCGCTTTTGCCCGCGAGGGGAGAAATGGGGCGCGACAACAAGATGATCCAAACACAAAACAAAAGATATGAGGCGCACGATTTTAACGTGGAAAACCCTTTCAACGTGAAAGAGTAAAAAACCACGAGACCCTTCGGTCTAACCAACTCCACTAGCACCAAAAGAGTGTACAAATCAAAAATCCAACAACACCACAATGATATCTAGCCCTTAACAACACTACGAAGGCACTAGAATCAAAATAGAGGAACAAATATCGCAGAAATCAACAAAAACAGCAGTCTGGTCCGAAGCTTATAACTCAAAATCTAACCGTTGGAATTCGATCTCCACCGTTCAGATTGAAGCTTCACGAGTCCCCTGACTCCTCCTAAAATTTCAGCTCGATCGGACACGATTTGGACCTCCGATCGTCGCACAAACCGGACCTGCGTTTCACAGAATTGCACAGGGGCAGTCCTCTCTTTCTTCTCTCTATTTGTGCGAAAATAATTGTGTGTTCTCCCTAGGATGGTGCTGAGTTTTTAGCCCTCAAGGTGGACAAAAGGGCTGAAGACTTTTCTTCCAAAAATGGGTCATTTAAAAACACATAGTTGGGAGCCCAAACCCAACAATAACCACAGTAACCTCACCCTACGAATTACAGCCTAGGCCTAGCTTTCACTATATAAAATTGGGAATTGTCAGAGAGCAGCTCAAAGGTAAAATTGTTAACTTTTTCATGAGTTGTTAGTGAATTACCATCAAAGAAATAATGGACAGGCAGGCATGTCCATGAAACATGCAGCTGAAATTGCTCAACTGTGGCTTCTATTATAAAAAAATATAAGCCCAAAATTTGTGGTGCTTGGACTCTAAAAGTCAATTACTATAATAGTGTTTTCACTGTTATATTCTTGAATCATGATATAAGTTTATCAATTTTTTGTGTTTATTTTTTACAATGATAATATTTTGCATTGGCTTAATAATATTAATAATCTTTTTACACAGATTTAATTAATGTTATATTAAAATAGATTATCTTTTATGGAGATTACATGATATTTTGTATCAAAATTATCTGTATATGGAATTATGATTGTGATAATGATAATGACCACCATAAATGAATATTCTGCAAAGTTGAGATTAACAAATATGTTTGTTTGATACAATCAAGCATTCTTGATAGTCAGAAGTTATGGTATAAATCACGTTTCATGTTTTTTTAAGTGAAATATGTTGTTGCGTATTTTAACTTCGATCCAAACTTCACCCAGATCAGATCTCTCTCTCTCTCTCTTTGAAAATTTACGGCCAAATGCTAACTAATATTAATGGTATATTGACAGTGATCTTTTAATTAGTGATATTTATAGACTTACCGAGGAACAATGATTTTTTTTTAATGACTTCATTTTTCTCTTTCTTTGAATCATATCATAAAGGACGAGAGTTTTTATGAATTATTTTTCATTATTCAATAGTCTATTTGTAGAATAAATATTTTTTTCCTCAGCTTTTGGTTCTACTCGGATAATTTGCACGTTTGCGTCCTATTTTATGTTGGTCTTTAATTTTTGTTCCTTATAATTTTTTTACTAGACATACATTTATAATTTTATATGATAATATTTTATAAGTTATGCTTGAACGGACTTCAATTTCTAATAACTTAATGCTTCATTAGATATAAGTTTAATTGTTAAAAGATAAAAATTAAAAATTAACCAATTTGAAGCACAAAATAATAATAATAATTAATAATTTTATTCTTGTGAAGTCAAAATTCTCATAGTACATATATTATTTTGTCATATGAAAATGTAGTTCGATATATTTTTCACTCGTGATTATTATTATCAAATTTCAATCTATATTGTCAATTCTATTAATTTATATTTTATGACACACTACCCTGTAATTCAATATTAGAGAAATAGATGGATGTTTACATTTAGTCAAAATGAAAAATGTAATACTCCTATTATCCTTCTTTCTTTACTATTTTTTTGATAAAAATTTTCATATTACGTTTATGAGGAAAATATGTTACTCAAAAAAGAGAAAAAGGGAAAGGAAAAACAGTATACATCCGGGGTGTGTTTGGTAGAAAATATAAATATTTTTTTAGGAAATAAGCGAATTTCTCATTATTTTTTTATGTATGAAAAAAATATTATTTTAAAAGTATTATATGAAATATAGATAAATATTATAGGGGAGATGAAGATGAGATGTATTGGAGGATGAGAAGAATGATGTAAAATAATACTTGTGAAATTTATTTTTTCTGCTTTCACGTGAAAAATTATTTTTGTATTTTTTACAGAAAATTGTTTATAAAATTTTTTAATTAATCAAGAAAAATTTAAAATATATTTGTGAAAATATTTTCTTCCATATACCCAGTACAACCCAAATTTCAGATCCACGACTCCCGATTTAGAGCCTGTTTGGTTAAGCTTATGAGCTGGTCAAACCAACTTATAAGCATTTTTTAAACTTTTTGGAGTGTTTGACTCAGCCAAAAAGTGTTTTAAAAAAAGTTAACGTTATAAACATATTTGTATTATAGTGAATGTCTATAAAAGTATTTGTATTGTAATGGATACATGTGTTTATATTATAGTGAAAGTCTATCTTTTGGAGAAAAGTTATGAGGAAATTTCCCTATAAATAGATGAGTTCTCCTTCATTGTATTTCATCCCATCAAGAGAAATAAGAACTTCTCTCCTTCTCTCTTTCTCTTTAATATTCTTGTTCTTTCTTTATTATTTCATAACACGTTATCAGCACGAGTCTCTGCCTTGAACACTCACTTTGAAAGATCTAAGGTAAGAAAAATTAAATTTTTTTTTTTGAAAGATGTATTACTTAACCACATGAGTGATATTCGTTTGGTGATATTGTTGCTCTACGACTCTACTGTCTCAAAATTTGAAGGGCAATGTATTATTTTTCTCTTTCTTTTAATATGGCTAACCTTACAAACTTGATTTTGTTGCCCTTCAAAGTTCGGACAAGAACTACCTTTCATGGGTGTTGGATTCTGAAATCCATATAGATGCAATGGGTCTTGGAGACACCATTAAAAGTGAAAACAAAGCATCAAATCAAGATCGTGCTAACGCTATGATATTCTTGCGTCATCATCTTGACGAAATTCTTAAAATTGAATATCTCACGATTAAGGATCCACTTGTTTTGTGGAATAGCCTAAAAGAAAGTTATGACCACCTGGAGATGGTCATCTACCCAAAGGCACGATATGATTGGATCCATCAAGACTATAAGTCTGCTCATGAGTATAGCTCATCAACATTCAAAATTGTTTCAAAGTTGAAACTATGTGGAGAAACTATTTAATGATGTCGATAAGATTGAATATGTGGTAGTACACAAAATTAATTGAGAGCTCCGAAAGAGCTAATATATTACCACCTGAAGGAATGAAATTATTGTAGTAAGTCTCAAAAGGAAACTTATAAGTTTCAAGGACATTGAAAAAAAAATTGAGACTATAAATTATGGGAAGATCTAATATCTTCATGCTACTACAATTGAAGTGGGTTATAAATATTTATGTAAAAGATTGTTCGCCGATTTTTTTATTTGTAGTACATAAATATGGGTATGATGATGAAATCACATACGAAAGTAAACTAGAAGTTTACTGAAATAAGTTGGCATAACTGGTTGGCCATCCCGGTTCAAATGTGATGCAAAAATAATTGAGAATTCACGTGGCTATATGTTGAAGAAATAAAAGATTCTTCAAGAATTCTCTTGTGTTGGTTGTTCTCGTGATAGAATGATCTTGATCAGCTAAGATTGTAATTATATTCCCTGAATTTTTGAAACTTATAAAAGGGTGAATATGGGCCCGTTCACCTACTATGTGAACCGTTTGCTAATAGATGCATCTATAGTATGGTCATATGTGTTTTGATATCAACTTGCAATTGATTTTTGTAAGGTTGTTGCTCGAATTATTAAATTAAGAACATAGTTCTAAATTGTAAAATCATGTTGATAATGTTAATTCATATCTGTGTTGGTTTAGCAAAACTTATATACCTCCAATTATAGCTAAATCATTGGTTATGAGAATAAAACTCCCAAATAAAATTTGGTACGAGATATGTTTATTCAACATATAGCAACACTTAAATGCATCAAGCCAACAAGGTTTCCCCTATCACAATTGATTTAGGGTCAGGAATCAAATAATTTCATCTAAAAATTTGAATGTGCGATATATAATTCAATTGCTCCACCACAACGCACAAAGATAGGTCCCCAAATGAGCTTGGAGGTTAAATGTTAGTTTTCCTAACATTAGAGGGAGAAGTGATTAGCAACTGAAAATTGAGTGTGGGATGAATTATCTAGATCCTCGAGAAAAAAATGTGAACTTAAAGTTCAAGAGATAATTCACTTGCAAAATATTGCAAATTAACTACCAGATGTATTTGTTGACCCTGTTTTTAATTCAGTTGCAAATGCTCCAATGAAAGGTCCTTGATTGACAGGGTCTATGAGACGCCTGAAGCGTGATAGACCAAACGATTCCAAATATAGAACTCCTTGAAGAAGGAGAGGAACAAATGACTAAGATGGTCATAATGATGAGGCAAGTGCTTTAAGAAAGCACCACGACATAACACTTCATAAAACCTTGACAAAGGTTCAGGTACCTAAAATGACGAAAAATGAATAGATCTCAATAAGTTATGTCGCATTGAAACTGATATCAAAATGATCGTCGATGATACCTGATATAATGTAGCGCTCAATATCATAAATATTGACGAGGATCTTGAATTCAAATCTGTCAAAAAGTATGGACAAATAAATGATTGACCAATTAAAAATACGCAATTCAAGTATAATGTCAGTGGATATAAATGGATTCTTATGGCATAAAATTTTTTCGTGAATTCTGACATTATTATATTGAGAGGTTCTCTTGTGGTGGATGCAATTATTTTGAGGTTCCTCATAAGTCTGGCAATATATGAAAAACTTGATATGCGCATAATGAAATTATTTTCATGTCTAGAGAGACTGAAGGATATATAAAAATACTTGAAGGATTTAAAAGAACGAGTAAATTCTTGGTTCTGAAGTATCATATCTTAGTGCAATTGGTGTACTAATGTATCTTGCTAACACTACAAGATCTGATATAACCTTTCAGTTAATTTGTTAGCAAGGTATAATTCTGCTCCTACTAGGAGACATTGGAATGGGATCAAACACATAATGCAGTATCTAAAAGAGACTACCGATATGAACTTATATTATTCTAACAATTGCAGTTCGGATCTTGTTGGTTATGCTGATGTTGGGTATTTATTTGATCCACACAAAGCTCGATCTCAAATTGGCTACATGTTCATATGTGGAGGTACTGTCATATCTTCAAGATCTACAAAGCAGTCTCTCGTAGCCAATTTATCAAATCATGCTGAGATAATAGCTATTCATGAAGCAAGCCGAGAATATGTGTGGTTGAGGTCCATGATACATATAATTAGAGAAAAATGTGGTTTGAAATGTGACAAAGTACCCACAATTCTGTATGAAGATAATGCAACATACGTAGCATAACTAAAGGGAGGATTTATAAAAGGAGATAGAACGAAGCACATCTCGCCAAAGTTTTTCTACACACATGAGCTTCAAAAGAATGGTGATATTAATGTGCAACAGATTCGTTCTAGTGACAATGTGGCTGATTTATTCACCAAATCTCTACCAACTGCAACTTTCAAGAAGATGGTGCAGAAGATCGGGATGCAAAGATTCAAGGATGTTCTCATTAGGAGGAGTTAATACGCGCTGTACTCTTTTTCCTTTATGAGGTTTTGTCCCACTGAGTTTTTCTTGTAAGAATTTTAATGAGGCAGCAAAAATGCGTATTATTAAATATGTGTACTCTTTTTCCTTTACTAGATTTTTTCCCATTGGATTTTTCTAGTAAGGTTTTAACGAGCCACATTATCTATCAAATAGACATTCAAGGGGGAGTGTTATAAATATATTTGTATTATAGTGAATGTCTATAAAGGTATTTGTATTATAGTGGATACATGCGTTTATATTATAGTGAAAGTTTATCTTTTGGAGAAAAGTTAGGAGAAATTGTCCCTATAAATAGATGTGTTCTCCTTCATTGTATTTCATCCCATCAAGAGAAATAAGAACTTCTCTCCTTCTCTCTTTCTCTATAATATTCTTGTTCTTTCTTTATTATTTCATAACAAAAAAGTGCTTTTAAAAAGTTAAAAAGCAAAAGTTGGTTTCCCCCAACTTTTCATTTTTTGGCTTATAAGCCATTCATGTTTAACCAATATATTTACATTTTTATCCTCGTACTATTTTCGTAATTTCAAAAATACCCTTAAGCAAATAAAACCTAACAAATCTTTCTCTTCTTCTCTTTTTTTCCTGATAAAAAATGAAGGGGAGATTTGCCTAATTTTATTCAAATTATATATTTTAAAATTTAAAAATAACATAAATAATTAGTTTATATTAAAAATAAATTAATTTAAATTTTAATTATTTTAGAAATAAAAATATCAAAGTAATTCACTTTTTATAGTGTTAACAGTTTTAAGGGCATTTCAGTTATTTGACCAAAAATAAGTGCTTAACAATATTTATATACCAAACACATCAATAACCTTTTTTCAGCTCCAACACTTTTATCCAAACACATAACTGCTTATTTATAAAATAAATTTTAACACTTTAAAAAATGCTATTTAAAAGCCTTTTTTTCTTTTCAGCTTAACCAAACGGGTTCTTATCCAAAACCGTATTTTTGAAAACAATGCAAGGACAAAACGGTAAATAAAAATCAGCATCCCTCTTTAATTAACCTATCCCTTCAATTCAAACTCTCTTATCACACTCTTTTAGTTCTAACGTTTTTTCCTGCAGACGCTACGAACCCTAGCCCTAACTTCGCCGCAAGAACTCAGCTTTTCCGGTAGTCTCCAACTGGTAAGCACTTCCCCTGTGAAAGTTATCTCTTTTCTTTTCTGCTTCCTTCAATAGATATAGTTTGAACTTTGAAAGATTTTATCTTTAGTTGAGAAAACCCAGTATTCATGTTTACGGAGCTGAATAGTTGATTAGATTTTGAAATTTTGGAACAATTTGTTTTATGGGATCTTCGATTTACATTTACAGTAAAGTTGCAAGATGGGAGATACAAAGGAGAACGAAGCTTACGAGGAAGAACTTCTCGACTACGAAGAAGATGATGAGAAGGCCCCCGATTCAGTCAATGGAAAAGTTAACGGCGAGTCCGCGAAGAAGTAAGCTTTACTTCAATCTTTATTTTCCATTCTTTTTATGAAATATGTGTGTAAGTGTGTAGTGCCGCGATGCTTATATAGAGGTTGACCCTCAAGTTTGCGCCAATGTGTGTATAAAGCAAGTGGTGTGCCTCGGCCTATACTTGTTTGTGGTGTGCTCAATCTTTTCTACTATGTAATATAGCGTCCTTGTGCATTAAGATAATCAATTTGATTATTGTGGTCCATCTCTATTATGGATTGAAGTGATTTCTGTTTTCTGTGTGCCTTAAAGTTATAAACTGAGATTGAGAATGCTTAGTATAAATATTGGCTTGGTAAAACCAGTGTCTTCTCTCATGTAGTCATGTGAATATAATGAGAAGTGGGAGTCTCTTCTATTTTCAATTTTACAGTAAATATATCTGCACACCTGCTGAATAAGTGGTTTAATTTGCCACCATATCTTATCTGATTAATATTATTATCTTCTACTTCTTAAGCCTGAGATTTTTGAATCTTAAGTCTAAAATGTTTTCGTCATGCTTTGTCAATGTAGGGGTTATGTTGGAATTCACAGCTCTGGATTCAGAGACTTTCTTTTAAAGCCAGAGCTACTGCGGGCTATTGTGGATTCAGGGTTTGAGCATCCCTCTGAAGGCAAGTTATCTATTATCTGTGCATTTGATTCTGCAAACTTGTTGTTCTATGGGGTGTTTATTTCCTTTTTTTTGATTTTTTAATTGCCAAAAAAAATATTTTTCTATGTGGTGTCAAGTTTTCCACCATCCTGTTCAATGAGTAATGGTCAAACACGTGAGAAAGATGGGCTTATTTTGGCCTTGTACAAGTAGGCTCATCAGTGAATATATTCCTATCCCCAAGTTTAGATGGGTTAACTGAGTTACACTTTCATGGGCTAAATTTGACAATCCTTTGAAGGCATTTTGATATCTGTGGTCTGCTTTTTTCTTCACTCATTCAGTTACGAGTTTTCCTATTGAATTAGGGCAACATTCAGAATGCTAGTGGTTGAGAGTACTCTCTAGAGATGTCAAATTTAGCACTTAAAATTGTAATCAGCCCAACACGCCTAAATTTGTGCCAGTAGACAAGGAATATATTCATAGGTGGTCTGTGTGGGTACAGTTGAACTTAACCTATCAAATAGCTGGGTTCAATTTGGGCTATCTAAGATATGTTAAATTGATCAATAAGAAACTGTCTCAAAAAAAAGAAGGAACAATAAGTGTATACTATTATGCTCTATCGAAAGAGGACTTAGTCAAAAATTAATAATAACTGTTTTTGCTGGGTTTGGGTGGTTACATTTACCCCCCCCCCTCCCCCCCCCCCAAACCGCCCGCCCGCCCTCACACACATTTTCTCCCTATAAAGAAAAGAATATTCTTCTTTTTAATTTTTTTGGTGTGTGTGCATATCTGTCTATATTTCACCTACTTTGTCTCACTATAAGCAAGAAGTTTTTCCCCTGGGGAAAGGGGGGGTGGGGGAGTATATTTCTCTCTACACTTCCATCGGTGCTATGGGAGGATCTTGGGTTTCTAAGGGTTTTAAGTGCAAAATGAAGCAAGAATGTGATCTATTGAAGACAATGCCCAGAAAACTGGAACACTCAGCTTGTCTTACCTGGCTTCCAGGCGATAGGGTGCTTGGTGCTTAATTTTTTCATTCTCCCTAAACATAAATGAGCTCTTTTTGTCGTATGGTATATATTTCCTTGCACATTTTCCACTTATTTTCTCTATAAAAAGAAGCCTTTTGTTTTGGTTTGGAGTGTATTCTACTCTCTAAAATAGGGCACCTGGTGCACACAGGTGCTCACATTTTTTTTTTTTTTTTGGTTTGATGATGAAGCAAATAACTAAAAACAAAGCATGAAATAAAATTTAGGCTATAAAAAACTTAAAGAAGAGAGCATGAAATAAAACTTCAACTAAGCACTCAAGGGTGTGATCTTGTGGTCGATTAAGTGGGTTGATAACCTATGTGGTCTCAGGTTCAATCTCTGCAGATGCAAAAGAACTTGGTGATTTTTTTTCATCCGTCCAAGCCTTGATGGACAGAATTGCTTGGTACCTGGGCTGGTGGGAGGTGAAAGGTACCCGGTAGGATTATCCAAAGGTGGAAGCTGGTCCGACTCCAAGATTATTAAAAAAACTTCCAACTTTGTGAAAGCTGCCTTATAAATGGGATACTCGTGTTAGTAATTGATGTGCTGATATACACTGCTGTATATATCTGTTATTTGTATAGAACGGAAAGATAGAGGATTCATATGCCAATCACGACTAGCCCAGTTGTTTGATTGATTGAATCCTCAAGTAAGTTCATCTTCTCCAATAATTTGAATTTATATTCAGGCTTACCTTCAAGTCTATACTCTAGCAAGAGTTCTGTGGTCCAAAAACCTTTCTTTGATGTTTTGTAGTCATTTGCTCATGGCACTATATATAGCATTGGGATGTGAAATAAATTGTCTATAGGCTTCTGAAACGCGGTCAAGGGGTTTCTTTACTATTTTAGTATTTTCAGCAATGTATGCAGACTCTAGTTCATTTTTCATATTTTGATTATTTGGTTCTTGACAATCTATTTCTCTATCTATTTTCAGGTAAATTATTACTATCACTACTATTTTGGAGAAGTGTACTGTGGTAAACTTTTTAAAACTGAAACTGAGGCCTTTTTGGCTCCACTCTATTTGGTTCTTCATCAGTGCAACATGAGTGTATTCCCCAAGCTATTCTGGGTATGGATGTTATTTGTCAAGCCAAATCTGGAATGGGCAAAACTGCTGTTTTTGTTCTTTCGACTCTGCAGCAGATTGAACCTGTTACTGGTCAGGTTGCTGCTTTGGTCCTATGTCATACAAGGGAATTAGCTTATCAGGTATGTAATGAAATTTGCTGTTCTGCTTCACAAATCATCCTTTTTCTTTCCCATATATCAAATAACCCTCTTTTTTGTGGGATTCTCTTGTTATCTGCAGATCTGTCATGAATTTGAGAGGTTCAGCACATATTTGCCCGATATCAAGGTTGCTGTTTTCTATGGTGGTGTCAATATCAAACTTCATAAGGAGCTTCTGAAGAACGAATGCCCTCATATTGTTGTTGGAACTCCTGGGAGAGTACTTTCACTGGCTAGAGATAAGGACTTATCTCTGAGGAATGTGAGGCATTTTATTCTGGATGAATGTGACAAGATGCTCGAGTCACTTGGTATGTCTTGACTTACTATTCAGCTTTCATGATTCTAGTTGCCCATTTCCGCAACACTATCTTTTCATAGCAACTCATTACACGTACTCCATTTGCAGACATGAGGAGAGACGTGCAGGCAATTTTCAAGATGACTCCCCATGACAAGCAAGTAATGATGTTTTCAGCAACACTCAGCAAGGAGATCCGCCCAGTCTGCAAAAAATTTATGCAAGATGTAATGTCCTCTGCCAGTTCTACTTGAAAATAGAAGTCCTCGGTTTTCCGTAATTTCAGATTTCTGCAGGCATAGTAGTGTAGTTTATTTGGTCAAAGCTAGAGAGGATGTGTACAGAGAAAATGGGTTGTGCACTGAGCTTGTAGTTCCTTTGTTTTCTTCCATTTGTGGTTGTGTCAGAAGTTCCTAGATAATTTTAAAAAAAAATGTTTAGGTGGGGTGGGGAGTGGGGGTGGAGGTTATTGTGTGGAGTGGAATAATCTGGGTCGAATTGATGCTTGCACTGTTAAGGGAAAGATTCTTGTTCGTGCTGTTGTAAACATTTTGGGCGACAATGAGTAGTAATTGGTCTGAATTTACTATCTCCAGCTATGTTGCACAGACTCTCCCAAAATGTCATCGGGTGCGTGTTGGATTATTTAAAACTAGTGTTTTTTTGGAGGATCCGACGCGGGTGCAGCATCACTTTTGAAGAGTCTGAGTAACATAGATCTCCAGGGAGAAAATGAACAGATGGACTGTGGATTCTTCTTCATCCATCATTCATTTTGTTCTAGATACCATTAGCTTAACTAAGCTCCTAATATTCTTTACTGTGACGTTCTTTTCAGCCAATGGAAATTTATGTTGATGATGAGGCGAAGTTGACCCTTCATGGACTTGTACAGGTACATCTTGGGTGTCTATATATGATGCCATGATTTCTATATGTCCGAATTAGCTTTCTTATCTTGTTTCTCTTATTATATCAGCATTACATCAAATTGAGCGAAACAGAGAAAAACCGGAAACTAAATGATCTGCTGGATGCCCTGGACTTCAACCAAGTAGTTATATTTGTCAAGAGTGTGAATAGGGCAGCAGAGCTGAATAAATTACTAGTGGAGTGTAATTTTCCATCTATCTGCATCCACTCTGGCATGACTCAGGAAGAAAGGTATGTGACTGTTGTTGAAATGATTCTCCTCTGCACTTACATTATTCTAGTGCAAATATGCAATTAAGGTAATGACAGCCACTTGTTAACCCCCCAAAACCACACCACAGAAAAGAGGAAGGTAATGGTAGCCCGATAATCAGTTAGAATCTCTTTCTAGCATATTTTTTTGGTGTAGAGGTTGGAGATTGGCTCATGAGGAGGTTTTAGTGATGTATCTGCTATTTTGTCATCTTCTTTTTCTTCCCTGTTGTAATGCTTGCAGGCATCTCTAATTACTTGAGGACCTTATTGCATGTCAATTGAGTGGAATAAGTAGGGCGTGGAATTTATATGGTGCTACCATTGATGTTAAACTGTATGTGAATCTTTGACTTGTAGATTGACTCGCTACAAAGGTTTCAAGGAGGGTCATAAGAGAATTCTCGTGGCAACTGATTTGGTTGGTAGGGGCATTGATATTGAAAGGGTCAACATTGTTATTAACTATGATATGCCAGATTCTGCAGACACTTATCTTCACAGAGTAAGTCCTTATTTATCTGGATTCTTAGTTTCAACTTTTGATTTCTGCTTATGCTTTTAGTGTTAATTCTTTTATGCTTGTAAACATTGGTAGGTGGGTAGAGCTGGTAGGTTTGGAACTAAAGGCCTTGCCATAACATTTGTGTCATCGGCATCTGATTCTGAAGTTCTTAATCAGGTTAGGAGACTGTTGAATATTTTATCTTGTTATGAAGTCTTCTTATCCATGTTTTTCTAAGTTGCTTGTGCTTTACCATTGTAGGTCCAGGAAAGGTTTGAAGTAGACATAAAAGAGCTTCCGGAGCAGATTGATACTTCTACATACAGTATGTCCTTCTTGGTGTTTACTTGTTTCTTCCTTTAAATTTTTTGGGTGTGTGTGCTTTTCTTCAGACTATTTAACTCATGCAAGCACGTTTAGAACATCCCATGGGTAACATAAAAGCCTCAAGTAGTATTTGTCTGCTATGATTATGTAGCTTCATGAAGATATTGAGCTTGTACATTATTTTCTTAAACTTGCAGCTTGACTTCTATAAAAGAAAAAAAAATGTTGTGAATAGACGTGAATACTAGTCCTTCCCTCCCCTAATTGTCAGTTTGCAGATTGCTTGGATCTAGAGAAATTTTAACTAAACACTGAACTGGAATAGAAGAAACATGTCTCTTCTAGCTTATTATGAACTGTAACTCTTGTGAACTGCTAGAATTATGCTTCTCGAAAAGCAAAGGGTAGGTTAGCTCCTTGCTGATTTATTTTGAAATAATTGAAGAATGCTCCCTGGCAACTCAATTTGGATATTTTTGACCTTAAAATATTGAAGCTTAACATTTGTTTCTCACCAATAGTTGTCCTAAATGTCACCACCTAGTCTCATCTTTAATTTTCATGGCTTTATGGATATTTTCAGCTATGTCAATATGTAACAGGTTGATCCACTTGCTGAGGAATTCTGCAATATCTTAGTGCTTTCAATCAGTTGATCTAGCGCTAACAACATTTGCCTTTTTTTTCCTTTTTTTTGTTGTTTATGCAGTGCCATCTTAGTGAGATGACAGTATCCTGGCAGATATTGAAGTCATTTTGCCTGAAGATGGGGGGAACCGACAGATGTATTCTTTGTTTATCACCTATCTTGGCTTTTGGACCTTCTGATCTGAAGGAACTGTGGCCTCCTACTATACGCTTTGGCACTGCTGGACTCTGCTGTACCCTATTTGAACCATGTTTCTTGTCAGTTAAGAGGAGCATGACAAATATCTCAGTTTTATCTTGCTAAGCACTATACTTTATACTTTCCAGTGAATTTATTATGTCTGTTTGCTGAATCATATTCTTGTTAGCTGGTATTACTTAAACGTAATATATGTTTAATTTTTAGAGCTATTTTTCTGAAGCTCTACCCTGCTAGAATCTTGTTTGGAAACCTCGTGAAGTCAGTTATAATCTCGTGTAATTCCTGGAATTCATAAATTATTGATGGTACTAAAGAAGGTTATTTTGTTAATATCATTATGAGGGGGTGGAATTTCTCAGTTTGGCGGTGATGAATTGTGTCTGGCCACTGACGGTAAATGCTCTATCACCTTGGATTTAATTGATGATACAGCGGTACCATCAGAAATGATCACGATTGATATCTTGTTTCTGCTGGTGGACACAGGACTCTCTGCTGCGTAGTGAGTGACTCAATTTGTCGTCCTTAGCTGATAGTCCTGCTGTTTATAAAGCTGTGAATGGATTTTGGTATTATCTATTGCTCATAGAGTGTTGGTACCCATTCTATGTATTTCTAGCAGGTCTTAAACCTAATTAGGTGATAAGGTGGAGATTTGATTGATTGAGTTGGGAAAATAAATCTGGTGTTGTCATTGGATTTTTATCGATTATGATGTTGCACTTAGAACTTTTACTCGTAGTCTGAAGGATACATGTTCTTGAAAATTGTTGATTGAATTGCTCAAGACTATTTTTCTTTTGTTGATATATGGGGGTAAGATTCAAAATTGCCCATGTTAGGTTATCTCTGGAGATTAGAGTGGAAACTATAGCCATGACGTTGCATGGATGGACCTAGGTTAGACTTGTTATCTTTTAGGACTGCTGTATATGTTATAAACTAGACATGGTTTCGTTCCATTTCATCACGTCTTTCCTATCTTAAATGTGAAGTAATGAAACTGATACCTGGAAAAGAAAGGGAATATATAAGTAAAATCTGTTACAAGACTAAAGAAGAGTGGCAGCATGTGGAAGAACTAAAGGTGCCTCAAATAGAAAAGCTGACCATCACTTGTCAATAGATATAGGCTTTGATTGCTAAGTCCTATATAAGGGAAAAATGACGGAGAAGCATTTAACTGTGACAACGTTTATTGGTTGTTCACAAACTTCATTGGGTTTTCATTTAAACTTAGTAAAGATTGTTCTGAATGGAAAATTAAACTAGAACTTGCACCTACATGATGCATGATGAATTTATGACTCAATCAAATACTATGAACCAGGGGTAGTAAAATTAATTTAAATTTGGATTGATTATTGATTCACTTATTTATTAGCTTAGTTAATTTTAAAAATTATCACTTCATAAAAAATTAAGATGATATGTAATCCAAATTAATCAAAGAATTCTTGTTTAAATATTCTCAAAAATATATATTATTTAATTTGATGTGTTATATATCATCACAATAAAGAAAAAAAATGTTTTATTAAGTATTAAAAAATTATAAAAGAATAAGAAAAAAAACTAAAATTTAGTAAGAATTAGGTCGGTTGAGTTATGACCTGCCTTTTACCTTATTCCAGCCCAAGTAATTTTTGGGTGAGTCAGTAACCTGTTCGTTTATCAACTCAGTCCATTTTGATCTTTTAAAATTCAGTATGACCCGTTCATTTCACGCCCTTAATATGTATTTAATTGCAAGGTTTGCACTTCAAATAGAGTGATTTATAATTTCTATCCTTCAAATAGACCGATCTTTAATTTTACTTTTGCAATCGAATTTACATCTAATGAGATTTAAGTTATTTAATTCACGGAAGCATAACTTATAAAAATACAAAAAATATAAATTTATGTTCCGTAGTTATTTTTTGTTGGTCTTAAAATAATAAAAATTTAAAATCTAACATACAAAATAGGGGCAAAAATGCATACAACCCTCCTAATATGAAGTTATATCAGATTACATTGGTCATAAATAAAATTAGTCAAAATGCATTAACTTTTACTGTAAAAGTTAATATTCTCATAACAAATCCATCTTTAAATCCCAAGAAGAAAAAGAAAATAATCCCATATAAAGAGAAGGGGAAAGATAATAATTAAAACTATGCCCCTGCCAGTTTCCTATAAACCACACACCGCTATTTTCCGCATCACCACCTAAAATAACAGAGAATTATAAAGTTAAAAAAAAATCAAATTTTTGCTAATAAAATTTAAATAGCCAATCAATTAAATTATTAATTTTTTTTAAAAAAAATATCAATTGATTTTTCCTCTTTGGTGAAGAAATAAATTTACAACTTAATGCTAGGTACAATATGGTCTCCATTCCTAGTAAATATAGAAGTATTAGATAAAACATGTGTAAATTTTTTAAAATAGATCGTAACAAAATTTCTACTGAAAAAAAATATCAGTTTTTGAGTTTTCATAGGTCGGTTTGAATTTTGATTTATAATTAAAATTAAAACTAAATTAATTTATTCAATTTTTAAATTATTAAAATCATACCAAATCAAATATCATATATATTCATCTATTTGATTATTTTTGGTTTGGTTCGATTTTTTGATTTTTAAAAAATTAATGATATTTCTCTCTTTTTATTTCTTTTCCACGATTTGGAAAGATTTTTTTCACACTTTTTCAATTTATAATTCGTTTTTATCCTTTTATAATAGGAGATATAATTTTCTTAGATTATCGAGAAAATAACTTACGATCTACAAGTTTTAATCAAGCAAATAAAGTTTATAAGAAATATAATTTTCAAAGATAATTCTCATAGTCGTTTTTTTAATAAATGAGTTTGGATTCATATTGAATTTTTTTAAAGAAATGGACATATGATGTAATATTCATTATCTTATTCAAGCTGGTATCAGAGTCTAGGAATTGTTTTATGAGATTTAAAGTATGATGGGATTCAACATAGATGTTTTATTATTATGAATATTGGAGAAAGCAGTATTAAAAATACTCGACTTGAAGAGGTAGATATACCTCAAAATCTTGATTTATTAAACAAGTGGACTATTCCACAAGTTCCTATTCATACGATTTATGATTATGGTTTCTTTGATAGAATATCTTCTAAACAATTGATAAAAACAACTGAGCAGTCTCTTGCTTTGAATTCTTCTGAACAAACTGTTCGTTTATTGAATGAACGTGATATTATTCTGTATAAAAAGAAATATAGCTTCATGCATATAGACTTAGTTCAAATTGCTTTTAAGCCTTTAACCCTTAAAGGGTTACCTGAATCTTTTATGGCTGCTTTAAGAGATGCTAGAAATCTTAATTTTAGACAATCTCTTATGGGTTCTATAGAATCTACGATGGCGTATGGTCCCGTATATTTTAATACTCAACCCAATTTACAATTATCTTTATCTGACGTCAATATTCTTGATGCATTAACATTAAATGTTAAAACTCATGGTTATAATTATGCCCCTGGATCTGAACTTATATGTTTATCTTATAGAATTTATTATAAGTTCTTGTCTACTCTTACTCCTAGATGTAAACTGACAGATATGTCAAACGAGACTATGATATTTGAAACGAATTTTGCTAGATCCAAAGTCACCACTAGGAGACTTATTGGATGGGATGAGATTAATTTTCCCTCTACTTGGATTTTAGACTCTGTTATATCTCCGAGTCAACAATTTGAGGAAATTACTAATCATGATTATTCGCATATAAGCAAAACCCCTGAAGGCAGAATTTGCATTCAATTTGAGGATAATAAATCCTTAGTGCCTTATAGGCATTCACATACTGGTAGTAGAAGATTATCTACTTCTGCAGGTCATTCATATATTGACCCTGTTGAACCTATCTATGGTCCGGCCAGATTAAATCGTGCCGCTTCTCTTCATACAATTGACACGACTGATGGTAATAAGCGTGTCGATCGTATAAAGGTTTTGAATAATATTGTTAAAGATGATAATTCTGATAAGGATATTCCTACTTCATCCGAAATGGATTTTGACTTTAATAAAACTTAAATGATTAAGTTCCAAATTGATTTTAGTCCGGGATCACCGGCAAGACAACATATTTTGAAAGAATTTTGCCAAGATAAATGGAAAAGTTTTAAACACTGGTATACTGAATTTTATAACAGTGATGATAAGAGAAATATTTCTCAAGAGTTTTATGAAACTTGTGCTTTACATAATCAAATTATATATTTTGCTCCTTGGTTTATAACCACTTACATGCCCTTATATATCAAAGTTCTTGAAAGAATTTATCAAGAAAGTAATGGTAATACCATTACAAGTATTTATCCTCCTCAAAATTCTTTTGTTTTACCAAATAATACTGGTATTACTTTTGCGGCTTTTCAAAAATTTATTGATGAAGATGTTGCCAGCAAAGGTATAAAGGAAATTAATAATCTGATTTCTCAAAATAATTATTTGTCTTTATATGTTAAAGTTTTGGGAGAACATATTAGTTCACTTGATTCTAAACTTGATTATTTAACTGAGTTGGTGAAGAAGATTGGTATTCCTTCTTCATCCGACATGTCTATGGTTGTTCATTCGGCTCAAGTTATACCTAGCTAGCCAGAAGCTTCAACAAGGTTAGAACCTTCGATTCAGAGACCTCCGGAAATTACTGGATTTAGGGTAAAATCTAGAGAAGATTTGGAGAAGCTAGTCAATGACAAACTAGCAGAGTTAAATCTTAAGCCTCTAGAATTAGCCTCAGAATTTGCGGATAATATCTTAGATCCAACGAAAGATTATAAGGAAGAAACCAGATCTGAACTTAATAAGCTCAGAAAATTGGGAAAAAGATATGGTGATATGCCAAGGATGGATACATATTACTATCCTAGACCAACACCCCAAGATGTTTTGGTGGAAGAAAGAGATTGGAACCAAACCAACACCAGTTATAACGGTGATGCCATCTATGAATGGAATTTAGATGGCTTAACAGACAGACAGATAAGTATTCTGGTACATCGAATGTTGATGTACTCTACAATCTGCAAAGCAACTTCGGATAAAAATACGGAAACAGTAATTTGCAGAATGATAGTTGCAGGTTTCACCGGCCAATTAAGAGGTTGGTGGGATAATTTCATGACTGCTGAGGATAGAGCAGCAATCTATAACACTGTTAAGTCAGAACTTGGAGTTGATAACCTAGGAAGAGCCTTAGTAGCTGGAAGACAAGATTGTGTCTACACATTAGTTCTTACCATTATTGAACATTTTAGTGGTAGATTTACCAACATGTACGAAAATATTCGAACTCTGTTAAATGGACTTAGATGTAAGCATTTGGGAGAATTCAGGTGGTATAAGGACACCTTCCTTAGTCGGGTAATGGATCTACCCGAAAGTAACAGTGATCATTGGAAAGGCAAATTTATTGATGGTTTACCACATTTGTTTGCAGAAAGAGTAAGGAAAGCTCTTCGTGGAAATAATATCCAGATTATGTATAATAATTATACGTATGGGAGACTTATCGGAGTATGTACCCAAGAAGGATTAAATTTATGTAACGAGTTAAAGCTTAATGCACAGCTTAAGAGACAGAATCTAACTGAAAGGAATCAGTTAGGTGATTTCTGTCAACAGTTCGGGATGGAGAGAACTGTAGCATCTTCTTCAAAAGGGAAGAACAGAAAAAATAACCAAGATGATTATTACCAAAGGAAAGGTAAAAGACGACATCGTCGATCAAAAGAGGAAAGATATTTCCGAAGGAAACATCGAAAAGAAAAAGGATTTGTTAAAGACAGATCTGGAAGAGATTTAAAGGATATTAAGTGTTATAAATGTGGACAATTTGGTCATATTGCCCCAAATTGCAAGAAAGAAAGGATTAAAGCCCTTGCCATGGATTTAGATGAAAAATCCAAAGAACAGATTATGAAGATTATGGATGAAACTTCAGACAGTGAAAGTGATTATACTTCTTCTTCTGAATCTGAAGCCTCTGTTAAATTATTTGATTTACCTGATGATAATGATTGCGATAAATGCAATACAGGTACAGGTAATTGTTCTTGTAATAACCTAGATTTTTATAAATTACAATCTCAGTTTCAAAATAATTTTGAAATTAAACCTATTACTTCTGATAATATTTTAGAGTTATTGAAAGAAGTCAATGATAATGATTTAAGAGAAAAAATTATCAGAATGGCTTCTATTTCAAAACCGGCAGATAAACCCGTTCAAAAGAAAGATATTTTAGAGGAAACTCCATATTCTATGGCGGAAGTTCAAAAGAGACTCTTGCAAAGAAACTCGCCACAAAATATGAGTTTTCCCGGTTATTCTTCTTCAATGGATGATTTAAAATCTGAAGTTGAACAATTAAAAAATGAGATTAAATCTCTTAAACAAAATCAAATGATTTTCGACCATCGTATGAGCCAAATGGAACATACTATGGGTCATGATAAAGGAAAAGAAGTTTTGGATGATGATTCAAAAGAAATTTCTGATTTTGCAAAAAGGGCTATTGCCTCCCCAAATGATGATTTATTCATAGGAATGATGCAAGTAGTAACTTCTCATAGATGGTATGTTAAGTGTACTATTTTGATTGATGATAATTTTTCTATTACTGAAACTGCTCTTATTGACAGTGGAGCAGATATGAGTTGCATTCAAGAAGGGATAATCCCGACCAGATATTATCAAAAAACTTCTCATAAGATTAGCTCTGCATCTGGTGATAAAATGAAAATTAATTATAAATTGCCTAAGGCGTATATTTGCAAAGATAAAGTTTGCATTCCTCATTTTTTCATTCTTGTTAAAGATAAAATGTTTCCTCCTATCATACTTGGAACTCCTTTTATTCAAGCCATTTATCCTCTTACATATGTTGATAACACTGGTTTTCATGCTACATATAATGATAGAAAGATTTCTTTTCAGTTTATAACTGAACCCCTTACCAGAAATATAAATTCTTTGATTGATAAAAAGAATTTTCATATGAAGTCTTTACAACATGAAATATATAGCATGTCTATTGATAATATTTTACAATCTTCAAAAGTTCAGGAAAAGATTAAATTGATTTCTGAACAATTTACTGTTTCTATATGTGCTGACCATCCGAGTGCCTTTCGGAATAGGAAAAGGCATGTAGTCTCTCTTCCATATGAAGACTCTTTTTCAGAGGAAAATATTCCTACTAAATCTCGACCTTGTCAAATGAATTTAGAATTGCTTGAAATCTGCAAAAAGGAGATTGATAATCTTTTGCAAAAAGATCTTATAAAACCTTCAAAGTCACCATGGTCCTGTACAGCATTTTATGTTAATAATGCTGCAGAAAAAGAACGTGGTGTACCAAGATTGGTAATCAATTATAAACCTTTGAATAAAGTTTTAAAATGGATCAGATGTCCTATCCCTAATAAACGGGATCTTTTATCAAGACTATATGATGCCAATATATTTTCAAAGTTTGATTTAAAATCTGGATATTGGCAAATTCAACTTTTTAAAGAACATACTTATAAAACGGCATTTAATGTCCCATTCGGACAATACGAATGGAATGTTATGCCTTTTGGTTTAAAAAATGCTCCTTCTGAATTTCAGAAAATTATGAATGATATTTTTAATCCATATATGGATTTTATCATTGTATACATCGATGATATTTTAGTATTTTCCAAAACCTTGGAATCACATTTCAAACATTTGGATATTTTCAAAAGGATAATTATTTAAAATGGGTTAGTAATTTCCAAACCCAAAATGAGTCTTTTTCAGACAAAGATCAGATTCCTTGGTCATTATATTTGCCAGGGAAAAATAGTTCCCATTCAAAGATCTATTGAGTTTGCTTCAAAGTTTCCTGACATTATTAATGACAGGACCCAACTGCAAAGATTTCTTGGGAGTTTGAATTATATTTCTCCCTTTATCAAAGGTTTGTCTACAGATCTGGCCCCTTTGTTTGAAAGGCTTAAAAAGGGATATAATTAGCCATGGTCTAATTTGCATACTGATATTGTTAAAAAGGTAAAGGAGAAGGTAAGCTCTTTACCATGTTTAACCTTAGCCAATCCTAATTGGCAAAAAATTATCGAGACCGATGCCTCAAATATAGGTTTCGGCGGGATTCTTAAACAGCTTAAACCCCATGATAAAAAGCAGTATCTAATTCGATATCATTCGGGTAAATGGACTGAGGCCCAGCAAAAATATGCTACGGTGGCCCATGAGATGCTTTGTATTGTAAAATGTGTCTTAAAATTTCAAGACGATCTTTATAACAAATTTTTTTTAATTAGGACTGATAATAATGCAGTCAAATTTATGTTTAATAAAGATTTCAAACATGATGCATCTAAGATTATATTTGCTAGATGGCAGGCGCAATTAGCACCTTTTGATTTCGATATAGAATATAAAAGGGGAAGTGATAATTCGCTACCCGACTTCCTGACAAGAGAATTCTTAAATGAAGACTAACAAAATTTGTTTTCATTGCAGAATGAGGCCGCAATGGCCCTCCCATTTCTCCTCTGATAGAGGAAGAGGGAGGGGAAGGAGTATTCCCAACCGAGGAGGATCAAGTAGCAGAAGTTATACTTCTCAAACTTCAAATTCAGGAAGTTATACTTCCCAAAATCCTATTATCAGGAGAGGTAATAGAACTCTCATTAATGAAAACATTTCTCAAAGAGGAGAAGCTGAAAGCTCATCTTCCTCATCCATTAACTTGGAAGATATTCCAAGGAATAGCCCGTTATATGAGGCTCTGCAGCAGCATATAGCAAGCACAAAGAGGCAAAGTAATACCTACGCCTCTGTCGCTATGGAGACAGAAGAGAACCAGAAAAACTATGAAAAGGTTCCAAAGAAAGAAGTTATACTTCTACTCGAAAATAAAGACATCAGATGGAAAGAGAATATTTGGGAGATAACCCAAAAATATTTAATGGAAAAATTATATTTCCCGGGTGAGTCATACAAAACCCGAAGTTATTACGAAAACATTCTTCTGTTTACAGGAAGTGCAGAGATATCTCACTTCAGAGATCATAAAGACGAGACAGTTTATAACTTCTCGAAACTAGTTATAAAAAGAATCATATCTATAGAAGAGTGGGGAATCTCCACCATGAAAGAGAAGCAGGTTATACTTGAAAATGGAAGGATGAATTTCACTTATTGGGATTATATCCAGGCTTTTTCATATGTCTTATTTTATAACAATGAGAAACACAAGCATACTTGGTTCATAAAGGTATGTTCAAAGGTATTCCAAAAAATAATACCAAATTGGTTTTTGCAATGGTGGACATTCCACGGCCCTTCAATCAGGATATTGCCTGAAGAAATCAAGGAATTATATGACTCATGGATACAAATATCTCCAGATTTGGACAGATTATACAGAGAAGAACATATAAGTTCTCCAGAAAACATCAGTCAGATTATGTTCTTCATCGAATTTTCTATCCCTTGGATTCATAAATGGATCCCAGAATTCGGTTATACCGAAGAACAGATTCCTTGTATCTATCGAGTTTATTATAATAACTTTTGGGACAAAATGTTAAAAATTGACCCAACTACGAAAAAGATCTATGGACAAGAGATAATTGATGATATCAATAAGTCCTTAAAGAAATATCAAGAAAAAGGGGAAATTGAAACAATTAAAGATAGTCCCCTAAGACATATTGCACGAAGAATTGCCTATCAACCGGGTGATAAGACCCAGCAAATAGAGGACTATTTAAACCTGGTTAAGAAGAATTTACTGGAATCATTTGAACAAATTTCCAGTAAATCCGACACCTCCATGAAAAGTCCATCAAATTACGAGGACTCACAAGCAGATGAGGAAATCAACACAGAAGATGTGTTAAGAGAAGCAGAAAAGCTTCTCCAGGAAGATAAGCTCGAAGATGGAGACAGCGACGAAAATTTCGTCTAACGAATGTTGAACGCACAAGGAAAGAAGAAAATCTGAACCTTGTGGACCCCAGTACGGACCTATTGATGGAGATACCTGTCTGAGTGCAATTATAGAGCACACGGTACAAAATTACTATAGATATATTCCTTTTTCTTCTATTTAAAGAGGCCTTTGCCTCATTTGTGAAGCATCAGAAATTTTTAGGAACTCTCTCTCTCTCTAGAATTTTGCTCTGCCTTCTCTCTAAAGAAAGCACAGTTTTTTTTTTAAAGTTCTTGTAATCTTTTCATCTTGTATAGAAAAAATCAGAAAATCGTCCAAGTTTTGGACACAAATTCCGGTTTCAAGGTATTTACTTTCTGTCTTTATTTTTAATTTATTTCTCCGATGGCTGTGCTTATAGCCGGCTAAACATCTATCTATGTTGAATCTCCATACTACTTGAATCTTCATAAAAGATGAACTAGACTTTATCAAAATCAGGAGATTTTATTATAAGAACTTTAAGAATTTAGTATAAATATTGATAGCTTGGTTCGGAGATGGTGGTACAGTCGGCGAATACTGTAGATCTTGGATTTGCCTTAGTGGCTACGTACAGTTGCCCGGTGAAAAGGCCCGTTATTTGGAGTTGTTAAGGGCTGTTGTTATCCCGGGGAGCCCCTAAAAAGGTATCCTGTACACATGGTCTCAAGATCCGGCAGAATTTTGTCCTAGACAGGCCCCGTGCTCCGGTAAAAGGTTTACCATACAGCTATTGATCTATATACTAAAATTTTAAAGTTCAGATAATAATTTCCCTTTGTTTTGATTCTTGTTTGAAGACAAGGATATTAAACTTGATAAGGTCTATCACCGTCGAGCGGACTACCGCCGGCACCGACAGATCCTGTTCAAGCTGGTAAAGTATTTAAAATTATTTATAAAGATTAATATTATATATATATATATATATATATATATATATATATATATATATATATATATATATATATATATAATTTATCAATTCAGTTCGATTTTTTCTTCGATTAAATTTTTAATAAAATCAAATCAAATCAAATCAAACCCAAACAACCATCAATCTATTTAATCAATTTGATTTTGAATTTCAATTTAAATTCATTTTTAACCCAATCATGAACATAACTAATCTGTCTTATATTACTTTTTCAAGAATGGTTGTTTTTAACTTTTATTTATTTATTTTATATATGTTTAAATAACTTTTAAGTGACAAGTGAGAATTATTTGATACAAATTTAACAAAATATCAGACTTTTTGCATGGAAAAGTACTATAACTATTACTGCGATTGTAAATTGTGTGAGTTGGTTCGACTTTTTAAAATATCATATTAAATTAATTATATTAAAAAATTAAATTTATAATCAAACTAAATTAATAAAATTTGAATTTTTCAACCTTAAGTATTTTTGATTTTCTCAAATTTTTTAGATTTTTTTTTTGCCGATAAAGTCTTCATAACAAAATATAACTTATACTTGAAGTATTTTTTTAATTCTAGTAACATACAATTATATAAGATGTTTCTTAATTAAGAAAATAACATAAAATATGAGACGACTGTTGACATTGTGCTAAAATATTCAACCAAAAAATAATGAAATAGCATAAAACAAATATTACTAATTAATAAGTCATAATAAAAATAATCAGACTCTAAACGTATTAAGTCATGTCAACCTAAGTACGGCTAATAAGTATTAATTACATAACTAAATATTTAAAAAAAAATAAGTTATGCATTATAATTATATATTTTAACCTATGCAAAATGAAAAAATAGATATCTAATATCATTGTCATTTCTAGTGTTGAAATCATTTCTTTTGTTAGCATTTGATTTTGGTTTGGAATTTATTTGAGTTAATAACATGCATCTATGAAATGGAAAGTTCGACATAATTGAGATTTGTTTGTTTTGGAAATTGGGTTGTTCAAACTTCTAAGTTCAAACTTGAAACAATATGTGAAAAGAAAAAAACTACAAAAAAGTTTAGAAATATTTATAAATTACATAAAAATATTTATAAAAAATATATATATATACAATGTCGGATTGTTTTGGTTCGGTCTGACTTTTTTAAGTTAAAACCAAATCAAATTAATTATGATTAAATTCTTTTTTCCAACATCAAATCAAATCGAACTAAATCACTAATCAAATTTTTTTTTCATTTGACTTAAATTATCGAGTTGGTATGATTTATTGATTTACTTTGTACACGCCTAACTATTATTATTTTGATTATGAGTTTAAATGAAACATGAAAAAATAAAGTTGAAAAATTAAAATGAGACAAGATTAAATTAAAGTGCTAAAATAAAAAATAAGAATAAATTAAAAAAAATTGTGTATGTATTTGACCTTTTGGATTTGATTTCCTTTTCACGTAGTTGGTAAAAAAAGCCGGGAAATCGAATTATAAAATTACTAGTAAAATATAAACTTGTGATAATTATAGGCTCATAACATTGAATTGGTTCATTGGAGAGAAAATTTATAGAAAATATGCATACGCATCATGCTTGTACTAAACTTCCCTCTCCGTCTTAATTTGAGTGTTTTATTTTTTTTATCATGTGTTCAAAAAAGTGTCAGCTTTTTATATTTAATAAGTTTTTCTACATGATAAATTAAGAATTACACTTTATATTCACTGGGAGAAATATTTACACGTTTTAGCTCATATTTTAAATTTGTTATGTGATTTATTCTATATTTATGCATAAATACTTTTCATACACTATATGAATATTAATTAATATTATATAAATTGAAAAAAAAATCATTTATTTATTATGTTGAATTAATGCCGCCAAATATTTTATTTTAATAGAAAATTTTTCAACAAATAAATTCGAATTAATCAAAATTTAAAGGCAATCTGAAAAAGAAAAGTTAAGATTACATGAAATTACGTACTCACTGTAATATAGCAGAGATTCTTGTAATTATTAGGGATTCTGGTAGCATTAAATTTTGCCATAATAAAACTTCCTCATCAAACTCCAAATCACCCTCCTCCTCTCTCCGCCGGGTACCGCCGCCATGATGGGAAAAAGCTCCACCATCTCCGGCGGAGTAATGGAAAAAATAATTCTTTCCTACACCTACTTAGCAATGTGGATCGTCCTCTCCGCCACAGTCATTGTATACAACAAGTACATTCTTGACAAAAAGCTCTACAACTGGCCTTTCCCAATTTCCCTTACAATGATTCACATGGCTTTTTGCTCTTCTCTAGCTTTCTTCCTCGTACGCATCCTCAATGCCGTCGAACTTTTCAGCTTGTCCCGCAGAGTGTACCTCACATGCGTTCTCCCCATCGGTGCCCTTTACTCTATTTCTCTATGGCTCTCAAATTCTGCTTATATTTACCTCTCTCTTTCCTTCATTCAAATGCTCAAAGCCCTAATGCCAGTTGCTGTGTACACCATTGGGATTTTGTTCAAAAAGGACAATTTCAACAACTCCACCATGTGCAACATGCTGGCTATTTCAATTGGGGTTGCTATTGCTGCTTATGGTGAAGCAAAGTATGATTCTTGGGGGGTTTCTCTTCAGTTGCTCTCTGTTTTGGTTGAGGCAACTAGGTTGGTCATGATTCAGATCTTGTTGAATTCAAGGGGAATTAATCTAAACCCCATTGCCACTTTGTATCATGTTGCTCCTAGTTGCTTTGTTTTCTTGTCAATTCCTTGGTTTTTTGTTGAGCTTCCAGTTTTGAGGGGAAACAATTTAGGGGGTTTCAATTTTGATTTTGTGATTTTTGGTACTAATTGTCTGTGTGCATTCGCATTGAACCTGGCAGTTTTCTTGGTAGTGGGAAAGACTTCAGCTTTGACAATGAATATTGGTGGGGTTATCAAAGATTGGCTTCTTATAGCATTTTCTTGGTCTGTGATAAAGGATACTGTGACTCCATTGAACTTGATTGGGTATGGATTGGCATTCTTGGGAGTTGCTTATTATAATCATCAGAAATTGCAGACATTGAAGGCAAAAGAAGCAGAGAAGAAGTCTCAGCAGAGTGATGAGGAAGATGGGATATTGTTGACAGGTAGAGAAGAGAATGGAACAGAGAAAAAGGGTGATTCACAGACCTAATTTTAACTTATAAACAAGTTTTGCATAGGGATTTTTTTTTTCTTCTTTCTCTAAATTTTAAAGATGACTTTTTCTGGGATGAAATCTCTTTTTATTTGGATGAGTACATGTGTCATACTTATAAATTTAAAGTTGAGATTTAATTGTCTAAACTAAGATCCTAATTGTGATTAAAATAATAAATATTTCTTTATTTACTTTAAAAAAAATAGCCATTTTAAATCTATAAATTAATTCTACAATTTTCTTTCTTTTCTTAATTTTATTACGAGCTCTTCTTTTCTTTTTTCATTCAAAGTAGAAATTTATAAATATATTTTTTTTTCTTTTTTAAATTTTTAATATTAATAATAGTAGAATCCGCGCAATGCATGGTTAATATTAAAATAATTAATTATAGCATATTAGTATCATATTTTATTTATAATATCACATTATATTTATTTGCTTTAATATTAAAATTGTCATTTTTGTTGAGGTCATGTTATTTCTCTTTCTGCATTTATTCTCACGTCTGTACATAAAATATAAATTAAAGATTGCTAAAGTAATTTTTTAATAATTTTTTATCTCAGAAAGAAAGAAAACTTTAAAATCTAATTTTTACGTAACAACTTTCTTCACAGATATTAATTTTAATTATTACTAATTCTCATCTATATTAATAGTATTTTTTTAAAAATTATATTATTATTAATTCCATTTTATTTTCTTTTTATAAAGATAATTTTTTTAATCTTTCAATTAAATAAAAAAACTAAAATAGAAAGAGAGAGAAATTTGGTCAAAATTATTCAAGAGAAGAATTGTGGAATTAATTTAAGAAACTGTAAAAGAAAAACTCATGATAAAATAGAAAAAGAGAGAATGTTTTAAAATTAATTTATAAATGAGATAATATTTTAGCTAAAAATATAGAATTTCAAATTTTCTTACGGTAAATAAATGATGTTTTTAATTTGGACATATTCCGTAAAAAATTACTCAATTTTAGAAAGTAGAATGTATTTTTACTAAGGGTATATCTTGAAAAACATGTAACTCTTTAATATTTTTTTGAGTATGTAAAATTCTCTCAATATAAATAAAAATAAAATTAAAATAACATCATTAATATCTCATTAATTATATAAAACATCATTTATTTTAAAATAAAATTTAAAAAATTAAAATACCACTTATTTTAAAATAAAATAAGTAATATAAATCAATGTGTCGGAACAATTGTCCAACAAAACTCAATTCCCTCCGAGGGAAAGACATTAATTAATATAAATATTATTCAAGAGCTGAGGCAACTTATGACGTGTCCGCTGCATGCGGCTGACCAAACACACACTACATACTACTCTTTCACTTTGCATTATTTTAATAATAGAATTCAAATGTATTCTTGAGTGCTACAAGCAGACATGTCGACGAAGAGCAGTTTACTTGTAGCCTCTTATTAATAGTAGTAAAAAAATAGTAAAAAGTAATAGTAATAATAATTCATCTTACAAGTTTGCTTAATGACAAATCTTTTTTCTTTTTCTCCTTCCTTCCAGGAAGGAGTTGTGAAGGTATTCTGGATTTGGTTTGTAACTGTTACTCTCCTCGTTTCAATTTATATAATACAATATAAATTATAATTGGTTACAGAATTTTTAAACAAATAAAATATTTTTAAAATTTATGATATAAAATAAGTTCTAAATATTTATATAATTATAAATCTTCACATTAAGAATGAAATAGATATTTTAAAATTAAATTATTATGTCACGCCCCATCTTGGGAGGCATAGCTGGCACCCAGTGCCTATTAGGATCTGAACTGACTTAATTAAGCCTAGGCACACCTGATGCAGACTTGCTCCTTAAATCAAGAAAACAATGAGCTATATCTCGGCTGTAAATGCAGCCTCCAGCCGACAAGGCCGTATAGCCATCCGTAAATGAAAACAACTAACCAATAACAGGCAACAGAAGGGATCCTATGCGGGTCGACAAAACCACCATGATATCTAGTTGTAGCTGAAATGAAAATCAGACGCTATATTAAGCCTCACACGGCCAACACGTAAAATAAGACTTATATGGGCCCCACACAGCCAACAACAGCTAACTAACTGATAAATGTAGCTTGCAAGCCTCTAAAAATATAAGTAGCGGTCGGGACAAGGCTCCGACCTACCCATATGCTATACAAATGGAAGACTACACTTGCTACAACCTGGCAACTTCGAATGAAAGGAGCTGACCAAACTGCAGACTTTGAATAGCTGTTACTGCGGATCCTGAACTCTGTCTGTCTAAATCTACAGGCAAGTAATGCAGCGCCCAGGGGAGGGACCCCGAGAGACCCCAAGTCAACCAATGGCACATGCATTCAACTAATCAAATTTAAATAAATGGAATATTAAGCATAACACTATCGCGGAAACGTAACCATGACATAACATCAGGAAATACCAAACATTTACAGCTGAATACTACTCATTTGTCCGAAAGCCTCTAATACGTAAGATGGGTTGATAGGACAACATCTCCAACTAACCCGAGCACTATTGAAACATAATCAACAGGAAAGTTTATCAAACGACCCTCGGAACATGAGGACTCACCAACAAGCTGATATCATAGGTTGGGATGGTCTAAAGATGAGGATGAGCCTGAGATCCGGACCCTGTATCATGAAACGATACATCATAGAAAGTATGCGGTCAGTACGTGGAATGTACTGAGTATGAAAGGTAAGTAAAACGGACATTTTAAAAGTAAAGTAAACTCATAAATAGACATAGGAGAAGGACATCATGCTTGCATCAAAATCCTCGTAAATAAAACATAGGGCTCAAGACTTTCAAATCATTCATAATCATTCTTATCATAATCGTAAATCACATTATCATAATATAACTTGAGCCAATAACATAAACATAACAATGCATAAAACATGCGAAACAATGGGAGAACTCTTTATAACCGACCACATCATGGTAAAGACTTTCATGATGCCCCACTGTCTCGCTCAAGTGGGCAGAGTTGACCTTGGCTTGCTAGGTGAGGGTCGTGCATAAGACGTGATATCACATTTGAGGGGATCATTATCAATACATCATATCATTTACAACCCACGGTGGCACGTGGTTATGAGACACCAACGTGGTCCTTTAAACGCCGGGCTGCTCGGTGCTAGACACGGCTCCCAAAAATATGCATATAGGCTCATACATAAATCGTTAACATCATGCATTAAGATTCATTGGCTAGAAAATAACATTTGTCATCATTGATCCCCTTTAAACATGCTTAGCCAAGAATCAAAGGCCCCTTTTTATCGGCCAACATCATAAATCGATAAATCATGAAATTTATTTCATAAATCGGAAATCATTCTTCATCATATGGGCCTTGCCCAATACTTCATCATAGTCAATTCTTTCAAAATTATGCTCATAAACATGGGTAATTTGGATTCATGCATTTCCATAATCAATAAACTTAAAATAATAAATACTCATCATAAATATTGACTTCCACGAACTTTCATAAATGGGCAATTTAGATTTAAAAAGATTGAAGCATGATTTTGAAGAAAATAATACAAAACTTGCCCAACATGCATAATTCAATAATTAAAACTCAATTAAATCATATCCATAAAGAGAAATCATATCTTCATGCTTTGGGTAAAACCCCATGAATTTTGAGTAGGAGGAATTCATGAATTAACTCGAAAATTAGGCATGGGTGAGAAAGAATTTCACCCATTTTAAAACCCTACATACCCGGGAATAGATGGACTTAAAGTTCCTTGAACACCCACAAAGAATTTGATGAAAATTTGAGAAAGAAGGCCTTGAATCTCCCAAAAACCTCTCTAAGCTTTTGCATGAGAATGGGCATGCATAATGGGCTTAACCCATCTTATCTAACTCAGAAACATATCCAAAACGATGTAGTTTAGGCCTTAGGGACTTAGGAAGTTACGAAAACACCCTTATTAAAATGCAGGAATTTCTGGTCGCTAGTCCTCATGAGGGACCTAATGGGTCGTTGCCACAGGGCACGACTCGTGGCCTTGATCCGTTGAGTCCACTGCCCAAACCTCCAAGGGAACCCCACGAGTGACTTCACGAGTCGTGAGGTCAGACCACGACTCGTGGTCATCTTCCGGGGCTTACACTGCCCATCCCCATTTGCCATTCCTCCACGGTTGACCACGGGTGACCTCACGAGTCGTGAGGTCTGACCACGACTCTTGGTCAGGCCCGTGGACTCCTCACTCAGACTTTGTCAACCAAGCTGACCACGAGTCACTTCACGACTCGTGGTCACTCCTCACGACCAACCTCACGGGTCGTTCTATGACCTGGTGCGAATTTTTAATTTTTCTCCATTTTTACTTTCAGGTCTGATCCTTAGGTTCCCGGGATATAACACCAACCTACCAGTCCCCTGGGTCTACAACTGAGCCCGCTTGGACCCTGGACTGTAGCTATGTCTGAGTCCAGTGGACTCCTGCTGTCTGTACCCCGGGTACTGAACTCGACGGGGTGTGCCGATACGACATAAGAGTAGTCCAACCATGGAATGGACTGTATGAGGACCTCGGACCTCATCTTCTTCCTTCACAGTTGGCATACTGCTCCTCGGAGCAACGTCATCTAGCCCCTCGCGGGCGTCGACACAGCTAGTAACCCTGGGGTGGTCATGGATGGCTCTTAAGTGAGGGCAACCCCAACCAAGATGTTGTACTAACATCTCAATCTAGCCACTCAAAAGGTGTAACTGGCCTTCTAGGTCTTACACCACCGTTGCTCGCCCCTAGGATAATCTGTAAAACTGCTAGCAGGCACGCCATGCACCTGTATCTGATCAGTGGATCCTGATAGTGATCATGATCTCTAATAGTTTGGACTGAATAGGGCGAGATATGGAGTGGTCCAACACAACTCTCTATATGTCTTGCCTGGACATCTATAACTCATAATAACTGCGGGGTCTCAAATGACTAACTACTCCGTTCCTCTGCTTAGGACAACTGTAAGGCTGGTACTGGGCGAACATGCTTTTGAGCGATCGACCCGTAAGCCTCTATAGGAAGTTTACTGACATCCTTAGCCCGTGGGCAGTACTGTACTAACATGGTACTTACTAGTGCCTTAGGCCTCATCTTGGTCTAATTGGATCTTATATTACTATTCTGGGCGATTCTTAACCTATAGACAACTTTATATAGACCTAACCATTCCTGGAAACCTGTGGGTGATAGGAACCGGCTGGGGTACTGGCCCGACCTCTAACTACTGATAAGTTCCCCTCCCATAGGGTACCCACGGGTTTATTTGACCTGGACAATTGGGCTGGCTTCCTGGGCGACCTATATGATAACTGCTAAGCCCACTAAGACTGACAATCACTGTTAATAACTAATAGGGTGACAGGCTGTCGCTCAGTTTACTAGACAACCTTAGGCTGCTGACTCTAAAACATGGCCTTCCTATCTAAATTTCTGGCCCTGGGGCGTAGGGATACGCTAATGGCCTCTAGGCGTGCTTTCCTGACCATATAGATGCCAAACTGGTAGTTAAACCGCCTAACTGCACCTGTGTTGTTCAACTTACTAGCTTAGGCCTGATAACCATTCACGAGATTCTAAAGTCTAGGCCTGACAATAGAACATATAATCCTACTAATACAATGAATTGGAGAATAGAAGAGTTTCTATGACGCTTCTAGGGCGTACCATACGTAACATGTTCCTTCTCGACGAGGGATACTGCAGTACAATCCATATACATTTTCTAGCAGCTAACCAGAACTTATATAACCGCAAACTACTGATAGCAGCTAATCACAGCATATTCGATCTCTATATACCAGCAACTACTAATTACAACATGTCTAATCACAATCTACTGGTAGCGACTATCTGCAACATATGGGACCGTTATTTCTATTCGAGAACATAAGTCGTAACACTGTACGACGAGTATACTTGCTGAGGGTTAAGCCTTACATACCTCGACTGTCGTTTCCAGAATAACCAATGAGTTTCAACTTGGATTCGTCAGCTTTTTCAGCTGTAACCGTTATACTGGGAGAAAGAAATGAATTTCAATACCAAATTTGGCGTAAAAGGATAACTTTTGATATTAATAGCAACTATAATTCAACTACGTAAAATACGACCGGAAACTTATAATTTCTCGAGGGTTCAGAAGGGAGAAATGCTTACTCGATTCCTGTGATCGTTTGGGAATCAGTTTGGAGCAATTCTAACAACTTATACTCTACAGGTTCTGATTTGCTAGTCGTATTTCGAGAAAATAACCCCGTAGTAATGCTTTCTGCAAGGTTAGAATTCAATACCTGAAGTTAATTTGAGATTGGACGGCGTTTGGTAGCGTAATCGGATGAAAAACCGTCGAAAACCTCGAAGTATACTCTCTCTAGCCAAATGATGTAATTGGGAAATGAATTCAAATGAAGGGAGGGCTTATATATATATTATGGGCGGTGGTAGGGGGGCGCGGCGCGCCACCCTCGCGCCAATCTAGGGTGTGCCGCGCGCCGGCCATAGCAACGCACTGGGGTGTGCTGCGCGCCGCCCATAGCACCGCACAGGGGTGTGCTGCGCGCCGGGCATAGAGCCACACAGGCTGGCACGGCGTGGTGCCCAAGGCACCTAGCCCCTGGACCCGGCTCCTGCTCGCTCAATGCCACGTTCGTATACTCATCCCTCGGGCCTTTTTCCGCATGCGTCGTACTCCCAAACTCTCAACATACGTACGAATGCATCAGTTAAACGATAGAAACTTATAGGATGTAACATGTTACTAAATATAAAAATATATTTCTTTATTATTTTTATTTTATTTTATTTTTTAAATTTCTCCTGTAGAACTTAAGAGATTAATAAATTTATGAGTATACATGTTAATTGGGTAAACATATAGATGGTCATATAACTATAATAATTTCAACCTTTTCTTTTTAATTTTTAATCTTATAAATATAAACCAATTAAAAGAAAATGGACTCGATCCGATCCAAATCGCCAATTTTTGGAAGGGCATAGTTAATATATATTGGAAAATGTTATATTTTATTAGGTGGTAAAACATTAAATTTTACGGAATAATAATTACTATTACTAGTTATTAATAAGAGTAATAATATAGTAATTTTTAGTTATAATTGATTGACTTTTTCAGTTGTTTGAAAGGAAAATTTCTTAAGTATTTTTTTCCAAAAAAATAGCGATGACTTTTTTCTTCTAAAATATAATAGTATTTTTCATTCAAAACGTAATACTATCATTTTAAAGTGTAATTATGGAGTATAATCAATTTTTTCTTGTTTTGTCTTGATTGATTTGAGTTAAAAATTGGATTAGCTCCATCTCCTTTTAATAGTTCTCTATTTTATTAGATTATTATTATTATTATTATTTAAAATTTAAAACATAAAGTAAAAAATATCATTCATTAGAAAGTTGAATTTTTTGATAACGCAAACTTTTGTATTAGCAGAGTGAAAATTTTATAATTTTTCTATTAGAAAAATATAATTATATGACTTTAGTGAAAATAAAATATAATTATATGATCATTATGAAATTTAATCTCCGTTAATTTGAATAATTATGAGCTAGCTGTTTTTGTCTCAGACTATGCTTAATAGTACAACTAATTGTCAAGTATTATGTTATAGTTTAATATACACAAATTGACTTTCAAAATGAAGTCATTAGTGAAAAAGAGCAATATGCAGCAGATTTCGCGAATTAGAGATGCGAAATAATTTAATTATATTTTTTCACTAACTACACAAGCAAATATGTACTAATTGACCCCAATTATTAGCTAGTGCAAAATTAAGGGTTTTGCCTTTTTGTATTTTTTGCTGTATTTACATTTCAAAATTCATATATAATAATCTGTTGCTTACGTTAAAATTTTGAACAAATGCGCCATAATTTCATGGGAATCTCATCTTTATTGGGACACTTTTATGTCTTTCCTCTTTTGTACTGACTGATAACACACTTTAATGCAATTTAAGTGATCATTCTTTCAATAAAGTTAATTTTTTAAGCTACGAATGTTGTCAACTTTTACACCAACTTACAACTTTTATTCCTAAATTTACTACCTTAGTCACTTATTATTTGTGAACCATTTATGCATTTTGAATTCTACTGCATTTTATGACTCGTGTGGGTGTCTGGAACGTGAGTTTTCAAGAGTTTAAGACCTTTCGGCGTGACATTGATGGATCGTTAACTCTGTGTCCTGTTTTTGTGTATCCGATGAAGCAAGCCCTACTCGCCAGCTTTCCCCCAGATGAAAAAGGTGAATGCTTAGCATGAAAGACCATTTTACTGGGTTTGATAAGGTAAAGAGCTAGAGTACACTTTTAGGCCATTTGTCTTCTTGCTCATTGTTATTTCTCATATATGGACGAATCTAATGGAAGTTTAAATACATTAGAGTCCACAGTAGTAAGTTCTTCATAGAACCTCAAAGAAAATCATTTCCCCCATATTTGGCAGAGTGAATAATCAGTAAACAACAGTACACCTTTTTTTTTAGCAAAATGTGTCTCTGCATCCTTCATTTAATTTAAAAGAAAAGCTTGATGAGATTTTGAGAACCAAAAGCATTTACAAGTACATCATTTCACCAGCGTTTCCTTGGAGATGGAAAATTCTCCCACTAGCACAAAGCTCCGATGAAGGGCCAGACCACATTTTATCCATTCTATGTAACCTATATTTCTATAAGAGGTTGTTTCATGGCTTGAACCTATGACATCCTTATCACAGAGTAACAACTCTTACAGTTGCTCCATGATTTCCCTTCTCAAAGCATCTTTCTGAGTCGAGATAAATTTATTACGCCTATAACAACTATTATTATGAGCACTAATTTTGTTCGTCAATTGTAGAAGCCTCATGATCCATCACCTTTATTCAGGACTAATGTCATCCACAAGTCAAAGACAACCAATTGAGCATATACCTGCCTTCATGACGATGTTTAAGGAAACCATCCATGCCATGATTAACAACATCTCCGCAGAAACAATGCCTCCACAGAGATAAAACGATACAGCAGAAACGAAGCACAGCCTACAACAACCAAAATAATGTCTCACAGGTTCTGGATTTAGATCGTTCCAAAATATATCTTCCTTTGTAGCACCTCACTTTTAGTTCCATCATTTACTAAAGAAGATCATGCATATTGGATAAGCCGCTCAGCTATCAATGCTCATGAAAAGAAACTCCTGGCTTGCCATGACAGATATTGATTACAACGTCATGCACATTAAGCTACCAGAAGTCTTTACATGAGCAAACCCCATCTATGAAGCAGTGAAATCGGTTCCTGTCCCTGACCAATATTTCTCGCTTGTAAGTCTTTGAGATGAATTTAGTTGCAGAGTGGCAATCTTCACAGACTCGTAAATTTTTCACGATTCGGATAGGAGTCCCAGGAAGTGTCTTCATAAGGGCAAATGCGATAGCAAGCTTTTCGCTATGCCTATTTACAGCACCCTCTTTATCTTCTTCATCAATATCAAGTAGCACTTCTGATGTTGAAGCAACATATCCAGCTCTTCCAATCTCCTTTCCAATATCGTCCACCATCTGATAAATTATTTTATACTCACTATGACTTTGATCTCCTGACACAAATTCATAGATTTCGTTGTATAGCTCAATCATAGTGCTCCCTGGAACCTTTCTCATTCCCTTCTTCGCCATAACTTCCCTAATCATGGTCTTCTTCTCCCACGAAAACATTTTTGCATAAATGTTAGAAAGTAGTACGTAATTAGAGTCATGCATAGGCTCATGTTTTATCAACTCTTTTGTTATTTTTTCCCCAAGCTTCAGCTCACCATGAGCACGGCAAGCAGTAATAAGTGTTCTCCAAATTACTGGGTTTGGCTTAACGGGCATTCTCTGAACAAAATCCAATGCTTCTTGCACAAGTCCAGCTCTGCATAATAGATCAACCATGCATCCATAGTGTTCTATCTTAGGTGAAATCCCAAATTCCTTTGTCATTGAATAAAAGTATCCCTTACCTTGCTCAACTAAAGCCGAATGGCTACAAGCAGTAAGTAACCCAATAAAGGAAACATCATCAGGTACAACCCCATCTTTCTTCATCTCCTCAAATAAAGAAACAGCCTCAGTTCCCCGGCCATGCATCGCCATACCATCTATAACTGAAGTCCAGGAAACAATATTCCTCTGACTCATGCTCCTGAACAAACTCAGAGCTTTATCAACATCACCACATTTTGCAAACATGTCAATTAAAGCATTCCAAAGAACAGCACTCTTTGGAACATTCTCCCTCTCGATATATGCCTCCAGCCACTTCCCTAGCTCGAGCGCACCCAAATCTATACATGCAGACAACAAACAAACCATTGTAAATTCATCAGGTGCTACCTCAGCAACCTGCATTTCTCTGAACAACCCTACAGCTTCACTAGAGAAACCCCATCTCACATAACCACCTATCATGGCACTCCACCCTACTGAATCCCAGTTAGGCATTTCATCAAACAGCTTCCGCCCATACTCAACCCCACCATCACAACAACAATACATATGAACCATAGTATTCAAAACATGAGAATCATCATCAAACCCAAGTTTCACCACTGACCCATGAACAGTTTGGCCTAGTTTCAACTCACCAATTCCAGCACAAGCCTTGAGCACAAAAGGGTACGTAAACTTATTAGGCCAAATACCATAACTTAACATTTTGCCGTATAAACACAAAGCATTATGCTTAAAGTCACTAGTTACAGCGTAACTTCTGATAATGGTGTTGAAAAGAAAGGTATCAAAGAAATGGGCTTTAACATATGGGGAAAAGATGAATGATGAAGCGTGGGAAATGGCGTTAAGGTCAGAGGAAATGGAGGTGAATTTTGTGAGGACAAGCGGGTTACTTTGCAGGCCCAATTTAAAGATATGGGATTGGAGTTGAAGGAGTTTGGGAAGAGAATTGCAGAGTTGGAGGAGAGATAAGCAGTTCTGCTCTGCTGCTCGTTTCTTGATGGTGGGTTTGGGGTGTGGTGGTGGTAGTGATAGTGATGCGCGAAGTGAACGAAATAGCTTCAATTTGGAGGGTAAATGCTGCATCTGGTTGATGCCAGAAACCTTAACATGTAGCTTCAATCATCCCAAAATGATATACTACTCGGTTAGCTCTTCTTTGCAATATATGCATTAGGTGCATTTCACAGTGTCAGCTACTGAGAAGTGCTATGTAAGACTAGTATGTGAAACAACAAAAATGACTTGAAACAGCAAGGGCTTTGGGAGTTCAAATTCTTGAGACCGCAGGGCAACAGAGTCAATATTTACTTCAGTAAATTTCCTTTAGATTTAATGATAAAAAATATACTTACATATATGTGATCTTTTGAGTTTCATATTTAAACTATCACCAATTTTTATGAAAATACATCTCAACTATTAATTGTTCACTTTTTTTCTAACTGAAATATTGCCATTGTTCAGGTAAGAAAAGTGAATAATTCATAGTTGAGGTGTGTTTCCATAAATATTTGGTTATAGTTCATGTAGGAAAAATTCAGATATAAAACTTTAAAAATCGTGATATTTCAGTTTTATTTTTCATTGTTCACTCTTTCCTTTATATTTCTTGGCCAAACTCCCTTCATATGCACGAAAGTCAAACAGTTGTTATTCCTTTTTCACTCTTTTCACTGTTTAATGTTAAAATACAAAATGTACATAATTATCTTTGAGAACAAAGGAGGTTGTTGTCACTACGATTACTAATTACAATTCAATAACCTTTTTAGTTGATGAAATTATAAAATTACATGAGTTGTAGAGTCCAGGTGCACGATCTTTTCTACTTTTACTTCACATGACTTTTCATCTCCTTGATGACTGAAAGTTTTGCTGACACCAATACAATCGAATAAGAAAAGATCATGTTGCGAATCCTGAGAATGAGAATGTACTGATTGTTATATTTGGTAGTCAAAATGCTAAATATTTGTAATTATTGGTCTAACTATACAACAAGTAACTTCAAACATAGGAGTAGTTAGAGTGAAATTCTAGAAAAAGAGATGACTGGATGAAAAATCTTTTCAAGAAGTTCTACATGGACATTTTATATTGTTGAATAGAGCTAGGGATGGTAATGGGGCAGGACGGGTGGGTTATAGTGTTTGCGAGGCAGTGTGGACTAAAACTTTTGCGGGAGTGGCACGGGTACAAAATAATTAGGGCAGGGCGGGTGTGGGTTGGGGTTGCCTTCTTGTTTGAACACTATTTCAGATAACAAATTGTTAAGGTTGGTGGAAATTGCTTGACCCTTGAAACTCAATATCAGCATTAAGACTGTACAAAATTTGCTAACTAACAAAAGTTTTCATTTTCAATGTTACCATAATTTACTAATTTGTTTGTAGAGTCGTATCTTTCTTTTTCTTTTTCTTGTAGTCTGTCAAATGGAAAGTGATGTTGTCTTGTTTCATGTTATAATGAACAAGAACAAGCAAGTCATAGGGTGTCCAGGGGCTATTCCGTTTCCCCAACATGTAAAAAAAATAGTAAGTTATGCGGGAGGAGTTTATATGGTGCAGGGTAGGGCGGAGTAAAAATAATAAAATTCTGCTATGCAGAGCGGGGAGGGTTAAAATCTTTGCGGGTTTATGCGAGTTTGCCCCACAATCGCACAACACCCACTCTATTGCCATTCCTAATTATAGAGCACTAAAACGTACTTCTCTAACTTTCTTACTAGTCAGCTGGGATTTTCAGTCCCACAGGCAAAATTGATTTCTTAAAGCCTATAATGTGCTCGACATAAAAACAACTAAAACCTAGAGTTGGCTAGTTCTCCTCGAAATGTACAACAATTGACTGAGCTTCAGTTGGCAAATTTGCTATGAGGGTTTGAAAAAGAAGAAAAAAGAAAGAACTTCGCACATATTTAAGATTCCAAGAAAGACTAGATTTGATTTTTCAACTCAATCCAAGTATGTAATGGAATAGAGTAACTTATTTATTTTAATTGGGAGCTCGCTAAGCCCACTATCACCTCGTGAAGCGGTACCCAAATTAGTTTGATTTCAAATTATAGAAACAATTCATTGTATTTTCTCCTAGGCTTTGTAGTTAAATTTATTTTATTATTCAACAGTGAGTCACAAATCCTAATCTTTGAGTTACCAAGGATTAGTATGGAAGGAATTTTTGGTGGGATAAAAGATGTTATACCCCGTAGGATTCCCGGCACCTAGATGACCTATTCGCATGTTGGTTAAGCATATTTGAAGGCCATACGTGCTAGAGAAAGGCCCGGGAAAAGATCGGACGAGAAACCTATCGAACCATCGCGGAAGGAGCCGAGGCAGAGCCCCTCCGCGATGGCAGCGTGTCACGGAGGTGGAGCCTCCGCGTTGGCTCCGTGACACGTTGGCCTTGTCCAGGCCCAAGTATATAAAGCCCCACTTCGGTTTTAAATGATTAAACACTTATAATTTCCAGAAAACAGAGTAAACCATCAGAGAAAGGAAATAGAACGAAGAAGGTAATATAATTTTCGTCCGATTACGCTGCTAAACGTTGTTCAAACTCAAATTAACCTCAGATACCGAGGTATTTAGCAGCAGAGAGCATTCCTACGGATTTAGTTTCGTGAAATATGGCTAACGAATCGTCGAGCTACCGAGCTAAGGTAAGTGGAATTGCTCTAAACTAGTGTCTATGTGTTCCTAGCTGTGAAGTGAATATTTTTCCCTTCTGGACCTCTGAAAAATAGCGAGTTTTCGACCGTCTTTCGATAAGCCTAAGTTTAGGCTATAAACTATATCGAAATTGACGTTGCTCTTTAAAATAAAGCTGTATTTAGTATTGATTGACATATTTATGAATGCAGTTGGGAGAAAATAGTTGAAGTACTGGCCGAGCCTCGTCCGACAGCCGGATAGTTCGAGGATAAGGTATGTAAAAGCTAGTTTCCTCGGCAAGTTAGTAATCTTGGTACAGTACAGTAATTTAAAGGCCAGTAGAATATTCAGAAGCCATGTATGATGTTTACTACAAATGATGGTACGATATTAGAAACATCATGTTATGATCAGCGCGAGACTTGTTAGCACGATATAGATTCTAATATAAGTGTTAGGAACTGCACAACATGCTCAGTATGTGATGTGACACAGAATGTTAGGATATCATTGTATTCAGTTGAAACCCAGTAAAGCAATGTAATATCTGTAAGACATCTCAGAAATAGAACGATAAGTTAAAGTGAAGTTAGAAAGCATATTAGGACTAGTAAATCATGTTACTATAGAAACTCAGTATACAACACAGTTTCAGCAGAAAGACTATATCTTGTTCAGCATTAGCCCTAGTACAGTCTGGCAGAAGACTATATTTGTATATATATACTATTACCAGCCTCAGCATGCATTAAGTACGTACATATTACTATCGCTAGCTCAGCATATAGTATATACAAATACTTTACCACTATTAGCTTCAGTATGTGGGACATGCAGATAGTATTACTAGTTGAGACTGTTGTATTGTTTGGGGTTGAACTACCTAGCATCCATGACTGCCCAGGGTTGATAGCTGTATCGACTCGTCTGCCAGAGGACGAGGATACGTCGCTCTACAGAGTGGCATGCCGTCCCACAGGGGACGAAGATGGGATGCCAGCTTTCCCCATATTTGTGCCTTGATCGGCCCTTACACACCCCTGTCGAGCAGATACGCCCGGGTGTTGATTCAGGAGTCCTCCGGACTCAGATGCAGTTATCGTCAGGGGCTCAGCGTGCCCAAGTGCATACCCAGGGGACCGGCAGGATGCTTACAGGGTTTATAGGAGATGGGATGACCGGGGTAGGGGTGTAGATTCTGTGCTGGTTGTACCTCCCGGCTTATGGGGGCCGGGTAAGGTTTGTGTGTGCTAGGTTATGTTATGTTATGTTATGCCATGTTATGTTAGATACGAGTAGATCAGCAGTAGAACGATACGTCTCCAGGTATGACTCCTACTCCTTCCAGTATAATTGAGAGAAGGTATGACTTACATTATCAGACAGTTAATCTATTTCTTTCTACTTCAGTTTCATCAGTTATATTATTATTTTCAGATATTTCTTTCAGTTATTGCTTTACATACTCAGTACCAGCGGTACTGACGCCCGGTGGGGTGCTGCATTACTTGCCTGCAGGTACTCATAGACGAGCAGGCGATACCACGTGATTTCTGTCAGCGATCGAGTATTCAGCTCCTGTAATCCGGAGACTGAATTCCAGAGGTGTATTTCATTTTCTTTTGTTGTATAGTACGGGTAGGTCGGGGCCCTGTCCCGATCATTTCTATTGTTATTCTTAGAGGCTTGCAGTCTGTATATATTTCCCTATGGTCAGATGAGCCGGTCGTGTGAGGCCGTGCAGTTGTATAGTTGTTAGAACTTGTGTTTCCTTTATGTTGGCCGTGTGGGGCCATAGTTCGATAGTAGTGGTGACCTTGCCGGTCACGTAGCTATCCAGTACTTCATGATTAAGTTATAGATAACTAGACAGCATGGTGGCCTTGTCGGCCCGCATAGGTTTCCCTATATTGACATGTTTCTGGTCAGCTGTTAGTACATGTATAGGAGGCTATAGGCCAATGGGTCGGGGGCTGTGTTTACAGCCGTTATATAGCCCTTTGTTTCCAGAAATGTGAGTTAGAGCTGTTGACACCCAATTTTGACCGACCTGCGCCTTAATGCTGCTTATATATGTATTTATTTATTTATTTATTTTTTATGCCAATATTCGACTTATTTTTGTATTTATAAAATAATTTATTATCATAATATTGTGAAAATTATTCCAAGTTATATGTATATGATTTATATTAATTTTAAGTTTTGATATTAAATAATTACGTCGTACATAATGTATTTCGTTTTAATATGCGCCCTTATTTTGAAATATATTCTTTACTTAATAAATTATTTACCTAATTTTACTAAGTTTTACAAATTTATTTGACTAACAATGTTACTCGAATTTATAAATTATTTATGTAAATAATATAATTTTTATAATATTTGATTTTGTAGTCATTAATTTATTCATAAATATAATATTTTAATTATATGATATTTGCATAAGTATGCTAATATTTATGATTTTATTTATTAATAATAATATTTATATGACTTTTCTATAATTTAAATTATTTTTTATTATTTATTATTTATCTATCTACAAATTTAGTATATTTATTAATTTAATAGCAGCTAAATTCAATTTCATTCAATTTATTCAAATTACAGCCACTTCTTTTCAATTTCATTTCAATTTTGACCACTTTCTATTCGATTTATTTCAATTTTAGCCACTTTCGACCAATTATGGTTACTATTTAAATTCAATTTTAGCCATTCATTTGATTCAGTTCAATTTGCCAATCCGGACGACCCACAACCCGACCCGGATTACACCCAACCAATCTTAGCCGTTCATCTCATTTAATCCTACGACCCTAATTAATTTTAGCATATTTTCCTTATTTAATTACTTAACACCCCAAACCCTAAACTCCCACTTTCATTTTTTTTCCTCTCTCTATACCTCAGCCGCCCTACTCCCTTTCTTCTTCTTCCCTCGACCGCCAACTCCATTAACACCGGCCAAAAACCACCTAAATCTCCATTAATTCCGGCCAAACAACAGACCACAAAACAACGACCACTGCCGCCTTCACTCCCTCTTCTCACCACCACCAGATCTCCCTCCTCCTCCACTGCCGGCAGCCTCCCTCTCTCCATCTCCTCCATCTCCCTCTTCCCAACGACCACATGCAACCTCCGAAACGACCAACAACCCGGCGAAACAACACCCCATCAACAACTCCTCCGCCAAGCCGCCTCTCCTCTTATTTTCGCCACCAGACCTCCGTCTTCTCCTCTCCTCCCTCAACCACCACCGGTGTCGCAACCACCGGATTCTTCCTCACTGCCGTCCAACCTCCATAACTTCCGGCGAATGTAGACACCACCCGTAGCACCTCGCCGACTGCCGCCACCACTTTCTCCTCTCCTCCCTCTCTTCTCGCCGGAAAACAACCTACCACCATACCCCGTCGCTCTAGTTACCTACCAACCGTTGGATCGGACAGATCTACGATCTGTCCGTAAATTATTTATTATTTAATTATTTATTTTTATTTTTGTTGTTTATTGTTATGTATATATGTATATAACAAATATATAATTATATAATAATATGTAATATACATATATATATATATATATATGCTGTCTTTGTTTCTCTGTTTCATTTTTATATATAATAATATATAATAAATATATATAGATATAATAATACATATGATAAATAATAATATATAATGGATAAATACATATAATATGTACTGTTTCTTTATTTTTCTGTTTCATTTTATATATATATATGGATATAATGATTCTGTATTTGTAATAATATAGATATGTATATATAAATATATATATATATATATATATATATATATATATATAAATAATATTATTATTCCGCATTTTGTTTCATTTATATATGTATAATGAATATCTGTTAATTATTTAATCGTGCACGTTAATATGCTTGTTCATGAACTTTGTTCTTGTCACCTCTTAATCCGGCTAAGCATTCTTGTGAAAATTGGTGTTTATCCGGTTCAACATGTTTTGTTATATCACTGCTCTTGCCGAAAGCTTTCATAGAAATCGTTTGTTATTTATTCCTGTGTTTTCCAGCATATACATGTGTATGATCACCATTTCATTATTCTTGTATCTCTGTTGATTCTCTTGCCCTCTGTTTGAATATTATATATGCCTCTAAGCCTTTCTTTTGGAAAATGATTCCTACAAATATTGCAGTCATACTTATCTTCATTGCTTTAGTTTATGGTAATTTAGAATTAATCAGTATGATAGGAAATAATTCTGCTTTCAATAATTTACTAATTTGTATATTTAACTTGTTTTCCTTCTCTGACTAGTGGTATGTGCCTTATATCTTTGAAATATTTTATATAATATTTTATCACCATGTTCTAAGGATTTCTTTTAGTATTTGATCTCCACGATGTGCACTTATTTATGGTAGGCTAATATTAATAATTCTTTAACTTAATTTTTGCCTCTTGATTTTATAATTGGTTATTCCCTTTCTATTTAAATACTTAATTAATTTTATTTAAAGAAAGTTGTGTGACTAATTTCTCTCCTTCCTTAACCGTTTTGAACGTATGTATTATGGTAAATTTCAATTAGTTTTATTCTGCTTTGATTTATTTAATTAAGGAATATGTCTCTTGATTGATTTTTAATTATCTCCTTTCCCTTTATTCTATAGTTGACTGTTGGGTTTTCTCTGCTATAAAAGACAGCCTCTTTTCTTTTCATATTCATTCGAACACTATCAAAATAATAATAATAATAATAATAATAATACCTGAACTACTCTTTCACTTCTTTGTTCTTCACTTTTTATGTACAAACTCCTTACATCGCTTCAACACGAGCACTGCTCGGAATTTACAAAATTCTTGTAATCTTGACGTGTTAGGGTTCGATTTTTAGCTGTTATCAAAGCTTCTTTTGCAACTGCTGATGTTTATTACCTTGTTTGCCGGAACTACAATATTGTATTGATTATCTGGTTAGTTTGCTCCTCTATGCTATTCTTTCTTTTTCGATGATACAAGGTGTTAACTTGCTTACTTGCACCATGTGAATTTTTAGACATCTTGTTGTGTTCTTATGTTTCATAATATGCACCTAGATTTTGTGACTTAACTTATTTGTATAATTAATTTGTAAAAGTTTTAACTAAAAGGTAGTGATTTATGGATTCCCGAAAATGTATTTGCACATGTGTTTTTGCGGTGTTATTTATTTAACAGGTTCACTCTTAAGAATGGCATGGAGAGTCGCCTGGATGAATAGGGCTTGGGATTTCATTGGATTTAACATTATTTTTATACCCTGTTGTATTTATTTGTTTACCTTTATTTGATTTGTAATAAGTTGTAAATAAAACGCTGATGAATAGTGGAAAAGGGGGTTGGGGGGGTGAGAATATGTGCTGGTTGGTTTAGTTCCCCTACCCTTATTCCCGATATCGTGTTTAACTAACTCCACGCTTTTAGATACCATACTTATAGAATATCAGCACCTAGAAAGCATGCTTATCGGATAACGCACACGTTAGAAATCATGCCTGTAGGATTATATTTGCTTATATTAGAAAACACCAAATCAAGTGGCGCATGTATATAACTGTATTCTATCTTAGATACTTTACTTATAGAGATAATTAATAAAACAAACTCTTTGCTTAATAAACTGATCATATTACAAGTTCAACTCCTCTAGGTGACTTATTAATTAAAAATCATACTTATAGAAATCTCATTGTTAAGACCTTCAAAGACTGTATTTAATTATTGTTGAAACCTGCTGAATATATACCATACTCACAGAATCATGTATTGACATGTTTAAATTATACATTCTTCTTGACAATATGTCAATATCTGCTGAATAGGTAAATCCAATGTTTGTGCACCAGGAATTATGTTTAATTCATGAGCTAAAAAACTTTGCTTACATTTGATCGTTAAATGGACTAAGTGTCTGCATTAAAATATGTCTATAGGAAAGCACTGACATCCCGTTTCTTTTTCTAAATAATTAGATCATGTTTGGATTTGTTGAATAATAAGTTGATTTGGACAATGTTTAGGAGTAAGCTATTTTTTACGATAAGCTAAGTAGTTAAAAGTCATGCATGTAAGAACTTTGTTTTGCCCGTGCTCACTAGTTGCAGTAAATGCATATTATTCTATTATATTAATTCCAATCCTTAAATGTCATGTTGTGCATCTTATAGCATGTTCATTCTGCGCATCAAATCATATAGAAATCTTGTTGAGGCTTAGTTGAAAACCAATTTTGCCATCTTTTTTAAATTTTTGCTTATTTGATGTTAATCACCTTAACAACCGTAGGATTTAGACCCCAAAAATCCAAAATAGTTGTCCGATGCCTCTTGGACTTTAGGATTGGGGCGGGTAGGCAAATATTACGACGATAGTCTATCACATAGAACGACTTAGGTTAATAATCAATTAGGGGGAAGAGGGGAGATGATGAAACAGACAGACTCTTGCTGACTTCACGTATGAAGCGCATATTTGCTTTGTAAATACAAAGCAACCTATTACTCCCATCTTTTCTAATTTCATTTTTTAAGAAGCTTTCAAATATTTTAAAATTATCCTTGTTATGCTGAAATATTAATATACTTTCATCAAAAAGAAATTTTGTTAAAATATATAATATATACATATGATTTTCTTAAAATGCTTTTTTTACTCAAGTTATACATATATATATATATATATATATATATATATATATCATTTTTTTATATTATCTTGATTTAAAAAAATAGAATCGATGGGAGTAATATCGCATTGGGCCCATTTTTAGCCTTGTCAAAACCTGATCCCACTTTTAATTTTAGTTTTATAATCTGATAATTTGGTATTTTGTGTTAATATTTTATTTATGCTTAATAATTCACCAACCTTATTTGATCACTTAGTTAAAATCCCCCATTTAATGAGTACGGCCGGGAACCACATTTGTGGACCTCAAAAGGTGCCTAACACCTTCCTTTCGAGGTAATTAAAGCCCTTACCCGACTCTGGTTACATAGGAAATAAAAGCTTAGAACGGTGCCCTAACGCACCTTAAATTCGTAGGTGGCGACTCTTCTTTTCCACCCTTAAGAGACGTCACATGTTGGGTCCCACTTTTCCGCGAGGAAAAAATGGGGCGCGACAAGAGCCAGCCAAGCACCAGATGTGCCCAGGCGTAGCAGTCCAGCAGTTCAGGTCCTAGTAGGGCACCAGGTGCCAGTCATACCCCCCAAGGCGGGGTGTGACAAACTTGGTATCAGAGCAGGTCGTATCCCAGGGAGTCTGCAAGCCGTGCTAAGTAGAGTCCTGTCCATGGATGTGTTGTGCACCACATACTATAGGTAGGAGGCTGCAAGGCATGATAGGATGGTTGTCTTTTATTCTTATTCAGTCGTGCTGTAGAGCGGTACAATATAGGGTTGAGTCCCTAAAAGCTTACTATATTCTTTGGTTACAGATAATGTCAGACCAGCGACATCCTATCACAGGCCGGAGCTTAGGTATTGCAGTAGGGGAAGGCACCAGCAGGATGCCTCACCCTCGTTTAGAAATAGCCCGATCATAGGGCACTACAGAGGCATCGTCCCAGACTTCTCAGCAGTCTCCACCACATCATGAGCCGCTTGGGGCGACACTACCTTCAGCAGTCCCTATACCGACACCTTCCGACCAGGAGGTTAGGAGTGCCGTAGTTATGTTAGCACAGATGGTGGCTGCTCAGCGTCAGCCAATGCCGTCTACAGTTGCGGAGTCATTAGGAGGGCCCGGTAGTTCGAGGGTCCGAGAGTTCTTAGCTCTGAATCCCCCACAGTTTACAGGTACGGACCAGACAGAGGACCCTCAGGATTTTCTGGATCAAATGCAGAGAATCTTCAGGGTTATGCATGCCACGCCTACAGAATCAGTTGAGTTGGCAGCATTTCGGTTACGGGACATCGCCGTGTTATGGTATGAAAGCTGGGAAAGGTCCCGAGGGAGAGATGTTTCCCCTCCCACCTGGTCCAGCTTTTCAGGAGCTTTTCTGGATCACTATTTGCCGCGGGAGATTCGACATGCTCGGGTAGACCAGTTCCTGCATCTGGAGCAGGGGGCCATGAGTGTTCGGGAATACTCCTTGCGGTTTGATTCTTTGGCTCGATATGCACCGGCCTTTGTTGATACCATGGCATCCAGAGTACACCGCTTTATCATGGAGTTGAATCCAGAATATGTTGAGACTTGTATTACGACCACACTGCGAGAGGACATGGACATTGCTCGAGTTCAGGCATTTGCCCAGAATATTGAGGGCATCAGACAGCGATATCGGGAGATCAGAAGGGTCAATCAGGAGCAGCGTCGTCGGGACAGGCCACGATTGTTAGACAGGACGCCCAGGCCCCCGCCTCCGCCACCGTCGCAGTGGGGTAGATTCAGTCGCACGGGGCAGTCAGAGACTGGTAGAGGCTCGCAGATGGCAGATTCACCATTACAGAGGAGGGAGGAGCAGAGTAGGTATACCCCACCACTTTTCCCTATATGCAGTCGACGCCATCCTGGAGCATGCAGATATGGCTCCACCACATGTTATAATTGTGGCCAAGAAGGCCATTTGATGAAAGATTGCCCAGCCAGAGGCCGAGAGGACCGAGATAGACAGGTTAGGGCATCTGCAGGGTCACGAGCCACAACATCCTCGACTGGGCGCAGGCCCTCAGTTTCAGCAGGCAGGGGTCGGGGTAGATCAGAGGCCTCCAGTACAGGTGCGGGTCCAAGCCGCACATATGCCTTACCAGGGAGGCAAGATTCAGAAGCGTCACCTGATGTTGTGACAGGTATGCTAACTATCTGCTCACACCCTGCTTATGTATTGATTGATCCAGGGTCTACTTTGTCCTACATTACTCCATTTGTGGCACGAAAGTTTAGTATTACACCAGAATTATTGCAGCAACCCTTTGTAGTATCCACGCCCGTCGGTGACTCTATCACAGCTAATCGAATCTACCGCGGGTGTACAGTAGAGGTTGCTGACCGTCAGACCACAGCAGATCTGGTCGAGTTAGAAATGATAGACTTCGATGCCATAATGGGTATGGATTGGTTAGTACCATGTTTTGCCAACGTTGAATATTGGACCAAGACGGTCCGATTCCACTTCCCAGGAGAAGCAGTGCGAGAGTGGAAGGGCAGCACCGCTACGCCAAAAGGTAGGTTTATTTCCTACCTTCAGGCGAGAAAGTTGATATCTAAGGGATGTATTTACCATCTGGTTAGAGTCCAGGATGTCCAAGCAGAATTTTCGACGCTTCAGTCTGTTCCAGTGGTGAACGAATTCCCTGATGTGTTCCCATATGAGTTACCTGGTATTCCCCCAGAAAGGAAAATAGACTTTGCTATTGACTTGTTACCAGGCACTCAGCCGATATCAATTCCTCCCTATCGTATGGCTCCTTCAGAACTCAGAGAATTAAAAGAGCAGTTGAAAGATTTATTGGATAAAGGTTTCATCAGGCCGAGTACTTCACCGTGGGGTGCGCCAGTTTTATTTGTGAGAAAGAAAGATGGATCGCTCCGAATGTGCATAGATTATCGGCAATTAAACAAAGTTACAGTAAAGAACAAGTACCCGCTCCCCAGAATTGATGACTTATTTGATCAGTTGCAGGGAGCCAGATACTTTTCTAAGATTGACTTGCGGTCCGGATATCACCAGGTCCGAGTACGTGAGAGAGATATTCCTAAGACAATGTTCAGGACCCGATATGGACATTTTGAATTTCTAGTCATGTCCTTCGGGTTAACGAATGCCCCGGCAGTCTTCATGGACCTGATGAACAGTATTTTCAGACCTTTCCTGGACTTGTTCGTGATAGTATTCATTGATGACATTCTGGTGTATTCTCGCTCTGAAGCAGATCACCGGACTCATTTGCGGACAGTGCTCCAGATTCTCAGGGACCGTCAGTTGTATGCTAAATTTTCTAAGTGTGAATTCTGGCTTAACTCAGTGGCCTTTTTAGGGCATATCATGTCGAATGCTGGTATACAGGTAGACAAGCAGAAAATAGAAGCAGTTAAGTCATGGCCTAGGCCTACCACTCCGACTGAAGTTCGTAGCTTTCTGGGGTTGGCAGGATATTATAGGAGGTTCGTTGAAGGGTTCTCGACCATTGCGGCACCTCTAACCAAATTGACACAGAAAGCAGCAAAGTTTCAATGGACAGAGGCATGCGAGCAGAGCTTCCAGGAACTGAAAGACAGATTAACCTCCGCCCCAGTATTAGCATTGCCGGAAGGCACAAAAGGTTATTCGGTCTATTGCGACGCGTCAGGTGTCGGGTTAGGTTGTGTGTTGATGCAGCATGGTAGAGTAATTGCATATGCTTCCAGACAGCTGAGGAAACACGAAAAGAATTACCCTACCCACGACCTGGAATTGGCCGCAGTAATCCACGCCTTAAAGATGTGGAGGCATTACCTGTACGGCGTCCATGTTGATATTTACACAGATCATAAGAGCCTACAGTACATCTTCACTCCGAGGGAGTTGAATCTACGGCAACGCCGCTGGTTGGAGCGGTTAAAAGATTATGATGTGAATATTCTGTATCATCCGGGAAAAGATAATGTTGTAGCAGATGCCCTGAGCCGTAAGTCAATGGGGAGTTTGGCGTATTTGCGACCTGAGAAACGGAAGTTAGCCAAAGAAATTCATCAGTTAGCTGGTTTAGCCGTTCGAGTAACGGAAACAGAAAATAATAGAGCAGTAATTCAGAATTCTGCTGTGTCATCATTAGTTACAGAGGTAAAAGAACGACAGTACGAGGACTCTGATTTAGTCCAGCTCAGAGATAGAATTCAGAAAGGTAACGAGTCAGATTTCCAAATGACGGAGGATAATGTGCTACACTACAAGGGCCGCCTCTGTGTCCCGAATGTTTCAGGGCTTCGTGGGCGAATCATGCATGAGGTACATTACGCTCTCTATTCCCTCCATCCAGGAGCGACGAAAATGTACCACGACATCAGAGACATTTACTGGTGGCCAGGTATGAAAGCTGAGGTAGCTGAATTTGTATCTAGATGTTCTAACTGTCAGCAGGTGAAAGCAGAGCACCAGAAACCGGGCGGTTTGACGCAAGATATAACGGTGCCTATGTGGAAATGGGAAGCGATAAATATGGATTTTATAATAGGACTACCCCGTACCAGACGCAGAAATGATTCCATTTGGGTAATAGTTGACAGGCTGACAAAATCAGCTCATTTCCTGCCAGTGAGGGCTACCTTCTCAGCTGAGGATTATGCCGAATTATATATCAGAGAAATAGTTAGATTGCATGGAGTGCCAGTATCCATTATTTCAGATAGGGGAGCACAGTTCACAGCTAGATTCTGGCAGTCGTTTCAGAAAGGTTTGGGAACGCAGATTAACTTGAGCACAGCATTCCATCCTCAGACAGATGGGCAGGCTGAACGTACAATTCAGACGCTCGAAGATATGCTACGAGCATGTGTGCTAGATTTTGGGGGTAGCTGGGATGAGAATCTTTCGTTAATTGAATTTGTTTATAATAATAGCTATCATTCAGCCATCCAGATGGCGCCTTTCGAGGCATTATACGGGCGAAAATGCAGGTCGCCGATTGGTTGGTTTGAAATAGGAGAATCAGCATTGGTTGGCCCAGACATTGTTCGGCAAGTAGAGGAAAAGATAAAGCTTATCCGAGAACGTTTACTGACTGCTCAGAACCGCCAGAAGTCTTATGCAGATATGCGGCGCAGAAATCTAGAATTTGCGGTAAATGACTGGGTATATTTGAAAGTGTCTCCGATGAAAGGGGTGATGAGATTTGGCAAGAAAGGCAAGCTTAGCCCGAGATTTATTGGGCCATATCAGATTCGGCGAAGAATAGGCCGAGTTGCATACGAATTGAACTTGCCTCCAGAGTTAGCACCTGTTCACCCAGTATTCCATGTCTCTATGTTGAGAAAGTTCGTAGGGGACCCTTCTACAGTAGTTCCAGTTCAGGATGTCCAGGTCACAGAAGAGTTAGCATATGAAGAGGTTCCCGTAGCTATCTTAGACAGACAGTTTCGCAGGTTGAGGACTAAAGATGTTGCGTCTGTCAAAGTATTGTGGCGTAACAGGAATCATGAGGAAATGACGTGGGAAGCTGAAGAAGATATGAAAGCCATATACCCTCACCTATTTCAGGCCTAGTCAGGCGACAGGTATGTCCGTATTATTACTTATGCAGTACCTTATAGTTGTATGTGTGTGAATGGGAAAGATTGATACTTAGTTATCTAGTGGATCTTAAAAATATTGTGTGCAGTACTTGTGTTGGACTTTTCTGCATTTCAGGTTTTAGCTATAGTCCATATTACAGGGGAAACTCTGCCAAAATTTTTCTAGAAAGTAAGTTAAGTAGCCCTCTAGATAGCAGTATACATTCGAGGACGAATGTTCTTAAGGGGGGGAGAATGTTATACCCCGTAGGATTCCCGACACCTAGATGACCTATTCGCACGTTGGTTAAGCATATTTGAAGGCCATACGTGCTAGAGAAAGGCCCGGGAAAAGATTGGACGAGAAACCTGTCGAACCATCGCGGAAGGAGCCGAGGCAGAGCCCCTCCGTGATGGCAGCGTGCCACGGAGGTGGAGCCTCCGCGTTGGCTCCGTGACACGTTGGCCTTGTCCAGGCCCAAGTATATAAAGCCCCACTTCAGTTTTAAATGATTAAACACTTATAATTTCCAGAAAACAGAGTAAACCATCAGAGAAAGGAAATAGAACGAAGAAGGTAATATAATTTTTGTCCGATTACGCTGCTAAACGTTGTTCAAACTCAAATTAACCTCTGATACCGAGGTATTTAGCAGCAGAGAGCATTCCTACGGATTTAGTTTCGTGAAATACGGCCGACGAATCGTCGAGCTACCGAGCTAAGGTAAGTGGAATTGCTCTAAACTAGTGTCTATGTGTTCCTAGCTGTGAAGTGAATATTTTTCCCTTCTGGACCTCTGAAAAATAGCGAGTTTTCGACCGTCCTTCGATAAGCCTAAGTTTAGGCTATAAACTATATCGAAATTGACGTTGCTCTTTAAAATAAAGCTGTATTTAGTATTGATTGACATATTTAAGAATGCAGTTGGGAGAAAATAGTTGAAGTACTGGCCGAGCCTCGTCCGACAGCCGGATAGTTCGAGGATAAGGTATGTAAAAGCTAGTTTCCTCGGCAAGTTAGTAATCTTGGTACAGTACAGTAATTTAAAGGCCAGTAGAATATTCAGAAGCCATGTATGATGTTTACTACAAATGATGGTACGATATTAGAAACATCATGTTATGATCAGCGCGAGACTTGTTAGCACGATATAGATTCTAATATAAGTGTTAGGAACTGCACAACATGCTCAGTATGTGATGTGACACAGAATGTTAGGATATCATTGTATTCAGTTGAAACCCAGTAAAGCAATGTAATATCTGTAAGACATCTCAGAAATAGAACGATAAGTTAAAGTGAAGTTAGAAAGCATATTAGGACTAGTAAATCATGTTACTATAGAAACTCAGTATACAGCATAGTTTCAGCAGAAAGACTATATCTTGTTCAGCATTAGCCCCAGTACAGTCTGGCAGAAGACTATATTTGTATATATATACTATTACCAGCCTCAGCATGCATTAAGTACGTACATATTACTATCGCTAGCTCAGCATATAGTATATACAAATACTTTACCACTATTAGCTTCAGTATTTGGGACATGCAGATAGTATTACTAGTTGAGACTGTTGTATTGTTTGGGGTTGAACTACCTAGCATCCATGACTGCCCAGGGTTGATAGCTGTATCGACTCGTCTGCCAGAGGACGAGGATACGTCGCTCTACAGAGTGGCATGCCGTCCCACAGGGGACGAAGATGGGATGCCAGCTTTCCCCATATTTGTGCCTTGATCGGCCCTTACACACCCCTGTCGAGCAGATACGCCCGGGTGTTGATTCAGGAGTCCTCCGGACTCAGATGCAGTTATCGTCAGGGGCTCAGCGTGCCCAAGTGCATACCCAGGGGACCGGCAGGATGCTTACAGGGTTTATAGGAGATGGGATGACCGGGGTAGGGGTGTAGATTCTGTGTTGGTTGTACCTCCCGGCTTATGGGGGCCGGGTAAGGTTTGTGTGTGCTAGGTTATGTTATGTTATGTTATGCCATGTTATGTTAGATACGAGTAGATCAGCAGTAGAACGATACGTCTCCAGGTATGACTCCTACTCCTTCCAGTATAATTGAGAGAAGGTATGACTTACATTATCAGACAGTTAATCTATTTCTTTCTACTTCAGTTTCATCAGTTATATTATTATTTTCAGATATTTCTTTCAGTTATTGCTTTACATACTCAGTACCAGCGGTACTGACGCCCGGTGGGGTGCTGCATTACTTGCCTGCAGGTACTCATAGACGAGCAGGCGATACCACGTGATTTCTGTCAGCGATCGAGTATTCAGCTCCTGTAATCCGGAGACTGAATTCCAGAGGTGTATTTCATTTTCTTTTGTTGTATAGTACGGGTAGGTCGGGGCCCTGTCCCGATCATTTCTATTGTTATTCTTAGAGGCTTGCAGTCTGTATATATTTCCCTATGGTCAGATGAGCCGGTCGTGTGAGGCCGTGCAGTTGTATAGTTGTTAGAACTTGTGTTTCCTTTATGTTGGCCGTGTGGGGCCATAGTTCGATAGTAGTGGTGACCTTGCCGGTCACGTAGCTATCCAGTACTTCATGATTAAGTTATAGATAACTAGACAGCATGGTGGCCTTGTCTGCCCGCATAGGTTTCCCTATATTGACATGTTTCTGGTCAGCTGTTAGTACATGTATAGGAGGCTATAGGCCAATGGGCCGGGGGCTGTGTTTACAGCCGTTATATAGCCCTTTGTTTCCAGAAATGTGAGTTAGAGCCAGCCATGCACCAGATGTGCCCAGGCTTAGCAGTCCAGCAGTTCAGGTCCTAGTAGGGCACCAGGTGCCAGTCTTACCCCCCAAGGTGGGGTGTGACAAAAGATTAGCTGAATTTACTTATTTGTTAGCTCAGCGAATAATTGATGGAAACACTTCTCCAAAGGGAACCCTCTCGAGTTTCTGGTTGTGGAAGGTTGCCCAGAATAAGTAAGTTTCAGAGAACCCAAGATAGTTTTTGATGCACCAATCATGTAGCTTATCAAATCAGTTGCTAAAAAAATTGATCATTGTTCACCAACAACACATTATCTAATCAAATTCATTTTCTCTCTCCATACGTTCCTCAAAAAATTTTATTCAAGGTTATTCCTTTATATCATTGACAAATTCAATTATTTTTTATCCGGAACCACATTTGCGGTGCGAAAGAGGAAAAGGGCCCATTCAAGAAATAAAATAACTAACTGTGTGAGTCTTTCACATAACTTCATCCTTTTTTATGCACCACTTTATTTTGAAAGAAAAATAAACTTTATGCCGTATAATGGTATACAGGGGCGGATCTGGTATAGTAGGGACGGGTTCAACTGAACCCATAACTTTTGACGTAAAATGTAAATATAATTTGAAAAATTATCAAAATATACATATATTTTGAGCGTTGAACCCATAGCTGGAAAAGGCTATGGATTCAGTGGTAGGGCAACTCAATGTAAAGTCTCTATACACCAAGAGTTCGAGTCCCTAAAATTACATTTTTTAAATATCATATTTGGTTTTGCTTGTACTTGAGATTCCTCTTTGATAAAGGGACCTTTATGGAAAACACATGTTTCTATCATTAAAACAAGAGGATCTACTTAATATTTTTATTCTTTTCTTTTTAGTACTTCTTTAACTTATGTGACTTTTCTTCTCTTTTTTAAATATACACTTATAAAAGTACTGAATCTTCTTTTTTTGTCTTCTCTAAGACTTTTTGTATTCTCTAAAGTCTAAACTATAAAAGTTAGGGTTTCAAAAAATCAATGATCTTCTTTGGTGCTTTTTGGATTTTACACATTCTCTGTTAACAAAAAAATAAAAAAAAATCAAAACAAGGTCTTCTTGTTCAGCTCGGTTTCAAGTAAACTTCAAGCAAACTTCTTCGGTGGTATGCCCATGTGGATCTACGTATTTTCATTCTTTATTTTGATGCAATATTGTTCATTTATCCATCTTTTTTATATATATATTTTTATTTCTGATATGCAATATTGCAATTAGAAGAAAGAAACTATTTTCTTCTCTCAATAATAAAAGCTTAAGAAAGATTAGAAGAACATTACAAAATTTAAATCTTAGTTGCTCAAAATTCTGAAAACATTCTGTGACCCTGTAAGCTTTTAGACAATTTTTTTGGGATTTTATTTTTCTTGAGACAACGCTCTTTTTGGGATAATTTATTCAAACTTTTATTGGTTATAAATCTTGTTCACCTAAAGCTAGTTTAGTTGGACTTTTAAATGTAGGAAGAATGTTATTGAAATATTCAGAAAAATGTGTGTTGCTATTATCTAATTAAGAATTAATCTTATAGAGAAATTTTTTCATAGAAGAAGAATATGATAAAATTATTGAAACTCATGTGTAATACTTAAATTATTGAATTATAAGTTTAATCAAATGATATTTAAAATATACAATTTGAAGTGTAATTTGTATTTTATATTTTTTTAGAACTCTTCTACCGAGAGTAGCTATAATGAAGAGATTTTACGAGGTTATTCAAACTCTTTCAAGTTCTCGTTCTAGCTCTCCTTTGTCAAATTCTTCATGTCTAGTTATTCATGACAAAGATAAAGTATTGATTTTCGATCTTCCTAAATCTGATCCTGATGAAAGAAAGCAGATTGCAGAATATTCTCCTAATGAACGTGATCGAATAAGGAGATATTATATTTCAAAAGGACCAGGCCAACCTCGTAAGCACATATTCCAAAAAGAGATTTCGGTGGACTAATGCGTCAATTTAATCGTGACTGGTTTGATACTTCATATTCTGGACGGTTAGAGTATAGTGTTAAAGTTGATGCAACCTTTTGCTTATGTTGCTACTTGTTTAAAAATGAACATGGAGGACATGGAAAAATTGGGGATTCTTTTATCATAAGTGGTTTTAATTCTTGGAATAAAGTTATAGAAAGATTTAATAAACATATTGGTGATGTGAATAGTCTTCACAATCAGTGTTTTAAGATGACGAGAGACTTAAAGAATAAAAAAGAATCAACTCTAACTTCTTTTGACAAGCAAACCAAGAAAGCTAAAAGTGAGTATCGAGTTTGGTTGAATGCTTCGATCGATATGACAAGATTTCTTTTGAATCAAGGAATGTATTTCCGAGGCCATGATGAAGGTGAAACTTCTAAAAAAAGGAAAAAATTTCTACAACTCTTAAAATAGTATGCAAATAAGAGTGATGAAGTGAAAAAAGTAGTACTAGAAAATGCTCCATAAAATAACATTATGATTGCTCCAAATATCCAAAAGGATATTGTGAATGCTTGTGCAAAAGAAACAACGGAAGCAATTGTTGAAGATTTGAATGGAGATTATTTTTTCATATTGGTTGATGAATCTAAGGATGTTTCTCATAAGGAACAAATGACTCTTGTTCTTCGGTATGTTAACAAAGAAGACAAACTTATTGAGCGATTTCTTAGTATTGTTCATGTCAAAGATACAACTTCATTGTCACTGGAAGATGCAATCTATTCTTTGCTTTTAGAGCATTCTTTGAGTCCATCTCAAATACGGGGACAAGGTTATGATGGAGCGAGTAACATGCAAGGAGAAATCAATGGTCTTAAAACTCTAATCTTGAAAGATACCCCTTCAACGTATTGCATACATTGCTTTGCTCATCAATTGCAATTGACTCTTGTAGTTGTTGCAAAGAAACATTTTAATGTAAATCAAGTTTTTGATATTTTCGCTAATGTCTTGAATATTGTCGGAAGTTCTTTTAAGTGCAGGGAGATGTTTCGAGAAGACCAAGCAGAAAAATTAAATAAACTATTAGTGTGTGGTGAAGTTCATACAGGAAGTGGGCTAAATTAAGAACTTGGGCTTCAAAGACCAGGCAATACTTGATAGGGATCTTATTTTAGAACAGTACGTAACTTTATTGCATTATTCTCGTCAATTGTTCATGTACTTGAGGTTCTTGCAAGTGAGGGTGCAAATTATCTTGAGAGATCAATGGAAAAAAGTCTCAAGAATGACATAAGGTCTTTTGAGTTTGTGCATATATTGCATTTGATGTTGAAAGCATTGGCAATTACAATGATTTGAATATGGCTTTGCGAAGAAAAGATCAAGATATTATCAATGCTATGAAGCTTGTTGATTTCACCAAGAGACAGTTGCAATTGATGAGAGATTCTAAATGGAAATCTTTGATAGAAGAGGTTTCTTCATTTTGTGTGAAGCATGGTATTGTGATCCCCAAAATGGATAAGAACTATCATATTGGAAAGTCAAAGTGCAAGAGTTCAAGTGTCACATATTCTCATCATTTGCATGCAGAAGTTTTTAATGTTATTATTGATTTGCAACTTTTGGAGCTTAACAGTCATTTTGATGCGGTGAACAGTGATTTACTTTTGGGTATAGCTAGTTTGAGTCCGAATAATTCTTTTACAAATTATGATAACGACATAATTATGAAACTTGATACACTTTATTGTGATGAATTTAGTGTTTCTAAGCTTGAAGATCTCAGTTACGAGCTTGACAATTATATTCTTTATGTGAGAGAAGACAATGATTTCTCTAACATGAAAGGACTTGGAGATTTTGCAGAAACATTAGTTGAAATAAATCTGCACAAGACTTGGAGACTTGTTTATTTATTGGTGAAGTTAAGTGTTATACCCTGTAGAATTCCCGGCACCTAGACGACCTATTCGCATGTTAGTTAAGCATATTTGAAGGCCATACGTGCTGGAGAAAGGCCCGGGAAAGGATCGGACGAGAAACCTGTCGAACCATCGCGGAAGGAGCCGAGGCAGAGCCCCTCCGCGATGGCAGCGTGTCACGGAGGAGAGGCCTCCGCGTTGGCTCCGTGACACGTTGGCCTTGTCCAGACCCAAGTATATAAAGCCCCACTTCGGTTTTAAATGATCAAAATACTTATAAATTTCCAAAAAACAGAGAGCAAACGTAGGAGAAGGAAAAGGAACGAAGAAATAATATAATTTTCGTCCGATTACGCTGCTAAACGTTGTCCAAACTCAAATTAACTTCAGATACTGAGGTATTTAGCAGCAGAGAGCATTCCTACAGATTCAGTTTCGTGAAATACGGCCGACGAATCGTCGAGCTACCGAGCTAAGGTAAGTGGAATTGCTCTAAATTAGTGTCTATGTGTTCCTAGCTGTGAAGTGAATATTTTTCCCTTCTGGACCTCTGAAAAATAGCGAGTTTCCGGCCGTCTTTCGATAAGCCCAAGTTTAGGCTATAAACTATATCGAAAGTGACGTTGCCTTTTAAAATAAAGCTGTATTTAGTATTAATTGACATATTTATGAATGCAGTTGGGAGAAAATAGTTGAAGTACTGGTCGAGTCTCGTCCGACAGACGAATAGTTCAAGGATAAGGTATGTAAAGCTAGTTTCCTCGGCAAGTTAAGTAATCTCGGTACAATACAGTAATTCAAAGGCCAGTAAAATGTTCAGAAGTCATGTGTTATGTTTACTACGAATGTTGGTACGATATTAGAAGCATCGAGTTATAACCTGCGTGCAACTTGCCAGCATGATATAGACTTTAATATAAGTACTAGGAATTCCACAGTATGCTCAGTATGTGATGTGACACAGAATGTTAGGATATCATTGTATTCAGTTGAAACCCAGTAAAGCGATGTAATATCGGTAAGACATCTCAGAAATAGAATGATAAGTTAAAATGAAGTTAGAAAGTATATTAGAAATGACAAATCATGTTACTATAGAAGCTCAGTATACAACATGGTTTTCAGCAGAAACACTATATCCTGTTCAGTATTAGCCCCAGAACAGTCTGGCAGGAGACTATATTCATACATATATATATTTACCAGCCTCAGCACGTATTAAATACGTACATATTACTATCACTAGTTCAGCATGTAATATATACGATACTTTACCACTATTAGCTTCAGCATGTGAGATATGCAGATAGTATTACTAGTTGAGACCGTTGTATTGTTTGGGGTTGGACTACCTAGCATCCATGACCGCCCCAGGGTTGATAGCTGTATCGACTCGTCTGCCGGAGGACGAGGATACGTCGCTCTACGGAGTGGCATGCCGTCCCACAGGGGACGAAGATGGAATGCCAGTTTTCCCCATATTGTGCCTTGGTCGGCTTTTACACACCCCTGTCGAGCGGATACGCCCGGGTGTTGATTCAGGAGTCCTTCGGACTCAGATGCAGTTATAGTCAGGGGCTCAGCGAGCCCAAGTGCATACCCAGGGGACAGGCAGGACGCTTACAGGGTTATAGGAGATGGGATGACCGGGGTAGGGGTGTAGATTCCGTGCTGGTTGTACCTCCCGGCTTATGGGGGCCGGGTAAGGTTTGTGTGTGCTATGTTATGTTATGCCATGTTACGTTAGATACGAGTAGATCAACAGTAGTGTGATATGTCTCCAGGTACGACTCCTATTCCTCCCAGTATAAATGAGAGAAGGTATGACTTACATTATCAGACAGTTAATCTATTTCTTTCTACTTCAGTTTCATCAGTTATATTATTGTTTTCAGATATTTCTTTCAGTTATTGCTTTACATACTCAGTACCAGCGGTACTGACGCCCGGTGGGGTGCTGCATTACTTGCCTGCAGGTACTCATAGACGAGCAGGCGATACCACGTGATTTCTGTCAGCGATCGAGTATTCAGCTCCTGTAATCCGGAGACTGAATTCCAGAGGTGTATTTCAGTTTCTTTTGTTGTATAGTACGGGTAGGTCGGGGCCCTGTCCCGATCATTTCTATTGCTATTCCTAGAGGCTTGCAGTCTGTATATATTTCCCTGTGGTCAGATGAGCCGGTCGTGTGAGGCCGTGCAGTTGTTTAGTTGTTAGTACTTCTGTTTCTTTCATGTTGGCCGTGTGGGGCCATAGCTTGACAGTAGTGGTGACCTTGCCGGTCACATAGCTTCCTAATATTCTATGATTAAGTTACAGATAACTAGACAGCATGGTGGCCTTGTCGGCCCGCATAGGTTTCCCTGAATTGATATGTTTCTAGTCAATTGTTAGTACAGGTACAGAAGGCTATAGGCCAATGGGCCGGGGGCTGTGTTTACAGCCGTCATATAGCCCTTTGTTTCCAGAAATGTGAGTTAGAGCCAGCCAGGCACCAGATGTGCCCAGGCTTAGCAGTCCAGCAGTTCAGGTCCTAGTAGGGCACCAGGTGCCAGTCATACCCCCCAAGGCGGGGTGTGACATTAAGTTTGATATTGCGTGTGGCTATTGCAATGGTAGAAAGCTTTTTCTTCTATGAAGTACCTCAAGAATGACTTGCGAAGCAGAATTGGTGATGAATTTCTTAATGACTATTTAGTTTGCTACATAGAAGATGAAGTATTTGAAAGTGTATCAAATGATGCGGATCATTGATCGTTTTCAAAATATGATCAGTCGTCGGGTATAATTGTAATGGTGATATCTACTGAATATATGTTATGTAAGATGGTTCATTACTTTTCAAATATTTTTTGAACATCATGTTCGATATTTGATTTGGTTTTATTATATAGTACCTTAAGGCTTGTTCTAAAATTTTAAATCTTGAACCCATAAAGTTAAAATTCTGGATCCGTCTCTGACAATATAAGCATGAATTAGATTATTTTGATTTAACTAATGTCACCTTTTGATTTCATATATCAAACAATGATTTACTTAAAAGCAAAATCAGAATAACTTATATTTAGTTTTTTGGAACAAATTGGTTTGCAATATATTCATCATATGAAGGTATGCGTTATTTTATGATAAAAGTAAGATTTGTATCAGTTGTGATAAAAGGAGTTAAGAGAATACCTATAAAATAATTAATGACACAATAATCTCCAAATTATTATATATCTGTAAATCTAATATTATAAATTAAATACATATAAAACATTCAATGAGGCTTGGAATAGTTATTCAATGAAAATAAAAGGGAGAGAATTAATTTTTTAAAATATTTATATATTTTTTAATTTTTAAAAAATAATTTTTAGACGTAAAAAAGAACTCATTTCCTTTGTAATAGCGCCCCAAAAACCAAAATTCAAATGCCAATTGAGTGCCAAATTACTACCCAAGGACCAAAGTAGAAAGGTTTGGTTTAATGCGATCATGGAGAGAAAAGAGAAGACAAGAACGATTGGACACTTGTATGGCCACGTCTGTCCTTTTCATTCCTCTTCAACAAATTGGCGCACTTTTCTAACGAACCTCATTTCTTCTCTGCTGATTCCAAACAAGGAGCTGTCGGTTGCGAAATGAGAAAGCTTTCTGTTTTTCTTTCTATTCGATTCGCTCGTAGATCATCCAAATTCCGCAGCAGCAACAATAATGCTCTTTGTTTTTACAGCAGTTGCCCTTCTCCCTCCAAGAATCCTGGTCAGTCCCCTTACCCTCATTCTCTCTTGTGTGTTCACTTTTACTTTTCTAAATAGATGCCGATGGGTCTTTAGTGGGCTGGGATTGGTTTAATACACTGTGGTGGTAATTTGCACCTCTTTTAATGTGATTTTGTAGCAAGCTATTTTGTTTTGGTTCTGACGAATTTTATCTCAGTTTCAGTTTTTATTTCCCCTCTGCTTTCTGGTGAATAAACTATGAATTTAGGTGTCTGTGTAACAACTCTTGATGATTAGAAAGGATCTGATGAAAATTGGACCAAAGCCGAATCAAGTGGAAGTGTGTGATGTGATTGTAATTCTATCTACGTCAACACTCCAATTATCAGATTCAGACCAAGTATAACCTAGGAGGATAAAGATTTTTTCTAATTAAGAGAGTCTGTTGTGAATTGTTTAAAGATTACATTCGGTAGTTAAATGAACACTACTGATTGTTCATCAATCTAGTGTGAGTAATCTTCACTTCCTATCAAATTGAGCTAGAGCTGGGAGAAGGTAATACGGTAAAATTTAGGGTGTAAGGGGGAAATTCACTTGCTTATTTTGTAGCCAATTGCCATTTTCATCTCACCTGAGATTGGGCTAATCTAGTGGCCACGATGTATATTCTCAAAAGTGTGACTCATCCCGGCCATAGACGTGAGCTTATCATTATGCCCGAGATGCTAATTCTTGAAAGTATGGATCTTCATTCACATGGCGCTAGCAGAAGGCTCAATTCTTTATGTGGACAAGACAGCTTTTCATGGTTGATCACCATCGCGTCTTCCCTTTTCTATTTCCCCTCCCTGTCATAACATGCCACAACCATAAGTGGTGAATTCTTAGAACACTATGATTGTGGAGGTACAATGCTTGAGAAAGTTGACAACTTTAAAATTTTATTTTGCATAAGAAATAGTATACAATTTGAGTGGGTTTTAGATCTGTTGCTTCAGTAAGCTTCTGCTCCACACTTGTTTAGCCAAAGTGCATCCATCAACTCTGAAATTATGTATCTGTTGAGCTGTTTCCTGTTTAGGTTGATGATTAGGTAACAGAGTGTCCATTATAAGTTATAGAAAGGATGCTTTGGTATTTCACTTAACGACTGAAGCCCACTGAGATAAGATTAGACGGGGTTGTGATGCCTAAATGCAAACAATTCAGATATCTAGTCTCGTTGTTCTAGGAGAATGGAATGATTGATGAAGGTGTTACACATAGTGTCAAAATTGGATAGTTGTAATGAAGAAGTGCTACCGGGTGTTATGTGATAGAAGGATGCGTCGAAAACTGAAAGTTAAGTTCTGTGGACCAATTATAAGACCAACAATGTTATGTGAGTGAATGTTGGGCTGCTAAAGAATCCAACACGTCTAGAAAATGAGTGTGGAAGAGATGCAGATGCTAAGATGAATATGCAATCATACAAGATTAGACAGCAGCAACAACAATAACGACAACAACATGCCCCGTGTAATCATACAAGATTAGACAAGATAAAAAATAATCATATCCTCTAGAAAGTGCAAGTAGCACAAATTGAGGAATAAATGAAAGAAGGTCGCTTGAGATGGTTTGTCATGTCATATGTTGACCTCCAGATGCACCAGACCCGTAGGTATGATACCATGGTGAGTGAAGGGTTAAAAGGGATGAGGTAGACCTAAAATACATAGAAGGAAGTTGTATCTAAAAACCTATAATCTTTAGAGTCCATGCAAACTTCGCGGAAGACAGGACACAATGGAAGAACTAGGCAATGTCAATTGGTTATGAATATGTTTTTGTCATGTTAGTTTTTTACTTTAGGTTTTGTGCTTTCTAGGAGTCTTTTAGCCTAGTACAGATTTGTATGCCAGTAAAAGATATGTAGAGCTTCTAGTACTTTTTACTTTTATTTTGTATAATGCCGGCCTGAGATGAATTTAATTGGAGAAACATGGCCAACCCCAACTTGTTTGGGATTGCGATGTAGTTGTTGTAGCATTTATTTGGCAAGTGAAACGTCTACAAATATTTCGTGCTTAGATTCTTTATATTTCCAAATAAATGATAAGAAAAATCTAGAACATTTATGTTCTTGCTGATAAAATATTTTCATACTATGTTTTCCTGCTGAAATATTTCAGTCAAGTCTGTAATCGGTTCTTTTTCTTGAGTTTTACTCATAGCAGCCATTATGTTTGAAGAAAGATTCATTTAATTAGTAATTACATGTACATATAATGGGAAAGAGTGAAAGTATGCATGGGATTAGCCGCTTCAATGGGATCTTTTATCTTGGTCGGAGGAGAAATTACCAAGTCTGCCACTTTTAGCTTAAAAAAGGAAAAAAATTTCAGTTGAGTCAAAAATCTGGTAAATTGAGTCTGTACTATGTTCCTTGCTGATAATTAACAAATACATGAATAAATAGAAAAAAATGTGTGCCTATTTGGCAGATTACCTTTCTCTCCTCTATAAGAGCAAGAGTAGAGTATGAAAAACTTGAATCTTTATTGATACGGTGCTGCATTTAAATACAAAAATGGACTAACTAATTGCCTAAACTAATGGGAGAGAAGAGCTAGATTAGTTGAGGAAATACAGGAGCTTAATTACTGGTTAAAGAATAGGTCAAACAGTAATTAACATGTGCTCTAATACAGTTACAGTAAGTACAGTATTAACATGTGCTTTAATATGCCCCTCTCAAGATAGGCGGCGTGTCACAAAGCCTAGCTTGAATAGGTGTTTATCAAAGGCTGGCTTCGGTAGAGCTTTATGAGAGTATCCGCGAGTTGATCTGCAGCATGAATATGAACAATGTGAAGTTGATTCTGCTGTACTTGTTTGCGAACAAAGTGAAAGTCTATCATAATGTGCTTTATGCGGCTATGAAAAACTGGGTTTGCACACAAATAAGTTGCACCAACATTTTCACAATAAATGGTTGGTGCTTGGGGAAGTGAAACATGTAGTTCTTTTAGCAGATTTTTCACCCAGTTTGTTTCAGCCAACGGACTTGCAACTGCACATACTCTGCTTTGGTTGATGAGCGAGCAATTGTTCTTTGTTTCCTGGAGGACCAGCTCACAGGATTTTGGCCGAAAAACCAATATGGAACCAGTAGTGGAAGCTCAATCACTCACATCTCCAGCTCAATCCGCGTTAGAGTACATGTGTAGCTTGAAATCATTACCTCTTTGAATGTGAAGAGCAAACTGAAGCATTCCTTGGAGATACCTGAGTACTCATTTGACTGCTTTCTAGTGCACTTCAGATGACAAGTGCATAAATTGAGACAATCTATTCACAGAGAAGCTAATGTCAGGACGAGTAAAGGACAAGTACTGTAGTTTTCCAAGAACTTTCCGGTAGCGAGTGCAGTGTTGTGAAAAGCACCGAAGCGCGCGCTTAAAGCGCAAAGCGAGGCGAGGCGCAGCCTGTGCGCTTTTTAAATTTGAAGCGATCTGAAATAAGCACACGCTTTGATCACTGAAGCGAGAAGTGCAGCGAGGGAAAAAAGCGACAAAAGCGCGCTTAAGCGAGGTAGTTTAATTTTAAAATTTATTTTAAAAAAAGTAAGGTCGGCAGCTAGGGTTTTCTCATTAAAATATACACCGACCTCTTCTAGCTACTGCTTCTCTCTTCTTCTTGCAATATTACTGCGTACTGCTGCTGCGAGCCTGTTGACATACTGGTTAGTTCTTTTCTTTCTCTTCTCCTTTCCTTCTCTCTTCTTCTCCTCCTGTTCTTCTTTCTCTTTTTCTATATTTCTCTCTTCTTCTTCTCCAGTTCCTCTCTACTCTTTCTCTGTTTTTCTCCGTTGCTGTTGGACGCTGGTTGCTTCTTTCTTCTTTCTTCTTTCTGTGTTTTTTTTTCTCCTCTGTCTCTGTTTTTTTTCCTCTTCTTTCTCTGTTTTTTTACTCTTCTTTCTCTGTTTTTCTGTTTTTCTCTGCTGCTGGGGGAGTGTAGAAGCCAGTAGCACACTTTTATTTTCAACGGCATCAAGTCAAAAAAGAGATCCTGCTTGGGTGTATGGAACTGGAATGGGCAATAACTTTTACTTTTTAATTTAAGAATTGAAAGATTTGCTTAATATATTGTTTCTATTTGAGTTCTTTGTTATTTAGCTATGCATATTTAATATTTTTTATTTTTATATTAAATTGTGCTTTGGTTGAAAAAAGCGCGCGCTTCGCTTCACGCTTCTCGCTTCGGTGAAGCGAGCCCTCGTCGCTTTTTTCCGCTTTGCGCTCTCCAAAACACTGAGCGAGTGACATCAGTTGGTTCTGCTCCATCATGTAGGTGAGGCACTTCAGTGGCACTCATTGGGTTTTTTGCTGAATTACAGTCCTTCATGTTTTCTTCAGAGAGGATTTCATTGATGTAGGTGGACTGTGATAAAGTAATTTCTTTGGCAGTGCAGAGCACCTCAACTCCAAGAAAGAAGTTTAGATCCCAAAGATCCTTAGTGGAAAACCGTCCAGCAAGACAAGTTATAGCCTGATTTACCTCTGAGTTGTGGTTCCCTGTGATGATGATATCGTCCACATAAACCAGTGCATACAAAATGTTGTTTGACACTTTGCGAACGAAAAGTGAGGCATCAAATTCTGACTTGACAAATCCCAGATAAAGAAGGAATGTCTTAAGTTCATTGTACCACGCCCGAGGGGCTTGCTTGAGTCTATATATTGCCTTTTTTTTGATGACATGTGTGGGAGGGGAACTGCTCGTTTGCAAAACCCAGAGGTTGGACCATGTACACTTCTTCTTCAAGACGACCCTGCAAGAATGCGTTGTTGACATCAAGCTGGCTTAGGGACCAATTCCGCAGGACAGCAATCGAGAGCAACAAGCGCACAGTAATCGGTTTGACAACCGGGCTAAATGTGGCATGATAGTCAACTCCAGGAAGTTGTGTAAATCCCTTGGCAACAAGTTTAGCCTTGCAGCGATCGACTGTCCCATCAAATTTCCTTTTTAACTTGTATAACCATCTGCAAGAGACAGTGTTTTCTGTGGGGTCATATGGCACTAATTCCCATGTCTGGTTATTCAATGATGCATCAAATTCATTTTTCTTTGCTCTCTGCCACTCTGGGTGTTTATTAGCTTGTTTGAAGCTGGTAGGAATGATGGCGGAGGATAACTGAGCCATAAAGTCAAGGATAGTTTTTGGTTTGTGAATATTGTGCTGTGAATGGGTCACAACACGACTTGGAGGAGGAAGAGAAGGTTGCGGAGGTTCAGTGGCCAGAACAGGTTTAGGGGAAGGTTGTAGTGGAATTGAGGCAGAGGGACGAGCAGTGGAGGTGTGGCTAGCAGATGACAATTTTTTGTTTTTGCGACTGTATACAATTGGAAAAGCTGATAAATGAGGCAACCGAGGATAAGATTGGGTATCATTGATATCAGGAGGAACAACATAATTTGTAGGAGAAGGAGAAAATGTTCCTGAAGTCACAGATTCTGTTGGAGCGCAGGTAGAGGAGACGGTGTCTCTGTGAGCGTGTGGGTTATCTGCCTTTGGGATAAGTATGGGCCTGGGTAATTCGCTGCTTATAGGAGGAGAAAAAATAGGGGATGTTGTTGGGTTAGCTTCAGTTGGGTTTTCCCACACAAGTGTTTTAAAGGGAGAAAAATTGGAAAGTATATTTTGAAAAGGAAAGTTATTTTAAAAAAAATTCACATCACGAGATAAATATATTTTGGAAGATTTCAGATCAAAACATTGATGACAGTGACGAATTAAAGAAAAACCTAAATATACATAGGGTGTTGATCGGGGCTCTAGTTTATTTTTTGAATAAGATTTGAGTCAGGGATAACAGAGACACCCAAATTTTTTTAAAGAATTGTAATCCGGATCTTGATCAAATAATATTTGAAAAGGTGATTATTGTGTAAAATTGAGGTTGGCAAGCGATTTATGAGATAAACCGCATGTTGACAAGCAAAAGACCAAAGAATTGATGGAAGTGAAGCTTCATGAAGTAAAGTTCTTGCCGTTTCAATAATATGTCTGTGACATCTTTCAGCAAGAGCAACTATTTTGGGGGTGTATGGAGGAGATAAAAGATGTTCAATACCCTGAGATCTTAGGTATAGATCAAGACTTATATATTCTCCATCACCATCTGTATAGATAGAAAGAACTTTCGTATTAAAACGACGTTCAATTAATGCTTGAAAATTTTTGAAAAGGTCGGGAACGTCACTTTTATTTTTTAATGTGTAAAGCCAGGTGTATTTGGTAAATTGGTCCACAAAGATACAGTTGTAGGATCTTTTGTCAATCAATTGAATCGGAGAGGGACCCCATAAATCACTAAATATTGTTTGAAATGGTTTGGTACTTGATAAAGTAAAATGCTGAAAAGAATGGCGATGAGCCTTATTTGAGGAACAAACAAACTGAAAGTTTTTCTCGAGAACAAGAATTTATTCAAAAGAAAATTTAAAACACTTGCATGTGGATGCCCCAACCGACGATGCCAGGTGAAAGTGGATATGTTGGTGGAGGTCAAATGCGCTTGAGGAGAAGATATGGATGGCGAGGTTGGCCACTCATAGAGTCTAGAGACAGTCTTTACTCAGACTGTGCACCAGCGGAGTCTGCATTCCAAGTCCTTCACAGAAAAAATGAAATGGAAAGAATTCAATAGAGGTTAGATTATCTTGACAAAACTTAGAGACAGAGAGTAAATTGCGCTTAATGCTAGGAGCAGAGAGTGTTAGAGAGTTTGAAAGATTTATTTGATGCATTTAATTGAGTTGCACTAGTGTGAGTTATTGGTATTTTTTTACCATCACCCATGGAGACCTGCTCCATGCCATTGTATGCCTGCAATTTATGAGGTTCGGCAGTTATGTGGTGAGATGCTCCAGAGTCGAGAATCCAGGATTTTCTGATGCGTGCAATCCGGAAACATAGTTGGCCTTGGCCTCAAAATGATTGTGAGATTTTGATCTACAAACACTTGCAACATGACCTGGTTGTTGCACAACTGGCAGCGAACACCATCATAAGAGTTGTTGGTGGTCGAAGATCGCCTTTGATTGGGTGAAGTAAAGCGATTGGTGGACTGCCATTGTTATTGTTGGGGCGACGACTGGTGCGATAGTTTGAGTTACCAGATTTGTTCGATGTAGCAGCAGCGACAGTAATCTGGTTTGGAACTTTTTTGGACTCTTCATGTCAAAGGAAAAGCTCATGATCCAGAAGCTTTTCGTAGAGTTCTTCATAAGTAATAGTGGGAATCTCACGAAATTCTGGACCCAGACCACTCAGGATCTTAACAATGAGTTCAGGGTTGGTGAGGGGGGCACCAGCAATTGAGAGTTCGTCAGAATGGATCGAATATTTTGCAAATATTCGGTGACTGGTAGGGAGTTTTTGGTCAGACGTGTAAGTCGGTCACACAGACTGAAAATTCTAGTTTGGGACTTGCTTGCATAGGCGGTGTGCAGTGCATCCCAGGCTGTCTTTGCTGAATTAGCAGCTGCAACAGTTATGGAAATTGTTGGATCAACAGATGCCATAAGCGTGTTTTGAATGAGTTGGTCTTGTCAAAACCAAAGAGCAAACGCAGGATTGACACTAGTGATTGTGCCAGTTGTGATAGTGCGAGACGGGGAAGGAGTACACCCATCGAGATGACCATAGAGATCATGGCCATGCATAAGCATGGAAAATTGCGCCTTCCACATCGCAAAATTGTGGCTGCCATGTAATCTTATGGGCAATCGGGATGCGGGGTTAAATTGAACGACCATCGTGCTGACGTTGTTATCAGCATTGACAACTCGAGGAGTGTCTTCCATATGTGGAGGGTGGGTGGGAGAGAAAAAGGATCTTACTCTTTAGAGTATATTGAGGCTTTGATACCATATAAGAGCAAAAGTAGAGTATGTAAAACTTGAATGTTTATTGATACAGTGCTGCATTTAAATACACAAATGGAATAACTAATTGCCTAAACTGATGGGAGAGGAGAGCTAGATTAGTTGAGGAGATACAGGAGCTTAGTTACTAGTTAAAGAATAGGTCAAACAGTAATTAACATGTGCTCTAATACAGTTACAGTAAGTACAGTAATTAACATGTGCTTTAATATCCTCGTCGATATTTCTTGTTTAATAAGCTTGTTGCAAAGTAATGCTGCTCTTTCTTCAGGAGTTCTTGCACATTACAGGAGTCTTGTTGAACAAGGGAAGCTGCAGCATGATCCTTACCAGGAAAAAGTTGCTTCTGAACTAGAAAATCTGCTTGGAAGGTTGGAGCTATATGAAAAGGATATGGAGGAATATCATGTGAGAGTTTTATATTGTGATAATGAACTTTTTATTGAAGTTATTTATTCAGTGTGGTTCCGAAGGATTTGTTTTTAATTTCCATGCTTTTAGGCAAAACTTGCACAATGGGAGGATAATAGGGAAACTCAGAGGCGTAAGCTTCTTATGGAGGAAGCTGAGGCCAAACAACAAGGTGCATTTACACCAGTAAACAAATCTCGCAATATTTTCCAAAGATGGATGTCTCGGTGAGTGTACATTTTTCAACATTCTTGTGAAAATGCTTTCTGTGCAATAGTTTTTGTTGGTCATAGTTTCTTTACTCTAAACAAGTAAGTTTGTTTTTCTAAACAAAGTGAGAGAAATTATTTTGGTTCTCAAAGAGATCCATTAAAGAATTAAAGGGGTAGGGTGGTCTTACCTTCTCGATACTTTGAATGCGTTGATTGTTTTGGTTTATCACATTCTCTTTTCTAATTGAGTCTGGGTCCAGTTTATTTCTCTTAGGCTTTTTTAATGCTTATGGGAAGTGTATGATGTTTTTCCTTGGTTTGTTGTCTCACTGAGAGATCATTTTTCTAAGAGGAGCTTTATAAGTTCACGGTGTATGTAATCCTTTTTGGATTTTTCATCATCGTGGCATTTATATATCATCTAGTGTTTAACGGGGCAAGGGGTAAGGATGCTGAGTTATCATGAGTATGAAATCTTTAGATAGCTTCATCAATGAATAGCACTTGAGCAATACAGCTAATGCTTCGTCTGATGAATTTCTAGTCGAAGATGTAGCCATACATATTTGTACATTTCTCTTCTCCAACCACCTGAGTTGGGAATTTCTGCTTAGAGAATGCTGTTTTCTTGTTCGCCCTTCTATATGTATAGTATAACAGGGATCAACATATGCAGTGGTGATTCTAATTTACTTCTACAGCAGGTGCTTCTCTTCATTAGCTTTCGTCTAATTTCGAGCTTCCTTTGGATTGCTATTTTAGAAATAACCATTAGAATCCTAGCGTAGAGGTTTTCTGTCATTTGTGTGCCTTATCACATTGATATAGGTTTGTTTGTATGTGTCACTTTCTCACACTTTATGTGACACTTCTGCTGCAGATGTTTGAAAATGGGAAAATGGAGAGAATAATTAATTTGTATATTGTTCAAAAGTATTAAATATAGAGGATTAGTAACCTATATATTATTCAAATGTTTTAAGAGTGTTCATATTCTTTCAACAATTCATAATTAAGCCTTCTTATTTTCCTTTTTCTGTTAAATGAAGTTTTAGTACAGACTATGGATAAAGTCAAGAATATATCCTTTTAATTGGCAGAAAGTGATAGACCTCCTTCCTTAAAAATATGACATGTTTCATTAACTTCTGGTCTTATTTTGGATTGAATTATCTAGGTTTTGAAAGAAAAAAACATTTATACATTTAGAGTCTGCATAATGGACATCACTAATCACAAAATTGAGGATTAAAAAGTATGATAAGAATTTACTGAAGAATTATGGTAAAAGAATTTCATATTGGGAGCTGTGGGAGAATGGGATTAAGTCAGTATAACTTTATTCTCTGCAGGTAAGCAAATCTTTTCACATATAATGGCTTGGGAGACATTTTCCTTTTTGGAAAATACTGGCTGTTTCTAACATGTAGACATTGAGATCCACATTGCACTTTTTCTTTGATCAAAGGGATAAATTGGTAAACTAGGAAATAGTATGAAGGACCAAGTCTATAAGTGATCTGGTTCTTAACAGCTTAGATCTTTAAGTATTTCTTATGTGGTCCAATGTCCTCGAAACAATTCAAAATGATCTCAAACTTCAGGTGAAAAGGAGGAAAAAGCCTCTTTCTCAACATGTTAAGGTCGATAGTATAAGGAAGACTAACCATCAATTCCTTTTGCATTGCTCAGCATTTCTGTTGTGTGGAGAATTATTTTTCCGTTTTGAACTTGGACTAGAAATGAGCTCAAACTCCTAAAGAACTGAATTGGTTGAGACATCCAGTAATTGACTCAGCTTGATTCAGTTGCAGAGCTACTATCTAGCTCTGTTCATTCATTTTTTATCATCTTGTTGTCCTCCAAATTATATTAAGCAGAGTCTTCATTTATTTTTATCAAAATTACAAACCCAGAGCCATTTTGTCCCTTTCACTTGAGACACTTCAGTTTCAACTGCATCAAAACCCCTTGCTTCCCAAACTCTTCTAGTGATAAGTTTCCATATTGCTCTCTTGAACTACGTCACGTGGTAGTTATGCGTAACAGGCTTCCTTGTTGCATACATTCATAAACAAAGAACTAACCATATTTACATAATCATCACTCATGCATACCATTTTTGTGGTCCTTGGAAGTTATTGTTTAAAAGAAATTTAATATTTTGGTCTAGGAAGAGCATTGTAAACAATACGGGCAATGTATATAATCGAGTGATTTAACAGAATTACTTTACTTATTAAAAGAATAAAAAAGAAAAAAGAATGAAAGTATGTCCCTGCCATTAGTATAAAGTATAAATTCAGTTGCGTCTTCTTCTTCACCACCAGTGGTTTAAATGTCATTTTTTTTGGCTCAGGAAACCTGAAGATGTGGAAGAAGGAGTGGGGAAATGGGTTTCATATCTTAATCGCGAAAAGAAGTTAGACTCACAAGTCGGTCGACGTCCTGCTGCTCCTCCAGCCCCCAAAGGACTATATCTATATGGCAATGTTGGGAGTGGTACAATTGCTTCTTGTCTATTATGTTGCATGGTAGTTCATACACGCTGTACAAAATAATCTCATCCTCATTTTCCATAATGATGAAAATTGTGTTATATTAGCTTCTATTCAGTATTAGCCATGCTTTACTCACAGACATAAACAAATCTGACTATATATTGGAGTTCATGTAGGAAAGACAATGCTTATGGATATGTTTTATAAGGCCAGTGAAGGAATCGTTAAACATCGAAGAAGGTTTCACTTTCACGAGGTGAGTGCTTGTTTGGGTCTTATATTTTGACTTGATTTGTCACATTCTACACATCAATTGATCAACTACTCAAACCAAGCTAGTTGGGGTCATCTATAAGCCCTATATATCCATTCCACGCTCTTAGGACCCATTTCATTCCAATACTTGTCAGGTTCTACATATGCATGAGAAAAATTCATCTCAATTTCCTGAAACAATTTAGTCTGTCTTATCCTGTATTAGACTTCCTCACAATTGTATTTATAAGCAAAGTGTCACAGGTCAAACTTGACAATTTGCAATGCAAGACTGTCTGCCCACAAACCTCAAGTAGATGACATGTAGTATCCGATATTATTTTAGTATGTAGAGAAATAACTGGTAGACAGATATTATTTTGGTGCGGAAAGAAAATAACTGGGTAGTTGTCTGAAGCTGATAACAGTTAGTTGCTTAATAGGAAAATCTCCTAGATCTTTATGTGAGGTGGTGCAATAATAATCAGCAACAAAAATATATTTGTCTGTGAAGTATGAATGAGTAAGAGTTCCATGTGATATGAGGAAAAGCATATTGGAGTTGATGCGTGAAATTTTAAAACCCTCTTGGCACCTGAATGGGCTAGTGGATATGTTTATATCTTCTGTTCCTATTCCATCATTTTGCTTCTGTGGTGAAATTATCTTAATCGTTGTGAAAAATATTGCTTTTGTCAGTCATTGTTGCTGGCATGAAGTGGGTCTGGTGTACTGACAAATTTGCCACACTAGTATGGGTTCCTGAAGCAAAAGAATCGTCTGGTATAATATCTGATTACTATAGAGTAGTTTTTCAAATTCTCTCATTTTTCAAGAAACATCAGGATTGGAACCTGTATAACATGTTTGAAGCATGCTTATTAAATGGCCAAAGCACTGTCTGTAGGTTTTTCTATATGGTAATGTTAATCTTCCTATGTCATGCATTTCAATACTTGAAATAGTCAAACAATCCTATCATTCTGCTCAGTGATCACAATATTTGTCATCTACTACACTTCTGATTTATTCCAGATGTTACAATTGGCAGGCTATGCTTGAAATTAATGAACATATGCATAAAATTTGGAAGAGTCAGATGGAACAAAAGTCTCTGCAGTCAAGTATTTCTGGTTGGGTCATGAATCTTCCTTTTGATTCAAAAGTTAAAGAATGGATAGCTGCTGAAGAAAGATATAAGCAAGAGGTGCAGATGAAAAACATTCTTCTGGACGTAGCTGACAAGTTTCTTGTTAACCAGGCAGATCGTAGTAGAGGTGCTAGTATCCTTTGCTTTGATGAAATACAGGTAAATACAATTAAGATTTTGTTTACAGGAACTTTTCTAACCATACCACCACACAGTATATTGTTACTGAACTTAAGTACGAGAAATGTACTAAGTTTTTGCCCAACTTCACATCTTCAGGAGCTTCTTTATGAATTTATCTGACACAGTGGATCCAAAGAAAATAATTGAAGTTCAGTTATCTCAGCTTCAGTATTATATATTGCCTCATTCAATATGCTTAATGTTATTGTTATAAATACACCATCAAGTATATGTGGAAGTCTGCCATTAATTGCTAGAGTCGTCTCCATCTTCTCTCTATTTGTGATGTGGAATTACAACATTAAAGGTGGCAATACTCTCAAAAAGTTGTAGCAACCTATTTGTGCTGGGGTTATATGTTGCGTAATGAATCTGACTGAAGATTACCTTTTCTCGTTTGGGTGACAGACGGTTGATGTTTTCGCCATTGTGGCATTATCTGGAATTCTTAGCAGATTATTGAGTACTGGAACTGTTCTGGTGGCGACCAGTAATCGTGCACCAATGGACTTAAACCAGGTGCATTTACTTCTGGAAAAGCAATGCATTATTCGTTTTCATTCTCAAACAGTATTCCATTTGCATTTTCAAACTCAACTTGCTTGGTTTTTGTTTTAGACTTGGAAGATGAATAAAATGGAAGTCTCTGATTCAATGTGCTTGAAACATTGTTACATTTATATGTGATATTTCTTTTTCTGATCAAGTATTTATTGTGACATTACTTTGTTATTCAGGATGGAATGCAAAAGGAGATCTTTCAAAAGCTACTAAAAAACCTTGAGCAGCATTGTGAAACTGTTCTAATTGGCAGTGAAGTTGATTATCGCCGCCTTATTGCTCAGAGATCTATAGACCAGGCAAGATTTTAAGGAAGTTTTACTTGTTTCTATTGCATGATAAACTAACTCAATCTGTGCTCATATACACAGCTTTTGTCTCCTGTCTAATCTGAGAGAAACACGGACAAGCTTAGTGTAACCAATGCCAAATCTAGCAAAAGAAGGATAAACGATTAAGATAGATCTAATGTAACTTTGTATGTTATGGATTACTTGAAGAGATTAATATGTTACGGATTATGTGCTTGGTCCTCTCACGGAACACTGGATTTGAAACAACTTAAAGTGCAACCTGATTATCACAAATGAGTTCCATCTGAGTGCTTTCTCAAAACTTCATTTCTTTCAGTAGTTGTTTAATCTAAGTTCGTTCACAAGTTGCAATAGTCATGGCTCGATATTCAGCTTCGTAACCACACTTTGTTTCTTATTCTTCCAGGATACTAAATTGCCTCCAACTAGAACACAACATCCAGAGTAGAATGTATCAGAAGGGATCCTGCCCAATTAATATCTGCATACTTAACAATTCTCTCATGTCCTTGACCCTCATAAAGTAACCTTTTTCCTGGACCCTTTTTTATATACCGGGATCCCGGTTACTGCATACCATGAGATTCACATGAAGAATCTAGAAACTGACAATATCTTTGAAAAGATGATATCAGGGCGAGCTAAGTGAGATTATTCAATTTGCCGGCTATTCTATATATCTCCCAGGATCACTATAGGGCTCCCCCTGACTTGACAGAAGCTTGGCATTTGAATCTATAAACATCTTGGTAGGTATACACTTTGTCATCTTTGTCCCCTCAAGTATGTTGGGGCATACTTTTGCTGTGAAATGACAATCCTAATATGGACTAAGCTACTATCTACCGAGATCCTTAGTATGAAAATGCTGAAAGAGGTTTTGTTTCAAGATGCCCTCTTGATCACTACCAATGATCACTATATTATCAAAACATAGACCACCAAATAGATGCAATAATTAGTGGTTGCGTGTCAATAAAATATAGAGTGATCAGTTATGCTATAAACCATGTGAAAGTCCTGTATAACTGTGCTAAACTTGTTAAATCATGCTCTGAGGAGATTCTTTAAACCATATAGAGATCTCCGCAACCAACATAAGCAGAATAAAATGAAATTTAACCTGTGTGTATGTTAGATAATCTTAATTCTCTATGTCCAACGCTCTGGGCAAGCCAAAGAAACAATTCTATGTGGGAATACCCGACTATCTCCTACTTTACAACAACGACAACAACACACCCAGTGTAATCCCACAAGTGAGGTCTGGGGAGGTAGGATGTATGCAGACTTTATACTTTTGTGGGGTAGAGAGGCTGTTTCTGAAAAACTCTCGGCTCAAAAGAGAAGTTTCCTGAGTAGGGTTGCAAGAAAATATGACAGCAAAATAGCAAGATACGACTATCTCCTACTTTAACTAGAGAAAATCCCATTCTCTACTGCTGGAATTATATCTAGAATACTTGATATTGCTATCTCTGCTGACTTGCATTTGTTTCTTTTCATAAATCTATTCTTGGGCTAGAACGTTTCTATAACTTTTCTCTTTTACATGGGATCGATGTTCGGAAAATTCCTAGAATGGGATTTCCCTTATGTAATATCCTAACTACTACCAGTTTAACTAAGAATTATTTGCTAGTCAGCTTCCTGTGAGTAAGCCAGTGTTAACAGGGCTATGTAAAAGCTAAAAATTCATCGGGGTACATGTAGCACTGAGTTAGTGATACCATGTGAAAATAGAAAAAGGTTCACATTAACTTGATTTAGTGACAATGTACAAAAGGTGCTCCTTATATAGGGGTCTTAAACCACACATAATATGGTGGTTAACCAATCTCTATGTTAACAAGGCAAGTGAATATTCTGCAATTGAATAGAGTATCCTAAGGTATTCTAAAGAAAGTACTATATAAATCTAGACACTCTTTCATGATATACTAGCAGGTCCCGTCAAACACATTGGGGAAACTAACTTGATTTTGCTTATTTAGAATATCGTAGAAAGTTGATGTCGAAATCTCGTTAGAGTTTTGCACAATCACAAAAAAGATAAGTGTTCTAGAATTTTTTTCTGCATAAGGTAAGAAATTGCTTCTTGTAATACACAGAAAAGAACCTATTCTCAATCACCAAAAGAAGATATAATGTTGCAAATTTCCATTGCATACAATGAGTCAGTGACAAGAAATGCAAAGCTTAAAGGAGGGTGGAGGTCGTGTAAAAAGTAATGGAGAGATAGTGGCACCCGAATGGTTGCCAGAGAGATGTACAATGTTTGAATGATCTTAGAGAAAGGAATGTCACCTGAATGATTACCAAAGAGGAACGATGCATGAAAGGTCATCGAAGAAAGGAGCGATCCTTGGATGGTCGTCTAGAAATGGAGGCACCGGTTATCGGGGCGAAGAGTAACCAAACAACCAAAGGAAGAGAAAAGAAGAAAACATTGATGCAGCGGGCGGCACATAATGTCCAGCACCGCCTGCTGATAGCGGAAGTCCAAAGCTATTTGAGTCTTTCTACCAAGATAGTAGAGCTCTGATACTATGAGTTCTTTGTAGAGGTTCTGATAGTGAGAAATAAAAACAGAGAAAAGAGAGTTTATGGAAATGCGTGACTTTAATGTCTCATGCTTTTATCTATTTATATACACGTTGCACAATGGAATTCTTTGCACTTGTCCAATGTGGGACACTATATGTGCGACACTGTACTAGCCTATCCAATAGTTTCGGGTATTCTACTTTCCCCATTTTTATTTTCACATAACCTTATGTCTCTTTGTCCTGTTTCTCAAGATGATTTTGCTTTGTTAACTTTCATCATATTTGTGGCATTGTTATGGTAATGAAAATGATCCATGTAGTAATTGGTAGAAGAGGTCGTAGCTAACATCCATTGCTTGAATGTTAGTCTAATTTCTAATGTATTTTCTCTAGCATAGTTCTCAAGATATATCACATGCATGTTATTTATGCTTGTGTCTCTTAAGATACATTTTATTTTGATTGATTGTTCCCATATGCAATTGCAGGTCCACTACATTTGGCCTCTAAATAGCAACATTAAACGAGAATTTGAAGATATCTGGAATAAAATTAGTAAACAGGACGGAGGAAGCATCATTTCACATGCTATTCCTGTGATGTTTGGAAGGTATTTTTAATTAATCCTTGATATTTTTAAAGTCAGAAAGATCCCTTGGATCTGTCATATGATAGTCTTTTGCTTTCCATCAGATCATTGGAAGTTCCTGAGAGCTGCAATGGGGTGGCACGGTTCACCTTTGATTATCTGTGTGGTCGGCCGGTACTATGCTCTTGTCAGTCAGAATTTTCCTTTTCTTTTCTTTTCTCTGTATGACTTATACTGGAGAAAAAAGATTTGCTAATGAGAGAGACTTATTCTTATCTATTCGCTTGTGCTTTTGCCACTTGTCATCATGGTCAGTACATGCTTATTTGTATCAGTCAGATATAAGCACTTGTCAAGTTCTTGACATCTATTTGAGTATCGAAAAAAGATTTTGGTTTGCTACTTGATATGACAGTCTGTCATGTAAGTAGGAGTGGGCACAGTAACCCATTTAAAAAAAATTATTTATGAATCAAAATGTTCTTGTGTTTTCTACTTATATAATGTAAATGAGCTTTTAATTACTCCCTCTGTCCCAATTTATGTGACACACTTTCCTTTTTAGTCAGTCCCTAAAAGAATGATAGATTTTCTTATTTGACAAATGTTTAATGACACTATCAACATTTTAGCCATGTTAGGTCCCACTTATTTGACAAAAAATCCACAAAGGTGTATTCTTCTATTTAAGAATTCATTTATTTTAAGGGTAGTTTTGGAACATTGCAAAGTCTTCCTATATTTCTTAAACTCCGTGTCCAGTCAAACTACATCACATAAATTGAGACTGGCGGAGGGAGTATTTTGTAACTTAAGCCTAGTAGTGACATGAAATGTGATTAAATAATCCAAACAATGGTGCAGAATAATCTCAGCTTGCTTATGGTGGACAATATGGAGAGAGAGAAATGGGAGATGTTTTGATGATAGATTCACTTCCATTCAGAATATCAAGTGGAATTGTATCAGTACCTTTTATTTTTGGTATAAAGAAGATATTGTAAATGATGCAGTTCAAATAGTAGATTTTCTAGGCTCCTTGTAACTAGTAATTAGGACTGAATTTTTGGAGGTTGCCAGCATACCCTTAATGCTGAAGAACACAACATTACCAATTTCACCAAAAAAAAAAAGTTAGTAATTTGACAGATGAACTGAAAATACACAAGAGCCAACTTAGGCTTCATTCAGTTCGGTTTGATGCCTGGATCCATTGATAAGCAGCTTACTGTGAGAATGATCTGACACATATGTCAAAAATAAATACCATGACCTGGATAAAATTAAGAGATTAGGTGCAGAAGAAGCCAAACTTTAAGCAAATTAGATGCTGTTCCATAAAAATAAAGGATGAGATGACCTATCTGTACTGCTGTACTTGATGTTGACGACTGTAGAACTTGTCATTTCTTTTCTCAAGACTTGTGGCATGTTTTCTTCAGGTTTTAGGTTGATAGTCTAGTTGTTAATTCTGGTTTGGATAGAACTTGTTTAACCTCTGATTATGTTATAGTTGGCTGGTTGGAATTCTGAAAGTTTGGTTTCATATGCTCTGATGGTCTTCATGTAGTTCCATTCAAACTGACCTTCATCAAAGCTAGAACATTAGAGGAGACAAAAAGAGGCGCAATAAATAGAAGTTCAGTGATGTCTTAGCTCAAAGGTCATTTAAATTAAGATGAAGTATGAGAGTACTCAGCTTGAACTTGAATTTGTATTTCATGTTGCAATGTTCACAGTTTTTTCACCTGATCGTCAATCTAATAGGAACAAGAATGAGACTGTATCTTTAACTCTGACCTCGTAACAGAATGCTGTCTTATTTAATCTAATTGTGGACATTTCAGCTTGGAGCAGCAGACTACATTGCAGTGGCTAAAAGCTATCACACTGTTTTCATTTCTGATATTCCTATTATGAGCATGTGTATCCGTGACAAGGTACCATCTTCAACATTCCTTACTACATATACTAAATAACATAAAACCAATTAAGCTTTGGTTCACAGATTCTGCTGCTTGTATGTTGATAGCCTGCTAATACAACTTATGCTAGCATAAAAGACTGCTAACTGTTACTAAGTAGTTCCAACTGTGTCTTTTAAACTAAACCATAAGATCTTGCTCCAATTTACCGGATATGTGGATTTCTTGCTTTCAGGGATCATATTGAAGGGAAAATAAATGCTTTTGGCCTTGACATGCCTGAGCTTTTTCTTGTTTTTTCAGATTCAATCAATTGTTTTTACTTTGGGGCATGGTTCCGTGCTGTTTAAACAGTCTCAACCGTCTGTAGATTGGATTCATCTCTTCCCACTTAGCCTTTATTAGCTCCTTTTTGTTTCATTGTTGAAAGAAGCTTAAAATTCATATTTGGACCTATCAAATATTTGAAGTTGTATCCTAATTCCAGAGGTTATAGTAGCGTTGCTGTTTCTATTTCGTTTTTCCGTAATATAAGAGGGAGACATCTAAAAGAGATGGATACCAGTGATGTGGAGAATTAGATCAACCATGGAGGTGCTTGGCTACTCAAGTATATCTATCTTTACGATACACATACAACTCTTCCAAATTGATGTTAAAAAAACAGTACAAAGCAGAGCAAAAGAACCAGAGGATCAAATAGTTAACACCTTCTTGGTCCTCCTTACACTACTTTGGCCTCTTAAGGTTCAAATAGTTAGTCAACTTTTTGGGAGACTAAGTAATAGAGGTAGCCTAAGACTCTTGTTCAAGAGTTCTGATTCCTAATCCATGCTATGGCTTGGATGACCACCACACCTAACAAACATCAAGGCAGTAGCATGAAGAAGAGGATTGTGGTCAAGGGTTGGGTGAACATCATGTTTATTTTTATGATATTATAAGTATAGCTTGGAAATAGGTGGTTATAGGGGGCATGGGTTTGCTAGCTGTGTGATATGTTGGTTCCCTGTATTTTCTTGAAATCTCACTGTTTCAAAGGATGGAGAGAGGTGGTAGGTAGTGTGGACGATATAGATGGATAGGGGATTATTTTACTTCTCTTCTTTCTTTGACTGTTCTGTTCTCAGCGTTTGAGATCTATGTTTTACACCCTGTTAACATGTTTTAGATTATATTCACATGTGCAATTTTTTTAAGATCTTAGTCCTGCTTTCATGCTTCTATGTTGTTGGGTTGTTTTTCATGTTAGTGCTGGTTACAATGTTTCTACTTCTCAGGCACGAAGGTTTATCACCCTCATTGATGAATTATACAATCATCATTGTTGCCTATATTGCTCTGCTGAAACTTCGGTAGAGGATCTATTTCAAGGAACAGAAGAAGGAACACTTTTTGATTTGGAAAGGTAAGTTTGTTACATTGTTTTTCTCTCCTAGATCTTCTGGTCTACTAAGATGGTGTCCAAATTTTTTATTTTGTATATCTTTGTTATGTGTGCTTTTGCATCACTAGATCGAATGGTCATTCTGTAGCAGTGAAAACTAATATGTCCTATTCCTATATATGTTCATCAAGTTGAGAAAAATCTCTCTGAAAGTTCAGATTTGTATAATGTGCTTTAGATTGCATGGAAGCTACAATTCTTTAGTATCTCTCCATGCATGAGTTAACTTTCCAACAACAATGTGTTACACGACACAGAAGTGTGGATGTACCAACACTATACACTAAAAAGCAGTTACCTAGGGTATTTCCATCTAGTTCCATAACGGGAATAAACTTTGAGATTTAGTAAAAAGATTGAGATCAATTGATGTCAGTGTGCTATTTGTACAGCTTCCAATTTGAGACAGAGATGGAAGGCACAAAGCTCCGGCGAGATGTTTTAGCAGAAGGCAGTGTTAGTTCAGGGGGTGCTCCATCTGGCATTACTTCCATGCTATCAGGTCAAGAGGAGATGTTTGCTTTTCGACGAGCTGTAAGTCAATTTTCATTGTAATGCCTCTGTTTTCTTCGTCTCAGTTTCTTTAGCTGTGGGCTCACCTCGGGAAAAAGATTTCCACTGTTCCATCTTGGTAAAGCTCTTGGGTTTAACAATTGTTGGAACTCTCTTAACCCTACTGAAACTTCCTGGATTTCTCCTTATGAATTTCGTGTTGGATTTTCAGCCTTGGGTATCATTTTACTTGGTCAAAAGGAAAAAAATTAAAATTGATAACTGTCACTCAATATTGCTGGTTGCTTACTGGCATATGATTAGAGTACCTTTTTTTTTCTTTTACTTCTTTTTTCTTTCTTAGCGATGCTGTAAGCATTAAAACTGTGATCTGAGGTGCTATTATTGCATCTCTTCATTGTCTATAGGGTATTCAAGCTATTATCTATAAAGGTTTTAATATTAAGGCCTGGTAATTGCTTTATCTTGTCATATTTAAAAAATAAGGAAAGTGGAAAGTTTGAAAGGAAAAGTGGAGGTTGTGAAAGTGCACCTAACAAAGGATATTGGGATCTTGAAAAATTTCCGCTACCACTTCACAAGTTAAGGAAGATATTTAAACTTTAGATTACCCAGATCCCTTTGAACAACAAACGAGTTCCCATATTTTCAAATGCTCCTCCAAACTTTGTTAACACCTCTCTGTCTGAGAGAGAGCACTCAAATCGGCAGTTCAATCTTCTCCGCTATTCCCTATGGGTTTCAAACAAAGTAACAATGAAGGTTAGTGCTTGAAAGACAAGATCTAGTGAGAGTCTTGCGAGCCCTGTAGGAGAGACCACTAGCAATTGAACTCCGTGACTATTATCGTGACCCCTCAGGCTGGTGGCAGCTCCTGTTTGTTTTGGAGCCACAAACAACCTTGAAAGACATTTAGAAGGGCAAGGATTAACGGAGCTCTTTGCATAATCATAAAGAACAGTAGCACAAACAATCAAAACTTTGACTCAGTTTAGAAACCATCAACCTATTACACTTGTCAGCCCTCAAAAGTCTCTACTTGATGCTTCCACCACCCAAGTGAACAAGAATGAGACAACTGTAGGGAGTGTGCATTATTCGTCTTAACAACTGACAAACTGAAACTTTCCGTTATTTTTTTCCCATTGTTGGTTTTTCTAGTTCAGTTTCAGTTTTTGGCATCACTTAACCATTTTGGTATAGTAAGTGTTACAAAACCATTTCTTGCTCAGTGTCCTGTGACTTAACTGTTTCATTTTAGAGAATCTAAACTAATAGAGAATGAATTACTTAATAGGCCACTCACAAGGCTACTCTCAAGTCTTGCTACCATTGATTTCTGTTGTTCTTTGAACTTGAATCCTCTGTGCTCTTTCCTTCAAAATGTGACTACTGGAATGATCTTTGTAGCATAACTCTTCATCATTAGCAATGGACATTTAAAGTCCTTGTTATTCGCCTTGAAGGCTTTTATCGGAAGAATGCATGCTTCTTTTTAGTCTGTTTTTCTCTTTTATTTTATACCATTACATATTCGTATGTGTATTAGTGTCATGTTTACTGTTGTCGCTATAATAATGAATGACTACTACTATCACCATTTCTAAATAAACCAGTAGTCCTCCGTTTCTAAGGGCTTACCAATATGTAAAACTTTGTTCAACTTTTGTTCACGTAAGAATAGACTTAACTTACAACTTACAAATAGTATATTTTAAGCAAGAATAGACTTGTGGTTATAACTTATGGATAATAGTCTTTTTCTGCTTATCATCTTTAGGTATTGGAAGTTTTATAGGCATTCCCTAGCCGCAAATAATTCCATTTGGCATCTCTTTTGATCTTTTTATTAATTTAGCGTTCCTCTTCATCCTTTACATTTCAACAGTTTACCATACCGAATAGATACCCAAAATAGAGTCCAAAAAGTAAGTAAAAGCTTACCATAGATCCGAAGTGAAAAAAATGCAGAACAAACTGAAAGGAAAAAAACAAATTGAATTAATTACAGTTCGGTTTGGTTTGCGGGGTTACACAGCATAAAACAGAAAAATTCGATCTGAAGTAGCACAAAAATCCAAGTAAAGCACCAATTTCAGACCTTTAGTCAACTTTACTGTCTATTGACAGTTCCTGACTTTTATCATGTAAGGTACATCTTAATTGCTAATGCTTTTCTTCATACACGATGAAGACATTTTGTTGAATGGAACATCCTTTTAATGCAGGTCTCACGCTTGATTGAGATGCAGACACCTTTGTACCTTGAAGCAGTTCAGCATCTCCATCCCTATTTTGATTCTTTGCACAATGCGTTTGAAAAATATAGCACCAATTAAGAACGATGGCTTATGTAATTAGGTGTATGTATAAGAGCCAATTCTCTTCCACCCTTCCAATTGTCTTGCTTTTAGTTCTCTTTTGGGACATGACAGGTTGAATAAAAAATAAAAGGAAGAGGGTGTGGCACAAACATAGGGTAGTCCTGCGAGATTTCTCATGCTTAAAGGGGATGTATTAGACAAAATGTCACAGCAATCTTGTTTCAGATTGCAAAGTTGATTTCTTGGTTAGATAGATCAATAAGAAAGGAAATGTTTTTGGTGTTCCGGCAATTAGCCAACCATTCCAGTTCCTCCTCCCCTTGCAGTTTGAAGAGAAAGGGAACTAATGAAAATTAGAAACCTGAGAGGCTTCTGAGCTTTGTGCTTTTAGTTTGCAGCAATCACAAAACCTGAAGGTAATCTATCAAGGTACTTATTTGGTATTGACAAGACATGAATTTAAATGAGTAGCCGGTCCGAACCTGTGTGAGATTGAGGCGTAGTAGTTGTAATCTATCAAGGTACTTGTTTGTTATCAGTTAAAATTTGAGACATCGTACGCTTCTGTCGCTATCTATCAAGGTACTTGTCTGTTGTCGGTTAAAATCTGAGACACTTTCTACTTCTCTCTTCTTATTCTCGTGTGTGCGTGTGCGCATCCTGTTTGTTTTCTTGGGGATGAACTAGATAGAAACTTCTCAAGAAAGTGCCTCTTGTGCATCTTGGCATACCTTTGAGGGCAAAGCTAACATATTCATGACTTTACTTTCTCTTTTGTCAAATCTGGAAAACTTTAAAGCAAAAAGGAAAAGAAAAAAAAAAGACATATTGAAGAGGATATAAAAGAATAAACAGAAAAGATGACCTTACGGTTTAGGATAGAAAAAGTTAACGTAGAATTTTGTAGTACATATTCTTATGTTGATTTTGGTGAAGACATCACTGCATAAGAAGATAATAAAACAGATGGCCTGTCGGTAAACCACTACAAACAAACAACAGCACCATAATTCCACAAGTGTGATCAGGAGGGTAGGATGTACAAATTTTATCTTTAACCTTTGTGAATGTGAGATAGAAAGACCATTTCCATACACCCTTGACTCGAAAGAAAAGAACAACCCACTATTATGCTAATTAGTTTGTTAATTTGGATGCCATATTTAGACCTGTGAAGTGTAAGCCGTCCAACTCATTCGAATTTGAACTTGTCCACTTGGGGATATATCAAAGGGAGGCCAACTTTAATATTCCGAGTCAAACTGTATTAGATGACACTTTCATGATCAAACCCTTATACGATACTGATCAGTTAATTATGTAACTACAGCACCATCAACCCACATATGAACTGGTCATGATAAACTACCAGACATAATTTATAATACCACGTCACCTACAGTGAATCTAAGCAGCAAGATGTTTACATCCAGCACCACCTTAGATAAGAAAGTAAACAAAAAGCAAACACATCCAACAAATAATGAATTTTAAAGTAAACCAAGTTGCTGCTTTTTCTTTTCTTTTCTTTTCTTTGTGCTTTTCCAACAGATCTAATCAAAAGACACCATAGAGAACCCAACAGCTGAATGCAGTATAGCTTGGGACACGTCAATCATCAGGAAAGAGGGCAGATGTGGTAATGATCAGTTCTGCTCCTCATTGTCTCCATTTTGCTCTGCTTCTGCAGCCATTAACTCATCAAACTTCTCGGTCTTGCCCAGCGCTATTTCAATCTGCACCAAGCGAAGACGACAAATAAAACAAAAAAAGACTTAGTTTGATCACGAGAGGATGCCACAGATTCGACAAGGATGACCTTTCAGAAAAGGAAACTTTTTTTAAGATGGATTACAGACCCTATTTAACACCACTAGTTCACATGAATTCACATTGTTTTAAAGAGTATAACGTGGGAGAAGAACATGAAAGCTGTAAAAGCAGCATCTATATATAGCCATAACGTAAAATTGGGCAGATTCAGTTTTCCATTTCTGCTGTTGGAAAATGATTTCTTTTATCCTACGGCTTTTAAAAACAGGAACAACAACAATGAGCATAACCACAAGATAATGCATTTAAAAGGGAATGTACCTTCAACAGGCATGGTGGTGTAAAACTAACTTCCAATCAAGTTTAAGATAAACCAAAAGCAACACATCTTGATGAGCAAAGATGTAAACCATCACTAACCATATCATTCTATTCTACAGCTTTTACAAAGTTCTGCACAAATCCTGACTCAAACTGAGCAAATTGAACACACACATCAACTACCTCTTGAACACTTGACTTAAGAAAGGTCTATGCTATTATTCTTTGGAAACAACCTTGAGTCCCAAGCTAACATTTACCATAGAACCTCTACAGAATGAGTTTCATTACTTCCAAAAATGAGGCAGACTACTGCATCAAAATTGACCAAGTCATAATGCTTTCGAATTTACCTTTGCTTTTGGTATTGGTCGGGCTCCTGGTTCATCCCTCATGTCCACGGTGAGTGTCCTGATCTCTGCAGCAAGTGTACCCTCAAAGTTAGATGTCAAGAAAGATTATGAAATGGATGGGAGCAGAGTAGCAGAAGCCTCACTCTTCTCAACAGCAAATCCGTTGTTCTTGAGAATTTCAGCAATTGTAACCACTGTCGAAATAGCTGAAATGCATGTGGCAAAGATTGTTAATTCTTCGAAGAATTGTACGGCAAGCCAATTCAAATATTAATTAGATATAACGTAAAAGGATGAGTCCACATAAACAAATAAAAAAAGAAAGGAACAATCAAACTGAACTGTTCCATCACTCTGTATTTTCTTTTACTTAATAAGGTTCACCAGCAAGCACAAGGAGCCGCTTCAAACACATCTCAAGCATGATCTATTTTTAAGTAAAAGATCCAAGGGAAGCCACAGATTCCATCAGAAATCATCACAGATACACTTAACTACTTTCTAAGGTTAAAAGCCAGGATGTTTTTATGGTAAATGCTGGTTCAAAATTGTTTCACTAGGATATGTATCCCTGCTAAAGTGTGTAACACTGTATTATTTTATTTTATTTTTTTGAAAACTGTAAGTTGTATTCCTCAGCATTAAGGATATGCTGAACACCATGCAAAAAGGAACTGGTGAGAACAGCCCAGTGTATGTATTTACAAAGAACCTAAAAGATCTACTAACTGCTCAACCTTTTCTATACAATGTTCTTTACACCAAAAATAGAATGTAGTAATGCATCTCTTTTAACTTTCAAGATGCTGTTGGATTTGTTGTCAAAACATCTTCCATTTCTCTCCCTCCAAAATGTCTACCAAAATGCATGTTGGGATCAATCTCCACCATTTCTTCCGAGTCTTGCTACCCCCTCTCCTAACCCAGCAGCTTAGCAGGTCTGCTATATGCTCAGGCATAGTCCAGTTCACCTTTTTTAAGGCAACGAATAAGGACCACGGCTGAGAAGTGAATTTGCAGTGGAGAGAGAGATGGATGTTTGTCTCTCCTTTCTGACAGCACAAAAAATATCTGGATGAAACATGGAAGTTCCTCCTCTGTAGTCTCTCATGAGTAAGACAAGCTTTTCTAACTACCAGCCAAATGAAGCACTTAACTTTTGTTGGTGCCTTACTTTTCCATACCTGCTTCCAGGGTTCTCAAGTAGTCTGTGGTTGTATCTCTGCTTACTGAGAAGATGTCATCCCTGTTATGCTTCCATTTCCATTTGATAGTATCAGGCTCTGCATTACTACCACTAAATCCTTCAAGGACATTCATCATGTCCACAGACCTGTTCACTTCCCAATCATTTAAGTGCCTTCTGAAAGTAATAATCCACCCCCGTTGAGACCAACTACTAGCTACTGTACCATTTGGTGTGGAGGAGATGTTGAACAGATCTGGAAAGGTCTTCTTTAAAGTAGCTTGACCAATCTAGAGGTCTTTCCCCAAAATTCTGCTTCCATCTCCCACTTTATAGCAAATGTTCTCTGCTAGTTTAGGCCAGAGATTCCAAATGGTTCTCCATACTGATCCTCTATAAGTGTTAGTAACCATATTAATGCACCACAGGTCTATCTGTCCATATTTGTTTATGATCACTTCCTTCCAAAGAGCCTGCTATTCCCCATTGAATCTCCATAACCATTTCATAAGTAGAGAGTTATTTTGTCTACTTAGGTCCCTGATTCCCAGCCTCGAGGGCACTTACCTAGTTTGACAGTGTAATAGTCCACTAGCTGAATGCCCTTACCCTCCTTGTTTCCTAACCACAAAAAGTCTCTAAGTTTGTCTAACTTTTCAATCACCTTACTAGGGACAGGGAAGAAAGACATGATATAGGTAGGTTAGGAATCCAACACACTATTTATCAAGGTGATCCTGCCACCAAGTGAGAGGTATTGTGCCTTCCAATTTGCTAGTTTTCTCTCTGTTTTCTCCACAATCCCATCCCATATCTCAAAGTCCTTGTATCTATTTCCCAGAGGCATACTCAAGTATTTAGTTGGTAAGCTTTCTGTCCTACACCCTAGAATACTAGCTAAGGCCTGGATCTGCGCCACTTCCTTTACAAGGAAAAGACTACAGTATCTCTTGTAATCCTTATTAGAGTTTAGACCATCAATTTCATTGTATCTCTTGTGAGTTGTTGCTATTCTGTGGAAATATTTTGTATTTTTGTCCCCACTTTTCAGCCATAGTATTCTGGATCTCTATCTCCAGGCAATCTCTTCATTCTTGGTTACCTCTTCAAATTCCTTTGACAGGTGAGCTTTCTGTAGCATTTCATCCTCAGCGAGAGTTCTCTTGTCTTGAATAACCTCCAGATCAGATATACCTGTTAGTAGGGGTGTATAAGACAAACCCTCAAGTCAAACCGAACCGAGGAACCAATTCAAACCGAGAAAAAAAACCGACATGTGGTTTGGTTTAATTGGTTTGGCATTGGAGGAAAAAAACCAACCATTCTGGGTTGGGTTTGGTATTAACCATAAAAAAGTCAACCCGAACCCAACCCAACCCAAACCGACATATATATATAATTTTAACCTTTTACACATAAAATTATTAATTATAATCTATTTTATAGATATTTTTTAAATTAGTTTTATTAATTTCAATGTTTAGAAATTAGATATATATTCATATTTGAGCTTATAAGTTATAAACTTGTAAATTGTAATATTTGTTTAGTAAGCACTAACTAGTAAGTAAATGATCTAATATAAAGACCTAATATTAACCTAAAAACCTAGCAAGATAAAATAAAACCTTCAGTCTTCATCTTCATTTTTCAGAAATTGATTTCTCCTCCTCTCCTCATTCATAAGGCGCTGGTTACTTTCGCATGTTTGTTAGTATATCTTCTTTCTATTTTTCTTATGAGTTAAGTCGTTAAACTGCCTTCATTTCTTCATGTTTTTATTTTCTCAGAGGTCATTTATAGTTTTCTGATTTTTGGTTAATTTAGTTATGTTTGATTTAGTTTTTAAAAAAACCAAATATAAAGACCCAATTTAGTTATTTTTGATTTTTTAACTATTTGATTTAGTTAAAAAAACCGAAAGCAGAAAGAACCGATTAAAATCGAAACTGAAAGAACCGATTTATGTTGGTTTGATTTGGTTTATGGATTTAATAAACCTACATGATTGGTTTAGTAATTTTTTAATGAAAAACCAAACCAACCCGACCTATGTACACCCCTACCTGTTAGAATTCCTTTGTTCTTTTGTTTTCAGTTTCCTTTCTTTTCCTTGCTCCACTCCTTAAGCTTTTCTTTCAAACATTTTTAGCTTTGTGGTCAGTATGAAAGCAAGGGTCCCAGTGACCTGAAAGGAAGTCCACAAATTTTGAATTTTTCCTCTGAAGCCCTCTACTCCCATCCATCACTATTCAAACTTGAAGTAAGACTTTTTTGAAGTCCTAATCTTCACATATTAACATAATTGGGTTATGGTCTGAACACACCCTAGGGGGTAAGTTTTGTTTGATTTTGGAGAAATTGCTCCTCCCAAAGGGAGGAGAATAGGAATCTGTCAATCCTGGAGGCAATTCTATGGTTATCTCCCCTCCTCTAGGTATATGACCCTCCTAATAAAGGAGAGTCAACCAGCTCCATGTCCTCCATCTATCCTGAGAAGTCAACAATAGCTTCTAAAATTCTCTGGCATTATGTCCTCTATATGGGGTATCTAGCATACAACCCAAGGTCCCTCACACAGGCTCCTAACAACAGTTAGTTCCCACCATAATTCTTGTCTATTATTCCTCCCACAATGAGTACATACAACACTCACATACCATGTTAAATTTTTTGTGATGCCAATAAATCTGCAAGTGATCATCTCATTTCCTCTTTCCACAAGCTCTCCCTTCCAATTTCTTTTGTCCCACAACATTAGAATGCCCCAACTCCTTCCTATTGCCTCTAGATGCACGTCCCCTAGCCATCTATTGTTCCATAGTTGTTTGAATATACCTGCCTCATTGTGCTTGAGTTTTGTTTCCGCTAGAACATGGATGCCAGCCCCCCACAATTGTAATAGATTCCTTACTAGATTCCTCTTGTTCTCCCAGTTTAACCCCCTCACATTCCACGAAAGTATTTTAACTTTCATCGATGACGTAAAAGTTGTTGCTCCCCCTGATCCCTACCTCTCCCTCACCCATGTCCATTTGAAGCATCATGTTCCTAGCCTTAATTGGACTATCTCCAATATCACAGCTTGGTGTGCCCCTCTTGTATAGTTGATTTAATAGGAACCTCTTCTGATCAATACGCATGAACATACCCAGTGTTAGCCTTTTGCAATCTGTGAAGCTTGCACCAAAATGTTGTACGTTGGAGTGGACCCATAGAGTTGTCCTGTCTACCAATTCATCGTACACACATGCTTCATTGATTTGTAAAGGAGTTGGTTCTTCATAAATTATCATACGACTACTGTCTTGCTCCCCCTGAACTCCTCCCCTCTCTTTCAATTGATTATTGTGTTCTTCCACCACCACCACCCCTTTGCTGGGATTATTTGCTTGCATGTGACCGTTCTGCTCGTCTTCATAATGGATGATTGTTGTTTGTTAGGGTCACCACTTACCTTCGATCTTGCCATGCACATGTGTTCTTTCAAATCACTCCTGCTTTGTGGAAGAACTAGGAGAAGAAGATTGCTACTGTCGAAGTGATCGACTCCTGTGAAAAGTTCAGTGAAAAGAGCCCTTTTAACAACTCTTTCATTAATTGGAGTTAAAATAGGCCCCACTTCCAGGGGTCCATTTGTAATACCATATGGGCCTAGCCCCGAGTCCTTGTAAACACTAGGACGTCCTTTTTCTTTTAAAAAGAAGAAGGCCCCACTCCCACTTGCCACCTCACCCCGTGAAAACTTCACCCCAGGAGATTCAAAACTAGGGTTATTCTTAGGAAAGAGTCTCTGGACCTTTGGTCCATCACATGATCTGTCTCTATCTCCTTTATCTTTGGTCGATAGTTTTCACAGTTGCTCTCAGGCTCATAGCTGACACTTCAATTGTTGTAAGCACCCACCCCCTTCAACTAAACCTCGTTGGAGATCCCATCTCCGTCGGAAACCTCCACCGACGAAGGGATCATCTCCCTTGGTCCTTTGACTCGTATGCAAGCCCATCAGAGGTGATTTTTTAGCTCTGTTTCATCCTCATTTTCTATCCAACCACCGCAGTTGTTGCCAATATCCTTCATCACCGTTGTGGTCTAGAGGTCAAGTGGTAGGCCAAGAACTTAGATCCAGAACCAACTAAACTCTTTATGGGAAAGTTCCAGATTAGGGGGACCAATTGTATATTTTCTTATACACAAAAAGGGTGACAACAGTAAACAAGGTATTCTTTAGATGGAAAATAGATCACAAAATGCCAATATTGGAATTCACCAATCATTAAAAAGAAGTCAATTGGAAAATCTAGCTGCAGAAAGTGATAATGCCTCCATAAACCAAGTTGTAACAATCTGATCTTGAGTTGAAAAAAGAGTATAATATAATTAATGCAGGAGAAGATCCTTATGAATCAGTTATAAGAAAAAGGAAACTAGAACTAGTACTCAAAATTGAGGGTCTAGAAGAATTACCCATCCCAAGAGCAGAGAGTTCCACTTCATTGTACTGCTGCATGTACCTCTGCAAGCAACACATCAAATATCTCAAGATAACTCAGACTAACAGCAACAACGATGGGTCTGTCTTATGAGTAGTAAACTAATCTAGAGGGCCATATTGAAAACATTTTTCAAGGTTTTCTAATGCACGTCATGACTCTACTTGCATTAGGAAAAAGCCTCAAACAGCATATTATAAGTCTTCTGTCAGCCCTATAATTGCCACTGCATGCGTGAAATTCTTTCAAATATACCTATAAAGTACCTTCTGATAAGTAATATACCTACAAAGTACCTCAATTGTAGGACAGAATATAATCTAGATCCTACGTAGACTCACATCATTTCCGTTGCAATTGCTCTTGATTTTGTGAGGTCCCTGGACTGCTATAGTAGACAACTATAACTTAAACTACATTCTTTTTTTTTTAATCAGCTAAAGTGAAATTTCATTTAAAAGAATGCTTCCAGTAGTTGCTGAGTCTACAAGCTGTGGCAAAAGAAGATAAGCTCCTGAAATGATGATCCTTTTATAGGCTTCCTAAAGAGCTTATGAAGTCAAAAAAATGAGAAAAAATGTTTATTCATTTTTATCCTCAATCCTCATTAATACAGAATTGCAATTTTTCTTCAATCATCAATTAATTATTGTAATACAAAATAGCAATTCTTCTTTAATCATCCAAGTCATCAATCTAATTAATTTTATTTCAATTAAACCCAGGAAAATAACTGACAAAAAGAACCCAAGAAATACACGTCAGCCAACATAAGCAATCAAACACAATGAATTAACAAAGACCCTGTCTACTGTGCATTAATTGATCGCATTTCTCAGGTCTCCAATATGACCAATGTCACTTTTGACAGAACCTAATTAATTGCTTTCTTTCCCTCTCAGGTAAAATAACTTTCAGATTTATAGATGGAAAGAAGAAAAAAAAGAAAGAGAAGCAAATGACACACTTTGGGATCAGATGACTAAGGAAACAGTATGCAAAATGCAAGCCTTTCAGTTTAACTTCTCTCACATAACTCGTCAACACACAACTCAACAACCATAAACAAATCTCATTTCACATTGCAAACGACCTAAGCAAACGGCCCTAACAAGAGCATCATACCATCTTTCAACAAGCATAAGTACTTTAACCACAGACCACATAACCATTAAATGGAAACAATTACTGCTGAAGCCAGATTTTTGCCATCTAACTGTCTTCAAAAAAACATCTCACAAAAGAAAGTTCCGTATCCAATTTACAGACCAACAAGTATAATCATTTTAAAACATACGTTCTTCATCCCGTTACCAAAAACAAAGAGCCCCAAACTTCGCCTACAGATGCACCGATTTCATCATAAAAACAAATTTGTAAAGAATATCCGACCAGCTCACACCCACAAACATACACCTGGTAAAGAATTTTCACCCAGTTAAATTATTTCAATATCAATTACAATGCATGGCTTTGTAAAACCGAAAAACAAGTAAACATATTTAAATGTATATAATTTAAATAACTAATAGCCAAAATACAGTAATAGTGTAAAAACTCTTTATGCTTTCAATGTATATGATTTACGTAAAAAAGAAAAAAACCTTGGAGAGGTTAACATAAAAGAAGAGGGATTTCTTGGTGTTAGAAACTTGGATTCTGTTCTTCTTTTGGGTCTCGGAGATACTCATGTTGGTCACTCCCTCTGTGACTCCTTCCATTGTTTTGCTGCTTTCTTGTTCTTGTTGTTCTTCTGGAAAACCCTAATTTCCAAGGCTCCTTTCTCTTTGAAGAGGTTCCGTACAAATTGGGAAAATTATACCCAGTAACAGATAAACCCTCGGATCATCACCGGGTTAAATCCAGGTGGTTTTTAAGTATTAGGCGCCTTATACGACAACGTTTATGGCTCTTTGATTCTTTTATCTTTCAAATGTACCCCCTCTTCTTTTGAAAATTATACTTTACGCCACTAAGCATGAGGAATTACTTATGATGCGAATCCCTCGAAATCTAGTTGGGCGTAAACTTTGAATTGGTCAATTGACTAAGTTGTTAGAAAAATAAATAATGAGAGAGTCAGTTTGGATTAGCCGAAAAATATAATTTTTAAATATAAGTGATTAAAGTATTTTAAATGCTGAAATTTATTATATAAATAAATAGTTATATATTTAAATAAAATATTTTTTAAATTAAAATGACTGAAATATTTTTAATGAAAATAAAAAAAGAGAGACACTTTTAAGGTTTAATGGTATAGGGTAGTATTGAAATTAGAAAAAAATATAGAGGGATAAAAAGAAAAAATTCTGTCAAATTAAAATGACTTTCAAGTCAAAAAGTAAAAAGTTTGGAGATGATAACTTTTGGCTTTTGATTTTTTTTGGCAATTTAAAACTTATTTTAAACATTTTTTTGTTTTATCAAATACTCAAAAGGTTAAAAAGAGCTTAAAAGTTGATTTGACCAGCTTTTAAATCAATCCAAATACCATCTAAGTGAAATATTAGGATTTTTATAAAATATTCAGTCTAATATAAAATATTATATTTACATAGCTCATTTTCTTATATTACACCTACATAGCTCTCTTTTTTCCAATAATATTTATACACGGTATACAATATTATACAACATTATACATTTACTGTACACAATGTATAAACATTATATAAAAGTATATATTAGCGTATAAGAGGTGTTTATACACAATTTTACATTGTTATATAAAATTACACAATTTATACAAAAGATCGTATTTGATCTTCTACTGAACTCCATTCGAAATATATCAAATATTTTTTAAACGACTTCAAATTTTAACCACAATTTCAAAATGAAACCATCAATGGATCGCAATCATCAATTTATTAAAATTTTTAAAAAGATCAAATTTATAGATAATATCTACAGATCAGAATATAAAAATCATGAAAGAAGAAGAAGAGGAAGAAAAATAGATAAAAAGAAGCAACAAAGAAGAAGGAAATAAAGAAAGAAAGAAAGAAAGAAAGAAACAATAGAAAAAAGCAATAGGAAAAAAGAAAAAGAAGAAAGAAGAAGCGGATAAAAGAAAGAAAGAAACAACCAAAAAAAAAAGAAGGAAGAAAGAAAACGAAGAAGCAAAAAAATAAACTAGTGAAAATGACTAGGCTAAAGAGGTAATAAACTGAAATATAGGTTAAAGTGGTAACTATTTTACCTTAACTGTCATAGAAAGTAATTTTTTCTTAATATTAAATATTTAAAGCAAAAAATAATAATTTTTACAATTACTAAATGAATAAATTTTTTATTAGAGCTTGCACAACAACAAAACAAGTATAATTTTGTAGGGGAAGTCTACAGAGAGTGATGTATAAGCAGTTTTATTCATTTCCTAAAGCTTGAATGTTAGTTATAAATTGACTTTATTTTGTTAATCCGTTTGATTTAATTCATTTGTTTTTAATACCATAAGTGATTGGCATCTCATCTTTGGCATATGTATTGACAGGTGAATCAGGTCTCCCAATTGTATGATGAAATATATAGCATGGAAAGATAGAAAAATCAAAGCAAAAAAAAAAAGAGATTAAAATCAGAAATTGAGTCCCCATAAGCTTCAGTTACAAGTCAAAGAAGAATAAGGAAAATCAGCGGGGAACCAAGGTCCTCTAATAAAGTGATTCGCATCTCATAGAGGAAGTACCATGGTAAAGTGATTCTCATCTTGTCGAGGAAGTATTAACAGGTGAGCTACTATAGCATCCTACAACCAACTTAGTTTTCAATACTTATTTGGAGTTCTATGAACCAGGTTAATTGACTATAAATAACGTAATAGTAAACAATAAGGACACAGTGATATACCATGGAGAATCTCCATACTCAAGAAAGTAAAAATCATGACCTGCGGTGTGTAGGATTTTCAACAACCTTCACTAAACTTCAAAGGAGCGGTTTTAAATTACAACTCGATAATCAAAGGGACTAACTCTAGTACCTCAATCTCTATAGTTTACTCAAACCACAATCACCTAATCAAAGATTATAAACTCTAGCCTCTGAAATACAACACAATCGCACCAACGTAACGTGACTCAACTAACTCTAGCAGAGAAAGTTACAACTCAAAAATACAAATAAAAAATTCAATCTAGACAGGATAAGTCTTTTGCTCCAGTTCTTCGCTTATATGAACTTGGTCCAATGAGATTGTTTCTTGCTATGGATGTCTATTGCTTTAAAGTATTCTCCTTGACACCCAATGTAATAACTGAATGTTTTGTGGTTATTTATGATCATTATATACCACCAAAAGGACGTGGTTTTGTCAAACCTAGATTTATTCAAAATAAAGAAAAGAATCCTAAAAGAAATTGGTTTTCTCAAACATTTTCTTTTTCCAAATAGGAAAAAGATTCCTAGAAATACTTGGTTCCCTCAAGTCAGATTTTTTATACTAGGTTCTCTCCTAGTCGAATGCAACTTGCCTTTTTGAAAGAAACCTAAAAAAACTTGGTTTCCTCAAGTTAAATTTTCTGTACCAAGTTCTCTCTTAGTCGAATGCAACTTGTCTTTTGGATAGATCTTCAATATCTTTACTTAGAATAAGTACACGTGCAATACAATACTTCCTCTATAAAGATGAGAATCACTTTACTAACATGATTTTCAAGGGCAATATGTTGCATGAGGCAGGTGTTGGTAGGAGGATTGTTGGGTAACTCCGACATTCTGCTTATGGCAATGCCCATGAGGGGCTGGGATGACCCAGATCGGAATCATGATTGAACATGACGCTTTTTTGGTGAGCTTAATTAAGAAATAAAGTTGTGTCCTTGCTATTAGCTATAACTTTTGGCATAATGGTAAGCACTTGATCCTAATATATACACCCGAGGAAAAAAGTGAAGCAGGTTCACTTGGTCACTTTGTCAATCATCAAAACTGCATAATACATATACACCTATTTCTTAACGATTTATCCCTTTTTGATAATGAAAAATCCTGTACACCTTACACTACCGACTTCGCCTTTCTGGCATCATTAAGGATGAAAACAACTTAAACATGTAGTAAGTTCAAGGATAGGAGACTTAGGGCTACTCGGCTACACTAGCATACACACAACTAAATTCATATATGCAACTTAATTTGAGGATATTAGCCATCTTACGAGATTAGAAGCAACAACAACATAAATATTATTAAGAATCTGTATCACATTAAGCCAAAAGGCCCTAACTAAAATCATAGAAAGTTATTAGTACAAAAGTAAGAATCAAACATGAGGTGAATCAAGTAAGGCCAAATAGGAAAGGTCAAGGACAGTCAGAGACGAGAGAGGTGTTAGATTTGCAAAAATTTGTCAATGTGTTTGTTGTGTACAATTTGTTCTTTTAACTTGATAATCTCTTCTTAAGAAGTAGTAAAAGCAAGCTTAAGCTTAGCAATCTCATCATTGAATGCTGCAACTTGATCGTTAATAGCTTGTAAGTCCTAAAGTAGTTGAGTGATAGGATTCTTGGTCTTAGGACCTGGTTTAAGAGTAATATAATTTGCATTCTTATAGAGTTCTTCTTTCATACCACTTATTTTTGGGGTGCAGAAATAGATGAATCTTATTTTTTTTATTTCTTGAATTGTGTTTCATGACAGAAAGAGATTTAGGGACCATTTCTTGAGGAACTTGGTCCTTTGCTGATTTGGACTCAATTTGTGATTGCTTTACTTTTGCATGAGGGGCCTAATACTCCTTTGAATCTGCATCAATATCTATGGCAGTTGTAATAATGGGGATTAGGTGTAAGGAACAATGGAGGCCATGGTGTACGAAGGTAGTTTGGATTATGAGAAATAACTATCAGGATTTATTTCGAAGGAATAGTTGATGACTTAAGGTGACAGACTTATGGTTAGATGGAGTGTAGTAGAATAGAGGCAGAATAATGATTTTTAGACAATGATTTAAGATGTGACAGTGGTGATGTCACTAGAGTTAGAGGCACTTTTCTATCCAAATGAAGATGTACATTAAATAGATTTAGGGACCAAGTCCACCAAATGCTCAGCTTGATCTACTAATGAATGCATGAACTGAAAAGCAGGTACATACCTATAGTAGTTGAAGAATCGGGTTCTCTTTCAAATTTCCTCAATGTTGGCTAAACGTCATCAGTAAGAAAATAATGCTAATATCATCAAACATTTTTATTAATGTTTCATCGATGTCATGAGTGTGTACCTATAATAATTCAATTGAGTCACCTATAATCCAGTACTTCAGTAAGAAAAAAAACTGTACAGTTTGTTGAGATTATAAATCAGTCGCATATTTATACAAATTAGTTAGTCAGTTAAGTGTGCAACTAGTCAGTTAGTTAGAGTATGTGCAATTGGTTAATTAGTTAGGTTAGTTATAGATAGTTGTAGCCAGCTGGCATTTCATTCTTGTTACACTTGTATATACATTGATCATAATGCAAAAAATAAAATCACTTTGGATTTTCCTCATACAGTCTCAAAGTATGCCTCCCTAATCTATCTACACCATCATTGCTCTACCACCAGAGCTTGAGCCTAACTCCATCAATGGAGATTGCATATCAATAACCTTTCCTCCTCTCAATTTTCAATATGGTATCAGATAAAAAATCGTGACTCTGTGCTTCTCTACCCTCATTTTGTTTTTAGTTAGTTGTATCAATCTGCGATTTGAAAATCGCGATCTTCAAATCATTACGAATTAAACTCCTTCTTCTCTTTCTCATTGGTCACATCTGCAATTACTCAGTAATCATGGCTCCAGACGTCCAGACAGATCCAACAAATATGACAACTCATAAAACCTTTGATTTCACTAGCCTTCTCTACATGCATCCATCTGAGAATGCACGATTCACTCTGCTTCCAATGTTTTTTTATGGAATTGGATACATATCATAGAGGCGAGGAATCCTTAGGGAACTTTTAGTAAAAAACAAAATGGATTTCATCAATGAAAAATGTAGTCGACCTCATGAAGATTCCCCTTTCTTTCGGACATTGGGAAAGATGCGGCGATATGGTGACATTGTGGATTTTGAACTCTCTTTCATGAGACTTAGCAGATAGTCTCCAATATGTGAATGATGCTAGAGAACTTTGGCAGGAATTGAAAGATAGGTACTATCAGATGAATGATGTGAAATTATATCAACTGCAAAAGGAGATAAACGACTTGTCCCAGGGCAATATCGATATTACTAGTTACTATACCAAAATGAAAAGGCTCTAGGAGGAGTTGAACACGATTAACACCAACACAAACTGTACTTGTCAATGTACTTGTGGCGCCAAGGCAGGATTGCACAAAGTTGAACAAGATAGATGACTAACTCAGTTCCTCATGGAGTTGAATGAAGTATACATATCTGTGAGAGATAATATCCTAATGATGAATCCCTTTCCTAACATAGTGCAATGTTTCTCTATCCTGATTCAAGAAGAAAAGCAGCGAGAAGTTAAGCCTCATAATATGTTGGATTTAAAATCATCACATGGAGAAGCTAATGCTGGTTTTAGGACTAACTATCAAGGGAAGCAAACAATAACAATTACGGTAGACAAGGTAATGGTCAGTACCATAGACAAGGTAGTAATTAGTTTAACAGATAGAGTGGTAGTTCAATTGGATTTGGAGGCCACATGTCAGGATATCCTTCTTCTAAATTCCACCAATTTTGCGGCTATTGTAAGAAGACAAGGCACACTGAGGACAAGTGCTACAGACTATATGGATTTCAAATTCACTAGAGGAAAGAATTTAGCCTTTACTTCTCATGTGCATGGAGGATATCCTAAAGGAATTAAAAGGAATGAGATCACCCATTAGAGTCAGAATCAAAGAGCTCAATCTAGCTACCGACCTAGCAATAGGTTAATCTTCTGAACCACTTTCAATCAGGATATGCAGGTTATGACTCAATCAACATCATTAGTGCAACAGCTAACTTTGCACGACATAACTCAAATGATATTACTAATGGAGCGGTGAACTTTGCAAGTATCATTGCTTGTCACTCCTTCATAACTGAAATTGGTAAACTTACTTGTGACTGTGACACATTGATTGCTGACTCCTAGATTTTGGACTCTAGAGCCTCTCACCATATGACATATAATAGGAACCTGTTGACCAACACCAAAATCTTGCCTTACCCTTTCATTGTCACACTACCTAATAGACTAAAGTTAAAGTAACAGAAATTGGTGATGTCTTTCTTAATCCATCTTTGACTTTATACAGAGTGTTGTTTGTGCCTAGTTTCAAATTTAATCTCATCTCAGTTCATTGCTTAGCTCTTTGCCTTCAAAGTATTGTTAGTTTCAGTAGGTTTTCATGTATCTTGCAGGCCCTTTCACTGAAGAGGCCTCTGGAGATTGGTAGAGCTAGATACGATTTATACTATCTTTGTTCAAAGTTTTATAACAAATGTGCAGGTTCTTCAACTTCTCGCAGTTTATCATCTTCCATACCTAGCTCACTTTATTCATCTTTTAGCCGTATTGGTTGTAATAAATAGGCTTTATCATTCACTTCAATAAATATTATAAATAGTTCACATTCTATAAATAAAGAAATCTATTCTACTTTGAGTCCTTTTTTATCTTCTAATTCTCAGGAAAATAATTTTTGGTCTCTTATGGCATCTAAGGCTGGGACATGTATCCTTGTGAAAATGAAAGGAATCTCCTATTTACCTTGCCTGAAATCTAAACAGTCTTTTGTATGTTCTATTTGCCCCATGGCTAAATAGGCTAGGTTACCTTTTTCACAGAAAGCTACTTTTTCCACTAAACCTTTTGAGCTTTTGCATGTTAATCTACAGGGCTTATATCACATTTTTGCACATGAAAATTATAAATACTTTTTCACCATAGTTGATGACTTTAGTATATCAACTTGTACACATCTGATGAGCTGCAAAAGCAATGCACTCCAAATCATCAAATCCTTTATTTTCCTTATAGAAAATTCATTTTCTACCACTATCAAAGTCATCTGGTCTGATAATGGCCTAGAATTTGTTAATAATGAGACAAAGAGCTATGTTCAGTCCAAAGGAATCATTCATCAGAAAATATGCCCATACACACCACAACAGAATGGTGTTGTAGAAAGAAAACACAAATACCTTCTTGAAACAACAAGAGCCTTTTTATATCAGTTTAAATTATCTCTTAAATATTGGAGAGAGTGCATCTTGACAACCACTTATCTGATAAATAGGATACCTACCTCGGTGTTGGAGAACAAGTCTCCATATGAACTTTTGTACTAAAAGAAACCCAAATACAGTCACCTTAGAGCTTTTGGTTGTCTCTATTTTCCCACAATCCTCAAAACCCACAAAGAAAATTTTGAACCAAGAACTACCCCTCACATCTTTGTGGGATATCCTTTTGGCATAAAGGGTTACAAAGTCCTAGACTTAGACACTAAGAGGTTGCATATTTCTAGAGATGTTTGTCATACCCCAACCCGGGGAGGCGTGACTGACACCTGGAGCCACCCCTGATATGAGCATATGCGACATTCAAATATAAAATAAAATCTAGAACCGATGAGGTTCGACAATATAATAACTATAAAATCAGAGTAAACGACAATCTAAAACGAAAGCTGGCTCACAAACCAGCCAATCAGATACACAATCCGTCAAGGCCACAGAATGGAAAACAATTTTACAATACTCCCACCTGGCCTACAATAACATTACGACCACAACAGACGTCTATGAGCCTCTATAAATGCAACAATAGTCAACTTTCTGGGGCAGGGCCCCGAACTACCCATAATACAAACCTTTGGCAACTCTGGGAGATCTAGAGCTTTACCGACTCAGCTGGAACTCCGCTCAGTGATAAGAACTCAATCTATTGGCCCACCATAACCTGCAAGCTTGAATGAAGCGCCCCGATTAGGCATCAGTACAATAATATACTAAGTATGAGAGGCAGAAACAACTTCAAGACTCAAATTAAAGATGAACAAATAAATTGGATATCACATGAGGAGAAACTCAATGTGAGTGAACACATAGAACCCATCTGACCTCCATAAGCCTGGCAAGTATAGGCAAATACACAAACAGAACCAACCTACCCTCATAAGCCCGACAAGTTCAAATCAAGTAAACAACAACTAGTAGCACCTAGCCAACAGAGCTCACCTACCATTACCTCTATACATCTTAATCGCCTCAGCTAACACCAACCAACGTCTAGCATTCACTACTATCAAATAATAAATAACACAAGCAACAATCACAATATAATGCCAAGCAAATCAAAAGTAAACACCAATCAATCAACATCATTAATCAAGCACTGTTAGACCCTTTCTCGGCTGCGCACAGTTAGCAGAGCTCCATTCCATTCGAAAGAGCCAATCACGATCTCAAGAAGGATTAAAATAAACATATACGACATTATAGAGGCATGAACCTCCCAATAGGTCTTGCATATCCCAAAACGGCCCTATGGGAGGCAAACTCAACTCAACTATAGGCCAATTATTCTACCCCTTAGACTCAACCCCGTGGCCGGACCTACTCTCAGCATTGGGTATCTACGAATTTCAAGGGCCTCAACACACACAAAAAAAAATCACATAATCACAACATTCACAATCAAAAATAATAATAATACATGCTTACATAGCACAGAACCAGCTCTCAAACCCCACCAACCAACTATTACAATATAGTACTATTCTCCCAGCCTAGCCGTCCACCGACGAGCCACTAACTGAGCTAAGGATCACCATCCTAACCAGTCTATACCCAAGCTTTACAAGCATCCCACAAGCCATTCTACTCACCACTAATAACAAGGGACACGACCAAGCCAACCCAAGTGTCACTACGGCCGTCAATGTGCCATTGACATGGCCGACACAACCGCCGATTAAAATATGACAAAAGATCGTCGCCACTATCGACCTTAACCACTCTAATCTCTCATTCACTTGTCAGTATAATCACCTAATATTATTCACACAAATATTTCATAACTTGCCACAAGAACCACATACCTCACACACGGTCTCTCGACATGAGCCTAATAATTTGTCATGACTATGATTCTCCGCACTCAAGCCCGAGCCACCAACCAAACTAGTACTCATACTTACATTTATCACCATATAAATAGAAGAACAAGAGTTCAGTAATAACATAATACAAGCACAAAATAGCTAACACACACGTCAATACGGACGACAATGGCTACATAATTCATGTTAACAAAGAGAGGGACAAGCCTAACATACCTTGAATTTTTGGAGAACTCGAGCTAACACGAACCTCCACCCTTATAAGTATCACTTTACTTCCTAAGAGCAGCGCAAGTTACTGCCAAAACGCAGCCAACACAACTCAACAATGAAATAAGACAAATGAAGATTATCTGACAAGATTCATATGAATTCAACAGTAGAAACTATGAGATAACCTAACGGCGTTAACACTCCTATAACCAACCTCAACAACCATGAAAAACAAAAGGATAAGGCTTACCAACAACTTCACCATGAAACAACCACTAAAAGCCCGAAAAAGACACTAAAAAACAAGTAACATGTGATTCCCTATTTTTCGACATTAAAATCATGTCAAACCATGGCTTCTAGCCCCAAAACCATCAAAAACATATAAGAAAAGCTTGGTAGAGAGTTTAAGATGAGATGCCTTCTAGATATTTGGATAATGATCCAATCCACTGACCATGGGACTTAAATAGTCCTCCACCGCCTCAAATCATTTGTGATGTACCTGCTTTATGCAGTCTCATAAAAACGTGAATATCTCTCTACTCCAAAGTCGAATTAGTGAAAAAATTAATGGACTGAAAACTAGACTTATAGACCTTTGATTTGATTGGTCATAGACCCCCAAAATCCTTATATACTGGGAGAAGAATTTCAAGACATTTGACCCAAACTTAAGAGAATTTCAAGAAAGAAGTTTGCAATAACTTTTGCCGAATTTGGTTCTATAACTTGATTGACGTCCAATCTTAAATACGATCATAAAGTGACTTAAAAACCTCATAAAAACTTCCTTCTTAGCTTATTATGTACCCGTAGTCCTATCTCAAAAATACAGATCTATCCCTCAAATTATCCAGGGTGTTACATCCTTCCTACCTTAGAAACATTTGTCCTCGAATGTTGGACGACACACACAATTTCAACCCAAACACTATATCACAACATGATATAGCCTTACAAGAACGTCTACCATAAAAGACTCCAAGCAACAAAACTTTGTACCATTCCAAGGTGCAACACGACCATTACTATAATCAAAATAAGAAACTTACCTGCCGCCATGTCTAGCCACTAGCTGGCTTTAATTCATCAATTTACAAGCATCCCTCCACAAGTCAGCAATTGTGAGTCTAGACCCAAATCCTACGACATTTGACTTCTCCCATGATTTTGATCTAGAAAGAAGGGTAATAATCCTAAATGTCCTACAGCCTCCTGTTTATCAGTACACTATTCAATGCACACATAAACAAGACTAAATCAGACACGATTGATAGACTCCCTAGGATGAACTGCTCTAATACCAAGTCTGTCACACCCTAACCTAGGGAGACGTAACTGGCACCTGGTGCCACCCTTGATATGAGCATACACGCGTCCAAATATAAAACAAAGGCTAGAATCGATGAGGTTCAGCAACACAATAACTATAAAATTAGAGTAAACGACAAACTAAAATGGAAGCTGGCTTACAGACCAACCAATTGATACACTATCGGCTGTCAATGCCACAAAATGAAAAACAACTATACAATATGGCCCACCTGGCCTACAACAACACTGCAACCACAACAAATGTCTACGAACCTGTCATGCCCCGCCTTGGGAGGCGTAACTAGCACCTAATACCACACTGGGACCTGGGCTGACCTGGCTGGGCATATACACTTCTGGTGCCTGCCAGCAACTCAAAACCAAGAAAACAAACTGCTATATTTCAGCTGCAAACATAGCCTTGGGCCTATAAGGCCACATAGCAACTCGTAAAAGAAAACAGCTAACCCAACAAACATAACAATAAAGGGATCCTATGCGGATCGACAAGACCACTATCTAAAAGCTACACTAGGCCCCACACGGCCAACACGCAAAATATAATATACATAGGTCCCACAGGCCAACAACAACCAACTAACTGAAGACTGTAGTCTGCAAGCCTCTAAGAGTAAAAATATTGGTCGGGACAAGGCCCCGACCTACGCAAAACTAGGTAAAAAAGGACAGGCAAACCTATATAATCTGGCAACTCCAAATGAAAAGAGTTGGCCAATCTATCGACTATGACTAGCTGCTAGGAGACCTTGAAATCTTTCTGTCTGAACCTGCAGGCTAGTATGAAGTGCCCCACGCATGAGCGTCAGTACAATATGTACCGAATATGTAAGGCAGTAATAAAAGTTGAATAGAAGTTGATAAATAATTGAAAGTAATCGACAAGGAGCAGAAGTTAACCTATAAGCTTTCTTATGCATAAACAGCATCTAGTAAACCACTACACAAATAAAAGCTGAAGCTGCACGCCTATACATTTATAAGTTACATCTAACAAGAAAATATACAAACAAGAACCTATCCTAGCCCCCATAAGCCTAGAAGGTGCAAGCAACACAGAAGTAACCTACCCGGGCTCCCATAAGTCCTGTCAAGTACAATTCAATCTATATGCCCCTAACAAGGTCATTATGATTCTATAGATAACTATAGCCAACCTACCTGACCTCTGGGTCTACAACTGAGCCCTCTGGGCTCTTGTAACTGCACCATGGGCACACAAGGCTCGATGGAAAGTCAGTAATGCTAGTGTGGCATAAGAAGAGGTTCATACGTGGATGGACTTAAATATGGCCATATAGGCCTAAATATAGTCCTTTCAGATATCACATAGCTTCTCTAAGAGACATCACATAGCTCCTTTAAGTGGTCTATAGCTTGTAGGCGACGACACAGTTAGCAACCTGAAGTTGGTCAACGGAAGGCTATACTAGGTGGGGTCAATCTCAACCATAGTACTATACCTTCAGTCTTAATCTAGCCCCTCAAAAGGCGTACCTGGACCCTTTGGCATAACGCAACCACTACTCGCTCCTAAAACAGCCTATACAATTGCCAACAGGCACACCCCAGGTGCCTACACCTGACCGGGGGGTCATGGCAACGTTTACATACCCTGACGGCCTAAACAGAATAGGATGAGGTCCGGTGTGTCCTGAGCGATACTCTGTAGGGCATACTAGGACAATGGTAGTTCATAAGCGAACAACAAGATCGTAGGTGACCATCTATATGATCCCTTTGCTTAGGACAACTATAGGGCTGCTACCAACCAGATACGTTCCTAAGCAGTCAGCCCTAACTTCCCACAGGAAACATGCTATAATTCTTAGATTGGGGGTAATGCTTGTGATACTAAGGTTCTAGTCCCTTAGACACTAACTTGGTATGTCCATATTGTATATGGCTCGTCTGAGCAGTTCATAGCCTCGTAGGCAGGTATATTTGAATCTAGCCCTTCGCGGCAATATATACCCAGGCATCCATAAGAGTAGCCTGGGGCGTTGTCCCCACATCTAATCCCTGACAAGGTTTCCCCCTTGGGATGTCTCTTAGTCTATTAGATTTATAACAGTAGGGGTGGTTTCTTGTGCGACTTATATGACAAGCAATAAGTTAGTTGAGGCTAACAGTTACTGACAATAGCCAATCGTATGGCAGGCTATCGCTCAGTTCATTAGGTAACCCCGGTGCCATAAACTCAAAGGTAAGACCATCCTATTAATATTCTGGCCCTAGAGGTGTCAAGGTACCCCAATGGCCTGCGCGCGAGCTTTACTGTCTATATAAATATCAAACAGAAATTTATATCGCCCAACTGCGCCCTATACTGTACAACTTACCAAATTAGGCCCAATACCTAACCACAAGCTTCGAAGGCCTTGTCACGGCGGCAAGTCATTAGAATCTCTCTAAACGGTAAATGATAACGCCCAAACTCACACTTCTTAACAAAGTACAAAGTAGACGTTGTCAATAAATAACCCAACTAGAGGTTGGGGTCGATCCCACAGAGAATATGGAAGGATGTAGAAGAATGCTAGTGCTTAAGCTTTTTAGTTAATTATATCCTAAGAGGGGGAATTTGTAAAGGTAATAAATAATTATTTTGAGAAATTGTAAGGTTGATTTCAAAATTTATGCAATTAACTAGGGTAAGTATTCCCCATGACTTCATAACCACAAGGCGTTTTATACTAGTGATCTATTCCGGTGCTTAGCATGCAATATTGGTAAGTTAGGTCCGCCTAAATGGTTGGTCCCCTATTTAGATGATTTTCACCACACAACTTGATCCATCTACGGGTGTATTCTATACTAACCCTTATCCTTGATATCGGATTAGCTATTCCTAGACAAGGTCAGGCTATTAACTGAGTGTTGATAGCCTCAAAACTCCGTTGTTAATCCATTTTCCCATTCACTACCTCCTTTTTCCGGTAAGCAAGAATAAGGCAAGTTCTAACGTTTGCAACCGCTAAAGATTAATTAAAATGAAAGAAGAAATAATACATGCATAAACTCCGTTCAAGAATCACTAAGTATTTTACCTATGTGTATTAATTCGTCATGGTTACCACAACCCTAGTTGTGGTGGTTTTAGCCTGTCATATTTATAAGTACATTAATAGATTTTATAAATAAAAGCAAAAATTAATACTTACAACGATGATAGGAAGAACTCACTTGATTAATGCAAAATTCGGAAGAACAACTTTACAATCGTATCTCAAATATGTCTTCTAACACGTACTCTAAAAACTTGTTGTAAAACTTCTAAAACTTCAACTCTTGAAGACTTAAAAACAACATGTCTATTACATGAAAATAAAAGGGGTATTTATAGTAGTAAATTTATACTTTTCCTTGTTCCTTGTTGAATTTGACTTGGACTTGATGTTTCTTTACCTAGTTGAATTAGGAAATCCAATTTTTGCCCGTTTTGAAAGCTTTGACGCATCGCCTGCCTCATTGCCGTGTCCTCCATGCCGCGTTGCACGCCTTGTCCCGCGGGGAGTGAGATGTTGCGCGCCTGCCAACGCGTTGGAGGAGGGACTGTTGCGTGTGACTCATTGTGCTGGGACAAGGCTGCCTCGCACATGCCATAGTGCTGGGAAGATGGGCGCCTCGCGTCGCACGGGCTGTTGCGGCAGGAGTGTTCCTGCCTCGCGTGTGTCCCCTCGCCAAAACAGCGGCGCCTCGCGCCTGGCCTTGTGCCAAATTTCCTGCCACGTCGCGTGGCCAGTAGTGCCATGATGAAGGCGCCTCGCGCCTGGCAATATGTGCAAACTGCTGTTGTGCCGCACGCGGCTTGTGCCATCCTAGTGCGGTTGGTCGCTTCTAGCTTTGATCTTTGCATTGTTCATCCCAACTTCTTTACATGTATTCCAAAGGCCTCAAATTCATTCAAATCCATCATTTTAAGCCCTAAAAACATCTCATCACGTGTGTTAGCTAATTTCACAAATATATAACATAATCACATACAAACACACATAATTTATTCTCAAAACATAATAAAGTACGGGAAAAAATATGTCTATGAAGTGCATGAATACGCCCTTCATCAGTAAACAGGTCAGAAGGGAAATCTGTATGACACTCCCTGCGTTAATCATACTTAATATACTCTTTCCCGACAAGGGACACTACGATGCAATCTTAATTCGTCTTATAGCAGCTAACCACAACATATATAATTATTATCTATTTGCAGCAGTAAATCATAACATACATACGTTCAACTTACCTACAGAGGTATGGGTCGTATCACTGTATGAGGAGAATACTTACCAAAAGAGGTTAGCCTTAACATACCTCAATTGTCGGTTTCTGTTCACCCAAACAGTTCCAAGCTGAAGCTGATAATTCCACCAAATTGCAGCCCTTACACTGAAAGAATAAGGCTATTTTCAATAATATGAACAACTAATAACAATATATTTCAAAGAACATTAACTACAATTTAACTTCATTCAATTCGGCCGAAACCTCACAAATTCTTGAGAGTCTAGAAGGTAGAAATGCTTACCTATCACTTGAGGCCGCTTAGGACTCAATTATAAATGATTCCGATAACTTTTATTCGGCGGAGTTCCGGTACTCCGAGCGAATTTTCAAGAAATAACTCTGAAGGGACATTCCTTGTAGGCCTATAACTCATTGTTCAAGATGAATTTGCGTTTGGACAAAGTTTAACAGCGTAATTTTGCTAAAAATCAAAGAGAAATTGAGAGAACCTCATTGTAGGGTCGTGGGTCTATTTTTAGAAATATTTGAAAATGAATTTAATTTCTAACTTAAATATATACATAGGGAGGCGGTGGAAGGGAGGCGCGGCGCGCCGCCCACAGCGCCAGGAGTCGGGGGCGACGCGCTGCTCAAGGCGCCGGGGTAGAGGCGTGATGCGATGCTCCTTGCCCCCTGCCTCTGCTTCGGCCTCCTTCTCGCTCGATGATGCACTCGTGTGCTCCCCTCTTTGGGCCTTTTTCCACATGCGTCATACTTCAAAACTCTCAATATAGGTACGAACGCATCGGTTAAATGATAGAAACTTACATGGTGTAACAGAACCTCTATAAATGCAACAATAGTCAACTGTCTGGAATATGGCCCCGAACTACCCATAATACAAACCTTTGGCAACTTCAGAAGACCTGGAGCTTTAACGACTTAGCTGGAACTCCACTCAACGATAAGAATACGATCTACTGACCCGCCGTCACCTATATTCATGAATGCAACGCCCCGACTAGGGGGTCAGTACAATAATGTACCGAGTATGAAAGGCAGAATTAACTTCAAGACTCAGTTGGATATGAATAGATAAACTGCATATCGCAGGTAGAGGTGTTCACGGTTTGAGTAAAAATCGAACCAAACCAATTAAATAAATTGATTTTTATTTGGTTTGATTTGATTTGATTTTATATTTTTAAAAATCAAAATATTTGATTTGGTTTTGGTTTTGGTTTTATTAAAAATAACCAAAGAAATAACCAAACCAACAAATTATATATATACATAATATATTATTTTTTATTACTAATTGTATTCATTAAATTTTATTCTTTTAATAAAAGACTGTCTAAAACCAATAGCTCCAGCTCGATAAAATAATAAAGTCTCGGCAAGTCAGCATTAAGGTCATTCTTGACCTGCTTCTCTTTTACAGTTCCACTTCCACCAAAACCTAAAACTAAAAGAATAGTGATAGTCTGAAATGTTATTCTTCTTGGCAATATCTTTAGTCCTTATTTAAGGAGTGGAGTTTTTCACTTAATTTTGAGCATAAATCACCGCTTTTTGGAAAGAAAATATAATTTGTATCTCTCAAGTGCGGCAGATCATTTTTTTGGTGCGGCATGGTGGTGCTTCTTTGGTGACCCTCCTCGCATTTGTTCTCTGTATTTTCTTTAAAATAAAGTTCATTAGAGAAATAATTTCAGATGGTATTATTGAACGAGTAATGTGGAAGTGAGATATAATCAATTTTTTTCAATCAAAGGTTTTCCTATTTCATTACACTGTTAAAATAAAAAAAAATTGGATCATTATTCTTTTTCATTAAATGGAGATTATCTTATCTTTGTATCATACTAATCTATAAGTGGAAAACCCCAAAGTTAAAAGTTAAATTACTAAAATGCCCATATAAAGTTAATGGACTTTTTTACCCTTTTAAAAAAATATATCAACTATATAATCTACATTAGTACATTGCACAAAAATGTAAAAATATTTATAATTATGATAAGCCCATAAACTTTTCCTCGCTCCCACAAATCTTCTTCCATTAAAACTTTTACATCCCTTATTTAAGAAAAATAAAAAAAGTGATGGAAGATTGAAGACTGAGGGCCACAATAATTAAGTAGGAAATTAATGGTTTTTTTTTTAATTTTTGTGACTAATTTTTTTTTCTTTTTAATATTTGAGTCTTTTCATCTTCGCTTACCAAAGTCCCTATTTAAAGTTGCATAGAAGGGCAATTGAATTTGTAAATCCCATTTGATTTTTTTACTCGAGTATGACACTTTTCTTTGTTAAGAAATTCTCATCTTTTTTTTTTACTTTCTTTTCTTTATTTAGTTTCTTTTGTGATTTTCTTTTCAGTCATAGCCATAAGTTAGATAGTAATAGAACAAAAAATACCACTGGCTTTCTTAAAACTGCAGGGGTAGTAGCATAATTGTTGCATTTGGATAAAAAAACGTCATAATATGTGAGAATACCAACAGTGAATATTCGGAAGCGAAATAATTTTAGCATGATCTGTGAATTACAATGAAACATAGAACATCTATGTTTGTTTATATAGTTTTGGTAGTTATTATATTACAATTTATATTCTAGGTGATGTAATAAAATATATCTTCCGAACATGTTTAGAAATGTCAGTATCTCCTGAAGAACATAGTTTGAATGATTGAGTTTTTGATCGATAGTATTCTATGTAAAATGTTGGTAGTGGTGATAACTTATAAGAGTGATTTTTTGATTCAGCGTTACATGTTTTTTAATAATATTATTTTTTATCCTTTTCTTCTTTTGTTAAATATTTCCTCTGCTTATATAAAGAAAGTTGTGTAGATTACAATTAAACAAGTACTATTTATTTAGACTATATATAATTATAAGTGTAGCATATAATATTATATTTATTATATGTAAATAAAAATAAATAATTATCTTAACTAAAGATTAGTTTTTTTTGTAACAAGCAGAATGTATTATGTAAAATTGAAAATAAACAAATTATTTGTGTATACATAGATGTAATGAAATACTTTTTAGATATGTTGAATGAAGATAAATGTATTTATGATTTATTTATTGTGTCATTAATTAGTATATTACTTATGAAATCTCTTGTATCATTAAAAAAAGTTTCCTATGATTTATGACTCCTTTCGTCCCATTATAGTTGTAGATCTGTAGCTATAACTTAAAAAAATTATCTCAAAAGTAATTATCATTTTAGAAATTTAAAATTAAAGTTGATAATTATTTTCAACTGTATCTTTGAAGCACTTAGTTCTTTTTAATATTGTTTATTATCAAAAAATATTTAATAAATAGGATTAAATTAGTAAATTACTCCTTATATTTTTTTAAAAGATGTGAAAAGAGTTAAAACGACAATTAGAATAATCCTTAAGAAATAATTATCAATTTTCTCATAAACATACAACGTCGTGCATGAAATTATTTTAAATGTGAAAAGACCTAAATAAAAAATTGATAAATTAAAATATCCATGTAAAATTAGGCAACCATTTACTCCTTAAACAAACACTCCTATGAAATTTGTGTAACAGCAGTAAGTGTAAATTCTTCCATTATCCACTATGTTGTACTCTTTCATGCAATACTAAATTCTAAAATATTTAATATTTATATGTCAGATTCAAATAATCTGAATTTTAGAGTGAATGAACATATTACTATTATTATTATGTCATTATTATTATTTTGTCATAATTATTATTATTATTATTTTGTCATTTAATTTCATTATATTATGTTTCGGCTAATTTATTGCAAGAGAAAGAATAATCGAATACCATAATAGTTGGAGGCAAAGTCAAAAAAATCACAATAAGAAATTTAAGAACTTGTGTGAGATAAGCGTCAGTCATATAATTATTTTTTTTTTAATTTTATATCTTAAATATATTATAAAATAATATTTATAAATTTTTGAAGTACTTTTTTATATGGATACACGTACAAAATGCATACTCAAAACCTAGTGAGTAATAAAATTTCATTTTTTTTTTCTTTTTAATTGAAAAACTGAACCAGTTGAACTGGTGACTATATAAATACTGCGCAGCTCAAAGAGCCACTTATATCAAGTTTAATTAGGAAGAATTCAATCTCTGTCTCTATCTTTATACTAGTTCTATTTTTTTTTCAGATTAAAACAATGGAGGTTGAAGGTTCAAATGTGACTGAAAAAGAAACTATACCCGCACCAACGATACCTCAAAAATGTGGTAACACTCTTAATACTTCTACTGCAGGCAATCCTCCTAAAAAACAAAAAAGAACTTATGTTTCTAGACAAGATCCTAACCATGGAGGGACTGGCAGGGAAACATCACAAATTTGGAATCACTTTAAAAAGTTTCTTGATAAGAAGGGTGAATAGAGAGGAAAATGCAATTACTGTTTTAAAATTTTTTCTTGTCCTAGTAGGAATGGGACTTTTAACCTATGGACACAAATAAATCAATTGTCAAATCCCCTTTCAAAATAATTGATAGGACGCAATCAACAATTAAGCTTAAACCTGTCAAAGAAGGAGGACAAGGAACTTTGAAAAAAGTTGTTTACAATGTTTCTGAGGTTAAGAATGTCATTACTGAGTTTGTTATTATTGATGTACATCCATTTAAAATTATTGAGGGGGGAGGGTGAAAGAGATTAATGTCATTAATTTTGCCTAATTATGAGTTACCTTCTCGGATTAACGTTGCTAGACATTGTTTGTAGATCTATCAAAAGGAGAAAGAAAAGCTTAAAAAGATTATTAAAGATCAACGTATATGTCTTACTAGTGACACTTGGACATCAATCCAAATTTTGACTTATATGGTAATTATTTCTCATTGGATTGATGACGACTGGAATTTGCAAAAGAAAATTCTTAACTTTTTTCGTACTTCAAACCATAAAGGTGAGACAATTGCCAAGGGAATTTAGGCTTGTTTATTATATTGGGGGACTAGGTACCTATTCACAGTGACGTTGGATAATACAATAGCTAACACTTCTGCAATCACGCACTTGAAAGATAGGATAAAGGATTGGAAAAGCAACATTTTGAAGAATAATTTTTTACATATGAGGTGTAATTCTCATATTTTAAATTTGATTGTCAAAGCAGGGCTCAATGAATAAAATGATTCTATTTATTGAGTAAGGTTTGCTGTGAAATATGTTAAGTGTTCTGCTTCAAGAATCGATTCTTTTTAAGTCATATGTTGAGAAAGTCAAACTAGACACTCATGACCTTTTGAGTTTGGATGTTGAGACGAGGTGAAACTCGACATATTTAATGTTATACACGACTCAAAATTTTGAAAAAGCCTCTTCAAGAATGTATGAAGATGATCATAAATACTTCAAGTATTGTTTAAACTTACAGGAAACAAGAAGGCGCTCATCTTTGGATGATTGGCAGAATATAAGAGTCTTCATTAAGTTTCTTGAAATTTTCTACGAAATCACTGTGAAATTTTTGGGAACTTTACATGTCACTTTTAATTATTTATTCCGTGAGATTTTTAATCTTCAAAGCTACGTCAAGCATTGTAATTCTAGTGATCTTCTGTTGAGTGCAACTGCTGAGCAAATGAAGAAAAAGTTTATCAAATATTATGGCGATTTTGATGAAATGAATATGTCATTATTTATTGCTATTATATTGGATCCCCGATATAAACTAAAGTATGTGAATTTTCTTTTTAAGTAATTTTATAAACCTGTTAAAGAACTAGAGAAGTCTACTAAAGTGGAGGATATTGTTACACCCCGTAAGTTGTCATTGACTAATTAACATGTCTGCGTGCTTGTGAGAGTATTTAGAGCACGCCGCATGCGAGGGAAGGCTCGAAAAAAGGACGTGCGAGTGAGTTACATAGCAAGTGAGTCGAAGGAGTCGGGGGAAGGAGCTACGGATGCCGCGCCGCACACCCCCTCCCACGCACGGAGCATAGTGCCTCTATTTCGGTGCATTGGGTGGCGAGCCGCGGACCCCTTGCCACTGCCTTCCCTATATATATGTTTAAGTGTGGCAAGTCTTTTCATTTTAAATATTTCAAAGAAAGCTTCGGATTTGGGCGATTAGTTTACGAGGCTTTCATCAAATTGAAGCCGAATTACGCCGCTAAATAATCTTCAAACGTCAATTCTTCTTGGGTAGTGATTCCTAAACCTACGAAGAACGCATTTATGGAGTTATATCTTCCAAATTGGCTCAGTTTAATGGAGTCCCACCGAGTAGAAGTCATAGAAATCACTTCTAATTAAGTCCTAACCATCTACAAGTGATAAATAAGTATTTCTACCTTTTAAATTCTCTAGAATTCATACGTTTTAGGCTGAATTGGACGAATTATGACTTGTGATCGTTGTGCTTCATGGATGGTGTTGCTGGATGCTCTCTTGTTTTAAGAACAACCTTATTTCCTCATCGTAAGAGCTACAATTTGGAAGGATTATCGGTTCCCAATTGAAACAGGGTTGTGTGAGTAGAACTCAGCAATTGAGGTATGTTAAGGCTCACCTCTTTCGGCAAGTTAGTCTCGTCATATAGATGATACGACTTGTACCTTTGTAGAAGTCTATGATTATATGTCGTGGTTAGCTGCTATGAGATGAATTGAGGTTATAGCATAGTATCCCTTGTCAGGAAAAATTATATTCAGTTTTGACTATCGCTAGAAGCGACACAGAGATTCCTTGTTTATTTACTTACCATCTAGAGAGAGACTAGTAATGTTTTGCTGCCGTATTGAGGCCATAGAGGCTTCTGGTTAGTTGTTGAGTATACTTGGTTGGACTAGGGCAGCATAGGGCGCAACTGAGTGATGAAATACATTAGTTTGGTGCCAGTATACACAGTAAAGCTTGCTTATAGATTGTTGGTGTACCTTGATGCATATAGGGATTGAAACTTGACAGTATAACCCTATGTTTGAGCTGATGGCACCAGGGTTGCTAGATGAAATGGGCGGTAGATTGCTAGGTGAATTTCTTGTTGCCAGTGACCTTATAGCTTCTTATTACCCTTGGCATGTTGTATGGGTCGCCCAAAAACCACCCTAGCCGTTAGTCATCTGATAGACCACCTGATGCCCTATAGAATGATCTTGTTAGCTGATAGACGTAGGGCCAATACCTTCGGTTACTTATACAGATGCCTACATACGTGTTGCCCAAAAGGGCTAAGTTCAGATATACTTGCCTACGGAGCTACAACTTGCTCGTAGGAGCTATATGATATCTGAGTGAGTCATACTGATAGTCTATTCACTTATAGACTTATGCCATAGTGGCATCAAGGGCCCTTACAGGAGCGCAGACGGCTTAGATACAGTTACAGGAGCCCAAACGGCTTAGATACAATTACAGGAGCCTAAATAGCTCAGATACAGTTACAGAACCCCAGATGGCTCAGATACAATTACAGAAGCTCAGAAGGCTTAGTTACAGTCTCAGAGGTCGAGTATACCTTAGTTGCAACTTGCCTGCGGGGCTACAGGGATGTAGATAGGAATGTGTAGATTACTTGTACTTACCGGGGATTATGGGGGCCCAGGTAGGTTATTCTGTGTTGATTGTACTTTTTAGGCTTATGGAACCTAGGTTAGGTTCTTATTTTTATACTTACCTGTTAGCTATAGTTCAAGTTGTGAGATTATTTAGGTTAACTTGTGGCCCTTATTACTAATTACTTTTAGTTATTATTTACTGTCTTATATATTCGGTATATATTGTACTGATGCCCACGCATGGGGCGCTGCATACTTGCCTACTAGTTCAGATAGACAGATTTCGAGACCTCCTTAGTAGCTGTTCAGAATCAGCAGATTGATCACCTCCTTTTCTCCGGAGTTGCCAGACATTAGAGGTTTGCCTGTCTTTTGTTATATAGCTTTTGGGTAGGAGGGGCCCTGTCCCGACCAATATTTTACTCTTTAGAGGCTTGCAGACTACAATTCTTCTCAGACATGCATTGTTGGCTATGTGGGGCCTAGTTACATTATCTGTTAGCAGCCTTGTCGACTTATATACGCGTATAAGGGTTCCTTCCTTCCTTTTGGTATGATTTAGAAGTATGATGGTCTTGTCGGCTCACATAGGATGTTATATTATTGCAACTGTTGGGTTAGCTGTTTTTGCGCAGGTTTATATTGCGGCCTTATCGGCTTAAGGCTATGTTTTGAGCTGAGATATAGCTGATCGTTTTTTTGATTATATGTTGCTGGCTTGAACCAGAGGAGTATGTATCCAGCCAAGTCGGCTCCGAGTCCAGTATGGAATTAGGTGCCAGTTACGCCTCCCAAGGTGAGGCATGACAACCTTGGTATCAGAGCAACGTCGTATCCTAGGGAGTCTGCAAGTCGTGTCTGGTAGAGTCTTGTTTATAAATGTGTTGTGCACCACATATTATAATCAGGAAGCTACGAGGTATGATAGTATGGTTTCCCTCCTTCTTCTCAAATCGTGCTATAGAGCTGAGTTATATAAGGTTAAGTCCTTAAGTTTATATTGTTGTGTCTATCTATAGATATGTCTGATATAAGACAGACTACAACCAGCCGTGAGTTAGATACAATAGCAAGAGAGGGTACCAGCAGGGTGCCACAGTTGGGGATAGCCCAGCCTGAGGGCGAAAAGGAGACATCCTCTTGGTCTCCCCAGCGTTCTCCAGGGCACCAGGAACCTTCGAGGGCAACAGAAGCACCGACACCACTTCCAGTTCCTCCTACCCCTTCAGATCAGGATGTTAGGAGTGTAGTATGTATGTTGGCTCAAATGATGGCTGCTCAACATCAGCCAGTAGTACCATTCATTGTTGAGCCTATTGAGGGGCCCAGAAGTTCGAGAGTTCGTAAGTTCCTTGCTCTGAGTCCTCCATAGTTTACAGGGACAGATCGCAGAGAGGACCCTCAAAACTTCATAGATCAGGTATAGAGGATATTCAAGGTCATGCATACTTCATCCGCAGAGTCAGTTGAGCTAGCAGTGTTCTGACTTCGAGACATAGCAGTTCTATGGTACGAGAGTTGGAAAAGGTCCAAAGGCAGAGATGCACCTTCACCTACTTGGCTTAGTTTCTCCGAGGCCTTCTAGACCATTATTTTCCCCCCGAGATCTGGCAGGTCAGAGTAGATCAGTTCTTACACTTGGAGCAGGCAATGATGAGCGTTAGAAAGTACGCATTGAGGTTTGATTCCTTGGCTAGATATGCGCCAACATTTGTTGATACTATGCCAACCAAGGTACATCAATTTGTCATGGGGCTTGCACTAGAGTACGTAGAGTCCTGTATCACAGCTAAAATACAAGAGGATATGTATATCTTGCGAATTTAGGCTTTTTCTCAAAATATAGAAGAGATCAGGCAGCGTCAGTATTGGGTCAAAAGGACAGGTCAGGAGCAGCGTCGAAGGAATAGACCCGCCGATTTTTAGGTAGAGTTTCAGGGTGGGCCCAGGACTCATTTGTCAATTAGGCCACATAGGGCCCCATTTCAGCAGTAATAGGGCAGCAGATCAGATCGTCACGAATAGTCAAGTCCCGGCGAGAGTTCACGAGCGTCAGGCTCACAGCAGTAGAGGGGCCCAGATCAGATGAGGCCAACTATACCATGTTGTAGTACTTGTAATAGGCAACATCGTGGTAGATGCAGATATGGCTCCAATGCCTGTTATTCCTGTGGACAGGAGGGTCACGTAATGAGAGATTGTCCGATTAAAAACTAGAGTGACCGGGACCAGCAGGGTAGGCTCTCAATAGGTTCACATGCTCCAGCATCTTCTGTAGGATGCAGGCCCTCAGCTCCAGCAGGTAGAGGTAGAGGTAGATCAGGAGCATCAAGTTCTGGTGGTAGTCCAGATCGTACTTATGCATTAGTAGGGCGACAGGATTCTGAGGCATCACAAATATTGTGTTAGGTACATTGAATGTTTTCTCCCACCTAGTTTATGCTTTGATAGATCCAGGCTCTACTTTGTCTTACGTTACTCCACTAGTGGCAGAAAAGTTTGGTATAGTAAGAGTTACTCCAGCAACCATTTTCTGTATCCACACCTGTTGGTGAATCTATTGTCGCCAGGAGAATTTATTGAGATTGTACGGTAGAAATTGTTGGCTTCCAAACCTCTGCGGACCTAGTAGAGCTAGAAATGATTGACTTTGATGTAATTATAGGCATGGATTGGCTAGCGCCATGTTACACCAATGTGGAGTGTTGGACAAAGATTGTCTGATTCCACATCCCGGGGGAGATAGTACGAGAGTGGAAGGGTAATGCAACTATCCCAAAAGGTAAGTTTATATCCTATCTATAGGCAAGGAAGATGATTGCAAAGGGCTATACCTATTATATTGTTAGGGCTCGGGTTATGCAGGCAGAATCTCCGACTCTTCAGTCTATTCCGGTAGTTAGTGAGTTCCCAAATATATTTCTAGAAGAGCTTCCTGGTATTTCCCCAGAATGGAAAATTGACTTCCCCATTGATACGCTACCGGATACATAACTCGTATCTATTCCTCCGTACAGAATGGCTCCTATCGAATTGAATGAATTGAAGGATCAGTTGAAAGACTTGTTAGATAAAGGTTTCATTAGGCCTAGTGCTTCACCGTGGGGTGCGCCAGTCTTCTTTGTGAAAAAGAAAGATGGCTCGCTGTGAATGTGTATAGATTATCGACAGCTGAATAAAGTTACTATTACGAACATATATCTCCTACCGAGAATAAATGACTTGTTTGATTAGTTGCAGGGGGTGAAATACTTCTCAAAGATTGACTTAAGGTCAGGGTAGCACCAGGTACGGGTTTGGGAGAAGGATATTCTGAAAACATCCTTTAGAACCAGATACGGTCATTTTGAGTTCCTTGTTATGTCTTTCGGTTTGACTAATGCCCCAACAATGTTTATGAATTTGATGAATAGTATATTCAGGAAATTTCTAGATTTGTTCGTGATAGTGTTTATTGATGATATTTTGGCATATTCACGTTCAGAGGCTGAATATAGAGATTATCCGCGAACAGTACTCCAGATCCTCAGAGATCGCAAGTAAGTATGTGAAGTTCTTGAAATGTGAGTTCTGGTTAAATTCTATAACTTTTTTGAGCCATATTGTGTCAGATATGGGCATTCAAGTAGACTCACAAAAAATTGAGGTTGTAAAGACTTGGCCCAGACCCACAACTCCAACCAAGGTTCGTAGCTTCCTGGGGTTAGTCGGGTATTACAGAAGGTTTGTGGAAGATTCTTTGCCCTATCAGCGCCATTGATAAGCTGACTTAAAAAGCAGTTAAGTTCTAGTAGACTGAAGCTTGTGAATAGATCTTTCAGGAGTTGAAAGACAAACTGACATATGCACCAATATTAACCTTGCCATAGGGTTCAGAGGGCTATGATGTATATTGTGATGCTTGGGGCAGTGGGCTAGGATGTTTTCTGATGCAGCATGGTAAGGTAATTGCATATGCTTTGAGGCATCTATGAAAACACGAGGAGAATTACCCCACCCATGATCTAGAATTAACTTAAGTTATTCATGCTCTGAAAATTTGGAGGCATTACTTATATGGTTTTCATGTAGACATCTTTACTAATCACAAAAGCCTCCAGTATGTTTTTATGCAGAAAGAGTTGAATTTGAGACAATGTCGTTGGCTAGAGTAAATAAAAGACTACGACATGAATATCTTGTATCACCCAGGAAAGGCTAATATTGTAGTCGATTCCCTTAGTTGCAGATCCATGGGCAGTTTATCATATTTGAGGCAAGAAAATCAGGAAATGGCTCGAGAGTTGTACCAGTTAGCCAGTCTAGAAGTTCGAGTAGTAGATTCAAATGATAGTGGGGTTGTGATTCAGAATACTGTAGTGTCGTCTCTGGTGGTGGAAGTGAAAGAACGACAATATGAGGACCCAAGCGTAGCACAGCTTAGAAACAAGGTTCATCAAGAAGGGTTGTTAGCCTTTGAGAAAACATAGGACGGAGTTTTGAGATTCAGAGGTCGACTTTGCATTTCAGATATGGCAGGGCTTCGTTAGCAGATTATGGAAGAGGTACATTATTCCCGTTATTCTCTTCACTCGGGCTCGATGAAGATGTATCATGATATAAAAGAGAACTATTGGTGGCATGGGATCAAGAAAGATATTGCTGAGTTTTGTAGCACAGTATGCCAATTGCCAGCAGGTAAAGGCTGAACATCAGAAACCTAGTGGGCTGCTCAGGAGATAGTCATGCCTATGTGGAATGGGAAGCAATCAATATAGATTTTGTTACAAGTTTACCTCGTACCAGACGTAAATTTGACTCCATTTGGTTCATCGTGGACAGGCTGACAAAACCAGCCCATTTCTTGCCAGTTAGGACTACATTTTAAGCTGAAGATTATGCTGAGTTGTATATTAAAGAGATAGTCCAACTGCACGGTGTTCCAGTGTCTATAATTTTTGACAGAGGGGTCCAGTTCACAACAAGGTTTTGGAATTCATTTTAGAAAGGTTCGGGAATGCAGGTTAATTTAAGTACAACTTTTCATCCCAAGACAGATGGACAGGCAAAGCGCACCATTCAGACGCTCGAGGATATGTTGTGAGCGTGTGTGTTAGACTTCAGAAGAAGTTGGGATCAACACCTACCTCTTATTGAGTTTGCGTATAATAACAGTTATCATTCCGCCATTTGAATGGCCCCTTATGAGGCTTTATATGGACGGAAATGAAGGTCCCCCATAGGATGGTTTAAAGTAGGTGAGTCAGGGTTGATCAGACCTGATGTGATACATCAATTAGAAGAAAAAGTTAAACTTATCAGAGAGCGTTTGCTGACAACCCAGAGTCATCAGAAGTCCTACTTTGATACACAACGTAGGGACTTAGAGTTCGATGTCAATGATTGGATATTCCTGAAGGTTTCGCCTATGAAAGGTGTTATGAGATTTGTTAAGAAGGGAAAGATTAGCCCTACGTTTATTGGACCATATCGGATCCTCCAAAAGATAGGCCAAGTGTCTGATGAGTTAGAATTGTCTTTGAGGCTAGAATATGTTCATCCAATTTTCCATGTATCGATGTTACGCAAGTGCATAGGAGATCCTTCTCGGATTGTCCCAGCCGAGGATGTTCAAGGTACAGAAGAGTTGTCCTATGAGGAGATTCCAGTAGCTATACTAAATTGATAGGTACGTAGGTTGAGAACCAAGGATGTAGCCTCTATTAAAGTCTTATGAGGAACAAAAATATAGAAGAGATGACTTGGGAAGCTGAGAATAACATAAGGTCTAGCTATCCTCACTTGTTTCAGACCTGATGATGATAGTACGCAGGCTCAGGCAGTTACAGTTGTAAGGTAGTTCTCGAGTGATGTATTGTTGCCTTTGTTGCTAATGTTGCTAATTGCTTACATATATAGAGAGAGTTATGTTATTTAGACATTGTAGCGTCCTGTGAGGCGTCCATGTTGGACTTTTCTATGTTTCAGGTTTCCAAATAGTCTATATTACAGGGGATACTTTGCCCAAATTTTTGGGCAAAGCTTAAGAACTGAATCTCTTAAGAGTAGATTACATTAGAGGTCGAATGTTCCTAAGGGGGGAATGATGTTAGACGTCGTAAGTTGTCATTGACTAATTGATGTGTGTGAATGCTTGTGAGAGTTTTTAGAGCATCATGTATGGGGGAAGGATCAAAAAAAGGATGTATGATCGAGTTACAGAGCGAGTGAGTCAAAGGAACCGAGGGCAGGCACTACGGGCGCCACGCCGCGCATCCACGCACGAAGCGGCGCTTTGGGAGGTGGGCCGCGGACCCTTGGCTACAGCCTCCCCTATATATATGTTTAAGTGTGGAAAGTCTTTTCATTCTGAATATTTCAAAGAGAGCTTCGGATTTGGGCGATTAGTTCCCAAGGGTTTCATCAAATTGAAGCCAGATTATGCCACTAAATAATCTTCAAACGTCAATTCTTCTTGGGTAGTGATTCCTAGGCCCACGAAGAACGTATTTACGGAGTTATATTGTTATACCCCATAGGATTCCCGGCACCTAGATGACCTATTCGCACGTTGGTTAAGCATATTTGAAGGCCATACGTGCTAGAGAAAGGCCCGGGAAAAGATTGGATGAGAAACCTGTCGAACCATCGCGGAAGGAGCCGAGGCAGAGCCCCTCCGCGATGGCAGCGTGTCACGGAGGTGGAGCCTCCGCGTTGGCTCCGTGACACGTTGGCCTTGTCCAGGCCCAAGTATATAAAGCCCCACTTTGGTTTATTTTGGAATTAAACCATAAAAACTCCAGAAAACAGAGAGGAAATAGTAGAGAAGGAAAAAGGAACGAAGAAGTAATATAATTTTCATCCGATTACGCTGCTAAACGTTGTCCAAACTCAAATTAACCTTAGATACCGAGGTATTTAGCGGCAGAGAGCATTCTTACGGATTTAGTTTCGTGAAATACGGCCGACGAATCATCGAGCTACCGAGATAAGGTAAGTGGAATTGGTCTAAACTAATGTCTATGTGTTCCTAGCTGTGAAGTGAGTATTTCTCCCTTCTGGACCTCTGAAAAATAGCGAGTTTTCGACCGTCTTTCGATAAGCCTAAGTTTAGGCTATAAACTATATCGAAAGTGACGTTGCTCTTTAAAATAAAGCTGTATTTAGTATTAATTGACATATTTATGAATGCAGTTGGGAGAAAATAGTTGAAGTACCGGTCGAGCCTCGTCTGACAGACGGATAGTTCTAGGATAAGGTATGTAAAGCTAGTTTCCTCGGCAAGTTAGTAATCTCGGGACAGTACAGTAATTTAAAGGCCAGTAGAATGTTCAGAAGTCATGTGTTATGTTTATTACGAATGTTGGTACGATATTAGAAGCATCATGTTGTATTTAGAGCAAAACTTGTTAGCACGATATAGATTCTAATATAAGTGTTAGGAACTGCACAGCATGCTCAGTATGTGATGTGACACAGAATGTTAGGATATCATTGTATTCAGTTAAAACCCAGTAAAGCAATGTAATATCTGTAAGACATCTCAGAAGTAGAATGATAAGTTAAATTGAAGTTAGAAAGCATGTTAGGAATAGTAAATCATGTTACTATAGAAACTCAGCATACAGCATAGTTTTCAGCAGAAAGACCATATCTTGTTCAGCATTAGACCCAGTATAGTCTGGCAGAAGACTATATTTATACGTATATACTATTACCAGCCTCAGCATGTATTAAGTACGTACATATTACTATCACTAGCTCAGCATATAGTATATACAAATACTTTACCACTATTAGTTTCAGTATGTGGGACATGTACATAGTATTACTAGTTGAGACCGTTGTATTGTTTGGGGTTGGACTACCTAGCATCCATGACCGCCCCAGGGTTGATAGCTGTACCGAATCATCCGCCAGAGGACAAGGATACGTCACTCTACGGAGTGGCATGCCGTCCCACAGGGGACGAAGATGGGATGCCAGTTTTCCCCATATTGTGCCTTGATCGGCCCTTACACACCCCTGTCGAGCGGATACGCCCGGGTGTTGATTCAGGAGTCCTTCGGACTCAGATGCAGTTATAGTCAGGGGCTCAGAGAGCCCAAGTGCTTACCCAGGGGACCGGCGGGATGCTTATAGCTATTTTAGGAGATGGGATGACCGGGGTAGGGGTATAGATTCTGTGCTGGTTGTACCTCCCGGCTTATAGGGGCCGGGTAAGGTTTGTGTGTGCTATGTGATGTTATGATATGTTATGCCATGTACAGTATATACGAGTAGATCGATAGTAGGACGATAAATCTCCAGGTATGACTCCTACTCCTTCCAGTATAATTAAAAGAAGGTATGATTTACATTATCAGACAGTTAATCCATTCCTTTCTACTTCAGTTTCATCAGTTGTATTGTTATTTTCAGATATTTCTTTCAGTTATTGCTTTACATACTCAGTACCAGCGGTACTGATGCCCGATGGGGCGCTACATTACTTGCCTGCAGGTACTCATAGACGAGCAGGCGATACCACGTGATTCTTGTTAGCGATCGAGCATTCAGCTCCTGTCATCCGGAGACTGAATCCCAGAGGTGTATTCCGTTTTCTTTTGTTGTACAGAACGGGTAGGTCAGGCCCCTATCCCGATCATTTTTATTGCTATTCCTAGAGGCTTGCAGTCTGTATGTATATTACCCTGTGGTCAGATGAACCGGTCGTGTGAGGTCGTGCAGTTGTATAGCTGTTAGTACTTTTGTTTCCTTTATGTTGGTCATGTGGGGCCATAGTTCGATAGTAGTGGTGACCTTGCCGATCACGTAGCTATCTAGTACTTCAGGGTTGAGTTATAGATAACTAGACAGCATGGTGGCCTTGTCAGCCTGCATAGGTTTCCTTATAGTTGCTTGTTTCTGGTTAACTGTTATTACAGGTACAGGAGGCTATAGGCCAATGGGCCGGGGGCTGTGTTTACAGCCGTTATATAGCCCTTTGTTTCCAGAAATGTGAGTTAGAGCCAGCCAGGCACCAGATGTGCCCAGGCTCAGCAGTCTAGTAGTTCAGGTCCTAGTAGGGCAACAAGGGCCAGTCATACCCCCAAGGCGGGGTGTGACATATATCTTCCAAATTGGTTCGGTTTAATGGATTCCCACCGACTAGAAGTCGTATAAATCACTTCTAATCAAGTCCTAATCGTCTACAAGTGATAAGTAAGTATTTCTATCTTCTAAATTTTCTAGAATTCATACGTTTTAGGCCGAATTGGACGGATTATGACTTTTGATCATTGTGCTTCATGGATGGTGTCGTTGGCTGCTCTGTTGAATTAAGAACATCCTTATTTCCTCTGCATAAGAGCTACAATTTGGAAGGATTACCGGTTCCCAATTGAAACAGGGTCGGGTGAGCAGAACTTGGCAATTGAGGTGTGTTAAGGCTCACCTCTTTGGCAAGTTATTCTCGTTGTATAGCTGATACGACTTGTACCTTTGTAGAGGTTTATAATTATATGTTGTGGTTAGCTGCTACGAGAAGAGTTGAGGTTATAGTATAGTATCCCTTGTCGGGAAAGATTATATTTAGTTTGGACTATTGCTAGAAGCGACACCGAGATTCCTTGTTCATTTACGTACCATTTAGAGAGAGACTAGTAATGTTTTGCTGTCGTATTGAGGCCATAAAGGCTTCTGGTTAGTTATTGAATATACTTCGTTGGACTAGGGCAGTATAGGGCGCAACTAAGCGATAAAATACACTGGATTGGAGCCTGTATACACAGTAAAGCTTGCTTACAGACCGTTGGTGTACCTTGATGCTTACATACCGTTGGTGTACCTTGACTCCTATAGGGCTAAAAACTTGATAGTATAGCCCGACCTTTGAGTTGATGGCACCAGGGTTGCCAGAGGAAATAGGTGGTAGCTCGCTAGGTGAATTTCCTGTTTCCAGTGACCTTATAGCTTCTTATGACCCTCAACATGTAATGGGTCATCCAAAAACAACTGCCACGCCCCAAGCTTACACTTTAGATGGAACACGGTACTCGGAGCCACAAGTAACCCCAAGTCAACCCCTGGTCCATCATACACTGGCATTCTAAGTAAACATATACAACGGAAGCTTACAGTAACTATAAAACATTTATGAAATAGAGCTGGATCATAAAGTTAAAAGAAACATCTGAGCAAAACTACAAGTTTGAAAAACCAAGTCTGTGTCTGAAAGCCACTACAACTGATGAGTTGCTGGGACAAGCCCCCAGCTAACTCTAAATCTAAATAGAAGAAAGCAAGACTGAATAAAATAACCTTCATCCTCGAAAGATGAGGACAGACCAAAAAGGACAGCTGGAGTCTTCTGAGTGATCGGCTAGCGAGACTAAGATTGAGACCCTGTAATTGTATCATAAAACGATACAACATAAAAGTATGCGTCAGTACTTTGAATGAACTGAGTAAGTGAGAGAAACCTTACATAAGAAATAAAAGTACTGAACTGGAAAGACATGCAATGACCAAGTGGAGATACTGAACTGAATAACTATAATAACTGAGATGGTCTAAAGGACCCTGTCTGATGGTCAAGGACATGCCCTAAATCTAAGATATTGAATTGAACTGATCTGAACTAACTAATTTGAGACTGAACTAAGCTAACTAGTGTGAGAGTCTATACCGATATATAACCATGTGATCTAGACATGTAGTCCGATGTATACACCCATCAGTAGGACTCAATATACCTTGCCAGGGTATAAAGGCATAAACTAGATGATCACAACAGTCTGGGACCATGAGGCCAATAAAACCATAACCTACGATGGCAACGCAGTTCTGGGAACCTAGGAGCACTGGAACCCTGGTACGTTTGGTGCTAAGTCTTACTCCACTACATAGTCCTAGACTGAATATTAAGTTGATAGCTCAAAATTGGGGCCAAATACTAGCCATGGTTGCATCTGAAAGAACCCTGAGAGTCTTACCGGATCAGATTCTGGAACTGGGTTCTAAGACTGGTCAGAGCTATTTATTTGGAAGTATCGTAATCGTCTAAAGAACAAACTGTAATCTGAAGCTGGGGTCCTAAGGCTTGTCAGAGCTTCTTGTCTAAAAGTGTCATGACCGCCCAGTGGACCACTAAAACTGAGTTCTGAATCTGATTCTGATAACTGGGAGGTATACTGACACCTCGAGAATTTCTGTAGTCAAATTGATCAGCTGACATTTCTGACTGACATTAAGTATTCTAACATTTTGACTGAAACTAGGTTAACATGCATCTGACTGAGAATTTAGCATATACAAATAATATGGGAATCCACAACACTGATAGAATCGGGAAACTTTCAAGGTTTAATCACTATAGTAAGATTCTAGTCTTTTCTACTCCCAAGGACTAGGGCTAAATTTACTGTACAGGGATAAGCATCAATACTGTCAAAAACTGGTGGAAAATATCTATAATTATTATAAAACAATATTCCAAATGAATTAAACGAAGAATGACTAAGAATTTCTTAACACTCGATAATCTGCAGGGCTAGAACTGATAAAGAAAATAGTGAGAATTTTGGGGACACAACGGAAGAACTATTTCCTTATTGAATTCGCACATACCTAAAGATGGAAAACCTAAGATAATTCCTTGAAAAATATTAGATGAATCAATCACCCTAACTTCTACTCTGAACCTGCCTGAAAGAACTCTACGCTGAACTGATGAAGAGATGAGAAAAGAATGAGAGAAACCGTCGGTTCTCCCCCCCCCTCTAAAACCCCTCCTTAAACCCAAAATGACGTAGTTTAGAGAATAAGTAGGTGGAAAATTACAAAAGTACCCTTGGAATTTAAATTTGAAATCTGGCCAACAGGGTCCCAACGGGTCACTCAACGAGTCGTTGGTTGAGACCACGACTCGTTGGGACCTCTCGTTGGTTCCATTGTCTGAGGTGAGAAGTCACTGACTCTAGCAACGTGGGTCACCATGATTCGTTGGATGAACCAATGGGTCATTGGTTCCTTCCCCGGCCACTGGGCAAGGAGAAAAGGGAGACCAAGCAACGGGTGATACAACGACTCGTTGGTTGAACCAACGGGTCATCGTATCTAGTGGTTAGGTTCACTGGATAGATTTTTTTTTCTGAAAATGCCTAAGTTTAAAAAACTGTACTAACAACGACTCATTGGGGGAAACAACGACTCGTTGGGGGAAACAACGAGTTTTTGTTAACTCTCGTCTTCATTTGAAGGGGGATTTTAGAGATCTCACACGACAATTCTCACAACTGTCATTGTTTCTGACAACGACTCGTTGGTTGAGTCGTGGGGTCCTGGGAAGGATTTCTGGACTGGGGGAAACCTCGACCAATGAGATGACTCATTGTTTCTCACAATGGGTCATTCCTTGTTTCGTTGGTTCCCAAGTGGCCAAGACCTGGTGACCATGATTGATACAACGAATCATTGGAGCTGACCACGACTCGTTGTCTCGATCATATTGAGAAATTTTTTCTGGTTTTTCTACTGCATTTTTCTAGAAATTTCTAAGTATGGTCTAGGAAAGTTTTGGAGTGCTATAATATCTCCCCCTTAAGATCATTCATCCTCGAATGAAGACTAAAACTGCAGTAACACTAGGAAAGAGCAGAGATTTCTGGACTGAGACTATGAGCTGGTTTCTAGAGGAGTAACTGACTCCGAACAGACTTTACTGTACTAATAGAGCTTATGTAACTGAAATGCACATAGAAAATCCAAATAGAGCTTATGAGTATGAAACTGAATAGAGTATAGGGGAGGAATTTAGTACTTGATGCCGAAACTGAATTGGAAGGAAACAAGTGTGATTATCTAGCCATCATATCTGCTTAGGCTTCCCACGTAGATCCTTCTACATGCTGATTCCTCCATAAGAATTTGACTGATGCTACCTCCTTGTTCCTCAGTTTACGAACCTGATGATCAAGGATCTTAACTGGGACCTCTTCATAAGAGAGATTATCTTTCACTCCTACACTGTCCAATGACATAACTGAAGTTGGATCACCGATGCACTTCTTCAATAGTGACACATGGAATATTGGTTTACAGATGCAAACTCTGAAGGTAATTCCAGCTCGTAAGCTACCTTGCCAATTCGCTTCAGAATTTTGTAGGGTCCCACATATCTAGGAATGAACTTTCCTTTCTTCCCAAATATCATCACCCCTTTCATGGGTGAAATTTTTAGATAAACTGAGTCATTCATTGCAAACTCTAGTTCTCTTCTCCTCATATCAGCATAAGATTTGAGGGTTTGAGTTGTTTTCAATCTTTCTCGGATGAGATGTCTTTCTGCATAGTTTCATGAATCGAGTCTAGCCCGATTAGAGTAGTTTCACCAACCTCAAACCACCCGATAGGAGATCTGCACCTCCTACCATACAATGCCTCAAACAGGGCCATCCGGATACTGGAGTGGTAACTGGTGTTGTATGTAAACTCGATGAGAGACAGGTGATCGTCCCAACTGCCCTTGAAATCAATCACACACGCCCTCAACATATCTTCTAGGGTCTAAATAGTCCACTCAGCTTGTCCATCTATCCGTGGGTGAAAAGTTGTGCTGAGCTTGACTTAGGTACCAAGTCCCTTCTGAAAGGACTTCCAAAAGTGAGAGGTGAACTGGGTACCTCTGTCTGAAATAATGGATAAGGTCACCCTATGAAGTCTGACCAACTCACGGATATAAAGCCTAGCATAGTCCTTAGCTGAATCTGTACTTTTAACTGGGAGGAAGTGTGCTGACTTAGTCATCCGGTCTACTATCACCCAGATTGAATTATGTTATTGACGAGTCCGAGGTAGACTCGTAATAAAGTCCACATTTACTTCTTTCCACTTCCACGTGGATATGCTGATATCTTGGGTCATACCTCCCGTCTCTACTATTCTACTTTCACCTGTTGGAAGTTTGGGCATTTACCTACAAATTCTGTGATGTCTCTTTTCATGTCGTTCCACCAGTAGATATCACGTAAATCACGGTACATCTTAGTAGCACCAGGGTGGATGGAATATCTCGAACTGTGTGCTTCATCCAGTAAGTGCTGTCTCAAATCATCGATGTTCGGTACACATAATCTGCACCTGGTAACGGAGCACACCATCTCCCCCTTTTGAGAAAGCTTCTATTTCTTTTTTGAGGACCGCTTCCTTTAGTTTGAGCAGAATGGGATCTTCATCTTGTCTTGACTTAACTTTAACAACTAGTGATGAATCCGACCTGCTCTGCATTACTACTCCACCCTCAACTGAATCCACCAACTGTACTACCGACCGAGCTAGTTTGTGGATATCCTTTACCAGTTCCTTCTTTCCCTCTTAAACATGAGCCACGCTACCCATAGATAACCTGCTTATGGCATCAACCACCACATTGGCTTTACCCTGGTGGTACAACATACTCATGTTATAGTCCTTCAGTATCTCCAACCACCTTCTCTGATGAAGATTTAGGTCTTTCTGACTGAACACATACTGAAGGCTCTTGTGATCTGTGAAACATCCACGTGAGCCCTGTACAGGTAGTGTCTCCATATTTTCAATGCAAACACCACCGCTGCCAACTCCAAATCATGAGTCAGATAATCCTTTTCATGAACTTTGAGTTGTTTGGAGGCGTAGGCTATCACCTTGCTCCGCAATATCAGAACGTAACCGATTCCAACTCTGGAAGCATCAGAATACACAACCAGCCCATCCGTTCCTTCTGGTAAGGTCAAAACCGGAGCAATAGTGAGTCGAGTATTCAACTCCTAGAAACTCTTCTCACACGCATCTGACCACTGAAATTTCACTTTCTTATGAGTTAGCCTAGTTAGAGGGGATGCTATAGAGGAAAAGCCTTCCACAAAGTGTCAGTAGTAAATGGCTAGACCCAAGAAACTCCTAATTTCGGCCGAGGAGATAGGTCTGGGCCAGTCTGCTACTATCTTTTGAGGATCAACCTAAATACCTTCACCCGAGACTACGTGACCCAGAAAAGTCACAGACTTTAACTAGAATTCACATTTACTGAACTTGGCGAACAACTGGCGGTCCCTGAGTGTCTGAAGCACTATCCTTAGGTGATTAGCGTGCTCTTTATCATTTCTGGAGTATACCAGAATGTCATCTATAAACACAATGACGAACATATCCAGATACTGCTTGAAGACTCTAGTCATCAGGTCCATAAAGGCTGTAGGGGCATTTGTTAGTCCCAAGGACATAACCACAAACTCGTATGACCATACCGAGTCTTGAAAGCTGTTTTCGGCATGTCACACTCTCTGACTCTTAGCTGATGATACCCCGACCAGAGATCTATTTTGGAAAAACAACTGGCTCCTTGAAGTTGGTCGAACAAGTCATTAATTCTGGGTAAGGGATACCTGTTCTTGATTGTGACCTTGTTCAATTAATGGTAATCAACGCATATTCTGAGGGTACCGTCTCTCTTTCGTACGAATAGTACTGGAGCACCCCAGTGATATATGTTGGGTCTGATAAAACCCTTATTAAGAAGGTCTTTTAGCTACTCCTTCAACTCCTTAAGCTCGGCTGGAGCCATTCTATAAGGAGGGATGGATATGGGCAGAGTACCTGGGAGAAGGTCTATACCGAAGTCAATTTTACGTCCAGGAGGAACTCCGGGGAGGTCTTCGGGGAACACATCAGAAAATTCGCTGACCACAAAAACTGACTGGATAGTTTGGGTCTCAGAGTTGGAATCTTGGACCCGAACTAGATGATAGATACATCCCTTAGAAATAAGCTTCTAGGCTTAAGGTAGGAAATAAACCGACCCTTAGGCACTAAACTACTGCGCCCCTCCACTCTATCACTTGCTCATTTGGAAGCTGAAATTTGACAAATCTAGTTCTACAATCAATTGAGGCATAACCGGAGTATAACCAATCCATGCCGAGAATAATGTCAAAATCGACTAGGTCTAATTCTACAAGGTCAGCTGGATTAACCTTATTGAAGACTGATACTGGGCAGTTTCTATACACCTGGCTAGCTCTAACTGACTCGCCAACTGGGCTGGAGACTAAAAATGGTTCTGAGAGGACCTCTGGACTGATATTAAACTGAACAACTATGTATGGAGTCACAAATGATAGTGTGGCCCCTGGATTTAGTAGGGCATATACATCTAGGTGGAAAAGAATGTAACATACCCATGACCACATCAGGTGAGCTCTCCTGATCCTGACAAGATGATAATGCATAAAAACGATTTTGGCGTTGACCGCCATCCGTACCTGAAGTATTGGCCTGCTGAGCTGGTCAGCCTGCTAGAGCTGCTAAGATAGTGGATTGTGACCTTCCCCGTCCTACTGAAGGACACTCCTTAAGTGAATGATCAAGTTGTCCACAACTAAAATAGCCCTCTCTACCCTGAAAACACTATCCTGGGTAGTTCTTGCCACACTTGGGGAAAGATGGATACCTGTTGCTGGCACTGTAGCTCTGGGACTGAGAGCTAGATGCTCCACCCCTCTGATCCTAGCGGGACCGAAAGGTAGGGGCGCTGGCTGAGCGGGAGTTGGAGCCCGCTATTACTGCTGCTGAGGGCGACTGCTACCGCCAGACCTCTGATGGCCATAATCTGATTGGTCAGTCCTTTCCCGCTTGTTCTTTCGCTCCATGTCCCTCAGTTTTTCTGCCTCAATTTGCTGGCATAGACAATAAGGCTGGAGAGTTCAATATCCTTAATTAGTGTCGTTGTCCTACACTCTTTAAGAACCAGTTCGACACCCCATTAACAAACTTCAGCATGCGAGCCCTTGGCTCAGCCACCATCTCTAGAGCGTATTTGGACAACCTAGTGAAGTCCAGAGCATATTCTTTTACTGTCCCATTTCCCCATCTCAAATTCATGAACTTCGCTACTTTTGCCTCCCTAAGCTCCGAGGGAAGAATTTATCCAGGAAGGCTATAGTGAACTCCTCCCATTCCACCGGTCCTACTTCTGCTGGCCTCCCCTCCTTCCATTGTTCATACAAGACCTGGACTACCCCTTTCAGCTGGTAGGCAGCCAAGTTGGCACTCTTCAAGGGACTGACACCCATAATTCAGGTGATCTTTTTAATCTCAGCCACGAACCCTTGTGGGTCCTCTCCAACCTTAGATCCGTGAAAATCCATAGGGTCCATCCGAGTGAAGTCTCACACTCGGGCAGCTGCTGCAAACCCATTATTATTGATCGGAACCACCTGCTTACTCATCTGGTTGGTAACAGTTTGTGCGAGCAGCTGAATGGCCGCTTTGAACTCTGCGGTAGACACTGAGTCGTCCTAAGGGGCTGCCAAGGCTGGTGGGACACGTCGGGGGGCGTTACTAGCCCTTTTTCCATTACCACGTCATGGAGGCATAATTCACTGAAATGAAATAGAGCACGAGTTAGGAGAACTATCCTAAAATTGAATTTCAACACACGATAAAGAGTATGAACAAAAGAGAGTTTTCCTAATAACATCTCGTAGCCTTCCCGTCATAAGTGTGGCGCGCTTCACACCCATTAAAAGGACTCTACTCAATGCGTCTTTCAGACATTCGAGGATACTCTAAACTGGGCTCTGATATCAAGTTTGTCATGCCTCGAGCTTACACCCTGGACGGAACATGATACTTTGAGCCACAAGTAACCCCAAGTCAACCTCTAGTTTATCATACACTGGCATTCTGAGTAAACATATAAAGCGGAAGCTTACAGTAACTATAAAACATTTATGAAATAGAGCTGGATCATAAAGTTAAAAAAACATCTGAGCAAAACTACAAGTCTGAAAAACCAAGTTTGTGTCTGAAAGCCACTACAACTGATGAGTTGCTGGGACAAGCCCCCAGCTAACTCTAAATCTAAATAGAAGAAAGCAAGACTGAATAAAATAACCTTCGTCCTCAAAAGATGAGGATTCACCAAAAAGGACAGCTGGAGTCTTCTGAGAGTGATCGGCCAGCGAGACTAGATTGAGACCCTGTAGTTGTATCATAAAACGATACAACATAAAAGTATGCGTCAGTACTTTGAATGAACTGAGTAAGTGAGAGAAACCATACATAAGAAATAAAAGTACTGAACTGAAAATACATGCAATGACCAACTGGAGATACTGAACTGAATAACTATAATAACTGAGATGGTCTAAAGGACCCTGTCTGATGGTCAAGGATAAGCCCTAAACCAAAGATACTCAATCGAACTGATCTGAACTGACTAATCTGAGACTGAACTAAGCTGACTAGTGGGAGAGTCTATATCCGATATATAACCAAGTGAGCTAGACATATAGTCCGATGTATACACCCAATCAGTAGGACCCAATATACCTTGCCAGGGTATAAAGTCATAAATTGGATGATCACAAAAGTCTGGGACCATGAGGCCAATAAAACTGTAACCTACGATGGCAACGTAGTTCTGGCAACCTGGGTGCACTGGAACCTCGGTCTGCTCAGTGCTAAGTCCTACTTCCACTGGATAGTCCTAGACTGAATACTAAGCTGATAGCTCGAAACTATGGCCTAAGACTAGCCAGGGTTGCATATCTGAAAGCACCCTGAGAGTCTTACCGGACCGGATTCTGGAACTGGATTTTAAGACTGGTCAGAGCTATTTATTTGGAAGTATCGTAATCGTCTAAAGAACAAACTGTAATCTAAAGTTGGGTTCTAAGGTTGCTAAGAGCTTCTTCTCTAAAAGTGTCATGACCACCCAATGGACCACTAAAACTGAGTTCTGAATCTGATTCTGATAACTGGGAGGTATTACTGACACCTCGAGGGTTTCTGTAGTCAAACTGATCAACTCACATTTCTGAATGACACTGAGTATTCTAACATTTTAACTAAAACTAGGCTAACATTCATCTAACTGAGAATTTAGCATATACAAATAATATGGGAATCCACAACACTGATAGAATCAGGAAAATTTCAAAGTTTATTCACTATAGCAAGATTCTAGTCTTTTCTACTCTCAAGGACTAGGGCTAAATTTGCTGTACAGGGATAAGTATCGATACTGTCACAAACTGGTGGAAAATATCTATAATTATTATAAAATAATATTCTAAATGAATTAAATGAAGCATGACTAAGAATTTCTTAACACTCGATAATCTGCAGGGCTAGAACTGATAAAGAAAATAGAGAGAATTTTGGGGACACAATGGAAGAACTATTCCCTTGTTGAATTCCCACATACCAGAAGATGGAAAACCCAAGATAATTCCTTGAAAAATCTAAGATGAATCAACCACCCTAACTTCTGCTCTAAACCTGCCTGAGAGAACTCTACGCTGAACTGATGAAGAGATGAGAAAAGAATGAGAGAAACCGTCAGTTTCCCCCCTCTAAAACCCCTTCTTAAACCCAAAATGACGTAGTTTAGGGACTAAGTAGGTGGAAACTTACAAAAGTACCCCTGAAATTTAAATCTGAAATCTGGCCGACAGGGTCCCAACGGGTCACTCAACGAGTCATTGGTTGAGACCGCGACTCATTGGGACCTCTCATTGGTTCCATTGCCTGGGGTGAGAAGTCACTAGCTCTAGAAATGAGGGTCACCACAACTCATTGGATGAACCAACGGGTCGTTGGTTCTTCCGTGGCTATTGGGCAAGGAGTTGGGAGACCAAGCAATGGGTGACACAATGACTCGTTGGTTGAACCAATGGGTCGTCGTGTCCAGTCGTTAGGTTCACTGGAGAGATTTTTTTTCTAAAAATGCCTAAGTTGAAACAACGGTACTGACAATGACTCGTTGGGAGAAACAACAAGTCGTTGTTTCCTGTCGTCTTCACTAGAAGGGGGATTTCAAAGATCGCACATAACAACTCCCACAACGGGTCATTGTTTCTGACAACAACTCGTTGGTTGAGTCATGGAGTACTGGGAAGGATTTCTGGACTGGGGGAAACTTCGACCAACAGGACGACTCATTGTTTCTCACAACGGTTCGTTCCTTGATTCGTTGCTTCCCAAGTGGCCAAGATCTGGTGACCACGACTAATATAATGAGTCATTGGAGCTGACCACGAATAGTTGTCTCGGTCATTCTGAGAAATTTTTTCTAATTTTTCTGTTGCATTTTTCTAGAAATGTCTAAGTATGGTCTAGAAAAGTTTTGCGGTGTTACAACAAAGCAACCCTAGCCATTAGCCATCTGATAGACCACCTGATATCCTATAGAATGATATTTTCAGCTGATAGATATAGGGACAACGCCTTTGCTTACTCATACAAATGCCTATGTACGTGTTTCCCAAAAAGGCTAAGTTCAGATATACCTGCGTACGAGGCTATAGCTTGCTCGCAGGAGTTATATGATATATGAGTGAGTCATACTGAAGTCTATTCACTTATGGACTTCCTTTATGCCACAATGGCATCATGGGCCCTTACAAGAGCCCAGACAACTCAGATACAGTTACAGAAGCTCAGATGGCTCAGATACAGTTACAAAAGCCCAGAAGGCTTAGTTATAGTCTTAGAGGTCAAGTATACCTTAGTTGCAGCACGCCTGCAGGGCTACAGGGATATAGATAGGAATGTGTAGATTGCTTGTACTTGCCGGGGCTTGTGGGGGACCAGATAGGTTATTCTGTATTGATTGTACCTTGCAGGCTTATGGGGGCCAGGTTAGGTTCTTGTTTGTATATTTACTTGTTAGCTATAGTTCATGTTGTGAGATTATTCAGGTTAAATTTTGGCCCTTATTACTGATTACTTTCAGTTCCTTATAAGATTTTGTTCAGTTATTGTTTACTGCCTTACATATTTGGTACATATTGTACTGAGGCCCACGCACGGGGCGCTGCATACTTGTCTGCAAGTTTAGACAGTTAGTTAGGTTCCAAGACCTCCTTAGTAGCTGTTCAGACTCAGTAGATTGGTTAGCTCCTTCCTCCGGAGTTAACATACATTAGAGGTTTGCTTGTCTTTTCTTATTTAGCTTTTGGGTAGGCAAGGGCCCTGTCCCGACTAATATTTTACTCTTTAGTGGCTTGCAGACTACAGTACTTCTTAGACATGCATTTTTGGCTGTGTGGGACCTAGTTACATTATCTATTAGCAGCCTTGTCGGCTTATATATGTGTATAGAGGTGCCTGCCTTCCTTTATGTATGATTTAGATAGCATAGTGGTCTTTGCTTGCATAAGATATCATATTATTGCAACTGTTAGGTTAGCTATTTTTGCGCAGGTTTATATTGCGACCTTGTCAGACTAAGACTATGTTTTAAGCCGAGATATAGCTGATTGTTTTCTTGATTATATGATGCTGCCTTGTATTAGAGGTGTATGTGTCCAGCCAGGTCGGTTCTGAGTCCAGCATGACATCAGGTACCAGTTATGTCTCCCAAGGTGGGGCATGACAGATACTTTAAGACTCTTGTACACTCACTATAAGAATGCTATCTCTAGGACACATAATGAAAATATTGAAGTTCAAGTTGGTCGGATGAGTCAAAGTAGCATAATGCAAGATTGTGGTGTGCAATCACAACGAAAAAAATTTCTTGAAACTGAAAATAATATTGATAATAAGTCTGATCTTGAAAAGTACTTCATTGATTATTTGGAGAAGAGCAAGAATTTTAACATCTTGGCTTGGTGGAAGGCTTCATCTGAGAGATATCTAATTGTCTCTAAAATTGCAAGAGATGTGCTTGTTATTCTTGTTTCTACAGTTGCATCAGAGTCGGCTTTTAGCACAAGTGGTAGAATTCTTGATTGTTATCGAAGTTCTTCATCGCCAAAGATAGTTGAAGCTCTTGTTTGTAATCAACAATGGTTAGAGACTGCTTCTAAAGAGTATAAACTTGAAGATCTTATGGAAGATATTCAAAATCTCTAGATAGTTGAAAAATGTAATTACTTTACACAGTTAATTACTTAATTATATGAATACTTTTATGTTTCTTATTTTTAATGCCTAATATGATTATTCTTTTCAGAATATCCAGGTAGTGCCTTGATAATCGATTGAGGCTTCTACATCATTGGCAATCCAAGCCACAAAAATGCATATATAGATTTGTACTGCACTCAAAATATTTCCTTTTCTATCCTTTTGGTTAAGCAATAGTTAGTGACTTGATTAAGTGCCTTTTTTTGCCATCTTTTTCTCATCTAATCTGGTAACAACAAAACTAATCAAAGTTGAGTTGAGTTGAAGCAAAGTTCATGTTTATGTTCTTGTAGACTTAATTCGTTTCTTTTATTTTTGGGTATGATAAATAACCGAATAACTGAACCAAATTGCGTAGAAACCGGAAACAAACAAATTGATAAATATATTTTTTAGTTGGTTTTGTTTGGTTTTAATAATTTTAAAACTGATTAATTTGGTTTGGGTTTAGTTTTGATCTATAACCGAACCAAATCGACCCGTGAACACCCATAATAGTAGGAGGAGAAACTCAGCTTGAGTAAACACGTAGAACCTACCTGGCCCCTATAAGTCTATAAAATACAAGAAAATACACAAATGGATCTACCTAGCCTCCATAAGCCAGGAAAGTCCAAAGCAAGTAAAACCAACAAGCAGCGCCTAGCCGACAGAGTTCACCTGCCATCACCTCTAGACCTCTCAATGGCCTCAACTAATATCAGTCAACGTCTAGCATCCACTACTATCTGATAATATATAACACAAGCAACAATCACAATATAATTCCAAAAAAATCAAAAGTAAACACTAGTCAATCAACATCATCAATCAAGCACTGTCAGACCCTCTTTCGGCTGCACACAGTTAGCAGAGCTCCATCAATTCGGGAGAACCAATCGCGACTTCAAGAAGGCTCAGAACAATCATATATGGCGCAATGGAGGCATGTACCTCCCTATAGGTCTTGCATGTCTCAGAACATCCAATAAGTCTAAAATTGATTCTTCCTGGGTCGATGCCCGAGCGGTTAATGGGGACGGACTGTAAATTCGTTGGTAATATGTCTACGTGGGAGGAAAACTCAACTTAATCATAAGTTAATTATTCTACCCTTTGGACTCAACCCCGAGGTCAAACCTACTCTTAGTGTTGGGTATCCACAAATTCCAAGGGCCTAAGCACACACAATATAATCATATAATCACAACATTCACAATCAACAACAATAATAATACATGCTCAAACATCCCACAAACGGCTCTCAAACCCCACCAACCGACTATCACAATGTAGTAATATTCTCATACGCCTAATCGTCTACTGACGAGCCACTAACTGAGCTAAGGATCACCATCCTAACCAGTCTATACCCAAGATTTACAAGCATCCCATAAGACACTCTACTCAACACTAACAACAAAGGATACAACCAAACCAACATAAGTGTCACCATGCCTTTAATGTGCCATCGACACGCAACACGATCAATGATATAAATATGACAAAAGATCGTCACCACTATCAACCTTAACCACTCTAAACTCCCATTCACTTGTCAATATCATCATCTATATTATTCACACAAACAACCCATAACTTTCCACAAGAACCACATGCTTCACACATTGTCTCTCGACACGAGCCTAATAATTTTGCATGAGTACGATTATCCGCACTCAAGCTCGAGACACCAAACAAAACAGTACCTCATACATACATTTATCACCATATAAATGTAGCACAAGAGTTCAATAATAACATAATACAAGCCTTCACAAAACAGCCAACACACACGTCAATGCTAAGGAATTCATGTCAACAAAGGGAGGGACAAGCCTAACATACCTTGTATTTTCGAAGAACCCGAGCTAAGTCAAACCTCCACCCTTATAAGCATCAATTTACTTCCTAAGACAAGTGCAAGTTACTTCCAAAACGCAGTCAACACAACTCAATAATGAAATAAGACAAATGAAGCTTATCCGACAAGATTCATACGAATTCAATAGTATAAACTTTGAGACAACAACCTAACGGTATTAACACATCTATAGACAACCTCAACAATCATGGAAAACAAAAGGAATAAGTCTTACCAATAGCTTCACCACGAAACAATACACCAAAAGCCTTTAAAAGACACCAAAATGCAAGTTACACGCGAACTGGCTTCCCGACATCAAAATTATGTTGAACCATGGCTTCTAGCCGCAAAATCATCAAGAACAAATAAGGAAAGCTTGGTATAGAGTTTAATACGAGATGCCTTCTGGAAATTTGGATAATGATCCAATCCACCGATCAAGGGACAAATAGTCCTCCACCATCTCATCCCGTTCGTGATGTGTCTGCTTGTACAGTCTCGCGAAAATATGAATATCTCTCTACTTCAAAGTCAGATTAGCGAACGTTTAATGATATCGAAACTAGACTCATAGACTTTTGATTTGATCGGTCCTAGGCCCCATAACTCCTTGTATATTGGGAGAAAAGTTTCAAGACATTTGACAAAATTTAAGAGAATTTCAAGAAAGAAGTTTGCGATAACTTTTGCCAAATTTGGTACTATAGCTTGATCGACTTCCAATCTTAAATAAGATCATAGAGTGACTCAAATACCTCATAAAAATTCCTTCTTATATTGTTAAGTACTCTTAGTCCTACTTAAAAAAATATAGATTTATAGCTCAAATTATCCGGGGTGTTACAATTTGGTTTCATGAGAATTTTTTCCTTTTAGCGTGTCTCATGATCACTCTACTTTTTCCTCTATTATGAGAACAGTAGACTCATTTGTTACTTATTTTAATAATTTGAACACTTTCACACATCACTGATACAAGTCACTTGGATATAAGAAGGAATACCAATCCTGTTACAGATGACTATATATCTATTAGGGAGGAGGTTCCACTCCAAGAGCCTTCCTTGTCCTCTCCGGACAAACCATATCCACCTTATCACAACACTAGATCCCATACAAACATTACTATTTATGCACCTCCTCACCATACCACTTTCATTCTAGATTGCCACAACATTGACCTAAACTTCCAGCCATCTGTTGAACCTAGCAGATCATTTAGACCTCACATTACCCCCACTTACCTTCAAGAATACAAATACACCCTGCTTAATTTGCAATCCAGTAAGACCCTGGTCTCTAATATCTGTTCTCCTCCTGTGCCAATTACCCCTTTTAGTCTGGTTAGTCAGCAGGCAATGCAATACATGTCACTTGACAGTGAGCCTTCCTCTTATGAAGAGGCAGCTTTAACTCCTGCTTGGCAAGCTGTAATGACACAGGAGTTTGAGGCTTTGTAATGCATATCACACTTTGGATTTAGTGGAGTTGCCTATTGGCGAAAGGGCTATAAGGTGCAGTGGGTTTATAAAATTAAACACAAGGTAGATGGGAGTATATAAAGATTTAAATCAAGACTTGTAGTTAAAGGTTTCACTCAACAACATGGTGTTGATTATAATGAAACATTTTCACCCTTACTCAATTTGGCTGTAAAGAAAGGGTGGTCACTCTGGATATGAATAATGCATTCCTACATGGAGACTTAAATGAGGAAGTCTACATGGAGGTACCCCAGGGTTACTTGTAGATCAAAAGGGACTAGTGTGCAAGCTAAAAAAATCCCTCTATGGCTTAAAGCAGGCCAGCAGGCAGTGGTATGACAAGCTAACATAATCTCTTTATTCCAAGGGGTTTACACACTTTACCAGTGATTATTCATTATTCTACAAGAAGAATGGCAAGTATATAGTTTTTGTTGTTATGTATATTGATGAAGTGATTCTCACGGGAACTGATTTGGAAGAAGTCCAACACTTGAAAATGTTTCTGCATCACAAGTTCAAAATTAAAGACCTGGGAAGACTTCATCACTTCCTGGGATTGGAAATTATCTACAAAAACAATGGCATATTGGTCCCACAAAGAAAGTTTACCTATGACTTAATCAAGGAGTTTGATTGTTTGAACTATTCCATGGTTTCATCTCCACTTGATCTCACTATGAAGCTACATGCTAAAGAAGGGAAGTTACTATCAGATCCCACTTCATACAGGAAGCTAGTAGAGAAGTTGAATTTCCTCTCCAACACTAGGCTGGATATCGCATACAATATGCAACATCTCAGCCAATTCATGCAAGCACCTAGGAAACCACACTACATAGTTGCACTACATGTATTGAGGTATCTCAGAACTAATCCAACACTGGGACTTTTCCTATCTAATAATACAGACTGCACCGTCTCATCTTATTGTGATTCAGACTGGGCTGCACCCGCCTCTTGGAGGTCTTTGAGTGGTTATATTGTGTTCCTTGGTGACGGTCCTATTAGTTGGAAGTCCAAGAAAAAGACTACCATTTTACTATCATCAGCGGAGGCAGAGTACAGATCAATCCAGAAGGTGGTGGAAGAATTAGTTTGGGTAGAACGACTTCTCACTGAGCTTACTATTGCACCCTCCAAACCTATTCCAATATTTTGTGATAGCCAAGCAATCATACACATTACAAGAAACTCAGTGTTTTATGAAAGGACAAAACACATCAAGGTAGATTGCCATTTTGTTAGAGATAAACTACAAGAAGAACTCATTGATCTACATCATGTTACAATAAATGATCAGCTGGTTGACATACTAACTAAAGCCCTTTCTGGGGTTAAGCACCATACTATACTTGCCAAGTTGTCTGTGCATTTCTTACCTCATCCTTGAGGTGGGGTGTTGAGATTATAAATCAGTAGCATACTTATACAAATTAGTTAGACAGTTAAGTCTGCCATTAGTCAGTTAGTTAGAGTCTATACAATTGGTTAATTAGTTAGGTAGTTATATATAGCTATAGCCAACTGGCATTTTATTCATGTTACACTTATACATACATTGATCATAATGCAGAAAATGAAATCAATTTTGATTTTACACATACAGTCTCAAAGTATTCCTCCCTTAATCTATCTACACTGCCATTGTTCTACCACCGGAGCATGAGCCTTACGCCATCAATAAAGATCGTACATCAATAATCTTTCCTTCTCTTAATTTTCAATATAGTTTAGCTCGTTTGATGCCTGGATCCATAGATAAGCAAGCAGCTTACTATGAAAATGATCTGGCCCATATGTCAAAAATAAATACCATGTCCCGAATAAAATTAAGAAAATAGGTGTAGAAGAAGCCAAACTTTAAGCAAATTAGATGTTGTTACATAAAAATAAAGGATGAGATGAACTATATGTACTGCTGTACTTGTTGTTGACAACTGTAGAACTTGTCATTTATTTTCTTGAAACTTTTGGCATGTTTTGTTCAGGTTTTAGGTTGATAGTCTAGTTGTTAATTCCGATTTGGATGGATCTTGTTTAAACTTTAATTTATGGATTTAATCTCTGATTATGTTATAGTTGGATGGTTGAAATTCTGGAAGTTTGGTTTCATATGCTCTGATGGTCTTCATGTAGTTCCATTCAAACTGACCTTTATCAAAGCTAAAACTATAGAGGAGACAATAAGAGGCGCCATAAATAGAAGTTCAGTGATGTCTTAGCTCAATGGTCATTTAAATTAAGATGAAGCATGAGAGTACTCAACTTGAACTTGAATTTGTATCTCATGTTGCAGTATTCACAGTTTTTTTCACCTGATCGTTAGTCTAATGGGAACAATAACGAGACTATATCTATAACTTTGGCCTTGATAACAGAATGGTGTCTTATTTAATCGAATTGTGAACATTTCAGCTTGGAGTCTTGGACCGGCAGACTACATTGTAGTGAGAGGCGGATTTAAGATTTTAACTTTATGGGTTCAAGATTTAAAATTTTAGAATAATCCTTAGGTACTATATAATAATAACCAAACCAAATATCGAATAATGATGTTCAAAAAATATTTTAAAAGTAATGAACCATCTTACATAACATATATTCAGTAGATATCACCATTACAATTGTACCCGACAACTGATCATATTTTGAAAACGATCAATGGTCCGCATCATTTGATACACTTTCAAATACTTCATCTTCTATATAGCAAACTAAACAGGCATTAAGAAATTCATCACCAATTCTTCTTCACAAGTCATTCTTGATGTACTTCATAGAAGAAAAAGTTTTCTACCGTTGCAGTAGCCATAGGCAATATCAAACTTAACTTCACCAATAAATAAACAAGTCCCCAAGTCTTGTGCGGATTTGTTTCAACTAATGTTTCTGAAAAATCTCCAAGTCCTTTCAAGTTAGAGAAATCATTGTCTTCTCTCACATAGAGAATATAATTGTCAAGCTCGTGATTGGGATCTTCAAGCTTAGAAACACTAAATTCATCACAATAAAGTATACCAAGTTTCATAATTCCGTCTTTATCATAATTTGCAAAAGAATTATCCGGACTCAAATTAGCCATACCCAGAAGTAAAACATTATTCACCGCATCAAAACTATTGTTAAGCTCCAAAAGTTGCAAATCAATGTCAACATTAAAAACTTCAACACGCAAATGATAACAATATGTGACACTTGCACTCTTGCGCTTTGACTTTCCAATGTGATAGTTCTTATCCAATTTAGGGATCACAATATCATGCTTCACACAGAATGAAGAAACCTCTTCTATTAAAGATTTCCATTTAAAATCTCTCATCAATTGCAATTATCTCTTGGTGAAACCAACAAGCTTCATAGCATTGACAATATCTTGATCTTTTCTTTGCAAAGCCATATTTAAATCATTTGTAATTGCCACTACTTTCAATATTAAATGCAATATATGCACAAACTCAAAATACCTTGTGTCATTCTTGAGATTTTTTGTCATTGATCTCTCAGGATAATTTGCACCCTCACTTGCAAGAACCTCAAGTACACGAACAATTGATGAGAATAATGCAATAAAGTTACGTATTGTTTTAAAATGAGATCCCCATCGAGTATCGCCTGGTGTTTGAAGCTCAAATTCTTAATTTAGCCCACTTCTTGTATGAACTTCACCAAACACTAATAATTCCTTTAATTTTTCTACTTGGTCTTCTCAAAGCATCTCCCTGTGCTTAAAAGAACCTCCAACAATATTCAAGATATCAAAAAGCTGATTTACATTATAATGTTTCTTTGCAACAGCTACAAGAGTCAATTCCAATTGATGAGCAAAAGCAATGTATGCAATACGCTGAAGGGGTATCCTTCAAGATTAGAGTATTAAGACCATTAATTTGTCCTTGCATGTTACTATCTCCATCATAACCTTGTCTCCGTATTTGATATGGACTCAAAGAATGCTCTAAAAGTAAAGAATAGATTGCATCTTTCAGTGACAATGAAGTTGTATCTTTGACATGAACAATACTAAGAATTCGTTCAATAAGTTTTCCTTTTTTGTTAATATACCGAAGAACAAAAGTCATTTCTTCCTTATGCGAAACATCCTTAGATTCATCAATCAATATGCCAAAATAATCTCCATTCAAATCTTCAACAATTTCTTTCACTGTTTCTTTAGCACAAGCATTCACAATCTCCTTTTGGATATTTGGAGCAATCATCATGTTATTTTGTGGAGCATTTTCTAGTACTACTTTTTTCACCTCATAACTCTTATTTCATATCATTTTAAGAGTTGTAGAAATCTGGCCCCAGAAAGGCATTCATTGATTCAAAAGAAATCTTGTCACATCAATCGAAGCATTCAACCAAACTCGAAACTCATTTTTAGCTTTCTTGGTTTGTTTGTCAAAAGAAGTTAGAGTTGATTGTTCTTGATTCTTTAACTTTCTTATCATCTTAAAACACCTATTGTGAAGACTATTCACATCACCAATATATTTATTAAATCTTTCTATAGTTTTATTCCAAGAACTAAAGCTACTTATGGTAAAAGAATCCCCAATTTTTTAATGTCCTCCATGTTCATTTTTAAACAAGTAGCAACATAAGCAAAAGGATGCATCATCTTTAACACTATACTCTACCCATCCAGAATATAAAATATCAAATCAGTCACGATTAAATTGACGTGTTAGTCCACGGAAATCTCTTTTTAGGAATATGTGCTTACGAGGTTGGCATGGTCCTTTTTGAATATAATATCTCCTTACTCGATCACGTTCATCAGGAGAATATTCTAAAATTTGCTTTCTTTCACTAGGATCAGATTTAGGAAGATCAAAATCCAACACTTTATCTTTGTCATGAATAATTGGACATGAAGAATTTGACAAAAGAGAGCTAGAACGAGAACTTGAAGGACTTTGAATAACCTCGTAAAATCTCTTCATTATAGCATCTCTCAGTAGAAGAGTCCTAAAACACACAGGACACAAATTACACTTCAAATTGTATATTTTAAATATCATTTAATTAAACTTATAATTCAACAATTTAAATACTACACATGAGTTTCAATAATTTTATCATATTCTTCTTCTATGAAAAAATATCTCTATAAAATTAATTTTTAATTAGGTAATAGCAACACACTGTTTACTGGATATTTCAATAATATTCTTCCTACATCAAAAAGTCCAACTAAACTGGCTTTAGGTGAACAAGATTTATAATCAATAAAAGTTTGAATAAATTATCCCAACAAAGAGTGTTGTCTCAAGAAAAATAAAATCCCAAAAAGAATGCCTAAAAGCTTACAGGATCACAGAATGCTTTTAGAATTTTGAGCAACTAAGATTTAAGTTTTGGAATGTTCTTCTAATCTTTCTTAAGCTTTTATTATTGAGAGAAGAAAATAGTTTCTTTCTTCTAATTGCAATGTTGCATATCAGAAATTAAAAAAAATTAAAAAAAAGATGGATAAATGAACAATATTGCATTAATAAAGAATGAAAATACATAGATCCATATGCGCATACCGCCGAAGAAGTTTGCTTGAAGTTTACTTGAAACCGAGCTGAACGAGAAGACCTTATTTTGATTTTTTTTTTTTTTGTTTGTTTACAAAGAATGTGTAAAATTCAAAAAGCACCGAAGAAGAGCTTTGATTTTTTAAAACCCTAACTTTTACAGTTTAGACTTTAGAGAATACAAAAAGTCTTAGAGAAGACAAAAAAGAAGATTCAGTACTTTTATAAGTGTATATTTAAAAAAGAGAAGAAAAGTCACATAAGTTAAAAGAAGTACCAAAAAGAAAAGAATAAAAATATTAAGTGGATCTTCTTGTTTTAATGATAGAAACTTGTGTTTTCCATAAAGGTCCCTTTATCAAAGAGGAATCTCAAGTACAAGCAAAACCAAATATGATATTTTAAAAATGCAATTTCAGGAACTCAACTCACGCCCTCTTGGTATATGGGGGGCCTTTACATTTAGTTGCCTTACCACTGAACCCAGTGGCCTTTTTTAGTTATGGGTTCAACGCTCAATATATATGTATATTTTGATCATTTTTCAAAATATATTTACGTTCTATGTCAAAAGTTATGGGTTCAGTTGAATTCGTCCTTACTATACCAGATCCGCCCTTGATTGTAGTGGCTAAAAACTATCACACTGTTTTCATTTCTGATATACCTATTATGAGAGTACGTATCCGTGACAAGGTACCATCTTCGACATTCCTTACTACATATGCTAAATAACATAAAACCAATTAAGCTTTGATTCACAGATTCTGCTGCTTGTATGTTGATACCCTATGCTACTTATGCTAGCATAAATGACTCCTAACTGTCACTAAGTAGTTCCAACTGTATCTTTTACTGGATATGTCAATTTCTTGCTTTCAGGGATCACATTGAAGGGAAATAAATGCTTTTGGCCTTGACATGTCTGAGCTTTTTCTTGTTTTTTCAGATTCAATCAATTTCTTTACTTTGGGGCATGGTTCCCGTGCTGTTTAAATAGTCTCAACCTTATCTAGATTGGATTCATCTCTTCCCACTTAGCCCTTTGTTAGCTCTTTTTCGTTTCATTGTTGAAAGATGCTTAAAAATTCATAATATTTTGGACCTATCAAATATTTGAAGTTGTATAGCTTTGGAATAACGGATAAAATTGTTGTCATGTGATTAGGAGGTCACTTGTTTAAACCGTGGAAACAACCTCTTGAAATGCAAGTTAAGACTGTGTATAATAGACCCTTGTGATCCGGCCCTTTTCCGAACTCCGTGCATAGCGGGAGCTATAGTGCGGTTTGGCTACTCAAGTAAATCTATCTTTATGATACACATACAACACTCCAAATTGATGTTAAAAAAACATTACAAAGCAGAGCAAAAGAACCAGAGGTTCAACTAGTAAACACCTTCTTGGTCCCCATCACATTACTTTGGCCTCTTAAGGTTCAAATAGTTAGTCAACTTTTGGGGGGACTAAGTAATAGAGATAGTCTAAGACTCGTGTTCAAGAGTTCTGATTCCTAACCTATGCTATAGCTTGGACGACCACCACCCCTAACAAACATCAAGGCAGGAACACGAAAAAAGAGGATTATGGTCAAGGGTTGGGTGAACATCATGTTTATTTTTATGATATTACAAGTATAGCATGGAAATGGGTGGTTATAGGGGGCATGAGTTTGCTAGTTGTGTGATATGTTGGTTCCCTGTATTTTCTTGAAATCTCACTGATTCTACTTCTCAGGCACCAAGGTTACCACCCTCACTGTTGAATTATACAGTCATCATTGTTGCCTATCTATTTCAAGGAACAGAAGAAGGAACACTTTTTGATTTGGAACGGTAAGTGTGTTATATTGTTTTACTCTCCTACATATTCTGGTCTACTGTAAGATGGGGTCCAAATTATTTATTTTGTATACCTTTGTTATGTGTGCTCTTGCATCACTAGATTGAATGGTCATTCTGTTGCAGTTAGAACTAATACATCCTATATAATGTTCAGCAAATTGAGAGAAATCTCTCTGAAAGTTTCAGTTTTTGGCATCACTTAATCGTTTAAGTGTTACCAAACCATTTCTTGCTCACAGTGTCCTGTGACCTTAATTGTTTTATATTAGAGAATCTAAACTAATAGAGAATGAATTACTGAATAAGCCAATCACAAGGCTACTCTCATGTTTTGCTGCCATTGATTTCTGTTGTTCTTTGAACTTGAATCCTCTGTGCTCTTTCCTTCAAAATGGTGACTACTGGAATGATCTTTGTAGCATAACTCTTCATCATTAGGAATGGAAATTTAAAGTCATTGTTATTCGTCTTGAAGGATTTTCTCGGAAGAATGCATGCTTCTTTTTAGTCTGTTTTTCTCTTTTATTTTTATGTACTAATACATATTCGTAAGTGTATTAATGCCATGTTTACTATTGTCGTTGTAATTCAATACCACATCACTCAAAGTAAACATAGCAGCAAGATGTTTACATCCAACACCGCCTTAGAAAAGCAAGTAAACAAAAAGCAAACACATCCAACAAATAATGAATTTTAAAGTAAACCATGCTGCTTCTTTTTTTCTTTTCTGTTTGCTTTTTCAACAGATCTAATCAAAAGAACATGGAGAACCCAACAGCTGAATGCAGTATAGCTTGGGATACTTCAATCATCAGAAAAGAGAGCAGGTGTGGTAATGATCAGTTCTGCTCCTCATTGTCTCCATTTTGCTCTGCTTCTGCAGCCATTAACTCATCAAACTTCTCGGTCTTGCCCAACACTATTTCAATCTGCACCAAGCCAAGACAACAAATAAAACAAAAAACCTTAGTTTGATCACGAGAGGATACCACAGATTAGACAAGGATGACCGTTCGGAAAATAAATTTTTTTAAAGATGGATTGCAGACCCCAATTAACACCACTAGCTCACATGAATTCAACATAGCTTTAAAGAGTATAACGTGGGAGAAGAACATGAAAGCTGTAAAAGCAGCATCTATATAGCCATAACGTAATATTGGCCAGATTCATTTTTCCATTTCTGCTGTTGGAAAATGATTTATTTTATTCTACGGCTTTTATAAACAGGAACAACAACAATGAGCATAACCACAAGATAATGCATTTCAAAGGGAATGTACCTTCAACAGGCATGGGGGTGTAAAACTAACTTCCAATCAAGTCTAAGATAACCAAATGCGACACATCTCGGTGAGGAAAGATGTAAACCATCACTAACCATACCATTCTATTCTACAGCCTTCACAAAGTTTTGCACAAATCCTGACTCAAACTGAGCAAATTGAGCACACACACGTCAACTACCTCTTGACCACTTGACTTAAGAAAGGTCTATGCTACTATTCTTCAAAACCACCAAAAATGAAGCAGACTACTGCATCAATTGACCAATTCATAATGCTTTTGGAATTTACCTTTGCTTTTGGTATTGGTCGAGCTCCTGCTTCGTCCCTCATGTCTACAGTGAGTGTCCTGATCTCTGCAGCAAGTGTACTGTCAGAGTTAGATGTCAAGAAAGATTATAAAATGGATGGGAGTGGAGTAGCAGAAGCCTCACTCTTCTCAACAGCAAATCCATTGTTCTTGAGAATTTCAGCAATGGTTACCACTGTTGAAATAGCTGTATGCATTGCCAAAGATTGTTAACTCTTCGAAGAATTGTACGGCAAGCCAATTCAATTATTAGTGAGTTCTCAATATAACGCAAAAGGATGAGTCCACATATAAAAACAAAAGGAACAATCAAACTGAACTGTTCTACCACTCTGTATTTCTTTTTACTTAATAAGGTTCACCAGCAAGCACAAGGAGCCACTTCAAGTTCATCTCAAGCATGATCTGCTTTTAAATAAAAGATCCAAGGGAAGCCACAGAATCCATCAGAAATCATCCCAGATACACTCAACTACTTTCTAAGGTTAAAAACCAGGTTGCCTTTTATGGCAGATGCTGGTTCAAAATTGTTTCCCTAGGATATATATCCCTACTGAAGTGTGTAGCACTGTATATTATACTCATCTTATACACAAAAAGGGTGACAATAGTAAACAAAGTATTCTTTAGATGGAAAATAGATCACAAAATGCCAATATTGGAATTCACCAATCACTAAAAAGAGGTCAACTGGTCTAGCTGCAGAAAGTGATAATGCCTCCATAACCCGAGTTGTAACAATGTGATCTTGATGTGAAAAGAGAGCAGAACATAATTAATGCAGAGGAAGACCCATATAAATCAGTTATAAGCAAAAGGGAAAACCACAACTTGTACTCAAAATTGAGGGTCTAGAAGATTTACCCATCCCAAGAGCAGAGAGTTCCACTTCATTGTACTGCTGCATGTACCTCTGCAAGCAACATATCAAATGTCTGAGTATAACTCAGGCTAACAGCAACAACGACGGTTCTGTCTTAAGACCAGTAAACTAATATCGATGGCCATATTGAAAACATTTGTCAAGGTTTTCTAGTGCACGTCATGAGTCTACTTGCATCAGGAAAAAGCCTCAAACAGTATATCATAAATCTTTGTCAACCCTATAACTGTCACTGCATGCGTGAAATTCTTTCCAATATAACTATGAAGTACCTTCTGATAAGTAATATACTTACAAAGTACTCCAATTGTAGGTCAGAATATCTAATCTAGATCCTATGTAGACTCAAATCACTTCCATTGCAATTGCTCTTGATTTTGAGAGGTCCCTGATCTGCTATAGTAGACAACTATAACTTGAACTTCATTCTTTCTTCTTCTTTTTTTAAAATCAGGTAAAGTGAAATTTCATTTAAAAAATGCATCCAGTAGTTGCAGAGATCAAGCTGTGGCAAAAGAAGATAAGCTCCTGAAACAATGATCCTTTTTTAGGCTGCCTAAAGAGCTTACGCAGTCAAACTGAGCAAAAATGTTTATTCATTTTATCCTCAATCCTCAAAATACAGAATTGCAATTTTTCTTCAATCATCAATTAATAATTGTAATACAAAATAGCAATTCTTCTTCAATCATCCAAATCATCAATCTAATTAATTTTATTCAATTAAACCCAAGAAATACACATCAGCCGACATAAGCAATCAAACACATTGAATTAACAAAGACTGTCTAATGTGCATTAATTGATTGCATTTTGCAGGTCTCCCACTATGAGCAATGTCACTTTTGACAGAATCTAATTAATTGCTTTCATTCCCTCTAAGGTAAAATATGTTTCAGATTTATAGATGGAAAGAAGAAAAGAAAGAATGAAAAAGAAGCAAATGACACGCCTGTTCGAGATCAGATGACTGAGGAAACAGTATGGAAAATCCAAGTCTTTCAGTTTAACTTCTCTCACATAGCTCGTTAACAAACAACTCAACAACCATAAACAGATCTCATTCCACATTGCAAACGGCCCTAGCAAGAGCATCACATCATCTTTCGACAAGTGTAAGTACTTTAACCACAGACCCCATAACCATTTAAATGGAAACAATTATTTCTGAAGCCAGATTTATGCCATCTAACTGTCTTCAAAAAACATCTCACAAAAGAATGCTCCGTAACCAATTTACAGACCAACAAGTATAATCATTTTAAAACATACGTTCTTCATCCAGTTACCCAAAACAAAGTGCCCCAAACTTCGCCTACAGATACACAGATTTCATCATAAAAACAAATATGTAAAGAAAATCCGTCCAGCTCACACCCACAAACATACACCTGGTAAAGAATTTTCACACTATTAGATTACTACATAATCAATTACAATGCATGGCTTTGTAACACGGAAAAACAAATAAACGAATTTAAATGTATATAATTTAAATAACTAGTAGCTAAAAATACAGTAATAGTGTAAAAACTCTTTTATCTTTTCAATGTATATAATTTAAATAAAAAAGGAAAAGGAAAAAAACCTTGGAGAGGTTAACATAAAAGAAGAGGGATTTCTTGGTGTTAGAAACTTGGATTCTGTTCTTCTTTTGGGTCTCGGAGATATTCATGTTGTTCACTCCCTCTGTGACTCCTTCCATTGTATTTTGCTGCTTTCTTCTTCTTCAACAAAACCCTAATTTCCAAGCCTCCTTTCCCTTTGAAGAGGTTCCGTACAAATTGGGAAAATTATACTAACAGTAACAGATAAACCCTCGGATCATTACCGGGTCCAACCCAGGTGGTTTTAAGGGCTAGGCGCCTTATACGACAACGTTTTATGGCTCTTTGATTCTTTTATCTTTCAAATGTACCCCCTCTCTTTTTGAAAATTATACTTTACGCCTCTACGCATGAGGAATTACTTATGATGAGAAGTAAATCCTTTGAAATCTAGTTGGTGTAAACTTTGAATTGGTCAGTTGACTAAGTTGTTGAGAAAAAAAAATGAGTAAGTTTAATATTAAATAGTTTGAGTGAAAAACATAATTTTTACAATTACTACATAAATAAAATTTTTATTAGAATTTGCACGACATAAAAACAAATATAATTTTGCAAGTGAAATTTAAAAAAGACAATATGTACGCCATCTTATTCGTTTACTAAAACTTGTACGTTAGTTATAAATTAACTATTTTTTCATGACATATTTAAATAACAAGAAGAAAGTATTTAATATATTTTTATTTGAAGACTAAAATTTAAAAGTGATTTTTACTTTTCAAAACTTTATTTCAAACTAAAATTAAATTAAATAATTAAAAATCAGATGCCCTTCACGTTGCGGATCAACTGTCAACTAACTAAGAAATGAGATCTTAAATATTACGGAAAGTGTCTATTAATTTGGACATGTGTACTCTACTTTAATACCGTGTTCTATAAAAGAATCAACATATGATGAAAGTAGCATATAAATATTTTCAATTTATTTGCACCTATTTAAGATTTTATATTATTAAATATAAAGATATTATTTTATTTATAAAATATAGTAAATATATTATAAACTTCAATCCATGAAAACATTATATGATTTTAAATCATTTGAATGTTTTTTGATGTTGTAAAGGTGAAAACGACGTCGGTGGAGAGACGATTTGTTTAATTATATGGTCAGCGTGAGAGAAAATTTTTGCTACTCGATGCTTTCTCCTCGATATCTATTATTTTTCCTACATGGAAAAAAGTTCTCTCCTTGTGTGCGTTAATAGTGATGAAGATGAAAGCCAATAGTGATAAAAATATCATGTATTTGATGTATCCTTTGTTTTATCCCCAAACTCTCTTTTTAAAATGGGTTGCATGTTTGTATATATGAAAATTATGCAGTTTTTAAATTATAAGGCTTAGAATGAAATTTGAAGCGTCTTTTTTGTTCAGAAATTTGAAGTGAGATTCAAAATTGTATTGAAGTGGTATGATAATATATGTTGAGTTTGTATGAGACTTGTATCTATATATAAAGAAATGAATAAAGTTATTCATTGAATCGCATAAATGAGGAGGATTGTTTTACCTGTAAGTAATTATTGTAGGTTATACTTTTATATTTTTTTAAGAGTGAAGGGTCAAAAATACACCTAAAGTATTCAGGTTTTTTGAGTTTCCTACATGAACTTCAGGTATTTACTTTTCTTACCTGAATTATCACCAAATATTTATCAAAACATGTCTCAACTATCAATTGTTCACTTTTCACACCTATAATATTATGTAGGAAAAATGAGCAATTGATAGCTTAGGTGTATTTCGATAAACATTTAGTAATAGTTAAGGTAGGAAACTCACACATCTGATAGTTCGGATATGAAACTCAAAAAACCGTGATACTTCAAGTGTGTTTTTTACCCTTCACTCTTTTTTTAATTATTATTTCATACACTACCTTTTCATCTTCTAAACTTTCTACCGGTTACAATAGTATTTATACACAATCCTCTAATGAAGATTTGTACCATTAAACAGACTCAATATGAAAAATATATGTCTTTGTGACATGATCATACGCTACACCTTTTAATAGGTACTATGAAGTTGTTGCATTCTTTCTTCTTCTTTTTAATAGTTTTCCAAATATTTTCTGATTTACCTTCTTGTTTTGTTGTTGTTGGCATTTTGGGTTTGTATGAAATTTGCATAAACTTGATAGAAGCAGCATCAAACCTACAGATTAAATTTACTCTAGACGCGCGTGGCTTATATTTATACCCATCATGGTAACTTATATTTTATGTAATTCTTGCACTTTTTTTGCATAAATATTGAAAAAAAGTTAGTTTTCATTTTATTTAGGCGATTTTGTCACGCTTTATTATACTTAATCATCATCATAGCGTGATTTGTAAACTAAGATAACCAAAACGTCAGACAATCATTTTGAATTATACTTATCGCAACTTTATATTTAATTATTTAATGTGGATATACACGTGCGAAATACGTGTCCAAAAAAAATTACTATATAAGTGAGAAGCCAAAAAGTAAAAGTTAAAATAATAAAATACCCTTCAAATATTGAGAGATTCTTATAGTATTTTGATACCAAATAGTAAATTTACTAATTAATAAATAAATCAAACTAATTAACTATTAAAAATTACTTCCATATTATATATATATTAAATGATAGCAATGGAAATGTGGCTAGTAGAATCCTATTAAATTTTGAATTTTTTGCTATAGTGAATGTATTCATGGGAAAGAATATGTTTTTACAATCTTTTCACCTCCTATCATTTTTGTAAGTTAAAAGAGTTGCATGTGTTTAGTGAAAATTTTGAGTCTTCTTTATCTGTGTATCTCTCATCAATACAATTTGCTCATTCATTAAGAATAAAGTTACCAGTTATCAAATTTAATTGATAATAAATTGTCTTATATGCTGATAAAATATTATCAAATAGCAAATAATTTCTCATTAATGAGTATTGACCAACTTACTCATAATGGAATGATAAATTTGCAATTATAATTTAGACATCAAAAGTTGAGTAACAATTTAGCTCTTGCAATCAAATACTATTTTAATAATATTTGTGTATGAAGAGATAAATATATTTTAAATTTTTTCTCATAATTTATTATTTATCTTTTTTTAAAAGTCCAAAAAGCATCTCGAAATAATTAATTAACTTTTACCCTTTCCCTTATAGTTGTACCCAAATTAAATAAGAAAGACATTAAGAAAGCTGAAATATGAAAAGATTTTGATTAAAACCCTTCATTTTAAGAATTACATTTTTAAAACTCTTATCTTTTCATTTTCTCATATTGAATGAAGGGAAAAGTTAGCCTTGAAAACTATAAAATTAGACATTTGACAAGATCAGATGAATCATAACAAACGATATAGTGTTAAATTATTGATTTCAAAGTCTTTCTTCTATTTGATTCCCTCTTCACAATTAATTCTATTTATATTTGTTGTCTCTCTCTCTCTCAGTTTTGATGGCATCAAAATCGCAAAACACAAGATAGAACTGCAATTATATGAGATAAGTTTCATGATTCTTTATATTGTTTTGTAATAATTTTTATTTCTTTGAAACAAAATTTTTCTTTGCATAATATCAATTTTTGAACTTTTATCATTATTGATTCTGTTGGAGATGCGATGAATACATTATTGACCGTGTCTTTAAATAAACAATGACATATAATTCTTTTCTTTTAATTATATAATCTCTCGATAATTGCTATTTCTATTTAGGACTAGCTTTCTTCCTTCTTTTCTTCATTATTGTTTTCTCCTTTATTTTTTAGTAGATCAGATGTTAGACATGTTTCAATTTAAAGCACGAGTAGATGGAGTTTATATTTCAATTATACAAGTTATTCATTAGTACGTTATATATTTATGTAATTCTGATCTTATTTTCTTTATTTTCTTGTTTATCTTATTTTAAATTACAAAATTATCTAATTATATCGTTAGTAATAAATATTTAGAATAATTATCTATGCAAACTAATTATATATAGATATAAGACGAGAGACATACATAAAGACTATTAACTTTCTCAATTATGTATAACATTTACATCTAAATACAACCAATATAAAATTTGAAGTATTATTCATAAATATTTATATTATCTATGACCAATAATTAAATAAGGACAGAAGGCTAGATGACATAAGATACTTTTATTTTCTTTAAAATGTGTGTTAAGTTCTATTCTTCAATTGATAGGATAGTTTCTATATTAACAAAAATGTATATGATTCTTTTATGTAGATTTATTTTTAATATGTATAAGTATATCTGTTATTAGAATTATATTTCATATAATTAGTTAGATTCTTTAGCCTGTCCAATATATTAAATACTGATGTGAAGTTTATCTAACCAACTGCAAATTTGAGGCCAAAAAAAAAAAAAAAAAACAGTGTATTTTGATCTTGCCAAGATAGATTTTGTGGTAGTTTGATAAAGTTGTTGGCTCTTTATGCCATTAAGTCTTAATTTATGTTATATTTTTAAGATGTAATTACATAGTTAGAAACAATTTGTTATTTTGTAATTAAAAATTATTTTAGATGATATATTTTAGATGTATTTGTGTTCGAGAAGTTTAATTTAAAATATAAAGTTGTTGTCTAATATAATATTGCATCGCATGAAATATATTGATCTTAACCGCTCATGTTATATTTGATATTATATATATATATATATATATATATATACACACACACCATTAAGTCTTAATTTATGTTATATTTTTAAGATGTAGTTACATGGATAGTTAGAAAAAATTTGTTATTTTGTAATTAAAAATTATCTAGATGATTCATTTTAGATGTATTTGTATTCGAGAAGTTTAATTTAAAATATGAAGTTGTTGTCTAATACGATATTGCATCGCATAAAATATATTGATCTTAACTGCTAATGCTATATTTGATATTATATATATATAATATTCAACTGTTTATTCATGTTAAATTTATAGATGAAAGAAATTAGATGTTTAATTAGACAAATGATATAATTATTATATAGTAGTGACCATAACAATTTTAAATTAAATAATATTCTCAAGTAAATACTTCTTCCACTCTTAAAAAATAAAAGATGTTCTTTCAATTTAATCCCGTATTAATTTTCAATAAAATTGTGCTTCGTAAGAACAATAAATATCGATAATATAGACTTACTATTCATCAATTTGAGTACACTTTTCCCTTTAAAATTCGTATAACACATAATATATTTATTTTAATTATTTTTAAAAATAATTATATATCTTAGTCTGAAATACACGTGCGACGCACGTTTTCAAAAACTAGTAGTGATTAATAATAATAATTGATAATGAGGCTCATAGTTATAATGAAGGATAATTATAATTAATGATAATAGCGGTGACTGACTGACTGTTTATAATATTAATGACTAACGTGGTAATTATGTTTGACAATGATAATTATAAAATAATAGATAATATTGATGACAGATTATGAATTAGTTAACTTATAATTTTTTTTATAAAATAATTAATAATAAATAAAATAAAACATTTACTATAAAAAATATTTTAAAAAATAAGCGTAATATCATAATTCAAAGGGAAAGAGAATATTATACGAAGCAAAACTCCGAGAAAAATCTTTGAAGTTATCTCCTTATTTTATTTTTCATGGTCTGAAGTTTGATTAATAGCTCATTGGTAGACTTTTCCACCTCGAAAAATATTTTTAAAATGTATAATTTTTTTGTCTCAATTTATATAATATAATTTTTATTTTATGAATTAAATAAAAATCTTTTTTATCGTAATTTATTTATATATCCTTTAAAATTTAAATTGTTAATTCTTGTGATTTATTGTACTTGTTATGTAATTTCTAAATATGCAAATTATGATTTAAAAAACCTCAAAAGTTACATTTTTGAATGCACGGTCAAAATAAATAAGTTTGGCTCTTGAAATTTGAATTATACCATCTAAATTGAAAAAAAAGAGTGTGTGTGTGCGCGCGTGTACACACACTCACATACATATATTATTTTTCCTCGTGTTGTTTGTTTAACAATTTATGTGATTTTGGGGTTGAGATCCCGTCCATTATCCTTTCGTTAAGTACTAGGGAATATGTTCGCACTTCGCTCGATGCATTTTTTGTTAAAACAAATACGATAAAATTAATGAGGCAATTAAATTGTGTGTGAGGAAGAGAATGAACTGGGTTCTTTTTTTAAAGTTTGAATCTTGAAATTTGGTGGGTTCTGGTGTGGGTCGAGTAGGGTGGGAGAAGAGAGACTGATAACGACAGGAACATATTCGCACCACTTTTTTAACAAGAGATATATTTGCTCTAAATCACATAGTCGCGAGATATATTTGCCCCTTTCCCATTTAAAAATATAAAAATAAATAATTTTTAATTCAGAAAAGAAAGTCCATTAGCAAGAACAGTATATTTGCCCCATTTGATAAACGACAGAGATATATTTGCACCACTTTTTTAACAGCGGATATATTTGCTCTAAATCACAAAGTTGAGGGACATATTTGCCCCTTTTCCCTTATAAATATTCATGAAAATGCACTTATAAAATTTTAATATTAGAATTAGAGGCTAGATGAATTATATCGTTTATTATTATATTATCTATATATATACACACACATACATATATAAAGATTTTTCACTTTTAGATACAATGTGTGCCTATGTTTTAATAATATTAGATTTCTAACATCAGATAGTATATAACTTTTATTTTCCAAAAATTTCATTACAGACAGTTAAAAATTTGAGAAGTTACTTCACCAAGTAACTACAAAAAATACCATATTCATCATTAGTACTGATTTAACACTAATTTAAGAAACAATTCTTCATCATTTCCTCTTCCTATGGATAACTAAAAAGGGAAAAATGTCCATGGATCAAACATGGGAGGAATACATCCAATACTATAATGCTAATGTAATGATCGAGCCAATCAATATATTATCATTTTAATTAGTTTTTTTCTATGTACTCTTTGTCTCTAATAAGCATATAAGAAAGTGATTAAAAGAAGAAAGAGGGTCCAAAAGGGAGAAGATTGTAAACAATTAACAGGGGACACATGCAATGAGATTGGTCCTGTTTATACTAGATAATTAAAAAAGGATCGTAATTAAAATTCTGAAACAGTATTATTTCTCTTTTCTTAATTTAAATTTTGAAACGATGTGAAATAAATCTTATTTGTAATAATCATGTCTTTCCCTTTTCTTGTGTATTTTCATACGATTAGAATTAACGATGTCTTTATTTTTGTTTATTAATTATGGAGCTGCAATTAATTTTTATTTTGCGAAACAATGTCTTTCTCTTTCCTCATTATTGTGGAGCTGCAATTAAAAATTAATTTATCTTTTGAATATATAGTAATAGAGTATACATTATATTTTATAATTAAAGTTACAAAGAAAATTAATAAATAATAATCCTGTTAGAGAGTGTCATTTTACCTCTTCAAACTCTAGCTTTATATAGATACATAGATATAAATTGAGTCCCTCTTTATTTTATTTTTTTTTAAATTATAATTTGTAGGGTAAATTCTAATAAATCTTGCAAAAACATTCGATCTTAAAGCACTATAATCAATAAGCATTTCAACCGTGAAACACCATAAGGCAACCTATATGCTCCTAATTTATTATTATGCACTATATCGATACAACAAATAAATAAAGTTCAATAAAATGAGCAATCAAATACTAAGAAAAATACAACATCTTCATGCATAATAAAATTTCTTCATGTATATCTGGGGGTGAAGCTAGGCTTTTGGTTACGTGTTTGATTGAATTCAGTAACTTTGATCCAAATCTTGTATTTATCTTAAGAAATCTGTTGAAATATATACACAATACTGATTTCCTATAATCCAATAATATAAAGAATTAAATTCCGAACTCATAAATTTTAAATCCTCACTCCGCTCCTATGTGCATCAGAAGACGACATACATAATTGCAAATGCGGAATGCCCATAAAATATCATAAGATAGAAATATTGTATTCAATTGTATGGAGCATACAATTGCAAATGCAAATGGAAAAAAGAAAAAAAGAATGAAGGAATTATATATGCACATAAAGTGTTTATGTCTTCAATTTCAATCAATTAATTTCTCTTCCATAAAAGACAAAACCTTAAGTTCTACTAGAAGCCTAGAACATAATCCTTGTTGTATGTTATTCTTCATATTCTAAAAAGCTTGAACAAAAACCTTAAATTCTGTTCTTGATAGGCCTGAACTTATTGGGCTCATCTTCGAGCAAGGTGAAACATGAATGGCAATGTAAGTAGACTTATAGATAGATTTTTTTTTTTGGGGGGGGGGGGAGGGAGGGAGGGGGGAGGGGGTGCAACTTAATCATCAACTTAATTTTTCCTTTGTGATTCATGTTGGTTGAGACACTCTTTGACATAATTTATATGTAGGTAAGAGTTAAGATCACCATTTTTCTTCATTAATCATAGAAAATGAAAAGACATGAGTTATAAAAAAACTGTACAATTTAGAAAATTAATTTTTTTCTATTTAATTGAGTAATTATATAAGCAGTTTTAGATTTGTTTTCAAAATAAAATTAACAAAAATAAAAAATAAATAGAAGAAAAATTCAGAAAAAGGAGATAAAAGATAGATGGACTTGTAGACCATAGAGAGGTGCCACGTCACCTTATCTATGTTTAGCTCTTTATATATATATATATATAAATATAATATTGATTTATCAAGTCTGTCTCCCTTTTTCATTTCTTTCATTTAATAGACAGGAAAAAGAAAGATGTCACAACTAAACTTTGAATCATGAAGTACTGTGGCAGTGGGAACTTATGTTACTATTACTGTATAGGGATCTGAAATAAATTGAAACTGACACTACATAAGCTCCAAATCCTTATTTGTTGCATACCTCTATTATCATCTTTAATTTCTTATTAATTGTTCTCTCTGATTCAATTTATTTGTATTATTGTTTTAATTTATTTAAAAAAATATAAAAAATACTTTTTTATATTATTATGTAATTCTAACTTTCTAAATAACATATTTAAGATCATAAGATTAAAGGACACATCACCCAATTCATCCTTAATTGCTCCCTTCATTGCAAACTATGAAAGAACGGTATTTTTATTAGTTTTGTTCGATAATTAAACAAATCGTAAGCAAATATACAAAGAACATTTTTTTAGTAAAAATTGGAGTATGACTAATTATTTCGCTCATCTTAATTTAGCATATCTCAATCCAAACTAATTTTTAAATATGCCCGAGTAATGACTAAATTGTATCATAGTTATTAGGGGAAGCTGCAAGGATTATTTCAAGGGATAGGTGTATGGGATAAAATTAAATGATAATAATTAAAAATAATTTAAATGAATAAAAATATTTAAAAAATAGAAGAAAAAAAAAATATGAATGGAGCTCTTAGAGACATGCCACATCAATATGTCTCTAAGCTTCCTTTATATATATATATATATATATATATATATATATATATATATATATATATATATATATATATATATATTAATTCTTTAATGAACCTTTTGATTATTGACAAATATAGCATATAATACAATGAGGAGATCAGGTGGTTTTTTTTTTTTTTTTTTTTTTTTAAATTATAATATTCAGCTCCATAAGATAAATAATTTTTTGTTAATGCCTCTCTACGTTCCAATAGCTCATGCCACCCTTTTGGCCAGTAATTTTACAAATACGTTTCAATATCAATAAAAAGAAGCAGATATTTGATTAAAAAAATAAATTTTAAAAAATCAATGCTTGCGATTTTATTTTCTTCGACTTGCGGGCACTGTAATTTTTTTTTTTATGTTCAAACCATCATTATTGAACAAACACAGAGAAAGAAATTTTTAAAAAATAATTACAAATCAACATAAATGCGAGGAAATGGATGCATTTGATTTCCTTGGCTATTTTACTTTCACTTGCAATTCTCTCTTCACAGTTGAGATCAAGAAATGAACATGAGAGAGGAAATCTAAAGTGTTTCTATCTGTCGTATAAATTTGATTTTTTTTTTATGTATTTGATAAGTGTCATATAAAGAATTTTTATTTTTAAAATGTTATCGAATATGGTGACAAAAAACTAATAACTTTATTAAGATGGAAATAAACAGGACCACCAATTTTTTTTTTTAATATTCTAGTACAAATAAAATAGATTTATATTTAATCTTTAAATACAAATTGCACACTTACAAATAAAATAGATTTATATTTAATCTTTAAAATACAAATTGCACACTTATTAGTAATTAAAAGGTCCATTGAATAATACTGGAGGAAAGAATAAGAAAAGGAATCTCAACTAGTGATTTGGTCACCCTTAATAATCGCTTGTAGCCACATATGAAAAATGGGCGTCCATAAAAACTTATCCACACTGGGTGTATACATCTAATATAGTTAAGTTAATCATAAAAGATAAACTAATATTTATTATGAGTCTTATTTTAAATACATAATAGTTAACTATGATTAAATATGAATAATTATAATTAAAAAATGACATATATCATTTCTTTATCAATTGAATATATATACCCAACGTGAGTAATTTTTTTTTCCACATTACTATGCTGTTTTTACAGTGTCATCTCTTGTCACGTTTGAATTCGATTTGTTAAAAATGTTCGGTAATTATACTTTTTTTAATAAGTCATATTCAATATTATATTACAGTATTAAACACGTTTTTTTTCTTTAATATTTGTTCCATGTCCTAAGCGTGTAGACAATGAGGTAGAAGAATCAATATACTAATAATGACCTACTTGTATATTAATTGTTCATTATTGATGATGATAATGATACGATATTCTATAAAGGCATGTTGCGCATGGGATGCATTTAAATAATTTGCAAATGTATTAGCTCGTATAGTTTGTTTGATATGATACAGTTAAATCTCTTTATAACAATATTATTTATTTGAATTTTTTTTTAAAAATATTATAAAGAAATCTTGTTATAGAGAATGTATAATATAATGTAATATGAAAAAGAATTTTCAAGAAAACTTGATCATTATAATAAAACATTACTATAGATGATGAATATTATATTGAGGCCAGAGAACGTATAATATAACGTAATATGAAAAAAAAATTTAAAAAAATTTGATCGTTATAATAAAATATTATTATAAAGGATAAATTTTATATTGAGGTCTAATCGTACTTCAATTGAAAGTTTAAATGAAGTATATTATATCAGACATCAAATCAATTATATTTGATCTACTCTTCAGACATGCTTCACCAAAGATTAAGCCTTAAAGGCAATAGTTCAGTTGGCACCTTTTAATAGTTTGACCAATTGTTTCTGCTAAAGAACAATTTCCGAATTGATAGTTTCTTAAATAAGAATGTGTGTTAAACTATGTATTACTCGAAATGAAAGTATAACTAAATCAAATTCATACCATACAGTAATATATTATTGGGCACTCATTAGATTAGTGGCGGAGGTAAAATTTTTACTTAGGGAGTCAAAATAGATTCTCACGTTGTGTCAAGAGGATTCAATATGCAATACATACATACACACACATATATATATATATATATATATATATATATATATATATATATATATATATATTAGATTTGACCTTATATGTACAATGTACTTGGAGGTTCAGGTGAATCCCCTTCACCTACCTTGACTCCGCTCCTGTATTAGATAATATATTATAGTGCATGCTTTAATATCCAAACCCCTAGATGCGCTTTAGCTTAGATTTTAATCTTTTATACCTAAATAAACATGTTTGGTTGAAATTAAGTTAGTATTAACGAGTGATAAAAGAATTATCTTTAAATAAAATTTCCTCCCATTTGGTAGAATTAAAAACGTGAACGGGATGAAATTTTCGAGCTTTCACATAGATATTAAAAAATTTAAAAACCGCTAAAAAAATTCAATAAAGTCATGAAATATGAAAGAGGAAAAGAAGAACGGAAAGGAAAATTGAACATGATGCAAATTGCAGTAGAATTTAGTTAACACGTCCTTAATTGTATCACTCATTGAACGATCAAACTTTAGATGTATTGACCATATATTTATATATGTTATGTAAACTTGGACTAATTTTTACTCCATCTGACTATCACGATAATAAGCATCAACAAATTCTCTGTGTCCATATATACAGGATATGTACATCTACAACTTAAAGGCGCTATCTAAACGACTACGACACCTTAATTTTATTGATAAATATTTTCGACCATCAAATATTTATATTAAATTAATTTAATTAAGAATGATGGGATGAAGTGAAAATTATATATTAATTAATCACGATTAAAGGATAGTTATATATGTTCAAACATAAGTTATACATTGAATTAACGTAAATATCTAATGTTAATAAAAAAAATTTGTGTACAGGTCTTTTACTAATTTTACGTGTACACACGATATATTACTACTCAGCCGCCTTGTAAACCTTGACGTGAACAACTTTTATTGTGTTGCACAAAATCCCCATCATTATAATAACAACAACTTATGTTTCGTCTATTTTTTTATTTTAATGGAAAATTATCATAATCTCTCTCGATTACCTACCTTATCATCTCATATATAAATTAATATTTCCAGTACATGGAAAATCAAACATCCTGAATCTCCTCTTCTGATATGTTTACAAATACAAAAGTCGTGTTTGGTTGACCATAATATTTTAGGTGTGCATTTCAATATTCAGAATCAGAAGAGGATAAAATTCATGGACACGGAGCCAAACAAGGCTCTATGAAATGTATGTGGTATTCAAGCTGTTGATCAGTGCCAGTGGTGGTCCAATTGTTGAAGAGGAAGACGATTGGGAAAAAGAAAGATAAATTGTACAAGAGCATTTTTAGGCTAAAAAATAGTAATCAGGTACCAGATTTTGAGTATCTGAGGCTTCATCCTTTTCATCAGCAAAATCCTCGCCGTAACGGTGAAATTCTGTCTTACCAAATTATAGGCCAATTTAGAAATTGAAATTAATGCGCGTTATAATATATGTATATATAATATCTTCAATGTTAACTTGAGGAAGTTGGTGTAACTTCACCTATATTTTCATTAATGCTGGATCTGCTCGCAGATGCTGATTTTGTGATTTGAATTTCAAAATTTTCAAAGCGGTTTTTGTGTTTTATGAAAATATGTTTTGAAGGAAATATAATAGTTTCAGGCGAGTAATTTGAGCAATGGCAGAGACGGTGATGAGGAAAGAGGCGGCGGAGGTTTCCGGAACTGAAGCACATCAGGCTCCTGTGGAGGCAAAAATGAATGAAGTGGAATTGGTGAAATGCGAGTGCTGCGGGTTGACGGAGGAGTGCACGGTGGCGTATATAGCGAGGGTTAGGGAGAGGAACGAAGGGCGGTGGATTTGTGGATTGTGTGCGGAGGCCGTGAAGGATGAAATCATGAGGTCATCGGAAAGGCGGATTGGGAGAGAGGAGGCTCTGAATCGGCACATGAATTTCTGCAAGAAGTTCAGAGCTCTAAAGCCGCCGCAGCATCCGACGGAGGAGTTGATATCGGCGGTGAAGCAGTTGATGTTAAGGAGCTTGGATTCGCCGAGATCAAGTCCGGTACAGAGAAGGCAAGGTCTGGTTCGATCTCACAACTGTTTTTCAGCAATTGATAGTTGAACGGATTTTAGTGATAAAAATGTCAAAAAGTAGAGGTGAAATGAATGCCTTTTGCATTAATTGGTAAGTTTGAAAGGGATATTATGAAGTTAATCAGTACTAGATGATTAATGGCATTAGACTAGAATAAATTTTGCTGTTTAAGATGGTACAATCAGTTTGAACTATTTTTCAATTTTGAAGGATATATTAGACATATTTTTTTTGTTCTTCTAGTGAAATATACTACTACTCTATTTGATCTTTTTTGGTTATGGTTGGATTAGTTGGATACTGGTTTTGGTTTCTGGTAGCTACATCTGATACCTTACTTTTGGTAATTGTTGATTTTCTTGGAATTATCCTTTTCAGATTTTCACGAGAAAAGGTAATGGAACTGTTTCTGACTATACATGAATTTTCTTTGTGGTTTTAAGATTGAAAATCATGAGAACAGAAACACGATATCGACTAATAAAATGAGCAAAAAATAAATATCCATTCATTTTTGTATCCAATTTAGGGAAAGTTTAACTTCAGCCATATAGTATTAAAGTTCAATCATTTTTGCCTGATTTAACACATTTTTTTATAAACTTCGTGCACATTTATATGATTGAAATTCAAGCAAAAATGACTATACTTTAGTCATAAAATGACTTAAGGTTGCATAATAGTTCAGCGTCCATTATAAGAAGACTATTATACCCTGGGGACTTGTCCACCAAACAAGTACTTAATTGAATAGGATCTTGTTCACGTGTTACTTATGATTAAGCTCAGTTGATTTAAGAGGAAATTGAGAATGACTCGAATACTTATGAAAAATGTCTCTCTCTGTCTGATAAAATGTGGTAATTCAAAGGAAAATAAGAAAGCAAAGCTGAGCGTCTTTTTCCTGCTTGTACTAAAGTTTCATTTAAGACTTCAAAGCAGTTAAATCAAAAAGCTCGCAGCCAATTAAAATTGATGATGTTACTCTGGTTCTGAAAATACTAACATTTGAATGACTTATTTAACAAAAGAATAATGTTTGCTTATATATATGTTCAATCAACTGTTCAAATACACAGTTGTAACAAAGTCATTTTTTCTTTATTTTATAATAAAAGAATCACTCAATTATTGGAAACTAAAAGGTCACTTTACTATTGCTATATCACACCAAATATGCTCTTAGCCGAAACATATATATGTCCGTTAACAATTTAATGACGTGACATACAATATTTGAAGGTAAAATATAAAAAGTTTTAAACCACCATAGGACTATCAAACATGAAAACCCCCAACCTCAAATGAAAAAAGAAAGTAGAGTAAGATACAAGAAGGAAAACAAGAAGGCTGCTCGGAAGAACTGTAGGAAGGTTAACAAGACAATTTCTCCTTTTTCTTTTCAGCCAGTCCAGGAAGAGCAGTGGCGAATTTAGGTACAAATTATGGGACATGTGAACCCGTGGTCTCTTCGTAAAATTAGATATTTTATGTATATATTTTTAAAAATTAGTATAGTATTAAAAGCGGGCACCCATGCTGCAAGAAGTTTAAATGGTGTACTTGGTTGAATGTTAAGTTATTACCTTGAGTATACTTGGGTTCAAATCTCACACTTAGTATTTTAGTTTTCTTTTTTTTTTTAAGTAGTGCATTCATATTCTATAAATTCTAGATTCGCCTCTGTCTGATAGAGTTCAGTTTACTAGACTGAAAATGATATATATATTTTATAGGTAGGAAAAATAAGCAAGTTATAATGGTGAATAATTGTCATAACTCTAATAACAGTTGGTAACAGTGAGAAATAAAGACTCAGTTATGATATTAAACTTTCCCGAGATAGAATCTAGATATTCTTTTCGCATTATTTTCAGAGAATGAATCTGGGCGTTTTCTTAGTCAACACCACAAATACTTCCCTTTTGAAATACCATTCTCACTATTTTTGTTTTTTTGACAGCCCCACCCTTTATAGTAAGTACCAGTGAAAGGAAAGAGCGCTCCTACCCTTTAACCAAACAGCATATATGCCCAAGTATAAACTTGTCTAAATGATGATAAAGTGTCTCTGACCATTTTTAACAAGTTGAGGTGTAATGAAAATTCTATAAAAAGTTCAAGAGAATCATATATTTGTCTACTAATCGTGAAATAGGCCGTTGTGTAGCTCCAATCGATGAATAACATTTTGCATAGGTTACTGTCAACAGCTGTCGCTTTGGCCGAGTGGTTAAGGCGTGTGCCTGCTAAGTACATGGGGTTTCCCCGCGAGAGTTCGAATCTCTCAGGCGACGCTCTATTTTTACCTTTTTTCCCTAGTAATATTAACAACTTTTTGCCTCTAAATTCAAATCAGTTTTTCTAAGGGACATGATTATTATTATTTTTAAAACTTAAAAACATTTCCAAAAGGCTTCCTTGACAATTGTGAAGTTGTTTACTTTACCTATCTCAATTTATGTGGCATACTTTAAATTTTAAGAGTCAAACTTTTTAATTTTAATCATGAATTCAGATTTTAAATCTTTAAATTTTCTGAAATAAAATTTACATATTCAAAAACTATATAAAAAGTACTACTCATAAGTCATAATAAATGACAATTCAAAATATTTAAAAGACATAAATAAATAACAGTCAAAAAAAGACTCATTTAAATTTTGAAATCTGAAAAATACCACATAAAATTAAGTCGGAGGGAGTGCAACATATAATTTGGTACATTCTTTTGCTCAAAGGGGGTTCCCTTTCTCATTCAAAAGGTAAGGGGATAGTGTGTAAATATTTACTCAAAAAACACACGTACATACAAAATAAAAATAAAAATCCAAATTCTACACCAAACGCCCACAACTAACTTAATATTATTTCCCTCCATTCCAATTTGTCAAATAGTTTTAGCCATTGACCAAACAAACAAACAAAAAAAAAAAAAAAAACACTTAAACAAACACCATTACTATTTAACATCCTAGTGAGTGGGTAGTATCTATTGTTCCCTTATTTCCTCTCTTTTACTTATCCAAAAGAACACACTTTCATTTCATAATCCTTTTTAGTGCTTAATTATTCATCAATACTTTTATTAAATAACTTTTGTTAGTCATGAACAACATTTCTGTAATAAAGGCATTTGGAACCTTTGTTCTTACATGGTTCATTATATTTCAAGGCCATATTGTGGTTGTACATGGAGATTTCAATTATCAAGATGCTCTTACCAAATCTATTATTTTTCTGGAGGCACAGAGGTCAGGAAAACTTCCTCCTAATCACAGGCCCTTATGGAGAGGAGATTCTGCCCTTCAAGATGGACAATCTGCTAATGTAGGTTCTCTCTTTTCCATTCCCATTAATTTTTATAGTTAAGATGTATATACGAGTTATTTCAACGATTTTCATATTTGTTGTTCCATAGGAAGAGGATCCCAGGAAATTTATTATCTGAAATTTCCTATTTTATCAACGGCCTCTTACCAGGCGATACTGAGTAGGAATATATGGACTCCCTCCCCCCCTTTTTTTATTTGTTTCTCTCGTTACTGTTGTTTTTGCTCCTATGCAAAGGCGAATCAGGGTCATGGTCTGTTTCCGATCCGAGCTATGTATACATACCTAAAAATAGAAAAGTTAAAATGATTAGGTATAACGTGATGCTGGTTCTGAACCCACTGACTTCAAAGCTTAAATCAATTTCCTACATACTTTGAATCCGAGGTGTGCTAATCTTGGAAGAGTCGATTGGGCATGACGTTTAAGAAGGAAAAAAAGATTTTTGAAATTTGTGGTCTAAAATTTGTATGAATATAAATCATCTCACTAAGGATAAAACAAAAACTATAAAATTAAATTTTTCTAAATATAAAAACCAGACATTATGTTGGGGATAGAACAAAAAGATAAGTTTGCTACATGAATTGAGATAGAGGGAGTAATAATTTCTATCAAATTAATTAGCTAAAGATGAGAAAAAAAAACATGTAAATTTTTGCACAGACATTTATTGTGCAATGCACTAAGAGTTTTTTGCTTGTATAGGTTGACCTTGTAGGAGGATACTATGATGCTGGAGACAATGTGAAATATGGGCTTCCAATGGCTTTCACAGTAACAACCTTAGCATGGGCTGCTGTCTCTTATCACTCACAGCTCCAAGCTGCTGGAGAATTGGAAAATGTTCACTCTGCCATCAAATGGGGCACGGATTATTTCTTGAAAGCCTGTTCCAAGCGCAATCGCCTCTACGTCCAGGTAATTAAATTAGTCTCTATCTTCTTTCGTAAGTGAATATCGAGGATAAAAAGGTAGTTGTTGGGCTTGTGGAGGCCTGATTAATTAGGCCCGTTAGAAACCCTAATAACCCTAATCTATTTCTATAAATAGATAGCTTGTACTTGTAATCCACATACCACAAGAGAGAGAGTAATAAAATTCCTCCTAGTTGCAGTTGTGGACTAGGTCGTGAGACCGAACCACGTAAATTCTTGTGTGTCGTTTGTGTTCCGTTTTTCTCTATTTTCTCGCAGTTAATTTGTGTGTGTGTGTTTATTGTTGTTATTCCGTTGTCCCAACAATTGGTATCAGAGCGAGGTTATACACACGAAAAAAAAAATTAGCGAGAGTCACCAAAAAAAAATTTTTCGGAGAAAGAAAAAAAGGGGCAGCAGATCTGCTACCGGAAGAAGAACAGTCGCCGTCGCTGCCGCCATCGCGAGCAGCAGATCGAGCAGGAGATCGAGTCGCCGGAGAAAACTTTTTTTTCACCGGCAGGTACTGTTTCGCCGGAATTTTTTTTTATTCAGGCAGAAAAGTTTTTCAATTGGTCTCTTGTTGTTGTTGGTCCGAGTTGCTTTGTTGGTGCGTATTGGTTTTGTCATTGAATTTCTGACGAAGTTACCAAGATCTGAGATCAGTTGTACCGGGTACTTCATCTAGTCGTTTGAGATGGCAGAAGATGGGAAGTATCGAGTTGAAAAGTTTGATGGTGCAGATTTCAGTTGGTGGAAAATGCAAATTGAGGATCTGCTGGTTCAGAAGAAGTTAGACATGGTATTGGGTGACAAGCCAGAAAAGATGTCTGATGCAGAGTGGGCAGGTTTGGATCGGAAAGCCATGACGGTTATCCGACTCTCGTTGACCAAGAATGTTGCGTTTAACATTCTGAAGGAGAAGACAACGAAAGGTGTCATGGAAGCGCTGTCTAACATGTACGAGAAGCCATCTGCAGCAAACAAGGTCTTTCTGATTAGAGAATTGGTGAACACAAAAATGAAGGAAGACAATTTAGTTACCGAGCACATAAATACAATGAATTCAATCTTAGCCAGACTTACGTCAGTGGGCATTAAGTTCGATGATGAAGTTCAAGCCTTACTACTGCTATCGTCATTACCTGACAGTTGGTCCGGAACGGTTACAGCAGTTACCAGTTCAGCGGGACCTGATGGATTCACTTTTGAGAAGATTCGTGATCTTATTCTAGGCGAGGATGTCAGAAGAAGGAGTTCTGGGGAATCATCGAGTGAATTGCTAAATTTCAGCAGAGGAAGGAGAAATAGCAGAGATAGTGGGAGCAGGAACAGAAGAAGGAGTCAGTCGAAGACTCAGGATCGCTCAGATGTAACGTGTTGGACGTGCAAGGAGGTGGGGCATTTCAGGAATCAATGCCCGAATAATAAACAAGTTAACATTGCAGGAGACTATGCTCATAATGATCTCTTGATATGTAGCGTGGAGAGCAGTGTGGATTCCTGGGTCATGGATTCTGGTGCTTCATTTCATGCTACCCACAGCAGTGAAGCATTACAAAATCTGAAAGAAGGGGATTTTGGAAAGGTAAGACTAGCAAACAATAAAGTTCTTGATGTAACGGGCATGGGTGACATGATTCTGAAAACTTCAGTCGGTTCGTGGACTTTAAAGGATGTCCGAGTGATTCCAAGCTTGAAGAAACGGTTGATTTCTGTTGGGCAGTTGGATGATGAGGGACACGATGTTAAGTTCGGAAACGGGCAGTGGAAGGTGATGAAGGGGAACTTGGTCATAGCTCGAGGAAAGAAACGGAGTTCGCTGTATATGGTCTATTTACCATCTGAGGGAGTGACTGTCCCAGATCAGAAGAGAAACAAAATCCGGTTCACAGAGTCTCGTGGGCATAAGAAGGTTCGTTTTGCAGGAGATAAACCCAGAGCCACAGGTCAGATTCAGGTTGAACGTGCTTGGAAAGGTTCAGGTAAACCAGTCAGGGGTTCTCGTGGCAGTGGGAGCATCGGCAGTCAGCCAGTTAAAACTTCAGCCAGAGTTACCAGACAGTGGGTTAAGAGAACCAGTGTTCCAACTGTCAAAGTCTCTCCGGATGATTACCTGCTAACTATGGAGAGTGTTGTTTGTTCTCAGAGTATCCCAGGATTCGGCAGTTCGTGCAAGTGGGAGTCGGTAGGGACAGAGGACGAGTCAGGGGCAGTTTTAGCCGTGACTGATGTTGGAGCTTGGGGAAGCTTCAACGGGCCTTCAGATTAACTGATGAAAAGGCCGCTGCAACCAGGAAGATGAGGAGGAGATTACTAGACGTACAAGTGCTCACAGTGGATGGCAGTTGAAGATTATCATGCCTCCAAGTGGGAGATTGTTGGGCTTGTGGAGGCCTGATTAATTAGGCCCGTTAGAAACCCTAATAACCCTAATCTATTTCTATAAATAGATAGCTTGTACTTGTAATCCACATACCACAAGAGAGAGAGTAATAAAATTCCTCCTAGTTGCAGTTGTGGACTAGGTCGTGAGACCGAACCACGTAAATTCTTGTGTGTCGTTTGTGTTCCGTTTTTCTCTATTTTCTCGCAGTTAATTTGTGTGTGTGTGTTTATTGTTGTTATTCCGTTGTCCCAACAGTAGTTTGATGCACGAATCATCCCGTATTCACAATGTAGCAACCTACCTTGACACAAGCTTATATGTCTAAATTTCTCCAGAAAATATCTAGCTATTGAATGTTCAGGATCTAAAATTGTGCATTATTTTTTAAGGTCGGGGATCCAGTGAAAGATCATGAATGTTGGACAAGGCCGGAGAACATGAAAACGCCAAGAACTGTACTAATGATAGACCAGAATAGTCCTGGAACAGAGATTGCTGCTGAGACTTCTGCAGCAATGGCTTCTGCTTCCATTGTATTTCGTGGAACTAATCGTACCTATTCCCGTCAACTTCTGAATAAAGCTAAACGGGTGCTAATCTAATCCTCATTGTCTGATCTTTATCTCATTTGGCGAACCCCTAAATTTATGCTCATATTGTTTTCTTGGTTTGTGACTCAGCTTTTTCAGTTTGCCAAAACCAATAAAGGAACCTATGATGGGGAATGCCCTTTCTATTGCTCCTTTTCTGGCTATCATGTAACATCCCTCTCCCTTAATTATGTTGATTAGTTACAAGCAAGTTATTTTTTGTGAACTTCTAAAATGTGCAAAATGTAGGATGAGTTGTTGTGGGCTGCAACATGGCTGTATAGAGCAACCAGGAGGCCAACATACTTGGAATTCATCCAAGAGGCTACTACTGCAACTGTAGCTGAATTTAGCTGGGACCTTAAATATGCTGGAGCTCAGATACTCCTCTCTAAGGTAATAATAAAAATCCTTTCATTGAATAGACACGAAGTGCCCAGTACAGTTTCAATTTGTGGTAAAAAAAGTGCTGATATTTCATCAACAAATTTCAGTTCTATTTTGAAGGGGAGAAAGATTTAGAGAACTTTAAGCAACAAGCTGACGGTTTTGTTTGCTCAAACCTTCCTGATAGCCCCTATCACCAGGTTCATATGTCTCCAGGTAAATCTTCGGTCTCTACATATAAACTTGATCCATGCCTTTAATCCATTCATCTGATTTGATGGTTTACGAGTTCAATTGCCAAATGTATAATTTATCAGGGGGTCTGATTCACCTCAGAGATGGAGCCAATTCTCAATATGTTACTGGCACGGCTTTTCTGTTAAGTGTTTATAGTGATTATCTAGCCGCACACAAGCAAATGGTCAGCTGTGGTAATAAACAGTTCAATTCTGCTGATCTCGTGGCCTTTGCCAAGCAACAGGTAGTGAATCTAGTCTTATTAGTAGCACTTTTCTGATGCTTCTCACAATTTTAATCTTAGCAATAGGGCAACCTTGGATAAAGATTTACAATTCTGTCATACTTGGAGCTATTTCTATCAAAATTTGATCATGCATTACTGTTGGTGTAGGAAAATTTCTTTAATTTTGTGTCTGTTTCAAAAAACATTTGATGCTCTTTTGTCAAAAAAAAAAAAAATGTAATTAATGAATTAGAACTGCATGATCTAGCAGGGGCAAACTATATGTATTTAAGGGGTTCATTGAATCCCTTTGTTGGAAAATATACTGTGTAAATGGGGTAGAAGTTTTTATTTTGTTTTTACATTTATATAAGTCTTTGAACCCGTGGTCCTAGGTTTGAATCTTCAGTGTTGTATTCTTGCATTTTCTTAAATCCCGTTGTTAGAATTTCTTACACTGCCTCTGTATTATTATTATTATTATTATCTAGAATAATAATAAGTAGGAGACAGTCTAACACATTACACCCATGGGCATACCTTTAATAAGTTATCATTGTGAAATGAAAGCACAAAGTTTCTTATGAATAATTAAAAAACGCAGATGGACTATCTACTAGGCAAAAACCCGAGGGGAAAATCATACATGGTTGGTTTTGGGAACAAACCTCCAACGCAAGCTCATCATAGAGGTGCCTCTGTCCCAACAATGTCTCCAGACAAATTGGTGGACTGCTCCATGAGTTTTGTTTACTGGTACAACACAGAAAAACCCAATGTTAATGAGCTAACAGGTGCCATTGTTGGTGGTCCTGATCGATATGATAACTTTGAAGATCGTCGTTCAAGTTCATCCATGACTGAGCCGACAACATATACAAATTCTTTGGCCGTTGGTGTCCTTGCAAAGCTCGCCAAGTACCATGCCCCGTCTTGATCACCTAAGTAGATTTTCATTATGATGAAGATTTATGAAGGTGTACAAGTTATATCTTGCAGATGAATTGGGATTCTATATAATATATAATGATGTTTTCTAGGTCCTATATAGTGACACGCTGGGTAGCTGGCTGCAAGGGATCGAGCAAATAAGCTCGAGTTTGTCTCTCTTTTCTACAGATTAATGTGTTTATCTTAGAATAGGATTGATCTTTTGATGGTCTAGATCTTGGTACTACTTTTTCAATATTGATTAGTACAAAGAATTAAAATCTGCACCCAAGAAGAGTACTTCCGATCTTGTGGTGGTTTTTCAGATGAATGTTGTGTATACCTGTATGCGGACAGTATTTTGAATAACAGTCATTACAAGATCCTAACTATGAGTTTGTTTCTAAGAACACATATCTCTCAACCTCCTTCAATGTAATAGAGTGTTGCACTTCCCTATGAACAATCTAACAACACATGCATGTCTATGGCAATCCCTCGAATGTTCAAAGAGACATTTCGACAAAATACAATAAAGGAATAAGGAACAAGCTTACAGAGATTTCATTCAACTTCATGAATCTGCAACAGAGTTTTCTGTTTGAAATTGAACTAGCACTTAGCATTAATGAATGAAATAGAATACAAAACTTCTACTGAGGCATGTATTACAAACTGATGTCACTCATCAATGGCCCGGATCACATAGAAAACTTTAGGATCAACAACAGAGTTTGCAGTTTGATTGGACTAGCAATTCACGTTAACTATTTAGACAGAATAGAGCTTTGCAATTGTTTTACTGTCGTGTTTCTTTGATCAACTATACAGATTTTTTTAGTTAAACTAAAGAGGCGCTGCACCTGAAATCATCACAGGCTGCATACATAGTTCATTTACATATATTACAAATCAATTTTCTATTATGGATCTATCTATTGTCAGTATTCCACAAGTTTCATTCTCTACTTCAATCGAATCACCAATTTGTTGCCGCGCTTGAATATCTAGGGCTGTAGTTTGTGTAGAATGGGCAGGCAACCATTTTGTTCATTCTTTGTCTTTGCAGTGTCGGCTAATTTGGATGAATTCAGGGGAAAAGGATGGTTCAAGAACATCATCATCATCTGCATCTTGTTGGCTTCCTGAATCTGATTCCCACAGCGGTGTCCCTGTTATCAGCTCATAGACAGTGCAGCCCAAATATAAACTTGGAGGGGGGGGGGGGGGGGGGGATGCTATACTCAGCGTTAAGCACCGATTCGGGCATATAACTTGCCGTTCCTCTGATCACTCCCTGTTTTTGGTTCATGCGCTGTTCCAAAGTCACCGAGAGTCCCGAAATCAGCTATCTTGGCAGTTTGATCGGTGCCCACAAGGAGAATATTGCCAGGCTTGATGTTGCAGTGAATGATTCCGCAGCTGTGAACGCGGCTGAGCCCTAAAAGAACATCCCTTGTGTGTTTCTTGACTTGAGACTCCAGCAGTGAATTGCAGTTTGTGAGGACGATCGGCAAGGCTTCCACCGGATGCATACTCGAGCATTAAGTTATAATGGATGATGCCATCTTCGAATGTGAGATTAGCTCCCAAACAGCGAATAATGTAAGGGAAGTGTTTGAACATGCGGAGGAATTGGGCTTCTTCTTTCAAGGACTGAGAAGCGGTGAAGATGGAAGATTTGACGGCAACGAGAGGCGGAAGAGTAAAGCCGTCAAATTGTGCGTTGGAGGTAGAAGCTAAGGAGACAACACCGAAACCACCTCGACCGACAACTCTGCCTCTCTTCCACAATAATTCTGCCATTGTAATCGTTTAAGTGACTGCTACTGCTGCGTACTATTTCATTAAACCTTTTTTTCCTTATATGCTGCGTTTAACTTTTCCTATTCCGAAAAGGATTAAGTTAAATCAATCTCGATTATGGGAAACTTCCTATAGCAACGGTCTATCTTGACTTATCTTGAATATTAGCAGTTCCTATCGGTGAAATGTTTTTCATCTCCACATTTTGCTTTTAAAAAATAAAAAAACATTCCAAGAACAATATATATCCATTCTATGAAAATATGTGTGTAAGGTGTAATAGAAAATTTAATCATGAGGAATAAAAAAAATGTAATTGCAAAAATTAAGTGCTACTCTTTTAGATGTAAATAAAATTTTGAAGTACTAGTCTTGTTATCAGGTTTGTTTTGAAATATATTTTTTTAGACGTAAATAAATTTTTAAAACACAAATAAATCTATCTAGAATTGTTTCTGTCTTGCATTGCGTGTTACAAACCTGCAATTTTACAAAATGTTCGCGAGGACAAAGAGATCATACAAAAGTTCTCTTCCAATTTTGCATTACAAAATTGACTATTTCTACAGTCAACATTTGATAGGTCCAATGTGCATGCATTTCTTTGTATGACTATCTTAAGCCTTAGAATAATGAAGAGAAAATATAAATAGGAAAGGTTTTCAGTAGCACATTATGTTCTTTGGTGGAAATTTCTCAAAAAAAAAAAAAAAATGTAGAGTGGCAAACTCAGAGTGTTGAGTGAAAGAGTAGTTTGGTCTTTATATAATGTGCCAACAGCTAGAGTTAGTTACAATAATTGTAATTAGTTAGGATAATTAAGAGTTAGTTAATTCTGTCTCAGCTATTGTATAAGTACAAAGTTATATACACTGTAAGAACAGATTATTGATTCATTATTTTCAATAAGAGAGCTCTCTGATCTCTCCCTCCAAATACTCTCTCTCTCTCTCTCTCTCGTCTTCTCTAAACTGTCTAAGCTCAAATACATAATTCTTAAGAATCAACAATGTCGTTTCCATTTTCAAGTACCCTCATTCATCTTCTATCTGAGTCTATCTTTTGGTTATATCATCCGTGTATGCTCCTCGTAATAACAGTTACTAACACAAATCAACAGTTAATCAATTACTTTAACACTTCACTTTAGTGGTCAGGCAGTGCCGATGTCTAAAGTAGCATTCGATCACAAGTTCATCTTTGCCTCCAAACCGCATGGGTGACCCCTCCAGCTTCGTGGTCAGGATTCATCATGTTGGAGAGTTGAGTACTGAGTTGTTTAATCGTTGAACGCTTGAATTCTCATTAGATTTTTGGTAAAAATATGATAATTTTAAAGCAAACAGTATTTCATTAGCTCATAGGACAAAACTCAATGTACAGAGTTAACATGACTGGAAGGCAGACAAATTCACGACAGGGTTTTAGTGAGAAAGAGTCTGGTCAAAGGTTATAGTTCCCACTAAACACCTTTCCCCAAATTCTTCGCTACATGTGAACTTGGGTAAATGCTGCATCTCCTTCGCCTCCATCTATAAGACTTAACAGGATCATCTCTTGGTGACATAGCAGGTTGAGGCATGCTATACTTCATGTTGACATGACTACATCTCTTCCTGTGAAAAATGCATAGGTTCAAATGGTCACTTGCAAAACAAAAGAACAGACATCGCTGGGAAGATATTATCCATAGGTTTATATCCGACTTCAAAATGAAAATTTTCAAAATATTTATTAAAAATTAACAGTTATATCTTCATTCTGGAAAAGGAAATAAGAAAAGATACTTTTCCGTCTGAAATGTTTGAAGACAAGTTAGCGATGATCCATTAATGCAATTCAGAATGTATAGACCACTTACAACTCCTTGACACCAAAGAGATACAAAACAACTTAAGACTACTTGGAGCCAAATTAATGTAAGGTGGCAAAAAATAATAACGCGGCCAATGAAATGTTCGAGAAGTTCTCCCTTTGTGCTTTTGCAATGAACTAATGCTGATATTCATTTTCGTAACTGAGAATCCCCTATTTATTTAAAATGAAATCACTTAAGCTCCAAATTGAGCCTTGAAAGTCAGTGTTGTGATGGCGTTTAGCACTAAGAAAGCACCGAAACGAGCTGGTCCTTGTTGTGCAATGGATGCGTAAGTGAGTTAGTTTAGGTGACCAACAGATACAAGGCTCCGGTTTAGGTATCTAATTAAGTGAAAATAGTTTGTCAAAGTTCAATGGGGTTGTATATGTATTTCACCTTTTATTTTTCATCTACTTTTTGGTCACTTGGCCGTTGTTTCATAGGAAAATATAATGTTATTACTGTGTTGCATGCTTGTGTTTCAACTACGGAAGGGAGGATAGTGTTTTATAAACATGGCACTTGTACAATCTATAGCTATAAGCACCCTATACGAGAAAAAATCTGAATTCGTAATGGTTGCAAACCTTTAATTATCTTGAAACATAATACATCACTATGTGTAAGTTTTGCCATGACACGTCCAAATATTCTGGAAAAAAAGTTAGTACAGAAATAAATTGTGTCCAATAGGATTGAACCTCTATGCCAAGGGGAAGTTCAAGCTTAAATCCGCGTAAATCAAGAACATCTAGTCCCCTTGGCAGCAAATGTTTCTTCCGGCAAGGTGTTTGAAAGTATCAACAGGTCTGTCTACTTGTAAAATCAACATTTTGATGTTACACGCGACGAGCGTCTTAATCCAATTATAACATAAGGTCTCCAATGACAGGATGGTAATCTTCCTAGCCAGAACTTTTATATAGAAACCTTCTGGCACTGGCGATTGGCTAGAGTTTGATCGACAATATTGACAAACACTGGTAAGTTGTCTGAAGGTATCAACAAACTGTCATCCCCTTGACGACAGAAGAATTCATCACCAAAATTTAAGTGGGAGAGGGAACTCCAAGCAGTATACAAAGTCTTGGAGAAAGTACTCACCTGTGCAGCATCTTTAGCCTTCCCTCCCTCTCTTTACCTCACTGTCCTCTCTGCAAGATGAATATGCCTTTCCAAATTCGCACTTACTTGGGTTATGAAATTGTACAGATCCAAGCATGGATATTTGAAGGATTAGATTCGGGTCACCACGTGGGTTAACTCGGATCCATATGAATAATAAATAAATAAATATATTTGTTATATATTAATTTATATTTAAAGAATGAAAAAACACAATGATTAGGACTCTTCCTAAACCAATGTATTGTGTTTTTTAAATAAGATTGGTGCCTCCGTGTTTTTTTAAATGTGAACAGACAAAAACAATATACAGAGAATCTTCTTTCTTCAATTCTTGAAAAGTTCCTTGAAAATTCTTGTGAATACTCCTTCTTCAAAAAGAGTTTGGAACAACTGTAACAAGGTTTGATTTTAGACTGTGACATATACAACGTAGTTCGTCTTTATATATAATTACACTGTCTGACTAGTGAAACAAAATTCAATGATTCTGCAAATTGTGTGTTTGATTCGATTCTTCATGGGCACGAGAGCATAGATTTTGTTTGTTTTCTCGTCTTTTTTTTGGTCTTAAAAATAGTGTCGGTAAATTTTTTTGTTTACTGGTGCTGCTATTTTTTTTATGAAGATTTGACATATTTAGAAAAGAAAATTTTAAAGAAACTTTCCTTCCTTTTTTTTTTTTTTGGGTTCCTTTATGGGAAAGGAGAGATGCATTAATCAGAGGAGTCATTAATGTTTTCTTGGTAAGAACAGAAGAAGAGAAGACGTTTTTTTTTATGTTTCTGGTAACCCATCTACAAGAAGAATGCAATATATAATTGATATATAGTATTCTCACTAAACTATTTTTGACTCTCTGTTCTTGAAACCTTTGTGGTTCAGAAAGTTAAAGTGGAGTAGTAAATCCATGTGAAATCACTATATCTTTATAATATTTATATCACTGGTAATTTCTTTTGGGACACAACGCCTTATTTTTTTGGTTTTTTAATTGGTCAAGATGTGTAGTTGACGTAACATTAAACTTTCTACATGAGATTTTGTAATGAGAAGTTTAATTTGTCCATAAATTCTCAAAACTAATCTATTGTTCTTGACAGTAAAATTTTAGTGTCAGCAATTTTTTTAATATATACATATCATGGTTAATCCTGATTATTTTCTGTATGTGTTACAGAAAATCATGGTGATAATAAGGACATCCAAACAAGTTTTCACAAAACAACAAAACAATAGGGTGAAAGTTATGATTGACAATATGGTCAATCTGCCTTTAGAATCCGATGTACAAGATGATGATATTCTATTTTTTGTGAATACGGTCTGCCTTGCCCAACGATTTTTAAAAGGAGTTGCTTGACATATCGTGGCATAAGATGGATCACCATATGTCGGTATCTTATAGGGCGTTAGTTCAAGATCTTGTGAATAAGTATATTGACTTGAAGATTCCAGAAGACAGTATGTCGTTCTCTTGGGTTGTCTATAAGAAATAATAATAGGTCAAAACTTGTAAAACCCATAGTTCAAAGAGAGAGATATCATTATTGCCTAAAGACTTGCGGCAAGATTTTATTAAATCTATTCCGGTTCACATGAAAAAGATAATATAAAAATGTGTATTTATTTTGTACAATGATTGATTATATGTGATATGACTTGTATGAACTCATAATTTAATTCTTTAGATTATTTTTTGTTATTTAACATTTCTATATTTGTTATAAAATTTAATTCTTTAGATTATTATTGTTATTCAACATTTCTATATTTGTTATAGAATTTAATTCTTTATATTATTGTTGTTACTTAATATTTCTATATTTGTTATAGAATTTATATTTTAAGTAATCTTGAATTTATGTGATTTAAGATAAGTGTTCCTTAAATGATTAATTATGTTAGATTTACAACATATTAGAATTCAAATGATGATTGGAAACTTAGTGAACTTTCGATTCTGAATATGATATGAAATAAGTATTGACATAATTAAATATTTTAAGAATTATTATGTATATGAATTTAGGCTACAATAATATACATAGTTGTCTCACGATAGTTTATACTTTTTCTTCTTTAAAATCAGTATGTCAACTGCTGCAAAAAACATCATCGCTGAGCTTAACAAGGGTGATAAGCTTAACAGTAATAATTATGAAATATGGAGCATGAAAATTCAGTATGTCCTGGAAGAGAAGGATGCTCTTGAGGTTCTTAATGTGTCTATGACACTTCCTGAAAGTGGCAATACACCCCAACATGCAAGAGATCTTGAGATTTATCAAGTTTGGAAAAAGAAAATTTCTCTTACTCGCATAACATTGCTGAGCTGCATGGATAATGATATCATGAGAGAGTTCCGACAGTATGAAGATGCTAAAGACACGTGGTCCACATTAAAAGAAAAGTTTGGTCATACTTCAGTTGCTAAGTTAAGGGCGGTTACTATTAAGTTTGATACTTATAAGAAATGTCCTGATCATATTGTGTGTAAGCATCTGCGCCATCTGACGAATATGGTGAATGAACTGAAAGATGTCGGCCATGTGTTGCCCGAAGAGCAACAAATCCAAGCTGTGATTTGATCTTACCCTAAAGCTAGAAAAATATGAAAATGCACCTGACCCATAACATTAGCATCAAAACTATGAAAGATGCTAAGCGTCATTTGAAACTTGAGGAAGAGCATCTCAGGATTGACAATGCTGCTACTAATGCGTATATGGCTAGTTTCGATCCAAAACATGGATATGATAAAAAATTACAAGCATGACAGATTTTCTCAGAAAAAGAAAAAGAAAAAACCTCAAAGAAACCTAAGATTAATCAACAAGGAGAGAAAGATGTTTCTGCTCCTAAGAAAAAGTTGAACATGGCTAAGCTCAAGTGCTACGACTGTGAGAAAAAGGGACGTTTTGCTCGTGATTGTCCCAAGAATAAAAAGGTATATGACCTTATTAATAATTTACATATGTGATGTAAATAATTCTTATTCTGCTTATTTGACTGAATCACTTCCCATGTGGATTGTAGACTTGGGAGCCACTGAACATATAACGACGGAAAGAGATGCTTTCGTAGATTTTCAACAAATTTCATGTGGAACCAAATGAGTTTATGTGGAAAATAACTCCAAAGAGGAGGTCAAAGGGATTGATACCTGCAAACTTGAAATGCGTGGTGGCCGAACTCTGTTTCTACATGATGTGTTATTTGCCCCGTCAATTCGTCGAAATCTAGTCTCCATCAGAATGTTGATTAAGTTAGGATTTAATTTTTGAACATGATTTAGATATGTAGCACTGGTTACCTTTTTTGGTAGGTTTTTTTGTATTGGATGTTGTTCAAAGTTCCAATAATAATAATGTTTGTTTTTCCTTATTTACATCTACTGCTAATTGTGAAAATGATGTAAATATATGGCATGCTGGGCTTGGCTATATTGGTCAGCAAAGAATAGATCTTAGCTAAAGAAGGTCTTGTTGGCTCGGTAGACAAATAGATTTGTCTATTTGCGAATATTATCTGACTGGAAAAACTGCAAGAAAATCATTTGAAAAAGGTACCAGAGCCGAAACTCCATTGTAGTTAATTCATTCCCACATCTGTGGTCCAATGAATGTAAGGGTAAGACATGGTGCTGTTTATTTCATCACATTTATTGATGACTTTACTCGATATGGTTATGTCTATTTGATTTCTCATAAATCTGAAACTTTTAGTTGCTTCATTAAGTTCATGAACTTAGTTGAAAATCAACTAGATAGAAAAATTAAAATTTTAAGAACTGATCGAGGGAGAGAATATTTGTCCGATGAGTTCAAAAAATTGTGTGATTAAAAGGGAATTCAAAGACAATTGACTATTCCCTACACTCCTAATAAAATGGTGTTGCGGAGCGAAGAAACAAAACTTTGTTAGAAATGGTTAGGTCGATGATGGTAGAAGCGAAATCACCTATTGGACTGATGCCTTGCTCACTACTGTATTCATACTTAATGGTGTCCCTTCTAAATCAGTTACATCTATGCCATATGAGTTATGGACTAAAAAAAAGCTTGATTTGAGCATTTTGAAGCCTTGGGGTTGTGTTGCTTTTATTCATAATTCTTTTTTTCGACATGAAAAATTAGGTCCAAGTGGAAGAAAATGTATCTTTATACGATACTCTGAACAATCCAAGGGTTATGTGTTCATAAGTGAACAAGACAGTGGCATAGTAACTGAAATTGAATCACGCGATGTTACATTCACAGAGAATGATTTTCCTAAACAGGGCGAGATAATTCAAGACTTGTCTCTTTATGAAACTACGGATCATACCACTTCTGCTACAAATATTCAAATGGATTTGAGTGGGAGTCAGTTTGATGGCAATGGATCCGTTCCCATTTTCGCAGATACACTATTTGAATCAAATCCTACGGATATTGTTAGTCCGAGTAGGAGTATCTTACCAATTGATAATTCAATTTATCAATCTCAACCTCGATGAACGAGTTGTCCACAAGTCGTCTTTTTGAGATCGAATGAGAAGCATTTATAGTTAATCCACATGATGAGGAAGAGCCATGAAATATAAATGAGTCTCTTACATGCCTGATAAGGAAAAATGGTTAAAAGCAATGGAGGAGGAGATGGAGTCAATGAAATCAAATCATATATGGGAATTGGTTGATCTACCTGTGGGCCTAAAGCTATTTGAAATAAGTGGGTTCTCAAAATTAAGCATAAGGCTAATGGTAGTATCGAGAGATTTAAAGTTCGCCTAGTAGCTAAGGGGTACACACAACAGGAAGGAATTGATTATGAAGAAACTTTTTCACCTGTTGTACGTTGTGCTTCAATAAGGTTAATTTTGTCAGTAGTGGCTAATTTGAATCTTGAATTACATCAAATGGATGTAAAAATAGTTTTTCTCAATGGAGAACTAGAAGAAGAAATCTACATGGAACAACTTTTAGGTTTCATGAAGAAAGCCAAAGAGTATAAAGAATGCCTACTTCATAGGTCGATTTATGGCCTTAAACAATCTTCTAGATGATCGTATTTACGTTTTCATAATGCGATCATATTATATGATTTTATTATGGTTCATGAAGACCATGATGTGTACATCAAAAGATCTAAAGATAAGTTTGTGATCTTATCACTGTATGTACACGACATACTTATAGCTGCAAGTGACATTGAGTATGTAAAAGAAATAAAGAGTGGTTATCATCTATATTTGAGATGAAAGAGATGGGTGAAGCGGTCATACATTCTTGGAGTTAAGATTAGAGATCGTTCGAAAAGATTGTCATCTCTTTCACAAGAACCCTACATTAAGTAAGTTCTTGAACGTTTTAACATGCAAGATTGCAAACCCATAAACACTCCTATTTCCAAAAATGAAGCTTTAAGTCGAAGGATGTGCCCACATACTCCACAAGAAAATGAACAAATGAGAAAGGTTCCTTATGCCAATGCAATTGAAAATCTAATGTATACTATGATGTGTACTAGACCTGATATCTGTTATGCTGTTGGGCTAGTTAGCTGATATCAGTCTGACCCAAGACAACAATACTAGAAAGTAGTTAAAAGGATATTGAGATATCTTAAAGGCACAATTGACTATTCCTTATGTTATCAAGGGAATGATCTACAACTCAAAGGCTACACTGATGTTGATTGGGGAGGAGATTTAGAAGAGAGAAGATCAACCTCTGGATATGTATTCTTGCTTAACAATAGCGCCATATCATGGAGTAGCAAGAAGAAGTCATTCATAGCCTTATCGACAATGGAAGCTGAATTCGTAACACTTTCATCAGCTATGCAAGAAGCCGTTTGGCTTAAACGTTTTATGGGACACTTTGGTGTGAATAATAACACTATTGAGTTAGTGACCATCAATTGTGATAGTCAAGCTACAATAGCCTATACAAAGGATCCCAAGTACCATGAAAAAATAAAACATATTGATATTAAGTATAATTTTGTTAGAGACATGATTGTACAAAAGGAAGTGAACGTGAAATGCATATCTACACATCAAATGATAGCAGATCCCTTAATGAAACCTATAATATGTGATGCTTATGAAAGACATGTGAAGTAATTGGGTTTGCGTAGATGCTAATTTATTTATGTTTTTTTGATTTTTCCCAATCATGTTCATGTAAATTTACATCATTGAAGTTAATGTTAGTTTGTGACTAATTATCCATACTTGTTGGTTCATACACCTATAATATTTGTATGAATAGTACAAAAATTCTTAGTATAAGAAGTATGCCAGACAAATAAAAGATTAGCCTATTCACATAGACAATCGCCTCTATTGTCTAAGAGACAGATAGAGATGAGACAATTATAAACTAATTATTGTCAAAATTGATGGTAAAAGATAGCTGGAAGTTTATAATAAGAATGTCGTTTATTTTGTGTTTAATCATGTGTGATTAAAATGAGTTAGTCTATTTTTAATGCTGGATGTGAGTTTTAAATGAATAAAATAATTGAGTAGATTTATAAACTCAAAGTTAGACATGAGTTGTCTGAACTATCATCTGCACAACATTTAATTTTAAAACGCATACGCTCCATGGGAAAGGAGTTGATACAGTGTACATGTTTCATACCATGTATGCATATGATGACCCATAAGGACGATACATGTTTAAATCTCTACTTGTTATCGTGTAAAACCCTGAAAATTATAAAAAAAAGTTTACATTGTATCCTCATGACTTTGATAAGTTTTTTGAGATTCAATTTGGTGTTTGATATCTTAGAATGTTTCCAAGAGATCATGTTTGATTTGGTTTGATGGGACACCTCTAGAAAAGCATATCATGTTGGGGTTAAGAGAATCATGATATCACGAAGATCGTTAAGTATTATCACATTAGTTGTGTTCATTGACCAGTCCTTTATGTTTGTTTTGAGACAATAACATAATGATGAACTCAAATTTAATAAAGAGATTGTGACTGATATAAATGTGATAAATGATCTAGGGTATTGCATATTATAATCTACCCTAAGTTTCATTAATTGAGATTCTATACATTCCTAACAGATGTATAGTAATAAAGCTCTGATAGATCACGGCCTTAGGACTTGTCTTAACTGTTTGCCTACAAATGAAACAAGTCGTCAGACGTGTTCCACTTGCATGAATAAAACAGTAAGTAAATAAGATAATGATTTAGCGTGGAAAACACCCGGCTCCAAAGGTGAAAAACCACGACCTGTACTCCACATGATTTTTCTCCAACTTCACTAACTTCAAGAGCCTCTTCAAAAGGTTGATTACAACTCTTGCAATCTAAGGAATTATAAACTCTAATTCCTAACGATTCTACTTCCAACAATAATGTCTTCCTAGTAACACTTACTTGAAGACCAACTCTTCTCAATTCAGTTTATGACTCACTAAATCAAGATACAATGATTACAACTCAATCATGAACTCCTAGTACAAGAATAGCTAACTCTAGCTTGACACTTTACTAGACAAGTTTGTCGACAATAATCTCACCGAAAGCAAATTGCTCTTTTCTCTCTTTGTGAGTGTGTGTTTATTCTGAGATATCATTCTCTATTATATACACACATCTCCAAAGACTTCATGTTTCTTCCAAACTCTTTATGGCAACATCTTTGCCTGCCTTTAGAGTTCATCCTCGTGTTGGACTCTTCATACAGCTTAACTTCTTGCAATGATTGTATCATAGTCAGACTCCAACTCTTCTGATATATCCACGTATAGATTTAGATGAGTTTGTTGATTGTTGCCTATCAACTCCATGATTTTCGGGACCTTGCTTCTGGATAATGACATCTTATTAAATAGACTGCTCAACACTTCATTGGACCAACTTTATTCACCTATTTCATCAACCTATTGTCAAGCATCAAAACTTCAAAGACCCAACAAATTTCCTCTTTTTGATGATGACAAATACGATCCCATTTGCACATAGATTTTACCTGCAAGGAAAACATCTCTCGAATGAAACAGGTTAGCCAAGTGGGTTATAAATATTGCATGGTCAATATGTTTTCATTTTATTCCCCCTTTTGGCATTATAGAAAAGCTGAGTCCATGAATCGTTGTTATCAAAATGTTAGACAAACTAATTGCCATTGGGGCAATCCCAAGATGAGCAAGATAACAATTTCAAAAGACAAGAGAAGGCAGTAACAAGGCAGTAAAAATTAAGCATCAAAAGCAATTCATTGAAGCAAAGGTAGGTCCTTAGCACATTAATACACTACCGAAAAATAAAAAACAACTAAGCCTTGATAGTAGGGTTAACAGGGAAACAACACAAAGAGGTTCTAGGAAGAAGGTGCAGAGGGAAGTAATTGAGACAGGCGTCTAATGATATCAACATTTGTGGACCTTTCAGATGCAAGAGTTGCCTCCAACTCGGTGATCTTAGCTTCCGGAGCAGCCTTTTCCTGAGCGTGAGCAACTTGGGCAGCCTTTAGCTCAGCAATTTTCTCTGCTAAGGCATTTTGCATTTTTTGAAAAGGAGTGTCAACTCTCCTCGTTGAAGTAGGTAAGTCAACATGTTTCACCTCACCGAGGACATCCTTCGTAGTTTGAAAGGTCCAAACTTGAACAGGGACTGAATAATCCTCAAAGACATAGGACAACCAGAATGCACAGGGAAGAGCATGTCCTTTATCATCTTTGGCAAGAACCCTTTGCATATGTTTCACCATAAGAATTGAAAAATCTATCTTGACCTCCGTATCAAGCAAATCCATCAAGGTTAGGTCAAGGTAGTTAGCCTCAGTCCTTCTTTCCTTCCTAGGATGAGCATCTTGTGAACAACATCAAAATAGAGATGATGGAGAGGGACCTTTCTCTCTTTTGAATGCGGCGATGCTGAACAAGACTGGGTTGGCCCGAAAGTTTTCTACATATGTCCTAGCAGAGGAAAATTGTCCATTTGGTGGCCATTCAAATTTGACATAGTGGTCCCAGCCACCACCGGGAATTCCCAAAATACAGGACAAATCCTCGCAACTAAATGGAGAGAAATACCCTTGACAATGGAAGAAAAGGGGGAACCATTAGCAACCCCATGAGCATAAAACTCAACTACCTCTGATTTACTAAACTTTCTCTGAAAAGCACCCTGAAGAAACAAGGATGTCCAACCTTGAACCTCCAATTTTTCAAGTAATACCTCCATTTCTGGACCACCAAAACTAGTCACTACCCTGCCCTTGAGAATAACTTGTTTTCGAAAATGGACCAAGTGGGATAGTTGGTTATCAGTAAGATCATACGTATCGAACCCAACAACCACATCCCCATCAGAGTTATATGAATCAGAGTTAAGAGATGGACTAGGTCGAGTAACCCGTTTTGAAGTTCTGGTTTTTGTAGGGGGAGAAGGAGCTGTTGAAGTAGGCATGGAGGATGGTTTAGAAGGCGGTTTGGGAGAGGGTTTCGAGGTAGGTTTAGAAAATGGTACTGAAGAAGTTTTGAAAGTAGGTTTTGTGATAGGTTTGGGGGAGGGTTTAGAAGTGGATTTGGAAGGAGATTTGGAGTAGGGTTTAGGAGTGGATGTGGAAGGAGATTTTGGGGTGATTGGGGTTGGTGAGGAAGAAGTGGTAGTAAGCACAACAGGGGTTTGTTTTGCAGAAGAGGGAGTTTTGGAAGGTGATTTTGATGACCCAAATATGGTGGGTTTTGGCATGGTCTTCTTGACCACAGTAGATTTTTGAACAGTTTTAGGCAAGACATACTTGGAAGAGGAGAATTGCTTTTCACTAGAAGAGGAGGTAGAGGACTTCTTCTTCTTCTTTCTCTTTTGAAGAGCTTGAGAAAGATGCTCATATTCTTGTCATTTACCGGTACGAGTGAGAGGGATGCGAATGGAACTGGTAGGTGGAGGTGTTTCATGGTCACATTCATCTTCAGGTTCATCATCAGGGATAAGCACGGGTGTATTGAATTTTTTTCTTAACCTAGTGTGAACCGTTTGGGGAATCAAATCTGCAATAGGGGTGCCAAAATTAGGTGCTGACTAAAGAGGAGCAATATCACAATTTTTTTGGATAGACCCAGTTGTGAATGGAGGAAAGGTTGTGGAAGGTGAGAATTGGTCTTTAAAAGCATTTCATGCCACGAAATCTAACATCTTGAATGAAATATAGGAGGGAATGCTTTCACATTAGTGAAGCACCAGTTCTTGAGAAGAAGACACTTTTTCAGAGTTTGTGGTGGAAAAACTGCTCGAGGAATACCCATTTGGTCCTTGTGATAGTTCCATACCTATCTAACTTATTACGGAATACCCATTTGGTGCTAATTACAGTACTTCCTTCAGGTGGTGGAAATGCCAAACTTTTCTTCTTTCAAACTGATTCAGTTCCTCCTGCATAGCCAAAATTCAGTCTTCATCAAGGAGGGCCTCTTTTACCTTTTTAGTTCCATTTTAGACAGGAACGCATTGAAGGCACATAGATTCTTTAATCCTGATATGGTAGTAATTCCAGAGGTAAGATATGTGAGAACATTTTCGATTGGATGGGAATCCCGATACTTGTAGCTCTTCAGCTGCAGTCCTTGTGAGGTTCCTACATTTGAATTGACTTACTGCAATGATGATGACTCAGATTCATTACTTATTGTTCCCCTTGTCTGTAAGCCACCATCTTGTTCCACAGATGAAATAGGTACAACAATCTGTTCCTGAGTATGTTCATCATTTTCGCTTTCATCCTGCATGTTAGTCTGAAGCATAACACAAGATTCATCAAAAATAACATGCACACTTTCCTCAACACAGTTTGTTCTTTTATTCAGCACTCTATAAGCTTTACTATGTTGACAATAACCTAAGAAGATTCCCTTATCTCTCCGGTCATCAAATTTTTCCAAATTATCTTTCCCATTATTATGAATAAAGTATTTACACTCAAAAATTCTAAGATGAGCAATGTTTGGTCTCCTGCCCTTTAGTAATTCATAGGGAATCTCTTCTAACAGATGTCTATTCATGCATTTATTCAAAATATAGAAAGCAGTGCTTATGGCTTCAGCCCACAGATTATTTGCAAGATTACTTGCAATCATCATAGTTTTAGCCATGTCCTCTAAAGTCCTATTTTTCCTTTTAACTACTCCATTTTGCTATGGTGTTCTTGGAGCAGAGAAGTTATGATCTATTCCATTTAATGAACAAAACTCTAAGAATTTAACATTTTCAAATTCTGTTCCATGATCAGATCTTATGAAAATTAAGGAAGAACCTAATTTCTTTTCCATTCTTTTTGCAAAGACATAGAAAGCATCAAAAGCATCATCTTTAGAGGCTAAAAACAGAGTCCAAGTATACTTGGGTAATCATCAATGAGAACAAATATGTATCTTTTTACACCTCTACTTCTTACTCTCATAGGTCCACACAAATCCATAGGAAACAAATCCAGGCATTTGGTTGTACTTACTTGATTTTTTGATGTGAATGATGACTTCACCTACTTCTCCCTTACACAAGCACTACAGACTTTGTCATTTTTGAACTTAGTCTTAGGTAACCCTATGACCATGTCCTTTGAAGCAAGTTTGTTTATCTGTTTCAAACTAGCATGCCCCAATCTTTTGTGCCAGAAAAGGAGATCATAGTCCATTGCACTAAGGCAAGTCAGATTTGTATCAGACATTCTCATGATGTCTGCCTTGTATACATTTTTGTGTCTGCTTGCACTCAGCACAATTTCTTTTGTATCCAGCCTTTTGACCTTGCATTCTGCAGAGGTAAAGGTTACCTTATTGCCTTTGTCACACAACTGAGATATACTCAGTAAATTATGTTTTAGTCCATAAACACGATACACATCTTCCAAGGACCTTCTTTATGAGCTTCTAATCTTGCTAATCCCTGTGATAGTACCCTTTTTTCCATCACCAAAGGATACATTCCCCCCCCCCTTTTAGTGGAGTGAGTGAAAGGAATTTTTTTTATCTCCTGTCATGTGTCTTGAACAAATACTATTCATGTACCAATGCTTTCTTACTTTCACTATTACCTGCAAAAATAACTTAGGGGTTAGTTTTAGGAACCCAGAAAAGCTTGGGTCCTTTTTTATAATAAAAGGGATGAATCAAGTTTCTTCTTGCCCTGTGTGGCAACAGGTTAAGTGACCTGATTCTACTAGCATTCTTATATTTAATTCCTTTAGCTAATAAGGTACTCCTATTTCTGCTTCTTACTGCTACTGGACATTCAGTGGTAGGGTGACCATGTTGACCACACAGGTAACATAAATCTTCAGTGACACTTGATTCTTTAAAAAAACCTATTCCGGCTCTTTCATTTTGAACCTTTCCACTTAGATTATTTATAATCCTAGGGGACTTATTCCACCTATTTGTTTTCTCAAGATCAACTTTTAGCCTGGAGACTTACAGACTCAACTTCTTTACCTTTTCCTTTTCACAAAAGTAATCAATTTTACAGTGCTTTAGTTCAGCCTCAACCTTCTTCGATTTTTCACTGGCTTCATCTTTTTGACTTGAAGATTTTTGCAAGTTCCCATTTACTGACTCAAGTTCAACTATGTTATCTTCAGTGCACAATTTTATTTCTCAGTGACGTTTTTACCCCTTTTTAGATCAATGAATTCAAATTTTAGACTAGAAAGAGCATTAAACAATTGATCTCTTTCAGAGGTGATTTTCTGAAGATTTTTCATTGCAACATTCATCATTAATATCAGTTTCTTTTTAGACACAATATGAATATTTTCATTTAGGTTAGAGATACATACGTGAGAGTTCTTCTCATCTTCTTCACAATCAGAATCTCCTACTGCCATGAAGGCAGTTTCATCAACTTCAGCATCTGACTCATCAAATTTAGATCCCCAAGCAGCCATCATTGCTTAGTTTTCCTTCTTTTTTGTCTTTTCCTTCATTTTCTTTTCAGCTTTCTCTTTTTCAGCTCTTTCTTTTCTCCGCTCCATTTCCCAGAGTGGACAATCCTTGATCATGTGATCAGTTTTGTTGCACTTGTAGCATCCAACTGAAGACTTTTCATTGGAGCTTCTTTTGTTACTTGATCCCTTTTTGTCATATCCCTTCTCCTTTTTGAGAAATTTTTTGAACTTCTTAGTAAGGAAGGCAATATGCTCATCATCATCATCAGATTCATCAGTGTCACATGCCTTGAGAGCCAGTGATTTTTCTTTGACTGACTTTTCTTTCTTTGAATCATCCATATTCATCTTGTATGTCTTCAAATTTTCTATTAATTCATCTAGCGTCATGGTAGAAATATCTTTGGATTCTCGAATAGCAGTGACTTTTACATCCCATTTGCCTTAGGAAGCACCCTTAGAACTTTATCAACTTATTCTTCAGTGGTGAGCACCTTTCCTAGTGAGTATAATTCATTTACCGGCGAGGTTAGTCTAGTTATGATTTCTTGCAGAGACTCACCTTCTTTTATCTTGAATGTTTCATATTCAGTAAACAAATGGCTACTCTAAACTTTTTGACCTGACTTGTTCCTTCATGAGCATTGATCAAGGATCACATATTTGTTTTGAGGTTGAGCAATTCGAAATACGGTTGTACTCATCCGGACCCAACCCACTCACAAGGATATTCTTAGCTTTGACATTTTTCTTGAGGGCCAACAAGTCATCCGCTGTAAATTCGGACCTCACTTTTAGAACTTCGACTCCATCCATCATCTTCTTTGGAATAACAGGTCCGATGATAATTCTATCCCATAGTTCATAATCCTCAGCCTAGATGAAGTTCTCCATACGAGCCTTCCACTTAATGAAGTGCGAGTCGTTGAAAAGAGGTGGTCGGGTGTTTGACTATCCTTCACAATGTCCAATGGGTGGTGCAGAATTCATCATGATCTATCTTAGGTGTTAGCCTTTTAAGATAAATCTGCTCTGATACAACTTGATAGATTGCACGACCTAAGAACTTGTCGTAACTGTTTGCCTACGAATGAAACAAGTCGTCAGATGTGTTCTACTTGCGTGAATAAAACAGTAAGTAAATAAGACAATGATTTAGCGTGGAAAACATCCGGCTCCAAAGGTGAAAAAACATGACCTGTACTCCACAGGATGTTTCTCCAACTTCACTAACTTCAAGAGCCTCTTCAAAAGGTTGATTACAACTCTTGCAATCTAAGAAATTATTAACTCTAATTCCTAACGGTTCTACTTCCAACAACAATGTCTTCCTAGTAACACTTACCTGAAGACCAACTTTTCTCAATTCAGTTTATGACTCACTGAATCAAGAATACAATGATTACAACTCAATCACAAACTCCTAGTACAAGAATAGCTAACTCTAGCTTGACACTTTACTAGACAAGTTTGTCGACAATAATCTCACCGAAAGCAAACTGCTCTTTTCTCTCTTTGTGAGTGTGTGTTTCTTCTGAGATATCATCCTCCATTATATACACACATCTCCAAAGACTTCATGTTTCTTCCAAACTCTTTACGGCAACATCTTTGCCTGCCTTTAGAGTTCATCCTCGTATTGGACTCTTCATACAACTTAACTTCTTGCAATGATTATATCATAGTCAGACTCCAACTCTCCTGATATATCCACGTGTAGATTTAGATGAGTTTATTGATTGTTGCCTATCAACTCCATGATTTTCGGGCCCTTGCTTCTGGATAATGGCATCTTTTATTAAATAGATTGCTCAACACTTCATTGGACCAACTTTATTCACCTGTTTCATCAACCTATTGTCAAGCATCAAAATTTCAAAGACCCTACAAGCTCACAAAGTATGCACCGGTCACACGGTCTAGTCATAGTGTATGAAAGTTACATAGGAATGAGAGTTGACCTACTATGTGTTTGTGGGAGAATAGTAAATTAAGACTTTTACTTGAGTTTGGAGGCCATTCAGGACGCAGGGTAGATTGGAGGGGGTGAAGTTTGTTGGAGTTCCATGTACTTTTTGGTGTTCTGGGTCCAGCTAGGTGCAGTTCCGCTATATATTTATCCCCTTCATAGTTTGCTAGAGATGAATAAACTAGCTCTTGATCATCTTGCCTTTACTGCTAACGAAGTTAACAAGTGCGTTACATGAGATTTTCATACTGCAAGTTCTGCTTTCATCAGTTCGTTTCATGTAATCCCAAATTGGCTCCAATGCCTAAATTAGCCACCAAGACTTAACAGCAATTTTCTACTTGCTGATTGTGAGTGTGCTGCTGCTAGCAGTATGAAGGGCTTGAAACAATGAGATGATAAGTCAGATGATTTGTATTATCTATTCTGAAGTGTCTTCCAAAAAATATTGTGGGAGTTTATACCCCTATCCAGAATTTATAGACCGCTGACACATACTATATCAGTCAAAGTATTAAATAGATGCAAGTTATCCCGAGAACACTTAATTGGAGGCAAAGAAATTCAAATATATACAACGACTACTGCTCAACCTCAAGCTGCAAGTTGAGGTCTTCTATATACAGAAATATGCTCTGATGATATTTCAGTGTCTTCATAATAGATAGCAATAGTAGGATGAAAGAACTAATTGCCTCTCATGACACAGAAGCTAGGAGGTTAACCAATGCACCACGAAACCTGTTTCAAATGGAGAGAGGCAAAAACATGCTTTGGGAATATTTCTAACTTTCTGATTTGTACAAGACGAATATAGAGAGCTTAGTGTGTATTACAAAACTGATGCCATAGAGAGCTTACTGTGCACTTCTGATTTCAACTAAGAAAAATTCACATTAGTGTATATTACAAAACTAATGCCAATCATGGATGGCCAAAACAATACATACAACAAGTCTCCTGTCTTTATTAGGAGAGTTGATCAAGAGCTTGTTTATTCCAACCATTTGTAGAATAATTGGCTTTGCCTTTTCTGCAAATATTTGGATTTTTCTACCCTGCTATCTTTAATTTCTATTTATTGCAAAAAGAAATTCACTGTGAATCCATTTGTTTGTATCTTGATTATAAAATAACATAGGGCAGACTTGGAAATTGAAAGGTTAGCTGATGGATCATTCTAATGAAACAAAGATTCTTAAAATCTTCATGTTTACGAAATGTAATTACCTATCTGGGCCTTAGATGATCAAACATCGTGAAGGAAAAACAAATGAAGGATAAAGACCTGTTTTTATATATTTTATTTAACTTTCAGATCACAGAAAGATAATTATTATGAAATTTAAAGGAATAAACATGAAGCTGCAACAGAGTTTGCAATTTGAAATTGGACTAGCACTTAACACTAACGAATAACATGAAAAAAGTTGTACAATCATTTCACTGTGGCATTATTTGCAAAACTGATGCCACACATCCATGGCTAAAAAACAGATATAACAAACGATCGCCTTTCTTTGTAAGGGAATGTTGATCAACTATATAGTATTTTTTTTAAAAAATTAAACTAAAAAGAGGCTGCACCTGAGATCATCACAGGCTGCCTACGTAGTTCTTTTACATATATTACAAATCAATTTTCTATTATGGATCTATCTATTGTCAGTATCCTTCCACGAGTTTCATTCTCTACTTCAATCGAATCACCAATTTGTGGCCGCGCTTGAATATCTTGGGCTGCGGTTTGTGTAGAATGGGCAGGTAACCACTTTGCTTCTTCTTTGTCTTTGCAGTGTCGGCTACTTTGGATGAATTCAGGAGAAAAGGATGGTTCAAGAGCATCTCGGCAGTCCAGCGAGAGTTGGGATTCTTGACAAGACACCTTTTCAGAAAATCTTGGGCTTCATTGGACAACTTCGAATTCTGAAACTTTGGTTCCTCAGACTCGATTTTGTCCAACACGTCATCATCATCTGCATCTTGTTGGCTTCCTGAATCTGATTCCCACAGCGGTGTCCCCGTGATCAGCTCATAGACGGTGCAGCCAAGAGCCCAAATATCAACCGGGGGGCCGTACTCGGCTTTAAGCACGGATTCCGGTGCCATATACCTTGCCGTTCCCCTGATCAGTCCCTGTTTTTGGTTCATGCCCTGTTCCAAAGTCACGGAGAGCCCAAAGTCAGCGATCTTGGCAGTTTCATCGGTGCCCACAAGGAGAATATTGGCAGGCTTGATGTCGCAGTGAATGATTCCGCTGCTGTGAACGCAATTGAGCCCTAAAAGAACATTCCTTGTGTGTTTCTTGACTTGAGACTCCGGCAGTGAATTGCAGTTGTGAAGACGATCGGCAAGACTGCCGCCGGATGCATATTCCAGCATTAAGTTGTAATGAATGAGGCCATCCTCGAAGCTGAGACTAGCTCCGAAACAGCGAATAATGTAAGGAGAATGTTTGAACATGCGGAGGAATTGGGCTTCTTCTTTCAAGGATTGAGAAGCGGTGAAGATGGAAGATTTGACGGCAATGAGAGACGGAAGAGTAAAGCCGTCAAATTGTGCATTGGAAGTAGAAGCTAAGGAGACGACACCGAAACCACCTCGACCGACAACTCTGCCTCTCTTCCACAATAATTCCGCCATTGTAATTCTGTTGCTGCGTACTCGCTATTTTCACTAAACCTATGTTTCCTTATATGCTGCGCTTAACTTTTCCTATTCCAAAAAGGATTAAGTTAAAAGCATTCTAGATTATGGGAAAAAAACTATATATCTTGACTTATTTTGAATATTAAATATTAGTATTAAGGGACTGCAAAATCATTTTTATCTTATCATTTGAATATCTGGTCATTCATCGAGAACTATAAAATAATTGACTGATCACCGCTAAAATATATTTTATTATTAACTAATGGGGCTTAATTTCATTATCAATTAACTTCGTCACTTGAATGTTTTCTAAGCTGGGCGCGCGCCCATACACACATATATAATAAATTAAAACTAGCTCTAGACAAAATAGGACACCTCTTTATTGCCTAGAAAACTATATATTTTTTATCCCTTTTTTTGAATTTATTTTTCCTTCATTCTTTTGCCGTTAGGGTTTTCTGCAACCCTATAAGCTTCTTATCTTTTGCCGCTATTTATTCCAACATGGACCTGCGTTGAACAGTTAAGATCTTGAGAACTTCCTTAATATCATCAAAGTCGGTTCGGTGGACTACCTCCTTGTGAGCCCTCCAAAGAAAGTAAAAGAATCATGCACATGCAAATGCAAATATAAGAACAGTCATAAATTAAATCTGTTGTCATTTCAGAAATAAAAATCTCTGCTTACAAATATATTAAATGGTCAAGCAAATGAGGATGAAAATAGTGTCCCAATCTTCCATTAATATTGTTTGATAAGTCAATTATATTGAAGTTTTATTTATTTCAGCTTCAATGATGTACATGTAGAAGAATATAAGCCATGTAGAATGAAGATAACTCAAATTGTCATTAACCAAAATTATATTTTTATAAACTTTATGACATTATAATTCCTACATTATCAAATTACAAGTAGAAGAATATAGGTCAGGTATATTTTTTACTGATCAACGTGATAATGACGAGCACCTCGGGGTGCGGCCCTTCCCAATCCCCGCAACCTCAGGATGCATTGTGCACTATAATCGATGAATGTGATTGATAAATTGTAATCGATGAATTCGATTTATAAAATTATAATCAAGAATGCGATTTATAAATCGTAATCGACGAATGTATTTGCGTTTGTGCATGATTTTTTTAGTAAGTTCTTTTGCTTACTTTTTGAAGGGGACCAAGCAGATAGAGAAGGTTGGATAGAGCTCGATTTACCGAGATGTCAGTGTTTTTATGAGATCTAACAGAATGCCGTGAGAACATAATTATTTCATTGCAGGAAAAAAATTCATTAGTGACACATTATTTCATTTGAATGAAGAGGCTCGATTACCAGGGAGTGGCTTCCATGATGCTCTTTTTGCAAGTATTTTTAAATACCTATTTTATTTGTTGTTTAAAAAAATGAACAGGAGGATTCTCATATATATATATATATATATATATATACTAGAGAAATTACTCGCGCTTCGTGCGATTATAAAAGAAATTAAAGATATGATTAAATAACTAATGTTTTAAATTTTGATAAAGCAAAACCAGTTAGTCACTATATATTATACTCCAATTTAAGCACCTGAAAGTAAAAGTGAAAGTGAACCAATTCTTCTCTTGTTTAATCTAACTGAATAAACTCCATTTTATAACAAGGAGAAGAAGTGATAAAAAGCAAAACTACTTATATACATGTATTCTATTTTAAATAATGAAAGCACTGTAGTAATAGCTTATTAAAAAATTTAAAATTAAAAACATATACATTACTTTACTAATGAAATCTTTGAGTGGCTTCTTTCTTTGAGGACTCTTTTGTAATAGCTTGATGAGCTGAACCAACAAGAGATATTACGTCGCTACATCTTGCTAACGTCGTCTGAATTGCCTTGCAAGCGCTACATCTATATGGCAAGCCCACGTCGCCTTCGTCTCCCATTGTAGTCGCGCAAGGGCAAGCGATAGAAAGGATAGTCCCTCGCGCGAACTACTACTACTAGAAAATGGTGAGACCATTAGTGAAAGAAGGACCAGCGCTACGCTCAATAAGAACCCGGAATAGCGGAAATAGGTTCGTGTTCCGCTTCCAAAGTCAGTCGTCTGCAGCCGGCTTTCGAGCCCAAGCCCCTTGTATAGGTTGGGCGCTTGAGCGCATCTTTCTCATATCGATCAAGGCTTTCCTTGAGTTTGAAATAAGGGGCAAGAAGCAAGGGCGTAGCAGCAGGCCGCCCCAAACCTGGAGCTGACATTTAAATCGGAAATCAACATCGGGTCCCGGCTATCCGAAAAACGCAGACTGAGGCGGAAGAATATCAGTTCATCTTCATCAAAGGCCAAGATCTCCATGAATTCTATTATTTTGCCTCTCTTTGCTTCTGAGGCAGTTTCAAGTTTAAGCCGATCCTCGAGGTCCAGTAAAAGGTCACTCCCCTTTCCAAGTGTGATTTCTATGTTATGTATGGCCGTGCCTAAGGGCATATCGGTTGAAGTAGATTCTTCTTTTGATCAATAAAAACCCCTTCCCAAACTGTACAAGCTTCTTCCAGAAAGCCGTAGAATCAAAGGGATACACTGGTTTGAGAAATTGTCCAAAATTTACAAAGGACAGGAAGGGAAGAAGGAGAGAACAATAAAAGAAAATAACAAATTCGCATTCTCTTCTTAAAGTAAAAAAAGTAAAAATAGGTTAAAGGCCAAAAAGTGAATTTTAAAACTCTGACTTCTTACATGCACAACATGAATTATTTATTACTTAAGAACATATGTCTCTATTTCTCACAGTGACATCAACATGCTCTGGAGCAACAACCTAAAGCTAAAATCTCTTACCTATACAATGAAACTACAAGTAATATATTCACTCCAGTATTTCAACAACATATCATTGAATAGATCTTCCATATGTACACCTTAGCTGCACTTTCTTTGTTAACTAAAATATGTACCATAAGCAAATTTGTGATAACTGAATGCGCATCTTCAATTGCGACCACTACATTTGAATAAACATGAGCATAAATTTCATAGTACCACCTGCAAAATCCACTTGTTCCCAGTAGCAATTGACCCTCATGTATTGATATGTTGTTAGTGATGGAATCTCTGCATTTCAGCTTAACCATACAAACAAGAAGAAAGGAAGAAACAAGGAAGAAGAAGAAGCAGTTGAAAGAAGCATTCAAGCTCTGTAAAACCAGAGCATTTCCTTTCTCTATTTTCTATACCTTTTACTAACTTCTCCCTCTCTTTATAATAATTTCCACCGACTCTATCACAGCATGTGCACCTCACATGCTTTTACTAATCAAGTCTTAACAACCTCTAACTACTTACTTAACAACTTTCTAACTAAAAATAACTGCTGCATCTCAGGGTAGTTAACACTCCCCCTCAAGCTGGAGGTTGAAAAATGTCAAGAACTCCCAGCTTGTCTAACAAAAATTGATGTTGTCCTGCTCCAAGTCCCTTAGTTAGTAGATCAGCCAATTGTTCTCTGGTGTACAGATGTTGTGGCACAATGAAACCTGATTTCACCTTCTCCCTTATGAAATGACAATCCAATTCTATATGCTTTGTTCTCTCATGAAACATTGGATTATTTGCTATCTGAATGGCTGCCTTACTGTCGCTGAACACACTGATAGGAAGAACAAGCTTCACATTGAGCTCCTTCAATATTCCTGCCAACCAGATCAACTCAGCAACTAGTGCTGCCATGCTTCTGTACTCTGCCTCTGCTGAGCTTCTACTAACAGTTGGTTGTTTCTTAGACTTCCAAGAAATCACAGAATTTCCCAACTTCACTACATAACCAGTCACTGATCTTCTTGTATTAGGACATGAAGCCCAATCTGAATCACAAAAACCAGTGAGATGAGTTATATCCCCTTTCTTCAATAACACTCCTAGGCCAGGTGATTTCTTGATATACCTCACCATTCTAAGGGCTGCTTCCCAGTGAGAAACTTTAGGTTGCTGCATAAACTGACTCAATACCTAAACACCAAAACATATATCTGGTCTAGTGATGGTAAGGTAAAGAAGCTTTCCTACCAATCTCTGATAAGCAGCTATATCTTCCCACTCTGCATCATCTGTTTTTCCAATGTGTTTGTCATATTCTAGGCTGGTAAACTTGTGATTAGGTTCTAAAGGTGTGGACACTGCCTTAGCCCCACTGAGACCACAATCCGAAATAAGCTGCAGTGCATACTTCCTTTGATTCAACAATATCCCCTCCTTTGACCTTAAAACTTCTATGCCCAAAAAATATCTCAGAACTCCTAGATCTTTCATCTTGAAGTTCTGATTGAGTGTCTGTTTGGCTTCCAAAATCAGCTGTGAACTAGAACCTGTAATGAGCAAATCATCAACATAAACCAGGATTATGACTATGTCAGTACCTGACTTCTTAGTGAACATAGAGTGATCATACATGCTCTGACTGTATCCAACCTTCAAAAGAGCTTCTATCAATTTAATATTCACTGTCTGGATGCCTGTTTAAGACCATACAATGACTTTTTCAACTTGCACACTCTATACTCCCCCTGTCTATGGAAACCCTGAGGGAGTTCCATATAGACATCTTCAGCCAAATCACCTTGAAGAAAAGCATTGTTAACATCTATTTGCCAAAGGGGCCAGTCAAGATAGGCTGCCAGACTAATAACTGTTCGAACAGTGACCATTTTAGCCACTGGAGAAAAAGTCTCATGATAGTCAAGTCCCTCTCTTTGAGTGTATCCTTTAGCCACCAAACGAGCTTTGAACCTATCCACAAGACCATTTGCCTTGTACTTGACCTTGTAGACCCACTTGGAACCTATAGGCTTCACACCAGCTGGTAAAGGGACAATGGACCAAGTCTAGTTGTCTTCAAGGGCTGCTATTTCCTGTTGCATAGCCTCTACCCATCTGTGATCCTTGCTAGCTTCAAAGAAGGAATGAGGTTCAACAATTGAAGAGAAATTACTGAGATAAGCTCTGTAGCTGGGAGAGACTTTATCATAACTAACATGGTTGGAAATAGAATAAGAAGTAGGCTTGACATGTAAAACATAGTCCTTAGTCCAAATAGGAGGTTTAGTAACTCTGCCAGGTCTCCTTTGGACTAAACTAGGAGGCACTGGCATATTTGAATCTTGAAACTGATCAATGATAACATGCTGATCAGATGGGAGGTTGGTCACCTCAGCTGCAGCCTCCTCTATTGGTAATGGAGAATCAGGTGTAAATGCAACTGCACTAGAATCACTGGACAAAGAAGATGAGGAGGAGCCTACCTTTAGCATTACAGGAGAATCCAATTCAGTATGTAAAGGAACTGATGGAGAAGATATGTAGCAATCAGACTGTGTAGTTTTATCCTTAAAAGGAAAATGATCTTCTTTAAAGATAACATCCCTGCTAACAAAAAAACTATGAGTTTCAAGATCATATAGTTTGTAGCCCTTCTGAGTGTCTGAATAACCAACCAGAACTGCCTTTCTAGATCTAGGAGCAAATTTGTCCTGTCTTGGTAACATACTGGCAAATACCAAACAACCAAATACTCTCAAATGATCAAGCTTAGGAGGATGACCATATACTACTTCGTAAGGTGACTTACCATTCAAAACATCTGTGGGCAATCTGTTAATAAGGTAGACTGAAGTCTGGACACAATGACCCCAAAATTTAGCAGGAATCTCTGATTGTAATTTTAATGCTCTGCCTACATCAAGAATGTGCCTATGTTTCCTTTCAACTATACCATTTTGTTGCGGAGTATAAGGACAACTACTTTGATGTACAATACCATGGTTAGCCAACAATTCATTAACTTGAGCATTGAAAAATTCTGATCCATTATCAGACCTCAATATTTTCAACTTTGTATCAAACTGTGTATGTACCAAGCAGATAAAGCTCTTTAACACTACAAGCACTTCTTTCTTAGATTGTAAAAGGGACACCCAAGTAAATCGACTGTAATCATCCACAATAGTAACAAAGTAGTATTTTCTATCATATGTAGGGTGCTTGTGAGGACCCCATACATCCAGATGAACAAGCTGAAATAAAGCAGTTGAGGTACTACTACTTAAAGGGAACTGTGATATGCATTGTTTAGCTAAGGGGCATATCATACAATCTCTTGCCACAACTACATCAACCTTATTCTGTAAACTAGAAATATGTTTCATTACTCCTGGTGATGGATGCCCAAGTCTCAAATGCCATAAGCTGAAATCTTCTTCCCTTTTAACAACTGATCCAACAATAGGTGTGATATGATCCTTCAGTATATAAAGTCCATCAGTCTCTCTACCAATCCCAATCACCTTGCCAGTGAAGAGAACCTGCAGTACACATAAACCAGGATAGAAGGAAACAGAACACCCAAGATCCCTGGTCAATTTAGAGACTGATAATAGGCTGAACTTAAAATCTGGCACATGAAGAACATTCTTCAAGGTATACTGTCCCAAAAAAGAGACTTCTCCTACATTTTTTACTTGAGTTTTACTCCCTGTTGGTACTTGTACTTGATTACCCTCAAAGTCAGTAATCACCTTAGTTCTTTTTAAACACCTATCAGATTTTGTAATGTGATGAGTTGCACCTGAATCAACAATCCAATCAACAACACCAGGTGATACATCTTTTGAAGAAAACATACCTGTTAAATCACCTCTACAGCTACCTATTGGTGCAGGTCTATCCATTCTGTTTAGCATCTCCTCATATTGCTCCCTAGTAAAGTAACCACCCTGGAAAACCTTATCCATTTGTGAACTTTCTCCCACTTCAACTGTTGCATTGTTCACCTTAGGTGCAAAACCTTCATTTTGTCCTTTTCTTTTGCTTTTGAAATCAGGTGGAAAACCTATCAATCTGTAACAGTTCTCCTTAGTATGTCCTTTGAAACCACTGTTATCACAAACTATTCCTATTTTCCTCCCGTAAGTGTTTGAGCTCTGATTCTGCATATTTGAATCTCTATGGACTGAATGAAATTGATTTCTTATGGCCTGCTCTTTCTGTGAAACTTGACATTGCCTATTAACTGCCATTACCAAGGCTTCCCTTCCATTGTCTGAAGTGCCTAACATTCTCTGACTTTCCTCTTGTACAACTACAGCATAGGCTTGATTCACGGTAGGGATTGTAGAACTTAACAATAAAGTACTTCTCACTTGTGCAAAACTGTCATTCAGCCCAACTAGAAACTGTAATAACCTTTGTTGTTTAACATGTTCCACATGATGCTTTGACTCTTCACACTCACATGAAGGTGATGGAACCATAACATCCATTTCATCCCATATATCTCGCATTCTCGAATAATATGTAGTCACAGAATCTGTTCCTTGCATTAACATACTAATTTCCTTCCATAGATGAAAAATTCTGGTGAGATTTGATTTATCAAATCTCTCTTTGAAGTCTGCCCAAATCTTCCTCGAACTCGAAGCATAGACAATGCTTGTCATTAATTTCGGAGCTACTGAGGCACTTATCCATGACATAACAACAGCATCACACCTCTCCCATTTATATTCCAGATTTCCCTTGTATGAACTCTTCATGCACGAGCCATCTACAAAACCTAATTTGTTTTTAACTAAAAGAGCCAATCGCATAGATATACTCAACACTCCATAATTCTCCGGTCCAGTTAGTTTCATAGCAATCAAGGCCACTCCAGGCACATCTGAAGCCTGCAGATGAAGTGGATGATTATGATCCATTTGCGGATCTTCTGTAGCTGTAACAGGAGACATCTCTGCCATATTTCTCTTGCTCCTACTGAAATCAATCACAGATCTCTAAGCGCAATAACCCGCTCTGATACCATGATGGAATCTCTGCATTTCAGCTTACCCATACAAACAAGAAGAAAGGAAGAAACAAGGAAGAAGAAGAAGCAGTTGAAAGAAGCATTCAAGCTCTGTAAAACCAGAGCATTTCCTTTCTCTATTTTCTATACCTTTTACTAACTTCTCCCTCTCTTTATAATAATTTCCACCGACTCTATCACAGCATGTGCACCTCACATGCTTTTACTAATCAAGTCTTAACAACCTCTAACTACTTACTTAACAACTTTCTAACTAAAAATAACTGCTGCATCTTAGGGCAGTTAACAATTAGTACCTATTTAAGTAAGAAATCAAATTTCTTTTTGAGATAGAAACAACTATAATATAGACTATCAAACATGCTTCTCATCCGAAGGTTCATTTCATGAATTTCAATATTTATTAGTCTTAAGAAAATTTGTATGCCTTTCGACCTAGTTAAGGTGTTAATATTAGGATCCATATGCTCCTCTAAGAACTCATACGTACAAATATATTAATTAAGTTTTAAGGTATCACAATATATATAACTAAAAGATTTAATCATTAAATTTACACTTGGATTAACAATGAAGGTTAGTACATTGAGACTAAAATTATTTAGATATGTAGATGATGTTGTCCAACACTATCTCAAAGTATTAGTACCTGGTATACTATCAATGGTTTATACTTCTCTAGCAACACCAATAGAAAAATCAATTACCTTTCTTATGATACATGGAGCAGCCTCCAAATTAAAATTAAATTGGATAAGCCAAAATCTTAAGTAATTCTAATGATACTCCAAAATATTAAAATTAAACTCCAAAAGAAAGGAGTAGCCTCTATCCTTTTTCCATAGACGAAAACTCGTGGATTACTCAAGGAGCAACGTCAAGGTTTCTCCAAATCTATGAAAAGTGTATAACGTCTTTTTCACTTTTGACTTTTTATGCTAATACCAAAAGCTGAATAACCACTACATTGAGAATGAACTATGAATTTTGAATCCGCTTTGTCTATGAACAAGGAAGCTATGAGTAACAATACAACTATGAATCTCATGGAGAGTTCAATCCTGGCTCAGGAAGAACGCTGACTTTTTATTTTTTAATTTTTCTCATCTCAATTACTTAATTACAGACCATATAATTACCAGCCCACTGAATTGAGAGAAAAGAGTAGAAGAGATGGAGGTTTTTCAATCTGTTTGGAGACATTCGGTTAAAAATAGAAAAGACTTTTCAGTTTTTTCCTATTAAAAGAAGTATTTTTCTATATAAATGATGCTTCCCTTTTAGCAGCAACACTTTGAAAGTGTCACAAACCATTTATATTATAGGGCTTCTACCATTCTAATGAGGTTTGTAAAACAAACTCCCAAACTCTGATATAAATAAGAATATTTAAAAAGATTTATCAAAAAGAAACCTTCAAGAATCTCTCTTTTTACTATAGATGAATAATCAAAATTCTTAAATATTGCTCCGACCAAATTCAATATCCCCAACATTAATCTAAAATGAGAACCAAAAAAATACCTTGGTCTTATTGTCTATTTAGAAAACTAAGATAGGAACATTCAATTAAGAACGCTCATACTAGATGAGCCGTATTTTATCATTCGAAAAAAAAAATTTCAAAGTGTTTTCACCTGTCAAATAAAATCAAGCAGATATCAAAAAGTTTATTGAACGAATAGATACAACAAATGACAAATAAATATCTTACATACATAGAAAGTTAGATGAAAAACTCAATATGGTGTATAAAGATTTGAGATGTAGAAGAGAAAGATAATTTTATTCATGAATAACATGCTCCCTATATAGTGCAGATACATACAGAAAAATACTAAATCGAAGATATGTAGTAATCTGATAAGATACAGTGAAACTAAAATATTAAAATACAGGAAACTATGGCGAGTCCTGATAGCTAGAAAATAGGAACTAATAATAAACTCCTAAACTAACTGACAACAGTGATTATCTATTAATATGCCCCCAAGTTGGGGGTGACTGAAACAAGCCTTAACTTGTGAAAATGATGCAAACAAACTGTACATGGAAGAGGCTTGGTGAGGACGTTGACAACCTGATCAATAGATCAGTGAAGGTGAGAACCTCATGAGTCCAAAAAATAATGCAAGAGTCCAAGATTAGAGAGAATCGTTGAGAAAGTAATGTAATTATAGATCTGACGCTTCTCTGAATGCTTTCCGTAATAATTATGTCATCAACATATATGAAAATATATACTATAACCCCAAAATTATGAAGGATGAATAAAGATGAATCAGATTTTGATTTAACAAACCCAATACTTATCAAGTAGTTGGTGAGCTCGGTGTACCATGCCCCAGGTTCCTACTTAAATCCATTTATCAAATGTATGTTGAATTTTGAGAGGACTCAAAACTAGGAGGTCGTTGCATGTACACCTCTTCTTAAAGATTGCCTTGCAAGAAAGCATTACTTACATTTAACTGATGAATATGTTAGGAATGTTAAGAAGCAATTGCAAGGGTTAAGCAGACTGTTGTAGGCTCGACAATAGGGCTGAATGCGGAATGATAATCTAATCTGGGTATTCGAATGAAACTTTTTGCTACTAGGCGAGCCTTGTACCTGTCAATGCTTCTATCAGATTTATGTTTAATTCTAAAAAAACCACTTACAATCTACAACACTCCGGGAGGGATTACTAGGGACCAAATCCCATGTCTAATTTCTAAGTAGAGCATCATATTCTACATTCATTGCTTCTTTTCATTAGAGATAAATTTGTGCTTTATGGTAGGAGCGAGGAATTGGTGGCAAGAGATTGGTTTTGGCAAGAAAATTCTTGGGTTTTAGGCTATTTATTTTTGAGCGGGTAACCATTGAATGAGAAAGGCTAGCTGGTTTTGGTTGCTTTGGAAGGACATTAAGGTTTGGTGGTTGCGATGCAGTGGTTGGAGGTAGCTGGGGCTAGGACAGATGTGGTAACCTCTATGATCCGACGACTATATGTGTGGGTGATTGGTGGCTTACTGGTTGTTGCCAGAGAAAAGGGAATAAGGGCTGATTGAGTGGGACAAGGAGAAGCAGAGGTGCTTGCTAGATTGGAGGTAGAAGGTGGATATGTACATGAGCTTAGTGATGCCATCATGTAAGGAACAGAGAGAGACCTTTGTGTACCCATAGACAATGGCTGAAGTAGTTCAAAACAATGGGGCTTTGTTAGGATAGCAGTATGCGTTTCTCTTGACGGAGATAAGTCATCCCAAGAAATTTTTAAATTCTGATTTTTATAATTAGAGAAAATATTGGTAAAAGGATAACTAGTTTTAGAAAAATATTACTTCTCTTAAAAGATAAACCGTGGAGGTGATCGGGTCAAAACATTGATGACAATAATATTTATTGAAAAATCTCAAATTGACACAGGGCTTTGATTTTGAATCAAGTTTATTTTGTGCATATGGTTTTAGCCATGGATAACATAAACAACCAAAAATTTTGACATTGTAATAACTTGGTGATTTTTGTAATAAAAGCTCGTATGAACACTTATCTTTTAAATTTGGAGTTTTCATTCTGCTATGAGAAAAACAACTTGTTGACATGTAAATCTCGACCAAAATATGGTTGGTAAAGAAGCTTGGTGCATTAGAGATTTGTATGGTCTCGACAACATGGCGATGTTGTCTTTCTACTACAACAACTTTTTGAGGAGTATAAGGTGGGAAAATTAAGTGTTCAATACAACAACTTTTTGAGGAGTATAAGGTGGGAAAATTAAGTGTTCAATGCCTTGTGATTTTAAATTAAACTTTGAAATTCACCTCCTCCGTCAGTATGAAGAGACAATATTTTTGTTTGAAATCGATGTTCGAGTAATGGATGTGGTGTTTTCAAAACATCAAAAACCTCATGTTTGGATTAAATTGTATGGAGCCACATGTATTTTGAAAACTGATCTACAAATAAAATATAATATATTTTTCTATCAATGGACAAAATTGATAATGGGCCCCACAGGTCACTGTAAATAATTTGTAGAGGCTTGTGACTTCGCAGAGAGTTTGTAGAAAATGATTGCCAGTGGCTTTTATTTGATTGGCAAAAGTTACAAAAAGAAATGGAGTTTTTTTTAACTGGAATAGAAAATTTATTTAAAAATATATCTAAAGTACGGCATGTTGGATGCCCCAACTGCCGGTGCCACAGATCTAAAGACATAGCCACATTGCATTGCGGTTGAGAAGAAGAAGGTTTGTCTAGCGGCCACTCATAAAGGTGTCCCCTACTTCGTTGTTAAACTAAGGGTGCCTCCATACTTAGATCCTTCACAAGAAAAAGGAAAGGAAAGAATTCAATAAATGATTTATTGTCATAGCAAAATTGAGAAACTGAAATCAAGTTATTCACAATGGAAGGGGAGCAAAGTATATTGGATAGTTGAAAGTTAGAAATAGATACATATAAAATAGTGTTACCAAAGTGAGAAATTGGTAATGGTGTTACCATTTTCCATAGCGATTTCTTCTGGACCATTGTAGTCAGTAATGGTTGTGAGAGTTTGGGCATCCGATGCTACATGGTGTGTCCTGAATCAACTATCCATGGGGAAGATTGTTGTATGCGTTGTCTAGCAAAGTTGGCTCATGCTTGAAAATGATTATGAGACTAAGAGCGACAAATGTGAGCAGAGTGTCCAGGTCGGTCACATAACTGACAAAGTAACCTGACTTCTTGCAGATTGGTGCGATGATTTCTCCCAAGCTGATAATGGTTTAGTTGGTTGTTTCTTTTACGCCTATTAGCTGGTGGAATTGGTCCTTGTTTAAGAGGTAGTCTTTTGATCAATGAGAACAGTAATTATGGTGGATTGATGCAGAGCATTGTGTTTTAGGAGAAGCTCGTGATTAGTAAGCTTTTCAAACAGTTCAGCATATGAAATTAGGGTGTCACGTGCTCAAATTGCTGCTGAGATTTCTCTATATTTTGATCCAAGACCAGTGAGAATGTTGACAATGAGTTCAGGGTTGGTGACAAGAGCTCTTGCAGTTACAAGCTCATTGCAGAGAGATCATACTTGATTGAGATAGTCTATTATAGGAAGACTCTCTTTAGAGAAACGGGCAAGGCGATCTCGCAAGATGAATATGCGAGTTTGCGACTTATTAGCATAAGAAGTATAGAGAGAATCCCAGGTTGCTTTGGCAGTGGGTGCAGCGGCTACAATGGCAACATGAATTGGATCTTCTGATGCTAGATTACATTCTGGATCAATTGATCCTGGTGAAACCAATTAACATACTCGGGGTTGGCAATTGTCTGGTTGTTTGTGGTGGTGGTCTCGATAGGAGCAGGAATAGTCCCATCTAGATGACCATGAAGATTGTGTCCTCTTATGAGCATAGACACTTGTGCTTTTCATAGGGAGAAGTTATGGCTGCCAGCAAGTCTAATTGGAAGTTGAGTAACCGAGTTGAATTGAACAATGGTGGTAGTGTTGATTGCATCGGAATTGGTAACTGAGGGTGCCATTTTTGGTGAGTGGGGAATAAGGAACTTAAAATTCCGTGAGGAGAAAAAAAGCTCTTGATACCATATAAAGATTTGAGATGTAGAGGAGTAAAATGATTTTATTCATGAACAACAGGCTCCTTATATAGAGAAGATACATACAGAAAAATACTAAATCGAAGATATATAGTAATCTGATAAGATACAGTGAAACTAAGATACTATGAAACAGAAAACTATTCGGAGTCCTAATAGCTAGAAAATATAAACTAATAACAAACTCCTAAACTAATTGACAACAGTGATTATGTATTAATAATTAGATCTTACAAAGTAGACAAAAGAAATCAAAACATGAAGACTTTATTGCTATAGTATGTTTCACAAAAATTGATGAATACATATTACATTGGACACAATACTGTAGCAGCAAAAACAATGCGATACGAGAAATTCAGATTCAAAGTTTAAAAAATAAATACAAAGCATTATAATAAAACATCACTACAAGAGAAAGGGACTTCAACGAAGGAAAATCTAGTCGTAAAAAGCTCAAATTCGGTCATTATAACTTAATACCAATTGGGTAAAAAATGGTCATCACCAGTCACTAAAAGCTCTGACTTTAAAATTAACGACCGGATTATAAATTCGGTAATTAAATATCCTTTAGAGAAAATAATTAATCTGGTTGTTACACTTACTTAGAACAACCAAATTTCCCTTTGTTGATAGTCCTGTGTTCGTTAAAACCTTGAAATAAAATAATAAATTTCGGTCATTATAAGTACTTTTACCTACTGAAATTCCTTTCGTTAATTAGTATACTTTTAAAGACCAAATTTTCTTTTGCAAATTTTGATTAAAATAGCTGCATAATTTATATTTTCCTGTGGTGCCGAAGTAATATTATTTCATATGCTTTTCACAGGCAATCGAGAATATACCAAATAATTAATATTCATATAAAAGTTCATTGTTAATTACGAAGAACTGATATATCAAATTAATTACTGAAAAACATATATGTTTGACATAATATCTGAAACACATACATGTTCTACATAATATCTACCAAATCCTAAAAATTAAGAAAAAGAAATTGTAGCATATATATAAATAACATATTTGCACCACCACTAACAAAAGAATTAATCAACTTGCTCTTCAACTTGCTCAACGACATATGTTCTTCAAGCTTCAAATTCTTGATCTATTAAAAGAATAATTTCATGTCAATTTAGTATAAAAATGTTTGCTAGCTAATTCCTTAGTTTAAATATACAAATGAATAATTAGTCGCCAAATTAGCTAAATAATTAGAGTAAATAAATGTTGCATTTAGCCAGCAAATATACATCAAAGCCATCCAAAAAATGGATAACTTATAGAATAAATAAATTCTAAAATATCAATTTTTTTTAAACTGAAAAAACAGAGCTACAATTTGTGGCAAAGGAATATTACCATTAGCAATGTAGAATCCAGTTATTTACAGATACAATGTGCCAAACTATTTCCAATGAAGAAGTTATATTCTGGTGTTTGGTTACCCAAAAATATTTTTCCTAGAAAACAGTGGCTATTTTCCATTCATCACAGTCTCAAACTTGGCTCTAAGATCCCCATGTAGTGTAGGTATCGGCAGTATGTATTTCTTGGCTTCAAAGATCTTCCTAATAACCCAGCTGACATCATTCCTAGGTATAACACAAGTGTCAACTGTGATATTCTTCCATAGAGTATATGTGCACCTATCTAATCCGATCCACATACAATCTTTCATCTCTTGTATATAACTCATAGCTGGTTAAGAATTACAGCTCTATTCCAAGAGATCAGATGCATAACATTTTGACCCCCCTGCTCTAGGAAGACAGATTTTTCCCAGGACACTAGGGTACTTTTGGATACCACATCACTAGATCACACGAATATTCAACATATCCATTGATCAACTTAATGATCCTCTTGGGATGTATAATAACTTGGGCCTAATATGTTTGAACTCCAAATATTATATCTTGTATATGCTGAAGTCTCATGCATATGAGAGAAGCTTTGCAAAGCAGCATCTCACTCTCTCGGTGACCTTCTCCATAAGAGGCATCCATTAATGGCCAACCGTCAGGTTCTTAAAGGGACTCCTAAGTATGTAAAAGTAAATAGCCTTCACAGAATCTCAACGGCCTAAGTGTCTCTGTCATGATCTAAATGGACAGGCCGTGCGAGCACCTACACTGACTTTACTCGATAGGAGAACCCTTATAAACGTTACTATTAATATACAAGAATTAGTCTCAAACATTTCCATTTCTTCTCATTAATTGATAAAAATCTTAACAAAATAAAATTACACAATTCCCCAACCACGACTCTCCCAAGATCTAGTCTGGACAGGTACAAGATCTCTATTTGAATACTTGACAACAAAATAACTTAGCTTCGTTCGGGAAGAGGAACACTGAAGCTGGTGTTGAGTACTCCATGCCAATCAGGGAACTTCAACCTGCCACATCCTAGCGGAGGGCTACTACCAACTGGGGTCTTACCAGGACGGGTATTTAGAGTACCCACTTTACAGTGGAGGCCAGGAGGTGGCTCAATCTAGTGTCCCATAGGATCCGTCCGTCCTCTAATGTCATAGATGTGACTTATCATTGGGCTTTGGTGGTGGCCATTATTCTGAGTGGGGTGAGGGTCAATGTGGGGGCCCAGATTATTAAGGAGTGGAGGTATTTTCATACGAAGATTATCACTGGCCTGCCATTTCCTTTCCTTATTACTAGATTATACAAGCGGGCTTGAGTGCACTAGGAGTCCCGAGATGTCTTCGTGGATTGTGACAGGCCCTTCAATCCCTTGAGGGTGAAGGGGCTCCAGGGGGAGGCAGGAAGAAAAGAAAGGCTACCTCAACTAAGGAGAATGGCGGGGCCAACACTTCTAGACTGGTCGGTCCATTCGAGTGGATCGAGGCCGAGATGGTGGCTATGAGGGAACTCCTCGGAGGGTTTCCCAGACCTACTTCTCCCAGTAGGCCTTCTACCTATAGACCTTCCACAAGCTAACCCTTTGGCTCAATAGCTACCGACTTAAGAGAGGTGCAGGGGGTAATTACTGCTTTAGCCCAAGTCCACATCGAGCTCTAGGAGGATCTGGAGAAGGAGAAGAGGAAGAGGCGCTCCTGTGACAAGTTGACCGTGCGCATGTGGAAGGGAATTAAAAAGATTTTAAAGACCCTTTATCCCAGTGCCAAGACACCCCAGGGGACCCGACATGATCTTCCCAAGTTCTCCTTCCTCAGCGGGTTCGAGGAGGGAGCGGATGATGAGACCAGCAGTGGTAGTGATGAGGCCTCAAAATAGATGGTCGCAGTGTTTCCTCCCCTGTGTTAGCTTTTATAATTGTTTCTGGGTAGCCCCTCTTTGGGGCTTTGAAAGACAATTTTAATTACTTTCTTGGATTTGGAACTGTTGACGCTTGTTTTCCCCTGTGGTTTATGGATGCCCGTTTGGCATCTTAAGACTTTGGCCGTGTTGGCCCCTTTATATTCTATCACTGTGGTTTTCCTTATACTTGCATTGCTTGAATGTTTTGGTTGCTTGATGCTTGAGGTTGTTATTCAGAATAGAGAGGCTTGTACTTCCTGGAAACTGGCATTCTGCCTATTCATGTCTGTTGCAACGATCGTCCTACCGCGATAGAGGATCCGCTGCAGTGGTACACCTTCTGCTGTAGCGAGTCCGGTGCAGTGAGATAGCTTTCGCTGCAACAAGACTTGCTAAGCAGAACAATTATCACAAGGTTTCTTTTGTCTCTTTGGTTAACTGAAATTAACGCCACCCACCAGTCTTATCTTGGGTTTTTATTAATCACACTTAGGCAGATACCAATTAGAATCTTTCAGATACCAATTAGGCCTATCGAGATACCAATTGAACTCAACTCGGGCGATCGACATAACCAGATGGCACAATGGAAAAGAAATAAGTGGGACTTCCTAAATGCCTTATAGCTTCCCGAAGATTAGATGTGGACGTCTACACACCAATACACAGGAATCTACTCGACATTGCTCTTATTCTTATAGATCGGTAACCTAGACACTCTGATACCAACTCATCACGGCCCAAATTGACAAGTCGTGCGGGCATACTACACTAAATTTACTCGATAAGAGAACCCTTATAAACATTACTATTAATATATAAGAATTAGTCTCAAACATTTCCATTTCTTCTTATTAATTGATAAAAATCTCAACAAAATAAAATTACACGATTTTTCAACCATGACTTTCCCAAGATCTAGTCTAGATAGGTAAAAAAGCTCTATTTGAATTCTTGACAACAAAATGACCTAGCTTCATTAAGAAGAGAAAAACTGAAGCTGGTGATGAGTACTCCACGCCAATCAGAAACTTCAACCTACCAGATCCTACACCTAAAAGAAAAACGTGCAGCAAGGTAGTATCAGTACACCACACATACTGGTAGGCATCATCGGCCGATTAGAATTAGTTAACACAACAAAAAAAAATCAATATACAATCAATAATACTAAACTCATCAATTACTTCACTTATGCAACATCCCACTAAGCTTAACCACTACAATATTATTTCTTACGACTCAACAAGGCTCACGCAATTATCCTACGTTTTAGTCGTTAATTAGCCTATTAGTCTACCTCTCTCTATTTCCGTTGCAGCCAAGGCTTAGGCCGCTACAGCGATCCTGCTACCGCGGCGATGTGTCCACTGCAACGCTACCCCATCCATCCAGTAATCAATTTCCCGTAGTCCAGTTCTTTTTTATTCCGCCATATAATTTATAGTTCAACTACTCCCTTACTATTTCACTAAGAATGACCAAATCCGTTTCTACCATTTATTAACCTATTTAGTTACCTGTAGGATTTTTCCAACTCTCATTAGTGTAGTACATCAAATAATAATGTCTACTTGCTATCTCATGGTAATGCACTATCTTCCGTTCAAACCCATCCTACTATTATCCATAGCCCATAAAATGAATTTAAAATAAGACAATCAAACGCAGTTATGGATTACTATCTCAAGTACATATAAAGGTCATCAAAACAATATGAGGGAGTCAATTTCCCCAACATAGAGTACATGAACATACCTGACCTCATACCATGAAATGCCACATGATACCATACCTGAACTGGATAGCCATAAACGATATTCCACACCAGTTCCTCACCTCAAACCTGATTCATGTTGATACATCCTGTATCACACTGGTATATCAATTACCTTCTTGTATCTGGAGCCATATGTATATCAACCATACCCACATAATTTCTGTCTCGCAATCATACCATCGGTGATATACCGGGAACACACCTTCGTCATATCATGGTACACACATGCCAGAGGGTCTTATGCTTGCCCTTTCAAGTCATGACCTGTAGGGGACTCTAGAAATCTATGTACTATATACCCAGCCATATGAACATTCATCATACCTGTCTGTGTACCCACTTATACACCCCAGCCGCATAGTCCTTTAGTCATACCTGTCTGTGTACTCCCTCATACCACTCGCATGGATGCTCACTTAGTGCATGAGCCACTCGTATATCCAATCCTTACTCAAAACCTGATTGTAGTAACCTATTCATCTAAGTTCCTTAACTTTGGCCATAGGCCCCTCATTTACCATCATATCGATAACTTTCCTTCTGTATTATCTGTCATCTACGTTACACATTCATTTAATGAAAATTCGCCCCTCAATCACGGGACGCATAATGCAACACAACACGTAACATATCATCACACGACAAGAATTACATAGTCACATAAAAAGCACAATAACATGAAATTAAATCAACCATGTGTCTGAAAAATAATAATAACATTTAATTCAGCAAATTATAAGAATTCCAACTTGACCCGCTCACTGATTTGGGCTCCGTTGCAGCGGCATCACTGCCATTACATGTAACACCCCAAAACTTTCCTAAATCAAATACAAATATTGCATGAAAAACCAAAGGAAACCAGAAAATTTTCTGTCTCAGACGACACCCATAATGGACCGTTGGTGAAACCAACGGACCGTTGTAAGTGGTCGTGGTTAGAAGCATCCTTTCTTCAAGGGGAAATAATGAGTCATAGGACGACCTGTTGATTCTAACGACGCTCTGTCCTGTCTTCCGTTGAATCCCAATTCAGAGGTCTACCGGACCGTTTCCCCTAGACAACAGGAGGAAACAACGGCCCTTGGTAGCCTTCAACGAGCGGTTGTAACCACCCGTCGTTCAGTTCCAAAACCCAGTTGTGTGAACCACGAGGGGATACAATGGCCCGTTGGTCCTACCAACGAGTTGTTGTTATCACCCATTGTCCCCATGCCCAGTTTTCTTTTCAGATCTAATGGGAGGTATCAACGGCCCGTTGTTGCTTTCAATGGACCGTTGTACCTAACTGTGGGTCACCGGTGTGAATCTAGTTTCTGAACCTAGAAACCACGGCCAGATTCAATGGGCTGTCATTTCTACCAACGACCTGTTCTGAGGCCCGTTGGTTCCTGTCGGCCAGATTTCAATTTCAGTTCCCAGGGTTACTTTTGTAATTTTTCACCTTTTTAATCCCTAAACCATTTTGTTTTGGGTTCGTATAGGGTGAAGTTAAAGGGTTAGAATGACCTATTTATTCATTCCTCTCAACTTCCCTCAAGAACAGTGCGTAGAAACTTTGACAAAAGACATAGAGTAGGAGCAAGGGTTGATTTTATTCTCAGGGATTTTCCCCAGGGTTTATTCTATAGGTATGTGGAAATTTAGCAAGGAGATTGTTCTCCCCTTGCGTCCCCCAAAACCCTCTCTCTGTTCACTTTCAGCCCTAGCCTTGAGTTTGCGAATTTGAAAATATTTCTATCGTTCTTTGATTATTTCATGTGGAATTCTGTCCTATGTTAATTGTAGCTATTTTCCGCCAGTTTGTAACTAAAATGATGCTTGTTCCATAAATTTAGAAATTTATCCCTAGCTTTTGAAAAGTCAAAAATTAGAATCCGGTTTAAGTTTCAAATTCTTGAGAATTGTTTGCATCTTTCATAGTTAGGGGCTTCTATAATGATTGTATGTGTTAAAAACTCAGTTACATGTATATTATTCAGATTCAGTTAGAAAGTCTATATACTCTGTATTATTCAGAATTGTCAGTTCAATTTCAGTTAAAGTACTAGAATATCCAGTGTTAGTCAGAAATGTCAACTAATCAGTTTGACTCCAGTCTGTTCCCGAGGTGTCAGTGGTGCCTCCTAGTTAACAGAATCAGACTCAGTATTTATTATTATTTGGTCCATTAGGCGGTCATGACATTCCAATTATATAGCTCTGACCAGCCCTCGGACCCCAGTTCAGTCAGTTTGTTCTCAAGACGGTTACGACGCTTCTAGATAAGCAACTCTGACCAGTCTTAGAATTCAGTTTCCAAATATAGTCATATAAGACGCTCAAGGAACTCTGTGACAGTATCCCTGGTTTAGTATAGTCTTGGGCCCCAGTATCGAGCTATCCGCTTGTCAGTTGTAGCAGGCAGTAATAGGATTTTCCAGTGGGAGTAGGACTTAGCACTGAAAGGGCCGGGGTTCCAGCGCACCCAAGTTCCAGAACTACGTTGCCGCTGTAGGTTTTATTTACTTAGCCTAACGGCCCCCTCTGACAGTGATTTTTCACAGTCCATGCCTTTATACCCTGGCAAGATATATTGGGTCCTACCGACGGGGCGTGTACATCGGACTCAACGTCTAGCTCACGTGGTTATATATCGGTTATAGCCTCTCCCACTAGTCAGTTTAGTTTACTCTTAGATTTCTTAGTTCAGATCAGTTCAGTGCAGTATCTCAGACTTAGGACATGTTTATGACCATCACCCAGAATCATTTTTTACCATATCAGTTCTACACCAGTTGTATCAGTTTTTAGCATTTCAGTTGGTCATTTCATGTCGTATCAGTTTAGTTACTAGTTCTGCCATATTATTCATGTTTCTCTCACTTACTCAGTACATCAAGGTACTTACGCATACTTTTATGTTGTATCGTTTCATGATATAGCCGCAGGTTCTCAGACCCAACACCGTTAGCCGATTACGTTCGGGTCTCTCTATCAGCAGCAACAGTATGAGTCCTCATATTTCGAGGGCATATTTTATTCATTTCAGTTTCTTTATTGTTTTCAGCTAGACTTAGAGTTAGTTGGAGGTTAAATGTTATTATGTATTATTTTAAAATTTTCGTTGTGCATGTTTACTTAGAATACTAGTTAATGACAGACCAGGGGTTGACTTGGGGTCACGTATGGCTTCAAGTACCATGTTACATCCAGGGTATAGGCTCGGAGCGTGACATTACAGTAGTCTCACTGCAGCGGTACTGGTGGCAGTACTGCGGCCAGTCTTTATTTCAATTTCTCCCACGTTTTGATTTCCTTATACCCACCATTATAAGACAATGTCATAACAAGCTTATATCAACAATTAACTTACCACAGTGTCACCATTAATGCTGACAATAATCATAAATTCAGAAAATACATTACCGATCACGACACATTCAATTCATTATGTAAGAGATTACTATCCTATGTCACTCACTTCATCTCATACTCAAACATAGCTATAACTTATTAATTAGTTTGTTAATCGCATCTCCTACATAGAGTCTACGTAATTTACCCGGGAATATTTTGTTAACGACACTCAAAAGTTAATCTCCTCAATAATGTTTGACTCAATGCATATCCTAGAACATATATCCATTGATTGGTTGAAATATCTCCCCTATAATTTTACCTCATTGTGAATTTTCGTCACCTCTTTTCTAATACGCTTATTCTTAGACTTTTACTGATTCCGACTACCAGATCATAACATAGTTAAAAGTACAATTCTACTCATCGAAAGCATATGAATCATACATACATATATGTTTAGCTAAACAAAGTCTAATGCAAAAAGTGAGTAAACCATAACCTACCCGGATGCCACACTATCATCCCGATCATCCTCGACTACGGCTGTTCCATTCATTTGATTTTCTCATGAGAGCTTCTAGCTATAGAGATCGAATTTTACCCTCTGGGTCCTTTTGTTTTCCAAGTCTATTTTCTATTTTTAGACGTTTTTAATAAGTCCTCCTCAATGATTAGGTTTTCAAAATTCTAGTCAGAACGGGATTGTAGATTTCTGGTCCACGTCATCCACTGCAGCGGTCATGCTTCCAGCTGCAGCAGTTCCGCGGCAAACACCCGCTCGGGTCCTCTTGACTGCGACTAAGACCATTCAAATTTACTCTCTGTGCGCCCTTCGTTTCTCAGGAATTTATCATAAATTTCTAAAAAATTTAATTCGCCCATTTTTATGTGGTCGAAATGCTATAACAACCAGGTGAGTCATTACAATCTCACATTTTAATTAATTGAAGAGTGAGCATCAGAATAGTGTAGTGATTATAAGAAAGAATGAAGTAGAAAATGGCATTTAAAGTTGCTTATCTAGCTTGCAACTTGAAGAGTGCAAGGTCCATTTGTGCTTATGTTAGGTAAGGAGCCACTCTAATGTTGTTTTTTAGCTTTGCCAAATAATGCTAATTCACAACTCACAATCTACATTTACTAAATATATAAATGAATAATTAGTCACCAAATTAGCTAAAAAATTAGAGAAAATAAATCCTGCATTTAGCCAGCAAATATACATCAAAGCCAACCAAAGAAGGGATAACTTATAGAATAAATACATTCTAAACAGTGGTTTTTTTTAAACTGAAAAAACAAAGCTACAATTTGTAGCAAAAGGAATATTATATATCAGGCATCAATGAGCAACAAAGCCTAAGTATCTCACATTTTAAATAGAGCTACACACCCCTTCATAGAATCCCAACAGCCTGAGTATCTTTTAATTAATTACCAATCCCAGACATGTATACTGAGCTCTAATCAGTGTTAGCCTGAAGACTTGAAACTATTAAAAATATGAGATATGCGTTCTACAGAAGCTTAACTGATGTAAGATTTGCCGTGCAGAACATTAATGTCATCTACAAAGCATATATGCATGATCCCTAGCTTCTTACATCTTGGATGGAATTGGAATTGCTTATTTGTAGCTTACATTTAGTTCCCTCTTAGATATTCCATTGTTATTACATTTAGTAGGAAATTCTTCAACTTGAAAGAATCATTTATTAAGTCGATATAAGCAAAAAAGAACATTGAAACCCAACCAAGAATCTACAAGAAGGGAACTAGATGTATTTGCATCATGACGATATTTTTAACTATTCTATTGCTTGCAAATGATAAAATTGTCTAACATAGACTTCAGGAAGATAGGTTAATAACAAGAGGTTCATAAATATAATTTTACAAATCATGATCTCTCAAAAATAAGTCTCCATTTATTGTGTTTTGAGCTACTCTTGGAACAATGCAACCATCTCATCTCACAGAAATAGACTTTGAGAAACGAACATAAACAACCTTTCACATGGAGATGGTTGTATGTCGTTTATAGGTCATTCTTTAATGTCATGCATTTATTGTCATCCGAATACTAATATGACAAATAAACCTGAAAAACATTTCATCCTAGGGAAAGAACTCCACGCCAGGATTAAAATTTGCTCCAAGCTACCAACATATCAAGAGAAATGGACAAAAACACAGTGTATGCAAAAAGTCTTTAAACACGTTAGTTATAAGAAAATACCCAGATAAGCTTTACGAAATAATAAACTTCTGAATTCTCTCCAACTCTCCTCCTCACAGCCACTGGTCAATCAAAAAAATTCATGTGCTTGGCCCAAACAAAAAAATCAAGGTCTAAAAAGGCATGTTGAAGACCTAAAATAAATCCAAAGAATAACAATACCCTTCTACCAGCTTAATTTTTTAGATAAGGCAGCCACACATTTCAACAATAAGAAACCCATAAAATGAATTTTGTTTCCGAGACATTTGCAACTTCTACATTACAAGAACATCATAGAAAAACACAACACTTAAATATATTTCCATAAAAGAGAGGATTGCATCACAATAGCGCACCTAAACCAAATAAGAAGAAGAAGAAATGTATCCTGCTCAGCTCACAGGATTTTGTGACACCTAGAAGTAATAACATAACTTTCTTCCAAAAACAACTGATCTCTTACTTGGTCTTTTCTTTTATTCTTTGACAAGTAAACCTATTATCCAAATAGATTAATGTTGAATGAAAGTTTACTAACCTAATGGAGGTGATGAAGGTTGATGAACCACTAGACTTTCAAGTCCTTCATATTTATTCTGTAGAATATTTATGCGCTCTTGTGGTGATTTCTTTTCTTTTCGAGTTGCTTTCAACTCTTCCAACAATGCAACCTTTGAGGTGGTGCCGCATTTCAACTCCTTAGTGGTTATCCCACCCTGAAATCCAACTGCGTAACTTTTGCATTGAGGTCCAAAGCACCTTTCCACTCTTCAATATTAGTAAGAGACGCTTCAGATTGTATCAACTCTTGGATTTCAGCCTATAAAATACAAGAATATTCAAAATATTGCAACACATTAAATAAGAGGAAGGATATTAAATGAAATTTATCAATAGACATACATATTTTGCAATAATTTCAGGTTCGAAAAGATTCTTGTCCTTCTTATGAGTTTCAAAGAAAATAGCTGCCATGTCTGGTGGATTATCATATTTGCCTCCCTTCATAATTGAAACAATAAGTCACATAAATCTTTTATACAAAGATGAGGTTTTCTCGTAGGATTCATGATTTACTTACCAGTTCGTATATAATCTCTCTAATTGTCTTGCTATCCATACGATGAGACATACTCAACTTAGACCTATTGATTGAGTTTCTTGCACTTGCTTCCTGTATTAACAACATGACACTGAAATTATACAAACTAGTTTACTGATTTTATTTTAAATGTCAACTTAATAAGTATGAAGTAGTACCTTAAACTGATCAGATAAAAAATGCTCCTTGACCACTCATCCCCAATCACTCTTGTCTATTCCGTCGACACATATTTTAGAACCTCTTGCAATGATTTAGATTTCACTTCATTGTGCAATGGTCCTCTCCAATTATTTCAAAGCTTTCTCATATGTTGCAAAACATGATCTCTTTGATCATTTATGTTATCACTATCAATTTTTTTCCTGAAATATAGAAAAATATAAAGAGAAGTCTCTTGAATAAGTGAAACCAACTAACCAAGACATCAATTTACAAATCACCAAATAATGTAACCTAGCAGTTTTAGGATCGAAAATTAATATTTCAAACCAATAACAACCACCAAGTATCATTTATCAAAATATAATAGAAGTTATAATTGCTTACATACTATGACATACTCACACGCCTTTTGCACAATGATTTTGAGAGCGTGAATAGGAAGAAAGCTGTCAATTTGAATAAAGTGGCATAGACAGTATAGTATAACAAGAAGAACAGAACTATATTTGCTTGGCAGCTAATTATGTAAATACAATTTTACAAATTAAAACAGAAGCAATACACGCATATGAATCTAAAGTCCATGTTACCAATACTTTCATGTTCAAATTAATTCAATTCACTTTCTAGTAGAAAGATCAGAATAATAAAAATGAGCCTTGCTTCAAAGCTTCAATACAGAGTTTTCTTATCCTTCAAAGGCATAGAGACAAAAATAGATAGATGAGAACTGAGAATTTATCCAAATATTATATTAGAAAATTTTGATTTTCATTTCTAACCAATTCAAGCAAAAAAAAAGAAAAAACTAAACCCCCACTCAATATCAATTTCACCATGAATCTTACAACACTTACCAAGAAAATAAAGAGCAATATTTAAGTCTCAACAAATCATACACAAATTAGTTAACATGCATCTTGCTCGAAAAATAAATCATGAAACTAATTTTGTAAATCCTTATAGTAACATCTTTCCACATATGCTCAAGTTTATGTTCTTCGATGTCCACCCATGAGTGTACCCGCAACGAGCATATATTATGATCGTGAACTAGCAAATTCAAGTGTCTTGAAAATGAACCGTGATTTGTACCAACAACTCAATTTTCTTAGAAAGTAACTCTTAACTTTTCTCCGGGTTTCAGTCACAAAACATTCTTACAAATGTTCAATCCTCTCACTTTTCCCCTTTTTAGATTCACATGGACTTGTAAGTTTTAATGTAAAACAAAACAAAAGGTTCAAGCCCACTAACTAAAAAAAATTACACAGCAGAAAATAAAATACATATTCACCTCTCAGAGCATTTTGAGTCACTTCAACTATTTTTTTACCCATTTCAGATTCACATGGACCTGCAAAATTTAATGTCAGTCAAACAAAATATAAAGTTCAATCCCATTAACAATAAAAAGATATTGAACAAAAGAAGTAAAATAGTAGTTTCAGTTATTTGAGCATCTCGAGTCACTTCAGCCACCTTTTTTTCTTTTCAAATTCACATGGACCTACAAATTAAATTTTAATTCAAGTCAAGTAAAAAAATCCCAACGCCACTCACAAAATAATATTGCACAGAAAAAAATAAAATTATTTCACTTCTCTGAGCATCTAAAGTCACTTCATCTTCCTAATAGAGAGTGTCATTGTCTTCCATTGGATGAAAATCAGGAGGCAGGAGAATACTTTTCTTTGCTGGTTTATTCTGATTAAAGGTTGTTGCAGTACAACTTCTATTTTTGCCAATCGAAGTATTCTTTTCAGCATTGACTTTTAAAGAACCAGTAACTCCTAAGTATTTCCCTCGACCCCTTGCGTCACTTCTCTGAGCGCCTTGCATTACTTCATCTTCTTTATAGAGGGGGCCATTGTCTTCCATTGCATCAAAACGAGGATGCACAAGGATATTTTTCTTTGTTAGCTTATTCAACTTAGAAGTTGTTGTATTACAACTACTATTTTTGGCAACAAAGTCCTTTGTTCAGCATTAACTCTTAAAGACTGATCCTTTTTCGACTCATCCAAAAACCATGCGAGTTTAAGTCATTTCTTTGCTTGTCTACTTCTTAATATTCAGAATCAAAAGTCAGATTTGAAAGTAGTGTAGTAGGAGGTGGAAGAAAGAGAGAATGAAAAGAGAGATAAAGAAATGGGGTCTGATTTTAGGTCGGGTTTAAAGGGGGAAAATGAGTTATTTAATTGAAATTGGGCATTTTAATTTAATTTGAGGCATTCCATCCAACTGAGGGAGATTTTTGCATAATTTGCTAATTGTAGGAGTATATTTGACCCTATAGTATAATTAGGGGCAAAGTTAGCTAATAAACGAAAGTAGAGGTGTATTTTTGATCCTTTTCTCTTTTTCAAAAGTACTTACTCCCTTCGTTCCAAATTAAGTGGTGTTTTAGTTTTTTCATTTTGTTTCAAAATAGTGGCATTTCACATTATCAAGAAGACATTAATGATATTCTTCCAATTTTACCTTTATTTAAATAAAAAAATATTTATAAACTACTAAAGAGCTACATCTTTTTCAAGATATTTATTAAGGGTAAGTTAGTAAAAATGCATTTTACTTTCTAAAAATGAGTAGTTTCTTAAGGGGTATGCTCAAGCTAAAAACACCATCTATTTTGAAATGAAGGGAGTATCAAGAAAGTACATTTGGTGAGAAGCAATATGTGTTTGTCCAATAAAATTAAAAAACACTTTTCAACAACAATTAACATTCGATCAAGCTTTTAAAAAGCGTTTATAAGTGTATTTTTTTCAAAAGTGTTTTTGGATAGAAACTATCTTTTTTTGGCTTTTGAAAAACAGTTTTTGCTACTTCTTAAAAATACTTATTTTCTCCCAAAAATTTAATTAAACATCTCTATTTTTACTTTTTATTTTAAGTAAATACTTTTTTAAAAAAATAAATACTTTTAACTTTTCAAAAATTTTATCAAACAACTATAATATCCTCTTAATTCTAATCAGCTATGAAAGGACCCCTTAACATTATGTCGGAGAAAGTGAACAATTAAAAGCATGCAATCAATGTGCTGCTGGAGAGAGAAATTGGGTTTCGGCACAAAGACAATTCATTCTTCAATGGGTATTGGGGTAAATATTTCTATCCGATGAGCGTTACGGGTAAAAAATTTGGTTATTGCTTCTGTTAATATAGTAGCTAAATAATTTCAAGATGTTATATAAAGTAAATATTGTATAATTATTTAATTTTAAAATAATTAAGATTTAAATGTTTTATTTTATTTTAAAATAAATAGTATATAATCACATTTTTTTAAATATTTATTAAAAATAAATTAGTAAAAATATGTTTTATTTTTTAAAAATAAATAATTTTTTAATGAACGTGTTAAATTTAAAATATAACTTATTTTAAAACGAAGGGAGTAATTAGTTAGGCCCAAATGAGCAATTTGGGTAATTTTTCCCTAAAGTTTTGAACACACTAGTAGAGTACTTTCTTCATTTCAAAATAAGTAGGTTTTTAATTTGGCACACCATTTTAAAAACTACTCAATCATATAAAGAAAAATGTATTTTTACTCACTTATCCTTAATAAATATCTTGAAAAAGATATAACTCTTTAATATGTTCTTGGTTATGTAAAACTTTCTTCATTTAAATATGGGTAAAACTGAAAAAAAATTATTAATATCTTTTTAATTAAGTAAAACACCACTAATTTTATAAAAAAATTAAAAAACTAAAACACCAATTATTTTAAAATGAAAGAAATATTAATATTTGGATCATATTTGGACGGACTCTGGCTCCCCTCCCGTACTCATCTATCTATTTCGTCAGTTACATATCAAATTTATTACACATGTTCACCTTAGCAAATTTGTTTGCTATATCACGACATTTAGTTCACAATTAACATGTAATTTATCTCTTTTCTCCACCGTTCTCTTCAATCGCCGAACAAGAAGTCTTCTTCCTTTCTTTCCTTTCTTAGGATTGTACCAGAACCAAGTCAAACAAATAACGGAGAAGAGCCACGTCCACATTTGAGACCTCACCAGCATATATCGGTTTATTTGCATATATATATATATATATATATATATATATCGGTTTGTTTGTTTCTTTAATAATATATTTGAAAAATGAGCTTTCTTGTTTGTGCGTACATAATTAACTCGACAACTTTTAAGACATTTTTTCAACTAAATCCACAGTCATGACAAAGACAAGATGCCAAATTACTACAGTACTAAGAATTAAAATCCTCATGTTAATTTTCAAACCCACCTTTGAAAAAATAAAATAAAATAAAATAAAGCCGGCTGGCCTCTATCAAATTTCTCTATGTATATATAAATAGCGACTTAGTTTCTCCAACTCTTCAAATCATAATAAGTAAGAACACTCCACAATGGAAAAAAGCAAGGTTCTCGTTGTCGGTGGAACTGGTTATATAGGCAAGAGGATTGTGAAGGCTAGCTTAGCTCAAGGACATACAACGTATGTCCTGCAGCGGCCGGAGATCGGCCTCGACATCGACAAACTACAGATGTTGTTGTCCCTCAAAGAGCAAGGCGCTCGACTTGTCGAGGCCTCATTCTCCGACCACCGGAGCCTAGTGGAGGCTGTCAAAGAGGTGGATGTTGTTATATGTACCATGTCTGGTGTGCATTTCAGAAGTCACAATATCTTGTTGCAACTCAAGTTGGTTGATGCCATCAAAGAAGCTGGAAATATTAAGGTACTCGTTTTTATTGTTCAAAATTTGCTCTCTCTCGATGGTTCAAGTTGTTTCTTTAAGTAAAAATTTTGCATAGATTAATGTTATTAAATCATACATAGATAATTGAATAAATATTAAGTCCTTTCTTATTGACTAAATATTTAATAGAAGAAACTATAGCTAAATATAAATAAGTTAAAATATTTTTAAAAAAATTTAATTAATATTTTTTAATAAGCGGGTAAAATAAATAATTTAAGATAGGAAAAGTAGAAAAAAAAAAAAGAATCGCGTTTATATTCATTTATATAATATTTCTCATTTTTTGAGATTTAATCTTTTTAATTTAATCGTTATTTGATTTAGAATTTTTAAAATTAATTACGTATCATAAGTTATAGTAAATAATAATTTAAAATACTTAAAAAATATATAAAAATATTATAATTAAAAAATAATTTATTTTACTCTCAAAATTTAATGTCGGTCACATAAATTATGACGGTAGGAGCAGAAAAGATGAAGTTGGTGGATATAGGGGAGCAGGGAACATTACTATCCCCATGATGAAACTTTTACTTGACTCATAAGGATGCCTAATTTATGGATAAAATAGAAAAAGAGGGTTTTTTTTTCTTAACATGCTAAAGTGTATTTTATGGATAAAATAGGAAATTTTTCTTCTTAAAATCTTTTCTCTGGATAGGTTAAAAGTGTAATTTTTAATATTTTTTAAATTTTAATTTATATAATATATTTCGATTTAGCATGGAATTTAAAAAAATATAAATTTTTTTAAAAATTTGTTATTTAAAATATCTCATTAAAAATAAAATATTTTAAAATTAAAATAAACTAAAAATAAAAATATGTTATTTGTTTTGAACCAACTAAAAAAAATGTCACATGAATTGAAATAAAAATAGTAATAGTGTTTTTTTTGTTTGTTGACCAAAAAATGAAAAATAATTGGCAGCGGTTCTTGCCATCGGAATTTGGAATGGATCCAGCACTAATGGGAGAAGCAATAGAACCGGGAAGAGTGACATTTGATGAGAAAATGGAAGTGAGAAAAGCCATTGAAGAAGCTGCCATTCCTTACACTTACATCTCTGCTAATTGCTTTGCTGGTTACTTTGCTGGCAATCTCTCTCAACTTGGAACTCTTGTTCCTCCTAAACATCAAGTTTCCCTCTATGGAGATGGAAATGTTAAAGGTATCACAATTCACACATTTCATTTTTTAAAATTCTTTTTATCTTTTATTCCTTCCGTTTTAACCTATGTAATATAATTTGATTGGGCACGAAATTTAAGAAAATCCGAAAAGATTTCCCAATGTTCCAAAACTACTGTGAAATGGAATGAAGGCAGTAACTTTTGTTTTTCCTTTTGAATACCATTTTCGTTTAATGCTTTTCTTATTTGGGTTAATTATAATATACAGTGGTGTATATGGATGAAGATGATGTGGCAACATACACTATAAAAAGCATAGATGATCCAAGGACACTGAACAAGACAGTGTACCTTAGACCACCAGAAAACATTCTGACTCAAAGGGAGTTGATTGCCATGTGGGAAAAACTTAAAGGAACAGAGCTTCACAAAGTTAGCATCTCTGAACAAGACTTCCTATCTTCCATGAAAGGTACTACTGAATTCCTCTGTCCAAACACACTCAATTCCAATTCCTATCTATACAGCAAAAATGTTGTTATAGAAAACAAATAATATAAAAATAGCCAAATGTTATTACAAAAAACATGACTGTATATTTGGTGCAGGAATGGACTATGCTGGGCAGGTAGGAGTGGGGCATTTCTACCACATATTCTACCAAGGTTGTTTGACTAACTTTGAAATTGGACAAAATGCTGAAGAAGCCTCTGCCCTCTACCCTGAAGTTCTTTACACTCGCATGGATGAATATCTAAAACGCTATCTTTAATTAGCTTTTTCTCTTAGATCAATATGTTTGATTTGGGTGTTTCTTCAATGAATATTACAGCAAAAATAATGTACTACTCTGTAATTTTGTGTAAAAGAGAACAAAAATCAATGATAATCTTCCAATAAAGTCATATATTATAGCTACTTCTGGAGTTCAAATCGAAATTAATGGAAGCTTCTTTGAGCTTATAAAGATTCATATCCTTCTTTTGTTCTTTCTCCACAATGTAATTAGACGTTGGTAGCTCTATGTTGTCGTCCTGGTTCTCTCCATGTACTGTGCAATCCATTAAATTTGACAGAGGTGAATTGAAAGAAGTGAGTTGAGCTCTTGTTGCTTCCGGTGCATTAGGAGAGTTTATGTTGAGTACTGGGAGGCGCTTTTGAGCTTTATCTAATCGAAGCACTTGCCCTGTGCATCTATTCTCATTTGCAGTTCCTGTTGCACCTGTTTAAAGAGAATTAATCTGGGTATTAGGAAGATGGACCTAATGCCAGTGAATGTTTCCTCAGCTACTAAACATAGTCAAAATGAAAGTTTGGTGCTCGAAGACAAGATTAAGATCATCCCTTCCAGCAATAGAGGCGCCACAGCCCACAGAAGTGTGTGTGATACAACCTGGCGTCCGGGCCATGTACTCTTCATCGAGCCTGATGGTTTCAAGTATGATTTTTCTTTTTGCTACTAGGCTCGCGTCTCGCCAGGCCATTTCCGAGTTTTGATTTTTTTTAATTCGTTTTGGACTTAATTATTTTATTTGAAATTTTTTCTACACCTATAAATATTCCATAAACATGTAATTTAACGAGGTTAAACTAAGGAGAGAGCGAGGATCTGGCATGGAACAAGGCGAAAAATTCTGCAATGATTTTTCCTTTCTTCTTATTTTTCATTTGGTTATGAATTTTAGTATTGTGTTTTCATATACTTGTTTTAGAGGCTAATTTTCTATGGAACTTTTTGTAGGATGAATTCTTGTCACATTTTTCTATAATTGAGTCATTCTTTTTATCTCTATATGTTCAACTACTCATTGATTGTGTTGGAAAATATTGTAAATCACGAAAATTCTCTTAGCTTGAGGCGTGTCTATAGCACTATCCTTAAGGATATTTCACTCAGTGTATGTGTATCTCTCAGGATTCAACAAGAGTATAAAACTAGGAGTCAAAATCTAACAAAGATTTTAAATTAATAAAATAATATAGTACTACAAAATATAGGAGGAAGATTTAGGAGAAAGAATTCTTCTTCTTGTTCCACAACCTCAAAATGAAGTGGAAGGCTGTAATATGTTTGTATAAGAAATGGACATCTTATTCTCTCTAATCCCATTGATGAAAATAGACATATATAGTGAAAAATGAGCATATCATAACATTAATCTATAATGCCTTGTTAAAAGCCATTTATTTCTATTGAAAGCTATTAAGGATAATTCAATTGATCAATTACCATTTGAAACCATCAATTATATTCTCATAATTCAATTGATCAATTACCATTTGAAATCATCAATTATATTCTCATAATGAAGATTATTAAGGCTAATCAAGGCTATATCAATTATTTGTTAAATGTAAATACAAATACTAGAAACTATTAATTCTATTTAAAATATTAAAATAATTATTTTTCCAATAAATTGTAGTTGATTGAAGGATTCTCAATTAATAATGTCATTACATCTTATTGTTATATCTTGTTGTTCTCAAAAGTTGAAGCCCCGTCAAGTTCACCGTTTAACATACGCAGCAGTTCACGAATTACATTGAAAATTTTGGATTTGACTTTTGAGGAACCCAAGTTTCTGAATGACAAGTCCAATCAAGTACAAGATTTTTTGAAAAGGTATCCGGTCAAGAACTCCAGCTCGCATTGGACTGCCAAAATGCTCTTGAACCATCGTTTTCTGCTGAATTCATCTTAGTGGTGGAGCTAGTATTTTCCCTAAAAGATTTAAAATATGATAAAGTAAACAGACGACGAAACCAAAGGAGATTCAAGATAAAATTTAACTATATATAAACAGTATAATTTTCTAGGCAGTCTGTGATCAAGATGATCTCAAGTGCAGCCCCTTCTAAGTTTTCAGGTACAAAGGCTGCCTGTGACCAAGATGATCTGATGTGCAGCCCCTTTTTAGTTTACTGAAAAAACGGTGTATATGCTTATAGTTGATCCACAGTATCCTTACAAAGAAATGCAACTTGTTTGTAATACACACTTTATGTGGAGCTGTGCTAGCTGTATAGGGATTGAAACAGATCGATTTCATGTGTGCTTATCCTAATATATCTTTAGATCACGCATACTTCAGGACTTTAATTTGGAATTTAATGCTTCAATAATGAGTGCTCTTGTCATGGTTGTACATCTGTTCACAACGAGGTTTCTTTGTTCAGTTCTATTTTCTTCAGTCTGTTTTAATCCGACTACTTTTGTCCGTCTTGATGCATCTTTTATCTGACTTGTATCTTTTGGTTATATCATCTGAATCTAGTGTACTCGTAATAACTATCACAAACACAAATTAACAATTAGCTATTAATCAATTACAAGTTCATCTTTACCTCCAAACTACATGGGTGACCCCTCCAACTTTACGGTCAGGATTCATCATGTCCGAGAGTTCAGTATTGAGTTGTTTAATCCTTGAACGCTTGAATTCCCATTGGATTGGTGGTCAATATATGATAAACTCAATTTATACAGAGTTGATATGACTAGAAGGGAAGACAAATTCAGGACAGGGTTATAGTGAGAACTAGTCTGGTCAAATATTACAGTTAACTAGGATTTTCATAAAATCTGGAAGGAAGTTCCCAAATTTCTTTTCATGAAAATCTTTCCAGCTTTAGACCTCGGCAGTAAGTCTCTAAAAGTAATACCTTCCAACAACAAAGAGATACAAAACAACTTAAGACTACTAGGAGCAAATTAATGTAAGGTGGCAAAAAATAATAATGTGGTCAATGCAATGTTGGAGAAGTTCTCCCTTAGTGCTTTTACAATGCATTAATGCTGATATTCATTTTCCTAACTGAGAATCGCCTATTTATTTAAAATGAATCCACTCAAGCTCCAAATTGAGCATTGGAAATCAGTGTTGTGATGGCGCTTAGCACTCAGAAAGCACCGAAACGAGCTGGCCCTTATTGTGCTCAATAGACGCGTAAGTGAGTTAGTTCAGGCGACCAACAGACACAAGGCTCGAGTTAAGTGAAAATAGTTGTCAAGTTAAAGGTGGGTTTTATATATATTTCACCTTTTGTTTTTCATCTACTTTCTTGTCACTCGGCCGTTGTTTCACAGGAAAATGTTATTACTGTGTTGCATGCTTTCAACTATGGAAGGGAGGATAGTGTAGATAAAAATGGCACTTGTGCAATCTATAGCTAGAAGCACCCTTCCAATGTTTATACACTTTGTCCTAAAGAGATAATATCCACTTTCAAATCAGTATTTCTTCTACTGGTGAGGAAAACTTTCTTTAGCTTCTACAGGTGTAAGCTACTTTTTATTTAAGAATTTAGGCAAGAAATGCACATGCAGAATTCTTTCTTTTATTTGTTTAAATATTGGAAAATGTATGACATAAATGAATCAGAATAATAAGAATTTAGTTCTTTTAATGGAATAGAGCAGCTTTAACAAAGGCTTGTTGGGATATTTCCGACAAGCAAGACAAACTGTGGATCAGATGGGTACATGCATATTATATAAGAGGGCAGCATATAGACAGGGTTACAGTCCCAAAACAAGCATGTTGGATGCTTAGGAAGGTGTTGAATTTTAAAGATAAGGCCCAGCAGATTCAGATCACTATTGAAAGACACATAATTAGGCAGTTTTATTATCATAGTCTTCCTCCTCTTAATTAATAGAGTGACTTGGAAAGATATTATGTATAAAAATGTAGCAAGGCCAAAGGCAAGGTTCATTACATGGTTGGTAATGCATGCTAGAATGCTTACTATTGATAGGTCACTTAAATGGGGGATGCAAGTGGATACAAATTGCGCACGATGCTGTGATGTCGCAGAATCTAGAGCCCACCTCTTTGTACAATGTGGTTATGCAAGACAAGTATGGAAGAGGGTACTACAGTGGATGAGTTTTCTGGACTTATCAACCTGCTTGTGGAATGACCACCTCAAATGGGTGATTGACAATGTGAGAGGAAGAATATTTAAAGCCCAAATGTTTAAGCTTCTTTATTCAGAGACTGTTTATGCCATATGGAATGAAAGGAATTTGAGGATGTTTGAGCAAAGAAATCGAGTTGAAGAGGCTGTGACAAGGGAGATAGCTTAGACAGTGTGTGTTCGAGCTCCTAAGCAGATTAGTAGTATAGTGCATAGCTAAGTTTCTTTAGTTATTCTAAAGTGTAATGGTGGCAATGCTTAAAGGATAGGAAGATTGTGTGTAGTCTATGAATTTGGAAAGCTCAATTTTGATGATTAATAAAATCAGCTAATTTCGAAAAAAAATATTAGTGAACAAAACTCTTCTTCTTCTTTTCAATTTACCTGTTGAATATAAAAATATACGCATCCAAAGACCAGCGAGTTAAACTAATAAAGAGCTACACCTGAGATCATCTTGGGCATAGGATGCCCACTAAACCTCAAATAATTCTAAAGAGGAATCACGCCCACATGTAGTTTCGTTTAAATATATAACAAATCAATTTTCTATTATGGATCTACCTATTGTTAATATTCCATGAGTTTCATTCTCTACTTCAATCGAATCATCAATCTATGGCCGCGCTTGAATATCTTGGGGCGTGGTTTGTATAGTGTTAGTTTACACGACCTAAGGACTTGTCTTTACTGTTTGCCTACGAATGAAACAAGTCATCAGACGTGTTCCACTTGCGTGAATAAAAAAGTAAGTAAATGAGACAGTGATTTAGCGTGGAAAACACCCGACTCCAAAGGTAAAAAACCACGACCTGTACTCTACAGGATTTTTCTCCAACTTTACTAACTCCGAGAGCCTCATCAAACTGTTGATTACAACTCTTGCAATCTAAGGAATTATAAACTCTAATTCCTAGCTGTTATTCCTCCAACAACAATATCTTCCTAGTAACACTTACTTGAAGACCAGTTGTTCTTAATTCAGTTTATAACTCACTGAATCAAGATTACAATGATTACAACTCAATAACAAACTTCTAGTACAAGAATGGCTAACTCTAGCTTGACTCTTTACTAGACAAGTTTGTTGACAATAATATCACCGAAGGTAGACTGCTATTTTCTCTCTTTGTGAGTGTTGCTCTTCTGAGATATCATTCTTCATTATATACACGCGACTCCCAAGACTTTGTGTTTCTTCCTAACTCTTTACGGTAACATCTTTGCCCACTATTAGAGTTCTTACTCATGTTGGACTCTTCATTCCTCATGTTGGAATCTTCATATGACATCTCCAACTCTCCTGATATATCCACGTGTAGATGTGGATGAGTTTGATGATTGTTGCTTATCAACTCCAAGATTTCCGTGCCCTTGCTTTCGGATAATGGCATCTTATTACATAGACTGCTCGACACTTTATTGGACCACCTTTATTCACCTGTTTCATTAGCCTGTTGTCAAACATCAAATCTTCAAAGTCCCAACAAATTTCCCCGTTTTGATGATGACAAACACGATCCCATTTTTATATTTTTACACAGATTCTTCCTGCAAGGAAGACATCTCTCGAATGAAACAGGTTAGTCAAGTGGGTTATAAATATTGCATGATCATGATCAATATGTTTTCATTTTCTTCCCCCTTTTGGCATCATTGAAAAGTTAAGGTCAATGAATCATTGTTATCAAAATGTCAGACAACCCTATTGCCACTAGGGCAATCCCAAGACAAACATGATAACAATTTTAAAAGACAAGAGAAAGCATTAACAAGAGAGTGAAAATTGAGCAACAAAAATAATTCATTGAATCAAGAGGAAGCCCTTAACACATGAATACACTACTGAAAAACAAAAAACAACCAAGCCTTGAAAGTAGGATTAACAAAATAGGGAAAACAACACAGGAGGTTCTAGGAAGGAGGTGCAGAGGGAAGTAATTAAGAAAGATGTCTGATGGTGTCAACATTTGCAGCTCTTTCAGATGCAAGAGTTCCCTCTAACTCGGTGATCTTAGCTTCAAGAGCAGCTTTTTCCAAAGCATGAGCAGCTTAGGCAACCTCCAACTCAACAGTCTTCTCAGCTAAGGCATTACACATCTTTTGAAAAGGAGTGTCAGGCCTCGTCATTGAAGCAAGTAAGTCAACGTGTTTCACCTCACTCAGGACATCCTTCGTAGTTTGGAAGGTCCAAACCTGAATAGGGACTGAGTAATCCTCAAAGACATAGGATATCAGAAGGCATAAGGAAGAGCATGTCCTTTATCGTCCTTGGCAAGAACCTTTTGCATATGTTTTACCATAAGACTGGGCAAATCAATCTTGACCTCTATATCAAGCAATTCCATTAAGGTTAGGTCAAGGTAGTTAGCCTTAGTCCTCCTTTCCTTTCTAGGGATGATCATTTTGTGAACAACGTCAAAATAGAGCTGATGGAGGGGGGACATTTCTCGTTTCTAAACGCGCCTATGCTGAACAAGATCGTGTTGGCCTGAGAATTTCCTGCATATGTCCCTAGCGGAGGGCAAGTTGTCCAGTGGTGGCAATTCAAATTTAACATAATGTTCCCAGCCACCACCAGAAATTCCCAAAATACAGGCAAGATCCCTAGCAACTAAATATAGAGAAACCCCCCTAACAGTTGAAGAAAAGAGGGAACCATTAGCACTCCCATTCACATAGAACTCAACCACCTCCAGTTTACCAAACTTTCTTTGAAAATCACCCTGAAGAAACAAGGATGACCAACCTTGAACTTCCAATTTTTCAAGCAAGATCTCCATTTTCGGACCACCAAAACCAGTCACCACTCTTCCCCTAAGAACAACTCATTTTTAAAAATAGACCAAGTGGGATAGTTGGTTGTCAATAAATCACCAGTATCAAACCCAGAGGCCACATCCCCATCAGAGTCATCTGAATCTGAACCAACGGATGGACCAGGTAGAGTAACCCGTTCTGATGATCTGGTTTTTGTAGGAGGAGAAGGAGCTGTTGAGGTGGGCTTGGAGGATGATTTAGAAGCTGGTTTGGGAGATGGTTTTGAGGTAGATTTGGAGGGTGGTTGTGAAAAGGTTTTAGAAGTAGGTTTTGGGATAGGTTTAGAAGAGGTTTTAGGAGTGAATGTTGAAGGAGATTTTGAGGTGGGTTTGGAAAGGGGTTTTGGGGCGATTGGAGTAGGTGAGGAAGACGTAGTAGTAGACGCAGCAAGGGTTTGTTTTGAAGATGAGGGAGGTTGGGAAGGGGATTTTGATGACCCAAATATGGTGGGTTTTGGTATAGTCTTCTCGACCACAGAAGACTTGCGAACAGTTTTAAGCACGACATCCTTGGAGGAAAATGATTGCTTTGCACCAGAAACAAAGGTAGAAGACTTCTTTTTTTTACTTTTTAGAAGAGCTTGAGAAAGTTGCTCATCTTTCTGTCATTTACGGGTACGAGTGAGAGGGGTGCGAGTGGAACTGGTCGGTGGAGGTGTTTCATGATCAGATTCATATTCGAGTTCATCATCAAGGATAAGCACAGGTTTATTGAACTTCTTTCTTAACTTAGTGCATACCCTTTGGGGGATCAAATCTGCAATTGGGGTGCCATTATTTGGTGCGGACTGAAGAGGGGCAACATCACAGATTTTTAGGGTAGACCCAGTTGTGAATTGAGGAAAGATTGTGGAAGGTGAGAATTGAGCTTTAAAAGCATTCCATGCTACGAAGTCGGACATCTTGAATGGAATGTGGGAGGGAATGCTTTCAGATGGGTGAGGCACCAGTTCTTAGGAAGAAGATACTTTTGCAGAGTTTATGGTGGAAAAACTATTTGAGGAAGAAGATGAAGCCATGGAAAAGCTTTTTGAGAAGGTCTGGGGAGGTAATTAATTTCGAATGCCTTGACAACACAACCCAGCTTCAATTTTATAGAAGAAGAAAAGTAGGAAGGTGAAATGTGGGATGTGACTGCTAATCAGGGTATCAGTGGGAGACATGATGATTAGTGGATGGTAGTTTAAGCTTTTATCGGGAAAGATGAGAGATTTGACGGTTATCACAATTGTATAGGAATGGAGCATGTAGGCATAACTGTTTCTCATTAGTAGTAGGGCATTTAAGTGAAAAGAACATACCTGATGAATGACTGCCCCTTGAGACCTTGATAACACTGCACAAGTTAATACACAACCCTTGTCAATTAAAATTTTATCATAGACTTGAGACACACAAGTAAATGTGCCAATCTAGGATAATTAACATAGATAACAATAACACAAAGAATTTTGCATAACCTAACCAATCATTGAAGGTGACCTATGCAATCTTAATCATCCCCAATTGAACTTGTTCTTTTCAAAGAGATCCCCGCCTAATGCTTTGGTGAAAATATCTGCTATTTGTTCTTTAGTGGAACAAAACATAATTGAGATATGACTCTTCTCTACATTATCTCTAAGAAAATGGTGCCTTATGTCAATATGTTTGGTTCTTTTGTGTTGAACTGGATTTTTTCCAATGTTGATGGCACTAGTATTGTCACATAAGATTGGAACACATCCCACATCAATACCAAAATCCAGTAGTTGTTGCATGATGCATAGTAACTGAGCGCAACATGAGCCAGCTGCTACATATTCAGCCTCAGCAGTGGACAAGGCAACTGAGTTTTGCTTCTTTGTGGACCACGAGATCAAACATGGTCTAACAAAGTGTATCATCCCTATAGTGCTTTTCCTATCCACCAAATATCCTGCATAATCAGCATCTAAATATCCTACTAAGGAAAAGTTACTACCCTTAGGATACCATAATCCAAGATCAGGTGTCCCCTTCAAATATCTTAAAATTCTTTTGACAGCCTTGAGATGTGACTCTTTGGGATTTGCTTGAAATTTAGCACACACACCAACATTGAAAATAATGTCAGGTCTATTAGCAGTGAGATATAAAAGAGAATCAATCATACCTCTATACTGAGTCTGATCTATGGATGGACCTGTTTCATCAAGGTCCAATTTTGTGGTTGTGGCAATAGGAGTGTCAATCTCTTTGGCAGACTCTATCTTAAATCTCTTAAGCAACTCCTTCACATACTTTTGTTGATGAATCATGATTCTAGTAGCATCTGCTTGATTCGTAATCCAAGAAGGAAATTTAACTCTTCCATCATACTCATTTCAAATTCTCCATTCATAAGCATGGCAAACTCTTGAGTAATGTCACGGTTTGCAGATCCAAATATGATGTTATCTACATACGCTTGCACTATCAGCCGATCCTTACTTTTTGTTCTTAAGAATAATGTTTTTTCAATATTTCCTCTTATATGTCCATGCTCCAGAAAGAATTTTGAGAGTCTTTCATATTAAGCTCTTGGAGCTTGCTTCAGCCCATACAAAGCTTTATCTAACTTGTAGACATAATTTGGACAAATTCAGAGCGTTCAAACCCTGAGGGCTGCTTCATATAGACCTCCTCTTTCAAATAGCTATTGAAAAATGTACTCTTCACATCCATTTGATAAAGAGTAATTTCCTTGAAGGCTGTAAAAGTTATGAGTAGTATGATTGCCTCAAGTCTTGCAATAGGAGCAAATGTCTCATCATAGTCAATTCCTTCTTCTTGACTATACCCTTGGACCACCAGCCTAGCCTTGCTCCTTATTACAATTCCATACTCATCTAACTTATTCCAGAATACCCATTTGGTGCCCATTACAATCCTTCCTTCAGGTGGAGGCACCAAATGCCAAACTTTGCTTCTTTTAAACTGATTCAGTTCCTCCTGCATAGCCATAATCCAGTCTTCATCAAGGAGGGCCTCTTTCACCTTTTTAGGTTCCATTTTAGACAGAAAGGCATTGAAGGCACATATATTTTTTAAACCTGATCTGGTAGTAATACCAGAAGTCAGATCTGTTAGGACATTTTCGATTGGATGGGAATCCTGATACTTGTAGCTCTTCAGCTGCAGTCTTTGTGAAGTTCTTACATTTGAGTTGATTTGCAGCAATGATGATGACTCAGATTCATTTTTTGTTGTTCCCCCTGTCTGTAAGCCACCATCTTGTTCCACAGATGAAACAGGTACAACAACCTGTTCCTGAGTATGTTCTTCATTTTCACTTTCATCCTGAATGTTAGTCTGAAGCATAACACAAGATTCATCAAAAATAACATGCACACTTTCCTCGACACAGTTTGTTCTTTTTTTCAATACTCTATAAGCTTTACTATGTTGAGAGTCTAAGAAGATTCCCTCATCACTTCAGGCATCAAATTTTCCCAAGTTATCTTTTCCAGTGTTATGAATAAAGAATTTACATCCAAAAACTCGAAGATGAGCTATGTTTGGTCTCCTGTCCTTTAGTAATTATAGGGAGTCTTATCTAACAGAGGTCTATTCATGCACCTATTCAAAATACAGCAAGCAGTGCTTATGGCTTCAGCACACAGATTTTTTGCATAATTACTTGCAATCATTATGGTTCTAGCAATGTCCTCTAAAGTCATATTTTTCCTTTCAGCTACTCTATTTTGCTGTGGTGTTTTTGGAGTAGAGAAGTTATGATCTATTCCATTTAATGAACAAAACTCTAAAAATTTAGCATTTTCAAATTCTGTTCCATTGTCAGATCTTATGGAAATTAAGGAAGAGCCTAATTTATTTTTCATTCTTTTTACAAAGACATAGAAAACATCAAAAGAATAATCTTTAGAGGCTAAAAACAGAGTCCAAGTATACCTGAAGTAGTCATCAATGATAACAAAGATGTACCTTTTTCCACCTCTGCTCTTTACTCTCATAGGCCCACACAGATCCATATGCAACAAATCCAGATATTTGGTTGTACTTAATTGATTCTTTGATGTGAATGAAGACCTCACCTTCTTCCCCCTTACACAAGCACTATAGACTTTGTCATTTTTGAACTTAGTCTTAGGCAGCCCTATGACCATGTCCTTTGAAGCAAGTTTGTTTATCTGTTTCAAACTGGCATGCCCTAGTCTTTTGTGCCAGAGAAGGGAATCACAGTCCATTGCACTGAGGTAAGTCGGATTTTTATTAGGCATTCCCATGATGTCTGTCTTATATACATTTTTGTATCTTCTTGCACTCAGCACAATCTCTTTTGTATCTAGCCTTTTAACCTTACAATTTGCAGAGGTAAAGGTTACCTTATTGCCTTTGTCACAAAATTGAGATATACTCAGTAAATTATGTTTCAGTCCATCAACATGATACACATCCTCCAATGCCCTTCTTTCTGAGCTTCCAATCCTGCCAATCCCTGTGACAGTACCCTTTTTTCCATCACCAAAGGATACATTCCCCCCTTTTGGCGGAGTGAGTGAAAGGAATTTTTGTTTATCTCCTGTCATGTGTCTTGAACAAGCATTATCCATGTACCAATGCTTTCTCCCTTTCACCCTTTCCTGCAAAACAACTTAGGGGTTAGTTTTAAGAACCCATACAAGCTTGGGTCCTTTTTATGATAAAAGGGATGAATCAAGTTTCTTATTGCCCAGTGTGGCAACAGGTTGGGTGACCTGTTCCTACTAGCATTCTTATATTTAATTCCTTTAGCCAATAAGGTACTCCTATTTCTGCTTCTTACTGCTACTGGACATTCAGTGGTAGGGTGACCATGTTGACCACATAGGTAACACAAATCTTCATTGACACTAGATTTTAAAAAAAAACCTATTCCAGCTCTTTCATTATGAACCTTTCCACTTAGATTATTTATAATCCTAGAGGACTTAGTCTACCTATTTGCTTTTTCAAGATTACTTTTTAGCCTAGAGACTTCCATATTCAACTTTCTTACCTTTTCCTTTTCACAAAGGTAATCAATTTTACAATGCTTCAGTTCAGCCTCAACTTTCATCAATTTTTCACTGGCTTCCTCCTTTCGATTTGAGGATTTTTTCAAGTTCTCATTTATTGACTCAAGTTCAACTATGTATTTCTTTAGAGTACAATTTTCTTTCTCAGTAACTTCTTTACCTCTTTTTAGATCAATGAATTCAAATTTTAGACTAGAAAGAGCATTAAACAATTGATCTCTATCGGAGGTGACTTCCTGAAGTTTTTTCATTGCAGCATTCATCATTAATATCAGTTTCTTTTTAGACATATTGTGAATGTTTTCATTTAGATTAGAGATACTATTGTCGCCCAAACGCACGCAAGTGCACGTGGTCGTACAAGTAATATAGTGGCTCTTTCAAGCTAGATATCGAACCCAAAAGGACTATAACTTAGTGATTTTTCCTATTTTAGTATTCACAATTACTCTATGCAAGTATGTAAATAACACAATGAATTAAGAGTTTGATAAATGGTAATATATAAGGTAATACTAAGTGAATCTAAGAACATATCATGTATAACTTGTACTATTCTTCAGCTACCTTCTCTTTCAGGTTGATGGTTGGGAAAGATTAGAGTCTGACTATGGTCTCTTGAACCTCTAGCCAATTGCCCAATTATGAACCTTGCAACTACACATTTCGGTGACACAATAACTCATCCTAGGTCTAGTCAAAATTTGATTCCTTTGTTAACCGAATATGGCGTTACAGGTATATTTCTATCCTGCATGCGAATCTTACCTTCGATTTACAACAAAGATAAGAACACATTCCCCTATTCCTAGTTCTACCCTAATAATTTTTCTTTCAGAGTCAAATTAGGATTATAAGTTTATCTTAATGCTAGCCAAACATTAAAACAATGAAAATTAAGAATAGAAGAACAACCATTCATAAGAGAAGAAAATTCAGCTGAAAAATAATATGAAATTATACAATCATGCAAATAACCTCAACCTCAGAATGAGGTAATTTAGCCACTCATTTGTTGATTAAACATCTCCAAACAAGTTTTTATCATGAGAACAATTGAAATTTAGAAGAAAAGAGAAGAGAAAGAACCCTAGAATTTTCTTTAGTTCAACTGTTGCTTCCCACGTTCTTGCAAAAATGTCAAATAATGCAAAATAAAAGTCTAAGTGTTCTATTTATACATGCATAAAATTTCACAGTGATAAACTAGCTCCGTGCCATTTCACAGTGACAAACTAGCTCCGTGGCACGGAGCTCATCACGCGGAGCTATCGTGGAGGTGCACTGGAAAGGGGACACAACTGGAAGTCCTTACTCCGTGTCACTGAGCTAAACGCGTAGGATTTGGTCCGTGACATGGAGCTGTCGCGGATCCTCACTGGAACTTTGGGGTATCTGCATTATTAAGCTCCGTGTCACGGAGCTTAATGTGCCAAGTCTTCTCCGTGACACGAACTTGTCACGTACCCTTACTGTTTTGCGTCTTCCAAATTCAATAATTTTCTTCCTCTACCCATGCACTGTGGTACATTGTTCAACGTGAACAATCCTTAACGTGACACGGTGGTGAACTTCCAAATCAGTGTTAATGCTCTCCAAACATTCCCATACTCCCACTCAGAGTTTCACTCACTACTTTCCACTGTAATTTTTGTCTTATCCACCTACAAATAGTCACAACACAATTATTAGTCCGAAAAAGATAAAATTTCATAATTAACTCAAAAACATGCGTGAATACATCAATATTATCCTTAACTAGGCTCCCGTATGGTTGAAAATATGGAGTTTGGTCGTATAAATTCGCCCAAGATTAGATACATACCTAAGAGTTCTTGTCATCTTCTTCACAATCAGAATCTCCTACTACCATGAGGGCAGTTTCATTAACTTCAGCATCTGACTCATTAGATTCAGATCCCCAAGCAGCTATCATTGCATAGCTTTCCTTTTTTGTCTTTTCCTTGGCTTCCTTTTCATCTCTCTTTTTTAGCTCTTTCCTTTCTCCGCTCAATTTCCCAGAGTGGACAATCTTTGATCATATGATTAGTCTTGGTGCACTTGTAGCATCCAGATGAAGACTTCTCATTAGAGCTTCATATGTTACCAAATCCCTTTTTGTCAAATGTCTTCTCCTTTTTGAGAAATTTTTTGAACTTCTTAGCTAGAAAGGTAATATGCTCATCATCACCATCAGATTCATCAGTATCACACGCCTTAAGAGCCACTGATTTTTCTTTAACTAACTCTCATTTCCTTGAATCATCCATATTCATCTCGTATGTCTTCAAAGTTCCTACCAATTCATCCATCATCATGGTAGAAATGTCTTTGGCTTCTCGAATAGCAGTGACTTTGACATCCCAATTTGGCTTAGGAAGCACCCTTAGAACCTTATCAACTTGCTCTTCAGTGGTGAGCACTTTTACTAGTGAACATAGTTCATTTACCAGCGAAGTAAGTCTAGTCATCATTTCTTGCAGAGTCTCACCATCTTTCATCTTGGATGTTTCATACTCAGTAAACAACATGGCTACTCTGAACTTCCTGACTTAACTTGTTCCTTCATGAGCATTGATCAGGGTATCCCATATTTATTTTATGGTTGAGCAATTCAAAATCCGGTTGTACTCATCAGGACCCAATCCACACAAAGGGATATTCTTAGCCTTGGCATTTTTCTTGAGGGCCAACAAGTCATCTATTGTAAATTCAGACCTTACTTTTAGAAATTCGACTCCATCCATCATCTTCTTGGGAACAACAGGCTCAGAGATAATCCTATCTCATAGTTCGTAATCCTCAGCCTGGAGGAAGTTCTCCATACGAGCCTTCCACTAAATGAAGTGCGAGTAATTGAAAAGGGGTGGTCAGGTGATTAACTGTCCTTCACAATGTCCAAGGGGTGGTGTTGAATTCATCATGATCTATATTAGGTGTTATCCTTTTAAGATAAACCTGCTCTGATACCACTTGTTAGTTTGCACGACCTAAGGACTTGTCTTTATTGTTTGCTTACAAATGAAACAAGTCATCAGACGTGTTCCACTTGCATGAATAAAACAGTAAGTAAATGAGACAACGATTTAGCATGGAAAACACTCGGCTCCAAAGGTAAAAAATCACGACCTGTACTCTACAGGATTTTCTCCAACTTTACTAACTCCAAGAGCCTCTTCAAACGGTTGATTACAACTCTTGCAATCTAACGAATTATAAACTCTAATTCCTAACCGTTATTCCTCCAACAACAATATCTTCCTAGTAACATCATGATGTCTAGTTATAACTGAAAAATGAAATCTGATGCTAAATCGATCTGTGACCGACAAGGTCACCAACTAACAACTGAACGGGGCCCCACACGGCCATCACATACAATCTGAAACACATATATGGCCCCACACGGCCGATACATCTACCCACAGGGAATATAATACAATCTGCAAGCCTCTGGGAGTCCTAAGATGGTTGGAACAGGGCCCCGACCTACCCATGCTATACAACAAAAGGAAAGTAAGCTCCTATCACTCAAGCTCCGGATGAAAGGAGCTGAAGACTCTATACCGCTGACTGGAACTGCGAGGGATCTGCTCCTCGTCTCTATGTATACATGTAAGAAAGTAATGCAGCGCCTCGAACGGGCATTAGTACCGCTGGTACTGAGTATGCAAAGCAATAACTGAAAATAACTGAAAGTAAGTAACAAAACTGATAGTAACTGAAGTAATAGGAAAAACAGACTGAAACTGACTAAAGTAGTGGAAATCTGGACTAACCTTAACTATACTGAGAAGGATAGGAATCTTATCTGATAACATGGCGTTATATTGTCTATCTATCAATAACTAAAATAACATAACATAACATAACACAATATAAACCTTACCTGGCCCCCATAAGCCGAAAGGTACAATCATCACAATCTATTTACCCCTACCCAGGTCATACCACATCACCTAGTAACTATAAGCAACCTACTGATCCCCTGGGTATGCAACTTGGGCCCGCTGTGCCCCTGACTATAACTATACCTGAGTCCGGAGGACTCTTGAAATCAATACCCCCGGCGCAAGCTCTCGACTGGGGTGTATAAAGGCCGACCAAGGCAAAATATGGGGAAACAGCATCCCATCTTCGTCTCTAGCGGACGGCATGCCACCCCGTAGAGCAACGTATCCTCTCCCTCTGGCGGATGATTCGATACAACTATTAACCCTGGGGCAGTCATGGAAGCTAGGTAATCCAGCCCAAAACAATAAAATCAAGTCTCAACTGATAACAATAACTACATATAATACACACTGAATAAGATAATAATATAATCTCTAACATGTTGTACTGAGAGTCGTCCTAGATTACTATGCTGGAAAAACTGACAAATAAATCTATTTGTATAGCGGGAGCATATCTGGCCTTCTGGGCCTCCAGCTGATGCTACTCGCTTCTAGGATAATCTGTCTGACTGTCTACAGGCACACCATGTGCGCGTATCTGATCAGAGGATCCTGATAGTGATCATGATCTCTAATAATCTGGGTTGAATAGAATGAGGTCTGAAGTAGTCTAACAATACTCTGAATGTCCTACTCGGACATCTGTAGCTCATGCATAACTATGGAGTTACGGACAGCTAGCTACTTTGTTCTTCTAATTAAACAACTATAGAGCTGGGCTTGGTCGAACTTGTTTCTAGGCGATCGGTCCCTGGTTCTTCATAGGGAGCTTACCGATCTCCTTAACCTGTGGTTAACACTGTACTAGCAGAGTACTACTTACTCCTTAAGCCTTGTCTGAATCCACTCGGATCTATATTACTGTTCTGGGCAATTCTATTTAGACTGGCCCTCTCCTGGCACTTTGTACCTGAACACCTTACAAGAAACGGCTAGGGTGCTGGCTCGACACTGACTGCTGATGTGGACCCTTCCTTGGGGTACCCACAGGTTTATCTGACTCGGACGACTGGCTGGCTTGCTGGCATCCTACATGATAACTGTTAGATCGACTAAGACTGCCAATCACTGATAAGGCTAAAGGGATGACAGGCGATCGCTCAATACACTGGAAAACCCTGATGTCGCTAACTCTAGAATATACCTATTTTGTCTCTATTTCTGGTTCTGAGGTATGCGATAACGACGATGACCTCTAGGGATGCTTTCCTACCAATACGGGCGCCAACTGGTAGTTAGACCACCTAACTTCGCCTATACCGTTTAACCAACTGATTCAGGCTACTAACTCTTACGAGCCTCTGAAGTCTAGGCCTGACAACAAACATATAAGTCTACCATCCCAAAAAGTTGTGGATAAAAGAGTTTCTATAGCATCATACGTGAATCGCATTTAACCTGCTCCCCTTTTTAATGAGGGGTCCTGCCGTTCGATCTGTACGTGAATTCTAACAGCTAACAAGAATATATGTAACCGAAATCCCCATTGGCAGTCACTCGTAATATATATAATATTTCTATATGTATATCAATAATTACATGTGATACATACTGAATATGATAACAATTTCTGACATGCCTTATTGAGTTTCATACTGAGTTTGATATAATATTTCTGAAATACTTTACTGAGATTTATGTTGTTCTACTATACTGGAGAAACTAACTTGCCGAAAGATACTGGCTTTACATACCTCAACTACTGGTTTACTGATTAACTGGCGAGGTTCGGCTAGTATTCAGCTATTCTCCCCAACTGTAATCATATTCATGAAAGAATAGAATTAACTTCATTATTATACTGGAGAAAAACAATACTATATATATAACTTACTGACTATTCTTCAATTTATCGAAGAACGGTCGCAAACTCGTAATTTTCTCGGAAGTCTAGAAGGGAGAAATACTTACTTTAGGCCTGGGAGTGTGTTAACACTAGTTTGGAGCAATTCCCATCAATTTGACTCGGCGGGTCGATTCTTCGCCGGGCGAATTTCACGAAACTAACTCCGTAGGAATGTTCCCTGCAACTTTATACTTTGGTACCCGAAGTTAATTTGAATTTGGATTGCGTTTGACGGCGTAATCGGAAGGAAATTTATGAAAACCCTTCGTCTCCCCTGTTTTCTGATCGTTCTCACTGAAATTAATATGAAAAATAACTTAAAAACGAAGTGGGAGGCCTTATATACTTGGAGCCTAAACCAGGCCTCCGTGGCACGCTGGCTATCACAGAGGAGTGCCTCCGTCCATGCTGCCATCGCGGAGGAGTGTTGTTCGGCCTCCTCTTGCGAAACTCCGACTTGGCACTCGTCCGGCCTTTCCTCGGACCCTTTTCTCGCACGTATGACATTCTAAAACTCTTAACCAACATGCAAATAGGCCAACTAAGTGCTAGAAACTTACGGGGTATAACAATAAATATGATAACAATTTTAAAAGACAAGAGAAAGCACTAACAAGGCCGTGAAAATTGGGCAACAAAAACAATTCATTGAATCAAAAGGAAGCCCTAAACACATGAATACACTACTGAAAAACAAAAAACAACTAAGCCTTGAAAGCAGAATTAACAAAATAGGGAAAACAACACAGGAGGTTCTAGGAAGGAGGTGCAGAGGAAAGTAATTGAGAAAGACGTCTGTCAACATTTGCAGCCCTTTCAGATGCAAGAGTTCCCTCTAACTCGGTGATCTTAGCTTCAACGGCGGCTTTTTCCAAAGAATGAGCAGCTTAGGTGATCTTGGGAAAAATGGCATGCCCAAGGGATACTTTACAACTTAGTTTTGTCTTGTTTAGCTACTTATTTATATATATTCTCATGTAATTTTATGTAAGTGTGAATATATATACTAACCAACATGATTAGTTCTTGTTTTTGTAGGTTTAAAATGAATTTGAGGAACTAATCCATGAGTTGGTGAAGTGGAGCCATAAAATCGGAAGTAAAACGCGAACGTCGGCAAGGGGGACACGCGAAACAGTCCAGCTGCGCGTTGGCAACTTGCCACGGCTGGTAGGCTGCACGACCAATAACGTGCTTGGGCCCCTAGCGCGCTGCACAAGCAGCGTGACATGCTGCCAACACGGCAAGTGGCTACTTGGCGACTGTTTTGTGTTTCCAGTGTGCCTACGCGATGCCTTCATGTCACGGAGGTAAATTGGCGCGTTCACCTCCGTGAAACGGAGCTATTTCATGCCGGGCATAATTTTGTACATTTCTCATTTACTATAAATAGGTTCCTTAGCTCCTAAAAATATTTTGTCACGTAATATTTCTGAAAAACTACCAACGAGTGAAGGGAGAAGTGGGAGAACTCACCTAGGGTTCTTAAATTTCATCTTCTCTTCTACCAATTCTTATAAGTATGTTATGTTAATTATGTTTTCTTGTAATTATACGAACTTGAGTGGCTAGAACCCTTCCTCTAGCGTTGAAGCCACAAGGTATGATTGCAATTATGCGAATGTGTTTTGGTTTTAAGTTATTGATTGTTGTTTTGTCTTACGTTCTTAATTATGGTTGTTTTTATGATTGATCACCATGAAAACACACACGTTACACCTAGGTAAAATCTTGAGAAACAAAACTTAGGCAAGAACAAAGAATGTAGGAAGCAAGTTTGTATCTTACTATATAATTCGCGGTTAGGATAAGAAATTCTACCTAATTTTCCTTGCTTGGTTACTAAAACGGGATGAGCTAGACACCAACTTAGAATTATCACATCACCTCTCATAGAAGTAGTTGTGAAGCTAAGTTGAGTTAAATGATTAGAGGTACGAAAGTCCCTAATCAAGAGCATAAACCCCGTAAAACCACATTCCCATAATTGAATTGCCCACGAACTAGAATGTCACATCCCCGCTCAATAATGTAGTTGTGAGGCTAGTTTTTCGTGTTTAGAGGCTCAAAAGACCATGAACATGCAATTGTAATTATGTGAGACGACAATTGATAATTCCATACTTAAACCATTACAAAGTGTAGTATCGCATGATTATCTGGCCTTAGCTCTAGTTGCTCCTTGAATTACTTCAGAGTATTTCTGTGACCACCCCTAGACTTAATTAAACTTTATCGAGAAAGTCTATATCAACACTTGCGAAAGTTAATATCACAGTTGAACTTGATAATTAGTCAAATTGGTCCAGTCCCTGTGGGTTCGTCATCCGGCTCTTAAAAAGGGCCACTGTATTACTTGTAAGACCACGTACACTTGCATGTGCGCAGTCGTCGACAAGTTTTTGGCGCCGTTGCCGGGGACTCAGCGAAGTTTAGAAAATTTATCTATTTTTGCGTGATTTTAATTTCCTTAAGTGTTGAGAAACTTGGTCTTAGTCTGACTTATTGCAGGTGACAGGTTGTCTTGCCGAGCTGGCTAGGAATAGAGAGCTTGTGGAACCGTTGCTTGAACTAGAACGTCAAATTCATTTGCGAAGGAGAGTAGCTCTTGAGAAAAAGCTGAAAAGACTTCAAGAAAAGGTACAACAACAACCACCCGCAGGACAAGCACAATTGTCACCGAAAGCAATGGCAGCCAGACCAGTTTGCGAAGTGGCAATCCTACAAGCGACGAATGTGAACTCTAGTATCCATAAACCGGAACCTGGAGGAAACTTTGAATTGAAACACAACATGGTGAAGCGTTTACATTCTAGTGGTCAGTTCACTGGGATGGCACATGAGGAACCCGCAGCAGCACCTACAGAACTTTTTAGAGATTAGTGACACTTTTATCCCCACCGGAGTGTCCACAGACTATGTCCGACTTACCCTCTTTCCATTTTCATTGTTGGGAGAGGCAAAAAGGTGGTTGAAAGCTGAGCCACCAAACTCCATAACTTCTTGGGATGATTTGGCGAAGAAGTTCTTGATCAAATTCTTTCCTTCAGGCAAGACTGCAAAATTGAGAAGTGAAATACTAAGTTTCAAGCAGAGGCCTGATGAGAACTTATATTTGGCTTGGGAGAGATTCAAGTCATTATTGAGAGACTGCCCCCATCACCAGCAATCCAATGACGTGCTGGCCCATACCTTTGTAGAAAGTCTAGACCCACACACAAAAATTTTGCTAGACTCTGCATCGGGTGGGCAAGCCTTAGAGAAGACTTATAATGAGTTGTACACGCTGTTGAATAGAATTGCATAGGGAAATCCATAGTGGCACAGCGAGTCATCGAGAAGGACAGGAAAGAGAGCAGGGCTGATAGAGGTAGATGGTATGAATGCCTTGGCGGCACAGCTAGCTTCATTCCAGCATCAGATTATGACTCAGTTCAATAAACTGAGTATGAACCAACAGCAGGGTCAGGTTAATGTAGTTCAGCAAGCTCCAAGTTGGTGTGAAATTTATGGGAATAATGGGCACAATGCAGAATCTTGTGGAGCCAATCCGGAATCAATTAATTTTGTTGGGAATGTACAGAGGAACACTCAGAATTTTGGAAACAACTACAATAAAAATTGGCAGAGCCACCCGAATTTTTCTTGGGGTGGAAATCAAAAGCAAAGTTATCAGCAACCTCAACAACAGCACTATCAGCAGAATAGGCAGAATGATGGCCAGTTGAGCAGCAACATTGAGGAAACGTTGCAGAAAATCATGGAGACCCAGACTCAATTAGCATAAAATCAGGCGAGGATGGCATCAGACTTGAAGAATCATCAATTGGCCACCAGTAATCTAGAAAAGCAGATGGGTCAGATAGCAGCTGTTCAAAATATGAGACCTCAGGGAGGACTACCAAGTGACACAGGTCCTAACTCCCGTCAGGTCAACGCCATCAGTCTGAGAAGCGGCGAACAATTAGTTGATGCAGTGCCAAAAGAGAAAAGAAATGAGGTGCAGCCGGAGTTGGTTAGGAAAGGACCATCCACTGACAAGGGAGAGAATTAGAGTGTTGTGCAACAAAATGCACAATCTTCATTGCAACCAGCACAAAGACCACCACCACCATTCCCTTAGAGATTCAGAAAGAGCAAGGAGGAGGAATGCTTCAAAAAGTTCTTTGAGATTTTCAAAGAACTTCACATAAATTTTCCTTTGCTTGATGTTTTGCAGGGAATGCCCAAGTATGCTAAATACTTGAAAGATGTGATGGCAAACAAAGTCAGATTGGTAGATGTCCAGACGGTAGCACTGACTGGGGAGTGCAGTCACAGGGTATTGAGCAAGATTCCTAAGAAGCTTAAAGACCCAGGGAGTTTTACCCTCCCCATACAAATTGGTAAAGCTGAAATGCTACAAGCCCTATGTGATTTAGGGGCAGCAGTTAATCTAATGCCCTATCTTTATTTAACACCCTGGGGTTGGGGAAACCGCGACCAACAAGATTGATGTTGCAGCTGGCGGATAAGTCGCGAGTGGCACCGGATGGAATCATAGAGGACCTTCTCATCAAAGTGGGTAAGTTTATTATACCTGCTGATTTTATTATCTTAGATTTTCATGTTGATGACCAGGTACCCTTAATCTTGGGACGGCCATTCTTGGCCACCGGAGGAGCGGTAATTGACTTAAGAGCAGGGACCCTGAAAATGAGGGTCGGGGATGAAGAACTCTTTCGAGTATACCAAGAAATGAACCCACCCACACACTACAGAAACCTTTGTAAGGTTAGTGTGTTGTCAGAGGATAAGTGTGGGGTGGTAGATTCCACAGGTCCACAGCCAAAGATAATGATAAGTGTTCAGCCCGAGTCTGATAAAGGGCTTCAAAGTGTGAAGAATTTGGAGGAAGAAAAGAACAGAGTGGAGGCTGTTTCCTCTAAAAATCAAAAGAAAAGAAGATGGTTCTTGAAAGGGAACCAAGGTATGAGGATTTCTTGAAAAGGATAGTTCATGTCGTGCCGCGACGTAAAATAAGGCGCTGCTTGGGAGGCAACCCAAGGGTACCACAGGTACAATTTGTGATTATTGTTTATGTTGATTTTGGTTATTTTCAACTTGTGTTTTCTTTGGTGGAAAGTTAGCACAGATGGAGGGGAAGTCTGAGTACCTGTGGAGGAGGAAGCTAACAAGTATGGAAGAGAAAAAATGTGGGTTCGAATACCCACTTGTGCAAAAATGAAGAAAAACATGTTGTTAGCTAGGCATAGAGGCCCAGGGAGTATTTCTCACTCTTTTGAATTTTAATTAGATGCTTTGGGGACATAGCATGATTCAAGTGTGGGGTGAGGAAAATTTAAAAATTTTAAAATTTTTTGTGCTTAATGATTTTTGGTGAATTAGTGCTTGGGAGAAATATTGAAACAAAAATTTTGAATTAAGCATGACTTCATCACCCGTTGGTTTTTCTTTTCGGTTCTTTTCTGACGGGGGATCTTTGAACCGAATAATAACTTTTTTTTCTTTGTCTGTATATAATGTTCGTAGTCATAGTTAGAGACTATTTCCGACGATGGATGGATAACGACCGTCTTGAAAAAAATTAGTCAATAGGTTTTGGTTTTTGAACCCATAGCTAATTGATGGCTTGATGTTCTTGTTATGTGCTATACATGATTGTAAGATACAAGTGTGGTTAGTGTTGAAGCATGTAAGAACTGTATAACTTTGTTTGAGACACTTAGGCTCTTGAATTTGACTCGATGTGATTGAAGCTTAATTCTGAATTCTTGTGATTAGCTGAGTAAGCGTCTGCTGAATGTGTCTTGAATTGAGCATGTGTTGTGAGTGTAAGTTTCTCGAATATTCCGTGCTATTGTGGAATGTATAGAACTTGTCTGGTGTGTATATAAAACGAAATAAAGGATGTGGACTGTAGGAGATGATTTAGGCATTTCTTTGAATGAACCTAATTTTTATCCCTCATTTTACCTACCTTGAATGTTGAATCCTAGTGAGCCCCATTGAGTCTTAAGCCTATTCCTTGATAGCTACAACATAAGCTTAATCCTTTTTCGTTCATTAGCCTTGAATTTGATCCAAAACTCCTAAGCGCTTAAGGGGAAAATCTGAAAGAGTGAAGGAGTGAGAAGCATGAAAAAGAAGGAAAAGTAGCAGTTGTAAAAGTTGAGAAAGTTCAAGGGTGCACTTGTTTGAAAATGCCTGAGTATTGGTAGGGAGTAAGAAATAAAGGAATGAAAAAGTTGCATAAGTACTTCTTACTAATAAGCTAAGTGTGCTTAAAGAAATGGGAACAAGAAGAAAAAAAAATTCAAGATTGTAAAGAATGAGGAGGAAGTAAGAAAAGAGATATCCTTAATGAAGGTTGAAGTTATTAAAAGCGCTTGGGGAAGATAGCCATTGTTATTATCTATAATAGTACCTACTCGTCCCTTGGCTTACATTACAACCCATTAAGTCCTACTTGATCTTACGTTCATACATCCTTAAATTAGTGGAGTAAAACACTAAGGGCAAGCTTATGGTTCACTACATGATGCATGTGAATTCTTTGAGAGAGTGAGCATAATTCTATTCATATACCCATACATGTTGTGTTTTAAAAACTTGTGAGTAAGAATGGATAACTCTCTTGTTGTGAGGGCACATGTTTAATGAAAGATAACATTCATGTTGGATTTCTTGATCGGTAGATTTGCATGAGTTTGCTAAGATTGAGAGTCGATTCTTGAGGTTAGGAAGTCTTAACATAGTTGTATTTCATTTCAATGACTACATCGTGCGTGCTCTATTGTTAATTTGCTATCTTAAACAATCATTGTAGCCGTAGCTTAAATTTTCTTGCTAAGTTAGTTATGTATGAGTCTTCATTTACATGAGATGTAAAAGGATTGTTCGAGGACGAACAAGGCTTTAAGTGTGGGATGGTTGATCTTGGGCAAAATGGCATGCCCAAGGGATACTTTACAACTTAATTTTGTCTTGTTTAGCTACTTATTTATATACATTCTCATGTAATTTTATGTAAATGCAAATATATATACTAACCAACATGATTAGTTCTTGTTTTTGTAGGTTAAAATGAATTTGAGGAACTAATCCATGAGTTGGTGAAGTGGAGGCGTAGAATCGGAAGTAAAATGCGAACGTCGGCAAGGGGGCCACGCGAAACAGCCCACTTGCACATTGGCAACGTGCCACGACAGGCAGGCTGCGCGACCAATAACGTGCCACGGCCCCTAGCGCGCTGCATAAGCAGCGTGACACTCTGCCAATGCGGTAGGGGACTTCTTGGAGACTGTTTTGTGTTTCCAGTATGCCTACGCGATGCCTCCGTGTCACGAAGGTAAATTGGCGCGTTCACCTCCATGAGACGGAGCTATTTCATGCCGGGCATAATTTTATACATTTCTCATTTACTATAAATAGGTCCCTTAGCTCCTAAAAATATTTTGGCACGTAATATTTCTGAAAAACTACCAACGAGTGAAGGGTGAAGTGGGAGAACTCACCTAGGGTTCTTAAATTTCATCTTCTCTTCTACCAATTCTTGTAAGTATGTTACGTTAATTATGTTTTCTTGTAATTATACAAACTTGAGTGGCTAGAACCCTTCCTCTAGGGTTGAAGCCACAAGGTATGATTGCGATTATGCAGATGTGTTTTGGTTTTAAGTTATTGATTGTTGTTTTGTCTTACGTTCTTAATTATGGTTGTTTTTATGATTGATCACCATGAAAACACACACGTTACACCTAGGTAAAAGCTTGAGAAACTAAACCTAGGCAAGAACAAAGAATGTAGGAAGCAAGTTTGTATCTTACGATATAATTCGCGGTTAGAATAAGAAATTATACCTAATTTGCTTTGCTTGGTTACTAAAACGGGATGAGCTAGAAACCAACTTAGAATTATCACATCACCACTCGTAGAAGTAGTTGTGAAGTAAGTTGAGTTAAATGATTAGTGGTACGAAGGTCCCTAATCAAGAGCATAAACCCCGTAAAACCACATTCCCATAATTGAATTGCCCACGAACTAGAATGTCACATCCCCGCTCAATGATGTAGTTGTGAGGCTAGTTTGTCATGTTTAGAGGCTCGAAAGACCATGAACATGCAATTGTAATTTTGTGAGACAACAATTGATAATTTCATACTTAAACCATTACAAAGCGTAGTATCGCATGATTATCTGGCCTTAGCTCTAGTTGCTCCTTGAATTACTTCAGAGTATTTCTGTGACCACCCCTAGAATTAATTAAACTTTATTGAGAAAGTCTATATCAACACTTGCGAAAGTTAATATCACAATTGAACTTGATAATTAGCTAAATTGGTCCAGTCCCTGTGGGTTCAACATCCGGCTCTTAAAAAGCGCCACTGTATTACTTGTAAGACCACGTACACTTGCGTGTGCACTTGGGCATAGTCGTCAACATCAGGCAGCCTCCAGCTCAGCAGTCTTCTCAACTAAGGCATTACACATCTTTTAAAAAGGAGTGTCAGCCCTCCTCATTGAAGCAGGCAAGTCAACGTGTTTCACCTCACTCAGGACATCCTTCGTAGTTTGGAAGGTCCAAACCTGAACAGAGACTAGTAATCCTCAAAGACATAGGACAACCAGAAGGCATAAGGAAGAGCATGTCCTTTATCGTCCTTGGCAAGAACCTTTTACATATGTTTCACCATAAGACTTGGCAAGTCTATCTTGACCTCCGTATCAAGCAATTCCATTAAGGTTAGGTCAAAGTAGTTAGCCTCAGTCCTCTTTTCCTTTCTAGGGATGATCATTTTGTGAACAACATCAAAATAGAGTTGATGGAGGGGGGACATTTCTCATTTATGAACGTACCTATGCTGAACAAGACCGGGTTGGCCTGAGAATTTCCTACATATGTCCCTAGCGGAGGGAAAGTTGTCCAGTGGTGGCCATTCAAATTTAACATAATGGTCTTAACCACCACCGAAAATTCCCAAAATGCGGGCAAGATCCTCAGCAACTAAATGTAGAGAAACTCCCCTAATAGCTGAAGAAAAGAGGGAACCATTAGCACTCCCATTCGCATAGAACTCAACCACCTCCGGTTTACCAACATGTAGAATGGGTAGGTAACCACTTTGGTTCTTTGTCTTTGAAGTGTCGACTACATTGGATGAATTCAGCAGAAAGGGATGGTTCAATAGCATGTCGGCAATCCAGCGGGAGCTGGGATTCTTGACAAGACACCTTTTCAGAAAATCTTGGGCTTCGTTGGACAACTTGGGATTATGAAACTTTGGTTCCTCAAATTCAATTTTGTCCAACACATCATCATCTGCGTCTTGTTGACTTCTTGAATCTGATTCCCACAGTGGTGTCCCCGTGATCAGCTCAGACAGTGCAGCCAAGAGCCCAAATATCAACTGGCGATCCATACTCAGCGTTAAGCACGGATTCAGGTGTCATATAACTTGTCGTTCCCCTGATCAGTCCCTGTTTTTGGTTCGTGCCCTATTCCAAAGTCATGGAGAGCCCGAAATCAACGATATTGGCAGTTTCATCAGTGCCCACAAGGAGAATATTGCCAAGCTTGATGTCACAGTGAATGATCCTGGTGTTGTGAATATGGCTGAGCCCTAAAAGAACATTCTTCATTTGTTTCTTAACTTGAGACTCCGACAGAGAATTGCAATTGTGAAAGACGATCGGCAAGGCTACTGTCGGATGCATACTCGAGCATTAAGTTGTAATGGATGACGCCATCTTCGAATGAGAGATTAGTTCCAAAACAACGAATAATGGAAGGAGAGTGTTTGAACATGCGGAGTAAGTCAGCTTCTTCTTTCAATGATTGAGAAGCTGTGAAGATGGAAGATTTAACGGCAATGAGAGACGGAAGAGTAAAACCGTCAAATTGTGCATTGGAGGTAGAAGCTAAGGAGGCGGCACCAAAACCACCTCGACTGAGAACTCTGCCTCTCTTCCACAATAATTCCGCCATTGTAATCCTTCAAGTGACTGTTGTTGTTGCGTACTCTATTAAACCTATGTTTCCTTATATGTTGCGCTTAACTTTTCCTATTCCAAAAAGGATTAAGTTAAATCATTCTAGATTATGCGAAACTTCCTATTGCAACTATCTTAATTAACTTATCGGTGAAATTTTTATCATCTCCAAATCTTATCATATGAATATCTGGTCATCCCCAAATTTTTCCTTATATTTTTCTTCATTAAAAAGAAAATTGTAACTTGTACTCGAGGACAACACAACACTAGTATATACATCATATATATACAATTATTAGAGAGTAAAGAAATAAGTTTCTTATTACAAATCCAAAGCCAAGAATTACAAGCGACATGCATATATTTATATATTAGAGTTAGACATAACGCTTCATGTAGTGTTCTACGGTAGTGTAGTTAACCTCCGGATAGAGTGTTGATGCCTCTTCTCCTTCTTCTCCTATTTCAAAATTCACAAGGCATCCTTCATAGCAAACGTGATAATAGTGACACAATCCAACTTGTTCTGCATATTCAAGCTCTGTTTTTCAAAAAGATATACTCTGAATTAGTTCTCGATAAATGAGAAATGTCATCAGATTGATTTCTGTAGATGAAATGGATCTTATTACCGTTAATGGGAGCCAAAAATTCTTCTTTGGAAAGAGTTGATTTCTTAAGCTCTTTGCCAATTAGCTTTTCCCATATTTGAACAACCTCTCTTTGAGAAAGTATGTTTTCTGGAGGCCTAAGGTAAAGTGTTTTGTTGAGTGTCCTTGGATCATCTATGGCCTTTATGGTATATGTTGCTATGTCATCTTCGTCCACATAAATTCCTGCAAAATTACACAAGGACATCTAGTTATGAATAAACAAGACCAAATAAAGAAGCTTACTTGTAATTACCTTTGGAGTGATCTATTAGTGCAAATTAAAAATTGTTTAGAGAGAACTTGCCTTTTTGGTTGCCATCTCCGAGCAAGACAACAGAGTCTGTTGAAGGAAGGATGTGGCCAATTTCACAAAGGCCACCAAGGAAGTAACCAGCAAAGCAATTAGCAGAGACATAAGTGAAAGGAATGCCAGCTTCTTCAATGGCTTTCCTCACCACCATTTTATCATCAAATGTCACTCTACCTGGTTCCATTGCATTTTCCATTCTTGCTGGATCCGTTCCAAACTCAGATGGCAAAAATCTCTGTACATTTTATAAGTTTATGCGAGAAAGTTTTTAGAATTCTCTGATTTAATAGAGTCGGCAAGATTCAGATTGATCAACTTTTAAGTCACGTATTTGTTATCCAAAACAAAAATATTCTTGGAAGAGTACTGATATATGTTATCAATTTGAATGGATAAATGTTATGTTAATTTCGAAGTGCTATGATATTTTCACTCCAGATTCAATATAACGTGGACCTAAACTTGGGATTGTTGATTATATTCTTCCGGCCTCTTTAATTAATTTTTTGAACTTTTTGCAGAGTTAGATTGTTCATATGATCACCTAACTATTGGAAATAGCTTAACAAAATTACTTTTCTTTAATTCTATATAGAAAAATGACTCAATTATTGAAAATAGTGTAACAACAAATCGTTTTTCTTTATTTTATAACAAAAAAAGACACTTTACTATTTCTATACCACACCAACTATACTGGTGACAGAAAAGTGAGAAATTTTTGAACATTTATTTCCACAAGTTATCCAACCGGCTCAAAATTTCCTCAAGTGAGCGGCAGAATGCATATGCAAGATTGTGGTGAAATGATAAATAATACAAATTTGAATTAGGCTGACCTCAAAATTGAGTATCAAATATCAAATAAAATAAAATAAAATAAGATAATTGACGCACGGCTTCTATTTCAATCAGCACAAAAATCTTGAAAAAGTTTTCCTTCAAGTCAAGTCATTAAAAAAGAAGTAGAACGTACCCCTGATGCCACTTATCATGAAATTTTTAACTAGTTAATTACTAATATAATAAAATACATAGAATATTTCTAGTGTAAAAAAACAAATTAAAACATTTATACACAAGTTTAAATGTAGGAGCACGCAAAGTGAGATTTTATACGGCTGAAATTTGTTTGCATGAGATTAATGAAGCGTACTAATCATATGTAGCATGTTTGTTGCAGGTTCAACCAAACCCAACATATTTGACATATAATCTTTGTAGAAAGTACAAAAATTTCAAATCTATAATTGTAGAGGTGCAATAAGTAATATATTTTATAAAAGATCGAACCCGTCATATTCCATAGTGCAATAAGTAATATGGAATTAATGAAGCATGTGTTACGGAGGTGGATGTAGCATGTGTTACGGATTCAACTGAACCCAGCATATTTGACACAAAAAGATATATCTTTGTAAAAATTACAAAAATTTCAACAAATATCTAATTTCAAGCCCATAAGATCTAAAAGTGTAATAAGTTCAATTATAATACTTAAAGATTGAGTTTAAATGCTGAATCTACCTCTAAGTAATATCTTATTGTTATAAGTCTAACTTAAATTAAACTCTTAATCAATTACCTTAATATTTCCAGCTTCTTTGATGGCGTCCACAAGTTTGAGCTGAAGCAAAATATGGTGGCTACGAATATGGACGCCGGAGATTGCACAGATAACAACGTCAACGAGTTTAACAGCGTCCACGAGGCTCCGATGATCGTGGAAAGAAGCAGTTAGAAGGTGAGCTCCCTGCATCTTAAAAGAAATAAGCATTTCAATTTTCTCAATGTCAACTCCTATTTCTGGACGTTGCAAAATGTATGTGTCGTGTCCATTTGCTAAACTAGCTTTAACCAATCTCTTCCCAAGGTAACCTGTCCCTCCCACTATCAACACTTTGCTTTTTGCCATCTCTATATATATATTTCTTCTTCTTTTTCTCTTGATGGATAGTAGTAATTATACTCCATATTTCCTATTTATAGAACGGATCTTGTTTCTATTTAATTTTTTTCTTTTCTGTTTGTCTTGGAGTACAAGGTTTACTTTAGTTATATATAGATTTTACGTATACCTTTTCTTCAGTTACCTTATATTTTATTTATTTGATAGACATCTAGATTCTTTTGCATTAGGAAACCAATGATAAAATTTAGAAACAAAAGCAAGCCTAACGTTAAGGTCGAATTAACATTCAGTTGATCGTAGCATGTGCTTAATTAATTCCTTGACATACATATATAGTTTTCCTTGATTTTATTAATTAAGATTTTCTTTGCTTATTAATTTGCAAGTTTTTGTGAAATCCAAGTTATTAGCTTCGCTTCAATTCTGATAATTTGATGGGAAAACAAATAAATAAAAATGTAAAAGGTGCTAAATGATTTTTTTTTGAAAAGGATAGAAGTATTTGAAACTAAAATTTTGGTAACCTAACTAGTCATTATCTTCTTTTAAACGTTAATTAATATGAATAAATATGAGACGGTAACTTAAGGAGATGTATGACTTTTACTTGGGAAATACTACTCTATTTGGTAGGGCAACCTGTAGCCTCTCTTTAAAATCAAGAAAGTTGTATTTAATACAAATATGTTTATATATGTTATAAAATAAATACGTCAGAAAAAAAACATATAGAGATTAATATATTATTCTAACTTCAAATTAGTTGAAGATTTTTTATTTCTAAAAGAACAGGAGTTGATGTGTAAGCTACTTGTAGGTTGTCTGCTTCATTGCGAAGCAGTTGTCTGCTTCATTGCAAGTTTATCCTATTGCAGTTTACACCGTTACAAGATTATTCGATTGTAAGTTTATCCGATTATAAGTTTATCTAATTGATTGTGTATATAAATGAACATTCATAATATGGTGTATTTATAACACCCCATTGAACGTTTATTAATAGATAATACGGCTCGTTAAGACTTTATTAAAAAATTCAGTGAAAAAAACTCATAGTGAAGAAAAAAGAATATACAGTCTAGTACTATGCATTACTAGTTGCTTTATTAAAAACCTTACCAGAAAAACCTAATAAAAAAGTTTGACCTCCCTCTAATTTTTTTGTTTTCTTTATTTGATTTGCATTTCTTTGGGGACTTAGATTCAAATTTAATATGTCTCACAACTAAGAATCTTTTTCTTTCATTTATACTGGAACCATTGAATTCATTAGATACTGATTCTTATCTCGAAAATGTGTTTTCTCCTCTTTGATTTTCTTAACTATCTTTTATAGGAGACCTTTTAAAAAAACTTGATTAAGAAAAAAGATCAGTACACCACGTACTTCACTCTCCCTCACAGAGATCAAGATTTAGTTGTTCAAGTCTCCACATTTCAATCTTGTATATCATCTTCTCAACAGTTGAAATTGCTAAGAATTTGATGAATAAATATGTTGGATTAACACTTGAACAAATTTGTCGTACGTCAATATCATCATTCTTTTGGAGATCATGTGCGAAGAATAACTTTGGTGAAAATGTTTAATTTTGTCTCCTTTAAATTGCGCTACGCATACAACATTATCTTCATAGTGGACTGTGGGTACTTTGATATCACACTTCAGGCTATCTTCCTTTGATGAAATGTATCACTGGTCTCAATTATATACATTATTTACTTGCTTCATGAATAGTTGTTATGTTAGCATGATTTGAAGAAGTAACAATAATAGACTGCTTTGTAAATCGACATGATATAACAATATCTCCTAGTTAAACAAATAGCTTGTTTGAGACTGAACTTTATGTGGATCAAATAAATTACCTGTATTTTTGTATATTCAACAAAATTTAAACTATATTTATTAATATAAAACAAACTTATAGCAATGGACCTCTTTAGATATCACAATATATGCTTAACTCCATTTCAATGTGTCTGTGTAGGGAAGAACTGTATCTTGCTAGAAACTTAACAGAAAATGCTATATCAGGTCTTTTAGCATTAATAAGATGCATAAGTGAAGTAATTGAATTGAGATATGGTATTTCAAGACCAAAAAGCTCCTCATTCTCATCTTGAGTTTGGAACGGATCTTTACTCACTTCAAATGATTGAGCAACCATTGAAATACTTAATGAGTATGCTTTATACATGTAAAATCATTTGAAAATCTTCTCAATATAGATAGATTGATGGATGAATATCCCATTTGCAAAATTTTTAATCTGTAGACAAAGAAAAAGTTTTTTTTTTTCAAGTTCTTTCATCTCAAATTCTTTCTTTAGATACTTAATCGCCATTGGAATCTTTTATGGAGTTTCAATGAGATTTATATCATCAACGTAATTAGCAAGTACAATAGATTCTGATGTTATTTTCTTAATAAAAATGCATGAACAATTAATAATATCATTTATATAATCTTCATTTATCAATGACTTATTGAGACGATTATACTATATGCGCCATGGTTATTTTAAACTGTCTATTTAAACCTAATTTTTTTGAAATTTTCAGTTCCAATTAATGGCCTCTTGCCAGGTGATATCAATGAGGGCCAGACCAAATTCTAACATCTTGCATATTTGTTTAACTATCATGTTTGTTTCATCCCCCAACTGAAGATTGTCGTTTAAAAAATTCAAATAGCAATCTCAAGTGACTGGTTTTCAACCTCAAATACTAAGTCATGATAATATCTAATTGCATAATTACAAATAGCAACCAGTGACTGGTCTTTAGGAGCTCTTTAAGAAAAACAATCATCCAATCCAATGTACTTCATACAATAGTCAAGTAGGAAATTCTTCATTGTATCAAAACAATACATAGAAGTCTTGAAACATTTTTTTACCACTTTCAAATATTTGCTCATGAAGCTTTACTACATATATACTACCTGAATCAGATAGTAGCAACTCATCCCTATAATTTAAAATTCTCCACAACATTGTTACCCATTATATCTTGTAATATTTTGTATCTTGCTCTCCTACACACTGTTATTTCAACATATAAATGCAACTCTTTTTAATAATTTGTTGAAACTCAAAAATTCTAATGTTGGATTGATTCTTTGTCCTTTTATTATAATGACTAGATATGAAATTTGATATTGTAAAGCTTGTTCCTATTATAGTAAGGTCATATTTGTGATTTGGATTGTACTTCTTCACAGCAAAATTGTTAGTCCTAGAGTCAAAACTAAAAATTAAAAGACAGGGACAACTAGTTGTACACCTTACCCTTACCTAGGCCTAGGCAAAGAGCCGAGCCGGCTCGGAGCTCGGCTCGGCTCACATGTATTTAGCTCGGCTCGATTCGGCTCGATTTGAAAAAAAGATCGGCTCAACTCGACTAGATTTCAATTAAGTTTTGCCTCGGCTCTGCTAGATAAAAGCTCAATCTAGCTCGGCTCCGTCAAAGCTCGGGCTCGATTGAGCTGGCTCAGCTCGGCTCGGTTGGCTTGATTTAAGAAACAATATCCTTTCATTAAGCTCAATTACAAGGTACATTAGAAATTTAACTTAAAATGCATGTTAATTTAATATTATATAATTAATATTTATTCAATACTAGTAAATTTGTAACCACAATGTAACTTAAGTCTACTATGAGTATGGGTGTTCATAGTTCGGTTTGGATTGATTTTTTATTATAATCAAAATCAAATCAAGTTTTCAATTATTAAAATCAAGTCAAATCAAACATAATACATATTCATCGATTTGGTTGTTGTCAGTTGTGGTTCTGTTTTTTTTTTTTAATTTTTAAAAAATCTAATGTTATTCGTCTCTTTATTTTTCTTCCTATAATTAGAATTTTTTTTATCATTTGTCACTTTATAATCCTTTGATATCCTTTTATTATGATGGGTATAATTTCTTTAAATTATTGAGAAAATGTCTTGAAATCTATAAATATTAATTAGGTAAATAAAAATTTACGAGAAATATAAAAAAGTCTAGATAAAAAATTAAAGAATCAACTCCGCTCGGCTCGGCTCAGGCTCGGTCAAAATATAGAAAAGCTCGGTTGAGCTCAGCTCGGTTGAGCTCGGCTCGGCTCAGTACTATTTAAAGCTCGGTAAGGCTCGGCTCAATTCGATATACACTTGGCTCGGTTGGATTGGGCTCAACTCGCTCGGCTCGATGCCCTGGCCTACCGTTACCTTAGTAGGTTCATTAACATGATTTTCAATAGCAACATATCCGATAACAATAGCTCTAAATTCATTAAAACTTTCAAATACAAAATCTTTTTCCTATATTATTCTGTACGTTGGATCAAATACAATTCTATTTATCATTTTTCTTCTTGCTTGCTTTGACTCCCTGCTGAACCTCTCATTCATCATCACTATGGTCACCTGAATCTGTTTCAAAAGCTGATGGCTTCATTTGAAGGACACAAAGGCTCATCAATCAGCTATCATACCTTTCAAATAATTTCTATATATTGCCATTTGCAAATTTCATCACACCCCACATCTGAACCTTTTCTTCATGTTCCTAACTTAACATGTTCAAACACATGAGCTTTTTCTCTCCTCTTCCATCTCTTTTCATTCCTCATTTTCTTCCTAAAAGCTTTTAGCTCTTTATCTACATCACTCTCATATTCTGTTTCTCCTACATCTAATAATTTTATATCAAAATCTGGATCAAATTCATCCTTATCAAGTTCAGCCCTAATTTTTAAAATTTAGTAGTTGTAGGTCGGACAAGCGCTGAAGTTGGAGCAATGGAAGATTATACTGTTCTTACGACCTTCATGCATCGGAGAAGAAGCAATGTGTTGGTGATTTATACCGAGATTACAGTTGAAAATATAATTAACAAAATAAATAAATTAATATTCAAGTTGAAACACCGATATCTCGCTCTCTTTAAGGAGATTCAAGCTCACTGCAGTATAATCTTCATCGATCCAGTAGTAATACTCTTGACTTGTCCCCTCCAGGATACAACAGTTCAACAACGTCGTATGACACAAACAACTCCAAATTAGTTGAAGAGTCCAAAGTTCCACCAAAAGAACACTTTCCTTCAACATAAAATTATTCTCTCTTTGTATAGTGAATTAGTTGAAGTCTTGGAATAATTTCCTTTGTCTCAACTCTCTCTTTCACTACACTAAACCTCAATATATAAGCACTTCTCAACCACTTTTCATCTATTTTTCTTCTCGTTACATGTATCAACACGAGGAAGAAGAAATCCTTATATAAAAGTAGTATTTCTTCCATCTAGTAAATGTCAAGAAGGTGGATAATAACTTGAGAATTAGTAGGATATAATGGGGTTAGTGGTTACATGAGTTATAAAGAAATAATGATCACATTTTTCACTTTATTACTACTAATATACCATGCACTTTAATATTTTTAATAATAAAATGTTATACACCAATACAATGCACTAACGATTCTCAAAATGGTGAAGGAAGAAGCACCGAGAAATCGCACAGTGAATAGGGATAGTAGCAAAGTGTTGGATAACGCTAATATCCTGCCGCTAGCAAGGATGTTGATGACAAAAGGATGAAGTATAAAGATGAAAAAGGAAAAGGCTGATTTCCAGAAAACAGTTAGAGATTCTTTCAAGAAATCTAGCTATTATAAGTAACTACCTTAGCAGTTAGTTAGTTAAGCAGTTAGAAAACAGTTAAACTTAACTGTTAAGAAGGCTAATTAGGAAGATTAGTGAGAATACTCTTCCTATATATCAAAGTGTATATGATCTATTTTTTTCACATATCAATAATACACAAAAGAACCGATATACTCTCTATACTCTGATACATCTCTTTCTTAGTTCTCAAGAACACTATGTGTTCATCTTCTTCAAGTTGAAGAAGAAATAAGTTCATGGTATCAGAGCCTGTTCTTGGCAGAAGATTCTAGAGAGGATTTGGTTCAAAACACTCTGTAAGATCAAGATTTGATCACTGAAAATTTTGCTTCTGCAACAATCTGGAAAAAAGGCTTTTATGAAATCCTCAAGATGGGGTCAAATGAAAGGTAAGTACCTGGGAATGGCTTTCAAGATTTAACCATCGGTGGTGTACACCAAGTCTCAAATGGATCTCAAACTTCTAATGCCGGGCATGGTATTAATTATAACCACCTTTTGTTTCTGAGTCCAACAGATGTTAGTGGCATAAGTGTCATTTCTTTTCAATTAACAAGGTCTGAAAATTATACAGTCTGGAGTAGGTCTTTGTGATTGGCTATGTTAGGAAGAAATAAAATGGGGATGGTTAATGAAACTTGTAAAAAGGAAAGTTCGGCAGAGGTGATGTGGTATCGATGGGAAAGAGTAAATGTAATAGTACTTTCTTGGCTAATGAATTTTGTGGCAAAAAATCTGCTAGGAGGTGTATTTTTGCATCCACTACATTTGATATTTGGAAAGCGCTCAAGGAAAGGTTTGATAGGGTATATGGGTCGAGAACCTTTAATCTTCATAAGGAAATAGCTCTGTTGAATCAGGGAACTGCTAGTGTAGCCACTTATTACATTAAACTCAAGAATCTGTGGGATGAGTTTGAACTTCTTGTTCCCCCACCTGGATGTAACTGTGAAAGATCAAAGAGTTTTGTTTCCTTATTGCAAAACACAAAAATTATTTCAGTTCTTGACGTGTCTCAATGACTCATATTTGAAAGCAAGAAGCTAAATCTTGCTTATGAATTCTCTTCCTACTATAAATTAAGCATATACTATGATTGTTGGGATGGGGGATAAAAGTCTATGTCTATCAGTTTTGAAAATCTAAACATGAATGCAGGCCCTACTAACAATAGTTTAGAATCTATGGCAATGTATTAAAAAAATATGGGATATAATTCAAAATACAAAAAGAGTAATAATCCATACTATAATGTGGTGTGTGAATTCTGCAAGTGTAAAGGGCACACTAGGGAAATGTGTTACAAGATGATTGGTTATCCTACTGATTTTAAGTCAAAGAAGAAGAGATATGAAAACAATGGTGCTGCCTATAGTGTGTCATCTGAGATGCCTTGTGCTGACAAGGCATAGATACAAGAGTTCAACTATGAGCTAAATACCAACATTGCTGGAACTAGTAGTATCAAGGGCTCAACAACTAGGAAAGAGATCTGATTGGACTACACAGTTGAAAAATTTCACGTTTACAAGGGAGCAATATAATCAGATTCTTTAGATAGTGGAAGCACAACCGTCAAGTCAAAGTGATATTGATTCAATTAATGTAGTGAATATAGTAGGTAAAGCTCTACTTGTATTTGATAGTAATGAAGTATGGATTATTGATACTGGAGCAACAAATCATATGGTGTCTAATATTAATATACTAGTGCTATTTGACCGCGCTTCGCGCAGTTATTAAAATAAAATTAATATATAATTGATTATTAATGTCATATAATTTTAAGTAAAGAAAATTATTTTTTATTAATCAAATATTTATTTATGATTATATCATATGATTCTTTTAGTATCTTATATATGAAATTCTTTGATAAAATTTTTTTGAGAAACATTTCAAGTTAAATAAAAACCCAACTAATTTAACTTAATATATATGGATTGAATAAGAAAAAACAGAAAAATAAAAAGATAATGAATAAATATAAAAATATGTAAGAGTTCTAGAAAATGAAAAGTCTTAAAAACCGAAGTTGTTTCATCTTTCATTTTCTTAAATGTCTTAACCTTTAATTGGTTAACTTATTTAAACATTTATTGACATCTTAAAATGGCATACAAAAATATAAAATAAAACAAATTATACAAACCGAAAGAAGAAGAAATTGGACTGAATTGAATGAGAAGAAGAAAAGAAGAGAAAGAACTCAAAAATGATGTATTATTGTCCATAGGATTATGTCACATTAACAGACTATGAACCACAATTATATAGTATATTGATTTTATATATTTAAAAAATAAAAGTTTATATAATGAACTACCAATATGTTAGCCGTAAAATAATTAGTTGAAGGTCATTTTTTGGTGTCCTTGATACACAAAATGTAATAATAGAGTCTTTTTTATTGCAGGGTACATATTTTGTATTTGAAGAGATAATTAATTAAAAATAACTAAAATAAGCAACAATAGGTGTGTGTGTATATACACACATATATAAAAATCACTCAAACTTCTATTTTTCCAAACTAATCTAACCATCCCTCTTGATGAATTTTGCACCTTATATATATAAATCACTCAAGCTTTTATTTTTTTCAAACTAATCTAACCATCCCTCTTGATGAATCTTGCACCATCACTAAACTTTCTTTTTTATCTTGATAAACTTGTACCAAACTAATTTGGTCATCTCTCTTTGATAAATCTTACGCCGCTATCAAACCTGCTTCTTCATCTTGATGAACTTGTGTTTTGTCTATATTATGACACAAGAAATAAAAAAATAAAGAAAAAAATCAAAAACGAGAAAAAAAATACTAATAAAAAAGAAGAAGGAGGAAACGAAAATGAACATGGAACATCTGCATAGATGATATATTGTTACTTATAGATTGTTTAAGCCATAAGAATTAGGCAGAATATATATATAGATTCATAAAATTTATTAATTAAATATTTGAAAGGTTATGAAATAAGATTTTTTGAGTTATTGAAATTATTAAATATATAGGTTACGAAAATAAAGAGGTGTGAGTTATGAAATAAAATTCTCAGTAAATATTTTAAGAGAAATATAAGATAAAAAAAAAGAAAAAAATTGAGAAAAAAGATAAATACAAATCCTAGCCTATGAGAGGTGGCACCTCGCTTTTCTATAACATTGTTTTATAATATATATATATATATATATATATAGACACATTACTTAGCGTTTAGTCATAAATTTTAAAAGTAGATTATAAAAATTTGTATTTAATTATAAAATTTAATTAGATTTTAAGTTTTTATATTTTTAAGATTTGCACTCATAGAATTCAAAAACTTAATTTTTTTAAAAAAAATTAGATTTAAATTTTAAAATTTTACGACCAAATGAGAGTTTTAATCTTAATAGTAGTTAAATATTTGAAATGACTCATTTTCTTTGGACCATGTGCAGTTCCTAATTTGCAAATTATATAAATATTTTGTATCATAAATAAATATCTGGCTTATATATATATTAATCAAGATAATTAGGCTGTTATTCGTGCTCAATATGAACAATATTATATTATTTATTATATATTATATAATGGATAAGTTAAAAAGAATTATCTGAAATAATTTGTTATTTTTGAAGTTCAAAGTAAAAATAATTATTTTTGCACAATCTAGCCGTAATAGTTATTATTCTTGAAGACCACAAACACTCTAATTATGAATATAATGTCCCACATGAATAATGCACAGGAAAAAAATAAGTAATATACATAAATTCAGAAAATTACTAGTCTTAAAATATATGAAATTACTAAGTAACTCCCTCCCCCCCCCCCTTTTTTTTTTTTTAACTTTTGAAAACATACAAAAAATATATAAAATGGCCAAAAAAACTCTTACAATGACAAGCATGCACATTGACAAAGAGGTGCCTATTTTCACCGTTATTAAATATATAGTAATAATTCTTTTAATAAATAGATGAATGTTTGTATGTATAACATCAATACCCAAAAGAAATAAATATATAAGGCACTTTTGACTAATCACCAAAGATGATTATTTACAAAATAAGAAGATTTAATAAATATCATTATTACGGAACAATATAATTTATTTTTTCATTTGTTTTCTTTTTCGGAAATTTTGAAGAGATTAGTGAAAATAACTAAAGCACTTTATAATATATGTTAAGTATTAATCAACACCTTGATTGCTTTGTCCCAATATATAGATATTCTATCTATTTGACTACCTTTTACTAAAGCTTATTACGCTAAGATTTGTTTTATGATATCATTGGAATTAACGCTTACACTTTATTTTTCATTAGTTTTTGAACACGTGCTTTGTACGTGTGCATGTCTTTATGTCAAGTATTATAAATTTAGTATTAAAGAATATTTAGTCTATAGCAAAATGCTAGCGTTAGTCATTTGAAGTTCAAAATATCTTAAGAATGTTTCCGCTATTTAAGTAGCATATTTATGTGAATTCAAACTGATTCGATGTCGTATGAAGCTAATAAAGATGAAAAATTAAGTTAAAGGAGCTAATAATTATCTTCCATTTTATGAGGTACAAACATATTTTAAAATTTTATCTCGCACATATTTTCTTATAAATTAAGTCATTACTTATTAGTATATGTTCACTTGCGCCGCTTCAATTGCCATACAATAATAATCAAAACTTTTAGTGATGATTTTGATATTTTTCATGATAATGCAGAGATATAGTCCATTTGAGAAACTAAGTTGTGATAATTATAGTCTATCATACATAGATGCGTTGGGAACTGCTCTTGATTTAGTGATAACACAAAAATTAGAAGATAGAATCTAAGGGATGTGCTTTATTTTCCTAAAAGAAAAGTTGCAATTATGGAAAGAAAACACAAAATTTTAACCCTAGTTTTCAAAAAATTTTAACATATATTTTGATGGACGTGTTTGGCTTTGTATTTATTTATGACGAAGATTTTAACATATATTTTGACGGAGGTGTTTGGCTTTGAATCACGAAATTTCAGATTAAAAAATTTAAACTAAAATCTAACTATCTCAAGATAATTTTATATTAAAATTTCTCAATATTTTGATTACTTTATAATTAAACTTCTTCATCATCATCTATAGAAAGCATATAAGAGTACAAAAAAGAAAACAAATTATATTTTAAAAAAAATTATTATAATTAACAGACAAGTCATATAAAAAGATATAAGGAAAGGAAGATGATTAAAGCTAATATAATACTTGAAGTTATACGATACGACCTTCACAATTGAAATAATTTTTTTTTTAACTATTGAAAATTGAAGTTAAGTAAAAAAAGAATAAAATTTTATAGTGAAAAAAGAAATTAAGCATGAGGATATCCCAAAGAAAGTCCTCATCATTTTTACTACAAATATTTTTCTACTTTATTGTTATCAAACCCAATGTCTTTGCTTGTCGTTATTAGATGATTTTTTTCTTCTTTCAATAAATTTTTTATAAGTGCATCATTGCCTTGAAAGCCTATAAAATCAAGAAAAAATAATGTTAGTTTAGAGAACTCTTTGTAGTTAACAAGCCTCCTTAATGTGATAAATGCAATAAAACTTCATATCAATAAATTTTTTTATTTTTTAGCCGCCTAAAAATGGTGCTTACAATATCAACACACTTCTTTCGAAAATTACAAACATACTGATGTTGTGCTAGTTTGGTACAATTAAAGGCAAAAGCGATCCTCTTATGTATAGTAAAGTAGAAAATATACCAGTGATCATAAATATATAAGCACCCAAAATATTTGATGAAATAAAAATAAAAATGAGATAATATTCATATATATAAACTGATGTACAAATATAATCAAATAAAAATAATTAACTAATGTACATATACAATATTCATATTCACACACACACACACACACATATCCTTAAAAGTAATGTTGCACTTGATTTCTTAAACTCTAGCAAGAAGTTGTGCCACGTGCATCTTTCAATTACACAACTAATAATTCTCTGAAAATATTTGATAATCTGTAGGAAGCTTTAATATAGATCTATAAAGATGAAGAGCAAGACTTGAGGAAAATGAACTATTTCTTCTCTTTATATATTTTTTTTTAATTGGTGTCTTTTTAGCTTTTCTTTTATGTATTTATTAATTGAAATAATATACATGTAACGTTTCAATGAATTGCCTTAAATTCTACCCATGAAGAGGTTGGCAAATGGCTAATTAAAATATAATTAATGCATTGATTTATAAAATAAAAAAATAATTTTTTTAAGGAAAATATAATTTCTTAGCTTTATAATATTATTTTAATTTTTCAATATTTTGACTTGAAATTTTCCATTTATATAATAATATGATTATATAATAATATGATTATATAATTTAATTTCATAAATAAATTCAAAAGAATAGTATGATATATAATTTTAATTTCCTAAATAAATTAAAATCACCTTAAAAGATAAAAACTTCTATTTTAAAATTATTTATGAATTAAGAATTCAAGAAGAAAAGAAAAAAAGAGAAACTTTTTCTTATAATAATTAAGATGAGAAACGCTTTTGGACATTAAATAAAGAAGAATGAATGCCCTTAATTCTTTAATTAAATTCATTGAATTTTCAAATTTTGAACTATTAAAGTGTTACTACTTTATTTTTAATTCACCGGTTCACTTTTAATTTCATAAAAAATTAATTTAATTAAAGGTTTCTTTTCCTTTAGGGTAAAAAGACAACTCAAAATTTAAAGAATATTGTCATAATTAACTTTGAAAGTAGAATTTTATTATATTTAATATATAATATAATATAATATGATTATGATATTTGTAGTTGTTGTCAACACAACAAATATGTATTACTATTATTTAAAATACCTATAATTCATTAAAAACGTATAAAATTTTACAATAAAATATATTATTTCCTATTCTTTATTACAAATATTATTAGCATTCAATATTCAGTGTTATAACATTAAATAAGCCACCTTAATATTAATTCATAATTCAACCAAGAAGTTAATATAGAATATTAAAGATTTTTTGGATAAGGGATAATCTAGTCTATCAATATATGAAGGATATTTTTGTAATCTAACATTTAACTATGGAGCTTCCCATTTTTAGTGTGTGTTTGAGTGTGTGTGTGTATGTATATTGTATATGTATATGTATATGTATATGTATATGTATATCTTAATATAGTATTATATAGATGAGTGATTACAAAATTTTAAATTGAAAGAATTAATTTTTTTACCCATGTTATGCAGTAACTAATAGATATATATTTTTTTCATGTTCATATACATTGTATATGGAAAAAAAAGGCAATAACTTTATAAATTTTAAAAAGTTTATTTAATTTTTTTAATAAAAATATTGTTGGAATAGAATAATATGATTCAAGGATAAAATGTCATATAACTTTTAAAAGGTAAATTTGTAATTCAACTTTCAACTATATAGTAGTATTTGATTGAAGGGTGATACTGTCTTTCAATATTTGATGAATAATTTGGTAATTTAATTTTTAATTTCTATGATTTCTACTTTAGAATATAATGATAGTATGTATGTATGTCTAGATAGATATGATAAAATATTAATATATAATTATATATTTAATTAAATTTTAATTTAGTGGAGGAGCAAAATGGTAATCTAACTTTTCACTTTTTGGCTTCCGACTAATATAGTAATATGATATAATATGATGATATTATTATTATTATTATTATGATGATGATGATGATGATGATGATGATGATACTTATAGATATAGATATTTTATATATATATATATATATATATATATGATTATTTATTATTTATTATTATTTGAAGGGTATATTAGTCTTTTTAATGTTTGGATGGTATTTTAGTCTTTTAACTTTCCTAGCATATTTATTAAAATTATTTTAAAATAATAAAACGACCAAAAAACCTACAAAAAAGATAAATACAATTCTAGGCCTGAGAGAGTGTCACATCATCATGCCTATATCTTTTCTTATATATATATATATATATATATATATATATATATATATATATATATTGTTACCAAAAATTGTCACTAAAACAAGCAGTCCAAAACAGGTTTATCTGCCTAATGATGACATTTCTCTAGTCACATATTAAGATCCAGTGCTATTTCAACTAGATGTCTGATCACTGATGTTTTTCATATTTCTCAATTCAAGTACAACTTGATGTCTATGAGTAAAGTAACTAAAGAGTTGGACTACTCAGTTACATTTTTTTTTTCACATTTCTGTGTGTTCCAAAAACTCTATAGTGGCAAGGTGAGGGAGATTGGTAAGAAGCAAGGAGGATTATACTTATTGTTACAGAGACTAACTGCTAAGGAGGATGAGAAGATTGGAAGATCTCTTGCTGTGAAAGAATCTACTTCAGAGGGCAATACTGATAAAACTAGTATAGGTTTATGGCACCAAAAATTAGGACATGTATCTCCTATAGTGTTTTAAGAAATTGATATATGAAAGTGTACAACTTATTACTAATTATATAAATAAGTGTATAGTCTGTCCTAAAGCTAAGCGGACTAGATTGAAGTTTCCTACTAGCTATATCAAGAGTGTAGTATGTTTTGATTTGACACATATTAATATTTAGGGTCCTTATAACATATCTACATTTGATGGAAATAAATACTTTCTTATTGTTGTGGATGATTTTAGCAAAATGAGTTGGATTTTTTTGTTGAAACAGAAATAGATATGTATGTTGCTCTTAAATAGTTTATAGTGTTTGTGAAAACTCAATTTGACAAGACTGTAAGGGTAATTAGATCAGATAATGGAACAAAATTTGTAAATTCAGTGTGTCAACCTATGTTCCAAGAGATAGGTATTATGTACCAAAAAACCTATCCTTATATCCCTTAGCAGAATGGTATTGCTGAGAGAAAACATAGGCATTTGCTAGAAGTAATAAGGGCCATAAGGTTTCAAGGAAAGATTCCTTTGAAATTCTAGTGTTTGTGTGTGCTTAGTGCAGTCTATTTGATCAACAGAACTCCTAGCAGTGTCCTAAATGGTAAGACACCTTATGAAGTATTATACAAAAGAAAGGCATCTATAAGTCACCTAAGAGTGTTAGGATGCTTAGGCTTAGCAAAAAATCTGACAGAGATAGATAAGATGCAACCTAGAGCAAAACCTATTGTGTTGATGGGATTTTCAGAAGTACAAAAAGGCTATCTGCTATATGATATGAGCATAAAACATTTTTTATTAGCAGGGATGTAATATTTAAAGAAGATATGTTTTATTTTTCAAATTCTACAAGTCTAAGATACAAATCTTCCTGGACACTTTGAACAACTCAACTATTCTATATATATAAGAACTGTAATACACATCAGATTCAGTGTGAGCAAGTTCCTATGAGTGTAGGTAGGACAAACCAAGGCTGTCAACCCATTGAGGTTATCTCAAATCAAGGAATGCAACCTATTTCTGATGATTCAGATACTGATATTAATGAAGATCAATTTGCAGATTCTGAAATAGGCATAACTGATGCAACTGATCGTATTCCTCAAATAGTGGAACCTGCTCTTCCTATGGTTCAACCAGCTTATGTTGGCAATCCTCAACCACAAAGAAGATCTAGCAGAGGCACTCATCCACCATATGAATGAAAGATTTTGTTTCATTGAATGTCCACAAAGATATGTCATATCCTATATGCAACTACATTGGTTCTGATGGTCTACCAGTTCTATATCAAGCTTATATTGTTGCTACCTCCTCACTTACTGAACCAACATCATATTATAAGGCCGTGAAGGATCTTAAATAGGTGGAAGCCATGAAAGCTGAGATATAAGCTCTGAAGGATAACAACACATGGGATAATGTCAATATACTACCAGAAAAATCATCTATTGGTTGCAAGTGGATTTATAAGATAAAATATAAGTCCTATGGAGAAGTTAAAAAATTTAAAGCTAGGTTAGTGGCTAAAGGCTACAGCTAAAAAGAGGGAATAGATTGCAGGAAAACCTTCTCACATGTGGTAAATCAGTACTTGCCTTAGCCACATCCAGGAACTGGCACGTACATCAAATGGATGTATATAATATTTTTCTACAAGCTGATCTTCATGATGAAATCTACATGAATTGAAGTTTCCTCAAGGATTTGATAGTCAGGGGGAGAAGGTATGTAGACTAACCAAATCCTTATACGGTTTGAAACATGCTCCTAGAGAATGGAATGTTAAACTAGCTGAGGTTCTGATCCAGCAACTAAAGTTCACCCAAAGTCAGCATGATTACTAATTGTTTATTAACAATACAAAGAAAGGAATGACTATAGTGTTGGTGTATGTAGATGACATGCTAGTGACAGGAAGCTCTCTAACATTAATTGAGGAAACTAAGTCTAAACTGCAGAAGGCATTCAAAATAAAGGATCTTGAGGAACTTATATATTTTCTGGGAATAGTGTTTGGCAGATCCAAACAAGATATCATTATGCAACAAAGAAAGTATCCACTTGAATTGATCTCAGAAGCTGGAATGTCTAGGGCAAGACCAGCTAGTACTCCTGTTGACATCAATGTCAAACTGACTTCAAAACAATATGATGATTATCTAGCTCAGAAAACAACAGTTCCAGAAGATCCACTAACAAATCAAGTTTCATATAAAAGACTTATAGGGAAGCTGTTCTACTTGACTATGACTAGGCCTGATATTGCCTTTAAGTACAGACTTTAAGTTCAGTATTTACAACAACCCAAGGTGTCGCACATGGATGCAACTCTCAGAATTATTAAATACATCAAGAACCAACATGGTTAAGGCATTCTACTTTCAAGCAGTCCCATCACTAAGGTAACAACCTATTGTGATTCTGACTGGGCAACTTGCCCCTTAAATAGAAGATCTATAACAGGCTTCTTAGTGAAAGTTGGTGAATTACTAGTTTCTTAGAAAGTGAAGAAACAAGCTACTGTGTCCAGAAGTTCAGCTGAGGTTGAGTACAAGAGCATGGCTACAACTATTTCAGAACTAATCTGGCTACTAGGATTACTAAGAAAAATTGGTGCAGAGATCAAACTTCCTATGAACATTTACTAGGATTACAAGGGAAAAGTTACAACAAGGATTGATTGTAACTGAGTATATATCTACAAAAGAGCAACCAACAGATATTATGAACAAAAAATTGAATAAGGTTCAACATTAGTATCTAATGTCCTAGCTAGCTAGGAATATTAAATATTTTTCCTCCACCTATAGCTTGAGGGGGAGTGTTGATGACAAAAGGATGAAGTATAAATATGAAGAAGGAAAAGACTGATTTCCAGAAAACAGTTAGAGACTCTTTCAAGAAATCTGTTAAGTAACCACCTTAACAGTTAGTTAGTTAAGTAGTTAGAAAACAATTAAACTTAATTGTTAAGAAGGCTAATTGGGAAGATTAGTATGAATACTCTTCCTATATATATCAAAGTGTTTATGATCTATTTTTTCACATATCAATAATACATAAAAGAGCCGATATACTCTGTATATTGTGATTCATCTCTTTCTTAATTCTCAAGAACACTATGTGTTCATCTTCTTCAAGTTGAAGAAGCAATAAGTTCAAAGGTCCAGGAGGGGTCAGGGGCCTCGGGTCGAAATTCTGATTGAACATGATGCTTGTTTGATGGGCTTGGTTAAGAAATAAAGTTGCACATTTGTTATCAGCTATAGTTTTTTGACACGTTGACCAGTAAGCACTTGATCCTAATACAAAGATTCAAAATAGACTTGCTTGACTTAGAGGTACATGAAGACGGACTCAGGATTTGAACGCAACGAGAACACCATTATCTTCAGTAAGTCAATTACTTACAACGAGTAAAAGCTTAATTATTATTTATTCTATATTAGTCATTTAAAAAAAAGAAAAGAGAAAGCTTTAGTATTAGAGAAGTCCAGTTCTTGATTCGAATTTGATCTCCAAGGAAATTGTTGAGGTATCGACGATGAATTCGGTTGTGAGTGATGTGATTTGTAACAGTGAAAAAGGTGGAACAGAAAAGATGGGTTGAGAAATTCGAAAGGGAAAAAAAGAAAAAACTTCCTTCTGCTAAGTGGGAACGTGGGAGGGAAATAATAGGGAAAAGTAGGTTTTGAAATTTGAGGCTTTGGGGGAAGGGATTCGATGAAAAATAGAGTGGGAGCGAGGATTAAAGAATAAAAAGAGTAAAAAAATAAATAAAATTATATGGCCTTGTAAGTTATAAATAAGCAGGTCAAATATTTAAATTAATAATAATATATTTAGTGTAATTTTATAAATAAGTTTTGGAGATAATATAACGTACATAAAGTTTACTTCTATTTTTATAGGACAGAGAAAGTATTTTTAAAAGACCCTTAACTTAAAAGAAAAATTATTTTAAACAGAATACCGAAAAAATATAATAGCTGTAGCAAAGTAAAATTATAGAGCAACAGAAAATTATAAATGCAAGTTCCTACAAAATTAGATTGGACTATCAAAATAATTAACAGTGTCTATGATGAAGCATCAACTGATATTCATTAATTGTACAAGGCCAGGCCAGTCAATAAAGTTATCCTATGAATTTGGAATTATTGCATTTTCATATACAAACAATATCCTATCATGTCCTTTAAATATATTAATTTTTGGAAACGTGCTTCGCACGTTTATACTCACATTAAATAATTAAATATAAAATTATGATAAATGTAAAATCAAAATGAGTCAACTGACGTTTTGATTACCATAGTTTGCTAATTATGCTTTGATGATGATTAAGCATAAATCGTGAAAAAATCACATAAATAAAATGAAAAAAAAATTTCAACATTTATGCAGAAAAGACTAAGAATTACATAAAATACAAGTTACCATGATGGACATAAATATAAGCCACGAGCTAAGAGTAAATTTAATTTGCAGGTTTGAAGCTGCTTCTCACAAGTTTATGGACATTTCATACAAACCCAAAATGTCAACAACAACAAAACAAGAAGGTAATTCAGAAAAAATTTGAAAAACTATCAAAAAAAGAAGAAAGAATCCAACAATTTCATATTACCTATTAAAAGGTGTAGAGTATGATCATGACACAAAGACATATTTTTCATATTGAGTCTACTTAATGGTACAGATCTTCATTAGATGATTATGTATAAATATTATTGTAACCGGTAGAAGCTTATGAAATGAAATAATTGGAAGGTGAAAAAAATAGTATATGAAATAATATTAAAAAAATATAAAAATGTAACCTACAATAATTACTGGCAAGTGAAACAATCTTCTTCATTTACTCAGTCCAACTTTTAAGATAAGAGTTATTCACTTATTATTATTATTATTATTATTATTATTATTATTATTATTATTATTTGTATTTATTTATTATCATTATCATTATTTATATTTATATATTTATTATTATTTACTTATTTTAACTTTTCACTTTTTGGCTTCCCACTTATATAGTAATAGATATATAAATATGATATGATATGATAAAATATTAATATTTAATTATGTATTAATTAAATTTTAATTTAGTGAAGAATAAAATAATAATCTAACTTAATATATAAAATATAATATGATATGATAAAATATTAATATTTAATTATATATTAATTAAATTTCAATTTAATAAAAAAATAAAATGACAATTTAATTTTCAACTAAAAAACTTTCCATTTATATAATAATATATTAATCATAAATATTCAATAAGCCGATTCCTGACACTATGCGCTAACGCCTGGTAAGCTTAAAAAGAGATTCGAAATGTTTTAGGGAGCGCACCCTCGGACTGGGACCAAGGGGCACACTGACCAACGACTTACCTTGTCCAGCAAATATATTTGAGAGTCATTTAAAATACAAGACAATTTTTGAAAAAATATATACATATATATAGAGAGTTTTGATAAGTTATATGGTCCACCACCGGACTCAGGATCAGGTTCTTTCACTAGGTTGCACAGAATAAGAACACACGAATAATAAAGCAACAAGGAAAGTGACATACGATGTTTACGTGGAAACCTCCTTGCTCAAGGGAAGAAAAAATCACGACCTACCTCGTAGGATTTCTCAACAGCTTTACTAGATCTGAGCAACAACGATTATAGACTCCAGTAATTCTAAGAGATTAAGCTCTTAATCTCCCACTTGCAACAACTCTATTACAAGACTTCAAGGCAGTAACTCTACTACCGACTCTCCAACCAACTACCTCTAACTGATGCACAATGGCTAACTCTAGCCAAACTACCAGCTAACTCTAGTTGATACAAACCTCGGCTAACTCTAGCTCTACTACCAACTACCTCTGGTTGATGACTCTTTCTAAAGACACACGAAGAGCAACAAAAGAAACACCTACACTAGCTTCATAAGGAGAAGAGTAGGTTTACACTTTTTGAACAGATTTACAAAGACTCAAAAACAACAAGTATTAAGAGACAACTTGAGTTGATCACGATCAGGTCCTTTGTTGTTGATGAGCTTTGTTCTTCTTGAGCACCTGCGGCTTTTGCAAAGAATATCACAATTTTTGAATGTACAAAAACTAGAGTTTTGCCCTTTGTCTTGTGTTTTGTATATTCTAAAGCAAGAGAGAGAAATATGGTTTTTAACCAATTGTCAAAAGGCTGAACCTATATCAGCTCAGCTGCAATGGCAACAACTTTACCGTTGTAGTAGCAGCTTTACAGCTGTGACAACTACTTTACAGTTGTGAAGGTTGACTCTTCTGACTAATGCGCGAACCTCGTCCCCCGAGGGATCGAGTCCCTATATGAGTTTGTCCATCATTAAAACTAAGACTCTAACAATTTCCCCCCTTTTGATGATGTCAACCTAATGCCAATAACAAACTTCTCGAAGCTTCCCCCTATCACTAGCATCCATTTCTCCACTAATGCAAACCAGATGCTCTTACTAGTTTGTCAATCATCAAAATCAAAAGTATAACATTTTTCTCTTTTTGATGATGTCAAATTAACGCCAGTAATAGACTTCTCGAAACTTCCCCCTATCACTAGCATCCATTTCTCCACAAATGCAAACCTGGTCCTCTTACCAGGTTGTCAATCATCAAAATCAAGAGTATAACAAGTTTCCCCCCAAGTTAACGAGTCCACGTATGTTTTACCTTTTCACGTAGATCCATCTCTATATTTTTTTAAAGATAGTTAAAAAAATTTCCACGAAGAAAGGTAATCGATTAGAACTAGTTATTTGGTTTATCATTGGTAGAATTACTCCATTGTCACTAAATCTAGGTTCATGAATGAGGAAGAAGCAAGTCATATTCAGCTAAGATGGAAAAGAATAAGGTACAGAGAGAGACAGCCGACAGAATTGGAGAGAAGAAAACGGAGGCTTCTTCCATTTTTGGCATGTCGGCCAAAACTTATTTATTAGTGCTATCCCAAATATATAAAATTTACATTTGAATTTCATATATTTATATTTAAATATACTAAAATTTATATATTTACCGGCTATTTTATAAATTAAATCATTCAAAAATATTAGACTGTTATTATTCTCTATACATTGCATTTTTCTCTATTTACAAAGTGACTCCTCAGTTATGTAATAGTCTCTTTAATATCATTTCATAAATATGTTCATGGCAACAAGCTTTCGGTCACTCTGTGGTAAGTTTCATTTACCCACAAAAATGTATGAATAACTAAACTTCCAACTAATTTCCTTGCCCGTCAAACGCACGAAAATATTTTGATTAGGTCATCAATTTTATTTTGCTTGTTAGTCCTATGAATTATTTAAAGATTTGATTTCATTTAACAATGAATGAGTTAATATGAATTTTGTTTTATTAATCTAAATACCACTAACTTATATATACACACTGTGTTCATACCATTGGGTAAAATGAGAAGGTAAGGAGTTCGTATAATTTCATAAACCATCCATACAACCTTCATACTTCCAGTGTGAAAGGGAAAAAGAGAAAAAGGAAGAAGGGCCCAAGTACGTAAGCCACTTAGGTAAAATCCAAATGTATGTATCCCCACTAGCATGCCAAGTGAGACTAGAGTGAAGATCCACTAACGTGGTCATCATCATCCGGACTTATCCTCCCCTTTTTTCTTCAATAAAATGCACTCAATTTGCTACGAATAGAACGACATGATCTCTCAGTAGTCATTCACAAATTGACTATAAATAGTATTTTCAAATTTTTTATATATAAAAAAATGTATATATAAAAATAAAAGTTTCGACATAAAATTAAAAATAAATTTATAAAAAACTATAAAATTGAATCTCCCGAATATAACTTAGTTAAGGACAAGCTGTAAAATAGATAGGCGGAGATATGAGGGGAGAGAGGCCTATAAATAAATGGCCCGTGATGAAGCAAAATATTGCACTGCAATAACACGTAATTCTCTTATACCTACATTTTTCTCCTCCTTAGCAATAGTATTGTTGTCATGGTTCGCAGTTGCACATTCTATTTCACTGTTGCGCTTATTGTGATGTCTGGTAAATGATATCTTGTTCTACGCCTCCCTCTCTCCTTTGTTACATATTTCAATATATATATATATCTGTGTGTATCATCTTTTACATATTAAACTAACAATGGTATTGATTTTGACACTTGAATTTTTTTTTTAAAATGGATTATCTAGTTTATTTGGCTGAGTCTCCAAGTGTGAAAGTAATTGCTGCGAGAGACTTGTCGGCCACAGTCGCAGAACTCAAATCAAAATTAACTGGTTATAATTTGATGGGTGGTTGCGGTGGATACTGTCGCCAATCCAGTCACTGCACTGATAGGACATGCCCCCGTTGTCTCTACGATGTTCTTGCACATACCTACGGCTGCCACGCCTAAAGGATCATTGATGGCCAACACAATATGAACTCTGTTGCTTCTAAGTTCTAAATAAACATGAGTGTAATGTTTGTGTGGTTTAATTTATTGTCTTTGCTTTTGTGTTTTCCTTTTCTCATTTCAGTTTTTTCCTTAAATGGAAAAAAATAAAACGACCAAGTTCTACTTCTACCTATATAGCAGGACAATGTCGGATTTAATTAATATATATCAAGATGGATTGTGTTGGCCTACAGCTGCTGCTGCAGTATTTGTACTTTTAATTTTGAACGAAACTCATGATCATTTTTGCTTATGCAAGACTTGTTCACTCTTTACTGAAGATACTAATTGAAAGCCAGCTTAGTTAGGTTGGGGAGGGTAAAATAAGGACCATATATCCCAAATATACCAATATTGATAGCAAACAGAGGGAGTAGATTAGTATTGGCGGTTTTAATTTAGGCAGTGTCTTTCCCTGAGAGGCGCATATTAGCTGTAAAAACAACTGTTACAGAAACACACCTTGATAAAGGAGCAATAATCTGTTGCCCGGTGCCTTCTTAAAAGGTCGTCGATGTAAAGCTAAATAATTGATGTTCGTGTGATTACTATCTGCCAACTGGGATCCAATCCCCGTTATACACTAGACTAGAGTGTTAGTGTCGTACAGGAAAATCGATGTCGAGAGAAATTGCAACGTAAAGCTAAGCAATTGGTGTCTGTCTGGTTACTCCGATCTCCTCTATACGTTGGACTAGAATATTAGTGTCGTACGGAAATATTGGGAGAACAAAACAGAAACTGAGTTGGCCTAAGGGGTAATGAATTACTGCTTTTGCACCCTTGAAGGTTAATAAAAGCAACGCCCTGATTGGGAGGTTAATTTTTATTTTTTTTTTAAAAAAGAAAACGTGGGGTGGAGGAGGGTAAAATGAGGACCAATATATATATATATAATTGCACCAATATTGATAGCCAAAATACAGATTGGAGTATATTTGTAAGTAGCGGAGATCTGTATTTTCTTTTTTAAAAAGTTAAGAAATTAGAACAAATATCTTATCCCTGAGACTATTCGAAACAGCATAAGTAACTATTCCTTGCATATCAACTAATTATGTGACACTCTAATATTCTTTATTTTATTAAATTCTTTAAACGCGTGAAGGGACGTGCGGTCGTGGGTGATTTATGAATGTTCAAAGTTTCATTTCGGAAAATGATGTGTCATAACATTGTCTCTTATTCGGGAAAACATTATTCTATTCAACGTGAGTGAATCAATACAACTAGCCGGACATTGGTCAAATACAATTCTTTACTATTTGAATAGAATAAAATGATTATAGGTTCTATAAAAGCTTTCACTTATTTTGTGTCTCCAACGATTGACAAAATTTATAAAATAACAGTTCAAAAATATTTAAAATGTACAAGCCCGTTGGGCTATCGGGATTTTTCTAAAAGGAAATTACGCCTAGTGTGCCCTGGAGTATTTGGTTTTGAATTTTTCTCCTCAAAATATTTAAAAAATGATCTTAACTTGAAAAGATTCGCCTGAAAGAGATATAAGTTATGACGTTTGTTTATAAGACAGAACTTGTGGTCAATTTAATAGGCAAAGTTGTAACATTTATTTATAAGGTAGAACCTGTGATCAATTTAACAGGTTCATTGTCTTGAAATATCCAAAACGTCTGTCTTATGAGCAAAAGTTAGAATTTATACATGACGTGCAATATGTCTAAGTTCTAACATTTGTTTATATATGAGGCGGAACTTCTAGTAATTGAGCAGATTCACTGTCTTAAAATATATTGAACGTATGCCTTATGGGAAAAAGCTAAAATTTATGTTTAATAGTCAACGTACCTAAACTTTAATTTTGTTTATAAGGCTAACCTACTGATCAATAAAGCAGATTCACTGTTTTAAAATATCCTAAACATCTGCACTAAAAATAAGTATAAAATTCTGCTTAGCTAAAAAATTCTTGGATTCTTTTCGCTTGTTTTTTTTTTTTTTTGGGTAAACAGTTTTAGGTGAAGTGAATTGAACATGTGAATATTGTAAAATGGAAAGGAAAACGGAGAAAGGGCCTAAGCCACTTGTATAAAATTCTGCTTAGCGAAAAGAACGTTTGAACATGTGAATTGTATGAAACGGAGAAAGGGCCTAACTCCCACATGAGGGTGGCAAGAACTTAATGTGTATATTAAAGTTATTATATTTTTCATCCAAAAAAAAAAAATGAAGAAGAAGATATTTCTTACATTTATTTTTATTTGTCCGTTATATTAAAAATATATATTTATCTTTATTTATTTAATTTAAAAAATTAAAAAATAATTTATCAGTTAATATCTAATTTATACTTATCAATTAATTATAGGTATATATCTTCCAACCATTTTCCAAAGTATTGAATTTACTATATTCAAAAGAATGATATAATAAAATTAACATTTCTTTTGATTGCCTTTTTGAAAAGAAAAATAAATAAAAATGGACGAAAAGAGTATTATATTTATATATATCTAGTTAAAATCCAAATCCATGACGATGCCCACTCACACCCCATGAATTGTGAGAGAAATTAAAAGTGGAGAGAAGCTCTATTATAAAGGTGCTCAATATCCGGACTTATCCCTCCCCTTTGCATGCATATAATTTGATCAACTTGATACCTAATTATTATATAATAACTTGGTTAAAAACAAACTGTAAATTAGACAGGCAGCAATATGAGGGGGAGAGGCCTATAAATCCATTGCCTTTCATGAAGTAAAATAGGCACCTTACCGTTTTTCAAAGATATTTAATATGCTCTTAATATTATGTCATATTGGTTTCACACATTTTCTAATTTCACAAGCTAGTTCTTAACTAATTCCACATTTTCTAATATTGAATGAGAAAACATATGCTATATCTCTATTCGAGATGATATAACTTACTATAAGTTATAAGTATTTCTTACTGTATTAATTAAAACGAGGGAATATATCCACATTTTGGAGAAATATTATTTTATAAATTATATAACTGATATTATTTCTTTTTTCTCCTTTATTACTTAATAAATAGATTTGTGTGTCTCACTTACAAACATTAAAATATAAAAGTAAAAGGATAACTTAAAAAGGTCTACATTTATCTTATTTAAATTAAGTATCAAAATAATTAATAAAAGAAACTAAACGTTAATAAAAGATTTGACACTTGCATTCAATTCTATTGTGCTGAAAAAAAAAGAAGCAAATTATTATGTGCCTAAAGAATTAATATGGAGGACTTTCAAGATGTCAATATTAGCTTCGAACGATCAGGTAATACTTTAATATTTTAAATTTGTATTCAGTTTATTATCTAAGTGTGAGTGTTCTAAGCGACCTCCTAGGATCGATATCTTTTTTATTTATTTTATTTAAACTTATCGATCTCTAGAGGTCAGTTATATATGTGTCTCAGAAGGTTGGATTTCTGCAAAATCTAGAAAAATAAAGCTGAAAGAAAAAAAACCTCAAAAACTGCAAACAAAAAAAAAAAAAAAAAGCAACTATCTTTTATAGCTCTCCATTTGTCAATTCAATACAATATTAAAAGAAAAAATCACACTGCATAATAATTAAGCTAAAATAATTATTCATTTTAACCCCTATTTCAATTTTGTTACCTCTTCAATCATCCATAATTTCTTTTTCACTAAATTTTTTTAGCAACTATATCTGTTGCTTCTTCTTCGTCCTTCTTTTTCTTTTTCTGCTGTTCTCTTCTTTTCTTCTTCTACTCTTTCTTTCCTTTTCTTCTATTTCTTCATTCTTCTTTTTCTTTTAATGTTGCTTTTTTCTTTCTTGTTCTTCTTCTGCTGCTACCTTTTTTTCTTCTTTTTTTTTCATAATGTTTATATTCAGATCTATAAATATTATATTTAAATTTGATATTCTTTTAAAAGATATATGTAGATTTTTATAGATACATCATTGTGAAGATATATTTATCTAGCATTAATATTGCATTCTTGATATTTGATGTATTTAATGTGATTATGAATTTCATATTTTGATGCTTAGAAACTGATTGAGAATGATACTCATATTTATCATACAAATTTAAACATTATTGGGTAAATTAAAATTAAAAAATATAAATCTTCATTATTTGAGTACTTAAAAGCTTGAAACTCGTAAATGAATTTTAAATTTGTTGAGAATTTTAACAAATTGATGATTGTGGTTCGTTAGTGGTGTCATTTCGATATTGTGGTTAAAATTTGAAGCTATTTGAAAAGGATTTGACCTATTTCGAATGGAGTTTCATAGTTGAAGTTTATAGGAGATCAAACACAATTTTTTTGTATAAGTTGTATAATGTTATATAACAATATAAAAGTGTGTATAAGCAAGTCTTATACACTTTTATACAAGGTTTATATATTGTGTAGAGTAACTATCTAGTCTTGTATAATGTTATATACCATGTATATGCATTCTTATGAAAAAAAGGGTTATTGTCACGCCCCGCCTTGGAGGGTATGACTGGCACCTGGTGCCCTACTAGGACCTGAACTACTGGACTACTGAGCTTGAGCACATCTGGTGCCTGGCTGGCTCTAACTCAGATTTCTGGGAACAAAGGGCTATATAACGGCTGTAAACACAGCCTCCGGCCAACTGGGCCTATAGCCACCTGTACCTGTACTAACAGCTAACCAGAAACATATCAATATAGGGGAGCCTATGCGGGCCGACAAGGCCACCATGCTGTCTAGTTATCTGTAACTCAACAATGGAATACTGAATAACTACGTGACCGGCAAGGTCACCACTACTGACTGGATAAGGCCTCACACGACCAACATAACTGAAATGCTAAACAACTATAACAAACTGCACGGCCTCACACGACCGGCTCAACTGACCACAGGGAAATATATACAGACTGCAAGCCTCTAGGAATACGGATAAGATGGTCGGGACAGGGCCCCGGCCTACCCATGTTGTACAACAAAAGGAAAGGGATAAACCTCTAGCTATCTAGCTCCGGATGACTGGAGCTGATGACCCTGTGAGCTGGCTGGAATCACGAGGTATCAGCCCCTCGTCTATGATTACCTGCAGGCAAGTAATGCAGCGCCCGCAAGGGGTGTCAGTACAGCTGGTACTGAGTATGTAAAACAACAACTGAAAAATATCTGAAAACAAGAATACAACTGATGGAACTGAAATAGGAAGGAATCGACTAAACTGACTGAGAATGTAAAGCTAAGCCTACTCTTAACCATGCTGGAAGGAGTAGGAGTCATACCTGGAGGTGTATCGCTCTACTGTCGATCTACTCGTATCTAGTGTAACATGGCATCACACAACATAACATAGCATAGCACACACAAACCTTACCCGGCCCCCACAAGCCGGAAGATGCAATCAACACGCAATCTATACCCCTACCCCGGTCGTCCCATCTCTTATAATAACTATAAGCATCCTGCCGATCCCCTGGGTATGCACTTGGGCTCGCTGAGCCCCTGACTATAACTGTACCTGAGTCCGGAGGACTCCTGAATCAACACCCTGGGCGTACCCGCTCGACGGGGGTGTATAAAGGCCGACCAAGGCATAATATGGTGAAACTGGCATCCCATCTTCGTCCCCTGTGGGACGGCATGCCACTCCGTAGAGCGACGTATCCTCGTCCTCTAGCGGACGAGTCGATACAGCTATTAACCCTGGGGCGGTCATGAATGCTAGGTAATCCATCCCAAGACAATACAGTGGTCTCAACTAGTAATACTAACTGCGTATACCGCATGCTGAAGCTAGTGATGATAATGTATCTGTACATACTATATGCTGACTAGTGGTAGTGATATGTATGTATTTAATACATGCTGAGACTGATAATAGTATATATATAATCATGTTGTCATACTGTGCTGAGTCTAATGTTGAACAGGATATAGTTTTTCTGCTGGAAATCATGTTGGATAACTGAGTTTCGTAGTAACATGCTTTACTATTTCTAACATGCTTTCTAAACTTCATTTTAGGCTACCATTCTATTTCTAATATACCTTACAACGACTTATATTGCTTTACTAAGTTTCAACTGAACACAATAATCTCCTAACATACTTTACTAAATCACATACTGGGCATGCTGTACAGTTCCTAACACTTTGTATTAGAATTTATGTCATGCCAGCAAGTTTCACTCTATACATAACATGATGCTTTCAATATCGTACTAATATTCATACTAAACATAACACACAACTTCTGACACATTCTACTGGCCTTTGAACCATTTTACTATATCGAAACTACTAACTTGCCGAGGAAACTAGCTTTACATACCTTCGCTTCTGATTTCCCGACTAACCGGCATAGCTCGGTCAGTATTCCAGCTATTTCTCCCAACTTCATTCGTATATATGTCAATTAGCACTAAATACAACACTATTATGAAAGACGACGTCACTTTCGATATTATAGCCTAAACTTAGACCTATCGAAAGACGGTCGAAAACTTTCTATTTTTCAGAAGTCCAGAAGGGAGAAGTATTCACTTCACAGCTAGGAACACATAGACATTAGTTTGGAGCAATTCTACTTACCTTAGTCCGGTAGCTCGACGATTCGTCGGCCGTATTTCGCGAAAAAAAATCCGTAGGAATGCTCCCTGCTGCTATATACCTCGGTATGTGGAGTTAATTTAGATTTATACTACGTTTGGCAGCGTAATCGGACGATAATATATAACCCTCTTCGTCTCTCCCACTGTTTTCTACGAATTCTCTGGAAATTATAATGAGTTTAATGAAAATAAACCGAAGTGGGGCTTTATATACTTGGGCCTGGACAGGCCCAACGTGTCACGGAGCCAACGCGGAGGCTCCACCTCCGCGACACATTGCCATCGCGGAGGGGCTCTGCCTCGGCTCCTTCCGCGATGGGTCGACAGGCTATCCGTCCGATCCTTTCCCGGGCCTTTCTCTAGCACGTATGGCTTTCAAATATGCTTAATCACCGTGCGAATAGGCCATCTAGGTGTCGGAAATCTTACGGGGTATAACAGTTATGCTTGTGTCCCCATCAAAATTAAAGACAAATTTGTCAAAGTATAATGGGAGGATATATTAGAACCGAAAATATAACGGAAGAAATATGTTTGAATAAAAAATATAACAAATAGTAAAGTTTAAACTTTTTATAATGATACGGGTATATTTAACCCTTTTCCGTTGTGGAAATGAAAGAAATGAGTACATAATTTTGCTTGGTTAAAAGAATCTTGAACGTGTGAATAGTGTGAAATTGGAAAAGAAAACAGAGAAAGGGCTTCACACCTTACTGATTCTGTAAGTGATCACGTGTATATTAATTGATATTATATTTTTCGTTATTAGTATTATTATATATCTAGCTATAATCCAAATATATGTCTACGCCCTACTAAAAAGGTCCTCAATATCGTCCTTCTATTTTAATTTCTTGCATATAATTGATCTACTTTGTACCTAATTATATAACTTAGTTAAAGACGCGTTGTAAATTAGATCGATCGATAGCCAGAAATATGAGGGATATATGCCTATAAATTCATTGCCTTTCATGAAAGCAAAAATAATACACTGTTGTAATAACAATACATAATTCTCTTATCTTTCTCCGTCTTAGTAATATATACTATTGTCATGGCTCGGAATTATTTCTATTTCACTGTTGCACTTTTGGTGATGTCTGGTAAACGAACTTTAATTTTCTATACTGCCCTCTCTTTTTTTTTTTGATATATATTTCTTTGTTTGTCTACATATTGATTTTGATACTAGAGTTTTTATTTTTTCTTTTTCATGACGGAATGTAGCTTATTTCACTCAGTCTCCAAGCGTAAAAATAATTGCTGCGAGAGACTTAAGTCAAATCAAAACTAACTGGTAATTATAACTTGATGGGTGACTGCGATGGATACTGTAGGCAGAGCTGTGACTGCTTTGATAGGACATGCCCCCATTGTTACTACGATGTTGTTAAGCATACCTACGGTTGCCACTCGTAAAGGATCGATCATTGATGGCCAACACAATATGAATTCGGTTGCTTCTAAGTTCTGAATATGAGTATTTGTTTTTGTGGTTTATTAATTGTCTTTGCTTTTGTGTTTTCTTTTCCCATTTCAGCTTTTTCGTTAGTTGAAAAAAATAAAACGACTAAGTTCTGCTTCTACCTATAGATCAGGACAATGTCGGATGTAATATCAAGATGGATTGTGTTGGCCTACAACTGCTCCTGCACTATTTGTACTTTCAATTTTTGAATGAAATTGTGTTCTGTTTCCTCTTTACTATAGTTTTTGTCATGTACATGTTCCCAATTCCCATGTCAAGATACTACTTTTTGTAATAAATTTGTTGGGCCAGCAGAACAACAACAGCACACACACATACAAATTAACTACGAGAAATAGAAAAATGGAACACAAAGCGACACACAAGAATTTACGTGGTTCGGTCTCACGACCTAGTCCACAGCTGTAACTGGGAGGAATTTTATTGCTCTCTCTTGTGGTGTATAGATTACAAGTACAAGCTATCTATTTATAGAAATAGATTAGGGTTATTAGGGTTTCTAACGGGCCTAAGTCGGCTGGGCCGACTTAATCAGGCCTCCACAAGCCCAACAATCTCCCACTTGGAGGCATGATAATCTTCAACTGCCATCCACTGTGAGCACTTTTACGTCTAGTAATCTCCTCCTCATCTTCATGGTTGCAGCGGCCTTTTCATCAGTTAACCTGAAGGCCCGTTGAAGCTTCCCCAAGCTCCAACATCAGTCACGGCTAAAACTGCCCCTGACTCGTCCTCTGTCCCTACCGACTCCCACTTGCACGAACTGCCGAAACCTGGGATACTCTGAGAACAAATAACACTCTCCATAGTTAGCAGGTAATCATCTGGAGAGACTTTGACGGCTGGAACACTGGTTCTCTTAACCCACTGTCTAGTGACTCTGGCTGAAGCTTTAACTGGCTGACTGTTGGTGCTCCCACTGCCACGAAAATCCCTGACTGGTTTACCTGAACCTTTCCAAGCACGTTCAACCTGAATCTGACCTGTGGCTCTGGGTTTTATCTCCTGCAAAACGACCCTTCTTCTGCCCACGAGACTCTGTGAACCGGATTTTGTTTCTCATCTGATCTGGGACAGTCACTCCCTCAGATGGTAAATAGACCATATACAGCGAACTCCGTTTCTTTCCTCGAGCTATGACCAAGTTCCCCTTCATCACCTTCCACTGCCCGTTTCCGAACTTAACATCGTGTCCCTCATCATCCAACTGCCCAACAGAAATCAACCGTTTCTTCAAGCTTGGAATCACTCGGACATCCTTTAAAGTCCACGAACCAACTGAAGTTTTCAGAATTATGTCACCCATGCCCATTACATCAAGAACTTTATTGTTCGCTAGTCTTACCTTTCCAAAATCCCCTTCTTTCAGATTCTGCTGCTTTACTGCTGTGGGTAGCATGAAATGAAGCACCAGAATCCATGACCCAGGAATCCACACTGCTCTCCACGCTACATATCAAGAGATCATTATGAGCGTAGTCTTCTGCAATGTTAACTTATTTATTATTCGGGCATTGATTCTTGAATGCCCCACCTCCTTGCACGTCCAACACGTTACACCTGAGCGATCCTGAGTCTTCGACTGACTCCTCCTTCTGTTCCTGCTCCCACTACTTCTGCTATTCCTCATACCTCTACCGGCATTTAACAAATCACTCGATGATTCCTCAGAACTCCTTCTTCTGACATCCTCTCTTAGAATGAGATCACGAATCTTCTCAAAAGTGAATCCATCGGGTCTCGCTGAACTGGTAACTGTTGTAACTGTTCCAGACCAACTATCAGGTAATGACGATAGCAATAGTAAGGCTTGAACCTCATCATTGAACTTAATGCCCACTGACGTAAGTCTGGCTAAGATCGAATTCATTGTATTGATGTGCTCGGTAACTGAACTGCCTTCCTTCATTTTTGTGTTCACCAATTCTCCAATCAGAAAGACCTTGTTTACTGCAGATGGCTTCTCCTACATGTTAGACAGCGCTTCCATGACACCTTTCGCTGTCTTCTCCTTCAGAATGTTAAACGCAACATTCTTGGTCAATGAGAGTCGGATAATCACCATGGCTTTCCGATCCAAACCTGCCCACTCTGCATCAGACATCTTTTCTGGCTTGTCACCCAATACCATGTCTAACTCCTTCTGAACTAACAAATCCTCAATTTGCATTTTCCACCAATTGAAATTTGCACCATCAAACTTTTCAATTCGATACTTCCCATCTTCTGCCATCTCAAACGACTAGATGAGGTACCCGGTACAACTAATCTCAGATCTTGGTAACTTAATCAAAAATTGAATGACAAAGCCAATACGCACCAACAAAGCAACTCAGACCAACTGAAAAAACTTTCTGCCTGATAAAAAAAAATTCTCCGACGAAATAATACCTGCCAGTGAACAGTACCTCTCCGGTGACTGCGATTTTCTCTTTCTCCGGTGCTGCGCGCTCGAGGCTGTTCAGATCTGCTGCTTGTGACGGCAACGGCACGACTGAACAACTGAACGGGGACCTGCGCGACTGGTTTCTACAGTTTTTTTTTCGCTCGATCTACTGCACTGCTGCTCTATCTGGGAAAAAACTGGTTTTTCTCCAGTCGGCGACACTATGCTGCTGCTCGCGACTGCAGCAGCAACGACTGCTGGGTGAGATCTGGTTCTTCTCCGGTCGTCGGCTGCCCCTTTTTTCTTTTTCCGGCGTCGGCTGGTCGCAGTGGCAGCAGATCGATCTAGGCTACACTGCTGCTCGCGATATGCTACGATGGCTGCTGCGCTTTCCCTTCTCCAGTTGATTGCGCGGCTGGCAACTGTTCGCGATTGATGCAGCGATGACTGCTGGGTTCTTCTCCAAACAGATTTTCTTGGAAGATCAGAATTTTCTCCCAAAAAAAATTTAGGTGACACTCGCTATATTTTTTTTCGTGTGTATAACCTCGCTCTGATACCAATTGTTGGGTCAGCAGAACAAAAACAACACAAACAAATACAAATTAACTGCGAGAAAATAGAAAAACGGAACACAAAGCAACACACATGAATTTACGTGGTTCGGTCTCACGACCTAGTCCACAGCTGCAACTGGGAGGAATTTTGTTGCTCTCTCTTGTGGTGTATAGATTACAAGTATAAGCTATCTATTTATAGAAATAAATTAGGGTTATTAAGGTTTCTAACGGGCCTAAGTCGGCTGGGCCGACTTAATCAGGCCTCCACAAGCCCAACAAAATTATGGGTCTAGATGACCCCGTCATCGTCTATTCATCTAATTGTAATTATAAAAAAAGGAGGGGCTGGGGACATTGGAAAAACCTCCAACCGAACAAAGAAGACTATATATATACAACCTACCCAAAAAGTGATGAGGATATACAATGAGCAAAAGTCCTCCATAGCAAGTAAAACCTAGGAAATTAGCTAACAAAGAAGTTGGATTTGTCATATCTTCTTCTTATGCTAGGGAATTATATTTTGTCAAGTTGAAAGAGTCTCATTACCTCTTTTGGAAGATCTTGCAAAGAGTAGAAGAAGATACTATTTCACTTGTAGATGTCAATTTTGCCATGAAGTCCGCAACTTCGTTAACTTCCCTATGACAGAGCATAATATCCATGTCTGCATTCTTCAAAATATGAAAGGAAAAAGTTCAAATATGTCATCCAACTTTAGGAAAAGGCTCATCCATGTCATCTGTTAAAAATTGGGTAATTTATGCCTCTGCCGTTACTCAAATGACTCATCTATGCTATTATTTTTTAACAGAGGTAATACGTGGTTTTGCAAAATCGGATTGGACACATGTCCTATTTTTATTCTACCACATCAATTAAAAAAAACCACCTAATTAAATACCCCTCCAACCTACCATGACCCACTACCTAATTAACCCGACCCACGACCCACTCCCTAAAATTAGTACCCAATTCCCACCCCCACTACCGTGTATTCAAGTGTGTGGATCTTGCTACTAGATGTCACTAAATTCTATTGTGATTTTATTGGAATGACATATATTGAGGAATTGAGGAAGAAACTAAGTCCATGGAGGCAGAAATTGAGGTGGTCGATGAGCCTAATGATGAAGGTTAGATGTTCACTCGACCTGGAAAACTGAATGATCGACTTCCACTACCATATCCTAATGAAGCAGGTTCCATCTTTGATAATGGAGGAGCCTATCCACCTGATCTATGTCTTATGACTAAGGTATCTTTAGAAAGAAAACCTTTAATTTCCCTCTCTTAGTGAATTTTGGACCAGAGTTAGTGAGTTTCAGTTTCAGATGATTGAACAAATCAATAAGAAAAGAAATTGGAGTTAAATTGCATTATCAAACTAGAATAGGTAGTGGGGGTGGGAATTGGGTACTAATTTTAGGGAGTGGGTCATGGGTCGTGGGTCGTGGATCGGGTTAATTAGGTAGTGGGTCATGGGTAGTTTGGATGGGTATTTAATTAGGTGGTTTTTTTAAATTGATGTGGCCGAATAAAAATAGAACACGTGTCCAATTAGGTTTTGCAAAATCATATATTACCTTTGTTAAGAAATAATGGCATAGATGAGCCATTTGAGTAACGACAATAGAATAAATGAGCACAACTTTTAACGGATGGCATGGATGAGCCTTTTTCTAAAGTTGAATGGCATATTTAAGCTTTTTCCCAAATATGAATGGTGTTTCTGATAGTATTTCTGAGCTTGAGGTTACTAGTGTCTTGGCTCTTGACTATCTTAACAGTCATCAAGGAGTCAAGTTCCAGATGCACTTTTCTGAAGTCATTTGGAATGCACCATTCACCACCGCAGAGAGCCACTTTTGCTTCTAGTTGATTACTGCAAGTGCATTGAGCAATTTGCTTTAGCTTTTCCACAGTCATACAAATTTGAGCCCAACTTCCATTGATCTTCACTTTCGGATATTGCTGATGGTAGCTGTAATGAGCCATATAATCTGATGCACCATTTTGAACTTGTTGAATTTGATACTGTCCCCATGTTTGCAAGATGCCCAACTCCTCTATATTTTCAAAATATAATTATAAGGGTAATATGAAGGATCATTTTATGCACATCAAGTAACATCCAATCACATTCTGAAGACTTTTTTGACACTCCACTGTTGGTGAGTGATTCCTAAAGGAGCTCCAAAATAGCTTCATACGTACTTGATGATCTCTCCCTCAATGAACGAGTGTTTTATGCTATCTGTTTGAGGGATCCTGCAACAAAAACAATCAGTAATAGTTGGATTAACGAATTTATTAAAAGGTAGTTTTCCAAGAAAGAGTCTTCAAGAATTAAAAGATATTTTTAAATGAATAGCTTTATGCCAAACTTTGTTGAGATCCATGTGTTTCTGGTTGGTGCGTCTAATAACGTTAAATGTTGTTTTATTGGAGAATTGACCATTGTTACTATCACTCCAAATGGTGTAATCACTGTGATGAGGATCATCAGTTTCTATATTGCCAATGAGTTGTACCATTTGATCTGGCATTATCTTCTTAAACTTGTCAATGTTCCATTTTTCATTTATCATGTAATCACTGACATAAACTTTGATTTTTCTTCTATTGATAGGAACAAGATGAGCAGGAGCTCCTTTTTCCTGTCTAATTATCGCACCAGAAATTACAATCTCCTTTGTTAATTTTCGATAGCATTTTACTTTCTGCCTCATCTGTGAATAAGAGCATATGTTTCTAGAGTTGGGAGTATTTATTACTGGCTTTCTTGATTGTAGGATAACTTCTAAGACATTACTTAGCTTTAAAAATATTGACAAAAAGAGTAGATTGTGTTTGAAACCTCCACCATTTTTTTATTTCCATAGTATTAGCAATGTCTCCAAGCTTCTGTTCCAACACCTCCTTCATCCTCAGGAAAACATAAATTCTTCCGGGAGCTCCAATGATACTTTCTGTTATCGGCACTTGAGTCCCAGAAATATCTAGCAAAGTATTTCTCAAGCATTTTTAAAATTTTCTTTAGAGGGCAAATAACTGATAGAGTGTAAGTGGGAAGAGACTAAAGCACACTTTTAATGAAAATCGGTCTTTCTCCATAAGACAACATTTTTCCTTGCCAACAATTGAGCCTTTTGACCACCTTAGAGATCCCATCAAAGTAGCATATCTTTTTCTTTCCCACGTAAATAGAACATCCTAAATAGGTGAAAGAAAATTTAGCCTTTTTGCCCGAGAAAAAGCCTTTTTGCCCGAGAAAAGAGTCTTGTTTTCCTAGCCAATTAATGTATTCAACATGGCCTTTGTTTAGCTCAGTTCTTCCCTGCTCAATGTTATTAGCATTATCAAGTTCTTCTAAGATGTGTATTTTAGCTTCCCAGTGGCTGACGTTTCATTAACATCTCCAATGATATCCTTTGACCATTGATTAAGTCTTTTACTCAGAGCTTTCAATTTACATTGAAGTCTCCACATGGCATTACGTGTGACCTGCATATTTCATATATCCTGCACAATATCCAGAAAATCACATTGATCATTCCAAAAATCTAAGAATTTAAAGTATTTGATACCTCTATGTTGAGTATTTTCGTATTTCATAAGTAAGTGACCTATGGTTTGAGCCGGTCCTGGCCAGATGTATTGTAAATTTGCACGACCAGATAATAGAAGAGGAAGCTGAATCGAGTCATTCTAGAGTTTGCCTATGTGATGGACCAGGTTACTTTATCTATTACTTATGGGTAGTTTGTGGAATAAAAAAAAAACAGTAACAATACAATATTTTTATATGAAAAGCACTCGGCTCACAAGAGTGAAAAACCACGGCCTACACCTCTACAAGTTTTGCCCCAAACTTCACCAACATTGTGAGCTTCAATAAAATTCAAATTACAAGCACTTGCAACCTAAGAGATTAACTCTAATCTCTTAATCTCTTGCCCCTACAATTACTAGATTGTAGCTAGATTTAGATTACAAAACAATTGCAACCTAGGAACTAACTCTAATCCCTCTTACAACAATCAAGAAGAAAGTTGCGATGCCTCCAAGTTATCCCTAACTTGAAGATAATTTTTCCTCAGAAAAATACCTAAATAATGCTTCTAAGAAAGTTGAAAATAGGTGCAACTCAATAACAATCATAATACAAAAAGTTAGAATTAAAGACATTGTGAAATATATCCATGAAACGACTTCTTAAATATGATTCTTTGTATCAGCCTCCGCACTTGAATTATTTGACAAAAACTTTAGAATAATTTTTGTTATGTGCTTTGATTTCTGCTATTTCACTCAGTATAGGTGCGTGATTCTCTTCAATAAAAGACCTGCATATTTATAATAACAAGTGAAAGCAAGTCGGTTAAACACACACTCTTTTAAGATAAAGACTCCTTTGATCTGATAGTGTTTTAGATGGACACAAACTCCTAACTTCACATAACTGAATTTATGTAGCAATTTAGGAGTTCTATTTCGTGCAAAGATCATTCAAAAAGACTTCTATGTTTATTTGATTTTTTTTCTTATCCGAGACTCCTTTTATTCAAAGATGTTTTGATGATATTGTGTTGGTAAATCTGAATCCATAAATCAATGACAAAAATTCTGTCAAGTCTTTTTCCTATCCTAATAGCTGGTCTACCATTATCACACCAAGTGTATTAAGGACCTACAAAGCCAAGGTCAGAGCAACCACAAGTCTAGAGTGTTAATGAAGTCCATGCTCTCACGGGCCCTATGTGGTCTGCCACCCAATTTCTCGTCAGAGTCGATGACAACATTAAAGTCTCCTTCTATGCACCGAGGACTATTAATGAAAGTACTGATTTCCTCCAAGTTTTCCCCATAAACTTTTCTTTGGAAAGATGTACACTTAAGCATATACAGCAGTAGAAGAAATATTGATATTATTTCACAGCATTGTTGAAAGTCATAGTCATTTGTTGGTCATCATTGGCTAAGACAGTGGTATTGTCAAGGTAGTTCCAAAACACCATATATTTCCATTTTGTTTAGCCATATAATAATGAAAACCTAGATACCTTCTGTAACCTTCTATTTTGTTCAAATCAACCATTGGCTCAGATATCGCAACAAAAATTACTTTGTTTACGTAGATAAGGTGTTTGAGTATGTGTATTTTTTTTCTTGGATCTCACTCCCCTGATATTCCAATATATGGCACTAATCATGAATAACTTGCTTGGCAGTGGCCTGTTCGTTGTTCTTTCTTTTGAAATATGAAGTGTTCCTTCGCTTTTTTTCTTTGTCTGCTTCTACCCTCTTGTCTTGAACGTCATTATTCCTCATTGTGTTGCTCCACACTTTGCACTTCTTCATTCTGAGAATTCTCAGTCACTGTTTTGCTGTTCAACAGGTTCTTCTTGAGCGTAGTCATCATTTTATCTTTTAGAGCCTCTAATTTGGCCGGTGTTGTTGCCATGAGTTTGATCAACTACTTGATTGCAGTGTAGATCAATCACCAGTTGTATTGGTTTCTGGTATTTTATTTTCTGAATCAAGGCTATCTGATAGGTTGATGTTGTTCAAATAAGTTCTGTTCCACATCCTTCTGCTCCCTATTTTCGGAATTTTCTTGAAAGATTTCCTTTATAACCTCTTCACAGGTAGCCAAGTTGTCATGATCAGGAACAAGTTTAGAGCTCTCTTCTACATGAATAATGATGTTTCTATTTTCATTTTCATTGTTCTTGATCAGTTCCTTCAACCTGCTACAAATTGTTCTCCCCTGTCTTGGATTCATTTTGAATAGCATTCTTTTTCTTACTAATAATGTGAGTAATAGCAGGTATGAACAATACAATTTTTTATTTTCAAGATACTATTTCCTTCCGTCTAGATATATTATTTATTAATTTTTTTAGTTTTAATTCAAGTAAGTGGTGATTTATTTAATTAATAAAATATTAATTATTTTTTAAAAAAATTTGCCTTTATTTACACATTTCGAAGAGGTCCTTCTCAATTACAAATTCCTCTTAACTAGTAGTAACATGGGTTGTGTTCGGATTCTTTCACAAAATAGAAGTCTCGGATGCGAGCTCCTAATGAAAAAAATTGTGTTGGGAATATTGCTCTTAGAAGTAATACGTGAATTTAAATTTAGTCGAATCTTAATACGAATACAAAACATCACAAAAAGAAAAACTAAATAAAATATTTTATATAGATATTCTTGCTATTATTTCAAAGGCATTTGATTATTCACATAATATTATGTCATATTGCTTTCACACTTGTTTTGTTTCTTTTATAGTGTAAGTGTAATTATCATAAACCTCCAATCCTTATAGTTTTAAACGTAAAAAATGAAAATTTAATTAAAAATATTTTATTCAATTTCTTCTTAATTTCTAGTAGTTAAATAATGTTTTAAAGGGTGTATAAAAGATGAAAACATCGAATAATATGAATCAATCGGAGGGAGAGTGAAAGAAGAGGGAAACAAATGAAAAAAAAAATTGACATAAATATAAAGTAACATATATGCCTTTCGATCAAATATGGAAAAAAGGAGAGTAAATTTTACGGATGGTCATTCAATTTATGTTTATTATTCAAAAGTCATTTTTCTCTAATTTATTACATAAAAATTATTTAACTTTGCCTCATCTTTCACAAAAATAACTTTGACAAAATTTAATTAAAATCCTAACTAAAATGAGCCCTTATATGTAGGTTCAAAATGGTCCATTAAATATATTTTTGAGCAGTTTTAAAACTTTAAACTTGCCAGATGTGAGCACATTTAGTCTCCGTCAAATACTTGAGTTAATTTTATAGAACTATGAAGAAACATATTTAATATAGACTCACATTTAGATGCGTTTTCTTTGCACTTTTAAATTTTTTAGTTTATTGCAGGATTTGGTGTAACTTTTAGGTGTAATTTACGCTACTTTCAGAATTATTTTATAGACATCTCCCCAAGTTTCACTTAATAACGTTGACCTTCCATATGACATATGATACCATACTTATTTTGGCTATTTTTATCTTTGTAATAATTCATTTAACATACTTATCACTAATGCAAAATTATATACTTAAATTTATTTTTCCATACTAATATTATTTTGTTTAATTAATTTTATAAACATGTTTTATTAGTTTTGGTTCTTTTGTTTATTCTATTCACTATTACTGCTCAATAAAAATGAAGAATAGGTGTTTCCTCTCTTTATTGTCGTTGGACACAAATTTAAAGATATCGATTGTATAGATCCTAGTAAAAATGAGGTTTAGTTAGAATCAATTTATTTATGAAATAATTGAAATATCAAAAGTGACACACTGTGTATATATTTTTTAAAATTTTCAGCATGCTATCATTTTTAATTTTTAACAATTTTTTTGGTTCTGTCCTCGGCCCCTCCAAAACTATTTAAATTTTTTAATTTAATAATAAATAATTTTATTTATTTTAAAATTTTTTATAACTTATATTTGTTAAAAATAATATGATTTAGGTCGCATATTTAATGTGTTGATACTAATATTTAAATAAACTATTATATAAATAATTTAAAAATTATATTTATTTACTTAATAAATCTATAGATAGCATGAACAAAATAAAATTGTGTTAAAAAAAAAATCTCTAAAAATTAATTAAACAAAATAGTATATTGGTGAAAGGTAAGTAAGTGAAAATGTAAATATTTTGCATTAATGATAAATATATTTAAAGATTTTATTTATTTATTTATTTATTTTTACTTGCTTTTTAATTTTCGTTAAATTTATTAGGTGGAGTTTGATAAATACATGAAATAAAAAGGGCTCATGTTTTAGTAAAATAGTGGACCAAAAATGTTCAAAAGTATATTTAAGAGACCATTTTATACCTACCCTTAAACATAAGGGATATTTTTCTTATTTTCTCTCACATTTTTGGGTAAAATTTTAACTAAATTTTGGAAAAGTTACTTTTGTGAAATATGAGTGAAAGTTAAATGATTTTTGTGTAATAAAATAAAGGATAATGACTTTTGAGTAATGAACACAAAGTTGAATGATTACCCCTGAAATTTACTAAAAAAAAACTATATATTCCAAATATTGGATCAATATTGATAGCAAAACAGATGGAATTGTAGATTAGTAGCTCTTCCTTCCACTATTTAAAAAAACTAAGAAATTAGAGAAAATATGCCCCCCCGGAGATGATTTTTCCCCCAATGTCGGGTTAGATTGATTCTGTCATTGCTCATTCATTTAATTGTAGAGTACAAAAAAAGGATGGGGCATAGACCAAACCTCCCCAAAACAACATAATGACTGTTATATACAGTTTACTACAAGCTATCTAAGTCATACAACTCCCTTTTTGAGTTTTAGAATAACCAACGTGAATAACAGTCCTTGATCTAGGTACAAGTTTGTCATGTTCTGTTAGATTTTTAGTTAAACACAAGCAACCTATGAACCTGAGATAAGATAGCATAGGTTTCCTCCCATTCATTCTTTCATAAGGAGACTAGTTATTGAGCACACCACTTAAAATTCTATTTATTAAATATACTGCAGCTAATACACATTGTCCCCAAAATCTTAAGGGAATTTCTGCTTGAAATCTTAGTGCTCTTGTGACTTCAAGAATATGTCTATGTTTCCTCTCAGCAACTCTATTTTGTTGAGGGGTACAAGAACATGACCTCTGATGTATCACTCCCACTTGTTTAAACAAGGTATCACATATTGAATTAACAAACTCGATGCCATTTTCTGATCTTAACACCTTCACTATTTTGCCAAATTGAATTCTCACAAATTGAAGAACTCTTGAAGAGATACACATACTTCTGACTTATGTTTTAGCAAAAACACTCGGGTCATTCTAGTATAATCATCCACGATTGTAAGAAAGGATTTATTTTCATCAAATATAGCAGTTTTATAAGGACCTCATAGGTCTACATACAACAAGTCAAAATTACTACTCCCTCCGTTCCATTTTAATTACTAGATATACTAAAAATAACTGTTTTAAAATACTTGCTACTTTCAAAATTCAAGAGATAATTGATCATATTTTTTTTCAGTTCTACCCTTAATGCTTAAAGTCATTCTAAAATGTGAAAAAAAATTATCATTGTATGTTTTTAAAAATTAATAAAGTTATATTAGTCAAATTATCATTCATATTAATTTTTTCTTAATGAGTGTGCAAATCTTATCCTAACAATTAAAATAAAAAAAGAGAGAGTAATACTTTTAATACTATAAGTTGGAAATACTACCCATGTCTGCTTAGCATTAGGACATACCACGCACTTGTCTACCTTGCTACTTATTTCCTGTTTATTCTCAAAAACCAATATCACATATGACATATGTCCAAGTCTTTAGAGGTATCTTTCCAAATGCAATACCCCTGTTATTTTTTTGTATCAATTGATTCAGTAGTAGATAGAAGTCCCCTTCCTCTTTATCACTCTCCCTCACCTTTTCATTGTAAAGCTCTCGAAAAATACAAAAATGAGGGAAGAATTTAATTGAGTATCCTACCTCCTTGATTATCTTACTTACTGACATTAAATTATGTTTAAATTGATGAATGTGAAATACATTAGTAATAATACTTCTAGCAGAAATAACACTAGACCCTATGTGAGTAACTGAGATATATTACCATTTGATAGTTAAACTTTCTTTGGGTTCTTAGTTTGAACCATTGAATCCTTGGATAGCATGCCCAATCTGGACACCATATGCTTGGTGGCTCCGGTATCAATTATCCCTACTTTACTATTTTCAAAAACTAATAATATTTTATTTGCTATGTTAGCTACAGTTGTCTCGTGTGGATCAGTATTTGTAGTATTTGTATCTATCGGATCAAGCATTTGCAAGATTTGATCATATTGATACTTTGTGAATATGCATCCTTAAAGTAGCAATTGTTTAGCATGTCTCTTAGAACTTGTAGCAGATCTGTTAACCTGAAGACCTTGAATCCATCCCACATGAGCATGTTGATTAGCAAAATGTTCTCCTCCTGGGACTTTAGAGTTCAGGCCATATGTGAAGTTAGCTTGAGGTAATTAAGACTCATATCCCAAGGTATGATGTTCTATTGCATTGCAGGCTGAATAATTATTTTTACTATGTATTATTTTTTGGAGACTTAAAATCAGAAAGATATTACATTAACTTATAGATGCTTGTAGTGGCTCTTACACTTGGAGAACTCACATACCAGATGAAATTCCTTTTGACCATTTGATTTTCACCAAGATTGCTGGTAGTAGTTTTTGAATACATAGCAATTGAATCTAGGTTATTGAAGGACATGAAATTCAGATCAAGACTTCCACCACTAGATCCCATAAATTTTTGACCTTCATCCTCAATTACCATTATATATGCTTGATTAATGTTAGGTAAGGAATTAACAACAGAATTTGACTTCTTGCCTGTTGAAGTCATTTAAACCCATAAAAAATTGATATAGTTTCTGTTTATTCAGATGAGACACAAGCCTTTTTTAGGATCACAAGCTGGTGATGACATTAATGCTTCAAATTCATCCCATAAGTTCTTCAGCTTAGTGTAATAAGCAGACACAGATGCAGTTCCTTGTTGTAAAGAGGCAATCTCCTTATGAAGACTGAAATTTCTTGAGCCATCTACTTGATAAAACCTCTCCCTTAGATCTTTCCATAGAACAAATGCACTTGAAGCAAAGACTTTTACCCCAAGAAGACTCTTAGATACAGAATTCATCAACTGTGAGAGGACAGTGACATTAACTCTCTCCCATTGTCCTCGTATTTCTTTCTTGAATATTTCTTTCTTGCAGGAACCATTAATTAACCCCATTTTGTTTCTTTCTAACAGGGCCAGTTTTATTAATCGATTCCATAGAGTACAGTATTCAATTCCAAAAAATTGAAATGAGATTATGCTTATTCGACTAATATTTATTGGACTTAAGAACAAAAGATAATTATAATTAATATCTTGGCCAACATTTAGTTGTGGAGTGGTGTTTCCACCACTGTTGCCATTCTGAGAGGAAGCAACCCCATTACTGTGACTGTTACTGAGATTGTGAAGCAATTTTGCAGTTGCATGTTTATCACTGATCCCCATTCTAGAACTTTGAACAATTTAAACTTTGGTTTCTTATATGTATTTGTTTCCATATCAAGATGCTACTTCCTTCCGTCTTTATTATTTATGCTTTATTTTTTTATTTTGATCTAAATAATGTTTTATATAATTAAGAAAGTATTAAATTTTATTTATTCTTGTTTACACATTACGAAGAGGTTCTTCTCAATCATAATTTCCTATGCGTACATTAAATAAGTATCAATAAATAGGTACTCTAGTAATTATTTCTTCAAAAACATTTAATATGCCCATAATATTATGTCATACTGCGTTTTAAAGCCCAAATATTAGACAATTTCGTTTGAAATTTGGCATGACAAACGTTTCTACTGGATTTATAAATTTGACAGTTCGAACATTTTCTACTAAAGTTTAACATAGCTTCCTAACTTTAAGCTCAGTTATTTTTTTACTGAAATTATGATATTAACAAGATCAAACTTCATTAGTTTTTGCCTGAAACTGTGATTTCTCTGGCAGCAGGTCAAGCAATTCTAGAGCCAAAGGCCTGAGGTGCCCGTAATGTGCACATGGAAAAGGCAATTCTCTCAGTATATATAGATTTTTTTTTTAACCTCGCACACATACAGACTCATTTGGCTACTTTCTGAATATGCATGTTGAGGTTATAAGCTCTGCAGTAATATCATCAATCACTAATTAACCTTTCATTGATTCCATTGAAACTAATTTTAAATATATCTGACTATATATAAAAATTGATTAATTTTAATTATTGCAATTGAAGTATAGCTGAATTTTTTTTTAATTTAGAAATAAAAATTTGTTTGCATCACAACTCCGGACATTTTTTTATTGGTGTTATGGCTTTGACAAAAAGCCTTACCTCAAACACTTTTTATTGAAGTTATGGTGTTGGTAAAATTAGACTTCAGACATTTTTGCCGAATGTGAATGCATATATTTAACTGAACTTTAGGCATTTTCAAATGAAATTCAGGTGAATAATCATTTTTCGAATTTCAACAATCAAACACATGATTCAATACTCAAATAAGGTCGAATTTAAAACATAAGTCTGCTGTCATAAAGAACAAATCTCAATCATCAATTTGTCAAAATAACAACAAATCTAACAAACTCCGTTTGCAACAATGTTAGTTTGTCATTGTTTTCAACATTTTCCAACAACATCCCTTTATTTTTAAGCTTTTCAACCATTATGATTTTATTGTTTCCTGTAAATTGGAACATGTCGAAAATCTTATGAAAAGTATTTGATCACGAATACTGTAGGAAATTCTTGAAAGCTTGAGGCGTACTAAAGATACTGTCCTTAAGGATATATATATATATATATATAAATTAGGAACATATAAACTAATAAAGATTCATTAAGAAAGAAAACTCAACACAAAATAATAGGAGGAAGAATATTTTTTTGTATTAATCTATACCAAAGAAGAAAAGCTTGTACTAATTTATAGATGAGAGTGGGGGTGTACAAGAAAACTGATAAAATCGTACCAAATTGATAATTTGAGTCAAGTCAAGAAAAATTCTGACCTATGGTTTGGTTTGATTTGGTGTTGGGAAAAATAAACCACCATAATTAATTTGATTTCATTTTAACTAAAAAAATAAATTGAACCGAACAAATCCGATATTATATATGTATAATTTTTACAAATATTTTATGTAATTTATAAATATTTCTTAAATTTTTTCATAGTTTTAATTTTTTTACATATTATTTTAAATTTGGACTTAAAATTTTGAATGATCCAATAAATTTAATAACTCATAGATGCACGGTATTAACTCAAACAAAACTCAAACCAAAATCAAACCAATACTAATGTTAACAAAATAAATAATTTCAAAACTAGAAATTAAATAACAATAACATCATATATCTATTTTTTTAATTTTGCATTGATATTTACATAGTGAAAATACACGATTTAATTTTTTCTTTAATGTTTAGTTATGTAACAATACTTATTAGTCGTACTCAGTTGGGCATGACTTAATACTTTAGAGTATGATTATTTTCATTATGACTTATTAATTAGCAATATTTATTTCATGTGATTTCATTATCTTTTTTATTAAATATTTTAATACAATATCATCACTCATCTCATATTTTATGTTATTTTTTTCATTAAGAAGCACCTTAGACAGTTGTATGCTACTAAAATTAAAGAAAGATTCCATGTACAAGTTATATGTTTTGTATGGACAATTTATCGGAAAAAATTTTAAAAATTTCGAGAAAATTGAGAAATTCAAAAAAAATTTAAAGTTGAAAAATTCATCTTTTATTGATTTAATTTAATTTATAAATATTAAATGGTATTAAATATAATTGTTATGATTTATAGCCAATCCCTTTTTGCTTCTTATAGTTATTAAATATAATTAATTCAGGTTATTTGTCATTTTGTAAAATTCAAAATTAATTTTCTTTATCTTTATATCTACTTTGAGATTAAAAAAATAGATAAGAATAATTTCACCTTTTTTTCAATTAATGTATTTTAAGAGATGTGCAAAAAATAGATATGAGAAGCAAAATGAATGAAAGGGAATTGTAGGTGAGACATGTAAATAAGATTTTTGGATTGATATATGGAACTGAAAGAAATTTATATATTATGTAATTGTGATTTATAGGAGAATGATGTAGTATATTTCTTTAATAAAGTTTTTTTTTTTGGCTTCTTTCTCTATTCTTATTCTCATGTTGTGGCATAGTTCTTAGGTCAAGAATTTTTTTTTATTTATTTTTTTTATTACTTTTCGTATTCTCATTTAATTACTAAAATAATAAATATTTCAATATAAATATTTTTATTTTATTATAAATCTCTTTATTTTTTTTATTTTTTTGGCTCTCATAATAAAGTTAGGCATAGACAATATTATGTGGCACCTCTGACCTTTCTATGATCAAGACAACTATTTATTTTTTTTTATCTCTTTTTTAATTTTTTTTTCCTTCATTCTTTTAATTAATTAATTTATCAAATAATTAAAAAAATATCTATTATTGTAAATATTATTATTTAAGTTTGTGGATATCCATAACTTTTAGCTTTAATTTTCACCATTATGTGTAGTAATATCCACACCTCCGCTACTTTCTCATTGATCTTCCACACCCCTTGATCTACTTTGCATTCTCAAGGATTAATGTCATATTTATGACAATCTTTGGTGCTCCTCAATGTAATCTTATAAATGGAGGTCTTGAGGATGATTGTATACACTTGAAGAAGAAAGTTATCTTACATCATTTTTTCTTGTTTTATATTGTTTCTCTTATTCTTTATATTTCTTTGTTACATTGTTTTGAGCTTTGTTTTACAGCACGTTATCAACATGAAGTTCTAACCAATTGATCGTCTCAAAGTTGTGTTAATTTCTCTTCGAAACAAGGTGAGTTAGTGGCTATGTTGGTTTTTTTTTTTTTTGTGGAATCTTCTTTATATGATTATGCTCACTGATAACTCTTTTTCTATTTCCTAAATACTTTAGTTAACAAATTGTTAATTAACTTTAGTTGTACAATAGTGAAATATATATATATATATATATATATATATAAAATCAAATCAATAGTACTTGTATTTCTATTACTGTTATTATTTCTATCTTTATTATTTTTGTGATAGTTTTCATAATGTGAAATTTATCAAAACTTCAATTTTTTGCACTTGATATCTCAAGAAAAATTACCTGTCGTGGGTACTCGATGCTAAAATTAACCTAGACGCTAAAGGTTTTGGAGTTACTATTATACAGGATAATGCAACATCAAGTCAGGACAAAGCGAATGTTATGATTTTTCTTTGTCATTATCTGGATGAAGGATTGAAGGTTGACAATTTAGCTTGAAAAGCAAAAAAAAAAAGTGGGATAAAAGTTAAGTTTCTATTATGTTGATGAATATCTTACGGTGAAAGATCCACTTAAATTGTGGACTGGTTTGAAGGAAAGGTATCATCACCTTAAAGTAACTATATTGCCAAGGGCTCGTTATAAGGATTTACTTAAGGTTATAGAATTTTAAAACGGTATGTGAATATAACTCTATTGTAAATAGAATTACTTCCCAATTAAAATTATGTGGAGAAGATATAAAAGATGAGCGTATGTTGGAAAAGACACTAACAACTTTTCACGTCTCAAATTTGGTATTACAATAGCAATACCATAAAAGGGGATTTCAAAAATATTTTTATCTGATCTCATACCTTCTTGTGGCTGAACAACATAATACCCTTTTGTTGAATAATCATGAAGCTCGTCCTGCTGAAACTGTTTCATTTTCGGAAGCAAATATTGTTGAAGCGCATGGCCAGACTGAAAAAGATAAAACAAAAGTATGTGTTATAATAATGTGCATGGGCGTGGCAATGGCAAGAGATAATATAATAATCGTCGTGGTGGTGGTTGTCACAATAAAAGAGAGAATAATATGGGTTCTCAAAGAAATTCTTCAAGAGGCAATTGTCATCTTTGTGGCATGAAAAGTCACTAGAAGAATGAATATCGGACACCTGAATATTTTACTAGGGTTTATCAAAATTCTAAGAAAGACAAATAGAGGTGATGCCTCATCTGCTAGTGCTCGAGTTAAGTCACACTTGACTTTAAAAATGATTGAGGCAAGGCCTTCACAAATATGACGTTAATATTGAAGCAAATTTAGCTTTTAAAAAATGATGATTTTGATGGCCTGAATGATATTACTAATTTGGAAGTTAAAGACTCTTTGAAAATCAAAACTGAAATTTGATCATGTTGTTGGAGAAAATAATTATGTTGTTTCTTTTTTTTTTTATGTGTTTTAGTTGTTATGTTTTTTATGTTGCTTTTATTTTTAGATTAAAAAAATAAAAAAGAAAAGAAAAGTGCTTAAGTTCTCTTGTAATGTTGTTAGACTTCTTATTTCTTATGATATAATTTTATTTTTGTAAAGAATAATAAAATTCTCGAGTCTTCAATTGGATTCAAGATGAGTAATGGAGATATGTGCCTTCTGGATAGTACTACAACTCACACTATACTAAGGGAAAAAAATATTTTTCTCATTTGATTATAAAAAAGGCCTATGTTAGTATAATATGTGGTAGTAAAAAATTGATTGAGGGCTCTGAAAGAGCGAACTTATTACTACCTAGAGGAACAATATTGGCTATTAACAATGCACTATATTGTAGTAAGTCTCAAAGAAACTTGTTAAGTTTCAAGGTTATTCGTCAAAATAGCTATAATGTTGAGACTGCTAATGAAGGAAATGTTGAATACCTTTATATTTTTACAATAAAGGCGGGGGAAAAGTTTGTGCATGAAAAATTACCCACATTTTCTTCTGGGTTGTACTATACAAGTGTTGGAATGGTTGAATCACATATCATAGTAATAAAAGAGTTATTGATTCTAATGGTTTTATCATTTGGCATGACCAGGTTAGGCCATCTCAATTTTAATATGACTTGCAAAATTATTAAGAATTCACGTAGGCACCCTTTGAAGAACCAAAAGATTTTTCAATCAAAGAAATTCTCTTGTGCTACTTGTTCTCAAGGAAAATAGCTTATTAAACCATCAGCAGCTATGGTTGGGACCCAATCCTCGACATTTCTGAAACATATACAGGGTGATATATGTGGGCCAATTCACCCTTCATGTGGACCATTTAAATATTATATGATCTTGATAGACACATTTACAAGATGGTCACATGCGTGCTTATTATCAACTTGCAACATGACTTTTGCGAGATTGTTGACTCAAATAATAAAGTTAAGAGTACAATTTTCAGATTATGCAATAAAGACAATTCTTCTTGATAATGCTGGTGATTTTACGTCTCAAGCCTTTAATGATTATTGTATATCCATTAGGATAACCGTTGAACATTCGGTTGCTCATGTTCATACTCAAAATGATCTAGTTGAATCATTGATTAAACGCTTCCAATTGATAACTAGCTAATGAGGACAAAATTGCTTGTTTCAGTATGGGACCATGCTATTTTGCATGCAGCAGCACTTGTGTATATAAGGCCAACCAGTTATCATGAATTCTCTCAATTATAGTTGGCTTTTGGCCAAGAGCCAAATATTTTCCATCTTAGAAGTTTTAGATGTGCAATATATATTCCAATTGCTCCATCACAATGCATAAAGATGGATCCCCAAAGAAGGTTGGGAATATATGTTGAGTATGAATCTGCTTCTATTATAAAATATTTAGAACCTATTATTGGAGATTTATTTACGGCAAGAATTGCTAATTGTCAGTTTGATGAATTTGCACATCTAATATTAGGAGGAGAAAATAAGCAATTGGAAAAGAAGATAGATTGGAATGCATTATAACTTTCACTTAGATCCTCAAACAAATCAATGTGAACAAGAGGTTCAAAAGATAATTTATTTACAAAATATTATAAATCAACTACCAAATGCATTTACTAACCTTTCAAAGGTTACTAAATCTTATATTCCAGCAGCAAATGTTTCAGTTCGAGTGAATATCCTGTTAGAAAAAAATTGTTAATGCAAAAGAATCTAAACCACGTTTGAAATGTGGTAGATCAATCGGTTCCAAGGATAAAAATCCTCGAAAAAGAAAAGGAACAAATGATCAAAATGATTATAGTATGGAGACAATTACTCAAGAACAGTCTCGAGACATAACAAATGATAAGATCAATGAAGAGGTCCAAATACCAAAAAATAATGCAAATGAAAAATCTCAATAAGTTATGTCTCAATGAAAAAAGGGTGAAACCGAAATAATATTGTGGTTGATAATATTTTTTCTTATAGTATTATGCTGAAATAATGCAACAAGATGAGAATTTTGAACCAAAATTTATCAATGAATGTAGACAAAGAAATGATTGGTCAAATTGAAAGAACGCAATTCAAGCGGAATTGACTTCATTTGAAAAACGTAAAGTTTTCGAATCAATAGTCCAAACACCTGATGGTGTCAAACCAATGGGTACAATTGGATTTTTTGTGCAAAAATAAAATGAAAAAAATAAAGTCGTAAGATATAAAGAACGACTTGTGGCACATGAATTTTTTTGCAAAGGCCTGACATTGATTATGTTGAGACATATTCTCTTGTGGTAGATGCAATTACCTTCAGGTATCTAATAAATCTGAAAGTTCATGAAAAATTTAAAATGCGGCTAATAGATGTCTTCAGGGCCTATTTATATGGCTCATTGGACCATGATATTTTTATGAAAATCCCAAAAGCATTCAAAGTGTCTAAAGCATACAAAAGTTTGCAAAAAACTTGTTCAATAAAGCTTCATAAATTCTTATACGGATTGAAACAATTAGAGCGGATGTGGTACAATCATCTTAGCAAATATTTGCTGAAGGAAGGGTACAAAAATGACCCTATTTGTCCTCATGTATTTATGAGAAGGTCTAAATCTAAATTTGTTATAATAGTTAGGTATATTGTTGATGGCTTGAACATCATTGGCACTCCTAAAGAGTTTTCAAAAGTTGTTGAGTATTTGAAGAAAGAATTTGAAATGAAAGATTTTAGTAAGACAATTTTGTCTTGGCCTACAAATATAAGTATTTGAAAAATAGAATATTTGTCCATCAAACAACATACACTGAAAAGGTTTTAATGCGATTTTATATGGATAAATCACATCCGTTGAGTACCCAAATGATAAAGAGATTATTTGACATAAATAAAGATCCATTTCGACTTCAAGAAAATGATGAAGAGTTTCTTGGTGATAAACTCCATATCTCAGTGCAATTTGGGCACTAATGTATCTTGCCAATAACACCCTACCATATATTTATTTTGCAGTAAGTTTAGTGGCAAGATTGAACTCCTCTTCAATAAGAAGACATTGAAATGGTATTAAACATATATGCAGATATCTTTGAGGAACCATTGACATGTGATTATTTTGTTCTAATGAATCCAAGTCAGAAATAGTTAGTTATGCAGATACAAGATATTTGTCTGATCCATATAAAGCTCGATCTCATATGGGTTATTTATTTACATATGAAGGCACAGTTATATCTTGGCATTCAACGAAGTAAACAATTGTTGCCACTTCTTTAAAACATGCAGAAATAATAGTTATTCATAAAGCAAGTCAGGAGTGCACTTGGTTAAGGTCAATGACTCAATATATTCAGAAAATGTGTGGTTTTTCTTTGAAAAGGATATTCCAACTAAATTGTATGAAGACAATGTTGCATTTATAGCTCAATTGAAGGGAGAATACATTAAAAGAGACAGAACAAAACACATTTCACCAAAATTCTTCTTTACTCATGATTTTTTAGAAGAAAGGTAAAAAAAATGTTCAACAAATTAGTTCGGTTGATAATTTGTCGGATCTATTCATTAAAGAATTACCAACCTCAATATTTTAAGAAGCTTGTATACAAGATTAGGATGCGTCATCTTCGAGAAGTTATATGAGGTTTACATCAGGGGAAGTAAAATATGCGCTGCACTCCTTTTTTTTTGGCCTAGATTTTGTCTCAGGTTTTCCTGGCAAGGTTTTTAACGAGGTAACAAATAATGCGTACTACAAGATGTGTACTTTTTATCCTTCACTAGGATTTTTTCCCACAGGATTTTTCCTAGTAAAGTTTTAACGAGGCATATTATCTATCAATGGACATCCAAGGGGGAGTGTTGCAAATATTATTATTTAATTATGGATGTCCATTAACTTTTAGCAATATTTCCCACTATTATGTGTAATAATATCCACACATCCACTGCCTTCTCATTGATCTTCTACGCCCCTTGATCTTTCCCACATTCTCAAGGATTAATGTCTTGTTTATGACAACTTTTGGTGCTCCTCAGTGTAATCCTATAAATAGAGGTCTTGAGGATGATTTTGTACACACTTTAAAGAAGAAAGTTATCTGTTATTATTTTCTCTTATTTTATATTGTTTCTCTTGTCCTTTGTATTATTTCTTTACATTGTTTTAAGCTTTGTTTTACAACACATGTTCATTGTATCTGATTATATATCATAAGTTACATCAAAACCTCTATGTATTTGCATTCTCTATCTAAATAAGATGTCTCCTCAACTCCCTTCTACCTATTCTTATGGCTTGACCAACCTATAAATAATCATCATCATGGAGTTGTTAGATCTTCAATTTTTATTTCTCATTTCTTTTTTTCACTTAGTATGTCTTTTTTCTCTTTTTTCCTTTATTTTTTTCGTCGATTATATGTTTAATAACAAAAGAGAGGACATAGAAAAGGTGATGTAGCAATACGACCATCACTTTGATGAAGATCAGAAACATATTCTTCAAATTTTCTTCTTGTGTCTAATATCCAAACAAAAGTTCATCAAGATGAAAAAGTAAGTCTAAAGGCAGTGCAAGACTCATCAAAGAGAGTTGACCAAATTAGGTTGGTATAAATTCACGAAGATGAAGAAAAAGTATATTACTGGTGAAAGATTCATCAAGAGAGATGGTCAATTAGCTAGGAAAAGTAGAAGTTTGAAATATTTTATCACGACCTAAGTTGAGACCCCGGATTGAGACTGTTTACCCCATAAGTTTTCATTGTTTAACCGACATATACGTGTGCATGTTGAGAGTTCCTAGAGCACGGAACATACGGTAGAAGGCTTAGTGGGTGGAAGGCGTGAGCACGTTATCTAGCGAGCGGGAAGTCAGAATCAGAGGCAGGACGCTATAGGTGTTGCATTGCGCACCCCTCTCCCATGCATGGAGCGAAGCATCGTGCCACTGCTTCGACACATGGAGAGGTGCGCCACATACTCCTACCGCCGCCTCCCACTATATATGTTAAAAAGTGTGATTTAGTTTCATTTAAAATAATTCAAAAGAGGACCCTCGGCTTAGGCGATTTTCTTACGAGAATTTCATCAATTTGAAGTCAAATTACGTTGACAAATCGCATCTAATTATAAATTCTTCTTGGGTAATGACTTCTAAGCCTACGAAGAACGTATCGACGAAGTTGAATTTTTGAATTTCAACCGATTCAACGAAGTCCCGCCGAGTAGAAGTTGTAGAAATCACTTATAATCAAGTCCTAATAGTCTACAGGTGATAAGTAAGTATTTCTACCTTTCTAATCTACAAGAATTCGTAAGATTTCATCGAGCTGGACTCGTTTTGATATACTATCGTTATGTTTGTGGGCTATGAATTGCTGGCCTAACTCTTGGATTATGGTATCCCTATTCCCTTGGCGTAAAAGCTCGAATACGGAGGGATTACGAGTTCTTGATCGCAGCTAGATTGATGGAGGTGAATTCGGCAATTGAGGTATGTTAAGGCTACCTTTTTCGGCAAGTTATTATTGTCGTATAGTTAATAGACTTGCACTATTTTAGTAGCTTATGATTATACATGTTGTAGCCAGGTTACCTCGAACCTTGCCCTTTTCTTTCTAAGCCAACTGATTTTTTAATTACTTCCATGACTAACTCGCTAGTCGTGAACACATAGAGTATGCCTGTTGGTTGCTATTCATATACAGTTATAGGAGCCCAGACGACTCTTATACAGTTAAAGGAGCCCAAATGGCTCATATACAGTTATAGGAGCCCAAACGGCTCATATATATTTTTACAGGAGCCCAGATGGATCAGATACAGTTACGGGAGTCCATATGAATCATACACAGTTACAGGAGCCCAGACGGCTCAGACATAGTTATAGGAGCCCTAATGGCTCAGATACAGTTGCGGGAGCCCAAATGGCTCAAACACAGTTAAAGGAGCCCATAAGGTTCACATACAGTTACAGGAGCCCATATGACTCAGATACAGTTATAGAAGCCCAGATGGCTCAGAAATAGTTGCAGAAGCCCAGAAGTCTTGAATACAGTCTCAGAGATCGAGTATGCTTTAGTTACAACTTGCCTACGGGGCTACAGTGAAACAGAAAGGAGTTATAGTTTGCTTGCACTTGCCGGGGCTTATGGGGGTTCAGGTAGGTTGTTTTTGTATTATTATCACCTTTCAGGCTTATGGGGGCCAGGTTAGATTCTTGTTTGTATACATGCTTGCTAGATATAGTTTATGAGTATATGATTATGCAGCTTGAGTTTTGTTGGTATAATTTTCTACTAAATACAGGCTATAGTTATGAAATCATACAGGTTAATATCTGACCCTTATTACTGATTACTTTCAGTTCTTTATCAGCTTTCATTCATTTTTTAGTACTGTCTTATATATTCGGTACATATTGTATTGACGCCCACCTATGGGGCACTGCATACTTGCCTGAAGGTTCAGACAAACAAGTTTTGGGACCTTCTTGCAGCTATTTAGAGTCAACAGAACGGTCAGCTCATTTTCTTCGGAGTTGCTAGATAGTAGAGGTTGCCTGCCTTTTGTTAAATAGTTGTGGGGTAGGCCAGGGCCCTGTGCCTACCAGTATTTCACTCTTAGGGGCTTGCAGACTATGATTGTTGGTCAGTTATGTGCTATTGGCCGTGTGGGGCCTATATGTGTTATGGTATGTGTTGTTGGCTATGTGGTACCTAGTTATATTATCTGTTAGGAGCGTGGTGGTCTTGTCGTCCCGCATAGGATGATATTATTGTTGTTGTTATGTTAGCTGATTTACTACATGTATTATATAATGGCCTTGTCGGCCTAGGGTTGTGTTTACAACCGAGATATAGCTGATCGTTTTCTTGGTTATGTGTTGCTGGCATACACCAGAAGTGTAAATGTCCAGTCAGGTCAGCTTCGAGTCCAGTGTGGCATGAGGTGCCAGTTACGCCTCCCAAGGTGGGGCATGACAAACTTGGTATCAGAGCAACGTCGTATCCTAGGGAGTCTGCAAGTCGTGTCTAGCAGAGTCTTGTTTATAAATATGTTGTGCACCACATTTTATAAACATGAAGTTAGGAGGCATGATAGTATGGTTATCCCTCCTTTTTCTCAGATCGTGCTTAGAGCAGAGTTGTATAGGGTTGAGTCCCTAAGCTTATATTATTATATCTGTCTACAGTAATGTCTGATATAGGCAAACTATAGTCAGCCGTGAGTTAGATACAGTAGCAGGAAAGGGTACCAGCAGGGTGCCACAGTTGGGGACAGCCAGCCTGAGGGCGAAAATGAGACATCTTCTCGATCTCCCCAGTATCCTCCAGGGCACCAAAGAACCTCATAGGGCAATAGATATTCCTACACTACTTCTAGTTCTTCTTATACCTTTAGGTCAGTATATCAGGAACATAGTATGTATATGATTCAGATGACGGCTGCTCAGTGTCAGCTAATAGTACCAATTGTTGTCGGGCCTACAAAGGGATCTGGAAGTTTGAGGGTTCGTGAGTCTCTTGCTTTGAGTCCGCCATAGTGTACGGGGACAAAGTATAGAGAAGACCCTTAGAACCTTATAGACTAGTTACAAAGGATATCCAGGATCATATATGCTTCATCAAAGTCAGTTAAGTTAGTAATATTTCGATTTCAGGATATAGTAGTTTTATAGTACAAGAGTTAAGAAAGATCCAGAGGCAGAGATGCACCTTCATCTATTTGGCCCAGTTTCTTTGCAGCCTTCATAGACCATTATTCGCCTTGAGAAATTCGACAAGTAGGAATAAAGCAGTTCTTACACCCGAAACGGGGAAGAGCGAGCGTTAGAAGGTATGCATTGAGGTCTAACTCCTTGGATATATATACGCTAACATTACTTGGTACCTTGCCAGTCGGGGCACACCGATTTATAGTAGGGCTTGCACCAGAGTATGTGGAGCCCTGTACTACAACCACATTACTAGGAGACGTGGATATTTTGTGAATTGAGTACCCTAGAATCTAAGAGATCATAAGTTATATGTAAAGTTCTCGAAATGTGAGTTCTGGTTAAACTCTATAGCTTTCTTGGGCCATATTGCGTCAGATATAGATATTCAGGTTGACTCGCAAAGACTAGAGACCGTTAAGATTTGGCCCAGACCCACGACTCCAATGAAAGGTGGCAGCTTTTCGGGGTTAGCTTGGTATTACAGAAGGTTGGTGGAAGGATTCTCCTCCCTATCAACACCATTGACGAAGCTGACTCAAAAAGCAGCTAAGTCACAGTGGACTAAGGCTTGTGAGTAGAAATTTCCAAGGGTCGAAAGACAAATTGACATCTACAATAGTATTAGCCTTGCCAGAGAGCTTAGAGGGCTACACAGTATACTGGGACGTTTCAAGCATAGGGTTAGGGTGTGTTTTGATGCAGCACGATAAGGTGATTGCTTAAGCTTCAAGGCAGCTAAGAAGGCATGAAAAAAACTATCCTACCCATGACCTAGAGTTGGCTGCAGTAGTCCATGCTTGGAGGTATTACTTGTAGGGTGTCCATGTAGACATCTTCACTAATCACAAGGACTTCCAATATATTTTTAAGCAGGAAGAGTTGAATTTGTGACAACGTCGTTAGCTTGAATTTCTATGGATCACGACGTAGACATCTTATATCACCTAGGGAAGGCTAATATTGCAGCCAATGCCCTTAGTCGCAGGTCTATGAGCAGCCTATTATATTTGAGACTAGAAAAGAGAAAATCAGCTCGAGATCCGCACCAGTTAGCCAGTTTAGGAGTCCAGTTGATGGACTCAGATGATAGTGGTGTTATGATCTAGAATACAACAGTGTCATATCTAGTTGTGGAGGAGAAAGAGTGTCAGTACAAAGGCCCTAGCCTAGTACAGATAATAGAGGAAAGGTTCAGCAGGAGAAGTCTTTGGCTTTGGGGATAATAGGGGACAGAGTCTTGAGATTCAGAGATCGACTCTACGTTCCATATGTGGTAGGGCTTCGCCAACAGATTATGGCAGAAGTATATTATTCTCGTTATTCTTTTCATCTAGCTCTGATGGAAATGTACTTTCGTGAAGTGTACCATGATAAAAGAGATTTATTGGTGGCATGGAAAGAAGAAAGATATCACCGAGTTTGTAGCGCAGTGTCCCAATTGTCAATTAGGGCTACGTTTTCAACTGAAAATTTTATTGTGTTGTACATTAAGGAGATAGTCTAACTGCACAATATTCCAGTGTCTCATACCTTTTGATAGAGGGGCTTAGTTTACTGCTAGATTCTGGAAGTTATTTCAGAAAAGTTTGGGAACATAGGTTAACTTGATCAGTACAACTTTTTATTCCCAAACAGATGGCCAAGAAAAGTGCACGATTCAAACATCCAAAGATATGTTATGGGTGTGTATGCTAGACTTCAAGATAAGTTGGGAGGAACATCTACCTCCTATTGAGTTTGCATAATAACAGTTACCATTTTACAAATGAGATGGCGCCTTATGAGGCTTTGTATGAGCAGAAATATAAGTTCCCCCTAGTATGGGTTTAATAGGCAAGTCAGGGTTGTTAGGACCTAACATGATATACCAGACAGAAGAGGGAGTTAAGCTCATTAGAGAGCGTCTATCGACAGCCCCAAGTCGTAAGAATTCCTATTTCGATATACGACATAGAGATTTAGAGTTTTGTGTTGATCACTAGGTATTCCTGAAAGTTTCGCCAGCAAGGGGCGTTATAAGATTTGGTAAGAAGGACAAGTTTAGCCTAGATTGATCGGTCCATACCGGACCTTCCGGAAAATAGGCCAAATGGCCTATGAGCTAGAATTGCCTTCGGGGCTAGAACCTGCTCATCCAGTCTTTCATGTATCATGTTACGCAAGTGTGCAGGAGACCCTTCTCGGGTTATCCCAGTTGAGGATGTTCAGGTTACAGAGGAATTGTCGTATGAGAAGACTTCGATAGCTATACTAGATCAACAGGTCCACAAAATGAGGACAAAGATGCAGCCTCTGTTAAAGTTTTATAGAGGAATAGAAAGGTAGAAAAGATAACATGGGAAGCTGAGAATGACATGAGGTCTAGATATCCTCACTTGTTCCAGACCCTATGATGATAGTACATAGACTCAGATAGTTACAATTGAGGCATAATAGTTCTCAGGTGTTGTACAGTTGCTTTTGTTACTATTGTTGTCTATTGCTGACTTATTTATTGTGGAACTATATTATTCAGTTTCTTGTAGTGAGACGTCTATGTTGGACTTTTCTACGTTTTAAGTTTTCGGATAGTCCATATCACAGAGGAGACTGTGCCGAAATCTCTGGAAAAGCCTAAGAACTAACCCTCCTAAGATTAGAGTACATTCAAGGATGAATGTCCCTATAGGAGGAATGATGTTACACCCCATAAGTTTCATTGTTTAACCAACGTGTGTGTGTGCATGTCGAGAGTTCCTAGAGCACGGCACATGAGGGAGAAGGCTTGGGGTTGGAACACGTGAGCACGTAATCGAGCGAGCCGAAAGACGGAACCGAAGGCAGGGTGCTATGGGAACCACGTCGCGTACCCCTTTCCCACGCAGGGAGCGGCGCATCGCGCCACTGCTCCGCTGCAGGGAGAGGCGTCCCTCGAACCCCTGCCACTGCCTCCCACTATATATGTTTTAAAGTGTGATTTAGTTTCATTTAAAAGAATTCAAAAGAGGACCCTCGGCTTAGGCGATTTTCTTAGGAGAATTTCATCAATTTGAAGTCAAATTTACACTGCTAAATCGCGTCTAATTACAAATTCTTCTTGGGTAATGACTCCTAGGCCTATGAAGAACATATCTACGGAGTTGAATCTTCGAATTTGGCCCAGTTTGATGAAGTCCTGTCGAGTAAAAGTTATAGAAATCACTTCTAATCAAATCCTAATTGTCTACAAGTGATAAGTAAGTATTTCTATCTTTCTAATCTACATGAATTCGTAAGATTTCATTGAGTTGAACTCGTTTTGATATACTATCGTTATGTTTATGGGCTATGAATTGCTAGCCTAACTCTTGGATTATAATAGCTCTGTTACCTTGGCGTAAAAGCTAGAATATGAAAGGATTACGAGTTCTTGATCGTAGTTGGATTGATTGAGATGAATTCGACAATTGAGGTATGTTAAGGCTGCCTCTTTCGAAAAGTAATTCTCGTCGTATAGTTAATACGACTTGCACTATTGTAGTAGCTTATGATTATGCATATTTTGGGTAGCTACTATAAGGATAATTGAGGTTGTAACATAGTATACCTTATCGAAAAAGATTAAATTCAGTTTTAAATATCGCTAGAAGTGAAAAAGAGATTTCCGATTCAGTTATTCACCGTCTAGAGAGACTAGTAATGTTTTGTTGCCATATTGAGGCCAAAGAGGCTTGAGGTTAGCTATTAGCGCACTTTGTTAGGTTAGGCAGCATAGGGTATAGCTTGGCGATACATCTTCTGGTTTGACGCCTATATATATATGCAGTAAAGCTCGCCTACAAGCCATGGGCTTACTTTGATACCTACAGGACTAGAGTCATGAAAGAATGGCCTTACCTTTGAATCAATGACACCAGGATTGCCTAATGAACCGGGTGGTGGCTCTCTAGGTGAACTATCTACTACCAGCGACCGTATAGTTCATTTCGACTTACAATTGGTCGTATCGACCGCTCAGTAAACCACCCTAGTTGCCAGAAGTCTGATGGACCATTCGATACCCTAAGCAAGTATCTTAGTAGTCGTTATACGTAGGGCCAATGCCTCTCTCTATTCATTCAGATGCCCATGTACAGGTTGCTATAAGGGCTAAGTCTAAGTATACCTACCTACGGGGCTACAGATTGCTCACAAGAGCTATATGTCATCAGGACATACCAAATTGATGCCTATGAACTAGAACCTTAGTATTATGGTCTACTCTTTGGGTTAGTAATTGTTGTGGATTCCCATAGGACTATTGTGGCTGATCGCCTAGTATCATAACCAGCTATTAGCAGCCTTGTAGTCATTTTAGGTGAGGAAACCATACAATTGATCGCCTAAAACCTTGTTGTCCACTGACGAACGATTATTGTACTAGTATGACCTTTAGAGTATCGCCAGGTTACCTCAGACCTTGCCCTTTTTTTCTAAGCCAACTGATTTTTTAATTATTTCCATGACTAAATGGCTAGCCGTGGAAACATAGAGTATGCTTGTTGGTTGCTATTCATATATAGTTATAGAAGCCCAGACAGCTCATATAGAGTAACAGGAGCCAAGACGGCTCATATACAGTTACAGGAACCCTTACGGCTCATATACAGTTATAGGAGCCCTGACGGCTCATATACAGTTACAGGAGCCCAGATAGCTCAGATACAGTTACAGGAGCCCAGATGACTCAAACGCAGTAACAGGAGCCCAAACGGCTCAGACACAGTTACAGGAGCCTAGATGGCTCAGATAGAGTTACAGGAGCCCAGATGGCTCAGATACAGTTATGGGAGCTCAGATGGCTCAAACATAGTTACAAGAGCCCAGAAGGCTCAGATATAGTTATAGGAGCCTAGATGGTTCTGAAACAGTTGCAGAAGCCCAAAAGGATTGAATACAGTCTTAGAGATCGAGTATATTTTAGTTACAGCTTGCCTATAGAGCTACAGTGAAACAGATAGGAGTTATAGTTTGTTTGCACTTGTGGGGGCTTATGGGGGCCCAGGTAGGTTGTTTCTGTGTTGTTTTCACCTTCCAAACTTATGGGGGTCAGGTTAGGTTCTTGTTTGTATACTTTCTTTCTAGATATAGTTTATGAGTGTATAATTATGGAGCTTGAGTTCTATTGGTATAATTTCGTACTAAAGACAGGCTATAGTTATGAAATCAAACAGGTTAATGTCTGGCCCTTATTACTAATTACTTTCAGTTCTTTATCAACTTTCATTCAGTTGTTAGTACTGCCTTACATATTCGGTACATATCATACTAACGCCCACACATGGGGTGCTGCATACTTGCCTGCAGGTTCAAACAAACAGGTTTCCGGACCTTCTTAGCAGCTATTCAGAGTCCGCAGAACGGTCGGCTCCTTTCCTTCAGAGTTTCCAGATAGTAGAGGTTGCCTGCCTTTTGTTAGATAGTTGTGGTGTAGGCGAGAGCCCTGTCCCGGCCAATATTTAACTCTTAGGGGCTTGCAGACTATGATTGTTGGTTAGCTATGCACTATTGGCCGTGTGGGGCCTATATGTGTTATGGTATGTGTTGTTGGCCGTGAGGGCCCTAGTTATGTTATCTGTTAGGGCGTGGTGGTCTTATCGACCTAGGGATGTGTTTATAGTCGACATATAGCCGGTTGTTTTCTTGGTTATGTGTTGCTGGCAATAAACCAGAAGTGTAGATGTCCAGCCAGGTCGGCTCAAAGTCTAGTGTGGCATGAGGTTCCAGTTATGTCTCCCAAGGTGGAGTGTGACAGAGACACAGAACCTAACACCACGAATGGCTCCATGCTAACCCATGGTACATATGTTGACACCTAATTTTGACCTCCGTACACCCCGCATACGCTGCTTATATATGTATATTTTATTGGCCTCCTTTTCAGCTTGCATTCATATTTTAAAATAATTAATTATCATAATTCTTACCAATTTATTTTAAATTACATATATATATATAGACACACACACACATGTATATGTGTGTATATGTATAAATATAATTCACATTAATTTTAATATATTAATCTCTTGATATTAATTAATGACGTTATATATAGCATATTTCATGTTAATATATGTACCTTTAATAAAACAAGCTTTTATTTTAAAATATATGTTTTACTCAAGTATGTAAATTATTTACATGATAATATTTAACTAAGTTTTATAAAATATTTACATAATAATATTTGCATGATTTAATTAAATTTTATAAATTATTTATATTGACAATATTGTTTGTGTGAGTTTATATTATATCATCTATTTATTAATTTATTTACAAGAATAGTATTTTATTAATTTAATAGTAGCTAACTTCCATTTCAGCTAATTTATTTAAAAACTAGCCACTTCTCATTCAACTTCCTAATCAATCTTAGCCTTCTTTGTCAAATCTGGCCACATTTTAGGCCCAGTTTAATTTTGAATTAAATCCTACCCAAATAATCTGCCCAGGACCCGCGCTCCTACCCGTGACCCGACCCAATTTTATTTCTTAATCTTATCCGTCCATCTCACTTAATCTAACAGACGAGATTAAGTCCAACCTATTTTTCTTAAATAATCTTCTACACCACAACCACCAGCAATCGCAGTCGTCGATGATCGTGGGCTAAAATAGCATGCCCGAGTGATGCTTTATACCTTAATTTAGTCTTGTTTATCTAAGTTATTTTATACATTTTCATGTAATTTTATATAAATGTTAATATATGTGCTAACCAACATGATTAGTCCTTGTTTTGTAGGTTTCAATGATTTGGAGGAACTAATTTATAAGTTGGTGAAGGAAAGGAACGGAGTCGGAAGAAATCGGCGAAAGTCGGCAAGGCCTAGGCATGGCAAGCGAGAAGATGCGGCAGCAGGCAGTGCTCCAGCGTGCCAGCAACGTGCCACAGCAGCCATCCCCGCGCCAAAGGAGTGTCAACGCGCTGCCCAAGCAGCGTGACACGCTGCCAACGCGTCAAGAAGGCTGCCTAGGGTCAATTTTGGGTGATTTCCAGAGAGCCTTCGCGTTACCTCCGTGTCACGGAGGCAGTGCTCAGCGATACACTCTGTGACACAGAGCCATTCCACGACAGGCTAAATTATGCACGTTTCTCATTTATTATAAATAGGTCCCTTAGCTCCTAATTCCATTTTGTCACGATTTTATTCTGGAAAACTACTTAGGAGTGAAGGGAGAAGTGGGAGAACTCATCTAGGGTTTGTCAAATTCCCTTCTCATCTACCGAATTCATGTAAGTACGTTAGTTTAGTAGTAGTTAGTTGTAGTTTTACGAACATGAATGGCAAGAACGCTTCCTCTAGGGTTGAAGCCATGAATTATGATTGTGATTTTATGAAATTATTTTGGAATTAAGTTATTGATTGTTGTTTTCGTCTTGCATTCTAGATTGTTGGTTTTTTTTATGATTGATCACCATGAAAACATATACGTTAGCTTGGGCAATTGCTTGAGAAAGAATTACCTAGGTCAGGACATGAGAATGTAAGGAGCATGTTTGTATCTCACGATATAATTTCGTGTTAGGATACAAATATACCTAACACCTTGCTTGGTTGATAAAACGGGGGTTATTAAGAGACCAACTTAGGATTATCACATCACCACTCGAAGAAGTAGTTGTGAGTGTAAGTTGAGTTAAATGGTTAGACGCACGAAAGTCCCTAATCGTTTCCCCCTAAACCACAACATAATTAATTGCCCGCGAACTAGAAATTAGCATCCTCGCTCACAATGATGCAGTGAGGCTAGTTTGCTGTGTTTAGAGGCTCGAAAGACCATGAACATGCAATTCTAATTATGTGAAATAATAATCGATAGTTTCATACTTAACCCATTGCAAATCGTAGCATCGCATGATTATCTGGTTTTAACTCTATGTTGCTCCTAGAGTGCATTCAGAATATTTTGTTGACCAAATTTAGACTTAATTAAAAATCTCCCTCGAAAACTTCTATAACCAACATTTTTTGGTATTTAAGATCACACTTGTAATGGATAGTTAGAGGAATGGGTCCAGTCCCTGTGGGTTCGACATTCCGGTTCTTAAAAAGAGCCATTATATTACTTGCACGACCCGTACACTTGCGGGCACGTCATGTTTTTGGCGTCGTTGCCGGGGACTCGGCGAAGTTTTGATAATTTATCTGTTTTTGTGTGATTTTTATATTTCCTTAAGTGTTGAGAAACTTGGTCTTAGTCTACTTATTGCAGGTGACAGGTTGTCCTGCCGAGCTGGCTAGAAATAGAGAGCTTGTGGAACCGTTGCTTGAACCTGAACGTCAAATCCATTTGCGAAGGAGAGTAGCTCTAGAGCAAAAGCTGAAGAGACTTCAAGAAAAGGCACAACAACAACCACCTGCGGGACAAGCACAATTGTCATCGACAGCAATGGCAGCTAGACCAGTTCGCGAAGTGGCAATCCCACTAGTGACTAATGTGAACTCCAGTATCCGTAAACCGGAGCCTGGAGGGAACTTTGAGCTTAAACAGAACATGGTGCAGCTGTTACATTCTAGTAGTCAATTCACTGGGATGGCACATGAGGACCCGCAGCAGCACTTACAGAGCTTTTTAGAGATTAGTGACACGTTTGTCCCCACCGGCGTGTCCACAGATTATTTCTGACTGACCCTCTTCCCATTTTCACTGTTGGGAGAGGCGAAAAAGTGGCTGAAGGCTGAGCCACCGAACTCCATAACTTCATGGAATGACTTGGCTAAGAAGTTCCTTATCAGATTCTTTCCTTCAGGCAAGACTGCAAAGTTGAGAAGTGAAATACTCAGTTTCAAGCAGAGGCCTGATGAGAACTTATATATGGCTTGGGAAAGATTCAAGTCATTGTTGAGAGACTGCTCCCATCACCAGCAATCAAATGAAGTGCTGGCTCATACCTTTGTAGAAAGTCTAGACCCACACACAAAAATATTACTAGACTCTGCATCGGGTGGGCAAGCCTTGGATAAAACATATGATGAGTTGTACATTTTGTTGAACAGAATTTCACAAGGAAATCCAGAGTGGCACAGCGAGTCATCTAGGGGGGAAGGAAAGAGAGCGGGGTTGATAAAAGTAGATGGTTTGAATGCCTTGGCAGCACAGTTAGCTGCGTTCCAGCATCAGATGATGACTCAGTTCAATAAACTGAGTATGAACCAACACCAGGGCCAGGTTAATGCAGTTCAGCAAGCTCCGAGCTGGTGTGAAATTTGTGGTAATAATGGGCACAATGCAGAATTTTGTTGGTAATGTGCATAGGAATTAGAATTTTGGGAACAACTCCAACAGAAATTGGCAGGGCCACCTGAATTTTTCTTGGGGTGGAAACCAAAAACAGAATTATATGCAACCTCAACAACAGCAGTATCAGCAGAATAAGCAGAATGATGGGCAATTGAGTAGCAGCATTGAGGAAACACTGCAGAAAATTATGGAGACCCAGAATCAGTTAGCGGAAAATCAGGTGAGGATGGCAACAGACTTAATGAATCAGCAAGTAGCCACCCGCAATCTTGAAAAACAAGTGGGTCAGATAGCAGCTACTCAAAACATGAGATCACAAGGGGGATTACCAAGCGACACAGATCCTAACCCCCGGTAGATCAATACCATCAGTCTGAGAAGCGGTAAGCAATTAGCTGATGCAATGCCAAAAGAGCTGAGAAAGGGGGTGCAACCGGAGTTGGTTAGACCAGAACCATCCATCAACATGGGAGATAATCAGAGTGCTGGACAACAAAATGCGCCACTTTCATTGTAGCCAGCACAAAGACCACCACCACCATTTCCTCAGAAATTCAGAAAGAGCAAGGAGGAGGAATGCTTCAAAAGTTCTTTGAGAGCTTCAAAGAACTTCACATAAATTTGCCTCTTATTGATGTCTTGCAGGGAATGCCCAAGTATGCTAAATACTTGAAGGACGTGATGATGAACAAAGTTAGATTGGTGGATGTCCAGACTGTAGCACTGACTGAGGAGTGCAGTCACAGGGTATTGAGCAAAATGCCAAAGAAGCTCAAAGACCCAGGGAGTTTTACCCTCCCCATACAAATTGGTAAAGCTGAGGTGCTACGAGCTTTGTGTGACTTAGGGGCAGCAGTTAATATAATGCCCCTATCCTTATTCAACACCCTGGGGTTGGGAGAACCGAGGCCGACAAGGTTGATGCTGCAGCTGGCTGACAAGTCGCGAGTGACACCTGATGGAAGAATAGAGGACCTTCTCATCAAAGTAGGTAAGTTTATTATACCTGATGATTTTATTGTTCTAGATTTTCAGGTTGATGACCAGGTACCCTTAATCTTGGGACGGCCATTCTTGGCCACCGGTGGAGCGGTGATTGATCTGAGAGTAGAGACCCTGAAAATGAGGGTCGAAGATGAAGAAGAACTCTTTCGCATTTACCAAGAAATGAACCCATCCACACACTACACTAACCTTTGTCAGGTTAGTGTGTTGGCAGAGGATGAGTGTGGGGTGGAGTATTCCACAGGTGCACGGCCAAAGGCAAGGTCAAGTGTTCAGCCCTAGTCTGATAGAGGACTTCAAATTGAGAAGAAGTTGGAGAAAGAGAGGAACAGAGTGGAGGCTGTTTCCTATAAACAACAAAAGAAAAGGAGATGGTTCTCGAAAGAGAACCCAGGTATGAGGATGTCCTGAAAAGGACAGTCCGTGTCGGGCCACGACGTAAAATAAGGCGCTGCTTAGGAGGCAACCCAAGGGTACCTCAGGTACAATTTGTAATTTTGATTTTGTGTTGATTTTGTTATGTTCATTTTGTTTGTGTTTTTGGTGGAAAGTTAAGCACAGATGGAGGGAAGTCTAAGTACCAAGAAGGTGGAAGCTAAAGAGCATGGAATAGAAGAAGTGTGGGGTCGAACACCCACCTCTGAAAACTTGAAAGGAAAGCATGCTTTTAGCTTGGCATAGAGGCTTAGGGAGTATTTCTCATCCTTTAAATGTTAAGTTGATGCTATGAGTACATAGCATGATTTAAGTGTGGGGTGAGGGAAATTTCAAGAAAATTTCAATTTTTTTTGTGCTTAACGATTTTTGGTGAATGTAATGCTTGTGAGAAGAATTTTGAAAATTATTTTATGAGTCAAGCATGACTTCATCACCCGTTGGTTTTTCTTTTCAGTTCTTTTCCGACAGGGGGTATTTGAACTGAAGAATAAAAAATTTTCTTTTTCTTTCCTTTGTCTGTATATAATGTTTTAGTCATAGTTAGGGACTGTTTCCAACGATGGATGGATGACGACCGTCTTGAGGAAAAATTAGTCGATAGGTTTTGGGTTTTTGACCATAACTAATTGGTGCTTGATGTTCATGTTATGTGCTATACGTGATTGTAAGAGGCAAGTATGTTCAGTGTGAAGCATGCAGGTGTATAACTTTGTGTGAGACACTTAGGCTCTTAATTTGACTCAATATGATTGAAGCTTAATTCTGAATTCTTGTGATTAGCTGAGTAAGAGTCTGATGAATGTGTCTCGAATTGAGCATGTGCCATGAGTGTAAGGTTTTTGAGTATTCTGTGCTATTGTGGATTGTCTAGAACTTGCCTGGTGTGTTTATAAAACGAAATGAAAGATGTGAAGTGTAGGAGATGATCTAGGCATTTCTTTGAATGAACCAAATTTTTATCCCTCATTTTACCTACCTTGAGAAATTAATCCTAATTAGCCCCATTGAGCCTTGAGCCTATTCTTTGACAGCTGCAACGTAAGCTTAATCCTTTTTCTTTTATTAGCCTTGAATTTGATCCAAAACTCCTAAGCGCTTAAGGGAAAAATATGAAAGAGTAAAGGAGTGAGAAGAAGGAAAAGAAAGGAAAAGTAGCAAGTTGTAGAAGTGGAGAAAAGGACAAAGGTGCACTTGTGTGAAAATGGTTGATTATTATTAAGGAGTAAGAAAACAAGTTAATGAAAAATTATTTATCGAGCTCCTTACTAATAAGCCCAAAAGTGCTTAAAGAAAGGGGGAACAAAAGAGGAAAAAGAAAGCTGAAACGAGAAAGGTGAAGTAAGAGAAGGGAAGTTTGTAATAAGGGCGTGATGTATTAAAAGCGCTTGGGAAAGATAGTCACTATTACTGGCCAGAATAGTAACTACCCGTCCCTTAGCTTACATTACAACCCATTAAGTCCTACTTGATCTTACATTCACACATCCTTAAATTAGTGGAATAAAACACTAAGGGCAAGCTTATGGATCATTACATGATGCATGTGAATTCTTTGTGAGAGTGAGCGAAATTCTATTTATGTACCCACACATGTTGTGATTTAAAAATTGTTTTTGCGTGTGAAATTGGGTAACTCTCTTTTCGTGAGGGCACATGTTGAATGAAGGATATAATTCATGGCTGATTTCTTAATCAGTTGATTTGCATGAGTTTTCTAAGATTGAGAGTTGATTCTTGAGGGTAAGAAGTCTTAACATAGTTGTACTTCATTTCAATGATCAAATCGTGCATGCACTATTTTTAGCTTGTTATCTTGCGTAATCATTATAGCCGTAGCTTGAATATTCTTGCTAAATGAGTTATGGGTGAGTCTCCACATGCATGAGATGTAATAGGTTGTTCGAGGACGAACAAGACTTTAAGTGTGGGGTAGGTGATCGTGGGCTAAAATAGCATGCCCGAGTGATGCTTTATACCTTAATTTAGTCTTGTTTATCTAAGTTATTTTATACATTTTCATGTAATTTTATATAAATGTGAATATATTTGCTAACCAACATGATTAGTCCTTATTTTGAAGGTTTCAATGATTTGGAGGAACTAATTTATAAGTTGGTGAAGGAAAGGAACGGAGTCGGAAGAAATCGGCGAAAGTCGGCATGGCCTAGGCATGTCAAGCGAGCAGATGCTGCAACAGGCAGTGCTCCAGCGCGCCAGCAACGTACCACGGCAGGCCATCCCCGCGCCAAAGGAGTGTCAACGCGCTGCCCAAGCAGCGTGACACGCTGCCAACGCGTCAAGAAGGCTGCCTAGGGTCGATTTTGGGTGATTTCCAGAGAGCCTTCGCGTTACCTATGTGTCACGGAGGCAGTGCTCCACGATACACTCCGTGACACGGAGCCATTCCACGACAGGCTAAATTATGCACGTTTCTCATTTATAATAAATAGGTCCTTTAGCTCCTAATTCCATTTTGTCACGATTTTATTCTGGAAAACTACTTAGGAGTGAAGGGAGAAGTGGGAGAACTCACCTAGGGTTTGTCAAATTCCCTTCTCATCTACCAAATTCATGTAAGTAAGTTAGTTTAGTAGTAGTTAGTTGTAGTTTTACGAACATGAATGGCAAGAACCCTTCCTCTAGGGTTGAAGCCATGAATTATGATTGTGATGTTATGAAATTATTTTGGAATTAAGTTATTGATTGTTGTTTTCGTCTTGCATTCTAGATTGTTGGTTGTTTTTATGATTGATCACCATGAAAACATATACGTTAGCTTGGGCAATTGCTTGAGAAAGAATTACCTAGGTCAGGACATGAGAATGTAAGGAGCATGTTTGTATCTCACGATATAATTTCGTGTTAGGATACAAATATACCTAACACCTTGCTTGGTTGATAAAACGGGGGTTATTAAGATACCAACTTAGGATTATCACATCACCACTCGAAGAAGTAGTTGTGAGGGTAAGTTGAGTTAAATGGTTAGACGCACGAAAGTCCCTAATCGTTTCTCCGTAAACCACAACATAATTAATTGCCCGCGAACTAGAAATTAGCATCCTCGCTCACAATGATGCAGTGAGGCTAGTTTGCCGTATTTAGAGGCTCGAAAGACCATGAACATGCAATTCTAATTATGTGAAATAATAATCGATAGTTGCATACTTAACCCATTGCAAATCGTAGCATCGCATGATTATCTGGTTTTAACTCTATGTTGCTCCTAGAGTGCATTCAGAATATTTCGTTGACCAAATTTAGACTTAATTAAAAATCTCCCTTGAAAACTTCTATAACCAACATTTTTTGGTATTTAAGATCACACTTGTAATGGATAGTCAGAGGAATGGGTCCAGTCCCTGTGGGTTCGATATTCCGGTTCTTAAAAAGAGCCACTATATTACTTGCACGACCAGTACACTTGTCGGCACGTCAGTCGACACCCGGACAACTACCACCCAAAACACCACCATTAACGCCGGCAGACTAGACCCTCGCAGCCCCACGACGTCGCACCCTCTTCTCTCCTTTCCGTCACTGCACCGGCGAGGCCACCACCAACCAGACTCTCACCATCGTCTTACCCTCCCCTTTCCATTTTTTCCTTTTTCCGACCAGTACGCCGATGAAAGTTGCACCATCGAACAAAAGAACAGTCGCCCCACCATTTGCTTTTCATCTCTTTCACCTTCAAACCACCAGATGAAAACACCCTCCTCTCTCTATATCTGGTCGCCATTGACCGGAGAGAAATACCCGCAGCCGTAATTTCTTCTCCCTTTCATATCTTCTCCTCTTACTGCTCAAGCCAGCAAACCACTGTTGTGCTCCAGATCAACTGCCGCCTCCACAACCCCGACGAGTTTTGCTGCCAATACGAAGCAGCAGATGTGACTTCTTTCGATTTTTGGACAGATCCTCACAGATCTGTTTGTGGGTTATCTATTGATTTTAAAGACTTCTCTCTTCTGTTGATCTTACCTGCGCTCACTAGATCTAAAGATTTAATTATGTTTTCCCTTAATGTGCTTGCATGAAAATATTTCAATTATTGTTTTTGTTTGCCTCTAGGATATCATGCGTAAATGTATAAGTGATTTTGTTTGTGTGACTCTAATCTGGCCGAATGTTCTTGTGAAAATCATTGAGTTATTTTTTCTACATGTTTTTAGGTATATATCACTATTTTGATAAAATATTCTTCGAGAATCGTCCTGTGTTTTTGGTATGTACATGTATGTATACAGGTATATATATATATATATATATATATATATATATATATATATATATATATATATATATTTCTATTATATAAAAAGATGAAGAGGTGGTAGACCAAGGGTACATATGTCTTTTCACACTATATCTATATCTAAGAGTAAAATTATCTTTCAATATATATATATATATATATATATATATATATATATATATCGTTTTATTTATATCTATATCTTAGTAGACTTGGCTTATAATTTTTTAACACAGTTAAATATCAATCACACTTTTTATTCCACCTTTAAAAAAAATTATTTTGGATTTCTTACTCTTTTAGAGAGTTTGATATCTATTCCACTTCAGATATTTATCATTATTTTTATTATATAGAAGAGCCATGGAAGAACAATCATGACTATAAAAAATTAAACAAGAAGGAATATAAATTATACTACGTATTTAGCCTTATCTTATTTTCTCACCAATAGTCTCTAAACACATGTAATATATATGAGGCTCATTGCATTTTTGATGAGCTCATTTTTTAAATATAATGTAATTATAGTAGCTTGGTACTTTTGTTATATAGACTTATTTGACCTTATAAATTTTTAAATGTCTAATCGTTATCAACTTTCATTCATGTTATATTTTTTCAGCTTTTTTTAAAAAAAATTATTTCACTCCTTATTTACTATTAATGGAATGGTGCAATCAATGAAAATACAACTATTTTAAATATCAAGCTGTACTTCTAAATTTATATTTTCAAAATTTAAATTTTTTAAAATAATATTTTAGCCCAAAAATTATTGTCATGAACTTCTACTAACAAATAGATAAAATTCAATGGAATTAATTTATAGACCATATTTAAAAATTATATTAGACAAAAGATAATTTCTTATTTGAAATTTACTGCACTATATAAGATATGGTTATTGATGACTTAACTTTTAAATATTAAGATATGACTTTTTATTGAAATTATATTTAATTTAAAAATTATAATGGAATTGAATTTTCAGTTATATTACTTATTTTTATATTTATATAGAAAGATAAAGTGAGATCAACGATAGTTTTGACATTTCACTAAGATCATGCTAATATGTGCTATATATTTTTGAAATAAGAATTGAATATTTTAGCCAAATAATATAAAAATCATAATCTTCTTTTTTAATCCAAGACTATTTTTTTTTACTTAATTTTAAAGGTCCAACATATATTTGGGTCTTTCTTATTTGATATATTGATTATATTTCAGCAAATAAAATTATTTTTCATCCTTATTTTGTAATATGGTTATATCACTTTTTAAATTTAAGTTTTCTATTTTTATTTCATAAGAATAATATTTATATAAGTGCATTATTTAAATTAATATTTACATATATATTAATTAAAAAATACATGTTATTTGATATGATATTAAAATTCTCATGTAAATAGAATTTTGCGTAAAATATTTAATAAAATAAAAATGTTTTTTTAAATTATTTTAATGATATAAAATTGATAAAAAGTTATTATGATGGAGTATTGGTCAGAGTTAATATGTATCACACTAGATATTTAAACTAAATCATATTAGTTTATCATGGTTAGATTATATAATAATGAGAAAATGTACATTTATTAACTATAATTTAGTGATAAAAGTATATATGCAAAATATATTTCACATATTCATTAGTTTGACGTAAATATCGAATACAAATAATTTTGATCGGGACCGATTACGATGGCGAGTATAAAAATAAATATAATATATATTAATAAACGCTATGATACAGAGTCATATAATATTTTAGTAAAATATATATTAGATATGTTTGAGATGATTTTCAAACATTTATTGAGAATATAAAATTAATAAAATATATCATAAATTGAAATGATGTTCAATAATGATGTTATAAGTATAAATAAAACATATTATTCATATGTCAAAATAAGATATAAAAATAGAGAAAGTTTTAATTAAAATAACTTATGTATTTTTTTTAAACAAATAAGTATAAACTAATTATTTTTTGTAAGAAAAATGCATCTAAAGTATTACACAATATAAGTAGTTCTATTTAAGAGAAATGATATTTTATAGCTTAAATTTTTTCTTTAATCATATTATTTTAAAATAATATTTTATAGAATTTCAGTAATTAAACATCCAAAACTTAAAAAGTCTCTTTTACTTCAATTTAAAAGAGATATATTATATGATTGTCTCACATACTTTTTTCATAATAATAGAGGACAATTATTTATTCAATATTAAAATACATAATATAATTTAATTTTCTAACATATTTTTTCTATTATAAGATGTTGAATATTTTTATGTAAGAGTAAATAAAAAAATAATAATTAAAATTTTGCTAAAGTTATGTATACAAAATGATGAATCAATGATAAATTTGTTTAGATTACATTTTTAAAATGTAAAAAAAATTAAATTTACATTGAATTAAAATAAAAAGTAAATTAATTAATGTTAAAATGAGATAAAAAGTTAGGACAACAAACCTTTCAATCAAAGAAGGAAATATTTTAAGCTTTGCTTGAGTATAGAAAATCATTCAATTATTTTAGAATTTAGTTTGAAAAAAGCGCATAAGAAACTTATGACTGTCATTTTTAAAAAAAAAAATAATTAAAAAAATTGATACAAACTTAGATTTTAAAACTTTTTACGTATTGGACCCGTGTTATACACGGGCTATACTATATATATATGTAATCCCTGTTTGGTAGATTCTTTGTTGCCTCTGCCTAGAACATTAATATTATCACTCTGCTGTTTCTCTGCCTACTTGACTTCTTTTGTCAGATTAGGAAATATTATGATTGTTTCTACAAGCTGTTGTAACGGCAATTAGTCCTTGTTAAATGTGTGATTCATAAAATATTTTGAGTCTCTATGTTTGAATGGAGTCTTACTAATAAGGTTGATAATCTTGTTATTTGATTATCTTTGCATTTTTTCGGTCAATTAGAGATTAATTAGCATGTTAAAAGGATATGTTGAATTTAATTGGCATAGTAATTTCGGTAAATGCACTAAGTTCATCCGCGGTCTTGATGTTGAAGAGAATCTTACCTCTGTTGTATCATGAACCTGCTTATATGTACCCAGATGTTTGATTTTGCTGCCAAACTGCTCTGTTATGATTGTTTACTTAAATTCGATTGCCTCTTTACATTAGAAATCATTTTTAGGATTTGCCCACATTCCTTCATATTTATATTTCTTTAGAATTTGTTGTAATAGAGGTCTATTTGAAACCAATGTTTGCTATTTGTTTTAATCTATTTGTTTGTGTCAATCACCTTAAGTAGCCTTAGGATTTTAGACCCAAAATCCAAAACAGTTTTCCAATGTCTCTTGGACATTAGGTTAGGGACGGGCAGGCAAATTCTAGGTCATTAGTTTTTCTTCACTTAGAAGCACTTTAAGTTAATAGTTAATTAACTAGGCGGGTAGCGGGATATGATAATCTATGCTCGTTGAATAATACAAGCAATCTAAATGATTGTGAAGTATTATTTAAAGTTGCACGGGGTGATACCACTAGATTAAAATAATCCCCCCCCCCCCTCTTAAAGCGTAGAACTATGTCCGACCTGATTCCCCTTTGAGGATATGTAGGCGCCTCTATGAGGTTCGACCCCTTAGTTTAAAATTCGTTATTTGTTTATTAAAGTTTGTATTTATTTGTCAATGTCTATTATAGTAAATTTTTGTACTTGTAACATGTTGTATTTTTGGTCAACTTTCTTAATTAAATTGTCAGTTGTTGTAACTTTTTTAGAAAATAATAATAATAGTCTTTAATGCATGTTGTACAATTTTCTTTCTTCTCGCTTGTCTACAAGTTTTTTTTTATTTTTTTTATTTTTTTTATCAATCTAGTTTAAATAACATTGGTTAAAATCAATTATTTTTGCTCACTAGTTAACTTCCCCACATATTAATGAATTTGGTCGGGAACCACATTTGTGGACCTCGAAAGATGCCTAACACCTTTTTTTTGAGGTAATTTAACTCTTGCCTGACTCTGGTAACCTAGGTAGTTAAATAGACTTTTAGCATAGAACGATGTCCTAACACACCTCAATCGTTAGGTGGCGACTCTTCTCTTTAAATAACCCTTAAGAGACGTCAAATGTTGAATCCCACTTTTCGCAAGAAAAATGGGGCGCGACAACATACATAGCATGACTTAAAATCATAATCAATCGAAATATAACATGAACATGAATAAGCGGAAGATTGAATATCATAAAGCATATATAAACGATAACATCACAACACTGAATCTCAAAGCTAGACATACTAGTCTATGCCTGAAAAGCCTCTACTATCTAATGAGACGCTGGGACAAGCCCCTAACTTACTCCAAGTATGAAACTAAACTGACATAACAAGTCTAAACAGATAGATATCCTTGAATGATAAGGGCTCACCTAAAGTAGGGGCTGAACTAAACTTAGATGGGAGAAAGCTATCGGCGAGACTAAGTTGGATCATCCTAACCTATATCATGGGACTATATATCATAAAGTATGTGGTCAGTACTTTGAATGTACTTAGTATGTAAGGTAAGTAAAAACAACGCTTAGTAAAACGTTAGTTGAAACCATGCATATAAATCAAGCAGATCGTGATAGTAAGAACTGCATGCTAAAAGTCATATCTAAGATAGACAAAATCATAAGCTAGTTATCATAGCTAAACATAATGACCTAATATTTAAAAGTAGAAATCATATGACTTGTCATATCAAATCGTAAATAAAAGCCTATAAACTGTTCATAGGGTCAAATCTATTGTAGAACATAATATCATGAGTCATAAACATAAGCAACTAAAATCATGAGGAACAATGGGTGAGTCTTCATAACCGACAACTACCATGTATGAGCGCATGATGATCCCACATCTTGCCCACTTGGAGGAGAGCCATCCTAAGCCTTGCCATGGCGAAGGACGAATAAGGTGTGACATCACGGTGTGCCCTTGGGCGGGGGAAGCATTCTCTTGAGAGGTCCCAAATATATATACCTACATTGGCGTGTAGTTTATAAGACCGGAAAACCTCAGAAACCAAGCCTACTTTGTACTAGACATTATTCCCAAAACATGCATAGTGCTCATATAATCATACTCTCAGAACATAGCTTGAATCTGAATATTGGGAGTCTTGACTCCAAATCATATCATAAGCTGCATTGGGAGTCTTGACTCCAAATCATATCATAAACTGATCTTGTTAACCTTAACTAAAATCATAATAAGCATACTTACTTTGTATGGGCTTGAGTAACTCATAAAATCATGCATACTTGAAACATACTTCATAAGTCAAAATCATAGAATCATAAGATGAGAGTTCATAAACATTCATGCATACTAGATATATGATCATGCTTGAAATCATGATTCATAAGCTTGAATTTCTATAAAACTTGCATAATAAGGCATGATTTCAAATAACTTGAAATCATGAGTTTATAATCAAATTAAGTGCAAAATCTGTCCATTGGACTTAAATCACACATTAGAACATGAGGAGATTTACCCATAAACGTAATCATAGATAGTTTCATAGGATTGGGTTAAAACCCTAGGAATCAATACACTTGATTAAGAACTTGAATTCATGAATTTAGAGGGAAAATTGGGACATGAGGGTGGAAGAAATCCCTCATTCATAGCCCCACATACCTAGGAAATCTTATTTCTAAGCTGGTCTTGAAAGCTCAAGAGAATTAAGGAAGAAATTGAGGAGGAATTCTAGTTTGATCTTGGAAGCGAACTTCAATACAATGCATGCATGGGAGCCTAATGACTTAGACTAGGTTAAACCCTCATAAAAAACTCCTTACAAGGTTAAAATTGATGTTATTAAAGAGTTAGGGGCTTGAAAATATTATAGAACTGCCCCCAAAAATTCGCATGAAAAACCTGACTGCCAGCTACAATGACCAATCCAACGAGTCGTTGTAGGATTCGACAGCTCATTGGACCATTCATTGTTTCCTGAGATTTTTTTGGTACTCTTTTGGTTCTCCAACTAATGACTAAACAGGACAAGTCGTTACTTGCAACAACGACTCGTCATACCTCTCATCGTCACCTTTTCCACCCTAACACAGTTTCTGAAGTCCTTCCAATGAATCGATACCACGAGTCATCACTCACCACCACGGGTCATTGCACCCTTTCATTGTCACTGAATCAGATATGGACCTTTTCTTAACTTCACTTAACGGCCCCTTAGGATGACCCATTACATGAAATAGTGAGTCCGCACATGGCTCATTGTTTGCTAGAAATCTTGACTAGGGACTTATCATGAGGCACATAACGGGTTATTGTTTCCTACAACGACTCGTTCCTTGAGTCGTTTTGTGACTCTGGTGCCCTATTTTCTATTTTGCTCCATTTCAACTCTAGTGTCTGATCTAGAGACTTTTTAGGGTGTTATATTATCTCTCTCTTGGGAACATTTATCCTCGAATGTAGATTAAGCACACTGAAAGGCTAGGGAAAGAACTGCAATCCCAAAACTAAACAACTGAAGTTGAAAAGTGAGGGAGTAATTGACTCCAGACTTGTATACATGACTAAACTGAATTAATGAAACATACATACATGTTATGACATGAAAGAAACTCAGAGACATGAACCTGACATGAAGCTGAATAGAGTACTAAGGAGGAAACTGGTACCTCATGTTGGAACTGAGCCGGAAGGAAAAAGATGCAAATATCTAGCTATCATATCTACTTCGGCTTCCCACGCAGCTCCTTCAACAAGCTGATTCCTCCATAAAACCTTTACTAAAGCTACTTATTTGTTCCTCAACTTCCAAACCTGGTGATCAAGGATCTCAACTGAAACCTCCTCATAGGTAAGGCTATCCTTCACACCCATGCTCTCCATCGAAAAAACTAAGGATGGGTCACCAATGCATTTCTTCAATAGAGATATATGGAAAATTGGATGCACAAAAGCTAACTCCCGAATGTACAATCTAGCATAATCCTCGACTAAAATGATAGTTTTCACTGGTAAAAAATGGGTTGATTTGGTCAACCTGTCCACAATCACCCATATAGAGTCATATTATCGGCGTGTACGAGGCAAGCCTATAATGAAGTCCATATTAAGATCTTTCCACTTACAAGTGGGAATGCTAATATCCTGAAGAATACCTCCAGGTATCTGATGCTTAACCTTCACTTGTTGGTGTTGCGCTCCAATGCACGCAACTGCACATGGTCGTACAAGTAATATAGTGATTTTTTTTTCAAGCCGGATGTCGAACCCACAAGGATTGTAGCATGGCAATAAATTTCTTACTTAAGTAGTCACAACGTCTTTATACAAGTATATAGAGAACACCGAATGAGAATTTGTTAAAGATTAATAGTTAATATAACGCTAGTTGAAATAAAAAAATGTGAGTTAAGCAATAGCACGAGTAATTTAAGGTTAAGGCAAAATATGCAGGTATACGTAATGTGTATTATATTTTATCTAACCCTTCTCTTAGGTTGATGATCAGGGATGGAGGACCCATGGCTCGGGTCTTTCGAACCTCTAGCCAACTATAGAATGACAAGCCTTACACAACACATTTCTATGAAGCTAGAGCTCATATTCTAACGAATCACAATAGTTTCCTATGTAACCGAATATGATGTTACAGGTATATTTCTATCCGACACACGAATCTTACCTTTAATCCACATCAAAGACAAGATAATATTCCCCTACTCCACATCTATCCTAAAAAAATTTCTTTCAGAAACAAAATTAGGATTCTAAGTTGTACATTAATGATGGCCGAACATTAACATAATGAAAAGCAAAAATAGTAGAAAAACCTTTATTAAGAGAAGAGAATTAAGCTGAATTAATAATGCATTACACACTTCTGCAATTTTTCTCAACCTCGGACGGAGGTAATTTAGCCACTCATTTGTTGATTAATCATCTTCAAACAAGTAATAAGCATACAAACAATTGAAAATTTTGGAAGAAAAGAGAAGAGAAATAACCCTAGGATTTTTTTCAGCTCAACTGCTTGCCTCCCACATTCGTGCATAAAAAAATGTCAGATCTCTTCAAATAAAAACCTAAGTGTGCTATTTATACAAGTGAGAAATTTCCCGGAATAAACTGGCAATGTGGCACGGAGGCCATCGCGGAGCTCAGGCTCCGTACCACGGAGTGGTCGCGGACCCTCACTGGAATCCGGGTGCACAGAAACTTCTTCCCAATGTGGCACAGAGGCCATCTCGGAGCCTAGGATCCGTGCCACGGATCTGTCTCACCTTCACTGGAATTTACTCAAAATCTTCAATCTCGGCAGATTGCTACCGCGATGGAAGCGTGACACGGCCCCTGTCGCGCAGGGCCAGTTGTTACATATTTTCATGCCAACTTCCGCGTTTTACTTCCGAGTCCATACCTTCACTTCACCAACTCATAGATTAGTTCCCAAATTCATTTTTAAACTGCAAAAATAAGAACTAATCATGTTGGTTAGTCTATATCCACATTTACATAAAATCACATGAGAACGTATACATATAAGTAGATAAACAAGACAAAACTAAGTAATAAAGTATCACTTGGGCATACAATTCTGCCCAATATCACCTACCCCACACTTAAAGCCTTGTTCATCCTCGAACAACCCTTTTACATCTCATGCAAATGAAAACTCATACATAGCTAATTTAGCAAGACAATTCGAGCTACGGCTACAATGACTGTTTAAGATAGCAAGTAAAAATTAATGCATGCAAGATTTAACTATTAAAATCAAATTTAACTATGTTAAGACTTTCTAGCCTCAAGATTTGACTCTCAATCTCAGCAAACTCATGCCAATCAACTGATCAAGAGACCCGACATGAATGTTATCCGTCATTAAACATGTGCCCTCACAATAAGAGAGTTACCCATTTTTACTCACGAATTTTCAAATCACAATATGTATGGGTATATGAATAGAATTACGCTCGCTCTCTCAAAGAATTCGCATGCATCACTTGGTGAACCATAAGCTTGCCTTTAGTGTTGTACTCCACTAATTTAAGGATGTTTGAATGTAAGATCAAGCAGGACTTTTTAGGTTGTAATGTAAACTAAGGATAGGTAGGTATTCTTCAATAATCGCAACATTCTTCCCCAAGCGCTTTTAATACATCACACCTTTATTAGGAATATCTCTTCTCTCACTTTACCCTCCTTTTCGCTTATCCTCTTCTTTTTCCCATTTCCTTAGGCACACTTAGCTTATTGGTAAGGAGTACTTAAGCAAATTTTCATTCATTTATTTTCTCACTCCCTACCAATATTCAAGCATTTTCAAACAAGTGCACCTCTAAGTTATTTCTTAACTTCCACAACTGCTATTTTTCCTTCTTTTTCTCGATTCTCACTCCTTCACTCTTTTGGATTTTCACTTAAGCGCTTAGGAGTTTTGGATCAAATACAAGGCTAATGAAAGAAAAAGGATTAGACTTATGTTGTAGCTATCAAAAAAATAGGCTTAAGGCTCAATGGGGCTCACTAGGATTCAACATTCAAGGTAGGTAAGGCAATGATTAGATATTTGGCTTATTCAAACAAATGCCTAAATCATCTCCTATACTCTACATCCTTCATTTCGTTTTATATACACACTAGGCAAGTTCTAGACCTCCACAATGGCACGAAATATTCGAATAACTTACACTCACTGCACATGCTCAATTCAAGACATATTCAATAGATTCTTAACTCAGTTAATCACAAGAATTCAAAAATTAAGCTTTAATCACATCGAGTCAAATTCAAGAGCCTAGGTGTCTCAAACATATTTAGAACACTTGCATGCTTCAACACTAACCATACTTGCATCTTACAATCATGTATAGCACATAACAAGAATATCAAACCATTAATTAGCTACGGGTTGAAAAATCAAAACCTACTGACTAAATTTCCCTTAAGACGGTGTCATCCATCCATCATAGGGAACAGTCTCTATCTATTACTTCGGTTCAAAGGGACTATTCTCGGAAAAAGCACCAAAAACAAAAACCGAGAAACCCAAAACAAAAAATTAAAAATAGAAATAGCAAAAATATTTTAAAAACTTTCATCACATCACCTGCACAAATAATTCCACAACAATTCATTACATCCACAACACAAACGCAATTTCACATTCAACCACACAAACACAAACACAACACAGTCTTACTACAATTTCATGCTTCATGTTTCCCCCAGATGAATAAACATGGAACCTAACCAAAATAACTCCCACCCCACACTTAGTCGGAACATGTCCTCAGTGTTCGCATATATGCAATTAAAAGCAAAGTTTGGGTGGTGTAAACTCCCTGATCAATCAAAATATTCTATTTCTTCATCCGGTGACATTGCCTCGTCACCGAGGTCTGAGTCTTCGCCTCCATCTTCATCTGACTCAATGTTTGAGTCTTCACGGCGTGTCTCCTCATTGGTGCGTACATCATTGTCCACCGGCTCTACAAATGTTGGGCCAATTCTACACATGGCTCGAGCATGCTCATTCATTGGGTAATCCATATCCACCTGCCACAATTCATCCTCTGTTGCAAGACGTCCACCTATCTGCAGCTGTAGCATCTACAGTCCAAACATCCTGGCAGCATAGCAATCATCACGAGGGTGTCGCTCTGCTAATGTGAGCACAGGGCCATATGTGGTGTCTGGTGCCTTAGTCTTAGTCACGTCTAAAGCACGGCGGTCGAACCTCGGTCGGTAGTCTAGAGCCTCTTCTTCAATGTCATGGCTCCTGAGGTAGGTAGTGAGTAGACCACCAAATCCATACCTGTGCCCCTGATGCAGTCTGGCCTTTTTCATGGATGATATGATCACAGCCCCAACATTAATTTCTAAGCCTTTCATCAGAGCGTATACCAGACAAACTCTGCCACGGGTGACATCTGTCATATGCACCCCAAGGATGAGGCAAGTGCACACAATTTTCAACCAAATTCTGGCTTCCCTGTTCATTTGTGAATATGGCAATGTTTGGTGGTACTGTTTCTCCTTATGATGACTCCACCTAAATGTTGATCATTGTCCATATAATGTGTGTCGGATATCAGCATATGGTAGGGTGATGTTCAACTGGCGGAGAGGATGTGGATCTGTGTCAGGTATCCCCAAGATGGCATTTAGATGGTGTGCTTCCAAAGTTACCACCTGCCCCCGAATCTTGATGGTGTGGCTGCGTAGAGTAGGGTCCCAATTTGTGTAGAATTCCCTCACCATGTGTAAATTACACTCTTTGGGTGCCTCAAAGATGAAGTCCATACCCAAGGCGTGTATCCTGTGAAATATCCGGGGGAAGTTTTGTGCCAAAGGTTCCCTCTCAATTTGCTCTTCAGGAAAATACTTCGACTCCTTATGTTTTCCATACCACTTTTTGCCTTCCTCCACTACCCATCTAGTACCAAACTGTCTTCTTGGCCCCTGGAAATTGGTGGGGCTGCTGGAACAGCTGAGCCCACTCTGTATCTTTTCCTGCCCGTGTCAGAAGTTGAAACACCTTTTCCTTTATCTTGTCGAGTCGACATATTTCCTGTTCAACAAAAACATACACTAACACTATCAGTAACAACATGGCTAGCTAATACTAAGGTCGGGCTTCAGTTGGTCACCCCACACTTAGTTGCTAGCATGGTTTCACGAGTCATAGTCAGTCGAGTACTCAGACTTCCCCTTCTTCACAATTCCATGCTCGATACTCCCACAATTTATGTGAATCACAACTTTGACAAGATAAGATGGCAAAATATTATCTAGCAACTACCAACAGGGCGCGTTACATCAGTACATTTGACAGGGCAATTTCTTGTACTACTCAGACTTCGTACAATTGAATTCTTATGTTCCTTAGTCTCACAATAATGTTGCTTGACTCCAAATTAATGCAGTTGATAACTCACCCTGGTGGATAGTAGTCTTTGGGACATGCTCCCTTTCAGAAAGACCATCCTTGCAACCATCCTCTCCACAAATTCTAATACCCATTCTAATTATACAAGAATTAATGGCCCCATTTCTAATTTTCCTATCTTCTTCCTCTTCATTCAACTCACAACCAGCCCTAACCTTTAGATACTTATGAAATGCAACCCTAATCAAGCAATTATGAGTTTACAAATCGAATATCATCCTAATTGCATTATTGACCCATAAAAACTTGATTAAACAAGTTTCCAGGACCTAGGGTGGAATTTTGTCTTCCCATAGTTCATGCTAAGAAATTTTGCATAAAACATGGAAGAACAAACCTTAAACATACCTGTTAATCTTAGTTGTGAAGAGGGAGGAAGATTTGGGAGAGCTCCGGCGTGGCACACTCAAGGAAGAAGGGGGAATGGGGGTTCTGTCGCGGAGGTCTTGGAAAAATGAGGGTGATTGCTGCTTTTTTGGTTTAAAAATAAGAGGTTTTCGGCCGGGTCGACCCGGTTCTTTAATTGAACCCGTCGTCATTATAAGGGCAACGTGGCACGGAGGCCATCACGGAGCTCAGGCTCCGTGCCACGGAGCCAACGCGCAGGCTCACTGGAATCCGGGACCCCTGCAAATGCACTCAACGTGGCACGGAGGCCATTGCGGAGCTCAGGCTCCGTGCCATGGAGCCTACGCGCAGGCTCACTGGATCTTGTCCTTATTTTTTCAACATCTTACCTTGGCTTGCACGTCCGTAATTTTGTTTGGCTCCATACCTCCTGCAAATCATCCAAAACCACCCATTAATCAGAAAATAGTGGGTTGCCTCCCATCGAGCGCCGTAGTTTTAGTCATGGCATGACTTTTTTTTCATAATTTCTAACTATTACATTACATTCACGGGTTTCCTTCCGTGCAGTGCTCGATTTACCGTTGTGGCACGATGCCTCTCATTTTCATTCATCCGCTAAGGTGATGGACGTCTTCTCTCCATTTACGCCTTCACCCCAGTAGTGTTCACACCGCTGACCATTTACTAAAAATGTGGCACTTTTATCTTCTTGCCACAATTCAACAACCCCGTACGGGGTCATCCTTATCACCTCAAATGGTCCATACCACTTAGAGCGCAGTTTTCCCTGAAATAACTTCAACCTGGAGTTGAATAGCAACACCATCTGGCCCGGGTCAAATACTCGATTCACTATATGCTTGTCATGCTACCTCTTCGTTTTTTCCTTGTACAATTTTGCACTCTCATATGCATGCCACCGAAACTCATCCAACTCACTCAATTGCAGCAACCGCTTTTTCCCAGCTAACTCGGGATCCATGTTCAGCTTCCGCACAGCCCAATAGGCTTGATGTTCAAGCTCTACAGGTAGATGACACACTTTCCCATAAATTAACCGATACGGTGAAGTTCCAATTGGCGTCTTGTACGCAGTTCGATATGCCCACAACGCATCATCTAATTTGCTTGCTCAATCTCTGCGTTGAGCATTCACTGTTTTCTGCAAAATTTTCTTGATTTCCCGGTTCGACACTTCTACTTGCCCGCTAGTTTGGGGGTGATATGTTGTAGCCACTTTATGCCTCACCCCGTATTTAGCCAACAACTTTCGGAATCAGGCATTAACAAAGTGTGATCCTCCATCACTGATAATTGCTCGTGGAGTGCCAAATCTGGTAAAAATCTGCTTTTTCACAAATCTAGTGACCACCTCGTTATCATTCTTAGGACAAGCCGCTGCCTCAACCCACTTAGGCATGTAGTCCACTGCTACCAAGATGTATTGATTACCAAACGATGGTGGAAATGGGCCCATAAAATCTATCCCCCACACATCGAATACCTCAACTTCCAAGATGTGATGCGATGGCATCTCATGTCTCCTGCTGATTGCTCCTGCTCTTTGACATTGATCACATGCTTTGACATAAGCTGCAGCATCTTTGAATAGTGTGGGCCAAAAGAACCCGGATTGCAGCACTTTGTGAGCAATACGCTCTCCTCCATGATGACCTCCACACGGTGATGAATGACAACTTCTCAGCACCTCTGCTGTCTGACTTTCTGGAATGCACCGCCTCATTACTTGATCTGGTCCTTGCTTGAATAAATACGGCTCATCCCACATATAGTACCGGGACTCATGCTTCAACTTCTTCCTTTATTGAGCAGTTTTATCTGGTGGGTATACTCCACTCACTATCAGGTTTACTATATCTGCATACCATGGGAGTTCTGCCTCCTTCAACGCTAAGAGTTGTTCATCAGGGAACTCTTCTTGGATGCGCTCAACCTCCTTCCCATGTGACCGATTCTCTAGTCGTGAGAGGTGATCTGCAACCTGATTTTCACTTCCCTTCCTATTTCGGATCTCCGAGTCAAACTCTTGAAGCAATAATATCCACCTAATTAACCTAGGCTTTGCATCTTTATTGCTAAATAAGTATCGAATTGCAGCATGATCCGTGTGTACCACCACTTTTGACCCAATCAGATAGGATCTGGACTTCTCAAATGCATAAACAAGTGCCAGCATCTCCTTCTCGATGACTGTGTAGCTCACCTGCGCGGCATCCAGCATTTTGCTTGCGTAGTAGATGGAATGAAAAATCTTTTTCCTTCACTGCCCCAGTACCACCCCCACACAACATCACTAGCATCACACATTAACTCGAAGGGGTGTTCCCAGTTAGGAGTAATGAGAATGGGAGCTTCCACCAGCTTCTTCTTCTTTAGATCCTCAAATGCTTTCACACACTCCTTACTAAACTCAAACTTTACATCTTTTTCTAATAATCGGCATATTGGTCTGGAGATCTTTGAGAAATCCTGAATGAACCTTCTATAAAAGCCAGCATGTCCTAAGAAACAGCGGAAACCCTTAACCGATACTGGTGGTGGTAGCTTCTCGATTACCTCTACCTTTGCACGATCAACCTCCAAACCTTTGTGCGACACCTTATGGCCAAGAACAATGCCCTCCTTGACTAGAAAGTGACACTTCTCCCAATGGAGCACCAAGTTTGAGTCTTCACACCTAGCTAAAACCCTGTCTAAATTCTGAAAACACATAGCAAACGAGTTACCAAAAACAGAAAAATCATTCATAAATACCTCAATAGAGTCTTCCACCATATCATGAAATATTGTCATCATGAATTGCTGGAAGGTGGCTGGTGCATTGCATAATCCAAAGGGCATCCGTTTGAAAGCATATGTCCCATAGGGACATGTGAATGTGGTCTTCTCTGGATCTTCTGGGGCTATAGCTATTTGATTATAGCCAGAATAACCATCCAGAAAGCAATAATACTCCTACCCTTCCAGTCTATCCAACATTTGATCGATGAATGGTATAGGATAGTGATCTTTACGAGTAGCCTCATTGAGTTTCCTATAATCCATGCAAATCCTCCAACCTGTGACTATTCACGTGGGAATTAAATAGGTCTTCTCGTTAGTGACCACTGTCATCCCCCCTTTTTCGGGACACATTAAACCGGGCTGCCCACTTGCTATCTGAGATCGTATACACCACTCCTGCATCTAGCCACTTAATCACTTCCTTCTTGACTACATCTTTCATCACGGGGTTCAGCCTCCGTTGATGTTGTACAGTTGGCTTAGATCCTTCCTCCATCAATATCTTGTGCATGCAGACAGCTGGACTGATTCCCCTGATGTCTGACATCTGACATCCCATTGCTCTCTTTCGCCTCCTCAAGACCACTAACGCATCTTGCACCTGTGACTCTGTTAGTTCTGCTGAAAGAATGACCGGAAATGTGTCATCTTCTCCCAAAAATACATACTGCAGGTGTGGAGACAATGTTTTTAGCTCCAATTTGGGTGTCTCCTCTATTGATGGCTTTGGTGATGATTCTAAGGACCGCTGCAACGGCTCAAACTCCTGCTTCCGAAAGAAAATTTTTGCCTCATTCAGAGTTTGCACCATTTCATATGTTGCACCATCCCCTGACTGACCATGTCCCACCAATGTTCTCTCCAAGGGATCCTATGGGCCCATAAGCTGCAGTGTTGACTCTTGATCCACAATAGTGATGGCTGATAACTCTTCATAGATGGAAGGTAGCTTCGTAGATTGTAGACGTCAAATACTTCTACCTTATCATGAGCTCTCATGGTTAGCTTCCCAGCAGCTACATTGATCAGAGCTCGCCCAGTTGCCAAAAAGGGACGTCCCAAAATAAATGGGACTTCCGAATCTAGCTCAAAGTCAAGAATTATGAAATCCACAGGGAAAATAAGGGAGCCCACTTGCACTAGCACATCCTCCATAATTTCATCTGGTCGTGCCAATGAACGATCAGCTAGCTGTAAAATTACTGTAGTGGGTCTGGGACTACCCAACCCCAACTTCTTAAATACAGATGTAGGCATCAAGTTGATACTTGCTCCCAAGTCACACAAACCACGAGCTAGAATTGACTGCCCAATAGTAATTTGGATAGTAAAACTTCCCGAATCTTTGAGCTTTGTAGGCAATCTATTCTGTATTCGAGAAGTGCACTCTTCAGTAAGTGCAACTATAGCATATTTTGTCAGTCTGCTCATGTTTGCCACAATATCCTTTATGTACTTTGCATACTTAGGAACTCCTTGCAACATATCTACCAAAGGAAGATTAATGTGCACCTGCTTCAGCACTTCCATAAACTTCTTGAAACATGCTTCTTCCTTATGCTTTCGCAATCTCTGTGGAAACGGGGGCGGTGGTCTTTCATTCTCTGCTACCTTTTCACTCCCCCTCACATTCTCATTCTCTTCAGCCTGTTTTGTTGCTTCAGCTTGCTGTGGTGGATTTTCAAGTTCCAACTCCCTCAGTCATTGTCCACTTCTAGTTGTAACTGCATTCACTTGCTTAGGATTTGTATCTGTATCACTTGGTAATCCACCCCGAGGTCTAGTATTCTGTGTCCCAACTGAAACTCCAAAGTCTTTGTGGCTAACTACTAGTTTTTCATGTCAGCTGTCAATTTTACTTGGTCATCTTGCATTTGAGCTTGGTTAGATATAATGGTTTTCAGCATGTCCTCGATGTTTCTAGACTGAGGCGGTGTAGTATTTCCTCTGAACTGAGACTGAAAATTCTGATGACCCCCTTGGTTCCTGTGCAAGCCCTAATTTGAACTTTGCCCCTGATGACTATTGCTACCTCAGGAAAAATTCTGATGGTTCCTCCAATTCGGGTTGTAATTATTGCTATACTAATGATTGTTGCTCCTTTGCGCATTGCTGACAAAATAAACTGAATCTGGATTGGCACCACATACATCAGTTGAGTGTTCACCGCTACCACAGACTTCACACCATACCTGCTGGACTGCATTGACTGGAGCCTGTGACTGACCTAAGCTCATGCTACTAAAATGGGTGTTGATTTGATTCTGCAGTGCGGCTATCTGTGCAGCAATAGCTGTGAGTCCATCTACCTCCAATACCCCTACCGCTTTCTTCACCACCCCTCGGGTTGTGTCAGCATTCCATTCAGGATTACCTTATGAAATACGGTTCAATAAGGTATACAGCTCTTCATATGTCTTTTCCAGCGCTTGTCCCCCGACTGCGGAATCTAATAAAATTTTGGTATGAGGTTCCAAGCCTTCGATAAAAGTATGAACCAACACATCATTTAACTGATGATGGTGAGGGAAATCTCTCAACATCGACGTGAACCTCTCCCATGCCTGATACAAATTTTCACCGTCTCTCTGCTTGAAGCTTAGAATCTAACTTCTAAGCCTGGCTATCTTCCCTGACGGAAAGAATTTAATTAAGAACTTCTTTGCCAGATCATCCCATGTGGTAATAGAATTAGGCGGTTCAGCCTTTAACCACCTCTTAGCTTCCCCCAGTAATTAAAATGGAAACAATGCAAGCCTCACATAATCCGATGATACTCCAGCGGGTATGTATGTGTCACTGATCTCCAAAAAATTTTGGAGATGCTACTGTGGGTCTTCATGAGGGAGACCTGTGAATTGTCCGCTGGTATGCAATAACTGTACCATGTTCTGTTTTAGCTCAAATCTACCTCCTGGGTATGGCCTGCGGATGCTAGATGTCACATTATTCGCGTGTGGGATTGCCACCTCGCGTACCGGTCTTGCAGCCATCACTCCAAGCACTAACTCTGCCTGTCCCACTAGTGGGTGCTGTTGTTGTTCCAGAATTTCCCTCTGTAAAAACTGCAACTTCCTTTCTAGAGCTTCCCTCCTCTGCAAATGAAACTGTCTCTCAGGCTCCAAAAATGGATCCACCAATTCCTTATCTCTTGTCAGCGTTCAGAAAATACTTAGTACCTGCAAGAGTAACCGCTAAGATCAAGTTGTCAATACTTGTATAGATCTTGTTAACTAACACTAAAAAATTTAATTCACCAACTACACTAGTCCCCGCCAACGGCGCCAAAAACTTGTCACGCTCCAATGCACGCAAGTGCACGTGGTCGGACAAGTAATATAGTGGATTCTTTTTTTTCAAGCCGGATGTCGAACCCACAAGGACTGTAGCGTGGCAATAAATTTCTTATTTAAGTAGTCACAACATCTTTATACAAGTATATGGAGAACACCGAATGAGAATTTGTTAAAGATTAATAGTTAATATAACGCTAGTTGAAATTTAAAAAAATGTGAGTTAAGCAATAGCACGAGTAATCTAAGGTTAAGGCAAAACATTCAGGTATGCGTAATGTGTATTATATTTTATCTAACCCTTCTCTTAGGTTGATGATCAGGGATGGCGGACCCATGGCTCGGGTCTTTCAAACCTCTAGACAACACAATAGTTTCCCTATGTAACCAAATATGACGTTACAGGTATATTTCTATCCGGCACGCGAATCTTACCTTTAATCCACATCAAAGACAAGAACATATTCCCCTACTCCACATCTATCCTAAAAAATTTTCTTTCAGAAACAAAATTAGGATTCTAAGTTGTACATTATTGATGGCCGAACATTAACAGAATGAAAAGCAGGAATAGTAGAACAACCTTTCTTAAGAGAAGAGAATTAAGTTGAATTAATAATGCATTACACAATTCTGCAATTTGCCTCAACCTCAGACGGAGGTAATTTAGCCACTCATTTGTTGATTAATCATCTTCAAACAAGTAATAAGCATACAAATAATTGAAATTTGGAAGAAAAGAGAAGAGAAATAACCCTAGGATTTTCTTTAGCTCAACTACCTGCCTCCCACGTTCGTGCATAAAAAAATGTCAGATCTCTTCAAATAAAAACCTAAGTGTGCTATTTATACAAGTGAGAAATTTTCCGGAATAAACTGGCAACGTGGCACGGAGGCCATCGCGGAGCTCAGGCTCCGTGCCACGGAGTGGTCGCGGACCCTCACTGGAATTCGGGTGCACAGAAACTTCTTCCCAACGTGGCACGAAGGCCATCGTGGAGCCTAGGCTCCGTGCCACGGACCTATCGCGCACCTTTACTGAAATTTGCTCAAAATCTTCAATCTCGGCAGAATGCTACCACGATGGTAGCGTGACATGGCCCCTGTCGCCCAGGGCCAGTTGTTACATATTTTCATGCTGACTTTCGCGTTTTACTTCCGAGTCCATTCCTTCACTTCACCAACTCGTAGATTAGTTCCCCAAATTCATTTTTAAACTGCAAAAATAAGAACTAATCATGTTGGTTAGTCTATATCCACATTTACATAAAATCACATGAGAATGTATACATATAAGTAGATAAACAAGACAAAACTAAGTAATAAAGTATCACTTGGGCATACAATTCTGCCCAAGATCAGTTGGCAATTCAAAATTTAGCCACAAACTCCGCTATGTCTTTCTTAATGTCATTCCACCAATAGACTTCCCGTAGATCAGGGTACATCTTGGTGGCATTGGATGAACAGAGTATCGAGAGCCATAAGCCTCGCTCAACACCCGCTCTCTCAAATCATCTACAGTTGGCACACACAATCGACCCTGATATCGGAGTACACCATCTCTCCCTTGGGAGAAAACCTCCACCTTCTAAATTTGAATAGCTTTCTTCAGCTTCACTAGGATGGGATCCTCATCTTACCTAGCTTTGAATTCTATCACTAATGAAGATTCCGACCCATTCTGAATAATCACATAACCATCCGTCGAATCTGCAAGGCAAACCCCCAAACAAGCAAGCCTATGAACATCATTTACCAACTCCTTCCTCTCATCCTCCACATGAGACACACTCTCCATGGACAGCCTACTAGGAGCATCCGCCAGTACATTGACCTTGCCCGGTAGGACACTCATGTCATAGTCCTTCAAAAGCACTAGCCATCTCCTTTGCCTCAAATTCGAGTCCTTCTGAGTGAACACATACTGAAGGCTCTTATGGTCCGTGAACACATTCACATGCAAGCCATACAAATATTGCCTCCAAATCTAATCTTCAAAGCAAATACCACAGCAGCCAACTCTAGGTCATGCGTCGGGCAATTTTTCTCATGAGTCTTAACCTGTCTAGAGGAATACGCAATGAACTTACCATGTTGCATCAACACACAACCAATACCAATCCTAGATGCATCACAATATACAACAAAATCATTCATGTCCTCCGATAGGGTCAACATTGGGGCTGAAGTGTGTCGGATCTTTAACTCCTGAAAATTCTTTTCCCAAGCGTCTGCCCACTGAAATTTGACCTTCTTTTGGTTCAACATAGTCAATGATGCTGAAATGGATGAAAATCCCTTTATGAACCTCTTGTAGTAGCCAACTAAACCAATAAAGCTCCTAATATCCGTAGGACTAATAGGTGTAACCCAATTCTTCACTGTTTCTATGTTTTGAAAATCCACCTGCACACTATCGCTAGAAACTACATAACCCAAAAATGCTACTGAGTTTAGCCAGAACTCACACTTACTGAATTTAGCATATAGCTGGTGATCCTTGAGAATCTACAACATAAACCTCAAATGAGCGGCATGCTCCTCCTCGCTCCGAGAGTATATGAGAGTATCATCTATGAAGACAATCACGAGTATATCTAAATACTGCTTGAGCACCCTGTTCATCAAATCTATAAAAGTTATCAGAGCATTCGTTAGTTCAAAAGACATAACTACAAACTCATATTGATCATACTGAGTCCTGAAGGCTATCTTCCGGATATCACTCTCCGTAATTATGAGCTAATGATAGCAGGATCTTGGTCTATTTTTGGAAAAGAACTTAGCACGCTGAAGCTGGTCAAATAGGTCATCAATCCTGGGGAGGGGATACGTATTCTTGATTATGAACTTGTTCAACTGTCGATAATCAATACGCATTCTAAGAAAACCATCCTTCTTCCATACAAAGAAAACTGGAGTAACCCATAGGGATTTACTAAGTCTGATGAAACCCTTGTCTAGGAGATCTTTCAACTGCTCTTTCAACTCTTTTAGCTCGGCTAGAGCCATTCTATAAGGAGGAATGAATATGGGTTGCGTATCAGTGAGAATGTCAATACAAAACTCAATCTTCTGCTCATGAGAGACTCCTGGTAGATCATCTGGGAACACCTCTAGATACTCACATAGAACAATAATAGACTAAACCTGGGTCTCGGATGTAGAATCCTTGACCAGAACTAGATGGTACACACAACTCCTAGAGATCATCTTCCTATCCTTGAGGTACGAAACAAAACGACCTACAAGCACAGCGGAACCACCCTTCCGCTCTAGGACTGACTCACCCGAAAATTAGAACTCTAACATATGGGTTCTACAATTAACTAAGGCAAAACATGCATGCGACCAATCCATATCGAATATAACATCAAAATCGGTCATATCTAACTTCAACAAGTCGGCTGAGGTGACTTTTCGAGGGATCATGACCAGGAAATTTTTGTACACTCATTGAGCTAAAACTAACTCACCGACAAGAGTAGAGACTAGGAAGGGTTCTTACAGAATTTTGGGACTGACTTCGAAACTAACAGCAAAGATATGGTAGCCCTTAGATCTAATAATGCATAGACATCAAGATGGAATATTCATAACATACAAGTGACCACATCGGGAGATACCTCCTGCTCTGACAAGAAGATAGTGTATAGAACCTGTTCTGGAGCTACCTGCCACCAGCACGAGAAGAGGCACCCTGCTAAGATGGGCGAGCTGCGGGAGCTGCTGAAGTAGAAGCTGGGGCACGACCTCCATTGTTGCCCTACCTAACTAAAGGACAATCCTTGCGCATATGCCCAAGCTTCCCACACCCAAAGCAAACATCTGAACCAACCAAGCACTCGCCAGGGTGCTTCCTACCACACTTCCTACAAGTTGGATTAGTGTGCTCCCCTAACATAATCCTTTGTTCCCTAGATCCTGACGCTCTACCTCGTTGATTTCCTCAAGGCATAGATGGAACTCTAGCTGATGAGGGAGAGCTGGGGCTGACGACTGCTGGTGGAACTGAGGTCGATGTCTACTACCGGACCTCTACTGAAAGTGCCCATAACTCCATGTCCTGGCCCTCTTGGCCTCTCTCTCCTTCTCCTTCATCTGCTTCGCCTCTATCTGTTGGGCATATATGACCAACTGAGAAAAATCTATGTCATTGATCAACATGGTGGTCCTGCACTTCTTGACCAAGGAATCTGCCACTCCATTCATAAATTTGCTCACACGAGCCCTAGGATCAACAACTATCTCTGGTGCATATCTTGTTGTTCTGCTTCAAGCTGACGAACTCCGCCGCCTTTGCCTCCCTCAACTCCTTAGGGAAGAACCTGTCTAAGAAAGTAGTTACAAACTCATCCAAACCCACGAGAACTTCTCCAACTTTCACACTATCCTTCCACTAACGAAACCATATGTGAGCAACCCCCTTCAACTGATAGGAAGCTAAGTATGCACTCTCCTCTCCAGTCACCCCCATATTTTGGGTGATCTTCTACACCTCCTCAAGGAACTCATGCGGGTCCTCATCCACCTTCGACCCAAGATACTCAAGTGGGTTCATCCTAAGAAAGTCTCATAATCTCATTGTTGATGTATTCCAATTTTGAGGAACATGGGCCACCGCCTGCTAGTTGACTTGAGCGGTCATGGCCTGTACCAACATCTGAAATGCTACCCTGAACTGGGCCTGAGTGGCTTTCTCGGGCAAGGAATCCACTGAAGCTGGTGGGGCTGGCTGATACCCATCTCCATTGCCATTGCCATGGCCATTTCCATTGTCATTTATTCTACCATTAACTCAACATTGAGGTATATTTCTGCAAACGCGTATAACACCAGTTAGAGGAATAGAAAGGTATTTCACTGCACGATATAGATCATAAAAGAAGGGTAATTTCTTAAAACGTCTTTAGCCTCTTCCCTATAAGCGTGATGCGCTTCACACCAATGGAAAATACTCTACTTAGCGCGCCTTTCAGACACCCTAGGACACACCTAAATTTTTTGCTCTGATACCAAATTTGTTACAACCCGAACTGGGACTCCGAATCAAGACATGTAACCTAGAACCACGAATGCACCAAGATAACCCATGGTACATACATAGCATGTCTTTAAAGCATAATCAAGGGGGAAACAACATGGACATAAATAACCAGAAGGCGTATATCAAATGATAACATCACAATGTTGAATCTCAAAGTTGAACATACTAGTCTGTGTCTGAAAAGCCTCTACTATCTAATGAGATGCTGGGACAAGCCTCTAGCTAACTCTAAGTCTAAAACTAAACTGACATAACAAGTCTAAACTAATAGATGTCCTCAAATGATGAGGACTCACCCAAAGCAGGGGATGAACTGCATTGAGATGGGAGCAAGCTAGCAGCGAAATTGAGCTGGATCACCCAAACCTATATCATGAGACGATATAGCATAGAATATGCTATCAGTACTTTGAATATACTGAGTATATAAGGTAAGTAAAACATGCTTAGTAAAACGTTAGTTGAAATCATGCATATAAAACAAGTAGATCATGAGAGTAAGGACTGCATGCTAAAAGTATAATTGAGATATATATGATCATAAGCTAGTTATCATAGCTGAACATAATGAACCAAGATTTAAAAGTAGAAATCATATGACTTTTCATATTTGAAATCGTAAGTAAAAGCTCATAAACTAATCATTGGGTCAAATCTGCTGTTGAACATAATATCATGAGTCAGAAAGATAAGTAACTAAAATCATAAGGAACAATGGGAGACTCGTCATAACCGACAATCACCATGTATGAGCGCATGATGATCTAACGTGCCTTGCCAGGGCGAAGGACGAATAAGGTATGATATTACGGTGTACCCTTGAGCGGGGGAAGCACTCTCTTAAGAGGTCCCAAATATATATACCTACATTGACGCGTAGTTTATGAGACTGGGGAACCTCAGAATCCCAACCCTACTCGGTGCGAGACACTAGTCCCAAAACATGTATAGTGCTCATATAATCATATTTTCAAAACACAACGTGAATCTGAACATTGGGAGTCTTGACTCCAAATTATATCATAAACTGCATTGGAAATCTTGACTCCAAATCAGATCATAAACTACTCTTGTTAGCTTTGGCTAAAATCATAATAAGCAGACTTAATTTGTATGGGCTTGCCTAACTCATAAAATTATGCATACTTGAAACAAACTTCATAAGTCAAAATCATAGAATCATAAGTTGAGAGTTCATAAACATTCATGTATACTAGATATCTCATCATGGTTCATAAGCTTGAATTTTCATAAAACTTACATAATAGGGCATAATTTCTAATAACTTAAAATCATGAGTTTATAATCAAATTAAGTGTAAAATCTGCCCATTGGACTTAAACCACACATTAGAACATGAGGGGATTGGACCCATAAATATAATCATAGATAGTTTCATTGGATTGGGTTAAAACTCTAGGAATCAATATAATTGATTAAAAACTTGAATTCATGAATTAGAGGGGAAACTTGGGCATGAGGGTAGAATAAATCCCCCATGCATAGCCCCACATATCTGAAAAATCTGATTTCTAAGCTGGTCTTGAAAGCCCAAGAGAATTGAGGAGGAATTCTAGTTTGATCTAGGAAGAGAACTTCAATACAATGCATTCTCTTCAATAAAATGCATGCATGGGAAACTAAAGACGTAGACTAGACTAAACCCTCTTAAAACACTTTTTACAAGGTCCAAAACAACGTTATTAAAGAGTTAGAAGCTTGAAAAATTACAAAACTACCCCTGAGAATTTGCATGAAAAACCTGACTGCCAGCTACAACGTCCAATCCAATGAGTTGTTGTAGGATTTGATGGCTCGTTGGACTATCAGTTGTTTCCTAGGGTATTTCTGGTACTCATCTGGTTTTCCAACTAACGACCAGACAGGACGAGTCGTTACTTGCAACAACGACTCATCATTCCTCGCGTCGTCACCTCTTCCACCCTAACACAGTTTCTGAAGTCCTTCCAATGGATCGATACCATGAGTCGTCACTCGCCACACGGGTCATTGCACCCTTCCATTGGCCCTAAATCAGATCTGGACCTTTTTTGAACTTCAGTTAACGACTCCTTAGGATGACCTATTATATGAAACAACGATTCATTAATTGGCTCATTGTTTGCTGGGAGTCCTGACTGGGGACTTACCACGAGGTACACGACGAGCCGTCGTTCCCTACAACGACTCATCCCGTGAGTCATTCAGTGATTCTAGTGCCTTATTTTCTGTTTTATCCATTTCAACCCTCGTGTCAGATATCAGGGATTTTTGGGGTGTTATACACACACACACACACACACACACACACACACACATATATATATATATATATATAGATAGATAGATAGATAGATAGATAGATAGATAGATAGATTTTCTTCAATAAGAATTATGAAACTAATACTTTATCATATATTAATTTTATTTTAATACTTGCATGAAGCACAATCTAATACATTAATGAGTAAATAATTCTGCTTGGTTAAAAGAATCTTGAACATGTGAATAGTGTGAAACAGAGAAGGGCCTAACTTCTAAGTGACGGTTGTCGTTATTAATAAGTCACGTGTATATTAAAAATATTATATTTGTCATTATTATTATTTTATATCTTGGTATAATCCAAATCTATGTCGATGCCTTACTAGAAATCTTCAGAAAAATATTTCCTCATGAATTATATAGAGAATTATTTATAGCTTGAGATTGTCTTTAAGGATATTTCACCCGGTGTAGGTATATTCCTTAAAATTCAACAAGCTCTAAAACTAGAAGTAAAAAAACTAACAAAAATTAATTTTGATAGAAAATCTCATAAAAAGAAGACGGGTATTTTTTCTATTCTCAATTTCTCTCCCCCACCAAAGAAAAGAAGATCAATTTATATAGGTAAAAAAAATACCATCTCCTAAGATTCGCAGCCACCAACGGTAACTTCAAGACAATAAAAAAGAAAAAAAAGATTGACCTTAAATAGAGATGATAAAAAGGAAATAATTTGAATGATAATGGCTAAAAATCAATGTCCTCCAACGGTAGGAATTCTGTCATAATCATGGCTAATTAAGGCTGAGAATTTAACAATAATAAATGTATTAAAGATCATTGACAAGATTTTAATAGAATGAACCTAGACAAGATCTCTTGAGATGTCATCATTATTTTTCCAACACTTGGTACCTATAAATTCATTGCGCAAAAAATTGCAGTACAATACATCTGTTAAACATCTTTCTCTCTGTATTAGTAATACTACTATTGTCATGGCCTTCTATTTCAATGTTGCGCTTTTGGTGATGTTTGGTAAATGACTTTTTTCTAGCACCCGGCCTTTAATTTCTCTCTCTTTTATTTGATATATGTACCTATTGATTTTGACAAAGATTGTTTATTTCTTATAGTCTATTTGGCTGAGTCTCCAAGTGTGAAAGCAATTGCTGCAAGAGATATGTCGGCGACTATAACAGAAGTCAAATCAAAACTAACTGGTAATTATAACTTGATGGGTGGTTGCGGTGGATATTGTAGGCGGAACGCTGACTGCTTAGATAAAGCATGCCCCCGTTGTTTCTACGATGATACTCAGCATACCTCCGGTTGCAGCTACTAAAGGATGGCCAACACAATATGAATTGTATTGCCTTCTAAGTTCTAAATATGCATATGAGTATATGTTTGTGTTGGTTTATTAATTAATTGTCTTTCCCATTTCAGCTCTTTCCTTTAACGGAAAATTAATTTAAAAGGGTGTTTGGATTGGATTAAAAGTTGGTCAAATTAGCTTTTAACTATTTTTATATTTTTTTCGGTGTTTGCTAAAATAAAAAAGTGATTATTTTAAAAAGAAAAAAAGTTAAAAAGCCAAGAGTTGACATTCCCCAACTTTTTACTGTTTTACTTAAAAGTCATTTAGTTTTGTTAAATATATGTAAATATATTTAGGCACATATCATGCTAACTGTATCCCTTAGAATTAGGCACATATCATGCTAACTGTATCCCTTAGAATTAGGCACATATCATGTTTCGGTTTTGTATATATACATTGATCTTAATGAGAATCATTGAGGAATTATTTCTAATATGGTATCAGCTATCTAGGGAAAAACGATCTTTTTCTTCCTTCCGCAAAGCTCCCTAGCCTTCTACTTCTTCTCCATTACTCTTCTTTTCTATTCTTCTTCTGTCCACCATGTCGGATAACAAAAGCACTTTTCATCCTGCATTTGCGGTTTCGAACATTCGGAACCATATCTCCATCACTCTAGAAATGAAGAATATCCAATACTCCACATGGGCGGAACTCTTTAAAATCACCGCACGCTCTCATAAGGTCCTTCATCATATTATTCCTTCTGCCAGGGGCAAAGAGAAGGTTCCTTCGACCGAGGATGAAAAGGAATTATGGCCGACTCTTGATGCTACGGTTCTTTCATGGATTTATGCTACAATCTCTAATGATCTCTTGCATACTATTATCGAACCCGATGCTACGGCCAGGGAAGCTTGGAATCGACTCCGTGATATTTTCCAAGATAACAAAAATTCCCGTGTGGTAACTCTTGAAGCCGAATTTTCCAATACAAAGATGGAGAATTTTCCGAACGTTTCGGCATATTGTCAGTGTCTCAAGTCTCTTGATGATCAATTAAAGAATGTCGGAGCACCAGTATCGGATAGTCGGCTTGTGATTCAACTCATTTTGGGTCTCATGAGAGCATATCAGGGTGTTGGTACCTTGATTCGACAAAGTGACCCTTTACCTCCATTCTATCAAGCCCGGTCGATGTTGACTTTAGAAGAGGCCGGCTTGGTGAAGGAGGCTGCCGCTAGCTCAGAGTCCGCTATGGTGGCTGCATCGGGATTGGAGTATGAGGATTCGGGTTATCCATCCTCTCATTCGAACCATTCTAATCATCATGGAAAGAAACATGGAAACCGCAAGAATTCTGGGCATAAGGGTTCCGGTGGCGGCAAAGCCTGGTGGAGGACGCCAGGGTCAGTCTCACGGTGGTGGTGCTCGGGGTGGACAGCAGCAACAATCCGGCTCTGAGTAGCAGCCTTACGGACAACAGCAGTGGGTGTCACAACCGTGGCCTAATTTTCCTCCTTGGGGTTGGATGCCACAATGGGCCACTCCACCTTGCCCATATCCAACACAAGGGTGGGCTCAGCGTCCAATGAGTAACAAAGGAAAGCAGCAGCCTGGTCTTCTTGGGCCACGACCACAGCAGGCCTTTATGGGTTCAACCAGTGGGCAGTCCGCTACATATGCACCAATTGATATAGCTTCTGCGATGCATACTATGTCGTTAAATCCCCCCGATCAGACATGGTACATGGACACCGGAGCTACTTCTCATATGACTTTCTCCAATGGTAATCTCTTGTCTTATTTTAATTTGAGTAATCATAATAGTGGTATTACTGTGGGCAATGGTCATATTATTCCAATTCATGGTTATGGTCACACGTCTTTGACTAATCATAATCCTCCTTTGTCTCTACACAATGTTCTTCATGCTCCCAAAATCATTAAAAACCTCATTTCTGTCCGTAGTTTACTACTGATAATTATGTGACAGTTGAGTTTGATCCTTTTGGTTTTTCTGTGAAGGATTTTCAGACGGGCAAGCCAATAATGAGATGTGATAGTCGGGGCGACCTTTATCCTCTTACCTCTTCCATCAACAATCAAGCCCTCCACTCAACCTTTGCAGCCATTTCACCTACTCTTTGGCATGATCGTTTGGGTCATCCGGGTGTTTCCGTTTTAGATGCTCTTAGGCTAAATAAAAGCATTGATTGTAATCATCATTCAAGTTCTAGCATTTGTCGATCTTGTGTCTTTGGCAAATATATTAAGTTGCCATTTGTTTCTTCAAAATCAAGTACTATTATGTCATTTGATATTATTCATAGTGATCTTTACACATCTCCTATTTTGAGTTCTATGGGGCATAAATATTATGTTGTTTTCTTATATGATTATTCTAATTATCTGTGGACTTTTCCCATAGCTAAGAAATCGGATGTGTTTGACAAATTCTTAGCTTTTAAAGCTCATATTCTTACCCAATTTGAACGTAATATTAAGAATGTGCAATGTGATAATTGGAGGGAGTTTGACAATGGCCCTTTTTGGGAGTTTTGTAAAACAAATGGCATGTCTTTCCGTCTTTCTTATCATCATACCTCGTCTCAAAATGGTAAAGCCGAATGAAAAATTCGGTCTATAAATAATATTACTCGTACTCTTTTAGCTCATGTCTCTCTTCCCCCTTCTTTTTGGCATCATGCGTTACAAATGGCTACCTATCTTCTTAATGTGCTTCCAAGCAAGCTTTTGGGAAATATATCTCCACTTCAAATTCTTTATCATCGAGTTCCATCTTACTCTCACATTCGGGTTTTTGGGTGCTTGTGTTATCCTCTTTTTCCATCTACAACTATCAATAAGTTGCAACCTCGTTCAACTCCATGTGTCTTTTTGGAATATCCTTCAAATCACCGTGGCTATAAATGCTATGACTTGTCCTCAAATAAGATTATAATTTGTCGGCATATTGTGTTTGATGAGCATATGTTTTCTTTTACACAATTGCATACTCCTTCTGCTTCTACTTATGATTTTTTATGTGATGATATTTCACCATATACATTGCATCACTTACGAAATCAAAATTCTTCTCCTTCTACTCAGCTACAAACGGCCCAAACACACGACCCACCTTCACCTTCTACTGACCGGCCTACTCCTATGAGCCCAGCTGCCGCCCACAACCCAGCTTCTCCTACTCTCCCCACACCTCCTGCCCAAACATCAAATTCCTTGCCCACCAATCGGCCCACCATGGTCACAAGAAGCCAAATGGGTATTTTTAAACCCAATAGAAAATATGACCATTCATATGCTACTACAGTTACACGGTCCTCACTACCACGTAACCCAGTAGAAGCCCTTCGTGATCCAAATTGGAAGTTGGCCATGGACGATGAATATGATGCTCTTATTAAAAATAAGACGTGGGAGTTGGTGCCCCGTCCACCTAATGTGAATGTTATTCGTTCTATGTGGATTTTTGCTCATAAAGAAAAATCTGATGGTGTTTTTGAGAGGCATAAAGCCCGTTTTGTAGGTGATGGGAAAACTCAGCAGGTGGGCATTGATTGTGGCGAAACATTTAGTCCAGTGGTGAAACCGGCTACCATTCGCACAGTTCTTTCTCTTTATCTGTCAAAGGCATGGCCTATTCATCAGTTGGATGTTAAAAATGCCTTTCTTCATGGTGAGCTACAAGAAACAGTGTATATGAATCAACCATTGGGGTATCGGGATCATACTCATCCAGATTATGTATGCTTGTTATGTAAGTCATTGTATGAACTCAAACAGGCACCCCGAGCTTGGTATAAGCGATTTGCTGATTATGTCATTTTCCTTGGTTTCTCTAATAGCAATTGTGATAATTCTTTATTTATTTATCGCAAGGGTCGTGATATGGCATATATTTTGCTTTATGTTAATGATATTATTCTCACTGCATCTTCTAATGCTCTCCGGCTATCTATTATGAATTTTCTCGGCTCAGAGTTTGCTATGAAGGATCTTGGTCCTTTAAATTATTTTCTTGGCATTGCAGTTTCTCGACATAAGGGTGGTATGTTCCTTTCACAACGCAAGTATGCCGAGCAAATAATTGAGCGAGCCGGAATGTCTTCTTGCAAGTCATCTCCTACTCCTGTTGACACAAAGGAGAAGGTTAGTGCGACTTCTAGTACTCCCTATGAGGATCCGTCTTTATATAGGAGTCTTGTTGGGGCTCTTCAATATCTTATATTTACCCGATCAGATATTTGTTATGTTGTTCAACAAGTGTGTTTACATATGCATGATCCGAGAGTTGATCATATGCAAGCTCTCAAACGCATTATCCGGTATATTCAAGGTACACTTGACCATGGTCTCTATCTCTACTCATCTTCTGTTTCATCCCTTGTTTCTTATACTGATGCTGATTGGGGTGGTTGCCCGGATACGAGACGATCTACCTCTGGTTATTGTGTATTTTTGGGTAATAATTTGATTTCTTGGTCTTCTAAGAGACAAACTACTCTTTCTCGGTCTAGTGCCGAAGCCGAGTATAGGGGTGTGGCAAATGTGTATCCGAATCATGTTGGTTACGAAATTTGCTTTTGGAGTTACATTGTCCGATTAAACAGGCTACACTTGTTTATTGTGACAATGTTAGTGCTATTTACTTATCGGGTAATCCAGTGCAACATCAACGTACCAAACATATTGAGATGGACATTCATTTTGTACAGGAAAAAGTTGCTCGTGGTCAGGTTCGTGTTCTTCATGTACCTTCCCGATATCATATCGCAGACATCTTTACCAAGGGTCTACCGCGAGTTCTATTTGAAGATTTTCGTGACAATCTCAGTGTCCGACAACCTCCGGCTTCGACTGCGAGGGTGTGTTAAATATATGTAAATATATTTAGGCACATATCATGCTAACTGTATCCCTTAGAATTAGGCACATATCATGCTAACTATATCCCTTAGAATTAGGCACATATCATGCTAACTGTATCCCTTAGAATTAGGCACATATCATGTTTCGGTTTTGTATATATACGTTGATCTTAATGAAAATCATTGAAGAATTATTTCTAATAAGTTTGACCAAAAACTTTTACCCTTTTATTCTCCTATATTTTTTCTAATTTCAATACTATGCATGCTACCATAAAACTCTAAAAAGTGTTTCTCTTCTCTTATTTTCATTAAGGGTATTTCAGTAACTTTGATCCCCCCAAAAAAAATACGTTAATAATTTTTTTCGATTTCAGCATTTTTATTCAAACACATAACTACTTATTTGTAAAATAAGTTTCAGCACTTAAAAAATATTTTAAACACTTATTTTTAATCCAAACTACATCTAATTTCTGCTACTACCTATAGATAGATCAGGACAATCCAAAGTAATTTCGAGATGGATTGCGTTGGCCTACAACTCTATCATGGTCATTTGTACTTATAATTTTGAAGGAAAACTCTACCATCATTTTGCTTGTCAAGATCTGTTTCCTCTTTACTATAATTTTTGACATGTACATGTTCCCAATTCTCATGTGAAAGATACTATTTCCTCTAGAAGATAGTTGTGGGTGCTGCTATACCAATATCAGACATTGGATATCTCGTTCGCAGACTTGTTGAAGTAGATCGAGTTCATTCGATTTTTAAAACGGATTACTAATTTTTAACTTTTTAAAGAATTCTTTACCAGTGGTTACCCCAATAGTCAGAAACAAAAAACTCATATGAGAACATATATAAGTAAATGGGCATCTACTTGAGCCTCCAAAGATAAAGGTACCTAAGTAACCATTTAATCTCCATCAAAATCGGCGTAGCGAGAATATGAATAAGAATAAAATTTATGTGTCACCGTAGGAGTATATATAAGAGGATAAGACATTAGTATTTTAACATATTCAAAAATTTATATAAATTTATCAAAATTATTTCTTTTTTATTGTTAAAACCAAAAATAACGTATATTTGAAAAGATAGGATTTCAATATCATATTTATCCTTATACTAGTTTCTGGACACGTATTTCGCAAGTGTATATTCATATTAAATAATTAAATATAGAATTGTGATAAGTGTAAATTCAAAATGATTGAACTGGTGTTTTGGTTACCTTAGTTTACTAATCATGCTTTGATGACGATTAAGTATAAATCATGACAAGATCACCAAAATAAAATGAAAACAAAGAAATTTTCAACATTTATGCAGAAAAGTGCAAGAAATACATAAAATACAAGTTACTATGATGGGCATAAATATAAGTCAAGTGCTAAGAGTAAATTTAATCTACGGATTTGAGGCTGCTTCTATCAAATTTATGGACATTTCATACAAATCCAAAATACAAACAACAACATAACAAGAAGGTAAATAAGAAAATATTGAAAAACTATCAAAAAGAAGAAGAAAGAGTTCAACAACTTCATGACACAAAGACATATATTTTTCATATTGAGTTTATTTAATGGTACAGATTTTCATTAGAGGGTTGCATATAAATACTATTGTAACCGATAGAAGCTTCGAAGATGAAACAATTAAAAGGTGAAAAGGTAGTATATGAAATAATAATTAAAAAAATATAAAAGTGTAACCTACAATAATTAGTAGCAAGTGAAAGAATCCTCCTCATTTACTCGGTCAATGAATGACTTTATTCATTTCTTTTTGTTTATATATATATATAACAATAAGAATATTAGATATTTGATGATAAAATATTACTATTTAACTAGATATTTTATTATATTTAAATTTACTATAGGGAAAAATGGTAATCCAACTTTTAGAATAAGGGTTTTCTACTTTTAGTATAATATAATAATTATTATTTATTTAGTTAGTTATTAATTAATATTATTATTAAAATTAATCATTATTATTATTTATTTATTATTTATATTTTATATTTATTATTAATCTTATTTATTATTTGTATTTATTTATTTATTATTATTATTATTATTATTATTTATTTTAACTTTTCACTTTTTACTTTTTGGCTTCCCACTTATATAGTAATAAATATATACATATGATATTATATGATAAAATATTAATAGTTAATTCTGTATTAATTAAATTTTAATTTAATGCAGAAGCAAAATGGTAATATAACTTGCAACTTAGGGGCTTCTCACTTATATAATAATATGATAATACAACTAAAAAATTTCGTAGATTATGATGGACACATGGAGATACTGTTTGGATTAGTTCAAATTCAATTTATTTTTTTCACTTCATTCTGCTAACAATTTATGTTTTATTTTAATAAAAAATGTACAGATTATATTGGAAATATTATTTGGATAAAATTAAATTAAAAAATATATATTATATATCAAGAATCAAAGATTTAAAAAAATCAAAAAGAGGGATAAAAGATTTTCTCTAAAAAAGAATTAAATAGAATCCAACAATAAAAAATTAAAATACTTTTTAACAAAATAATCCAAATAGCAAAAGATATTGCAGGCATTTATCAGTATAAATGCAGATATAATCTAAACTTGATTTCTATAATATCAATATTTAAATTTATAAGATTTTTTGGTGCATGAAGTGGAGTTGTGGGGGAAATGGGTGTTAAATTTCACAATTTGCACACATGCAAGAGAATTCCTGTATGAAATGTAAGCAATCTTACGGAAGAGAGAATGCAGAATTTTTTGTATTATCGAAAATGAATCACACTTCAATTACATCATGTATCCCAATCTATATATTCTACACTACTCAACATTAACTATGGCTAGTTACTTTAACTATATCTAACTAATTAACTAATCAAAGAATCAGAAGTATGACCAGTTTGCAGATCATACTCATGAGAAGTTAGCTTCAAATTCAACTCAACTGGTGTGGAAGCAGATTTAGAACCTCCCAATCTCAAATCAGAAATAAGCTCCGAAGCATACTTTCTTTGATGCATAATAATACCATCTGCACTCATGGAAAATTCAATGCCTAAAAAATTATCTGAGAGGACCAAGGTCTTTGATTTTGAAGTTATCTTTACGAACTTGCTAAGTCTCATCTATGTGTGTTGTGCTGCTGCCAGTAACTAACAAATCATCCACATAAATCAAGACAATACCAAAACCAACAGAGGTCCTTCTTGTCATTAATGAATGATCAAACTGACTCTGATAAAAATCAGCCTCCAATAATGCATGAGTTAATTTCACATTCCCCTGCCTAAATGCCTGTTTAAGGCCATAGAGAGACTTTAACAGTCTACATACATGATTTCCTAGGTGCCATCAGGAAGAAAACCTTGTGACAATTGCATGTAAACCTCCTCCTTGAGGTCTCCTTGCAAAAGAGCATTATAAATATCCATTTGTTGGACATCCCATCCTTTAGCTGCAGCTAAAGTAAGAATTGTTATGATTGTTACCATCTTCACTACAGTGAAAAATATTTCTGTGTAGTCCAAGCCTTCTATCTGATTGAATCCCTTCGCTACCAATCTAGCCTTAAATCTTTTCACTTTACCATTAGCTTTATATTTGATCTTATAAATACATTTAGAACCAATAGCTTTCTTCCCATAAAGGCAGTGTGGTAAGCTCCCAAGTCTCATTATCTTCTAAAGCTGTGATTTCATCCTGCATGGCCTGAACCCATCTATTGTCAAGAACTACCTATTTGTAAGATATTGGTTCAGTTTCAGTTGACAAATTTGCAATATAACATTGATATGAGCAAGATAGACAGCTTAATCAACACTGTCAGAAATAGAATATAAGCATTTGGATGATCTGGCTTTGTAATTTGTAACAAAATCCTTGTGCCAGATAGGGAGTCTGCTGGATCTCCTATTGTCAATAGGAGATGGTGGCCTGGCCATATCTTCAGTAGGCAGCAAATGTGGAACAGCAATGTCTTGCCTTGCTGGAGTAGAAGAAGGCTCCATAACTTCAGAATGTGGAACAGCAAATGAGTCGTAATAAATCATGTTATTGTTCATTTAGGAGTGATGGGTGAATGGTTGAACACCCTGTGATTGTTCAACCCTCTCCAAGTCGGGCCTGGGTGTGAAGGGGGTGTTAGTAGTTTAAAGTCCCACATTGGTTAGTAGGTTACAGGTCCATTCCCGTTTGGGCTCCCAGTCTACACCCTGTGATTGTTCAACCCTGTGAATGTACATTCTTCTGGTTGGGCTTGAGCGCGGATGAGTGAATTTCTCATCCTTACGTCATGAAATTTCAGGAATAATGTTTAAGAAAGACTCGACTCTTCTGCCTTATGGGAGAAAGACAAATCTTTGTTGTTGTTGTTGTTGTTGTTATTATTATTATTATTTAGATCTTGGTTTCATTATTTTTCTGCGTTGTTTTCTCTTTTTCTTTTCTTCATCTTAATGTAGGTGTGTAAGATTTTGTTCTAGCTGTTAACTTATTCTTTTCCTCTCCCGCTGTCCCCTTATTATTTTTGCATATTTTATGTGATGTTTGTTGTGGAAATTTGAGCTATTTTTCCACCAATAGCAAAACTAATAATGGCTAATAATGATAAATAAGAAACAGAAAAGAGAATAAAGAGAATACCAAGATTTGACGAGGTTCGGCCAATTATGCCTAAATCCCCGGACACCACTACAAATATATTTCTTCGAGAAATATTACAAGAGAGAGAATAAACTAAGCCTCTAGAAGAGTTAGAAGACTTCAAGTTTGGTGTGATAAAACCAAAAGGGGGAGGCTTCCTTTTATAGTCTAAGGTTGCCTCCCTATTTCTACTCATCTTCCAATGTGGGACTTTGAGCCAAAAAACAACAAATCTCCACCTTGGCAAAAAGTCCCAAAAGTTACAAAATCTTCTCTCACAACTATCTCTAGTAGTGTCTTCAAATGCACCTATGGTGCTACCCATCTGCAATCTTCACAATATTGATCAAATTCATACAATGTTGAAATTTGATCGATGTCACTATCTTGGTCATCATATCTGCAGGATTTTCAGTTGTCTGGATCTTCTGAAGTAGTATTTCACCTTCTTCCAGAATCTCCCTTACAAAGTGATATCGAACATCTATATGCTTCGTTCGTGCGTGATAGACTTGGTTCTTTGCTAAACAAATAGCACTCTAACTATCACCACCTTGACGTGCTTTTGACCAACTACCAAATCCTTCAGCAACCCTTGAAGCCAAATAGCCTCCTTAACAGCTTCGGTAACAGCCATATACTCTGCCTCTGTAGTAGACAAAGCGACTGTTGACTGCAAAGTAGACTTTCAACTAACCGGTGCCTTTGTAAGTGTAAACACATAACTGGTAGTTGATCTTCGTTTGTCCAAATCACCGGCATAGTCGGAATCACAATATCCAACTACATATTGACCAATCTTTTTATCCTGCTCAAATAATAACCCAACATCCACGGTGTTCCGAATATACCGTAGAATCCATTTGACAGCTTGCCAATGTCCTTTACCAGGATCATGCATATACCTGCTCACAACCCCAACTGCTTGTGAAATGTCAGGTCTTGTACACACCATAGCATACATCAAGCTACCAACAGCATTTGCATAAGGAATTTTTGCCATATATTCTCGTTCAGCATCATTCTTCGGAGATCTGGGTTACTCACAGATTTTGACTTGTCATTCATGCCAAAACGTTGCAGCACCTTTCTCAGATATTGCTTCTGAGTTAGACGAAGTTGCCCTAATTGTCTGTCTCTATTTATCTCCATGCCGAGAATCTTCTTAGCTTCCCCTAAATCTTTCATCTCAAATTCTTGCTTTAGTTTAGCTTTCAGCTTGTCAATTTCTCCAGAATTCCTTGAAGCTATCAACATATCATCAACATAAAGAAGAAGATAGATGAAAGATCCATCTTGTAGCTTGCGCAAATACACACAATGATCGTATTTGCTACTTGTGTACATCTGCCCCAACATAAACTTGTCAAATCGCTTGTACCACTGTCTTGGAGATTGCTTCAATCCGTACAATGATTTTTCAAGTTTGCATACCATATTTTCTTTTCCAGCAACCTTGAACCCTTCTGGCTGAGTCATATAGATTCCTCCTCCAAGTCTCCATGTAAAAATGCAGTTTTTACATCAAGTTGAACTAGTTCCAAATTCAGCTGAGCTACCAAGGCCAATAAGATTCTGATAGAGGAATGTTTCACTACTGGAGAAAAAACTTCATTATAGTGAATTCCCTCCATCTGAGCATAGCCTTTAGCTACCAATCTCGCCTTGTAGCGAATGCTTTTCTTGTCAGGAAATCCTTCTTTCTTTGTATATATCCATTTGCATCTAATAGCCTTCTTTCCCTTCGGTAGACTTGCTAGCTTCCAAGTCTGATTCTTATGAAGAGACTGCATCTCTTCATTCATAGCATTCTTCCACTCTTCATCTTCGGAACTTTGAATTGCTTCTTGATAAGTGGTAGGAATACCATCATTCACTATTATAGCGCCTATCATGTGAAGGGATCGAAGTTGGATCCGAGAGCCAAGAAGGCGCTCTTTATGGGGATCACTACTGGTGTTAAAGGATACCGCCTTCTTGGCTCTCGGATCCAACTTCGATCCCTTCACATGATAGTATGCAGTGAACCAAACACACGTAAGGAATCATAATCATTAACAGGTTTTCCAGACCAAACCTCTAAAGGAGTTTTACCACCAATAGCAGTTGATGGTAAACGATTAACAAGATGGCTTGCATATCTCACAGCCTCAGCCCAAAATTGTCTGTCCAACCCAGCATTAGACAGCATACACCGAACTTTCTCCAGCAATGTTCGGTTCATCCGTTCAGCCACCCCGTTCTGTTGTGGTGTATGTCTAACTGTGAAGTGTCTCACAATACCTTCATTTTGACAAACTTTGTCAAACGGATCACTTCTATATTCACCTCCGTTATCTGTTCTGAGGCGTTTGATCCTTTTGCCAGTCTGAGTTTCAATCATCTTTTTCCACTTAAGGAAACAATTTAACACTTCATCCTTTGACTTCATAGTGTACACCCACACTCTTCGAGAGAAGTCATCAACAAAAGTAACATAATAGTGTTTTCCTCCCAAAGAAGTTGTCTTGGAAGGACCCCACACATCAGAGTGAACATAATCCAGAATACCTTTAGTATCATGGATTGCAGTGCCAAATTTCACTCTCTTCTGCTTTCCCATCACGCAATGCTCGCAGAAATTCAGCTTACAAGTTTTTGGATCTTTCAATAATCCTTGCTTTCCTAGAAGTTGCAAGGATTTTTCACTTGCATGCCCCATTCGCATATGCCACAACTTAGTTGCATCTGACCCTTCATCATCAAGAGTTGCAACTGCAGCTGTCCCAACAATTGTATTACCATCATAGTAATACAAATTATTCTTCCGGGTGCCTTTAAACATCACTATAGCTCCAGAGACTATTTTCAAGACTCCATCTCGCATTGTCACCGTCAATCCTTTGGATTCTAGGACTCCCAAAGAGATGAGATTCTTCTTCATGTCAGGTACATACCTGACCCCTGTCAAAACTCTAGTTGATCCATCATGATTCTTTAAGTTGACTGAACCAATTCCTATTGTTTCACAAAATGTGTCGTTGCCCATATAGACAACTCCACCGTCTATCTCTTTAAACTCAAAGAACCACTCCCGGATATGACAAATATGTTGGTTGCATGCTGAGTCAAACAACCACTTGTCAGATCGCCTTGTGGAGGTTGTAACAACCAGTGAAAGATCTGAATCTTCATCACTGTATTCAACAGCACATGACTCTGCCACAGCTTTGCGTTTTTCAACTTTGCCCTTATTTTTCAATTTCGGGCAATCTTTCTTCCAGTGCCCCTTCTCTCTACAAAAGGCACATTCATCTTTACTCGGTATGCCTCTTGACTGAGATTTCCCTCTTCTTCCTTTCTTCTGGTTTTGTGGTCTGCCTCTAGCTACCAGTGCTTCTGCAACCACCTCTGCATGCTTGCTTTCCTCCCTGTCTTTTTTCCTCAATTCACAACTATATAGAGTACTACATACTTCACTGAGGGAAACTTGGTCTTTCCCATGAAGTAACATAGCTTCTATAAATTCATACTCTTCAGGAAGTGAAAACAGCAACATCAATGCCAGATCTCCATCTTTGAAAGTTTCATCAAGGTTCCTCAAATCAGCTACTGCCTTGTTAAAAGCAGTAATATGATCGTTCATGGTGGTACCCGGTTGATAACTAAACCGGAATAACTTCTTCTTCATGAAGTGCTTATTGTGACCGCTCTTCTTCAAGAATTTCTCCTCCAATGCCTTCCATAGCTTACTTGCAGAAGTTTCCTTTGAGAATGAATATTTCTGCTCTCTGGAAAGGCATGAGCGAATAGTACCACACGCCAACCGATTGATGGTCTTCCATTCTTTTTCTTCAATTTCTTCTGATTTCTCTTCTTCAATAGCAATGTCTAGACCTTGCTGGAAAAGCGCGTCTAGAACTTCACCTTGCCACATCCCGAAATGACCCGTACCGTCAAAAATCTCCACCGCAAATCTTGCATTTGGCACCGCAAATCTCGTCAAAATTGACGACGAAGATGCTGCCGAAGTTGATGTAGTGAAAATTATGGCTCTCGAAGTCTGCTCATTATTATCGGCCATTTTTTCTCTAAAGTGGAAAAATTACCAATAATAATTTATCCAAAAAAATGCACCAGGAAAATTCCCAGGAAAAACTGGAGGGGTCACACGGTCCCACTTAAAAATCAGTTTCCTTAGACAGAACTTCCCTAGACATGCACTTAATTAGACAATATATTACTTAGCAATTTTAACACAAATTTATAAAAAAATAATCTCAAGAAATTTTTTCTGATGTGGAGGATCAGTTAAAACCGCAACCACAGAGCATACTAAAATTTCAAGAGAAATCGCAACCAAAAGCTCTGATACCAATTGTTGTGGAAATTTGAGCTATTTTTCCACCAATAGCAAAACTAATAATGGCTAATAATGATAAATAAGAAACAGAAAAGAGAATAAAGAAAATACCAAGATTTGACGAGGTTCGGCCAATTATGCCTAAATCCCCGGACACCACTACAAATATATTTCTTCGAGAAATATTACAAGAGAGAGAATAAACTAAGCCTCTAGAAGAGTTAGAAGGCTTCAAGTTTGGTGTGATAAAACCAAAAGGGGGAGGCTTCCTTTTATAGTCTAAGGTTGCCTCCCTATTTCTACTCATCTTCCAATGTGGGACTTTGAGCCAAAAAACAACAATGTTCATTAGTTTATTCATGTGTTTGTTGAACTTATAGCTCCCTGTTCAAATGAGTGTTTTCTTTTCTTTTATCATGATGTCGTGAGTGGTTCTCTGCTTCTATTTCAAATTCTTGAGATAATAAGTGAAAAGATTAAATAAATGTTTCATACTTTCCTTCAAGATCCGTGAGTTTTGGTCATCAAAAATGGTAAAAGATTGCCTCCATAGTTGCTACAGTACTTGTTATTATATCACAAATATTTTCATATCTCTACTTATAATGAGTATTTGTATAATCGAATTAAGCTTTGAGGAAGTCAAATATCCTTGAATTAATTGTTCAAAGTTGTTGTAACCAATATTTGAGTTTAATTCTCTTCATGCCTAAGGGAGCTCTCGTTTATTGTAAGTTTGTCTTGTGTGAGTAATCTAAGAATATTTAAGTCATAATCACAGGCATGCTTCTTATTTCATTATTTTTTAATCGGCTTATTTGAGGAAATTAAGTGGTCCAACAAAGTATAGATATTTCTTAAGCACGTGATCATCTAGTTTGTATTAGTTGGATCTAACGTAGTATTTTTCTAAATACTGAGTTGCAAGCCTTTTAATTATTTTCTACCATTCTATCGAATATGTAAACAGTTATTATTAGCTCTCCTAGTCTTAAAAGAAAAAATCCTAAATAGCGCTGGAACTATGGTTTACGCATGCCTCCTTAGGTAATTTGTTAAAGATCAACAATTATTTTATTCAACCTTTTGTTGTGATCAATGAGCTTAATTCCGTGAATTTCACATTAATTAACTAAATGTGCAATTTATCTTTTGTCAAGGCATTAGTTGGATTCATTTAGTTTATGGCATCCTTGTCTTAATTGACGCACCTCTTTGGTGATTGAACTTTTGCATATACTTGTTGCTAAATTCAAGGTTCTGATTTATTTAGTGCTTTGCTTTGTATTTATACGAAGCAGAATGCTGATCATGATCTTTATTAACAGTACCTATTGGGTTTTGTAATAAATTTTCTTGCTCTCTTATTAAATATTATGTTTACATAATAAGTTTGCCTATAAGAGTTAAATATAGGCTATCATGTCTCAGTTGTCTTTTCTTTTAAAAGCTTCAAAATGATTTATTGCTTATATTAATTTATGAAGCAAATATAAACATATTCTGATCTGTTCTTGTTCTTTCCTGTGCATGTTATACCCGTGTGAGTCTACATGGACTTCCAATTCCTCCTTGCATCAGTCTGTTGGGCTGAAACCCAACAAATTACTCTTGAGTCAGCCTCCAGATTTTCGAAAGAGAAGCTAAAAGTCATCCGCACCAGGTCCAAAAATGGGCCAAAATCCCAAAATGCAGTAGTTTCTCAGTCCAACTCCATCCAGGCGGACAGAAACGGAGAATGGACTGAGTTAATTGGGCCAAAGACCTAATTATTTTGAACAGCTAATAGATCGGTCCAATCCCATTCCAGGCGGACAGAAAAATGGGAAATGGGTCTTTCTGTTTATTTTGGATTTTTAAATCCAAATTTAGTTTTTTTATTACCCTTTTATGTCGTTATGTTATTTGATCACTAATATTTACTTATTTAATCTAAATGAATTTCCCAAAAAGAGATTTTCTATTATTTATTCTTGCATATTGCTTCATGAGTTCGAATAAATTTGAAATATTTCAGGATTCTTTTTCAAAACTATTTACTTAGGCAAATTCAAGCTTTTACAATGACTTGGGGAATTTTCAATATCCTTTCATAATCATTAGAAGCTTTAAGGCTTAAACTTTATAAGATGACTTGGGGATTTCTCAATATTCTTCCATAGTCATTAATTAAAGACTAGCCTCCAATCCTCGTTTAAGTTGAATTCATTTTGATTTAGTTCAAAGTCTTAACTCGGATAATATTTTAAATTAGAATTGTTTTGAAACTAGTTGTTCAAGTAACTAAACGAAGAATATTTTACTCATGTTAGAAAGACACTTCAAAAAGAATTTTCGGAATTACCCAAATAATTTTTTTAAACCTATTGAGACCCACCTTTTGCGGAAATTCTTAAGTGCCTAATACCTTCTTGAGAGTTTAACTTGAATCCTTACCCCTAATCTCTGATTTTCAAAATAAGAAGGTCTTTTTTTTAATTCTTTTTTGAACGGTTTCTTAATTTTCCTAAAATTAAGAGGCGACTCATTTTTAAAATAAATAAATAAATAAAATAGCGTCAATGTTACGAAAAAAATTTCAAACTTCGGTTCAGAATCACCGCGTAACAAGGCTTTTTTTAAAGATTTAGTTTTCTTTTAAAGATAAATAACAAAAATACAAAAATAAGAAACTAAATAAAATTATGGCCAAATACGCGCCATGAATGAGAATATATGTTAAATTTGCTCTCCTCTTTTCTATATTACTAGTTTATGTGTACGCACCTCGCGCATGTTCCTCATATTAATAAGAACAAATTTATAAAAATGACATAAATATTATTTAAAAGATGTGTTTGTATAACAATATAAGAATTTATAAAGAAAATTATGAATTTCAAATTGAAAAATGATTATGTTTAAAAATTTGATCCAATCTAGTAGTTCTTTCTTCAGTTTGTTCTAATACTTGTTTCAATAAACAAAAATATCATAAAAATAGAGTTTGATTTAAAGGTAAAAATTTTTTTACTACATGAGCACTTAAAAGCATTCAGTATATGTATATATAAATATTAATATTTTTTATATATTTCAAATAAGGAAGAATTTAATACATAAAATTTGATTAATTTCAAAATTCTAAATATTAGAAAAATAATTAAATAACTATTTTGTCAAGTGTGACCTCTATTTTTAAAAGGGTAAAAAGGTGAATGTTATTTTGCTATAAGTCTTCGTACTTTAAATATTTAGTAATAACTTAAGTTTAAATTTTTTATTTTACTCTTTATGAGATGATTTCAACTTAAGTTTTTTCTTTTCTCTTAATCTACGTGTTTAGTCAAACACTTCACATGAATTTACGAAAAAATAATGTAGGTTTAACTAAAGAGAGTGAATAACAAGAGCACTGGATTAATTGAAACAACTTAAAGTACGTTGGGTATCTCTTTTTTGTTCCTGATTATACAATTTTTTTAAAAGAAGGATTTCACGTATTAATACATAATAAAATTACACTATTTAATTTATTTTTTCATATTGAAATATTGTGATGGATAATTAGTTAGTTTAATAAATAATGGATTGATATATAAGTTAACAAAATTGTAATTCATTTTAAAGTCTTAAATGTTAGGACTTTTAATATAGTTTAAATAAGAAAAGATTTAAGAAGCAAAATTTTAGTCAATTTTAAAATACTAAATATTAGGGATTTTACCTTTTACAAGTTAGTAAAGATCTATAATAATTAAATAACAACTAATTATGAGAAATAGTAAATGACAAATTTGTCTATTGTAGAATCTTTTAATAAAGGGCAAGAAGTTCGATCAACATTTCTAAGGACCTTCGTGCTTATATCTACATAAAATATTTTATTAAGTAAATAGGAGTAAAATATTATGCGCATATTGAATGTTATATTAGTTGATGAAATCTAAAGAAATTACCAAAAATTGTTCCATCGAAGATTGTACTGCATCTTCGAATGAAAAAAATTATTTGAAAAAGTGACAATAGAAAAACGATTGTTGAATTCCTGAACTATAGTGTTGTCACTGAATTCAACCTCAATCTCCTTGATTACTGATACAAAACTATGATTAACACTATTAATGCACCCGTGTATGATATAAGAAATTTTTTCTTGTTATAAATATTTCTTTTAACTTTTTGATATAATTATTAAAACGTATAGCATGACCTATTGTGTCCTGCAAAAAATAAACTTTAATGGTCAAATACACACACACATATATATAATAAAAATAGATAGGAACTCAAACATATATGTAAAAACATAAAATATAAGCATAGAATATAATACAAAAAAGAATTATTATATTTTCGTCAACTAATATTATAGTCATTTGTGTGCTTTCTTTATTCCATTTTTGTAATTTTTTACTAATCCAACTCCAATCACTAAGATTTTCATTGTCCAATGAGAATCATATTGCCTTAAACTATTAATTGACACAATTTCATTCACGAAATTCTTTTCAGATTCCATTGCAAGATTATTTAAAATAATTTTTGCACAAGAGTTACAATTATAATAATTTATAATTTTATAAAAAAGTTCATTTTATGAGATGAATAGATTACTTTATCTGAATTTGATGAAACTTTTAAATGTATGAGTAGATAAAGAATGTCAGTAATTAAATGACAAAATATCAATATAAGGCCTCATTTGCTTTCATTAAGATTTAGACGTCTGAATCTGAATTATTAAGATGTTGCCTCTAGATCTGGATACTGAATGATTAAGATCGTTTGTTTTTCAACATCTGAATGTGTATACTTTAATTATTTATAAACAGATGAAATATAATTCCAATAAAAAATAATTAAATATTAAAAAAATATTAGTTTAGTAAAAAAAAATTATTATTTAATTAAAAAATAAAATATTTATGTTTGCTAGTGATGATGGAAATGGTTTATAGTAGTGATAGTAATAATTGGTGTTAGTGGCTAGTAATGATAGTGGTGATAGTTACTAGTAATGGTGGTGATGATAGTTGTGATGATGGAGGTGGTTGGTGTGGTAGTGGCTGATGTGATGGTGGCGGTTGGTAGTGGTGGTTGTGATGGTAAAGTTAGTTAATGTTAGTAGTTGACGGTATTGATAATGGTGGTTGACGATGTGTTAGTGGTATAGTTGGTGGCGATGCTAAGTTGAGATGGTGGAGATGGTTGGTAGTAGGAATTGACCACAGTGGTGGTAGTGACAGATAAGTGTGGCAGAGGTGGCGGCGGTGGTGATGGCAGCGGTAGCGGGGCGGCAGCAGCGGATATAACTATAATAATGGAGGTGGTATGTGTGGTAACGGCTAACAGTAGTGGTGGTTGACGATGATAATGGTGGTTGACAATGGTGGTAGAGGTGGTTGGTGGTGGTGGTTGGTGGTCGGTGACGGTAATGGTGGTAGCGGCGGCTGGTGGTCGGCAATGGTAATGGTGGTGGTGCTGGTTGTGATGACGTAGGTGATTAGTGGTGATGGCTGGTGGTTTTGGACGTAATGGTGGTGAAAATTATCCATGAAGCACATACCTCTTTATGATATTAAAACTCTGTTACGGATCTGAATGATTAATACATTTTTTTTTAAAGTCTGTCAGTTTTTCTTTTATAAAAAAAAATAATTAACAACCCAACAGAGTCCATTGAATTTTAGTGCGTTTTAATAGTATTATTAGCAATAAATCGGAGTTTTTTTTATTTAGAGTTCTTTTTACCCATATTTGAGCGATTTAAAAATCAGGAAGCGAGTATTTAGGTTAAACCTAGATGACCTCGATGGATGATATGAATAAAAAATATGTGTCTTTATTTAATTTAATATTTCGTACCTTTTAAAAATATTTATCAATATACATTGAATAATTTATATTAAATAATATTTTTTGTGCTTAAATGGCATGAAAAAAATAGAATTGAAGGATTAAAATGAAACAAGAATGAAACAGAAGGCTAAAATAAAAAATAAAAACAAATTTGAGGAATTATGCATGTATTTGACCCAAATTTTATGTTAAAATTTATATTGATACAAAGTTGTGCCACTTGTCATAATTTGAGTTTTATCCAAAAAGTTAGTAGTTACTTTTGTCCTAAAATTATACATGTGTCAAAGTATACTTATGTCACTTTATTTGCTTTTAGATTATACTTTCTTCTTCTCGGGTATTCGCGCAATGCGCAATTAATATTTTTTTTAAAGAAAAAGTAGAAATTATAATATTATTTTCTTGGGCAAATTATATATAATTGCTCAAACATATTTCTACTGTTGTCATCTTAATCTTTTTTTGATATAATCATCTGCATCTAAATTGGAAAATGGTTCAACAATTTTAATTGTTGTAATAAATCTCTATTTTTCTTCATAGGCTCCTTTATGTAAATCTCATGGAAGAGATCGAAGTCCTTGTTGCCTCAGGGGACTCGATTTGTGATTTTTCTTTCAATAATTGTGTACTCCCTCTATTTTAAAATGAGTAGTGCTTTTAATTTGTGCACACCCCTTAAGAAAATTATTCATTTCTAAAAAAAATATATATATTTGTCCATTTAACCCTAATAAATATCTTGAGAAAGATATAATTTTTTAAAATTTTCTTAATTATGTAAAACTCTCTCCATCTAAATAAGGGTAAAAGTATAAGAACATCATTAATGTCTTCTTGATTATGTAAAATACTATTTATTTTAACACAAAATCAAAAAGCTAAAACACCCCTTATTTTGAAACGAAGGGAGTACTTCAGCAATTAAAACAATAGTAGTAAAATATTATAAATGGTGACTGCGAGATATTTATAGATTTGTTGGAATAAGAATAATAGGTTAACGAAACTTTAGGTAATGTGATTAGAATAAACTCAATTAAATAGATATCTTTAATTATCTTATATGTTATGAAATAATAAAGAAAGAACAAGAATATTATAGAGAAAGAGAGAAGGAGAGAAGTCTTATTTCTCTTGATAAGATCCTCTTGAGAAGTTAAAGGGTTATAAGGTATTCTATACAATGAATGGAAAACCCCTTTATTTATAGGGGAAAACTAACTTGGTAACAAAGTTACAAACCCTAACTTTCCTTCTAAGAAATAGACATTCACCATAAATAGAAAATATATTTATAACACTCCCCCTTGGATGTCTATTTGATAGATAATGTGCCTCGTTAAAACCTTATTAGAAAAAATCCAGTGGAAAAAAATTTAGTGAAGGAAAAAGAGTATACATATCTAATAATACGCATTTTGGCTGCCTCATTAAAAACCTTATAAGGAAAATCCAGTAGGACAAAACCTCGCAAGGGAAAAAGAGTGCAGCGCGTATTAACTCCCCCTAATGAGAACATCCTTGAATTTTTGCATCCCGATCTTGTGCACCATCTTTTTGAAAGTTGCAGTTGGTAGAGATTTGGTGAATAAATCAGCCACATTGTCACTTGAACGAATCTGTTGCACATTGATATCACAATTCTTTTGGAGCTCATGTGTGTAGAAAAACTTTGGCGAGGTGTGCTTCGTTCTATCTCCTTTTATGAATCCTCCCTTTAGTTATGTTATGCATGCTGCATTATCTTCATACAAAATAATGGGTACTTTGTCACATTTCAAACCACATTTTTCTCTAATAAGATGTATCATGGACCTCAACCACACACATTCTCGGCTTGCTTCATTAATAGCTATTATATCAGCATGATTTGATGAAATAGCTACGAGAGACTGCTTTGTAGATCTCCAAGATATGGCAGTACCTCCACATATGAACACGTAGCCAGTTTGAGATCGAGCTTTGTGTGGGTCAGATAAATACCCAGCGTCAGCATAACCAACAAGATCGGAACTTGCTAACAAATTAACCGAGTTATGCCTTGTAGTATTAGCAAGATATATTAGTGCATCAATCACACTAAGATATGGTACTTCAGGACCAAGGATTTCCTCATATAAGAATTATGAACAAGTTTAAAGAAACTTGTAAATGCTTCAGTCATTTTGAATCCTTCATGATTTTCATATAAATTTTATCAAGTGATAACATTCATTAATATTTAAATGCGTGACATCTTCTAGTGTCTGGACTACAGGTCCAATAAGCTTTACGCTTATCAATACGCATCATTTCACTTGATGATTATTTCTACATCAACATGATTTAATAGACGTAGAATTCAGATCCTCACAATCTTTTACAATATTGCGCGCCATATTGTATCAAAGATATCGTCGACGGTATATCATTTATATCGGTTTGCAATTGGACATAACTCATTGAGATCTCATCACTTTCAATGTATTTCTTAGGTACCTAAACCTCTCATGAGGTTTCATGAAGTGTTATGTCGTAGGCTCTTCAAGAGCACAGTGCCTCCTTATTATGATTATTTGCTCCATTCTTTTTTTCCAAAGATTATTGCAAAAGAAACTGATTGATCTACTATGCTTCATGCATACTGTAGACTCTGTCCTTCAGGGACATAAATTTAATAGGAGCTTTTGCAGCTGAAATATAAAAATAATTTTAGGTCAGCAAATGCTTCAGGCATTTTGACTTGAATTATTTTGAAGGAGGATCATACTAATAATAATTCACAATATATTTCTTAGCTGCTTATTCTCTCCCCCTCATGTTAGAAAAACTAACATGCATCCCCGATCTTCTTTGAGGAATTCATCTATGTGTATCATGATAGATTCATTAATCATATATTACAAATCAAAAGTTATTAGATGAAAATATTTGGTTCCTGACCTAGAACCAATTGAGTGGAAGGAGGATTAATCATAATTTATTGGTCAGCATACAAGTGTTATTGTATGTAATATATCATATGATAGACCAACTCACTAAGTTTTGTTCTCATAAGCAATGGTTTAACTATTTATCGGAGACATTTAATGTCAAACCAGTTTATATATAAACCAGCATTATCAAGATAAATTGTCTTGATTACACAGTCTGAAAATTATACTTTTAACGCAATTAATATTGAGTAAGTATCTTTGTGAATGTTAAACTACAGGTTGACAATAAACGCACATGTGACCATCTTATAGATGCATCAATTTAAGACATCACATGGCAGGTGAATGGGCCCATATTCACCTTTTACACTTTTCAGAGTTTAGGGATTCAGTCCTATCATTAGCTGGTATAATCAACTTGTCATGAGAACAAACAATATAAAAGATTTCTTGAAGAATCTTCTAGTTCTTCAATATATATTACAATACTCAATTAACACATCATATCAGGATGATAAAAATGGTCATGTCAACTGATAATAATCCATACTAGTAAACTTCAGATTTACCATGACATGTGTTATTTATTTTAGTAAATTTCAGATTTATTATGTCATGAATTTCACATCAATAAACTTCTGGTTTACTATAGCATGTAATTTCATCATGCGTATATTTGTAGTACAAATCGGATAACCTTTCCATGGTACTTTGGAGATATTTAATCTTTCAATCATTTGTAGTCTCAATATGATAACCATTTTTATTGTTGGTAAACTTCAGGTTTACTACAATTTGTGTTTTAACCATAACAACTTTGTACTACAATATGGGATGAATGACATAATAATAAATAAACTCTTCAGGAGCTTTCAATTTATTTTTCATAATATTATTTGGACACTACTGGTGTCATGATTCTTGTTGACAAACAATCACGTTCTTTTGCAGACCTTGATCATTAATTTACACTATCTAATATTGCTTAAATACTTCTGGTACCATGAAAGCAAATTCAGACACTGCAGGTGTCAAGAAATAAATAGTAAATATTGAGTTCTAAACTTCATTATTTCAAACTTTTACTGCTTCGAGAGTAGATTGCAGGTTTTTACTACTTCGGGAGTAAATTGTAAGACAGGAGTAAATTGCAAGATTTACTTTTGAAGAGTCTTACTACTTTAGGAATAGTTGTTTAATTCTTACTACTTCGGGAGTAAATTTCATATTTACTACTTTGGAAGAAAATTTCAGATTTACTACTTCGGGAGTAAATTTTAAGATTTTATTAAGTATTGTCACATTAACTTCAGGGACTAGATATGTATTAGATCTATATTTGTAACATTTATCAAAAGTTCTCAATTTCTCATTCTTCAGGAATGGAACATGATCATCTAAATATGCCTTAAACACATAAGATATGATAGCTTAAAACCTCTTTTAAGATATTGCTACTTCGGGAGCAAATCGAGGTATGCATATAACATAGATGATTTTTTTTACATATTTTCACAATATTGTTCTGCTGGAACAAATATATTTTCACAATATTGTTCTTCTAGAACAAATATATTTTTCACAATATTGTTCTTCTGGAACAATTATGAGGCATGAATTGCCAAGTGAATCAATAAGTCGTTCCTCAAGTTCATATACAAAATCGATATTGTTATTAGTAAATACATAAATATCAAGAAATACTAACCTTCATCTTTCTAAGAAAACTTTGATTTTTCTTACCTCAGATCTTTCAAAGTGAGTGCTCAAGGCAGAGACTCGTGCTGATAACTTGTTATGAATTAATAAAGAAAGAACAAGAATATTATAGAGAAAGAGAGAAGGAGAGAAGTTCTTATTTCTCTTGATAAGATCCTCTTGAGGACTTAAAGGGGTTATAAGGTATTCTATACAATGAATGGAAAACCCCTTTATTTACAGGGGAAAACAAACTTGGTAACAAAGTTACAAACCCTAACTTTCCTTCTAAAAAATAGACATTCACCATAAATAAAAAATATATTTATAACATTATCTACTTATTTAATTTTTCTTAAATTTTAAATTGATGCAAGTTATTTGGGGAAAAAAAGAATCTATAATAAAGGATAGCATTCTTTTCATTTCTGCACGTTCGAGAGGTTGTCCAACTTACTGTAATATGCTAAGTTAATTATTCATACATTAGATCACCCCAATGGATGAGAAATACAAAGTATCAGACGGATGTGGGATGGTTCACACCAATATCTCTAAGTTTATATGTCCATCAAACTTCATTCCAAATTCCTCTATCTCAGTCATGTAATGTAATAGCCTGATAATTTGCTAGAAACTGTTAGTTTAACTACAAAAAATCAGGGAGTGCTTGAAATTATTATTCGGTGAGAGTTATAAAGGACTATTAGCACAACTGCAATTGTTATACTGAAAAATAAATGACTATCTCTCTCATTATAATGATCCGATAAACACTCCTTTAGGTTGTAATCTTCATTTATTTTTGTAGGTTTCTTATAGTTTTGGTTGTTGAGATCGTATAACTTTTGATTTGGGTAATATTGGGTTGTCTTTAAACATTTTAAAGAGCTTGAATATCAATTTTGGAAGTGTTTAAAGGTGATTTGAAATATTTTCAAATTGAAAAAAAAAAAAAACAAGGTTAAAGAAGACTTATGTAACCCCCATATACATATCAGTGTATATCACCTTTTATATCCGTTTTATATATCAATATTTATCAATGAAAATCTCCGTGTGATATACGGATATACATAATATACAGAATAGTATACATATGTCACATTGACATGGAATCTTCTAAACTCGTGGTATGGAAAATCTTCTAGAATCAATTTTGTTTTCACGTAACTTTTATTAAAAGAATATCTAGAGGAAACTTCTATAGTTGTTGATTGTAGAATCTGTATATTGATAGTCGACTTGCACAATCTTTGTAAGGTCTTCAATGGCTGAAGCCAATTCACCCTCTTTTATTTATATTATTTTTATTTTCTTTTTTTGGAAAATATAGTTTTGAATTCTGTGTACTTAGATGAGGGAATACATAACAATTTTGATGGGATACATATTTCAAGTATGAAATCAGAAGGAGAATCTTCTTTTTCAATTATCTCATCGTCCATTTTGATGAGATATGATTATTCACTGCTAATTGTGTTAAACTTCAATTGCCAGCCTAATCTTTTACCAAAAATATGTTAATAATTATTGAATATTGTATATAGGTGTTAATATCCTAAATTTTCAATATTCATTTTGATATTTCAGCTGGAAGGTACTACCCATAGCCGTGCAGATAAAAATATTCCTATGTTATTTTTGATTAATAGGAGGATCCATATATATGTTGTCAGGAGATTTCAGTAATAATATTTCATTAAAAAAGTTTTATTAAATATAATAAATAGCAAAGAGGTTTAACATTATATGAAAGGTTTATCACAAAGAAAGTTAAACAATTACTTGAAAAACGAGATAAATTTATCCTTTTACGCACTTGGTAGAAAAAATAATTGTTGATCCAATGAGGTCAACGCACGGCGCCTGATCCATACCATCAAAGGGCTCTCCTCAACGTTATTTAAAATCCACAATCAAATTCTAATTTTGATCTTCTTTGCCCTTCTATATCTAGGGTTTTAAGTGACACAATCCACCACTTGAATCACATGTTTTTTTAATTTATAATCACATAATAAATTCAAATGAAATATTAAAATTATTATCTTGACAACTTGGCGTGAATTTTTTTTTTCCCTCATCTTTTCTCGCATTATCTTCTTTTTCAAGTTTTTGTGTCGACTATCTCGTCTGTTTTATTCATCAAATTGGTGGTATTTAATTTTGATCTTCAATATTTTAAGTATTAAAAATGGAACAAAAATATTTTAAATATTCTTGAAAAAAATTGCAAGGCAAAAAAATTTACAGGTCAGCCCTAGAAGGTTTCATGCTACTAAATTTTTGTCCCAACTTACAAGTTCAATAGGCAAAAGGCCATGCTACTTAATTTGTGCCCCAAGACATAAATTTTCCTCTTATGCCCTAGGCACAAGTTCATCCAATTAAATTTCTACCCCGAGACACAAATTTATACTACTTAACTTATGCGAATTTATGTCTTAAGACATAAATTGGGCAAAAACTTGTGCATTGCGAATTCTATTCTTATCTTGCGATTTTTTTTCTTTTTATGTTAAGGGAATTTTTGATTATCTTTTTGCCACTTAAAATATTGAAAGACAAAAATTAAAGACCACAAATTTAAAGAATAAAAATTAGATATCATTTCAAAATAATAGCATTTAATGGAATGAGCCAATTCTCTCCTTTATCTGTGTTTCCCCTCATTGCTATTATGTTGCTCGCCTATCGCTTTGTGACGGCAGTAATTAGGCTCCAGCTTCTTTTATATATAATGGGCTTGGATCCCTTTTAATTTTCAAATTTTCCATCTCAATCTAGTACGAATCTTTTCTGTTAATCAAAAATATTTATAAAGCAGAGGCATGAACGCCCTGTATTGCTGTACCTACTAAGAATGTAATAGGCTCCATTTTATTAAAACGGAAAAAGGTTAAAATTGTTTTTGAACTATGCGAAATGGATTACATATCTCTGTTGTATTTTGGTATCAAAAATATTTCCGTAAGTATAAAACCACAAATACTCATAAAGTTAACAATTCTTTTTCTTAACTGGTGTGGCAAGCCACGTGGTACTTATTTCTCCAACTGAGCAAGCCAACTAGGACTAATAACTTTTAAACGATCCTAGGCTTTGGATCGGTCAAAACCTGTCCAAATTTTCCCAAGAATCTACCTCTCGTTCTTGCTTTTTCTGTTTACGTTGCAATCCACCAGCCGGAGGCCAAAGTGGAGATTCGATTTCTCATAGCAAAGACGTGATCTTCTCAATTTGGCTCCCTCAGTTTGCTGCACAAAAGCAGGTAATTCTTCATCTTTCTTCATGTCTTTTTTTAATGTATTCTTGGTTCTGTTTTTAAAAAATTAGTTTTCTTTTACTGTTTTCCCTCCTCTAAGTTAATTAGTTTCCTTAATAATATTGTAATACCCTTCTTTCCTTTAAAATTTTAGTTCTTGCTCGTTTGCATTTAGTTTCTTATAATTAGGATTTTTCTTTTATATTAATCTGTTTTTCATTTATTCCGAATCTGCTTCTGCTTGGGCTGTTTCTTGATGAGAATTCTTGTTTCATTTGTGTGTTTTATTTGTGTGTTGGCTGCAGGTGTGTTTGACGTATTAGATGGCAGGTCGGATCATTTGTTATTTAATAGATCAACAACAATGGATAGTATTCGTAGAGGGTTGGGTCATGCGTATTATAAATGGATCAGCAACAAGTTTAAAAGTTATTAGTCCTAGTTGGCTTGCTTAGATGGAGGAATAAGTCCCACGTGGTCTGCCACGTTAGTTAAAAATAAAAGCTATTAACTTTACGGTTATTTGTGATCTTATACTTAAACGGCGGAGTATTTTGATATCAAAATGCAGTGAAGGATATATATGGTCCATTTTGCATATGTACAAGTTTCTATCCAAATGAGGGACATCCTTATGAGTAGTGACTGGAATTTGTAGTCAATCTGTGTTCGTTTCTCCCTTTTTTTTTTCCTTGGCAGCATTTAGAAATCTGAAATTGTTAGATTTCACGATCTAAAGATTTATCTTAACTGTTTGCCTACGAATTAAATAAGTCGTCAGACGTATTTCACTTGCGTGAATAAAACAGGTAAATAAAAAAGATAATGAATTAGCGTGGAAGACATCCGGCTCCAAAGGTGAAAAACCACGACCTGTACTCCACAGGATTTTTCTCCAACTTCACTAACTTCAAAAGCCTCTTCAAAAGGTTGGTTACAACTCTTGCAATCTAAGGAATTATAAACTCTAATTCCTAACCTTTCTAGTGCCAACAGCAACGTATTCCTAGTAACACTTACTTGAAGACCAACTCTTCTCAATTCAGTCTATAACTCACTGAATCAAGAATACAATGATTACAACTCAATCACAAACCCCTAGTACAAGAATAGCTAACTCTAGCTTGACACTTTACTAGATCGAAAGCAAACTGCTCTTTTCTCTCTTTGTGAGTGTGTATTTCTTCTGAGATATCATCCTCCATTATATACACACATCCCTAGAGACTTCATGTTTCTTCCAAACTCTTTACGGCAACATCTTTGCCCGCCTTTAAAGTTCATCCTCGTGTTGGACTCTTCATACAACTTAACTTCTTGTAATGATTGTATCATAATCAGACTCCAACTCTCCTGATATATCTACGTGTAGATTTAGATGAGTTTGTTAGTTGTTGCTATTAGAAATAATTCCTCAATGATTCTCATTAAGATCAACGTATATATACAAAACCGAAACATGATATGTGCCTAATTCTAAGGGATACAGTTAGCATGATATGTGCCTAATTCTAAGGGATACAGTTAGCATGATATGTGCCTAATTCTAACGGATACAGTTAGCATGATATGTGCCTAGATATATTTTACATATATTTAACACACCCCCGCAATCGAAATCGGAGGTTGTCGGACACTGAGACTGTCACGAAAATCTTTAAATAGAACTCGCGGTAGACCCTTGCAAAGATGTTTGCGATATGATATCGGGAAGGTACATGAAGAACACGGACCTGACCACGAGCAACTTTTTCCCATACAAAATGAATGTCCATCTCAATATGTTTGGTACGTTGATGTTGCACTGGATTACCCGATAAGTAAATAGCACTAACATTGTCACAATAAACAAGTGTAGCCTGTTTAATCGGACAATGTAACTCCAAAAGAAAATTTCGTAACCAACATGATTCGGATACTACATTTGCCACACCCCTATACTCGGCTTCGGCACTGGACCGAGAAAGAGTAGGTTGTCTCTTAGAAGACCAGAAAATCAAATTATCACCCAAAAATACACAATAACCAGAGGTAGATCGTCTCGTATCCGGGCAACCACCCCAATCAGCATCAGTATATGAAACAGAAGATGAGTAGAGATGGAGACCATGGTCAAGTGTACCTTGAATATACCGGATAATGCGTTTGAGAGCTTGCATATGATCAACTCTCGGATCATACATATGTAAACACACTTGTTGAACAGCATAACAAATATCCGGTCGGGTAAATGTAAGATATTGAAGAGCCCCAGCAAGACTCCTATATAAAGACGGATCCTCATAGGGAGTACTAGAAGTCGCACTAACCTTCTCCTTTGTGTCAACAGGAGTAGGAGATGACTTGCAAGAAGACATTCCGGCTTGCTCAATTATTTGCTTGGTATACTTGCGTTGTGAAAGGAACATACCACCCTTATGTCGAGAAAGTGCAATGCAAGAAAATAATTTAAAGGACCAAGATCCTTTATAGCAAACTCTGAGCCGAGAAACTTCATAATAGACAGCCGGAGAGCATTAGAAGATGTAGTGAGAATAATATCATCAACATAAAGCAAAATATATGCCATATCATGACCCTTGCGATAAATAAATAAAGAATTATCACAATTTCTATTAGAGAAACCAAGGGAAATGACATAATCAGCAAATTGCTTATACCAAGCTCGAGTTGCCTGTTTGAGTCCATACAATGACTTACGTAACAAGCATACATAATCTGGATGAGTACGATCCTGATACCCCAATGGTTGATGCATATACACTGTTTCTTGTAGCTCACCATGAAGAAAGGCATTTTTAACATCCAACTGATGAATAGGCCATGCTTTTGACAAAGAAAGAGAAAGAACTGTGTGAATGGTAGCCGGTTTCACCACCGGACTAAATGTTTCGCCACAATCAATGCCCACCTGCTGAGTTTTCCCATCACCTACAAGACGGGCTTTATGCCTCTCAAAAACACCATCATATTTTTCTTTATGAACAAAAATCCACATAGAATGAATAACATTCACATTAGGTAGACGGGGCATCAACTCCCACGTCTTATTTTTAGTAAGAGCATCATATTCATCGTCCATGGCCAACTTCCAATTCAGATCACGAAGGGCTTCTAATGGGTTACGTGGTAGTGGGGACCGTGTAACTGTAGTAGCATATGCATGGTCATATTTTCTATTGGGTTTAAAAATACCCATTTGGCTTCTTGTGACCATGGTGGGCCGATTGGTGGGCAAGGAATTTGATGTTTGGGCAGGAGGTGTGGGGAGAGTAGGAGAAGCTGAGCTGTGGGCGGCAGATGGGCTCATAGGAGTAGGCTGGTCAGTAGAAGGTGGAGGTGGGTCGTGTGTCTGGGCCGTTTGTAGCTGAGTAGAAGGAGAAGAATTCTGATTTCGTAAGTGATGCAATGTATATGGTGAAATATCATCACATAAAAAATCATAAGTAGAAGCAGAAGGAGTATGCAATTGTGCAAAAGGAAACACATGCTCATCAAACACAACATGCCGACAAATTATAATCTTATTTGAGGACAAGTCATAACATTTATAGCCACGGTGATTTGAAGAATATCCCAAAAAGACACATGGAGTTGAACGAGGTTGCAACTTATTGATGGTTGTAGATGGAAAAAGAGGATAACACAAGCACCCAAAAACCCGAATGTGAGAGTAAGATGGAACCCGATGATAAAGAATTTGAAGTGGAGATATATTTCCCAAAAGCTTGCTTGGAAGCACATTAAGAAGATAGGTAGCCATTTGTAACGCATGATGCCAAAAAGAAGGGGGAAGAGAGGCATGAGCTAAAAGAGTATGAGTAATATTATTTATAGAACCGAATTTTTCGTTCGGCTTTACCATTTTGAGATGAGGTATGAGGACAAGAAAGACGGAAAGACATGCCATTTGTTTTACAAAACTCCCAAAAAGGGCCATTGTCAAACTCCCTCCCATTATCACATTGCACATTCTTAATATTACGTTCAAATTGGGTGAGAATATGAGCTTTAAAAGCTAAGAATTTGTCAAACACATCCGATTTCTTAGCTATGGGAAAAGTCCACAGATAATTAGAATAATCATCTAAGAAAACAACATAATATTTATGCCCCGTAGAACTCAAAATAGGAGATGTCCAAAGATCACTATGAATAATATCAAATGGCATAATAGTACTTGATTTTGAAGAAACAAATGGCAACTTAATATGTTTGCCAAAGACACAAGATCGACAAATGCTAGAACTTGAATGACGATTACAATCAATGCTTTTATTTAGCCTAAGAGCATCTAAAACGGAAGCACCCGGATGACCCAAACGATCATCCCAAAGAGTAGGTGAAATGGTTGCAAAGGTTGAGTGGAGGGCTTGATTGTTGATGGAAGAGGTAAGAGGATAAAGGTCGCCCCGACTATTACATCTCATTATTGGCTTCTGAAAATTCTTCACAAAAAAACCAAAAGGATCAAACTCAACTGTCACATAATTATCAATAGTAAACTTACAGACAGAAATGAGGTTTTTAATGATTTTGGGAGCATGAAGAACATTGTGTAGGGACAAAGGAGGATTATGATTAGTCAAAGACGTGTGACCATAACCATGAATTGGAATAATATGACCATTGCCCACAGTAATACCACTATTATGATTACTCAAATTAAAATAAGACGAGAGATTACCATTGGAGAAAGTCATATGAGAAGTAGCTCCGGTGTCCATGTACCATGTCTGATCGGGGGGATTTAACGACATAGTATGCATCGCAGAAGCTATATCGGTTGGTGCATATGTAGCGGATTGCCCACTGGTTGAACCCATAAAGGCCTGCTGTGGTCGTGGCCCAAGAAGACCAGGCTGCTGCTGCCCCTTGTTACTCATTGGACGTTGAGCCCACCCTTGTGTTGGATATGGGCAAGGTGGAGTGGCCCATTGTGGCATCCAACCCCAAGGAGGAAAATTAGGCCACGGTTGTGACCCCCACTGCTGCTGTCCGTAAGGCTGCTGCCCAGAGCCGTATTGTTGCTGCTGTCCACCCCGAGCACCACCACCGTGAGACTGACCCTGGCGTCCCCCACCAGGACCTTTGCCGCCACCGGAACCCTTACGCCCAAAATTCTTGCGGTTGCCATGTTGCTTCCCACGATGATTAGAATGGTTCGAATGAGAGGATGGATAACCCGAATCATCATACTCCAATCCCTAGGCAGCCACCATAGCGGACTCCGAGCCTGCGGCAGCCTCCTTCGCCAAGCCGGCCTCTTCTAAAGTCAACATTGATCGAGCTTGATAGAATGGAGGTAAAGGGTCACTTTGTCGATTCAAGGTACCAACACCCCGATATGCTCTCGTGAGACCCGAAACGAGTTGAATAACAAGCCGACTATCCGATATCGGTGCTCCGACATTCTTTAATTGATCAGCAAGAGACTTAAGACGCTGACAATATGCCGAAACGTTCGGAAAATTCTCCATCTTTGTATTGGAAAATTCGGCTTCAAGAGTTACCACACGGGAATTTTTGTTATCTTGAAAAATATCACGGAGTCGATTCCAAGCTTCCATGGCCGTAGCATCGGGTTCGATAATTGTATGCAAGAGATCATTAGAGATTGTAGCATAAATCCATGAAAGAACCGTAGCATCAAGAGTCGACCATAATTCCTTTTCATCCTCGGTCGAAGGAACCTTCTCTTTGCCCCTGGCAGGAGGAATAATATGATGAAGGACCTTATGAGAACGTGCGGTGATTTTAAAGAGTTCCGCCCATGTGGAGTATTGGACATTCTCCATTTCTAGAGTGATGGAGATATGGTTCCGAATGTTCGAAACCGCAAGTGCAGGATGAAAAGTGCTCTTGTTATCCGACATGGTGGACAGAAGAAGAATAGAAAAGAAGATTAATGGAGAAAAAGAAGGCTAGGGAGCTTTGCGGAAGGAAGAAAATGATCGTTTTTCCCTAGATAGCTGATACCATATTAGAAATAATTCTTCAATGATTCTCATTAAGATCAACGTATATATACAAAACCGAAACATGATATGTGCCTAATTCTAAGGGATACAATTAGCATGATATGTGCCTAATTCTAAGGGATACAGTTAGCATGATATGTGCCTAATTCTAAGGGATACAGTTAGCATGATATGTGCCTAGATATATTTACATATATTTAACAGTTGCCTATCAACTCTATGATTTTCGTGCCCTTGCTTCTGGATAATGGCATCTTATTAAATAGACTGCTTAACACTTCATTGGACCAGCTTTATTCACCTGTTTCATCAACCTGTTGTCAAGCATCAAAACTTCAAAGATCCAACAGAAATATATATGAGTAAACATACCACATTGAAGTCCAAAATTAGCTAGTATATCAGCAACATTATTTCCGTCTCTGTAACATTGTCATACCCTCCACGATTACAATTTGCTAAGATTGTTCTTGAGCTGTCTAATAATGTCTACCAAAGTCTAATAATGTCTACCAAAGTCTATGGAAAGTTTGAGTTTGTATTGATCCAATCAACCAACTTGGAATCACATTCAACCTCAAACTTTAATCTTATTTGCACCAATACACAGCCATGTTATTAGAAATATGTCCCAGTAGGGTAGCAATCTGCATTCATTCCTCCCCCTCCATTTAGATGTGCATTACCTTTAGAGCAGACATCAGAGTTTAATTTCATATAACCATGTTTAGGACCACTCGAAGTAATTGCAGCAGAGGAGATTTTTGAGTTAGCATCATCCAGGATATTAGAATAGTGATTCCATCCTAAAAAAGGACGGTTCAGAGACTTCTAGTGAGAAATCATCACCAATTGTTGATATATAGATGAGTTGAATAATTCTGTTAGGATTCTTTCCAATGTTGTCAAACATAATCTTATCTTTAAACTTACCAGATTTGTCATATGATTATGCCGGAGAGACACTTTAAAGCTAAATCTTAAACGGGATTGGCTCTTTTGGTCATCCAATTTGTTATTAAAGAAGAGATATTCTTCATCCTCTTGTTTATGGATAAGATGGAAAGAGATTATTGATGATAAGCAGACACCAATTTTCATAATATTAGTATCTATTGCCTTTTTCTTTCTTTTTTTTTTCCGCTTGAAAACTCTCCACACAAAAAATATACTTCATGGGGATTGGCCTAGTTCCATATCATTCTGTTGACAAAGGAAATGTAGTGCTTCTTTCTGATGATATGCCAAATAGATTTACAAGTAAATTCTTATCCGTGTTAGGAGTTCATCAAGATTTGTTTATGAAATCAGAAAAATTGACTGTAATTCTTTTGATGTGAGAGAATTATGTCAACCTGAAGCATCCGTCTAGGCGTAGTAGTATTCCATATGCCTTACAAGAATGTAGTGTCACTTTTCCTTTGATAGAAGTAGAAACATATGACCAAACTGAGCTAATTTTTTTTTCAAATCAGTCTTAGGTATTCCAGCAAAAGCTTGTATTACCTTTGTTGATCTTTCATAAGATTAATTAGATGATCCATTTTGTCTCTATATATGTTTTATCAATCTCCTCCGATAATGAGACTGAGTGTACTCCATTTTCTAGTCACAGGGTGAATTCTCCTGGCATATTTGGTTGTTGTTAGAAAACATCATCTCTATTTGTTAGTTTTGTGAGGTTCACAGATGGACAAACATGTACACACGCTAATATTACAGATACCACATGTTTGATAAGGATGATTGTTCCTCCAATTGAAAGTAACTTGTTATGCCAAACATCCAGTTTCTTCAACATCTTTGTAGCAACATCTGTGAAGTATTTGTATCCTCTTCCTTACAGTCCACAGTGGGCATCTCAAGTAGTTTATCGGAAATTCCTTATTCTGCCCCTGCAAAATTTTGGTAACAATGTTGTCATTATTCATTAAAAAGAAATTTTTGTTTTTATTCATTCGTTGCCCAGAGTTTTGCCCATATTTACGAAGACATTTCATCACCTTCTTCCGTGTATAAGTTTTTCTTGCCTAGAAAATAATCAAATCATCAGCATATAAAAGGTTATTCATCCTTGGTCCACTGAGTTGCATAGCAAAATCAATAAATTTTGAATCATTGTATAAGTTATTAAGCATTCTTGATAAAACCTATGTTGCAATGATCGAACAATGAGATCTCCGTGTTTAATACCTCTTTGAGACTAGATAAGAAACAGTCATATTACTTTGATTATTTTAATTTATTGTCTTACTTTTATTTTCAGTTTGTTTAAAAAATATATTTTTTATTTTTGCAACTCTTTAACTCTAAATTTTGATCACAAGATTAAAAGATATTTGGTACATTCTATACATTTTTAGTTTAAAAATCTCTTTTACTTTCTTAAACTCTGTTCAAACAAAAAATCAGACAAACAAATTGAGATGGAGGCATAAATTAAATTACTTAACAGCAAGCAATATGAAATTGTGAAGCACAAAGATGTAATTTGTTCAAATTGACTAGTAAAACCGTTGTACTTTTAAGTGATTTTTCCTTTTTATTGTTTTGAGAAAAAACAAAAAGGAAAAAGGTATCTTCAATTTCTTCTATTAGTTAATAGTGGCTCGAGTAAATTAAAGGTTGAATTGCCAAATATAAAATGTTTAATACTTCCACTAACTTCTGTGGCAAGATTATTGAGCTTTCAACCTGTTATTTTCATTGACCTAAATTATTGCCTACTTGCTTTAATATCCACCATACCTTCCCCAGGATGACTTGTAAAATCCCTTTCTTTCAATAGATTCTTTACGCCTCAATTATATTATTACATGATTAAATATAGTGTGGGGATGTAATAAGTGCTAGTTTTAAAATATCGGAATCATGTATCTTCAAATAAGTCACATATATTGATATTTTAGTGTAACTTATCCTATATTTAAGTAGATATTCAAAGAAATTCTAAACGACTAAAGTAAAAAATATATATATATTATTTGAAAATTTAGTAATTTAGTTATTTGTTTATTTCAACACCCCTTTATTTGAAAACAACCTGCAAAAAGATGTTTAATTTCTAAAATACATCGTCCAGCAGAACTATAAGTTCTTCTCGTCCCCGCGAAATGTTTCTTTTATTGTGCAAGTGTAAGCCATATGTACATATAAGCCTAAAGGATTAAGGAGATGAATAGAGTAATTAACCATACTTTGAGAAAGAAAGAAAACCATACTTGGAGAAAATAAAAATAGTTTTATTACACAAAAAAAAAAAAAAAAAGGTTTTGAATCTCTGGAACTTGAAATTCTCAAAATAAAAATAAAAATAAAAGGTAAAGGAAAGCAGGCGGAGTGATGAAAAACAGGTAAGATGTTTCGTCGTGTGGGATGGGAACAAGAATAAAAGGCTGCTCACTGCTCACCGCTGAATTTCGTGCTGTTTTGCGGCCTTGAATGTTAGTTAGCGTCTGAAGATGTGGGCGTTGCTGAGAAAACAAAGCACCTATATTGTTATTTTATTTATTTTTCCTTCAACCAAATTTAAGTACTTAAAAAGAAAGTAATCTTATAATATTTATACTATTTTATCCTAAAGATGTAGCGTCGTAGTAACGAACACTAATATTTGTCTGGGTCTCGCATCATAAATCTTTTATATCATTTTAGATAATTATATTTAATAACGGAAGTAAAGCTTTTATTTAAAAATTTTTAAATTATGTAAAAATATATATATAATTTATTTTTCAAGCAAAAAGTTCAGATGAATTCTCTTTTTCCGTCACGATTGCACTTCTAATTATATTCTCTACTCATAAATTAAAATTTTAAATTGTGTTAACTTCACAATTTATTTTTTACTATGATATCGAAATTATATTTTTTCTATATTTGAACTAATTTTATATTATCCATATTTTATATATTTAATTTTTGGCCCGTGGGATACCGTCTGAGCAGTAATGTACCCAACATTTAAATAAGGAGTAGTATACGCGCCTCGCGCGTATCCCTCATATTAATAAGAATAAATTTAATAAAAATAGCAGAAGTAATATTTAAAAGATGTGTTTGTGTAACAATATAAGAATTTAGAAACAAAATTATGAATTTTGAATTGATAAATGATTATGTTTAAGAGTTTAATCCTGAACTATAGTGTTGTCATTGAGTTATAATGGATCTTGTCTTATTGTAAATATCTTTTTCACTTTTTAATATAATTATTGAAAAGTATAGCATGAACTTTTGTGTCCTTCAAATATTAAACTTTAATGGTCAAATATATATATATATATAAAATATAAAATATAATAAAAATATATAAGAACTCAAACACATATGTAAAAATATAAAATATAAATATAGAATATAATATAAAAAAGAATTAAAAATTTATAAAAATACACTCATATTAATAAGAATAAATTTATAAAAATAGCATAAATAATATTTAAAAAATATATTTGTATAACAATATCGAAATTTAGAAAAAACATTATGAATTTCAAATTGATAGATGATTATATTTAAGAGTTTGATCCAATCTAGTAGTTCTTCCTTCAGTTTGTTGTACTTGTTTCAATGAACAAAAACGCCGTAGAAATAGCATTTGATTGAAGATAAAATAGTCGTCCGCTTTTATATGAGCATTTAAATGCATGCATTATATGTATATATAAATATAAATATTTTTTTATATATTTCAAATAAAGAAGAAACTAATAAATTAAATTTACTTAATTTTAAAATTTTAATATTAGAAAAATAATTAAATAACTATTTCGTCAAGTGTGAATTCTATTTTTAAAAGGGTAAAAAGGTTAATAATATTTTGCTACGAGGCTTCGTAATTGAAATATTTAGAAATAATTAAATTTAAACCTTTTATTTTATGCTTTATGAGATTATTTCAGTTTTATACTTTTTTTCTTTCTCTTAATCTATGTGTTTGGTCAAACACTTCACATAAATTGAAACGGGGCAAAAATAGTATGGATTTAACTAAAGAAAGTGAATAAAAAGAGTATTTAATTAATTGAAACAACTTAAAGTATGTTTATATATATATATATATTTCAATTATATAATTATTATTTTTTTTAAAAAAAAGACGGAGAATAAGAAGGAGGAGGAATTCACGTATTAATACATAATAAAAATACAGTCTTTAATTTATTTTTTCATTGAAATACTGTGATGGATAATTAGTTATTTTAATAAATAATGGATATATATATATATATAAGTTAACAGAATTATAATTGATTTTAAAGTCTTAAATGTTAGGACTTTTAATATAAGTTCAAATAAGGAAATATTTAAGAAGTAAAATTTTAGTCAGTTTTAAAATACTAAATATTAAGAGTTTTACTTTTTACAAATTAGTAAAGATCTATAATAATTAAATAACACTAATTGAGAAAATAGGTAAATGATAATTTTGTCTATTGTAGAATCTTTTAATGAAGTGCAAAAAGTTTAATCAACATTTCCAAGGACCTTTGTGCTTGTATCTACAAAAAATATTTTGTTAAGTAAATATGAGTAAAATATTATGCATATATTGAATGTTAGATTAGTTGATGAAATCTAAAGAAATAAAAATTGTTCCATCGAAAGATTGTATTGCGTCTTCAAACAAAACAAAATTATTTGAAAAAGTAATAGTAGAAAAGTGACGGTTGCTTTCCTGAACTATAGTGTTGTCATTGAATCCAACCTCTCAATCTCCTTGTTTACTGATACAAATTAGGATTAACACAATTAATACGTTTATTTATGATGTAACAAATCTTGTCTTGTTATAAATATTTTTTCTATTTTTCAATATAATTATTGAAAAGTATAGCACGAACTTTTGTGCCCTGCAAAAAATTAAATTTTAATGATCAAAGAATATATATATATATAAATATAATAAAATAGATAAGAATTCAAACATATATGTAAAAATATAAAATATAAATATAAAATATAATTCGAAAAAGAATTATTACCTCTTCGTCATTCGTGTGCGTTTCTTTGTTACCTTTTTATACTCTTTTACTAATTTATCTCCAATTATCAGATTTTCATTGCAAGATTATCTAAAATAAATTGTGCACAAGTAATAATTTATAATTTTATATACAAAAAATTATTTTATAAGATAAAAAGATTACTTTACCTGAATAAATAAAACTTGTAATTGTATCTGGAATAACAATTACTATTGTCTTTCAAATTCACAACACACCAAAAAAATCATAACATGAAAAAAAAAAGATATATTAACACGAAAACACACCAGGTTGGAGATTGAATCAAAAGTGTTGATGTAGAAGAGTTGATGAATTAAATTATACAACTATAAATTCTTTTATAAAAGTGAAAGAATAAATAAATAAAAAGGAATTAAAAAATATAAAAATATTAAGACATATATATATATATATATATATATATATATATATATATATATATATATATATCAAAAAGGGAAACATATTCGAGATTTTTTTTATAATTAATTATTTAAAGGTTTATACTATAAATAGAGTTATTCATAAAGAAAACCCAATATAATAAAATAAGGTAGAAAAAGAATTTTTGACTATAAAAAAAAAAGATTCAGTGATTTTTTTTTCTATCTTTTTAGTTACATCATAAATAGAGTTATGCCAAAAATAGAAGGTGACGGAATAATTAAAAATAATAATTTTAAATAATAATTGTGTAAATAGTAAATGACAATTTTGTCTATTGCGAAATCTTTTAATAAAGGGCAAAAAGTTAAATCAACATTTTTAAGGGAATTCACACTTTTAATATAATATAATATTATATATATATATTACTTACTAATAAGTCGCAATAGCCCAAGCAAGTAGGACACCATCAACATGCTTGCTTGGGCTGTCAAGGACTTTTTGGACATTTCACCAACATAAGCAGGCACCGTTTCATTATTATAATAATAATATTTTGATTATTTCATGTATTTTTTGGTGTGTTTCTCAAAAGTAAAAAAATATTTTAAAAAATTTGGGGCATTACTTAATAATTTCACACATTTTAAAATATAGTAATTTTTAAAATTTGTGGAAATTACTTTTTTTTTACTATCTAAAAAAATGTAGGGCATTACTTAGTAGTTTCACACATTATAAAATATAGTAATTTTCAAAATTTATGGTATCTCTATCAACGTGTCTGTTTATCACTATAATAATATTTTGATCATTTCGTGTATTTTTTGATGTGTTCTTTAAAAATTCTAAAAATATAAAAAAAAAATATGGGGCATTACTTAGTAAATTTAAGACATAGTAATTTTTTGAATTTGAGGATATTTAATTTTGACTTTTTCGCATGACATGTTTAAGCCACAATACTAAAGAGCATTTTGGTACACTTGATATATCTTTAGTTTAAGATCACAAAATTTTAAGGTTTCTTTACTTTTTAAAATTTCATATCAAGTCAAAATCAAATAAATAAATTGAAACGGAAAGAATATCATTTAATTCTCTATGTCTCTCGTAAGATTTTTGTAACACTTATCTATTATTGAAAACAACAATTTAAAAATGAAATAACCAATATGTTTATCTATTTCACACAAAATATAAAAAATAATATAAGTATTGTTTATATTGGGTCCGAGCAATGCCCGAATCATCCTGACTAGTGTGTGTGTGTGTGTGTATTTACCTTATTGCATAATATAATATTTTTAATAAATCAAATTAATTAAACTTCTCTCGCATCCTTCTGCCTCCGTTCAGTGACAGAATTTCACATCGTCTCTCTGCAAGCACAAAATATCTGTTTCATGAGCTAATTTTTAAAATTGAGATGACTCAAAATTCATTTTTTTTCCTATATTATAGCTAATTTATTTTAAAAGGAGACTTATGTTTTCAATATAATCAAGCATTGTATTATCACCGAAGAAATTTTTCCCCGGGGCACGATTGACGTGGCAAATGAATGAGTTAGACCAGTTAAAATGAATTGAGTTTTTAAATGAATGAGTTACTGATTCGGTTAAAAATTATTTGGTTGAAATGAGTTGGATTGAATAGACTAAAATATGGATCATAACTCAAACACTCATGTTTTGCTAAAATTTAATTATTTTATTTATTTTTTATAATATTTTAGTACTTTATAAAATTCTTATTATTCTTTATTATAACTCAATATAACATATCAAATAAAATAAAGTAATCTGTTTAGTAATATCTTGAATAAATTTTTTGTAACTCAATTTAACCTAAATATCAGTCCAAACTTTAATAGACTAAAATAAATTTAACTGAAAATAAATTAAATTAATAAATAATTTAAATTTAAATGAATTGAACAAGTTATAGTTTTATGATTTCCTTTAATTTTATCATCTTTAGGAGCGACGTAAGGTGGAGGAGTACTGTGGCTGAGGCCTGTGGGGTTTCAAATGCTTTTGTCTTTCGTTTTTGCAACTCAAACGGCATCAAAAGACAAACAAGACTTGTTTTAGTTAAACTCCCTTACCTTTTAATATTTATTTTCTCTATTTTAAAATAAAAATAATATTATTTTATTCAATAAAACAATATTATTATTTTTTATTTAAAAATTACTAAAAAATTACGTTTTTTAAAAAAAATATTTGTTAAGAATAAATTAGTTAAAATTATATCTTACATTTTAATAATAAATAATTTTTTAAAGAAATATACCCAAATTAGAAAAAGCACTTCATTTCAAAAATATCCACTAGCATGCCTTCTTCCTTTTTTTCCCCTCATATTCACAAATTTTGCAATCTTCTATCTACTTCTTTTTTCTCAACCAGCACTCACTATCCGATTAGGATCCCCTTAATTTGAATTTAAATGGCGTAAAGTAGACGCTTTCTATATTTTTTCTAAAAAAAATTATAAGATAAATTTAAAATTTATAATTAAGAAAGAAATTAAATTTTATCTATTCATCAGCGTTTTGCCATACCACAGAACAAAAGTCTTCTATCTGATTTGGTTAAGCTTATAGAAAGCAAAAACTGAGTTTTAATCAAGCTTTTAAGGGAAACAAGCAAAAGAATATTTGAATTTATAAATATTTTTTAATTTATTTATATATTTAGTAATCATTCGAACCGTTTACAAGTCAAATAAGCGAAAACTGATAAATTAGTCACTTTCAACGTATGACTTTGCAGTTTAGAAACATATTAATTTGATCTAGTCTATTATGATTTCATTCATAATATCTTTTGTAATTTCAAATACTCTTTCTAAAATGTATACGCTTAATTAGAGGTGGCAAATGAATAAAGTGATTTAAATTTCAATGAGTTGAAGATGGATAGAATAAAAACTGAGTTAAAATCCAATCCATTTATATTTATAGGGATAAAACATGGGTTGGGCGCGGGTCAAACCCATATTTTATGCGGGAATAACTTAAAAGTGAGCATTAAACTATATCTGAAGCCAGACGTGTTCAAAATTTAATTTGGATTATTTTTTATTTAAAGAAAATTAAATTAAATTTTTAAATATTAGACTAAAATCAAATCAATTAGGTCGATTTTACATTACTTCAATTTTTACGATTTTTCATATTTTTGATATAATAAAATTATTACTATGAATTTTTTTGTGAAAAAAAAAATTAAAAATTAAGTTGTGATACACCAAAATATTTGGACGGTTTAAATTAAAATAATAACAGCAAATTAAAAAACTCAAAGACAACTAATTTCAAATATGTGATAAGTTCTTGACATTATCAAAAAAAAATTATAAATTAAATTAAAAAATAAAAATAAAAATAAAGAATTTGATCACCATAAAAAGAAACACCTAAATTACAAATTAAGAATATAAAAAAATTAATATGCACCATAAATTTTAAAAGTATTATATAAAATATGCATAAGTATACATATTTATTATTATAACATAAAGAAAGAAAAGGAGCACACAAAAATAAGAAGATTATTAGTCAAAAAGAAAGGTGTCAAAGGATTGCTTCCACAAAGAGAACAAGTTCATAGATGGAATTATTATGGGCTTGGGTAACACTAACCTATGATTATCATTCTGATATATAGAGTAGTCAAACTTTTGTTCTTAAATTAAGTAAATTATAATATTATTACAGAAAAGATTAGCATGATTTTTGCCACCCCATGATAATGCACATAAGTCATAACTAATTAAGAAATGGTCCTTAAATATTTTTGTATTAGTAATCTGCTCCTCCAAAAAAAGATGGCATCAATATTATTAGATATTCTTGAATAAACTCTGTGGTTGACAATGTGAATAAGCACATCTCTATTATTGAGGTCTAATATTCCCTTGCAAAAATTACATCTACTCTTATCTAATTATATAATATAATTCTTACAAAAGAAAAAGACTATAATATCTTCTTGAGAAAAACAAAATAATTAGGAACAACGATGAAGATGTTTAGCATATTAATTCTACATCAATCGATAGATTACTTGAGATTTGCTGCATGAATATGTTTCCTCATTCTTGTAATTCTGGATCAATTTTTCATTTTTTCCGAAATTAATTACTCCCTCTGTTTCTTTTTAGTTGTTAGGATAAGATTTCTACACTAATTAAGAAAAAATAATATGGATTGTAATTTGACTAAGATAACCATATTAATTCATACTCCATCCGTTTTAAAATAACTGGTGTTTTTAGCTCATACACACCCCTTAAGAAACTATTCATTCCACCACCCAAATGTTATATATATCAAGTTGCTGTCATTTGTTTCATTATATATATCTTCGGGCAGAGTGAGTAAAAGTCGAGGGATCGAGAGATTTTCATCCGTTTACGCTATGAAACGCCGTCCAAATTCAAATTAACTTCGGGTATTGAATCTTAAGCCCCCAGGGAGCATTACTACAGAGTTATTTTTGTGCCAGCAAAAAGTAACTCTGCCGAGCAAAAGTTATCAGAATAGCTTCAAACTGATTTCTATACGATCACAGGCTTCAAGTAAGTATTTCTCCCTTCTGAACTCTTGGAAAATTATGTGTTTTCCGCCGTGTTTCGTTAAGTTGAGTATAGTAAATATTAAGTATTATAAGTTATTGATTCTACCGAATTTAGTACTGAAACTAGTTTCATTTTCTCAGTAATACGATTACAGTTAGGAAGGGCTATTGAATACTAGTTGAAACTCGCCAGTTACTGGAGGAAGAAGGCAATTAAGGTATGTTAAGGTGAATTCCTTCGGCAAGTTAGTTTCCTTAGTATTGTAATACAGTTCGAATCCCAGTGAGAGTCAAGGACATATCTATTGTGATTAGCTGTTGTATTATATTGAGTTCTGTTATATTGAGGCCACAAGGGCCATATTGAGTTCTGTTATATTGAGGCTGCGAGGTCCATATTGAGTTCTGTTATATTGAGGTCACGAGGGCCATATTGAGTTCTATTGTATTGAGGCTACAAGGGCCATTTCGAGTTCCCTTAGATTGAGGCCGTGAGGGCATAGTGAGTTCTATTAGATCGAGGCTGTGAGGGGCGTCTTGAATTACCGTGTACTGCAATCATTAGCAATAAGATAGTGGAACATATTGTTTGTACCTGCCAAGGTTTATAGGGGCCCAGGTAGGTTATTCTCGTATGGGTTGCACCCTCCAGGCTTTTGGGGGCCCGGTTAGGTCCTTGTTTGTATATATGTGTACCTTGTTAATTAGATACTACAGATAGTGAGATCATTCAGGTTAAATCCTTGCCCTTCTATATGACTATTTCAGTTCTTCAACTCTCATTCAGTTATTACTTTACTGCCTTATATGTTTGGTACATATTATACTGACACCCTCCCTGGGCGTTGCATTACTTGCCTGCAGGTGCAGACAGGCACAGACCAGGACCTTCGTAACTTCCAGCTAGAGTTAGCAGTACAGTCAGCCCCCTTCCTTCGGAGCTAATAGTTAGAAGGTCTACTCTTTTTGATTGTTCAGTTGATGGGTAGGTCGAGACCCTATCTCGACCACTATTCTACTCAGAGGCTTGCAGATTTACAGTCCCCTCTGGTTAATCTGTTGTCGATCGTGTGGGGCCCAGATGTTTTTTCATTTTGTGATGACGGGCGTGTGAGGCCTTATTTAGCTGTTGGATAGTGGCCTTGTCGGCTATAGTATATGTAAGTCGCTTGATTTTCATTACAGTCATAACTTAACATCATGATGGTCTTGTTGGCCCGCACAGGATTCCCTATCATTATTTGTTTCTGGGTAGTTGTTTTTTACAGGTGGTTATGCGGCCTTGTCGGCCGGGGGCTGTGTTTACAACCAAGATATAGTCCGTTGTTTTCTTGGTTTGAGAGATAAGTTTGCACTAGAAGTGCATAAGTCTAATCAGATCAGTCCAGACCCTGGTAGGGCACCAGGTGCCAGTCATACCCTCCAAGGCGAGGCGTGACAAACTTGGTATTAGAGCAGGTCATATCCCAGGGAGTCTGCAAGCCGTGTCAAGTAGAGTCTTTTCTACGGATGTGTTTTGCACCACATCCTATAGACAGGAGGCTACGAGACATGATAGTGTTGTTCCTCTTTTTTTTTTCTCCTCCAGTCGTGCTATAGAGCCGAGTTGTATAGGATAATCCCCTAAGCTTACGTTATTTTGTTGACACCATGCCAACCAGGGTGCATCGGTTCATTATGGGACTTGCGCCAGAATATGTGGAGTCATGTATTACGGCCACACTGCGAGAGGACATGGATATTTCACGGGTTCAGGCATTTGCTCAGAATATAGAGAAGCTTAAACAGCGTCAGTATGCCATGGAGAGGGCAGGTCAGGAGCAGCGTCGGAAGGGTAGACCTGTAGATTTCCAGGCGGATTTTTCGGGTGGACCCAGGCCTCGTTAATCAGGTAGGCTGCCCAGGCCCCCGTTCTAGCAGTGGCAGGGTTGCAGATTAGATCGTCGTGGACAGTCAGGTCCCAGTGAGAGTTCACGGGCATCAGGCTCACAGCAACAGAGAGGACCGGATCAGACAGAATTAGCGGTGCCCTGATGCAGTACTTGCCATAGGCAGCACCTAGGGAGGTGCAGATATGGTATCACAGCCTGCTATTCTTGCGGGCAGGAGGGACATATGATGAGAAATTGTCCGACTAAACGCTAGAGCAGTCAAGATCAGCAAGATAGATCCTCGGCAGGTTCGTATGCCCCAACACCCCCCTACAGGGCGTAGGCCCTCAGCTCTAGCTGGCAGGGGCTGAGGCAGATTCTGGGCATCCAGTTCAGGCAGCGGCCAGGACCGAACATATGCATTACCAGGGTGACAGGAGTCAGAGTCATTGCCTGATGTTGCGACAGGTATATTAGATATCTGTTCCCACTCCGTTTATGCTTTGATAGATCCGGGATCTACTTTGTCATATGTTACTCCAGTAGTAGCCTGAAAGTTTGATATAGTGCCAAAATTGCTTCAACGACCTTTTTCAGTATCTACACTCGTAGTTGACTCTATTATTTCAAAAAGAATTTACCGGGGTTGTACAGTAGAGATCGTGGGTCGTCAGAACTAAGCAGATTTAGTATAGTTAGAGATGATTGATTTTGATGTAATTATGGGTATGGATTGGTTGGCACCATGTTATGCTACTGTAGAATATTGGACCAGAATCGTCCAATTCCACTTCCCAAGGGAAGTAGTACGAGAATGGAGGGGTAGTACAGCCATGCCAAAGGGTAAGTTCATATCCTATATTAGGGCAAAGAAGCTGATTGCAAACGGTTGTATATTAGATATTTGGTTGAAGTCATTATTTTTTGGGCAAATTTCATATATATACAAGAATAGTACTCAATATTATAAAATATATCAGGATTTTTCAGTTTACAAAATATACCATTAGCTTTTTTTTAAAAAAAAAAGTCACTCAAAATTTCGTGTATAAAAATGGAATAAAAAAATATGTATATTTTGCTCAAAATTCTGTGTATAAAAATTATATAAAATCAGTAGAAAATATGTATATCTTGCTCAAGGCTTAAAAAATTCGTTCAAATTCGATATAAAATGTATATCTAATAATATAAAATTTGTATAAGAATTCGTATTAAATTTTTGAAAATTTAATACATCTTCAACAAATATTGTAAACAATTTCATACAAATTTAATACTACCATAACAACATAAACTTAAATTCATACAACTTTAACATAATTTTATTCTGAACCACATTAAATCTACATTAAATCATCCTAAATTTGAGATATAAACTCCTCGAGGTGTTCTCTAATTTTTGAAACCACACCCATTTCGAAATTATTTTAATTTTTGAAATTCAAGTTTCAACTTTGAAGCTTCAAGCTTCATCCATGGTGGAATTTGAGATTGAACATGAAATTTTATTCAAAACTACATTAAATCTACACCAAATAATCCGAAATTTGAGATATAAACTCCCTAAGATGTTCTCAAATTTTTGAAACCACATTCAATCCGAAATTATTTAGTATTTCAAAATTAAATTTCAACTTTGAAACTTCAAAAATTTATCAATGGTGGAATTCGAGATTTTAATTTGTAATTTTTTTTCATAAATTGGAGAAATAAAGAAAAAAGAAGAAATAAAGAAGAAGGAATAAATAAAGAAGAAGGAGGAGGAGGAGAAGAAAAATAATAATAATAATAATAATAATAAAATTCATCAATAGTGAAATTCGAGGTTTTAGTTTATAAAAAAAATTCTAGTGAATTAGAGAAATAAAGAAAAAGGAAGAAATAAAGAACGAGGAGGGGGAGGAGAAGGAAAATAGTATTTTTTTTAAATAATCATTCAAATGTGAAATTCGAGATTTTAATTTACAAAGAAAAATTTAGTAAATTGGAAAAATAAAAAAGAAGAAGAAGAAGGAGGAGAAGGAGGAGAAGAAAAATATATTTCTTTAAAAAATATTATTATATTTAGAGCATGTTTGAAAAGCCACCTGATAATTGAATTTGACTGTAATTGAGTGTAATTACACAGTTTGACATGTTTGTTTGGCCAGATGATTACATGGTTAGTAAGGAATTAGGTGTAATTGAGAGGGTGTAATTACACACTCCAACTCCTAGGGTGAAGGTGAGAATTGCAGGTAATTACAAAGTTACTTTTTAATTTTTTGTTTTTATTTTTATTTCAATTTATTTTCTTTATTTCTTCATTTTAATTTTTTTTTATTTTTTATTTTTAAAATACTTTTATTTTATATTATTTATCTTTTATTTCCTTTCTCCTTATTTTTCAACCTTTACTTCTTGCGCCTGTATTTTTTATTTCTTACTTTTTCAATTTTTATTTTTTATTTAAAAAATATATTAATTTAAAAGAATACATCATTATTTCAGTTTTTGAATTAATGTAGAATTTCATTGTTGAATGATGTTATTGACTTATTTTCCTTTTCTTTGAATTATATCTATTGAAAGTTATATAGGAACTTATTTTAAGTTATGTTGAAATTTGACATAAGAGTATTATATTTACTTCTTTTTTTTTAATTTTGAAATTAAATTATATTTTCGGTTCTACTTTATTTGTTTTAGTAGTAGTGACTTGTTACTTCACATTGCATCCCATTCACTTTTAGTTAGAATTGATAAATTATTTTTTGTCAAGCATTTGAATAATTTTATGGTATTATGTTTATAATATTAATATTTTCTTCAAACATGCATTCCATGATGCTTTTAAAAAATATGAATTTCAGTTTTTATAATTACTTAATTTAAAATATTATTAATTTAAAAATATGTAACAATTATTTTTATCATAATAGTTAAAAATATATATTTATTAATTAATATATTTTTTAGAGACAATATGTATCTTAAATACCTAATTTAGTATCATTTACAAGGACACATATTTGTCAAATATTAATTTTTGATATTCAGATTTTATTTTAAAAATTTAATATAACAGTGTAATTACACTTGTGCAACCAAACAGGATGCTTGTAATTACATGGCAAACAAATATGTTATCGTAATTACTATACTGTGTCATTATTACCCTAATAATTACATTAATTTCAATTACACAATAATTCTTTAAACAGACCCTTAGTAGTTTAAAATATTAAATAATTATAAGAGATAAATATCTTATAAATTATAGCAATAAAAAATCAACTTTGAATAACACTAATGTATATGCCAATAAACATTCTTAATCACTGTTGATGGTGGAATCTTGAACCGCATCACTGACTTTTCCAATGTTTTAGATAATAATAATAATAATAATAATCATAATGACGATACTGCCCCAAGTATGGTAGCTGGGCCCTCTAGCTTTAATGAGGTGGTTATATTGTCATTACATATTACAGGAAAATTAATTAACCTAACCGACCTGAACCACATAATTGATTCAAATGCCTAATTTTATAAACAATAAAAACTTATTTATTATATCAGATTAATAAATACATAAAATATATTTATATATAGAATTTTAACACTTAACTATAATTATTTAATTTATATTTTCATCTCATGAAAATCACTATGCGATTTATTGTGAAAACTCTCGATACAGATAAATATTTACCTTAAAACCCAACAAATTTAAAAGTTTTTTATTGCAGGAGAATATCTATGCAATGTGATTAAAATTTTATTTGGAAAACATATATAGCATGAAAAGTTTTGTTAGGTATATGACCTCTATCTGGTAGATGCATTAGTGTTTCTTGTTTCCTTATTTAAGAATATTGTTTTTATACAAGAGAAAAAAATAAATTCAAGAATATGATGAAAGAGGAAAATTACAAGAAGAAAAAGTTCCTATTTTTATTTTTTTGTAGTCTGAATGATTGATATCTTTTTCATCTGTTTTGGTGTGAAGAGGGTATTGGCACCTAAAGTTGCATTGTACATCATGGAAGAAAACAAATTGATTTTTGCTTTATATAACTACTTATGGAGTGTGACTCCTCTTTTTTTTTTTTTTTTTTTCATTTCTATTTTATCCGACTTTTATTTTTTTTTATTCAATTAATAAGAGCTACAAATCCCTATTTAATTTGGGAAAATCTAATATTAATATTTTTCGGTTTCTTTCTTTTCATTGTAGTATGTTACAAAGCATCAATCTATAATTACTAGTTATTTTCAATCTAAAAGTTGGATTTTAATAATGTAGCAACAAATACGAATTAGAAAAGTATGTCATGCCATCAATTTTTATCAAATAAATATTTATTGATATCGAGTGTTTATATTAAATTATATAAATTTTATTACTCTTAAGTGGTTTAATAAGATAAGAATATATGTTATTTAATTATAATTAAAGCATATATATAAATGCATTAATTACCTGATATAAATACTGAATACATGCAAATTTTTATCCTTTTATTGTCTGATTTAACAAAGTATGTTAAGATATTGTTTAAATAAGTTTTGTTTTAATGGATTGGTCACTGAAAATAATTTTTTTATTTGTTTGACATTCTGCAGAGTTATTACTCAGTTACTCCTAATAGAATTGTCTAGACGAATAATGGCCAGTATTCCAACGAAAGAAAGGTAGAAATAAATGAGAAAAATGATATTTCCAAGAACAATGTGGTGGTTAAGTTTCCAAGAGATACTTGTTGCTTGTTACTCCCTTTCTCAAATTATCTTATTCTCTCCGTTTTAAAATAAATAATATTTTTAATTTAAATATATCATTTAAAAAATTATTCATTTTTAAATGATAGATATATTTCTACTAACTTATTCTCAAAAAAATATAACTTTTAAACATTTTCTCTGTTTCATGTAATTATTAGGTATACTTAAAATAATTATTTTAAAATACTTGTTAATTCAAAATTGAAGAGATAATTGATCATATTTTTACACTTCTACCCTTAGTACTTAAAATTATTCTAGAATGTAAAAAAATTATTATTATTATTTTAAAAAAATTAATAAAATTATATTAGTTAAATTATTGCCCTTATTAATTTTTTTAATAAATATATAAATTTTATTCGAATAATTAAAATAAAACAGATAGAACTAATTTATAATTTTTTTTATTTAAATAATAATAATAAAATTGAAACACCCCTTGTTTAAACAAAATAAAAAAACTTAAAGCACTACTCCCTTTCTTTATTACACATTTTCAAAAAAGAAATTGATTATGAAATTTCTTAAACTATTTTACCTGTAAATAATCTAAGATAGGAAAGAGTGTTATTAGGATGCTTGCTTAGCTACACAACAGCAAAATAGAGTCAATAATGGACCAAATATATTTTCTTTATTTTATTAAATATTTTAAAAGTAACTGTTTTAAAATATTTATTAATTTTAAAATTTAAAAAATTAATTTATTATATTTTTTAAAATTTTATTTTTAATATTTAAAATCATTTTAAAATATAAAAAATTATTATTATATATTTTTTAAAAAATAAAATTATATCAATTAAATTACTAATTTTAATAATTTTTTAATAAAAATATAAATTTTATCCTGCCCATTAAAACGGAAGAAGGATGTACCAAATAGTGAAATTGGAAACATGAATGTGCCAATAAACACTATTGAAACCCCACTTACCCACTTGGAAATTAGAACTTGTAATTTAATATATGTAATGGATTAATTTAATTTAAAATAAGTGATATGTTTAATTTGAGCACACCTTTAAAAATTACTTACTTTAAAAAAATAAAATATATTTTTTCTAATTTATTTTTAATAAATATTTTAAAAAAAATATAATTTTTTAGTAGTTTATAAATCTCTCTTTAATTAAATAGAAGTAAAAGTAAAAAAATATTATTAGTGCCTTCTTTGATAATATGAAATGTCATTTATTTTAAAATAATAAATAAAAAATTAAAATATTATAATATTTTAAAATAAAAAAAATAAAAGGGAAGGAAAAAATAAAACTAATGGTGAATAAAGAAATACTTAAAAAAGTTGCAATGAGCCAATGACATGAGGTAAGAAAGGATATGTACGCATGAAAATGAAAGGGTAATAAACATTTTAAATATAAATGGATAAGAACGAGTCACAACTCACAAAAATGCCCCCCACCCAAGTCGATAAGCACCGGATGACTTAACTAATACAAAATGTTTCGTTTGGAACCAAAAAATAAAATAAAACATACAGCTTATTTTAGATTAATGATTCTAACAAATCAATATAAACACTTTTATATAAAATAAAAAATATTTTTTATTTTTTTAGAGGTGTGCTATATCTTTAAAGAATATATCCAAATTTAAGATATATTAAGACAGGAAATGGTGATCTTTGTGTAGGTCTATCGTACCACTTATTTGATTGGTGGATTAAAAAATTATAATTTTATGATAAATTATAAGATTATCTTATTTTATATTTAGTATAATTTTCAAAACTTCTCTGCCAACTTTTTTTCGAAAGAAAAAATTAAAGAATATTTTTACTAAAGAATTTTAATATTATTTAATATACATTTATTATAATGTCATCGTTAAGTAACAACAGCAAAAAAAAAAAAAAAAAAAAACAGAAGCCCCACAACTCACAGTGCCATCCCAAGTCCTTACAAGTAGCCATCATTTCTCTCACCGCCTCCACTTCTTAAACTTCCCCAAAGCAAAACTCCCCTAACATTTTCTCTCTCTCTCTCATATATTGCCACTCTTTTTTTTCTCTCATACCATATTGAGAAAATTAAAAACCAGAGCGTTACTACTGAAATAGTATTTCAAACTGGCGATCGACAACCAAGAATCCGCAATCCGTGAAATCAAGCCCAAGAACAGGCGAATCATGGTACACTTTCAACGACTCTAAAACAAAATCATGCTGTTTCATTCAGTCACATGGTGGGATTTCTCTGTTTTTGCTCACTTTTCTATTTTTGGGTATTATTAGGGACCTGATGAGGAGGATAATAGGTGGCCTCCATGGTTGAAGCCATTGCTGAGGGAAAGATTCTTTGTTCAATGCAAGTTACATGCTGATTCCCACAAGAGTGAATGTAATATGTACTGCCTTGACTGTGTTAATGGCCCTCTCTGCTCTCTCTGTTTAGCCCATCACAAAGACCATCGTGTTATTCAGGTTCCCCATTTTTCTTCCCTTCTTTCAATATCAGGAGTCTCTTCCATATGTTTACATCATTCCCCCTTCTAATGGAATCAGCAAAATTGCTCTGCTTTTAGCTTCATTTTTTAAACAGAGTGTCCTTTGTTGAAACAGATAAGGAGGTCATCCTACCATGATGTGATAAGGGTGAATGAGATTCAGAAGTATTTAGACATTTCTTCAGTCCAAACATATATTATCAACAGTGCCAAGATTGTCTTCCTGAATGAAAGGCCACAGCCTAGGCCAGGCAAAGGGGTGACAAATACCTGTGAAGTCTGTGAAAGGAGTCTTCTCGACTCCTTCAAATTCTGCTCTCTTGGTTGCAAGGTATACTAAACATTCCATTGACTTCTCCGTGCTCTTGCCTTTATCAAAACTTTTTCTTGCATTTAATTTGACTTTTAATGTCATTGAATTTTTGGATTGTGGATGCCCATAAAATTCTTTATTGCATACATTTCAAGGGAATGGCTCAGTGGTCCATTAATTGATGAGAATTTTTTGACATTATCAAAGTTTCTCGGGGAAATTCAATGAAAGTTGGAATTTTTGAGATTGACAATGAATTGCTTTTTCTTGCATTTATTTGTATTTCCCGATGGGAAACTGGAGTCTTGATTTGTACCAAAGGGATTTTCTAAACTTGATCAATTTACAGATTGTTGGGACCTCAAACAATTTCGTGAAGAAGCCGAAGAATTTGACGGAGAAGAAGAGGTCGGCGGCGGTGGATGCATCGGAATCTGAAGACTCTTACAGCAGTAGCAGCAGCCATGGCCTGCGAAAGAGGATTCAGAGTTTCAGTCCGTCAACGCCCCCTCCAACTTCTGCTAATTACAAAACAGCGAAGCGTAGAAAAGGAATTCCTCATCGAGCCCCGACCGGAGGACTACTATTCATAGAATATTAGTTTTTGCATCCCAATCCTTTTAATTTACATCTAAAATTGCATAATGTCTATACAAATACAGCCTAGTTATCAAGAATGCAGCTCCTCCAAAACCCACCAAACACTAGTGCTTTCTTCAAAAAAGGCCAGTGTTTGTCAGCTCTTTCATCCATAATAGCGGTATTGTATATAGTTGTTAGGGTCAAATAGGATGTGATGATAAATTGGAGGTGCGGAAGTTGAAATAAGAAAATGTGCAAGGACTAATATGGGTAAGTTAGAAGTTGGGCTTAGAAAATAAGCTACTATAGTTTGATGAAGTACTTATATCTAGCTATATAGATTGTTTATACATAAGTTCTGATTGTCTCTTTGAGCTTTGTGTAATCTAAAATGTAAACATATTGTATTGTGATTAGAATAATTAACATAGTGTCAACATTTGAAACAGAGGTTTAGCATTATATTTGTTTTATATATTTTATATAATCGGCACTTCCCTATCGTCTAAATTTGAGTGCTAAATGCTAATATTCCATCTTATCGCAATGTCACACTTTTATATGAGTTGACACGAGGGGTCGAAAATCACTTGATATTAGAAAGTCCATTAAGCATTGTATTTAATCAAAATGCGTTTAAAATGATTTATATTTTAAAAAAAAAATGGAGGAAAATGGGTGACTGTGAATAATAAATAATAATAATAAATGTGAAATTTGACTAGTGGGAAGATGGAGATGCCGGGGCCCAGCTTAAGGGGGAAAATGGTGGCGGAGTCAGATAAGGGTACGTGTCAGATGGTGTTTGGTGGAGGAGAAAGCAAGATGTCTTGGTTCGTGGAATCTTGCAATTAGGTCAGCCGCCCTTTGCTGATATAAAATTGGGTTTTTTCTTTTTCTATTAGTGGAGTTGGAGAGGTCTATTTATGGCTGTTGGATTGGATTAGTGTTGGGATTGGACGGTCGTGGTGCTACATCGGGAAAGTTTGTTTTTCTGCATACACGAGTGGGTTTTGTTTACGGTCAGTGTGAAAGAGAGTAGGGTTGGGTGTTCGATCTATTAGTTTCATGCTCTTATATTTTAATTTTTAATTTGTTAATTAGTGTCGATTAAATATTGTATTAAATTAAGTTAGTTTAATTTAACTTTACGAATTTTATTTTTTGGTATTTACTTGAATATAATAATTAAAATATAATATAAATCTTAATAGCGATTGTTTTTAGAGTCGAAAATTTCAGCAACGATAATTGAGCAATAACTATTTTTTAACATTTTTTTCATTTTAAAATAAGTAGTGTTTTCATCTTTTCATTTTATTTCAAAATAAGTGTTATTCCACATTATCAAAAAGACCTTAAGTTTATATGGAGAGAGAGTTATAAATTACTAAAGTACTATACCTTTTTAAAGATATTTATTAACGATACATTAATAAAAATATATTTTACTTTTTAAAAATAAATAATTTATTAAAAAGTATGTCCAAATTTAAAATACTTTACTTATTTTAAAACAAAGGTAATATCTATTAAGTATCAAAAAAAATAACGAGCAGCATACAAGCAGTTATTGCCCAAAACTCACGGCCTCATGCATAAAATAAAACTCAAATGCATGTCCTTGTTCAAATTCTCATTTCTCCGTAAATATTTATGATTAGACTAAATGTTGAAATATGAAATTTGGAAAAAGTATTATTGAACTTTTGATATTTCGATAGTATTAAAGTATTGAAGTTTTAATATCGAGGATCGAAACAAAATATCAAAACATAAAAAAAATTATACCAAATTCAAATTAAAATGCTAAAGAACTAAAATTAAAGAACCGAACTAATTCTATCGGTCCAAATTTTTTTAACTTTTTAACTAGTTATACCCCCCCCCCCCCCCCTTAGCGTGGCTAATACTCTCAGCTTCCAAATTTATATAATATTATTGTCCGTTTTAATTTATTTATTTTAAATATAAAATTTAAAATGGTAAAAGAAAGTTTAGATCTTATGGATATTATAATTAAAAAGAGATCAAATTAGGAAAGTAATATTTTTTTTAAATAGATTAAAAATATAAAAATAAATTTAAACAGAAAGAATATTTATTTGATTGGATACAAAATTTAAATAAATATATCAATAAAATAAATCATATAAATTTATGTCATTATAGATTATTATATTTAAGAATAATATGAAAGCATGAAATTAAATTTATTATTAAATATATAAAGGTTTTTTTTTTCTTGATCCATTAAAATAAAAAAATATCATATAAATTGGGGGTAGAAAAAGTGATAATATTGAGAAAAAAAAATATAAAATCACGTTGCTTTTTAAATAAATTTAAAATTTTTATTTTGATATTAATAATTTTAAAATTAGCTATATAATTGATTGTTATAGTACTTTCATACTAAATTCAAAATAAAAATAAAAAGTTTTCGAGGAAAGTGAATAAAAATTTATTTAAATGTAGCAAATGTAAAACTGAACATAGATTTGCAGTTTATATATCATCTATGTTTGTTCTTTATATTCACATCCCCTTTGCCGTTTTCCATACACTGCAAGTCTTTTCATAAGTCTTCGATTGAAAAGAGATGTGAGTGCATTTGTGGACCCCACAATCCTCTCTCATGCCCCAAATGAAATTTGTACGGGTCGTAATGAAATTTCTCCGCTAGTAACTTCTTTTGTCCTTTAAAAAAAAATTAATAGTGTTTTAACTTGTAAAGAATTAATCTTTTTTGTGTTTTCTTTGACTCCATCACTACTAGGAGAATCTATGGCCAACTTCATTATTTATCCTAAAATCATAATCAGTATAGTAAAAATCACTTTTATAAATAAATTCTTGTGAGTATGAATTTTTTAATATAAAAATCCTTTTTAAACACCTTCATCTTTTTAATATTGTGTAGATATAAATTAATTTTAAAATTGTTTCATTAAATAAAGAGACATTTAATTATTAGCACGAGTGAATTCTTGACTTTCTATCCTCGGTGAAGAGACATTCTGATTGTAACAATGGATAAATTATTGTCATATTAATCTGTTATGTAAGATATCTTGACAAAATCTATTAACTAAAAGAGGTTAAAATTTTTAAAAAGATAAATAAGTCGAATTATTATTTTGTTACAATAATGATAACTAGGTTAAAATGTTATTAGAAACAATTAAAAATAAAGAAAGATGAGTATAATATATATCCTAACCCGTATGGGGTAATTTGGGTAGTCAACAATTTATATCTGTATTAATAATTATGAGATTACAATTAAGACTAATAATGACAAAATATTTTAGTAGATATGAAGCATAATAATAAAATATTTAAACTAGATAAAATAATTTTCTTTCAATCGAACCTTATATAAAAAATTTATATTTAATTTTTTATTTAATATTTAATATTTATATTACGTTTCAATTTTTACATATTATGAAATTTTCAATAATTTTTTTTTAAAAAAATATTAATAAGGAATAGTATTAGGTAGGGATGAATGATGATTGCATCCTTTTTGTTTAACCGTGTGAAGGGAGGACAAATGCCTTTTCTTGACTTTGACTGCTATATTTTGAGCTTCTAGATTCTTTGACTTTCAAGTTTCAACCACCAAATTTCCTTGCTCGTAGACGCTTCCTCTTAGGCCTACGATTACTCGTTTTCGCTTTTAATTCCCCACCAAAACTCCAAAAACATTAATAAGTGCTTAATTATTGTGAAGTGCTTCTCAGTTTATGATTTTGCATGTGCGGCTATATCTAGAACCAGTTTCATATAAAAGTTTATTATTTTAATATAAATTAATTTTAATTGTTTTAATCATTTTTTTATAGTAAAATAAAATATTTTTGCCCGAATTTTACAAGATAAAAGATATTGTTGGTTAAGTTTTAGCAGAGGAAAGATAAATTTTTACAAGTGAAGTTAACTCATATATATAAGTGAAATATAACACTATTATGTAATTTCTTTTATTTTTTCATGAATATAAATTATTGCACTGCTGTAAATTTTATACATGAAAGTAAAAGTGAAGCATTTAAAAAAAAAAATAGTTATACTTCGCTCAAAAGTGGGCGAAAGTGAAAGTGAAGCATTAGAGAAAAAAAATAGTTATACTAAATTTTCTAGCAGTTCGCTCAAAAGTATCACTTAATAATTCTTATTTTAAAATTAAATAAAGATAAATTTTTTACTTCTTTTAATTCTGTGCAATTTTTTTTAAAAAAATTTTAAAAGTCTATGACATTTAAAAAAGAATAAATAAATAAAGGATCACTTCGCCCAAAAGTGGGCGAATTCTCAATAGAAAAATTATACAAAGTGGGCGAACTCTCAATTATTTTTTTTAATTTAAATGAAAATTATCATTTTGATGTAATAAATTTTTCAAATGTCCTTTTAATATATATATATATATATATTTCTTTTACGTCTTTAGGTGCTGAACTCCTGAATTTACTTTTTGACTAGTCATTTTGATCATGATTTGCAATGTACATTACGTTTCGTTGGACTTGTAGCAAGCTAGTTTCATACAAGTATACTACTCCAACACATATATAGACCTAAACAATCTGTCTACTGTTATTATTATTTTATTTTTTTGAATTATGATTTCATATGAAACATGACAAATGTTATAGATAAATTATAAACAGTAAGATAATTAGATAAACTATAAATACCAAGATAATGCTCACTATTAGTGGATAGAATTAACTCTTTCCAATAGAGGTGGGGTCTTTTGACACCATAGTCTACACTATCTCGAGCCTCTAACCTCTCCTTTTCTTTTCTTTTATTTTATTTTCTTTACTCCCTCCTAGTTTGATTGAATACTAAATTCAAGAATTTTTTATTTATTGAAATTTTATAATTTTAAATTATAATTTCGTATAATATATGAAAGTATTTTTAAAATTGTTAAATATGAAAGATTTACATCTCTATTATTAATCTAAACTAATTAAATAACGCGTAAATCATAAAATGAAAATTTAGTTGTTCTTAAATCCTGAGAATAAAGCACAGGAGTTTACTGTTTTTAGAATATTCGGTAATATACTATATGTGGGTTTATATAAATAAAATTAAAGTTAATTTAATTATGTAATGAGCCTTAAAACACCCATCACGGATGAATTCGAATTTCCTACAAACATACTATGGAATAAATATATAAGTTATCAAATATAAAAATAAAAATTGTAATTTAAATTGGGAATGGGTGAATGTGAGTGGTGTGCATATTGCCACTTTTATGTTCATTGAGATGTGAAATTGCCAGCGGATCATAGAGGTTGTGCTTGGTCGCTCTTTTCTTGCAAAAGTATTCCTCGTAGAGCTGCCCATTCGAGAAAGCTGACCACTCGTCAAATGAAAGCCAAAATGGTTTTGTTTTTCAATCACATATTAATGATTATGTGTTTTTTAACTTTTTATTTATTTTTTTAATAAATTATATTCTATTTAAATATTAAAAATAAAATAGAATAAAAATAATTTATTTGTTTTGATAACTAATCTGAAAGAAATAATAAAAATTAAAGATAAAATTAATCTAGACTCAACGAATTAATACATATCAAGAATTAAAATCTTTTCTCACTTTCGAATAATGCAGTTTATCTAACTATTTTATGAAGGTGATAAAACATCTTATCCCATAAAGATCTTATTTTTTTAAAAAATAATATAAAATAGGAAAAATGATCATGTTTGTTTTTTTATTGTTGGAAAGAATCTAATATTACTCTTCATTATACTGTCGTTCATATATATCGTTAATGTTATATTATTCCATCATAAAAATGACACAAATTTATTTGCTTCCATTAACTACACTCATTTTAGTCAAAAAGACATGTCTATATAAGTGCTGAATGGAGAAAAGAAAGACACCTTATTTATGCAACCATGCTTTCTCCTTGTTTTTGAAAAATATTATTCAATTTCAAAAGGTATCTAATAAATAAGAGTAATTTAATAAATCATATTTTGTATTTTATTAGTTTTCTTAACGAGCATAAAAAAATTAAAATTATAATTAAAATAGGACAGAGAAAATATAATACAATCATATATTTCAGAGGAGATGAATGAACATGTTGGTGGATATACCGTAAATTACAATTAAAAGTAAATAATAAATTCAGGTTGAAGCGCGAATATCTCGCTCTCTTCAAGGAGATTTAAGTTTACTGCAGTAAAATTTTCACTCATCCAGCACTAATACTCTTGACTTGTCCCCTCTAGGATCCAATAGCCCAATAACGTCGTCGTATGACTCAAATAAGCTCGGATTAGTTGAAGAGCCCAAAACTCCACCAAAAGAACACTTTCCTTCAACATAAAGTTACTCTTTTTTAATTTGTATAGTGAATTAGTTGAAGACTTAGAATATTTTTCTTTGTCTCAACTCTCGCTTCACTACTACCTCAAAGTACACTACAATATTTTTCACACTTCTCATCTTTCTCTACACTTTTCATTCATCAACACAAGGAAAAACATCCATTTATAGGTGTAGGATTTCGTCCACAAATAAATATCAAGAATGTGGATAGTCATTTGAGGTATAATAGAGTAATTACTAGTAGATTATTAATAGAGTAATTACTAGTAGATTATGACATTGTGGTTACATAAGTTACACAAAAAATAATGACCGTTTTCTCTACTTTATGGACACTAATATGTCAAAATATAATGCACTTTAATATTAAAATACACATATACTCCAATAAAATATAATTATTTATAAATTGAACACAAAAAAAAAATAATTCTGTAAAATCTTTTTGGGTGTTACTTTCATATGTTTTATGTGTCAAAATAAATAAATAAAAATGTAAACAATAAAAAACTAAAAACGTATTTGTAAAAAGTTAAAAAAATGTTTGACCCATTATTCAAAACCTAATAAAGGTTATTCTACGTAGCCTAACCTTTTGGATCATTGTTTTTACGGAAAAAGGTTTAAAATTCTTTTAAATTATATGAAATTAAATAAAAATATTTTTTTTGTTAATAGTTTGATTTCAAAATATTTTTTTATTAATAGTTTAGTTTTAAAATATCTCCATCATTAATAGTTTGATCAAAAGTACCTTCATTATTACTTTTGGGGTAAAATTTTATATATATATAAACACTCTTTTTCTAATTAAAAGTAATTTTTTTTTAATACCGATCTTATCAATTAAAATGGAATAATTTCATGTACTTTTTAGACTAATCACATAAATCATATATATAAAATCATAAAATGTTCATCATTAATATTAATTTAAATAATAATTAAAAAATTCTAATAAAAACATAAATTATTTTTATTTTTTAAAATACTTTTTAAAATTAAAATACGATAAGCATTTTCATTTTAAATAAATCTTTAATATAATCGACATTTCCTTCGAAATAAATCTGCTTTGACACCATAAATTCACCTCCATGATAGATCTCTGATGTAAAAAGATCACAACGCTTTCCAGTAACAATATGATACATCATACAAAATAGATAACAAAATCTAAATAATATAGAATAACATGACTTAAAGAATTACTACTTGTGAGTATTGTTTTATAGAAATAAAGTAATGTAGTAATGATACACAAAGGTAAATATTTTATTTTTAAAACAAAATAATAATTTTTTTTTGGCTACATATATAAAGTAAATTGTGCAAACCAAGTCATGTTAGTATTTATGCATTTTAATCTTAAAATTATAATATTAAGCGCACGATAAATAGTGAAAAAAAAAAGAAAAAAGTGGTGTCATTATTTTTTGTAACTATGTAACCACAATAGCATGTTCTCCATATTATATCGTACTAATTATCTTACTAAACATCAATTTATTATCCACCTTCTTGACATTTACTAGATGGAAGAAATACTACATCTATATGAAGGATGTCTGTTTCCTTGTATTGATGCATGTAAAAAAGAGAAGAGGAAGATGAAAAGTGTGAAATATCGTAGTATATTTTCAGGTTCCTGTAGTGAAAAAGAGAGTTGAGATAAAGAAAAGTATTCTAAGTCTTCATTCACTATACAAAATGAGAGTAATTTTATGTTGAAGAAAGGTATTCTTTTGGTGGAGCTTTGGACTTTTCAACTAATCCGGAGTTGTTTGAGTCATATAACATCGTTGGACTGTTGTATTTTGGAAGAAACAAGTTAAGAGTATTACTGCTAGATCGGTGAAAATTTACCGCAGTGAGACTTGAATCTCCTTAAAGAGAGCGATATATCCGCGTCTCAGCATGAATATTGATTCATTCATTTTTATTAATTTTATTTTTAATTATAACTTACGATACATTCACCAATAATTGTTGAAACATTGAAGAAGGAGAAACATAGAGTTTGACAAATATTAATTTAGGGTAAATATTGAATATTATAACTAAAATTGCTCATCCAACTTATTGACAAGCTGAAATATTGGTTGCATCTTGCATGCTATATCATTTGGGATACTGTTTTCTTTTGACAGATGTATTATGAACTTTTATTGATATTCAGGAGCAATTCTTCCATGTAAGAAGAGAAAAAAGAGGGAAGAAGATGACTTCCAAGAGTAGTGATTATATTTCTGTAAAAGTTGTATTCAATACATATCAATAGGTTATATTTTTAGAAGTAGCTGCTAATTGTATTTAGTTAGTACTAACTAACTGATTGGTGGTTATAACAACCTAACTACCATCCTAACTATACAATAGGTTTTACAGTTTTGCCCTTCTTGTCACTTCTTTCAACACTCCCCCTCAAGTTGGGAGGTGTAAAAATGTTACACATTCCTAGCTTGGAACTGAGATAGAGATGTTGTACCATGTTAAATCGTTTAGTGAATAGGTCTGCTGGTTGATCTTTTGTTGGAATACAGTGTGTAGCTATTAGTTCCTTGCTTATTTCTTTTCCTTATTAAATGACAATCTATCTCAATATGTTTGGTCATTTCAAGGTACACTGGATTGGTAGCAATCTGAAAAGCTACTTTGCTGTCAGTGTTAACTTCAACTAGTTTCTTCACCTCAACCCCCAATTCTCTTAGTAATCCAAGTACCCATATCAGTTCACCCACTATGGATGCTAAACTTTTATATTTTGTCTCTGCAGAACTTCTTGAGATTGTGGTATGTTTATTTGATTTTCAAGTGATTGAGGACTGTCCAAACTTAACTCTATAATATGTGACTGACCTTTTGGTATGAGGGCATGAAGCCCAGTATGAATCACAATAACTTGTTACTGTGGTATCTTTGTTACTGGATAGTAGAACACCCTCATCTGGTTGATTTTTTACATACCTTACAATCCTCAAGGCAACTTTCATATAGGACTTTTTTGGTTGTTGCGAAAATTGGCTCAGAGTATTAACCCCAAAGGCTATTTCTGGTCTTGTCATAGTCAAATTAGCAGTTTGCCTATTAACCTTTAATAATCTCCTTGATCAGTTAGTGGATCAGTTATATTGCAATTCTCTGTATCATTCCCTTTGAGATACTCATCATACTGTTTGGTTATTAACTTTGCATCCATATCCAAAAGAATTACAACTGCTTTTCATTGTTGAGTCCTGTCTCTGATATGAGTTCAAAGGTGTATTTTCTCTGATGCATTAATATTCCTTCTGAGGACCTAGCAAATTTAATGCCTAAAAAATTTTTTAACTGTCTAAGATCTTTCATTTTGAATACTTGCTTCAGGCTCTCCTTAATTTTCTCAATTACTTTAAGACTATCTCCTGTGACTAACATATCATTCACATATATTAGAATGATAATTGTTCCTTTTGCATCATTCTTAATGAACATAGATTGATTATAATCACTTTGCTTAAACTTCAACAGAAGTAAAGCCTCAGACAATTTGGTGTTCCATTGTCTAGATGTTTCTTTTAGAACATATAAGGATTTAATGAACCTACACACTGGATTCTTCTCCCCCTGAATTTCAAATCGTTGATAAAGTTCCATATAAATTTCATCAAACAACTCACCTTGTAAGAAAATCTTATAAACATTCATTTGATGAACATGCTATTGATTTTGTGCTACAATTGATAAGACTGTTCTAACAGTTTTTATCTTCACCACTAGAGAAAATGTCTCATGATAATCAATTACCTCTTGTTGATTTTATCCTTTGAATACCAATCTAGCCTTAAATCTCTCAACTTCTCCGGAAGACTTATATTTAATCTTGAAGATCTACTTACAACCTGTTGGAACCTTTTTCTCAGGTAGAGATACAATATCCCATGTATGATTTCCTAGCAAGGCTTCAATTTCAGTTTTCATAGCTTCTATCTATCTTGGATTTTTAGCAGCCTCTGAGTATGAATGAGGCTCACTAATACTTAAAGAGGCATCTATATATGCTTGATGTCTTTCTAGAAGGTGGTCATAGCTAACTTATTTATTCATCCCATAAGTACTATCTTGATTAAAATTTATTAACACAAAGTTTCTCATCTAAATAGGTGTTTTGATACCTCTACCAAATCTCCTTCCTATTTGTTAAGTTTCAGTAGGAGGAATTGTGGTTTGTGCATCCTCCAAGTGATCATTGGAATGTATTATCTCTTATTCTCTTTGGACCACTAGTTGTAAATTGACTATGTCTATATTGATTGAGTCAGTTAGATTACTCACATGCTAAGTCTCATTAGGTAGACTATTTTAGTTATCTAAGTAGTCCAAGATAGTATTTGTATCTTTAAAAATTGATTCTGCAATAATCTCCCTTTTATAGAATGGGAACACTAACTCATTGAACTTGACATACCTGTTGACAAAAAATACATTATCAGTTAAGTCATAGAGAATATAACCCCTTTGTAGCTCTAAATATCCCATATGAACAACTATCTTTGACCTTGACAATAATTTATCATATTGGTTAGGTGTTTTTACAAAATATAGACATCCTAATATCCTAAGGTGATTGAGACAAGGCTCTTTATTGTAGAATTTAGCATAGGGAGATATGTTATTAAGAACAGTAGTTGGCACTTGGCAGTTTATTTATCAAATATACAGCAGCAAGGACGCAATGCCCAAAATACTTAATAGGTGTATGAGCCTGAAACCTTATTTCTCTAGTTACCTTAAGTATGTGTCTATGTTTTCTTTCAACCACTCTATTATGTTGGGGTGTGTACACACATGTAGTTTGATGTATAATTTCTAACAATTTAAGCATACTATCACATATGCCGATGACAAACTCAGTGCCATTATCAGTCCTTATCACTTTTATAGTCTTGTTAAACTAACTTTTTGAAGGTTTAAAGAATTATTGTAGTGATACATATACATCAACTTTTTGCTTTAAAAAAAACCAAGTATATCTAGAGAAATCATCCATAATTGTCAAGAAGTACTTATTTTCATTATACCGCTCTTGGGTGAAGTGCATAGGCCCAAAGTGGGCCTGATTGATTGTCCATTGACTGATTCTGCTGTGTCAGTAGCTTATGTTAGTGACTTTGTTCCTTCATCGGACAAAGTGTAAGTAGCACAACCATTGCTTGTACCATTATTTGTATACACCTTCTTTTTGAACTTAAAATCTGGTGGATATCCCACTATTTTCCAATAGTTTTTCCTATTGTATCCCCTGATCTTGCAGAATTCACAATGTAGATGAGCATTCTTTTTTAATCTTTGAGATAAGTGGTTCTTGTATTCATAGCCATATCATAACCATTTGAACTTGACCTTAAAACTCCAGTTGTATTAGCTATAGACCTTTGACTTTCATCACTAACCACCACAACATAATCTTGATTGATAGATGGTTGTGAACTTATTAATAAAATTTGAATTCTTACCTAAGAATATGAGTTATTCAGGCCCATAAGAAGTTGAAACAGTTTCAATTTCTACAAGTATATGATGAAGTCTTTAAACTTCTCACAATCATAGTCTAGTGAAGGTACCAAGGCTTCAAACCCTTCCCATAGATTTTTTAGTTTAGAGAAGTAAATTGATACAAAATTTGTGCCTTGAGTCAGTGTGCAATTTCCTTGTACAAATTAAAGGTTCTTGACCCATCAATCTTAGTAAATCTTTCTTGCAGATCTTGCCACACTGCCCTAGCAATCAAAGCATACATGATGTCCCCTAACAGATTCTTTGAAATTAAATCATTAACCAAGATAACATATTGCATCTACTCATTCCCAGTGATCCCATAGATTTTCAGAAAACTTTTCTTTATTATAAACACCATTCACCATCCCAAACTTATTCCTACCTAGAAGAGCATCTCGTAGAGCGAATTCAGTTATCATAATTCTCAATATCTATCAGTTGAAATTAGATAACTTGAATCCCATTGACATCAGATGGACAAAGAAATAACAGATGGGGGTAATCAATCCCAGGGGCTTGATTTATAAAAGTTCTGGAATGATTTGAATCAACTTCCTACTCCAATTGAACATCATTGCTGGCCATCATTGAGCTTCAAGATTTCCTCTTTTTCTGAATTGAACACTGTAATTGAGCGGAAGAACTTTGGTCAACAATTGCTAGATTCAATATCTAGCTCTGATACCATAAAATTTTATTGATATATCAGGAGCAATTCTTGCATGTAAGAAGAGAAGAAAGAGGGAAGAAGATGACTTCCAAAACCAGTGATTGTATTTCTGTAAAAATTGTATTTACTACATATCAATATGTTGTATTTATAGGAGTAACTGCTAATTGGACTAGGTTAGTACTAATCAACTAACTGATTGGTGGTTATAACAACTTAACTACCATCCTAGCTATACAAAAGATTTTACAGTTTCGCCCTTCTCTTCACTTCTTTCAACATATTATTATTCTTTTATAAATTCTTCTTTCTCTTTCTACCCAATTATCCTCTGTACCCATCACTTTCAAACTCTATAACAATTATATCTAGGGGTGTGCATAGGTCAGGTTGGTTTGGTTTGATTTTTCATTAAAAAATTACTAAACCAATCATGTTGGTTTATTAAATTCATAAACGAAATCAAACCAACATAAATCGGTTCTTTCAGTTTTTTTGATTTTTCAATTTTTTTGATTTTTTAAAACTAAATCAAATAGTTAAAAAATCAAACATAACTAAATTAGATCTTTATATTTGATTTTAAAAAAAATTAAATCAAACGTAACTAAATTAATCAAAAATCAAAAAACTATAAATGACCTTTGAGGAAATAAAAATATGAAAAATGGAGACAACTTAACAGCTTAACTCATAAGAAAAATAGAAAGAAGAGATACTAAGAAACATGTGAAAGTTACCAGCGCCTGATGATTGAGGAGAGGAGGAGAAATCGATCTCTGAAAAGTAAAGATGAAGACTGAAGGTTTTGTTTTATCTTGCTAGGTTTTTAGGTTAACATTAGGTCTTTATATTTGGATTATTTACTTACTAGTTATTGCCTACTGAACAAATATTACAATTTACAAGTTTACAACTTATAAGCTCAAATATGAATAAATATCTAATTTCTAAACATTGAAAATTAATAAAACTAATTTAAAAAATAGCTATAAAATAGATTATAATTAATATTTTTATGTATAAAAAGTTAAAATTTGGGTTGGGTTCAGTTTGACTTTATTTTTGATTAATACCAAATCAAATCAAGAATGATTGAATTTTTTCTCCAACGCCAAACCAATCAAATCAATCCACATGTTGATTTTTTTTCGGTTTGACTTTGTTACTTGGTTCGGTTTGACTTGACGACTTGGCTTGTACACCCCTAACGATAATAACAACAACCCAGTGTAATCCCACCAAGTTGAGATCTAGGGAGGGTAGAATGTACGCAGACCTTACCACTACCTCAGAGGTAGAGATGTTTTTAGCAGACTCTCGGCTTTAAGAAAGCACTTTCAAACTCTACAATCACTAAAAATAATAAAATAAGATATAAATCCTAAAAAAGAAAATACACATTAGGAATGCAAATCATAAATTATTCGATGTTAATTAGGCCTGTAATCCGAAAAGCACCATTAATTACTGCCTAGATAGCCGAAAGACGTAGTAAGATACCTTTAGGGAAATCCATGTTATTTTGTTAGCCCTAAATTACCTAATCTTCTAACGAGATGTATCATGGACCTCAACCACACACATTCTCGGTTTGCTTCATGAATAACTATTATCTCAGCATGATTTGATGAACTGGCTACGAGAGACTGCTTTGTAGATCTCCAAGATATGGCAGTACCTCCACATATAAACACGTAGTCCAGTTTGAGATCGAGCTTTGTGTGGGTCAGATAAACATCCAGCATCAGCATAACCAATAAGATCGAGACTGCAATTGTTAGAATAATATAATCTCATATTGGTAGACATTTTTAGATACCGCATTATGTGTTTGATCCTATTCCAATATCTCCTAGTAGGAGCAAAACTATACCTTGCTAACAAATTAACCGAAAAGGCTATATCAGGTCTTGTAGTGTTAGCAAGATACATTAGTGCACCAATTGCACTAAGATATGGTACTTCAGGACCAAGAATTTTCTCATTCTTTTAAATCCTTCAAAGATGTTCATATATCATTCGGTCTTTCTAGACATGAAAATAATTTCATTATATGGATATCAAGTTTTTCATGTATTGCCAGACTTATGAGTAACCTCAAAATAATTTTATCCACCACAGGTGGATCTCTCCATATAATAATGTCAGGATTTGCGAAAAATCTTTATGCCACAAGAATTCATTTATACCCACTAAATTATACTTGAATTGCGTATTTTTATTTGGTCAATCATTTATCTGTCCATACTTTTTGACAGATTTGAATTCAAGATCCTCGTCAATATTTATAATATTGAGCGTTACATTATATCAAAGGTATCATCGACGATCATTTTGATATCAGTTCCAATGTGACATAACTTATTGAGATCTCTTCATTTTTCATCATTTCAGGTACTTGAACCTTTGCAAGGTTTCATGAAGTATTATGTCATGGTGCTTTCTTAAAGCACTTGCCTCATCATTATGACCATCTTAATCATTTGCTCCTCTCCTTCTTCAAGGAGTTCTATATTTGGAACCATTTGATCTATCACGCTTCAGGCGTCTCATAGATCCTGTCCTTTAAGAACCTTTCATTTGAGCATTTGCAACTAAATTATAAAATAGGGTCAGCAAATATATATGGCAATTGATTTGCAATATTTTGCAAGTGAATTATCTCTTGAACTTCAAGTTCACTTTTTTTTCCCGAGGATCTAGATAATTCATCCCACACTCAATTTTCAGTTGTTAATCGCTTCTCCCCCTAATGTTAGAAAAACTAACATTTACCCCCCAAACTCATTTGGAGACCTATCTTTGTGCGTTGTGGTGGAGTAATTAAATCATATACCACACATTCAAATTTTTAGATGAACTTATTTGGTTCCTGACCCTGAACCAATGGTGATAGAGCAACCTTGTTGTCTTGATGCATTCAAGTGTTGATACATGTTAAATAAACATATTTCATACCAAATTTTATTTGGGAGTTTTGTTCTCATAACCAATAGTTTAGCTATAATTGGAGGCATACAATTTTTGCTAAACCAACTTAGATATGAACCAACATTATCAACATGATTTTATAATTTGGAACTGTGCTCTTAATTTAATAATTCGAGCAAACAACCTAGCAAAAATCAATTACAAGTTGATATCAAGGCACATGTGACCATACCATAGATGCATTTATTAAAATTATATAACAGTAAACAGTTCACATGACAGGTGAACAGGGTTATATTCACCCTTTTTATAAGTTTCAAAATTTCAGGGAATATAATCTCAATCTTAGCTAATCAAGATCATTCTATCACGACAATAAGCAACACAAGAGAATTCTTGAAGAATCTTTTATTTCTTCAACATATGGCCACATGAATTCTCAATTATTTTTTGCATCACATTTGAACAAGGATGGGCAATAGTTATGCCAACTTATCTTTATTTCAGTAAACTTCTAGTTTACTTTCATATGTGATTTTGTCATCATACTCATATTTATGTACTACAAATAAAAAAAACGGCGAACAATCTTTTACATAAATATTTATAACCCGCTTCAATAATAATATATAAAGATATTAGATCTTCCCATAGTTTATGGTCTCAATTTTTTTTCAATATCTTTGAAACTTATAAGTTTCCTTTTGAGACTTACTAGTAACACGTTAACTCTTCCAGAGCTCTCAATTAATTTTGTGTACTACCACATATTCTATCATATCAACATCATTAATAGTTTCTCCACATAGTTTCAACTTAGAAACAATTTTGAACGTTAAAGAGTTGTATTCATGAACAGACTTATAGTCTTGATGGATCTAATCATATCATGCCTTTGGGTGGATGACCATCTTCAGGTGGTTATACCTTTCTTTTAAGCTATTCCACAAAACAAATGGATCCTTAACCATGAGATATTTAATTTTAAGAATTTCGTCAAGATGATGACTCAAGAATATCATAGCCTTAGCATGATCTTGGTTTGATGCTTTATTTTCACTTTTAATAATGTCTCCAAGACCCATTGCATCCATATGGATTTCAGCATCCAACACCCATGAAAGGTAGTTCTTGCCCGAACTTTGAAGGGCAATAAAATCAAGTTTCGCAAGATTAGTCATATTAAAAGAAATTAAAGAGAAAAATAATACCACGGCCTTCAAATTTTGAGACAGTAGAGTCGTAGCGCAACAATATCACCAAAAGAATATCATTCCTGTGGTTAAGTAATACATCTTTGGAAAAAGAAATTTTAATTTTTCTTACCTCAGATCTTTTCAAAGAAAGTGCTCAAGGTAGAGATTCATATTGATACTATACTACATTTATACTTCTTCCATCGGCTCTTCTTTCATCTGGAAGAATGGGTCCTCTCCTGTTGGCGAATCTCCTTGCTATTGTTGTTTCAAATATATATATATCCCATTCCTGCTAACGTGTTATGAAATAATAAAGAAAGAACAAGAATATTATAGAGAAAGAAAGAAGGAGAGAAGTTCTTATTTCTCTTGATGAGATGAAATATAATGAAGGAGAACCCCTCTATTTATAGGGATAATTTCTCCTAACTTTTCTCCAAAATATAGACTTTCACTATAATATAAACACATGTATCCACTACAATACAAATACCTATATAGACATTCGCTATAATACAAATTGTTTATAACAAACCTAGTGTTGTGTTTAATTAGCATATTTTATACTTTCTCCTTTCAAATTATTTATCATTTGTTTTGTTTCTCATAGATTAATTAATATTTCAAAATTAAAATTTAAATATTTAAAAGTGATATAAAAATATTATACATCATAATTTTAGTTATATTAAATAATAAAAGAATATATTTTAATATATTAATTAAAATTTATATAATTTAATTTTCGTATTTTTTAATTTAATATAAAAAGGAGTAAATTTGTATGACCCAATGGGTGCATTCATCCATTGGACCAGATCTAATTAAAAAATAGTACATTGTCAATATTATATTTATTGGTCGATTATATGAATGTGAACCTGGTAAAGTCATTCCAATGTCTTCTGAACTCTTCTAATTTGCCCCTTTATAAAATAACACACATGCATTGAATTTCTAAAGAATTTTTACGGGTTATCTGTATTTTGTTATAGCAAATAACAATGTCTTAAAGAATTATACTATCAATATTTTGAATGATTTTGATAGTGTCCAAAAAGAATTATACTATCAATATTTATATAAGTTAAAATTTTAAATTAAACACAAAAATATAATTATTTTTTAAAATTACAAGTGAATTTTAACTTATTATAGCCCGTTTACTTACCATTTTTATTAATTTACGAAGTATTTCTAAGAAAATATTTATCTATAGTTATTTTAAAAAATTAATTAATCGTATAAATAATTTTTACACCGTTAATATATGAATATTGGCTAAATAACAAATTCCACAAAGTAAAGTTGCCTAAGAAAGCCATGATTTCAAAGTTTACCACCTTATTTTAATTTGATATGATTACGTTTACAAAAGATAAAATTTGAGAAATGACAATAATTTAGAAGAAAATATATTTAAGTAGTAACATTTATTTATTTATATAAAATGATAATATTTTATGTGTTATGTGATGTATTGATCATTAGTAAAATATATCAAAATACAAATATAAAATCTGGTTAGGTGAGTGATTTTAGAAATTATGTTTCACATAAATTATCAGTTACTTTTTTTTTACTCAACTGATAATTATTGCGTTCCTTAAATAAAAGGATTCTAATAACGGAAAGAATTCTTATTTTCCATAATAACTTATAAAACAAAAATAGAAAAAAATTATGAAAATATTTTATTTCATGTTACATAATGGTAAATTAGAATGAAGAAATAATAAATGAATAATTTGTATTATAAAATCCAGACAAAATACTTATACATGTATTTATAAATATCGGTATATGGAAAATTCTAAAATATTACATAAAGGATTATGTATTTGAATGTATTAAAAAGTACTAAAATGTATTTCTTTTAAAATAAATAGTTTACACTGATAAATACATAACTATTTAATAAAACACATATACAAGTACTAAAATAAATGTTGTCTACTAGTGAATACATAACCATTCAAACCAAAAACATATATTTGTATTTGTATGTATCTGCATGTGTAAAATTTTGAAAATAACATAAAGGATTATATATTTGAATGTATCAAGTACATATAATACATAAACCATAAACACACACGAATATGATTTTCAAAATCAGAAAATAACTTACCCCAATTAACGAGATTTTCTAAAATCTATTTGAGATTTCAAAATATCATAAAGATTTGATTACAAAAGAAACAATGATTCACGCGGTAAAAGAATTTTATCTACAATATAAAAAATACATATTTTAAATTGAAAAATAAATGAAAATCATGAATAGAACTTACCTGATTTGAATGAACTCTAGAGACAAAAAAGAGGGAAAGACAAGAATCGTGTGTTTGACAGGAGGAGAAATCGGGTTGATGATGAAGAATGAGGGAGAGAGAGAAGATGGAAGGAGGGAGGGTTTTATTGGAGGATTTTTAGGCATTGCATATGGACACAGGAAAAAAATAAATACAAAACACATATTAAATGAAATAAAGCCATAATATGTAATTTTTTAAAAATTGTAGCTATTATATGTAAATAGTTTCATAATTGTACTATCTTACGTAATTTTTCCTTAATATGGTGAAGAACATGATGAAGAGTCCCCATCATTTCAGCTTCAAAGTTTACAGACGAGAAGGAAGGAAGAAGAAGACTGTCACACAGACAAAACTATGTTCGAAGCTTTCCTGGAGAGAGGGCCTCTTTTCTGTGGATAAATATGCACCCTAGAAGCTAGTTTTGATGGATCCAATAATAGCCATCTGATCTTCACAAGATTACATTTGGATATGAAAGCTTCTAGGAGCAAAGGACACGTGAGGAGCACATGAGAGAATATTAGTTAGTTAGACTTTAGGACAAGTGTACAAATTAGAGTTTTTTTTTTCTTTTTTTCTTTTCTGTACAGATATATTTGTATAAATATGTTAGCTAGAGAATGAATGAGACACACAGAAAATTTCCAAAGTTAGAGCCACCATTTTCAATATAATAAAATAAAGTTTAGGAAAGGCCCAACTTTAATAGTCACTTTACACACACAATTGCTGATGTTTTTGTTTCACTATCTTTCCTCTGTGAATGCCATTTGTTACAAGTGATGTATTAGTCATTTGTCAGTTCACCTACTTTACCTGCTTTAGCAATTTTCATGGCCACTAAACACACCAAATGGATTCACCTTTTAAGAAAATGAAGTTCCTTTAATTATGTGGAATGACATGTGAATAGTGAAAGATAAGAGAAAATGTGATTTTTTTTTTCTTAGTTTCTCTTTCAAGTGTAAGTTTGTAACCATGTATACAAGTGTGTAACCATGTATACAAGTGATGTAGGTGAATCTATAATCATTTAATTGGAAATTCTGATCTCTCAGCTTGTATGAGAAAATCAATTTGCTCAAATGAATATAGGGAGTAGAAGGGAAACAATGGGGTGACACTTCAGTAGCGAAATATCTTCATAAAATCACCATTTACCAAACTTCATTTTTAATCAGATGTGTCAGGTTCAAATTTAAAAATTTATCGTCTTTGCTAAAAAATTTCAACATAATTATATTCAAAGTAGTTAAGCTAAAAACTAAATATCGAACCTCAAATGAAAAATAAAAAATAATCACCATCTCGTGTTTTCCCATCTTTGGTACACTTTTTTTTTTCCCCTCAAAAGAAAATGAGGCATTTAAGAGTACTACAATAACAATTTAGTGGTTCAAAAGAAATGTAACCCCGGGGATAATGAACTTGAATTGCAACACTTCCTATCAATATTTCTAATGAAAATAACCAAACATTAAACTTGGTATGTACCTATTACTAGCTAGAAACCAATTTTGAAAGTCTATATTCTAGCTAAAGTAAAATTAATGTTGATATGACGGTCGGTTCAAAGTTTCTATGTAAAAGTTCTAAACACGTAGAAAATGTTGTCACGTCCCTTTGATGGACCACTGCATTGGAGACCACTTGCCTATGGCCAATGGGTCTAAGGTGTTATTGTCCATGCCCTACTAAATTACTCATCTTCTATAGGGAGGTTTAACCTAGTAACCTACACTCTTATGTAGCTTTTGTAGTATGCTATATTTGCCAAGTTGAAAGCAAAGTGGTCGCCCACTTTTGAGGCCCATTTATTTGGGTTAAGCCCAACTAAGCCCTTTTGGTATCCAATTAGGGAAAATTAATTTAAACATCCGCACATAATTCTATGATATCATGTTAGTATATGATGTACAATATCATAAAAGACTTAGGAGTGTTTTTCTTTTAAGGAATAAACTCATCCTCTATGATCCTCCATCTGTATATAATATATATCATGTGGATATTATAGAAGACTGAGGATTATATTTTTTGAATTACGATACAGTTTGGGTCGGTTTTTTTATTAAAATCAAAACCAAATTAATTTAGTCGGTTTTTAAATTTCTAAAACCAAATCAAACCAAATAAAATAAATAACCATCGGTTTGGTTCTTGTCGTTTTGATTCGGTTTGGTTTGATTTTTCGGTTTATAACTAGCTAATGATAAATTAATAATAGTAAAATGACATAGCCATGAGATGATTATTTCAAGTGAACATTTGGAATCAACAAATTTCTCTTTACTATCACGAGATAAATGTATCTGAATCTTCTATTATTTTTCAACACTTTTTCAATGTTTTAGCATGTTTAAGTTGCATAAATGTAGAGGTTTTTTCACTTCACATGTCTAATATCCACACAGAAACAATATACAACTTTATATAGAATGGTCAACCCTTCAAAAATCAAAGAAGCAAATGATTGAAGAGTAGATGGATGTCTTAACAAAAGAAAATAAAAAAAATCGATAATATGTCACACCACATATAAACAATCAGACTTAGAGCATTGGGTTTGGATATATTTTTTAAGTAATACAATTTAAAAGTGTTGTAGTGTATGTGAAATAAAGTATATTAAAACTAAATTAATGATTAAAAGATATAAAATATTTATAATTATTTATGAAAAACTACTAACATATATTCAAATAATTATAAAATTTACGTATAAAATTTATCGGCTCGATTTGGTTATTTCTTTGAGTTTTTTTTAGAAAAATCAAAACCAAATCAAATATCACCGGTTTTTAAAATTTAAAACCAAATCAAACCAATCCAAATTAAATGTCGATTTTTTAAATCGGTTTGGTTTGGGTTTTCACCAAACCGTGAACATCCCTAATGATACCCTATCAGTTAGAATGACAAAATCAACCCATGAGATTTTAAGCTGCCCAACTTGCTCAAGTTTGGACTTATAATTGACCCGCTTATTTATTAACTCAGCCCATTTCAGCCCAACTCATTTCAATTCATCAAATTAAGTTTGGGAGGATATTTGTCTTAAATTGATTCATGAGAAATCTTGTCAAAATATTTGCAAAAAATATTTGAAAATATTTTATTTTGTTTAATATGTTATATTCAGTCATAATAAAGAAAAATATTAATTTTATAAGTTATCAAAAGATTATAAACTAACAAATAAAATAATTAGAACTTAATTAGAGTTGGGCGAGTTGGGTCATGACACGCATTTTAGCCCATTTTAGCCCAAGTAACTTTTGGGCGGGTTATTTTATTAACTCAGCCTATTTTGATCGGTCCAAATTCAGTTCAACCCGTTCATTTATCACCTATACTATCACTATATGATATGTTCATGTAGGTATCTTAAAGGACTAAAAGATTTTTTTAAAAAATATGCATAAAATCAAATTATGATTAAAAAAATGAATAGCATGATTTTAAAAATAAATGAACAGAGAGAAGAAAAAAAAGAGGAAGAAGATAATTATCCATAAAAATTACAATAAGTATATGATGTAATTATTATATAACAGACAGAAAAAATAAATGGATAGAGATGGATAATGAATGTAGTTTTTATAGATAGTCATATAATTTTTCGAGAAAACAAATAGAAATGTCTCTTAGAGTGGGATCCATAATAGAAGATAAGCCCAAGAGAATCATAGGATATGTAATAGTAGTAGTAGACAAAGTTAATGATCAAAATTGTCAAGTGAATAACAAGTGTTTCCATCTTCATCCATATTGCTTTCCAAAACAACAAAAAAAGCAATTCAGTCAGAAACACCCAACAAATTGTAGGTCACCCTCCTCTTCTATTCAACAACTATTTCTTTTGGTTGGTTTTTGGAGTTTGGTATTTATTTTAGAATTTAATTAATTTCAATTCTAGATTGTAGCGAAATAGATTAAAAAAAATTCATCTTTAAACAGGCTTTTAAATTTAAATTTTGAATATAAAAAAAAAATTGAGAGTGAATCCGCTTTAATTGGACGTTACGTGCTATATAAATTCAAATAAATCTAAACTTTAGTATAAATATCAAATATTCAATAAAAAAAATAAATTAAGTTTTACTTTTATTTGAAAGCCTAATTTTAAATAAGTTAAAAGACCCACTATAAAACTCATCACTGAGCGTATCATTCATTTGAACTCATCTCATCAGTACAATGGAAGATATCGACCCTAAAGAGAATCTGAAGGCGTGCACGATTTCCTCTGGTACGCATTAGATAAGACCATTAGAAGTTTCTGAAGTTGTATATCACAAAATAAAATTTAATTTTTATATATTCACAATTTAAATTCAAAATTGATCAGAAATTGAGATGGTGACGTTTCTTTTTCTTTCTTTCTCAATAAAGTGGCATGACGTTGTTATTTTTCTTTTTCTATATGTTTTTTTCATTTGCTATTATTTTGATTTGATGTATTTAAAGCGAGGATATTTCAAAAATAATTTCTGCATCTTTTAGTGAGGTAAAGGTAAAGTATGTATATACTTATAAGATTAATTAGGAGAAATTTTGACTATTTCATTCTTACTATGTCTTAAGAGATAAAGAAAATTACAATGTATATTATGTGATGCAATAATGCTATTAAATTGAGCCCATTTTTAATTTCTTATTTAATTTAACTCAATTTCTATATAAATTAAAATTTATTTTTTGTTCTTTAAATTTCTTGGAAAAAGTTCATGTCGTTATATGTCCTCGATTTCATTGTAATTTCTCCGTGCTTGCCCCGTGATTAAAAGTAATAAGTGGTCATCTATGAAATGGATGCGTGTTCGTGAATACGACATTTAATCTATAACAAAAGATGGTCATCATTGAAGTTTGAAGTTTCACAATTTAAAATTATTTAAATAGATTCTGTTTTTAGTAAATATTATTATAAAAGATTGGGTAAATATTAAGGAGATTAAGTAAAAAGTTTAAATTAATTTGATGTAGTTTTAAAGATGTTTTGGATGGATCTGATACTTGAATTCAAAGATGAAAATAGATCATAATTTTATTTTATGATACCTCAAAAACAAATAAAATTATTTTAATAAAATTTAATCCTCCCAATTTTCGAGCGCTCTCTCTATATATATATGCACACAGGGGGTCGGAGCTTACCCACGCAAGTAACAATTCAAAGATCAGAGAAAAACCTAATAGTCTATGGAGGCTACGAAATATAACAAAAAGATAATAAGTATTTCTTCGGATTATTTTTACTTGCTCGTTATTTTTTTCATTACAAAATAAATCGTGTTTTTATTTTAAACTGAGCCGTGTTTCACATAATCAAGAAGGTATTAATGATGTTCTTCTAATTTTATTCTTATTTAAATAAAAAGAAATTTACATAACCAAGAAATTACTAAAGAACTATACATTTTTAAAAGATATTTATTAAGGGTAAGTTAGTAAAAATATATCTTACTTTCTAGAACTTAGTAGTTTTTTTTGAAGAGATGGTACAAACTAGAAACACCACTTATTTTGAAATGGAAAAAATATTAACTTGACACATCCTTTAAGAAATAATAAAACAGAATGACAATTTATTATATTATTCTTTGTATATAATAAATTCAATGATTTTGAAAATATATTGAGAAATGATTATAGTTAATAATAAGGCTAAATTACAAATTATAAAGTGATGAATTATGATTTGATTTTCAAAAATAGATAAATAACAATGAATATCTAATTTTGATATAACGAACAAATAAAAATAAATGAATAAGATAAGTATGGAGAAGTCAATGAGATTTTTGATATCACAATCATCCTTAATTAGCAGAGTCATATTGGAATTCTAAGAAATAAATAACATTTCGATAGAGAGCATTTTTTTTTCCTATTTAATGCGAGAAAAATGTATTAGATAAATCTATAACATTACCATATAACATGGATAACCAAACATTAAATCACTAGCTTAATTTTGTGCCAAACAAAGAAAGGAATTTAGTTATAATAGAGTAATTAAAATGCGAGTACAGATAATAGGGATTGGAAGCTTAATTACTGTCATACGATCTGTGAACATGGCCCTGTTTCAGTGTGATGTTTAATTAAAATATCTCATCTATGTTTAAGAAATGTATATTTTTATTGGGATAAGTCTAAATTTGTCCTCAACTATGTGAAGTGATTATTATTCATTAATAATTTGAATCATATTTATTCTTACAGTTACGATAATAGGTTAGACCTGGTCTTGCTAATGATTAAAAATGTCAAATAAGAGATTGAATTGATCTTAGGTGAATCAAATTAGGTTATATTTGTTACAAAAGCCGAATATATATATATATATATATATATATATAAATCACAATCACTATATCAAAATGCAGCTAAATAGTAAATGCGACAAGAATAAATACACAACACCAGAAATTTACGAGGTTCGGCAAAATTTTGTTATTTGGCTAGTTCTCAGACACAACCAATCCAAATTTATTTCACTAAAAAAGAATACAAGTGAAATACTACAAGAGAAAAAAAGAAGAATCAAAAGCCTTAGAAGATGAGAAGGCAAGTGAGAGGTGTGTTACAAATAAACCAAGAGCTACCTATTTATAGGAATGAATTGCTCCTGTTGATGTCATCAATGTCATCCATGTGTATGTAAATGTCAAGATTAAAACATGTAAAACATCGTTACCCAAATTTCTACTATAAATTTATTACCTTGATATTTCATACCAAAGAAAAATTACCTTCCTTCCAAATGTTCACACCACTTCATATAGAATCTTGTCAAATTTAACAATATTAATAAACAGATCATAATTCGATACACTTAAAATTATTTGAATCAATATAAATTGAATTAAATTATGGATCAGTCCAAACTAAAATTGAATTTGAAGCAAAATTTCAGCCATCTTGGACCACATGCTAAATGCATTTTCAAAAATATCAAAACCTTCCCAGTTACATCTTCCAAATAAGTCTTATTTCATTTCTGGTAAGAAAAACAAAATATTTGAATATGAAACAATATTTCATAACACAAGCAATCAAAGAATAATTGTAATATTTTTTAGGAAAAATGGCTAAAAATACCCTTTTCATATAAGAAATGACTCATAAATATCTTTTCTTTTTACTTTTTGGTCTAAAAATACTTAACCTTTATTTTTAGCTCAAGAATACTCCTTCTCTTCTAGCTTTTGGTCTAAAAATACCCTCAATCTTGAAAATATAAATTTTTTTAAATTTTATTTTCTTTACCTTTTATTTTAAAAATTAATAAAATTGACATAATTTACACATACAATCAAAAATTTAAAATTTTAAAAAAATAAAAAATTTAAAAAATTATTATAGTGAATACCTTTCTAGATCACCTTGATTAGAAATTGAGAGATCATTTTTATTTTTTGATTTTAAATATTGATTTTGTTAAACTTAACAAATATAGGATATGCTTGCCTGTAAAATAAAAATGCATGATTGCATAATAAATTATTAATACATTAAACATTCGCATTTTAATATGCAGAACAACCTATAAATTTTATAATTTTGATTGTATGTGTAAACTATATCGATTTTATTAATTTCAAAAGTAAAAAGTAAAGAAAATAAAATTTCAAATCTCTAAATATTAAAATTTTCAAGGTTGAGAGTATTTCTAGACATTCTATATGTAAAAATGATGATCTCTTATATGTAAAATGAGATTTTTTTTCTATTTTAAATTTTTAACGCTTTCTTTATTTTGATATTAAATACTTATCTAGAAATAGGTTGAAGGTATTGGCTCTTTTCAATTTATTTATTACTAAAACTGCTTATTATTATTTGTACACAAACTAACATAGCACTTATTTTTTAATTATTGACTAACTTCTTCCATTTCTGTCTTTAGTAGTGTATGTATGATCAAATTTCTCAATAATAATAATATTATTTTAATATTTTTTTTATTTTTATACTGAATATCAGTTATATACTTGTAATAATATTTAATGTTTAAATAATTTTTGCACTCATTTCTTAATCTCATAAAAAGATTTAAAAAATAATTTTAATTTAAATTCTCAAAATATATGTATTTTCACTAATTAAAAATAAAATAAAATTATATATTATCCTAAATGTTAGCACTTCTTCTCCATTTTATACAAGATTATCAAGAGAATAATATTTTTTAATGATGAAAATATATATTAAAATAATATTTTTAATATTTTAAAATTTTTGATTGTATGTGTAAGTTATATCAATTTTTATTAATTCCTAAAATAAAAAGTAAAGAAAATAAAGTTTAAACCTTTAAATATTAAATTTTCAAGGTTGCGGGTAGTTTTAGACCAAAAGGTCGAAAGGGAGAGATATTCTTGAGCCAAAATAAAGGTTGAGGATTATTTTAAATCGAAAGATGAAAGGAGAGTATTTATGAGTCATTCCTCATAGGTTAGGGATATTTCTGGCCCTTTTCCTATTTTTTCATGAAATTGTGTAATTAATAATTACATTATTTTTAGTTTATAATGTTAAGTTTGTGAGGATCATCTCAGTTATCCTTAATTCCATTGATGGAGATTGAGGATGAAGTCCTAAAGGTCAACATTATTGCGGAAGAAATAGAATTGAAAGAGAAAAAGATGAAGACTGAATTTGGGAAATGAACTTGCAGATTCCTTCCTTCCTTTTTCTTGTATATATGTACACGTGTAAAGAAAAATAGAAAATACTAGCTAACCATCATCTGGACCGAGAATTACAGAACTACCACTAACTTCTAACCAACTATCTAACTAACCGACTTTAACTACTGATCTACTTCCACTAAGTACAACTAATTGACAGACCATACAACTAACTATGCATAATTAATTTGTAATCTCAACACCCCCTCCCCTCCAATTGGAGGTGCGGTTGTAACACCTTGAAACTTTCCTAGACCAAATTCAGACGTTGCATGAAAATCATAGAAAAACCAAAGAAAAATTTCTGTCTCAGACGACCCAGAAAATGGGCCGTTGTTGGAACCAACGGGCCATTGTAAGGAGTCGTGGTTTGCTCAGCAAATTTCCTCCCAGAAAGAATGAGCCGACCAACGAGTCGTTGGTAGTTCCAACGACCCGTTGTAGGCAGCCATTGTTAGATCTTCCAGTAAGGGGTTAGGTTTGTGCTAGGAAGCAACGAGTGGAATCAACGACGCATTTTTATCACCAAAGGGCCGTCCTTTCCACCAATCGTCAGGCCCCAAGCCCGAACAGTGTTGACAATGAGTGGGTGCAACGGCCCGTTGTACCTAACAATGAGTCATTGTATCTCTCTTTGTCTTAGAGCCCGAGTTTCCCTCTCCGTAACCACGACAAGAACCAACGGCTTGTTAGTGCTTCTAACGGACCATTGGATCCTCTCGTTGTTTCAGTCCCGTAGGTTCGTCTTCAGAAACCAGATCCAACGACAGCTTTCAACGGGTCGTTGTTTGAACCAACGACCCATCCTGAGATCCGTTGTTCAGGGTTGGGCAATTTTCAGTTCTTTCTGCCAGTGGTATTTTAGTATTTTCCCAACTTTTTAAATTTGAAACCACGTCATTTTGGGTTCGTATAGGAGGAAATTAAAGGGGTAGAACTACCTTTTTCATTCATTCCTCTCAACTCCCTCAAGAACAGAACGTAAGAACTTCTCTGAAAGCACAGAGCATGAGCCAGAGTTTGATATTCTTCTCAGTTTTTCTCAGGAATTTTCACTAGGGTTTCTTCTACAGGTATGTGGAAATTCATCAAGGAGATTGTTCTCCCCTTGCATCCCCCAAAACTCTCTCTCTGTTCACTTTCAATCCTATCCCCGAGATTGCGAATTTAAAGATATTGTTATCGTTCTTTGATTAATTCATGTGGAATCCCATCCTATATTAATTGTAGCTATTTTCCATCAGTTTGTAACTAAAATAATACTTGTTCCATAAAATTAGAAATTTATCCCTAGCTCTTGAAAAGTCAGAAACTAGAATCCTGTTTAAGCATTGAATTCTTGAGAATTGCTTGCATCTTTCAAAGTTAGAGGCTTCTATAATAATTGTATGTTTTATAAAATCAGTTACATGTATGTTATTCAGATTCAGTCAAAAAGCCTATATACTTTGTATTACTCAGAATTGTCAGTTAAGTTTTAGTCAAAGTACTAGAATATCCAGTGCTAGTTAGAAATGTCAGCTGATCAGTTTGACTACAGTCTTCTTCCGAGGTGTCAGTGGTGCCTCTCAGTTATCAAAATCAGGCTTAGATTATAGTTATTTGGTCCATTAGGCGGTCATGAAATTCTAGTTATATAGCTTTGACCAGCCCCAGTACCCCAGTTCAGTTATCGGTTGTTCTTTAGACGGTTACGACGCTTCCAGATAAGCAGCTCTGGACAGTCTTAGAACTCCGTTTCCAAATCTGGTCCTATAAATGCTCAGGGAACTCTTAGACAGTATCCCTGAGTCAGTTATAGTCTTGGGCCCCAGTATCGAGCTGTCCGCTTAGAAGTAGTAGTCGAGATAGGATTATCCAGTGAGAGTAGGACTTAGCACAGAAAGGGCCGGGGTTCCAGCGCACCCAGGTACCAAAACTATGTTGCTACCGTAGGTTATGTTTACTTGGCCTTATGGTCCCCTGACAGTGATTCTCACAGTCTATGTCTTTATACCTTGGCAAGGTATATTGGGTCCTACCGGTGGGGTGTATACATTGGACTCCACGTCTAGCTCACGTGGTTATATGTCGGTTATAGCCTCTCCCACTAGCCAGTCCAGTCTAATTTCAGAATAAGCAGCTCAGTTCAGTTTCAGCTCTATCAGCTTAACTCAGATTAAAACAGTATCTCAGACTCAGAACTTTTAGACTTATGACATGTTTTTGACCACCAGACAGGGTCGTCTTGACCATCTCAGTTTACTACAGATTGTTCAGTTCAGTTATCAGTTGGTCATTGCATGCCTTTTCAATTCAGTCATCTATATAATTATCATTATGCTTCTCTCACTTACTCAGTACATTCAAAGTACTGATGCATATTTTTATGCTGTATCGTTTCATGATACAGCCGCAGGTTCTCAGACCTAGAGCTGTTAGCCGATTCGTTCGGATCTCTCTATCAGCAGCAGTAGTGTGAGTCCTCATATTCCAAGGGCGTTATTTTATTAATTTCAGTTTTCTTTATAATTTTCAGTTTTACATAGAGTTAGCTGGGGGCTTGTCCCAGCAACTTCTCAGTTAGATGGCTTTCAGACACAGACTTGATTTCAGATTCTCATATACTTTAAATCTCTATGTTCAGTTTTTTTTAATTTTGATAAAATGCCATTATGTTATTATTTCAAATTTCCGCTGTGCATGTTTTACTCAGAATACCAGTGTATGTAGACCAGTGGTTGACTTGGGGTCACTTTTGACTTCAAATACTGTGTTACGTCTAGGGTGTAGGCTCGGGGCGTGACAGCGGTGGTCACTGAAAACTTGCGTAGTATGTTAGAATGCTTAGGTCCAGTAAGTGCTTTAGTCAATATATCTGCTAGCTGCTCGTTGGTGGTGATGTGTTGAAGTGTGATGAGACCTTCCTATAAGTTGTCGCGAATAAAATGACAATCTACCTCTATATACTTTGTATGCTCGTGAAATACTAGGTTCCTTGCAATATGAATGACTGCTAGACTATCCAAAAAGATAGTGATAGGTAAGGTGCAAGGTCCTGTTAGTTTTTCTAGTAATCTTTCTAACCATACTAGTTCTCCCATAACCTTCCTTATTGCTCTATACTCTGCCTCTGCTGAGGACAAAGATATAGTGATTTACTTCTTAGATTTTAAGCCAATAGGGCTATCTCCCATGAACACAATTTATCCACTTGTGACTTCAAGTACCGTGTTACGTCTAGGGTGTAGGCTTGGGGTGTGACAACGGGGGTCACCGACAACTTGCGTAGTATGTTAGAATGCTTAGGTCCAGTAAGTGCTTTAGTCAATATATCTGCTAGCTGCTTGTTGGTGGTGATGTGTTGAAGTGTGATGAGACCTTTCTATAAGTTGTCGCGAATAAAATGACAATCTACCTCTATATACTTTGTATGCTCGTGAAATACTAGGTTCCTTGTAATATGAATGGCTGCTTGGCTATCACAAAAAACAGTGATAGGCAAGGTGCAAGGTCCTGTTAGTTTTGCTAGTAATCTTTCTAACCATACTAGTTCTCCTATAACCTTCCTTATTGCTCTATACTCTGCCTCTGCTGAGGACAAAGATACAGTGATTTTCTTCTTAGATTTTCAGCCAATAGGGCTATCTCCCATGAACACAATTTATCCACTCACTGATTTTCTAAAATCAGAACAGGCTGCCCAGTCAGAGTCACAATAAGCAGTGACCCTGCAATCAGTGCTATTGGACAGAAATATATCTTGGCTCAGATCATTCATTATGTATCTACGTACATGAAAAGCTGCCTTTAGATGTGGTTCCCTTGGTGCTTGCAAAAACAGGCTGAGATGTTGGACACTGTATGTGATGTCCAGCCTAGTGTTAGTAAGAAAATTCAGCTTCCCTATAAGTTCATGTAATAAGTTGGATCATCAAGTAATAGTCCCTCAGTGGACCTCAGTTTCATAGTGGGATCAAGGGGTGATGTTGTGATGCTGTTGTTCGAGCAATCAAAGTCTTTAATCAGATCAGTAGCAAATTTCATTTGTGATATCAAAACACCATTATCCTATTAAGTGATTTCCAAGCCCAGAAAATAGAGAAGCTTTTCTAGGTCTGATTGTGTAGAAAAGCCCTCAATGAGTCAATTTCTATCAGATTAGTCCTTGTTATAATGATTTCATCAATATATACTGCAATGAAAACTGTGGAAGTGCCAATTTTCCTATAGAATAGTGAATAGTCACTAGTAGATTGTGAGTAACCTACAATGTTATAGCCAACATCTCATACGATTGTCTGCTTGCTTGTTTTAACCCATACAGAGATTTATTCAGCTTGCAAACCATTCTATTATCACTGACCAACAACCCCTGTGGTAGAGACATGTATACTTCCTCATGAAGGTCCCCCTTAAGGAAGACATTATTAATATCTAGCTGGTACAGGTTCCAGCCTTTCTTGATAGCCAGTCCTACTAGTGTTCTCACAGTGGCCATCTTAACTACTGGTGAGAAAGTCTCAATATAGTCAATTCCAGCTTATGTGTGTAGCCTTTCACAACAAGTTTGACCTTATATCTCTTTGTAGTTCCAATCGACTTGTGTTTGATTTTGTATACCCATCTACAGCCTATAGCTTTCTTCCCTGTTGGTAAGACTATCAATTCCCAAGTATTATTTGCATATAGACCATCAAATTATAGTGTCATGGTTGCTTGCTATGCAGGATTCAAGACTACTTCCTCATAGGAAGAAGGTTCAGTGCCATGTAGTATATGTTGTATATGCTGCTGACCATTAGAATTAAAAGATGTAAGTGAGGTATGTTGTGTATTATGTGGTTCAGGAGGGGGATTATTGATGTGATTTGACTTCAAGGTTGGTAAGGTGCAATTATATTCATTCAATTAAGTTGGTATGGTATGTGTTCTACTGGATCTTCTAGATCTTGGACTGGTTGGGTTGTTGGGTTGAGAGATGACTATTGAGGTGTCATTGCCAAAGATCTCATGTGAAGTAATGATGGGAGTCACTACAGGTGTTGTTTCATGGATATTGTCTCACTAGGTGGAATGACATTGTTGACAGTATAAGCGACTTCACCGGGAATACCCTCATCCAGACCATGAACATTTGTAAAAGTGTTGTTAGTAGAGTTCAGCAATTCAATATTTGGACTTAGCTTCCTTAAAATAGAAGCAAATCTAGTACCAGAAAAAGATAAAGCAAAAGAAAATATATTCTCATGTAACAAAAACATCTCAGGAAATATGGATCTTTTTGATACTTAAGTCTAGGACCTTGTAGCTTTTTGTGTTGAAAGGATAGCCAACAAAAATATGAGGTGTGGATCTTGGTTCAAATTTATCTCTGTGAGTCTTGAGGGATACAGGAAAACAACGACATCTAAATGACCTAAGGTGGGAGTATGTGGGTTGTTTGTGGTATAATGTCTCAAAAGTGCTACTGTTTTGAAGAACATCAAAAGGTAATATGTTGATTAAGTAAGTGAAAGTTAAGATGCACTCACTTTAATACCTTATTGGGAGCTTTGAGTGATATAGCAGTGCTCTAGCAATTTCAAGAAGATGTTTGTATTTTCTTTCTACCACATCATTTTATTATGGTGTGTAAGGACAAGTTCTTTGGTGAATGATTTCTTTACTCTATAGGAAATCAGTGGTACCTTTATTAATGAACTTTATTCCATTGTCAGTTCTTATGGACTTGATTTTTTCATTGAACTGATTTTCAATCAAAGATGTTAAGGTCATGATGGTACTCAATACATTGCTTTTACAACTGAGCAATTGAGTCTATGTTGACCTACTGAAGTCATCTACCATGGTTAAGAAGTACCTGTGGTTATCATGAGTAGGTATATAATATGGTCCCCATAAGTCAATGTGGATTAGGTTAAAGATTTTTGTTGTTTGTGATGTGGCTTTGGAAGTAAAAGACAACCTTGTTTGTTCGGCCATTGGACATATAGTGTAGGTGAAAGGCTGCCTAGTAGCAAAGGTGATTGGGATGGTAGGGATACCTTTCATTTTTTCAAATGGTACATGATCTAGTCTTGGATGCCATAAGTAGTCTGCACCATTTTCATTAGATATATTTGAAGCATGAGAACTGTTACTATACAGATTTTTGACAGAATCATAAAAAGGAGCATCACCTCAAAAAACTCTTTCATTACTTGAATGAGTGAATCTTACATAGGGGTTACACAATGAGTGGGGAGTTTGCTTATTCACAGTAGACAAAAAGGAATAATAGGGTGATGAAAAAACAGGCAAACTAGCACAATCTGATGGGGAATTGCAAAATGATGGGCGGTTGTGACACTTGGGGCAGATGAAGTACAAGTCATTCCTTGCTCTACCAATCTCCAGAAGGCTCTTTAGTGAAGAGCCCCGTAAAATACATGAAGAGCTATTCAAACTGACAATGCCCTCAAGATATGAAGTCAGGCAATGAACAGATATCAAGTTGAACTTGAAACTAGGTACAAATAACACTTTATGCAAAGTTAGAGCTGAATTTAGGTATGCATCACCAATTTCTTTCACTTTAAATTTATAGCCATTTGGTAAGGTTACTAGAAAGGGATAGGGTAGTAGGGGTGTTCATGGTTCGATTTGGATCGATTGTTGATTAAAATCAAAACCAAACCAATTTAGTCGATTTTTAAAATTTTAAAATAAAATAAAATAAAATATAATAAATAACCATTGGTTTGGTTTGATTTTTTGATTTATAACTAGCTAATGATAAATTAATAATAGTAAAACAACATAGACATGAGATAAGTATTTCAAGTGAACATTAGGAATTATTAAATTTCTCTCAACTATCACGAGATGAATGTATCTGAATTTTCTATTATTTTTCAACACTATTCCAAAGGTTTAGCATGTTAAAATTGCATAACTTTAGATGTTCTTCCACTTCACATGTCTAATATCCACACAAAAATAATATACAACTTTAAATAAAATAATCAACCCTTCAAAAATCAAAGAGGCAAATGATTGAAGAGTAGATGAATATCTTAGCAAAGAAAATTTAAAAAATTACCAATATGTCACACCACATATAAACAATTAGACTTAGAGTATTGGGTTTGGACATATTTTTTAAGTAATAGAATTTAAAAGTGTAGTAGTGCATGTGAAATAAAGTATACTAAACCAAATTAATGATTAAAAGGTATAAAAATATTTATAATTATTTATGAAAAACTAATAACATATATTCAAATAATTATAAATTTTATATATAAAATTTATTGATTCGGTTTGGTTATTTCTTCAGTTTTTTTAGTAAAATCAAAATCAAAATCAAATCAAATATTATCAGTTTTTAAAATTTAAAACTAAATCAAAATCAATCCAAATCAAATATCGAATTTTTCAATCGATTTTATTTGGTTTGCGGTTTGGTTTGGTTTTTCACCAAACCGTGAACACCCCTATAGGGTAGTTTCCTAACTTTGGTAAGTAAAGTCTTGTTGTATGTCATGTGGTTTGTGGCTTCGGAATATATGATCCATGAATCAACAGGCAAAGTAAAACAACTACATGACACATCACCAATTTCTGTAATAGAGGAGTGACAAGCCAGTATACCTGCAAGGTTCACATCTCCATGTGCACCTATGAGGTTATCTACATGATTTTTGATATCTCCACCTGTGTCATCTCCTTTCACATGAATATACCCCAAGAGCTTTATCAATTAGTTATATTGGTCCCTTGGCAGGTTGTGTTCATGTTTGATACTGCTTCCCTCAGAATCTCCAGATGACATTCCCTCAATGTTCTCAAGTATATTTGCTGTTGTACTTGAGTTCCTTCCCTCGGTGAACTTAAAGTCCTGAGGAAATCCATGCATTCTATAACACTTGTCTTCAGTGTGCCCAATCTTCTTGCAGTAATCACAAAACAGGAGGACCTTGTTGAATGAATTTCCAGAGTGACTGGAATATGGATTATTGGTATAAACAGATCTATGCACATTCTTACCCCAATTCCTTGGTGGAACATAGTTTGTCCTGAAGATATTAGTTCCATTCCCTGTATTTGAGCTTCTATAGTTACTGCTGGTACTAGCATTTGAGTTTCTATATTCATTGCTACTTCCTGAATTTGCATTCAACGAAGTAGATTCTAAGTGAAGTCGATTGTGTGGTCTGACCTCCCTTTGTTTTTTCTCCTGATGCAAAATAGAGAAGGCTTGGGCCATAGTAGGCAATGGACTCATCATCAAGATGTTGCCCTTGATCACTGTATAGACTTCATTCAATCCCATCTAAGGGTGGCAGCGGACCGGAACAGAAACCACTGGTCTGATTTTTTTCATAAATGAACCAGTCTAGTTTTTTTCTTAACTGGACCGGGTCCGAGACCTGGTAGACCGAAACTTTCACCGGTACTAGGTATTCCCCCTTGTACGGTTTGGTCCTTGTATTACCAGTGTGGAACCGGATCAGATTGGGTCCAAAACCAGGTCTAGTTATTCTTTTTTAAATTCATTTCTTTATATATTTTTTTTTAATTTTTTTTATAATTTATTAATTATTAGTCCATTAGTCTAATTATTAATCTATTAAGAATTCAAGTTAACTATTTTTTTTGGGATATTGTTTAATAATTTTTTTAAATTATAACTTATAAAGTTAATAACTTATGAAATTTTAAATATTTTAAATAATTTATTAAATATTTTAAAGTTAATAATTATGAACTTTTTACAAAACTAACTAATTTTTTTACAAAAATTAAAACTAATTAAATTTGTAACTTATTAAAGTTTTAATAAAATAGGAAATAGTAATAAATTTATGAACTAAGTTACTAACTTAGCAAATTAAATATAAATTAAATTTTAAGTAAGTAATACTAAGTATCTATAAAATGAGTTGCATTAAATAAAAGACAATTATTTAAAAAAATTAAGGTGAATAGCCTGTAAATTTATTCAAATAAATAAAATCGTACATGTATTACAAAATATTAGAAGACTAGAAGAGTACCTAATCTACGCAGCCACCTTTTAGTAAGGGTTTTATTTCAATTAGGTCTCTATTATTATATCAATATATAAAATCTCTAAAATGTTATTTTCGTAACTTAATTATCATGTCCTCTGAAATATTTTCTGGAATTGGTACTCTTCCTTGTTCCTCCATTGCGTCCATGTCGTTATCGCTATTTGCCCAAAACACTTTATCTATTTCATCTTCAATTTGGGCCGATAATCTTGGCAGTCCAAAGTTTCTCCGTTCAGCATTTATTCAATCTATAACACCGATATTTCTAAACTGTCTTTTTATAAAGAATACCAGTGGTCTCCAATAATAAATCTTCTCGTGCTGAAAGCTTGCTCTGAAGCTACTGAAGACACTTGAATGGCTAAGACATCTCGAACCACCCTTGAAGCCTTGGATATTGTTCTCTATGGTGCTTCCACTACGCCAAAAGTTATGGCTTTCCATTTGCATCTCTGATACTATCTCGTGCTTGCGAAATATATGAATCGAAGTCATTATTGTTAGATGATTCGAGACCAAGATAATCACCCATCAAGTCATCAACATCTTCTACCCAGGCCTATAACTAACATGTCGCATCGGTGGAACATTTTATTCGATTATTCTATATACATTATATAAGTTTCTAGCTTTAGGTATTATACTACTCTTAGACATCTCAAGGTTTGGCAATTCATGCAGTTGAATTTCTAAATTTGTATAAATAGCTTCAGGTATTTTTTTCAACACCTTGATCTTTATAAAAAGGGTTGAATAAAGTAGCACTCAAACAAATTTGGGAAATAGGAAAAAAAATATTTTTTGAATTTTTCTATCATATATTGGATAGGCTCTTTAAACATTTTAATTTTCTTAAATGTTGCAAATTTTCTTGAAATAGTAGTAATATTTACTAACACTGAAGAAATAGTCGGATAATATTGACCAAATATTGCATTTGTAGCTGTATAAAAAATTTAATAATTTCATAAACTTGAATCCAATCATCATCACTTATGAGCATTATAAACTAATTGTATAGGCAACGATAAACATAAGCTATTTCAAGCATTTCATATAATGAGTTCCATCTAGTAGACACTTCTTTTGGAACTTTTCTATATTCAAGTTGACATTCTACACAGAGATTTTTATATTCAACAAGTCTTGCCTTTATTTCTTCTTTAAAAATCTAAGCATAAGCAAGTCTAACTTTTGACAACTACTCCAAAAATATCAAGACCATCTTTTACAATTAAATTAAAAATATGTGTTGCACGTTTAACGTGAAAGGCATCATTATCAATTGAACAAAGTTTAGGTTTTAGAAAATCAATTGCTTTCAAATTATTAGAAGCATTGTCTAAAGTACTGTAAAATACCTGCTATTGTAAAAGCTATGTAAGAACATGTTTTACTCTCTTCTACATATTTATATCTTTTTTTTTTTTCATATTTCATTCATGATCAATCCAATGAGCGGTAACAGTAAAATAATCATTACCATTAATACTACGACCGATATCAGAAGTAATAAATATTCTACCATCCAAACATACAAAGAGACAACGAAGATAATGACAGTGTTCAACTTGATATTTAAAAATATAATTTTTAATTGTGTTTCTAGAAAAACCTTGAAAAGATGGATTACACACCTCCCGAATATAATGAATAAACCTGAGATGTGAAGGAAAACTGAAAGGCACCACAAACAGTTACCATTTTAGCTAATTCTTGATGATTTTTTTCTTGACTATATCTGACGTGTGTGCTTGGGCTAGTCGGGTTAGTCCTATTTAAAACAGTTTGAACCATGTTAAACTCTCCTACTCCTATAGATCCTTTAGGAAAAGGTGTACCTTTTTTAAGCCTTAGTAACAGCTTCTGGGTGAGCAAATTCTTTATTACACGATCTCAAATATTTAGTTAGCAACCCCGTCCCACATTTCAATCCCTCAGTCAAATGTTTCAATACTTTCTTATATTTTAAACAAGTAGCAGTAGTTTTTTCACTATTTTTCTCCATAAATTGCCAAACTAATGACCTTTTAGGACATTCGGGCCTAGTGGCCCTAGTAAATGTAGGTAATTCAGTAACCGGACTAGTAAGGGTAGGGGTCTCCTCTAACTCTTCTTCTTGTACCACGTGAGAATCCTCTAAGTCTTCTTCGAAATTAGTATAAATTTTATCTATGGTATAATGGTCTAATTGAGTAGTAGAATTAACATCATAAGGTTGTTGACATGGTAAATAAGTTTCATCAACATAAGTTTCATCTACATTACTAATCTAGGTGATGGGGATGGTGATAATGATCTAGAACTATTTCCACTCCCCCTATTAGTAGCACCCATAATTCTTTTACCTCTACTTTGTTTACCGACATGTCACGCCCAACCTTGTGAGCCATGACTGGCACCTGGTGCCCTATTAGGATCTGAACTGACTTAACTAGGCCCGTGCACCTCTGGTGCAGGTTTACTTCCCAAATCAAGAAAACAACGGGCTATATCTCGGCTGTAAATACAACCTCTGGCCAACAAGGCCTTATAGCCACCTGTAAAGAAAAATAGCTAACTAGAAACAGGCAATAACAGGGAATCATCTGCGGGCCGACAAGACTACCATAATGTCTAGTTATGACTGTAAAGTAAAACCAGTGCTAAGCTAAACTATGGCCAACAAGACCATTAATTTGCCAGCTAAACAAGGCCCCACGCGGCCAACACATAAACTAAAATACATATGGACCCCACACGGCCAATAAGAGCTAATCATAGGGAAGTAGAAACAATCTACAAGCCTGGGGCTCCCATAAACCGAAAGGTACAACCAGCATAGAGTAACCCACCTGGGGCTCCCATAAGTCTTGGTAAGTACACTTCAGTCTATATACCCCTACCAAGGTTGCACTGGGTCAACTAATAGCTATAGCCGTCCTACCGGTCCCCTAGGTCTGAAACTGAGCCCGCTTGGCTCCTGACTGTAGCTGTGTCTGAGTCTAGTGGACTCCTGATATTTGCACCCCAGGCACCAGGCTCGACGGGGGTGTATAGAGCCAACCACGACATATGAGGACCTGGGATCCCATCTTCGTCCCTTGCGGACGACATACCACTCCATAGAGCGACATTATCTCGCCCCAGGCAGGCGTCGGCACAGCTAATAACCCTAGGTCATTCATGAAGGCTATACAGGCAGAATCCATCCCAAACTAACATGGAATACGGGTTTCAGCTAATATCAACAACTTAAACGCAATAGACATGCTTCTGGTATTCTTACTGGGATTCAAACCGAGTTATCTTTCTAAAGAAACTAACTTGCTGAAGGAAACTGCCTTAACATACCTCATTCGTCGAGTACTGATTAACTGGCGGGTTTCAGTTCGTATTCAACTGTCCTTCTCAACTGCAATCGTATTACTGAGGGAATACAACTAGTTTCAGTACTAACTTTGGAAAAAACGATAACTTTATATATAAATATTAACTATATTTTAACTTAATGGAGCACGATCGAAAACTCATAATTTCTCAAAAGTCCAGAAGGGAGAAATGCTTACTTGAAGCCTGTGATCGTATAGAAACTAGTTTGGAGTGATTCCAACGACTTTGGCTAGGCGGGGTTACGATTTACCTGGCGAATTTCATGAAAATAACTCCGTATTAATGCTCCCTGCAGCCTTAAACTTCAATATCCGAAGTTAATTTGTATTTGGGCAGTATTTCATAGCGTAAACGGAGGAAATTTACTTGAATCCCTTGTGTTCTCTCCTCTCTGGTTGTTTATATATAGAGAGAATGAAATAAAATCAAAGGGTGGAACATATGTATACTTGAGGCAGTGGATAAGGGTCTGTGGCACCGACATTGTCACGCCAATTCAGGGCCTTGTCACGGAGCCCATCACGGAGGAGCATGGTTCGTGACATGTTGCCCTTCTGGGTAGCTCATCTGGCCTGCTACTTTGAAATCCCGATTCCGTACTCGTTTGAACTTTCCCTGGGCCCTTTCTCATACGTATTGTACTCTAAAACTCTTGACTAACATACAAATAGGACGTCTAAACATTATAAACTTACGGGGTGAAACATTATAAACTTACAGGTTGTAACACGACATCCATATTTAAAATATAAAATAAGCAAATAGAGATATTAAATAGATAAAAGATGAATAACAAATTAACAACAATATAATATAGCAACAAAAAAAATATAAGTAAATAAATAAAGAAAATTTAAGTTGAAACGAATGTACCGAACATTTGCGTAAAACGCAAACGTCAAAAGCTGAATTGAGAAATGATAACTTAAGCTTGTAAATGGCTTCAAAAAAATCTCCTAACTCCAGTTAGTCAATACCAAAAAATATAAAATTAAAAGATTAGAAATAGAAACTAGAGAGAATTTGTGAGTTTGAGTCTTTGAGAGAATAATAGAGAGAATTGAAGATTTTGTTAGAAAAATAGGATGAATATGGGATATATTTATAGTGTAGAGGTGCTAAGGGGGTAGGGTGTATTTGGGGGAGGGGTAGCTGTTAGGAGCCATTGGTGGCCCCACCGTTGCCAAACGACTTCTAACGATAACTACACAATTTTTTTAAAGTTTTTGACCGTTAACAAGTACCGGAACCGAGTCTACCGGTACCGGTTCAACTGGTAAAATATCCTATTCCGCACTGATTTCCCTATACAGTACCCCCATACCAGTTCCTTCCGAAATCGATCTTACCAGTACCGGGTTCGTTATCGGAACCGGACCAGATCGGATCGGACCGGGTTCCCCTGCCACCCTTAATCCTATCAAAAACTATATAAGTTGCCTATCTTGTTCTACCTTATGCATTTTGTTTTTACAACCGCAAGTACACAAACAGGTACATTGAGCATTGGTATCCAAAGTGTTCAATTCCTCCCAGAGTTTTCTAATGATTATGTAATATCCTGTGATATCTAGATTTTTCTGTGTTAACTCATTGATTTTTTGCTGGAGCTGGTATAATTTAGCTCCATTTCTCTGATAATATCTATATTCCAGTTCATCAGACAGTTCCTCAGCATTGTTAACATATTGCAGACTATCACCTAAATTCTTTGACAAAGAGTTTAAGATCTAGGAAGTTACCATATCATCGCATCATTCCCATTGTGTGAAGGTTGGTAAGTTGGCATTCGGCTTCTAAATCTTGCCATTGATGCATCTTGTCTTGATCTTCACGAAGAGTGCTTGAAGGACACCTCGACTCCACGATCTATACAATGTTCCATAAAAAATTATTGAGATTATCGCATATCTGGAACTCTCCGACGAATGCATGTATAAAGCATTGCTACAATCATGTGCTTAATTTTGATTTATTTCTGGCTTATGAGTGTCTGGATTGTGAGCTTTTGTTGATCAAAAGAAGAAGGAGAAAAAAGACTTGAAATGAGTTGAAGAGTTCATATTTAGATTGCAGTCTGAGATTTCACGAAGGACGAATCTTTCTTTGATCCAGGAAATTCTGATGATTCAATCACGATAGTGAGCTTCTAGTGGCTCTCATACCATGTTAAGTTTGTGAGGATCATCTCAATTATCCTCAACTCCATTGATGGATATTGAAGATGAAGTCCCAAAGGTCAATATTATTGCGGAAGAAATAAAATTAAAAGAGAAAAGATGAAGACTGAATTTCGAAAATGAACTTGCAGATTTATTCCTTCCTTTTTCCTATATATATATACACATGTAAAGCAAAATAAAATATACTAGCTAACCATCATCTGGACCAATAATTACAGAACTACCACTAACTAACTTCTAACCAACTGTTAAAAAAAATTAAAAAAAAAAACTTCTAACCAACTGTCTAACTAACCGACTTTAACTACTAATCTACTCTCACCAAGTACAACTAATTGACAGATCATACAACTAAGTATGCATAATTAATTTGTAATCTCAACATATAAAATGGGAAGAAAAGAAATAGACTTTAGTGTAACTAAAAATATATAAATATTTATAAATGGAGAAAAAAGTAATAGACTTCTATGCAAGTAAAAATATAAATAGACCAAAAAATTATTTATACTTTCAAACAATTGTATTTCCTCAAAATTAAAAAAAAATCTATCTTCTTGACCAATTTTTTTTTATTTTAAAAGAAGCTTATTCCTTTATTATTTCTGAGCATTATCACGTGCTACAAAAAACATAAAATTTTCTTGTTCATGTAAGATTAACGAGGGATGATTACGGGTTGAAGCTAGCATATTAAGGATATTTCATGGGTTATTTCTGTGATCCATCAGATAACCCAATTGAACCTGCTTAATTATGGGTCAGTTTGAGTTACAAGTCAAATGGACCCGAAAAGAAATCTTTACCAACCCACCCATTTAAGTTCAGACGGATTGGACAGGTTACACATTTTTGGGTTGAACTTGAAAGCTCTACTAATGATCAACTATTACACAAAAATATCAACCATTAAAGTATTGTTCAAGAGCAAATACATAATTTTTCAATGAATAACGAGTTAACCAAGGTCATACTAGGTGAATCAAAAGGATGTAAATAGTGAGGATCAGAAGTTACATTTTTTGATGATTGTGTGAGGCTCTGTTCTTGATATGCAAATTCCATTTTCTGAGAAATCAGAAGAAAGGAAGAAAAGAGGAAAAGCTGAAAGAGATCGAGAGAGCACCTAGGGCTCTGATATCATGTTAATATTTTGAGAAATTTCTTCCTTTTTGTATTCCTTGATCAATGTTGTACAATTTTCCCTATATTTATACATCAAATAAGAAGCTAAAAGAATGTTCTATTCTAACCTCCTATACAAGTGTCTAATTTCTGATTGATTGATCCCTAACTAACTCAGATTCTTCCACTATGTGAAATATAGAGAAAATGAAAATAAAACCTACTATCATCCATAATCTGTTGTAATACTTGGACTGGGCATAAAGGAATTTGAACTGGGCTTGTCTGTCAATGAAATGGGCCTTGATTCACAGCATGAATTTGTCTGAGCATTAAATTCAATACTCGATCCATTCTTTCTCTTTTCAGACCCAAGTCAACACTCGAGGTCTGTTTGTTCGATATCTCCAAAGTAGAAGAATTAGCTTCCTTCAATGGCTGAGCGAGAGTAAGAGGATGAGTGTTAATGTCACACCCCCCCCCCCAAGTTGGAGGGGTGAGCAAAAGCCCTCAACTTGCCCATCATGTCATGGTGATGAACCCCAGCAAGGGGTTTGGTGAAGATGTCGGCCAGTTGAGAAGAGGATGGAACAAAATGAAGCGAAATAAGACCAGCAAGGTACTATTGGCGAACAAAATGACAATCAAGCTCCACATGCTTGGTTCGTTCATGGAAGTCCAGGTTCTATGCATCGTGAATTGCATCCTGGCTATCATAATGCAAAGAAATGGGTAGAGAAGGTGAAACAGTGAGATCTCCCAAGAGACGAACAAGCCATGTGAGTTCAGCAACAACTCTTCGCATAGATCGATACTTTGCCTCAACAAAAGAGAGAGAGATGACAGGCTGCTTTTTCGACTTCCAGGAGATGGGTGCACCCCCAACATTGATGAAGTAACCACTAACAGAACGACGTGTTCCGGACAAGATCCCCAATCGAAATCACAAAAGGCCATCAATTGAAAAGAGGGATCTAGTCAAAAGAGTAAGCCAAGACCTGGATTGGAAAGAAGATACTGTAAACAATGAAATGCAGCTTGGAAGTGAGTGGTCATTGGGGATTGCATAACTTGGCTTAGATGCTGCACAGTGAATGATAAATTTGGTCTAGTGTTTGTCAAAAAATTCAGTTTCCCAACGAGTCGTCGATAAATAGTAGGATCCTGGAGCAAGACACCATCATCAGACTTGAGTTTGACAGGAGAGTCAAGAGGAGCAACTGTGGACTTCATATCCAGAATACCAAACTCAGAGAGAACTTCATAGGTAAACTTTCATTGTGTAACAATTAGACCTTGTGGTTCTTTAATTAGTTCCATCCTAAGAAAATAATATGCAAGACCAAGATCTTTAATCTGAAACTCTGCATGTAAAAATGCTTTCAACAAATCAATCTCATGACTATCATCTCCAGTAAGTAGTATATCATCGATATAAACCACAAGAATGCACACACCAGAACATGTTTTCTTATAAAAAATAGAGTAGTCATTGAGGGAGTGAGGCTATCCTTTGAAATGAAGAGCAGCAGTAAGTCGGGCATACCACTGTCTGGATGCCTGTTTTAAGTTGTAGAGAGGCTTATGAAGCTTGCATATAAGATTAGGCTGAAAAAACTGCATCCCCATAGGTAACTTCATGTACACCTCTTCCTGTAAATCACCATGAAGAAAAGCGTTATTGACATCTAACTAAAACAAATCCCAATCCTTCTTAATAGCAACTGCCAGTAGACATCTAACAATGGTCATTTTGACTACCGGAGAAAATTTCTCATTGTAATCGATTCCCTCTCTTTGAATGTCACCAGGAATGACGAATCTAGCTTTAAACCTCTCGACAGTCCCATCAGCTAGATATTTAACTTTATACACCCATTTGCAAGGCAGTACAGTTTTTTCTTTAAGTAACTCAACTGTATCCCAAGTGTGATTGGCCTCAAGTGCCTCAAATTCCTTTGCCATTGCATCTTGCCAACAAGGGTGTAGATAAGCTTGTGAATAACTAGTAGGCTCATGTATGTGAGGGACTGTATTAAGAAGTGATTGATTAGTGGTGGACAGGGCTGAAAAAGCTAAAATTAGAGGAAAATATGAGTGGAAAAACAAGAGGCAGTAAGATATGTGAGGTAAATAGAGTTACAACAATAATCCTTTAGATAAGAAGGAGGATTAATGGGTCTGGTAGATCTTCTTGTTCTAGGAAGAGGATCATGTGTGGTTGGAGGAGGAATGGGTGAGGAAATAGGTGAAACAATGGTGAAAGAAGGGGAATTAGCATCAGGAATAGAGGAGGTATTGATAGGAAGTGGTGAGTGAGAAATAGGTGGAGAAGAACTGGAGGAACTTGGTTCCAAAGAAGGTGAGAAATCTAAAGATATAGGCAGATAGGAAATAGGTAAGAAACCAGGAAAAGAGACAGAATCAGAAGAATTGCAAAGGGTAGAGAAAGGGTAATGATCCTCATAAAACTTCACATTTCTAGAAACAAAAATCTTGTTAGAGGTCAAATCCAAAAGCTTATAACCTTTCTGATTGAAAGGATATTCCACAAAGACACATTTTACAGCTCTGGGTTCTAGTTTTGTTCTGTGAGTGGAAAGAGTAGAAGCATAACAAAGGCAGCCAAAATATTTTAACAAAGTATAACTAGGAACTTTGTGGAAAAGCAATTAATAGGGAGTCTTAAAATCTAAAACTCTAGAAGGAAATATGTTGATGAGATAGGTGGTAGTTAAAAGACACTCTCCCCAATAGGAAATGCCCAATTGAGATTGGAAAAGCAATGCTCTGCAAGTTTCTAACAGATGTCTGTGCTTCCTTTCTACTACACCATTTTGTTGTGGTGTGGCAGTACATGAAGTTTGATGAATAATCCCTTGAGATGAAAAAAATTCAGAATGAGTGGAACATACCCTCAATTGCTTAGCATTGTCTTATCTAATCACCTTTACCCTAGTGTTAAATTTTCTCTCCACTAGAGTAAGAATGTATTTGAGAACAGTGAAAGAATTTGACTTAGTAATGAGGAGGAAAGTCCAAGTCCCTCTACTAAAGTCGTCAACAATGGTTAAAAAATATTTGAAACCATCATTAGTGGGAGTATTATAAGGTCCCAAGTGTACACATGTATAAGATCAAAAATGTGTTTGCTGGAAATAATACTATTTCGAAAAGGAAGCTTTGCTTGTCTAGCTTTAGAACACACATCACAGGGATCGTTAGAAACAAGTAATGCACAGTTCTGAAAAATAGAGAGATTCTTCATATTAGAAATGGGCAAATGCCCTAATCTTCTATGCCATAGGCTTACATTAGTCTTGGAAGAACTAGACAAAGAAGACAGAGAAAACTGAAAACTAGATTTATTACAAGGAATTTTAAAAACTGAAACAGAATTTGTGTTGACATAATTGGCTTGATATACTTTAGGCTGAAGGGGAACAGATTTTAGCATGTATAACCCATCATTAACTTCCCCAAGAATCAGTGGCCTCTTCATGTGAAGGGTCCTGCAAAATTGCACCAAGAGAAAAGAAGATTAGGAAAGATTGAAGTTGCTTGGTTAGCTTGTGAACTGATAGGAGATTGAACCTAAAATCTGGTACAAAAAGTACATCATGTAGAGTAAGATATGATAAAACATTCACACTCCCTTTGTGTGTTAGCATTAATTTGTGAGAATTAGGAAGCTTAACATAAACAACTGATGGAAGAGGCTCAATATTGAATAAAAGTGAGTGATCAAAGTACATATGTTCTGAAGTTCCAGAATTAAGAATCCAAGAATAAAAGTGACTATTGGAGGGTAAAGAAAAAGAGCAAGGATCTAAATGAGGTGAAATGATACCAGAACAGTTGGCAGACACATTGGCATCAGGAATCTGATCAAACTGTCGTTTAGCCTTCACATCTTGAAACATTTGAGTGAACTTTGAATACTGCTCTGGATTCATCATGTTCCTGAGTGTAGAAAGATCAAAACCTTGTGTTTCCATCATTTGTTCTGCTCTGAACCTATGGGGGCTACATTACTGTGTGCATTAGGCTGAGATTTCTTTGTTTTTGTGAATTTGAAGTCTGGTGGAAACCCAATTAACCTGTAACAATTGTCTACCACATGGTTAGTCATCTTGCAATATGTACAGAATTTACCACCTTTTGAATTATCAAAGAACTGATTCTGCTTGTAGTTTGTTCTTTGATTGTTGAACTTCTGAGGAAAATTTGATCTCTGACTTTGAAATCTCTGGTTAGACACCAGAAATGCAACTTCTGAGGGATAGGAAGCAACATGGACTTCTCTCTACCTCTCATCCTGTATGAGCAAAGAGTATGTATGTCCTATTGAAGGTAGAGGATCCATCATTAATATGTTGCTTCTAATACTTGAATAAGCCTCATTCAGTCCCATTAGGAACTGAATAAGTCTACTATCCTGATGTGCCTTCATTGTCTTTATTTTTCTTCACAAGTGCATCTACAAGTACAATGATCCAAAGTATTGATTGCATCTAGCTCATCCCACAGTCTTTTCACCTTGGTAAAATAGCTTGCTATGTCAGTTGCTCCTTGCTTAGCATCATTGAGTTCTTTTTGTAGCTGATAAAGTTGTGCTCCATTGCATTGTCCAAATCTCATTGCTAACTCTTTCCAAATTTCCTTTGCAGTTTTAGAATAAAGAACAGATTTTGCAATGTCTTTCGAAAGAGAGTTGAGTATCCAGGAAATCACCATATCATTGCACCTACTCCAACTCTTGTGTTGGGCAGTACCTGGATTTGGTTCAACTATGGTGCCATCGATGAACCCAAGTTTATCTTGGCTAAAAGAGCAATCACAAAAGCTCTGCTCCACCCAGCATAATCTTTTCCAATGAATAACGAGCTAATCAAGGTCATACCAGGTGAATCAGAACGATATAAACAGTGAGGATTAGAAGTTACATTTTCTGATGATTGTGTGAGGCTCTGTTCTTGAGATGCAGGTTCTATTTTCTGGAGAAATCAAAAGAAAGGAAGAAAAGAGGAAAAGATGAAAGAGATGGAGAGAGCAACTAGGGCTCTGATATCATGTTGATATTTTGAGAAATTTCTTTCCTTTTGTATTCCTTGATAAATGTTGTACAATTTTTCCTATATTTATACATCAAATAAGAAGCTAAAAGAATGTTCTATTCTAACCTCCTATACAGGTGTCTAATTTCTGATTGGTTGATCCCTAACTAACTCAGATTCTTCCACTATGTAGAATACAGAGAAAATGAAAATAAAACCTACTATCATCCATAATCTGTTGTAATACTTGGACTGGGCATAAAGAAATTTGAACTGTGATTGTCTGTCAATGAAATGAGCCTTGATTCACAGCATGAATTTGTGTCTGTGCATTAAACTCACCTATTCCTTTCTCTTTTCAGACCCAAGTCAACACTTGAGGTCTGTTTGTTCGATATCTCCAAAGTAGAAGAATTAGCTTCCTTCAATGGTTGAGCGAGAGTGAGAGGATGAGTGTTAATGTCAACAAATTTAGCGCGAAGACTGTTGCAAATTCCAGAAACAACGAAGCCATGACTTAGAAAAATTTAGAATATCTGTAAATCAGTTAAGATCTAGCATCTCACAGTCTCACTTCCCAATAGCACCTTGTGCGGATCACAATTTAGGACATGTTGAAACCTTGGAACTCCACTAATCTTTTTCTTCGTTTTCTTTTCTTTTTAATTATTTTATTGCAATTTTAATTTAATATACACTTATAATTACTTTCACAGTTAAATATTTATAAATCTTTAGCAAATGATCTCTTATTAATATACATGATATAAGTAAAATTTATTAATTTTTTATGAACTCGTAAATCATACTCTACCTCCATCCTTTTTAATACAGGAGTTGAGGGATTTTATTAGTATCATGCGACAAGATGCATTAACATCCGTTTGTGAGTTTTACATTAAAAAAATAAAATTAAAAGTCTCTGCATTATAGTACTATTAGTACTAAGTATGGAAAAAAAAATTCCTTTGACCTTCTTTGGAATTTCTTAATAATTTACGTGTGAAAGACTCTAAGGGCGACATGTTCTGCCCTCAGCAACACTACAATAGTCTCAAAATAACATATTTCTAATTATAAGAGAAAATCGAATAGTCAATAGTAACATCTCACCTTGGGGCAGGGGAAAACTCACAAAGGAGATCCCAAATAATCTGATTATACCTACGTTAGCGCGTAATTCTGAGGCATAGAGTTGACTGACCCTTAGCCTACTCGGTGCTAAACACTACTCCCAAAAATATGCATATGCTCTCCATTATTTTTCAACGAAGCTGACCATCATCTAAAGATGAAGCTGAATAATAATATACATATAAAATCTGAAATCATACATGACGAGCCTTGGCTCAAACCATACCACAAGCTGAACATAATTGGGAGTCTTGACTCCAAAATCATGTGGTAAGCTAATTCGTGAAATCATAAATCATACTTGAACATATGGGTTTGCCCAATACTTAAACATGCTTGAAAATACTTGATTCACTTGAAAACATGATCATAGACATGGGTAACATTGAAAACATGCTTTTCTCATAAATATCTCAACATACTTGAACATACATCATAGATCTCAACTTTCATGAACTTCTCATGGATGGGCGTTATAATTTATAAAACTTGAAAACATGATTTATAATTAAAAATATTTTAAGACTTGCCCATGAATCATAGTTCAATAATAGAAACATGCTTGGATCATACCCATGGTATAAACTTAGAAAATTCATGCATTGGGTTAAAACCCCATAGGATCAACATATAGATTTTCATGAATTAGAGAGGGATTGGGCATGGGTGTGAACAAATTCAACAATTCATAACCCTACGTACCTGAGAGAATCTGATTCTATAACTCCTCTGATTGCCCAAGGAAGAATTGAGAAGAACTTAGAAGGAATTGAGCTTGATCACCTCTCTAGACTTCTACACTTTCATGCATGAATATGAATAGATTAGAATGAACTTACCCTTATTAAAACTCACTATTCATAGCTTAAAACGACGTAGTTTAGGCCTTAGGATCATAGGAATTACGGATTCCCCTCATTGCCAACTCTCACCTAGGGCTCACCATGGGACACACCACGACTCGTGATGTACCCAAAGAGTCGTGGTGACCCAACCGTTAGGTGCACTACCCAATTTCTCCTGCCTTCACCTCATCCTTAACCACGACTGACTCAATGAGTCGTGGGGCTAACCACGACTCATGGTCATGTCCGTGGTGATCCAAAAACATAATTTTTCAACTTAAGTCTCCCACCTCACCAAGAGTCACTTAACGACTCGTGGTCATCCTAACGGGTTACAAGATGACTTTTCTGGGTGACCTGGTGCAGAAAACTGTGTTTCCTCCGTTTCAACTCCCAACTCTTATCTTAGGGCTTTCGGGGTATTACACACCATCATTAATATTAAATAAAATATGATTTGACTGTTTTCCCTTACTAATACACTAATTTGTATAATACATTCTACAAACACCTTTTCAAAAATAAATAAAATAATTTTTGTGTGATATACTTTAGAGCTAAATTACTTTTATGTGATAAAATTAATTTTTGTGTAATAAATTTTAAATTAAATAATTTTATGTAACCAAAAAAAAGAGTAAGTAAATTTTTGTATGATAAGCTCAGAGTTGGATGATCACCAATAAAATTTATCCAAACATTCTGCAATTTCATTATCCAAGTTACACAATTCTTTCAATTTTCACCTACCTCATTTTTTTCCAAATAAATAAAAATAAAAAAATCAAATAAAATAAAAGTAATGACAAAATAAGGATTGATTACTCATAAAATACGGGTTCAATTTCATAATAGTTAAAGAGAAGATATAGGAGAAGGGAAACTAGCCGAGAAAAAAAGGCTTGAATTTTTTATTGCATAAAAAGTGAAATCTACTCCAATCCATTTGTCAATAAACAGATGATCTCACACAAGTATGACTTGGCATGTCTCGCACATAGTAAAATTTATAGATAGCACCGCAAAACTATAATATTAATAGATGATTCTTGAATTGCTGCTAATAGGATCGATACTCATGAACTATATGGTTTTTATGATTTCTATAATATGATAATGTCTATCATGTCTACTTTGAGTTTTGACTATCATGAAATATTTTAAAATTATATTTTTAAAAGGATTTAATATGTAATTTAAATTTATTTAAATATAATAATTAATAAAATCATTTAATTAGAGGTCATTTTAATAATAAATACAAGCAATGATTCACAAGTTATCCAATCGGCGTAACATAAGGACGCAATACTACAACATTAATGTGTGACTCTCTTAGGTTGCTGTTAATTAGGGTCGAACTTATGAACTATACGACTTTTATGATTTTTATAGTGTGATGATGTCTACCATGGCTAAAGCATTTTGAGTTTTGATTGTCGTTATTAAAATATTTCAAGTTATATTTAAAGAATTATCTAAACATGTAGTTTAAATTTATTTAAACATAATAATTAATAAAATCACTTAATTAGAGGTCATTTTAATAACAAATATAAGTAGTGATTCACAATTTATCAAATCAGTGTAAATAGAAATACAAAAAATAAAAAAAAATATTCACATATGAGAATGTTGAAAAAAATTCTATAACCATATTTGTAGATGTGAGATTTGCTATGAATTTGTGTACGTATGAAAAAATTAAAAAAAATACTATATACATACATACATACATACATACATACATAAGAAAAACGTACATACAGAGATATTGGGATATTCTACAACCGTATTTGTAGATATAGGATCTTCTATAAATTTATTCATTTTTCATGTATTGAAAAATAACTACTAAATAAAAAATGACCAAGGAATTTGAATTTGGGGGAGAAGGGTAAAAATGTCAAAATTTTTTTATTTATAATGGGAATAGGCAAACCATCATATATCGGGTCATTGTGGTAAAAAAAATCTCAGCAAAATAATATGGGAGTGAGATGAGATGAAAAAGAAAGTCAGGATTCAGGGGTGGCAGGTGGAGGTATTGTATGAATGGGAGAAGACAATGAACTTCTGTTCCTTATAAAACTTATTTTTCCTACTTTCATTAGAATTTCTTTTTTTCATTTTCGGAAACTTATTTTTTTTTAAAGAAAATAGTTTCCAAAATATTTTATCTAAGCAAATACGAAAAAATTTAAAAACCTCTCCAGAAACTACTTTCCTCTATACCAAAACACTCTAAGAGTGTGTGTATGTGTAGTATTAGATCGTTTAAAAAATAATTATATGTAATTATGTTTCTTATTTTTAAAGTAATTTTTAAAATATAACGCACCCTTAAAAAAATCACTTAATAGTTTTAATCAAATAAATTATTTTATTAAAATATATATTTAATATACACATAGAAAATATAAAGAAGTTTTAAAAGATTTTTTAGAAATTTGTTCAACATCTTTTAGACAAGAGTAATTTTAAAAATAAATTAATTAATACTACCTTTTTGGTTTCTTACAAAAATCACCTATTTTAAAATAAATTAAAAAAATAGATGAGAAAAATAATAGTCTATGATAAATATGAAATTAATAAGTTAGAAAATAAGGCAATAATCTGCTAAAGTATGTTCAACACACTATACTTTTTTTAAAAAAAGAATTGCTCTCCTCGTTTCAAATTATCTTGCGTGTTCTCTTTCACACCCACTAAAAGAATATTAATTGGGAGGTTTTTCTTATTACTAGTTTACGCTCATTCATGTCGTAAGATATAATCTCTTCTCATTAAATATTAGCTTGCAAAAACAATTACTATTAAATATAACATGAAAAAAGGATATTAAATTTGTCTTGAATTTCTAAAATGAAAAATAATTTGAGATAACAATTTTTAAAAATCACGACAGATAATTGTGACAGAGGAAGTCGATGCATATGAATTAAATCAAAATAAAAATATCTCTTGATAGCAACCCCAAACTTAGATGCTTCCTTTATAAATTCCTAAAAATTAGGAATATTATTATTATAATTACCGAGGAATGATTGTCATTAATACTAATTACTCTTACATCAATGAAGAAATTAAATTTGAAAAGAAGGGGTGAAAGTGTGAAAAAAAAAATTCAGTTTATAGTGTGAATGGACCATTGTGGCCATTATGGCCAACTATTAAAATTTTATTTGGATATATAATATGAAATTGTTAAGTTGTAAATTTTTTTTTAATGAATATAAAAATCTCATAAATTATGAAAATTATTCAAATATTTTTAATTTTTATACAATCTTATCAAATAAGTAAAAGTTCATAACAAAGTGTAATACACTATCATAAAGTCATTTTAAAAAATAAATATTTATTGATCAAATTAAGTTTAATAAAAAGTAAAATTAAACAGAGTTGTAATATACTACTCTTTAATATAATCCTCCCACATATCCGATATAAATGGTCGGCAAAGGTTGATAAGAGTAATAATACTAATAAAAAAAATTTATTTACATTTGAAATAAATGGTTGGTATATATAAAATGATGGTATTCTTTTTTAACAAATATAACTTGTGGGTCAAATTTTATACTTAAAAAAAATCCATATCATGATTTGAAATTTCAAATCAAGGTTTTTTTAAAAATTTGAGATTTCATCTCATGATTTCAAATTATGATATGAAGTCACATGTCCAAATACTGATTTTATTTCATAATTTCAATTTACGAAATGAAATCGCATATTCAAACATCTACTTAGGGCCTGTTTGGCCATGCGAGATGAAATTATGATTTGAAATCATATGAGACGAAGTTTGAAATTTTGTTTGGACATGCAATCTGGGATTTTTAAGTTGTATTTTTTCCTCATGAACATAATAACCCCATAAGTTGCAAAAACTATTCAAATTGCCCAAATTCTTATACAATCTTACCAAATAAGTAAAAGTTCATAATAAAATATAATACACTATCACAAAGTCATTCTAAAAAAAATATAATTTAAGAATCAAACTTTAGTTCAATAAAAAGTAAAATTAAACATGAGTTGTAGTGTACTACTCTTTAATATAATCCTCTCACATAGTACGTACAATCTCCTCATGAACAACATAATAGTTGGTAAAGGTTATTTACATTTATTAAATAAATGATTAGTAAATATAGTTGGTATATATAAAATGATGGACATTCTTTTTACAAAATATAAACCTGTGTGTTAAATTTTGCATTTGAAAATTTTGATCTCATGATTTGAAATCCAAAATCAAGCTTTTTGAAAAATTTGGGTTCATCTCATGATTTGAAATTATGAGATAAAATCGCATATCCAAAGTTTGATTTCATCTCATAATTTCAAATCGCGTATAAAATCGCATGTCCAAATGCCTACTTAGAATATTATTATCCACTACCTGTGAGAACCGAAGGTGCTCTGATTACATGGATGAAGCTTAGTAAAGCTAAAGTGTTCATTCAAATTTTCTTTTTAAGAAAATTATATTGTTTATATATATATATTGAATTTTTAAATTTTTTATATGTTTTTTAGTTTTTTAATAAAAATTGGACTTTATTATTGTCTAAAAATAAAAGCTTAAGCAAAATGAGTCCAAAAGAATTACATATTTTTGTCCACCTAATCAGACCAATACTTTGGAAATGACGGTACAAAAATTGATGCAAAGCTATGTGTTGAAAAGAAATTATTTAAGAGTTTGTTTGGTACGAGGGAAAGCCTTTTTTTAGAAAAATTATTTTTTGATTTTTTATGTTTGATTGATTAAATAATTTAATTTTTTTAATAGAAAAATAAATTTCTTAAGAATTAAAAAAATAATTTTCTTAATAACATTAGAAAAATTAAGTTTCATAAATGTTATTCGTGAATTGCTAATTGTCTCATTACCCCCTCAACATTCCACCAACCCTTTCCTGCACTCCGACCTTTATTCCCACCTCTTTGGCAAGCCATGTTTTACTCAATAGCTATATAAACATATTTTATATTTTGATCTTGTTGATTGAGAATTACATTTAAAATTATTACTGTTTTAGCGATGTCGACCCTAATCTGCTCACACTTTTGCCTCCACTTTTGTTAGAGTGGGTTAGAATCCTACATTGATTGGGGAATGGCTTGATGGTTTGCTTATATAGATTTGGGCAATCATTTCCTCATAAGCTAACTTTTGGAGTTGAGTTAGGCCCATGTGCTATATCTTTACAACTTTCATCCCTGCACTCCTCTAACCCTTACCCCAACTCTTCTCATCTTTATAATGTTTATCTAAGTTAAATATAATTATTTTTGTGAAATAATATTGTTGAGATTATCTTTCATTTGATAGTCAATTAGTTAGTTTAGAAGTTAGCTAGTTAGTTAGGCTGATTTGTAATGTATTTGTATGGATTAGTTATAAGTTGGTTGGTAGTTAGTTAGGAGGTTAGATTAGTCTTTTTTTCATTTAGTTAGTTAGAGGAGTAACTAACTCCTTCTTCCCTCTTTGTATATAAGTAGATGCAGAGGAAGAGAAGGGCAATTTTTGCCCCATTTTCAATCCAGTTTTTCTTTCCCTTTTTCGCACTGATCATTCTCTCTTCAATGGAGGAAATGTATCATACTTGATCTCCACTTTCATGGCAAAATAAACATGGTATCAGAGCCAGCAATGTGCTACACATACACACTAATCACTAAGCAAAATCTGCAGTGATTCATTGTGATTTCTTCATCTGTTTTTTTTTCTCGATCTGCGATTGTAGATCTACATTTGCTTATTCTTCATTTTCATCTACACTGTATTAGCTTGTTTTTCTTTCTACTCATGGATCTAAATCCAGAAAACACTCGAGTTCAAGCATAAGACATAAATGATGCATACTATATGCATCCATCGGAGAGTGCAAATTCATCTTTGATATCTACTGTTTTCAATGGATCTGGTTACAAGTCGTGGAGGAGAGGTGTTCTTCGTGCCCTATTAGTGAAGAATAAAACAGGTTTTATCAATGGAAAAATTGAAAAACCATCCACTGATTCACCGACGTTTACTCAATGTGAGAGATGTGATGACATGGTCACATCCTGGATTCTGAATTCTCTTTCGAAGGAGCTGAGTGACAGCTTACAATATGTGAGCAATGCTAAGGAACTATGGGATGAATTAGAGGACATATATGATCAAGCAAATGGAACAAAGTTGTACCAGCTTCAACAGGAGATTAGTGCTCGATCACAAGGAAATCTGGATATCACAAGCTACTACAACAATGTCAGAAAACTTTGGGAGGAATTAAGTACTTTAGATGTCAATGTACAGTGTATTTGTACATGTACTTGTGGTGGTAAAACTAGAATGCTTAAAGCTGAACAGGACAGGAGACTTATTCAATTTCTAATGGGCTTAAATGAGGTCTATACAGTGGTGAGAGGCAACATATTAATGATGAATCCACTGCCAACTATGGCTCAAACCTTCTCCATCCTGGTGCAGGAAGAGAAGCAGAGGGAACGTAAACCCTATAGTCGAATTCATTTGGATTCCACCTCTCTAAGTGTCAACACAGGAATTCAGGTGTAGGAAGTAGCAGCAGCTATAGAACTCAGATGACAAGGAATAGTTCAAATGGCAATTTCAGAACAAATTTTGCACCAAGGAATGGAGGGAAAACCAGCTATAGATCTGGTAATTCATTTGATAAGCCCATATTGTTCTGTGATTACTGTAAGAAAACTGGACACACTGAGAAGAAATATTATAGAATTCATGGATTTCCTCAAGACTTCAAGTTCACCAAGGGTAGAAGTTCAGGTGTAGCAGCAAATGTGCTGAGCAGTGAAGAAAATACAATGTACAATCTTAACAGGGATGAACCTAGCCTAACAAAGGAGCAGCATGACAAGTTGATGAGTTTTTTAGGAAGCATTAGTGTGAAAGGAGACAGCACACCAAGGGAATTCAAAAACCAGGCAGAGGACATTCTCAATGGCCAAGGTGTTGCAAGCCTTGCGGGTATAATAACTTGTCATTCCTGCATTACTGAGATTGGTGATTTATCATGTAAGTGTACAAATCTGTCTGCTGATTCATGGATCATAGATTCAGGAGCTACAAACCATATGACATAAAATAGAACCCTCTTGACCAAAGTTAGGACACTATCTTATCCATTTTTAGTGACCTTACCAAATGGTTATAAGGTGAATGCGACTGAAATTGGAGAAGCACACTTAAGTTCAGTGTTAACCTTGCAGAAAGTGTTATTTGTACCTAGCTTTAAGTTCAATCTAATCTCAATTCAATGCTTGGCTTCACAACTTGAAGGAATGGTTAGCTTTAACAGTTCCTCTTGTCTTATGCATGGCCCTTCACTGAAGAGCCCTCTGGAGATTGGTAGAGCCAAGAATGGACTGTATTTCATTTGTCTCAAGTGCCACAACAGTTCAGCATTTCATAACACATCACCTGGTTGTGTTAGTTCACACTCTCATTCCTTCACTGGTTGTTCTTCTTTCCCTGTCTCTACTAGTACCTCTTCTTTTTATGCTAAGAATAAGCAAGTTTGTAATCCAATTTCTTTGCCATCTGTAAGATTCAGTCAATCAAATAATAATAAAACTTGTTGCATTTCTGATTCTACAGATGATACATGTAATGTTCATTCTCATATAACAAGTGCATCTCATAAAAATGATGTAAACTATTTGTGGCATACAAGACTAGGACATATACCTTTTAGTAAAATGAGAGGTATAACTGCAATACCAACTACCTTTGCTGCTAGACAACCTTTTTCTTGTACAATCTGCCCCATGGCTAGACAGACTAGACTACTTTTCCCTCAAAAATCTTCCTCTCATTCAACCAAAGCTCTTGAATTACTACACATTGACTTGTGGGGACCATATCACACACCAACCCATGCCAATCACAGGTATTTCCTAACTGTGGTGGATGACTTCAGTAGGTCAACTTGGACACAGCTTCTCAACTGCAAAAGTAATGCTTTACAAGCCATTAAAAGTCTGTTCTCCTTGATGGAAAATCAGTTTGATGTCAAAATCAAGAGTATTAGGACTGATAATGGGCTGGAATTCATCAACAAGGAAACTTCAGACTTCCTGCAGAATAAATGAATCCTGCATCAAAGGACCTGCTCATATACACCACAACAAAATGTATTGTGGAAAGAAAACACAAATATCTACTGGAAACAGTCAGGTCACTGTTGTATCATTCCAAAGATCCAATGAGCTACTGGGGTGAGGGCATACTAATTGCTACTTACCTCATAAATAGATTTCCATCAACCTCAATACATGGTAAAACTCCTTTTGAAAAACTCTATCAAACACTGCCTACCTATTCACAGCTTAGATCATTTAGTTGTCTCTGCTTTCCTACAGTTGTTAAACCTCACAAAGACAAATTTGATCCCAGATCCATACCTCATGTATTTGTAGGTTATCCTTTCAATACAAAAGGCTATAAGGTTCTAGACTTGCACACTAAAAGAATTCATGTTTCTAGAGATGTCTTGTTCTATGAGAATATCTTTCCTTTTGCTTTGTTTTTCCCTGATTCCAATTTACATTCCATTCTACAGAAATTAACTCTTAATTCTACAGTTTTGAACTTAACTAATAACACTTTCAGCACTGGTTATGATTTGAATGATAGTATTCCAAGTACAGTCACTACATATACCAACACTTCACCACCATCTAGTGATACTGCACTCCATGATACACATACCACTACACCTGAGCTTCATGATCAATCACCAGACCTTTCTGACTATCCAAACCATATTATAACCCAAAGCACCACTCAGGAACCTAGAAGATCTAGTAGAACACATACTGTCCCAGCATATTTGAAAGACTATACCTACACACTGCCTAGTTTTTAACCATGTTCTCCAACACCTACAACACCTATTATATTACATACTTCACTCACCTCTCTTGATCCTAGTCAACAGCAGCAGGAACATTTACATGATCATGAGCCTTCATCTTATGAGGAAACAACTATGTATCAAGCTTGGCAAGCAGCTATGGACCTTGAGTTTGAGGCACTTTATGCAAACAACACTTGGGATTTTGTAGTCCTTCCACTTGGGAAGAAAACCATAGGCTGCAAGTGGGTGTATAAGATGAAACATAAGGCAGATGGAACTGTGGAGAGGTACAAAGCTAGGCTGGTTGTGAAGGGGTATACACAACAAGCTGATATTGGTTACAATGAGACATTCTCACCAGTTGTTAAAATGACTACCATAAGAATTCTGATTGGATTGGCGGTTAAGAAGGGCTAGGACTTGTTTTAGCTGGATGTGAATAATGCTTTTCTTCATGGTGACTTAAATGAAGAAGTATATATGGCACTGCCTCAAGGTTTGTCAGTAAATGACAGTAGAGTTGTTTGCAGATTGAACAAATCTTTGTATGGGCTGAAGCAGGCAAGTAGATAGTGGTATGAAAAGTTGGAAACATCCTTATATTCTAGAGGATACTCTCATTTCAGTGGTGATCATTCCTTATTTTACAGAAAAGTGGATACTTCACTGACTTTTGTGGCAGTGTATGTTGATGATATCATTGTCACTAGAACTGACCTGGTGGAAGTTGAATCTTTAAAATCATTTTTACATGATTAGTTCAAGATAAAGGATCTGGGAAGACTTCAATATTTCCTGGGGATGCAGATTATCTACAGACCAAATGGAGTACTTATCTCACAAAGGAAATTTGCCACTGATTTACTAAAAGAATTTGATTGTCTTGCCTACAATCCAGTCTCCTCACCTCTTGATCCAACTGTCAAACTGAGGGCTGATGAAGGGAAATTACTTACTGATCCTACATATTATAGGAAGCTTGTAGGGAAGTTAAATTTCCTCACACATACTAGGATTGATATTGCTTATAGTGTGCAACACCTAAGTCAATTCTTGAAAACACCTAGAGACACACATTTACAAGCAGCCATACATGTGCTGAAGTACATCAAAGGAAGCTTAAACCATGGGACATTTATATCACACAATCCTGACCTTACCATCACTGCCTATTGTGATTCAGATTAAGCATCATGCCCAGACTCCAGGAGATCAGTAAGTGGATATGTTGTGCTTTTGGGAGATAGTGCTCTTGGATGGAAGTCTAAGAAACAGACCACAGTGTCTTTATCTTCAGCAGAAGCAGAGTACAGGGCTATTAGAGCAGTGGTAGGGGAGCTTATTTGGATGCACAGATTGATGACAGAACTCACTAACACCTGCACTTTGCCTATCCATGTGTTTTGCTATAGTCAAGCAGCCATTCACATTGCACGAAATCCTGTTTTTCATGAGCGTACTAAACACATCGAGGTGGATTGTCATTTTGTTCGTGATAAACTTCAAGAGGGATTCATTGCACTTCATCATATTCCCAAAACTGGACAGCTAGCTGGCATACTAACAAAAGCCTTAACTGGTCCAAAACACCTGACCATTTTCAGCAAGTTGTCACAGGAATTACCTCCTCCAACTTGAGGGGGGGTGTTGAGATTATCTTTCATTTGATAGTCAATTAGTTAGTTTAGAATTTAGCTAGTTAGTTAGGCTGATTTGTAATGTATTAGTGTGGATTAGTTATAAGTTGGTTGGTAGTTAGTTAGGAGGTTAGATTAGTCTTTTTTTCATTTAGTTAGTTAGAGGAGTAACTAACTCCTTCTTTCCTCTTTGTATATAAGCAGATGCAGAGGAAGAGAAGGGCAGTTTTTGTCCCATTTTCAATCCAGTTTTTCTTCTCCTTTTTTGCACTGATCATTCCCTCTTCAATGGAGGAAATGTATCATACTTGATCTCCACTTTCATGGCAAAATCAACAAATATTTTTACGGTTACTTATGAACACGGAAATAAGAAAAGTATTTAATTTTCAAAAAAATATTTTTTTATTTAAAAACAATTTAATTCTTCGTACGAAACACTAGCTAAGTGGACGAAAAAGAAGTGGGGGAGGGAGGCAGGAAGGAATCTTTTGGGTTTTACATTTTGGAAAGCCAATTATTGACAGTTGTAGATTCTTTCACCAACATGATTGACTTGTAGAAGTAAAAATTTCATTACTTCAGTTTCTGCCACTCCATATTCTCCTTTGTATGGTCCATTCGTCCACCAAATGAAAGAAAACAATAAAATAAATACTTTAAAAAACAAAATACACCAGAAAAGTAGCATCGAATTCAACAGCTTCAATAAAAATATAGTCATACTATCAAGAACCAAAGCTAAGAATATATACTTCTTTATCTAGTGGCTTTAAGCAGATTCCCATTTCCCATTTCTAAGACAAAAATTTGCAGATTTATAGTTTCATAATAGATTGAGACGGAGTTAGAATTTTTAATTTATGAATTATGAATCACAATTTTTATATTTTTTTACTTATCGGATTCTGAAGTAGACCAATGCCTGTCTTGCTTTGGTCCTCACTCATTGAATGTAACAGTAATTAAAAACTGATAAGTTTTAGATTCAACTTAGTGGCTAGTGTTACACAAGTTTCTGTTGATTTACTTAAGAGTGAAGATATTTGGAAAGTCAGCAATGTCAATTTTAAGTTTCTCTTTAATATAAAAAGACAAAGAGCTACACGCAGGATATTCTTTCATAGTTCCATCCCAAAATGAGTATTTTTTTAAATTTTTTTTTCCGCATCCAGTTAAAAAATTAATAAATACAAGGCATTATTTATTAAATTATCTCTATTTATTAGATATTTAAGAATTAAAGCAATTCTTTAATATAAAAATATAAATAAAAATAATTACTATTTTTTGTCTTATACTTATGTTGGAACGAAGACACAATAATTCACTTTAGCAGCAAGTGGCTTGAACCATAATAAAGCATTGATTACTTTGATGAATGCCCAACCAACATGACCATGTTAGTCAACATACCACTATCTTGAATAAAGCAAATTAAAGAAACAAAAGAGAAGAACAAAGAAAAAGCTTCAAAAGGAAAAGAGAAACCCACAAGAAAAAAGAAAAAAAAATCCAAGCATTTTCCTTCTCTGTATTTTATCATCTGCTTTCCTTCTAAGCTGCTTTGATCTGCCCCCTTTACTATTCTTCTATCTGATAATATAAGCACAGTGCTCTCAGGTAAATTCTTCTCCAATTCCTCTGTTTTGTTCATATTGCTTGAGAGATCGGAGAGTAAACTCTTTTTGGGCCATTCTAAATTTTGTTTTTCTGCAGCCCCATGTATAGGGACTGTAATTGGGGCCAGTAAGTAATCCAAGAACTTGGGTACCATATATGAGCACTAGGGACTGTTCTCAAGGATTTTGCAGTTTATACTGCCCACAATGGTGTTACATAATTTTCCCCCCACCCCCTCAATTCGACTTCCCTGATGATGATGATTCTGCTCCTAATCTCTCTCCTTTAGTTATCGCCATCATCGGAATTCTTGCCAGTGCTTTCCTATTAGTCAGCTACTGTTTCATAATAACAAAGTATTGTGGGAATTCAAGAAGAAGGGAAAATCGTCATCATAATCAAGAAGAAGAATCAGAATTAGAAGAGAATGATGACCCTTCAAATCATGAGGCGTGGCATGTGAGTGCAGGTGGCTTAGATGAAGCTCTGATCAAGTCTATTACAGTGGTCAAGTACAAGAAAGGTGATGGATTGTTGACTGAAGGAACAGATTGCTCTGTTTGTTTGAGTGAATTTCAAGAAGATGAAAGCCTTAGGCTTTTGCCCAAATGCAGCCATGCTTTTCATGTAATGTGCATTGATACATGGCTTAAATCTCATTCCAATTGCCCTTTATGTCGGGCTCATATAACTTTTTCAAATGCTTCGCCTCCTCCTCCGGTACCGGAAGCTCCTACGGAAATTGAAACCACTCCACAAGTCCGACCTGAACATGATATAGAAACGGGCATCAGAGGAGACGAAGCACGACACGAAGAAGATGTGACCAACCGTATCAATCAAGAAGTTAGGAGGAGATCATTATCAATGGATTATGCATCTCCAAGTCGTTTATCTATAGCTGATATACTAAGAATTGAACACGACGAATTTCAAGATTGTGTAACAGGGGAAAATTGCCAGCTGCAAAGAGATGTTGGAACATCAAAAGAGGACAACAATGGTGAAGAAATGAGTAGGAGTGAAGTTAGAAACAATGTACTAGTACAATATTGTGTAGCGAGTCCTATGGTGATGAAGCGATCATTATCAAGTGGGAGATTCTTGTTTAACAAACTTGGGAGGGGACAAAACATGGCCATTCCATTGTCGAATGTTTGAATATTTTTGTGCCAATTTTTAGGAGGATTTGTGTATGTTATTGAACAAAGAGTTGATTAAACATGAGTTTGAAAGGTTTTTCATCTTAGAGTATGAGCTTTTCTGTTCTTTCTTTTTCATACACTATTTTTGTATGGCTGAGTGAGTGGACGACGATTGTTCTATGCAAAAAGTAAAGGGACGATTTTTATTGGCATGTTTTCTTGACTTCTGTTAGTTTGATTATTGATGAGAGGCTAATATAGCTACAACTGTTGTATTGGAGTCAGACTCGATAGCCCTTGGAAGAAAAAAGATGTTGCAAGTGAGTGATTTTTATAGGGATAATTTTAGCGACGTAACACTAACCTCTCTTATAATTTACCATATTACACTTAAACTTTTTCAAAAAAGTTAGAGCAAATATACCACCAGATAGTATGCTTTCGTGGATTATTTTGTTAATAATAGAAAACCTCAACAAGAAAAATACGACTAAGAGAGTCAAGTCGTACCTTATTAATGTTAGTGAGCGCAAGACAAATCGTGGAATGATCTCTTGGGACCACCTATCAATGGAGTAGAAGAAAATGACGTTTTCAAATGTTCTCGGACAAATCTTACTCTCAATATCCTAAGAACGAGAGATGATCAAACATATTATGATTATGACAGAGTTAATAGTGTACTCTATAATGATAATACATCTATGGATATTTTTATATATAATGAAATCAAAATAAAAACAAGTAAGAAATTGGAGTTTCTTTAATATGTAAGGTCACTGAAAATTCATTGATTAAATATTGCCTACTAAAAGCATCAATTATGTGCGCTATGGAGAGTTAAATTGCACCAATTGATAACCCAAAAAAAAAAAAAAAAAAAAAAAACAGTTGGTGTAGTTTCATTTTTAAACCAAAAGTTCAAAAGGAAGTTTATTTCACACTTTAAATTATATGAAAGTGCTTAGCTTAACAGAGATCTTATACTGGAATTGGTTATAACATGCCTAGGGAAGAGTAAATTAGAGAAGTACTAATGATACTTTAATCGCAGGTCATTAGAATTTTCCATAATGTTTAATAATGAAGTATGTTTAAATTTTGGTAATTGGGTAGGGCCTGGGGGGCAGGGATTTGGTTCTAATCCTTAAGACAGCCAATTAGCTCCACCAACAATTGTTAGAAAAGCCAAGAGATAACAAATTTTTGTTAATATTGGAATTACAAATTAGCTTTATCACACTATTCATTATTTATTTCATATTATTTTTTGTGCTATTAGAAAATAGGGGTGTAATTAAAGGATAACACTGAAAAGTAACACTATGAGTCTCTGATGTTTTTAAGGGAATTTAAAGTTCAATACGACGCAAATTAATAGGAATTATTTGTAACATCTACTATAATGAATAACTAAAAAGACACGAAAAATTATACAGAATGGGCCTCTTGGAGCAAGAAATTTTCAGGGCTTTTCCTCCCTTCGCGGAACTAACTTTTAAGATGGGCCAAACTCAAAAGTGTGTAACCCAACTCGCTCGAACCCATGACTTTTGGTAGAATCACAAAGGAAAAATTACATAACATAGCATAATTATAAAACTATTTACATATAATGGTCATAGTTTTAGAAAATTACATATTATGGTTTTATTTCATTTAATATGTCATATTTTACTTTTTTACTTTATATTTATTTATTTTACTGTGCCCCATTCAATGCTGTAAAAATACTCCAATAACTGTCCAACCCCCCTTCCATCTTCTCTCCCTTGTTCATCTTCATCAACCCGATTTCTCCTCCATTATCAAACCCACAATTCTCGATTTTCCATCTTTTTTGTCCATAGAATCCATTCAAATCGGGTAAGTTTCATTCATGATTTGCTTTCTTTTTCTTTTTAAAATTTGAAATATGTATTTTTTGTATTGTAGATAAAAAATTTTATTCGTGTAATTCATTATTTCTTCTGTAATCAAATCTTTATGATATTTTCGAATTTCAAATAGGTTTATGAAAATTTCGTTAATTGGGGTAAGTTATTTTTCTGATTTTGAAAATCATATTCGTCTATTTTTATAGTTTATGTATTATATGTATTTCGACATTTAGTTTTTTCAGCCATATGTATTCTTGATTTTTAGGGTTTTATTTATATTATTCTAAGCTTCATCAATGACAGACAGTAAAAACTATTTATTTTAACAGAAATACATCTTAGTATTATTTGATACATTCAAATACATAATCCTTTACGTCATTTTCAGAATTTTACATATGCAGATACATATAAATATGTTTTTGGTTTGAATGGTTATGTGTTCACCAGTAGACAACATTTATTTTAGTACTTATATATGTGTTTTATTGAATAGTTATGTATTTATCAGTGGTAACTATTTATTTAACAGAAATACATTTTAGTACTTTTTAATACATTCAAATACATAATCCTTTATGTAAAATTTTAGAATTTTACATACTTATATATATATATATAAGTATTTTGTCTGTATTTTATGATACAAACTATTTATTTATTATTTCTTTGTTTTGATTTACCATTATGTAACAAGAAATAAAATATTTTAGTAACTTTTATTAAAGGAACACAATAATTATCAGTTAAGTAAAAAAAGGTAACTGATTATTTATGTGAAACATAATCTCTAAAATCACTCACCTAACCAAATTTTGTATTGTATTTTGATATATTTTACCAATAATAAATACAAATACATAAAATATTATTATTTTATATAAATAGTAAAATATTGCTACTTAAATCTGTTTTTTTTCGAATTGTATTTTCATTCAAAAATAATTACTTTTCTGCTTCCTCACTGCTCACTCCCCTATCCCAATTGAGAGTTTGGGTAGAAAAGCGCCTAGTGGATTTCTACGTTTTAATGTTGGTTGGATGTTCAGTCTACTTTTTTTTGTTTATCCCAATTGAGAGTTTGGGTAGAAAAGCGCCTAGTGGATTTCTACGTTTTAATGTTGGTTGGATGTTCAGTCTACTTTTTTTTGTTTCAAAAAAAAAAAAAAAAGAGTAATTGGGCCTGTTGAAAATTGGATATAATAATTTTTTTCTTTTTTTTTAAAATATAATATTTGATTACACATTAAATGATCTTTTGAATAGTTTCAACTGTGAGAGATTTTGACCAGCTTTTTAAGTGAATTATCTTTTCTCACAATTATTATTTTTCAAATAAAATATATATTCAAATACAATTTTCTTTTTTTTTAAAAAAAATATTCAACTTTAAGGTATTCTTAGGTATCTCTTTCATCCATGATTGATACAGAGAGTTTATTGCTTGTTTGGAAACAGTTTATCATGTTGTTTAGAGATGAGTTCCTACTAAATTAGAAATTGTGAATTTTGAGTATAAAAAGATGGCTTCATTTTCTGAAAACAATGAACAATATTTTCCTTTAGACCATCTTCAACCCTTAACGTTATTTGTTGCTTCAAACATTAAATTTGAAGCAAAAAATAGAGTTGCATAAATTTGGAGTAAATCAACTCCAACCCATTACTTTGAATTTTACCTCAAAAAAGAATATTTTTTTTTTATTTTTCCCTCTCTTCACATTATATTATTATTTTTTATTTTATTTATTATATTTTCTTACTTCATAAAATAATTTTTTTCTTCTTTTTTCTACATAATCATCCTATATAATTCATAGTTTTTTCTTATATCATCATTTAAAATTAAAAAAAATTATATCCTATATTTTTAAAATATAAATTTGCAAGCAAATATTATATATTATACATATTAATGAAAAATTCAAATAAAAGTGAAATCATTGATGAAATACATTTAAATAAATATTACATCATGATAATATTTATTTTAATTTCTATATAAATATTCAACTTTTAAAATTTGAATTTAAAATTAATATAATAAAAATATTACATAAAAAAATAATTATGAATATTAGACACTTAATTAATAAAAATTAAAAGTGCTATATACTACAAATAACAATATAATATTCAAACCAAAAAATAGAGTTGGTGAATAGTGCAGCTCCAAATTTAAAGTTGCACTGTTCACACTCCATTTTTGAAGCCAAAATGAAGTGGGGTTGGACTGCACAACTCCATTTTTTGCTTGAAATTTAGAATTTGGAGCAAAAAATAGAGTAAGTAGATGCCTAGGGAACAACAAAATGCCGAACTGGCTCCAAAAATTTTAGGCTAAGTTTCTTAAGGTCATATACATGATATGATAAAGGATAAGAGAAGCTAAGTAGCAATTGATGGATTTAGCAGATGACAACTTCATGTTAGCAACAGGTAGTGTTTAAGCAACATTCCATAATTTGGGTGTTTTAAGCATCATTTGGTAGAAGGTATTGTAGAAAATAATATTAAAACTTTGGTATTAGAAAATAGTGTTTAAACAATATTACATGTGTATATTAGTTTTCGTATTATTTAATTTCTTATTTGATAGTATTTTTAATTTATAAATAATTAATACATATATTAGCTATACATCTTATTCAGTATTATATATAAATCATGACATTAATAATATGAGGTATTATTTTTATTCTAATACATGTTATTCATTTAATATAACAAATCAAACAGAGGATAAAAAATAATTTAACATAACTAATTTTAGTATAACTAATTCTCAACATTATTAATATGTCATAGATAGATATACGTTATTCAATATTATTTTTATACACGCCAAACGAGCCTGGAAGTTGTGAGGCTAACTTGTAATGATCACTACGCAGAAAAACAAGTGATCAAAAAGTGATAATCAAAATTTGTAGAGGGTCAGATTACATTGACCACATGGGTTTAATTTGAAAGCAACATTTATATATTAAGTGTATTGAGAAAACAAATAGCTAGAGTGCCCCCCACCAAAAAAAGAAAATGATGGGAACAATATGATTTTATTATTGAGAAGGATAGTATAATTAAATAAGAAGTTTGATGGAAATTGCACTCTGATTTTTCTTCAAATTTTAATTATGTTTGAAAGCGAACCTTACCCAAACTCCAAAGACTTTCTATTATTTTATCTACATTCACTACATTGACAAGCACAAATCTCTTCTTCATTATTTCCCTGGCTCAAGTTGGACGTGCAAGTAAACGAGATTAGACTTGACGCAAACCATCACGTTTTTGGCCCAAAAATAAAAAAAACCCAACTCATAATTCACATGGTGTCTCTTAAATTGTTGACTTTTGTACATAAATTAAACATGATTACATGCCTTGCATTTAGCCATTTATCTGTTTCTTTTTCTCCCATTACATCCAAGAGGTTTTTAGTAACTTGCCTACTTGGAAAATGGGGTTGTGGAAAAGTTTTATTGTCGTTCAATTTTGAGATTATGCATGTGTACACTTTGATAAGGGATCCCTCTAATAATTTGCAGTTTTTTCATGATAAGCAAATGTCTTGATTTTCATTTTGGTCCATTTGGGGTTGGCATCCTCTAAAGTCTACCATAAGATTGTTCAATTTCTTGTTGCTGATCCTCTGCTGGATTATCCTTGTGTCTTCCTCCAGACTATTATATGCAAAAAAGAAACAACATATATATATTAGTAATGTGTCATGTACGTGTATGTGAAAGAAGATGGAGAATAATTAAGGGGAAAGGTTTATGTAAAAAGTCCTCTCTGGTGACAAGGCAAATATCCGTTTGTGTTATAACTTATATACAGCGTCTACTATTAAAAAGTTTTCTATTGTAACAGGTAAAATATGTAGTAGATGACTACATGTAATGAAGATTTTTATCTGTCAAGTCATTTTTATATATTACATTAGAAAATTCTTAGTGAAATTTTTAGTTTCACAACTATTAACCTGATTTATTTTCAAGATTACAATTTCAACTTTTTATGAAGTGTTATTTGTAAAAATTTTGTAGGTGATCCATCGAGGCGATAGTATACAAATTCATTTACATCGGGCCGTCATTGTATATTAGTCAAATTCTATCCATAAATAAAATTAAAGAATAAAGTAAACGAGCTAGGTGTATGTGTGTATATATTACCTTTGAGGGGGAGAAGGCAAGGGGGACAACATTTGGGCAAGGTTAAGAGCATCTTGTCTTTGGTTGATGATGTGATTGAAGCACAAATATCGACCATAGGTGGCTATTTCTTCATAGACACAAATGTGGGCATCCACCAAGAAATCAAGATCGACGGTCACAAAGACACCATCTTCATACATCTCAGCTGCTCCTTTAAGGTAAGGATTATTGATGGTTAATTCAGGACCCATTAACAGTCCTGAGTTTATGGTCACCATGTTTATTCCTCTGTCCATTGCCAATGCCCATGCTGTCTTCTCCGCTAGCGTTTTTGACATAGCATGCCAAAGCTGTCCATTTTTAGCAACCAAAAAAAAAAGATAAGAAATACTATGATATGAGTAGTACGTACTTTGAAGTTTGCAATACTTAAAGCTATATACACTCGCACTGTAATATATTTTTCCATCTTCGGGTCAATTAGAGGCAGATTCCATATTAAAGTTTTTGAATTTCTTTAATAATTTTAAATTAATTAAATTCACAATCGAATATTTATATATAATGAATCCATACCTAAAGCTTTGAGGTCAACATATAATTGATCCTAGGAAATTATTCTTCTATTTTTCTAGTTACCATACAGGGGTTACTATGAAGATTTATCTGTTGCAGTGTAATAGTGTAAATAATTTATATATCGATAGGGAACTCAATTTTAATTTCTGTACACTATACAAAAGAATTTTTATATTATTAGGTTACCTAAACTATACATATATAATTAGGAAGCAGAAGTAATTGTTCAAAGTATGTGATATTAAATAACTTGAAAAATACTAAAGTAGATATTTTTTCGTGTTCACGATACTAATAAATATATTTCCTTCAACATCTTAATTTATGTAATATAGTTTGACTGTGTAAAGAATTTAAAAAACATGAAAAAACTTTACAATATATTAAAAGAACCTTTATAAATAAAAAAATACATGTTTATAAATTTTTTTGTCAAATAAATAAAATTCAATACGTGCAAAATATTAATAATATTTGCCAATTAAAAAAAATTATTTTTTTTTTAAAGAAAAGGACTAAAACAAAAGTGTGTCATAAAAAGGGAGCACATGATAAATATGGATTTACCTTGAATTTACGACAAAAGTTGATGTCAGTCCAATGTCTTTCATCAATGGATTCAGAATCTTTATGGTGTCCCCAAATAATTGCAGTTGCTGAGGAAGTAAAAACAACTTTCTCGATTGTGTCTGTTTGTGCGCATGCTTCCAACACGTTGTGTGCTGCCCTCACTTCCACTTCTCCCATTTCTTCCTGTAAAAAAAATAGTACATATAATATACCCCTCATCTTTTTTACTACTTTCATTCAATCTGCTAATTTATCATCCTCCTTATATACCCCATCTAAAGCAATGTCATCTAAATCATGTTCGATATTATTAGTACAAGAAGGAAAGTTTGGGTGTTTATACAAGAAAATTTTGGCCTTATCTTTCAATACGACAAAAAGATAAAGACAATTGCCACTACTTGACAGCAATAATGATTAAGGTTGTATACATCATCTATAGTGTAAAAGATTACTTTTGTGTTATTAGTATAATTTGACTGATTAAAGCGAGTTATTGATATTATATATTTTAATTTACTATCTATATCAGGTTTGGTATGAAAATTAAACATTTCCTCCATTCAATTTTACTTCTCCAATATTGCTTTCTCTTTTTGTTATTTTAACATCAAAAGAATGAAGTATTTTTCTCAATCTAATGCTTATCACTAACTAACTGTATGAATAATTAAAGATACCATTATTAAGAATAATTTAATAAAATAAATATTTAAATGACACTTTCTTAAGAAAATATAAAGTGCAAACTCAACGAGTAAAAAAGTATTAAATAATGATGTAAAATGAAAACTTATACTATACACGTTCTCATTGTCATTAATTATAACAAAGGGACATCAATATTCAATTACGGTCGTGTATAACTTGTTCCTGTATCCATCACACTACAAAATCCTTAATGGAACAAAATCTAATTAATTAATCATAAAATAACATGGAGTTCCGTAGTGTAAACACATGCTAGCTAGCTGTAGAAAGTAATTAGAAAATTAATCAAAGAACATTAAAAGTTGTAAGTATATTAAAAGTAGTAAGGTTACGTACATCGTAAGTAGGATAATCTGGTGGAGGCTGAAACGAGTAGAACAAACCAGAACAACCTTTCAAAGCATCAAGTATGCTATGGTAATCAAAAGGGTCCGACTCAAATATCTTCAATTTCTTCTCTTCACATTCAATCCCCTTCAGCGACGTCTCCCCTAATAATAATGCATTATACATGTAGCGGACAAAATTACATATATTCAACAAGGAATAATATAGCACTCCTCTGTATCAATGGCTTAACACCAAAGAATAGAAGACTTTTAATACTCGTTTCACCATTTGTGTGGTTATAAATAATTTCAATAAAGGGTTAAAAAAGAATTTTAAAGTCTAATTATAGAAAAATAATATTTTGTTTGGATGGGACAAAAAAAGAATGAGAAAGAGAGAATAATAGTGAAGTGTGGGATGTTACCATGATATTGAACAGCAGCATGAACAGTGTAACCTCTCTTGAGAAGACGCTTAACTAGCTTTGTGCCTAAGCGACTGGAAGCGTCCATTACGCACACGGTATTGAATATGCAATTGTAAGAAGCAGGAGCCATTTGAGAGGAGGAGTAATTGATTGCAGTTTGCAAGTAGGACTAATTCTATATGAGAGAAATAAGTAACTGAAGTAAGTTTTGGGTGTAGAAAGATGGAAGGGAGATCTCCGTATATAAAGCAAGTGAAAGAGAGAAGCTACCTAGCTACCGTCCAAAGAGCAAGGTATAACGAGATGGTCGGTCCTACCCAACCCAATAATGGAAGAATTCTTTTGTTTTCTGGTTTTGAGTGGGAGTCATAAATAGTGAACTATGGAAAATACTGACATTTAGGGGGTGTTTGGTACCAAGGAACTATTCAATTTTGATAAATAAGTAAAATACTTACATATAATATTGGTAAATGTTAAGAGGCGCGAGGGTGGGGGGTGGATGGATGGGGCCGGAGATGAGACGAGCGGTGACGTGATATGGATGGAGTGTTCAGTATATAATTACCCTCAAATTTTATTTATGATTTCAATCAAGACAGACACTTTTTCTTGAAAAATAAATATTTAAAAAGTATATTTTCACCAATTAAACAGGTGTAAATTAAAAAAAACAAAAATCAGAAGATACGTTTTCTCCATACCACAGGTACACCTTAACCATGCAGTTTGTTACCTACTCTGTTTTAAATTATTTTGGTTTGATTTGAAATAAGAGGGTCGAATAATTAATTAATGCTTGATATGAATTTAAATATGAATTTTTTAATTTTCTTAAAAAACTAAATTAAATTATTTAAAAATTATATAAAAATATTATAACAAAAAAAATACGTTTTAACTGTTCAAATAATAATCACAATAAAATAAATTGAAATATAAAAAGTAAAACGTATCAAAATAAATTAATAATATTTTTACTTCAATATATCAATTAAATTTATCTTTAAATTATGCGAAATAAAATAAATTTATAATTGACAGCAAATATTGGCCAAGGCAGTATAAAGTGGCGATGTGTCAAGTTAGAGAATAAAGTATGTGTAGGTTAATTAATTAAGGAAGAAGGTTAATTAGTAGTAGTATTGTATAGTATGGTGTTATGGTTGACATCTACTAACTGTGCAACTGTAATAGCTGGACTCATTGATTAGCTAATAAATGCAGGTAGCCCGTTGACCGGATTTTCCATGAACTCCCAACTCCCCTCGACGTGAAGCTATAGATTGAATGCGCACACCTCCTTCATAATCAGTACACTCAAATTCAACGCGCTCTTAATAATATTTGATATTTAAAAAGAAGCTATTGACGAAGCTTCAAGAGTTTTGAGTTTTATAGGAGGATTTTCGTGTGAAGTTACCAAAAATTGGAATATGAAATATGTGCACAATTACACCTATAAATTAGGGTTAGTAATTTTGGGATCAAGTTAATTTTCACCTATAAATAAAGAGGTTTGTGTTTATTGTAATTGAATTTCTCAAGAGAAATAAAAATTAATTCTTCTCTTCTCTTTCTCTATAATATTCTTCTTCCTCTAAAATATTTTTCTTCCTCTATTATTTTATAATATGTTATCAGCACGAGTCTAAGCTTTGAATACTCACTTTGAAAAGATCTAAGGTAAGAAAAATTAAAAGTTCTTTGGAAAGATGAAGGTTAGTATTTCTTGATATATGTCTTTGCTAATAACAATATTGATTTTGTTTATGGATTTCAGGAACGACTTATTAATTCACTTGGCGATTCATATCTCATATTTGTTCCAAAAGAACAATATTTGTGAAAATATATTTTTCCAGCAGAACAATATTGTGAAAATATATGATGATATTAATTAATGAGTAAGAACAAGAATTTGCAAAAAAATATATGATCACCAGAAGTGATAATATTATTATAGGCTTGCTACAATTACAACTGAAAATATGTTACAGAAATCCTCTATGTTATATGCATACCTCGATTTGCTCTCGAAGTAGCAATATATTAAAGAGGTTTTAGACTATCATAATTTAATATGATTAAGACACATTTGGATGATAATGTTCCATTCCCGAAAAATGAACACTTTTGATACAAGTTACAGCTATAGATCCATTCAGATTATGTTCCATTACAGAACGTGAGAATATTTAGTAAAATTTATATGCAGAAACATGATCTTGATTGTGAAGATATCATGCCTCACCTCTAAAAGAGACAAAATAATAGAGAAGAAGTATTCTGAACATTCTATGTTTTACTCTTGAAGTGGTAACTTTATAATTTACTCCTGAAGTAGTAAAACATACAATCTACTGAAACCCTGCTTTTACCAGTATGATAGCAAGCACGAATAGGCAGCAAGGAGTCAATTGAATGATCAAGCACTCCCGACAAAATCAACATTTTGCAATTTACTCCCGAAGTAGTAAGACTCTGCAATAGTAAATCTTGCAATTTTCTCCTAAATAGTAAATTTGCAATCTACTCCCGAAGTAGTAAAAACTTAAAATACTGAAGTTTAGAACTTAATATCTATTTTTTTTTAATGAATTTACAATTGTTTTAAAATGTTCTCATATTTATTGTTTATTTCATGATACCATCAATGTCTAAATTTGCTTTCATTATACCAGAAGTATCTAAGCAATATTTGATAATGTAAATTAATGATCAAGGTCTCAAGAAGAGTCTGATTGTTTGTCTACAAGAATCATGATATCGGTAGTACCCAAATAATATTTTATTATAAAAAATAAATTGAAAGCTTTCGAAAAATTTATTTATAATTATGTCATTCATCCTATATTGTAATATACAAAGTTATTATAATCAAAACACATGTTGTAGTAAATATGAAGTTTACTAATAAATATGATTAAGACTACAAAGGATTGAAAGACTATATATCTCCAAATTACTATGGGTAAGAAATATATATACATATATATATATATATGAAATGTTACCCGATTTATACTATAAATATACGCATGATGAAATTATATGCTACAATAAATTAAAATTTTTACTGATGTGAAATTAGTGGCACAGTAAACTTGAAGTTTACTAAAATAAATAACACATATTATAGTAAACCTAAAGTTTACTTGTATAGATAATTTTATCAGTTCACATGACCGTTTTGGTCATCCTGATATGATGTGTTAGTTGAGTATTGAAAATATATTGAACAACTAGAAGTTCTTCAAGAAATCTTTGTTGTTGCTTGTTCTCATGATAAGTTGACTGTACCAGCTAATGTTGGTACTGAATCCCCAAAATTCTAAAAAGTATAAAAGGTGAATATGGGTGCATTCACCTACCATGCGATGTTCTAAGTAGATGCATCTATAAGATGGTCACATGTGCGTTTATTTTCAATCTGCAGTTTGACATTCACAGAGTTGTTTGCTCGATATTTATTGAGTTCAAAGCATAATTTTCAGATTGTGTAATCCAGAAAATTCATCTAGATAATATTGGTTTATATCTAAACTAGTTTGATGTAGTTAAATCATTGCTTATGAGAACAAAGTTTAGTGGGTTGGTCTATGATATGATATATTACATACAATAACACTTGTATGTTAACCAACAAATGATAATTAATCCTCCCTTCGCTCAATTGGTTCAGTGTCAGGAACCAAATATTTTCATCTAATAACTTTTGATATGCTGTATATGATTAATGAATCTATCATGATGCACATAGATGAATTTTTCAAAGAAGATTGGGGATACATGTTAGTTTTTCTAACATGAGGGGTGGAGAATATGCAACTCAAAAATATATTGTAAATCATCATTAGTATGATCCTCATTCAAAAATAATTCAAGTCAAATACCTCAAGCATTTTCTGACCCAAAATTAATTTCATATTTCAACTACAAAAGCTCTTATTAAATTTATGTCTCTGAAGGACATAATCTACAATATGCATGAAACATAGTAGATCAATTAATTTTTATTTCAATAATTTTTGAAAAAAATGGAGCAAATGATCATAATAAGGAGGTAGTGTGCTCTTGAAGAGCCTATGACATAATGCTTCATGAAACTCATGAAAGGTTTATATACCCAAGAAAAACATTGAAAGTAATAAGATCTTAATGAGTTATGTTCAATTGCAAACCGATACAAATGATATACCATCGACTATATTTTTGATACATTATAGCACGCAATATTGTAAATGATTATGAGGATCTGAATTTTACGTTTATTAAAGCATGCTAAAGTAGAAATAATTATCAAGTGTACTAATGCATCTTGATAAGCGTAAAACTTATGGACCTATAGTCTAGACACTAGAAGATGTCATGCGTTTGAATATTAATGAATGTAATCACTTGACCAAGTTTATATGAAAATTGACGAAGGATTCAAAATGCATAAAACATTTATAAGTTTCTTTAAACTTGTTCATAATCCGTATATTGAGAAAATTAAGTAAGGTGGATGTGATTTAACCATATTAATGAATATTCATTGACAAGGAATATAATATTGATTTTACTTACCATTGTGTTTTTGTAAAGAAAATAATATTGAGGTTTATTGTACTTGCTATTTATGTTGATGACATAAACCTCATTGGAACTCCACTAGATCTTCAAAAGGCGATTGATCGTTCAAAGAATGAATTTCAAATGAAAGACCTTGGAAAGACAAAATGATGTCTTGGTTTGCAAATTGAACATTTGACAAACGGTATCTTTATCCATCAATTAACCTATACAGAAAAGAAGGAGGGAATCCATGGTTCTGAAGTACCATATGTTAGTGTGATTGGTGCACTAATGTATCTTGCTAATATGATAAGGCCTGACATAATATTTTCAGTTAATTTGTTAGCAAGATATAGTTCTATTCCTACTAGGACACAATGGTTCGGAATCAAATGCATATTGTAGTATCTAAAAGGGACTACCAACTATATATTCATATGTGGCAACTGTCATATATTGACAATCTACAAAGTAGTCTATTGTGGTTATTTCATAAAATCATGTTGAGATAATAACTACTCATGAAGCAAGCCTAGATATGTATGGCTAAGGTCAATAATATATCCCATTCGAGAAAAAGATGATTTGAAATGTGACAGAATGCTCACGATCTCATATGAAGATAATGCAGCATGCATAACACAATTTGAAGGGAGGATTCATAAAAGGAGATAGAACAAAGCACATTTCACCAAAGTTTTTCTTCACACATGATCTCCAAAAGGATGGTGATATCAATGTGCAATAGATTCATTCAAATGATAATGTGGCTAATTTATTCACCAAGTCTCTATCAACTGCAATGTTCGAGAAGATGGTGCATAAGATTGCGATGCGAAGATTCAAATTTTTGAATTGATGTTCTCATCAGGGGGAGTTAATACGTGTTGTGCTCTTTTTCTCTTGCAAGGTTTCGTCTCTCTAGATTTTTCTTGTAAGATTTTTAATGAGACAGCCAAAATGCATATTATTAGATGTGTGCACTCTTTTTCCTTCACTAGAATTTTTCTTCACTGGATTTTTTCTAGTAAGGTTTTAATTATGACACACATTATCTATCAAATAGACATCCAATGAGGAGTATTATAAATATGTTTTCTAATTACAGCGAATATTTATTTCTTTAAAGGAAAGTTAGGGTTAGTAACTTTAAAACTAAGTTAATTTTTCTTTATAAATAAACGAGTTTCCATTTATTGTAATTGAACCCCTCAAGAGAAATAAGAATTCTTCTCTTTTCTCTCTTCTCTTCCTCTACAATATTCTTCTAGCCTGTTTGGTCAAGCTATTGGGAGGCCAGCAGTGCTTTTTTTTTTTTAAAAAAAAAGAGGTGTTTGGCCAATTTTTTAGGAAAATAAATGTTTTTATGAAGTAGCAAAAACTGTTTTTTAGAAGCTAAAAAAGTAGCTTCTCCCCAAAAGCACTTATTTGAAAAATGCTTTTGTGAAAAATACACTTAGAATCACTTTTCAAAAGTTTGGTCAAACACTAATTATTACTCAAAAGTGCTTCTTAAAGTTATTGGTCAAATACAAACTGTTTCTCATCAAAAGTACTTTTTTGATAAGTACTTTTAAAAAAAAATACTTCTAAAAATAAATCGATTTAAGAAGTTTGGCCAAACATGCTAGTTATTTTATAACAGATTCTCTGAATTTATTATTGGAAATCTTAGAGATTTTCATTTTATGAAGACGATTAATTATTATATTATCAACGAAGAAAATAGTTATTAAAGAAGGAGTAGTTTTATAAAAAATGCTCAGTCATTTTTTTGTTTGAACCCCAGGATAATCTGCAGCGCCAAAACCTCTGTCCTTCGGGTGAGCACTCTGTGGGGAGCACTTTGCGTGCACTGGGTAAACCCCTACTATGTAATAGACTGCAAATCACACATGGGATGTAAACCGCACTAGGTAAGCCCTGTGAGACAGGCTTAGACTCAAGAAGCAATGAGGTGGGATCGATCCCGGACAGCCTGTGTGGACGACCTGCCTCCAAACCAACTGAGCCACACCCTTAAATGCTAGTCCTTATTTTTATAGATATAATATTATTATAAAAAAGATAAAATATAACATAAAAATCTATTTTAAAAAAAAACTTAACTGTTATAAAAAGATATTATTATATAAAAATATTACTATTATTATAGAGAGGTCAAAATCATATTATAGGAGAAAAAAAATAATTGAGCAGAGTAATATTTTATTAGTCAATTATAGCGTTGATATTTGAGTCACTAAATCGATTAAAATATTCAAGGAGTATTTTGTTTTCTCAATGAATTCATAAATCTGATTAATATAATATTATCGACTATGAGATCCCTGAGGAGGTGAATAACTAATTCTGTTTCCCGCTTCTCCACTCTCCTAGAAAAACAATAAAAGCAAGATATGGCTGGATTCTTTAACAATTTTTTTTTTTAAACTTGCAAGTAGCAACGTAAAAAAAAAAAAAAAAAAAGTACCAAGCAATACAAAATTTAGTGACTAAACGGAAAAGGTTAGATTTATTTTTGTATTTTTATAAATAAATTATATTTACTATTTGTTATATTTTGTTTAATATATTAGTTTATATTATTTAATTTTAAGATCATATTTATTTTTTGTCATTTAATTTTAGATTTATATTTATTGCTCATTAGTTAAATTTAATTTTCGCCTAAATTTTTTCTGTGTGACATTGTTTTTCAATTATATCTACTTATTTATTTAAATTCTTCTAATCTAATCGCGTGATTCATAAAAGTTAAAAATTCAAAAGCTTTTTTGCTCATTTATGATGAATAAGATTTCATTGCAATTTTTATTATTGTGATAGAGCAAAAACTGTTCCAATAATTTTTATTTATTGGATCGATAAATTTAATAAAAAATTTATTAAAAAAAATAATGATGACGGAAAATCCAGAAATTAGCTGCTTTATTTATGATTCTTTATACTGGACTTTAATGTTCGTATTTCTATATAATATAATAATGATAGGAAAACAGCTTAGTGTAATATCCATTTATATTATTACTGCTCGAATCAACTGAGACAGCAGTCAAGCCACTGAAATTTACGTTTCCAGATTTTAGTTTTTTTATTAATTTTTTTAATTACTTATTATTAAATTTATTTGTGCAATTAATAAAAATTATTGAAATAATTTTTTTTCCATTGCAATAATAGAATTTCTATTTGAATTTGGACGAGATTTGAGTGGTGAAATTATATCCACCGTGAATGAACAATGAAATTTTTGAGTTTTAAATTTTTAATGAGTTGGATAGATCAAAAGAGTTCAAATAAGAGAATTAATTTAAGTAAAACAAATATGTCACATAAATGCCATTTAAAAATAATTAGATGAATATATTAAATTTAGGAATAATATAGCTCTAAATTTAAATGACATGAACAAATATATCAATATTATGAAATAGTAAAGTAAGAGGAAGAATATTTTAGAGAAAGGGAGAAGAAAGAAGTTCTTATTTCTCTTGATGGAATGAAATACAATGAAGGATAACCCCTTTATTTATAAGGATAATTTCTCCAAACTTTTCTCCAAAAGATAGACTTTCACTATAATATAAACACATGTATCCACTACAATATAAATACCTTTATAGACATTCACTATAATACAAGTATATTTATAACACTCCCCCTTGAATGTCTATTTGATAGATAATGTGTCTCGTTAAAACCTTACTAGAAAAACCCAGTGGAAAAAATCTAGTGAAGGAAAAAGAGTACACATATCTAATAATACGCATTTTGGCTGCTTCATAAAAACTTTACAAGGAAAACCCAGTAGGACAAAACCTCATAATCGAAAAAGAGTACAACGCATATTAACTCCCCCTAATTAGAACATCCTTGAATCTTTGCATCCCAATCTTGTGCACCATCTTCTTGAAAGTTGCAGTTAGTAGAGACTTGGTGAATAAATCAGTTACGTTGTTACTTGAACTAATCTGTTGTACGTTAATATTACATTCTTTTGGAGCTCATGTGTGTAGAAGAACTTTGGCGAGATGTGATTCGTTCTATCTCCTTTTATGAATCCCCCCTTTAGTTGTGCTATGCATGCTGCATTATCTTCATACAAAATTGTGGGTACTTTGTCACATTTCAAATCACATTCTTCTCTAATGAGATTGTATCATGGACCTCAACCATACACATTCTCGGCTTGCTTCATGAATAGCTATTATCTTAGCATGATTTGATGAATTGGCTACGAGAAACTGCTTTGTAGATCTCCAAGATATGGGAGTACCTCCATATATGAACACGTAGTCAGTTTGAGATCGAGATTTGTGTGGGTCAGATAAATACCCTGCATCAGCATAACCAACAAGATCAGGACTGCAATTGTTAGAATAAAATAAGCCCATATCGGTATTGTCTTTTAGATACCGCATTATATGTTTGATCTCATTCCAATGTCTCCTAGTAGGAGCATAACTATATCTTGCTAACAAATTTAGCCGAAAAGGCTATATCAAGTCTTGTAGTGTTAGCAAGATACATTAGTGCACCAATTGCACTAAGATATGGTACTTCAGGACCAAAAATTTCCTCATTCTTTTCTTGAGGTCAGAATGAATCCTTATTCACATCAAGTGATCAAACAACCATCGGAGTACTTAATGGATGTGCTCCATCCATATAAAATCTTTTCAACACCTTTTTTGTATAGGCAGATTGATGAACAAAGACACCATTTTTCAAATGCTCAATTTGCAGACCAAGACGTAATTTTTTCTTTCCAAGATCTTTCATCTCAAATTCCTTCTTTAGATAATCAATTGTCTTTTGAAGCTCTGCTGGAGTTGCAATGAGGTTTATGTCATTAGCATAAATAACAAGTACTACAAACTCCGTTGTTGTTTTCTTATTTGATTTTCCTCATATAAGAATTATCAACAAGTTTAAAGAAACTTGTAAATGCTTCAGGCATTTCGAATCCTTCATGATTTTCATACAAATTTTGTCAAGTGATAACATTTATTAGTATTTAAATGTGTGACATCTTCTAGTGTCTGGACTACAGGTCCAATAAGCTTTACGCTTATCAATACGCATCATTTCACTTGATAATTATTTCTACATTAACATGCTTTAATAGACATAGAATTCAGATCCACACAATTTTTTACAATATTGCGCACTATATTGTATCAAAGATATCGTCGACAGTATATCATTTATATCTGTTTGCAATTGGACATAACCCATTGAGATCTCATCACTTTAAATGTTTTATTAGGTACCTAAACCTCTTATAAGGTTTCATAAAGTGTTATGTCGTAAGCTCTTGAAAAGCACATTGCCTCCTTATTATGACCATCTTAATCATTTGCTCCTCTCCTTCTTTAAGGAGTTCTATATTTGGAATCGTTTGGTCTATCACGCTTCAGGTATCTCATAGACCCTGTCCTTCAAGGACCTTTTATTGGAGCATTTGCAATTGAATTATAAAATATGGTCAGCAAATAGCAATATTTTGCAAGTGAATTATCTCTTGAACTTTTAAGTTCCACATTTTTTTTTCGAGGATCTAGATAATTCATCTCAAACTCAAATTTTCAGTTGCTAATCACTTCCCCTCCTAATGTGAGGAAAACTAACATTTACCCCTCAAGCTCATTTGGGGATCCATCTTTGTGCATTGTGGTGGTGCAATTGACTCATATACCGCACATTCGAATTTTTAGATAGAATTATTTGGTTCCTGACCCTGAACCAATTGTGATAGGGGAATCTTGTTGGCTTGATGCATTCAAGTGTTGCTATATGTTAAATAAACATATCCCATACCAAATTTTATTAGCGATTTTTGTTCTCATGACCAATGGTTTAGCTATAATTGGAAGCATACAATTTTTGCTAAACCAACTTAGATATGAACTAGCATTATCAACATGATTTTATAATTTGGCACTGTGCTCTTAATTTAACAATTTGAGCAACCTTGAAAAAATCAATTGCAAGTTGATATCAAAGCACATGTGACCATACCATAGATGTATCTATTATAATTATATAATAGCAAACAGTTCACATGGCAGGTGAACGACCCATATTCACACTTTTATAAGTTTCAAAATTTCAGGGAATATATTCCAATCCTAGCTGATCAAGATCATTCCATCACGAGAACAAGCAACATAAGAGAATTCTTGAAGAATCTTTTATTTCTTCAACATATTCACCTGAATTCTCAATTATTTTTGCATCACATTTGAACTGGGATGGCCAACTAGTTATGCCGACTTATTTTTATTTCAGTAAACTTCTAGTTTACTTTCGTATGTGATTTTGTCATCACACTCATATTTATATACTACAAACAAAAGAAAAAAGGCGGGTAATCTTTTATTAAATATTTATAACCCGCTTCAATTGTAGTAGTATGAAGATATTAGATCTTTCCATAATTCATAGTCTCAATCTTTTTCAATGTCTTTGAAACTTATATGTTTCCTTTTGAGGTTTAGTAACACATTAGTTCTTCCGGAGATCTCAATTAATTTTGTGTACTACCACGTATTCCATCATATCAATATTATTAATAGTCTCTCCACATAGTTTCAACTTAGAAACAATTTTGAACGTTGATGAGCTATACTCGTGAACAGGCTTATAGTCTTGATGGATCCAATCATATCATGCCTTTGGGTGGATGCCATCTTCAGGTGGTCATTCCTTTCTTTTAGGCTATTCCACAAAACAAGTGGATTCTTAATCGTGAGATATTCAATTTTAAGAATTTCGTTAAAGATGACGACGCAAGAATATCATAGCCTTAACACAATCTTGGTTTGATACTTTATCTTCACTTTTAATGGTGTCTCTAAGACCCATTGCATTCATATGAATTTCAGTATCCAACACCCATGAAAGGTAGTTCTTGCTAGAACTTTGAAAGGCAACGAAATTAAGTTTCGTAAGATTAGTCATATTAAAAGAAAGAGAAAAATAATACCTTGGCCTTCAAATTTTGAGACGGTAGAGTCGTAGAGCAACAATATCACCAAAGGAATATCATTCCCGTGGTTAAGTAATACATCTTTCGAAAAAGAAATTTTAATTTTTCTTACCTCAGTCTATCAAAATGAGTGCTCAAGGCAGAGACTTGTGCTGATAACGTGTTATGAAATAATAAAGCAAGAGGAAGAATATTTTAGAGAAAGTGAGAAGAAAGAAGTTCTTATTTCTCTTGATGGGATGAAATTCACTGAAGGAGAACCTCTCTATTTATAGGGATAATTTCTCCTAACTTTTCTTCAAAAGATAGACTTTCACTATAATATAAACACATGTATCTACTACAATACAAATACCTTTATACATATTCACTATAATACAAATATGTTTACAGCAATCAAAAATATATAACAAATAGTAAAATATAATTTACAAGAGAAAATCTGACCCTCTTCCTATTACAAAACAATAAAGAAAATTTTAAAATAAAAAATTTAATAAAACTAACGTCCATACCGGTGATTAAATTTTTTCTTAAATATGAAAATTATTTCCCACTAATTGGTAATAAATAGAGGTCTTATGGAACTCAAAACTCGTACAATGTTATTCAATTGACAGTGTTTATTTTATTTTTCTTGAAAACACCACTTCTTATATTTAATTCATAAAAAGTACCAAACGTTCAATTAAAGAAACAACAGCATCTGCATCTCTAATAATAACTTTAGAAACTATACCCCCAAGATGGCATCACGTCCTGATTTATGTAATATTTTTGTCTTTTTAGTTGATTCACATAAGAATTATATTTTTATATATTTATTAATAGATTAATTTTAAATTTTATTTTTTACTTTAATGAAATAATTTATAGTCATCTAAATATTTATAACTTATTTTATATTATAAATTTTTAAAAAATTTTTTTTCACCCTTAAATTTTATATTAAATTAAACACATTTATATAAATTGGGACACAGATAAGTAAAATTCAGCTAAACTATACACTAGAGTTTTAAGTTTACGTTTCACAAATTTTAAGTGATTTAATTTTACAATCCAAGCCTATAATATATATTCTTCGCTTTAGCTTAACGAACCTTACAAATTTATAACTCCAAACCATATCATTATCAAAAATAAAAAAACACACGCTGCATATAAATTTATGTTATATTTTATAATATATTTAATTTTTCTCTCCCGTTTGTACGTGAAATTTGTAAAAAATATCATATGTATCTTTTTTTAAAAAAAATATGCTCGACATAAAAATCTGTTGACCCGCTCTCATGTGCGTCACGTTTAACAAATATTTGGTTTTTTCCCTACATAACAAATCACAGTTTGTTGAAGCCCTCCATAAACAGTTTATAATATTAGGAAAGCATTTATTTATTTTCACCATACAGCCCTGCATAACAAATAATATATAATATATTCTACGGATTAAAAATATTTAAACTAGTTTTTTTGGACGGAGGAGAAAAAGGCATATGATCTCAGTGACTGACCCACCAGATAAATTATATTTCAAATTACTAGTAATAATGTACATGTTCCTTTCCATTATTTATAATAAGTTATCATGATTTGGTAGTTTTATATATTCAATTATTACAGTGGTTTTGTCATACTCGAGAGTACGAGTAACAATTTTATTTTAGTATTTTCAGGGTTGATTTTTTAAATGACATTCAATTAATATTTATTATTTTAAAAAGGTTTTTTTTATTAAATTTAAAAAAAAAAAATTTTTAAAATAATAACTACTCGCTCTATTTATTTTTACTTGTCACATTTCATTTCAAGAAAGTCAATTTAATTACTTTTAAAGCTAAATTGAATTAGTTAATTCGATATTTTAAATTTAGAGGTTCGAAAATTATACGAAAATGATATAATTTATAATCTTTATTATATTAATATGATAAAAAAAATAATTTTAAAATATTAATCAAAATTTATATAATTTGATTTTTGAAAAACAAAATATAACAAATAAAAGTGGATGAAGAAAATACAAGTTGGGTGATTATTTAAGAAACCAACTCCACATTTTCGTTGGTACACACACCTTCGGCAGATTTATGGACTATGGTACAAGTTTACGACTATGAATTGTTAAAGAAAAAATAAAAATAAATAATGACTTTTATATATACTAGATGAGCATAAGTTAAAATAGAATAAGAAAAAGTAGGTTGTACGTTTCACATGTTTGAAAATCATTTTTAAGTTGAGGTACACGAAGAAGAATGGGAGATAACCAAATAATTTGAAGATGATTATCACTGGAGTGTCGGGTGCACCATGATATGTTGGGGCCACTAAAATACTCTATTGTTTACACTTACATAATGAATAAGAAAAAGAAAACAAATAAAATGTAAAATCAATGTAGAATTCAATTATTATAACTGTTACGATTTGAGATTATAACTTTTTATTGCTTCAATTCGTTTGAGAGAAAATAATACTCATAAAACTGCAATACTGAAAACTAGATTCATTTTCAAGACACTAAGAGAGTAATAGCAGAAGAATTATTAATGGTATTGCTAATTTTTAACACTAAAATTTGGTTATGAAATCAATGAAAGAAGACTTGGATCGTTAGAAACTTCATTTTAGCTGTTGAAAGCTGGGGAATTGGATGTTGACTATTCTTTTTTTCCATTCAACAGAGATGTGGATCTGAATGGTATATATCTTAGATTATTAAAGTGTATTTGTAGGTTTAAGTATTTATTTGTTTTGAATAGGTGTTACTCGTTAAGATATGAAACAAAGCTTTACTATTACTAAGAGGTATGATTGTGTGTGTAATTTTCATCACCACACGCAGTCTACAACCACAAGCCACCGTCCTAACCACCGTTGCCATCGCAACTACCATCACCATTACCGTTGGCAACCACCAACTACCACCACCAACCACCTTCACAATCATTGTCAACCACCATTATCGTCGCCAACTACCCTTGCCAGCATAACAACCACCGACAATCACCGCTGCTGCCAACCATTATTGTCAGTCTTTACCACACATACCAACTCTATCATTATAATTATATTCGCTGTCACCACCATCACTGCCGCCACCATCGCCAAAGGCTAATTTACTAAGGCCCGAGGAGTGTCATGTGACACTGCTTGGTCAAATTAAATTTTTTACTAAATATGTATGTATAATTAAAAAGCAAAAAACAAACATAGAGAATATATTGTGTAAAGTGATACTCCTAAACATATGTCTATGTAGCTCAATTAGGTAGGTGTTTCAAACTCTAGTTCTAATCTTTACAACTTCTTTTATTGTTTCTCATTTTTAAAAGGTGACACTGTTGGCCAAAGATGCTTCTTTTATTGGTTCTCATTTTAAAAAGTGACCCTGCATACGCCAAGTCGCCAATGATCACCACCCCCACCACCTCTACCACCACTATCAGTCACTCCTACCACTGTTTTCAATCTCTACTACTAATCATCTCCACCATCACAACTAGCACTGTTGTCAATTACCACCAACATATCGTCAAGCCACTACTATCAACGCCGTCAACTGCTAACATAAATTAACTTCACCATCACGACCATCATTACCAATCACCACCATCACGCCAGTCACTACAACACCAACCACCTCCATCATCACAATTATCACCATAGCTATTACTAGCAATTATCACCACCATCATTACTAACCACTAACACTAATCATTACCACTACCATCACTATAAACCATCTCCTTCATCACTAGCGAGCATAAATATTTTATTTTTAATAAAATAATAAATTTATTTTTTTAATATTAATTATTTTTTATTTGAATTGTATATTTAATATGTTTACAAATAAATAAATTATGCATATTAAAATATTAAAAAATATATATTATTAATCATTTAGTATTTAAATTTAGAAATAATATTTTAATCATTTAAATATACATTCAAATTCAGACATTTTAATCTTTACGAAAACAAATGAAACCTGAGTCTCCATATATCATAAGCCCTATCGAAAAGGACTCAAAGCACATTGGCCTACATATGATTGCAAGTCCAGTACAACCTGTGAATTAGAGCAAGAAATAGAGGTAAAGTTATTCGATTTAACGGAATAATTTTTTTTTTCAAAATTAACAATAATATTTTTTTAAAACAAAATATATATAATCTGATAAAAATATATAATTGACACACAAAATATGTCATTATATTGTTGTATATCGTTTGTATATCCACTGATACATTGAAGATACAAATTAAATAACATATAACAGACATATAAAATACATATAACTTATTGTTCTTCTTTCTTTTCGAATTTCAATATGAAAGTACAACTAAAATCTAACTCTAATCTCTACCAAACTAGGTCAAAATTAAATTGGCATATAAACTCCAATGAATGTTTTCAATCATTTGCAACAATGCACCATCCAAACAAATAACGATTTTGCAAAATTTGATTTTCAAACTCAAATCTTCGGAAAATTTTAATGGCTGTCAATGGAGTTTTTCACGGAGTTAATATTCTTTGGGTGTGCTTGGTGAGAAAGAGACAAAAAGAAGGAGAGAAGGTGGAAAAGATTGGATTCTACTCCCTTAATTTTCTTATTTTTTTTGTATAACTAATAAATTATTGTTAGAGTTTATAGTTAAGTGCAAGTACCCCAAATAATTATAATTAGAACTTAAAAATAGCTTATTCGCATAAAATTCTCAATTTAAAATAATTATATTTCAGACTTGTAAGTGAAAAATAGTGGTAGATTCAAAAGTCAATAAAAAAATAATTAAAAAAGGCTAAGATAATGTGTATACTATGACGGGGTCCTCAGAACTCCCTAGATATTTTTTTAAAGCATTTTTTTGATATTTATCGGTAAGTGGATCAATAAATCACAACTTTATTATTTTGTTTATACACATGCTCTGATTGAAAGACAAAAAAACAAAGGAGTTTGATCATTATCACTCATTTACATCTTTCTAACAAAAGAAAAAAAATGCAAACCTCCTCCTTCACACTTCAATTTTTCCACGAAGAAATTAAATGAATCTCCTAGATATAATCTCATAAATCACTATTCTTTCATAATCAAGTTTTGGCTCGTGTCACATTGAATAAATGCTATAAAAATACTTCAAAAAATTAGCCAAAAAATATTAAGTCCCCTATAAAATATGAGTGTGCTGCTATAAATTTAGTCATAATTTAAGCTTTATTTTAATCATTTTCTTCAAAAATAATCAATATTTGAAATTCATGACACGACTACAATAGCTACTTTTCAACAATTTTTCAAAAATCATCCTAGATGATAAGCTACAACTAGTTGATTAAGTGATTGAAGTTGAATAGATGAAATGCATTTGGTTAGCATTGCAATAATTTAACCTCTAGTCATTCATCCACTAGCAATTACTAGCCATCCCAAAATTCATTGTATATCGTACTAATTCTAACTCCCCTACCACTATTTTGATCGATTAACTATTTTTAGTTTTTCCTTTTAATAATTTCTTAGATACATTAAAATTTCATGATTGACATTTTACATGTTTAATATCTACTAGCTTCTACCAAACGTTAGGGGCGGATCTAACGTAATGCATATGAATTTACGTAAATTCAATAATATTTATTTAAATTTTATATTTGTATTAAAAAATTTATTAAATATTTATAGATATTTCACTGTAAATATAATTATATTATATACATCAACCTGAGGTTATTGACTGAACCTTTAAATTTCGAAATCCGCCTCTAATAAACATGATTTCTGCAAATAGAAGTGGTATTGGTGCAGGAACTACGAACATTATAATTGTTTGGGAGTGCTTACATGAGGTCTATAATGGGTATTATATATAGTTGCTCAACAGGTTTTGGTACTTTTTCTTTTTCTATTGGAGGACCCGAATACATGTTAAGTGGTGGATGATGCAACGACCAGCACAGTCGTTTTATGTTTTAGACTCTTTTTCCTCCATTTGACCCTCCCTGTTGCTTCTTTGTGTTGTTTATGACTTGGGGAATGGGTGACACAATTTCCTAGGTGATCGGATGCGTTTCGGAAATATTTTCAGTTTTGAAAGTTTGACTAAAGTCAATATTTTGGGTTAACGAGTTAGAATTCTAGTTTTGATAGTTCCATGGGGTACGTAGGGTGATTATACTTAGTTTGCATGGATCCCTAGGCGCTCGGGAGTGATTTAGATCATTGGTTGAGTTTCTAGTTAAGTTTAAATATTTTAATCGACCACAATTAATATTTGATAAAAATGACTTCGAATCAATGATTTGATAAATTCTAATAAAATCAAAACGCATTTTTTAATTAGTATTTTTTGATTTGGGTTCACAAATTCTCAAATAAGTTTTGAATATTTATTTAAAAATTTGATATCTTTACGTTGTTTGAATGTAAATAATACCTAATGAAGCAAATGAGGTCGAAATTGAACATACTAGCACCGCAATGATTTAACCTCTGGTCATTCATCCCCTTACAATTACCGGGTATCCCAAAATTCATTGTATATCGTACTAATTCTATCTCCGCCATCGCTATTTTTAGTTTTTCCTTTTAATAATTGCTTATATAACTAAACTTTTATGATTCTCAATTTTCATGTTTAAAATCTACTAGCTTCTACCAAACCTTAGAGGAGGATTCAATGTATAATACGTCCCTTCACTTAAATTCGTATATATATATATAATACTAGATTAAAATATGCACTTTGCGCATGACTTATATTTATTAATATATAATTTAAAAAATAAAATAAATATTATTAAATAATACATTTAAATTATGAATAAAATTGTAAGTCCTTGAAAATGATAAGTTTTGATTCTATTTAGCTAGATCAATATAATAATATATAATTTTATTTTAACAAAATATTTTATGAGATGAGGAGATTATTTTACCTGAATAGATAAATTAACTTGTGAATGTATGAGTAGATGAAGAATGTCAGCTATAAATATACAAATTTGAAATTATATCTGTGAATGTATGAGTAATTGAAGAATATCAGTCTCAAATAACACAAATTTTAAATCATATAATATCAATATTAGACTCAACTAAAAGAGACAACATAATATTAATATTACACTCAATTAAATGAGACAATATAAGTTAAACTATTTTGAACATAAGCAACTTGAGCTGATGCAGAAATTACTATTGTATTCTTTAAATCCACAACATGAAACAAAAAAAATAGATTTTAATTTTAAGACGAAGAAAACTTGAAAATATACAAAATAGAGATTGAACCAAAGTTACTATAGTTGATGAAACGGAGTTGTAGATGAAGACGACTTTAATAAATAAAATTATGCAATTATAAATCGTTTCATAGAAATTGAAGGATTTATAAATCAAAAAGAATTTAAAAGTGTGAAAATATTAGAACATTACTGTCATAAATCAAATAAAAGAATTCAAGATATGAGAATATTAAAACACAACTATCAAAAAGAAAAAGAAAAATTGAAAACTGTTTTAGAGAAAATTTTAGGCAAATTTTAGAATTTATGGAAACTTGAGAAATTAAAAAGGAGGAAAAGTGTAACGACTCGGACATCGTTATGGGATGATTAAGGGTATAGAACACGAAAAATAGGCTAAGAAAGAGATAGGGAGGTTGTGAAATAAACTAAGTATGAAATTGTACATTTTCGAGTAGCTACTGGTCTGGGGGACCGCTGCAGCGGTGGGATTCCCCTTGCAGCGAGACCGTGGTAGTGGTATGAGTTCCACCATGGAGAAATTGGGGAGTAACTGCTGAAACCGCCGCAGCTACCCTATCGCTGTAGCTGGTCCGCTACAGCGAAAATGTGACTGCTAAAGTGGACGATGGGAATAAAAGAAAAGGTTTAAGTGAGATTTCTGGGATTTAGTCCCATTATTTCCAAAAATGTGAAAGAGCAAGGTCGAGAGAGATTTCTTTCCCAGAACAGAAAGTGGTGGTGGAAAGGTAAGTCTCTCGTCCCCTAGCCCCTTTAATGGGTATTATTTATCGTAGAAGCTTAAGGGGGACCCATTATTGGTGAAAAATCTGAACTAGAGAACTCTAAGTTAATAAACTAGCGCTGAGATTGTGGGGGAGTAAGGGAAGGTTTTGACTGTTGAATTTTGAGTAATGTTTACTTCCTAAGGTTCCTCTTGTCAATGTTGACGTGTTAGATAAGGTAGGGACCAAGAATTAGGTGGAAGGGAAGGATTTTCTGTTAATTTACCCTGAAAAGAGAAGGATTTGATCTAATTAGGCCCTATCTTGAGGAGTGATTATTTAATTATTATATGTGTGTAGATTTCGAACAATTCGAAGCAATCAGGAAGGGCAAAACTCTTGCAGGGTAGCGAGTCGGTATCTTCAAGTAACCGAGATAGGTTATGGTTGGAGAGTTAGACCCTGCTTAATGATTTGTATGCTTAGGTAATAATCTTATGTGATTGGTATTCGGACATCCCTTGTTGTGAGTTTGTCTTGCGAATGAGTATGATTACCATGTTGATAGAAAGTCATGAATTAATATATTGTTAAGTTTATAAGAAATTGTGAAGTAAATTGCTTTTCACGAATTGATCATGTGAAAGAAAAATAAAAACTTAGAGTACATGTGAATGTGTACGACTTGCATACTTGTTGTTTTATAAAGATTGAGAATGAATAGAATAGTGATCGTATCTTGAATTGAGAGGCTTGAGCCCGACGGAAGTATCCGGGCGAGGAAATATTATTATCGAGTAGCTCGTGTCCAAGGGGAGCATCCGGACAAGCATATGAGTAAGAGCGGGTGCCACACCGGCACAGTACATGAATTTCTAGAGTCCCCTATAGGTTATGACTGGATGGGCAAAAATAAGACCCTCTGGCTTGTGTGTACATGATTCGTGTGGTTGAGTGTTAAAGGGAGCTGGCGGAGGCGTGTACCCATCATGTTACCCTTGGTTTTGTCATTTGCGTGTTGTTTTGTGATTTCATTTATATTCATGAAGTGGATAGGAACGTGCTAAAAGAATGTGCAAAGTATCGTTGGTATGATGCGAGTTGATAATGAAGAACATGTTTTAATGCTAAGAATGACTTTGTTACCGTGTGTAATTATTGAGTAATTGCTGCTACGATTAACTGTGGACTTATAGAACTTAATAGCTGATATGATTGTAGTTTAATTATACGTGTCTAATGGGTTTATTGAATATGTGAATGTTAAATTGTTGATCTATTGAACTGTGGGATGGGTTGAACCGAGCAGAGTGCAGCATGTCGAGCTACTGCCTAAGCAGTGCCGCTGCAGCGGTCAAGCAATCGCTGTAGCGAAAATGGCCCAATCCAGTGAGCAGGCCGACTGTCCCCTATGTAGAACTAGTGTTTCTGAGTTGTGATGTACTTCCTTAAAAGTTGTAGACTGGTCTTATATTATTATTACTTGGTATATGTGTTATTAGTTAAGATCGACAAACGATGCCCATCAGTATCATGTTATGTACTTACCCTACCCTTGCATTCTTTTCTGAGTATAGAATTCGAGCCAAACAGTTCTTCATGCCCTCACCTATAGAACAGTAATTTTTGGAGATTGAGAAGGTGAGTAGATGAGGAACAGTTTACTCCTTCGTTGCAGATGTCTCTCTTTCAGACATTAGAACACTTTGTTTCATTTTGAGTGTTAGTCTCCTTAATTTTGTAGAGCAGACGACTGGTGCAATGACAATCAGTTTACAGGAATTTGTTTTATTAGTTTTGATATGATTTTTTTATGGTTGTAAGAGGTTGATTACTGCTTCTGGTGAAGCCTTTTATTTTTTATAAACTTTATCTCTTTCTGAAGGTCTCGTTTTAGGGGTTAGTATCGAAATTCGTTAGATCGCCCATCGCGGATAGTGTGGGTGCCAGTCACGGGAACTTGAATCGTGACAAAGTTGGTATTAGCGCTCTAGGTTTATTGATCTCATTGCACTATGATGGGTCTAGCAGAGTCTCGCGGATCGGTGCGAAGACGTGCGATTACTTAATTCCAATTGGTATCTGGTGATCCAAATTGGTATCTAACAATTTTTCTTCCTTCCTTCTCAGATGGTGAGAACACACGCGAACGGCAACAGAGACTAGCACCCGAGACAGTAGTGGCAGCCGCATTTCACGGTAGAGGAAAGGACAAAGGTCATGGACGGAGACCCGTTGCGGCTAGAGTAGAGGCCCGTGCTCCTACTTCAGTCAGGGAGAGGTCTGCATCTCCTGTGCCACCAACAGTGCAGGAGCAGGTGGCGTTTGAGGTCAAGGTCCTGACACAGGGAGAAGCTCCTACGGTGCCAACATCTTTGGAGGTCCTAGCTCAGGTCCTCAGCCTTCTAAGCAGCGTTGTAGGCACTAGGGCAGCACTAATAACTCCTGCAGGGTAGCAGTCGGGGATATAGTATGCAGCTGTTGTGGCTCCACAAATTGATGACCTATCAGAGGCTATTATGTTTCCAAGGCCAATAGCAGGACCGGTGATGACAAAAGAAGAGCACGACTTGTTTTGGAGGTTCACCAAAATGAAGCCTCCCAACTTCTACGGCACAGAGTCAGTGAAACCTATGAGTTTATCATTCATGAGAGGCTCCATAAGATGGGGGCGATGGAAAAATATGGTGTAGAGTTTATCACCTTCCAGTTGATGAGTGATGCAAAGCTCTAGTGGAAAGATTTTGGTGGAGTGCAGACCAGCAGGGTCACCACTGTTGACTTGGACCCAGTTCTACTCCACGTTTCTAGAGAAATATGTTCTCCGCACTCTGAGGGATAGGAGACGGGATGAGTTCACCACCATTGAGGCGGGGAGCTCATCTGTTGTTGCATACGAGGCTCGATTTTACTCCCTGTCTAGGTATGCTCTACCCTTACTGCCCACTAAGGAGGAGAGGATCAGGCGGTTTGTTAAAGGCCTAAATGTGGGTCTTCAGGTACTAAGTCTTCAGATGGTCTCCTTGGGCAAGATCTTTCAAGAGGCGGTAGAGTCTGTGAAGTCGGTTGAAGGGGTGAGACAGGAGGGTTATATGAGAAATGCCGAGAAGAAGGCTCGGAGAGTGGGTTCTTTTAGTGGTTCTTATGCAAAGTCTTCAGCACCATAGGGTTTCTCTGGGTGCCCTATTCAGTTTGCCATACAGGTGTCAACCGGAGGACCACCAGGGACAGCTTCGCGACCGTCAGGTGTGGTTGGGGTTACTCAGATGGTTTGTTATGATTTTGGAGCTCGTCCTATTTCTTCTGTTCCAGCTCAGAGACTAGTTATTGAGAAGGTTTTCCATGAGTGTGGTGAGTGTGTCCACATTCGCAGATGGTGCCCCAGGTTCAGACAGCACGGACAGATTATTCCTCACCCAGCTCCTCGAGCTCTGGCCCCAGCTGGGAGGGGAGGTAGTGCATTCAGTCTGGATCGTTCGCAGCTGGGACGGGGTGGTCAGCTAGCCGTTAGAGGTGGTGTTCTGTGGGGTAAGGGACATGCTCATATAGGTAGGGGTGGCACAGCCCAACCGGGGTGGTTCTCAGGCGGGTAATCAAGCCCATTTCTATGCTTTTCCTGGTAGACCGAAGGCAGAGGCTTCAGACACTGTTATCACAGATATAATCTTCGTGGCCGATAGGATGGCTATTGTGTTGTTTGACCCGGGCTCTACATTTTCTTATGCCCGGGCTCTACATTTTCTTATGTGTCTACTTATTTTTCTTTGGTTTGGATCTTGTGTATGATGTGTTTAATACTCCTATCCGTGTGTCTACTCCTACTGGGGAATTTGTGTTAGTGGATAGGGTTGTTCGTGATTACATTGTTGAATTCATGGGATTTGACACTCTGGCAGACTTAGTGATCTTAGACATGGTTGATTTTGAAATAATTTTGGGAATGAGCTGGTTGTCCCCTTACCATGTTATTATAGATTGCTATGCTAAGACCATTACTATATCGAGTCTAGAGTCGTCTAGGTTGGAGTTGAAGGGGAATTGTAGCCCTGCTCGTATGAAACTTATTTCTTATATTCATGCCTGTAAGTTTATAAAGCGGGATTGTTTAGCGTATCTGGTGCATGTTCAGGAGACTAGTTTAGAGGGTCCTTCCATAGAGTCGGTCCCGGTTATTTGTGAGTTCTTAGAGGTGTTCTCTGCAGATTTGCCCAGCATGTCGCTGGACCATGACATAGATTTTGTATAGACTTGGAGCCAGGAACCTGACCCATTTTTATTCCTCCATATCGAATGGCACCTGCTAAATTGAGAAAACTCAACGAGCAGTTGCAGGAGTGTAACACCTCGTACTTTTCGGCTATGGTTGGGACTATTAGATGTGTGAATTAGTTCCTAAATGAGTGAACATGGGTATACATAGGTGAAGGGTCAATTCTTTAGTTTAGAAAGTGCGTTGGATGTAAATTAAAACCTTAAGGAAACTCTAGAGAAAAGTTGGGTTGAAAGCCCCCACCGATGAAGTTTTTTTAGAAAATCTGGTGTAAGGTCCAACTTAAGAGGATCATATCTCCCAATTTATAGAGTATTTTTGAGTGTTATATCCATAAAATTAAAGATCTATGAATCTAGTTTCAACGCAACAAAGCATTCCTAAATCGGAGTTTGGAGTAAAAAGTTATGGGCGTTTTACTGAAGCACTATCAAGCTGTTGCTAACCGCGGACCAAAACGTGGCCAGCGCCTTGGGAAGCGCGGGCAGCGGATTGGATGCGAAATGAAATAATGAGCGGTCAGTAGAAGGGTCAAAAACGTGGACCAAACCGTGGTTAGAGCCTTGGGAATCGCGGTTAGAGCGCGGCCAGCGGATTGGCCATGAAATGCATATTTTTTCCAGTAAAACATGACTTTCACCCCAATTTAAAAACATAATTTTGGACTCACTTCCTTATTTTTTCGCCTCAACTCAACTCCAATAGCCCCAAAAGCTCTCCAAAACCCTCCTAAGACTAGGTAAGCATTCTCCAACTTATTTCAACATAAATTCATGAATTTCTTCATGATTCTAACATCAAAATCATCTCTCTCCTCTAGCAAGGTCAAGAACACCTTTTGAGTATTAGGACCTGGAATCTTGAGCACTTCTCCTTTCTTCAAGGTAAGTAAATATTCTAAAATCATATGTGGGTATTGTTTTATAATCCTTCGAGATGTTTTAAGGTCAAGACTCATGGGACGGTGCTAGAAAGCCATGAGTTCATGTGATGACCTAGGGTTAAGGTTAGGGGATGGTTTTGGCATTGAGGATGGAGGTGGTTGGTTTGGCTGGACATGTAATTGGTATGTATGCTATTAAGGATCTATAGAAAAAGGCGGGTATTAGTATATCCTATCCATATGAGGCTCGAATTTCCTATGCACTTCGGGTGTTCGATGAAATACCTCTATGACTTGAATCTTGTCATTAAGTTATTAATATCCTACCTATATAATTATTGTAGATTGATGCATAGAAGGGATTGTTGCTTCGTGGTGATAGTTTTGAGGCCAAGAATAAGGTATGTAAGGCTAACTCTTGTGCGGGAATATTTTGTTTCATTCCCCACACCATGCTTTTCATGAAATTTTCACATAAATATATTTCTTCTTGAATTGTTAAGGTTAAGTTCAAGAAATTTATGTCCATGACAAATTATTTTCAAAACTCTTTGAGTTCCTTCATATGTATAAAATTATCCTTGACCTTCCATGAGTTTTATTGAAATCATTTTGTTGAAAGGAGTTAAACTCTATGATTTATGAATTTTTTTGCTTTTTCCTCAAAAGTGAAAGTTGCAATGATTTTGTGAAAAACGACTATGTTTGATGACTTATGGATTTCAAAGGCCTTATGATTATGAAAGACTATGATTTTGATATGATAATGACAAGCTTAATTTCTTATGATGACTTTAAGTAAATCACGTTACGAAATGAAAAGGGAGTAGTGTTAATAACCGAGAAGGCTTCATGCCTGAAACTATGTATGCCAACGTAGGTTGATGGATCGTTTCTGTTGGTTCAGGAGACTCCTATATGCCCCTGGTACGGGCTATTATGCATCCTTGCTAGCACTATGATATGTATGTCTCATACCCCGGCAAGGTATGAGATGGCTTAGTTGATCGGGTAGAGATCAGACTTCATGTTTACAAAGTGGTTTATGTCAGTTAAGAAAAGAACCTCCCATAATGAATTTAATGAATGACAATGAAAACGTGATTTTGTTTTAGAGGGATCTATAACCAATTTGTTTGCATCTTTGATTCCTTTTATGCCATATATATATATATATCTTTTTATCGATTATCCTTTATATATATATATATATATATATATTGCTCAGTTATGCTATGTTTCCTTCAGCCGCTTTACATACAGTACGATCCTATGTACTTACATCCCTTTGGCCGGGGGCGCTGCATTGTTTTATAATGCAGATTCAGGTACTCACACTGACGATCAAGCTGCTCGCTAGGATTCTACTTCATTTAGTTGTTGGTGAGCCCCACTTGTTTTGGGCTTAGTCCTTTATCTGAACTTATTAGATGTTGATTTTGAGGTATGTCGAGTGCCTTGTCCCGGTAAACAGTTAATCCAGTATGTTAGAGGCTTCATAGATTGTTTCTTGTGTTATGTAAGCTAAGTAAATCTTCTCTTCAAACTAAGTATTTTGACCTTTTAAGTTTAAGTTTAACTATTATTTTCACTTATGATTAGATACATGCTCATGATGTACACCATGTATGCAATTTGCTCAAGTCAGTAATGGCTTTGAGTATCGGTCACGCCTAGGCCCTGTTTCGGGGTGTGATAAGGAGTTGCTCAGTAAAGGATTCATTAGACCGAGTGTGTCGTTGTAGGGTACCCCAATTTTGTTTGCAAATAAGAAGGATGATAGTATGTGGATGTGAATCGACTACCGCCAGTTGAACAAGATAACTAATCAGAATAAGTACCCTCTTCCTCGAATAGATGGTCTATTTGACCAGTTAAAAGGAGCGGCTGTGTTTTCATAGATTGATTTAAGGTCAGTTTATCACCAATTGAAAATTCGGGCTGAAGATATTTCCAAAATAGCCTTTCGGACCAGGTATGGGCGTTACAGGTTTTTGGTCATGTCATTCGGACTCACTAATTTCCTGTATTTATGAGCCTGATGAATGAGATTTTCAAACCTTACCTGGATTCCTTTGTTATTGTCTTTATTGATGATATCTAGGTGTATTCTAAGATCAAGTAGGAGCACGAAAATCATTTAAGGATTGTTGAGATTACTGAAGGAGAAGCAGTTGTATGCCAAATTCACCAAGTGCAAGTTTTGGTTGGAATCAGAGTCCTTTATGGGGCATGTGGTTTCCAAGGAGGAAATCCGAGTTGACCCACAGAAGGTTGAGGCAGTCAGAAACTGGGCAAGGCCAACTGATGTGACAAAAATTCGGAGTTTAGTAGGGCTGGACAGTTACTACCATTGGTTCGTGAAAGGATTCGCCTCCGTCGCTTCGGCATTGGTCAAGTTGACACAAAAGGATGTACCCTTTCGGTGGTCAGAGGAATGTGAAGCGAGCTTTTAGAAACTCAAGATTCTACTAACCACAACACCTATTCTGGTATTATCCGTGGAAGGTAAAGACTTTGTTGTTTATTGTGATGTCTTACAGTCTGGGTTGGGTTCTATGTTGATGCAGGAAACACAGGTTATTGCATATGCCTAGAGACAGTTGAAGGTGTATGAAAAGAATTACCCCAGCGCGATTTGGAGTTAGCAACGGTGGTATTTGCACTGAAAATTTGGAGGCACTATCTGTATGGAGCTCGACGTGAGGTGTTCACAGATCATTGCAGCTTACAGTATGTATTCTCCTAGAAAGATCTCAATTTGAGGTAGAGGAGATGGATGGATCTGCTTAAGGAATACGATATCACCATCTTGTACCACCCAGGAAAGGCCAATGTGGTGGCAGATGTGTTAAGTAGGAAGATAGTGAGCATGGCAGTTTAGCTTGCTTGGAAGTTACTCAGTGGCCGATGGCCAGGGAAGTTCAGACTTTGGCAGACAGTTTGGTGAGGTTGTTGCTGACTAAGACCGGTGGAATACTAGCCAACCTGGAGTCTAAATCCTCACTGCCGGAGGAAATCAAAACCAGGCAGTTTGAAGATGAAAAGTTAGGTAAGATTAGAGATAAAGTTCTAAAGGGAGAAGCCAAAGAAGCAGCATTAGATGATGAAAGGGTCTTGAGAATAAAGGGGTGGGTGGGTGTTCCCCTAGTAGGGGAGCTAATTAAAACTCTCTTGGCAGAAGCTCACAACTCGAGGTACTCCATTCACCCCGGAGTCACTAAGATGTACCACTCTAAAATAACATTATTGGTATGGTAGGATGAAGAGGGAAATTGTGGACTACGTTGCTCAGTATTTAAATTGTCAGTAGGTGAAGTACGAGCACCAAAAGCCTGGAGGAGTACTTCAGTGAATGCCTATAACCGAGTTAAAATGGGAGAGGATAGCTATGGACTTTGTGGTTGGTCTTCCCAAGACTTTGGGAAAATTTGACTCAATTTGGGTCAGAGTGGACAGATTGACCAAGTCTGCTCATTTCTTGCCGGTCCAGGTGACTTACAACTTGGAGAAACTAGCCAAGCTATGCGTGAAGGAGGTCATTCAGTTACATGGGGTGCCTATTTTTGTTGTATCAGATAGGGGCACTCAGTTCACTTCCCATTTCTGGAGGACCTTATAGGTCGAGTTGGGTACGAGGTTGGACTTGAGCACAACCTTTCATCCTCATATAGATGGAAAATTGGAACGGACTATTTAAGTGTTTGAGGACTTGCTCTAGGCATGTGTGATGGACTTCGAGGGCCATTGGGACAAATTCTTACCTTTGGTAGAGTTCGCCTGTAACAATAGCTACCACTCGAGTATTAGCATGGCCCCATTTGAAGCTTTGTATGGGATGAAGTGCAGGGTCTCCAATTGGGTGATTTGATGCGTATGAGGTGAGGCCTTGGGGGCTGATTCTTTAAAGGAGTCCTTGGAAAAGGATTGAATAATTCAGGACCGTCTGGTAGCTGCTTAGAGTAGGCAGAAGCAATACGCAGACAAGAAAGTCAGGGACATGGAGTTCACAGAAGAGGAGCAAGTGTTGCTCAAGATGTCCCCTATGAAGGAGGTGATGCGGTTTGAAAAGAGGAGCAAGCTCAGACCGAGGTATATTAGGCCATTTGAAATACTTTAACGTGTGGGGAAAGTGGCTTTTGAGCTGGCATTGCTGCCAGGATTGTCTGGAGTGGATCCGACATTTCATGTGTCTATGTTGAAAAAGTACCATAGGGATGGAACGTATATCATCAAGTGGGACTCTGTGCTTCTAGATGAAAATCTGTCTTTTGAGGAGGATCCTGTAGCGATATTGTCCAGAGAGGTTCGAAAGTTGAGGTCCAAGGAGATTCCGATAGTAAAGGTTCAGTGGAAGAATCGTTCGGTTGATAAAGCCACTTGGGAGACCGAAGCTGATATGCAGGTCAAGTATCCCCAGTTGTTCATAAAATCTGGTACATATCACCTTCCTACTTTTGTATAGACCATTCAGGGACGAACAATATTTTAATTGGTATCTGATGTAACGACCCAGACATTGTTACAGGATGGTTAAGGACATAGAACATGATACCTAAGCATATCTGATTTTCGAATCGCTACTGGTCCATAGGACTGCTGCAGCGAGATCGTGGTAGCGGTCCGAGTATTGCCGCGGTGAAATTGGGGAGTAACCACTGGAACAACCGCAACGACCCTATAGCCGCTGTAACGGGTTTGCTGCAGCAAAAATATGACCACTGTCGCGGACGATGGGAATCAGAAAAAGGGTTTAAGTGGAATTGCTGGGATTAAGTCCCATTATTTTTAAAAACGTGAAAGAGCAAGGTTGAGAGCGATTTCTTCCTCAGAGCAGAAAGTGGTGGTGGAAAGGTAAGTTTCTCGTCCCCTAACCCCTTTAATGGGTATTATTTATCGTAGAAGCTTAAGGAGGACCCATTATTAGTGAAAAATCTGAACTAGAGTACCCTAGTATGATGAACTAGCGCTGAGATTGTGGGGGAGTACGGGAAAGTTTTGATTGTTTAATTTTGAGTAATGTTTAATTCCTAAGGTTCCTCTTGTCAAAGTTGACGGGTTAGACAAGGTGTGGACCAAGAACTAGGTGGATGGAAAGGGTTTTCTATTAATTTGCCCTAAAAAAAGAAGGGTTTGATCTAATTAGGCCCTATCTTAAGAAGTGATTAATTAATTATTATATGTGTGTAGATTTCGAACAATCCGAAGCAATCAGGAAAGGCAAAGTTTCTACAGATTAGCGAAGTCGGTATCCTTGAGTAATCGAGGTAGCTTATGGTTGGAGGGTTAGACCCTGCTTAATGATTTATATGCTTAGGTAATAATCTTATGTGATTGGTCTTCGGACATCTGTTGTTGTGAGTTTGTCTTGCGAATTAGTATGATTACCATGTTGATAGAAAGTCATGAATTAATATGTTGTTAAGTTTATGAGAAATTGTGAAGTGAATTGCTTGTCACGAATTGATCATGTGAAAGGAGATATGAATATGTACGACTTGCATACTTGTTGTTTTACAAAAAATTGAGAATGAATAGGATAGTGATTGTATCTTGAATTGAGAGGCTCGAGCCCAAGGGGAGCATCCGGGCGAGCGAATATTATTATCAAGTGACTCGTGTCAGAGGAGATCATCCGAACGAGCATATGAGTGGGAGCGGGTGCCACGCCGGCACAGTACATGAATTTCTAGAGTCCCCTGCAGGTCTTGACTGGATGGAAAAAAATAAGACCCTCTAGCATGTGTGTACATTATTCGTGTAGTTGAGTGTTAAGGGGAGTGTGGTTGAGTGTTAAGGGGAGATGGCGAAGGCGTGTGCCCGTCATGTTACCCTTGATTTTGTCATTTGCGTGTTGTTTTGTGATTTCATTTATATTCATGAAGTGGATTGGACCGTGCTAAAAGAATGTGCAAAGTATCGTTGATATGATGTGAGCTGATAATGAAGAACATGTTTTAGTGCTAAGAGTGACTTTGTCACCATGTGTAATTATTGAGTAATTGCTGCTATGATTAACTGTCATGAACCGAGAGTAGACCAGAATCGTAAACATGGGACAAGGAACTCCAAGTGACCCCAAGTCAACCCATGGTATAAGCATACATCTAACTTTATTCATTATAAGCGGAAGACTAATCACAAGGCATGAATAAAACATAAACATAATCACAACATATCGTACATAAGGAAATCTCTAAACATACACGCAAGTTGAGTACTATATACTGTCTGAAAGCCTCTACTACATACGATGGGTTGATGGGACAACATCTCAACTAACCAAGTCAAGTACTGAAACGTAAAAGGAGAATGAATGTCTATCAAATGGCCCTCGGAACATGAGGACTCACCAATAAGTTGAAAGTACACTCTGAAGGGGACAAGATATGAGGATGAGCCTGACAGTCAGAACCTGTATCATAAGACGATACATCATAGAAAGTATGCGGTCAGTACGTGAAATGTACCGAGTATGCAAAGTAAGTAAAATGGACATATAAAATATATAAAAGCTCATAAAACATCATAAGAGTAGGAAAACATGCTCATACATAAATATCGTAACATAACATATTGTAAAGCTCAAAGTTTTCAAAACATTCATAATACGATCGTAATCATAATCATTAGACAAAAGCTTTATTAAGCATGAATTGAGCCAATGTACATAATCATAATCATGCATAAATCGTGAGGAACAGTGGGAGATTTCTCTTAACTGACATACCCCATATGAGCATACATGGAGCCCGACTTGTAAACCTAGTCGGGAGGCCGTTCGCACCTTGCCAAGGGTAGAACCATGAAAGTGTGATATCACCATGAAAAGGGCTATTTGGGATGGGGAGAGTCACAAAAAAGATCCCATCATACCTACGGTGGCACGTAGTTTATGAGATCCGGGGCAGAACCTGGGCCTCAAACCTACTCGTTGTTCGATAATACTCTCAAAATATATATAGTGCTCATAGTATATAATGCATGAGTTCATGGGCTAGTTGATTTATGGTAATCATAAACATGCTTGTAAATATGTGAACTAGCCATAAATCAAGGCCCGTGAGTCGGCCAAAACATAAATTCATAAATCATAGGATCCATGCATACTTGTAGATCATACATATAACTTGTAAATCCTTAAATCATGATGGGCAATTGAATAAATTCATATTTCAAATCATAAATCATGACGGGTTTGTAAATATCAACAATAAAAGAGTAGATCATAAATTGATTCATCATAAATCATGCATAATTAGGCCTGATTTGGTAGAAGTCAAAATAAATGAATTTAAAATCGAAGTTAATGATAGAATATGATCTAAATCCATAAAATATGATATATATCATAAAACATAAAGACCTATTAGTAATTCATTAGTTTTTCTCAAAATTGAACTTGAAACCCCATAAGGTTTTTGATAGATTTTTATAAATTCATAGAGAATGGGCATGGGTGTGAATGGAACACCAATTTGGAACCTAACATACTTGGGTGAGATTATATTCTAAAGTTCTTGAATTCCCAAAGATGAATTGATAGGGAGAAGCTTGGGAATAGCTTGATCTCTCTAAAATTGTTCTAACTTGCATGCATGGGTGAGGTTAGATTCTAAAGTTCTTGAATGCCCAAAGATGAATTGATAGGGAGAAGCTTGAAGAATGGCTTCATCTCTCTAAAATTGTTCTAACTTCCATGCATGGGTGAGAACAATGAGTAATCGTAACTTAGCCCTATAAAAGATCATTATTCATATCCCAAAATGTCGTAGTTTAGGCCTTAGGAACTTAAAAATTATGAAAAGTCCCTTACTAAATTAGCAGAAAATGACCGCCAGGTGGTCCTAACGGACGACCTAACGACTTGTCCGCAGAGGCCACGACTCATTACTTGGCTCGTCATGTACACTGCCTCGTCTGATCTCCTAGGCTCATAACGGTTAACACAATGACTCGTTAGGGGTGACCACGACTCGTGGCCACCAGTCGTTGAGTACACTGCCTACCCACCATCCTTTACCTATTCCCCTTGACCATGGCTGACCCCACGAGTTGTGAGGAGTGACCACAACTCGTGGTCAGGCCCTTGGTGACTATCTCTCCAGTCTCCTTTGCTGAACACCTGAGCTTTCCCGACGAGTCACATCACGACTTGTGGGCTGACTTGATGAGTCTCCCCATGGATCATCCTGTGTCTGATGCCAAATTTCCAATTTTTCTCCGCTTAAACTCCTGAGTCTGATCTTTGGGTTTCCGGGGTATAACATTAACTGTGGACTTATAGATCTTAATAGATGATATGATTGTAGTTTAATTATACGTTTCTGATGGGTTTATGGAATAAGTGAAATGTTAAACTGTTGATCTGTTGAACTGTTGGATGGATGAACTGAGAAGAGTGCAGCATGTCGAGCTACTACCTAAGTAGTGCCGCTGTAGTGGAACAATTTCCGCTGTGGTGAGACCGCTGCGGCGGTCAACAATCGCTGTAGTGAAAACGGCCCAATCCAGTGAGCAGGCCAGTTGTCCCCTATGTAGAATTAGTGTGCTTAAATTGTGTTGTACTTCCTTAAGCGTAGTAGACTGGTCTTATATTATAATTACTCGGTATACGTGTTATTAATTAGGGTCATTCACCCTTGCATTCTTTTCTGAGTGTAGCGTTCGAGCCAGACAATTCTTCACGCCTTCACCTGTAGATCAACAGTTTTCGGAGATTGAGAAAGTGAGCAGATGAGGACACAGTTCACTCCTCTGTTGCAGATGTCTCTCTTTAATATATTTGAAAACTTTATTTCATTTTGAGTGTTGGTCTCCTTAGTTTTGTAGAGCAGACGTCTGATGCAATGACAATCAGTTTCTGAGAATTTATTTTATTAGTTTTGATATGATTTTTTGTGGTAGTAAGAGGTTTGTTACTACTTCTGGTGAAGCCTTTTATTTTTTATAAACTTTATCTCTCTTTGAATGTATCGTTTTGGGGGTTAGTATCGAGATTCATTGGTTTACCTACCGGGGCATAGTGTGGGTGCTAATCACGACCACCTAGATCGTGACACAAAGAAAAATATTGAGGCAATATTTTTAAGATTTACGGGAACTTTGTGAGTGCGAAGGAAAATTTTTTTAGGGTTTATACATAATTATAATTTTATGTTATTTAAATTTTAAAATATTATAAAGATAATAAATAATAATATGAGAAAATAGTAAATAAATTTTTTGTCTATTGTAAAGTATTTTAATAAAGAGGAAAAGTTCAATCAATATTTCTAAAGGTCTTTATACTTTTAATATTTTACATATATATATATATTCGTGGCATACTACCTCCATTCCTATTTTATTTTTGACAAGAGCTTTATAGAATGCCAAGACCACCTTAATTTGTGAGCCATTCACCAGAACAGTAATGCTGCTACTGGTGATATAACTCATGATAAGCTTAATAATTTTTGGGGCGAACCTAAAATAGAGAAGGGTATGATATATGAAATCCCATTCAGTACGGCCAAAAGCTTTCTCTAGATCAATTTTGAACATAATGGAGCCTTTTTTTTTTATTGTTAGTCTTGTTTAAATGGTAAAAAAGTTCTTGCACTAAAATGTCATTATCACATGGCCTCCTACCTTTGAGAAAACTAGTTTGGTAAGGGTCGATGAGTTTATTCAGGAAAGGTTTAATACAATTAGCAATTACTTTGGTGATAGTTTTATAGATAGTATTGCACAAACCTATAGGCCGAAAGTCTTTTAGGTAATTGACATTTTTGAATTTGGGGATAAGACAAAGGAGAGTTTTGTTAAAAGGTTCCGGAATAGTTTGAGTATAGAAAATGCGGTGGCAATAGTCCTACTATGTTCCTGTTCTAATGTTGCTAGAAGAAGTGTGGGTACAGGCCATCGAGGCCAGGGGCCTTGAATGGTTTGAAAGAGAAAATAGCTTGAATTACTTCTTGATCAAGGAGCATGTTATCGAGAGGCTAGAGCTCAATAGTATGGATGCTAGTGTATGAGCTGATGATATTGTTTTTGTTATAGCTAACATGGTAAGGGGTATAACAATTCTTAAAATAATTAAAAGCATAAATTAATACTTGTGCGATCAGTAATCCAATCATTGTTATCGTCTTTAAAGAAAAAAATATTATTTTTTCTCCTTTTATTGATGATGGAGATGGTAAATTTTGGTATTAGCATCCTCTTTGTTTAGCCAAATAATACAAGATTCAAATTTTCAATAGTCTTTTTCAATATGGTGAATGTTATTATAATCTTTGGCGAGGAAAAGTTTCAGCATTTGAAGGAAAATACTAGAAGTGTAGGAAGGAGAATTCTAAATCCCATTAAGCATGGCAAGAATCTTCTTTATGTTTTTAAAGATATCTCTAATGGTCGTTTTACTCCAAGCATTTGCCCTAATCTGGAGAGAACATATAGCATCCTGAAGTTTATTATTATTCCAACTGGTATGAACAATATTGATAAAATCTGGATGACTAAGCCAAAAATATTCCAGTATAAAGGGTCTATTATTAGTTATGTTACCGGTTTTTGCGATGGTAATCTAGAGAGGAGAATGGTTGGAATGCCATTTAGGGAGTAAGTAATCTGAGAATTAGGATAAGTCTCAAGCCAACTATCATTTGCAAAGCAGCCACTACTAAAAAATCACTATTTTTCTATTGAAATTTTCCACCGAAAAAATATTAAGTGGCTATTTCCACTGATATTGGTGGGAAAAGAAAAAATAATAGTGTTTTCACATGGAAAAATTATGAAGTTTCCCATTACTTCAGTAATAATCTGTTTTCCAGCATGCGTTTTCCCAGTGAACTGGTTCGATGGGAAATGGGTGGGAAATATCGTGTTTTATAATACAAATTTCTCACTAAATTGCAACGAAAAAATCTCTATTTCTAGTAGTGAGCGGTATAATCTTTCAAGTATAGGACAACTATGACGTCTTTTTCTATGGTCTGACCCGGTATAGTGATTGCCTTTAATACCTAAGTTACTAAGATTATAATTACTTATACAAGATAAAAATGAGGAGCTTCTTTTTCTATTTTATAGGTCGACCACCCCATTTATCCTCCTGGCTTATTAATTCATTAAAATCACCTACTACAAGCCAAGGACCATCATAAAATTACTAATATCTTGTTCGAAAGGTAGTAAGCACACGTGGTCGTCAAGCAATATAGGATGGTGAAGTCCCGATTATCGATCCCTCAAAGATTTGTTAGATCAATCGTTTTAAGTATTTATTTCGCTATTCTAACAAAACAGATATAATGGAGAATGGTTTGAAGAATTAAACTGATAAACATGAAATGTAAAGTTAATGTAAGATTGTCGCAAACTTGTTTGTACTTCAAATGATGATGAAAGTCTAGGGAATTGACACTTTCATTTTAGGTTGAGTATTCAAGATGTGATTACACTTCTAACCTCCAATCAATGGGCCAAAGGATCTTCAAATTCCTATTTTACATTTACTTTTAACCCTCTCGATTTCCTTTCTCAAGTTCAACCAAAAGCCAACAGATTTACTTACAAGGTGATCAATCTAGTAAATAAGCAATCATAACAAGTAAATATAAATAACCTTTTAATGAAGAATAAAATTAGCATTAATCTGTCAATCAAACTTCAACCATCAACTCTGGCCAAAACCCTAGAAGGGGCGTTTAGCCACTCATAAACAAACAAAATTACATAGACATGATCATCATTCTTAGTAAAATGATAAAGAAAAGAAGAAACCTACATAGAACTTGGCTCTCCTCCAATAGCTGTGTTTAGAACCTTTTATGATAAGAAAATGATGTCTGATATAATGAATAAGCCCTATATGTTATATTTATAGGAGCCTTCAAATGACCTTTTTTTTTCTCAAGTAATTTGCTTAAATTCAGCCAAAATTCTCTCAAGGAATTAGTCAAATTTTCTCTAAAGAATGGTACGAGCGCCCCACTTCCGCCGTAGCAACAAGGAGTTAGCAGAATTTCTATACTTCTAAACACCTCTGGCGCCTCACTCCATCCATAGCATCATAGTGTTAGTCAAATTTCTAAGCTTGAAGACCCTTCTGGTGCCCCACTTCATCCATAACCCAGAATGTTAGGAAAATTTCCTAAGTTTGGAATGCTTCTGGGGCTCCACGCCATCCATCTCACTAAGGTGTTAGTCAAATTTCCAACTCCGAAGCTTGGGAACCTAGCGCCCCGCGCCATCCATAACACCAACTTTGGTGCATTTTTCTCTGAAACACACATGTTGGGTGCGCCACGCCAACCATAGACCCAAGATGACTTTCTCGAACTCCTCTTCTTCCAACGTTGAGTCATTTTTGCATCCTTTTTCCTTGGTTTCCTGCTCAAAATATCTAGAAACATTCATTATCTCACAGGACACACGAAAACATGAATCATACATTTCATAAGGATTATTAACTCAAAACAAGAAAAAATATGAGTAAAAACATGGCAAATGGGCATAAGAATACCCAACGTCACCACCCCACACTTAAACCATTGTTCGTCCTCGAACAATCCTCAACTCCATGCAGAAACTCATATTTTCTCACCACTTGTCACTTCTATCAATTCGCACTCAAACAACTAGCAGAGAGCATGTGATTAAGTGGTTCATCAACTTCTAGCAGTTCACATCAAGCACATGCAGAGTTTTCACATTCAAGACTACACAACTTCTATAACTAACTTAATTTTCAACACAGGGCCAACATGATTAAATACAAAACATGTAACACATAGAACACCGACTTAGAATCTCATGCCCCTCACTTTTTAGTGATGTTCCTCTCTCAAGTTATCAATGTAAAGCATGGAACATAATAAGTAAGGCACACTCACACTCAGAAAAGATGTATCATACATATGCAACATGCCATAAGTGTTATACCCCGGGAGCTCAAAGATCGGATTCAGAGTTGAAATGAAGAAAATATAAAAGTGATGTTGCAGACTCAGGATGAGTCGTGGGACGACTCGTGAGGACAGCCCACGAGTCGTCAGATGACTCGTGGGGGAGGCCAGTGAGGAGTTAGGAAGTTTGGAGAAAAGGATCCCCATGGGCGTAGAGACAACTCATGGTCAGGCACCACGAGTCGTTAGGTCAGCCATGGGGTGAAGGAGAAGGAAAAGAGAAGGAAGAAAACAGTGTATACTCGTGGTCACCACCACGATTCGTGGGGACAGGAGGACGTTATATGCCCCAATCTTCCACATGAAGTGCATAAATAACCTTCTCCTTCATATATGATACTTTATTTGTGATTTCCGATCTGAATAGAGGTTGTGACCGATTCTTCTAGAGGTATTTCTACACATACCCTTGCATATCTTCCCCTTGGTATAGAGCTTGTACATGCATCTACCTTTAAAAGTTTTCCAATGGTGTTACCTACTCTTGTTACCATCGTAAAATGCGGTCGGAAGTTGTAGTAATCTTATCCCGATCGCCGAATTAATATTAATGCTAATAAAAAGTAATTACACTAGGAATGACAATAATATTAGATATCTATTCTTTAATTTTATATTGGTTAATTTACACAGTGAAAACGCATAACTTATTTTAAAGAAAATATTAAGTCATGTAATTAATACTAGCTCTGCTTAGTTTAACATGAACTAGTACTTTTAGAGTATGATCATTTTTATTATGACTTATTAATTAGGTATATTTATTTTATGCGATTTCATTGTCTTTTTGGTTGAATATTTTAATACAATGTCAACATCGTCTCATATTGTATGTCATTTTCTTAATTAAAAAACATCTTAGATAGTTGTATATTATTAGAATTAAAGGAATATTTCAAGTATAAGTTATATGTTTTGTATGAAGGCTTTATCGGGAAAAAAATAAAAAAACCTGAGAGAATCGAAAAAAGTCCGAAAAATTTTCGAAGTTGAAAAATCCGACTTTTATTAATTTAATTTGGTTTAATTTATAGATTTAAAACCCAATATAATTAGTTTGGTTTGATATTTAGAAAATCCGAACCAACCGACCTATGTACACCCCTAGTTTTAATAATTTAAAAATCAAATCAAACCATGAACACCCTACTTTTGGGTTGAATTAGGTCCAAGATCTATTTTTTAATGTGGTATTAGAGCAAGATTCGTTCCAATTCTTATTTTCATGTTGGACCCACATATTAACTTGCTCACGCACCAGATGTCTAGCTTTGGACGTGAAGGTATGTGTGAAGAGTACCACATCAGTTGTTTAAGAGATGAATGATCTCTTTAATATGACTTGAAAATCTCCCTCGTGAACTATTTTTTTAGGGTTAAATTAGACCTATGATCTATTTGTTTACCAGAAATTAAGCCAATCAGAGCCTTTTGGATCATTAATTTGTTTACCAATTAACAGTATCAGGTTTTGATAGCTTTATGATATCCTCCTTAAAATTCACAAATAGTTATGCTTAAACACAATAATCTCATAGTTAAATACTTAAAAACTACAATATGCTTCTGGACCAAGGTAAAAAATAATAGTAAACAAAGAGAAAATTAATTGATATGCACAAAACAATTTTAGTGGGTATTGATTAATGAACATAATCCCACATTTAATTGGGAATACTTTTAGGAATTTTGCAAAAGGAGTATATCATAGTAAATAAAAAGTTAAAATGGTACTCCATAAAACTCAAATATTGTACCGGGTGAAAAATTAGAAAACCATTACTAGTATTTAATGTAAATTATGCTTCTTAGTTAAGTTACCGTGTAAAATTCTCATTTTTAAAGATAATAATTTGGGAATTTTCACTATTAGAAAATCCTGATTTTCCGATAGATATTTCTACTAAAAAGTAGTCGAAATTTCATGATTTCCTGATGTCATTCCAATCATTTTCTGGAAGACGAAAATAAAAACGTCGAAAAAAATATTTTGACTATTGTAATCGCACAATTAAAATAAGAGAAGACCAAAATAATATCGTCTTCTTTGATAACCGTAATAAAAATATTAATAAAATAATTATTTATTAAATTTAAATCTTTCAATTACCATAGTCGAGATATTTAAATCATTAAATAATTATTTTATTAATATTCCAACAATTTTAGTTGAGATATTTAAACTATTAAATACTTTTTTAACTAATATGCGTAGTCAAGATATTTAAATTATTAAATGTATATTTGATTAATATTTTGACTATTGTAGACAAAAGATTTAAATTTCTGAATATTTTTTTTGGAACAGCTGGCCCCTGTAGTTGAAAGATTCGAATTTTCGGGGCAAAAGTTTAGTTTTTCTTTTGTCACTCTTAGATTAATGTAGTCGATGCAGTTCTTTTAGCAGTAAATAAAATATTATTTTATTAGCTATATCATCTACCAAATTATAATAACAACATCCCTAATCTAACCAACTAATTATAATAATTATAGCAACTAATCAAACAACTAAAAATTGATCTAAATGTCCCAAACAACCAATCAAACATAA